>OX621247.1:25000000-30000000 GCA_951640165.1 Pseudoips prasinana
TTACCGTATACATGGTTCTTAATTATATTACCCACTTTACGGTATGAACTGACGAGTAGGTTAACGGGATACTCGGAATTTACCCACGAAATATGGAAAAATAAGGTTTAAATTGCCTTTTTCAGAACTGCATAGATGTAGGTATATAATGCTACTCATATTAATCGGTGTCATAAATCTGACGAATTCGTCATTCTTCTTCTTCTTAGCGTGTCGATGGCAATCTAAATTAAGTCAGCCCAGAATTCAGCTACGCGTTGAGCGTTGTCAGTAGCGTCCATTAGTTCTTGTAACGTGCAGGCATTAGGACACGCAGGACATGTTAACAAGTGTGCCATAGTTTGAGGAACAGAACCACACTTGCACTCTAGGTTGGAAATGTTTAAAAATCCCCACCTGAGCAGGTTTTCCTTGCTGCGACCAACTTGGGTCCGGAGTCTATTCAGGGACTTCCAGGTTGGCCACAGCAACTTGTGTCCAGGCGGAAGGTTTTCAGCGGGAGGGACAAATGGGATGGGTAGGCAAGCACTGTCTCGCCACAGTTTGAGCCGTGTCTTAGACCGTTCGTCATTTAACCTGCTAATACACATCTGGACGCTTACTGTATTTCATATAGTATTTTATGGTAGCTCCCACATAAAATAAATGTACCTTACAATAAATAACTTTGCTTGCAACTGCATACGTTCCTATTTCCACTCGTATTTTCAGCTTTGTATAGTGTTACTGTGCGCTTAAACCGTGTAAAAGGGCGAATTACCCTGATATCAGTGGCGTAACGAGTGAGTTACGATCCATATATTACGTTAACCACGTTTTTATACGTCCTACGTGCAGTTTACTGTACTGTGTATGAATATAAGGAGATAATTTACGTCGCGCTGTTTAGGGGGTTTTTATGGAAAATAGGTAAGGCAAAGTAGATTTCTTTTCTACATTATCGTCTTTTTCTGTACTGTAAATTTGTAAGCAAATGGGGTTCGATATGTTGCTTACTTGAAAAGTAATTTCGGAGAGGTCTTTAATATAGGTTCTAGATTGAGGTTCTCGTATGTATTTCATTTAAGTATGTATAGCTCTGCTTAGTTTGCGATAAGATGGCCGTGTGTGGATGGTTATATTAGCCCGGTAGTTGGATATCTAGTCTGATCGTTGGACATACGTTAGAGGAAATATTCTAGGTGAATGCAGTTAATGAGGTGGCCATCCGACTCTAAAACATGACTAATACTACTATTCTACTATTACTACAAGTTTTAAACATAATGAATGTGTATACACAAAGGAAATATAAGAATATTATCAAGTATTATGACATACTTAACTGCTATTTTAATAAATAAGTATATTAAATACACATTGCATGAAAATGGAATGTGCATTTTCGATGCTTGCTTGGTTATCGTATGGGTAGTGGTAACCCTAGTGTCGGAGTTACTCAATCCGCCCAGTAGGCCTCTGACATGGCTTAACGACTGTTGTCTAATGACTACAACCGGGACCGACAGCTTAACGTGCCCTCCGAAGCACGGAGACGCCCAGAAATTAAACCACTTTGATGGTCACCCATCTCTAGACTAACCGGAAACCTAGTTGCTTAACTCTAACCTTTACCTTAACCGATCACTTACGGACCGATGAGAGCATCTAGCTGTGAGCGCCTTGAATATGTATTCAAAAAGGAAATATAGGAATAATTTCCTGTATTATAACATACAGCTATATTTTGCTATGTTAATCATCATCATCATATCAGCCGAAAGACGCCCACTGCTGGACAAAGGCCTCCCCAAAGATCTCCACAGTTGCCGGTCTTGCGCTATTCGCATCCAGCAGTTTTCAGCGACCCGCACAATATCATCGGTCCACCTTGTAGGGGGCCTGCCCACGCTGCGTCTTCCGGTTCGTGGTCACCACTCGAGAACCTTTCTGCCCCAACGGCCGTCGGATCTACGAGCTATGTGCCCCGCCACTGCCACTTCAGTTTTGTAATTCTTCGGGCTATGTCGGTGACTTTGGTTCGCCTGCGGATTTCGACATTTTTTATTCGATCCCGCAGGGAAACTCCGAGCATAGCCCTCTCCATTGCTCTTTGGGTGACCTTGAGCTTTCTAATGAGGCCCATAGTGAGCGACCACGTCTAATATGCTAAGTCTGCTATGTTAATAAATATAGGTATGCAATGGATGGAGGAATGTGCAATTTCGATGCGCAAGTGTGACTGTAAATATTTTTATGATTAGGAAAATAACAGTTGAAATATGTTAAACTTGGTGTTATTATTTTAAAACCGGAAAGTTTATTAAAAACATTGAATTTCGCAACAAATCCGTACCATTTATTTACTCGATTAAGTCGTATTAAAGCCTGTGAAAATCCTATTCTAGTCAAAGTCATTTACAAAACAGCTATGTCACTGCGCGCCCCAAATTCATTTACTGGGATGAATCTGCCAGTCATTCCCCGCGAACGTTCTGACTAATCTATCGGAAAACAAATCAATCAGTCTTTTAAAACAAAAATAAATTTATAAAATATATATCAGCATTTTTAATATAAAAGCTGGGATTTTAGGCTTGTTTATTGTTTCAATGTAAATATCCGCCTCGAACACTCTCGTTTTTACATAACGCATGGTAAACGAATCTGAATCTTAAAACAATAAATTGCTGAGGATTGTTCTATCATTTCATTGGGTAGAAAGGAAACCTTATTATGCGTCTGAGTCCATCCCTCTGACATGGCTACAGTGGCATATTATAGCGCAATGTGGTAGTTTTGAAATTTAGAGTTAGATATGATATTACCTGGTAAGTGCCCGGCCTGGGAGGCCGATAGGCGAGTCCTAATCGCTGAGATCGGACGGGATCTTTCGCCGCCAGCAGTCGCGTATGCGATGCTGGCTGGCGCTCCACCAAATGGGACGCCGTGGTCTCCTTCTGTGAGGCCCTCCTTATGCTCAAGGAGGAGACCGCCGAGCGGGATCGGGAGCGAGCCGATCGCAGACGGAGGAGACGTTGGGGCGGCGGCAGCAGCCAGTAGCCCAAATCCCCTCGGGGCTGCGGTGCCAGTGTGAGAAGTGTCCTCTACTGCCGCCACGTGAAAGCACCACCGGGAAGATGGCGATCTGTTTGTGCACAGTCGCTGTGCCGGACTGGCAGGAGTCGGCAACAGGGGAGGGCAAGCCAGAGCCCTCCCAGGGTACGTGTCCCGACCATCTGGCACATGGCGCAAAAGAGGGTACCGGAGCAGCATATCCACGTTCCCGCGGCTCCCCCCATCAAGCGCCAAGTTCTTCATACCCACCCGCAGATACTTTTTGCGGGTGGCATGCGTAGGCATCCCCCTGCCTTATCAAAAAAAAAAGATATTACCTGGTATATGCTGTGGAACCAAAGTCACCGACATAGCCCGATGAATTGCAAATCTGAAGTGGCAGTGGACGAAGCACATAGCTCGTAGAACCGACGGCCGTTGGGGCATGAAAGGTTCTCAAGTGACGACCACGAATCGGAAGACGCCCCATACAAGATGGACTGATGAGGTCTCTGGAAACCGCTGGATGCGGATAGCGCAAGACCGACAATTGTGGAGATCTTTGGGGTAGGCCTTTGTCTAGCAGTGGACGTCTTTCGGCTGATATGATGATGATGATGTGTTGTAGGTCGGATATTATCTGGTAGATGATGTGGGTCAAATTTGTTATTATATATTGCTGCCATTAATAATACTTTGACGGGCCGGTTGGCGTAGTTGGTAGAAACTGACGATTGTTCGATTCCCACCCAGGATAGATAGTTGTGTGCATGAACATGTTTGTTTATCCTGTCTGGGTGTAATTATCTACGAGTATATAAAGATGTATTGACAAAAGAAAAGTAGTACATGCATATCAGTTGACTCGTTTCCATAGTACAAGCTCTGTTCAGTACATTTTATTGTAATTCTTTAAAAAACGCGTCACAAAATCACTTACTTGTGGAGTCCAGTTTTTACTGGAATCACACTAATATTATAAATGCGAAAGTTTGTGAGTGTATGACTGTGTGAGTGTGTATGTTTGTTACTTCGTCACGTCTAAACGGCTGGACCGATTTTAATAAAATTTGGTATGGAGTTAGCTAACACCATGGCACGCACGCATTAACACGTAGGCTATAATTTATAAAGATTAACGCGGGTATAACCGCGGGACCCAGCTAGTATGATATAAGTAACTTAAAATTTAAAATAGTTTTAAATAAAGTTATCTACTATATAAAAATAAGTCGGGTTTTCCTTCCTTACGCTATAACTCCAGAACGCACGAACCGATTTCCACGGTTTTGCATTCGTTGGAAAGGTCTCGAGCTCCGTGAGGTTTATAGCAAAGAAAATTTATAAAATTTAACGCGGGTAACACCGCAGGGCACAGCTAGTAATATATATAATAAGTAAAACAAACATTAAATATCTGTACTATGGCAACAAGACAAATGAGAAATAAGTATACTTATATATTTCTAAATGCATACATAATATAGATAAATTACACCCAGTCATAGAACAAATCGAACCCACGACCTCTGGCTAAGCAATCAGAGTCAGTAACCACCAGACCAAAAAGCGAGACAACATTACAGTTATAAGCACTAAAATATTACTGAATTCGTTCTACCATATTTAAATAGGTTAGGGCGAATGAATTATAGCAAGTACAAATGCCCAAGGACAGCCTTTTACATACACTCAATTATCAAATCGATAACACACAATAATACGCAGTAAAGGCCCCAAAAATCTGCATAAAATTGTATCATAATGTCATAGTGTCCTCCTAACCTAATTTTATCGAAGCCGTCCAGTTTCAACAAAGATATTTTATTCACTGGAAGTACTGTGTGAACAGAAACTATGCACTTTGCACTCTCTAGTCCAATAGGAATGACAGTAACGCTGTAACAATCGTAGAGAGGCTAGGTACTTTGGAGAACGAAGCTGGAGGTCGAATGCCCCCAAGCATGACAGCGGAAGCACCATTATCATAATCATTTATTTGCTACTAGCTGCGCCCCGCGGTTTTACCCGCGTAAAATTTTATAAATTATCATAACTCCTCCCCCGTTAGTGGTAGCGTGATAATATGTAGCCTATATGTTGACCCGACCTCTTAGTAATTTTCATGCAAAATTTGAAGTAAATCCATGTAGTACTTTTTGAGTTTAGCCCGGACATACATACAGACAAACAGACAAAAATTCTCAAAGCTATATTTTTGGCTTCGGTATCCATTGAAGATCACGCCACAAGTATCCTTTTTTAAAAATATTGAATGTACAGTTTTGACTTTCCTACGATTTTATTATATGTATAGATATGTGTTGGTGCAATGCAGATCTTAAATATAATAGGGTCCTTAATAACACTTAGCTTAATATTATTATGCAATGATGTCATTTCCTATTTATGACAGTTTTGGAACAATTCCTAGATTAGCATATGCTGGCATAAGATTCAAATAAAAATGTACAAATAACTATAAGGTGTTTACTAAATGTCATGAATACAATAATAAATGATGAAACACACAATGATAATGTCAACATAAACATAACATGAAATTATACAGAATTAAATTAAATATATCACAACAAATATATAACAAAGTTAAAAAAGAAAAAATACGGGGAATAAAAGTAATAAACGACCGACTGCTGTCAGAGTCGCTCAGAATTGAGGTTTCAACCCCAAATGGCATACTCACCGGCGCGGTCCGTAGTACAGACGCCAGCACATTAAGCTACCCCAATCTGTCAAATTTCCCCAATTGAAAGTGAACCTTACGCTTTTGTGATAAAGTTGAAAATCTATAAAAGAAATTTTGTAAGATTGAGGTAGCTGGATGTGCTGGCGTCTGTACATAGTCTGTAGTTTCACCTTTATTGTCCAGTGAAGAAGCGAAAGCCTTTTAGGCTAACTGTATCCCCATTAAAAATCCAGGTAATAAATAGCACTATTACCTATGTTATAGTCCATGTGAGGAGAAAAGCTTCGGCAACGCTGGACTGGGGTTATTTGTCTTGGTAGAATAAAACAACAAAGAAAATAATTAAAACTGATGGCTTAAAGTGCTCTCCAAAGGTCGAGGGTGTAACACAACTTCCTGCCAACAAGGTGCGGTCTAAGTAGGGTAAAAGAAGAAAGAAAATAGACATACAAGAAATTTACAGTCAAAACTAACATATAATAAGATACTGTAGACACGGGTCTCATCGCGATGAATATTTAGGTAAATCATTACCTTGTTTACCCGACGCGGCGACGTTTCGGCATGGATTGCACCAGCCGTGGTCACGGGTCGACTGGTGTGGCTCGGCCACGTCGTCTCCGTGAAGCTCGGGTATCGGTATCTACCCTCGCATGGTCTTGATATTTTTTTATTTTCCTTTACGAAACTGTCGGTACACACGACACTAATGACATCAGCGCCCGGGCGCACTACGTTGGTTACGCGACGGAGTGGCTATGGGCAGCCCTGAGGCGCCGGTAATGGCCAATATCTGGATGGAACATTTTGAAAATATTATTGCACAACATTTGGTCCACGTGAAGGTATGGAAACGATACGTCGACGATATCTTCTGTATCATGAAAGGTAGCACATCGGAAGTAGAACAATTGACCACTATCTTGAACTCCGCGCACCCTAACATCAGGTTCACTTATGAAATGGAGGTAGAGAGATCGTTGCCTTTCCTCGATGTGAAATTGAGGGTGAGAGAAAATGGTTCCCTTACACACACGGTATACAGAAAGCCCACACACACAGACAGATATCTACACGCCCACTCTCATCACCATCCGCGACACCTGTTATCCGTAGTTGCCTCGTTAACAAACAGAGCGTATGACATATGCGACCCTGAATGTTTAGAAAGTGAGCTCACACACGTTCAGGAGGTACTTAGGCAAAACGGCTACAGGGGGGGCATTAAACGGACGAAGAGGAGGGAGAAGCAGCCGGAAGTAAGCAGAGCACCAGCGTTTTTACCTTACGTGAAAGGAGTAACGGATAAAGTTGGATCAGTACTAAAGAAATACTCCATCAAGACTGTATATAGTCCGATCTCCAAAGTCTCCAACCAGCTGCGTACACCGAAGGATGTTATTCCTCTTCAAACACCGGGCGTCTACAGGTTTGAGTGCAACTGCGGTATGTTTTATATCAGCCAAACTAAAAGATCCATTGCTGAAAGGGCTAAAGAACATATCGCAGCTGTCAGGAACCGACAGGTTAATAAATCAGCAATAGCTGAGCACGTAGTCGACACAGGATCCCAACACTGGATTACAAATTTACACAAGCCACAGGTCCTCTCCACCGATCGTCACTATTACTCCAGAATAGTACGTGAAGCGGTTGAAATAAAGAAACATATCAATTTCAACCGGGAAGACGGATACCGCCTCTCACCATCTTGGAATCCTGTAATAACGAAGTGCCATCGTCGCGTAACCAACGTAGTGCGCCCGGGCGCTGATGTCATTAGTGTCGTGTGTACTGACAGTTTCGTAAAGGAAAATAAAAAATATCAAGACCATGCGAGGGTAGATACCGATACCCGAGCTTCACGGAGACGACGTTGCCGAGCCACACCAGTCGACCCGTGACCACGGCTGGTGCAATCCATGCCGAAACGTCGGGTAAACAAGGTAATGATTTACCTAAATATTCATCGCGATGAGACCCGTGTCTACAGTATATAAAAAATGTGTACAAATCGCGAAAGTTTAAAAACATTAATATAATAAGATTTACGAACGTAGGCAATAGGTCCTGTAAGTTCTTCCGAAAGATTCACCATCTCAGCATTTGATACGTTTCACCCAGCGCTGATCTTCCGTTGGTTCTCGTGACTATCACGAAATGGTAGTGCAGACTAATGTGTGGGGAGTTATAAATAAGTATAATTGAAATTATACTTAATTATTTATATTGTTGGTTTAAACATAGTATGTATAAATCAACAATGAAATAAGGAACTGTGTACAAAATAAAGTATGTAAATGTATTAGATATAATAATTCATATAACAAGGTACTTAAATAATATCATATTGTTAGGGACTTGTATAATACCATTTATATTAAGAGATTTATAACGTATAATAGCCACCTATTTTACAAATTCTCAGAACTTGTCTTGCTAAAATAACACAATACCACTTTTGGATCGGGCGCTTATCGATCATATATGACATAAAATATTATAATACCACTATACCAACGAGACTATAAAATTTACTAGCGTATTATAATTTTATGATAAATTACCCAAATCATGTTCTCATTTGTCCCAAATTCAGGGTAATTAGCAAAGGGGTTCGTTTGCAAATATTGTCGGAGTTGACATGCCACTAAATACCTTCGGGTCTCGTAATGAGGAAGGCGAGAGTATCACCAACGGAGCGAAATTTACGATCGGGATGGACGATCAAACGGCCAATCGTTGGCGCAATGCGTATGGTGAATCAGTAACTCAACTTAGGCGTAAATGCCATTTTAAATACGTCCCAAAACTTGACGGAAATTCTCGGGACTGATTTATATGAGGTCGTCAGCTGCGCACAATATGTATTTCAGTAAACAAGGTGTAAATAGTGGAGTAAAGAAAATGTAAGGAGCGCTTTTTGTTTGTGAGTTTGTGAAATGCAAAAAGAAAATATTTGCTCCCCTTCTAAATCACATAAGCTAATATTTTTTATATTCATTTTGCATGTTGATCTGTGTTACGTTGTTATTCTCAGTTTCGTAGTTAAATTATACTCCTTAACGTCCTTTCGTCTACTATTTCTGTTACAGCTTGCATGATTGGGAATACGCATTGGAAATAAAAAAGGTAGGCAAGAGAAGTGATATAATATTGTTGCAAGGATCATAGAGCGTACCTAGCATACCGGCCAGCCGGTATGCTTGTTTGCTAGCTCGGTAATATAAAAAGACACAGACCTTTAAGTATAATCACGTAACACGTGGGGCTAACAGATAAAATCGAAGCTCTGTAATTTTCAGTTGAGATACTGCTTCAAACTTATATATTTACAGTGTCTTTAGCGACTGCTGTGAACCTAATTAATGCCCGCCGAGGGCATAATTGATGGACTGGGTCTACCAACTTCTAGTTACGTAACTTGTTTTGACAAGACCACTTCAAATAACGTGGAATTAACTTTCGTGAAGCTTTTATGATTTTCTGATGCGATCCGGCTTAGTCTTTGTGATTTTCGAAAGATTGTAGCGAGCTAAGTGAAAGTAAGATAGCTACTCCGTATTGTCTGGCTTAAGTATAATTTTTATCAATTTCTACTCCCGAATTCCATTTTACATTTACAAATAGTACCTTTATTTTTCTTAAAAGGTAGGTGGGTACTTTGATATTCTGCTAGATCAAACAGAGTGTTACGTAAAGATATTTTGGCTACTCGGCTCTTATTTTCTAGGAATCAATTAAGGCTGATCGGCTATTATCAAAACTTTTGGAGTGCTATTTGCCATTTATGACAAGTTATATTAGCCTGAATGTTAGCAATTTTGGTAGAGAGAGTGTTCTGCACATATTCAACTTATCCACAGTTAATAATTGTTTTTTTTAACATGTTTTTCCAGTGAGCCGAGGAAGAAGGCCATATGATATACTTCCTCAACACAACTTAATCATTGAATTCCAAATTACACCTTCATGTCTAGAGTTAGGAGAGGCTGGTCATCTGTCATACAGGTTTACCACCTAGTACGGATACCAGTCTCTCACACAGATTTCACCTCTACAATGTTAAGGAAACATTAATGAATTAATTGTTAATAAGACATTTTTCATGTACCTATTTTCTGTGTGAGAGAAGAAATAAAGCTATTATTATTATTATTATTATATTACTGCTGCACCGAACTACTAATAGCAGTTTATGAGCGAGTCCATATATATATAGACCTGGTGAAAAAGGCTGCCTCAATGCCTTTGTATGGTACGTGCGGTCCATAGACCCCAGGACATTAGGCGAAACATATAGAGGTATACCTTAGAGGTACTAATTATGAATAGTTTTAACATTTGTATGCGAATTATCTATATTTTAGAATTAATAAAGGGAGAAATAAATTTATGGCATGACTAGACAATTTAAAGCCAAATTACTAAAAGCTAAATTTTTGTTTTTGCCCGCAAATATTCAATATAAAATAGGTATTGAATATTTGCGGGCAAGAACATTTTTAATCCAGATACAAAATGTAACTAAATATGCCAATAACTTTAAATAACTAATTTCCTACGCGGTAAGCTAATGGGTGGGTTTGTCTAAGTTCTTAATAATTTGGCTTTAAAACGCCTTGTCGTGCCATAAATTTTGTCGCTCCCTTTTATAGATATATTCTGTAACATAATAGATATAACTAACTAGCCGTGGCCCCGGTTTTACCCGAATTAAACTTTATAAATTATAGCCTATGTGTTAATCCAGGGTGTCAGCTAATTCCAAACCAAATTTTATTAAAATCGTTCGACTAAAGCATTTAGTTTAAATTTGCTATAAAACAACCTACTTGATACAAAATTATAGCCTAATTCACGTTTCAGTATACAAAAAAAAATGTATACAGAAACGCGAAACAGATTCCAATATCCTTATTTATTCAACTCACGAAATTTACCCGTAGTGGACAATAAACTTTAAGATGGCTTCATATGTCAACGATATTCATTCAATCCTGGAGTAAAACGACCCTTTTATTATTCTATCTATATTGAATCTCTCATAAATTCGCCGACAAGCAATAAGACGAATCATACACAACACCTCGGTGCAGGAACATACGATAAGCATTGAACATTCGGTACCTAATTCAGTCTAAAATAGGTACGGGGTTCAAAACTATAAATAATATAATAATAATAATATCTTTATTATTATTTATTCAGTAAGTACTTAAGTCTAATTAACAATTTACATCTGTACCTGAACTAGGCTTGACGCTTGTATCTCAGGCAACCGTGCTCATTCGCCAATCCATGCAGTTATACTGAACTATTACTAACAAAACAAACTTTAAAAAAATTAATATAATAAAGGAAAAAGAAGAAAAATATTATACATAGACATATATTTTTATATATAACAAAACTAAATCAATTATCATGCTTAAAATTAAAATTTAGTAAAAAACTAACTAATATTATCAAAAGCTTCAAAAAGCATGCAAAGAAAAACAATTCAGTGGACAGCGTTTAAGCATTGTCATCCAGCGTGGCAATGCGGCCAGCATTCTGGGCAAAGGCTCAAAGGCAGCGATGCCGAATTTTTTTTCGACGCCTAAGGATGACTTCCTTAATTACCCTAGACTTAGGCTTTTGTATTCATATTCAAAATATTTAAATAAATATTGTAAATTATATTTAGTTAAGACTACACATTGTTCATATATATACCTAATAAAAATCCTCAGAGAAATGAGCAGATTATGGCGTATACCTTCATGACGATTCTAGGGGGGTCTTGTCCAGCAGTGAACTTCATTCATCTATAATGATGATGGTAATAAATCCATGTATCGCGGGGCTCTCCAAACATGCATTTCACGTAGGTACACACGGGAATCGGGTAACACTGCAGAGTACAACTAGTTTACCATAACTTGCTAACTCCAAAACGTCAAACACAGAAGTTTGTAAACATTGGAAGTGGATTAGGGACTATCAATCCATCAATATAATAAGTTGGTGGCAGTTAGAAAGTACAACATCGAATGATCAGCGTGTTGGCAGCGTTTAGCAGTGATTGATCGGAAATAGCTTTCATTGGTCGTTTAGCAATTAATTATGTCTTGGGTTTAATATCAAGATTACTTACTATCCTTCATGTTTACCTCGTCCACAAGTATATATATCTAAGTATGTCGACTGTCTCATTGGTTGGTCTATCGGTAAAGTAATAGTGTTGAATTAATGATAATTAGGTACGAGTTTCATTAAGCCCGGTAAGGGCAACAATTATAATCGGGATTTTTCTGGCAAGAAATGTTTGCATTGAGTGCAATAACTGGAAAACAGAAAGGTGTCTCAGCCTCGTTCCTCGTACCGCGAATAATTTTTTGTAGTTTATATTAGCATCATCTACTTTTTCAAAAGGAGTTTATGAGTGAACCACATACCTGTTTGAGAAAACATGATATTTTGAGATTACCTAATGCTATTTTACTAATTTTACTGTCAGAATATTTGTTCTAGATAAGTTTAGCTCTTCGCCACGCTGTTAAACAAGCTTGGTATTTATGGCATATTCTCCCAAATTATGCGCACAGTTCGATTGCAGAGATCTTTAGAGAGACATTTGTCTAGCAGTCATTTGGCTGAAACAATGATGATGATAAATAAACAGCTTAAATTAAAAAAAAATAACTGATCAATTCTACTTACATAAGCTCAGTACTGAAACACCATTTTACCAAGATGCGGCACATAAATGAAAGGTTAACGAGCACCAAAGCACACTAAGTCCCTTAGATGCCGTAATCGATTTAATTAGAAAGAGATAAGGTGGAGTAATAAAATGGATTTCCTCTTTCCTCTAATATAAAGCAGGAGCCAGTAGTAATAAAAATGGAAGAGACACGTAAGCCCAGAGACGAACATTTACAACCGCGAACTGAAGAATATTTGATGTTTATATTGTGCGACCAAAGCGTTTATACGGTTGGTTATGTTTTTGTGGTTCGGGTGGTCAATAGATCCCACCATTACATAGTTCCAATGTGACTGTTAAGTTATCCAACTTAACGAAAAGGAAGCTGGGAAGAACTGTGGTAACTTTCGTTTGCTTTAAATGTTATCTAAACTTTTTCATAATAATAATATGCTGAATAGGGTCACACCCCCTACAGGCATTTATCGGGTGAAGTTCGACATAAGTGGACAATGGACATCCATATTGGATATCCATAAGTAGATTAATTACAACCTTATAAAGGGTAATGGAAATTTGTGTGTATTTATCAAATCTATCGTAATCATGTTTTATGTACTATCGGAGACATTTACCATGCATTACCAATAGGTAGTGGGGGTATTGACTAAACCGGTATGTTGCATTTTAATAAATAAATCATCCATCCGGGCCATCTGATCCCAAACTAAGCAGAACTTGTACTATGGAAACCAAAAACTTAACTGATATGTATATTACATATACTACTTTTCTTTTGTAAATACATATTAAAGCATCTTCTACATGGTTGCAAACCAACGTCCCAACAGAGGTCACCCAGGTGGTTGCCATCCGCCTGGGTGATGAAATTATCTATATGAAGAAGATGTTTTATATAGACAATTTCAATTACACCTAGACTCAGGTTAAGAAGACATGTTCATGCACACAAATATCTTTCTTAAGTGGGAATGGAACCCACGACCTCCAGGGTATAAAAGTAATATTAAAGTAAAATCCTATTTAGGTGATTTACAAATATTCGTTGTCATTTGATCGTTGATATTTTGGAGTCAGCGGCCAGCGCGCCATCGCGTTATTATCTTTACATATAATAAAATCGTAGGAAAGTCAAAACTGTACAAAGAATATTTTTTTAAAAGGATACTTGGGGATAATCGATATCTAAGCCAAAAATATAGTTTTTAGAATTTTTGTCTGTTTGTCTGTATGTATGTCCGGGCTAATCTCAAAAAATACTGCATGGATTTACTTCAAATTTTGCATGAATATTACTAAGAGGTCGGGTCAACACATAGGCTACATATTATCACGCTATCAATTACGGGGGAGGAGCTGTGGCAGAGCTAGATAGGAACTAAAAATAGTGGCAAATTATGTTATATAAGTACCAAATCATTATTTTAATTTAATGAAAAATATGTAAATACCTATATGTGTAAAATATTGTCATTGCGATTTTGTTGTTTTAAATGCAAGGCGCAGATTCAGATAAAACAATAGGTATCTCTTCTGTAATTATAGGCTTGCAGAGTTAACGGTCTGTACTGTTGATGTTAAATAAATGTCGCAAGCACATTCCGGAAATTATTTTCAAGTAATAATCTTACTCCATAACTAAAGTTTCCCTTTAAGATGCGGCATGGGACCTATTCTGCCGGCACATTACTTATAAACATCAAATACCTAGTGTATTTAAGCTAGCAAGCTTTTCAACGAACATATCAGTGCTCCATTGTATGTGTTCCCGATAGTACTTATCTAAAAGTGTCGATGGTACGCAACAAATCACTTAATTAATCTAAATACGCTTAGCTGAGTAAAGTATTAACTAACAAAATCAATAGAAAGTTTTGCGATAGTACCTAGTGTAGGGCCGTTATAACAAGCTAGTTTTATAGTTTTCTAATTAAAGACTAAGTTCTTAAAAGTCTTTAAAATGAAAGTTAAGTCAATCTTAGTTACTTAGGTCGATCACGGCGGACCGCAGTGTACTATACATAACGACATAATAATATTATTGCGCAAAATAATATAATTAATCACAGACCATATCTCTATTCTCTACTCTCAAAATCCAAATTTCTACTGAGTTTTATGACAGTATTTCTCAGTAGCTGCCACGTTAACCAGGTAAAAATGAGACGATTAAAGAAATGTATATTTTTACTGATTAAAATATAATGGACTTTGAACCACTCTTTAACTTTAGTGTTGTCTAAGTCAGATACAATCAATTATATAAAACATTTGGGCCTCAAAAAAATGTGTTCCCCATAAGTTTACTATGACTCAAAAACGGTCTGCATCACTTAAATTTGGTGTGAGACATAGTGACAGGCGACGAAAAATGGTTAAACAAAGCAGCAATCGACTGTATGGGTTGTACGAAACTGTTTGGGTTTTTCCAGTAAGGCAACAAAAGTTCGCGATTGTTTTAAGTTAAGTTGCTAGTTTTTTTATTAAAAGAAGACACGATACTACTCTCGCTTCGAAAGATCGCGTTTTAGTAAATAGCGTCTGGTACACCTCCTTTTTAGCCGAAAGTTACTGCAAACCTCCGAAGAACTAACCAAATCGTATCATTTAGCACCATGACAATGCCAGTTTTCAAAATATTAGGTCTTTACCTATGAAATTGCCGTTCTGCAGTACTGTCCATTTCAAATCAAAATAATTTTTGTTTGGCTAAGAATTCTAATTTCAAATTAATTTTATTTTAAAAACATGGATTCTTTTTTCCAAAAGTAGTCATTTCTTTATTGATTAGTGTTACATTTTCATCGCATTTCAATCTTTTTCGTCATCATGGATACGTTAAAAATTCGAGTAATTATGGAATATGAGTACCGTCGTGGCAGCAACGCGGCACAAGCGGCACGCAACATCAACGACGTTTACGGAGCTAACACTACAAACCAACGCACCACCTGTTATTGGTTTGCTCGCTTCCGTTCTGGAAATTTCGACCTGAAAAATGAACCTCGCGGTCGTCCGAAGACTTTGGTCGACAATGACGAATTAAAGGCGGTTGTGGAAGCTGATGATACACAATCTACGGCTGAATTAGCAGCAGCTTTCGACGTTAGCGTCAAAACAATATTGGTCCATTTGCGTCAAATTGGCAAGGTAAAAAAGCTTGACAAATGGGTGCCCCACGAACTCAATGATCGCCAGCGCGAAGTACGCGTCGAGACGTGCCTTGCACTGCTCAACAGACACACAAATGAAGGAATTTTGAACCGCATTGTTACCTGCGATGAAAAATGGATTCTGTTTGATAACCGCAAGCGCTCAGCAAGTTGGTTGGATCCTGGTTCAGCACCTAAACAATGCCCTAAACGAAAACTTACCCCTAGAAAAGTGATGGTCACTGTTTGGTGGTCTAGCGCCGGTGTGATTCATCACAGCTTCTTACCAAACGGGGTGAGCATTACTGCAGATGTGTACTGTGAAGAACTGAGCACAATGATGGAGAAGCTGGCGCATCTCCAACCAGCATTGGTCAATCGCTCGTCTCCGCTGCTCCTGCACGACAACGCGCGACCTCATACTGCACAGCAGACGGTCTCCAAGTTGCAAGAACTGGGGTTGGAAGCTCTCCGTCATCCGCCCTACTCACCAGACCTTGCGCCTACAGACTACTACTTTTTCCAGAATTTGGATAACTTCTTGGCGGGAAAAAAATTCAATACCCGAGAGGCAGTACAAAAGCCTTTGAAGAATTTGTTGCCTCCCGTCCAGCTGATTTCTTTAAGAAGGGCATCAATAAACTGCCACTGCGATGGCAAAGATGCATTGATTGCATGGGTGATTACTTCGATTAATACAAATAAAAAAATTCATGAAAAAAATTCGTTTAAATTTTTTCATACAAAACGGCAATTTCATAGGTAAAGACCTATTATATTCCATTCTCTTCACAAAGGATAGGGTATTAGTGACAATTTAATAATGATATGGCAATACTGCCAAGCTAGAACCCAACTTTGGGAGAGACTGGTCCCTGAAGTACCGACAAACCTAAATTACAGATCATCAGTTCTTACACAGCTCAGGTAGACAACTGAATTTTTGACAAGGAAAAACGTAGTACCGTGGACAGGTACCATGCGAAATCTTTCTGTTTTCAAAAATCAAGAATTATTTATGCAGTCAACAATGTTTTACCACCGGAAGAGATTATTGAAGAGCTTATTTACAACGGTACCACGGGAGAGTGGCATAAAATGTTTTCAAAAACTGGTTTATTCGCATGGAAAAGTGTATTGAAGCTAAAGAGAGAATATTTTGAGAAAAAATAGTTAATTTCTGACCAGGCATAGTATTTTTTTTATTCCGTATAGAAAATTTTAGTGCGCCTCTCGTATTAACGAGAACAGGATTCGTACAAAACAAGTGTACGTGCTTATTTCTTGTTTAATTCATATTCCAGTTCGGTTAGCCGCCGGCTTTCACTTCTCCAACAAGCAAGAGGCGAACGCAAGTGCTCTCAGAATTTATTCCAACAACTGAGCTGAAATATATTTGAATTGTTTCAGCATTTATGGTTTTTTGTTTTTTTTTTACTTAGCTGGGGTTGACTCCATAGATAATGTTTAAATGTTTCGGAGGGTAATCTGTCGGTTAAGTTATACTACCTAGTACTTATCTTTTTATTTGGGACTAGACCCTCCCTCTTACCCACCACTGCAACTCCTGTAAGCCAGGATCAACAGTGGCACACAATGAAATGACACTGATCGGTGAGGCTCAGGCATGTCCCGGGGATTGGCTTTAACTGTCTTCGGATCCCGCAACGAATTAATCAGAAAGAAAAACGTAGAAAAAAAATGACTAAAAGAGAAATGAATGATTAAGAGATATCATAACTTACTAGAACAATACTTAAGATATTCATATAAATGTACTTTATTGTACGAACCGGTGCAGCGGTGTGCAGCCACCCCGATCGACCCGAGATTACGCGTTGTCCCAAACCTTTTGTTTTAAAGTTAAATTGTACTTCCATTCAACACCAAGATTTATATAATAATGTATGAACAGAAAAGCATCCATTGTTAACCTTGGCAATGATATTTCAGAATATAAATAAACTAGCATCTTACCTAGGTACAGACGCCAGCACATCAAGCTACCCCAATCTGTCAAATTTCCCCAATTGAAAGTGAACCTAATGCGTATGTGATAAAGTTTAAAAATTTATAAAGGAAATCTGAGAGAGATTGGGGTAGCTGGATGTGCTGGCGTCTGTATATTTACATTGAAAAAATTAAATTATGGTGGCAAATCAGCCGGGCCTGTTGGCGTGATTGCCAAATGCTTGCTTTTCACGCTTGAGGTCGTGGGTTCGATTCCCACCCAGGTGTGCATGAACATGTCTGTTTTTCCTGAGTCTGGGTGTAATTATCTATATAGGTATGTATTTACAAAAGAAAAATAATATATGTAGTATATCAGTTATCTGGTTTCCATAGTACAAGCTCTGCTTAGTTTGGGATCAGATGGTCGTGTGTAAATAATGTCCCAGAATATTATTATTATTATTATTTACTTTTTAGTTTCTCGGTCTTCACCGGTATCGTAAGGAGAACACGGGCCAAAGCCAAGTGTTAACCAAGGGAATTAGTACAAAGTTGTGATGAATAAGCCCGAGTTGGTAATATTTCTTGATCGTTAGTCTGTAAAAATTTTCTAACTATCCTGCACGTGTTGAGAATGACGGCTTTTTGAAGATTTCTGTGTGTATAGGGTGGTAAATCTAATGTTTTTAGTGAGTAGTGAAGTTGATTGGGGATGACACCTAAAGTAGATAATACAACTGGAATTATAGTGACTTGCCGCAATTTCCACATCCGTGTTATTTCTGTTTTTAGGTCAGTGTACTTTGCAAGTTTTTCTCCTATTGTATTTTGTAGGTTGTGTGTATTAGGCACAGCAATATCGATTATGTACCCGGTTCTATTTATTTTATCGATTAAAGTTATGTCTGGTCTATTATAGTGAACGGTTCTGTCTGTAAGAATGGCGCGGTCGTAATAAAGCTTATGTGTAGCATTTTCAAGAACTATTTCTGGGATGTATTTGTAATAAGGTAGTGGGGGAGTGGTAAGTAGTTGGTATTTTAAAGCTAATTGTTGGTGAATAATATTAGCAACCTGGTCATGCCTGTGCTTATAATCCGTTTGGACTATAGCTTTACACGCACCTGTGATATGTTGGATCGTTTCAGGGCAACTGCTGCACCTTCTACAAATGTCTGTCGATGTGTTTGTTTTCATAATATATTTTTGGTAATTTCTTGTTTCGATGACCTGATCCTGAATTGCCAGCATAAACCCCTCTGTTTCCGGAAAGAGATCACCTCGAATGAGCCATTCGTTCGATGCTACCTTATCGACATGTGGCTGACTCAAATCTTGGTGATATCTGCCATGTAATGATTTTTGAGCCCACTGGGCTATTTTAGTTTTCATATCAGTTTGTTTCTCAATATCTTGGATAGTCTTAGAATACAAATTTAGTGGTGTTAGTTTTTGGTCATTGTATGTAATTGAGCTGTGTAAGATTGAGTTGTTACTTTTGGAATAAAAATACTGTCTCAGATTACTAACTTGTGAGTTGTGTAAGTTCATGATGTCAATTATACCCCTACCTCCTTCTCTTCTGGGGAGTGTTAGTCGTTGTACACAGGATCTGGGGTGGTGTTTTCTGTGTTTGGTCATGTTTATGTTTATTAGCCGTTGTAATTTTTTTAACTCCGTTTTAGTCCAAAATATAACTCCGAAAGAGTAAGTTAATGTGGGGATTGCGTATGAATTTATTGCTTTAATAGTATTCCGCGAATTAAGCTGTGTATTAAATATAGATGTTAGTCTGTGTTTAAATTTTTGTGTTAATTCAGATTTAATATTTTTGTGTAAGATTAATTTTGATTGTACGTAGCCTAAATATTTATATGTACCAATTTCATCCAAAGAGTCTATTATTTCCCCATTTTCTAATTCATGTGTGTGTGCAAAGTGCTTGCCTGCTCTAATTGAGTTTATTTTACATTTATCAATACCGAATTCCATGGTGATGTCTTTCGAATATTGTTCAGTAACATGTACAAGTTCAATCAATTCTTCGGGCGTAGATGCATACAGTTTAATGTCATCCATATACAGAAGGTGATTTATTTTACAAGTCTGTTTGTCAGTCGATGTGTCATTTGATGAGTCTTTATATTCTAAAACATATCCTGGGTTCAATGAATTTAACAGATTGGAAAGGGGGTTTAATGCTAAGCAGAACCATAGTGGACTTAACGAATCTCCTTGGAATATGCCACGTAAGATCCTAATTGGTTCTGTTTCATCTGTACCTGTTTGTGTAGTGACGCGTAACCGCGTAGTCCATTTACTTATTATAGTTTCTAGAAACGAAATAAGTGTCGGGTGAATTTTATATATTTGTAAGACTTCTAATAACCAGGAGTGAGGGATTGAGTCGTATGCCTTTTTGTAGTCGATATACATAGTACTTATATCCTTTTTACGTTGTTGTACCTGTTTTAGTACTACAGAGTCAATAACTAACTGCTCTTTACAACCTTGGCTGAACTTCCTACAACCTTTCTGTTCTTCGGTTAAAATGTTATTAACATTTAGGTGTTGATAGATAGCTTGGCTAATACAAGAGGTTAGAATTTTGTAGAGGGTTTGTAAGCAAGTTATTGGTCTATATTTTGCAGGATTGGTCGAGTCGTGAGTATCTTTTGGTAACATATACGTTATTCCTTCTAAAAGATAATTTGGCATCGTTGATGGATTTTTTAGAAACTTGTTGATGTGATTAAGAAGGATAGGATGTAAATTGGTAAATCTTTTGTACCAAAAGTTATGTAGATTGTCAGACCCGGGTGCCTTCCAATTGTGTGATTTATTAATTACTTCTTTAAAATCTTGAATCTGTATGCTTTCGAAAGGCATCTGTTGTTTATCTAGATTGTTTGCTTTTTCAGTGGTTATCCATTCGGCTTGAGTATTATGAGAAACTGGGTTCTGCCATATCTCAGACCAAAACCTTTTAATATCATTTATAGGGGGGGTATCAAAATGTGTTGGGGGATTACTTGATTGTGTTTGGTTGGAAGTATTTTGCTTTAGGTTCCTATAAAATACTTTCTCATTGTTGGTAAACAAGCTATTTTGGGTTTTACGTAGTGTACATTTTTTATATCTGCTTAACCGACCGCTTGCTACTGTTAGTTTTTGTTTCAGGGTGTCTAAAAAGTGAAATAGTTTTGTATTAGGGTCTTCATGAGTTGTGTGAACAGTGTATTGTTCTATTATTAATTTAGTTGCTTTGCATACATTCTTAGTTCTATTTCCTTGTATGTACTGTGTAAGTCTTCCAATCTTAGCTCTTAATTCTCCTATTCTATTTTCTAATCTTTTTTGCCATTTTGGTTTACTATATTTCCGCTGATTATTCCTACTTTCAATTGGTACCATGCTGATTTTTGCACCATTCATTTTAGCGGTAGTCCAAGCTGCGCAATATAAAATAGTTTGAACGGTAAGAAAATCACTTTCTCCTGACGCATATACTGGCAAAATCATAGTATTAATATAACTAATTATAGACATTAACTTCCTAGATGACCTCTGTTTAGGTATATAAGTCCTTTTAACAGGATCACTGCCATTAAAATATTCCATAGCTTGAGAGAAAGTATTATCTATTTCACTATTCCTCTCTTGTCTTACTCCTACTTCAGTATCAGTCTCCGGGAGATCAGATTGTGTAAGGTATTCTACTTGAATACTCTCTGAATTTGTTGTAATATCTACATTTGTCATGGAGAATTCTGTTTGCGTTTGAGTTGTATTTGAAGAATTTGGTTCTACACCTAAACTTGTGTTACTGTTTAATTGTGGCTGTTGAAGATAGCTTGAATGCAAATTGGGTTGCAGAGGTTGAGAGTCTGTTATAATTTCTGCTCTAACTTGCGCTTTAATCCTATTTAACGTGTCTTCGGATAGATATTTATTTTGGACTATAACTTGTCTTTGATCAGAAACTCTTTGCTCGGACACATTCATATGTGGGTATTGTTCCATAAACAGTTCATGTAACTTTTTCCTGTATGTTGTGAAATCAGTCTCTAGTTTAGTGATTTTGTAATATGACGTCATAATAAAAGTATTCATTTCCCGGTTCCATTTCAAGCGCGCACCTTGAGGTTTTTCGCTATTTATATGTTGTGTTTGTTGGGGCATAGACAATTCTGATTTAGGCTCGGCTTGTCTAGCAGCAAGTTCTTTTTTAATTTCTTCATAAATTTGATCTATTTTGATTTGTGGTAATAGTTTGTTACTAATTATAGCCCTACGTTGGACTCCTAATCTTTGTCGGGACACGTCAATGCTGGGATATTTTTCAATAAATTTTGAATGAAGTGGTTCCAAATAGCCTATTCTGTCGGTGTCCAAATAAGTCAACTGTAGGTAAGTGCGCAGTATAAATTCATTGATATCAGGGCTCCATCTTCTGCGTTTGTTAGTCACCAAGGTGGGTACAGGTTCTGGAACGTCTAAGCATTCCTCCAGTACAACACTTTTGGTCTGTATGCTGCTGGTTTTAGTGCTACTACCCTCACTAATACCACTAAATGAACAAGACGAAGAAAATGCTTTCCTTGTCATATAAGAGGGCCGTGATGACGGAATGGATGAAAAAAGAGATGCAGAATCTTCATCCGAAAGGTAAGCATTGCTTTGAGAATGGATAGTATTTCTAACTACAATGCTATTACCGCCTTCAAGAATTGTTTCTGGCAGAGTTAGTGCCCCTAAGTCATTTTTTGCAATCCGTTGGGTCACGGGCCGTGATCGTAAATTATACCTTCTCCTGTTTTCGTCTATAAGCTCTGTCTGTAGTTTAGATACGTTGCCCCCCCCAGAATACGAAGGGCAGCCCGAGCTAGGCTCAGGGCGGGATTCTCCAGTGGAGTTAGCACTGGTACCCGCCTGGGGTAGTCTAGTTTTTAAGAGTAACTTTTTCATACCTACTACAAAGATTTAGTTTGGTTTGGGACCGTTAGTTAGGAAAGGGTTGAGCCAAGATGGTAATGTTGCTCTTAGTATCTCCTGCTTTATCCGTAAGCAGGGTATGATAAAGGTGGTATGATCAATAAACAGTTCATGCCTTTCCATAAGCCCCCCCACCACGGCAAGGTGGTCCCGTAGGGGGGTTATTATTATTATTATTATAATCACACTTCACGAGTAACTTGTACGTAGTACATTAGTATATTACTATTACTTTGGAGACTATTATGTCGGCGAGAGTTCTTCGCTCCAAACAGCCTTTAGCAAATATTAAACTTCATCCATAAGCAAAAAAAAATATAAATAACAACAGAGGTAATTTGGACCTATTCTTATAAGTCTAATCGCTACGTAGCTCTTGGAGCCATTCAATTCTTGAACAAATCAAAACCCAGCCGACAATAAATTGGTTGTCTAATAGAAATAATTTAAAAAATACAGTCAAGTTCTCCAAACATCCTAAAACAAGTAGGGACCCATCTTTCATCTGAAGAGTTGGAAATATGGTAATTCCACTTCCCATTGGTGAAAGGCGGACGACAGAAATTATAATAAGCTGAAGAGAGTATTCAAGTTACAGGATGCCAACATTTTTAATAGGCTATGTGGTCCCCGATGGGATACAATAGGTATCCGGTAGTGTATCCGGACCCGTCACGTTCTAATACTTTGGACCTCGCTATACATCAGTATCGAATGTTTGTTTCAATAAGTTCATCTACGCCTGACCTACATTTCACCTCTCTTTTTTAGGGCTTCGTACCCAAAGGGTAAAACGGAACCCTATTACTAAGACTTCGCTGTCTGTCTGTCTCTGTGTCACCAGGCTGTATCTCATGAACCGTTAGACAGTTGAAATTTTCACAGATGATGTATTTCTGTTGCCGCTATAACAACAAATACTAAAAAACAAAATAAAATAAATATTTAAGGGGGCTCCCATACAACAAACGCGAATTTTGGGCTGGTTTTATAGATAATGATACGAAACCCTTCGTGCGCGAGTCCGACTCGCACTTGGCCGGTTTTATCTTTTATTGAAACTATAGTATGTTCAATTTTGTCATTAATCTTTTCTACGTCTGTAAAATAGTCTACGGTCAAAATACACGCTAGGGTTTGTACAGAACGGCTTTATTTTCTTAAAATGCAGAGTATTCCATTGTTCTTTGGCAAAGGGAGACCGACTCGCGTCAACTCTGTTTTTTATTATGTATAATATATGTACAACGACGGTCGCGTAATGCTTCATTTATGAAATATATCACCGCCACCATTCTTAATTTCATTATAGTGCACATATTATATAACAGGAAGCCAAGAAGAATCAAAATATTATTATATAGAGTCTTCGCCACTGCTGACTCGTGACATTCTACAAAAACAAACAAAAGAAACCGAACTTGTACACAAAACAAAACACAACAATATTAAGAAAAGCGTATTTCGACAGCACTACAAGGGTCGAGGCTATTAAACACGCCAAGAAAATACCTTGTAACACCTTTCGAAGCTCCCTAGGTACTTCACGAAGTCGTTAATGTTTCCCAGTTCCAAGCAGAGCCGGCTCTATGTGCGTTGTTTGAAGAGAAGGGCAAAACTTACTAGTTGAGTATATGAGGTTTACAGATTGAAGACTTATTCACAAAACAAAACATAACAGGGATTCAAATTCATTTATCCCATAAAAATATTACATTTGTGTGGAATCGTCAATATTTTTTTACTTTACGTTTGTTTCTCAGAAACACTGCCAGAAAACTCAGTAGGAAATCATTTTAAAATAGTTTTTAATATTTATATATATAACAATATTAAGAAGAGCGTATATACGACACTATAAGCCTCGGCGCTATTATACACGCCGCCGAGAAAATACCTTGTATCATCTTTGAATACAGGGAGTATTCAAAGATGATACAAGGTATTTTCTAATAAATGTTTGTTCAAGTGAGGTGTAAAACTTTTATATTGAGTATACCTACGGGATTCAGAAATCCAGCATACTGACTGAGTTAATCTTTAGGAAAATATGACAGTAAACGAGGCAAAAGAGGTGTGCAAAGATCGTGGCAAATGGAAATCCGTTGTCTCTGCCTACCCCTCTGGGAAACAGACGTGAGTCTATGTATGTATGTATTATTTGTAAAGTTAAGTAACAAAAGTATAAAGATATTGGTGTTTTCTCCAACCAGCAGCAAATTGCAGTCAATTTTAGTTTTATTCGGTAATTACTATATCATAACGTTAAGGTAGAATTTGCTGGCTAATGCCGGCATTTTTGCTTAATTTACAACAATACAATGGAAACATTTTGTAAAAAAGTATCATCCTTACGGACAGCTAATACAACATATGATACCACTGAGTCCCCAGTCTAACGGTCAAATCACTACTCTATCTCCACTTACGATCTAAATTGATTACTCCCAGAAAAAGGTTGGAATGAATTTGGCAAAATCCCCCACGCGGCTCGACTCAACTAGTAAAACAGCTGTAACTTGAAACGACTATAAACTAGGTTTTTTAAATATAGCCAAAGAGAATATAACAAACTACTATTGAATACAGCTTAGAACTATCTCGTTTGACAAATTGGCTTATATAAAATAATGGCAAGTTGGAGGCCGGCAAGTGAGGTTAGCTGTGTGGTGATGGCGGAGAATATAATGACCCCATTTCATCCCGTGGGACGCATAGAAGTCAGGAAGTAGACCTGAGGGAATATCTACCAGAGGATGGGCAGCAGATTCCTTCTGAGTGCTATGACCATCTCCCTGGGATCGCCAACCTGTCTGTCTAACGTGATGGTTATGGGATATCCCCCAATACAATTCATGGAGAGGCTTGTCCAGCAGTGGACTTCTTTCAGCTGTAATGATCATGATGATGACGAAGTGAGGTTAAGCGTAGCCCTCTCTCGCTTTGTGGTGCTTTAGGAAGAATTTCCCCAATCTAGCTAAGATTGGGGAAATTCTTCGTAACAGAACAAACTCTAGGTTACAGCAATCATCATCTCAGGCAAATTACGTCCTTAAAAAAGCCTCCCCAAGGGGTTAACAATCTATAGATGTTGTGTGTCTGTTTGAGGGTCGTAGTCGACAGAAAAACGCTGCTTGCCGTCCTCTCGTACGTATTCCCTCGGGACGATTTCTACGCCCTCCACGCCATGAGATGGGGTGACGATATTCGACGCCGTTATACAGATTATAGCAATAGGTTTTATGTTAATGTTCCAGAGGTCTTTGCGAAGGGGGAAAGTTCGGCAACACTTTCACGACTATACCATAGCAAGGTTATAGGTTAGCACTAGTGGCAGGAGTCGGCAATTGGGGAGAGCAAGTCAGAGCCCTCCCTGGGTGCGTGTCCCAACCATCTGGGACTTGGCGCAAAAGGGGGACACCGGAGCAGCATACCCGCGTTCCCGGGGCTGCCCCTATCAGGCGCCAGAAGAAGTCCATGGCAGGTTAGGTTTAGTCGGTGCGAGTCCGACATACCCACCCGCAGACACTTTTTGCGGGTGGCATGCGTAGGTATTCCCCGTTACTTATAAAAAAAAAAAGGTTTGGTGGAACTTGGAAGTTTTAAAACGTGGTAAAATCATACCACTTGCAATTAAATTCGTTCACTAACCTTGCCGTTAGGTACCCCTATTTAATCCAGCCCTGGTTTAGAGTATTTCATGGAAAAAATCTTACTCAGGCTGCGGGGCGGAATCGCGTGAGGTAACAATATTAACGATATCTATAATGGTTTAGAGAGTCCGTTTGCAGCGTATAAATAAAATGTTTAAGTGTGATTCCTGTCTCGCTTTATGAAGATTGCGTACATACATTTATTTTTAACTTTATGTGAGCAATAATGAACAGAGGCAAACTTAATGCCATAGGCATGTTCTGCTAGTCAACCTTGAGGTGATACCGCGTAAACATGATATAAAATCGACATAAAATTATATGAAACTAGCTGGTGCCCGCGACTTCGTCCGCGACAATTTTGAATGATGACCTATGTAACTACTTACTTCTAGCTTAATCTAAATAATATAACTTTCAAAATTTAAGAAACCATAACCTAATATAACCCAACTAAGAAAGAAACTAAAGACCCGATATCATCAACCAAAAAAAAATATATAGAGAGCCAGTAAGTCAAATAAAGTAAAATAATAATCAACGATGCATTAATCACAAAGGTAACTCCAATTAGATTAGGTTGCGACCACGGCATTGATTAGTCTAAAATCACATTTTGTGAACGAAACCATAGCGCGATCTAAAACAATGATTACGCCATCTACTAACAAAAATATAAACTTGTAAAGCGGTAAAATTAAGATGTGTGCATATTTTTTTGGTGAGATTTAGGCGATCATCTATTGATTTAGTTGTGGGCTACCTTTTATTTCAAGCATTTATTTATTGTTACCGATATGCCAAATAAATTCCGGGATCGGAAACGATATTAACGCCATCTAGTTAGAAAATGGTGAACTTGTAGAGCAGTAAAATTAAAATGAATATTTTTTGGGTGCGATCATCTCGATACCAACAATTTCATCATATCAGCCGAAAGACGTCCACTGCTGGACAAAGGCCTCCCCCAAAGATCTCCACAATTGCCGGTCTTGCGCTATTCGCATCCAGCTGTTTCCAGCGACCCGCACAAGATCATCGGTCCATCTTGTAGGGGGCCTGCCCACGCTGCGTCTTCCGGTTCGTGCTCGCCACTCAAGAACCTTTCTGCCCCAACGGCCATCGGTTCTACGAGCTATGTGCCCCGCCCACTGCCACTTCAGTTTTGCAATTCTTCGGGCTATGTCGGTGACTTTGGTTCGCCTGCGGATTTCGACATTTCTGATTGGATCCCGCAGGGATCCTCTCCATTGCCCTCTCCTTTGGGTGACCTTGAGCCTTCTAATAAGGCCAACAATTTATACTGCGCTAACTCTAATTTTATATAAAATCGTTTTTTATCCCAATTTGATTAAAATGTCATTTTATAATATGTTTTAAAAATTATAAAAAAAAGGAGTTACAAGTCTTATAAAACGCTAAATCTTTACTTAAACGACGACAACTACGATATTTTAAGCAAATTGGCATAAAAAACGATAGTCAAAGTCAAAGTCAAAGTCAAAGTCAAAGTAAGTTTATTCCGTAAAAATTTTACATTTATGTGGAATCGTCATATTTTTTTTACCCTACCGTGCAGTGCATGACGTCGACGATATTATCTATAATTCGAGTTAGCGTAAATTGATGGTGACGATCTATTGAATCAGTTTTGGATTCCTTTTCAACAACAAACTATTCCCTGATTGTTGACTTAAAAACATGTATTGCTTTATTCTCATGCGTATAACTCCAAAAAAAAACAGATTTTCATACAAACTTATATCCCCTATTTTAGTCGTCCTTAGGGGTGGAATTAATTTTTGATTGAAATGCCAAATAGCAATTTTCATGCATTTAACTTAAAACTTGTCACATTTTTCATACAAACTTACATCCCCCATTTTACGCCCTTGGGGGTGGAATTTTCAACAATCCTAGAATATATCTTTTAATTTTTTATTGCATGGCCAAATACCAAAGCCTTTAACTTAAAAAATTACGGATTTTCATACAATATTTCATCCCCTATTTTACTCCCTTAGGGGTGGTATTTTCAAAAACCCTTCTTTAGTGGATGCCTACGTCATAAAAGGTACCTACTGTAAAAATTTCAAGTCTCTAACTCCAGCCGTTTAGACTGTGCGTTGATAATTGATGTCAGTCAGTATAAACTTAACCCTATTTTGCGGCCTTGGGGGTGGAATTCCAAAAATCCTGAAATCAATGTTTTATGTTTTTTAACAGATGGGCCAAGTACTAGTTTTCATGCGTTTAACTTCAAAAGTATCGCATTTTTCATACAAACTTACATCCCCGATTTTATGCCTTTTGGGATGGAATTTTCAAAAATCCTGAAATTAATATTTTTATTTTTAACTGAAAGGCCAAATACTAATTTTTATAGGTTTAACTTCAAAAATGTCGCATTTTTCATAGAAACTTACATCCCCTATTTTTCGCCCTTGGGGGTGAGTTTTCCAAAAATCCTGAAACACATAATTTTTTATTTTTAACTGTAAGCCAAATACCAATTTTCATGCCCTTGACTTCAAAAACGGCCAAGTTTCATACTAACTTTGCACCCCCGTTTTACCCCCTTAGAGGTTGAATTTCAAAAAATCCTTCCTTATTCCTTGTCTTCATTATAAAGAAAATATTTATGCAAAATTTCAGTTTTCTAGGTCCAAGGGTTTGGGCTGGGCGTTGGTGAGTCAGTCAATCAGTCAGGACTTCACTTTTTATTTATATAGATAGATAGATACACAGATAATAAAAAGAAACTAATATATAAATGATATATGTATATACAAATATTATATTGACGGGCCGGTTGGCGTCGTTGGTAAATATTTGCCTTTCACGCCGCAGGTCGTGGGTTCGATTCCCACCCAGGGCAGATATTTGATTGCATCATGTACACAAATATCTGCCTGCTTGTCTGCTGTCTAGGTGTCATAATCTATATAAGTATTTACTTACAAAAGAAAAGTAGTATAGTAATATTATTATTATTATATTACAGGCCCCCTACGAGCTATACCGATGAATTTGTGAGGGTCGCTTGATGAATGCAGATAGCCCAATGCCGGTAATTGTAGAAATCTTTGGGAGGGCTTTAGTCCAGCAGTAGACGTCTTTCTGATGATATGGTGATGATTACAAACAAAAACTTAGCACAATAATATTTATGTGATGATTCTGCTAATACTTTTATTATATTCTCTTGAGTTTAAAAAAAATAAATATTAATTATACAAGACGTAACATCAATCGTGTGGAAAACTTAAGGAACACTATCTATCTATAAAACTGAGCAAATTATGACTCAGCTGATCGTTATTCTAGTATGGGAAGTTAATATTATTTTACATATTTTGCATGTTGAGCTCCTAAATGTTTTTTATTAACATAGGCAACGTCCACGTCTACTATTTTCTTTTTAAGAGACAACAACCCCGCACTGAGGAATCTAATCCCTGTGTCGCGGGGTACCTACTTTACAAACATAATAGACGGACACAAATTACATCCAAACTATTTATGAGTCACACAAATAGTTGTCCGGCGCGGGAATTGAACCCCGGTCACGAAGTGGCGAGGCGACAGTCTTAGCCGCTGCGCCACACGTGCAGTCGAATTTCGATTTTAGTCAAACTATTTATGTAACAACTTTTATATTCTTATATGAAGGGATAGAAAGCTTAGACATTACGGACAGAAGTATTATTGACTTTTCCAACAAGCGTTTTTTCCTGTCGCATCCCCTCGGGACTCCTCTGGCGAAGTCAAATGAATTTAGTTGTTTGTTGACATTCGTATATACGAGTATATTGATACTTTATATTATTACTATCTCATTTCTTCTACAAGAATTAATCAAGTAACTGATATCTGAAATTGAAACCCAAGAGAAGAAATATCGAAAGTGGTTGGAGAGATTAGAAAAGTTGTTGAGTGCGGGAATCGTACGTAGCTGTGACATCGCTCAATATGCTTTACATAGATGGGCACAGTTAATCCAAAAGTTAACTTCGTTAATCATTAATTCGTTAGATGAAAAGTAAATTTCAATAATAGGTAAAGCGTTAAAGTTTTGTTTTGTTTAAAATTAACGCAAGTTAATGTCGACCGTTAAAAGTTAACCATTTAAAACTTATACTGCTTTTGAACTGAAAGAAATATGTAAATAAAACAAAAACAAGTAGAACGAAGAATTAAACACACTTTTATTTATGTCGATAACAAAGTAGGTAGTAATAAGGCTAACTATTCGTTATAAAATGACGACAGCATAATATCAAAAAACGACTAAACAGAAGAATACGAATTGTCAACTTTAGTTAAGTATATTTCCTTGTTCAAAAGTATATGTACGTCGATGACGACATTTTGTAAATTTTAAAAGGAACCCTGCTTAAATTGGTAGATATAGGAAGACCTTCCACAAGATTACGCAAACGATGGCCCGCATTGTCTGTTGCATCCTGGCGATAAATCTTTCGGCATTGTGCAACGTTATCGCAATACCACCACTCATTGTTGGCGTCGACTGCACGATAAACTTGTCAAAGTGGTGATCGTTTGATCGATAGATACCATGCATTAGTATTTACTAAGCCCTATATATAGACCTATTGAAATGCCAGTTTTACGATCAAATAAGTTCTGATTGAAGCCGACACTATAAATAGAAATAATATTAAGGGGATAAAGGTTCTTGGACATCACTTTTTGATGATGATTGATGGATTGACACATATGATTCCCTGTGTTGCACAAATACAAATAAACTGCCGTTACTTATATTTTTGTAAAGTACCCCTTACAGAAATATAAGTAACGGCCACAAAGCACATCAAAGCTCAGAACAACAATTTATGGGTCACACAAATTCCGTGTGCGGGAATCGAATCCGGGACTCGAAGTGGCGAGGCGACTTTTGTCAAAATCGATTGTGATAGAAAAGTTGGAGTTTTTAAATTGTAATTATACACACACTATGCAGTGTATCTATATGCAGTGCAAATTAAACACCGATAATATTTAAAACATATTCCTGATATACCTATATTTAAAACAATTCCAATAAATAAATAAACAATAAATATAAAAACAACAAACAAACAAAAAAATAACTCGGTACATGAAAAAAACACACTGCCATCTGATCCCAAATTAAGCATAGCCTGTACATTCGCAGTAGGTATGTTTATTAGTTCGCATAACCAGGCAACTAATAAACATACTTATATATTTGTAAATACATACATATTATAGATAATTAAATCAACAGGCCAGTCAAATAATTTCGCTCAGATGCCATGGGACTATCGGTGAACCAAATCGGAGCACCAAAATCGGTGCACAAACACTTAAGAAATTACATGAATAAAAAACACACAAAAAAAACATACACCTCCTTATCTGAACATGTTGAAAATCAGATACTTAGGTACCTAACAATTATACCAACATAATACGTATTTGCAATAAATCATTCATAGATACTTCCAGAGAGAAATCGAGTGGCAATAAAATCTGGTGAGGAACGATAAACTTCGTTTTCCGTGTTTCGCCAAAGCCCTTAGGGGTAGAGGAAAGCTTGTCAAAGACAAAGATAGTATTTCAGTTGAAACTTGAAAGCATATTATTGTACCTCGGGGCAGATTAAGCTATACATTTCCAGTATAAGCTGATCCTGCGTTGTTTAGGTCAGCTTATATTGGAAATGTGTAGTTTGATGTGTAGCCGTGTGTACATCGGGGCAGACTACAGCTACTGTGACCACTTTGTGATCAATATACACTATCAACAAGACGTGCCATAAATTCTGTAGGTAGGTACCTAATTTAAACATGACAGCTAGAAAAAAAAAAAGAAATTTAAATTTAAAAGAATGTATTTGGAAAACCTTAGGTTTTACCCATTTCTAAATGGCCAGATATTAAAAGCGACCAATCCTTACTGTTATAAATGCGAAAGTAACTCTGCCTGTCTGCCGCGTTTTCATGCCTTGCCTGGTTGCCAAAACTACTGATCCGATTGATCTGAAATATGGTCACAGATAGTCTAAAGCCTGAGGAAGCCTACTCTTTAATGCGAAAAAGGTTTATAAGGGGTTGAAAGGGGGATGAAAAGTTCTCTGGAAGTATCGTAAGATTTAGAGCTTCAAGCTTGAAACTTATTTTTTCGACTGTTGATTCGATATAAATAAATATAGGTAACATTCAAAATTTGTAAAAGTTTTACCCTCTAGGGTGTAAAATGACAATAGGGAATAGGGGATAATAGTTTGTAAGGAAATATATAAATAAGGTTTATGTGGATGTTTTATAATTTTGTGACAAGAGACCAAATATTAAAGATATTCTAATGTAACATTTACGGAGACATTACAAATTGTGCCGACGAAGTCGCGGGCACAGCTAGTATTAGTATTATAATATTAGGAGACACAATCATAGCCAGTGCATTAACGATCCACAAAGATAAGCTAACGCATCATTAACAGAAATCACACTTTTCTTCTATTAATTAGTAGAATTTTGAAAGCAAAAACACCAATTCACTGCCTACAAATGGGCAGTGGTATCTTTGCTAATCGCAATTGACAATAATGACAATAACGGCTAGTCCTGCAATAATTGCCGAATATTTAAACATTCCACCTGCCCTAATATTGTTTCTTCTTATTATTGTTTTTATGTCAATATGAAAGCCCTCCCCATGGTCATCGCTGAAATCCCCACAATCATAATATTACAAGCACTGACTTAGGAACTACATGGGAACTACGAACCAACCATAATTATACCAACCAACGTATTAATTCAATTTCATATCTAGTCGTACTAGATGGCGTTAAATACAAGTGTCTCAGTAAATTTACATCTTGATAGTAGATGGCGTTCAAAGCTAATTTATATCTCGATATTATACATGTCATTAGGTACTTACAGAAAATAATATAAATACCTAATAGGTACGCGAAAACTTATAAAGAATATTTTTTAAAATTGTAAGAATAAATCATTACAACCATAGACAATTTGGGGCGTATTAACAGAGCTGCCAACTTCTAAGAGATTATCCAACATCCGGGGAATATGAGCTTTTATCAGGTAATTAAAAAACAGAGACCTAGGGAGCAATAAAAGTGGAAAACTAAGAAAAGTGCAAGTTATTAGTGAAAATAAACAGTGCCAAGTGTTTCGTACACAGTATACGTACAGTGATGGGTGTATCGTGTACGTTAGTACTTTAGCAAAGTGCTCTTCACTCTGTAAGGCGTCACGGGGACTATAAGTGCGCGTGCGCCACATATGAACTCTCACCGAATGCTAGTCGCCGGGACTCTAAAAGTTCGTGAGCGTTCCGCTTTCTTAGTATTGCACCAACTATCACTCTCAACGCCAATATCCTTTGCCAACACTAGTTTCCCTTCCAATCCCCTGCCTGCCTGTAAATATATGAAATGTAACAAAATTTTAAATGATTTTAAGGTTTTTCAAAAATATTAGAATAAAAAATGTGAGCCGTCACGGGACGCCTGGCAGATGTGAAACATCGACATTATTTTGTAAAAGTAATATGCAAAAAGAACATATTGTGATAGGAACTAAATATGTCATAATGATAAAATAAAAAGTCGATTGCGCATGCGTCACGGCATGCGTCGCCACGCCAGAAATCTGTTTTACGTGCGGCTATAGATGTTTCACATCAATAAAAACCTTTTAATAATCCTAATACACCCGATACTCTATTTATCTTATTTTCTTGCACGCACTCTTTTTTACTTATTGATTAATCTTTGTCAATTCTTGGATTACATTGAAACCAGGGAATTATAAAATCTTTTTAGGCAACTCTATGAATGACGAAAGTGGCAGTCGCAAATTGGCAACTCTGATGGTTTCTTTTGTCTATGATCACATCACATGACCCTTTTATTTTGTTCCCGTGATCAAATTGTGGAAATTCAAAAATAATTACGCGCAATGGCCAAAGTGGAAATTGACATTGATGACATGCATGAAAATTCACTTGATAACAGGTAATATACGGCAATGTTTACTGTAATTTGTGTTGTGCATTATATAATTAGGCTTTAAACTACCGAAGGTCATCGCATTATAGTTTTGCAACTTGGCAGCGACGCAGCGATCTCTCGATTTAGATTTTATTTTCAAGTGTTGTGTTTTAATTAATCGCGTTTGTTTACAGTGCAGACGGCGAATATATGGGCATGGTAGATGAAGGATCTTTCGGTATGTCATAACAATAACCTTTAAATATAACTTTCGTGAAAACAATGATTTTAATGTCAAAACAATATTTCCACTGTAGACTCTACTTGTTTACTTTATACATAATACATTAAATTAACCCTAATTGGTAACAGCTTTCAATTTAATTATCTCCATGTATTGAGTAGAAGTATATGTGTTATTTAATTAAGTTAAATTTAATTATGGTAAAATTTCAGGAAGTAATGAGGAGAGATCTCAATTATCGTCTCAGTTGACTGTAGACTTGGATGCTAACGAAAATTGTGCTGCTTATAACTTCAAAGATATATGTGAGTTACCAAATTGTTATGATGTTGTGTTGTCATATTTGATATTTTCCAAGAAGTTGTTGATTTTGGTTGATCATGGTGTTAGTTACTTTTACAAAAGCTAGTGCTTATAGTCTTTGCATCACAGAATAGCACACATATTAAATTGTGTAACTATTGAGTGATTTATGAACATACAATAAAGAAAAGACATATTATATACTTTACCTTGGTCTCCATTCTCATAAGTTTATGTTCTAGCTTAATTAAAGTTTTCTACTGGCTGTAATTTTACTTAACGGATGAATTAGATTTATCATCTTGAACAGAATATTTAAAATGTAATAATGCCATTTTATGGATACAAATTTAAAAATTACAATAAACACATAATAGTAGCACAGTAAAAATACAGATATTAAATGTTATGCGAGTCTTATAGGCTCGCTCACTTCATCATCATGCTGGACAACAATCTCCATAATTGCTGGTCTATAACATATAACAAGAGCATATCCTACTAGTATTATAAATATGAAAGTCTGATAGATGTTTGTCACTCTGCCACATCAAAACCATTGAATGGTTTTGATGAGACTTTGTAATAATATACCTTATACATCTGAATAACACACAAGTTATAATTTATTAAGTTTATTGCTGGTATAACCGCAGAACACAGCTAGTAAATAACATATTATAAATTTATCCACTATATAATAAATATATCTACTGGCTGTCCTCTGCGATACTCCTTGGTTATATATATATATATATATATATATATGTTCTCGGACGTTACTCCAGTTTTTTACCAAGCAAGATGAGTCCTTGCAACTATAATTATGTTTTCTAATCTTTTTCCTCTTATCGTTCCAGATAAAATCATTATTAAATAACATTTTTGTTATGTATTGTTGCCTCAATTTTAAGGTAGTAAAGAAAATGTAATATGTTTGTTACAGCGGGATCAGTGACCTATAAACTAATCACAATGACCGGAGAAGAAACAGGAAACAATATGACTCACTCACCATCACATGGTGAGTCAAACAATGCACAGCACAAAGTAACTATAGGCATGATTTTGGCAAAAGGTTATAATCTCTTAGCATTACTCTGTCCTATAATATTGAACCAACAATTAGGAGTATAGGAAATTTAAGAAGCTCTATTTACTTCTAACTAAAAAAAATGTTTTATAAAAACAAATAAATATATTTTTGGCTCCACAAACAAAATGCCTTAGCTGATAGTCTTTCTTGTGTAGCTACTATTTTCTTTTGTTAAATTTGCATCTTAACTGATACTGAATTTTGTTTGGTCCAGACGCCAGCATCATCCAGCTACCCCAATCTGTCAAACTTCTTTTATAGATTTTCAACTTTATCACAAAAGTATGAGGTTCACTTTCAATCGGGGAAATTTGACAGATTGGAGTAGCTTGATGTGCTGGTGTTTGTACATGTTGAAATATGTATTGTCTACCAGCAAATGAAGTGTTGCTTAGTGTAGGTTACAAACTTCTATAACATATTGCTTTGGTAGAAGTTGCTCATATTTTCACTGATTGTGCAAAAAATGTAAGTTGGTCACACACACCCAACCACTTGCAGATGTTGGAGAGTGATCTTTCCGAAGGTTGAAAGAGCTTGAAAGTACAATTTAAATCTCTGTGGTGCCAGCATTGAATCCATGGTTTCACTGCTACGTGATAAATCGAAATAAATATAAATAACAGTAATATATTGATATAAAATTATATTACTACCTACATCTTATTTTTTGTTTTAAAAATACCCCCATGTAAACTGATACTGAACTATTTGGTCACAGTAATAAAGCAGGTATAGGTAAGTGAAGTCCTATATTCCTTGTATTTTAACATAAAATTAATGAATTACAGGCCTTCCAGACACAGAATACTATGTGATAAGCAACCCTGTAGAAGTATTTGGTACAGCAAATGCACCTAAAAAGCCTGTGCGTAGAGACCCTTTGCAAACCAAAGCTGTTACGGCGAAGAAGGTATGCTATTATCTGTAAACACTGCGGACGAAAGATATTATTGACTCTAGGCCCATATTTTATATGTTTTTCCTCGAGGATATTAACTGACCCTCATTCATATTCATACGTGCCTACGTCAGTAAAGCCCTGAGCAGAGGTTCGAAACCAATGTGGATTGCTACACAGCTTAAGACCCTACCTAGCTAGCCTTTATTGTCTACAGAGTAAAGCAGGGAAATGTGGACGGACAAACAGAAGGTGTTTGTCAAATGATAGTGTGCTATTTACTCATTGCTGGATTATTGTAACCATGGTCTAAGATTTAAAGGAGATAATTATCAAAAACATCCAGGCCACAGATGATAGTAATAGAATATAGCTTCCTGTAGCTCAATTCTCAGTTTTTCTGCAGCCTGACTGGGAAATACACACAATACATGCTGTTATAATGACTTGATGTTGAGTTTCTGGACATGCCTAAGGTTGTCAGAGCATATCTACGTATTCGTGTAGCAAAGTGTCCTGGGGCTCTACCGGATAAGTCGCCGAATATCGATTTCTTAAATGGCGTTCACATAAATAAACATTAAAAATTACTTAATCAATCGTTAAATCGGCTTCCATGAGCACATGTGACGTCATAAATGGGCCGGGATCGATTGTCAATGTTGAAGCCGATTTAACGATTGATTAAGTCATTTTTAACCTTTATTTATTTGAACGCCATTTAAGAAATCGATGTTCGGCGACTTAGCTGGTAGAGCCCCAGGTCGAATATCGGCCATAGCAGCCAGTCTTAATCGAAAATCACTTGTGCAGGACATTATATATATATTGTCAGAATGTTTGCGTTTCTGTGAGAATGATGTATGATTGTATTTTAAAATCAATGTTTATGTATGTATATTTATATTTAAAATAATTCTTGTAATAATTATCTTTAATTATTGTAATTGGTGTCATACCATTTTAATTAAAGTAAATAAATAAATAAATTATAGTGAACAAGTGTGCTTAAAAGCAAGTGCACTTTCTAATCCCTCACTATCATGACCCGATGGGAAGGGAAACTGACACCACCGGAAAGAGGTCGGGTACGTGACCGACGTCTTCACGTGCTCTACGAGGCACGAAGATATAACACCAACTACTGCCAGACTGGGCTGATACTGAGAATTATAACAGAAAAAGTGATTTCCGTTTTTTTTGTCTGCCCCGGGATTTCATCCGAGTATGCTACCTACGAGGCAGCCATATGTCTTATATATAAGTCATCATCATCATCAGTCATAACGCCGACAAAAATCAGATTGATTACAATACACAGAAAAAACCTATAGCAAGACGAATAAACATGTTCATGAACTCACGTATTTGTCTTGTGCAAGGATTGAACCCGCAACCTTTTCCACAGAAGTTGTACTACCAACTGAGTCATGGCAATGCATGTATTTTATTTTTTTATTTTTATTTTATTTTTATTTGGAAAACTTACAGCTAATACAATCAATAATCAAATATTAATATTAAAATAAGGCCAATTACAAGTTTCCACTATTATACAGTTTCTATACAGAAGATACAGTTGAGCATTGAAAAGACAGCATTAAGCCGCGTTGGAAAACAAAATTAAACTAAAAAGGGACATTAATACAATTAAATTTAAGTAAAGAGAATATTATACATTTAAGCTTTTTAAGCATCAAAAAAGATTTTGCCAACCGTATTTTTAAATTTAGCGATATTCATATCAATTAAATCAAGGTCGACCCTCCGACACTCCGCGTTAAACGAGCGACATACTCTTATAAGGTATGAGTTTTGTCTGTAAACAGTTCTTACGCTAGGCACATGGAGAAGATCTGATCTACGGAGAAAAGCCGAAGGTACTCTCAGTCCAATCTTGCCAACCAACTCAGGAACATCAATCGCACCATTCATGATACCTAATAAAAATGTTAGATATATACATACTTGTAGATGTATACATACTATTATATGCATTTGTAAAAAGATATTCTTTGACATTACAAACAAACACATCAGTTTAATTTATTTGCATTGATGGAATTATCATCTTCTTATTTCAGCGTGACGACAAAAGGCGGGCTACACATAACGAGGTTGAAAGACGGCGACGAGACAAAATCAACAGCTGGATCTCCAAATTAGCACTTCTTGTCCCTAACTCTGGCCTCCCGGATTCGGCTAGCAAAGGTGGCATACTAGCTAAAGCTTGCGACCATATCACTGATCTTACGGAGAAACACAAGAGGTAATTGGTCCTTCTGAATAGTTTAATTACACTGTTCTATAATATAGATAGGTATTATAGTAAGTAATATTGACGGGCCTGTTGGCGTGGTTGGTAAATGCTTGCTTTCCACGCCGTAGGTCGTGGGTTCGATTCCCACCCAGGACCGATATTCGTGTGCATGAACATATCTGTTTGTCCTGAGTTTGGGTATAATTATATATTTACATAAAGCAGTAGTATATCAGTTATCTGATTTCCATATTACAACCTCTGGTTCATTTGGGATCAGATGACCGTGCGTAAATAATGTCCCACGATATTATTATAATTATTTTGTTTCAGATTAGAGAAGTTGGAAGTTGAGAATGAGAAATTAGTGCTGGAAATATTAAGACTAAACCAAGAACTATCGGAAGTGCGCAAGGAAAATAGTTCGATGCGCAATCAGTTAGCAGACAACTGCATAGTTGTGTCCCACAGGCCGAAAGGGCAGAAGTCTTAGTGAACACTTGTGTAAATAGGTGCTTGACTGTGTGAAGTGATCTTCGAATAACAAATGGAAGTTTTAGTATAATTTTACTATTAGCCTTTCACCAAAATCTGGGACTAATCAAAGGATAGTTTTGAATTGTTGACAGAAGAAAAGCTGTCAAAATTGAAAGTTCTGCTACAATGAAGTCTTGGTGAAATAGGCGTAAGGCCTTTAAATAAATTGATCTCAAATCTGAGTGGCTTGTGATATGTGACTTTAATCCCTGATGCCTAAATATGGCTCTTTAGTTGGGTTCATTTCACTGCAGATGCCATTGTTTTATCTGGTGTGTATGTAATGTGTGTTGTTTAACACAGTGCAGGAGGGTTTGAACCCGAAGTGCACCTGTGTTTAGGTGCACTTTCCCTGTTCTCATAATCTGATAGGAGGGCTATACGACATAATCGGGGAGAGATTAGGCGCATGATTGACAGCTTTACGTGGTCTCCGAGTCTCCTTATCTGCGGTTCAACACTACCACTAGACTGGTGAGATAGGTGTTTATAATACATTAAGTACCACACATAATAGGGACAATAGTTAAAACAATAGCGAGTGCAGTTTTCTTTCAGCGTAGGGTGGTTTGAAGTTCATGTCTTTGAACATAGAGGTATCTTTTTAATTTACCCTAAAATCTTTGCTATACTGCGCCCGGAAAGCCGCTGGTTCGGTCTCAGAATATAGACCAATCTTTGCAAAGAAAGTTATAGACATTTGTTCCTATACGTGCCTTAGAGCGCATGTTAAGCCATTGATTATTATAAAAATATATATTATAGGTAATAACATATAATTACATATTTTAAAGCCCAAAGTAACCTGACAGCTGATGTAATTGTCAGTTTCGAGATCAGACCGCAGTCGCTAATAGATATTTGATGCGTTCATGGCAAGTTTCCCTCACAGGCTCCTTAACGATTGACGGGGTTATGTCTGAGCGTATCTGTGCTTCGGAGGACACGTTAAACTGTAGTCATTATTAGACTACAGTCGTTAAGCCAAGCTTCTGGGCAACTTGAGCGCACTAGGCTGAACACTGCCCATATGGATGAATAAACTTGTTTTGTAAGTCTGGTAGCTAACTGAAACAGATAACTAGAACTGAGACGCTGATGATAATAGTAAAAAAAATAATATATTTAGCTGTTTTACGGCATACCTACAAATAATAGCTAACGGGTTTCCATGATCTCTTTAGGATGGATTTAGTGGGCGTGTTAAGAAATAGATACTCAAGCCCTTTTTCAGATTTAAGATCAATTTTAGGGCCTGTATTATCACACCGGCATTGGAAGTAATACTGTCTACAGATAACTCACACTCACAGGTAATTATTCGTGAAATAATTGGTTTAAGTTAACCTACAGTTACTCATTGAAATCATATGATCTCCATCAGATGTGGTATACTAAATTGCAATGTTATTTGATTTAGTATACCACATTATAGAAATGATTAACAATAATTAATAATAACAAACAAAAAGAATATTATACCACTTCTGAATTCGTTTAAAATGTCTACTTTAAACGAATTCAGAAGTGGGCAATATTCAAACTAGTCTCAGTTTGAATATCTTTGCGTTTCTTTCGTTGAATGTCGATATAATAGAAACGCATATATAAGGCTACTTGAACATGCATAGTGGTGGTAAAATGATGCTTCTTAACGAGTCAGTAACACTTAATGAAATAAAAAATTGGTGGTTGACGACAAGGGCAGACAAAACTGTTTGTTTATAAAAACGAGCGTCATATTTTTTTAACAAAATCTAATAGTCTGGTCGTCAGGTTCAAAAGTGAGTGGTTAAGCAATTAAAATTGGTTCGCATTCTTTATGTTAAATCCATTGGCTGCCTCTTACTACTTATGTACGTATGAAAAAGATGGGGAATTTTTTGTTCCCTCAATAAGCCTCTTATTGCTGAAATAAAAGAAGCGGCATGTTGGAGTTGTACGGTAAAGTTGTAGAAATTCCTAGCCTGACTGTAACACGGCGTTTACAGTAAAAAAAGTCAAGTTAATTACTCACGTCTATTCAGTATAGACTAGACGATTTGTAATTCACAAGTTCATTCCCATACCGTACAACATTAACCACATGGCCTATACTTGTTTATATTACCTATTTACTAAAGGTCCGGCCTTACTTCGTACGTGTATATTTTCATACATAAAGACCATCCCAATTTACAACATTTATCTTCATTAAAACCTTATCGTGGCAATTCTTATGTAATTAATAATTATACGGAGTTCGCAAGCCAGACGCGGTGACTAAGTGCCCTTCAAATGGTAACGTTATAAAAACCTTGGGGGAGGCCTATGTATAGCAGTTGATATCAGGCTGATTATGTGATGATACATACGCGAATTGATTTTTATTAAGTAGATTTATTTGACTTTCGCGTAGTCATTGCTGATTATGGCGGGAGCATCATCCCAGGACCGGTCAACTAATTTAAAACACTTTGAAAGTTTAAGGAAAAAGCAACACATTCTGCCCCGTCCGTTCATACGGAAATCGGGAAACACTGTGTACAAATAGAGCTAAGCATAAACGAATTGCTACTTACTGCGTTGATGGCAAGTCACATACACACACACACAACTTTAATAGCGCGCAAGTTTCTCGTCAAAACCTCGAACTTGTCGAGACGCTGATCTATATATTATCTGTGTTAATATTGGACAAACATACCCAAGAAAATCGACTAAAATAGAATACTTATATCAAGGCAGCTTGGACAGTATTTCTCCCAATTAAATCGGTGTTAGGTAATAGTATCCTAATATATTATGATTTGTAATGAACTTCTATATTGAATAATGTTGTTATTATTTTCGTTTTATGAATATAATTAGTTGATGTTATAATATTATGAATCGTGCTTGTGTGTTTGAGTTCTAATGTTGCCAAATTGTGTTTCATTATGTTGAATGTACTGTGGATTTTTGTTGTGATAGGAAATACAATATATTGAGAGGGTAGTCCACCTACCACGTTACGATTTTAAAAAAGAAATAATCCTATAAGCGTAGTATTTTACTATCCCCTGAACACACTAAAAAGCCATCTAAATAAGATAAGGTTTAAGAGTACAAATATGAGGTAGACTATTCTCTTAATAATATGAAGTAAACAGAAATCAATTGAAAAAGGTCATAATATTATGTACTAAAACTATATCATATAGGTATTATTTATATGATTGGATTTATCAATATACAATATATAACAAAGAGGTGATCATATTAAAATTAATGGAAGTGAACTGTAACTAAACAATTGAACAAAAATTTTGCAATACAACCAAAAATGTACTCTTCTAAATACATTAGTTGATAAAAAACTATGATCTGCAAATTGCATGTGTACATTCGACTCCATAATATATGATTACTTACTTTTAATCCGTTATGATATTAGTGTAAATCCTCCAAATACTGATTTTAAACCTCGCGTTGCTCAACAGTGAAGTGTATAACGTCAAATAATGGTAGATTTTTATGTTTAGAAAGGAACAATATTAATATCAGCTCTTGAGTGTAAAAGTTAGCGCTGTCAGACGCTCGTGTCTGATACAATGTAATGCCGTGTTGTTCTTGCACCTTTCTCCGGACGTGACGCCTGACAGAGAGAGGTAGAAAGAGAGAGAGAGAGCACTTGTGTTTGAGGCTTGAGCACACAACTCTTAACCAGAAAATGAATGGCACGCGCAAATGCTAAATCTCCTGGCAAAATTTCAAGGAGAATATTATTGTTATATTGCCCTGAACAATTGACAAAATTTCAGATTCATTTGGCGGATATACACCAATTTCTTAATCTTAATATGTTATGTATTTTATATTTACTACACGCGAATTATATTGCCTATGTCTGTGATCTGGGGCAATAAAATTAAAAGCCTAAACTAAAATAGTTATAAGTAACCAAATGAATACACAGGAAACATTGTATGCAACAAACATAATATAACACTACTTCCTATAAGCAGTAAGTTGAAATTAAATATAACAAGTTATTAATAAAATGGTTATTTCTGCAACTGGTTGATAGATAAGTCGAACAAAAGTATATTAAATGAGCCCATTTGCACAGAAAATAATTTATGTAATAATAACGGTAAGGATAGTGATTATTTATTTCATCTTCGTGCTAATGGGTCCAAAGTATGAATGTTCTAAAATAAAACTATGTATGTTGTTCTAATTATACATTTTTATATGATACTAGATATAGGACCTTACAAATAAAATTAGAGTCAAAATGATCTTGGCATTTTTGTTTTAAACTTTGAAAATTACTGTCAACTTTTAAACAACTTTTCAAATTTTCCACAAGTTACGTATCGATTAATTATAAGCGCGTAATTTTTTTTTCTGTATTTTTTGGCTCCCTTATAATGAAGAATCAGTGAGAAATCAAGCAGTTATTAAAATTAAAGATTTTATGAAGGAATAATTTCCATAAAACGTTGACAAACGGTGCACACTCTTCATAAATCAGTTTACGAATAGACAGGGTATAAAAGCTACATTTTTGTACTACCTTGAAAATTTCTTGAGAAATCGTTATAAGCTTTTGTTGGGAACTAAGAAGGGGTACTATACTCCTTTTACGAATGGCAGTATTGAAGTGTGGCGCACGCGTAAAGTAACGTCTTGTTTAGTATGAAATCCAAACATTTCTTAACAGATTTAATATTAACCTTTGTACAACGCGTGTCCACTCCTGTCAGAAACGCAAGGAGCCAGATACTGGTCGCATGCGCATACATACATGTTTACCGTAAGCGACGAAATGACAATATAACCGTCCCAGCGGCCTATGGTATGTAAAACAATAAGTAGTAAATTTTACTATATTGATTGAATATTTTATAGTAATCAAAAATATAATCTTAAATCATTTTTGTTGAATTGAAGATATATATTATTTCGGAATACCCAAGTAAATGTTGCTCAGATCATTTTGCCCCGACTTAGTTGGTAATGTAGGGTACATTAGCTTTAAGAGTTGATTTGTTCATAACTAAAATAATTGGCTTGCATTTATTTAAACCATCACAAACCAAAATACCGATAATGTTACATGGATCAGTTGGTTTATTATATTACATTTTTTTTATGTAGCACAGATTTATTTCAATATAATCAGGTGTTGTTATGATATTGTGTTTTATTGAAGATGACACTATGTCGCTTGCTTAACTTCAATCCACGTACCGTTCAATCAAATAACATATATTTTCTAGAAGTGCTTGCTTATCATATGGGCAGTGGTTACCCTGGTGTCAGAGTTGTTCAACCAGCCCAGTAGGCCTCTGACATGTCTTAACGACTGTTGTCTAATGACTACAACCGTGGCCGATAGCATAACGTGACTCCCGAAGCACGGAGACGCTCAGTAATTAAGCCACTTTGGTGGTTACGGCTCTATGGACTGACCGGGAACCTAGTTACTTAACCTCGCCCATCACTTACCGTTGAAAGATATGATTGATATGATAGATATGATTTTCTAGAAGTTAATACCTACGACGTCCTTTTGGAAGATTTAACTATAAAATAATTGGCTATAAAAAAAAGTGGAAATGGGAACAAAAAATAATTAATTAAATAGCAAAAATCACGCTTTATTTTTAGTAAAATAAAGCGGTAATAACGCTTTAATTATTTTTATTGTCTTGGTGGTCCTCGGTTTAATGCAAAACTAAGAAATGAAGTTGCTTGATCCTTTATTCAACTTACGACCATGTTTTGTTAGAGAGAATATGTTTATTTACAAGCACTTAAATATTGGGTTACCCACCTTTTATTACTGTAGAGTTCGGTACTACAATGATATAGGAAGCCGCAAGGTTTAAAGTTAATATAATGCACGTTGGGTAGGGTATCGTGTCTCGCTGTCAATTCCAAATTAGCCACTTATAAGAGTTACATACTAATGTTGCTCGCGATGGGGTACGCCACATGCGGTCCTGTTACGCAAGCATCTTCAAAAAATAAAATGAAAGTGTAATTAAAATGGAAATATTGTATGCCCAGAAAAAAATGGCGGGAGGTGAAGTAGTCCTATATGACGCCTTTAATTTACCGATCCTAGTATACTATTGTCTTTCAGTTCATATTTAAGCCATGACTTTAATTAAGATTTTCCCTTGTTTCTGATTAAATTTCTTGCGGGATTTCCAGAGAGTTAAAGCAATTCACCGGGACATGCCTATTCCCTAGCCTCACCGCTCAGTATCATTTCATTGTGTGCCAATATTGATCTTAACTTACAGGAGTTGCAGCGGTTCCGGAGGTTGGTCCCCAAATGGTTGACGGCAGCGGCTGCCCTAGCGCGATTGCTGCCCAACGTGGGGGGGGCCAAATGCCTCCTGCCGGAAATTATACATGAGAATCGTGCGGTCAATGGCCCTTTACGGGGCTCCCGTGTGGGGAGATTCCTTGGCAGCTTGCAATCTCCGTGAGCTAAGAAAGCCGCAGAGAGCAATGGCCATAAGGGTCATAAGGGGGTACCGCACGATTTCTTTTGAGGCAGAAAGTCTATTAGCCGGATCCCCACCATGGGACTTGGAAGCTACTTGCGCTTCTGTACAAGTGGCGTAGAGACGCTCTTGAACGGGGCTTTCGTTCAGCGTTTCGAGAGATCGAAACGCAACGGTCTGAACTCCAAGATTCCATGGTGGTTGAGTGGAAGTTGCGACTTGCGCAACCAACTGCAGGCCGCGTCACGATTGTGGCGATAAGTCCCATTCTGGAAGCGTGGCTGGAGAGGCACCACGGTGCTCTTACATATGGGTTGACGCAGATCCTCTCAGGGCATGGATGCTTTGGGCGGTATCTGCGTCTCATAGGCCGTGAGCACACGTCTGAGTGTCACCATTGCGGTGACGTCGAGGATACGGCGCTTCACACTTTACTGGAATGCCCAGCATGGGCAGTGCAACGTCGTGCCTTGGTCACCGCACTTGGTACGAGGGTCCTCTCGCTACCGGACATGATATTGTCCATGGTCGATAGCGAGACCAGTTGGGTTGCCGTTGCTTCCTTCTGCGAGGAGGTGATGGTCGCAAAGGAGGTGGCGGAACGGGAGCGAAAGCTTAGAAGCTCCGACCCAGCCCGCGCCAGGAGACCTCGAAGGCGTCGGAGAGCATTCGTGGTGGATCTTCATCCACCTTGAGGTATGACCTGCGGACTTAGGTCAGTCTGCCGCCTGATCAGAACAGGTCCGAGAAGGTGGCGCTCGTGTTTTTCGCGCGTTTTGTGGTTGGAAGGGGGACTGATCCCTCTGTTCGACGGGACCCATCTACGTGCAGATGGGTCAAAACCTGTTTAGGCTGCGGTACATGCTTGTGCGAATCCCGTGACCTAGACTAAAGGTAGTTGTGGAAACACCGTGGGGTTTTAGTCGGTACACCGGTAATCTACTGGGAGCCTGACATACCCTGTCGCTTGCCCAGCGGCAGGGATCCGTAATGGATTTTGCAGTGGTGGGTAAGAGGGAGGGGACTAGTCCCGAAAACTTTAACTTATGATTAGCTATGATAATAATAATATCCTGGGACATTATTTACACACAGTCATCTCATCCCAACAGAGCTTGTATTATGTAAACCAGATAACTGATATACTACTTTTATTTTGTATATGCATACTTATATAGATAATTACACCCAGGCTCAGGACAAACAGACATGTTCATGCACACAAATATCTGTCCTGGGTGGGAATCGAACCCACGACCTCCGGCGTGAAAAGCAAGTAATTATAATTATAGCTGAAGGAAACAAGATACACGATATCCAGACGGAAAATGCATAAAAAGAAACAAAAGTTACTAAATAATATCACATTTTAATTACTCATTTCAGTATCGATTAATGGTAATTGATTAAATATCTGATTAATAACACAATTTTCATCACCAGGTGTATAAACAACCGTAACATCCTCCTTTATTTCCGGTTCCGTAGGAGTGTCTGCTAGGGGCGTTATTGGCTCCTGTAGTGCTTTTATAATGAATTCCGTCTCTTCACGTATCAGTTGACATTTCTTTGCCCGTTTTAAGTGTGACCTCAACACATTTTTTGCAACAAATTTTTCACTGCAGTGGTGGCATTCATATAACTTTTCTCCTGAAAATGTGATAATAATAATTATTATATTAAGTACTAAAACAGTAACTACGCAAGTATATTACACAATAAGATCTCACACAGCGATACGAAATTGTAAAAATTGTTGTACCCATGTGGGATCCCACACGGGTACAAAAATGCAAGTAAATCTTAAAATGAGTATGGAAGCGTAATTCAATTTTCATTCCTTCTCCATACAGATTTTGAGCTTTTCAAGCGCTTAACTGTAGTCAAGCGCTTTTTCAAACATTAAACTTACTAGCGGTATGCCCATGCTTCGCACAGGTTGCGTAAAAAAATGCCAACCAATGAATATATTTTTTATTTTCACGTAAAACTTCTTCTTACTTATGCAATAAAAAAGTAATTTATTTTTAATCGGGACTAGTTCCTTCCTCTTGTCCACCACTGCAACTCCTGTAAGTCAGGTTCAACAGTGGCACACAAAGAAATGTGAAGAAATGTAACTGAGCGGTGATGCTCAGGCATGTCCCGGGGAATCGCTTTATCTGTCTTGGATCCCGCAACGAATAAAATCAGAAAGAAAAAAGGAGTTGAAAAATGAATAGGTAGTTCCACTTCCCTCCAGAGCAAAGCGGGAGACACAATGATATAAAGAGGCAATAACCTCATAAAACGAGAGAATTACAAATAGAGAAGCTAGCTGCAAAAGCACCGAGGATCAATTTAAGGGTCCTAAGTGAGCTGTTATATTTAATTCCAACTGTAGGTATGACAAAATCGCTTGAACGCACAGTAGTTGTTCCTTGTTGCTACAAGATCCGTATAATAAACTACTACAAAAAAGTCAGCCAAAGGTGACCTATTCTCAATGGATGATTTTTTTATAAATTCGGCCATTGATTTTTATATAAATGGATATAATTGGAAGCAATATATGCCACCATACGCTTAAATCAAATTACAAATACAATTTAGGCGTCCCCCACATTTGGCGTGCGCGATCCTCGGGCGTGCGAGCTGCACGGACGAGCGTCGAGTGTTGCCGCCGTGTGACGCCGTGTGTAGCGCGCGCGCTGCGTCCGTGCAGCTCGCACGCCCGAGGATCGCGCACGCCAAATGTGGGGGACGCCTTATTTACATACCTAAATGTACGCTTCTTATATGTCGAAGTACATCAGTGCGCCTCGCATATATTCGTGGGCAAAACTTGCAAGGGTATGGAGTTTCACCCGTGTGGATCCTGAAAATGATTGCACTAAAATTAACATAGATACAGCCAGATATTATTCACTCACGGTCATCTGATCCCAAACTAAGCAGAGCTTGCACTATGGAAGCCAGATAACTTATACACTAATTTAATTTCGTAAATACATACTTATATAGATAATTACACCCAAGTCAGGACAAACAGACATGTTCATGCACACAAATATCTGTCCTGGGCGGGAATCGAACCCACAAATTATAATTATTTTTTTTTTTTTTTTTTTATAATATCTAGGGACAATGTCACACAGATCATCCTAGCCCCAAACTAAGCAAAGCTTGTACTATGGGTACCAGGTGACGATATACATACTTATATAGATAGATAAATACTTAAATACATAGAAAACATCCATGACTCAGAAACAAATATTCGTGCTCATCACACAAATATTTGCACTTACCGGGATTCGAACCCAGGACCACCAGCTTCGTAGGCAGGAGCACTACCAACTATGCTACGTGACCGTCAAGTCAATTGCGGGGTGACAGGCAAGTATTTCCCAACCAGGCCAACTATGGCTCTAGCACGAGTTCCTGCAGTTTACTTACTCGATCACACGTATAGTGCTACAAACTTATCTGGCCCGGTGGCCAAAAGTAGAACTAACGACGCCAGTTTGAAATGTCAATCGGCCTGTTATTCCATGACATTCCTGCCATTGATTGTTTGTTGCGCGTATTTATTTTTCTTTGTGTGTTTTTAATTGTGAAAAATGCCGAAAGCCTTAAAAAGTGATGCGAGGAATGTTATATTACAAGTATTGAATTATATGAAGGAAGAAAAACGCCTTCAGGCACCAATTATACCCTTCAATAAGTTGTATGAACGCGTAGCTGCTGCTACAGGTTAGTGTTGTCAGCTTCTGAAAAAATACGAAACTCCCCCTCGCATTTTAAATTAAAATACATATTTTAAAATATTCATTATTTATTTAATTTATGCTATTTCCTTTGTAGGTGTCCGGGAGCGATTTGTAAGAAAACTTGTGAAAGAAAAAGACTAATCAGATGCAAAAATTTATAGCAGATCAGAATATCGGTAGATCGAATTCTGAAATCCTATCATTGATTGCAGAAGCTTTTGATAAAATAACAGCCAATGAATGGTAAAAGCATTGCAATCATGTAAAAAAATATTGAAAATGTGTATCGAAAAAGGGATGGATACTTAGACGAGCTTTTCATCATTCAATTAGGTAGTGATAAAGAAAGCGAAAGCAGTGTTTCCGATAATGATGATGATGAAATGACTTCTGAATTAAACCATTCCGCTGACATAATAATACCTGGAGTATCTCCGTTAGAGAACACTCAGCATACATTTTATGTAAATGATCATAATTATTGTATAAAAATATAAAGATTTGTAATGACAGTATTTGTTTGCTTTTTAGTGAAGTAACATTTACGTTACAATGTGCATATTATTTTTACCCACTTTCTTGCAAAAAATAGTTACTAGCAACACTAAATGCGATAACAGCGACGCTGCCAGCGGGCCAGATAAGTTTGTGGAACTGTACAGTTTCTCCCATACATTGAGCACCAGCGCCTATCGCGGAAACTATTAAGAACTAAAACAATGTATGGGACGAAACTGTACGTGTGATCGAGTAAGTAAACTGCAGGAACTCTAGGGCTAGAGGGACTGGTCCGTCAGAAAGGCCTTTCTGGGGTTTAGCTGTGGAATGGAAGCGAAGGTAGCATGTCATATTTAGTCATGTAATATTTAGTAATAGCGTTTTCTAAATTATAGCCTATATGTCAATCGGAAGTATAAGCTATATTACTACAAATTTTCATCAAACTCCGTTCGGTAGTTTATGGGTGAAAGAGTAACAAACATGTATACACCCATTCCCACAAATCTTCGCATTTATAATATTAGTAGGAATAATTTTTCGAAATCGCGCGGCGATTTGCCATGTCATACAGGATCGGAAATATCTCCGCAGTTAACTGAATCCACAGAGTGGTAGATAAATATAGTAAATTAAAAGAAATAATGAAATTTATTCAGCACTTGGGTATTTACATACACATGTACTTCTCAAGCTCGTAACAAAAAAAAAATATATTAGTCCAACCGTGTCTTATCACATGTTTTTTAAATCATTCAATAAATAATAAGTTTCTAAGCTATTATTTTTATATTTAGTTCTACTATATTAAAATTAAAGAATTGAAGACAACGAGCAGTTGGCTAGCGCAGAAGGCTCTCAACCAGTAGTTTAATTTAAGCGACTAATACCTGAGGGCACCCTTATGTGGTTCGGGCCACAGCTCAAGGGGCCGCTGAAGTAAAAAGACGGAATTCTAAATCAATAGATCACCGATCACGTATTAAGAGGCCAACACAATCCTCGCCGCTGAGAAACCTACCCAAGCTAACCTGCGGCTAAGTACTAACATGAATATTCAAATATAGTTAAAAAATATACATACTTTCTTGTATGAACTTCTAAATCAGTAGTCCTATAGAAGCCTTTTCCACATACTTTACAGATGACAGTGTAATCCTTGGTGTGTCTTTTGAGATGCAACCTATGGTTAGAACTCGATGTACTAGTTGCGCCGCATATATTGCAGAGGTAAGTCTGGAAATGAATAAAAAAATACGTTATAAAGCTAATAAAACAAAACTTAATTTAGCCAGCTAAGTAACTAATTAGTAGATATATTATCATGGTATAATTATTTCAAACAAACGGCAGATCCAAATGAATACATATATATAGTTAACCATATGACTACAAACATGTTCTGACTATTTTAAAGTATTGTTGAAGTCGACGTGAAACAAACACACAAACAGATTCATTCACACACATCCACGTACTCCACGTACACGTAAAATATATGCTTTTTGTTTAAAAGTGGATTACGTAACTAAATTTGTTTCAGGCGTCGTTGTAAGGTCGCACTGCCCGTACAATCGCAGTTCTAACCTATCCTACTTTTCTTGTAGCGAAATACATTGTATTTATTTAATTATATGAGAAAAACTATGTGTATTAGTGACTTAATTATTTATAGGAAATTATAAAAATGGATGTATTTTTAGAAAGTAAAATTATTGTATTGACGTATAATGCTCATTCCTGAACACAAAAGTTAAAATGTTTAAAATATTGCACACCTCATTGGTATGTTACACAGATATTTAATATAAGATATAATACCACATTTTCCTACCTGTAATAAGCAATAAATAAATTTGATTTGATTTTTATTAAGTTACTCTCTAGTAAATTTTATGTGCAATCAGTATAATAGACATGAAATTATTTAATTGATATTAGTACTAAGTTCTTTGATGCACATTTAAATATATCCCGTTTATCATTACAGCTAAAAGAAGTCCAATGCTGCCACAGCCTCCTCTAAGAACTATCTTTGGGGATATGCCATAACCGGCACGCTTGGCAGACGGATTGGCGATCGTAGTAAGATGCTCATAGTACTCAGAAGAAAGCTGCTGCCCGTCCTCTGGTAGATGAATATAGACTTCTACACCACCTCAGGTTGGGATGGGGTGATGATATTATAATATTCGCCGTCACCACATAGTACAAAACATCCCGTTAATAAATAAAAAAACATCAACAAACCTTTGTTTCATCTTTATGATACACGCCAGTATGAACCCTCTTGTGCAATTGCATGTATTTTTGGGATTTGAAGTTCAGGCCACATTTATCGCAATTGTAACTTATACCTTTACTTTTTTCAACATTGTAATTCTAAAACAAGAGATTTCGAATTAATTTATTTCATAAACTTAAGTAAATATGTATTGATATGATAAATTGTAACATACTATGCCATCTTCCCATGACACTGTTTGAAAATAAAGAAAACTAGGATGTGAAATACGAAACATTTTTTACATATAGTGGACACGGGTCTCAATCGCGATAAAAATTTGCCAAATAATTTTTAGGTTACTCGACGTTTCGACATGGATTGCACCAGCCGTGGTCGCGGATCGACTTTTGAGACGATTTGACCATTGAGACCCGTGTCCACAATATATAAAAATGTGTACAAATCGAGAAAGCTTAAAAATATCAATAAGAAAACATAATTTGATTTCCCATACGATTGACGAGCGATACGTCCACTCATTCGATTATTTAAATATATAACCTTATTTAATATATCTATAACTTTTAGATTTAATAGAATAAATTAAGGAATGATTGGTGTTATAAAGGTATTAGTGTACACTTCTGTTTTTGTTTTATTACACAGAAAGATAAGAAACTACCGTCAGAGGTACAGGCTCGGCCTAGTTTAGACGTTAGAGTTCATTTAGAACAATCTCAAAATATAGAAACAAACTCTTAGATTAAGGCAAATGTAAACATATCACTTACATCAATAAAGATTTTTATTTTCTTATACAAATTGTACCAGCTGATAAACATTTATGTATGGGAATTTAATCTTATTTTTGTGTATTTTACAACTTGAAAGTTTGATCGGTTTCAGTAGAAAGTAAACTCTTTAACTTTCGTCCACCATTTATCATACACCTTGTATATATAAAAAAAACAAAGCGTGGCAGATATTGTATTTTATATAATCTTTGCAATTCCTAACATCACAAAAATATTGAAACCGCAACAAAAGACTTGAACATATCTGATGGTAATAATAAATATATTTTTTAAGAGAACTATAATAAATAAATTAAATATTTAATAAATTTTAAATAAAAATATATACTAAAATAATACAAAACTCAAAAAGAGATTTTCCGATACCGGGAATCGAACCCGAGCCTCCTGGGTGAGAGCCAGGTATCCTAGCCACTAGACCATATCGGATATATTCATATGTATGAAAATAACCTTCGGTTCCAGGTTTAGAATGTAAAAATAGAAAATACTACATGTTTATGTGATATTATTCACACACGGCCATCTAATCCCAAACTAAGCAGAGTGTATTATGGAAACCAGATAACTGATATAATACATATTACTTCTTTTCTTTTGTAAATACATAGGTACTTATATAGATATTTACAACAGACATGTTCATGCATAAATATCTGCCCTGGGGCTCTACCGGCTAAGTCGCCGAAAATCGTTTTCGTGAAAGGCGTTCAAATAAATAAAGGTTAAAAACAACTTAATCAATCTTTAAATCGACTTCCATGACCACATGTGACGTCATTACTGGTCCGGAATCGATTGTCAACGTTTATTAACCATTTTTTACCTTTATTTATTTGGACGTCATTCACGAAAACGATGTTCGGCGACTTAGCCGGTAGAGCCCCAGGGTAGATATTTATGCATGAACATGTCTGTTGTAAATATCTATATAAGTACCTATGTATTTACAAAAGAAAAGAAGTAATATGTATTAGGTAGGTATATCAGTTGGTAATCAAACTCACGACCGGCTTGAAAGGCAAGCATCTAACAACCACACCAATGGGCATGGTTTGATTAGTTTTAATTCAGTCAATATTTAGTTAAGACACCCAAATCAAATCTACCTAACACTAACAAAAAGATCATCTAAACACTTCTTGCTGGAAAGCAAATATTGCTCAGGCAAGATAAAACAGCCACAATCTTACAGTTGCTCCCTGGTCACTAAATAAGCAACAAAACCAGAAGTAACAACTGGGGAAAGTACCTTTATTGTGTTCTTGCGGATACAGATTACCTAGCAGGCGGTCCAACTCATTATTTGCCGGTTGGAAGATATAAAAAGAGAAAAATATATTGGTTGTCTGTAAGAGATTTTTGCTTTTAGCGATAAGGCTGCCTATAGCATTAACATTGCTGTTGTTTATGTTTCTGGATTGTAAATTATTACTGCAATCAAATGTTCTTATCATTATAGGCTGACCTCTTTGTCTAGTGGTTAGTGAACCTGACTGCTAAGCAAGAGGTCGTAGATTTGATCCCCAACCAGATGAACACCATTAATTGTTCTGTTTCTAGATCTAATTTATCTATAATTTAGAAATCTATACTTACTACTTATTGTATGGGCAGTGGTTACCCTGGTGTCAGAGTGGGCTTAACGACTGTTGCCAAATAGCTACAACCGGGACCAAAGCTTAAAGTGCCCTCCGTAGCACGGAGACGCTCAGAAATTAAACCACTTTGGCGGTCATCCATCTATGGACGCTTGCTTAACGTCGTCGATCGCTTACGGACCGGTGAGACCATCTGGATAGATATATATATTATTATTATACGTTTATCAGTTGTCTGGTTGCCAACCTAGATGGGGATTTTGCTCTGCGTAGATGGGGATTAGATGGCAATGTGTTAGTAGTCCCAAGGTATTTATACCTATTAAAAGCGGTGTGCAAAGATCGTGTCAAATAGAAATCCGTTGTCTCTGCCTACCGATTTGGGAAACAGGCGTGAGTCTATGTATGTATATTACTATACCTACCGCCTCAGGGTGGCGTTTTATCTCCATTACTTTATGCAATTTTTATAAATTCTATCTCAAACCAACTTCTTTCTTCCTGGAGCTTGATAATAAATTTGTAAGTCATCCGCATAAAGGCGGTAGACTTACAAATTTATTATCAAGCTCCAATTGAAAGACTGCCTGAGGCTATTAACACTCTTAACACTGACTTGGACAGAATTAATAAGTGGAGCTGTGCTCACGGGCTTAAGGTTAACCCTCAAAAAACCCAGGTTATTTTGATTGGCAGCTCACGTATGATTGCAAAAGTACCTTGGAATCAACTTCCTCAACTCCATTTTAATGGCAGTATTCTGCAGTTGAGCGATAATGTTAAAAATTTAGGCGTCCTATTTGATAACTGTCTAACCTGGAATGTACAGCTGCAGAATATTAGTCGCAAATTATACGCATCAGTTGGCTCATTAAGGAGACTACGTAACTTCTTGCCAATTGCCACCAAAATCACGCTTTCCCAATCTCTGCTCCTCCCAATACTAGATTATGCAAATGTCAGCTATCTTGATCTCACCGAAAACCAGCTTGATAAACTTGAGCGACTCCAAAATGTTTGCATTAGATTCATATTTGGTTTGCGCAAATATGATCACGTTTCAGAATTTCGAAATAAGCTCAAGTGGTTACCTATACGCCTTCGTCGGAATACTCATATTCTATCATTCTTGTACAGTATACTATTTCTTCCGTCTACTCCGTCTTACCCCAAAAACCGTTTCTCATTTCTCCACGAATCACATTTGAAGTGCTTAAGATCTTCCGAAAATTTAAAATTAAAAATGCCAGCTCATTCCACCACTTTTCTCGACAAATCTTTTTCTGTACAAAGTGTCCGTCTCGCCGTATGAGCTGCCAATTACCATACGTCAAGCAAAATCATTGCGCGAGTTTACAAAACTTTTAAAGAATCATTATTTATCAATACCGGTTTATCAGTAATAGCATCTTCAATGTTATTGATGACTCCTATTACATGTAGATGATATGTAGTATGATTATATGTAGTTTATGATATTAGTATATATCTAGTATATTGCTTATAAATATTTTAATATACGTAGTAGGATGCATATTAGAATGTATTTTATTTTTATTATTTATTTATTTTTAGTATGTACCCAAGAGTAGGTACCTTATTTAAACACTCTGTACACCGGCAACTACCCGTGACTGTATCCTTTCTCCTGTTTTCTAAGTAGGTTGTCTGGAAGAGATCACATTTTAGTGATAAGACCGCCAATTGTACTGTTCTCTCTAATGTGTATTGTTCTTACTAATATTTTGGTGTACAATAAAGAGTTTAATAATAATATACTTACTTTATGACTTTTCATGTGTCTACTAAAACCAGACCTAAATTCAAAGGATTTGCCGCAAATATTGCAGGTTTGTGGAGTATCCCTGTATCGATGCGGCTGTTTTATAGCTCTTACAATTTTTGCGTTGTGCATCTTAGTAAAATGTATGCTCAAAGCTTTAGCATTCTTAAATGTTTTCTTGCACAGATTACAAGAACATTTTTCCAAATCAAATTGATCTTCTGGGGCTATTTCCTCGACTTTTAGTTTAACTTTAACAGTATCTTCAAGTTTGTGCTTAGATATTTTATCTTTCTCAATGTAGTTTTCTTTGTCACTGGTCATTGATTTAATGTTCCGATTATCAACTTCATCATGATCTTTTGTTTCATTCTTTAATTCAAGTTCCTTGGTATCATTTTGGAAGAACTCTTCGAATATTTCAATGTCACCTTCTACATCTCGATAGTTTTCAATGCATTGCCCTATTTTGTGGTTAGAGTTGCTATCGGATACGTCTAGTTTCTCGCCAAATAATATGTTCGTTATTGTAGGCGTTGAAGCTGCTGATACATTCGGAAAAACTGAAATAAAAATATATTTCTGATAGTGGAAGTGTTGACTACAATACAAGATAATGTAAAAAAGGTATGTTACCACACTACCTAACTTAAAATGTTAGTTATTTTGTTGCGCATTGGTTAAGGTAATCGCCTCGCTTCTTACGTGTTTCGAGTTCGATGCCAACTATTGTTTCTTTTACCAACATACCGTTGTTCAGAGGACGTGCATTGCGTCCGCGATACAGAGATTTATCTACATACAACAACTCATTTTTATTTTATAGAGAATGGTTTAGATATCAAATGATTTAGTAACCAACGTTGATCAAATCGGTGAGTATGAAGGAAAGTTGAAGTTGTCTGTATTTTTTTTAATTAACTACTATCGTAAATTATTTGGTTAAGACATAGACGTTGCTATTTAAGCTAAACAGTCAAATTTGAATTCTAAAATGACATAAAGTTTTAACTTTGCCATACCTGGTGAAGAAACGAGTAAGCTATCCAAAGAGATCTCCTTATTTGTTTCATCTTTCAAAGCTTCTTCCAATTTTCTATCTATAGAACATGATTTTTCGTTATCTAAACTATCGATTAGATTGCTACTACCAATTACATTGTTCTGTACATCATTATCAAATGCTTGTGGCACATAGAAATTTTGTGGATTTATAATTTCTTTCTTCACATTTGTTTCTATTGGTATCTCAAAATCATTTGTATCTGGTATATCAGCAATATTACTCGTTAAACATTCAATATTATTCTCCAATGTTTCTATATTTTGATCTAGGCTTTCTAAATTATCGATTTCATTTATTTCTTCATTGTAATCACAGAATTCTTTCTCAGCATTATGTTTGTAAATGACATCTGTTATATCACTTATAGTTTTATTCTGGTTCTCAATGGCTTTTGATTCGTAATAATTAAGTCGTTCTTCTCTTTCGTCAGTTAATCTTTTGGGTGTGTAACCCTCATTGTTAACTGAACGTGGAGTAGAGAACGGGCTGAAACTGTAAATATAATATTAAGGTTTATTCACACAAGGAAAACACTTCTGCTGCGATTGTATCAAAATATAGAACATACAATTGTTTAACTATTGAATGTGCTTAGGTATAAGTAAGGATGACAACATAGTCGACTCTAGTTTTATTTTAAATATTAGCCAACTAAGGAGGTAACTACATAAATTAAATACTAGATATAAGAATAATATTACAGTCAAAATAAGTAACTCCTTAATAAGGCAACGTATAAGATTCTACGAGTATAACAAACATCCCAATAATATCTGAGAATTGTGTGCCTATAAGTTTAATAGAACTATTAAAGCCAAATTAGCATATTTCAAAATTTCTGATTACTTAAGTGCCAATAGTGTCTAGGATTGACGCACTCATTATTATATACTTCTGCTTAAGATTGACGCGCTCAAAGTTAACACATATATCAAAAATATAATTAATCCAACGCAAAATTTATCTTAAATAGGTTTCCGCCTGGGTTTTCTGGTAGTGTTTCTCAGTAGCTACAACGTCATTCACAACAAAGTAAAGTAAAATTTTAAACTGACGATTTCGCAATTGTAACATTATTATGAAATTAATGAATTTCGAACTTAGCATCTAATGCAAAGCGTAAGCAAGAGATAATATCCAAATGAGTGGAGTTTCCACTACATATTGCTAACCATTATCAAATAATAAATAATGTCCTCCTAGCCGAATTTCGGCCACGGCGACCAGTCTCAACAGAGATTAGCCATCTGCGCGGGATATATTATAGTGCTTAAGTGTGTGTGCAAACATAGGAGCACTTTCTATTCCATCACTCTCATAATCCGATGGGACGCCTAGCGACACGACCGGAAAGAGGTCAGGTACAAGACCGACGGCTTTACGTGCTCTCCGAGGCTCTAATACCGCCAACTCCCAGACTTCGGGCTGATGCTGAGATTTTTTTCTTTTTACAGAAAAGTCCCAAAATCACTTTTAGCCCGACCCGGGATTAGAACCCAGGACCTCGTTTTCTGCGGGTAAACACGCTACCGACAGACCAAGGAGGCAGTTGATCATTATCAAGACTTGTTATGAATAATACACTTTGTCTATATTAAAAACATAATGGCTGGACTAATATTAAAATCAAACTACTGTAACATTTATGTATAATAGCGTATGCTTCTAGCTCTTATTAGGTAATGTGTCTAACTTCAACGAAAACTAGTTATTTTCGCACCACATATTATAGTGCACAAGCGTGTGCACTTATTATTCTCTAACCCTCATTCATAGACCGATTAAGGAGAAAATCATATGCAGGATATAGGAGCTGGAATGTATTTTAATAGAACATGACGTTTCCAATTAGCCTCGGAAGCTTTCAATCTTGACTGTAATACGGGCGAACTAATCTCAACCCATCTAGCGAATAAGACTCTATATAATGTCACGTTCGGACTTCGTACCCTAGTACCAGTAAGGGTTTTTGGTGGCTTTTAAAACAGCGCTAGAATGTTCTAGATAACACCAGAACTAAAGAAAAAGGATAGCAGATGAAAAGGACATAAAAAATCTCTATGCCAAAATTGACATTAGATGTTTTCAGAATCATTAGAAAGAGATAGAGCGAGTTTTATGAGTGAAAAGAAAGAGATAGATGAAGACAAGGCAGAAGCATTACGACTGATCTGTCATATAGGCGAATTTTCTAGAAAGAAAAATCTGCCTTACGAAATGTTTTAAATTTGGAACAATTTAGGGAATATAGGGAACAATTAAGAGGAAGTAATCTAAGTGGAAAACTTAACAAGTGCAAATGATCAGTGACATTAAACAGTGCCAAGTGTTCGCTACACAGTGTGAAGTGTGCCGTGTACGTCAGGACATTAACTTCGGCAGTACTCGTCACGAGAACTGTACTGTACGTTCTGAAGTGCGCTAGGCTATGTGTGGACTCTAACCAAGAGCTAGTCGCCGGGACTCTGAGTACGTGTGTTTCGTTATCTTAGAGGTGAACCAACAGTCACTGTCGACGCCAATAAGTTCCTGTGCAAATACTAGTTTCATTTCCAATCCCCTGACCCACCGCTCGCCACAATAAGTAATGCACGGCAGAGAGCGTGCACTTTAATGTTTAACCTTAGCTAAGTGAGGTGAGGAAGTGGCTTGAAGAACTATAAGACCGTCGATATTAAGGGATGTTGTGTAATTTTCTGGCTCGACGTTAATACGCAAAGAGGCACGCCGCTCGGCCGATTGAGGACTGGAAGGGGTTTTTCATCGAAAGCAATGCAAACTTAGGGCTGGTATTGAGAAATTCTTCTTTTTACAGAAAAATCCAAAAACTACATTTATCTCGACCTAGGATTTGAACCCAGGACCTCCTTATCTGTTGTTTAACACGCTACCGCTAGACCAAAGACAGTAAAATCTAAAATTTTGTTAATTAAACCAGTTACAAATTACTGACCTGAAGTCTAGTCTAAAATCAGTATCAAGAGACATATCATCCTGCAGCCAGTGTGAGTCCAGCGAGTCATCCAGAACATCGGCCTCCTCCTCTATCACCTCTCTTATGATCCGAGCTTCTGTATCTGGTACCTCCTCCCCTTCTAATATGTCCGTCATGAAGTTCCTGATGCTGGTGCATGTTGATTCTGGAAATTTCAGTGAACTATATTATATTGCCTGCTATAAAATATTGAGATATACTGCACATGTGTCGCAGCAGCTAAGACGTCTATTATATGTTTGTAAACAGAAAATTATAATAATCCAACCAATTTTTATGGATAGCTATAGATCCAAACTAAAACTGGAAAAAGATAACGTGTTTCGCCAGCAGAAATTTTACACGCTTTCTCGTCAATCCCTCTTGTATTGGCAGAAAAAGAGTGTTCTATTTAGGTCGCAGAGTATTAAACACCCCAACAGTGGATACATTTACAAAAGAAAACCGCCCAAAGGGGCACTGGAAATAAAAAAGTGTCGGAATGCCCTGATCAATTCGCAAAAACTGTGTTGACTTTTACATTCGCGTAAGTCCCAGCACAATGAAAAGGTTTCGATAATTTATTGAATATGTAAAAACATTACCGTTATCATCGTCTCTACATTTTTGATTAGCTGGTGTACTGCTGCCGCTTATCAATGGTAACCTGAAATATATTACGAAACAATTTGGAACAAGATATAAAAGGGAATTATAAGTCTGTAATTGATAATAGGGATCCCAGGTTTATGTAATTGGGTTAACAAATCTGCCATAATTTCTATAGTGTAATGTACGGTACAATGTTAGAACCCAACAGTTAGTTTTTATACAAGTATAAAAAGTGTAAGTAACTCAAGGAATTCTTAACTGGTTATGCTCATAACTAGAGATCAGATGATCAGAAGCATATTTATCTAAAATTATTTTTGGGTAACAAATTATGGATGTGGCTTCGAAGGACAATTTATTTTGTCTAAATTTACTAAGAATAGAAGTAGGGAATAACAACTATATAAAATAGTAACATGGCAACTGCCATTTGAGTCCAATTGGGTTCATTTCATGTCACACATGACTACACATAAATATAGGTTTCCCAGAAACAAGAGATCTCAATTTTAGGTAAATAAGAAACTTATTATCTGATCTCTGCTCATAACACTTATCATATTTATTTCCTATTGAATCATTAAACTGACACACACACACACCTCACAATTAGCTTCGTGAAAGTATTTATTTTCATAATATTTTATTACAGTTTAGTTATTAAAAATACAAATAAAAATATAGTACCATAATATTTTATATAATATATATAATTGTGAGGTGTGTGTGTGTGTGTGTGTGTGTGTGTGTGTGTGTCTGTTTAATGATTCAATAAATATGATGAGTGTTATGAGCAGAAATCGGATAACCAGATTCTTATTTACCTAAAATTGAGATCCCTTTTCTCTGGGAAACTTAAATTTATGTGTAGCCTCTGTGACATGAAATAAACTTACACAACTACATACCTATGGTACTTATAAACTACACTTACAAAAAAAAGGGACTGATATGGGCTATTTTATTGTTTTTAGATAATTATATAAATTATATATATATATCGAGCCTTTTCAGGAAGAACATCGTAAGCGCCAAAATTCTCAAAAAATGGTTTTTACTGTTACCGTCAGATCAGTTGATTTTACACCTTGAAGTGTTACAATCTTGAATAAAAGTTGAATATTATCACTTTTATTAAAGTAAGAAGTTTTTATCGTAAGTTACAACCTATTTAGTTCTACAACGTAACAACCACCGACTGATAGATCATAAGTACAGTACCTGTCGTTAACGATAAATTATTAGGTTATTTAGTTTGTTGTAAGCATCATACTTGATGCTTACGATACTAATTTGCGTAACATAACTAAATTACTTATAGCTTGTGATAAAAATAAAATGTGCTTTGCGTTTAGTTTTTCGTAAGCTGTAACACATTCATTCTTAAATAAATGCTCGAACTTTAGGTTATTATTATAGAAAAGCTGCTATGACATTAAGTCAGTAAAATATAAATAATGGAAACTGAGTTTTTCATGTTTTTAACTTAGGGTTTCACTTACCAAAGAAAGATAAATGCGAAGAGTATGAGAGAGTCAAGAATTTGAATAAAGAAGAAAAGGCCAGAAGGATGGAATCAGATGGAAACACATTGATGACAAAGAAAGATCAATAAAACTATTTCTAGATGATCAAAAAAAGACAATATAATCTTATAATGTACAAGCTTCGATCTAGAAAAGGTCTTGACAACACCTCATGACCAAAGTGTGAATTTCTACTATACTCGACAACTTGCCTATTACAATGAAAGTATTTATGAAACCGACACAAGATCTATATTTTGTTACCTTTGGGACGGAGGCGAAAAGAGGATGCAACGAAATCTGTATTGTTATCTTTAAATACCTTAAAATGGTCGACGAGAGAAGGAATCGGAATGAGATTTCATTATACTGTGACAGTTGTGCAGGAAAAAATAAAAATAAAGCCATGCTAGTCATGTATCATTATTTCATGCAATACCATGCGAGTTTTTTTCAAAGGTTAACTATAAATTTCCTTATTTCTGGCCATACTATGATGCCTGTGAACTCTGTACATGCAAGAATAGAAGGATTTATACAGAAAAGAACGATTAACGCACCGTCAGAATGGCAAACTTTGATTGGAAACGCTCGAACTAATCCCAAAAAGTACGAAATAATTCTTTTAAAAAATTACCAGGTAAAGACTGGAAAGCGTATGCAGCAGCTTTCTTACCAAACAAAATTAAAATACAAACAAGTAAGTTGCGAAACGCCAGATTTGAAAAAGGTGACAAGTTCTATCTTAAATACGACTACAAGGAGCCAGAAGAAGTCGTAGATGTGTCTCTTATATTTAGGTCTCGGCAGAATCAACAAGCTATTCGTGAATCCAAAACTGTTTATACTGAAAAAATCTCCATTTCGAAGGCGAAATACGAAGATTTAAAGAAAATGTGCGAAAATGGTGTCATACCTGAGGTATATGCGAAAGTATACCGGGATTTGCCTTGCGATTGGAACACAAGAGATGTACTGCCTGAGACTGATGAAGACGATGAGCAATTGAAGTCTCTTTTTGTATTCTATTTCATTTAGTAAAGGTTATAATTCACTTAGTTTATTGGTTTCTTTTCTTACAACTTGAAGGTCTCTTAACTCAAAACAATATTTTTTCTGAATTTTTGGCAGTTTAACTGTCTGTTTATTGTGGTATCTCTCAAAAATAGCTAAAAACCTCCTGCAAAAATGTTCCTTTTTACAATCTAATTAGATTTAAAAATCATCGTAATCGACATACTCATACCAGCCATCACTAATTGCAGTCATCAGTTTCAACGTAAGCGACAGATGTACGTGATTTTGGAGCACCGAATCAAAACTTATAATTTAAATTATTAGGTAGTCACACAAAAAACACTTAGTGAAAATTTCAAAAAAAAGCTGTCAATATTCTGACCGTTATTAAAAAAAATCTTTCTCCTGTAAAATATGCAAAATGGCGGTTATGATGTTCTTCCTGAAAAGGCTCGATATATATAATTACAAGTTGTTTTGTATTTTATATATATTCCTTTCACTCTCCAACCTATTATTTTAATGCCTTCTATAATTATTTATAAATATGGAATTAAGTACCGAAATGTTAAAGCTTCTTCACTATTTTTGAGGAATGTACAGAAGTCTACTGAATCGCCAATATCTTTTAAGCCCAAGAAGTTCTTGAATCTCTTGTCTGATGTCCGGCATTGCTTTTTAAACTTGCATGCTTGCTTCATATTAAGAAAACAGTCCTTACATAATTGAAATGTCAGGGTATCATTTCTTTTCACCTGAAATTAAAAATAAAATTCAACTGTTTTTTATTAGACAGGATAAACATTTAAAATCATTGTGTGTATTGAATTTCGAATCTAGTCTTGGCAGTGAGGCTTGGCCAAACACTTTATAATAATTTAGATATACCAATATATATATAATAAATAGACATCATGTCATCGGTGGATAGCTGGAGATCTTGATTATATATGCAGCAATGTAAATTTTTTATTTATGTTATTTAGTTGTAAGCCATAACTAGTAAATAGATGTAGTTTAGGTTAAGGTAGGTTACGATGGAATTGACATGTACTTAATGTATAAAAATTCCTTAAATAAAAGGAAAAAAAAAAGAAAAAGCCAGTATATCTACCAAGGTGATATTGAATCAACAGATGCTCTTCCATAAACCTATATAGGGCCTACAGCTTTACATGCTTTCTTAGGTATGGCCATATACCAACTTCCAAACTCTGGTCTGCTTCAGGAGTCAGAGAATTAGGACTAATATTTTATGGCCCCACTAGTGTATTGTGAACCTCATTATTTGCAGAGGGGTTAGTAGAACATTATAGCAAATAATACTTTATTGCATCAACACAATTTTTTATGCCAATCAATCCTGTAAGTTAATTTGAAGGAGCAAAAGAACCAGATAACAGAAAATATAAATGTTGTCATATATCCAGTACTAGCTGTGCCCTGCGGTTTTACCTGCTTTGAAGTTTATAAGTTATAGCCTATGTGTTAATCTAGGGTGTCAGCTAACTCCATACCAAATTTTACTAAAATCGCTCCAGCCGTTTAGACGTAAAGAAGTAACAAACATACACACTCACAAACTTTCGCCTTTATAATATTAGTGTGATAAGAAGATGGAGAAAGCTTTGATTCCAGGCAGCTGCGTAAGTTTGCCTCGTCAGAAAACCGATAAATAGCTATGTATTCGTATCAAAAATCTTACGGAAATCCTAAATATGTTTTGTTACCTGTATGCCGGTGGAGTATACAAATAATCTTCTGTTTTTCTCAGTGTAATGCAATAGCTCCATTGGATCGTCATATTTTATTAAACAACCCCTACAGAAGCCTTCCATTTTCTGTTAGTAACATAAAATTATTAGAAAAATGTTCATTAATGATAATAAAATTTAATTTTCTCCTATACAAACGTATACATTGACATCAAAGAGAATATAAAACTATTTTGACACTACTTCATCATATGTCATTATAATGTTGCCAGGTCGGAAATGAAAATATAAGCTATTAATAAAAATCATGAGTTTCACAGATATCTAAAATAGGAGATAGGCCGTCCCACTAATATCCTATAAATCATTGACACTTGGATTGGATGGAAACCTAAAAATGATCAAATTTGTATTACAGTAGAACTCATGTAAATCAAACTTCGTAAATCGTAAAACTAAATCGAACTTATGTAGACTCCAAAAAATGTTTAAAACTACCTAAGGCTTACCCAAACCTTGACGAATTGTAAGCAAATATTTGAATTGACAACATTTCAAAACTGACACCACCTTAAAACAAAAATACCATTTCTTTATTTTTGTATCCTGAGTTCAAATATATATTTCTTATATTTTTTTATTTCTGAGGAAAAAAATAAAAACCAAAAAAGGTGTGATGACGTCACTTATACGGTGGACGAGGTAGTTTCCTTTGCCTAAGCATTCTAATGTTTTAAACGAAAACATTAATGTCAAACAAGACATATCAAATTGTCAATTGTCACTCACGGTTTTAAATTTCGAAACTTTCATGGTGAATTGATGAAACATAAGAAGGATAATAATTAATAACACTGGAAACGAATTTAATATTGACGATTTTAATTTAATTTGAAATTGAAAACATTAAACAAACGTAAGCAAGTTTAGGTGCCAATGAGTTTGACAAGACAGTGATTTATTTTTGATAGGTTACATTAAAGCAAAGATCGATGGCTATTCCACCGTATGTATGACGTCATTTGCCGCTTATGTCTTTTTAGAATACATCGAATTTCAGAGTTGAAATTATGAATGAAAAGTTCATAATTTCCCCAAAAGGAGAAATATGGGTGCCCTAGTTTTGGTTTTACTTTTAAATAACGCAATAATACATGCCAGTTAAAAATATGAAATGTTGTCAATTGTCAATTTTATTCTAATTTCGAGTAAGAGAGGTAAATTTAATAAATCTTATTTATTGTAGTTATACTTCTTTTGGCGCGATGGAGAAAAATGATGAGAGTGAATTTTTACGATGCGCGCGCACACCGACACCAAAAAATTTAACAGCATGAAGTTAGTTCTAGGTGGTATGAGAGTGAATTTTTACGATGCGCGCGCATCGTAAAAATAACAGCATGAAGTTAGTTCTAGGTGGTATGAAAATTGATAACTATGTTCAAGTTGTATATACACACAAGTTTTTTTTATACTCTCTCTTAAAGTTATATACCAAAAATCCATATAATTTTAAAACATTCGTAAAATACAAACTATTTTAATGTCAGTTGCACCTGCATGCAAACACTACACAATCGTTTTTATTTTATTTTTCTTTTTATACCTTTTGCATTGTAGGTTTATATAAGCATTACAAATTATGAATTTGATTATACTCAGAATACAACATATTATTATCGTCCCCGTAGTTGGAAAACTAAATAACTCCGATTTTGGCGATTTTGACTTTTCCCTATTTTCAAAACACCTAAAACATGCCGCATATTTGAGCCTTACAGGCATTTTCGTATCTTATTCCGTTCCTAAAAAATAGTCATAGGTATTTGTCGGAAAGATGGAAAAATAAATATCTTCATACAAACACATTTTTTTTAAAGGAAAAATAAATAACTCAGTAGATAAATCAATAACTGTGGTCAATGATAAGTTAAATGTCAAATAACTTAAATAACTTGAGTTGTTGAATTTTTCCGCAACTTAAAAATTCTTTTACAAAAGTAACTTAGTTCTAGGAAAACTAAATAACTCTATTTATTTAATTCTGCTATTCAGAATTCTGATATAACGTATCTGATTTATAAATATTTGATGTTATTTATTTCTTCTACAACTAGATAAAGATGAATGAGGGTGACCAACACATGCAATATTGCACTAAAAGCTACTTAACAATAAAGATTAAATTACGTACATTAGATTAGTCTTTATTTCACGTAAATCAATGCAGTATTACGGAAGTTACGACTGTGAGAAGTTTTGAAAGAGAAAATAAGGAAATAGAAACGCAAATGGGCCTCGGTGAACCCGATGGTAAAACCAAAAATGAGATAGACTTTATCTCGTCGACGTGACGACAGATGTTCAATGCGGATAAAACCGGCAGCGATCACAGACTGGTGAGAGGCTCATTGAACCTTAATGTCGAGTTCCAGAGGTCCCAACTGATGAAGTCTACGCTCCGATCTTTACCTATCCACGTCCAAAAGCTCGAACCATTTCAGTGCTAACTGCAAAACCGTTTCGAATGCCTAGCACTAGGTAATCTAATCCCTGTGTCGCGGGGTACTTTACAAACATATAATAGACGGACACAAATTACATCCAGACTCAGAACACCTATTTATGGGTCACACAAATAGCTGTCCGGCGCGGGATTCAAATCCGCGACACGAAGCGGCGAGCCGACTGTCTCAGTCACCACGCCACACATGCATTCAAGTGGACTCATACTACGACAAGCTTATAGAAGCTGTCCATACGGCTGGGTCTTAAGTCTTCAAGGTCCACCGTACAAACAGAAGATAAGATAAGATAAATTTATTTGCTTATATATAACTAAAAAGATCTCTGACTTTACCATGCAACTTATGGAAGAAAGACGGATAATGGTTCTGAAATCCTCAGATGATGCTACCAGATACCGGCGACTCAACAGACAGATCTTAAAGTCTTTGACTCGCGACACGCGTCAATTTAATACAATTAGTATTATAGAGACCATCGAGCGGAACAATCCCAGAGCACGACTAACCCGTCATTACACCGAAAACTTCCTGGAAGTCAGCCTGTACGAGATTAGAATGGCTCTTAGACAACTTAAGAACAACAAGGCGCTTGGTGATGATGTAGTTACAGCAGAGCTTCTGAAGGTGGGTGGTGCACCAATCCTACGGACCCAAGAGAACTTATTTAACTCCGTCATACTAGATTGTCAATTGCCACAAGCATGGCGCAGAAGTGTGCTGGTGCTCTTCTTTAAAAAGGGCGACAAAACCCTATTTAAGAATTATAGACCGACACTGCTGAGCCATGTTTATAAGTTGCTTTCGAGGGTCATTACGAATCGTCTCGCACGCAAGTTTGATGACTTCCAGCCTCCCAAACAAACTGGTTTCCGAAAAGGCTTTAGCACCATAGAACACATACATACGAAAACTATAACAAGCCACTGTGTTTAGCGTATGTGGACTATGAGAAAGCCTTTGATTCTATCGAACCTGGGCCGTGCTCAGGTCTCTCAAAAGGTGCCAAATCGACTACCGGTATATCGAGGTGTTAAAGTGTTTGAATGAAAACGCCACTATGTCAGTGCGACACCAGGACTAGAATTCGAAACCTATTCACTTACAGCGAGACGTGAGACAGGGCGATGTTATATCTCCGAAACTGTTCACCACTGCATTGGGATATGTCTTCAATTTTCTGGATAGGAAAGGCTTTAGCAATGTCAATGGCGAGTACATCACTCACCATCGATTTGCCGACGATATAGCAGTCATGGCTGAGACCATGGAAGATCTCGGTACAATGCCCGATGAACTCAGCAGAGTTTCTCAACAAGTGGGTCTGAATATGGATAAGACGAAAATCATGTCTAACGTCCATGTTGCACCCACTCAATTGAAGGTTGGAGACTCCGCACTCGAGGTTGTAGAGAACTATATATACCTAGGACAGACCATCCAACTAGGTACAACTTCAATCATCATATCAGCCGAAAGACGTCCACTGCTGGACAAAGGCCTCCCCCAAAGATCTCCACAATTGCCGGTCTTGCGCTATCCGCATCCAGCGATTTCCAGCGACCCGCACAAGATCATCGGTCCATCTTGTAGGAGGCCTGCCCACGCCGCGTCTTCCGGTTCGTGGTCGCCGCTTGAGAACCTTTCTGCCCCAGCGGCCGTCGGCTCTACGAGCTATGCGCCCTGCCCACTGCCACTTCAGCTTGGCAATTCTTACGGCTATGTCGGTTACTTTGGTTCGCCTGCGGATCTCAACATTTCTGATTCGATCTCGCAGGGAAACTCCAAGCATAGCCCTTTCCATTGCTCTTTGGGTGACCTTACTTACCAACTTCAATAAGGACGTCAATTGTAGAATCAAACTCGGCTGGGCAGCGTTCGGGCGGCTACGTTACATTTTTTCTTCCAAAATACCGCAGTGTCGCAAGTCTTCGACCAGTGTGTGTAGCCAGTGATGACTTACGGAACAGAGACGTGGTCGCTCACTATGGGCCTCATTAGAAGGCTCAAGATCACCCAAAGAGCAATGGAGAGGGCTATGCTCCGAGTTTCCCTGTGGGATCGAATCAGAAGTGTCGATCTCCGCAGGAAAACCAAAGTCACCGACATAACCCGAAGAATTGCAAAACTGAAGTGGCAGTGGGCGGGGCACATAGTTCGTAGAACCGACGAACGTTGGGGTTCTCAAGCGGCGACCACGAACCGGAAGAGGAGAGAGCGTGGGCAGGCCCCCTACAAGATGGGCCGATGATCTTATGCGGGTCGCTGGAAGCCGCTAGGTTCGAATAGCGCAAGACCGGCAATTGTGGAGATCGGCTGATATGATGATGATGTGTATTTTTTAAATTAGTGGCAAGATAAGTAGATAACAATACACTTTTTCTAAACTTTTCTATTTATTCCTGAATATAACTTTATTAATATCATAATACAGCGTTTATTTCATATGAGACCAACAAAAGTTAAAAAAAAACTTGCGTGTACCAATGTATACGCGTTAGAAGTTATACTTCTTAATATACAACTTGAACATAGTTATCAATTTTCATACCACCTAGAACTAACGTCATGCTGTTATTTTTACGATGCGCGCGCATCGTGCGCGCGCATCGTAAAAATTCACTCTCATACATTTTCATACCACCTAGAACTAACTTCATGCTGTTAAATTTTTTGGTGTCGGTGTGCGCGCGCATCGTAAAAATTCACTCTCATCATTTTTCTCCATCGCGCCAAAAGAAGTATAACTTCAAAAAATATCAAAGTAATAATAACGTACAAAGCCACTAAATTTATCATTTAAAAATATTTCGAGTTTGATAAATTCAATAACTGCACTGATTTCACCAAATTTTACTCTACCAAATGTTTTTAGCTTGTAGGAAAACTAAATAAATAGCCGAAATAAGTAGATAATTGCAGTTACGTTATAAATAACAGTTGTGGGAAAATTAAACAACTTGATTTTTTATTTGTTATTTAGTTATAGTTAAAGAAAGAGTTCAGTTTGTTAAAGCATAATGTGAAAGGTTATCAGGTCCACAAAATATAAAATTGTCTCACATTTTCTTACAAATGTACATTAACTAAAAAAAAAACACTAAATCGCGTTTATCTCAGAACTAGAAAATCAGAATTATTTAGTTTTCCAACTACGGGGACGATATAAATATGAAATTATGTAAATGGCTAAAATAACTGTTTAATACACGAGGGGTTGGGCGCTGATAGCCGAAATACAGGCTCTGCCTAGTTCGGCTACAGATGACTATACCATTTAATCTGACCTAAATTAGCCTGTTAAAATATTAGGTAACTTACGCTTAAGTTTTTTTGAACAATAAACATTATTATTATTATAGTTATTATGTTTGCTTTTGATATTTCAAATATTTTCCATTTACAGCATTATCTAATGACAATGACAAAACCGTGTGAGCAATCGATATACGCGTTCGAGTACAGTGACGAAGGCAATCACTACGTCTCAAACGGCCTGGCTCGCACCAAGAACATGAGCGGCGGCCGTACTGCGCAAAACTATGTGGGTGATCATATCGTTAAATGCATTATTCATTGCAGCGTAAGAACTATACATTGACACATTTATGAAAAGCAGCAATGTATACAGCACAATTCGAACTAATAAATTTAAATTCACCACTTGCATTTTTGTAGTAAAAGTCGGTATACTACGTTAAAGATGTTGTTTTTATAAAAATATTTAGCTATGAAAAGTGTTCCCATCGGTGTGCAAATTAGTAGTTTCACTACGATGTTTACATGTAATGATTGCACTGGACGGCATTTCGGGTAAAACTCAATATTTCTGTCAGAAGCACGGACGTATTCACTCGGCCGCGAAAGAGAGCGAACTGATGGCATGTATGCTCGCTGCGCCTACTGTAGACCCCTGATACGCGTTAGTTTGTCCTCTCTAGTATTTAATGCTCTGACATGAGATTAGACAAAATAATATCGTAGGCATGTGAATTTCGGAACTACATCTCAATTTTTCTCCATTGAGAACTACAATAGACATGTGGTTTCCGGCCCAGAAAGAATTACAGGGGCACCCCACAACATCCCGTGGGTATCGTAAAAGGCGACTAAGGGATATAGCAGGTAATCGGATAGCAGCGCTACCTGTGCAGTTCTAACCTAACCTAATGGCGACCAGTAACTCGCATGCCAAGCGTGGTGACTACGGCATACTCCTCCAAATAGTAACGTTATAGGAACGTTGGAGGAAGCCTGTGTCCAGCTGTGGACGATATTAGGCTGATGATGTATGATGGATGTAAGAACCACAATCACATACAAGAATGTGACGGCTGATATTACTTATTATTTCTTTTCTAGGTTACATTGAGTTTTCACACAAAATAACTGTACAATAAAGTCAAAAGTCAAAGTCATTAATTATTTATTCCGTAAAAATTTTACATTTATGTGGAATCGTCATTTTTTTTTACCCTACCGTGCAGTGCTAGACGTGGCAGCTACTGAGAAACACTGCCAGAAAACTCAATAGGAATCCTATTTTTTTAATAAAATATACTTAAGATTAATTATAATCATGTGTGTTGACTCCGAACAACTCAATCCCAAGCACTTTTACCACTTAAATAATCAGAAATTTTGTAATATGCACTGCTACACTATTTGGTTTTAATAATTCTATAGAACTTATTCGTAAACAATTCTCTAATATCATTGGGAAGTTTGTTATAGAATCTAAAACATACACCGTCATATTTATTTTTATATGAATGGCCATTGGCCACAGTTGAAAATCAGCGCTATACCCTACCCATACTAAGCACCTTTGTGTAACAAATGTATGGGTATGGGTACCACATCGAATAGGTGCGTAAAATGATGGATTATAAAAAAATGTTTTATTTGTTATTTATATGTATCCAACATTTTTTTAATGTATTCTTCTGTGTGTTGTACCCCTATTACGTAATTTATACTGATGTACCTTGTGTCCAATAAATATATATTCTTCTTCTTCTTCTAATCTTATACATTGCCCCATGCTTGCTTGCTTGCTTTTCGTATGGGCACTGGTAACCCTAGTGTCAGAGTTGCTCAAGCCGGCCAGTAGGCCTCTGACATGGCTTAACGACTGTTGTCTAATGACTACAACCGGGACCGACAGCTTAACGTGCCCTCCGAAGCACGGAGACGCTCAGAAATTAAACCACTTTGGCGGTCACCCATCTATGGACTGACCACGAGCGTAGTTGCTTAACCTCGCCGATCGTTTACAGACCGGTGAGAGCATCTAGCTAGAGCTTGCCCCATAAAAGAGTTATTTATTTTGTGGAGACGGGTAGTATGCAATATGAGATTATTCTTATATCTAGTATTTACATTATGTGTATCGCTCCCTTTACAGAAGGAATCGATATTTTTATGCACATATAGTAGTTTCTCATATATATACTGAGATGGTACAGTTAGAATGTTAACCTCTTTGAACTTTTCTCTTAGAGACACTCTCGGACCAAGATTATAGATAGATAGCTCTTACAGCTCTTTTTTGCAATATAAGTATAGTGTTAATGTCAGCAGAGCTACCCCAGAAGAATTCCATAGGACATTAAACTTTGAAAATAACTGAAATAAATCATTCTAGCTGTGTCGACATCAGTCAGCCGTTAATTTGCCGGACAGTTTTTCTATTTGTGGGCTGCATTGTAGCTTTGAGTCAACAGTGATACCCAAGAACACAGTTGATTCAATAGGGTCCAACCCAGCTCCCTTAAGTTGTACATTGGTTGTCGCCTGTTTCACATTCGGTGTAGTGAATTTTATGACTTTAATTTTCTTATCATTAAGCACAAGATTATTGGCATTAAACCAATGAACAACTTTAGAGATTGCATCATTGTCAAAATTGCTTAATTTTCGGTTTATTTTCAACGTCAAGGAAGTATCATCTGCAAACAACACAATCTCATGCTTATCCTTTACATAGTGGGCCATGAATTGACCCCTGTGGAACGCCCATTACCACTGGAAATCCCGGAGATATTTACCGTTTATTTCGACCTTCCTAAGACCGTAGTGGTGTAATTTTCTGACCAGAGTATCATGATGAACGCAATCGAACGCTTTGGACAAATCGCAAACGATACCTAATGCATCTTGCGAGTCTTCAGAAGTCACGAATATACTTTTTATCAAGTTGACCCCTGCATCTATGGTTGAACAACCCTTTGTGAATCCAAACTGTTTCCGGTGTAGTAAATTATGTATATAAAAGTGTCGTAATTAACACACTTAGTACTTCAAATTCGAAGTGCATTGACAAAAATAAATCATAAGTTAGGTGGTATCGATTTGGAATAATTTACTTGTGAAATGAACATTTTCGGGGTTATTTCACTGTGTTGTACAACAATCAGTCATTGAACAAGTCACTAGGTTACTGACATACTATTTTTTTTAAATATCCACTATTTCACATAAAACCAGAAAAATTCACAGGAATCAATTTCTCAGCGTGCCGGTAAGTGCCGACGACCTGTCAAACCTATTCCAAAATCAGTTCTTATACGTCGCATCACGCATTTCTTTTTATCATACAGTGTTGCTGCTAGTGAGTAGTGACATTTCACTCGCTCAGCCCTTTGGAGCATCAAAGGGCTGAGCGAGCGAAATTATAATAATATAAGAGTGAAAATATAAATATTCCGCTAAGATACTAACTTTATGAGTTTCTTAAATGTACACACGTCAAGTCGAGTATATATATGGTACTGGTGGTGAGATGTCAATGTCAAATCATCTTATTAAAAAATATCGTATTTCGCACTAACAACACATAAAACTAAGCAGGTACCGTAGGCTCCGTAGTACAGTTAACAGTTTCAAAATAATGAAAACACAACACAATTTCTGCGGTTCATGAGACAACCCTTTCACAGATGGATTTCTTTAATTTAAGTAACGGTGCTGTTGATTTTTTTAACGAAATAAAATTGCTGTTGTGTGTTGTAAAATCAGGACGGAAAAAATGTTGTTAGCAATACCTTGACTTCTGTTTGCTTCTATGGAGGTTTTGGCGCCAACGCGTAGACGCATCAGGGCATTGTTTCATGTTCAAAAACTGATGTAAATTCATGTTTTTATGTGTAAATATGGTGGATTTTGGAACGAAGTTCCTTATCGGGCGTTTTGAAAGGGGGCTAGACGGAAAAAAACACACGAAAAGTTGTCACGACACTTTTTGCAGCTGTGTGGCGTGCGCATGTTTCTCTGTCTATATATATCTCTCTCTCTCTTGTAGAAAGCAAGCCAGATATTTTCATTTCTATTTCGCATTGAACAGTGTGGTGTCGCAACGATTATTTTTGTTGAGTGTATACAGGTTTTTTGTACATAATAAATAATAAGAAATAACTTCGTTCCATCCGGGTGTCCCTTGACACCTCTCAAGTTTTTTTTAGACATAATATCTTCGACAACGTACACAAGTGAATTGCGATTTTCTGTGTTGAATGTAAAACTCCATATAAGCCTCTTTATAGTCTCCACTGCTTTACTGGGGTTGGACAAGGACTATGTATGACTTGACTGTGACGGACTTTACTTGACAATGACGGAAATAAATGATATAAAAATATATTTACTGAAGGCTCATAAGGCCGAAGAAGCAAGAGCCGTAAAACGGAATTACAAAAAAATATTTATTGTTTCTTTTCTTCATATACTCTTTGATGTTTGTTGTTATATGGCCTTGTTCATATAAAGTTAAGTAAACACCTAACACAGGTGAAATCATCGTCAATATTTGGCTCGTAGATTTTCATTTCAAAATAATGGAGAAGAATTCTGAAACACAAGTAACAATAAACAATCCGAGTAAGAGTCTGCATTTTAGTGATGGAGTAGATGAAGAGATAGAGGAGGTTGGTACCGAAGTACAAAGTGAACCGGAATCGCACGTAGATCCTGTGAGTAATATGATACGTGTACTTATGACCCATAAGACATATTAATTAGTATACTATGATAATGATTAGACGCATAGCTTATATGGCTTATTCCGTCTTGGCCTTGGTATTATTTTTGTCCGTGACTACCAAGCTAAGTTGATAAATACACTCCTAACATAAACTTGTTTACCTTAATTTGAGTTACTACGTTATTGCTCATATGCTAATATACTAATTTACACTTTCATTTACATATCAAAATTATTAATGCGTAGAAAACAAATGTATAGAAAATAAGTAACATAATGAGACCTTATTGTAAAATGTTTCACAATGTTACACAAAATTTGTGTCGGGCCTTGAATTTTTTTTAGTAGAAAATAAATGTAAACAAATGTATAGAAAATAAGTAACATAATGAGACCTTATTGTAAAATGTTTCACAATGTTACACAAAATTTGTGTTGGGCCTTGAATTTTTTTTTAAATCAAAGAAAATCTAATTAGGTTTAGAGATGTATAAAACCTTTTATCATTGTCATTTCATTCAGTCTCCTTTATTGATAGAATCACTTCTTTTTTGGAACTCCTACTGGGGAAGGTACATGCAAGTGACTCCCACTTGCATGAACCTTCCCCATACTCAAAAGCATTTTGGATTAGCAGTGAATTAAATAATATCCTGGGGCATTATTTACACACGGCCATTTGATACCAATCTAAGCAGAGATTGTACTATGGCAACCAGATAACTGATAGAATAGAATACTCTTTATTGTACACCATAAGAATACATATTTCATAGGATATTACATAAACAAGTTGTACAAAGGGCGGTCTTATCGCATAAAGCGATCTCTTCCAGACAACCTTAGGATGGATAGGAGCTGAACAATAACTAATAGCAGTAGGTGTGCAACAAGACATACACCAAAATTGTGGTATATTCATAAAAAAAAAGATATTTAATAAATTTACTGTTAAAAAGAAGGAAATGTAAAAATAAACATAATTAAATAACTAAATAAGAAAAATATTTTATTTAATGTAGGTACCATAAATTATACAGACAAATAGTGTTCTTTGACTAGCTTTTTAAAAGCGGATATTGTCTGGGCACGTTTAATTTCGATAGGCAAGGCATTCCATAATCGAGCTGCCTGTACACTGAACGATTTTCCCATAAAAATGGATTTGTGCTCTGGGATATGTAGTTTTAAATTTTCTGATGATCTTAAGGATCGCAAATGTGTGTCACAAAGGAACTCGAAGCGTTCTTTAAGATATGTAGGAGTAGCAGGGTTAAAGAGAATGTGATATACTATGTATACTACTTTTCTTTTGTAAAAACACACTTATATAGATAATTCCACCCAGACTCAAGACAAACAGACATGTTCATGCACTCAAATATCTGTCCTGGGTGAGAATCAAACCCACAACCTCTGGCATGAAAAGAATTTTGCCAACCACCAAACAGGCCCATTAAACACACACAGATTATAAGGCCTTTAATATTCTGTACCACTGTACATAATAGTCTTAATACTTATTTGTGTGTAGAACATGTCTATGACAAAGTAACTATTTGGTTAATCATTTTCTAAATTATTTTTCAGAAAACTTTAACATGGGGTCCCTGGTTTTCTCACTATGCATGGAAATCTGGATCTAAAGTCTTGAATGCAGTTGACTATGCAGGAGAATCTCTTGCAAACTTCTTTGGTGTTACAACACCTAAGTACCAGATAGAGATTGATGAATATGAGAGATTAAAGATGGAGAAACAGAAAATAGAAGAGGAATCTGCTGGTTGGGTCCCCAAGAATGCTGGTGGAGATATACCTTTAGTTCTTAATGAACCTGGAAAGCATGATGTTTAATTGCCTTGATTAACCTAATGTCTCATATAGGTACATGAAATTGAATTTACACAAAACCTACAAATCGGTTCTTTGGAATTATTATAAGAATTAAAGACTTATTGCTTGAGAGTAAAAAGACTACTATGAATATGCATTTTGCTGTTATATTAGTTTATTATTATATCTATTTGTAGCAACTTTTATTGTTGGCCAGGTTGTAATTATACAATGTTAAAGGATGTGTCAAAATCTAAATTGAGTAGTGAATACAAACATTTTTAACAGACAGTTTTTAGCTTCTACTGTAAAATTTTGGTGATATTGCATTTGCACTCAAGTGATGGATATTTAAATTAAAATAAATCAAAAATGTCACAACAGAAATCATAGTGGGACAAGCAATTAGAAGGGTTTTGTGTTTATTCAAAGAATAGGTTGTTTGAAGCAGCACTATCATCACACTACATCCTCACCCTCAAGTCAATCATGAGCATTTAATTGATACAATCTAAAACTCACTTTTTATTTATGGCTTTATAAGAATTGTCTTATAATCCCATGAATAAAACGACACACAAATAGTTGTTTTCCATGGGAATGTGTAAAAAAACAGACATGGCAGTATTGCAATAGTTATAACCTTAATTGTATTAAGTTTATAAGTTTGTAACAATCGCAATACTGGCTATTCCCATGCAGGAGAAATATTTGTGTGTGTTGTTTTATTAATGGGATTAACTACTATATATTATGATATTTACTAATATACCCTAGTCCATATTTCCATAACATTGTTATATTATTTTGTATAGCTATTGACTGATAACCACAAACTTCATGGCTAATTATAAATAAGGAAGAAGAACACACAATTGTAGAAGTTAAGATGTTCTTTTACACAAGTGTCTATTTGCTACCATAAAGCCTTGTTAAAGTTAAGTATTGTAAGTCTTTTTTTAAATTTGGCTTACATGCTATCAATGGATTTACTCCACAAATTGCTCTGAAACTACTTAATTAATATTGGTATAAATCTACCTGAGTAGGATACCATGACAAAGGATTTCTGCCTAACATGGATACAAGAAATCTACATGATAGGCAGAGAAAGCAGCTGTGTATGTTGCCCATGTGCAGTGTAAATAGAATAAAATGCTTCATCATGTTTCTGGGAGTCTGTTCTATGCAGTCTATACAAATTACTTCAGGATTTTGGCTTTGACGGCCATATATGCCTTTTTTATAAATCTCACCTAGTAATTAGTATTACTGAAGTTATAAAATTCAGCAATTTAATGTTTAAGTCTTCAGGCGTAATCTGTTATTTATCTTAGCTGTAGAACATGTGACATTTATATGATGTGATATTTCATGAGCCCAAATTACCCATGAAACTCAACTCAAACCATTTGGAAAATACATTATTATAAATATTGGGGAGGCTTTTGTCCGTGGACGTAATTTGGCTGACATGATGATTCTAAGTTTCTAACTATGTTCATATGTCATGTCTGGCTTCATTTTAAATCAGCACTATAGTTATCTATGCCATAACGCTACACTTGGGTACTTTTAGACACTAAAAATATTTTTATTAAACATAGGTGGTTAGACCATTGGACAGAGGAGTCCATGATCATTAGTTCAGGCCCAAGGCGCGCATCACTCATCTTTCGAATTAATGTGTGCGTTAAAAGTTCATTATCTTGTACTTAAAATGGTGAAGGAAGGAAATCATAGTAAAGAACATACCAACTTTTTAAATCTTGATACTTAACCAATTTAGGCATCCAAAACACTCACCCACAATCTTTGAATGAGTTTAGGTTTGTACTGTTTTTATATAGGTATAATATTGGTGCCTTACATATGTTTTTCATATATCTGACATTGAAGTCTGTAATAGTCTCAAAAACTCCAGTTCTTTATTTAATAATCTCAGGACTAAGTCATGAGCTTATAAGACTCAGGTTGTTTTCTAACAAAGCGAACGATAATGACTGCAGTCCCTTCAATTTACTAAAAAATCATAAGTCGTGTTTTGGAGTCAAGTCTTAACTACGAAGACCAATTGAATAGCTTCTAGTCCTTTAACAAAGAATTACAATATGCTCAAATCTATTAAGTTGAGTTTCATGGTTAAAATGATTTCTATAATATCGCTCAAGATGTGTGAAACGAATTGCAATGGTAAAAAATTGTGATATTTAAAAACTGGTGGCTTAGGAATTCTCTCTGTTATTCTTTCGATTTTTCAATGACAGTTTGTACCTAAAATATTGTGAAGTGACGTATTTATTTGGAGAATTCTAGAAACCGTAAAGTTACTTTACATACCAAGAAACTGGCACACTTTGTATAAAGTATTATCGTACAGTGACTACACAACGGTGGATACACGTTGAGTTTGACAGCATCTTCATTAGGTACAAACGCCAGCACATCCAGCTACACCAATCTGTCAAATTTATTTTATGGATTTACAACTTTATCACATAAGCATAAGGTTCACTTTCAATTGGGGAAATTTGACAGATTGGGGTAGCTTGATGTGCTGGCGTCTCTATATAGGCAGTAATAGTGCAAGGCGCTCAGGGCTAGGAGTTCTTACCGATCCGTAAATGATCGGCAAAGTTAAGTAATTAGGCATGTGGTCACTTTATAGATGGTTAAGTGGTTCGGAGGGCATGTTAATATGTCGGTCCTAGTTGTAGTCGCCATACAACAGTCGTTAAGCCATGTCAGGGGCCTTTAACAACTCTGTAAATAGGGAACCGCTGCCCACTGCAAAAAGAAAAATAGTGAATGTGTATCGACCGACGTGCCGTCACTTTTACTAAAATTATAATTTAACTAAATTATTAAGATTAATATATTGCATAACACCAAACTGTTTTTTTTAAAATTATTTTTGTACAGACGCCAACAAATCTAGCTACCCCAATCTGTCAAATTTCTTTTATAGATTTTCAACTTTATCACAAAGGCATAAGGTTCACTTTCAATTAGGGAAATTTGACAGATTGGGGTAGCTTGATGTGCTGGCGTCTGAACATATCCTACGTACCGATGTTGGCAAGGTTAATGATAATTAGGTATTAAGTAGTGGATAATCTTTTTATGAACTATAAAATTAAGTTATCCATTTTGCATGGTATTTCCAATGTTACGTACGTATGAATTACCAAACTTCACCAGAGTAGCAGATGACAGAGCTCAATGGACAAAGCTGAAGAGCTACCGCATAATCCGCCGGTCATGGTGATCGTGACCGACGTGAGCACATGTGACGTCATAAATGGTCCGGAATCGATTTTCAATATTCGACGGTAGCGCCCCGGGAAGAAGTACAGTAATACCCCGCTTTTCGCGACCCCGTTATACGCGGTTTCACTATAACGCGAATTTCGAATTTCGCGTTCAAATTCCTTGCATTATGCGAAAGAATGTGTGTATATATACATAATATACTCATTGACTTCTCTTAAGGCAAGGGAATCCTAGATTCCCGACAATCGACAATTAAAATCAGGGTTGGGTGTTATGAACGTTTTTTACAAGAACGTAAACAAACGCTACCCAATAGATGTATTTTTTGTAAACAATAATTAATAGTACCTATGCACTGCATAAAGTGCTCTTAGAGTTAAAGTGATTGATTAAAATTATTCGTATATTTTTTTATTATATTTTGACTATGTTTAATCATAAACCTCGATATACACGAATTTCAGTTAACGCGATTTTTGCCGGAACGTATCCCTCGCGCAAAGCGGGGTTTTACTGTATATGCCAAGAGCCACACCGTGTAACATTATATAGTAACAATTAAGTAACTTCGTTTAGATTTTGCAGCACTTTCGGAAATAAAAAGGCTTTCCTATTGGTATCAATTGGTGCATACATAACATTGGAAATAGTAATGTAGGTACTGTGTGTGTATTTCTATACCATGTATGTATACAAATACTCACAAAACGCATGTATCAAGACGCTTCTGTTCACTCGAAAATAGCAGCGTAATCGAATTTATTATCAATTAATTACGTAGTCAATTACATAATTGATTGATAATATCCTAATATCAATTAGGATAGTGACGCATAAGTTCTACTGCGTAAAAAAAGGCATTTCCGATTCTCATTTCTTAAATGTGGTCGAAGTGCTTACCGTTTGATCAATGGCAATTAAGTTTGAAGAAAAGCCAACGCATTTATTCAGAAACAAAACACCGCTATGTATAGCGACCAAAGTAGATTTTGTTTCAGTTTCTCACATATCGGTCTGTAAGTCATGGGTGAGGTTTAGCACTTAGGTGTGCGATCAGTCTAGCATTCAGGGCTTCGGAAAGCAAATGTTGTGCTTGTAGTTGGACTATATCTTTCATTGTACATATTTGTACAAAAAATATCAAGTTATTGTTTTTATTAATAAGATTTTATTTAAATAAAAATGTAGGAAATTGTTGTACAGAGTACGCAGGTGAACCTATGTTATTATATAGATTTATATAAAACACACATTACAGTCAAGACAGTTTTATTCACTTTTACGGAATGACAACCAACAAGTCAAAACACGCTTAATGTGGCAGATTACTATTTACATATGGAATGCTGCCAGTGCAGTGATATGGAACCTCCAACAAAAAATGATAAAATATATGAAAAATAATGGTTACTAAGTCAAGCTATAGACAGTTGGTGCTTGTACTAGGTTTTTTAAAGACTACGCCCGGTACTTTTAAACATATAACTGAGTGACACAAAGTACATCTATGTCGTGCACGGGAATCGAACCCGGGACACTAAGTGACGAGGCGACTGTCTAACCGCTGCGCCACACGTGCAACAAACCTGTACCACAGACGTTTTAATGGCTTAAGTAGTAGAGTTATCTATTTTAAATGATTCAAACAATATTTAATTATACCTTTTGTTACCGCCACAGTCGTGGCACTTTTTGGTTGGGCACATTTTGGTTTGTCATCTATCCGTGACTAAAACTGGCGGTTAAAAGGTTAAGCCGTGTCACTGGCTTCAACAACTAACATTATCAACTCGGGAAGGAAATAAGTTACGCCGTGTATAACTTATGCGATGATATGCTAAGTTAGAATTATAGTATTTAAATACTAAGTTAGAATTATAGTATTTAAATACTAAGTAAATATTTAAACTTAATTGAGTTTACATTAATTTATGATAAAAGCTGTTTATTTGTTAACATATCCAATGTAGATTTTATTTGTGTTGCAATTATAATTAAGCAATTTTATTAAAAATGTTTTATTTTTGCATAGTAAGTAGTCATAAGTTTATAGATAACTAGTTGTGCCCCGCGGTTTTACCCGCGTTAAACTTTATACATTATAGCCTATGTTAATCCAGGGTGTCAGCTACCTCCATACCAAATTATTTTAAAATCGCTACAACCGTTTAGACGTGAAGAAGAACAAACATACACACTCACAAACTTTCGCCTTTATAATATTAGTGTGATAACTGTTTCTATTCTAATTCATAGAACCTATACGATACTAATAAGAATCTGGTATTTTTTTATAGCGACATCTTTTGTGCAATAGTTATCACTATTAAAGGTTGTTTCTTTCGGATTATATTATACTTTTTCCACTAGATGGCAGTACCAAGTCGAATAAGCAACCTACGACTTCGTAGTTTTCTTTTCTTAGTATGCATGTCCAAAAAATCGTAGCAAATGTAATTAAAATTGATTGTTATGTGTTAAATTCTGTAGGTGTAAAAAAATCTTCAATTGTGAGTAAAGTACTTCTAGTCTATATATTGAGTACCTACCTACTTACTTTTTAATGTGTTTTGATTCTGATTTTGTAATAAACCAAAATATATTTTAAATAATCTAACTTGATACTACTATCGAAACCTTAGAGTACAGTACACTGTAAGATTTGGATTGTAGAGTTCAATTTTAAATGTGAAGCATACCATTATAAATTACACCTCATTGTAGTTCCAAAACGTCGTAGGTGCCATAAAGTTTAACAGTGTAATTTTAGTTTTGTTGCGTTCAGATAAGGTTGACTTTACATTAGCACTTGACCATATGTTATTGTTTGTCAGTGTTTAGCATGTGATATGTCGAAATGTAAACGGTTCGAGCGGTGTCCGCAGATCAATATGCGTGTTGCGCGGGCCGTGAGGGTGTTCGCCCCGTGCGATTGGCCGGCGTGTGTGGGGCGGGGCGATCGTGTGTGAGGCGGCGCGAGTTCTCGCACGCCACGCGCTGTTTTGGCGCCAAATTGGGCAATAGGCATTCCATTTTCGAGCTCGGCGAATGAGTTTAGGCCACTAAGATAAGCTAAGGTCGTAGAATAGGGTTAGGTATATTTTTTGTATTTTATAGTCTATGATAGGACTTGGGATTATTCCTTTGAGAATTTTTGAGACTGTTACGTTTTGTATAATGGACACATTGGTCTTTGTTTTTGGTTTTCTTTGTAAGTAGTTGTTGTTGGAATTACAGCCCTAACGGCCTTTTGCTCCATATTACTTTATTGGTAACTTTATATTATGAAGTAATAGGCAGTTAGAAACTTTTATAAAAATGTGTTTAATGATCTTTACCACTTCAAATTACTTATTTGTATTTTAGCAGTCTCTTCCATGTACATATACGTAGGTAGATATATCATAGCATACGGACCATGTAGGCATATTATGTCAATATATATGTACATAGGTACATTATTAAGGGTAATCTACTTTTTACGTTTAATAGGTATTACCTATTCTGAATATACCTATTAGGAGCTCTAACAATATTATAATAGGCCCGTCTAGCCCAAACTCTACGTTTAGGGCTTATTATTCTAATCTTAAATCGGTACTAAGTAGGTATACCTATAGCGTTGATTCATTCAAACAAATGCACCATATTCTGGGGCTCTACCGGCAAAGTCACCGACATCGTTTTTGTGAATGGCGTTGGAGGAGATGTCTCATGGCTAGTATGGCTACACGTAAGTACAAAGGTTATAAACATATCTACTTAGGTAGCTTCATTGAATCCTATGATCGTAAATCGTACCTAAATCCTTGGCATCGAGAGATTATTTTTATTTAATTAGGTATATTGGTAGGTTCTACCTACCGGTTAATGAGATTGGTACAGCCGGTTGGCAGGCAGGCAGATGGACAGATGAATGAAAAGCGGGGTTTAGTACTCGTTGCGGGGTCCAAGACAGTTAAAGTGATTCCCCGGGACATGCCTGAGCTTCACCGCTTAGTGTCATTTCATTGTGTGCCACTGTTGATCCTGGCTTACAGGAGTTGCAGTGGTGGGTAAGAGGGAGGGACATGTCCCATAAAAAAAAAGCGGGGTATAGTAATTGGGTTCCATTGGTACCTACCCTTTGAGCTGCGGAACCCTAAAAACGAGTATTAAAACAAACATTCTTAAGTAGATAGGTATATATAGAACGTCGCATGGAGCAGGCATAACGCTTTTTAAATAGGTACCTACTTATGTGACGATTTATACTACCTGTCCACTCCAACTCCAATTCTAATCCTTTGATCGTACCTCTGTCATTTAATTATTCGTATTATCAGTTTTATTTCTGGACGGATAAATCAGGTAGGTATCTGGTTAGTTACGTACATTTGACCTTAACTGACCTGATAGAATTAAAAAACAATTTACGTGCCCACATTGCAAATGAAAATCCAATCTGGCGGGAACTCAACAGAATATAAATTATGTTTATTCCACACGTTTAAAATAAAATTTACTGCGAACGCATGTAATTATTAACTAATTCAATAATTCGTTAACACTGCAGGTCATTCCGGACAATATCGCACAGGACAATAGACACGGACCAAGTGTTGCCAGTAAAAAATATTGCGAATTAAAAAAGGCGCGTGGTCAAACGAGTTTTATTTTTTAAAAAGCAAATCAACTTGAAATTCTGGTTTATGGTACGCGTGCAATTGTTGAATTTTGCACGGATTTGCTAAACATAAAGATTTTGTAAAGGGTTGGTATAGAACTAGTTTTTTGTCTATTTTATTGAATAGGTGTTAGTTTTGCAAATAATGTTGCTGCGCTGATTAGATGTAGAGCGTGACGATAGCCAGCTGTGTATAACGAGCAGTGCGCTAGCGCTTGTTTTATAGATATTTTTGATGATTTTACTTTAGGTATACCACTACTTTTTCCATACGAACGGACTCCTCTCTTTTTATCATTAGATTATAAAACTAGAAAAATCATTGTTGTGATCGATATAGGTATATAATTGAATCACCGCATAATTCGAATAACCTACGACTTGGTATCATTGAGCTTATTCATGGCGTTAAATAGAAAGAAAGAAATAATATATTAATATCTTTATTAAACTCATAAGGTCCCAATAGAAATTAGTCCATTAGGGTACAACGCACAGAAATATACATAGATATTTTGATGCTTATAAATAATAATAGATACCTACATTTGTTTGTAATCCAAATTTACGTTGATACTATAAGCACCGTAAAAGGACTAAGTACCTAAACGTTCTATCTTCGAAATTATCTTAGTGAAAGAAATTATATGAGTGACTAAAAATTGTATCTTAAAAATTCTCTTGTTTTAGTTATCTATATAGGTATATAAAAATGAAACCCGTTTTCCGTTGTCACGACATCACGCGTGAACGGCTGGACCGATTTCACTATTTCTTTTTTTATTGTGTTTGTTATTGTCAGGAGAAGGTTCTTATGTAAAAAAAAGAATTTAAAATTGCGCGGAAAATAAGAAAATTTAAGAATACTTCACAACCAAATATTATTTCTAATCTAACCTTAGCGCTTTGGACAATATAACCTTTTTTAATGTAACTTTTTTTTATTTGACATAGTATTGACAGATAGCGTGCGTTAATAGTCATAGTTAAGGCAGGACAACGTCTGTCGGGTCAGCTAGTTATAGATATTTATATGAAACTGATGGGTTCCATAGATATAATATATGTATGTACCTACTTTAATACAGCATTCCAACAACATGTATCTAATCAGTTTCAGAGTGTTCGTGCGTGGCTATGCTAGCTCGGTTGTTACTAGCACAGTTCATATAACGCTACAGCTCGATGCTTTAAAGTTACGTCATAATGATGACGTCATAAATATAATTCCTAATTTGAATGGCCTGTTGGTCTAGCGGTTAGATATCCTGACTGCTAATTCAGAGCTCGTGGGATAGATCTCCATTCTGGTCAATTCTTTATAATGTGCCTGGGTGTCATTTATCTATAATACTTATATATGTATGTATTTAGAAATATATAGATAAGTGTTTCTATCACTTATCTGATTGCTATAGTAGCTTGAGATCAGATTGCATTGTACTAGTTGTCCCAAGATATTTATTTATTTAAATAAGCTGTCACTATTGAAATTTTAGATTGCGGTAACGTGTTCAACTGCAGGCAAGGATCTCGGTTCAAATGTTGGGTCGGGCCAAATAATTATTTTGGGATTATACTGTAAAGAAAATTTCTCAGTATTTGCCCGAATTCTGGGCGCTAACTCACTACTCACTAGAAGAGCACGTAAATCCGTAGGTCCTGTACTTGAGCTCTTTCCAGTCGTGTCGCAAGTCGTCCCATTGAATTATGAGAGTGATGGAAAAGAAAGTGCCCCTGTCCCGTGCAGATGAAAAATATAATGCATAATAATGAAATCTCTAACACTGGCTGCCATGGTCAAAATTATACCAGGAAGACATTATATAATAGGCTCTTACTCATATATTCTATAGGTAGATAAATTAGGGTTGCATGCATAGTTACCCGAGTTCATGATTAAATAATAATAAATAATGTATCGTATTAATAGCAAAATTATTCAATATATGCAGGTATTTAATTCATTCTATTTCTATCGATATTCAAATTTTCGCAATAGGTCTTTTCGACCCCATAGCAGATGTTCTATTTGAACTTTGCAATGTTGTTTATTAAAAAAATCTTTTGTGGCGATTTAAAAAATAAAGCTTGCAACATAATGCCTCATGCAAATTAGAAAGTAACACGATGGTATGACGTAAATGCATACTAATTTGTTTGCGAATTTGAACTGTATTATTGTCGCAAAAGATTTCAATTTGAAATACATTATATTTATTATTCACATTATGCACTGAGAAAGATATTGTAAACCTTATATTGCACGAAATAGATTTGCAAATCGCTTGTCTATGTAGAGATTAGGAAAAGAATTTGCATAAACATCGCACACCTTTCGCCTTGATCCTTTCTGCATTTTGACTGACAGTTTCCATTCAATAATGTACAATTTAACATTATGATATTTTATATAAGCAGTATTATGTATTTGGTACTGTTTAATAAATATGGGTGAGTTTAGAATTTCTTTTGTTCTTGTCCATTGTTATACAATTACATTGTGACCGGCCGCGAACGCACAGTGACCACCATAGCACTCTATGAGCATCATCATCATCATCATGTCACATCATCATGCCAAAGGTTTCTCCAAAAAACTTCCACAATGAAGTTGTGTCCATCATTTAGAGGCATGATCATCTTGGCAGACGGGTTGGCGATCGCAGTATGATGATCATAGTGCACAGAGAGATACTGCTGCTCGTTCTTTGGGAGATATTTCCTCGGGTCGACTTCTACTCCCCCGGTGACATGGCACATGCCCCCTCCAATCCTCAATTAGATGATCAGCCTGCGATTTCTCGTATTAACGCAAAACGTCCGTAAAAACTGAACTTCTCACGCATACATATGTACGTTAAAACCACCCTAACCTTAGAACACCTACGAGCGCAGGCTACTTGGTTTGTAGTCTTATTTGCTGGACTGTTTGAGCTCCTGCTCCCCTCAATTGTGCGGTGAAGCAACGAAGGCCTCCTAGGCCAACCGTAAACTTCAAGTGAAACAAATATGTTCACCTTGGTTGTATAATGAAATATAACTTAAATACTTACAAGGACTTTTCGTAAGGTATTCCGTGTCGTCATGTCAGCCAAAGTACGTCCACTGCTGGACAAAAGACTCCCCAAAGAATGGGGGATATGCCATAATCGCTACGCCTGGCAGACGGGTTGGCGATCGCATTTTGATGGTCATAGTTCACAGAAAACGCTGCTTCCCGTTCTCTGGTATCCTTCGAATGATTTCTATGCCGGTATTTCGTGTATATTTATGCTATAGATACATAATTGTGATATTGTTTGGAGGTCATAGTGTTGTTATTGCCACTCAGAGTTGCTGCTTTAATAAAGACACCGAACTGTTATAGGCTATTCTCTTATCACGGAATTTAAAGCTAACTGAAAAATCCATGTCAGATTACACGTACGTACCAAGGTATGCGTCCGTAGACACTTTCTGAATTTACGTTCGGTACTCTGGACGCTGGGATACATTACTCCACTTGGGTATTCAGTTATAATTATAACCAGAACTTTTATTTCATTAGCTCCAGCTACTTGAATTTACATGCTTCTCGTCTCGTTTATTGCTTGCCAACATATAGGTACATATTAAGTCAGTACCTATGTCCATAACTTCTGTAACTGTATTAACTGTATCTCTACATGTGCAGGCAAAAAATATATAAATAGTTTAGGATCTAAGTAGGTACTTTTACTTTTATAAACATTGTTTAGAATAGTCTTTAAATCACGATAACTAAGTTATTGAAAATAAAATAAAAATAAAAAAGGTTTTTATTCACGTAGACTTTAAAAAAGCGCTTGTAAATAGTCAGAACATGTTTGTAGTATTATAGTTGTATACATTATTATTTCTTGTAACATAGATATTTAGGTACACATTGTATTGATAGTATTAAAACATTAATAAAATTTATTTTATAACAGCAATGATATTTAGCTAGCTCGTATCAAGTTATTGTCAAGAGATTATAAAATGAGAGTGAAGTTTAGAACTAAGAGATTTTACGAACAAATAATGTACCTAGTTGTTTTGTTATGATGTGTGTATTTTTTGGGCCATTTCTTTCCTGATGGTATACACAATGAAATGACACTGGGCGGTGAAGCTTAAGCATGTCGCGGGGAATCGCTTCAACTGTCTTGGACCTCTCGACAAATTTAATCGGAAAGAAACAAGAAGGAGATCCACTTCCTGTAGCTATGCTTAATCTATTAACAGTGAGAAGAATCTTTCCAAAATTGTGTAAACTACGCATCTTGCCTTTTCTAAACTAATCAACCAACATTACCCGGACGTCCAAACCTCTTAAATAATTTCTGAGTCCTTGGCTGTTGCAAGTTTCTGTGGCCCAGAACTCATCCAAGATGCACATCTGTAGTTAGTTACACACTAGGGGAACATTTCCGGTGCATAAATAATAACAATAAATTGTTAACCATTAGGAGGGGAGTGCGTCGTATGCAAAATAGTTAAACGTATTTAGTTTCGCGTTTTTGCAATGCACTCGTTCACCTGGCGTCCTGAATTGGAGTAATGCTTTTTGATTTATAAAACACGACCAAACTTTGTTATATTTTCCCCTGTTAGTGGTTATGAAATGACTGACTGAGTTTTCCTTTTTGATTACAACAAAAGAATACAGTCATATGTATTTATAAAATTATAAGTATGGCACAACTAGTACCTTATAGGAACATTGTTTATAGACTGGCCACTGCGCCCATCTCCGAAACTCGTTTTCTCATTCACTTCCTAGGTTGCTTGGAAGAGATCTCATCTTGTGATATGGCCGACAATTGTACCTACTGTAATAAAATGTAGTCTATTGTCTCACCGTGTATTGCGTTTTGAGGTTTACATTATTGTACACCTCAGAAAACTATACATGGTGGTTTTATCTATCTCTTTCACAGACCTTCCGATCTCGACGGAACCTACATTTCCGTCGAAATCGGAAGGTCTGAATAGAGACCGAAAGACCCGACTTTCCTTATAACTTAAAACTTTACTTATATAAAACTATCATAGTTCCCTGGTCACAAGGGTGAAAATATTAATTGACAACATTAGTTCGTTAACCTAAATTTCATGTAGATTTTTAGTACTGCACGTGGTCAAGGATCGCGCTACTAACTTGGTGCTTTACTTCTAGTTTCGGATTCAATCCCTAATCAGGACAACTATTTGTATGACCCATTATAGTTGTTCTAAATCTGGATGTACTTTGTGCCCGTGAATTTCACCACTGTGATATAAGGATTTATTTCCCGGACGATGTCTAAAATAAAACAATAATCTCATCATATTCTTTGTCCTACAAGTACACTATCCGTACTCATTATTATTATTTTTCCATGCAAAAATTAGATGAAATGATAACATCCCTTTACAGAAACCGGTTCTGACCGCTGTCCAACAAAAAAATTGCAACCAGTTCGCAAACCCTAAACTGCGAGGGTACACTTAAAAACTTTTAATATAAACACAATGGCCAACGAACGAATAACGGGTGGGCAGTGTCCACACAATGGACATACTAGCCGATTAATTCGCTACACAATGACCAGGGGCTAGGCCGAGAGGTCATATTTAGGTAAAGGGGTTAAGGGTCAGTAAGGGTTATTGGTAAATAGGAGCGTGTTTGAATTCTGGGGGAGTGACGCGGCCGTATAGTTGGGCAACATGTCGCCGCTGACGGGTTCGAAATTTATGTGTGTTCCTGTTTGTCTTGCTGTTAATATTGGTGAAAATACACTATTGTGTCTTTAAGTATGAGATTTATGGGAAGAATTGAGGTTGATGGGGGAAATGAAACAAGGTTCATTTGAATTGAAATTTATTCAATATTAATTTCATATTACAAAGCACTTGAAAAATTAAACTATAGTTGGCGAGAGAAAGCTTTATATACAACGTGTAAACAAAGGTGTTTAATTTTCTATCTGATATACTTATTTATAATATGTAGCCAAACACATTTAGGTAGGTACGTATTTTACAAATCAGTTTTGTTTAATTTATTCATTTCATGTCATTTATTCATTGCTAGATAACGCTCCTTAACTTTCCTCTACTATTTATATTACACGCAATGACCTCTTATCATTATTATTATAACAATGGTTGCGGGTTCGATTCTCCTACAAGACAAATCTTTGTGTTCATGAACACATATTAGTCCTGGTCATGTACATATATCGATCTAGCGGGGTCAATCGAGCTAGACCGTAAGAACTAGTGGCAATCTTTTTTCAATGAATCTCACCAATTTATTAACAAGATCCAATATACCTCAACTATTCCTTCTATCCAGTGTGGTCCTCAGTTCTCGCTCGGAATACATTACTCGATTCATGTATTAACTCCAAACAAGAAACAGAATCAACAGTAAAATAAAAAGGTTTTTATTCACATAGACTTAAAAAGCGCTGGTAAATAGCCACAACATTAATAATATAATCATAATCTTAAAGTGTTGGTACATGACAGATCTTGGTAAAATATTATATCTCCGAACACTTAGTGATAAGATTGACATGCAATTTTATATTATTAATAACATTAATTTAAAGTTTAATAAATTACATAATTCTGTTAAAATACATCACAAGCATTATTAAATAAAGTAAAGTCAACAATGTAATAATAATAATTTCTAATATGTGTTAAACTACGAATAAGTAAATAAAAATTGAAATTTAACATATCAGATCTATTTCAAAGTCAATATAAAATTATTTGTAACAATCTAAATTTAAAATGTCAAACGTTAAAATTGTTAAGAATGTAAAATTAAAAAAAAAATACAGTTAACAAAAAAGAATAATAGAGATATTTATTATTCTTTTTGTACTATATATATTTATATAATACTTGTTTATATAATATAATAGTTGTAATATTACAAATTAACTATAGGTACATCTTTTTAGGTACAAATTAGTAATTATAGAAAAAATATTAGATCGTGACTTAAATTTGATCACCAAAGAGTGAGGGAATAAAGACTGCACCAGAGTTTGCCGCCCACAGCTGCAATATAATAAGCCCAGGGTAGTTGGCTAGTCTTCATTGAGGTTGGCTGTTGTAGCCAAAATTCGGCTAAGAGCTCTATGTACAGACGCCAGTAGATAATATTTCCAGTACATCCAGCAACCCCAATCTGTCGAATTTCTTTTATAGATTTTCAACTTTATCACATAAGCATAAGGTTCACTTTCAATTAGGGAAATTTGACAGATTGGGGAAGCTTGATGTGCTGGCGTCTGTACATTTTATCCAAGAAAAATGTTAGTTTATATAGGAGAATCAAAAAAGCCCAAGAGTGGCAAACTATTGATTTTTAGGCATCAGTATCCAAATGGTCCGTACCCGCCAACAAACAGACAAAAATATCATTTTTGTCTGTCTGTTAGCAGACTGTATCCCAAAAGCTGTAATAGGCAGACAGTTGACATCTTCAAAAACGGTGTTTTCCATTGCGCCTGTAACAAAAAAGATAAACGTAAAATTAATTACAAAAACAAAAGAACCCTTTCCGTGCGAGTCCGACTCGCAATTGGCAGGACATTTTGTTACTCACACATCTTGAATTTAGGATCTAGAGTCGATAAATAAATATTCGTTTATTTTTATTTATGATACAGTTATTATAAAATTTATTTCCGCAGCTCAATAGGTTAATTAAAAAATCGCACCGTAAGTCAATGGGGCCAGCGCGACGTACTCGAATATAATGACATCAGTGGCAATCGGAGCGATGCTTATCGTGCTAAATAAAGCACTCTTCTGTCAAATTGAAAATATGTGATGCATACATGCCAAGTGTGAAATTGTAGATGATATCTCACAAACTTTTGTCTGCTCAGTTTTTTGTTGGTCACAATAGGCCCATGTAGCTTTTAAAGGGTTAGTGGGATACTTTAATAATAAAGATGAATTTATTAGACGTTCGATGAGTAGATAGGTTATCTAAAATTATATATCAGTAAGTATTAGAAAGGTAGCTATCAGGTGAACAATATCGTCTAAAAAATAACTGAGAATGTGTCAAAGAATGTTCAAATAAGTCCGAATTTCTCTATGTTCTTATACTGACTGACTGGCAGGTTTTTATTGTGATTTTATTTTTTTTATTTTATGGTTTGAGGATTTTTTTTAAATATATTTAATATGGTCTATTACATACATTTTATATTATCCACGTTTAATTGTTGAAATCCTCTGGCGAACTAAAGTAACCGCCATAGCTCCAAGTATAGCCAAGCTGGAGTGGCAGTGGGTAGCGCACATAGCTCGAAGAACCAACGGTCATTGATCTTTGGGTGGAAGTTAAGAGTGAAAATAATCCCTAGATTTTGTGTCACGTATAAATTTCCCCGTCAAAAATAATTAAAAGTCTGTTTTTCCCACAAATGAGACGTTACGTCTTTAAATCACGAACTAACAGTTATTGTAATGGAAATAAAACATTATCACACAAGCAATAATATATGACGCTAAAATGTAAAAATTCAAAATATTTTTATATTTTGAATTTTTACATTCCAATTTACATAATATTCCAAATTCCAATACGATGGGGTACAATTTCCATATTTGCATTTGCATTTTTCTGATTTAAGGAATTTTTTTATTTATCTATGGAATAAACTAAGTTGCTTCAAAAGTACAGAAGAGTAAAGTCCATGGCGCAAGCTAGCATTGTATAAATCATGATTTTTAATAAGTACATTCATTCCATTTATTAATCGCCGCCTAAGTGAATCTTTCACTTTTAATGTTTCTTCAGTAAATTGACGACTGTAAGGTGGCTAATGGATCAAATTTGAGGATAGTTTCTTGATCTTTCTATTTTTTTATGTTTATCGTGATCTAACAATGTTACTAAAGAACCGCTTAAGACGGTAAATACTTACTTATTAACTAAAGTACAACAAATCAGTGCTCAGCATCTGGAATTTTCATATTTTTAAGGTACAAAAGCCAAGAGCAGAGTTTTAGAAACCTTTTGCAAAATGTTAAACATACACCGAAATTAAATTAGCGTCATATATTATTTGTTTTCAATCCTAAACTTTGTGAACCGACCAAAAAAATATTATCTACTTACACTTTTTATGCAAAAACATTGATGGGTTAAGGGACAACAAATATGCTACCGAACGCAAATTCAACTTTAACACCGATATAACGAACCGTCACGAACCGCATTCGCAGGGTTAACTCTTTGTGCATCACATTAAAAAAATATTCAATAGGTACCTTCACCGTCGTATCCGTGGATACTCTTTGACTTTAATATTATCTTTATTGCGTAAGACGTTAGACCGATTTTCGTTGAGCAAATGTATCCATTGACAAGGCGTCGTACCTATACCACGACGTGTCTATTCTCTAACCCTTTCGCAGCACAAAAAGACCAATTTTATATGCGTACCCGGTGTCTCATTTCAATAAAGAGTAATAAAAAAAAAGATAAAACTTTTTTACCCACGATGCTTTAGGGTCACGTTTTTTATAGGGTTGTGTTGAATCCTTAATTTGCAACAAGGTGCATCGCAGGCAAAGTAGGGTGCATCGAGATTTAAATGAGTTCTGTAGTGAAAAAGTCGATGGGGTAACATTGGTTCTCGGTTATTTTTTCCCATAAACGTTGTGACAAAAGATGTTATGTTGTATGACATTGACGTGCCGATCGAGTTAATAATATTGACCTGTACTTTCTTATGATCTCTTTAGAGATAAATCTGATAAGCAGGTGTAACCTAGGAAACGAAGCGGTTTTTTAACATCATTCTGTGATCATCATGGCTGACATGATGATCACAGAATGAGTACGTCCACTGCTGGATCCAAACCTCCCCAAAGATTGCCATAATCGCCACGCTTGGCAGACGGGTTGGCGATCGCAGTTTGATGGTCATAGTTTACAGAAAAACGCTGCTGCCCGTTCTCTGGTAGGTATTCCCTTGGACACTATCTACGCTCCCCACTGATACTTAATAAAAATCCGAAACATCATAGGTACATACATAACCATTATTAATTCAGGAATAAAGTCGAAAGTAACCACGTCCGTACTATGCTCAACCATTCATGTACATATATGCATTTGAAATGCATAGAAAAGCCGTCCTTATTTTTAAGACAATAAAGTCCAATCAATATAATTTATAAGAAAATACCTCTTATTAATCTTCCATTAACCTTCCATTATAATTATTTTTGATTCATCAAATACCTTTAAATCACTATAGTACTTTATTAAATTGTAAAGTTCAACCCTCTGAACATTTTCTGCTAGGTCTAACAGCGTCCTTATCTAGATATTGTTAGTGATATTCACTAATATTTATTAGTGGTGACGTGCCGTAGGATCGTATTAACTGTTATATTAGTAGAGCCGATACGAAACTGCTCACCACTTTTATTCTTGTGATTGTAGCAGATAGCTAGAGCATACCGATGGGTTGCGTTTATTTTCAGAGTTTGGTTGAACGTAATACTTCTCTATGCTACTACTGTAACTTTCCCGGGTACTTAGCTAGCCAGACGGGTTCCATTGATATCAAACAGAGACATATAAATAACTATTTTCCAATCTGGTTTTGTAATTATATGTATCAAAAGAATCATGTAGTAAGTACGAAAACATATTACGCCAAACAAGCAGAATCAACACATCATTTTAATTGTTAAGGAGTGTTCTTCATGATTATTGAGTTTATTGCAATCCAGAAATTATACTCTTTTTAAACTTTTGTTTAATTTTGTATTGTTTTTTTATGTGTGTATTAAACCTATATCGCAAATTATGAGTACAAATATATCAACAAGTTCTGACTTTCTGCATGGTTCAATTCCTGTACAAGAAAATTATTTGTGTGATCCATAACTTATTCTTCTGTGTCTGTGTGTGTTTCAAAGAGATTTATTTTCCTAATGTGGAAGTAGTCTATTATTAAGGAGAAACAAATTCTTCAGAATTTACCAAAACGTATATGACATCTTTCAAGCATATATATTCGAATAAATAAGGATTTATCAAAATCGTTCCACAAATGTCTGATTAATCGGTATGCATACACGAAACAAGAAGATAACCTTCTTGTTTCCTTTGATACACAAACCTTTATACTTTTTGAAGGCGGACATACATAGTAATCGTTTTGTTTATCTTAAACGCACAGATTAAATTAACCTAAATGGTTACACAATACTTAATCTTTCTTTACCTTTATTGTATGGGCAGTGGTGACCCTGGCGCATGGCGTCGAAGTTGTTCAAGCCACCCAGTAAGCCTCTGACATGGCTTAACGAATGTTGTCTGACAACAACATCAGGGGCTGACAACTTAACGTACCCTCCGAAGCACGGAGACGTTCAGAAATAAAACCATTTTGGCTGTCAACCATCTATGGACCGACCGCGAGCCTAGTTGTTTGACCTCGCGAATCACTTACGGACCGGTGAGAGCATCAGCTATGAATATTTAATGTAAGGTAAAACTCTTAGTTATTAATAAGAGAGTATGGCATACTACTCAGAACGTAAAGCTCTATTGATTGATCGCAACCATAATGGATATAGTAAATAATTAAATACATGATGAATAGGTAATATGCAATACCATCAAAGGTACCTCATTGCATGTTCGTACACACGAGTTAATACATAATGAGGCAAGTACAGTCGAGATCGCAGTTAGTTGAACATGCGTACTTATAATCAGATCATGTTACTATGCTACACTTTTGGTAAATTTTAAATTACACTCGCTTTTTAGTAGAGTACTTTATAACGGACAGAAGGCTCGCTACAGCTCACATTTCCCGTATTATCAGAGTTATAAAATTAAATAATAAAATAAAAATAATTTATTTCAGACTACATTTGTTACTAACAATTTGTACAGACGCCAGCACATCAAGCTACCAAAATCTGTCAAATTTCCCCAATTGAAAGTGAACCTTATGCATTTGTGATTAAGTTGATGTGTTGGCGTCTGTAACTATGTAACAAAAATGAAGGTGTTGCCTGCGTCAGCTAATGGATTCCAATACATTCTACATAACGGCATGGAAAATTACACAAACATGTTATAATATTAACATGTTTGTTTAATTTTGCATGCCGTTTAATAAATTAAACGGCAGTAAATATATAAATTATTAAACATAAATGTCAAATTCAATACATCAACTAAATATAAGTCAAATGATATTATACCTAATAGTTAGCTAGAAACAAAAGTAAATGGTGAATTAAATTATATTAAATTAATAATTTTGGCATAAAACAATAACTATATTGTCAATCAATAATGCTATAAAGAATCAGCGCTTACGAAATCATGAGTAGCACTTTTCCACCAGTAGTTGTGTCCGTTATAACGTGTGTTGTGCCATCTTTCAAATATTGAGGTATTTCTATAGATAACAGGTCCTAATAGTCTGTCTTGTAAGTAATATTTTAATCTGTAAGTCTAATTATACTAGATAGTTCTTGTAGTTGATAGTCATTCAACGAGAATTTCAGAAATTCATATCAAATACAAAAATTCAGCTACTTAGTTGAGCGTGACCAACACTCGCGTTGATGTAGTAACTTAGTGATAGATCCTAATAGGTTTCAAATAAAATCCGTAGTTTTGGTTGTTGTGTAGATAACTATGAACTCGACTGTACTTCGTGTAGCTCTACTAACTTTTTAAACATTCCACCGTTTGCTATCTTTATTGCAAACTACCCATTCCCCTATCTACATCGTTCACAGTATGGCGACAAAAATATTTTCCGTAATAATGTTCTAACATAATCCTAGTAGATACCTGCGTACGGGCAATTTTAGAGCGCTGTCCTGTACAGGATTTCCCTTTGCGACGTGTGCCTTCAAACAGGAAAACGTTATCCCCACACACCCGTTGAAACTCCCACCTCCCTGCTTAGTTGACGAATACAGCTGTGGGGTGAGGCATAGACGGGTAGCGAGGAGAATATTTATGATTAGAATAGTATAAGTATGTCATTTAGATTATTTACTATTGACTTAATACGGTTAACAACTACTCATATGCCAAAAATATTTGCCACGATTTGTCTACTGCTTACATATCGAAAGTCTTTAGGTCTTTCACGCTTTCATATCAATTGTTTCTCGTAAGCAACACCTAGATGATATAAGAATATAAAAACCTTTGTATCTAAGTAAAACATCACATGCTTTCCTAATGCCTACTGCATTATATCTATCATTAATATCATCTAAAATAAAACTACCAAATGAAACCTCAATTTTGTGTTCGTTAAATGATGTTAAAAATCTGTTATATGAGCAAGTTACTAAGAACATGTGACATATATGATGTTATTTAAAATAATATATTTAAATATATTGATCCTCTTATGTGATGTTTTAATGATATAGAGTAATTTAGGTACATACCCACATACATATATATTTTATTGTGTCTTTAACCAAACTACAAAACATATCTAATTCAAGGTAAAAAATGGATCTAAATTTTAATATTTGTATTTGAAAACTTCAGTTGTATAAATAAAGAATGTCGCTATATTTATACTACAGGCTACAGAGTACTTATTACGTGAGAAATTAAAATTAAGTTTCTTTAAAAAATGTAGAGAATGCCGATTATCCTTGGCAGCTTAACACTTGGGCCATACTTCTAAACATGCGTTACAGAGCCACCCTGCTTAGGCGACCAAACAGCGGGGTGGGCTATGTACCACCACCATCGCATGATATATAGTGCCCCTTAAACTTAAACGGATTACCTTTGATATATTACGTGGATTCGCAATTCAATCTCGGATAGTCGATCTCTCTGTGCTTAGGTGTGATTGCTTTTTGAAGACATTCGTAGTAATTACGTCACGTAGGTGGGTACTTCATGCTCTTGTGATGTGAATATATTTGTAGTTTAGAGTGCATTAGACAATTTCGCGATAGTCGCGTAAAATACGTATGTCTTCATAGGCATGATGTATAAATATTGGTGTTCATAAGCTGTTGGCTTCGCGCCAAATTCCAACACTTTTCAACAAGACTCTATCTATGCCTCTCCACTTAATACAAAGATTTTTCATATTCTTGCATGGAAATCAAGGGTTAATCACCTAACGATATCACCATTGCTGCGACTAAGATATCTTTGCTATATTTTTAGTCTAAAAGCTGCAAAAATTAACCATGGTATATCTAATATCAACATCAGTCTTCGATTGACGATCAGTCAATTGTAGAGCTATTTTTAATCGATTTCAAAAGAGTTAGGTTTTTAATGCAATTATATGCATTTTTTATGTAATTTCAAGCGATACCTCCGCTGTTTCTAAACCGATATTTTTTTATTAGATGTGATATGCCTTCGAGTCGTCCCAAATAAATCATTGCTAAAATCGGTAATTGTTAAAATTGTTTTACGATAACACTCATTATTGTTAATGTCGTGATCAAAGTACAGCAAGAGCTTAACATCAGATGGGCCATAGTGGGTATTCTATTTAACTATCTCTATTTAACTGTCAAATTGTTTCGATGAAAACATAATATTAAGGATCTCATCAATTTTCACAATAATTTACATTGTGTGACCGTACAAGACATTAGTCTTGTAAGTCACAGAATGTAAATTAAGTTTGAGACAAAATACGTTTACCTTCATAGGTAGATACTAACTTGTTTCCAACTATACTGCACTGGATTTATCACTTATTAAGTATATTCAATGTATAGTTGATATATGTATGTCAACTATACATTGAAAGTACTTGATATTAGGGAAAATTACTGAGCCTCTTTAATATTCCTATTATTTTTATTTATATACCAACATATATGCTCTCTTTATCCCTTAATTTCCAATGTATTTAAATCTGTGCTCTCATAATAAGTGAATGTCAGTAATTCTTGAATTAATTTAAATAACTACCGAATAGTCCTTACCTTAAGTAAGAGTAAATTAGTCGGTACTTTTAAGATTTAGAAGAAATGAGATAGCTATGACTTGATTTTAGTATCTCATTTGTATAGGGTTAAATAATAAAACAATGCAACGGTTTTGATCAAGAAAGATCTTAAGATTTTTATTCAATATTCTTGAAATAACTCAATTCTAAATACATAAACTCGTATTGAGAGATGATACTCTGATCATTCTTTCCTAAATCTTTGAAGTTACGACTAAGTGCCGATTTCACCGTTAAAATTAAACGCGATCAATGGACGCTAAACTCAGTTACAATAAGCGGAACCTACTTTAGCGCCCATTGATCGCGTTTAATTTTAACGGTGAAATCGACTGTAACTCTTACTTAAAAATTGGAACTGTTCGGTAGGTATTTCAATCCACTAAAAAATTACAGAAATTGACTTATGATGCGAACACATATTTAACTAAATTGTAAATTAAGGGATAACAAGTGTATATAGATAATTATAACTTACATTTAACCTGTAATTTTAAGAATCATTTTCTTAAATATATCCTAATCACAGTTCTGTTATACGCGCAATAAAAGTAAGACGAACTCTTAAAGGGAATTTTTTTCTCACTTTCCCATACCTATAAAAACTCTACTAAAACATTTTTAATCAGTGGTTCAAGATTTACCTTTTGTTTCCCCTTTGAATTTCCCATACGTTCCAATCTTGCTTACCTACCTGCTGCTTTAATTAGAAATGTCTTGATACAGGTGACGGCAGCGCCCCAGCACCCCATGATGTTGGTTGCTGTGAAACAAACCACAATGGGGTAGGTACGCATCACACGTACTTTCATCACTTGCCAAGGAGAAGGGCATGTGGCAAGAGCAAGAACGTCATACGAGTATGTATGGATATGGCAGTGAACAAAATTTGATACATGTCATTAATAATAATAATAAATAATAACTGACTTTTATTTCGGATAACAATACAGATCCATATTTTGTTAATAAAGTGACTTATGAACTAATATTAGTAAGGAAAATTGGTAAGGAGATATTATAAATTAAGGTGGGTACTCTGTCTGTGCAGAACGGTATTAAGCACCCTAACTTTATTACCCTCTGCACAAACTCTGCAACAATAGGTGAGCTGTAATTTTCAGCAACCGTTCTCAAAATGCTGTTGTTACTGTCTCTTACTCTCCTTAGGATGGATGCGGTTTTTTTGCGGATGACAGCGTGGAAATCGTCCGTCCGAGCCGTCGCAAACATCTCTGAGGCACTACAAAACCGTGGCAGTTTCAAAAGCATTCTGAAAACATTGATGTACTGTATACGCTGGACATCTAGCCATCTTTTGGTATGGTTGACCAATAGATTGCTAGTGTAGAAACTCTGACAGTACGATTTAAACAGAGTAATTTTAACTTGTTTTGTACACTGTGCAAATCTACGAGCCAGCATGTTACCCCTGACCACTAGTGCCCTACGCTCTCTTTCGATGTCATTCATAATGCAGGAAAAAGAAAGGATCCATAATAGTGGTCAAACGCTCATAGCCAGTTACCAGTCTGTAGATGAGTGATCGCCAAAGGTTTTTTTTGAGCATCTTTGTGCTTAGAGGTCACGTTAAGCTGTCGGTAGCGGTTGCAGTGATTAGGCAATAGTAATTAAGCTATGTAAGGGCCTACTGGGCGGTTAGAACAATTCAAACACTAGAGGGAGCATTGCCCAGACTATAAAGTAAGTGCTTAATATAAATGACCATATGTGTTTATTAGCTCTCACTCCAGTTTTGCCTGCGTGGTTTACTGTTCGAAAAATCCAAACAATTTTCCGGAATATTTGTTATCATACAAATATTAGGTATGGAAAATTGTGGAAGGTAGTTTGGACGGAATGTACCTACTGATGAGCAAGTTCTTTTTGTTTCAAATCTCAGGCATATAAGTTAAGACCTGAAAGGCAACAAACAAACATACTCACAAATTATAAGATGTATCTCTTAATTCACAGAAATTATAATATTGGTATTTAATTTTTCGACGCCTTATAGCTTAGTTATAGTAGTCGTTACTTTAGCTGATATATTTTTTGTCTTTGAAATATTTTTACTGAATGAATTAAATTTTAAGTATGGAAACAATTAAAACCCTTTTAAAGATTTTATTGCGGACTAAGTGTTACAGAGGGTCTTAAAATTACGGTCAAACTTATAACTTAGTCGCCTTATCAGGCATAGCAACAACACATTCTTAATTACATTTGTGTACTTATATTATGATGTCATTTTACAATAAATATTTTATGCTATAGATTATACACTAAAAGATGTCGGTCACATAATATTATTATATTACTAAATTATTTAATTAAATTAATACACTAAACTCTATAATTTAAATTATTACATTGATATTAATTACATTTGATACATTTAGCATATGAATTCATTGACATACAGTCATATGTAAGCATTTCTCTATTAACCATTTTTTAACGTCATTTTAAATTTAGTTTCAGTCAGCTCTCTTGATACTTATGGATACTTATTTTTCATTACGGAAGGTTCTTTTTTTTCGTTTGTTGGTACAGACGGATACAGACATGTTACATATAAAAGTATAAAACATATACCCTACTAGATGCAGACACAGCATGCATAAAATAAAATTAACATACCTAAACAAAACTAAATTCTAAATTAAAAGTACCTTAAATACTTTTACTAAATAATTTAAATAAATTACTAATTGACTTTTGTTTACTAAGTGTTTTTTGGTTATTCTATATTTTTAAGTTTTTTCTTTAGTGAGGCGATAAAGGCTTGTTGGTGATAAAGGCTTGAATCAATCCATCTTTGCAATCTGCCATGTGTACTACCCAACAATGAAAGTAGAAGCGGCTACCTTATAAACTTATATAGCTGCTGAACAAAATAATGACCAAAACAATAAAATCCGTTAAAAATCACAAGGCCACCTCCAAAAACGATGCACGTATTTACGCCGAGTTGGTTCGATAGTGCCTACATGCTAGGGGAGGCGGCGCGTGGACAGGCATTCGAAATGAAGAGTGCTCACTACTACGTCTGTCTGCCCTCTGTCACTATACACTATGGAGACCGACCTGGTGAAGAAAGAACATATTTTAAAACAAATTTTCAAATATAAGCTTCAGTTAATGTCTGGAACACATCTTGTGGTCATAATTGAGACGGGTCTGTTGGCGTGGTTGGTAGATACGCTGCCTTTCACGCCGGAGGTCTTGGGTTCTATTCCCACCCGAGAAAAATATTTGTGTGCATGAACATTTCTGTTTGTCCTGAGTCTAGAAAAGAAAAATAGTATAAGTAGTATATCAGTTATCTGGTTTCCATAGTACTTAGTTTGGGATCAGATGACCGTGTGTGAATAATGTCCCAGGATATTATATTATTATATTATATTATTATAATGGAATAGACGGCAGGAACAGTAGACTTCTATTTCTTTTTCGACTTTCTGAGATTCTAAAAGGGACCGTCTTAAGGTACCGTATCGATTCTAGTAATATAAAACTTAGAATTGATTTTATTGCTTACCCAAACATCATAAAGAATATGGATATTTAGATACTTATACATACATATATATTATACAATTATTAATAATTTTGGTTTGTCGTGTTATGCTATATAACATGTACAATGAAAGTGGTTTTCATTTCATTAAAATTTAATTGGTTTTAGTAAAGTGTATTCTGATAGTAATTTATTTTCTTTAAATAATTTAATTTTTTATGCCTAACAAGCAGTACATAGATGTACCATATTTTATTATCAATATGTGAATCTTTTGTGTCAATCCAGCTGCCGTTACGTTACCAGCGTAGTGACAAAAAATGACACTGCGTTGAATTCTTTCAGACCGAAACGCTTACCCAATACCGTACAGCTCCGGCATTGCGTAGGCGTTTTGGTCTGAAAGATGCCGTAGCTGTAGTACTACAAAAAACCAATGCATTTATTTTTTATAGTCCCTCTCCATACTAAGTCAACCTCGCAGGGGTAGTTGAGCACTCATATCTTGGGCCGCGACTCCCGCCTGCTAATGGCGGACCAACGTTTATATTGAAATACTCCATCGAATCGCTATGTCGCGCGAATTGTTATGTAGCACTAACTATGGAATCCCTTGATGAGGACAAGGACAATGTACTCCTACAGTTTTTAATAATGCTGCTTTTTGTTTATGGTTTGTTTTAGACATAACAAATTTGTCATTATCTAAAAAAAAATAAGGCGTGAACGTGCGAGCAATTGCTTCATAATAACAGCAAGAAAAAAAATAAGGTGACGGTGATATGGCGCGAAAAAAATGTCAATTCAGCGACCAATTTTAAAATTTAAATTAAGTATCTATATATATAAAAATCAATGCCACTTTTCGTTGTAATGTTATAACTCAACAACGCCTTTACCGATTTGGCTAATTTTGGTCTTGAATTATTCGTGGAAGTCCAGGGAAGGTTTGTACGTGGAGAAAATTTAAAAAAAGTCTTGAAAAAGTGTAAAATCAACATCTTTTCATACTCCCATATACAAACAATTTGTACTAATAGTTAAAAGCGTAGCGAAGCACGTACCGGGCCGCTAGTACAGTATATAATATACTGTTTTATTTAGTTTAAGTTAGCTTTGTTAAAATTAGACTACGTATTTTAGTTTAGAATTTGCAAGCAATAGTCATAAACAACGAAACGTGAAGCTATTTACATTTCAGGTAGTGAGCAGACAATTCACGGACGGTTGCCATGGGTACGGCAATATGGCCGACGTCTGCTGCGGTTTCAAACTTCGCCTCTAGTTCCAAATTGTTCCAAGAGTATTTTAGAGCAGCGTATGTACGTGCATAATTACGTTATGTACGCCCGTCTATATACCACGGTCCCACTAATTACAGGTACTGTTCGCAAATTTGTTTGAATATAATCTGACAAATTTGTAAATCTGTGAAAGGAAAAGTTTGTAAAGTATAATATCAGGCCTGTTGGAAAACTGTTCCTTCACGTTACTACTGATTATAATTAGCTAATTACGGTTAAAGTATTTTACGTGGATTAGAAGCCTTTTAAAGCATCACCTAGTATTTTATTTTAACATTTCATGAAAATTTTATGTTGAGCAATAATGTCTTTGACCACCATAGACGATTCTTTTTTATTTATTTATTAAATTCCTTAGTAATAATAATGCGGGGCATAATAATATAGTTTTTTAGGGTTCCGTAACCAAATGGCAAAAAACGGAACCCTAGTAGATTCGTCATGTCTGTCTGTCGGTCTGTCTGTCTGTCCATCCGTATGTCACAGCCACTTTTTTCCGAAACTCTAAGAGCTGTACTATTGCAACTTGGTAAGTAGATGTATTTGGTGCACCGCATTAAGATTTTTACACAAAAATAGAAAAAGAACAATAATTTTGGGGGGTCCCCATACATAGAACTGAAACTCAATTTTTTTTTTGTTTCATCATACCCATACATGTGCCTATGGATAGGTCTTCAAAATGATATTGAGGTTTCAAATATCATTTTTTTCTAAACTGAATAGTTTGCGCGAGAGACATTTCCAAAGCGGTAAAATGAGTGTCCCCCTCCCCCCCTGTAACTTCTAAAATAAGAGAATGATAAAACTAAAAAATATATATGATGTACATTACCATGCAAACTAACAACGAAAATTGGTTTGAACGAGATCTAGCGAGTAGTTTTTTTTAATACGTCATAAATCGTAAATCGCAATTTGCTTTCGTTTAATCAACTGAAATACTTGCTGCTACGGAACCCTTCATGGGCGAGTCTGACTCGCACTGGGCGGTTTTTATTTATATATCATTTTAGCTAATCTTGAGGAGTATAGGCCTCCTTCCTCTCACCCAATTTTTTCCTATCTTGGGCTGTTCGCATCCAATCATTTTTTATGAATTTTTTAAATTCGTCTTCCCATCTTTCCAAGGGCATTTTTAATTTAATATTAGACACAACAGATATCTCTATTATAGACGAAATTACTATTATTATCATATTTACTAGGTGGCAGAAAGAAGTTTACCTTACACTTAGCTTACACTACTATAGAACGATTGTATTTTTATTTATCAGAACCATAAAAATTAAGCAATTGGAAGTCATCAAAGTCGTCTGTTTCAAAACATTTTTGTTAAAACTATTCCGAGGCAAGTATGAGATATTTTGATTTCAACAAAAGACACTTAAACACTCACGTGTATCGTATATTTGTATGGTGTGATTCCTAATACCATTGTTCAAGAATACCTTTGTTCCTCTTCACCCGCGTACACTCAACTATGTATTAAAACTTGTCTCTGAGAGCTAAGTGTAAGGTAAGCTTCTTTCTGGCTCCTTTTACTACGGACGTATTTTAGTTTAATAACTGAATTTTCAAAATTCAGTATTCTGTTTGCACTTTGTAAATGGCCTTAAATTAAACTTTAGACTAAAAGATGCTTAGTTAGTGTATTTATTTAAGTAAAACTTAAATAAAATTATGTTAGTATACATTGGCTGGACATGCTTCACGTATGCACCCAGCCAGATGGGCGCAGATCAAGTAATACAAAGTAGAAGTTCATCAGCGAGAGGAAAGACTGGGGTGAAAGAAGAAAGAATGGGGTGTATTCTGACATAAGGTAGATAAGTATGTAGGGATCGATTTCTCGATTCAAATTATTCTCAATTTTCTTAAATACAAAATATATTAAACAAAAATTGATAACATTTTTGTGTTAACAGTACTTCTGAAGGATTAGTTAAGGAGGATTTAATAAGAGTTTCTTAGATAAGTGTAGCGAGCTATCTAATGCTCATCAAGTGGAACACCTCTTGAGAACGGTACAGGGTCACGCGACAAAGACTATGCTAATATTTAGCAGCCTTCCGTTTATTTCTCGTACATACAGTAGACCTTTTGTACTTGTACAATTAGTAAAATTTTAATGGGATCGTCCAAATTTAAGCTGTTTAACTAATTACTGGTTTACTAGTCTTTTGTTCAGTCGTTTGCGTTTGAGTATTTATCTCATTTCAATATCAAAACACTTAAGATCTGTATGTTTTCTTGACGACTCTCGTAAGTCATACATTGTCGTCGGAACAGCATAAAACATTTTACGAGGGAACAGAGGTGCCGTAGAATGGACACACGTATGAAAAATATTCTCGTAAAAATGTTATGTCAGTGACAATGAGTAAGTTTACGCTGATTTTATTACTGATGCATTACTGATGTTTAAAAATCAATAAAGAGAGATTGCTGTCTTATGACGTCTACAAAACCATACCATACCTAACGAAGCACGGATGCAGAGAAAAAAAAATATTTCATTTGTTATTCATATATAGACTGTCCATTATGCATCGCACTAAAAGCCTGTGTACACCACATTATTTAAACGCGCCGTCGACGCGAGTTTTAAAAACGCGCGTCGCCGGCGCGCTTTTATCCTAGAGAGCAGTCTGTTATTTGTATCTATACAAACGCGATTCTAACGCGCGTCTGTCTCGTTGCAAACGCGCGGTAACGGCGCGTTTAAAAAACGTGGTGTGCATAGGCCCTTAGCTTCTTAATTTCGCCCATAATTGATTGACTATTGAGGGCGTCATTTACTGTAATTAAGGAAAGGACTGATGTTGAAGTTACTAAAGATAATTTAATAAAACAGTAGACATATATACAACATATGAAAATTTATTCTTTAGCTTCACTTCAAATGACGACATATCTTAGTATAGCGTGTTCTTTCATCGTTCTAACATGACATTTATATTTATATATCTTTATTTAACATTATAGATATACGACCCAATAAGATAAAGTAGAAATTATATATTTTTATCACATAGTACAATTACTATGCGATAACAATATATACCAAATATATATGCCAACCGTGAACTCACTCAACTAATACGAAAACAAATCGATTTGGTTTGCGATACTTATAACTTCGTCAGTTCTAAGGCAATTTGGATTTTGTTTTTACTTTTAGGCTTTCTTTTAACTGAGACACACACATTATATGTATAACAAAATAATATATACTGAGTATCTAGGCAACTTCTCAGTTATTTTTTATTTAAAAAGCTATGCTTACTGAAAGTGAAATAATCTTCCAGTTTAGTGCTTTCACTTCAATCTTTTATTATGAATAGCCGTATCGTAAAACTGGCTTGAGGGGTCATGAATTCTATGTGGATGTTTTATGCTTGCGTTTCACGTAGGTAAATTATGACGATTTTATTGTACATCTCAAAATATTTGTATGGTCCTGTATACTATAATAAGACTTCGCACAGGCGTTTCCACTGGAGTCTTTTTGGAGTTTAGTGTTTTATTTAATTTTTTTGTACTATCGATTTGGCGAACAAGCATTCGACCCATGTGGAATAGTAAGTGTTTATTACACGCTTTAGATTCATGCGTTGCTCCCTTTCCTCTCCTAAATGAGGACCATTCTGAAATACTTGATCGCAATATTAACATAACAATACTATTACCAGGAGAGTGTAAGGTATAAAAATCCATGAAAATCACCAGGAAAAGCTCCCGTGTCATCAACATATAAAGAACTCCATGCATTTTAGTAGGCTGTCATTAATTTTTCGCATTATACTTCATTTAAAGTAAGCTTGCCCAAGATTTAATCTGGTCACGAATCAAACCATTCACCATATCTGTACAATTGCAGTCAAGCATTTGGTCATTTCTATTCTATTAAGTCTTCTACATATCGCCCGGTACTCTATGGCTTCTTCTGTTTTAGCATACAATTCAAACAGTATTTACACACCATCGCGGCTTCGGTGAAGGATGGACTTAGTATATTACACGCTTATATCATTATAAAAAATCCTTAATAAAATATTCTCCGACACACAACTAAATATGAATATCCACATAAATCAAAAACTCACACAAGACAGCCGGATATTAATAAGCCGGTTATCCGGCAATCGCCGGGAGTGATGGCATATAGTTATGTATTATAGAAGCTATAATATGGAGACGCATGTAGGGGACATGGACGGATATTGTAGAGCCTTTGACGAGCGATGTTGACATGTATTTCATTAACGTTTGTAGGCTTGGAATATTGTGCGATTGAGACGGAAGTAAAAAAAATAAACCAACTGTGGAGCATCTACTGGTATATTAAACAAGAATTAGGTAATACACGAAACAATGTTTCGAATTGGTAGAACAGACGCCAGCACATCCAGCTACCCCAATCTGTCAAATTTCCTTTCTAGATTTTCAACTTTATAACAAAGCATAAGGTTCACTTTCAATTGGGCGAATTTGACAGATTGGGCTAGCTTGATGTGCTGGCGTCTGATCTACATTCATTATGGCACGTAAGTATTCTTGATCCTAAATAATAAGTTTCCAGACTTGGAATAGGTTTCCAGACTCGAACCTCCTGTGGGTTTGAGATGTAGATCAAAATGTTGAATCAGTGTATAGGTATAGCCAGGTGCTTTTATCGATCCACAAGCGAACTGCTTGGCTAAGCACTTAGACGCGCAGTCATGGGTCATGACTACGGAAGATTTGGGTGACCGAATAATTGGTTTAATTTCTGAGCGTCACTGTGATTCAAAGGCTAAGGTAAATTAACCTGGTAGATATCAGAGAGTAGCTATTAAGTCATGTCAATGGCCTACTGGGTGGCTTGAATAATTCCGACTCAAGAATAACTACTTCCCATATGAGAAACGACTCGAATCGGCAGTGATGTCGAAACTTTTGTTTGTCTACAAAGGAATTACGTAACTCTCGAAACAATATTTATAATTGGTTGTAGATGTGTCATGTGTCACAAAATAAGAAACTATCGATTCCAGAGTAAATATATTGATAATTAATTTTAATAGTAGTTAAGACTGGCCAGTTTTCATTGCAGAAGCAGGATTATGATTCTTTAGTGTTACTAACAGCATATCGAATGCATTATGTATTTACTAGCTGTGCCCTGCGGTTTTACCTGCGTAAAATTTTATAAATTACCACAGCTCCTCCCCCGTTGTTGATAGTGTGATAATATGTAGCCTATATGTTGACCCGACCTCTTAGTAATATTTATGCAACATTTGAAGTTAATCCATGCAGTACTTTTCGAGTTTAGCCCAGACACAAAAATTCTAAAATCTATATTTTTAGCTTCGATATCGATTATAGGCCACACCCCAAGTATCCTTTTTAATAGATATTCAATGTACAGTTTTGACTTTCCTACGATTTTATTGTATGTATATAGATATTTTTCAACGTATGTATATGAATGGAATGAGGTTTTTTATATACTGAATTAATATCGTTCATGAGACATGTCGGTGTTTCGGTAACCACCTGACGAATTTACGTGTATTTATTTTGGTACGTTATGAAAACGATACTTCCAAGAAATTTGGCATAAACAATGGACCCTTTATGTTACCCGTTTACGTCAAAGCAAAAACCGTAACGTAATTGGCAAGTTCACATAACAATATCAATTATAATCAAACTGTTACGTGCCCATATACAACAGAACACAATTACTGCTAAGCGCAACGGGTCTCACCACAAAGGCTCGCCTAAACGCCGAATTTTCCCAACACGGGGTCCCTGGTACCCCCACCTCCTCACTGGGGGCCTAAACCCCCCCGGGCTCACACGTCTATCCATTTGCCAGCTAGTTCCGAGCTAAATTAATTTCAAAGCTCCTTATGTTACGTGCCTTGCGGCTTTACCGTGCATGTGTGCGTTTGGTTGTGTTGAAGCTACTTTTGGAAGGCTTAACGGGGTATATACTATGTATATGTGTGCGTCTGCTATATATTCTAAGTTTACGATAGCGTCTCGTTAAGGTTTGAATTAGACGAAACAAATTAGTTTGGGAATTGGTATTTTATGTACCTATTGAGAGGCTATTACGAAGCGGCATTCATGTTCGTCTTTCTATGGGTTAAGATGTGTCACTTAAGGTTGATTGGTACCGATCCTCGTTTTAAATATTTAATCTATCTTTCCAGATAAAAGAGCTTATAAATTCATCTCATAACCAACAGAAGCACAAGTATTTACAGAAGAATAAATTATAAAAACTAGTCGAGAAACTCATCGAGTGTTCCCGTGTATACACACGGAAACACTCGATGAGTTATTTCTCACAGTATCCAGTACACGTGTAATTAAAAGCTGACTCAACCCTTTCGTATTGTTACTAAGGCTACTTAGAGCTAATCATACCTATATCTATAGGGTGACGAACTCCATCGATTAGGTCGCAGGTTAACCACACCTATATACATTTCTCCAATCTTCTACGAGATACGTAATCAGGGGCCGATAATATAAGCATAGCGTGGCTTCACTTAAAGTCATTGATATAATTCAAATAAGTATTGACAAAGTTACCAAATACTCAGAATCCATTTTGTACGGATTATATTTCTCAAAATACAGAAACATTTCTCCCATCTATGATTTCTGAGAACTATTTGAACGTCAAGATAAGAAGAAACTTCTACGTGAGTAAAAAAATGTGGGGTTTCTCGATTTAATATCAGAATTTTTAATAAATATATAGGCAAACTTGTTTTCAGAGTATTTAAGTAAGTGTAGACAAAGCAATTTTCATGTGTATTATACACAAAAGAAAATTGTTGTAATATCATTCATATCAAAGACTTAAAAGTATTGATGAACGTTGCTTACAAAAGCACCGTACGCACAAGGTTTGATTCCAGATAATTATATTGTAAGTTTTTATGTACTTATGAGTATTTACGTCAAAGATATGAATGATATGATGATATTACGGCAAAGAATATTACTTATTTAAATACCTATTACTATCACTCATTTAATTATTCTTCTCGCTGATCTTGTCCATCCTTAGGTTGTCTGGAAGAGATCGTAGTTAGGAGCGATAAGACCGCTCATTGTACTATATTTAATACAACTGTATACTTTATATGTAAATCTTGTTGTACAATAAAGAGTATTTGTCTTGTATTTGTATCGCCACTCCATTTCTTCCTGTGGGGGACGTAGAAGTCGACCCGAGCGAATATCTCCCAGAGAACGGCGGCAGCGTCACTCTGTGTACTATGACATTCTCGTCAGCGTGGCGATTACGGCATATCTCTCCAAATGATAGACACAACTCTAATGTGAAAATCTTTTGGAGAAGCCTTTGTCCACCATTCGGCTGTCGTTAATATCTCACACAATTTTGTTACGTTCCGAGCGCAAATTTATTGCACAATGTCTGAGATTAAGCATATTGTATTAAAATTTAATATTAGTGTAACAACTTTGACGGGCCTGTTGGCGTGGTTGGCAAATGCTTGCTTTTCACGCCGCAGGTCGTGGGTTTGATTCCCACCCAGGACCGATATTTGTGTGCATGTCTGTTTGTCCTTAGCCTGGGTGTAATTATCTATATAACTATGTATTTACAATAGATAAGTAGTATATGTAGTATATCAGTTATCTGGTTTCCATGGTACAAACTTTGGGATACCTGATCCCAAACTAAGCAGAGCCGAGAGGTCGTGTGTATATAATGTCCCAGGATATTAATATGATTATTAAAATTACGATACACTTTTAACTATATAACGTACATATTATAGAACGTTTAGAATACAATTTTTGCGTTCGTCATACTACTACCTCCATAGACTAGAGAGAGAAACTTAACTCTTACAATTAACATACATATATACTTCCTTATAAAGTAACGTTACCACGATCCCTGGGGAGCGATAAACTGTAGCAACATATAAATGTAGTAGTGCAGTGGTATGATTTGAATGAAATTTCAAGGATTTTTTACTTTCTGACCAGCATAATCGGGTATCATCCAATCAGTCGGAAAACGTCCACTGCTGGACTAAGATCCCCTACAAGATGAGCCGATGATTTTGTGACGGTCGCTGGCAGCACAAGACTGGCAATTGTGGAGATCACATTAGGCAATAAGTGAGCCCTTTGTCCAACTCTGGATGTTTTTCGGCTGCTATGATAATAATGATGATGATGTTTGGGATTTACCCAAGGAACGCAGGTTTAAAATCTATCGAAAGACTCCATTTATTATTATTCTGAGAAGTAAATTTCAATGATTTCTAATCAGCAGATACTATCTAAAACATATATAGTTGTATTATTTTACAAAAATGTTTACTAGAAATATAATCCAAATTGTAAATGGAACGACACTGGTATAGTATGAAAACTTTTACGTAATATAGTACCTATTCGCCCCAACATCCTAGTGACACTTTATCTTTCCTGTTTGACACCCCTCCCAATCTCCGCATGTTTTCACTTTATATACTGACAGACGACGATACCAACCGGATATTGCGTCGGCCTACGTACTAACGTAATGTAACATAGTTCGGAAGATATATGTAGCTATGTAACTTTATACGTCGAAGGTACGTTTTATCAGATTTGAGAATATCAATAGCGGTAGAAATTAAATAGATATTCTTGTAGGTAAACTAAGCAGGTCGATAAAAAAAAGTTTCGGACATCTTTAAATGAGCCGTATAAAGGTCATTGGGCAACTAAGTATGGAACCTATACCCACGGCCTACAGAAAATAAAATAGGTAGTATGTTTAGATAAACGTCTCTAGTTTACGAATATATATGTCGCATTAACGCAGACAATGGGAAAAAAACATAAATCTAAAAAATAAAAATACAATAATAAGGTTTATTATAACAAGGCTTAGTACATTTTTATTGGTTTTTTGATAGTAAACATAAGTTTAAAAATAAAATAAGTAAAATAAAACAAGTATAGAAGAGTTTTTGAGTTTTATTCGACATGATCAATGTCTACGGGAATAATTGTATCGTTGTTATCAATTAACAAACAAATGTAGGTAAGTATAAGAATGCCTCGCGTGCCTATTTGGAACTTTTTTGAAAAGTCCAGTGAAGGCAGCAAAACAGCTAAGTATCTGTATTAATTGTCGCCGAGAACTTTCGTAAAAATCGTCGATAACAAACCTTAAAACTCATCTAAAGCAAAAACACGTTTCGGCATGTAAGTAATATGTTAAATAGCGCCTAAAACATACACGTTAAAAGTTATCATTTATTGCGCCCGTTTAGCGCGTTGCTGAATAAAATAATGACATCTCCACGTTCAGTTGACTATCGCGTTTCGTTATAGCGTGCTATAATTATAGAATATAAAATAGCATGCTATAAAAATATATTCAATAGTCTATAGCACGTTTATAGTTTATAGCAGATTTGAACATCACTAACTCTTATAGCGTGCAAACGTTTATTTTGTTTATTTATTTAAAAGAATGCTTCACTGGAATTGTTTTATCAAAACATTTATTACCTATTTTTCATTTATCTTTAACACTTTATTCCCATGGTTAAAAAAAAATAACTATCTAAATTGTAATGTAGGTTAATACCTAACAATTTAAAACTAATTTGGTTTTTGTAGGAAAACTATCGTTAACTGGGTCAGATTTCGCCCAATGACCTTTAGGTAAGAGTGCGAATCGAACCCACGAACCATGGCGTATCTCATCTGCGTAACCGCCATAGCACCGTGGAGTTCGGACTCGAACTTTTACAATCCATTCGATGCTCCATTAATTCTACGTAGGGATGACGCTTAACGCCATCTTACTGAAACCTGCATTCGGCTAAGACGGCTGGTATGCTAATATTTAGATTGGAAACAGATGGCGCTTTATTTATTTTTATTTTTCATAAAAATATTATTTGAAATATGATATTGATTAGTTAAGCAGAAAATCTATAATAGAAGAAAGACGGGGATTTCTGGGCCTGACTGTAATAAGTTGAGATATGGTTTTAAAAAAGCGTTATTTTTTTCTATTTCAAACTGTAAAAAATTGACCCAATTTACAATCTGGAAAACGAGAAATCTCAAAATAAGTTTAAGTCACGCATTAAATTGGTTGTTGTTTACTATAATCGATTAACGTCCAGCCAGCAGATAACCGATTTAATCATAATAATTATTAAATACATTAACATAATGTCAACAGTAAAAAATAAAATATCAACAAAATAAATAGAAATCATAATATCGGTTATCGTTCAAATCGATTTATTAGTTATTGGCAATTTTATTTTTAATCTATGCTGACAGTGACTGGTGACAGATTTTGAATCCTAATCTATGATCAGGCACTCGTTTCTCGTTTCGTTTAGTGCGTGTGTGATTTGAGTATTTTTTATTGTTTTGTTTATATATCCCCCGACAACTTCATTCTCTCTACGGACTTCTGATATTGCTTAATGTGTACGACTTTTGCTAACATACTGGACATGGATAACAATTAAATAGCAATCGCCCATAAAATCAGCTGTTTAATATAGGTTGATACATAACCTCTCTATTAAGTACTAAACCTTTTATAACTCTGCTCACAGATTGAAAAAATCCATGGAATTTTTAGTGATTGGCTGATAATTTATAGACCCATTAATTGACACCACTTTTATCTTATTATATCCGAGCCCAATATTGTATGAAAACGTATCCGTCTCCTTTGATAGATTGGGGTAGCTTGATGTGCTGGCGTCTGTATCTTGAAGTTGATGAACAAATAGTTCAATAAAATAATTCCAACTTCATGTCAGCTGGGCTGCGTAATATATTCTCCAAATACTTCTGTCTGACCACCTCTCTCTGGTCTGTAAACTAGAGTTTTTAATCAGTGTGTGTGGCCAATAACTTATGGCATTGAATCGTGGTCTTTAAAAATTGGAATAAAAATACAGCTAAAACTTTAAATTTCGATAATAAAACATACATATACATTCAGTCAAAAAAGTTTCGGGAATGGATGATTTGTTTATGGTTCCAAATTCAAATTTTGTTTTTTTTGTTGTTGTTAGATTGGCACACCTGTTTTCCATTTTGGCGCGGAGTTTGAGTTGCATCTGTTATTTATATTAAATACAGTGCTGGTTTTAGTAATATCATATATAGTGTGTATTGCGAATTTCATAATGGACAAAAATATCGAACAAAGAGTTTGTCTTAAATTTTGCATCGCTAATGGAATGTCGTGTTCGGAGTCACTGAAAATGTTACAGAAGGCTTACGGTGAATCGACTTTATCAAAAACTCGTGCTTATGAGTGGTTCAAAGCGTTCAAAAGCGGTCGAAATGTGATGAAAGATTTGCCTCGCTCTGGTAGGCGATCAACGTCTGCACCTGAAGTTAACATCGCAAAAGTGAAGGAAATAGTGACTGAAAACCCTCATTCAACTCTGAGAGAGATAGCCGCCGAACTTTCTGTATCTCACGAGTCGATTCGTACCATTTTAACTAATCATTTGGGTATGAAACATGTTGCCGCTCGGCTAGTCCCAAAAGATCTGAAATTTCTCCAAAAACTCAATCGCATGAATGTCGCTGAGGACATGGTAGAACGAGTCAATTCCGACCCAACATTCATGAAACGCATTGTTACTGGTGACGAGACGTGGGTTTACGAGTTTGACATGCAAACTAGTCAACAGTCAACAAGCTTCGGAGTGGCGCCTTCCAACTGAACCGAAACCGAAAAAACCACGCCAAAGTCGATCAAAAGTCAAAGTCATGTTGACTGTTTTCTTTGACTATCGCGGTGTTGTGCACTCTGAATCATTCTCTAAATAAAGAACCTCATAAATATTATTAAATTAAACTCAAAAATAAATTAGTACCATAACTTATTAAATATACAGGATTACGTGATCTTACTCTCATATACACACACACGCACACACATACACAAACACATCCACACACACACACATACACACACATGAACACGCACACACACACTCACACAATAACCTATATTAGTTTTATGTCATAGAATAAATTGTTTAGATTTTCCGGAGAGAGCCTGGAGTTCTGTAGTACAGGTCTCGACCTAGTTCAGACTCCAGACTCTCACAAGGACCGATTTATAGCAACGAAAATTGTTAACTAGATATTTTTACTTGTAAATTCCTTGTCAAAAATTAAAAAAAAAAAAAAAGAATATTGTTAGAGCGTTATGCGGCGTTTAAGAGAGCAAATTCGACGAAAAAGTCCAGATTTGTGGAAAGAAAATTCTTGGATTTTGCATCACGATAATGCGCCTTCGCACAAGGCCATCATTGTGAACGAATTTTTGACCAAACACTCAAAAAATACCATCCAGCAACCACCATATTTACCAGATATGGCTCCGGCTGACTTCTTTCTTTTTCCTAAACTAAAATTACCACTTCGTGGTACCCGTTTTCAATCGGTAGAAGACATAAAGGAGAATTCGCGGCGAGAACTGAACTCGATTCCGAAAGCAGCGTTTAAAAAATGTTTTGATGAATGGATTATTCGTTGGCGTAAGTGTGTCGTTTCTGAAGAAGCATACTTTGAAGGTGATAAAATAAATTTGGATGAATAACAAACATTTTGTATATTATTGATCTTTTCCCGGTACTTTCTTGACAGAACAGTATAATACATGATCTCTTTGACAATAACTGATATAAGCTAGCTAAATATAATTACTATTATAAAATAAATTTTATCCTGAAATGTTTTCATACAATCCGTGTACTTAAATATCTATATTTACATAGAAATAATTATGTATATTTAACTATATTACTACAGACATGTTCTGACTAATTAAAAGCGCTTTTTTAAAGTCTACGTGAATAAAAACCTTTTTTATTTTATTTTATTTTGGACGCATTCACAAGCTTAGGGTCACTCAACGAGCTATAGAGAGAGTTATGCTGGACGTTTGCTCGAAACGTACTTATTCGTAGAAGAACTAGAGTAAGTAACCGCACTACCTCAAATATCTGTATGTTAAAGTGGCAATGGGCAGGCCACATCGTACGCAAAACTGATTCCCCCTCAGGATTAAAAGTCCTGGCAGGCGTAGCGGAAGTTGGACTGACGACCTATTGAAGGTTTTTGGCAGCCGATGGATGCAGATCACACATAATAGATCGTTGCAGAAATTTTTAGGGGCCGCATATGTTCAACAGTGCATGACATCAAGCTGATGATGCTAATGACCAATTTTTCATATTGTTAAATTAAAAAACATTTTAATAATATTAACCAGGATTTTCATTGGGTTGGCAAAAAAGGCGACAATGATTTAGCCTATGTGGTTTGTTTTATTGCTGAATGTACGTACAAGAAAGTTGATGCCAAGTATCGGTGACACATTGAAAGCCATAAGCTACTACGCTACCAAGATTATGATTGGAAATTAAATCCTCAACTACTACTGTCTGACTTGAAACAAATCTCAACAACTACTATACGCTTCAAATTACCATACGTAACCATAATTTAAAGTGGAATTAATCATACAGATTTGTGTGCACTTTCGATTTTGCCATAAAATATGATGAATATTCAAGTCAAAGAACTAAATGAAAAGGTAATTTGAATCGAATGCTCGATTCAAAAATAACAACAGACTCAACAAATAAAAACAACATCAAAAAGGTCACAAAAAAGCAGTTGACGTTTGACCTATACACACCTTGAAAACGTATTCAAAAATAGAACAAAAACGATCCATTTACATATTCATCACGGTAAGCTGACATCCATGGGCCTTTATTTCAAATATCACGATCAAAGAAATAAACTGAGATTAATTTGCGTTCTGTGAAAACAATGAAAGATCTCGCCCTAACAAAGGGTTAACAAAGGCCAAATCGGGTTTAGTCTATAACTCTGCATGTGACTTCAAAACTTATTGTTTTAACGTTTGTGAAACGAAAACAATGCTAGAAATGAATTCCATGTATTGTGGTATGACTGTTTTGTGCTCCGAATTTGGAATACGATTTGTTTTTATAGTACATTTTGAATTTCGATAGTTTTTGTTTTAGTATTAACTAATAGAAGTTAATAAATAATATAAGTTATTTTTAATAAATTACATACAAAAGACCTAAATCTTTTTTTTATACATATGATTTGAACAAAAAGTGCGTATTTCGAAAACTTTTCCTATCGATAAAGAGTTATCAAAATCGGTACACAAACCACGAAGAAATTGCATAACATACATACAAAAAAGTAACTTGAATTGACTTGAATTAATAACCTCCTTTTTTGAGGTCAGTTAAAATTAATTAATAGATAAGTGAAGTTCTAACCAAATATTTCAAAGTTAAAAGCTTTTGTGTCTTTATCAAAAATGAACGTAACCTAAAGATCAAAAATTAAAAGTAACCCAAAAAGAAGTGAAAAATAAATCAAAACCACCGACATCAATCAATCAAAACTCCAATAAACAGCTATACTCTTCAGTATAAACATGTACCTACTAAATACTCAATGATTCAAAAATGGTGGCAATTTCTTTTTTCTCTGCTGCTGAATTGCAGGCTACGATGTGGCTTCAAAAAGTCTATCAGAGCGTAATATTCAGTTCGTCAAATGGTAATCAGAGGGCGGCATTATACGTTATGCTTCAAATATCACAAGCCAGATACCCGCTTCTGCGAGATTCTTTTTGAATAAAGTAAAAAAAGCATAGCTACTCGTGGGTAGAATAACTTTGATTGAACTTATCATAGCCACTTTAATGTTTTTATTTGTAACTAAATATATTTTGCTGAAAAAAAGAAAGTGTATTACATGTCATGAAAAACACATTTTCTCATCAAGAGAAAAACTTTCAGTTCCCAGGCACGTAAGCCTACTCGAAATTATTTTATTCGTATCCATTATAACTTAACTCTTATTGCGTCGCTATAAGGTTGGGTGTAGAATGTCAGAGGTCGACAAAGAGTTAAAGGTTTAATACACGTGACTGTGAGAAGTCTAGTTGTTACGGTCCTAACAAGGCAAGGCGAGCGCATCAAAGGACGTTTTTCAAAGAGAACGTGATTCTCGACCGATGCTCTAACAAGTCCGCCCCGGGTGACTCGGGGGTAACTCGGCAATATATTTTTAGAATTACAATTTTATTTGAAGTATTGTATGAATATATTTTAAGCATTTTGAACTTGGAGGCTGGCTGTCGTGTAACTTTGGTTTAGTTTACTTAAAGGTGGACAGGTCAATGTCATTCCTCTTAAATTGCTTCCAACAATGGATAATGTAAGATAAATATAGGAGATCTTTTTCTATACCTATCATCGAAGTCTTTGCACATGTACCTACATATATGTACGAATAATTAGGTCCTTCTCGGTTATTTATATGCAGTACATCCTGAGCACACGTTGGTTGTATGTATGAATTAGACGAACTTAAGGTAAGGTTTGGATGAGAATAGATTAAAATTCGACACGATAATTGCGCATTTTCGGATTTTTATATGTTTGACAAGTAGAAATGAAGAATGTTTGAAGATTTATAATTTCACCTTTTAAAACACTGAACCGCACACCAGTATTTTAAAGAATTACAGTTTATGATTCGCTTTAATATCCTAAATTTTCCGTCAATATATCCTGTGTTGCCAGAATAATACAATATTTTTAAAGAATGTAGGTATTTGATATGGTCAAACTACAATTTAAGACTAGTTCAAAATAGCTTAGGCTAATGCTAGAATAACCATTTATAGTTGGAAGTGTTAACAGAGAATTCACCGGCTGCAGTATTTTGCTCGCACCCCTCTCTTGCCTCTACAGTAATATACGAAATGTAACTCTCTCTCTCTTTTTGCCTTCACTGACTTATATCTCCCTCTCAACTTCCGTTCGCCTCGCCCGATCACACTTTCCGTAACGCTCTCTTCACGCATTGACCAACTAATGTGGTTAGCATGGGTAAAGAAGTTTTATTTCTACAACAAATGCCACGTACGCACTCGTGTCTGTTTAAATTTATTAAAATACCAACAAGAGAATTTAAGTAATATGTCAAAATATATATCGAAATGATTATAATAAAGGACAAAAAATGGAGGCGTCATGGCAAGCATCCGCTTAGCAGCGAACCACAGAATCACTACTTTGGTGAGTACTACCTCACCTGGAAAGACCCAAAAAGTCGATTGCTGCTTTGTTTTAGGCTCGTGACTGTAAAGCTATATTTCTTCACCAGTCTCACACCAAATTCGAAGTCCCTCCATTTAATTTGTTCAGCAAGGCATTTCTGCTATTGACACGGTTTGCTTTTTGAATCTCAGTTAAATTGTGAGGGATCCATCTGGAACAATATTTGTTTTACTCACATTTTTTTGTATGATTAAATGTATGCTTATGACTATACCTAATAATGTCCGAATGTCATGGTGGGTGATATGCCCGCCTGTTTCAATCGTACGGTGTACAGACGATCGACGATCATCATGAAACTCGTTATTGAGATTTTGAACGACTTTTGAATTCTGAAAACGAGCTATAAACAGTCAACTTGGCTTTATCGTCAAAAGTAGTTTGAAGGCGAGTGACATTCTGCTCAGAAATCAAACTGCACATAAAATAGTAATAATATCACGGAAATTTTCCCGAGTATAATCCATCCATATTTAAAATGGCGCCAATATGTAATGATAAATGATAAAAGGTGTTCCATTTTTAAATATCGTAATTAGTTTTTTAAATATTGTTAATGTTAGTGGCCAGTACTTATAAACTTTAGCGGATCATAATTAATTCCTGTTAATTATGATCCGCAAAATTAATAATATAACAACGGTTTGATAAGTAGCTTACCATGATCGTGAACAGTAAAACTTGATCGAAATGTCACATCGGGGGAATAAAATATAGGTCAGTCGCGTTTATATATTGTTGTATTATGTATAGATATTATGTTAGCTCGATACAACGTATACAAACAAAGTATGTGAGTAAAAACTACAAAATATCACTTGAAAGGTGTTAATCAACTTATTAATATTATCATGACATATCGATAACATGCAATATCTTAACATACAAATACAACGAATACAAAAATATTTATTGCTATCTGACACAGACATTTTATATAACAAATTTATTGGCGTCTCATTTTAGGGACATGGATGCTTGTGAACTTTAAATATATCATCAGAGTTATCTTGGCAACCATAGATCAATCTTATTTATATATCTTGAATAACTATAGTGGATATACCAAAATAAAGCGTGTATTAAACTCCCAGAAAATGTAATTTCAGCCCAAAATGTGAATCAATTCAAAAATAGACTCTACGAATATCTCAGCTGCAATAGAAACTAGTGGAGAAAAGCTGGATACAGGCACTTACCAGTTGAATCAACTGCTTGTCTGTTCACTACTAATAATAATTAAATCTCGGATGGCCAAATAATGGGTAAAACTTTTACATACTAGATTACAACCATTGTATACATCTTTACATATATTGTGTATCGTTGATCCAACATATACCTACATAATATGGTCAAATAACAACTTCTCCAATACAAAGCAAAAAGCAATCCCGATAGTTTGGGATTAAACTGGGACGGGTAACATGGCCCATATGTCTGTGCCGACACGCCAATAGTTCACGTTCACAAAGGTGGAGACTGATTGAAAATCCACCCCGAGCTCCGCTGTTCTGTATTAGACTTAATGTCTTGAGGTATTGCCATCTTTGTGTACTGCGGCTTAGAATTTAGAACATCTTTTATTATGAAGATTAATGTTTTCCAGTTGTGTTGCTAGGTGTAGTGTGCTTAATTTAATTTATTACGTTGGCAGCTTTTTAGACCGTGCAGTGAAGGTAACGGTTGCCTGGAAGAGATTTAGAAAAAAGTTTACCACTTGAACTATTTTTAAATAGTTTAATAATATATGTAGACTCTCACAGTCGGGTGCGTCTTTCCTCTTAAAGTTTTCTATCTTGGTACATATTCAATTAAATCATAATTAGTAAATATAATTATATAAAATAAAGTATTTAATAAAATTATTGAATTAAACTTATGCTAAAAATATAAAGTGAATAATAAGTAAAATATCTCAATCTCACTATGTATAATAATACAAACAGCAATTATTTTAACAATTAAAATTAATAACAGAAAAAAATAATAGCTTACGTAGCAGAGTAGAGGCTTACTTGACTTAGTACCTATAAGTCAACAGAAAACAAAACGTATGAATGCATTATGCTATTATTATGCTCTCGATTAGAACAAAGTATGGTGATTGGCAAATCTCATCACGCCATCGCGTCAGTAACCAATCACAGCGTTGCATGTCGCACGTTCTTATCTAGTTTTTTGCTAACTAAAACTAAACTTCTGTAAATTAAATATTCTGTAGTAGTATAATAATAATAATTTAATAGTTATAAGATAATATTTGTGTACCAGAAATGATATGACGCTGTGCAAGTAGATAAAAAATAAAAAAACAAAAAGGTTTTTATTCACGTAGACTTTAAAAAAGCGCTTGTAAATAGTCAGAACATGTTTGTAGTATTATAGTTGTATACATTATTATTTCTAGTAACATAGATATTTAGGTACACATTGTAAATAAGATAAATATTTATGTCTATGGTCGATTTAAAAAAGGAGGTTTTGACACCGTGTGTATAAATTTTTTGTCCTTTACCAACATTTAATACTCAGGGGTTTTACTAACAAATTGACGTAGTACCAAACTGTTTCTCTTAATATACAGTAAAGCTGAAGATCTAACGAAAACTTAACTTAATTTAACGCCCCATAAAACAAAGGGTACCATGTATGACTAGTAAATGAACCGACCAAGTAGCTATGGGTATCAAAGAGTAAATATATAGAGGAGGGGAATAGTTGTTAAGATTTATCGTTTGTTTGCATTGCGTGCCAGTTCATTTGAAGGTTTAATGAAGATGTTTATGTAAATGTTTTGAAATTACGGAAAATGGATTTTGTAGGGTTAATAACGACATATACCTATAATGGATTTGTTTTTATAAAATGTTGATTTGTGTGTTCTAAAAGTTGTATATGAGGAGCATTAGTTAGTGAAATTAAACGATTACGTAGAATAACGGAATGAAAAGGTATCACAATTTAGTTGAAATGTTAATGTCCTGATGACTTTGGTTGAAGGTAAGGTATTAATTTTTAAATCGATTTTGTAGAGTTAACAACAATATATATTTTATGGGTCTGTTTTTATAAAATGTTGGTTTGTGTGTTTTAAAAGCTTATACAGAGCAAAATTTAGTAAAACTGAATAAAAACGTATAAATTTAGATAAAATTTTTATGTCCAGATGACTTTGTTTAATAGTAATGTATAAAGATTTTTAATTTAAATTACTAGCTTTTATTAATATTTACTGTATATAATTAATTAACTATTTTTACAATTTGCTTTCAACTTAAATTCTATTTATAAGAATAAAGAAATTCAAATTAAAAATAAAATTCAGTGTATCTTTTTCGATAGTTTTGCTCTTAGTTCATAGGTGGTGCAGCGGCTAAGACAGTCGCCTCGCCGCTTCGTGTCGCGGGTTCGAGTCCCTCGCCGGGCAACAATTTGTGTGACCCATGAATAGTTGTTCTGAGTCTGGATGTAATTTGTGTCCGTCTATTATATGTTTGTAAAGTACCCCGCGACACAGGGATTGAATTCCCTAGTGCGGGCGTTGTCTTTTTAAAAAAACAAAACAAAAGACAAAAGCAAACAATTTTATTCGCAATCTTTAAGTTTGTCATCATGGTGCTGAAATAGAAACCGCTTACCTTTGTTCAAGACTAAGGTATTATGCTTTAAAATTTACACCGTTCTAGTGTTTGTTGACTACAATGAACACCATAATGTGTCATCACTAGTAATGTACGACCATTAAAAAAAATATCTAATCATCATCAAACTAAGAGCACCATAAATCAGAAGTTTAATAACTATAAGATTGACAAATTACTTTCAACCACAGTATTATAGACATTAGATTCAATATCAATATTTTGTTGATTTCATTCCATGCTGACACTTAAATGAAATGAATATGAGAATTAATAGAAACTAATATATAAACTCATTTTGTGTATGAGAAGATGTTTCTACAGATTAATAAAAAATAAATTACAGAATATAGATCTAAATAGGTTTTCAAAGGAACTTAATAGAGCCTACTATTTTACAAGTTAAGTGTTCTCTTTTGACAAAACGTGTTCGTATAGCATTTTATTTAAAGAGACCCAATTTAAAGGCTTTGAAGCGTAGGGAGGCCTCTATATCACATATAGGGTAAAACGCCCACTCAAACACACACATATTATTATACCTATATACATAGAGAGCATATAGCCTGGGGGCCCGTCAAACGCCCTGAAAGTCACGTATGCCTGGTGGCCTCGCAATGTTATTATCCAACACTTACGCACGCACATACACCAACGCATCTATATCTGTAGGTGTGTGGGTCGGCCTACACTTAGAAGTGCGTACGTAGCAGCCGCCCGGGCATCTCACGGCCCACACGACCCCGACCGAAGGGACAAAGCGAAACGGGTTTGTCCCAAGGGAAATTCAATATTCGGGACTAAACCTTAACTCCCCCTTAAGACACCCCGTCTACCACCCCTGGAATGCTTATATGGCCACGACGTGTATCGATTTTCTTGCCAAATGGAAGATTGGTGTCGAACCGTTCTCGGCGGACGAATGAATGATGTATTGGAGTGGCGAGTGAATATTTCAAGTGTGTGTGTGCCACCTTCGGGGTTTTGTGTTTAGCCACCGTATCGGCTCTGATGGAAATCTCCTTCGGAAATTGACGTGAATTTTTTATTTCGGTAATGCATTGCGGTTAGAACCGGGGGGTGGAGTAACCGCGTATTTCTTTGAGCTCGCGCCCAATTATCTCTGAAATGCTCTTTGAGGTGACTGATTGGATCGCAACCGTTGCTTTTAAGCTCCTGTTGCTCACTGTTATGAATATTGAGAGATTTGCGTGGAATATCATTGTAATGAGAATCGTAATGGGTTGATTTCTCGCTTCTTGCATATTTTCTCTGATTCCTTTTTGTTTAGGTAACTGTAGAAAAGTAAGGCTGAAGTTTCTTTTAACTTTCTTCTTCGAGTCGTTAATTTAGGTACTTAGCTAGTAAAAGTTACAGATGGGATAATGTCTACTCCGCTGATGACTATATTGGCCCCATAATCCCCTTTTGATCCTGTTCTAATATTCCGTGCCCGTGATCAACCTTTATTTGTAGAAATCTTCGCCTGATCTTCAAAGGCACCTTGGTCCGAATCCCATATGGATTGGCGTTTATCGATTACGATAAAAGCCTTCTCAATTTTATTTGTCAAGTAAAATTGTATGATAATACCAAAGTGCTGAATAAATTTAATATTCTTTTAAACTACCAAGTCTTCGCATTAATATGTACTCACCGAATTATTAACGGTTACTGTAACCTATGACGCTTGTGACACTCACAAGGAGACGTGTTCCAAGGGGTTAAGCATTTGGCTCCCTCTAATTTCGTTTAAAGCAGTTCCTTGTAAACTAAGAAGTTTATTTCTTGCGTTCTATGGCTATTATTATAAACTGAGCCTGAATTTTTAAGTTTATAAATAAGTATGACATTATGATAATGTTGACAAATGCTTGCTTTTCACGCCGGAGGTCGTGGGTTCGATTTCCACTTAGGACAGATATTTATGTCCATGGACATGTCTGTTTGCCCCGCGGTATAATTATCTGGGTATAATTATCTAGATAAGTATGTATTTACAAAAGAAAAGTAGTATATGTAGTACCTATGTATATCAGTTATCTGGTTTCCATAGTAGGTACAAGCTCTGCTTAGTTTGGGATCAGATGGCTGTGTGTAAATAATGTCCCAAGATAGGTATGATTTGCTCTCACCGTAAGTGACCGGCGAAGTAAAGCATCTAGGCATGCGGTCAATCCATAGATGGGTGACCGCTAAAATGGTTTAATTTCTGCGTGTCCCGGTTGTAGTTAATACAAAAAAGCAACTAAGCCATGTCAGCAGTCTTTAAAAATAAAGCACATAAGTCTATATGAGGTACTAACTTATTCACAACTGAACCCTTTTGGGGAAATCCCGACTTTTATGTTCGTAACATGCTATAAAGAGCTACCATAAACTTGACTCGTAAAATATATTACAACCAAATTATAAATATTTACTGAATTAACTTTCCATATCATGTCAAAATTATGTCGTTATTATTGTGTGCAAGACGACTTCTGTGTTCATCGATGAAAGCCATTTGATCGGGCATATTTTCCCCAGAAGGTCGCGGGTTCGAGGCACCCACAGGCAAAATCTAAGTGAAAGAATGGATACTTATTTCGGTGTCTAGTTGGTTCACAACCGAAGAGCGGTTAAAATATCTAGGTTTAAAATTTAAGACCAGAATCTTAATAAATAATATTATTAAATATTATTTTTTCCGAATGTACTTAATTTAATTATAAATATAATATTTACTACCTGTGACTACGTTCGCAAACATTCAATCGTATAAAACTTGCAAACTTTCATATTTAAAATATTAATAGCAGTGGCGTGGCGTCTTTAAAACACGATTCTTTTCGGTGTCCCTTTTAACAAGGTATAGTTGCTAGGGATTCCGCATCCTTATAGTACAAATAGAAAAAAACGTACCTATATTGGTATACACAATATATGTGCATACTTATGTACATATGTGTTGGTATTATCAAAAGTGTCACGCGTTCAATTGTTGTTTTCCATCTCAAAAAAGAAGTTTTCCGTTCTAATATACATACATATATCTAATAATTTCCAAAGCATCACTTAACAGATTACCGTGTAACCACCCACCCTAATAAAAAAACCCCTCAAACGCTAAAGACATTAAAATTTAAAAGGAATACATAACTAATTAATTAATAACCTAAACGTCGATAACCTAAGCATAAATGTATTGTATTAACTTGAACTATATTGGATTGGATTGCATTAGATTGTATCGGAGACTTAATCAATTGAAATCATATATTTGGACCCGTGATTCGTCTAGTGATCAGTAATACGTCATGGCCGATAATAACCGCAGTTCTATTAAAAGGAGAAAGGATTTCTGTTTATAAACTACACTAATCAATAGAACCTAATTAAAAATAATTATTTAATATATGACAGTATCCTATGGTAAGATCTAAATAAGGCCTAATCACACAATTTTACAAACATGTAAATAAATCACGAAATACTATGTTGTTGTGAATGCTCTTTATAATATTCTTATAGTCAAAACTGATGCAGTAAAACTGACCTACTGTCAGCTTATGTAATAAACCTATAGTAATTAATGTTACATGAGTAATATTTGCAAGTCATGTCAATATATAATTATAACGTGAATCCATAGCTATAACAGCGTATATGTTTATGCTGTGGGAAAGTAAACAGAAATGTTCGTTTGACATAAAAGTTTGTAAGTTTATCATTTAAGTTTAATGTATTCCGGCTCGAGCTACACGTGTTTACCGGCTCGAGAGTCACAGCCCCGCCGTGTCGCTGAAACCAATTGGACTCATCCACCATACTTGGGCATCCATCTTCCGGACTGGACCGCTGATGGTCTTAATATGGGACTCAACAAAAATAAACTCAGCATCGATAAATATGGGACAAGAGGGCATTCTCTTTTTTTCAACTCTAACAGTCAGTCATTATCAGTAGTCAATTGTCCTTCGACCTACGTTGGATAAACCTCCTACATGTCATCTAGCAATACTAAAATAATATGTATTACTACTTTTGTCTCCTACTGTACATCTAAATTTCAATATAATTTCATGGTATAATGTTGTCAAATATGTATGAGCAATTCCTTGAATATACTGTTAATTATCTCACATGTAAGAAACTCTCCTTAAATCATTGCAGTCGGCGGCGGGTATTTGAAGCGGACATACTTCAATAGTATTGTAATATCTTAATATATTAAATACTGGACCAATAACTGGGCTACTCCATGTCAACAGCAACGACGAAACACCGTAGTGTAAGAACAAGCTTTCCACTTGTCTTAAATCTCGAACATATCTCGAACATATCTCGAACAACAATTGCACATTCACACGGTCTCCGAAGATAAGATCCCACCTGTTCACAGAGTGGTCACTTTAATTGCCATGCTCTAGGCGAGACACATGATGAAATATACAACTGCTTCTGCAGCCATATCAGGATATTAATTTGTAACTGGAACTTTGCTCCGCCATAGGTCACCCAGCCATCAGCTTATCAAACATAAGTAATGTTTAACAATTACTTTTCAATGAACTCCAACAAAGTTATTTTAAATCAAAACATTATCAGCTTCAAACACCACCGCCAAAATGATAATTATTTGGTTACTCGTACCTCCAACAATGCGCCGTATAATTCCCACTAAAGGAACTCTCAAGTAAAAATCAACAATTGATTTTTCAAATATCTACTACCTAATATTGTACCTAGATCTACCGAGCCCTATATTCCCTATTATTTAAAATATAATACTACATGAAAATCTATTAGTACGAACTATTAATTGCTCTAATACCTACCACAATTTCTTCAAACATTTATATAAATTCTCCTTAGTTTATTATAACCAACAACTCGCATTCGAAACTGACATACTTCGATCATATTACAAATTCTAAATATCACATTAAATACCGAACTAATAACCGGGGTATTCCACGCCAACAGCAACGACGAAACACCGTAGACATAATCTCCTGATAAATATCTCGAAGAAATCTCCAACAACAATTCGTACATTCACACGGTCTCCGAAGATAAGATTCCACCTGTTTCACAGAGTGGTCACTTTAGTTGCCATGCTCTAGGCGAGACACATGAAGAAGTGCACAACTGTTTCCGTAGCCATTATCAGGAAATTATTTTATAACTGGAACCTTGCTCCAACATGGATCACCCAGCCATCAGATCATTAAAAATAAGTAATATTCAATAATTACGTTCAAATTAACTCCAAAACTGATATAAATCAAAATATTGTCAGCATCAAACACATTACTGCGAAAACGATAATTATTTAGTGTCTGCTCCTACCTACAATAACGCGGCGCCGCACAGTTTTAAACAAAGGAATTTCTAAATAAGAATTAGCACGTTGATTTTCAAATACCTACATGTCACGTCTAGTACGAAGTGATTATTTCCCGATTATCCTACCTAATATTGTAACTGGTCCTACCTAGCCGTAGAATTCACAGTAATTAAAAAGGTTAATACGTGTATGTGACCTAACTTGCCCCTACATCCATAGAATGCTAAATAAACCGTTCAAACTATTTAACCGTCAAAACGCGCATATTGTCACCATAATATTTGAATATAACACACGTTGGGCGTATTTTCAACAACCAATATGTTGTATAATAATATAATAATATGTTGGTACAACGTCACACAGACCATCCCAGCCCCAAACCAAGCAAAGCCCTTACCACGGGCACCAGGCGCCGACACACACACCCATACAGAGAGACAAACCCCCAAACACATAAAAAAACATCCACGACTCGGAAACAAACACTCGCGCCCAACACACAAATACCCGCACCCACCGGGACTCGAACCCAGGACCACCAGCCCCGCAGGCAGGAGCACCACCAACCAGGCCACGGCGATCGTCCGACCACAAAGTATAAATCACACAAAACAACACGTGTTATGAATTTCACAGATGTCAAAAGTTCTTCAGTGCAGCATTAGACCATCAGGTGCCTTTTAAATAATATAATAAAAGTACTTACAGGTTTCTTCTCATAAAATAAAGATTCACCACTCACACTCGACACGAGGTACTTTTACTTTAGAGATTACTTTAAATTTACTCTAATATAAACTGGTGAGTTCTCTCCAATGCAAAATCGCCCATACCGTCTCCTTATTTACAAAGAGAAAGCACGATCAACTTCGCCTTGAAAAGAACAAACCAATTATCTTCATATGTTAATATTCCGTATTTTCTCGAAAGAACTCAAAGTATCGACCGGCAGCAAGACAGCCTAACAATCAGAGCCCGTACTCTCTTCACTGTTAAATAAAAACTTCTTCCACGTTCACTGATACAGCAAAACTATTCTTCAACGATAATCACGAACTGCCCCGAAGCTCCGAAATGTCTCCTTTATATAGGCTGCTCGACATTGCGCTAACCTTTTATTTTATTGAACAGTGAAGGTAGTTTAACACACGTAACCGACCCTAAATTACAACGTATAACCAAAAACGTCTAAAAATAAAATTGGAAATGTTAAGGTGTAACAAAAATTCACGATTATAAATTTCATAATTTGATTTAAAATTTATGGTGAAAACTTAGTATTTAGACGTCAGTTAACTACTTTGTATAATTTAGACACTATTGGAGAAATTTTATTATTTAACTTTGCCAAATGAATGCTATTGATCTTTAAAAGTACACTATTGTGGAATATAGCTATAATAAAAGTGTCTTTGGTCGTTTTACATTTGATTTATCATCAAATTCTACATATTTTTATAATAATGTACCAAAACGATTAATTTAAGTTAATTTGTTTACGCCACACGTCTTCTGATATTACCTTCTTTATAGTTTTAATCATTTACTAAAAGATATCAGCTCGTAGAAAATAATTTCACTTTCATACAAACTAAATATTAAAATATTCATTCGACATTGCGCTAACAGTGTGCTATATATACTACATATACCTATATATATATACAATATGAACCCATAAAAAAATACCCACTTCTCTAAATTTATTAAAACCTAAACTGAAGTTCTACGAGGAACCATAATTAATTCGTGACTTTTACTATATATAAATAAATAAATAGAGTTTTTATTAGAATAAGATTATTTCTTTGCGTTATAAATCGGCAAACGTTTGTCGTCAGGACTAGCGACATCTATTGATTTTCTTCAAGACTATTTCATAAATTAAAATACTAACGACTATTAGTTCCTAATGATTACAGAGATGGAGTTACAAATGTTTGAGAGTTCCTACTCATGAATAAACGATAGATTATAAAATCAAAGCGAGCAATAAGGTGGAAATAAATAAAATGAATGAAACTTTATTATAACATAAACAGAAGTTCTACTAGTAACGACTCGGGCGCATTGTTTGGCGTTATGATATTCTCTTATTAGTTCCTAATAATTCCAAAGATGGAGTTATTTTAAACAAATGTTTGGGAATTTTGCTCAGGGATGAAAAGATAAATAAGATCAAAGCGAGCAATAAAGTGGAAATAAATAAAATGATTTTAATCCTACTATAAGTAACGTGACATGACCCATGTTTAGTTACAACCGATAGGATAAGAAGCTTTTTTGCATAACTTTTGTATAGGGCTAATTCTGTCTGTAATGAAATATTTATACTTAATAAAACCTATAGAATAAAAAATATAACTATCAAATCGTTTCCCAAAAACCGAGAAAGTATGCGTTTTTTCGGTCTACACACGTACAAAATAAAGCGTTCAGTCTAATTCATGACTGATGAGGACTTCATCACTCATGAATGATACTGAACGCTTTATTTTTTTAAGGATGTTGTCAACATGCTAAAGTATCAAGCCGCTTTACTTCAGCTACGCTCATGAGATATATCGCCCTTCGCCACTGATTGTTGTAATGGCTTTTTGGTATTTACTTATTATGGAAAACCATCTTGTTGTGTCATTGCTGTTTCTTACAATAAAGATAGATTTGCTATAAGTGCACATACGAGTATTAAACACTTAGTTAAAAATAATTATTGTGAGTCTTGAAGTTTCCAAATTATTTTTTTTATACAAAAAGTTCAATATGTCGTGTTCCATTTATTACACACATGGCTTACACCTTTCAACAAGCAATTACCATATCAAATCCTTCATTAAATCAAACACAAACACAAAAAACAAACGCAAACCAAATCGAGCGCAAACAATTTAAGCACACACAACCTGTGTGTTCTACATTAAACACACACATACATACGTAGAGGACATTAGTATTAGTGAGATTCGGCCTTTCAAAGGCCCCTTAGATCGAGGGGGCACGTTTGGGGTAAGATTGAGCGTGGGTGGGTGCGGGGGAGGGGAAAATTCCAAGATGGCGCGCTTGCCGGCCATAAGGGTAAAATAGGAGCCTCTATATATTTATGTGGAGTTTATACTTGTATTGGTCAGGCGGCCTCCTGGATTTGATATCGATTTTCGGTTATTCATGTTGCGGCTTTCAAGTGCTCGGGGAGATTTCGTTTTGAGGTCGTTGCTTGAATGTTTTATTGTTTTAAGCCGAAGTGGGTACTTTTGAATAAATGGGTTTGTTAAACTTTTATACTTAGTAGAAAAATAATGGCCGTGTTTTTGATCACTCAGGACCACGTGGTGTATTAACGGACAACACGACGTGTGGTGCAGTGGTCAAGTTGGTCGCTTCTATAATAGCTCGGCGTTTTCTTGTTTTAGGTTCGATACCCTCGTAGGTACTAATTGTATGGCCGTAAATGGTTGTTCTGAGTCTGCCTGTGCTTTGTGTCCATTAATTTCATCTTTGTAAAATTTCCGCGATACAAGGATTTCTTTTCAAAGAGCGTTGTCAACTAATAGAAAAATAAATCATATAACACTTAGGTACAGACGTCAGCACATCAAGCTACCCCAATCAGTCAAATTTCCCCATTTGAAAGTGAACTTTATCACATAAGCATAAGCTTATGTGATAAAGTTGAAACTCTGTAAAATAAAAAATTTTACAGATTGGGGTAGCTGGATGTGCTGGCGTCTGTACTAGTTCCATGTTAGATAAGCCATTTGATTTTCAGTGGCTAGAAGTTGGATGTCACTTTGTTAGTAATTTAAATGTCACGGCACAGATAAATAAAATTTAATTATTACATATAAATGTCATAGAAAATCATAAAAATTCGGACCAGATAGTATTAATATACCATCCTTTTGGACTGGATCCATTAACATACTATCTGGTCCAAAATTCAATGTCTGGTAGAAGCGTCAAACAAACCGACACAATTCTTTAAACAGTTAAGTTTAACATTGTTTCGAGTGGTTTATAGGCATCATATGCGTTCATCAAGTGTATTACACTTGATGAACACATATGATGAAACAATTGATGAATGTTAAAAATTCCATATCTAAAAATCATTTAATATAAAAATATCGTAGTAAGAGAAGACAATTACTTACAACAGTTAGTTAGACCACTATTATACATAGTTACTTAATATATCTAGAAATGGTAAAGACTAATAAATCATAGTTTAAAGATTATTTGAATTAAAACACTGTTAAATAGATCAGTATCAATACTTTCCCGAGAGCGGCTTTTTTCTTTATATTTTCTAATACTCAAGAGATATCGCGACGAATAATGATTTAAAACACTTCATTCATTACCCAAATAACCTAAAATTGCCAATAAGTTTACAAACCAATAGAAGTGTACTAGAATGAACAAAATTAAAGAATCGAACGCGGTTAGCCATTTCCCAGCAAATGAAATGCCTATAAAAAGTTAGAGATCTCATTATCAAATACTGTGAGTTTTTCCAGTACGAAGAAAGTTGCGGAAAAGTTAGAAAATAATTTTATTTCGTCGAGTTTGAGATAACATTTTTCGTATTTATTGGGTTATCAAGAATGTAAGGATGTGTTTGTATTTTCTGTTATGACTTGACAAAATTTATATGATTCTTTAAATATTTTGATACAAATATAAAATAAGTTTATTATAAATAGTGTTTGTATACCTTATTACTATTTAAAAATTGGTAAAGAGCGTGCTGGATATTAAGGTTCCTTACATTTGACATTTAGCGAAAACACATGAAAGAATATATGCTTTTATGTAACTACAACAGATTACCAACAAAATTATAACTCCCTTTATGGTTCTAAAGCATAAAAGCTCGACTACTAGTAGTAATAAAAGGCTTGATGTGATTCAAATTCAAGAATGAATTCTAGAAGAAATATTGTCTACTACAATGGATTAAGATAATAATTTAAATTCATATCGGCACGATATCCGAGAGTAATCCGTAGCACAACAAGCCTTTTATTACTTATGTTTTGCTACGGCTTACGGTAAACAAACGGGGGTACGGAGACTACGCATTGCTACGGCAGGACCTACTATCTTGTACTACGCCTTAATAATTATAAAACTACGTAGTATCATAGGATACAAAATCGTTAGAGATAGTGGTGTATCTGATGTACAAGGAAGCCTGACATCTGAATAGTAATATCTGAACTAACAAATAATATAACAAAAACTACATAAAAAAAAAAAGTTTATTTTGCGTAATGTTGTGATGTTTTTTCCTTAGAGCTTTATCATTTAACTATTATTACATACATACATATACTTTTTTAATTTAATTTAATTATATTATTTTTGTATATAAAATTATGTTATATAAGTAACTAGCGGCCCGGTTCGTGCTTCGCTACGTATAAGGCATAGTAATAAAAAAAACGATTATTAAGTTCATTTACTCAACAAAAAAAATATTGTAAATTGCTAAAAGATGTTGATTGTACACTTTTTCAAGACTTTTTTTAAATTTTCCCTACGTACAAACCTTCCCTGGACTTCCACGAATAATTCAAGACCAAAATTAGCCAAATCGGTAAAGGCGTTGTTGAGTTATAACATTACAACGAAAAGTGGCATTGAATTTTATATATATATAGATTATTAAATTTATTAGTTATTTATGTTTTCTAGTTCTAATAAACAGTAAAAATATAACAATATTACTAATATTATAAATGTAAACGCTTTTAATGTTTCTTACTTAATAATGTAAAAATGGGCTAACGAATTTGGATAACATTTAGCAAATGGGTAACGTGTAACCTTTTTAAAAAAAATTACAATCTCCGTATTAAGTGAATCCTTGGGTCGCGGGGTAATTAACAAACATATAATTGACCGACTTTAAGCACACTCATAATACTTATAGTTGTCCTGTGCGGGAATCGAACCCGGCACACGACGTGGTAAGGTAACTGTCTTAACCAATCACAATAATTAACACGTATGTTACTTTGTAACGTACAGGTGTTCCATATATATAACTATAGCTATAGTTATAACTAATGCAAACAAGTGATATTGTCCTAGAGTTCATATCCCATAGGAACATAATATCAGACTTTCTTACATGAGGTTCCTGTGGGATTATTAAAAAGTGAACTACAGGACCTATATACCTGAAACTGAACGGTACTTGAAATTTGTTAAAGATATGTTGTTCTATAGTATGGATTTTATTCCCGGACTAATGTCCCATATTCATGCGGGTTGGCAGACTTCACACGCCACCAAAACATTTTTGGAGAACCCAGGCAGTTAGTTTTAATCACAATGTTTTCCTTCGGTGTTTTAAGTACGATATAATTAATTTCTCATACGCACTTGAACTCAAAAGTCAGTGGTACGCGCCTTGGTTTCAACTCAAGACCACTGCGTCCATAGTAGTTGTTATACCGTGTGATTGTGGACGCGATCCTAAAGTCTAGATCTAGTGTTATATAAAGTGACTCTGGTGAATTGGACAGGCCTGTTGGCGTGGTTGGCAAATGCTTGCTTTTCACGCCGGAAGTCGTAAGTTCAATTCCCACACAAGACAGATATGCGTGTACATGAACATGTCTGTTTGTCCTGAGTCTGGGTATAATTATTTATTTAAGCATGTGTTTACAAAAGAAAAGTAGTATATGTAGTATAACATTTATCTGGTTTCCATAGTACAAGGTCTGCTTAGTTTGAGATCAGGTGGCCTTGAGTAAATAATGTCCCAAGATATTATTAATTGTAATATAATAATAATATCCTGGGACATTATTTACACACGGTTATTTATGCATTATTGCTAGAATAATCTGTACTAGTTTTTATATTCACTACAAAATCTCCAAGACAAATCTTACTTTCCCCTTTTCTCAATATAATTTAAACTCACTCAACTCGGCCTCCATTTTGGAATAGCCTCCGTCCATTAGGGCCATCACAATACATAATTCAATAAACCTACATACAACGAAGTACCTAACTTTAAGCCGGGTCCATCCGGGGAAGGGTTCCACTAGGTGTCATAAATTACAACCCTGTTTATCGGGTAGGGAGGCAGGAGGGTCGCCCTCCCGTGGTTTTACAGTTTATCGTCCCTCCGTATGGGCCCTTCTAAGGGCGAAGGGTAGTGAATTACAGAACTGTTACTCAGCGGAATGTACCCTCAGAAAGTTTGGAAAAAAAAGACTCTTAAGACTGTCCATTGTGTAGTACCTATTTTCTGTTCTGAAATGTAAATGCAATGGAATATATCTTTTTTCTTTTGCAGTTAAGTTTTATGTTTATTACACTGGATTATGATATGTGTTGGTATTTATGTGTATATAAGTTACTTGTATAGATTTTAATATTTAAATATTATTATGATTGAACTCCCGTAAATGAATCAGACAGTGATACAGTAAAATGTACTTTACTTCTGTCAACTTGTAGGCAGTATTTAATTGTTTATAACCCTTCTCTCGTTCTTTGTAAGGTGTTATTGTTGGCAGCGCAGTCATTCGACAAGTTCCAACGAACACCAGTTTTAATACAAGAGCTTAACCGTAAAACACAGCTTTAAATTTCTGAGGTTTTGAAAAGTAAACAGATAATTATGAAACCAATCTAGAACATCCTAATGAAATTAGCTTTGAATTTTTTAAATAGTCACTGTGTCAATCGTTTGCAAATCCAGTTTGTCTTTGTATGAGTTTTATATATTTCACATTGAAAAGAAATGTATATAGGTATGTAGGCATATTACCCAAGAATAGAAAATAAAGATTCGAGTAGCAAAAAGTTTTCTACATAAATCTTCTTAATAAACGTACTAAAAGAAATAAACATAACTATTTTTACAATCCTTATTGAGTGTTATATTTTTCATCAGTAAGTCTACAAAACATATAACGATGCCACCGAAAATGTTAAAGCACAACAAACGTCTTACCTACATAAAATCACTTATAAACACAATTTCCCTTGGGTAGATTTTTTGTGCCGTAAAAGTTGCAAAAGTATCAAGTTTGTTCAGTCGTTCTCGTTGCGCCTTCCATACGCGCGGTCAAGCGGATTTCGAGTCACAGAATGATGACTTGAATAGAAGGGACAAAAAAAATGGTGGAATGGATTTTTTTTGGAGTGGTTATAATAAAATTTGTATATCATATACTGTTGACTAAATAATTAGTATAATTAGTTTAACCGGTAATATACAAAATAGTTAATAAATAATATCGAAAGTAGGTTGGTAAGAGAAACTGCAAGTGCCTAGACGATTCGTTGCATAAATAGAGCTAAAAGATATTTAGTTTAATATTATAAAGTAAACTAAATTGATTTATATCGATAATGTTTGTGAACAATAACTATTAACTACTATACTACTAATTATTTTATCCTACTAAATAACTGAATGGGAGAGCATAGCCTGCTCTCCTAAAAATATATATTTTGTAAAGCTTTATTTTCCAATTTACCAAAAGAAATTGATAAAACTGTGTTCTCTATAGTAAAATCATTAACACATTTTTTAACCTGAGTAGCAACACCTTTTTTTTTGTGTACGCTTTAGTACGGTGCCTTTAAATGTAACCTTTTGATAATAATAAATTTAAATTTATCCACTTTTGTGCACCTACTCATATAATGGTCCTATTCTTTTCCAGTCTATCGGCTTGCAGTTCATATAATAATGTCACGAGAAAAGTGCCACCATAAATACCCAGTACATAAATAAACAAGAAAAACAAACAACTTTTCGGTGCTATAACCGAAAACTTCAGTAGTTAAACATTGGAACAACGCCATAGCGATACCCAAATGACTCACATACATAACATAAACAAGCCCAGACAAACATATTGTCGCACAAAGCACATAATACAACGGTAACAATTTGGGAGGTCTAAATTACTCTGTAGCAGTTGACAGAGGTGGAGGCGTGCGGTCGGCGGGGAGAGGGGAGCGAGGGGCGGGGGGTAGTGACACAGGCTACCGGTCACCACCGCTCGTATTGATTTGTTGTATCGCTCGTCCTGCAACAGCCATCCCTTTCTCCCACACCTACATCTTGTATCCCCATCTTTGTCTGCCATGTGTCCCTCCCGCGCACACGTGGGCACATACGCCTCGTATGTGGGTTTGGTGTGTGAGCGTGGATTACTATGTGTTTGTAGTATGTGTGCGTTGGGGTCCGAATGTTATGTACCCACGCATTTTCGACACTGTTTTCCTTGTTACGGACCGGGCTGCTTTCTCATATAACAATTTTCTTGCAAAAATATTCTCGTACTTATTATCTCCTCAAAGAATTGTCACTATGTTATTATTATACCTTTCTTTCATAATAACTTAAGGTTGTCTTCTAACTAAAGTATAATAGAAGTGGGGCAATTGAAGTTTTGAGAATTTATAATTTGTCAATCGAATAGCTAATATTAGGATTATAAATGAATATTAAGACAAAGTTACTAATTCAACTAAAAATTATTAATAAATTTATTAAATGACAATAAGGATTATGTTTGTTAATCAGATTTCACAATATGGACCTTAAACATAATTTGGTCAAACAAAGTATTTCGGATGATGACAATATTTTTATCTAAAAGTGCCATAACTTAAATGTTTACGACCTGTGCGTAACCAGATAAATTTGTTTTTAATTTGATTTGCATTATGGTCCTCCTTTTTGTATTTCATAAAATTAGGGATGAGTATTATAAATATATATAGCATTGAACAATTTACAATATATATATTTTTTATTTATAGAATTCACTGTTGATAATATGTTAAGTGTTAATATGTTAGTAATTATTTATATTAATATCTTATTTATTAATTTATTAGTTATTCTTTGTTGCATACATTGATATGAAAATCTACAGTCACAAATTGGGTACAGCTTATGTTGCAGGAACTTAGCTCTGTATGAAAATAGAAATTAATCAAGAAAAAAGTGTTTATCTACATAGACCCATTAAGTACGCGTGTACTTAATAGATCTATATGTTAATGGTCAAAACGATATTGGTACTATTACAACGATTCTAAATTGCCTAAAATTTGTTAGGTTGATATCATTAAGATATTTTATATTTTACTGATGAGCTTATGTAGTCATATCTACTATACTTCGTCTTCCTTTCAATCTGGTAGATCTTCATCGTGGTAATGGAATGGATAAACATCGGCTTAATAAATATGACACGCCACTTATCGTTGTAAAATGATTTATTTGTAACTAACATAAGAAGGTCTTTCCTTTGACTTTGTTGTTTCTAATCCCCTAAATTAATGGTAGATATTGTTATACAAAGCAAATTAAAAAATAATAATATTTCGGACATTATTCACACGTGACCATCTGATCTAAACCGAGCAGAGCTTCTGCTATACTTTTCTTTTGTAAATACATACTTACATAGATAATTACACCCAAATTCAGGACAAACAGACATGTTCATTCACACAAATATCTGTCCTGGGTGGGAATTGAATCCACGGCCTGCGGCGTGAGTCTACTAACCACGTCAACGGGCCCGTCAAAATATATAATACAACAAAAACGCGTCGTTGTAATAAATTCAATGTTATCGCCGTAGAATAAGCTAAAGACCAAATGATTGTACGTGAATGAGTCAAATTGTTGAAATACGCACGGGAGGGCTATAATTTCAATCTTAGTTACCTAGTAGGTACCAAAAAAGTAATTTAAATTTAAAAAATATTCTGTATTCTAGAGAACACATTTTTAGTACGAAACGCGATGAGTCTTATAATATTTATAATAATATGAGTTTAATCAATACGATAAACTATTTCATCATCATCATCATATCAGCAGAAAGACGTCCACTGATGGACAAAGGCCTCCCCCAAAGATCTCCACAATTGCCGGTCTTACGCTATCCGCATATATAACTATAAACTATTTATAGTTATATATTTACATATTAGTAATTGTCAAAAAAGTATTCACGACCCCGTGCATAATTATTATATTATATAAGATAATTATAATCATCAATAAGCTACCATTTACCTTAAGCAAATTCTTTATTTGTAAGTAACATAAAAAAGTTTTATACTTTGTTTAGTCTTTACTAATCAATCCAATAAATAATATATTTTTTAAAATATTTTATAACCAACTAAATCACTGCCATCTGATCCCAAACTAGGTTGAGCCTGTACGCTGGCAACCAGACTAATATAACCAGACTAATAACCTACTAAATACATACATATTATAGATAAATTACACCCAGCCACAGAACTAATAAACGTGCTCATCACATTAAGATTTGTCTTGGGTAGGGATCGAACCCATGACATTAGCTGTCGGTGCACCAGAACCATGTGTGGTGCAAGCGTCATAGGTTGGTATGGTAACCGTTTATCTTCAGGTGGACTTGTTTGTTTTACAAGTTGAAATTATAGAGGCAAAATAATAATAAAGTAAAACTAAATATAATATAATACAAATAAACTACATCTAATTGAACATGTCTGTTTGTCCTGAGCCTGGGTGTAATTTATCTATATAAGTAGGTATGTATTTATAAAAGAAAAGTAGTATATGTAGTATCTCAGTTATATAGTTTCCATAGTACAAGCTCTGCTTAGTTTGGGATCAGATGACCGTGTGTTAATAATGTCCCAGGATATGATTATATTGTAGATTGCATATATTGTTTGCAGATTACATTCCATGCTTAATAACCAAAAAGGGATAAGCAGTTTTGCCAGTTAAAACTACTAGAAACGTACTAAATAGTAAAAAGGTATTGATTTTACTAACTATCGAGTGAATGCTTGTTTGGAAACTTTGTTGTACTGAAGAAGTCCATAAATACTTAATTTATTAAAAATATCAAACATCATTATGATCTAGTGTTGAAATATTGTATAAAATTTATGCATTATGCGGTATAACATAACTCAGCTATAATTATAACATAACATTTAAGAATAATGTATAGTAATTATACTTATCAGAGGTATTATATATGCCTCTGTGATGGGGTTACTGCAAAAATCTTATTAATGTGTAAAGCTTGGCCGTATTTACATGCTTCTCTATTATATAAACATTGTGTTTTTGAGATGATAAGCAACTGTTTTTAAATGATATGACATTTTGTGGCAATGCCCTTTTTCAAAACAGTGTTCAAGTTAACCCTATACGGGCATGGCTGGGATATTTAAGTCCCTTTCTAATTTATATGAAACTTCGGCATAACCATAGATTAGATTAATCTGCCTACATTCAAAACATCACCTTACCGTGGGCGTGTGTGCTAATTACGGCGGCGCAACACCCGCATACTAACTAGCCATCGGATGTCATCCGAATACTAAACGAGAGACATACTTAATTGCCGTAGCTATATACTGACGTTACGTACCCCAGATGGATGTGTGAGTAGGCAATATGGCGCGAGATATAACATTTAGAAAGTCTTGATTACCTAAGGAATAAGGCAGGTTATTTATTTATTCATATGTGTGTTTTATTCATTACGAACTAAGTATAACGCGCGGTTTGAACCTCAGTTCAGGGTTGTTACTCTTAACGTAAGGATGTTTTGCCCACCTATTGCTCTACGTTAATACGGTGAAGGTGCATCTTATCGATACGAATTTGAACGGAACTGTGGCTAGCTTGTGTTTATTTTGTTTGACCATAGATAAACCTAGACTAACATATTAAAGTGCTTTCCAAAAGGAGGAAACTCTTAGAAATGTATATTGGCAGTCTTTAGTTTGACCGATTTTCAGAGTACAACACGTATGGTAAAGGACGTCAGGCGATGGTTACCTGGAATCTATCTGGAAGGTTTAACTAAGACGGATGGACGCAACTATTTTGTAAAAATTTATGACTATGACCGCTATTTGTTTAGTATGTAGCATTAAAAGTATAATAATAAACAAACGCATCTTTCATAAAACCACATACAGTGCGCATAACGTTATATTTTTACGACTAACCATCAAAATATCCCGCCATCACTGCTCGTTTCGAGTCACGCCTAAGAAATTGTTTCGAACCCCACATTTTTACATAACTAGTGTAAAAGTAAACAAAGTAACGCGGAGAGGGAAAGTTTCCTCGTTTTTCATCCCGAGGGACCCTCTTGGAGGGCTGTAGCTCAAATTTCCGACAAAATAATAGCGTTTAAATTTAATTTCAATCTTACTTTCTATCATGTGGGAAGAAAAATATCCTTTTAAATAGAAGCACGTACATACCTACCTAATAAAAATATTTGTTCTAAGTTATATTCCGCTACGTTATATCTATTATAGTACCTTTGATTGTATGTATTCTCAAGAGACAGTCTTATTACAACAGCTATAAAGGTTAAAGTCGCCGTTTATTATAGCACGCTCCATTTGTTCAAATTACTTTCTCAACGATCTTGAAGAAACGCACTCGTTTGAACTTATAACCTTTTCACCTTTCAAAAGAACACACGTGCATACGAAAATTACAAATTAAACGTGAAATTTTCAATTAAATACCCTCGTTTCGGTAAACCGGTCTTGGTGGCCCAAGCTGCGAAAATATTAAAAGTTTTGTACATAATATAGCGAACACGAGGGTCATTCGTCCAATAGTCCCCTCTGAATGACCGACGGCGACCCGAGCGCGCGTCGGTCAAACTCTAATAATGGAATTCAAAAAAGGAACAGGCCCGCCAATAAACAAACCGTATATCATTCGTTATTCAAATATATTTTAGTGAATGGTTGACCCGAGCCCACGCGACCATTTGATGGTTAAATATTTTCAGTGGGCAGCGGTGACCGCTGGTTATTTATGACTTGTGAATTTGAAACAAATAATGTATGTTGGTAACCTTTTTATGGATAATTTATTAACCGGAAAATTTGTTGTTCCTTATGTTTTACGAATGGGTTATATAAAAATTATACACGTTAGAAATAAATATAATATAGACGTGTATTACCTCAAAATAAAACATACACATATAAATAATATTTGTCATTTATATTAAGTGTAGCGGGAAATAAAATTGAGTGGGGCCTGAAACAGTTTATTCAAGAATAAGTAGTTATGTTTTAACTACTTATTCTTGAATAAACTGTTTCAGGCCCCACTCAATTTTATTTCCCGCTACACTTAATATAAATGACAAATATTATTTATATGTAGTCAAACTAAATCAATTAGTTAAACTTTTCACTTAGAAAATCTGAACAAAATTCACCCTTAAGTAATATATTATTCAAAACTAAACAGGAAAATTACAAATAATGAAGTTAAAAAAAAGCAGCATCTTGCAAATCATTAAAAGAAATTACTCTAATTGTAACGATCTACTTTATTAATAAAACGCCTTGTAATTAGGTGGGGGAAAGGCGGTAAAATTGTATTACTTTGCCTTTTAACACGATAAACCAGTGTTTGCCTCCCCTACAATTATGATGGTATTAATTGTTGAGGCTGATATCTTTTAATTTATTTTCTTATGTCTTATGATATTATGCTCATATTTTTAAGATTAGAGACAAGAGGAAGTGTTTCATTAGATTTAATTTAAGATGGCAGATGTAATGAGAAATGTTAATTAGGTTATAATCGTAATCAAATTTATATTGAAAGTTGTTGTAGCTTTTGCACATATATTTTACAAATCAACTACAACTGCCTTTAACTACAACAACAAAACTATATGAAAATTAATAATTTATTACGATAGGGATATTCAACCACGGCACATAAATTTCAAATATTACCTATATTGAAACGGCTCCAGTTGTAAAATTTAATTTTGCATGCAGAATGTCATCGCTTGGGGGGAAGTTGGGGACATTTTATTTCGTAGGCGTATATAATTTTATTGCGAGGACCAATGGTTTGAGGAGCATGATGCGCATACCTTATTTATTATTGTGATTTATAAGTAGAAAATTTTGTTTTATGACTTTTCAGTCGATTTATGAGGTCTATAGATTATTTTTGTAAACGTTTAGATTTTGTTCTAGTTTCCTGCCATTAATAGTTGGTCGTAATCTTCGCGTATTTTATACATATTTAGTAAACTAAATACCTATCTTTAAAAATACCGCCCGGAATATGAGAAAACGCGTAGATAACTTGAAATACCACTAAATAAAAAATAGGTATGAGTAAAATTTTTTTAAGTTTGGGTATAGTTATCTCGAATTTCTACTTAGAATTTTGTTTTGTGGTGACGGTGCCGAATATCAGAATATCATCACCCCATCTCATCCCGTGGGGGCGTAGAAGTCGATCCGAGAGAATATCTACCAGAGGACAGGCAGCAGCTTCTTCCTGAGTATAAAGACCATCTTCATGTGATCGCCAACCCGTCTGCCAAGCGTGGCGATTATGGCACATGCAAAGCCAAAGCCCCCAAGAATCATCTTGGGGGAGGCTTTGACCAGCAGTGGACTTTATGCGGCTGTAATGATGATTTGGATTTTTTTAAAATTTCTACGTCTACTTTTAATCTACTTTTAATCTACTCTTTATTATTTTTATTTCTACTTCTTAATGATGAAACAATCGAACGTTGGTAACCGATAACGGCATAGAAAAGCTTTTCAACAAACGTCTTGTATTTGCCAATACCTCGCAAAACGTGTCACGATTTCCATTAAATCACCATAACCATCCACCAGACGATTTTCTTTTCTTTATAAGCAAAGAGAAGAAAATCGAAAGCAAACAGCGTGTGCACTCTAAAAATAATAACATATTATGTCCCTTCAAAGAGAGGTGTACCTCCCTACCCTCCTTGCCGTAAGCGCTCCCTCACATGGTCATAACGACGCCCGATAAGGGTCTCCGAGACCCGAGGTAAATCACCCTGTATCTGGGGTGACACCCCGTTATGTACAGTCGATACCACGTCGGTGGAAACACTTTGACCATGACAGTGGCTTTATTACAATGGTAGTAGAGACGGTTTTTGAAGTGCAAGTATATTTACTGACGTGGCTTCGATTGCACCTACCTATGTGCGGCGGACGTTAGATTCGGGCGTTTTGAGCGTTCCAAAATATCCCTGGAGGTGATTTAGATTGTGAGTTTGGGCATCATATTCTAATAAAAGTTTTATTGTGATGATTGTTTTGATTTTACTCAATATTATTTTTCTAAAATAAATAATATTCAACAAATTAGTTTACGGCACTTATTATTTCCTTACGACGAAAATAATTTAAGAGTTAAAAGAACATTAATTGTCCTAAACAGATGAATGATCCTACCTATAAATATAGATAGATAACTACCCTACCCAGAAAAAAAAGTAAATCCGCCTTATACCTAACTAAATTTCTTTCTTAATTCATTTTTCCTTTCCTGTATCTATGAGATAGTACTTTTATGTAAATCATTCTTAACCTTATGAACCTCGGACTTTATTAGATTTTTTGGGTTAATACTTACTTAGGGTTATTTTCATACCTACCTACCATTTTACCTACGATGCCTGATGCAGACACACACATACACAATAAATGACACTAATAATTTAAGAGAGGGTTAAAGTTCCTTCACTCTATGTAAACTTCAATTAGGGAAGTTTATCTATCATATCAAATACTCATACTACTCATAGTGAAGAGTAAATTGCGTCGATACGTCATCAGTGATACTCTATGTATCACAAGCGTCATAGGCTACAGAAACCACTTACCATCAGTATGCTTTATACCCATATGGTAATATATATATATATATATAAAATAAATGTTTCCAGTTAACACTCGTATGGTAAGTACTCCTCCTATATGTATACGTTTATAAATCAGTAACAACTGGAGCAGGCCATGCATCATTCCAAAAATACAACACACACATTAAACATTAACGTCTAAACAAAAATCAGACCTGACGTGCCCCTTCAAGAAAATAAAATATCTTATACGAAGACTTTCCCTCGAGAAAACTGGTGAATCTAATGTTTTCTTTTTATTCCATCACGCGGGATGACGGCGTAATCCATCAGGGGTAGGTGAGGGGGGCAATGATCGATTTTATAAAGAGACCCCTAAAACTATGGTTATTGGATATTTCGGCCGAACATCATCTTGGGACGCAGTTGTTGGGTTTATACGCTAGGTGGTTGAGGACAGGGGTCCTATGGAGTTGCTCTCTAATGTTACTTAAAGCTTGAAATTCATTATGACCAAGAGTGAAACCAACCTAACGAGATGTTGTACAGATTATTTAGTTACGTTATACTCGTATGTTTTTGCCGCTAGTGCGTTTTAATTACCGTTTTAAAAACATCGAACGGTCTTCAACTTTCCTTTATGAAAACTGAATTAATATACAGCTGACTTTAACTTTAGTATAACAAGCAAAATTCGTAACTGTGTCGAAAACATTCTCTGTCGAATAATAAAATAATAATAATTTAGTTATGGCATTATTCGCAATGCAAAGTATTTAATAGCTTGGAGGCGTTATCAATATAATTTGATCTTTCACATGGAACTGCGAACATATGAGTCAGCCATTTTCTAGAAAAAAAAAAAACAGTCGAAAGATAACCCCCATATCTTCCGAAACGGTGTTAACAAGGAAATCCTAAACTGATCGCCCAGTGTGCATCGTTCGTAGCTTAACGGCAGAGCGTCTACCTTCGAATGGTAGAGGGTGCTGGTTCAACACCCGCCAGACTATTAAATTGGGATTTTTCATATTTGAAAGAAAAATGATAAAATCATTGTTAAAGTTGGTTCCTTTTGAACAAAGAAATAACTTGACAAACAATATTAAAAAATTATGAAGCAACATTCAGTAGAACTGATCATGTATTTCTTTTTGAAGTTGGTTAAAAAACCAATTCATTTAAAAAAATGAACACATTTACATGCAACATAGCTAAGAATCAATAAGAGGAGAAATAAGTTTTGATATTGGTCCATCTGCTTGGGAGATATTATCCTAGGCACGTACATTTAGCCATAAGAACACTCATCTTTTTGTAACATGGTATATAAAAACTCTTGATAAAACAGAAAATTTGACGTCAATATGTCCTCATGCCTTTCGCTAAGCATGGCTGCTCCAAAATGGGGTGGATTTATGTTAACAGGAAGTGGCCCGGCATAAAGCCTTCATACTTCAGATACGGTTTATGTACCGAGTTACAATACGTGTTGTGAACACGCCACGTTATTAATTTTTGAAGGGAAGCTGTACGCGATTTTTAACGTTGGAATTGGGTTAAATTGAAAATTGCTTCAAACTTGTAAATTGTGTAATTATATACTTTAATGGTAATAGTGGCCAATGTTAACGGAGACTAGCCAGCTACGCGGAACATGTTATAGTGCAACAGTCTGTGCGTAAACACAGATGCGCTCTCTATTCTCTAACTATCATAATCCGATGGAACGGCTAACCAACACGATCGGGGAGAGATTGGATCTAGCATGAACGTGTGCTAACCAGGGGATATTGGGTTGGTTATTGTTAAAATAAAATAAAAAATAAAAAAGGTTTTAATTCACGTAGACTTTAAAAAAGGGGCTTGTAAATAGTCAGAACATGTTTGTAGTAATAGTGTTGCCAGATAAATCCCAATTTTTTGAACCTAGAACCTCATTATGAGGTTGAAGATGGTATTGCTAGTCTAGCGAAGTAGTCCGTTAAGTATTTTAAGAAGGCTATTGACCAAGTTTTGAGTCACAAGTTATAAAAAAGGCTTGGAATATTATGGATTAGAGGCCGAACAGAGTCTGCGTTTTTCTAGTACAATTAGTACATTACCGCAGCCTCAAAAATATACAAATATAGCATCCAATTGAATAAAACCGCTCTTTTTGATTCAGAAGTTAAAGTTAAAATATACTGATTACACACCAAATTTTACTCTGACTGAAAAGTACGCTACTAGAAAAGTAGGTTAGGTTAGAACTGCGACCATACAACCCACGAGCCAAGCGAGCGAAGCGGTAGCGGCCGGGGAGTGTCAGAAATAAATTTAATTACACAAACGATCGACTTTTAAATAAAAAAACTTAAATTGCCGCTAAGATATGCGTCGACTTAAATCGTCGGTGCTGTTAGTTTTAGATACTATTTTGGTATGCAATCAATATTTTTGATTATAATATGGAATCTATACGAAAGGAAGATGTTTTTGATTTGCAGTTAAATATTACTCTGAAAATTTGTACAGATCTAGCAATATCCAGTTCATGTACCTCTTTCCCCTGTCCTAAATTCGTATTATGGCATCATATGAGCAAAGATCACGGCTATGTCTGAGTTTTATGGCTGAAGACTCGTTCAACTCAAGGCTATTCGAGATGAGACGGTCGTTAGAAAATGTGCTAAAAACTGATATGCTATAAGCAAAAGCTATAAGGTTATAAGCGGCTATAGGGGCCTATAAGCAATAGGTCGTTATTCGGTGTGCCAAGGGTTGGTCGATATTTATCGAGGATTTATGATATCTTCAAATGGAGGATGTTTTTGCTTGGAAAATGATTTTTGAGCGTATAATTGATATAATCCATGAGTCAGCAAGGATGTTTGCTGATTTCTAAAAGTAATTCTGGCGTGCACATACCAAGGTATATTATTGGCGGAATATCGACTACAGAAACGTCAAACTAGAGCCTAAAAATATTAAAATATACCACTGAAAGAGGAGTTGTAGATTGAATAATAATTTTATAAATAATTTTACGATACACCGTTCTGCACTTATATTTTTTTCGAATGTCTTTTATTCTTTTTTCAGCCTCGATGAAAGTTTCGGCTTAAGCTAATTATAATAATTACGTTTTCGGTGATCGTTTTCGTAGTTATACTCGTAATATGGCATACTGTAAAAATGCTATGTATGACTTATTCGTTTAATACATTTGTTTTAAATACGTTTTAGTGATTCGGTATAAACAGCTGTTCACCTTATTTAACTATTCTCAAATATCAGTTCTATACATGTTTTGGAAGAAATTACTTAATCTTAATACGATTTATGCATATGTACGTGATATATTTTTTTGTAATAAAACAATAGAAAGCTCACGTTTTCTTTCTAGCAACTACACTAAGGCTGAGATCTATAGACCGTACTTAGACTTTGCTCAGACTTTACTTAGACAGAAGTTAATGCATGTAACGAAATTACAATTGGTGTTTTGACTTTGTCTGTTTTAGCTTATGCTAAGCATAATCTTAACTTCAAAAAGTCTATAAATATTAAATCAAAGTATAAGCTTAGCACATACTTAGCAAAGTTTTACGTAAGTAAGTTTTGAGCAAAGTCTAAGTACGCTCTATAGATCTCAGCCAAAGACGCTTGCGCATCGCCTCTGTAGGTGACTTTATGTTACAGAAAACTTATTAATAATACAAAATAATGTATCTGTTTTGTATTACAGATGAGTTTTCTGTAATTATAATTGGTACAAAAATATTAAACAATCAGTTTTCTTGAAGATTTCATGTAAGAAATTTGTTCGTCTTTAAAATTATTATACACAAATATTCCACTTCACAAATCTTATCAACACAACACAGTATCACGAGAACAACTACACATAACAAACATCAGATTCATACTAATCTTGAACGCAAAAGTTAATAAATGCAGCTCTATTGTAACTGTGAATAAATCTAACCCTTCGCTACCGGCGCGTACGCATGGAAATTAGATCAGTAGGTAGCGGCGCGCTGTGGTTCTCAAAGTGTGCGCAATTCATATAGAAACAAAATACTTAATGTATTGGACTTTAAATATCTATGTAAGATTATGTCTACTTCCCTTTACCTTATAAAACCAAATTTAATATTTATTACAGTAAAATAAAAATATCCACGGGACACTGGATCAATATTAAAAAATTCACCAATATTCTATTTTATTGTTTCAATTTATTTTACTGACGGGCCATTCTCAAGGGCTGCTAACTCGTCGAGTGCTCGAAGGAGACTTGACTTGAGTCTCCTTCGAGCTTGAGAATGGTCTGTGGAGGACTGAAACACGTGTTGGGTATCGTACTGGCGCATGTAATTTGCTTTTTTATGTTGTCCTTCTTGCATGTGCACATTTTTGCGGGCGGGAGTGCAAATTGCATCCCCGGCATGATTAAACTGACAATTAGCGGAATTGACACTACATATTGATTTTGTATTTTGATTACTTTTTATATATTTTAAGTATTTAAGTCATTTACTGTTTTCTTTTTAAATATAATTACTTTATAAATTATTTAAAAAAGTTACAACGAACTTAAACTTTTCTCAGCAACGATTGATTTCAACCAAATTTATATGAAAATATTCCTAGAGCATCGCCTATGGAATAAAAATTTTCAAAATCGACATGATCAAACAGCGGAGAAATCGCTTAACATACAAAAGTATTTTCAGTTGAATTGATAACTAAGGAAGTTATCAATAGACAGTGTTTTTCTTTTACTTTTAAAATTGTTATAGAACAAAAATAATAGTCGCACGGAAGAAATTTTATGAATATATGTTTTTCAATCATGTTTCAAGTCTATACTTTCGACATCTTGTAACGCGATACATTCATTACCTGAAAAAGGTTGAGAAACATTACAAGAGATCGTATGACGCGATTGTGCAACATTTTTTGCACCCGCTCATTAATTTGGAGTTGTACGTACAGACAAAAGCAACCCTTCCGGTGCGCGGCGCGGTCTCACCGACCATTGTGGCATTATCACTGCATTTGTGTTTCCGGACGCTTCTTTTTATTATGTAGATTAGGGGCTTTATCAGACCCGGATTTAGATAATACTGCATTTGCGTTTCTAAGCTTCGGATTCGCATACCAAATTCGCAGTTACATTTTGTATAAACTTTTCATATTATGAAACTTGCAGTTATGCGGGTAGAATACAGATTGTAGAAAGAGCTATACTCAAATTTAATATCCTGGTCGTTCACCCTGATATTGCTGCAAACATTGAATAATAAATACTAACTGCCAATCGACATGACCGATCATGCGGAACGAGAGATCAATAGAAAAACAGCAGTCAAATAAATCTAACGAGGCCTCTTACATCTGCATGTCATTGGAATAAATCAAATCACTATTGAATGCATCCATAAAATATTTTTGAACTATTTTGAATGCACCATGCGTTTCATAGTTCTAAAAAACGCGTCCCTTGTAAGTCAACCCGTTCACTGACACGTATTCAACGGATATAAAAAAGTTACACCCATATTTTGCACTTCCCGATATCGAATAATAGGGTCTATTTATGCATTCTCAATAAATGAAGAGTATTTTTTTACTTCTATTATAAATCAAAATGTATTATTTATCTTTAGAGAATCAAAATCTGCATCCTATTGTTATTCGGGATATGCGGTGTGTCAAGGGTGTAATGTTTTTATGGATTGTGTATTGATTTTTGCTAATAATAATAAAGTTTAAACGGATATTTAAACTTGCTCTAATCAAAACTAAGGCCATATACTATGATTACACTTATCTTAAGCGATTCGGGGATGGCAGATTTTATCGCTTGCATAAATTGAAAGGAGAGCACATCGGCCATTTTGAATATTTGAGGGGCCGAGGGTGTATTCGACCGTAGGGCAGTAATTACTTGATTGCAGTCAAGAGGTGGCATGCCGAGATACTGGCTGGGCCGCATTGTTATAACCGCGCCTTAGCGGGGCTCGAGGGCTACGCTCGAGTGTTTTATAAAATGTACGGCATGTTAGATTCACACCTACAGCGTTGGAGGGTTAACCATCTATAGTCGTTATGTGCGTTTTTTTTATTATACGTTTATTTAACAGCAAAAAAAAATATTTGCATAATTTATGCTACCAACACAAAAGCCTTTCAAATCTAATGGTAACCCTGTCGATCGATTTACAATAAGCCGACTTATCAATTAGTAAAATATCGGTAACATACAGCTTGCGACACCAAATGCATATTATTAAACTTGAAAATGTATTCAATGTGGGTATAAAAAGCTAAAAAACATCTGACATTGGCAAGGTGACGGGTACAGAAAAAACGAAAAAAATATGTCACACACAGAAAATACGGGACCTTTAATCCGTTCTATTATGCATATAATTATTATTTCCGATTCACTATCAAAGAAAATAACAGTCCTTTTTGCATATGCTTTTGACGGAAGTGTGAATAAAAAATACGTCACCCTCAGGTAGAAAAAGGGTGACCCGAAGTGTTTTTTGAACGTAATGCGAGATCGAATGTATGGAGAGTTTTATAAGATGATTATTATGCATGCTTTCTCAGGAAGATTTAGTCGACACGTCGCCTAAGGCATGTGTTAAGGACTTCCTTGGGGTCTAAAGTTGTGGGGTAACCTTTTTGAGGGTTAACGGAAATTTTACACTAAGTGGACGGACTACTGATTTATTATTAAAAACATACAGATGTTTTGAGCTTATTATACCTGAAGGCTAATGTGACTCTGTGCTGAGTTTTTTTTATACGCAATATAATTTAACTAAGAACAACAAAAAAAATTATACTCAATCTTTAAAAACTTTTTAATTTTCTCTAATTGCGTTCTTTAATTATCACAACTTTTTATCACTTATATTTAAATACTGTCTAAGTGTGAAATTAAATAATAAAATTTGTTTAGCCTTTGGGTATTAAAATACGCAAGTGTATGTTAATACCCAAAGTACTTGTCTAGCTCATTATGAAGCAGAATAGTATTATACAATATTAAAGAAACTAGATTTTAGAACTGGTCTTGTTTCATCACATAATAATTTGAGAAGTCCTTAAAATAAAAACCCAATAAATAACAAATTATTGTGCTACTTTCGTCTAATATATTAACCATTGTTGTATATGTTATGAAAGACTTCAAAAGTGACCAAGTATATCATGCCAGTATGTATGTATGTATGATGGCGTGGTTGGTAAATACTTGCTATTCACGCCGCAGGTCGTGGATTCGATTCCCATCCAGGACATATGTTTGTGTGCATGAACATGTCTGTCTGAATGTAAGTATGTGTTTACAAAAGAGACGTAGTATATGTGGTATATCATTTATCTGGTTTCCATAGTACAAGCGCTGCTTAGTTTGGGATCAGATGGATGGGTGTAAATAATGTCGCAGGATATTACATAATAATAGTATCACCAAAATTTGTTAGTAATTAAAATATTTGGAGTAGATATAGAAAAAAATTGAATTAATTTCGTGTCTTTATAACTTCATCATTTTCTCCACTTCAAGAAAATTCTTCATCATCATCTGTCATGAAGAATGTGTCAATACTCTATGAATAGAAGTCCCTTACCTGTTACATTTGACCAATTTAATCAAAAGGTGTGTGATCGTAAATATAAAAAAAAACATTGTGTTACTTTCCATTGAATTTGAGGAGAGAAAGTGAAGATCAAACTCTCACATCTTCACTTTCAAACAAGATAATAACAAACGTAAAGAAACTTCCGCAAAACTGATAATGTTCTACAAAACCAAAGATCTATTCATACTTTTTTCTTTAAAAAAAATCCATGCACCATGTATTGAGGGTAACCCTTTGCTACTGTTTGTTTATTTTTTTATGGGTTTTAGTCCAGGTAATCCCATGTCCTCTCACCATAGAACCATCGATGGGTTTTGACGTATAAAGGGATTATTTTTTAATAGATAATTAATGATGTTATAACGGTTTGGTTGGTAGTACGTATTAGCTTTTGCATGAGTTATTATGATTTCGGTAATTAAATTTGATAGATTATTCAAATAAAATTGTATATATGTTTTTTAAATGTGTCTTTTTCTTTTAGTTGGGCAACATGCCGATGTTTTCAGCATATTCTGCCAGTGTCATGTAATGGTTGCTCATAACTGCTGTCTTATTTTCGTAGATACGAAGTTTGGAGATTTCTATGCAGTCTAAGTTAATATATATTTTTAATGTTAGTTTTTTGCCAAATGATACATATTTCACACATTCATCCATAACGTAATTAAACAATGGTGTCTGCGACATTTTGGCACTGTTACTTCTTTGTATTAAAGATTATAAATGCCGTATTACCTGTACGTTTAAGTATAATAATAGGTACAGACGCCACCATATCAAGCTACCCCAATCTGTCAAATTTCCCCAATTGAAAGTGAACCTTATGCTAATGTGATAAAGTTGAAAATCTATAAAAAAAAATTGACAGATTGGGGTAGCTTGATGTGCTGGCGTCTGTACATACACTGGCAACAAACCCCATCTCTAAAACTCCTTGCCACATGAACTACCTTGGTTGCTTCGAAGAGGTCACACTTTTATAGACAATATATTTTTTTATTGCAATGAAGAGGTATCATGAATGTTCATACCGATTCGATAACAGGGCAATTCGTTAGAATTAGATTGTTTGTATACCAATTTAAAGTTCATATCCGATCCTGACTTAAGTGAAGTCAAGTGCATATCAGGTTGTATAGTATAAAATGCTAAATCGAACAAAAGCGTCGGAGTTTCTAGTAAATGACAAAAACAAAAGACAGCTGAGAGGAAAGTTCGTCGACCTATGCCAACGTGGCCGTAACTTTCATTCTTAAGGCGTACCAAGTTAGTAACCTACTTTTCATTAATAAGGCAAGCTAAAAAAATGCAAGAAGAAAGTATCAAAGATTGAGCGCGCGAACTTTGCTAACAGTTGCCGAAAGATTAGAGTAGATGTGACACTGTTCCGTGAAACAATAAAGAAATATAATATATTTATAAAAATCGAATTCAATCAACTGCTTTAGATAAATTTAAGTAAAAAAAATGCTCAAACAATATACGATTGATATCTCATTTTGATTCTATAGATAATTAATACCTATAATCTTTGTCATATTGTAAATCAACAATATAATGTAAAAGGGAAGTAAGTTTCCCACTAGTTCAAATATTACTTTACCTTACAACATTGCGCTCCTAACATAACTTAAGAGTGTTAACTTATAGGTAGATGTGTAACACTTAACTTATAGGTAGATGTATAAAACTTAATACACGCTAAGTTTATTCCGATTCTAATAAAACAAGAAATGAATCATCCACATTGTGCCAACGTCAATTTTTCCCGGAGTTCCCGCCAGACGACGCGCCGAGACGCTGAAAAAAAATAATTAAAAAGACCGCCGGCGAAAGCGAAAGCACGCCGTCTGCTACGTAATTAGTACAATGGAGTTTCCTGACTTTGAACCCAGCGATATCATTTTTGTTCATCTTTAAATTATCGCTCCCTTCAGTTTAAAATGTTTGCCCTATTTCTTTTGAGTTAGCAACAAGTTTGACGCGTTTATTTTATGTCTGTGCTGATTATTGGTCTCATTGAGTACGCCTGTTTATGTTTTACGTACTTGGAAAGTATTCAACGAATAATATTCTGTATCAGTTCCAAGATAGGTATACGTAGACATATTTATGAATGGTAATACAAACAGGTGAGTATTTTTAAAGAAGGTCTTTTAGGAAAGTATTTAGTTTAACTTAAAAGCGTTTTTTCCTACTTCTTTTTCTAAATTATTTTCTTCCCTGTGTTTATATAGTATACTTATTGGTGTGTAGTTAAAAAAAACTATCTTGTTTATCTAAGGTTGTGTTAGTAGATTAGTAACCTTAAAAAATATTAAAAAATTAATAAAAGTATGAATATAAATGACTCAAATACCTCAATGCGCAGGTCAAATCTATAACAACAGAGTGGACAATTATTAAACTTTAATTGAAAACTAAGTTTACCTCTTTGCATGATAGTTCTTGGCACCCAACGCATTATAATAATAATCGTTGTATTCAATTTACATAGATTATTTGTATCTTACATTACATAATCATACGAGTGCAAATAGCATTAGTCAAAATGAAAACTATAAAACAAAATTTATAAATTAAGATCTTTAATCACTTTCCTAAAAGAAGCTTACCTTCAAACTGAGTCTTGAATCCTGAGGTTGAATACCAGTCAAATCTAAGTTATATTTCTAAATAAGAGCCTCAGAGTGCCGTTATAACATTATGATTAGAACAGTATATTGTTTATTATATAAAGTATAAGTTATCTTTTCACGAATTAATCACTGAACAATTTAAATTTAGTAAGATGTTTGGAGAGGACATTAGCTATTTTTCGTCCCGCTGTTGGCCACTTGACTCCTCCCATGATATACAACGTTAAACATATATGCTAATAAAACTATGCTTTTAAAATATGTATCCATGAAAAGAAATCGTTACAAACTTCAAACCGCGGAAACGCAGCGAGAGCGGAAAACCTTCAATGACTTTTACGTCTTGTCTCAATGAGTTGATACATTGTCGAGCTTCAACAGAAAATAAAAACTTCTAAGTACTGCATAAAATTACATACTAAAGTCGTATCACTGTCAAGATTGATAGAATACAATTCTATCAATCTTGAAAGTGATACGACTATCAAAATTATCGGATATTATTTTTCTACATCAAAATTAAGGAGCATACCTTATAGATATCGATGTTAACTTCATCTATTTTCATCATCTTTATCATCATGGCAGCATTGCCGGTCATGCGCTACTTGCATCCGGCTGTTTTCAGCGACCCTGATGAGATCATTGATATTTTTTAACTATTATAAATATGAATTAAAAATTTACATAAAATCGATATTTTGTGGTTTTTTACGATAAGTTATTTGTAATATTTATTAATATTATATTAAAATTTGTGATATTTTCTGACATACATATATTTTATTTTCTTAATTAAATTAGTTTTGGTTAGTGTTTAATTATTGGTTATTCATTTGATTAGTTTGCTATCAACGTGTTATCATTTTGTACTTTCTGGAATTATCCAGAATGAGAGTTACAATAGGTATATAATAAAATGTGTCAAGCTTTGCCTAAATGAAGCTAAGCTAGCATTTCTTCAAAATACTAAAGAATGATAATAATCGTAAACTTTCGCACTTATATTATTGCTAAATGCGAAAGTTTGTAAGAATGGATGTATGGATTTTTGTTACTCTTTCACGCTAAAACTACGGAACGGATTTTGATGGAACTTTATAGTATTATATATCCGAATTATAAATAAGGGATAATTTATAAAATAAAATAATAAACGCGGGGATAACCGCGGGGCAATCTAGTAAAACATAATGCCTCCTAAGTCTAGACTAGTCAGTATGTCCAAACGCAGATAGGGAGATTATTGGTACAAATTCTTGAGTCCTGCCAAAAAGTATAAGTGACATGTGTCTATTAAGAAAATTCTAGGTAGCAGTCTGGAGTCAAGAGCTTGGTGGTGTTATAACACTTATAACCACTTGCTTCGGAGAGCAAGTAAAGCCATCGTTGTTCCACCAGACTTCTCTATGCTCGTGTCTGATAGCTCGTCGCATTGGACTACGAAAATGGTGCAATATAGAGTACAGGGAATATCCGAAATATGACCCTTTTTAAGTTACATTTCCAGAAAAATCAATGTATACTACATTAATTGTTCTGGAAATGAAACTATGTACGGACATAAGTATTTTCTCATTAAGATGAAGAATAAAATATTATTCTTAGAACACTAGCGGTACATATTGGGAGTTTTAGTGTTGGAAAATATGTGTTATCGCATTAAACCGGTAAACTACTTCAAAATGATGTAAGGCTACTCATTCAGGCTTTTTTATTCTTTGATAATTATTCATTTTAAAACACAACGGTGTAGTAGTGGTATAAAGTATAGTAGAAACTTTACTTTATACCAAATGACTTGAATAACATTTATATAGGAACATTTTGAGAGCTAAAAAAAAGAAATATATATATTTTTTTAAATCATCAATCGAATCAACATATATATAATAAAATAATAAATAATAATAATAAAAAAGGTTTTTATTCACGTAGACTTTAAAAAAGCGCTTGTAAATAGTCAGAACATATTCGTAGTAATATATAATTAATTTCGAATTATTTCTAGGTACATATAGATATTTAGGTACACGGATTGTAGGAAATAATTTACAATAAGATTTATTTTATAACAGTAACGATATTTAACTAACTTAAATTAAGTTATTGTCAAGGATCATGTGTAGGTTTAATTATATTATTTATATAAAAAAGACATACAATCAAAATGTTTGTTTTTTACACATAACATTAACATGTGAATTGCATGTAATTCACACATTGGATATAGACCCATAAATGGATGTCCTGCTCGAGAGTAGAAATGGTAACACGAGGTGCCGAGGTAGTAGTGAGACGACCACCTTAACCACTGTGCCACATGCGCAGTCATTCTGTTGATAAATAGGATGTTAATTATTTGTAATAGAAATGAGTTTTTAGAAAAAGTGCTTATTACTATTTATCAGTACAGCATTATAAAAATAAAAACGAGTGTAAAACAACGCCCGCATTATGGAAATTAATCCCAGCGTCGCGGGGTACTGTACAAACATATATATAATTGACAGACACAAATAACATCCAGATTCAGGACAACTATCTATGGTTCACACAAATAGTTGTCCTGCGTGGGAATCGAACCCGGGACACAAAGTGGCGAGGCGACCGTCTTAACCGCTGCGCCACACGTGCAGTCAACTGCAGAAACTGGCTATGATAGAAAGTGAGAAAGAAAATGTGTGCTCGCATCTCTCTCTTTTACCCTTAGAGCCTGTGCACACCACGTTTTGGAAACGCGCGTCTACGGCGCGCTTTTATCCTACAGACCATTTTCCTTTTTGTTTGCATCGATATAAACGAGATGCTAACGCGCGTCTGTATCGCTACAAACGCGCGTCAACGGTGCCGCAACGGTTGTCTGGAAGATATCGCTGTAAGCGATAAGACCGCCAATTGTACCTTTTTTAATATAATTAACTTTATCATAAATTACGTTCTGTAAATGGTATACAATAAAGTGTATTTATCTTATCTTATATCTCAAACTCAACTTCCGTTCGCCCCGAAAAGACTTTTCGTAACGCTTCACATTCACCAGCTTATTCCCCAAGTCAAGCGTGCCTAAAAAAGTTTCACTTCAATAAATCTCTACGTCTTATTACTCAAAACATTTTGATAAATGGATCGTTCAGTGTTGAAGAATAGGTGAGTGGATATTTTTGACTCCGCGCCGTGATATCTCTTGGCCAAGCGCCCACTGCGCTTGTTACAACCCAGTCAACCAGTGAGAGAGCATTATTCATGCCTAACTGGATAATAGCATTAGTAGGTACAGACTGAACATTGAATATTATAATAATGTCTATTTTAAATATCATAAAAGCGATGTTTTCGTCTTTTCTCTTTGAAAATCGTTTCAAACAAAGTTTATATATGATAATTTCTAGAGCATTCTATCGATTAAAAATATCAAAACACAGTTGAAATTATTATAATAGATATATTATAATGTTGAAATAATTATTCGTTTTTTTTTCTATAATGAATGCACAGAGAACCTTACGATAAGCGTAACCGTAAGCAATGTATCAAGGACATCATTCGCATGTGTTCTAGAAACCACACGGACGTTTCATCATCATATCAGCTGAAAGACGTCCACATTTACATTTAGCGGTTTCCAGCGTAAGCACATGTGGCGCAGCGGTTAAAACTCCGTGTCCTGGGTTTGATTCCCGCGCAGGACAAGTATTTGTGTGACCCATAAATAGTTGTCCTGAGTCTAGATGTCTGGATGTACTTTGTGTTCATCAATTATATGCTTATAAAGTACCCCTCAACACAGGGATTAATTTACCTAGTGCGGGCGTTGTATGATAAAAATCGTACTTATGGTTTCTTGTGGACATAAGAACTTGATGTAAAGGGTCCACCTTTACGTCCAGTTCGTTAAAAATTAACAGTCATAGCCAAGGAAATTCATTAAAGTGAACATATGAAAAAATAATGATTAATGCCCGGTTCCTTTATTTTACGATCCGTCATTGGACCAACGTTACCATCCGTAATTCAGCTACCGATACCGATGCAAAACTAGTGTTCCACAATGCCCTACCTGCGACGAACATCCGTAGTTTAAACCACCTACGACTCGTTCCGCGATGAACCTCTCGCTCCTCTTCACGATTAGTTATAACAAAACGTCGTACGTCAATTATGCGACTAAAATCATTTATTATTCTGTAATATTATGTGAGTAATAGTACAAATTACTGTACTTATAGTTACAGTAATAATTTAATTTGCGTTTTAGGTTTAAAATATTTATAAATCATTACTATTGAAAATTTGATGTTACGAGTGCATGGTGTGAACAAAACGCGTAACAGGAAAGCGCATGGCGCATGCGTCTGTCGTCTGACGTCTGTCCAAGAGTATTTCATGGTTTCTAAATAAGTTTTTAAATTGAGTATTTAATCTAAGGTTTGTGGTTATGAAATCTTAGAAGATAGAAAAATAATCAACCCTTTCTAACGGAAAACAAAGCCATGAATTCTCTATCAGTTTCAGAGCTAGACATCACGGAAATCTCCTCAAACACTATGTTAACTACCAAAATAAAATACAAACGACTGGTAAACCGACCGAATTCGACTAGTAATCAAAGCAGTAACGCCTCGTTATTTTGACAGTTCCGTGACAGTAGAAAATATTTATAGGAACACTTTCGAACGCATCTCCATACAATAAGCTTACTAACGTCCTCCCATCCGTTAGTAACCAGACGTCGGTTATTTGGATAACGACTAGTATTTTATAGGAACGGTTTTGCGTTACGCCTGGTAGAAATTCTAACTATTCGTAGTTGAAACGATTCGTTTTTGGAATATAGGAACCGGGCGTAAGCCGATTAGTGTCTCACTGCAGAGTAAGGACCTTTACAATGAGAGACCACAAGCCATAGTCCCATATCCTATTAAGGAATGACATACTTCACATGACATCAAGAATATTTGGTATCGAGATAAATGTCAGACATGCAGATTTCCTCACGATGTAATCCTTCACGGTTGTAAATACGAGATAACTAATATCTGATACGCACATGAATTTAAAAATACAGTGGTGCGTAGGTACCTTGTCTTTGAACTTGAGACTACTGACTAACAGTCTAACCACTAGGCTATCTCGTTCTTAAAATATACAGCAAAGTATATAGGTACCTACATACAAAACTCACATCAAAAGTAATTTCATGAGTAAAAGTAAACGGGCGAAATGAATGGCATGAAACCCTACATGTCTTTAATTTGCCGTCGAAGCCTCCAAAATAAGCATACGGGCCACATTTAAGCCAATTTTTCCTCTTTATATTGAAAACTTGAAAATTAATTCCTTCGTCTAATTTCCTTCACGTGAAATATGAGGCCATGTTATACTCGACGCACACACGCGTCACGCAAATTTCGTTACGTCGCCATAGGGTTGCCGAAACTACCCCCCCGCCACGCCGTGGCATCAATCTTCACCCCCGCGCCACCTACGATCGTATAATACAATAATATATGTCTAACTTTCGGACCGGCCCTGTAGGTAGCTCCATCCTCGTCTCCCTAACAGAGGATAAACAAAAGTGTGACAAGGATAGACATAGACGTGGGGGCGTCCTAAAGGGTGTAGGGAGTATGTAGGGGGTGCTAGCTATTGAAATTGAAGCGGGGTTTAGGCGCGGATGACGCCTGGCTGGAGAATGGATGGAAATTTCCTCAATTTAGCGTTTTCGCCAACAAAGGATGTTGTTTAATTTTTGGTTTTTGTCAGACAGTGAGGTGTGCTGATTGTTGTGTGAGCCAGGTGGATAAATAACAATGGGAATTATTACTTTGTGTGGAAGAAGAAATTAAATTTTTCTTTTTCACTTTTAGCTAGTTGGATACTTCTACGACATGTACGAGTATGCTACTTTTAATTTGTAGTCGGATGATTAGATAGATTCATATTTTGACATTACAAATATTATACAATTTATCTAGGTCATACGAACTGATCTTATATTCTTAACTGGTAGTCTCTTTACCTAACTAAAGGTCCTCCCTTTATCGTATGAACAGTGGTTGTTCAGACCTGGTGTCAGAGTTATTTAAGCCGCCCAACATGCCTTTGTTTTAACGATTCTATTCTAACGAATCTAACGACAACAAGCCGGATACTTTAAGAAATAAAAGCACTTTGACCTTCAGCCATCTAGACTGACCGCGTTACTAGTTGCTGATCACTTACTAACCGTATTTACAGTGCACAATATTACTAATACGGTCATGTAGTAGTTTAGGGGAAAAATTCTATACTAACTTTAGTTGTCACAGCATCTAACCCACTGCTGTCATAACGCGTAATACGACTGACATACAGTCACGAAGTTGAATACTTTTTATTTATTTATTAACCAACTTACATTAACGGTTAGACCAAACATATAAGTTATAGGTTACATATTAAGCAAATGTTAATAACATTTACAACTTATAATATACTTAATAGTTATATTTTTACATTAAACATGAGAATAGAATAATATTTAATATTTAAATAAACATTTTGCGATAACGGAATCACATAAGTATCACTATCCGAAAACAATCACCCGGTTATTGAGCTAGGAGTAGCATTATTTTCAAAATAAAGATTGACTGTAGCTAGAAATCTCGGTTCCGTGCATGTAAATAAGTCCAAGGATGGATCATATTATAAAACTTTATTGTTATGAGTGAGATAATGACTAACGACATCTATTAGATATTACCACTATTTAGTCGATACAAATGTTTTACTATTTTATTAAGGGACGTAATACATTAATAATATACAATTAACTTTTTGTTGTTCTACGAGTCAATGTTGCCAATATTTTGGACGCTTCACTTTGACAATTTTGCTGAGCCGCAACTACACGGCCCTAGTCAAAGCATGAATGTGTATTTATTCATTAATAAATGATATGTTTGTATATATAGGTCGTAAATTACTAGATATATAGATTTACAAAATTGATTTCAATAATAATTTGTTATTGCTGTCTTATCATTTTCTTTACTTCTTAAACTACGGGCTATCGAAACTTTACAAATATATTATACAAAATATTAGTCAACATTTTTACTGTACGTATAAGCAGCACCATAAAAAGTTCTTTTTTACAATAGACTACACTCAGTTTCGCTGTAATTAATCCATTAAATCTATTAGTAACCCTAACGACTCATCTAAAACAGTATAACTATAACAGTATAACAAAAAAGCAAGATTCCCATCCGAACTCAATTAATTAAGCCACACAACTTTGAGGCGATTTATATTCGAGACGGGTGTTTGTGCCTTTATCTGTTTAGCTAGGGTTGTTATGAAGAGGTTTTATTGTCACACGGTGTGAGCTCGTTTCTTGAAACACTTACCTATATTGCACGATGTAATATGGAAAGCTACTATACGAACTGTGTATCTGCATGTATCTCCTTCTACATAGAATGTTAAAATATATAAGCGTGGAATACGATTTTTATAGTAGGGCCAATTTAATAGATCACATTTGACATCTGTCGGTTACTAGTAAAGTGAATTTTAAAATGACCTTATTTGGTAATTATTCCAATAGAGATAAATCGTAATTGCAAAAAAAAGCAAATGTGCAGTTCTAACGACGTAAAAATAAATAATATTCGGTTAAGGTTACGTTGTTGAATTTTGATGAAGTGTCAAATGTGATCCATTAAATTGGCCCTATTTTAAATATGATATTTATAGTTAGCTTAAAAAGCTTTCACTGCTTCTCTGTATACCTAAGTGAGATAGAGATGGCGATGAAGAGGCGAGCGATATCTTAAGCCATCTTTAGTAGTGTAGTCTGAATTTGTAGTTAAGATAATATGCCATGGTTTAAATTAAAGATATAGTGCAGGTGATGCCAAATAGTAGGTACCTACTGTAATACTCGCCGTACTGTGAGCTACGTACGACAGGTACCGTGATGTCAAGGGCGAGTTTTCTATCAATCAAACTTCACTGGTGTATAGCATAACTTATGTATTTTATTACATTTAAAAAAATAAGAATCACAATAATTATTCACAACACTAATTTTATAATATAGCACAACCTAATTTTCGACTGACTGACATAATTTTATTTTTTTTAATGCAGTCAAACACGTTCTAATTTTAAATTCTATGTCCAGCTATTTTAGAACAATGAAAAGAGATTCTAGCTTCTAACTCTCAAAAGAGGTGTTATAGGAGGGCAATATCATGTAATAATATCATTACAATACTTTTGATAAGTGACTTTAACGACATTTTTATTACTTAGGTAACTAAGTTGGTTTCCCTATCGCAAGTAAATCCATTGACGTAGTACCTACTAACTTTATACGACATTTTGTAATGAAAGGAATATAGCAAGGGTTTGGTCTTAAAAATACATAAATAATAGACGTCTATAAAATAATGTATTTTAAATCGTAATATGAATGAATTCTTTGCTTGAACTTAACATTTCGTACGGCGGTACGGAACCCTTCATCTGAATGTTCAACTCGGACATTGTCGAGTTTTTGAGATTAGATTTTTTATTTATTTGTGTGTAATTGATAAACTCAAAAACTTGAAGATAGATTTTAAAAATTCTTTCATCTATTGAATGCTACTTTATCAGAAAGCAACATGGTTTGTATTTGATTAATAAAAAGTTTGGGATACCTACAAATTAGAGTAATACTTACCCATAACCCAAGGTTTAAAAAAAAACCTGGAAATGTCATAATTTGGCTTAAAGTACAAATCCTCCTAATATAATAAATGGGAAAGTTTGTGAGTCTCGATTGTTCTAGCGATTTGTTTATTACTCTTTCACCTAAAAACTACCGAACGGATTTTGATGAAATTTTGTAATAATATAGCGTGCATTATATATCCGAATGACATATAGGTTATAATTTATAAAGTTTAACGCGGGTAAAACTGTGGGGCACAGCTAGTTTAAAATACTAATTTAAAATTAGTATTTATTGTATGTTATCTATCAACCCGTACAAAGCCGGGCCGGGTCGCTAGTATTTTCTATAGTGCTTAAAAGGAATGATTTATTTGTTTACAGTTATATTGCGACGCAATTTCCATACATTATCCCTTACACCCTGGGCGATCAAATTAAATTAAATTTCTTCTATTTGTTTCCATTTGTAAGATATGTATGTTATGATTGTGTGCTGATATAGCATGAGATTTAATTCTGCCAAAAGTGGGCAATTAATATTTTTTTTATAATAGGGGATTGTGTTGTCAAGGGTTACTAAAGCTAGATGAAAGTTTGGAAAAGGTTTGGTGTGTGTTCTAATATTATGATAATTATTTTAATGCATTGTAATGAGCAAAATATTACGTTTTTGATTCCGGAGATAAACAAAAACAAGGTCTCACAGTTTAAATGTCTTATTCGCACACTGACTTTACTGATATTTTTAAATATTTGCTATTTTTTCATACAAACTACTCCTGACAATAACTAAAACATAAAAGAATGATTTGTCCAATTTGGTGCAGTAGTTTGAAAGTTATGAGCGTACAAACATTCCGGTGATTAATTTTATTTGTATAGAATTATTTATAATACCTTAGGCCAAAAATATATATTATATAACAAAGGCATTATATACCAGTATACTTTAGGACAGTGCAGAGAGACTTTATTAGGTGCTCTGACATTTTACAATAAAATTAAATGAACTTCTTCGTGTACAGTTAGTTACTTACCATCTATATTAAATCCTACTTATATAGATGAACACAGTATGCTGACGATCACGATGTTTGGTTCGCTCGATTTTCGGCCATGGCGACCACTTTGTTGGTGCGCCCTAAGATGACTACCATAGTCAATCTTTTTAGTAAATTACTGAGCGCACGTAAGTTTCCACCAATATTATTGTATTGTATTGAATATAATATAATAATACATACTAGATAGATACACTTATATATAACTGAAGTTATAATCTTTAAAGTAAATTAATAAAACTCAAAATGTCAGCCATATTATAAAGGAGACGAACGTCACGTTACTTTGTAATTAAATTGCAAAAGTTTCGATTCCACACCACCATCATATTAATAATAAGAGGCTCATATCTAAAAATAATCGCTCACAAGCTTATCTACAAAGTAAACTCTGCCTACATACATTTTAATAAATGTATGTATATATCTAGGTACGCATATACCCTCCCATTTAAGTGAACTACACCTATCTCACCCAAAGTATGTAGGGGCCCTTATCTCGCGCGTCAGGCCCATACTTAAGCTGGAGGGTAACTTGAAATAGGAATAGTCGCATTAGGCCCAAAATTACAGGCGACCGTCACAGCCTAACGTGGTAAAATTGCCCGACCACCTGGGGGGTTTAACCCTCTAACACCCTCTTAGTTTAGCGACGACTTGAGACTTAAGAACAAGATACGACAGTCAAATTTCAACCTTCTTTATTGGAAGTTAAGATAGCTGTTTCTTGGTTGTGTTTTGCAAGATCTTGGACTTTGAAGCTGGGAGTAAAGGTTAGCGTTTGACCCCACTTCGCGTTTCGGTCCGCGCGTCCCTCAGGGTGGGAGGGTTGTTTTAGTCATCAATAATGTTAGAAGGTAAGCTTTAGTGGATACGTGTCCTATTCGTTATATGGATTGCTTTATGTGAAATGTAAAAGCACAAAAAGAACTGCGTGTATAAATTTGCAACATACTCCTGCCTTACTGAATTAAAATTGGAGATGTTAGTATGAAGTTTACATCTGTACTCGTATATTTGAGTGTCAATAATAGCAATATTTTTTTAAGACGACGCCTATTCTAGTCAATTAAATCCCTGTATTACATAGGACTTTTCAAACATTTAATAAGACAGTTCACTTCAATTCATAGATACAAAACCCACCCAGACTCAGAACAACTAGTTACATGTGGGTCACACAAATAGTTGTCATTAATTATATGTTATTATTGACCTACACACAGTATTGACTATCTTTAATTATTTTTTACCAGTCGCGGGTTGCTGGAAGAAATTTCTTACGAAATAATCAGATCCTATGTACTATTCGTTTCCGTTTTGTTATACATTCTATGTATTTTTTGTGTGTACATAAAAATATAAATAAAAAAAATGTATGCATGGAAACCGAAACGTGAAGGTGCCCAGATAGTAATGAGGAGACTATCTTAACATCGTATAGTCGCACATTAATTAATTAATTGTTTTTATTTCTTCACAGTTTAATCGAGATATATATTACATTCCATCAATATATAATCTGTGGCTTATTTTTAACCGGGACAGAGTGGTTAACGCCGGATACCCCGTGGTTCGTTTCCCACCCGCACTTAAGTTTATACAACTTATTTTAAGGATGTTTGAAACTTTTGTTATTTTTGGTATTCAAAAGTTATAGCTCTGTTTTTAGTTGGGCTGTTAAACCCTGAACGGTTTAACAGTAAATTCTTGTAACAAATCAAATTCAAACAACATGTCTTTCCAAAATGTTTATAATTTATAAAATCTACAGCTATTTCAAGTAATATAAATCTGTCTTATCCCCACTAAGACATTACGAGACCACGTAACGACAATCTCCCGGCTTATCAATCACTGTGGATGGAAAGGCACTACACCGAGGGGCTGCTGAGGGATTCAGAGGTATACACGCTACGTGTATATGTTATTTAGAGAATTTTAAGGCTTATGTTGAATCAATAGGATTGTTGGAAACAAAGATATACAATGGATAGATGATATATGGCTGACAGTTCAAATAAAATCAAGCGACAAAACTATTGTGCCTGTTGCGGAGATTAAGATTTTTAAAAAAATACCATCCAATCCGACTAGCCCACGAACAGTTCCGTAGAAGATTATCAGTCATCTAGGTAAGAAAATTTTTAAATCGCTAAACTAACATCTCGAAGTAATCCTCGAGTCTTATTGGACGTCACTGCTACGCCGTAGCACCGTAGCTCAGTGATTTTATATCTTTTCACTGCCATCTAGGTTCATAAATATAAACAGCGTTCAAATCCAATAATCCTTCTATTCGACAACAGATGTCGCCATAACATATCGATCTTATTAGAATTCTAATTGCAACCACTAAAATTCGTTCTACTTAGATGTTTCTTATACGAAAGTGGTATAATAGGCACTCATATTAGATTTTCAAATCCAAATAGAATATCAATTCTATAAAACCATGCCTTAGATTAAAACAGCCCTCTAAAGATTTGTATAAACAATCACAGTAGGTACCTTCTACAGCTCTTTATTACCGTTACGGTAGTACTCCTCAATTTAAGCTTAAATACACTGTACCAAAGCCATTTGGAGGGAATTTACTTCGGCTGTTCCGCAGGTGAATACCAACTGTCAGCGTTTCAAATGGACGGGGGTGGAGGGGGGAGGTTGAGTGTACCTATTTGTCTTGGGGAGACATGTGATCGTTCGCTATGTTTGTTTATTTGTGCTTAGTGTGGTTCAGTTTATGTAAGTTGTATGTTACATGTACGTATAGTGATGGTGACCCAGTTCGCTTCCAAATTAAACATACTTTATATGTACGCTAATTTGGTGTCAGATAAAAAAGATATATCCTGACCTTGGTATTCACATCTAGAACTATATAGTACAAGAATGAGAAAACTATATCATGTTAAAACTAAAGATATCATAAATAAAATATATGTATATATAGCACTAGCTCAACTTATATTAATTTATTTTATTACTGGATGGGGCGGGACATCAAAAACCCAATTCTTAGAGCTTGAAAGAACCCAAAGGTTACTTTTCAAAGTCATAATTGTAAATCATATCGCTTTGCCACTGGGGCACTATACGCACTCAGCAACATGCTCACGATTAGGCAAATATAATATACTAAAAGTTATATATTATATAATATACTAAAAGTTCACAGCACTATCAACATTCTACAGAAATATCACACTAATATTATAAAGGCGGAAGTTTGTGAGTGTGTGAGTGCGTGAGTGTGTGAGTGTGTATGTTTGTTACTTCTTCACACTAAAACTACCGAACAAATTTTGATGAAACTTTGTAGTATATAACATTATAGCTTATATATCCGAATAACACATAGGCTATAATTTATAAACATTAATGCGAGTAAAATCACGGGGCACAACTAGTACTTAATAAAAGCCTTTGATAGCCCCATATTAAAAGTAAATTTGCACGTCAACAATATTCTAGACAATTCGCTTACTACAGTCTTCGAACGGCATATATTCGATTTCCAATTTTATTTACTTTACACCAAAAATACCACTATGAACTAACACAATGCTACAAATGTTACAAACTTGCCTAATCATAACCCAGTAATTAGTCGGCCGTGGTTTACGACGCAGTTAAACTTGGGCAGTTATCGCGGGGTGACTGGTACCCAGAATTGCCAGGTAACACCAGCTTGGATATACGACTTTAGTTTTGGCAGCGGCTTATGTAACTTAATGTTGTTTCGTATATTAGGGGACTAGTTTAGTATGTTGCAGGAAACTGAGTTCAATTTTAATGTGGGAAGAACTGACATGAATTTTCACTACTTTAGGTGAACTTAAAATCTAATATTTCATATTACTGAAATCTATCTTGATTGTAGAGACTATTTACATATATATTTTTCTTTTTATATTTATCTACTGACATTTATACATTTGTATATTATATATCACAAAACAATGCTTACAATAGATATGAGTGGAAGTATTGTTAGTACAATAAATCTATCATTACTTTGATTCCTCGTGACCAGATAAACCAGCAAATTATTAAAGCAGTTTTTGCCATTTATGGACAGATTCATGTTTTATTTTTAATGTTAATAATTAAATAAAGCTCAACTTTAATGAGCGATTTGTGATTCATAAAAAGGCATTATATCAAGACTATTTAGGTTTATGAGTCTAAGTGAAAAACAATGATCTCAAATAAATCAATTGCACGCTTGTAAAAATCGACTACTTAAATTGCATCATATAATTTTCGAGGCGGCCGACAAATTATATTATTGAGAACTGTCAAATTTAATAGAGATAATTCAGAGGATTACGCTCATCTACTCTCTCATCAAAGATTGCCAATAATTAAATAAGAACTTGCGTTAGTTTTGCAGTAGAATAGTTGGTTGCTTGGTTATTTTTTTTCCAAAACAGATTTAATCTAATAACTATTTATTTACAACATTAAAATTGATAGTATTTTAACCAAAATCATATGGACCTAAAAGTAGTGTCGCTGGGTCGCGTACTACTCGTACTATAGAACAAAAAATAACAATAAATGTTCATTGGTGTAGTATTGATATGGCTTTATTTTATAAAGCCAAATTTTATAAAGAATATTAAAGAACTATCAGGCATGCAGGTGTTCTCACAATGTTTTCCTTTACAGTCCTAAGTAAGAGAAAATTAATTTCTAATATACACATGAACTCGAAAAGTCAGTGGTTTGAACTCGAGATCACTGAGTCTACGATTCAACAGTCTAACCAACTCCCCTTAGGGCTGTGGTGGTAGTATGAGAAGTGTCCTCTATTGCCGTCACGTGCAAGCACATCCGGGATGACAGCGATTTGTTTGTGGCCCAGTCGCTTTGCCGAGGCAATAGGGCAGGGCAACCCAGAGACCGGGGTACGGGTCCCGTACATCTGGGACAAGGTGCAAAACGGGGAACCAGAGCAGCACACCCGAATTCCCAGGGCTCTCCCTATCAGGCGCTAAGAGAAGTCCACGGCAGGTTAGGTTTAGTCGGTGCGAGTCCAACATACCCACCCGCAGACTCTTTTGCGGGAGGCAATCTTAAATGAATGCCTATCTCGACTAATGGCACTATTGCCTCGCTGGATAATGCGCAATGCAGATCTGCAGTTGTGGTTGGAATCCAGTCTTCTGTTCGGTAGAGGACTCAACCAAGGGTTTAAAAATACATAAGACCTAATTCTTAGCAGCAATCCGGGTCCATCGCGTGGTAGTGGAGGGAACACTCGACAGAGTTTGAGACTTGCGACTCAGATGCAGGTTTAAGGGGGCCCCCTGTGATGCATCAACACTCACCTTCTCTGTCTCTCAGTGTTTTCCCCTCTTGCTATCCAAATTTGGTATGATCCTAGTAATGGCGCTTTGGTTATTCGTTCCAATATAAAACTTACGGAAGTTCTCCATCACTTGGTAGAGGAGGGAACACTCGACAGAGTCTGTGACTTGCGACTCAGATGTAGGTTTAAGGGGGCCCCCTGTGATGCATCAACACTCACCTTCTCTGTCTCTCAGTGTTCTCCCCTCTTCCTAGCCAAATTTGGTATGATCATAATAATGTCGCTTTGGTTTCTCGTTCCAATAAAAACCTTACAGAAGTTCTCCATCGCGTGGTAGAGGAGGGAACTCTCGACAGAATCTGAGACTCGCGGTCCAGACATAGGTTTAAGGGGGGCCCCTGTAATACATCAAAGGTCACCTTCTCTGTCTCATAGAAAAATAGAGGAAGAGGGGAGAACACTGTTCTCCCCTCTTCCTAGCCAAATTTGGTATGATCCTAATAATGTCGCTTTGGTTACTCGTTGCAATATAAAACTTACGAAAATTCTTGAGAATCCTAAGTCTTTTAATAGGTTCTAGAGGGATTTTGCTGGTATGGCACCACTTCTACGGCATATAAATTAACGGAAACCCACATTATTAGTATAAATAATATATATTATCAGTGTTATGACCTATTTGAGTAACTATATTAATGTTAAGAAGTGACACTCCATTATCTTTGTTTACGACACCAGACAAATAATGCCAAAACGTGATGGATGATAAGTACTAGGTACAGAAGCAGGATGTTTTAGTAACTAAGGATAAAATATGGTTCTCCTCAGGAAAACAGACTTGATAATAAAGAACGGGTACTAAAATAGAAAAAGAGAAAATGAGGTACACTTTTCATCAGATACTACTCTACCCTGAGATAATATCTGATTTGGTTGATTAATTTCCATAATCAATTTGAATATCATACTATATCTGTTTATGACATCCAAGTAGAGAGATGCCATAGATTACCCTTTATATTCAACTCAATTAAAATAGATTTTAACTATTTAATATGCTGATGTGCAGTAATTGTAGTTTAGGGATACAACACAAATTGAATTCTTTTTATCTCTTTGATGTAAAACTTCATTACGAACGTTTGACTTAAGCTGATGAATGCGTTACAAAAAGTGTGACTGGGCGAAGTGAACGGAAATTGAGAGGGAGATATAAGTTAGTTTGGCTAAAAAGGGGCAAGAAAGAGACGTGCGAGCACAAATTTTCATTGTCCCTATTCCCATAGGCAGTTACGTTTCGTATGTCTATTTTATATTTTATGTCTATGTGTCTATGTCTAAGTTTGCTTCAGTCGTGTGGTCTAAAACACGCTCGTTTTTTATCGTATGGATAGTGGTTACCCAGGTATCAGAGTTGTTCTAGACGCCGAGTAGGCTTCTGACATGGCAACATGCACCATGACGTCACATGGAACCTATAGTTTGTACGTGTATTTATGTGTAGTAATCCCTCGTGTCATACAGCTAGTCGTATCGGCTTTGATTAGGAACAGTCTCCATCAGAAAGGAGAAAGTTTACATATTATACTAAACCAGCTAAACGTTTAAAATGTGATATTTCAGCGGAATCTTTTTAAAAAGATCGGCCGTGCAGCGTCGATGTTGGCGAATAGACTTACGTCAGTTTAAGTTGGTTTTAAGCCAGATCAGTCTTAGTAAATACGCCAGCTATGGCAGGGATATACGATGAAGGTAGGCTGTGATTTACAGGCGGCTATGGATTATCAAACATATGTTTCCTACAAGTACCTATTGGAGATTTATATAAGATAAAATTAATAATAAAGTATGGCACTCATATATTGATCTCGGAAATGTGAATTGTAGAATAAGTGTTAGGTATAAAAACAAATTCTTTGATATGAATGCTTTTCTTTTGCTGTTATTAGGCTTTATCCAAAGAATAAGTTATACACAACCATATAACTATACTTTTAGCGACTTCAATCAATAAAAAGTCCAATTGGATTTTTTCTACGTGTGGTCTGATATCTTAGCCGATTCTGAAAATGTGTTCATTATTTAGTATGCGCGCGGTTACCTATGTGACATGTTCCCTGTGAAACATTTTATACTAAAATCACATATTGAACGAAGTGCAGCACTGCTTTTAATTTTATTTTATCGGGACTAGTCCCTCCCTTTTACCCACTACTGCAACTCCTGCAAGCCAGGATCAACAGTGGCACACAATTAAATGACACTGAGTGGTGAGGCTAAAGCATTGCCCGGGAAATAGCTTTAAGTGCCTTGTATCCCGCAACGAATTTAATCAGAAAGAGGCAAGCAGGAGATAGAAAATGAATAGTGTCACTTATTTTGCTTAACTGCTTTTGTGTATCGTTCTTAATAGAAAATCACTGAAAAGAGTGAATTTCTTTTATTAACATTAACTACAAATCTACTTTCAGTTTACGTGCCTTTTTCCATGTCGATTTAGATCAGTTCCTGCCTAATCTGATTCAGTCTCCTACTAGAGTTATACGGGCTACTCGTATCAGATCTCAAATCCCGAACCCGATGCCAAATTAAAAAGAATTTGGTAATATGGCAGGTATTGGTGGGTTGTATATACATTACATCATGACGAACTACCTACAACTCCTCATGTAGTTTTAAACAGCACTGTTATACCATATACGGACAAATTTAAGAATTTAGATATTTATGTAAATTGATACGACTCTTTCCTCTTTCCTTCTCCACAAATACGAGATACTCTAAGATGTACTAAGATGTATGCTTCTGCTAGCTCTCTAAGACGCCTGTGAAACCTTCTCCCTACTGCTACCCAAATAGCATTTGCGCAGTCCTTGCTTGTCCTCCCTATCCTTGATAAACTTGAACAACGACAAAACTTTTGAATATTGATTCATATTTGGTTTGAATAAATTTGATCACGTCTCTGAATTATGCACTAAATTCAAGCAGTCATTACCCATTAGACTTCGTCGGAATACTTATATTTTCAAGCTTCTATACAGTATTCTGTTCAATTCCCGTAGTCTTCTCTGCGTAAAGGAACGCTTCAAGTTTCCTATCCATCCAAAGGCTCTTGAGTTTCTGTCACGATTGTGGTAAATGATCTACTACGAGTAACACGACTCTTTATCGAATACATATACGTACATATTCATTTTTTTATGCAACAATTTGTCTCGTACAGAGATCAAATATATGCTCTACCGGGTATGTTATAATTTCTGTGACGAAATTTTTTGACAGTTCCTATAGAAATATGTATAGGTACATTGTTGTACAGGCTTGTAAAGTTATGTAAGTTCTTTACCTTCTAATTGAATTCATCTTTGAACCAAACTTACACACAGCCAAACCCACGAAGTTCACAATTACTTTAATCAAATTCCAAACCACACATCAAAGCGTCAGTTTTTGCCAAATCTCCCCTATAATTAGACCGCGGGCGAACGAAGTTCGTTCATCAAGATACGCCTGCGTTAGTTTAGTCTTAGTTTAATGTATGCACATTATCTAAGCAAGTTCGGTACGCTTCTATTTCGCCCCAACCTCCTCTCGGTTCGTTACGTGTGCTCAATTTACTTGGTCTTATGTAAAGTTATGTGGGTGTGTTATGGCTTGGGTTATATACTCGACAAGTTATACTCTAATAGGTATATACGTGAAGGACCGTAAGAAGGTTCCTTATATACAGGTATAATTTAGACTAAAAATATATTATTAAATTGCTTATATACATAGACTCACGCCTGTTTGCCAAAGGGTAGGCAAAGACAAAGGATTTCTATTTGTCACGATCTTTCCGCACTACTTTTGCCTCGTTAACTGTTATTATATTTATTCTTCATACATGGTCGCCCGTTTATAGTATTTCTGACACGAACTTTATTAAGTATATGTCCGATTTGGTTAGATAATATTTTACAAGCTCTTTCCCATTCGGTAAAGTGCTTGATTATTGTAATTATGTGTACAATTTCATAGACGACCTGTGTCTAAGCCATGTAGGCTAAACGGGCGTCGTTTTGTTCCGGAGGATGGTATTTAATTAAGGAACCGAATTATCCTTGTGTAAAAATAAAACTTGTGTCGGAGTCTTGCCATCGACACAGAACTATTTTGATTCCTGGTTTCCTATAGGTTTTCATGTTAGAGCACGCAGATTCTTATATCATTCTAAGTAGTAGACCTACATAACCTCGAGAGCCAATACTATAAACGTTCACCGTTGGACAAAGGTCTATTTAAAGGTTAATTTGTGTGTATTATTAGAAAAGTTTTAATTAATATTTTTTTATAAGTAAATTAAATTGAATCGTGTTTTGGTATAAATTAATTTCTAAAAAAATATAACCAAATACGGCATATTTATGAAGGTAATATTAGGTAAGCGTGGTATTTGGTAAATAATTACCGAAAAAAAACTTGGCGATGAATACAGCTAAACTTCTATCCAAAAATACATATAAAGAGACCTACTAGATTTACTAACTATTAGGTTTACTTTAAGCTATAAAACTTTAAAGAACTTTTTAAGAAACAAATAACTGTCACAGTTAAGTATAGAAAAATACATATACAGGGACTCTTTTTACATGTATTTTTGGATATTTAATAGAGACAGTTATGTGTTTCCAATACGATTACTTATAGCTTTATGATAAACTCAGTAAATCGAATAGGTTTCTGATTATCACATCGATACCAAATGTCATGCAGGTTACAATAAGAAATAAGTTACAAACTCTTATACACCAATAAGAGTTTTATAGGTATTCATAGGCAGTTGTCACCGATCCGTAAATGTTAGGCATCTGTCCATAGATGGGTGACCGCCATAGCTTTTTAATTTCTATACATCTCTGTAGTTTGTTAACGTGCCTGTTGGGTTGTCAATCCCGGTTGGAATCACACAATAGTACTTAAACCACGTCAGAGACCTACCCGAGACCTACCAGGTAACTCCTGCCAATACGAGAAGTATATAAGAATTGTATATCCACGTCTTTTAACAACGAAATGCTATTACTAAAACGTAAGTAATCGGTAGATTTGTCATCTGACAAGTTAAATTGAGACCAATTGAAATTCAATTTGCAGCAATAGTTTGTGCAGAAGACGGCATTATTGTAACTGTTGGGGAACTCATTAACAAGTGAAAGTGCACCATTATTCATTGTTGGAGTATGTTTTGAACTGTGGCAGCCATATAATTTGCTAATGCAGCATTTTTTAAGCGACAGCATAATAGTGAAAGGCTTTTTTTAAAGACATCGCCACCACTAGGGAATATAATCCCTGTGTGGCGGGGTACTTTACAAACATATAATAGACGGACATAAAGTACATCCAGACTCAGAACAAGTATGGGTCATACAAATAGTTGTCCGGCGCAGGACTCGAACCCACGACACAAAGAGGCAAGGCGACTGTCTTAGCAGCTGCGCCACACGTGCAGTCGTTTCATCCTGATGCTCGAATTATCTGGGTTATATGGGAAAGAGTGACGTCATTATAAGGATGGGTTATCACTCATCATAAGTGCTTGGTTAAGATGAGCGTTGATGTTTCCTATATAATTGTACCTCCTATATAATTGTTTATTAGCCGTGTAGTTGTCGGTTCAGAAAGAATAACCAACCCATATCAGGTCACCGTAGCCTAGTTGGTAGTGCTCCTGCCTACGAAGCTGGTGATCCTGGGTTTGAATCCCGGTAAGTGCAAATATTTGTGTGATGAGCACGAATATTTGTTTCTGAGTCATGTATGTTTTCTATATATTTAAGTATTTATCTATCTATATAAGTATGTATATCGTCGCCTGGTACCCATAGTACCAGTTTGCTTAGTTTGGGGCTAGGGTGATCTGTGAGAACATATCATGCCGTGTGTGTCGTAAATGGCGACTAAGAGATACCAGGTAATCGAGCAGCAGCGCTACCTGTATACTAGGTACCACCTATCAGTGGCCGCAAACTCGCATGCCAAGCAAGATGACAAAGGCAAACCTCTCCAAATGACAAAGTTGTAGAAACCTTTAGGGGAAGGCATGACCAGCAGTGGATGATATCAGGTAATGATGTGTAAAATAGTTTCCATCATAAATCCAGATAATGTGGAGACCCAGATAATGTTACGCATAATTACTTCATTATGAGCGACAACCCATACAATTCGCTCGCCGTCATATGCGGGTTAACTTATAAAAGTTACCCGCTTACAACAAGATCACTTTATAAGAGACATCATGGCAATTAGAGGTTACATTCTCATGCTCGTAGCTTCTAACAACCTTCCTTCTAAATAAACCTAACCTGCCGTAGACTTCTTCTGGCGCCTGAAGGGGGGAGCCCTGGGAATGCGGGTATGCTGCACCGGTGCCCCTTTTTTGCGCCATGTTCCAGGTGGCTGAAACACGTACCCTGGGAGGGCTCCAGTTAGCCCTCCCAAATTGCAGACTCTTGCCGGTCCGGCACAGCGACTGCGCCACAAACAGATCGCTGACGCTACTTAAACCTTCCACTTAAGCCAGAAGCTTTGAGCATTAATGCATGTTGTCGACAGCCTTGATACAGGCTTTGCCTAGTGAGGCTATTACTGTAAATCAAATTGTACAATTACTCGACTGCTAATAAATGATTTTTTTTGTTAGCTTATCTACTTGCATGTAATTGCTAACCTAGAAGAGAAGGGAGATTCTAAATGCACATCAAGCTACCCCAATCTGTCAAATTTCCCTAATTGAAAGTGAACCTAGTGCTTTTGTGATAAAGCTGAAAATCTATAAAAGAAATTTGACAGATTGGGGTAGTTGGATGTGCTGGCGTGTGCACATATGTACACCGAATACTCCGGTATTTGTAAACTGCTTTTAATGATTATTATTTTATCCTAGTGGGAATGCTTGCGAAGTGGTCTCGTATTAACATTGTTAAGATCAGATTATAATCTAATAATTTATAAGTAAAATGTCACAAGTTCCGATATTTTGCAGAAATGTTCTATTTATCGGTACGGAAAAAAGAATAATGATACGAGTTGTATGACATAAAGTCCTATACACCCGAAGTCAATTTTATTAATTATGTTAGAAACTATTCAAAAATTTTAAAAAACGTTTGCATTCAAGCTAAAGCTTTATACATTAGAGACAAAATTAAAAAATCTGATAACAAAATAAGATCAGCGTGGCAAATAATAAATACTGAAACTGGTAAAACTAGATTAAGAAATCAAACAGTAACATTAAGTATTAGTAACGAACTGGTTTCAGACAAGCTTACGATTGCCAATTTTGTCGCAGATTTTTTTACAAATATACCTGTGGATACAACTAAGTGCCTGTTATCGTCACCAGATATAGCTGAACTGTTTTTAAATCAAAGTTTAAAACAAGATGTGCCTAAATATATTTTTCAATTTGTAACGAGTGAAGACATTATAAAACCTTTCAATAGTATTAAAAAGAAGGGCACAGAAGATTTATGGGGACTGTCTGTTAAAGCAATTCAATCAATCATTCAAAACATTGCTACAGTCCTTGCAGCCATCTTCAATGGCTGTGTAAGTGATGGTGTCTTTCCTGATTTAATGAAGGTTAGTAAGATAGTACCCGTTTTCAAGGCAGGTTGTACTGAGAATGCCACAAATTACAGACCTATCTCAATCCTTCCAGCTACTACTACAAGGGGCCGCTCGACTCAGGATGCAGGGTGTACCCTAATGAAGTCTATATTGGAGGCTTGGGAGGGGTCACAGGATGCATTGGGAGTTTTCTGTGATCTCTCCAAGGCTTTCGATTGCGTTCGATCACCGTACACTCGCTGTAAAACTGGAGTACTATGGAATATCTGGTACGTCTCTTGATCTTATAGGGTCCTATTTATCGGGTCGAGAACAGATGGTTTCGATAGACGGTATCATTTCGGCACGTCATCCTGTGAAAATGGGGGTGCCCCAGAGATCTATCCTGGGCCCATTTTTATTTCTAGTATATATTAATGATCTCCCTTATCGGGTGGAGAAAGTATCAGACATAGTTTTGTTCGTTGATGATACTTCGCTTATATTTAATGTAAATAGGAAGGACAAAGATCTTATTGAACAGAATAAAACACTCGGCCTTATATCAAAATGGTTTTCAGGAAATAACCTCTCATTAAATGCCGGGAAAACGAAATGTATCAAATTCTCATTACCAAATGTGAGACAGGTTATACCAACAGTTGTATTAAATTAATTTTAGATTTAGTTCCGTCGACCGTATTTCTGGGATTGACACTAGATGCAAAATGGCAATGGGCTCCTCAGATTGAAAAGCTAGCAGCTAAATTGAGTTCGGCTTCCTATGCCGTTTGGAAAATAAGACAATTGTCAGATGAACAAACTGCTAGATTGGTATATTTCGCGTACTTCCATAGTATTATGTCCTATGGCATTCTGCTGTGGGGTTCGGTAGCTGACATAAGTACTATTTTCATTTTACAACAAAGAGCAATCAGAGTCGTTTATGGGTTAGGTAGTCGCGAATCTTTGCGAACTTTGTTTAAAGAAGTAAATATACTAACGGTTCCATCTGAGTATATATATCAGAATATATTGTATGTTAGAAAAAATATTAATAACTATAGAAAAAAAGTGAACTGCATAACATTAATACTAAGAATAAAGACAAACTTGCAATACCAGGCTTTAGAGTCAGCAAAACGAATAAATCATTTTTAGGAAATTGTATTAGGCTTTATAACAAGCTTCCTACTCATATTACTGATCTGCCTGACACAAGTTTCAAGACACATATTAAACGTGTACTTATGGCTAGGGGTTATTATACCACTAAAGAATACATCGATGACAAAGACGCATGGCTCTCACCATCTACCTGCACATTGCTCGCTAGAGATCTTGTAGCCATATAGACATGACTAATTTGTTGAGTTATGTGAACTATCTGTGACTATCTGTAATATGATTGCTAACATATCATCATCATATCAGCCGAAAGACGTCCACTGCTGGACAAAGGCCTCCCCCAAAGATCTCCACAATTGCCGGTCTTGCGCTATTCGCTTCCAGCTGTTTCCAGCGACTCGCACAAGATCATCGGTCTATCTTGTAGGGGGCCTGCCCACGCTGCGTCTTCCGGTTCGTGGTCGCCACTCAAGAACCTTTCTGCCCCAACGGCCATCGGTTCTACGAGCTATGTTCCCCGCCCACTGCCACTTCAGTTTTGCAATTCTTCGGGCTATGTCGGTGACTTTGGTTCGCCTGCGGATTTCGACATTTCTGATACGATCCCGCAGGGAAACTCCGAGCATAGCCCTCTCCATTGCTCTTTGGGTGACCTTGAGCCTTCTAATAAGGCCCATAGTGAGCGACCACGTCTCTGTTCCGTATGTCATCACTGGCAACACACACTGGTCGAAGACTTTCGACTTGAGACACTGCGGTATTTTGGACGAGAAGATGTTACGTAGCTTCCCGAACGCTGCCCAGCCGAGTTGGATTCTACGATTGACCTCCTTCTCGAAGTTGGACCTACCTAGTTGGATGGTCTGTCCTAGGTAAATATAGTTCTCTACAACTTCGAGTGCAGAGTCACCAACTTTCAAAACTAACATGCTTGCTTTGCTAACATATACTAACTTTAAATTTATTGACTCTGTCTCAAAATGAATAATGTTATTGTTTCGATGTTTTTCTTTTGTTTCCCAAATATAATCTAAATTAAAATTCATTCAGACAACCGATCGAGCAGATATTGTGTTTGCCTACAAAATAATTACTTTAAGTGGACCAAATCCCGTGTTCATGCCCGCTTGAGTATGTTTCGCCGGACCGTCTCAACTGGGCCGTGTTGAAACCGGTAGTAGATGAACCTGCTGAGTTTGTTTCGCTGGGTCTTATCAGTTGGGGCGCATTGGATCTGGTGGTAGCATTAAAGCGCGACCGTCGTTTTAAACACAAGGTCCGTTATAATAATAATACTGAATTCATACCTTAATATAGACAACCATTCAGACAATATGTAGTAAAAGTTAAATTTCAATACATAATATTAAAAACTTCAACTAAACATCAAACATCCTTGACAATAACTTAATACAAGCTAGCTAAATGTCACTACTATTATAAAATAAATTGTATAAATGTTTTAACATTCCGTGTACCTAAATATATGTAATAAGTAACAAGAAATAATAACTGTATTACTACAAACATGTACTGACTATTTATAAGCGCTTTTTTAAAGTCTACGTGAATAAAAATCTTTTTTATTTTATTTTATTTAACAAAAAACGTAATAAAGATATTAAATAAAAGCTCAAAACTGTTTTAAATGCAAATCACTGACTTCAAACTATCTTAAAAAATAATTAATAACATAAAGTTAACAATGAGATACAAAATAAAATAAAAACCTTCAAATTAATATTATTTCTAAATAAAGAATTCGAGGCTGACTCGGTCACGAGAATAATAAAACCCGGAATGATAAAAGATAAATGATTTCATATTTTACCGTGATCCAATACGAATTCCAAGGAGTTTGTACTGCCTCAGATGCCTGAACCTCAGATGTAACTCTAATGTTGCCTGGAAGAGACGAGATAAGACCGTCCAGAGATGTGTATGTGCGAACAATAATTAGTGTTATATATATCAGATCGCTCCCATGCAACATTTTTTTAAACCTATAATGAGTGCCTGTACTGATGGGACAACCGGAAGGGGAAGACCACGTCGAACATTCTCTGACCAAATTGGAGATGTTCTCAAGAAAGGGCAGGTCAGAAGTACCCTAAACCGGCGAGCATGTATGAAGAATATAATGACAGTAATCGAGGCAAAAGAAGTATGCAAAGATCGTGACAAATGGAAATCCGTTGTCTCTGCCTACCCCTCTCGGAAACAGGCGTGAGTCTATGTATGTATCTTACTCAGATCGCAGCAATTCTCCAATAATTTTTAAATCCGATAATACTTGTAATTGGCCTTAACATAAACATACAACCTTATTATTGTTTAATTAGCTGTAAGTTTTCTACATTTAAAAATAAAATAATATAATTTCGCTATTAAGCTTATAAGTTGAGACATGCTTAGGTATAAGTTTTAACTCGGAATATGGGTCTAGTTATCTAAAGTATAACTCATTTACCTACGTTAAACTTTGTTGAGAAGATACGAGAAGACCTGCTACAATTCTCTACAAGCGTTAAATAATACTTATTGGATTATCTTTGTGTATGAACCGTCCGGAGTTTGTTGAAGGTATCGATCCCGTGCGGAGGCCACGACATCGATTCCCACACCAAACAATCTTTCTGTAAATCCAAATATTTGTTTCAGGGTCTGATTGATCGTAGGATTATACTAAGCGCCTCGGAGAGCTTGTTAGTTCGTTATTCCCAGTTGCCATGGTAACATCTACCTGGTCTAAAGTTCTTGGCTACTGGTTTCCAGTGAGTTTCGAGGTCACATGGTTGACACTTAATGAATTTTGGTAGCTAGCCGCGAGAAATTAGGCAAGGGACTGACCTATGTAGGAAACGGCAAGTCGGAATAAGCTCAAATAATACTTATTTGTTGTCTTTAGGGTTTCGTACCCCAAGGGTAAAACGGGACCCTATTACTAAGACTTCGCTGTCTGTCTGTATGTCCGTCTGGCACCAGGCTGTATCTCATGAACCGTGATAGTTAGACAGTTAAAATTTTCACACATGATGTATTTCTGTTGCTGCTATAACAACACATACTAAAAATCAAAATAAAATAAATATTTAAGGGGGCTCCCATACAACAAAAGTGAATTTTTTGCTCGTTTTATAGATAATGGTACGGACCCGTTCGTGCGCGATTCCGACTCGCACTTGGCCGGTTTTTATTTATTTTACTTCTAACTAACCTGGCTATTGTGGAGATCCTTGGGGGAGGCCTTTGTCTAACAGTGGACGTCTTTCGGCTGATATGATGATGATGATGATGAACTACCTAAAATCCAGTACCAACTTAACACGTGTAAAATATTAAGTTACTTATAATAAAACCGAGCAATAAATTATTACATAAGCTCCACATACACATACCTACAGTATGTAGACAAGTCCGCTGCGAATACATAATGTGAGGGTAACAAAGCCTCGCGTACCTATTGCCCACCAAATTCTAACTCTTGATGTGGCACAAAGCAATAGCGGTGGCGGGATATCTATATTTATGTTACATAACATGTCATAATTAAGAAAATAAAAGAAGTGTGTTTGTTTTCGTATTTGGGTTCATAGATCCTCTAAAGAAAGTTATAACCGAAACTTTTCATCGCTATTTTACTGTTAATATTTTAGATCTATGAAAATCAACAGAAGTCCCGAATAATAGCTGAATCTATGTTATAATGAAATGGCAATATCCACGCGTTTCTAATTACACATGCTTCCTAGTGAAAGCAATACGTGAGACAAACGATATATCCGTATGACTGATTTATTGGCTTATCAGTTTTCCTAATAATTTTTCAAAAACATTTTTTTAAAGATTGCGCATTACCTGGATATTTCCTTACTACGTTGTGTCTGATACTAATAACAGTCAGTGCTAATTGACTTTTTAATGTTTCAATTTGAGAATGATATTGTAATTTATTAAAGTAAAAAAAACTAAAATAAAATTTTGTAATATAAATCATATAACAAAATTTTAATTATGTAGTATTCTTCGCAATCTTCGTTTTAGTGAATAGGTTACCGCTTGGCAACTTATTCACTTAAATGTGATGTGATAAGACCCACCCGATCATTAAATTTATGACATCCCATGTTTCAAAATTGTCCTAATTCTTTTAATGACGTCTATGAATGTTAATAGGTCATTCCTATTAACATTCATAGACGTCATTAAAATAATTAATACTCTTATCACTCCTGAATATTTCCTATGAATAAGTAAAAAAGAACAAAGGAAATTGATACTCGCTTTCAGCTTCTGTCTTACTTCTTCTCCTTGCGGGTGGGTAAGCGACAAAGGCGGAATTTCGCCAGAGCCATCCACCCACAAACAAACACCCGAGCGTTTCGCATTCCGTCCACTGAAGGCTGGAGGCTCGTGACGTGCCGAATTCAAACCTCTATGTACTGTGTGCTACTGCCAATGTACGGTATTTAGTATATGTTGAATATGTAACAAAGTAGTTGATGTCTTACGTAAATTGAAATGGTTCAGAAGTTTTGATCTGTTAAAGAGTGGCCTGGCATGGCCGGAGGTTGTGGGTTCTTTGTGTGTTGGGCACAATTATTTGTTAGGTGTCTGAGTATAATTTATCTATAATATGTAGGTATTCAGAAATATAATTATGTATAACAGTTATTTGGTTCCCGTAGTACAGGCTCTGCCTAGTTTAAGATCAGATGATTGTGAGGTGTGCGTTAATTACGTTACATGTTGTGTAGTATATTATTATCACGTACTGGCAACAATATATCAGGTGATTTTCTTCCACGGTGACTCCTTCATACTTGTTTGTATTAATAAATTACATATAATAATTCATTAAATACATATATATTGTGTAATGTTTAATAAAATTGTAGACACTATACAATATATTTTAAACGTGAATCATTGCATGCCTTATTTTAATAATAATATTTTTTGTCTGTTTATCATAATGAAATTTTTAATTGTCATAAGAACTCTTAAATTCCATACATTTTCATAAATATATATAAAGTGATATTATATTAACTATAACTAATATACAAATAATTACATAAATAAATTAAAACTATACTAACATAGATATTGGAAATAGATTAAAACTACGTACAAACTAAAACTATCCTTATAAACTTAAAATAAAAATACTAAATTACAAATAAAAGAATATTTTTAATAATAAACGTTTATTTATCCTCTCACAAAGATTTACAATAAGTTGAAATGGTACATTTTGTTAATTTTTGGTATGATATAGTGTACAAAATAACTTTTGTCTCAAATAATTCCTGATCTCGATCTCTTTGATGATGGCTTATCAGAATTTAGTTATAGAATAAGATAAGATAATTGTTTATTTCACCACATAACATAAAGAATATCTGATTACTTTACTAATAATATTATGTAAGATATATATATATATATATATATATATATATATATATATATATATATATATATATATATATGCCGTTCACGTTACTATTTGTTTTATATTTGTGTGTTTAGCTCCTAATTCGTGTAATTTAATTTAGACTTACACATATAAATTGTCGTCACTAATGAATACCAGTTAAACGTTAGTTACAAAATTAGTGCAAATGCTATGTACGCCGTTATTGTGACGCATATAAGAACATGTATTATAGATATAATTTTACTGTGCACTTATAAAATGTGTCATGTGGCAGTACTTTAATAAATAAATAAATATGTATCCTACTAATATAATAAATGTGAAAGTTTGGGAGGATGGAAAACATGTCAATTGTCAAATATCATCTTCGGATGGTGGAAAACATGTCAAATTAACAAGTAAAGAAAAATCATAGTACTATTGTAACTAGCTGTGCCTCGCGGTTTCACATGACTTAAACTTTTTTTAAATTATAGCCTCTATATAGTATGTAACCATAAGCTATAAATACTATAAAGTATCATGAAAATCCGTTCCGTAGTTTTTGCGTGAAAGACTAATAAACATCCATACACCCAGTATGGATGTCTTTGCGTTCCGTAGTTTTTGCGTGAAAGACTAATAAACATCCATACAGGAAGATCCGACCTTAAGTATGATCCTAAGGCTACTCTTTGTGACCGGTTAGTCAGATAGCTTTCAAAAAGTTTAAGCTGTGTACCTCTTATACCGATTTGGTTAAGTTTATCAAGTAAGGTAAGAACAGAAAACGTATCGAAAGCTTTTGCTAAATCTAGAAAAATTGTCAGGCATTTTTTACCGTGATCTATATTTTGAAGTGTATAATCAGTTAAATTGTGAATGGGATCAGTTGTAGATTTACACCCGGTATTGATGTTACTTAGTCTTTTACGCAAAAACTACGGAACGGATTTTCATGATACTTTATTATACGTTATAATTTTAAAAAGTTTAAGTCGTGTGAAACCGCGAGGCACAGCTAGTTACAATAGTACTATGATTTTTCTTTACTTGTTAATTTGACATGTTTTATACCATCCGAAGATGTACAAGTACAAATCGTATGTAACATGATAACATATACCGTAGATAGCGCGGGGTTATTTATCCAACGTATTTGCCCCGGGCGGGGTGCGGACCGACGGGTTACAAACGTTTGCATTACCAACTGGGTATCGTTCAGGGATGTGTGACTGTCGATAGAAGAGGACATTCTACAAATTTTGGGAAGCCTACATCATCTTCATGAATCAGACAAAAGACGTCCACAGCTAGACAAAGACTTCCCCAAGGATCTCCACAATGGACGGTCTTGTGATGCCTGCATCCAGCGGCTTCGTGGTGGGTTAATTCTTGCCTTTCACGCCGCAGGTCGTGGGTTCGATTCCCACCCAGGACAGATATTTGTGTGTATGAACATGTCTGTTTGTCCTGAGTCTGGGTGTAATGATCTATATAAGTATGTACTTACAAAAGAAAAGTAGTAATTATCGGGTTGCATAGTACAAGCTCTGTTTAGTTTGGGATTGGATGGTATAGTATAGGAAAGGCCTCTCCCAAGGATCCCCACAATGGTCCTTCTTGTGCTGCCCGCATCCAGCAGCATCCAGTGGAATCCAGCAGCATCCAGAGGCATACATCACCATCTTGTAGGGGGCCTGCCCACGCTGCATCTTCCGGTTCGTGGTGGCCACTCGGGAAGGATTGGTCACTCATAATTCTTGTCTACTTTATTAATAATAATAATAATATCTTGGGACAATGTCAAACAGATCATCCCAGCCCCAAACTAAGCAAAGCTTGTACTATGGGTACCAGGCGACGATATACATACTTATATAAATAGATAAATACTTAAATACATAGAAAACATCCATGACTCAGAAACAAATATTCGTGCTCATCACACTAATATTTGCACTTACCGGGATTCGAACCCAGGACCACCAGCTTCGTAGGCAGGAGCACTACCAACTAAGCTACGGTGACCGGTACTTTTATCAATTTCTTCTCAGACTTTGCCTTTGTAGGATTAAGCTTTAGATAAAAATGTGGATAAAAGTGCGGGTGGAAATCGAATACACGAAGCACCGTGCGCGTTAACCATTTTGCTACCGCACATTTTGCTTGCTATGGGTTGGATTGAACAACACTGACTTCATAAAATCTTTTAATCTTAAACAATGCCATGTCTTAATCACGAGTATGTTTATGAGCACATGATTATAAATGCATACATCATAATAATATGCTTAATATAAATTATTAGCTATATGATTAAATATAAATTATTAGTAGTGATAAAAACATAAGAAAGGAATCATACCGCACAGTATTAGTACTGAGAACGAAACATTCAACGAGGCTTCGAAACGTTTCCATAAGCTATTTAAGAGTTAATATCTACCTATCTTTATGTAGATAACTAATAAATTAACCCATATTTTATTATAAAGATTTTATAAGTGTAGCTTCATGGAGCGATCGTATCATATTCGACTGCCAATTAAAGAGTAATTTACATTTACAAGTGGTGATTTTTATCATATAGGTTACCGATAGCATAAAATGAAGCGTCATGTTGCATTTATTAAATTGAATCTACTTTTCATAGATAATAAATACCTAACGTTGGGCTGTGGTCTCAAAAAAGTGAAAATGTTTCACACATTTCACACAACCTTAATTTATTGGATATGTTTCATAAAATAAAAAGTCTTAATAGTACATTTCGCTCAGTGCAAAGAGTCGTATAACACGATTTATTTCACTACACGTTTAAATTCACTTTATTATTAATTAATTTATTTATCACCTCTGCAACTCCTGTGCATCCGAGTATGGAATCCACAACGAATTTTCCAAGTAATAAAATATGTAAATTATTATTCCTCTGCTGTGTGGCTGGCGGCACTATAACTACCCATGGGGAGTAGAAATTGTCCTGAGTGAATATAGAGAACAGAGAACGAGCAGCAGCATCTCTTTGGGTACTATGGCCATCATACTGCGATCGCCAACCCGTCTGCCAAAGGCATATTGCTCCAAATTATGGACACAACTCTATTGTGAAAATCTTTTAGAAATGATGCTGATATTATTGCTCTACCATGCACTGGGTAGCATTAAATAACCCTATAAGATAAGGAATCGACAGTCGATAGATTTCGCTACAACTCCTCTCTAATGTCAGCATAGCCCGTGGTGCTTGCGGGGCGAAACCGAATTTCCGAAACGTCTAATAAGTTGGATGTTAAGCTGACAGCACCATGTACCATGTACATGACAACGCCATTCCAACTCGACCTCCTCTTCCTCCCGTCCTCCTATATTTTACTCACGTATACAGGAATCTGTTCGCAAGTAATAGATCAAGGCAAAATGGACGGTTTCAGCGTGTGAGTCTCATTTGCTAGTTACTACGTTCGTAGTTGGGAGATTCAAAATTAGGAAATGTTTAGTTAGACTCTGCAAAGGGTGGTTTGTACACATTGCATTTTAGAAAATAATTGCTTGCTTACATTTAAAGGACGCAATTTAGAAGGCGACAACGTTGAGTACTAACTAAAAGAAAAAGAATTCAATGTTTGCAAGGAAAAGTCATTTAATTTAAGAATTTTGAATAAAATTTTGTGTTGAGCACATTTTCCAGTTTTCTTTTTCTGCAGTGAGGAACATTATGTTGTGTTTACATTTAAAACCTCAATTAACATGTTTGAAAGGGATATAAATGAAAAAACAGAAGGCTTACATTCTTACTAGAATAGCGAACAAAAGTAGTTGTTTTATCTTTGACGATATTGTGCATTCCAAAGTGCTAACGAAACTATGTACAAATAAAAATTATTTAAAAACTTTTAAGAAATTAATAATCATCAAATCACACAAATATTATAAAGGTGAAGGTTTGTGAGTATGTGAGTGTGTATGTTTGTTACTGTTTCAAGCAAGAACAACCGGACCGATTTTGAAGAGACTTTCTAGTAATATAGCTTATATTTTCGAATAACACAGGCTATATATAATTTATAAAGTTTAACACGGGTAAAACCGCTGGTCACTGCTAGTGTCATATAAATGTGCTTCTAATTAGGGCTAGATGTGTACTGCTATTATCTTTTATTAGGACGTACTTGACTTAACTAAGTTATCTGTATATTAATGATAATAATCAATGAAAAAACCTTCAATCCGCACAATATTATTCATATAAATACATTTTGTTCAACAAGTGTTACGAATCGGGTGTCGAACATTAATGACTCCCGGAATTAATGGACTAATTAAGGAAAACAGCGGAGAAAAAGTCGCACAGTCTCGTAGACGCCGATTCACTTTCACTTTGGGATAGGTCCGGGACGATTTTTACGTCAGTTTTCAGTCTTCTTTTGAGAATTGGGGAAGGAGAGAATTGGCGGTTGGAATATTTTCCGCGATTCGCAATTAAAATCCAATAATTTTACACAATTCATACATATAAATCAATTGACTTTTAAGACAAGATGGAACATAGATAAATTGGATAGATACTGTACTTACCTGTTGCCCCTGTTTTAGCGCACGCACTATAATATGGCCCGCACTAAGATGGCTAGTCTTCATTGAGACCGTCCGCCGGGGCCGAAATCTATCATCATCATCATATTTAAGAGCTATGCTCTCGTCGGTGGAGCTTCTTCCAATCGTCTCGGCTTTCGGCGAGCGCTTTGACTTCTTGATACGATATTACATTTATCTTTTGCTTTATCTGATCCATATAGGTCCTCCTAGGTCTTCTTTGTCGAAATCTATCAGGGGGACATTATTATTTATTATACTTACATACATACAGATACCATATAACTGGATTAAACTTCAAACGTACTGCCTATGAGAGAAAGAAAATGTGGCCTCGCATCTATCTCTGTCTTGCCCCTACAGTAATATACGAAACGAGACATTCTCTCTTTCTATCTTCACTAACTTAGGTGTATCTCCCTCTCAACTTCCGTTCGCCTCTCTCGATCACACTTTAACGTTCGTAACTTAACTAACTCACGTCACGCATTCAGCACCTTACTCCCCAAGTCAAAGTCGCATAAAAATATGTCACATGTGGCGCACGTCATCAAATTGCCAAATCCATATTGAATTCTAAAAATTAATTTAGATATCACAATTGTTTCCTATCTTATAGAAGAAAATTAATTCAGCGGCCAAGGTGCCGTGATAAGAGTATCCGTGCTTCCGCGAACATTGCCGCGTTGAGCAATCATAATGAATATTTTATTTTATCATAGCCGCGCACCCCGCCGGCGCGCCACCCCAGCCATGAACTTGACACCGCGCGAAAAATTAGTTCACAAGGCGAAAGTGAAGTTTGTACAGAGTTTGCACTTTTTGAGTGAACCTAGACTGAGATAAAAGAAGTTCGTTGAGACTTTCCGCCGACCTCCGCGCTTCCACTTCACCAACCCGCCTTACCCCCACCTTACTCAACTAAATCTTTCAATATAAATAAATAAATATAGTCTTTTCTTGTTTACACAAAGTGTGTAATTCAACGCTTTAATTACTAATTAACCCCTCAAAGCTCAAAGTTATCAAATAAGCCATATCCACAACCCCTTTAACAGTTAAACAGTTCAAAAAGCACATGAGTGTAGGCTACTTGTGAATTAACATACTTTACTCAAAGCTACCAAACTAACCGCATACGAGAAAAAAAAATCTAACGTATTTTACGCATTCACTCAGTGTATGAGGCTAATTAAAAAAGTACAGAGGTTGGTTCCGCGAGTGGTGTAGTTCCGCTACTCTCCGGTAGGTAGCGCTTTTCGCTTTGACGAGTCTTCGGGGGGCTCTATGGCATGTTTGTGAGGTTTCATTTTTTAATGAGGTCGTGTATTCGGGGCTGAGCGTCGGGTATTGCGGTTGCCCGGTAGCTTTGTGTACCGATAAGCGCAAACCAGCGCGGCGTACACGCAAAGGAAGCCTCTGTGAAGTGCACACATGTGTGCGTGCATGAAAGAGTTACATTAAGGCTCACTGTTCATTTATTCAGAGAGTAGATGGAAAGGTTTTTAGAGCGACTCGCTTGTTACTAACATGTCGTTAACTCTACTAGATACTTCTCTAACTATTGATATTTAAAAATGTTGACTGAAGAAAACAAATTCTTTATCCTTTGTTATGACTCACTGAATATTTTCTCATTAACTTTGAAACTTTGTAATATACATATCCGTGTATCTAAATAGCTATGTATCTGGAAATAAATATGTATACTTAACTATATTACTACAAACATGTTCTGACTATTTACAAGCGCTTTTTTAAAGTCCACGTAAATTCTTTACCACTGTATGTCCGTATGCTCGAAATACAAGACGCCAATTTCTTCGTATAGGAGAAAGAAAATACTCTAACTCTAAACTCAAGCCACAAAGTCCATTTTTAATAACAGGTTTTGCGATATAATATTTTAACTCATTGAATTGTATTCGTTTAATTAATTATATCGTAAATGTATATTATTTGAATTTTAATTGATTAATATATGTTGTTTTATATAATGTATTGCATAACTTTATGTACAAATTGGTTGACATGTGTTTTCTATTTGTTATGTATAAATCTTGTTATCTGTCAATTATTTAATTTACTAACACTGGTCAAGGTAATGTAAAGTACTCGTCTGCGAACGTTGTGCATACCTGTAAGTGACCTACTCACACTGGATTAATCTCTCTGTATTAGTTTCTTACAAACAAATTGTGAATAGGTTGTTGGTGTGCCTTATCAATAAAAATAAAAAAAACTACAACTACAAATTGAGCTTTTTTGGGTTAAATAACCTCAAAAAAGGAAATTGAACCAGGAAAGTGTGTCACAAAACAGTTTTCAACTATTGGTTTTCCTAAAATCATTACGTTCGCCAAAAGTTATGTCTTAGAGTTATGCCAAGTAAAGGAAAAAGTCCGACAACCGTAAATTCATAGCAAACTAACAGTGCCCGCGGACTTCTTTCCGCGTTATAAATATTTTTGTCCTTGCCCGTTTGTCCCGCGTAATACTTCGGTTTAAATAAAAATTATGATGATAAATAACCTATGACACTCCACAATAACGTAGCTTTCTATTGGTGAAATAATTTTGAAAATCGGTTCGGTAGATCCAGAGATGACCCCTTACAACGTCACAAACTCACAAGCGTTACCTCTTTATAATATTAGTATAGATCACAAAATACCTACAAGTTTGTACGAAACACTCATTGCGTGAGTCCAGTTTTTATTTATACCTCTAGTAAACCATCCAATACTTAACTTCCGCACTCTTCATCGCAATTTAATTCAATTCAATTTTATTTGCTCAATACAGGAATTACAAAGGATGGTACAGATTAAACTTAGGTATTTGTATGTTGTGTTCTACCTAACAGCTAAGGCATAAAAAATGTTTCATATACTTAAATAAATAATGTAGTGTATTAATTAAGTGACAGTATCATCTTATTTCATAATGTACACGCATTAGCTGGTGTGACAAAATCATCATATTACCTTACTTATTTATAATCTATTATTTCTTCTGACTCTTTTTGGTCTCTCTAATATAAGTTCGAGTTCGAGATGAGACGTATTGGTTGACCCTTGCAGGAAACGTCATAACATATTATTATATAAAAATAACTTAATATTAGATAGCTAAGTAACTAATCCATTACTAATATAAATGAAATGTTTGTTATTTGTAAATGTTTTCATACAATCCGTGTACCTAAATATCTACATATATGTATGTACCTAGAAATAATGATGCAACAAACATGTTCTGACTATTAATAAGCGCTTTTTTAAAGTCTATGTGAAAAAAACCCTTTTTATTTTATTATTTTTATAAAACATGAGACTTATCTAAAATTTACTCATAATTTTTAATCCTCAAATAAAACTTATTACTTTCTTTATCGTACGGTAGCGTTAGAGTTATTTTCAGTAGCCCAGTAAGCCTCTTATATGGCTTTTTGGCTGTTGTTTAACGACTATAACCGGAACCGACAGCTTAACGGGCATTCCGAAGCACGTTGACGCTAAAAATTAAAACACTTTAGCGATCCTACCTATCTACAGATCGGCGGCATGTCTAAGTCTTCTACTGTGTCGATCATTTACGTACCGGTACAAGCGGCGAAATGTGAGTGCCACTTATTAACTAACAAAAGCATAAGTTTAAAATTTTGACTAATCGTTTAAAAACAATAATAATTTATAAGATATTTAGACTTCGTCAAATAAGTATTACCTAAGAGTGGAATAATTCTAAATATATTTTTTTCTGAAATTGGACAACGCAAAGCACGAAAAGTGATAAGTTTGTATCCGGCTACTGCTCTATCCCTCCGTCTAGTAATTTTCAGTATCCTTTGTCCAATTCTGTACTCCGTGTACGTGTGTGGAAAATTGCATATTGGTTGGTTGAATAGTTAAGGTGTAAAAGCGCAACAAACACTTCTGTGTTTGTTGCGCTTTTTTTTCAATGTCAATGTGGATTTCTATCCACATTGACATTTATTATATCCTTAAGTGGTTACCATGTCTCTGTTCAATAACCAAATTGCACAACGTGTAATGTCTATTATAGGGTCTGTAAAACCTTGGCTATATCAGAAATTAAGATTTGATATTGGTCGGATAATCCGTCATCAAACGGTACTAGAATTTCTTTCAATAGAAGTCAATGAGTCCAAGGAAGCTTATAAAGCACAATACAAGATTTGTAACATGAACAGATTTAAGGAGCTGAATTTATCCATGTAAATAAAACTCACTCGCTCCTTCCAAAGAAGAAATCGGAGCAGGCTAACTCATATATTTTTTTTATGTCAGAGGGCGACAAACGAGCGAGTGGGTCACCTGATGGTAAGTGATCACCGCCGCCCATCGACACTCGCAACACCAGAGGAGTCGCGGGTGCGTTGCCGGCCTTTAAAAGTCAGCAAACAAGTGTTGCTGACCCTTCCCGCCACCCCAATGAGCTCTGGCGTATGAGGAAGGTACTCACACTAGGAAACACAACATTTAAATTATTAATGTTATTATTAAGGAATGTCTTCTGTAAGGTGGAGGTACTTCCCCAGTCGGGCTGCTCTTTGAGCGAATGAACGCTATGCCCTACCTCTGTTAATGGATCTTATGGATCAAAAATACATATCTAGAACATAACTCTTCTCAACTTTTTTTTCATCATCATTTCAGCCGAATGACGTCCACTGCTGGACAAAGGCCTGCCCAAAATATTTCGACAATGGAATGGCAGACGGGTTGACGATCACAGTATTATAGTCATAGTACACAGTGAGGCGCTGTTGCCCGTTCTCTAATTGATATTCGCACGGGACGACTTCTACGCCTCCTCCGGGATGAGATGGGGTGGCTATATTCCCTGCTATCAGCCATAATTATTCTCTATACCTACACCTAAAAAAAAAAATACAAAATCAATTAATAAGCATTGGAGAAATCGGGTGCAATAAAAGGGATAATATTTTACATAACGTTGACTTGTGTGAAATATATAAACTAATACTTTAAACCTTAAAGTTATGTTTTAATGTTGGGAATTTTAGTTTATGACTTTCAGGGAAAAGTCCGAAAATAGAAGGATGGAGCTCCATGGACAAAGACAAGCTAGCTTTGTGTTTGACTATTAACCGACTCCAAAAAAAGTAGAGACCTCGGTTCTCAATTTAGCTGTATTTTATATTCGTTTTTATGTGGTTTCTTAACTTTTTAGTAATTATAGAGTAATTTTTAGAGTTGGCTCTGGGTGCAGTTTGTCTCTTCGCTAAGATACCATAAAATATTATTATTAATTTTCTGTCCATAATGTTAATTTTGACGGCACGTGTGGCGCAGCGGCTAAACAGTCGCCTCGCTGCTTCGTGTCGCGGGTTGAGTCCCGCGCCGTAGAACGATTTGTGTGACTCACAAATAGTTGTTCTGAGTCTGGATGTAATGTATGTCCGTCTATTATTTGTTTGTAAAGTACCCCGCGACACAATGATTAGATTCCCTTATGCGGGCGTTGTCTTAAAAAAATATATAAACTGACAGTAAATTATATTTATGCTGGGCTAGCAATTCATACACATCAACGGAATCTAGGGATATTCAATATTTAATGAAGTATCTAAATTATAGGTTATTTTGAGGTACTTAATAAAAATTAAAAAACATTTTTGTTTTAAACAAAAATGATGTTTTTAAACACCGTAGACATTTAGTAGAAAAAAAAACTTTACCTCTCTTCTTACAATTTTTTAATTCTTATTATAAATCTAATAAAGGTTATTATTAATAATCAGTTTTGCCACCTCTGACTAACCTAGTTAAAATTAAAATGCCAATGTCTTGCTGCGATGTGAGGTCCATAATCTTTCTAAGTGTTAGTAAAGTTGGTAAAATAGGAGGGAAATCTCTCAAAGCTTTTCGTTTTGACATGTCCAGGCATAATTGGTAGGATTTAAGTCGTGCGACTGTGCAGGCCAATACTACACTTGAATATCGAGGTCTAGAGCGGCCGACACCAGACGCGCCAATTTCATTAATTTTAAGACGAAAGTTTAACAATACCTGCAAATTATCATTGCAATATTCTTTTTTACTTAATAATGTACAAACTATTTGTATGGACGATTCAACTACGTGAACTTTAGAACTTTCGACCAGAAATGCTTTTTCTTATGCTATTAAAACGCATATATATTTTCCTAAATTACGTTCATATTGTGGTGAATAGAAATGAGACTTAGGTAGTTTGTTCACCGAATAACGACACGATACGAAAAAAGCGATGACATCTCGCTAGTACGATTTTTAAGAATAGTTTTTAATCTTGTAATAACATTCATATAATATAATGAAATGATAGTTAGCGATTTATTGTATCTGTTCCTGTATTAAAAGAGTGTGCCCAAATTGTGCCTAAAATTGGATGTCGTTAATTATAAGTACAGATGTTACAAGATTACCTAGTCTAGATTGATGTAATGTCTTATCTAGCGACATTAAATGAATATTCAACATTATGTTATGAGTAAATATTTTACTATTTTTACCTTATATTTTAAGCGTGTGGATGATTGTTCTATTATATCCCTCCAAATCATGGACACAACTCTATTGTGGAAGACTTTTGGGGAGGCCTTTGTCTAGCAGTGGACGTCAACAGGCTGACATGAAATCGGATAGAAATGGTTTATACCTCAATGTTGGTGTTATAGTTTTGACGCGATCTGCATGTATATTTTTATCGTTGGCATTGAAGATGTCAAATAGAGATTTCCATTTGAACTACCTACTTAGGTTTTTTATGGAAGCTAGTAGGTATACCTAGTTAAAATGGTCATAGCTATGACTCTTCTAAGTAAAACTTCTAGTTGGATTTGAAGGTATGAAACCTCTAGGTTATTTTATTTTCCAGTTAGATTCCAGCAAATCCGAACTTTTCCGAAATCTAACTAGAAAGTTACTAGGTTGGCCCTATAATATTATGACCTGCCTATGTTAAGGAACTCTGAAATACATGTACCAACAGTTTACCAGAAGGTTCCAGTACTGTGTATACTTATTATCTACAAATAAATATAATTTTAAACCATCATTGTTTATGCTAAAACGCGACGGTTTTGTAAATATTACTTTGGTAATAACGCCATCTACCCGCGAGTAGCTACTTCAACAAGGCGCTAATAGATGTCTACACTCACTCATTACTTCTCAAGAAGGGCTGGGGATACGAAATATTTTTATAAAAGAAAACCAGTCTAGAACGAGTCGGGATTGCTCATTAAGGGTCCCGTATCAATATAATATTGTATAGAACGTTGGTAGCGTGTTGAATCATTGGCCAGTGTGTAGATTTTGAAAAAAAGTGTGTTATTGGATTATTTCAGCAAAACGTCCCCAAAATCAGACCGCAGTGTTAACCTCGGTGTCTCAGAGAATCACGAACAGTGTGTGCGTGTATTATCTCCGGTATGAAGCCGCGTTTTTGTCGCGCTGGATGTCTAGGACGAGACAATACCTACCGAGCTACATCTGTGTTAACGCACATATCTGTGTATGTATCAAACTGATGGCTCGTCTCCGCTGCGACTGGCCGCCATGTCCGGTTTTGGTACGGGATACATTAGTATTTTAAACTGAGGTTTAAACTATTATAGTTTACGCCTCAATATTCCTTCTTATGTAAAAGTTTAGGAAGTATTTATTGAAGTGCCCAGTGTTAAGCACACTTACTTGAGCACTACAGAAGCAAAAAAATATTTGATTTGTTAATATTTATCATCGGAGCAAAATACCTAATCTACACTTACCGTATGGCATGGATTTGGTTGTTTGTCAAAAAATAGGTTTGAACTTAAATATGACTATATTATGCTTAAATTTTACTGTATAGCCTTCTCGCAAACATTTTTGGACAAACAGCCAAATTTTCATGTCAGCCGTATGATGTCCACTGCTGGACAATGGCCACCCCAAATAATAATAATAATAATATCTGGGGACAATGTCACACAGATCATCCTAGCCCCAAACTAAGCAAAGCTTGTACTATGGGTACCAGGCGACGATATACATGCTTATATAGATAGATAAATACTTATATACATAGAAAACATCCATGACTCAGAAACAAATATTCGTGCTCATCACACAAATATTTGCACTTACCGGGATTCGAACCCAGGACCACCAGCTTCGTAGGCAGGATCACTACCAACTAAGCTACGGTGACCGTCAAATAAACATAATTATACAATATTTAATACCTAATCTACGCTTACCGTATGGCATTCTTCCACATAGTGGCATGAAAATATGAGCTGTGATTTGGTTTTTGTCCAAAAATCATCATATTTATGTTCAATTTTACTGTATACCGTTCTTGAAACCGATTTTTGGACAAATAAACAAATCATCATGTCAGCCGAATGATGTCCACTGCTGGACAAAGGCTTTCTCCAAATAAATATCCACAATGTCTCTTTTGTGTCATGTACCTATCAATTGGAGGGATATGTCATAATCGCCACGCTTGGAAGACAGGTTGGCGATCGCAGTATGATGAGCATACACAGAAAGACGCCGCTGGCCGTTCTCTGACAGATATTATACGACTTCTACGCCCTCCACGGGATGAGATTGGGTGGCAGTTAGCCACACAGCACGTAACTACCTGTCAATGATCAACAATCAACGTGTAACCAACGAGTCATACACCAGTTTTGTTTATAAAATTTGAAATAGATTTAGATAAACATATTGTTTTGTATCAGTTACATTAGAATTAGTTATATAATAGATTACCTAGATATAGAAATTAGTATTAAGCAACCGTCCGATTTAGAACTTAAGAATCTACTTTATTTTAATACCTGTTTCTCATATAAGTGAAATTGTTTCTTTAGAGAAATGAATATCTTAAACCCGAATGATCGCTATTGCACGCTGTAGGTACGTTAATCAATCAAAAGAAATTTAAGTGAAGTAGTCAGTATTATTGTTCTCTCTTCATGATGAACTCACACATATAGTGCACAAGTGTGTACGCAAACACAGGAGCATTATTTATTCCATAGATTTTATGACCCAATGGGACGAATAGGGACATGACCGGAACGAAGTAAGGTACAGGACCGATGGTTTTATTTGCTCTCCGAGGCATGGGAGTATAACACTCAAGTGATTATATTGTTAAGGTTACACGCAGAAATAAAATAAAATTCTCTATGAATAAAATTATTAAAACGCTATAAACGCTAGAAAAAACAAAGTTCCAAACACGAAATTCTGACATAACGAAACCGTCACATGCAAAATTCTTGACCGTACAGCACAATTTTAGCATTTGATTTGCAACAAATTGTTTGGTAATAAAAAGGAAAATGACAAATCTAGGGTGTATACAGGGTGCGTAGTGGATTATTTTGACGCCGGTGCTTCAAAAGTGGTGAGATGGTACGGTGGAGGTACTGCTTGGTTCTGGCAACGTTGCTGATCTGCACGGCACGGACTGACTCCAAATCTGAAGATGACGATGATGACGAGTAAGTATCACTTGTACTAGCTAAGTTTTAATAAAATCTAATAGTTTTTAATTGTTATAAAAAAATAAAAAATATAAAAATGCGACTTCACACTGAACCATTTATTAGAACTCATGTTATAAGCATTGGCTTCTATGTAAAAATGATTTACATGTGACAGTGAACACAGTAACTGTCAATGTGATTAATAAGAGTTATTGATATTGGTTCTTAGTAAATATAAAGGCATAGGAATGTCTAATACAATGTTATCTAAAAATATAGGAATGGAGGCAGAAAGGTAGCTTCGATAAGAATCCCTGATCATAAGTAAGTGCAATTTTTTGTTACCTCTAATTCTATCTCGTGATTTTTCTCTACCAGTCTGCTGAATCCCCTGTTAGTTCAAGCTTTTCAAAGTATGCTTCAAAGAATATCATCCTTTAATTACTATTGTATGCATTTAAAATATCTAGCTTAGTTTTAAATATACCTCATGTACTGACTTTAAATCTTCAACTTTCAAGTAATAGAATGAACGTTCCTTCAAGTAGAAAGGGCGAAGAAGGTGAGGAAGAAGAGGAAAATGATGATGAAGACGATGAAGATGAGGAGGTAATGGAGAAAACGGAGAGAGTTACAATACGACGACCGCCTCCGGCCATTATTACAACTAAGGCTGTTACAGTTACTAGAACAATGAAGAAAAGACCTTTGGAATGCTATGTTTGTGCTTTTAAGGCTGAAACGCCGCTGAGAGCTTGTTTGGATCCGACTAAATATAGGTACATTATTCTTCTTCTTAGCGTGTCGATGGCAAATTCATAAATATTTTGTGGTCCAGAACATGGCCACATTGATTGCCCTGCTTGTGGCATTCCTAAGATCTCGGCATGAACATTTTGTAGGGCAGGCTGTGCACGATGTTAGGTGGGCCATGGATTGGACCGATGCTCCACATATACAATCCTTATTGCTGATGTTCCACAGTCCCCACCCAGATATAATTTATTATTATATTATATTAATTTTGGCTGTGTGGCTGCCGGCCATAAAGAATATCGTCACCACCCATTTCATCCCATGCCCCCTCCCCCAGTAGAAGTCGTCCCGAAGGAATATACCTATACTAGAGAATGGGCAGCAGCTTTCTCCTCTGTACTATGACTGTCTTACTGCGATTTCCAATCCGTCTGCCAAGCGTGGCGATTATGGCATATCCCTCTAAGATGATTCTTGGAGGAGGCTTTTGTCCAGCAGTGGACTTCTTATAGCTGTTATGATGATGATGATATTAATTTAATATAAGTTAGCAATAAACAATAAGATACTTACAATGTGATGCCCGTGAAGGAATCGATATCTGATAGGATCTTGATTTTAAACAATGGACCCATGTCAATAAGCGTACAAAACTCTTTCACTGGGTTTCAGTTCTACTTTTCGAATTTGGTTTATCCCAGCAATCTTGTGGTGAAATGTCATTAAGGCTTGAACAAAACCTGACATTATATGTCTCGGGTTATAAGAAACAGAGTTCGAGGTCCATCATCATATTTTTCTAGTTAATCACATGGTGGTAAAATCTTACCCAAACTTAATAATAAGCTCAAACTTTGTTTGGAGACGTATCCCGATTTTAATTACCATGTGTCTCTATCGTGAGACTTAATATTCTTTTATTTCCTATTTACCTATTTTTCAGTAATCAATCGACAGGATATTTATAATACAATCGCAGATAATGGCCTATGTCTGACGGTCTTTTTTAATTTTGGCTTAATTTTTTTTACAAAACAAAAACATGGACGGGCAGACCCCGTAATTGTAATTGAATTGTAATAACAGTGGCAGTTTGATGTTTTCAGAGTGCACACTATAACGTGCCACAGTTCTGAAGATAAATGCTTCACGTCAGTGATATCGAAGGGCAACTCATATGAAGCAGTGGTGCGTGGCTGTAGATCTGGCTGCATAGGTTCACCCGAGACTACTTGTTGCGAGGTGGGTTCATAACTTATTCTTTATATTTTTACAGTTTAAATTTAGCCTCGAAAACTTTCACTTGGTCCTATAGTCCGGGGCAAAGAATTAGTCTACGGTATACTTTGCTGGCGTGGCGATTATGGCATATTCCTCAAAAGGATGGACACACCTCCATCTTTTGGGGAGGTTTTTGTCCAGCAGTGGACGTCATTCGGCTGAAATGATTAGGATACTTTGCTTGTCGTAAGAGGCGACAAAAATGCGCGAGGAAAAGTATTGGTATTTTAGAGTCTATGGGTGTCTTAAGATGGGTGTTACGGCGTTCAACAAACGGCTCCGGCAAGGTCTGCAGCATGTTTTGGTTAAATCAAAAGGTTCAGGGATTACCGTTGATCTCCCAAACATATTAAAGAAGGCCATCGTGGGGTTTTAGTTGGTTAGAGTTCGACATAACTTGTTCTACCCAACACCCGTTGGGTAGAACATTATCTGACGGATATTCCCATGCATAAAAAATGGGTCCACGACAATTGGTCGACAAATATTTGATCGACATGACAATTAGTCGACAAATGTTTAGTCGACATTTATTTTGGTCGAAATTCATAATTCGTCGACAAATCAATTGGACGACAAATCTATCCAAGGTAACGATCTACTATCTACCTTCATGGATCCTATGGACTGTAATACTGTATTTCGAAGTTCAAAATAGCGATGAACTGTAGCCCTAAAGTACTGAAACGCGACTCACGTTAGTGCGAAGGCAAGGCAAGGCATGCCATTATGGAGATATCCATGGTTAATGTTTTTCTAGCGCTCGGCGGCCGCTGCCGCGGCACGCTCGCTACGCTCGCTCGCCTTCGCGCGCCAAATGGTCACCATTCTAACCTAACCTAAACCAAACGATGTGGAATACTTTTCGCACTAAAGTGCATCGACTAAATATCAATGTCGATGAATTTACTGTCGACCAAATGATTGTCGACTAATTGTCATGTCGACCAATTGTCGTTCGATCAGTTGTCTGGGTCCGTAAAAAACGGCTGTGACATACGGACGGATAGACAGACAGACAGACATGACGAATCTATAAGGGTACCGTTTTTTGCCATTTGGCTACGGAACCCTAAAAAATTACGCTTTTACTGATGTGTTAATGATGAGAGGGTCAGTTCTGAAGACTGTCAGTCTACGAACAGCTCGTGTAAGTGAAACGATACGAATGCAAAGGAAGATCAAATGACGGTAGTATCATAGCGTGCGCCACTAACATAGTTGTCAAGATAATATTTACATTAGTTGTAGCTAACGGACATATATTGTGGCTAACTACCATAATGAGCACACCGCAAACTGCCGCATGCCTGGAGAGCATTGCTTCACAAGACCCCTATCAAATCAATCGTTTCTACTCTAATTAAAAAATTATGCGGAGAACGAAGCTGTGACCTTCCTTGGGCCAGAACAGGATGGCTTATAGCGTTTTACTATGATTAACGCATAATAATTAAATTGGCACATTCTCACTACGAGGACGGGCAGCAGCTTCCTTCTGTGTATTATGACCATCTTACTGCTATTGCCAACCCGTCTGCCCAGCGTGGCTATTATGATATATCTCCCCAAAATGATTCTTGGGGAAGCTTGTCCAGCTGTGGACTTCCTTCTGCTGATGATGATGACTAGATAAAAATTTAAATTCAGGCTGTGAGGTTTTTACTTCCTGTACTGTGCAAGGCTAAACCTACGACCACTTCATTGATGAAATAATTAGATCTTTTTTCTCTTCCAGTTAAATCGCTGCAACAATCAAGCGTTTGCAATGCCGGTGATCGTTCCCCGTTCGTTAACTGCCAGCAAATCTACCAAGACTACACCGTCTATACTGTTATTTGTCACCGTACTCCTGTTTCTTCAGACGGTGGTTAAAGTAGCTTTTGTCTAGATTAACGCCCGTATTTATATATGTAACTCAAGTCGGAGGAGTGCTTTACGTTATACTAAAGGAGATTTTGTTTGGCTTATTGGTAATTCCACTCCTCAACTTTGAAGTGAACCGATGTGAGTTCCATACGTAGATACAGGTCTTTTGGGATCCTGTTAGATATCTAACATGGATAACAAGTATATGAAAGAAAATGTCTTTACAAATCATCTGGAGACACAAGTTTTGATGAAATGGGTTTAATTTCCTCCGATATTTTTATTATTGAAATATTTACAGATTTCCAACACTATACTTATCAATTTAGGATATTAAATTAGATTTCTAAAATTTCGGTGTTTCAAGAGTTTTGGAAATAGCATATGGCATACCCATATCGACTCTGGTGTCATGTCATATTATGTTAATTTATTACTAACTAATATGGAATTGTATAAACTGACAATGGATTTTTTTATTATGCTGTTTTGTAAAGTGAATTGTATTTTTATTGGCATTTGTATTAAATTTTTATGCATAAATTAATGGTTTTGTCTTATTAATAAGGCATTTTTTGAATTTTTTTTTGATCAGAGGGCGATAAACGATCAAGTGGGCCACCTGATGGCAAGTGATCACCGCTGCCCATGGACAATCGCAACACCAAAGGTGTCGCGGGTGCGTTGCCGGCCTTTAAAAGTCAGCAAACTAGTGTTGCTGACCCTTCCCCCATCCCAATGAGCTCTGGCTAACAAAATCATTGTATATTTTTTAATTATAACAATATTTGATAAGGCTTTCAATAAAAGTGATCACCGCTGCCCATGGACAATCGCAACACCAAAGGTGTCGCGGGTGCGTTGCCGGCCTTTAAAAGTCAGCAAACAAGTGTTGCTGACCCTTCCCCCATCCCAATGAGCTCTGGCTAACAAAATCATTGTATATTTTTTAATTATAACAATATTTGATAAGGCTTTCAATAAGGCCAGATCAGGCTATATTTAAAACTAACCACAAAACCGAAATGTATCCACTAAAACCGTTCAGTGTTCATGTGGTAGGTTACGTCTTTAAGCATCAATTGTGACCATTAGTTCTGTGGTATTCTGAATTGAACTTTAGAAAAAAAAAATTGTATGAACCTGTAATATTCGACATAGTAAAGTTCAAACTACTGTTTGGCGTTAAAAGTTCATTGAACATTATATTTTTTCTGTATATGTGGCAATACCTACTTTCAATGTTTTATATTGATTGAGACTTAACATTAAAACCAAAGCAGCCATAAGATATTTCTTACGCGCCAATTCCCGAAACAACATAATTGCGCCTCGTTCTCCGAATTCCTTCAAAGGGAGTTGTAAAAGCCCTTATAAAAGGCCTTATGATTGAAGCAAGGGAAGGGTCACTCGAAATCCGCGGTCAAGACTTTCCGCCCAATTGAGCTGCTTCCGCCCTTTCACCCTACAAGGGCTGATGTGAGAATGGAATGAATTATTCACAAATATATTGCCTCAAATATTTTTATTGAGGAATAATATTGAGGTTATAAATTAGCTCTGTTTGTTTATCTAGTTTTTGTAAAGATTAGATGGAAAGATAAAACACATTTTAATTTGAAAACTTCTACATTGCGATGATCGTGAGTTAGATTTTCCAGACAACTTTAAGCTGTTGAAGGTTATGTATAGATTATAAACACACATGGAGAGGCAGAGACTGAAAATTGATGAAATGTTCTTCAGTATGTTTTTTCAAGAAGACCATGCTCGCACTATGTGTCGCAGAGTACTTTACAAACACATAATTGACGAATACAAAGCACATCCAGACTCAGAACAACTATTTATGGATTACACAAATAGTTGTCCTGTGCGGGAATCAAGCCCGGGACACGATATGGGGAGGCGACTGTTTTAACCGCCACACCTCACGTGCAGTTAAACAAACATACCAAAGTTAACAATGAACTGATCGTAAACATATCATTGAGTGTTTCATTAAATTGGTGCTAAACGTAACAATAATCTATGCGAATCTGCATTGCGTAGGCAAAGAAAGAATGCGTTAAAACGAAAAGTTTTATGTAATAATGGCTTAAAAAGGTATCTATAGTTTTCAAAAATAGACTTCAAATTTGGATTGTTGTACTAATGGCGCTTTTATAAAATTGTTGATTATAATTAATTTGGATTTGGATTGTAATTGTGTTTATTATAATTAATTTGAATCTTGAGCCTGAACACAAATATTATTATTATATTATTACGATTTTGCAACGTTTTCAATTTCAATATAACAAAATGTGGGTGGGTACTTATTTGCCAAGTCGTCAAACCTACAATATTTCACTATATCATAAACAACCCTAAACCACTTACCACGTGTGAAAACCCATAGGAAATTCCAATAAAACCGACGATTTCCCCTCGAAATACCCTCAATTTGGGGTGTCCAGCGCGTTAAGAAGCCAGTTCACTTGTTTCAACATATGGAACAAATCACTTGAAATTGAGTCCTGATAAACCCACATAGCCCTTCGTTGGATATATTCCTTAGCTTTATGTGTATAAGGTTTATTTTTGTTTGGTTTACGTTTGGAGAAAGTTGGTCATGTTAAATTTTTAGGGTGAGAAAACTCGATATCCGGACCGGACTTGGCGGGTGATTTTTATTGGTTATAAACAGGGGTATGTTAGAGATTTCGGTCGTGTGAAGTTTGGTCAACAATGTATGAGGGTGTAACTTTGTTACCGTGTTTGATTTCAAAGTTAAGAAGCTTCGCTTGTAAGGAAGCTTGTTTCACGATGGGTAAAGGGGTTTTTTGTTTTAGTTGTTATTTAGTTTTTATTTGTTTTGATATAGTGTGCAGCTTCAGTGAGCGGGCGGGCTCGAGGGCGGAGGAGCGCGCGGGAATTCCTAAATCTGTGCAGACGCCAGCAGCTCCAGCTGCCCCAATCTGTCAAATTTCTTTTATAGATTTTCAACTTTATTACATAAGATTCACTTTCAATTGGGGAAATTTGACAGATTGGGGTAGCTTGATGTGCTGGCGTCTGTACATAGGATCGTTATTCATTATAAACGAATAAAGAATTGTTCAAAATTTATCAGGGCTGATGCATTTAAAAATGGTAAAACGTGAAAAAAAAATTAAGTTGAATGACACCCGTTGAAAAAGGAAGAGAATATAACAAAAATGAAAGGAAAACTAATTTACGGGCAATTTGCGATCGGGAAGTCGAATCGGGTGAGTTTTTAAGGGTAAAAAACGGTTTATCTCGATTTCCAGCAAAACTACTACAAGTCCCATGGAAAAAAAGACAAATAACAAAGTTGTAGGTCATATAAAAATAAAAAGATTTACAACTATTAAACAATTTTTTCACATAGCAAATTCAAATAAAAATTAATGTGAAAAATAACCATTGTTTTGCTTTTTTATTTTTATCCTAATCATATTTTCTATTTTCTTCACGATATATGATGAAACTTTACCTTTTTACTTCCCAAGCACACTAAATTCTTTGATTAAAAATATTAATTTAATCACGTCATTATTTTGACTTAACATCAAAAAAGCACCTTAATATTAAATCGAAAATTCTCGCGTCAAAATATCAGGTTTTTAAAAAAGTCGATGGGCTTTTTGTTCGATGAAATTTCTTCGTTTTTATAATATTAATAAAATATACATTTATTGCTGGACATATCAACAATTGGCAGTCATCATTTAGGGTTGTGCCATAATCGCCACGCTTGGCAGACGGGTTGGCGATCGCAATATGGTCGTCAAAGTACTCAGAGAGACGCTGCTGCCCGTTCTCTGGTATATATTGCCTCGGATGACTTCTACGCCCCCCACATGATGAGATAGGATGGTGATATTTTTTGCTTTCAGCCACATAGCTTAGATTTGTCTATTTGTTTTTCTTATAGTGTAGAATATCGCCACTTTACTAAGCTTGCTGCTTTAGTTATGGCCATGTTTTTGATCCCCAAATTGCTTTCTTTTTTTACCTAAGCACGTGCGAATAAAAATGTTCACTATCGGCATCACGGTAATAAAGTTTATTTTTCACACCTGGTGTGAATAAGTATCTGCACAAAATGTACAATGATAAAAGTAAGGGTGATCGATCAAATCATTGGGCATGCTCCGTCGGTCAACACTGAGATATTTTGTTTAACACTGCTATAGGGATGTGATGCCACGAAAAGTTGCAATGGTCGATTGGTATATTTTTAGTAATTGAACTATCTGTACTTAATGTGTGTGAAACGTATTTTCTTTTTGTACCAGAATCAGTAATATTCATTAAAAATGTAAACAATAGAAAAGTTATGAGTTGTGATACGACGATTTTTTTTAACTGAATGATTGGGCTACTATTTGCTATAACATTTTTTTTGTTAAATTGTAGCCTAATTCATTAGTTAAAAAAATTGAAATTGTCAAAAGTAATGTTTCCTTTTGGTACATGCATTTTGGTGACTGCACTGATGTGGCGCAGCGACTAAGACAGTCGCCTCGCCGCTACGTGTCGTGGGTTTGACTCCCGCGGCGGACAACTATTTGTGTGACCCATAAATAGTTGTTCACAACCTGGATGTAATTTGTGTCCGTCTATTATATGTTTGTAAAGCACCCCGTGACACATGGATTAAATTGCCTAGTGCGGGCGCTGTCTATAAAAAAAACATAAGAAAACATGTTTTTTGCACACATTCAGTCTATCCAATGCCCTTAGCTATATAGCTAATTCAAATCTAAGATACCTTCTTAGATTTGAATTAGCTAATTAGCGTCAGGGACAAAACATGATAAGTGCAGATTCGCGATATCCTTGCCGCATCTTTATTACGTAATCCGTAACGTTAATTTTCGTAGGGCAAGTGAGTATCTACTTAGGAGACTGACTGTACAATGTAATTTAAAACCCAACCTATGTTAACCGATTTCACTAAGGAGGAAGAACACGAGGATTATTCATTTCTTCTGTATGTACTTCTTCATAACTAATTTTTATGAATTGGCAAGCTTGCGAGATAGTCTCATATAAATTAAATTAAGATACTTCAGAGAATCATTCAGCTGAATTCACTTATGATATTCTATGTGAAGTAGCTGCCGTACTGTTATATTAAATATCGATGCCTTCTGCGAAAGAGGATGGAATTAGACTGCAAGGGTTTATGGTTTACCTTTTTGATTCAGATCTCTAATATGACTATTATAAAAACACTAATAAGAGTTATCTAGAAGTATTAGTTTTAAATATAGTAAAGAGATAAGAGACCATTATCTATAAAAGTAATATACATGAAATATGTATCATTTTAGATATTTTAAACATATCAACAAGAAGAAACAAATATCGACATCGATAAGTCTGTGAATCGATTGTTATAACAAATTAACAACACTATCAAATAGTGTCAACTTTAATACGCATTATTGACCGAATGATGAATGATACACGCTTATTTAGATCAATAAAATTATGCAAAATCATTGCACTATTGTGAACAAAATTGACCGTTTTACTTTAACATAGAAAATATTGCGTATTATGAATGTAATATTCATGGCTGTGCATTTTGCGGCTGTGTTTTGCTGTGTCATAGCTTTAACGGCTTTCTGTTAAATTTTGATGGAGGACCCGTAAATTGCAGAATTAATCTCTCACGCATGCCAGCCGGGTATTAAAATTAAATGATTAATTAATGAGATAGGTAAATACTCGTAGCTCCGTGAGGTGCATCCTTAAGATAATATTGGGTCGTTCTTGTACTCATCTATATCATAATTATTTGTTACATGCGGTTTAAAGTGAACCTTTTACATACATACATAGACTCACGCCTGTTTCCCAGAGGGGTAGGTAGAGACAACGGACTTCCATTTGTCACGATCCTTGCATACCTCTTTCGCTTCGTTTACTGACATAATATTCTTCATACATGCTCGCCGGTTTATGGTACTTCTGACCTAACCTTTCTTAAGTACGTCTCCGATTTGATCAGAGAATGTTCTACGAGGTCTTCCCCTTCCGGTTGTACCATTCACACAGGCCAGGTGCACCTTTTAATCTGCAATAATATACTTTAATTCGTCTTATGTATTTTATAAACGGTTAGAATCTGTGGTAGTGTTTTGACTGCCTCGTTGGTCTAGCGGTAGCGTGTTCACCCGCAGAGAACGAGGTCCTCGGTTCAAATCCTGGTTCGGGCCAAAAGTGATTTTGGGACTTTTCTGTAAAAAGAAATATTTCTCAGCATCAGCCCGAAGTCTGGGAGTTGGCGGTATTATACCCCCGTGCCTCGGAGAGCACGTAAAGCCGTCGGTAGGTACTAGTCTTTATTATTGTTTCTAGTGTTTGTTTGTAACACACCGTTGCTACCCAGTTTGGAAATTCCTTTCCGCATTTTGTTTCCCTGGATATATCTCAGGTCAGCTGGAATAAGTAGATACGGGCTGGTTCTATCCAATCAATGATTTTTTTAAATACTTTTATTATATTATATTATTTGGTATACAATAAATGTATTGACACCACCATTGGTTACGCTATTTAGTCTACAGGTAATTAACATATATAACTAAAACATAATAGGTATCCATTAATTTAATAATTACTGTTAAAATAACTTTAAACACACCGACTTCAACTTTTAACCGACATTGACTGCACATCTGGCGCAGCGGTTAAGACAGTCGCTTCGTCACTTCTGGACCCGGGTTCGATTCCCGCGCAGGACAACTATTTGTATGACCTATAAATAGTTGTATGGGTCTAGATGAACTTTGTTTCCGTCAATTATATGTTTGTAAAGTACCCTGTGACGGAGTGATTAAAGTTAACTGATTGGAACAAAATTTATATAAACATACATGGCTAGATGCTCTCATCGGTCGGTCGGTGACTTTGGTTCGACATTTCTGATTCGATCCCGCAGGCAAACTCCGAGCATAGCCCTCTCCATTGCTCTTTGGGTGACCTTGAGCCTTCTAATAAGGCCCATAGCGCGACCACGTCTCTGTTCCGTAAGTCATCACTGGCAACAAACTAAGTATTAAGAGTGTCTTAAACTGGTATGTGAAGCTTTTTCATCGTAAAAAATATGCAGCTGATAATCGTACAATTTTATCCATTTTTATGATTTACAACTTGTGTGACATTATGCCTATGAATATTGTGAAAAAAGTTTTACCGTCTGGGCTGTTAGGTATATTGTATCGTACAAAAACAGATCTCTATGAGGTTTTTATTTTAAAACTAATTAACGTGGTAGTTCTCAGTTTTTGTTTTATGAAAATTTGTATACCGTTAAAAAACATACAGCTTTTCTAGTTTGAGTCAAGGGTAGTCTATTACTCAAATATGTATTATTAAAGTATGACTAAACGCGTAAGCATTTTATATATTCTAATGCAGTCGTTTCAGACTGAAGAAAAAACTAATAAAACGTAATAAAAAGTGAGACGGTGGCCATTCCGAGACGTTTCGGTTTACAAATGACAACACAAAGACTGCAATCCAGTAGGGTGAGTATGTTCCAAGTAAACAATTGACATCAATATAAAATGTGGTCTGACATGTGACGATGGCAAGAGAAAGGATAGTATGTCTTTGTTGCCCCAGCAGAATGGTGTGGGACGCAACCTCTTGCGCTATATCATCTTCCTTATACGTTGGAGTTTGTGGGTGCTGCTGCATCGGCGGACGCCTTCTAGCGACGCAAATACACTGATCAATTCAAAACGCCTGGTCCATGGGATCCAGATACGCACATCCTCTTTTGGGATGTCACTAAAATGGTAACCGACGCTTCATGTGGCATTAAAGCTGACCTTAATTTTGGTAAAAAAAAAAATCAGTATTGCCATCCAGGGTGACAATGCTGTAAAGGTTCTGGATACGGTCTTTGATGCCACAGCAGAATGGTGTGGGACCTCTTGCGCTATATCATCTTCCTTATACGTTGGAGTTTGTGGGTGCTGCTGCATCGGCGGACGCCTTCTAGCGACGCAAATACACTGATCAATTGAAAACGCCTGGTTCATGGGATCCAAATACGCACATCCTCTTTTGGGATGTCTCTAAAATGGTAACCGACGCTTCATGTGGCATTAAAGCTGACCTTAATTTTGGTAAAAAAATCAGTATTGCCATCCAGGGTGACAATGCTGTAAAGGTTCTGGATACGTTACCCAACAACGATGAGCTTGAAGTTTTTGACGTAATTTAGTTTCAGTTAAATTTTTAGTTACTTATATTTTTTTACTTACTAACTAAGAATAATTTAAAACTATAGTTTTAAATTATTCTTAGTTTTCAATAAGTATTTTATCTTTGAAATATTATATTATAGTAGATTATAATGTATGTATGTATGAATATGGATGTAGGTAATTAGCGTTTACTATCTAATCTTTGCGCTGTGTCGGGACGGCGAAGAATATCATCCCCCCATCTCATCCCGTGGGGGGCGTAGAAATAGGAATACCTACCATCAAACGAGTAGCAGCGTTCTTCTGTGAACCATGAACATCTAAATGGGTTCGCCAACCCGTCTGCCAAGCGTGGCGATTATGGCACACCCCCTTTGGGGACGCTTTTCTCCAGCGGTGGACGTAATTTGGCCATTATGATGATAATTAACTAACTGGATTTTTTGAAATCGTCGTTAACGTCTATCTATAGGTGTCGTAAAATATACAGCACAATAGTAAATTAATGACAATTTATATTGGCGCGAGGGTGCCTAGTAGCCTAATACCTAAATCGAGTGCCAGTCTCTTACAATTTTAATCTAATCAATATCATACTAATACTGTTCTAAATGAAATTATTTAACTTATTAAGAAAATAAATTTAATATTTATATATTTATGTTTCCAGTCGGGCTACTCATTGAGCGAGAAAACGCTACACCCGATCAAGGTAAAGTATTTGTTAAATGTCTCCCCTAAATCTTAGAGCATGTACACAGTACTCTGGCAATGAGTAAGTGGCATACTGTTGAGTTTGTTGGCCGGCGGGTGACCGGCGGACGGACAAACAGAAGATATTTGCGGCGCGGTGTTTTTTGTTGGCGTAACGCCAAGTGACCGCTAATGTTGTATACAGGCTGAGAACTTGGGGCTATTTCCAACTTCAGTTCTTACAGGATTTAATATTAAATTTAACACCAATTTCTGGAATTATTTTGTGAAAGATTTTTACTTTTTAATTTTATTATTTATATGATTCCAATGTTAATTTAATGTGATATTGTATTTGACATTATATTGACGGACCTGTTGGCGTGGTTGGCAAATGCTTGCTTTTCACGCCGTAGGTCGTGGGTTCGATTCCCACCCAGGACAGATATTTGTGTGCATGAACATGTCTGTTTGTCCTGAGTCTGGGTGTAATATCTGTTTAAGTATGTATATACAAAAGAAAAGTAGTATATGTAGTATATCAGTTATCTGGTTTCCATAGTACAAACTATGGTATGGTATGGTTTGGCCGTGTCTAAATAATGTCTCAGGATATTATTATTATATAAAGCACAAAAAAGTCAATCAGTGTTCCTTTATGACTGGACTGACAATTATGAATTAGAGTAGTGTATTTTAGTTTTATAACATATTTCGTAAATATATTATACTTATATTAAATATATTATGCATATAATAATATATTTATTAATTCCAAATGCTGAAAAATACCTCATTACAGCTGAAAGTAGTCCACTGCTGGACAAGCCTCTCCCAAGAATGATCTTGGGGGAAATGCCTTAATCGCCATGCTTGGAAGACGGGTTGGCGATCGCAGTAAGATGGTCATAGTACTCAGAAGGAAGTTGCTGCCCGTTCTCTGGTAGATATTCCCTCGGGTCGACTTCTACGCCCCCCACGGGATGAAATGGGGTGACGATATTCTGATAGTCGCCGCCGTCACCACACAGCTCGAAAAAGAATACGTAAACCTAATTAAAAGCTTAACGGCAGAGCGCCTACCTCTGATTGGTACAGGGTGCTGGTTCGAGACCCGGCAACGATAAATTTTATAATTACCCATTTTAATTGACGGGCCGGTTGATAAATGCTTGCCTTCTTTGCCACAGGTCGTGGGTACGATTCCCACCCAGGACAGATATTTGTATACATGAACATGTATGTAGCCATGCCAATGTAGGATCGTAGGATTGAATACATAAAAAAACCAGCCAAGTGCGAGTCGGACTCGCACATGAAGGGTTCCGTAGAAGAAATTATTTCAGTTGATTAAATGAAAGCACATTGCGGTTTATGACGTATTAAAAAAAATTTGCTAGATCTCGTTCAAACGAATTTTCGTTGTTAGTTTCCACGATAATGTAGGTAGGTACATCATATATTTTTTTTAGTTTTATTGAAATGAAATGAAATGAAATGAAATGAAATATTTATTCAGCACTTGGGTATTAACATACACTTGTACTTGTCAAGGTCACAATGCAGTACATAAACAAAGTGGATAGTAAAAAGTTACAAAAAAAAAACAAACCTACCCTAGCTAGCCTGCGGCTTTCTCTAGCTGCCTAGCTGTATTATTCTCTTATTTTAGAAGTTACAGGGGGGGACACTCATTTTACCACTTTGGAAGTGTCTCTCGCGCAAACTATCCAGTTTAGAAAAAAAATATATTAGAAACCTCAATATGATTTTTGAACATTTTTGTTTATTTTCAGTTCTATGTATGGCGACCCCCCAAAATTATTGTTATTTTTCTATTTTTGTAAAATCTTTATGCGGTTCACAGAATACATCTACTTACCAAATTTCAACAGTACAGCTCTTATAGTTCCGGAAACAAGTGGCTGTAACATACGGACGGACAGACAGACAGACATGACGAATCTATAAGGGTTCCGTTTTTTGCCATTTGGCTACGGAACCCTAAAAATTGGTAGCTATTATACTGAAAATGTAAGCGTTGAGGGAAGCCCTAGTCCATCCATCAGTTTCGTAACACTTAACTGGTCAAGGTGTAACAAGTTGCTAATATTTTGTTAACCTGACCCTTAAGTTTAATTTTACAGAAGGAATAAAACGTACTGTGTACTAAACAAAGTGCATTAGCATCGTCCGAAATGTGTTGGTATTTATACTCGAACGATAAATGGCCGGATTTCGGTTGTCCTTGCTAAATATTTACTTATTGTTGCATCGTTGACTCGTTAATGATGTACAGTTATTTTTAAGCTACGGATACTTGTTGAAATGCTGCACGATTGGCTTCTGGATTTTTTTGTATTTTAGGCTTTTATTGCGTCGTCGGACAATAGAGATGACAGGAGGCTCTAGCTGTCTAACAATTAAGCCTATAAACTAAGGAACGCACCATTCGCACCCTCTTTGTGGTTGATGGCATGAGATGGTCAATTTTCGAGTCGACAAATACTTTTTTCAAACTTATGACACTAGAATTGCTATTGGATTAGGGGTTAAAAGAAAAATGTTCCATTATAGCCTGTCTGTCTGTAAGTTCTGTTTCATTAATAGTTTAAGTGCTACCTGCAATATAAAGTACCTACGCTAAATTAAAATTAAGTTTCACAGCCTCCTCAATGTTTAAAACAACATTATCCACATGCGGGTAGTGTCCAACTAGAAGTCAAACCCGTGACCCGAGTGGATAGTAGCAGATAATAAATTCGCTTATCTCGACTCGCTCACACGACCAAGTTTTTCGACTTAAGATCTTAGTTACCGCTAGTTTGAGGACTAACTTAGTATGGAGAAGGATTCCAATACGAAAAGTTTCCCGGAAAGTTAGCAGTACTCTGAGGCTCTTATATCTTATCCAATACACATAATTAAGAAGATAGATTGCACGTGGCGTGGCGCAATGGTTAAGACAGTTGCCTCGTCGTGTCCCGGATTCGATTCCCGCACAAATGAGATATTTGTTTGACCTAGTTGTTCTGAGTATGAGTGTCCTTTGTGACCGTCAATTATATGTTTGTAAATTGCCCGCGATACATGGAATCATTTCCACAATGCGGGCATGTCTTAATCTATACATGTAATAAAATCGTAGGAAATTCAAAACTGTACATTGATTATTTTTAAAAAGGATACTCCAGGCATGATCTACAATCAATATCGAAGCCAAAAATATAGTTTTTAGAATTTTTGTCTGTGTGTCTGTATGTATGTCCGTGCTAAACTCAAAAAGTGCTGCATGGATTTACATAAAATTTTGCATGAATATTACTAAGAGGTCGGGTCAACATATAGGCTACATATTATCACGCTGTCACCTACGGGGGATGAGCCATGATAATTTATAAAATTTAACGCGGGTATAATCGCGGGGCACAGCTTTAAGAAATATAATGTATTCTTTTGGTCACGGTTAACAATTAAATAAAAAGTACTATTACGACTACGACATATTTTAAATATTGTTTAATAGTGTAATTGAACCTCTTTTGTTTAACAAAGAATATTGGATTTTCTATGTGTCCGTCAAATATATGTTTGTAAGTACCCCGTGACACAAGGATTCATTTCCCTATTGCAGGTGTTGTATGAAAAAATACAAAGCAGCGAGAAGTTAACATTGCCAACTGCTCATTGTCTTTAATTTTAATATAGTAGTACTAAATTTAAAAATAATAGCTTTCTAAGTCACTTGTTATTTATTTAATGATTTAAAAAATATGTGATAAAAAGAATGTGCACGGACGGACTAATATAATTTTTTTGTTACATTTATACTGTTTCTACTATGCTTATACACTTACTGCATTGTGAGCTTGAATGTATAAGTGTATGTAAATACCCAAGAGCTGAATTAATTTCATTATTTCATTTCATGTCTTCCCGTAGTTTCTATTTGTAAAATGTCATTCGTGTTGCTTATATGAAAAGTTCATCTTGCAATACATTCCTCTAAGTTGGTATAAGTAATCATTGCACGGTATAATGACATTAAACAATCATCATTTTATTTCGGACAACTAAACGATCCATAAATGTTTAATTTTTATAGCATTATTCGCAATGCAAAGCGTTTATCTAATCTCAAAATTTGGTACTGGGTTGGGCTCCCGGATTGGTAGATGGTGCAGGTTCGAGACCCGCCGGACGATCAAATTTATGATTTCCCATTTTTGAGATCCATAAATGGTTGGTAACTTTTCCATATACACTATTGTTAGTATAACTTAAGACCGCTAGTTATACTCACTTTATGCTAAAGACAACATTAATGAGAGGACCGCCCAGTCACTAAAACATCGAAACTAGTATAAGTCTTCTCACCAATTATATTACTATGGTGCAGGATGTGCCAGCTGCCATAGCCTTCAGGATGCTATTATGACTGCCTCTAATTTCGCTTAGAACGACGCCGTTTTCTTGCGGATGGTGGCTTGAAGTCCATCAGTATGGGTAACCGCGAACAAAAAGCTTTAAAGCACCCATACAACGTTATCCTACTCCACACAATACTATCTGTGCGGACAGTCGCTAGGCCGCGAACAAGCGCGACCCCTGATCTCTACTATACGGGTCTGATTGAAAAGTTCTTTATCCCAACTTTTCAACTACTCTACAAGTCTTCACGTAGTGACTTTACTCGTAGCTTTGTTAGGCAACTGAGTTTACGGCTCACTTTGAACAAATGCTGGGTAGATGGGTGATAAGAATGAAGAATTCTTAATAGAGCTTTGGGTGGTGGGATCTAGGTTTGTTTTAAAGTATCCTTACAAAGATCTAATCGTGTTTGAGCAATTACACTAGGACGAGACCAACAAGTCAATGTATTTATATTACGAGGATGAGGAGGATATAATAGTATCACACTTATCAAGCCCATATAAACAGAAAACGATCAAAATGCCTATTTGTGTGACCAATACAAAGTTGTTCTGAGTCTGGATGAAATTGGCGACCGTCTATTAAATGTTTGTAAAGTACCCCGAGACACAGGATATATAGATTCCCTAGTGCGGGTGTTGTATTTAAAAAAGAACCAAATGTAATAACAATTTAATTTAATATTGAGTTTTAATTTTTTCAGCATAGGTATTTTGTAAGCAGTTTTAGACGTTTTTTTAGGAACGAAATTGGTCGAATCTTGTTTTGGAATCAATGATGTTCTTCAAAATATTGACAAATTTGGTGTATAGTTTTTAACAGAATAAAACTCGCAGTATTGGCTAAAAGCTTGCGGTATCACACAAATTTGACTGATGTTAGCGCCTCAACAATTAAATCAGGATAATTCAATTTTGCTTAGTAAATTGTATCATTGTATTTCACTGCCGATTCTAACGTATTTTTCTTTATGCTGGCCCTGTACAAGATGGACCGATGATCTTGTGAGGGTGCTGGAGTTTTCTAGACGCGGATACCACAAGACCGGCAATTGTGGAGATCTGTGGCTTTGCCTTTGTCCAGCAGTGGGCGTCTTTCGGCTGATATGATGACTTTGATGATGCTATCTATTTTAGAGAAATATATCTTTTGAATTCATTAAGAACGGGGAAGTTAAGTTTACCAAATAAAGCTAGCTCAAAAGCTTTATAAGACAAGTATACGACTACCAATGAATATTAATTCATTATTTATCATAGTTCATTGGATAAATATGTCAATATATCTGCCATTAGAATATTAACTTAATAAACTTGGAGGTTGGCGGTGGGTTGACAGGTAAACAATACGGAATTATTTATTTAATTCTGTTCGTAATATATTAAACAATGTAATGCAAACGCGATGATTGTCAGGTCACAACCATATACTTACTAATTGTTGGTTGTGCAACTCGAGACAACGTTGTATGAATGAATTATCATTCGGAATTAAGAGGATTGGCGAGTTTGGAATGGGTAGAGTTGCTTATCCTTTTGTTGATTCTCTTAATATTGATGAATTAATGCTTTTGCTGTGTGGTGATGGCGGCTAATGTCAGAATATCATCACCTTGTAATGCTTATCTATCAGCTTCTTCTTACTATTTCGAGATGTGTTCTCAGTTAAAAAAGTGAGTCTTATAAATGTTGTAAAATTACTTATTATATTAATTATTATTACAAAAAACATAGAATTAACCAATTTTGATTGATTGTCCATTATATTGAGTGAGTATTTTATTATTTATATACAATCTAAGCTATACACTGATAACAGTACTTGCGCTCAATATGGTATATATTGAGCGTAAGTGTTATCATTAAAGATTGGGTTCACAAAAGCAAAAAATAAATAAAGTTAGATTTCTTAGAAGTCATGTTTAACTAGAAAGAGAAGGAATTTCGGACGTTCATATTGTAAACGAAATGAATAGTTCAGTAGGGATCCAATTCGTATCCATGCACAGCAATCCGTATTATGATAGCATTCTTAATCCCTAAAGATGTACAAAAATCATTTAAACTATCCAATATTCTTTAGCGACGGGCTCGATAAAACGAAAAAAAAAGCATTTTTCTTATTTTAGAACTTACAGGGGACACACAGTTTACCATTTTGAAGGTCTCTCTCTATAAGTTTTCTCTAAATTATTCAATTTAGAAAAAAATTATATTAGAAACCTCAATATCATTTTTGAAGACCTATCCATAGATTCACCACATGTATGGTTTGATGAAAAACAATTTGTGAGTTTCAGTTCTAAGTATAGGAACACCCAAATTTTTTTCTATATTTGTATGAACATCTTAATGCGCTTCACAGAATACAATCTACTTACCAAGTTTCATCAGTATAGTTCTTATAGTTTCGGAAAAAAGTGGCAGAGTAGGCAGTGACAGACATGATGAATCCATAATGGGTTTTTTTTGCCATTAGGCTACGGAACCCTAAAAAAGGCTTATTTTTTTAACCTGGCCTATATAATATATCGCATATAAAGATTTTCTAAGTTTGCTTAATTATTCTGATAGTTCACTAGCTCACATCGAACCCATAATGATTGGTTCTAACGTATTTAATGCTGGAATGCAGACAATGCTCCAAGACCTATTATTCTAAGTGATCGATTGTTATTGCCACGATATTCAACATCGAGGTGGTCAGCGCCCATTTGTATGCGATTTTGGATAATCGAATAATCTGACCACCTAGATATTCGTGTCTATACCCGTTTAGTCGATGTAATTGATGCGTTATTGTGGTATCAATTCTTGTTTTGGTGGCAGTGAGTCAGCTGATCAGGTTGGTAATTTTATGTTTAAGAATTGTATTGCTTATGCAATATTGTGTCATACAAGATTTCTGTCGCTAAATTCACCGATCATCCTCATTATGATCGGCGTTCAAATAGATGAAGTCCAAAACTACTATCTCATTCGTTCAATCGACTCCAACGTTAAACATCGGTTCCGGACCATTTATGACGTCACATGTGCTCATGGAAGCCGATTGAATAAATGATTATGTCCTTTTTATCATTCATCTATTTGAACTCCGATCATAATCACGATGATACTGGACTGATAGAGCGTATATTTTGTGTTCGCGAATTGCATGTTCTTAAAGTCTTGGTTTTAGAATTTTTTTGGTCTTTGAATGTAGGTACAAACATTAGTTGTTAACATACATTTTGAAGAATCCTTGTACATTCTGCCTTAATAAAGCATGCAAATTCAGTGTTAAACTAAAAAGACATGGATGCATTAATTTAAATTTGCTTATCATCTAGGAATTCTTGCAAGGTATAATAGCATTTTTCAGCTAGAGCTGTGAGGTGTTTTTTGAACCTTTACAATGGGAGATCTTTAATGCTGTTTGGCAGCTTATTGAAGATAACAGGTGCCATACAAATAACACTGTTTTCCGTTTCCTTTGTTAATTGTAGTTGTTGTGTTCGTTTTTATAATGTAAACATCAGGCCATCTGATCCAACGCCATCTGAGTTATCTGGTTTGAATAGTACAAGCTCTGTTTAGTTTGGGATCAGATGGCCGTGTGTGAATAATGTCCCACAATATTATTATTCACCTTATACGTTTGTACTGAAAATGCCTAGTTAATTTATTTATTAAGTATTGGACGCTAAAGTTCAATTAGATAATATCATGTTGTTATCGCCTTCAGTTGCTGACAACCAGTATACGCGTCGATAAGTCAAGTAGGACCTGTATAACCTGCTTATCTTCATGTTACCTTTGAATTATGTACGCCATAGCTTGTTTTCTTAACTCAAGGTGATATTATTAGAACAAAATATTAACAGGATTAATTTATGTTATCGTTATGGTAATTGATTTTTAGTAGATTTTAATCTGAAATTTGACCCAAAAATAAAGTAATAGAATAAAATTAATTAAAATAATTATTTCAAAATGAGGCTATTTAAATAAAAAATGAAATAGTTTGTTGCTTTTCTGTATTTAATTCGTAACATAATATATTAATATTATATTTCGAATTAAAAATAGCATTTTATGCTTGTAATATAATCTGAGGACACCTGATGTAGAAATTTGTGATTTAGGCAGGTCATCTTCAAAACACCACTATACTTCAGTCGTTTTAAGTTTTCCAAAGAATACCCAATTTATTAGGTGTATCGAATGCTAAATATGATGATGCTATAAGATTTTATCAGTGCATGTACAGACGCCAGCACATTCAGCTACCCCAATCTGTCAAATTTCATTTATAGATTTTCAACTTTATCACATAAGCATAAGGTTTACTTTCAATTGGGGAAATTTGACAGATAGGGGTAGCTTGATGTGCTGGCATCTGTACTTTATTTCAGTAGCTTCAAGCATGTTGTACCTTACTTCTGATCACACTCAATGAAGCTTTGACTTTTTGCATGTGTTTTTTTTATAAGCGGACTTTAATGATTTTTGTTAAGTATTTTTATTACATACTGGCAAAGCTAGATCAACGCCTTCTACTTTAGGGTGAACTGACGGACGGCCTACTTAAAAAGTTCAAATCCATTGACATTTCTATGGATGCTGACTACAGAAATATTGCAGAAACTAGGATTCTTAGATGTCGAAGGCTAAATGAAAAGGCCAAAACGACGTCAATATAAAGGAGATCATGGGTAAAGTTTACATTCGCCTTCTGTCTCTTTAAATAATTCTCTTATTAAAAATATACTAGATTAAAAATATGTTATTTTTATTTGTTAATTACTTTTACGTCTTAAGATGTGCTATTTAAACACTTTTCTAGTTAATCTGCTTGTTTGATACATGTGGTTTAATACAGTGAATGAAGCTGTGCAAAAAAGATATAGGTAATATTTTCAGCGCAACTATTATTTAGGACTATTGTTGTGATATGTCCTGGTAGGATTTATCAAAGTGTTTAAGATGTGCAATTTAAACACTTCATAGTTAGTCTTATTGTATTGATACATGTTGTTAAACACACTGAGTAAAGCTATGCAAAAAAGATATAGGCAACATTTTCAACGCTATATATATTAAAATATTATTCAGAACTGGAAATTTCTAAATAGTTCCTCCTTATATAATGATACATATATATTACACTCAATGTCGCGTTGATTGGTCGGTAGTACCTATGTTAAACTGCAGTTAATGAGGTCCTAGCTCGTGGGTCCAAAATCTCGGGTCCAACAAAAAGTGCTATTAGTCTTTTATTTCCAAACAAAAAACTCACTAACAGCTCAGTATGAAAACAGACAGTACGAAAACTACCTAAAAACGGTCGAAACCGCACACTCACACAAACATACGCATCCACATGACCCCTAAGCGGTTGTCGCTGTGCTGTCAGTCAAAACGAGTGGTCGCGTATTAGTTTAATTCCGTGCGTAGCGCGTAGTATACGGCTGTTTGAACGCGGCTTCATCAAAACGGGAACTCTCTTATTTTAACCGTCCTGTTGATTTATGAATCAAATATGGTTTAATAAAAAGTAATAATAGGTATCCAAAACAGTGAAAGTTACAATCCTACAGCTGAGTTACCTTACTGTCCATATTTATACTGTGGTATCAGCCTGGAGTTAGCGGTGTTATACGTTCGTATCTCAAGGAGCACGTATAGATGTCCAGTCATGTTCACTAGCCGTCCCATTGGATTATGAGAGTGAGGGAATAGAGAGTATTCTTGTAATAGCGCACAGACTCCTGCATTAAAATACTTTCTATATAGTTAGCTAATCTCAAAAGTCAGGCCAATATTTTCGTCCAGGATCGCTATTATTATTATACCCTAAGTAACACCAAATATGTTAGTGAGACACATCAATTCCTTAGAGTGGGTGTCGTCTTTTTAAAGAAATTAAAAAGGTTACACACATTCTTTCTTTCCTGAACCCTCCGTTAGGTCATCCGGACATCACCACACGCACTCCATATTAAAACATTATTCAGGCTATCATTACCATAATAAATGTTAATAAAGTCGCCGTACATGCGCATTAGCCGGTACTAAATCATTTGAGCTCTGCTATTGGTTTTTAGCGGCCTGTATCAATTATGGTGTGGACTATGGCGATTGTAGTGAGGGAAGGTAGCTTTACTTGGATTTTTGAGTTTAATTTACTCAATATTCTTCTATATTTACATTACATACTTTTTTATATCAGTGGGAAACAACGTCGGGAAGCACTTGCTCGTAGTGCGTCACCTGATGTTAAGTGATCACCGCCGCCCATGGACACTCGCAACACCAGAGGAGTCGCGGGTGCGTTGCCGGCCTTTAGCCGAGTCAGTAAACAATTGTTTCTGACCCTTCACCCCACCCGATGAGCTCTGGCGACCATACTCACACGCAGAAACACAACATTAAAATTATTAATATTAATAGGTCTTTACCTATGAAATTGCCGTTTTGAATGAAAAAATTTAAACGAATTTTTTTCATGAATTTTTTTATTTGTATTAATCGAAGTAATCACCCATGCAATCAATGCATCTTTGCCATCGCAGTGGCAGTTTATTGATGCCCTTCTTAAAGAAATCAGCTGGACGGGAGGCAACAAATTCTTCAAAGGCATTTTGTACTGCCTCTCGGGTATTGAATTTTTTTCCCGCCAAGAAGTTATCCAAATTCTGGAAAAAGTAGTAGTCTGTAGGCGCAAGGTCTGGTGAGTAGGGCGGATGACGGAGAGCTTCCAACCCCAGTTCTTGCAACTTGGAGACCGTCTGCTGTGCAGTATGAGGTCGCGCGTTGTCGTGCAGGAGCAGCGGAGACGAGCGATTGACCAATGCTGGTTGGAGATGCGCCAGCTTCTCCATCATTGTGCTCAGTTCTTCACAGTACACATCTGCAGTAATGCTCACCCCGTTTGGTAAGAAGCTGTGATGAATCACACCGGCGCTAGACCACCAAACAGTGACCATCACTTTTCTAGGGGTAAGTTTTCGTTTAGGGCATTGTTTAGGTGCTGAACCAGGATCCAACCAACTTGCTGAGCGCCTGCGGTTATCAAACAGAATCCATTTTTCATCGCAGGTAACAATGCGGTTCAAAATTCCTTCATTTGTGTGTCTGTTGAGCAGTGCAAGGCACGTCTCGACGCGTACTTCGCGCTGGCGATCATTGAGTTCGTGGGGCACCCATTTGTCAAGCTTTTTTACCTTGCCAATTTGACGCAAATGGACCAATATTGTTTTGACGCTAACGTCGAAAGCTGCTGCTAATTCAGCCGTAGATTGTGTATCATCAGCTTCCACAACCGCCTTTAATTCGTCATTGTCGACCAAAGTCTTCGGACGACCGCGAGGTTCATTTTTCAGGTCGAAATTTCCAGAACGGAAGTGAGCAAACCAATAACAGGTGGTGCGTTGGTTTGTAGTGTTAGCTCCGTAAACGTCGTTGATGTTGCGTGCCGCTTGTGCCGCGTTGCTGCCACGACGGTACTCATATTCCATAATTACTCGAATTTTTAACGTATCCATGATGACGAAAAAGATTGAAATGCGATGAAAATGTAACACTAATCAATAAAGAAATGACTACTTTTGGAAAAAAGAATCCATGTTTTTAAAATAAAATTAATTTGAAATTAGAATTCTTAGCCAAACAAAAATTATTTTGATTTGAAATGGCCAGTACTGCAGAACGGCAATTTCATAGGTAAAGACCTAATATTATTAAGAAATGTCTTCTATATGGTGGAGGTACTTCCCCAGGCTGCTCTTCGAGTCAATGAACGCTGTGCCCTACCTTCCTTATTACTACGACCATATCCATAATAATGTAGTCTTTACCAACATAATATGAGATACCTCTTAAATACTTATTATGTAATTTCAAGTGTTTATGTTTGTTAGTTTGTTTCCTATCACGTTCGTCCATATCATGATCAGACATGAAGCTTTTATGTAATGCAGTGAGTTTGTTGTGCCGCGACTCAAACGACCTTTCCAACGTTGCCAATAGCAATCGATGGATTCACTGTATGGAAACCGGGTCCATCCCGTGATAGAGGAGGGAACACTCGACATTCGCTGGGTCTTCTCAGTTGGGTCGCATTGGATCCGGTGGTAGCATTAAAGCGCGACCGTCGTTATAAACACAAGGTCCGCCATAATAATAACATTTATTTCGTACCTTAATATAGACAGAACCATTCGACAATATGTAGTAAAAATATACCTAAAATTTAAAACTTTGTTAATTAAACCTACACATGAACCTTGACAATAACTTAATTTAAGTTAGTTAAATATCGTTGCTGTTGTAAAATAAATCTTATTGTAAATTATTTCCTACAATCCGTGTACCTAAATATCTATATGTACCTAGAAATAATTATAAATTAATTATATATTACTACGAATATGTTCTGACTATTTACAAGCGCTTTTTTGAAGTCTACGTGAATAAAAACCTTTTTTATTTTATTTTATAGAGCTTGAGACTTGCGACTGAAATGTAGGTTTAAGAGGGCAGCCAGTGATGCATCAATGCTCACCTTCTCTGGCTCTCAGTGTTCCCTTCTTTCCCTAGCTAAATTTGGTATGATCCTAATAATGCTCCTTTAGCATAAGATCCGGTAGTAGCATTAAAGCACGACCGTCGTTATTAACACAAGGTCTGTCATAATAATAATACCTTAATATAGACAGAACCATTGACAATATGTAGTAAAAATATTAGACTTAAACTAGAAAATTAAACATAATCTCTTGACAATAACTTGATACGAGCTAGCTAAATATCATTGCTATAATAAAATAAATTTTATAAATGTTTTCATACAATGTGTACCTAAATATCTATGTTACTAGAAATAATAATGTATACAACTATATTACTACAAACATGTTCTGACTATTTACAAGCGCTTTTTTAAAGTCTACGTGAATAAAAACCTTTTTTTTATTTTATTTTACTTATTTAGATACTCGTTCCAATATATAAATTACGGAAGTTCTTGATAATCCTAAGTCTTTTAATAGGTTATAGTTTATGCAATTTCATACTACTATTTAAAAATATCACACTCTATATATCACGCTTAATTCCAGCTATGGACGTCTTGACATGATTATGATGATTAACTTATACTTATTACTATAATAGTATATTTTGTCAGTCATATAATATATATAATTAATATTTTTTTGTATTGTGTATATAATTTTCTTTGAAACATAAAAGTTGGTTGAAGGAGTTTGAAATCTTTCATAGTTTTATGTCTATGAAAAGTCACACCGAGATCACTTTATACGTGTAACTAAGTGAAAAGTCACACCGATATCACTTTATACGTGTAACTAAGTGAAAAGTCACACCGAGATCACTGTATACGTGTAACTAAGTGAAAAGTCACACCGAGATCACTTTATACGTGTAACTAAGTGAAAAGTCATACCGAGATCAAGTGAAAAGTCACACCGAGATCACTTTATACGTGTAACTAAGTGAAAAGTCACACCGAGGTCACTTTATACGTGTAACTGAGTGAAAAGTCACACCGATATCAGTTTATACGTGTAACTAAGTGAAAAGTAGAGTAAAATATGAAGTGAGAAAATGTAATTATAAAAGTAGAGTACCTGTCTGTGCATAGTACTAGAATGGCGGGCGTGCATAATAGCAGAGCTTAAGACTCGCGCCCACGTGTGTCCTGTAGGACCAACAATCATTGTTCTTAGGTTATGCGCATACTTGGGACGAAAAAGCAATGAGTATATTTTAAGTTTTGACTTAAATGTGAACATGTGAACACATTACTCGACGTTCTAGTCGTGACTAACTGTAGGAATTGGATTACGTGTTATGAACTTTTTTGAAAATCGGAATCGCATCACCACACTTTTTGATTATCTTCATGATAGGGGAAAGTCACCTACAGTGGAAGTCTTTTAATATAGCTTTTGGAAAATTTATGTGCCCTACGGTTTTACCCTCATTAAATTATATAATTTATAGGGTGTCAGCTAACTCCATACCAAATTTTACTAAAATCACTCCAGCCGTTTAGACGTGAAGAAGTAACAAACGTACACACTCAGACACGCACGCACTTTCAACCTTTCGCCTTTATAGTATTAGTAGGATTACTATGTAAAGAAATTAAACAAATACGATATCTTTAAAATGAAGTTAAATGATTGTATTATCTGACAATTTTAGAACGAAAACTTGAGGATATTTGTGCAGCGCAACCAACACACCACATCTTTTTAAAGATAAACTTTTTTTATATCGCCTCAATTTGTTCGTCCATCTATCGCATGTCGCAATATAGCCAATGGCTTGCATCAGCTGACCGTGTAGTATTTACACGGTTTGTCACTCATTTGTGGAAGTGCTGCACGGTATTTGTGTTCTGATCAGTGCATTTTTACAAATGTTGTTATTCACTTGTTCGTGATGTAGACCAATTCAGGTAACAAGTCAAATAAACAGGTCAACAAGGGACAATAAAAGAATAATGATAATAAAAATGCAAGAGAATACATTTTATTTTAAGTCGTCAGAAACAAAGTTTGACTTGCATCGTGGTTTCATAAAACCACACAACGCATTTTTTTATGTGTGTTACGCAAACTCTCCGTCGCTTGTAAAAGTCATTGAATGTGGAATAAAAAAAATTGTTTGTCATATTGTCAGTGACAACTTTGCTCAATCGAACAAATTAGATTTTTTTATCTCGAGCATATTGTACAACTAATTAAGATGGTGACCTAAAATTCTGTATATAACATGCTGTAATTACCTGGTGAGAAAAATTTACGATTCTGATTTTCGAGTAAAAGTTACTTCCATTTATTGTTAGGTTGTTATTGATATCTGCTTTGTGAATTTAAAAATATTGCTGGAATTTTTTAGATGGGTGCGATATAAATTATACTAAAATTATATAAGCATGTTATATTAATTCCAAATTATTAAAGCAAAAGAAAGTGAATGCGGTGTAAGGATGAATGAGTTACTCATCAAATGTCTGCTTTACGCTGATGATCAAGTTCTACTTGCATCATCGGCGGACGAGTTGCAGGTGATGGTAACAAATATGCATGAATCTTTTGAAAGGAAAGGGATGAAAATGAATGTTGGTAAGACGAAAGTAATGGTATTTGAGAGGGATGAATACACGACAGCATTTGATATTGTGATTGGAGGAGAGAAAGTCGAACAGGTGAAAGAGTTTGTATATTTGGGAACTTTGTTTACGAGAGATGGGAAATATGAAAAAGATATTGTTAGAAGAGTAAATGCGGGGAACAGAGTGAATGGGGCACTACACGCCTTTATGAGTAGCCGGCAAGTCTCAAAGAAGGCTCGACTGGCCTTGCACGATGGAGTGTTAGTGCCCACTTTAATGTATGGAAGTGACAGTTGGGTATGGCAGAAAAAGAATGAGAATAAAATAAATGCAGTGGAAATGAGAGCTCTGAGAAGTATGTGTGGTGTGACTTTGAGAGACAGAATTCGAAATACTGATGTAAGAGAGCGTTGTGGTGTGAAAGAGGATGTAGTCACAAAGATTGAAAAAGGTATGCTGAGATCGTTTGGCCATTTAGAAAGGATGAATGAAAGAAGATTGACAAAAGAAGTATACCTGGCCTGTGTGAATGGTACAACTGGAAGGGGAAGACCTCGTAGAACATTCTCTGATCAAATCGGAGACGTACTTAAGAAAGGTCAGGTCAGAAGTACCCTAAACCAGCGAGCATGTATGAAGAACATTATGTCAGTAAACGAAGCGAAAGTGGTATGCAAGGATCGTGACAAATGGAAGTCCGTTGTCTCTGCCTACCCCTCTGGGAAACAGGCGTGAGTCTATGTATGTATGTATGTATTAAAGCAATATAGAGCAAATTAATTTATATTTTCGATCTACGTACCTATCAATCTCGTGTAGGCCAGCCTTAAACGAATAGTGCTCATTGTCTTATTGCAATATTATGAATATTCAGAAAGTGTTATGGGCACGGCAAGGTAATTATGGACTTGAAGGCGTTGAAATTTTGGAGTTGATAAAGTAAACACCGCGGCACTGTTTACTATTGTAATACAAAAACCGCCTTTACTGCCTATTAAATAAGCTACTAACGTGGGGATGATACGTCCGTGGTAAGATAAACCGCGTATTTTTTTATTTTTAAGCGTCAACATTTTTGGACACTTAAGTCAAAATGATTTAAGAAAGAAATTTTGATGTGATACATATTTTGTTCAAAAAACTTATTGATATTTTCAAAAGACTACCTTAGTAAAGTTACTAAAGGTCACCTCAAGGTAGTGTCACTATACAGGCAAACTGAGTAAAGGTACCAAGAATAGTAAGGTTTAGTAACCCTACCAAAAGGTATACGAACAGGATGCGAATCTAGTGAATATATTGTCCGTGGCGTTATGTGCTTCTTTCTTCACTCGAATATGCCTTTAATTCTATTTAAAGTCATATGATTTTATAGCCCGTAAGGCACATATAATATATATACCGAATGAATACGCTCCTGAGTTCGTATCATCTCGATCCTACCATTGAAGGATTGATTTCTATCTGCCGCGGCGTGAACGCCGTTGTACTTGTTGTTTCCCATTGAAAGCGGTGAGTGCGACGGGTCTGATATAAGCTTATTAATAAATTAATACATAATCAAATAGTCACTGCTCCAAAATAATGACTAAAAGACTAGACAGTAGTAAATAGAAACAAATATCGTAAAATATAACTCGAAAACGTATTGAAAAGCGCAGCGTTCCCATAGTAACCCCATAACATGGTGCAAGTTGATTCGGGCCGCAGAAGGCCGCAGTCGTTATCGGTCAGCGCTTGACCTTTGCGAAGATGCCTCGCTTGCTCAATCTGCGAGTGTTTGTGGACGCGATTTAAGAATTAGGAGTTGGAATTTCTCGGTAATACTTGTGATATTTACAAATCTGTTAGATACAAGTGTGGCGCAGCGGCTAAGACAGTCGCCTCGCCGCTTCGTGTGGCGGGTTCGAATCCCGTGCCGGACAACTATTTATGTGACCCATTAATTGTTGTTCTGAGTCTGGATGGAATTTGTGTCCGTCTATTATATGTTTGTAAAGTACCCCGTGACACAGGGATTAGATTCTCTAATTCGAACGTTGTCTTTAAAAAAAATAAATAATATGAAACGTAGTATTAAGTGTAAATATAAATTAAAAAAACCGGCCAAGTGCGAGTCGGACTCTCACATGAAGGGTTCCGTAGCAGCAAGTATTTCAGTTGATTAAATGAAAGCAAATTGCAGTTTACGATTTATGACGTATTAAAAAAAAACTACTTGCTAGATCTCGTTCAAACCAATTTTCGTTGTTAGTTTGCATGGTCATGTACATCATATATGTTTTTTTAGTTTTATCATTCTCTTATTTTAGAAGTTACAGGGGGGGACACTCATTTTACCACTTTGGAAGTGTCTCTCGGGCAAACTATTCAGTTTAGAAAAAAACTATATGAGAAACCTTAATGTCATTTTTGAAGACCTATCCATAGACACCCCACATGTATGGGTACGATGAAAATTTTTTTTTTGAGTTTCAGTTCTATGTATGGGGACCCCCAAAAATAATTATTCTTTTCCTAATTTGTGTCAAAATCTTAATGCGGTTCACCGAATACATCTACTTACCAAGTTTCAACAGTACAGCTCTTATAGTTTTGGAAAAAAGAGCCTGTGACATACGGACGGACAGACAGACAGACAGACATGACGAATCTATAAGGTTTCCGTTTTTTGCCATTTGGCTACGGAACTCTAAAAAGTGGAGTGTTACATTCCTTATTGGCGGAGTACTCAACAAACAAGTTATTCACAGAAACCAAGCACGCTACCACTCAGAACATCTATATGTGGGTCACACAAATAGCTGGACAAATATATGCGGGAACTGAACTCCCAAGAGCGCTTTCTTAAGAGCTACAATTTTTATGTGATGATGTCTTCCCGGCCGAAATTCGGCCACGGCGGCCATTCTCAATGGAGATTAGCCAATTGCGAAGGACATATTATAGTGCACAAGTGTGTGTGCAAACACAGGGATCACATCACATCACTCTCATGATCCGATGGGACGACTAGCGACACGACAGGAAAGAGGTCAGGTACAGGACCGACGGCTTTACGTGCTCTCCGAGGCACGGGGGTGTAATTCCGCCAACTTCCAGACTTCGGGCTGATACTGAGAAATTTATTTTTACGGCAAAATCCCAAAATCACTTTTTGGCCCGACCCGGGATTTGAACCCAAGACCTCATTTTCTGCGGTTGAACACGCTACCGCTAGACTAACGAAGCAGTCAATATGTAAGCTGTCCATACTAACCGAGTTATTAAATAAAAAATAATGTTTAATTTAAATTTTACAGGATTCTTAGTTTGCGATTTTGAAGATCTAGGATAATTCATAAGGGCTGTTCATATTCCTCTTTGTTTGGACAGTGTTTGCATTTATTAAGATATAGAATGTTTAAGTGGGTTGTCTATACATGGGGTTTGAATAATTAGCTAGTGTGATTAAAAATAATAAAGAAAGAGTATTTTTTATTTATATTGTGTTGTTGTGACACTATGTTATTACCTTTCATCATGCATCATGCCAGCCAAAGTACGTCCACTGCTGGACAAAAGCCTCCCCAAAGAATGGGGGGATATGCCATAATCGCCACGCATGGCAGACGGGTTGACGATCGCACTTTGATGTTCATGGTTCATAGAAGAACGCTGCAGCCCGTTCCCTGGTAGGTATTGACTCAGACGATTACACCGCCCCCACAGGATGAAATGGGGTGATGATATTCTATGCTGTGACCACACAGCAAGTTTTTATCTTTACTACCTCCATATGTGGATCATAGCTAGATGCGCTCACAGCTAGATGCTCTCACCGGTTTGTAAGTGATTGGCGAGGTCAAGCAACTAGGCTCGCGGTCAGTTCATAGATGGGTGACCGCGAAAGTGGTTTAATTTCTGAGCGTCTCCGTGCTTCGGAGGGCACGTTAAGCTGTTGGTCTCGGTTGTAGCCATTAGGCAACAGTCGTTAAGCCACGTCAGAGGCCTAATGGGCGGCTTGAACAACTCTGACACTAGGGTAACCACTGCCCACACGATAAGTAAGTATGTGGATCATAGCCCAAAGCTCTAAATAGAATGCAAAAATTTTAAATTAGTAAAAATGGTTGTTTTTCGTGGTTTTCTGTTTAGTCTATATTGACTCGTATATGCTTAAAGCGGCTGGATTTGCCTGAGAATATAAAATTGAATCTTGTCAATTTGGTTTAATTTCGTTTTGCATAGATATAGTCTTACGACAGACTTCGGTGGAGACTTGGGGTAAGCCATTACAGTCGGTCAAGGTGTCCCAGTTCAATCGTCACACAGACAGGAAAAATCTTTTTTAAAAACGTTGGTTTGGCTGTGGTTACCGCAGGTATCTCATTTCATATGCTATGATAACATTTTTCGACATAGATAGCAGTCGAAATATGAGCTTCTAGCTTTAGTAAGCCATATTGCTGTGTGGTAACGAATATAAGAATCAGATTATCATCACCCCATCTTATCCCATGGGGGGCGTAGAAGTCGACCCGAGGGAATATCTACCAGAGGACGGGCAGCAGTTGCCTTCTGAGTACTATGACTATCTTACTGCGATCGCTAACCCGTTTGCCAAGCGTGGCGATTATGGCACATCCCCTTGTCGCTTGTCCAGCCGTGGACTTATTTCAGCTGTAATGATGAAGCCATATTCCTCTCGGATGGAGTAAGCTGGAACATTTAGAAACATGGAATTTATTCTAGATGCAAGGCTTTGACTGGGCGTTGATGAATCAGTCAGTAAGTGAGTTAAGACTATTCATTTAATAAAAGCGGTTGGCCGTAACTTCATTTGATGGACTTCCTTTAGACCCCCTTAATTTTGTCTTGTAGTAAAATTCAGACACAACGTACCTATAAAGTACCTAGGAACCAAATTTCATCTCATTAGGTCAAGTTCTTTTTGAGATTATCACTGAAGATTTTGCTTATTACTATTTTATTAAGAGATATTTATGAATGCACAGTTTAATTTATGAAGTAACTTAATTGGTTTTTTGTTATTCCACAGTTTTGCATTTCACCATCCCATCCGGCTGCAACGATGACATTTGTGCGCGTGCGGCCGGCTGACCTATAGCGAGCATCCGAACAATATCTTGCTTGACTTGTAGTGTCGATTGTCATCTGAGACTACAATCCTGGAAGTTAAGGCTTTGTTTATGGATCAATCTCCAAAACGGGCGTATTCGTGTGATCGCTCTGGTGCTTTTCAGTTATTGATATTTAATGGTAATTATGTATCACATTAAAAATAATGATTTTCAAATAGTACATTTTTACAATTGGCCTTCAATTTACTCAAACAGTTATGGAAATATTTAAGTTCAAAAAAATTCACGACCAGAGCAATCATAATTGGTGCCTGAGCGATCATAAATGGTGAAAGTAGTAAAACAAAAAAAAAAAAATTATAAAATATTATTTATTTTTCCGTTTTCAGTCATATTCAGAGTACGTGTTACAAGATTATATGCAAGAATAATGTTTTACTTTAGAAAAAGGTCAGGGCATATAAGGCCTCGTACAGACGAGCAGCATTTTTCTGACGACAGAGCCAACTTCAGCTGTAGACAACGGCAACTGCAACTGCCAACATTGGTCGACGTATGCCTTCGACACGTGGACAGCAAACGCCGACCAATGACGATAGCTTTGGCCTTGCCAGCCTTGTCTTTTCAGTTGACTTCAAATAGACAGAGCGATCTGAAGTCTATCATCTGAGTCTATTTAAAGTCGACTGACAAGGTAGCGCGCGCACTTCGCTCATACTATGCTGTCGCCATTGGTCGGCTTTTGCTGTCCACGTGTCGACTGCAAACGCCGACTAATGGCGACAGCTGCAGTCGCCTCTGTCGACAGCTAAAGTTGGCTCTGTCGGCAGCAAAGTACTGCTCATCTGTTTGACGCCTAAGACGTCATGCTGCTTATAATGATATAAGCTAAGATATAAGAATAAGATCTTTTATTAACTGTAGTTTTACTTATGTTTTATTTATTGTAAGTACATTATCTTTGTTTGGAGGTAAAACCAACATTTTTCTTTCTAAACGTTTACCTTCTTTACTTTGATTTTTTAACCTATTCATCTGTCTTCTAATACGTTCATTACTTATATTCATCTCTTGAATTTTTGTATTTGATTTTGAAACCCTTTTAGCTCTATATTACATCTTTCTTAATAAGGCTATATATCATATGATGAATGATAAATATATCTAAACTTTTTTGAGACGTATGTGATATGTTGATAATTGAGCTCTGCGGACTACCGGGACAGATGATGGAGGAAGCACTTCCAATGCATGTTAGTTCTTTCGTCCGTTCAGTAGATCTTGTCATTTTTCTTATTCTATTAATCGGTGAGACGGGTGAAACGAAATAAGACAAATTCTCGTATTCTTTAAAGGTCTCTGGAAGACAGGAACTTGTCTGACAATGAACTTCCACACGATTAATAATTTTTAAACTCATTTCAACATCTTGTTTTACAGTTTGCGGTATATCTCTGTTTTGTTACGTTGTTGGTGCTTAAGGCTAGAGAAAATTGAGGTGATTGAGGAACACTTGAAAGAGGATGACGGTTCTCAGATATATCTATTGCTGGCAACTTATCCAATAATTTTCTTTATATAATACCATCGAGAACACTGCCTACTTTTCTTCCTGTGAATCTTTTGCTGGCTGCTTACTGTACCCCAAGCTGATTCCTTTGTTAATCTCTCTTGACTTTACAAGCCATTGTGCGTATAGATCTGGATCGTTTTCTATACTGTGCCCCGAGCTTTTTTCCTTTATTCACTCTCTCTTGACTTCACAAGCCATTGTGCGTATAGATCTGGATCATTTTTGATCTTGGCCACTCAAATTTTACAGAAGACCTTACTCATGTAAAATTAAAGTTGTGTTAGCTAAATGCCAATATAAAAACTGATAAAATACGACAAAATCCGTTTATGGACCAAAGGAACCAGGAAAGTTTATAAATTAAAGGTTCTATGCATAGTTCACCATTAGTCATTGTAACAGCGCGCTACCTACTACTAGTTAAAATAGATTTATGACGTACAATTAATGCAAAATATCATCGCTATGGTCTTGTTGCACAGAGCAATCACAGCCATAGCGATCAGAAGAAGTCACAAAATCATAAATATAGCCGAAATTAAAAGCAGTAGAAAGTTGTGATTACGTCTCATAAAAAACATCATAACGATCACTTAATTCATATAAAAAACACATTCACAAGCTTACTATTTAATTTAAGTAAAGTGCCATAGCAATCATAAAATTCGAAAACCAAATCCAGAGCAATCATAAACTTAACTTCGTAATGTTCGAGCTAGGGAACGTGGCACACAGGTATCCTCCTCGGCGAATAGACCTCTGCTGGTGTTACCCCAGGGAAGGGGAATAGAGTGTCTATAACGCGTTACTAGGGATGAGCGCGATATTTTGCGTCCGCGCAGAGCGATGAGATAAAATGCCCGGTCACATTTTTAAATTAAAATTGTGGCAAAAGTATTATTAATATAAGTCAAAATATTTTATGAATATAAAAAATAACTATTTGTTATGTAATTTAAATGAGTTGTTTTGCATAAACCTTCTCATTAAACAGTTTAAAAATATTTTTTTCATTCAATCGGGAGTTGGGTCAACCCAGAGCGATCAGGATTTTAGGGTTTCAGATATTTTTTTAAATATTTAAAATAAACTTTTTCATAATATTAATCTTGTATCACATAGATAAGACACCGAATTGTATATAAAAAAATATTTTGAAAACGTTTTTCGATTTTAAAATGGGTTTATTCAGCCCGACACGAAAAAAAATGCCTCTGAAGATCGACCCTTATACTTAATGTGAATATTTTTTTTATAAATGTACAGTTTGATTTAGATCTTAATTGTTTTTTGAAATGCCACAGTTTTGCCTTTCACCATACCATCCGGCTGCAACGGTGACATTTGTGCGCGTGCGGCTGTCTGATCTATAGCGAGCATCCGAAGAATATCTTGCTTGACTTGTAGTGTCGATTGTCATCTGAGACTACAATCCTGAAAGTTAAGGCTTTGTTTATACTTAATGTGAATATTTATTTTTATTGTACAGTTTGATTTGAAACTTAATTGCTTTTGAAATGCCACAGTTTTGCATTTCACCATCCCATCCGGCTGCAACGGTGACATTTGTGCGCGTGCGGCCAGCTGACCTATAGCGAGCATCCAAACAATATCTTACTTGACTTGTAGTGTCGATTGTCATCTTAGACTACAATTCTGAAAAGTTAAGGTTTTATTAAACTTACACTATTTATACTTAGCGTGAATTATTTATTAGATTTGTTCTCATAATAAAAGGGTAAGCCCAACATTTCGTTGTTGATATCTTCAACTCGTTTGCAGTTGAATATTTGTTTTAATACAACGCTCGCATTAGATAATGGATTACGGATTACGTAGGTTACGGATATTATGTCCATTGGACTGGACATTATGGACGGGCCTGTAGGCGTGGTTGGTAGATACGCTGCCATTCCCACCGGAGGTCGTGGGTTCGATTCCCACCCGGGACAAATATTTGTGTGCATGAACATGTCTGTTTGTCCTGAGTCTGGGTGTAAATTATCTATATAAGTATGTATTTACAAAAGAAAAATAACATATGTAGTATATCTATCTAGTTATCAGTTATCTAGTTTCCATAGTACAAGCTCTGCTTAGTTTGGGATCAGATGACCGTGTGTGATTAATGTCCCAGGATGTCCCAGGATTATACAAAGGAGTTTTGCCTCATACATTTGTTTTGCAAAGCTTTTTCATCATCAACAATAACAAGAAATATCTTCCCTTCCGGTAATAATTAAGCCCGGTGTCGCGGGGTACTTTACAAACATTTAATTGACGGACACATAGTACATCCCGACTCAGAACAACTTACGTATCAGTTGTTCAAGGCGCCTAGTAGGCTTCTGCCATAGCTTAACGACTGTTGTCTAATTACTACAACCGGGACCGACAGCTTAACTTGCCCCCCGAAACACGGAAGCTCAGAAATTTCAGAACAACTAGTTATGAATCACACAAATAGTTGTCTTGCGCGGGAATCGTACCCGGGACTCTAAGTGGCGAGGCGACTATCTTAACCGCTGCGCCACACGTGCAGTCAATTTTGCATCGATTGGTGTATTTTAATTACACATATATAAATAAACATATTTTCTTTTGTGTTTATTGGCAACTCATCGTCACATAAAACTCCGGTGTTGATCTTGCCAACACAGTAATATTGAAGTTCAAGTAAAACAAGTAAATTGGTTCGTTAAGCTCTCAAAATGTTAACGTGCAGCCCATATATCGGGATGATCGTGTTGCATGTAACATTCACATTGATTGGAATTATTGTGCTCTATACCATATTGAGTTACAACCTACAGGTAAGCATGTAATTTATTAGAGATTTAATACGAGATTTCGTCATCGATTTATGAAGATGTTTTATTGAATAAACGTTAGGAAAGCGATAATTAATAATGTTCTCCTAGCCAAATTTCGGCTATGGTGGTCAGCCAATACTTACTTATTGTATGGGCAGTGGTTACCCAAGTGTCAGAGTTGTTCAAGCCGCCCATTAGGGTCCTGATATGGCTTAATGACTGTTGCTTAATGGCGACAACCGGGACTGACAGCTTATCGTGCTCACATAAGCTCGGAGAGCTCAGAAAAAAAACCACTTTGGTGGTTACCTATCTGTGGACTGACCACAAGCCTAGTTGCTTAACTTTGCCAATCGCTTACGGATCGGTGGGAATATCTGGCTAGGAGATCGCGCGGCGAGCGTTCAGTCAATGAAGACTAAAAATCTGGATTTATAGTGGACAAGAGTATGAGCTAATGTGTTTGGGCACTTTCTCATTGTATTGATCAGTTGGAAAATTCCAGCCAATTCCTGAAACAAAATTTTGCTTTAAAATAAAATATCACATTTTGGCCCAACCCGGAATTTTATTCCAGGATCCACTTACCTGCGGTTGACAACGCTTCTGCTAGAAAAACTAGGCACAAAGTAAGTATCCTTAGGCATGTAAATCTCATTTTCAAAAATAGCCATCGCCTCCGTTTTTTTAGGAATATGCAGTGCTTTATCTATTCAAGCCACGAGCAAACAAAATAATAATACAACGACCTGCTAGAAGTTACTAAAAAAGAACCATACCAGTGAAAGAAGGGTTCCGTGACATTAATGTTGTATAAACTATTTAAGCACTGTCCACCAAATCTAAAACGCTTGTTTTTGGTTAAAGGACAGAAAAGCAAACACCACGATGATTATACTTGACATACAATTTGAACACCTCCGCACATAAACCACAGGGAAGAGAGAACACAATTAATGACAGATACAAGGTATATCATTTACAAAGTAAGTTACAATTGAGTATTATACGAGAATTGTTTCAATTATTATTCAATCTTTCTTTAAGACATTATGTTTATAAAGACAGCTCTAATACTTTTTATTAAAATGTGCAATAAAGAACTGCTGAGTGCAGAACTGCTTTTATAAAACGCCTAACGCTAAAAGTCATCATTACAGCTAAATAAGTCCACTGCTGGACAAGCCTCCCTCAAGAATCGTCTTGAGGGGATATGCCATAATCGCCACGCTTGGCAGGCGGGTTGGCGATCGCAGTAAGATAGTCATAGTAATCAGAAGGAAGCTGCTGCCCTTCTTCAGGTAGATATTCCCTCGGGTCGACTTCTACGCCCCCCACGGGATGAGATGGGGTGATGATATTCTGATTCTGATATTTGTCGCCGTCACCACACAGCAGTATAAATATATACGCTAAAAGTGCGTGATTATAATTCTATTCATCACGCTAATACAATAAAGGCGAAAGTTTGTCAGTGTGTATGTTTGTTACATCTTCACGGCTAAACGGCTGGAGCGATTTTAATAAAATTTGGTATGGAGTTAGCTGACACCCTGGATTAACACATAGGCTGTAATTTATAAAGTTTAACAAGGGTAAAACCGCGGGGCACAGGTAGTAATGAATAAACGTATTTCATAACATATGTGTAAACCTGCATGAATAACAACTTTCTGTTGTACCATTTGCCATAATATTGAATTACTTTCTAAATTCTCCTATTTCCTTTTGACTAGCTGAATTCATATTTAAATAAAAAACAAGATTTTAATACATCGTATATACAGTGTTGATAGTCCCACCTTAAAATAGCGTCGTAGCATATTCAACTTTAATTAAGGCTCACTTCTTGTTACATATAATAAAATCGTAGGAAAGTCAAAACTGTACATTGAATTCTTTTTTTAAAGGATACTTGTGGCGTAATCTACAAAAGATATCGAAGCCAAACATATAGTTTTTAGAATTTTTGTCTGTTTGTCTGTATAAACCGGTCCGGGCTAAACTCAAAAAGTACTGCATGGATTTACTTGAAATTTTGCATAAATATTACTAAGAGGTCGGGTCAACATATAGGCTACATATTATCACGCTATCACAACCGGAGGAGGAGCTGTGATAATTTATAAAATTTAACGCGTGTAAAACCGCGGGGCACAGCTAGTTTGTTATAAAGTCATTTCAGATAATTTATGGCCTGTTTATCTAGTGGCATAATTGCCACGCTTGGTAAATCGCGATCGCAGTATGACGGTTAGAGTACACAGAGAAACGCTGCTGCCCGTTTTTCGGGTTATAGATATATCCTCGGGATAACTTTTCGGCCCCCATGGGATGAGATGGGGTAGTAATATTCTTTGCTGTCAGCCACACAGCATTGGATGACTTTTCGGTCCCCATGGGATGAGATGGGGTATTGATATTCTTTGCTGTCAGCCACACAGCATTGGATGACTTTTCGGTCCCCATGGGATGAGATGGGGTAATGATATTCTTTGCTGTCAGCCACACAGCATTGTATGACTTTTCGGCCCCATGGGATGAGATGGGGTAGTGATATTCTTTGCTGTCAGCCACACAGCATTGGATGCCTTTTCGGCCCCCATGGGATGAGATGGGGTAGTGATATTCTTTGCTGCCAGCCACACACCATTGGATGATTTATCAACCCCCATGGGATGAGATAAGGTTGTGATATTCTTTGCTATCAGCCACACAGGATTGGATGACTTTACAGCCCCCATGAGATGAGATAGGGTAGTGATATTCTTTGCTATCAGCCACACAGGATTGGATAACTTTTCGGCCCCCATGGGATGAGATGGAGTAGTGATATTCTTTGCTGTCAGCCACACAGCATCTTTCTCATTCGCAGTCATGTATTTTATAGGGAGTTGTTATAACTGGGCTTCGATACAGTAACATCTGTTGCGGACTGTACATTTTTAGAAGACTGATTCGATGGATGGATATATAGACATTTATACAAATACAAGACCAATTTCATACGTCGAGTGGAATGTTAACAAGGAGCTGGACTAATAAGGTCACATTCTCATGTAACGGACTCCAGTTAGGCATACTTGTATGAAGATCGGAGGACCTTATAAAATGCATAGAATAGGATGTAGTGAATCTTTTAGCATAATAATTTTAAATATGTTTTATGCTATGTAATTTTGGAAACAATATACAGGATGACCAGCTATATGACCGCTAATAAACATACTTATATATTTTTTAATGTATCTATATATATAAAAATCAATGCCACTTTTCGTTGTAATGTTATAACTCAACAACGCCTCTACCGATTTGGCTAATTTTGGTCTTGAATTATTCGTGGAAGTCCAGGGAAGGTTTGTACGTAAATTTAAAAAAAAACCTTGAAAAACTGTAAAATCAACATCTTTTAGCAATTATAATTTTTTTTTTCTTTGAATAAATGAACTTAATAATATTTTTTTTATTACTATGCCTTATACGTAGCGAAGCACGTACCGGGCCGCTAGAACAATATACATATAATAAAATCGTAGGAAAGTCAAAAGTGTGCATTGATAATTTTTTTAAAGGATACCTGAGGCGTGATGTACTATTGATATCGAAGCCAAAAATATAGTTATAAGAATTTTGGTCTGTATGTATGTCCGGGCTAAACTCCAAAAGCACTGCATGGATTTACTTCAAATTATGCATGAATATTAATTGGGTCAACATATAGGCTACATATGATCACGCTATCACCTACGGGGGAGGAGCTGTGATAATTTAAAAAGTTGAACGTGGATAAAACCGCAGGGCACAGCTAGTTATAGATAAATTACACCCAGACTCAGAACTAGTAATCGTGCTCATCACACAAAGATTTGTCCTGGATGGGGGTCGAGCCCACGACTTCTGGCTAGGTCAGGGACGCTAACCACCCAACCCACAAGTCAGTAATTATACTAAGAGTAGCTTGTATCTTAAGTTTAAGTTGATGTGACACGTCAAGTTAGTTGAAATAATTAATACAAATAGCCCGTAAAAAGTATAAAATAGCAGTCAGAATTTTTTTTAATAAGGTATTTCTTTAAAAAAAATCTGACAGCTATTTTGGTTGCTCTTTTGGCAACATGGTAATAAATACATAATTTTATTTGCAAATATTTCTATTAAATATGCAAAGAAACCTTGTGTTAAAATTTTATTTAGAACCACTAGACTAAGAACTTATGTTTTTTTTATTGAGTACATAACAAAGCTATAATTTATTTGGTTCTAAAACCTAAAACTTTAGCAATAGTTGCAATGTGATTTCACTTGTTTTCTATTATCATCCCGATTATTCTACTGGTGATAAATAGTAACTTCATATTATTTGTTCAGTATACACTTGACTGGCCTATTGGTCTACTGGTTAGTGACCCTGACTGCTACGCCAGAGGTCGTGGGTTTGATTCCTGCCCGGGACAAATCTTTGTGTGATGAACACGATAATTTGTTCTATGTCTGGGTATAATTTATCTATGATATGTATGTATTTAGAAATATATAAGTATTTTTATCAGTTGTCTGGTTGCCGTAGCAAAGGCTTTGCCTAGTTTGTGATCAGACCGCAGTGTATTAGTAGTCCCAAGATATTTATTCTTATTTATTACTTCCTTTGTTCACTGTAGGTACTTCAGCTATACTGAGTGTCCGCTGACATTTAAAACTAGCCACAGATTTATCATTGTTACGACTAATAGTACAAATTGTCGATCGGAATCCAATCCGATTTATTTTAAAACTCATCTCACGAATCACTTGACCTTTGCTCATTCCCATAGTTATGAATAATATTGTAGTAACAAGGGAATCTTTCTGCAAATATGGTTCTATCGAAGACAATAGATTTACTACCATTACAATTCAATAAGCAATAGTTTAGCAATAAATCTTCTTAGAAGGCTATCAGGGTAGGAACTATCTGATCCAGAACAGGCGGTCATGGGTTTGCGACCATTGTATCGGTGGAAGCCAAAAGCTATTCAAATAGATGCCCATAGAAGGCCTCCGGCAAATTGTGTCCGGAGGAGTGTTTTGACACTTTCATACATAAACATTTCACTGTTCAAAAATTTGGGCAGGATGCACCATTTCTCGGTTGTTAACTTTAGGTGGAGGGATAATGTTAGACAGCTGTTGTTTGCTTAAAAATTACCCAATAATAATACCATTTTCTTATATGTGATGTTATATCAAATGGTGGGAAATCAAAATGCCCAAAATTAGTATGTCATTTATATGTAATATGGTATGAAATAGTGCTGACGTTAGATTTTCACACGGACCGTGGTACAATAGGGCTGACTTTAAAAAAGTGTATGCATATTAAAATAATACCGAGCTATTTCTAAGTAAGAAAACAAATATAATTGACTGCACGTGTGGTGTAGCGGCTTAGAGAGTCGCCTCGCCGCTTCGTGTCGCGGGTTCAAGTCCCGTGCGGGCAGCCATTTGTGTGACCCATAAATGATTGTTCTGAGTCTGGATGTAATTTGTATCCGTCTATTATATGTTTGTAAAGTACCCCGCGACACAGGGATTAATATCCCTAATGCAGGCGTCGTCTTTTAAAATAAATAAATAATAATAATATGCTAATAAATATACTAATTTTAATAGTACACACTGCTACATATCAAACTATACATTTCCAATATACGCTGACCTGTCATTGTATGCAAAATCCTATACAACGCGAGATCAGCTTATTCTGGAAATGTATAGCTTGATGTGTAGCCATGTGTACTTCCATACATAGTTGTACAGAAATATTCAATTAAGTACCACATATAATAGTAAAATTAGTATCCTCAAATTCGACCTATAATTATTAAAAATCTTGTTAAACAGTTTATGGAAATAAATCAATTTGTAATTCTCTTTTTATTTTCGTAATATTTTAATATAATCTAGTATTTTATTACTAGTACTGTATCCAAACTCTGTTTAACTCAGTAATAGTAACTTAACCATTCCTTCAAATAACAAACAACAGTTAAGTCCATGGTGCGTTCAACCAGCCAATGACATAATATATTTTCAACCTACCATTGTGTGCAAGGTGAATGGTTATTATTCTGCCTGCTGCGGTCACCAACCGATTATTATTCCCTATTATTATTTCCCTATTATCGTAATATAATAACATTATTGCAGATGGGAATGAATGAGGAAACGGATTGAACTTCGTGATTTATTGATATAAGCGGTTTGTCGCTTCAACTTAAGATTTCCCTGATTTTTTATTGGATTATCTTGGAGATTTTCACCTTATATTTGTTTGTTCTTTCCTAATGCTGTTTATAAATTTCCAATAATATTTTCGATTTAGCAGAAGGGACACTAAGAGTTAGCATACTAAGCCTTCTCACAGTGAGATGCTCACACTGGTTTGTAAGTGATCGGCGAGGTTAAGAAACTAGGTTCGCGGTCAGTCCATAGATGGGTGACTGCCAAAGTGCTTTAATTTCTGAGCGTCTCCGTGCTTCTGAGGGACATTAAGTGGTCGGTCCCGGTGGTAGTAATTGAAAACAGTTGTTAAACCATGTCAGAGGCTTACTAGGTGGCTCGATCAACTCTGACATCGGGGCCATAACCACTTCCCATAAAATAAAATAAATAAAAAAGGTTTTTATTCACGTAGACTTTAAAAAAGCGCTTGTAAATAATCAGAACATGTTTGTAGTAATATAGTTGTATACATTATTATTTCTAGTAACACAGATATTTAGGTACACATTGTATGAAAACATTTATAAAATTTATTTTATTATAGCAATTATATTTAGCTAGCTCGTATCAAGTTTTTGTCAAATAAATATGATAAGTACCTAAGTAATTCACTTGTTAAATATCGCTTAGCTCTATTTTTGTATGTAAATCGAATCTGTTACAACAAATTATTTGTCTATATTTATTATGTAATATTATTTTTTTATAAAGTACAATATTTCTTTTTTAAAGAACGCCCGCACTTGGGATACTAATCCATGCGTCGCGGGGTAATTTACAAACATATACACGGACACAAATTACATCCAGACTCAGAACAACTATTTGTGGGTCACAAAAATAGTTGTCCAGCGCGGGACTCCAACCCGCGACACGAAGCGGCGAGGCCACTGACTTAGTCGCTGCGCCACACGTGCACAATCGTTAACATTTTTAATTTTTAATTTTGTCATATGTTTTAATTTTAATGTAGGTAAGGTGTGGATGGATGTAAAATTGTTAAGAGTTGCTAGAGAATCGTTCTACTTACTAACATCTTTAGTTGTCCAGAAGAAATTTGAGGGAAATCATCAAATGAGCCGTATTTTTGTTTGCCGACCTATTTATCTATAGTATCTGCGTATCCACGTTGGTTATTGATATAGATCGAGAACTTTTTCGATAAATTTCAGAATCTAGTCTATTTAATTTCCGTAAAAAATCCTTTTAAAATATACTATGTATATTTATTATTGTTGGTGTGGTTGGTAAATGCTTGAAAAAATAGGTCGGGGTTTCGATTCCCACCCAGGACAGATATTTTAGCGCATGAACATGTCTGGGCGTAATTATCTATATAGGTATGTATTTACAAAAGAAAAGTAGTATATGTAATTTATCAGTTATCTGGTTTCCATAGCTCTATTTAGTTTGGGAACAGATGGCCATTTGTGAATAATGTCCCACGATATTATTATTATTAATAATCAAAAGAATCAGACATACAGATACATACAGATCTATGTACTCTGTTTGATTGCATCAGCACACACGTGGAAGTCGTGCCCTGTAAATATTAAACTGGTCGTAGCTAAAACTAGTCGTAGATTGAAAATAAGAAACTCCCTTAAAGAAAACGTATTTTCTAGGCTTATTTTATTACAATTCAATTGTAGTTTCAATGATAGTACAAGTGTTTGTGGCGCGTTTAAGATTACATTACAAAATGGGTGTAAAATCCTATACGGTTACCACTTTCCCTCGTAAATAAGATACAAAACAATGTCTTTATGTTATTTGATTTCCACGTAAATGTTGTTTTGGTATTAATAAGTGTTTTCAAGAGTCAATTGTTTTGCAGATTTGTTATCTTTGTTGTTAATTTGATAATAGTAACTGATACTTGTTTTACCTAGGGTGTTAATTGTTTCTACAGTTTATGCATTGATTTCCAGTTATTTATCCTTACATTGAAACTGTTGCTAAAACATTCGTACACTAAAAATATTGTCTTAATTACAATGGAACTTTATATCCCATGAATGGCTCATTTCAAAAACGATTGACGGGTAAGCAATTATAATTTTTGACCTGAACACGCAATTAACATGGCCTGGCTGAACATGGTTCAGTGCCTGAGGGTTTAATGTTTGTTTGAGCTTTCGGTTCTTGCAGTATAGACTAATTGACGCAAGAATGATAGATTTGTTCAAGTTGCCTTTTCTGGACAAACCACTGTCTAACTTACAAAAGAGCAAAAAAAAACTGTTATCATCGAGGACTCTTAGTGTGGAAGTAACGCGATCTGGGCTATATCCACAAAGTCGCTCATAATAATAATATTGATTTTTTCCCTTAATGTAGACAGAACCATTGCGACAGACATCTTAAAATATATCTAAAACTATAAGTATTGACAATTAGAACTAAACAATTTAATTAAATTTAGAAATTAGCAATTTAACTATACCTATATGAGTAAATTATTATTATTCCTATCTAAATTAATTTATAATTCTATGTGACGAAATATAATGTCGTTCAAAATAATAATCTATTTGTACTGAACATTTAATAGAATCCTAGTTGACTTCTAATACTACAATCCATGTACTGACTAACAAAACTTTTTTATATACTTAAAACTCGTATCAAGATATTGTATCAAGAGAATAATATGCAAAATAAGCGTCCAATAATTTTCCAATCACATTAATAAACCTTTATCGTTGTCTAACGCTAATGTATTAGTACTAGTTCCGTTACCAATAGTAATGAAGAGACACAACGTACGACGTAATTGTTCCGTGAACTGACGCAAATCTAGGGGCAGGGGGCCAACGAGATCCATAACTCTCCCATATACCTACAAGCAAAGTATTATTAACCACAGCATAATAAAATACATAGCGAAATTTTAATAAACACACGGTAGGTCAACACAAATGTATGGTATAAAATTTGTAATATAATCAGCCAACTTAAGGTCGATGTGAACACACGTCGCAAAGACTGGATAGGTCAACGATGTGAGGGTTAGAGGTCAACTCGACTAGGGTCAATGTTATACAGTTGTTATGGAAATTTGTGACAAAAGGAAGTCAGGTATTTTTGTCCACAATGATCGTGGGTATGAACCATTGAAATGGGTTACAAACAGTTTGTATGTAATAGAATCTAATGGTAATTCTTTATCTTCGAGGTCAACCAAGAAACAAAACACAATCGACAGATGTCCTTTCAACGTACAAAATAATAGTTACGATGAAAAAAGAGTGTTTTTGATCCTTTTTACTCGTTCAAATCGATGTTTTTGAGTCTATATGTATATAATAGTGTGTAATATGTATTAGTTTCCAATTCAGTGGAGCTACTTATTTTTCATCATTTATTAGGTTTACTAGTGTGAATTAGTGTGTAATATATTCTAGTTTGAATCGGCAAACGGTACTACAAAGTAAAACTCAACAATTTTTTGAGTTCGGTTTACCATTTACAATAAACTCTAGCATATATTTAATAAGGTATATCTAATTAATTTTATGCTGGATTCGGCCAACTATTTAGTATGTTAATTTCTCACGGCAGTTTTAATTATAGTATGTGTTATTCTATATTACGTACCCTACAAACAAGATAAGCGAGCTGAGGCTCAAGTTAGCTAACAAAAAAAAATACAAACTAAGAATCCTTCTATATAGTTAGGTTATGCGCCAGGGGGTTGGTGTGTGCTCTGGCGTATAACCTTATATCCGCCCTGATATAAGGTTATGCGCCAGAGCATATCCTTATATCAGTAATTGACGTTTAGATGCATGAGATGGTCGAATTTTTGCGAGCCTTTGTGTAACTATTGCACTACGTTAAGACAGCTAGATCTGGGTCTGATTTCCCTAAATTCGTATATACCGCGAATGGTGGGAAATCAAAATTAGTATGTGACTTTTGATATTCTATGAAATAGTGCCGTCGTTAGATTTTGACACGGGTTCTGGGATAATAGGGTTGATTTAGAATAATAAATGTATTATTGTTCAAACTGTTATCAAGCTATTTCTAGAAGGTATGAAACCTCAAATATACAAATGATCAGAATGCATACTAAGGTTCATGGAAGGCGATGGTGGTCTTGAAGTTTTTGCGGTGGTACCTATTTCATCATCATCATATTAGGCGAAAAACGCCCATTACTGGACAAAGCCCTCAAAAGATATCCACAATTGCCAGGCTTTCGCTACCCGCATCCAGCGGCTACCACCGGCTGCATACCTACTTGCAGCCGGTTATTACGATATATGGGATAGGCATAGTGTCACGAAAGTTTCTATAACCTAAGCACGTCATAAAATTATTATATTAATAAGTATAAAAGGATGTGGATGTGCTTAGGTATATAATTATTATTCCTAACATAATATTAACTCGAGAGACATTAGCTAATCGAATAATTTATACGATTGTGGTATTTGATCATGGCGGATTATCCACTTGGCTTTTTAAAAAGGTAGGTAGTCGTGATGGCACCAAGTATTAATGTTATGAACCTTATAAACTATAAACTTTAGCGGATTTTATCCAACGATTAGATTAACTTATACTAATATACCTGTGTGGTGACGGTGTAGAATATCATCACCTCATCTCATCCTGTGGGGGGCGTAGAAATCGACCCGAGGGACTAGAAGAAGGGCACCAGCTTTTTTATGAGGACTATGACCATCATCATCATTTGCTGTGTGGTGACGGCCTAAGAATATCACCACCCCCTCTCATCCCGTGGGGGGACGTAAAAGTCGTCCCGAGGGAATATATACCAGAGAACGGGCAGCAGCGTTCTCCTGAGTACCATGTCCACCTTACTGCGATCGCCAACCCGTCTGCCAAGCGTGGCGATTATGGCAAATCCCCTCAAATGATGGACACAACCAAACCGCGGCCCCCAGTCCCCGGCAGCCCTGCTATTCCCAGCCGTGGTAACAGGCGTGGTTACGGCAGGGCAGGGGGTGCTAAGAATCCCCGGCAGATTCCGCGTTACCAACACCGACGACCTCTGGCCCTGGCAACGTTTAACACACGAACACTGCGGTCCGACGAGAAGATAACCGAACTGGAGGAAGAATTGAGCAGGTTACATTGGGATATTGTAGGATTATCTGAGGTCCGAAGAGAGGGGGAGGACTCGATAATACTGAAATCCGGAAACCTGCTCTATTACCGGGAGGGTGACTAAATATCCCAAGGTGGTGTCGGGTTCATAGTCCACAAGTCCCTCGTGAACAACCTAGTGAAAATCGAGAGTGTGTCGACGAGGGTTGCGTACCTTATACTCAGAATCACCAAGCGGTATTCGTTGAAGGTTATACAGGTATACGCACCCACTTCGACACACTCCGACGATGAAGTCGAGGTTATGTATGAGGACATATCCAGAGCCATACATACCTCTAACTCCTATTTCACTGTGGTCATGGGGGACTTTAACGCGAAGCTGGGCAAACGATTCGGTAATGAGCTGAGAGTGGGGCAATTTGGAACTGGTGACCGGAACCCCCGGGGCCAAATGTTGGCCGATTTCATGGAGAAGGAGGGACTCTTTATGATGAATTCCTTCTTCAGGAAGCCGGATCACCGCAAATGGACCTGGGTGAGCCCGGATGGTAAAACTAAAAATGAGATAGACTTTATCTTGTCGACGAGACGACAGATGTTCAATGATGTCTCCGTGATCAATGCGGTTAAAACCGGGAGCGATCACAGACTGGTCAGAGGCTCATTGAACCTTAATGTCAAACTCCAGAGGTCCCGACTGATAAAGTCTACGCTCCGACCTTTACCTATCCACGTCCAAAACCCCGAACCATTTCAGCTCGAACTGCAAAACCGTTTCGAATGCCTAGCAGACTGCGAGGAAGTGGACTCATACTATGACAGAAGCTGTCCATACGGCTGGGTCTAAGGTCTTCAAGGTCCGCCGTACAAACAGAACTAAAAAGATCTCTGACTTTACCCTGCAACTTATGGAAGATAGACGGAAAATGGTTCTAACATCCTCAGATGATGCTACCAGATATCGGCAGCTCAACAGACAGATCTCAAAGTCTTTGACTCGCGACACGCGGCAATTTAATACAATTATTATTAAAGAGGCCATTGAGCGGAACAAAGGCTCCAAAGTGTTCGCAAGAGCTCTGTCTGTTGGACAGAGCCAACTGACGAAGCTGAAGACTGAGGATGGTAGAATCGTCACGTCTAAACCTGAGTTGCTGGGAGAGATCGAGAAGTTCTACGGACAGTTATATACGACAACACAGCCACCTGTCAAAAGTCATGCCTCAGATCCCAGAGCACGACTAACCCGACATTACACCGAGGACATCCCGGACGTCAGCCTGTACGAGATTAGAATGGCTCTCAAACAACTCAAGAACAACAAGGCGCCTGGTGATGATGGAGTTACAGCAGAGCTTCTGAAGGCCGGTGATCCTACGGGCCCTTCAGAAGTTATTTAACTCCGTCATACTAGATGGTCAAACGCCACAAGCATGGCACAGAAGTGTGGTGGTGCTCTTCTTCAAAAAGGGCGACAAAACCCTATTGAAGAATTATAGACCCATCACACTGCTGAGCCATGTTTACAAGTTGTTTTCGAGGGTCGTTACGAACCGTCTCGCGCGCAGGTTTGACGACTTCCAGCCTCCCGAACAAGCCGGTTTCCGAAAAGGCTTTAGCACCATAGACCACATACATACGCTGCGGCAAGTTATACAGAAGACCGAAGAGTATAACAAGCCACTGTGCTTAGCGTTTGTGGACTACGAGAAAGCCTTTGATTCTATCGAAACATGGGCCGTGCTGAGGTCTCTCATAAGGTGCCAAATTGACTACCGGTATATCGAGGTGATAAAGTGTTTGTATGAAAACGCCACTATGTCAGTACGACTCCAGGACCAGATCTCGAAACCTATCCACTTGCAGCGAGGCGTGAGACAGGGAGATGTTATATCTCCGAAACTGTTCACCGCTGCATTGGAAGACGACTTCAAGCTTCTGGACTGGAAAGGCTTTGGCATCAATGTCAATGGCGAGTACATCACTCACCTTCGATTTGCCGATGATATCGTAGTCATGGCTGAGACCATGGAAGACCTCGGTACAATGCTCGATGACCTCAGCAGAGTCTCTCAACAAGTGGGTCTGAAAATGAACATGGATAAGACGAAAATCATGTCAAACGTCCATGTTGCACCCACTCAATTGAAAGTTGGTGACTCTGCACTCGAAGTTGTAGAGAACTATATTTACCTAGGACAGACCATCCAACTAGGTAGGTCCAACTTCGAGAAGGAGGTCAATCGCAGAATCCAACTCGGATGGGCAGCGTTCGGGAAGCTACGTAACATCTTCTCGTCCAAAATACCGCAGTGTCTCAAGTCGAAAGTCTTCGACCAGTGTGTGTTGCCAGTGATGACATACGGAACAGAGACGCGGTCGCTCACTATGGGCCTTATTAGAAGGCTCAAGGTCACCCAAAGAGCAATGGAGAGGGCTATGCTCGGAGTTTCCCTGCGGGATCGAATCAGAAATGTCGAAATCCGCAGGCGAACCAAAGTCACCGACATAGCCCGAAGAATTGCAAAATTGAAGTGGCAGTGGGCGGGGCACATAGCTCGTAGAACCGATGGCCGTTGGGGCAGAATGGTTCTTGAGTGGCGACCACGAACCGGAAGACGCAGCGTGGGCAGGCCCCCTACAAGATGGACCGATGATCTTGTGCGGGTCGCTGGAAACAGCTGGATGCGAATAGCGCAAGACCGGCAATTGTGGAGATCTTTGGGGGAGGCCTTTGTCCAGCAGTGGACGTCTTTCGGCTGATATGATGATGATGATGATGATGACCATCATACTGCGATCGGCAACCCGTCTGCCAAGCGTGGCGATTATGGCTTATCCCAAGATCATTCTTGGCGGAAGCTTTAGTTCACCAGTGGAAATCATTAGGCTGACATAACGATGATGATGATATGTTGTAGGGTATATTATAGCGCGGGCACGAGGTAGTTCACCAAGGGCACCCATCTGTATGGCACCTGCGCGAATGGCACCTAGCCTAGTCCACGAAAGGCACCTATCAATATTTTTGGCAGGTGCTCTTCGTGGATTAAATTTATTTTTTACATTCTTGTCCACGAAGAGTTCCTACGACTTAGTAGCCTAGGTTATTAAATGATGAGTTTAATTTCAATGTGTAACATTCGCTTAAACATAAGAAAATACTAACGTCTTAACGTGCGTAATATTAGTAATGTTAATAAACGTTTTAGTGATTTTATCGATATCATTCATTTAATAACCTAGGTTACTGAGTCGTAGGTGCTCTTCGTGGACAAGAATGTAAAAAATAAATTGAATCCTCGAAGAGCACCTGCCAAAAATATTGATAGGTGCCTTTCGTGGACTGGGCTAAGATGAAGGCTATGCCCTACCTGGCATAGCCTTCATTCGCTCAAAGAGCAGCCCGACTGGGGAAGTACCTCCACCTTACAGAAGACACGCCTTAATAATAACATTAATAATTTCAATGTTGTGTTTCCGAGTGTGAGTAAGGTCGCCAGAGCCCATTGGGGTGGGGGGAAGGGTCAGCAACACTTGTTTGCTGACTTTTAAAGGCCGGCAACGCACCCGCGACTCCTTTGGTGTTGCGAGTGTCCATGGGCGGCGATGATCACTTACCATTAGGTGACCCACTTGCTCGTTTGGGGCCTACTGAAATAAAAAAAAAAAAAAAAAGATGCCATTCGCGCAGGTGCCATTCAGATGGGTGCCCTTGGTGGACTACCTGGCGAGCGCGTTTATAAGTATGTGTGTGTGTGCGTGTGCGCGCGCGTGTTTGTGTGTGTGTACGTACCCATCTCCTGTATGTGGGTATTATCTATAATAGTATTATGTATTGAATGGTTGAAGAAAGTCGAATGCTTGCAAGTCCATTCATAGGAAGATGTTATTCCAATGAACATACATTAATAGATACATACGTAAGTTAACAATAGCAATCTTAAGTTCACTTATACATTGCGTCGTAGCGAAACCTCTATTGTCACGTTACCGAGATGTGGGTTGACAACGAGAAAGCTGATTGTACGCCCGTCATCGCGACGTGGTTCCAACAACTTAATGATATTGCGAGTACTTAGATGACAACTCTGCCTAGGTTTTATACAAAAGTATATACCAAACACACCGGTGTGTTTGGTAAATACTTGCCTTTCACGCCGCAGGTCGTGGGTTCGATTTTCACCCAGGACAGATATTTGTACACATTTTTTATATACTGTGGACACGGGTCTCATCGCGATAAAGATTTAGGTAAATCAGTCGACCCGTGACCACGGCTGGTGCAATCCATGCCGAAACGTCGGGTAACCAAGGTAATGATTTACCTAAATCTTTATCGCGATGAGACCCGTGTCCACAGTATATAAAAAATGTGTACAAATCGCGAAAGTTTAAAAACATTAATAGATATTTGTATGCATGAACATGTCTACTTGTCTTGAGTCCGGGTGTAATTATCTATATAAGTACGTATTTACAAAAAATAAAAATAGTATACGTAGTATGTCACTTATCTGCTTTTCATATAGTACAAGCTCTTTTTAGTTTAGGATCAGATGGCCGTGTGTAAACAATGTTCCAGGATAATATTACAATTATATAAAGAAAATAGAAACGAAACTGTAATTAATGTTATAAAAGAATAATCTAACAGTTAAACAGCTGCCGAATTCAGCTTTCTTGAACTCACCCCATGGACAGCTTCCTATCCAGTCTCCTACATCTTCACAATTCTGGGTAGGGAGTATAAATCTTACCATTAATTCCATAAATATAGTGAAAAGGATGACTGTTTTCGGAAGTGGCGTCGCATCGTCCCGGAGAGCATGAGAACCGATGGTATCAGCTCTCACTTGCGCACACGTCGCGATGTCTGATAACACGTGTCATGCGCAAGCGAAGCTCTTGTCAATTTTACTAGGACTACTTGAATATACGGGGATAACGGTTTGCAGAGATCGTTACAAGTTATATTACTGAAAGTTAAAAGATAATTTACAACGGATTAGTATCATTTTGATTGATTCGCAAAACTTTAACAAACTGAATTATAAAAAATATTAAAAAAACCTATGATAATTTTAAATAAATAGGATTATAACGGAAGCATCAGATATGATATTTTCAAAGAAAAAATCTGATAAAAGTCAAATGAATATAAACATTGATTTTAACGATTTTGAAACAATTTTACTGAACAAGTTTGATGTAAAACAGCTACGTTTTCTACGATGCCATATCCAAATTCTTATTTGTGTTGTTGAAGTTATACTTCTTTTGGCGCGATGGAGAAAAATGATGAGAGTGAATTTTTACGATGCGCGCGCACACCGACACCAAAAAATTTAACAGCATGAAGTTAGTTCTAGGTGGTATGAAAATGTATGAGAGTGAATTTTTACGATGCGCGCGCATCGTAAAAATAACAGCATGACGTTATTTCTAGGTGGTATGAAAATTGATAACTATGTTCAAGTTCAATGAATATTAACAATTTTTTTTTATTGAATTAAGTATATGCTACACTGTTTAATATATATTTGTTAGACAAACCTCTATTTGTATATTTTAATTACAGCTAAATGAGCGTAACCTATTACTGTAAAACAAATTTGACACGTGATCTATCAGTTTTAGGGTAGGGTAAGGTCGTAGATTTGACCTTGAAGGTGTAAAAAATCAAGCTCTTAAATTGAAGCTATCGTTACATAAGACAATATATATTTAAGGAACAAGCGTACAAACTGTTCCACTTCCATGCTCAAATAACGATTCTGAACATGCGGATTTAGTTGGTTTTGGGTTGGTGTTGAAGTTTGTAGATGAAATAATAGTAGTAATAATATCTCGGGACAATTTCACACAGATCATCCTAGCCCCAAACTAAGCAAAGCCTTACTGTGGGTACCAGGCGACGATATACATACTTATATAGATAGATAAATACTTATATAGTTAGAAAACATCCATGACTCAGAAACAAATATTCGTGTTCATCACACAAATATTTGCACTTACCGGGATTCGAACCCAGGTCCACCAGCTTCGTAGGCACGAGCACTACCAACTAGGCTACGGTGACCGTCGAGTAGTAATATGTAGTGTATACATACACTTAATAGTATATAGTATCATAAATCTACACACGATATGCTCTTTTTGTGATTGGTATCTTCACCCGCGGGTTTGCTGGAAGAGCTTTCAATTGAAATAACTAGTACCATTGTACAATTTTTTCCTTTTTGTTTTTGTGTTTTGTGTACATAAATGATTAAATAAAATAAAAATATACCTATGAATAGTGTTTACGTTTCCATGCCCTCTCGTTATCAGGTCCTACATAGCGAATATTAAATTTTCGCTACGGTAAATAGTCTAATCTTTTCAATAAGTCATTGAAAGTGGTAAATTAGCGTAGGTAATTGCGAGCAAACAACATATTCTAATGGTACGTGCGATGCGTTATCTCGTGGTTCCCATGGTCGTGTTTATAAATGACCGTGCCGGGGTCACAGATGTACAACTGATGGTCATCGCAGTCTCAAACGGGACAGTCGGCGGAGTAAGGGATTCACTGGGGATTTACGATTTTTGGGTTCAAATTGGAATAATATCTGAGTAGTAAAATACCTAACTCACTATACTAACTTTATTATCGACATCACAAAGAAGGAGGTTATTATTCACCTGTAGGTTTTTTGTTTGTATGTTACGTAATTTCTCCGTTGTGTATCAATGGATTTTGATAAACCTTAGGGAATTTTTTCGAAATATATCTCTCGATCTATCTATAAGTAAATAAATATACTTTTTAAATTTTGTTACGATCGATTGGTATAAAGCAAAGTTGAAGTAGGTTGTATCTTTTTAAAATCATATAATACATATATAAGCAAGCGTGTGACCCGAATGCTTGCAATACCCTGGACATCACTCACAGTGAAAACAAAAGACCTATTTTATGTTCAAAAATGACCGAGATAAGATGAGTATGCTTTTTAATTATTCTTAATTGTACACGAAAAATGACAATAAAAACATAAGACTAACTTTAGCTAATGCATAAATTAAGCTCACTAAAATGCTGTGTGGTGACGGCATAGAATATCATCATCCCATTTCATCCCGTGGAAGGCGTAGAAATCGTCCCGAGGGAATACCTACCTGAGAACGGGCAGCAGCGTGTTTCTGTGAACGCCATCCAACTGTGATCGCCAACCCGTCTGTCAAGCGCGGCGATTATGTCATATCCCCCCATTCTTTGGCGAGGCTTTCGTCCAGCAGTGGACGTAATTGGCTGACAATGACATGATGAACTCATGCTTTAACATATTTTTGGAGCATTGACTGATTAGTAACAACACTACCATATTGCTTGTTATTTATACGCTACATATACTAGTTGCCAAGTGCTTTCTAATCTAGTTTTTGGAAGTGTAAGTGTTTCCACTGTTTTGGTTTTGACTGTACTTCATAACTGAACCAAATAAGCATATAATATCCATAACCCTAAAAAAATTGGCTCAAAAACAATATTCTGCATTCTACATGCATTCGTGCGTGCAACATTAGCTTGTTTTTACCGCATTTACCTGACCACCGTGTGTGAAAACGATAGCGTTTAAACACTCGTTATTGTGGCTAACTGTACTTATCAAAGACTGGTGTAAAAAGAAATGATAATAATTTTGCGCCTTAACCAACTCGTTGAAAAATGTTTGCAACATTGTTGATAAGCAGTTTTAATTTTTTTTTTAAGCACGGATAAATGAAAGTATTTTGACAAAATGACAAAAAAGTTTACCTGGCCAAAAATACACATACAAATATTTATTGAAACAAAAAACTGATAATATATAATATTGTGTGTACGTAGCAGCCACATACGTTAGGAAAATCTGTGTCGTAGCTGTTAGCGCCCACCTGTGAAGTAGACAACAATGTTCCATAGTTAGGGTAATAATTAAACATTTAGAAAGAAGGAGAATCTTATGAACTATCCGATCACTCTGAGTGTGTGAGACAACCGGAAGGGTAAGACCTCGTAGAACATTATCTGACCAAATCGGAGAAGTTATCAAGAAAGGCCTGGAAACGTGAGTCTCTGTGTATGTATGTATTTATTTGGAAGTATGATGATAATAGTTCTTCTGGCCAAACTTATACTACGACGGCCAATCTCAACAGAGGCTATCATACTACGCATGCATGTCTCCACAAGCTCTTTTGCCTAATATTCTTTCACTTTAATGACACAATAGGACAGGGCCGGGAGGATATCCACTTCTCACTGACGGCTTTACGTGCTCTCCAAGGAACGATGGTGTAGTACTGTCAACTTCCTAACTCCAGACTGATATTAAAAAAAAATCTTGCTCAATAAATCTCAGTACTACTCTTTGGTTCTACCCAAGATTTCAATTCGGGGTTTTGTTTTTTGCGGTTACACTATCCGTATCGTTTCGTTTATTGTTTTTCACCTAAACACCCGATAGGTAACAGTATCTTAGATTAGTAGACTCAGGCTATTGGGTACCTAGAATCATTGCCCTGGATGTTATTCTTCTTTTTCTTGATCTATCGATTCTATCGTTGTTGGGAGGCAAGGAGAGTCTTTCGAACAGCCATTCTCCGAAACAATATTGTTAGCGTCATGTTCAGTGGTTTCAGCTGTCCGATCATATCTTTGTGACTTAGAAGTCGCGAGTTCTGTAAAAAAGTTCCTGACTCTTAAAGGCCGATAACGTACCTGTGACTCCTCTGGTGTTGCGAGTGTCTATGGGCGGCGGTGATCACTTACCATCAGGTGACCCACTTGCTCGTTTGTCGTCCACTGATATAAAAAATGTACTATTTAATGTATTTTGCTATTTTAGTGTTGCTTGTTTTTAATGCCTTATACTAGAAATCTAATTAGCGACCAAAACTTTAGTTATATGTACAATCTTTAGACAAAGAAAATACTGAGAAAAAACTTTATAACAATAATTGCTTTACGCTAACTGTACTTAGGACAAGTAGACAGCTTAGAAGAAAAGTTTAGCGAGATAAAACTGTTTTGTGGATTTTATGTTGATGATTCGCACTATCTTAGATGTTGCTTTGTGCATGTTTTTCCTTGTTGTTGTAGGTACGGTAGCGTTTAGTTGTTTCGTGATGTTGTTATAGTTGAATGCTATGGTATTTAATTTTATACATTTCATTATTCTTTGTTATCTTTTTTATTGTACATTAAAGAATAATGAGACTTTAATAGTAGCCAGATACTCTCGCTGGTCTGTAAGTGATTAGCGAAGTTAAGCAACTAGGCTCGCAGTCAGTCTATAGATGGATGACCGACGAAGTAGTTTAATTTCTGAGCGTCTCCATGCTTCGGAGGGAACGTTAAGCCAGGGACGAACAGTTGTAACGATTAGGCAACTGTTGTTAAGCCATGTTAGAGGCCTACTGGTTGGGTTTAATAACTCTGAAGTCTGACACTAGGGTAACCACGATACGCCTATACGATGAGTAAAATTGCCTGAAATTTGGAATTGACCTGCTTTAGTGCAGAGTACCAAAGAGCATCCATAGAGTAATTGGTTCAATTTGTATCTATCAGGAATTACCCGACTGGGGAAGAAAAGGGCAAAAACTGTTAAAATTATGAATGATATATAAAAAACTAACCAGAATTAGACTAATGAGGAAGCTACAATGTTATAAACAAATGAATACTCAAATAAGTCTTTCAAATTCTAACTCCCCTTATAGTGTGTCAGGTTAATTAACAACCAATAAATTCTCATTTAAATAATCGAAGGTGGCAGTTCATAACATATTCATATCTTCCTACTTAGCCTCCACATTGATGTCAATAAGCTAGTTCTTATTAAATTACACCTTCGAGTGATAAATTAGACGATTAAATCTGTTATAGGGCTATTTATAAATGGCTGCCTACTATCATGAGTCATAGGAACTTACAAAATTTGCAAATCAACTCTAAATGTTTGCATGCTAGATAGATTTTGCTGTCCATACAACATTTGCATTTGAATATCAACTTTATTATTAAGGACAAAAGCTTTAGAATTAGTTGTTGAATTTGGTGGTAGGGCATATTAGCCCATACTTTGAATGAACGGAACAATGAGTGCGTGGGAGTAGTTTAGTAATATTTAGTAAAAATGTCAGACGGTAATGAAATGTTTTGATAAAAAATTACTGTTTTTAGTTTCAAAATTGTTGGTCTGTCATACTTATAACCTTTATTTGGAATGAAGTATTGCATAATTTAGTTAATGAAGAATCTGTAATATACGGCCACAAATTTGTTCTTTTGAATGGTAATTTGTTCTTCATAAACAACATTCTGCATTCAATGAGTTACAAAGAAGGGATACACAAAGTTATTTTTTAGTTAATCGTTACAACTGCGTGAGCTAGCTGCGGTTGTTGTGTTCATTTTTTATGGACATCATAAATCCATTTGAGCTGTTAGACCCAGGATCCCAAACATGGTTGCATAAGTATTGGGTTCAATTAAATTTGCTAAAAGAACTTTGAAGAAAAGTAACCTATCAATAATAGACAAATTAATTAAAAGAAAACCTATTAACATAATGCATTTTACTTATTTATAGTTGTATTTGAGAATAATATTTGTAATTGGAATTTTACTAGTAAGCGTACAACTTTACAGAAGTGTTAGTGAAGTTTGTCTTTTTTCTTCTCCTTTTCCCCATATTCGTTGGGTTTGACTCCCAGTATAACCTGTTGGGCCTAGCTTTAGAATTTAACAAGTGGTTACCACTGGTAAAGAAAACGTATAGGGAACTAATAAGATGGTTAGACCAAGTGTTTGGTTCAATTAGGCTTCTGATACCTATAAATATTCCCAGATGTCTGCTCCCAGTATAACTGGTTGCGGCTAGTTTTAGAATTAAAGAAGCGATTCCTTTTTGTCCTCAAAACTTATAGGGAACTTTCTAGTTCTCCATCAAAACTTATAGGGAACATACTAGTTCCCTAAAAACGTTTGAACTTAGATGGTTACACCGAGTGTTAGATTAAATTTGGCTTCCCAAGTGTTAGCTCCCAGTATAACCTATTGCGGCTAGCTACAAGAACCGGAAGAAGCAGCGGGCCCCCAACAAGGTGGACCGACGATCTTGCAAGGGTTGCGGGATAACGCTGCATGCGGGCAGTACTAGACCGGACATTTTTTTTTTTTTTTTTTTTTTTTAAATCTCGGGACAGTGTCACACAGATCATCCTAGGCCCAAACTAAGCAAAGCTTGTATATTCATACTTACATAGATAGATAAATACTTATATACATAGAAAACATCCATGACTCAGAAACAAATATTCGTGCTCATCACACAAATATTTGCACTTACCGGGATTCGAACTCAGGACCACCAGCTTCGTAGGCAGGAGCATTACCAACTAGGCTACGGTGCCGTCGGTCATTGTGGAGATCCTCTCCGAAGCACAGATGGTAGTCCTTCAATAAACCAGACTCAGAACTAATGTAAATATTCCCATGACGCCGGGCACAAGTGCAGCCTTATGTACTCTCCGAAGCACAGATGGTAGTCCTTCAATTAACCAGACTCCAGAACGAATCTTTATTTTTACAGATTGGTTATAAAATAAGGATTTTGTTCCCGTAGATTTTAAATAAAGTTAGTAGTAGCTGGAAACTTTTGAATGCGAATAGCGCAAGACCGGCAATTGTGGAGATCTTTGGGGGAGGCCTGTGGACGTCTTTTGGCTGATATGATGATGACGAATAAAGTTAATTAAACATAATGATTTCTAGGTACATACATAATTATATTCTCTTTTCTCAATAGAAATCTTACCAGGGAACACCTGGTATAAAAACCCGGACGGACATTTTACACAGCTCGGACAAATATGTTGTCCTATTTATAAAAGATAACATACAAGAACCAATATGTACTTCCGCATAGAAGAATAGATAATGTGAACATTACATAAAATAAACGTTTACACAAATTACAATATTCAGAGCAAGCAGTAAACTCAAACACTTTCCCTGGAATATAATTTACATGAAGCAACTTGTCCTAGTCTCTCGTATAAATTATCTGGGGACCAATTTGTGCATGTAATTACCGTGGACAAATGAGCGAGAGACACATTGTCTCCTGTGGCGTGGCGCAGCGTAGGTATATTCTAATGCACTGTTTTGATTTCTGCCCTGCCATTTTAATGTAATCGTAAATATTTTGTGTAGATTGAGTATTATCCAACTAATATTATAAACGCGAAAGATTGTATGTACGGATGGATGTTTGTACCCTTTCACGTAAAAACTACTGAATGGATTTGAATGAAACTTTACAATAATATAGCTTATACATTAGAATTCCACATAGGCTACAATTTACGAAGATATTGTGTGAATTGTCCAAAATGTCAGTGTGTCCAAAGTGTCAAGTAAGTAGGAAAAAAATGTACCATCTGCAAGCTATTCCGGCGTGCACTGCGAAAACCGCTAGAGGTACGAGTACATATCCTACTAATATTATAAATGTGAAAGTTTGTGATTATAGATGTATGTTTGTTACTCTTTTACACCCAAACTACTTTAACGCGGGCGAAACCGCGGGGCTTTGCTAGTACTACCGTCTAGTCGTACCGTATAAGTATTACCGCCATTTCAGTCAGTCGTTCTTTTTCGCCTGGATATTGTTCAGAAAAGAAAAAAAATAGTTTTATTATCTAATGCCTAGATTTTGAAAAAAAAAATATCTTTGAATAATGTATAGTGGCAAGTTGAATTTTTATTATATTTTTGTATTGTTTGTAGGTTTTGTAATGTATTTTATTTTTATATTGTATTTTTTTCTATTGTATTTCATTTGTATTGTATTTTTTTATTTATTTTTATTTTTTTTGTTTGTATTTTTTGGTTTATTTTATTTTATGTATTGTATTTTTTATTTTGTATTGTGTTTTATTTATCTTTTGTAATGTATTTTATTTAAATATTGTATTTTTTTCTATTGTATGTTTTTGTATTGGATATTATAATATTTTTTAGGTTTATTTTATTTTATGTATTGTATTTTTATTTTGTATTGTGTTTTATTTATCTTTTGTAATGTATTTTTTATTTTATTTTATTTTATTTTTTGTATTGTTTTGTAGTTTTTGTAATGTATTATATATTTTATATTGGTAGTTTTTTTTGTTTTCTTTTATATATTATTATATGTTTCTAATGTATGTTATTTTTTGTATTTTATTTTATTTGTTGTACCTGATGTGTAAATTTCTTGTAATGTATTTTATTTTATTTTTGTAATGCATTTAATTTTATTTTTTGTAATGTATTTTATTTTTTTTGTATATTAAAATTAAAGAATTGAAAACAACGAACAGAGCAAAAGGCTCTCAACCAGTAGCCTAATTTAAGCGTCTAATGCCTGAGGGCACCCTTTTGGGGTTCGGGCCATTCTGTTTTGTTTAATGTATTTTATTGAATTATTTTATTATACATTGCTTTATGTATTATATTTAGTTTTTTTTAAATATATTATGTTCTTTCTAGCACACTGACCTATTTAATATTCAATTTAATATATATATATATATATATATATATATATATATATATATATTATAGGATGACCTGCCTGGTTCAAATCTCGGGTCAAGCCGAAAAGAATTACTGGAAAAAAATTCTAATATCAGCCCGGAGTCAGGAAGTATGCAGCCGTCAAGAGGATGTCAATCCGTACTCGGTTAGCCCATCTCATCGGATCATTAGAGCGAGGGTGCAGAGAGCTCACCTGCGCCCTCACATGTTTCCTATTATGTCCCTTCAATGTCTCTTTAGTCTAGCGGCAGCATGTTTAACCACAGGTGATAAGGTACTTACTGGCTTAAAATCCTGGATTGAGCCGGAAAAAAGGTGCTATTGGGATTTTTTTGCAAAGAATAATTGTATAAGTTTGTATTTCCGAAACAAAATTAGTATGTCAGTTATCTGGTTTCCATAGTACAAGCTCTGCTTAGTTTGGGATCAGACCAGCCGTCTCTCTTTCCCGTCTTATCGCTATTCATTCCATCGGGTCTTGAAAGTGATGGACTAGGAAGTGCCCCTTAGGTTTGTGCAGATGGCTATTCTCTATTGAGACTGACCGCTTTGGTTGGAATTCGACCAGAAGGACACTATACGTTACGCAAATCTTCGATGAGGTTGGACGCCATCGCCGAAATTTGACCAGACCAGACATCATGGGCAGTAAATACTTATGACCTAATAATTTTATTAATATAAATTACATGTACTTTTGTTTAACAAAGAGATCCAGTTTTATTCAAAAGCTGAACTATTCAGGCGTATAAGAGAACCAATTATCTTGGGTGAAAATTTAGTCAAATGAAACTAATCAAAAAGGTCATCTGTGAGAGGAGGGACATTATAAGTTTAAGTCTGGCTTTTACTAGAAGTAGGTATTTCTTTGTTATATCATCTGTTATATCATTAAACGGAAACTTGAAATGGACTCGTTGGTATCCTATTTGCATCTTCAAATTCAGATTATAAGAACTCAGGTTTGTATCATCAGTCGGGCTAATAAGTGTTATTCGGAATAATCCCGTATTTCCTCTGCTGCATGCGGTGCTGAGGTGACAAATATTAAGTTACTGCATTTAATTATAGAATCTATATAATAAAATGAATGTTTGTCTCTATGTCCTTAACAGAATCGGAAATTATGCATTTGATGATGTCCATGAAAGTTTGTGAGTTGGAACGACCAATCTTCGATAGATGACGCCACTAACATTCTAATGAATTTCACATATTGTCGTAGCAACGCGCGCAGGGTACCACTAGTATATATGTAACAAAGTATTAACAATGACTAGAATACGGCAGTATTTTGTTTATCTTCCTCAGATAAAACATATTGGATAAATAATCAAGGAAAATCAAAATCGTTTCTCAATTCTTATCTGAGGATAGAAAAACCTCGGCTTTTTCCTATAAGTTACAGTTGTTACTTGTAAAAGATTTCAACGCGCCAATAAAAATAGAGCTTTTTGTTGATTTGTTATGCTTAAGAGCAATGACACCTGTTGTGCATCAGTTTGTGAAATACCAAAATACATATTAACTCTTCATATTTACTCTAGGAGGTGAACAGTATGGTTTTATGACAAGAGTATACTCTTCTCATAAATTTATCGCATCCAGTAAATATAAAAAAAAGTTATACATATTAGATGTATTTTTATAAATGAAAACTAATTATCATAAGTTTGTATGTATTATAAGTAATTATCATATTGAAAATAGAGTGCGTTGAAATTTGAATTAATTAATCAATTGTACTTTTTTCTGTACATGTCAGTAGATACGTCATCTAGGACGTGTAAACACGTCATGGGCTCGCTTACAATGGTGAGGTCTGCGCCTACGCACCTGAATCTATTAAACAGATTGACTTGTAAGTGTGGGAGAATATTGCTTTTGATTTTATAAAATTTATTTAATTCTGTTATAAATTATACGAATTACATAGTTTTAGATAGAAAATTAAATCCTTGTTTATAATAACTAACAATTATATCATCTATTTGTATCATAAAATAGGGCATTCTGCCTGCCTTTTCACATGTCACAGGCGTAATGGTAACAGCAAAGTAAACCAAGTCCAGTCCAGACTCGGTGCGGCTACTTGTCGAACGCGCTCAATGGAATTATGTTCCCATTGTGTATATTTTGCCTTTAAACTTATATGGGAACTAGAATCGAATGTTTTGGTTCTAGTATGTAAGAAACGTTGAGTAACTTATTAGTTTAGTAATCAACGTGGTACATCATAATTAAATTTAATTAAATTATGAAATTAAATTAAATTATGAAATCAAATTAAATTATGAAGTTTAATTAAATTATTAAAACTTTGTCGTATCGGTAGTAGTATATTTTTTATATCAATATTAGGGGAATATGGAATTAAAAAATATTCCTGTCATATCAACCAAAAGACGTCCACAGCTGCATAAAGGTCAAGGAACTCCATAATGACAGGTCTTTTGCTGGTCGCATTCAGCGGCTTCCCGTGATCCTTGCTAGATCGTTGGTCCATATTGTGGGGTCTGCCCACGCTGCGTCTTCCGGTTCATGGTCGCCACTCGAGAACCTTTCTGCCCCAGCAGAATTCGGTTCTACGAGCTATGTGCCCATCCTTCTGCCACTTCACTGTGGCAATTATTTGGGCTATGACGGCTATTAAGGTTCGTCTGCGGATTTCCACGTTTCTGTTTAAATCGTGGGATACTCCAAGCATTGTCTACTCTATTAATCTTTGGGTGAGTTTAAGCCTTCTTATGAGGTCCATAGTAAGCGAACACGTTTCTATTCCATAATATTCTTATGGAACCTATGCATACCACACACAAAAAGTGTTTGTGGCTGGGTATGTTGGACTCACACTGACTATACCTAACCTGTGGGTATGCTGCTCCGATGACTTTCTGTTACCTTTGAAGCTGGTTGGCGGGGGGGTTTAGGTTTGTGTTCTCGGATTGCTGATTTCTGCTAGGCAGGCACGGTGATTGTGTCATAAACAGATCGCTGTATTGTCGGAGCTGCTTGTAGTGGTTAACCTAGATTAAGAGATATTTAACCCGTCCAATAATCAAAACTATTGACCTGGTAGGTAAAATTGAGTACTCCGTTGGCTACACTTAATAATAATAATAAAATCATTTATTTCTCTCATACAGTTTTGACAAGTGGGTGCCCGTGGTAGGTTTAATAAAAAACTGTATTACAGGTCACCAGAGCCCACTCCATAGGTTACATATTGATAAATAGGAAATACAATGGCTGTTATATCTACATTGATTTTACGACAGTAATAATATAAGTTAAAAATATATGAAGAGTATGAAAAAGTGAGTGAGTGTGTGTGTGATTGTTTAGGTAACATTGATATAATAGTTTTGTAAGAATAACTGTACAAGCTGATAAGAGAGAGTTAATTTTAATTTTAACTAAGCAAACTGTCTAGATTCGAGTTATTTTCCATGATCATTGTTTGTGCTTTTTCGTGTCTTCTTAATTCATGAAATTGCGTCATTTTGTAATGTCATGTCTCGATTTTCCCACACAATACTTTCATTACCTGAAAACGTGTTTCATTAGGCACATGTGTATAGGATACAGTCAACGGAATATACGGAAGACTTGGATGTGAAATTACTCTGAAAGTTTTTTGAACTACGTTAAATGGAAAGATTTAGTATTCAAATTGACACTGTGTAGTTTGATATTCATTTTTCTTAGGAATTAAATATTTTATTTTAGTTTTTAATTCTGGGTGCCAGTAACAAACACTTTATTTAACATTAATACGCAATTAGAATATACTGTGATATTCTCAAGTCTTCAATTCAATCGTTGGTGTTATTTAGTTCTATAAATTGTCTTAATGCATTCAGATAAGTAAAATCTATACATATATATCGCATCGCCAAAGGACAGTTTAACAGCTAGATCCAATATTCGTCGGAAATATATTATTACTATGAGTGTACCAGCTATACCTAAGATGAGGAGGTTTGCCAAATCCCGTAGAAAGTTCTAGATGGTAACAAATTGGCATCGCGACGCAAGGGTTGCGAGGTCGCGCATGCGCGGCACAGACTGCGCGTGAGTAGCCTCACGCTTGCGCTCGCCCATTCGTCTTGTTTAAACCCATTTGACTAATTATTACAGTAATCTGGTTACAAAACTTGGTTGGTTATTGTTAGTATTGTAATGTGACGTCTTAATAAAGATACGTGAAATTTACATAAACGAAACTGAAGCTCAAAATAAATTGTACAGACGCCAGCACATCCAGCTACCCAAATCTGTCAAATTTATTTAAAAGATTTTCAACTTTATGTGTGTACGTCTGTACATCGATGGACTTAATGCCATATGCATTATGTACCATTGACGTTTGGGTGATGCAGAGCGAACATGGTAGATGCAATAAAATTGTTAAGTTAGTTCATTCAAATTGTGGAGATCTTTTTGGGAGGACTTTTTCCAGCAGTGGATGTCATTTTGTTGACATGATGAAGCTGCCATGCCATGTCACTTGAATTCTTATATAGAACGCTTATAAATTGAAGGAAGGTATTACTAAGTACGTGGATAGAGCAGTAGTTAAGGTAGTAGTAGGCCTCAGCGTGCTCGTATTTTGGGTTTGATTCCCACACAGAACAACTTATATTTGTTAAAAGTTTTGTTGAAATTGGTGCCTGTGAATCCTATGTATGTAAAGCCCACTGCTATTCTGGGATTTATTTAAAGAAGTCAACGCCCAAACTAGCGAAATTAGGACTTGTGTCGCGGGATACTTTATGAATACATAATTGACGGATACAAAGTACACCCAGACTCAGGACAACTATTTATGGGTCACAGAAATGGTTTTCCTGCGCGGGAACCCGGGACACGAAGAGGTGACTGTCAAAACCGCTGCGCTACACATACTTTTTAACGACTGCAGTTTAATTACCAACATTTATGCATGCTCCATACATCGGGAGTATGATATCACTATGATACCACCATCTTTCAGAGCGGGCTGAAATAATTTTCAGAAAAATCATAATACAATTTCATCTTGACCTCAGGTTCTTATAATCTGTTTTTTTCTTTAAACAAGAAAATTCATATTAAAATATCAAAAAGTAATTATTCATAAATACTTAGCCATATTATGGGAAGCAAATAATAATAAAAATATCTACTATCTACTTACATGGCTATGTCATCTCACCTTACCATCTTAAATATCCTAGCGGCACATGTTCAGTAACACATCCATATCTAGAGGACTGATGGACGAGCCCATGTTTATATTGCAGCAGCGGCGATTTAAACACGATCTCCTACGACTTATGATTACTCCTCTGCTTAGGTGGTTTCCACACTCGTGTATCATCGTATGAACACATTTATATTCACTAAATAACAGTATTCAAATTTCCTGGTTCTTGGGAAAGAATGACAAAATTCAGACGTGAATGGCAAACGATGAACTATTTTTATGCTGGATGAGTTTATGAAAATCTCACCTGATGGTGAGTGAAGATATGGTCGAAAGTGGACCGCGGGTATCCATAAGACGTTCACTCAATTCTGGAATAAACCCATGTTATATGAGTCTGGTAACAAGTGGTTCGGGAGGTAGTGCCATAGCTTACCTGCGCGTATGATGAAAGAGGAAGCAAAGCGTTTGATATAGCGTAATGGGATGTCAAATACAAAGCGGCGGAGACCCTTCCAACGTCTAGTAAACCGGTAAAAATGATGACTTATTCCATTTAGAAAAAAAAAACAGAGTATGGAATCATAATTTTAAGCTTGAAACGAAACTTTAATTAAATCTGAGATAAAATATCGCATTGTACAAGGCTAAGGAAAATCAATGTGTATCTTGCTTCATCGGCAAGCGTCCTACGGTATGTTAAAATTAATATTTGGCATTATAGTTGTACCAGTTGTACATATTTATGACTCGTATGAGAGTCGTGATCTGCGGAGTGCTTATAATTGTTAACCATAATTTTACATTGATAATGAGACGGACTTAGTTAAATATGAGATATTCTAGAATTAGATCGCATTACAAAATAGTTAGAGTCGAGTCGTTATTCGTAATCATCATTTTATATTGACAACAAGGTGGACTTAAATAAATATATGATATTCTAGAATTAGATCTGACCCATCTGAAGTCACCCTAAACTATGTTACCTTTAAGTTAATACTTGGCATTAGAGTTGTAATCACCAGTCTGTAAATAGTTTCGGCTCTTATGAAATTTGTTATCTACTGATTTCATCTAATCAGGAACAATAATTAAACATTGATAACGAAACAAATTTAATTAAATGTGAGATATTCTGGAATTAGATCGCATCGTACAAGACTAGTGACAGTGCTCTTACTCTATTTGCAGTCACCCTAAGCTACGGTATGTTCAATTTAACATAAGAGCTTTAATCACCAATGCGTACATATTTTTGGATCTTAGAAGATTCGTAATCTACAGACTGCATTTAATTGGGAACAATATGTAAATATTCATAACGAGACAGATTTAATTTAATGTGAGATATTTAGATATTCTGGAATTAGATCGCATTGTTCAAGACTAGTGACAGTGGCCTTACTCTATTTGCAGTCCTCCTAAACAACGGTATATTTAAATTAATATTTGGCATAAGAGTTGTAATCACCAATGCGTACATATTTTTGGATCTTATGAGATGCGTAATCCACTAAGTGGATCTTATTAGGAACAATCATTATAAATTAATAACGAGAGAGATTTAATTGAAAATAAGCTATTTTAAATTTAGATCGCATTGTACAAGACTATTAAAATATTGTGTATCTTGCTCACTCTGAAGTCACCCTAAACCAGGATATGTTTAAATTAATATTTGGCATTAAAGTTGTAATAACCAGTTCGTACATATTTTTGGCTTTTATGAGAGTCGTGATCTGCAGAGTGCGGCTAAGTGTGAACCATCATTGTACATTGATAACGAGCCGGACTTAGTTCAATATGAGCTATTTTAGAATTAGATCGCATTGTACAATACTTTTAAAATATTGTGTATCTTGCTCTATCTGTAGCCACCCTAAAGTACGGTATGTTTGAATTAATATTTGGCATTAGAGTTGTAATCACCAGTCCGTACATATTTATAGCTCGTATGAGAGTCGTGATCTGCAGAGTGCGGCTAAGTGCGAACCATCATTGTACATTGATAACGAGCCGGACTTAGCCCATTTAAGTGTAAGGTAATTAAATATGGGATCTTCTGGGATTTCAACTTGTTATCATTACGAATATGTCTGGATATTAGTCCAGTATATGAAACAGAAAATGAGACGTATTATTTTAGATTTTGACTATCGTGTTTAGTTACAAATAAGATACCCAAAATTTAAAAATAACTTTTACACATTTTCTTTTATTTATTAAAATCATTTAAATGGGGAGATAAAAATGTTTTGTTATTATTTTTTTTTATGAAATACCTTACATGAAATTAAATATCAGTTGTTAGCAACAAACAGTAAGTCCTTCTTTCTCGAGTGGCTGTGTACTATAATATAATTATTATATACTGGGTCATTTTTCACACAGGAACATCGGATCCCAAACTAAGCAGATCTAGTATTATGGAATCCAGAGAACTAATTTACTATAAGATACTATTAGGTCTAATATACAAAATCAAGACTAGTAATTACCTTTATCTCTCCTTTTGAGTCACTGATAACAAATATATTAATCTTATGGCAAGTAAATGCGTTAAATAATAACTCTGATTGATTTATTGCGGGCAAGATGGCGCATGGCGTGCGTGCTCAAGCGTCGGTTGGACATAAGATAATTTTCAATAAATACGCCTCTATTAAATTACTCATAGAACAAAGATTATCGAAGGGTATCGGTGTCAGGGGAAAGTGGAAAGGATGTGTGGATATTAGTACGTGGTTGAATATACGCGTTACAATGTTTGTATGTGATCATTGATATCTCATCCAACTGCGCCTTTGGATAAAGTTACAATGGCATGAAGAACATTTAATAGATATGAGGCTTTTCTTGGATCCCCCGATCAAAGGTTACTTCCCTTGCACGGTAAACTATACGAGCACGTGGTAACTTATTTACTTTGTTATGCAATTTGCTATAGAAATTTATTTATTAAAGATTTAATATTTTATTATTTAAAGATTTGTATTGTTTTTCATTAATTTTTTTCAGTAGATCACATTATCCATTTGGGTTACTTTTCTATTTAGTGTCAGTCTGTGCTTTGTTTTCTCATAGACAATAGTTAGTATTCTGATGACGACGGGGTGGTTAAATTAGTACCCACACATCATATAATACGGGTGTTCCTAATACGGGTCAGAACCCACTACAGCCATCCCGTCTTATCCTGAGAAGGACATAGAATTTGTCCCAAGGAAATAACCAGAGAACGGGCTGCAGCGTGTCTCTGTGAACTGTTGCATTGCCTTCTGCCAAGCGTAGAGATTATGGCAAATCCCCCCATTCTCGAAGAAGGCTAATGTCCAACAGTGGAGTTCATTTGGCTGACATAATTACGAACCCGTCATGAGATATATGATGATGATGAGATAATTTAGCTTTTTTGAATTTTATGTTTAGTAACAATAAAATTTACAAACATAGGACTTGTAAATCTGTAAACATTATAACCAACTATCGCTATGATAGTATAGGTAATTTTTATATCGGAGCCATGATGATGATGAACGGCAGTATGACTTGATAACGGAAAGGATTAAACTTGCTACGTATGGCATATATGCGTTGCATATAGTGTCCATGTTTTGTTATAGCCAAGTCACAATAAAAATAGAATGGATTGAAATCACTAATTGGAAATCAGATTTTGATTTGAGTTGACTTTTGATTATTACTTTTATGATTGAATATTTGATTTATTTATCTCATCTATCATACCGATATATCAATTATATCTAATTTTGTACGTTTCTGACCAGATTTTATATTGATTTATCTGTGAATATAATATATAATATATAGGGACAATGTCACACGGATCATCCTAGCCCCAAACTAAGCAAAGCTTGTACTATGGGTACCAGGCGACGATATACATACTTATATAGATAGATAAATACTTAAATACATAGAAAACATCCATGACTCAGAAACAAATATTCGTGCTCATCACACAAATATTTGCACTTACCGGGATTCGAACCCAGGACCACCAGCTTCGTAGGCAGGAGCACTACCAACTAGGCTACGGTGATCGTCTTTCGTAGATTCTAATTTTAATTTACGATTATTTGTGTGTTTGTAACTGATTGTAACTGATTTAAAAGAAGATGATTTGATAGTTTGATATATAGATATCAAACTATCAAATCATCTTCTTTTAAATCAGTTACAACCACAGAAGTCAAAAGAAATAATCGTAAATTAAAATTGCCAAGAACTCCTATAATATTTATATTAATTACCCATTCACTTTGGATTCCCATTATCTTCCGTGTGAATTTACACAGGGTGTTAACGTATGGGCACGCAGGAAGTTAAGATAATGAGTGTCAGTGTTCCGTACGCGGGCAATGAATTAATAGTGCTATTGCTATCTTCATTGCGGTCATACTACGGCGGGTACACACATTAGCCGGGCTCGGTCACGAATGGAGGACTATGGAGTGGGTAGAGGTGTGATAATAAAGGGACTTCTGTGCTCACTTGCGTCTGCTAAAATAATGAATAAATGATTTGGCCCTTCTAAGACTATAGGTTTATTTTGGAACGTAGTCCACAGAGTCGACTGGAGAACGAATGTAGGTAACATTGTTAAAGTGTACCGAAATATAGCTTATTATTTTATGATACTAGGTAGGCTTCGAAAAAGGAGTCACTCGTAGAATCCAACTCGGCTGGGTGGGCAGCTACGCAATATCTTCTCGTCTCAAAAACCACAGTGTCTCAAGTAGAAAGTCTTCAACCAGTGTGTATTGTCAGTGATGACTTAGGGAACAAAAACGTAGTCATTTACAATGGCCGTCATAAGACTGCACAAGGTCACCCGAAGTGCAACGGAGAGCACTATCTATCTGTATCTTTTCTGAACTAAAATAACCAACATAACCCGAAGAATTGCCAAACTGAAGTGGTAGTGGGCGGGGCACATAGCTCGTAGAAGCGACGGCTGTTGGCTACTGCAGAAAGATTCTCGAGTGGCGACCACGGACCGGAAGACGCACCGTGGGCAGGCCACCAAGGTGGACCGACAATCATGCAAGGCTTAACGGTTGGATGCGGGCAGGCCAAGACCGGCAGTTGCGGAGTTTTTTGGGGAAAGCCTTTGTCCACATTTTTTTGCTGTTATGATGATGATGATTGCATTTTGATCTTCTATGTTTGCACTAAACATATTATATTAGTTTCAAACCTATTTATGAATTTATATGCAATAGCATTACCTACGCTCACTAATCATCAATTGGGAACTGTTTCTTTTATTAAAATTATATTCTTTATCCAATGGGATAAACTAATAAATTGTTAGAACCAGCATTTATTCGTGCCATTAAGGAGCATAGTTGTTAAATCAGTCCTAGATGTCATTATTTATATACTGTGCCTCGGTGTAATGTTTCTATAATATGTATGTATTTAGAAATATATAAGTATTTTAATCAATTGCCTGGTGGCCATAGTCCAAGTTTTACTTAGTTTGGATCTGATGGCAGTGTGACAGATGTCCCAAGATATTCATTTGTTGTTATATTTAAATAGCGTTTTTGCTCACAGCTTCACTCGCAGAATCCCTATGAAAAAAGCCTCTTTTTCTGGATATTTTTTACTATATTCTTGACAAAAATTCATCAAACTCGTATATGTACTAATGTACTAATGTTGGGATGTTAGTATTATTTTAAATACCAATAACAGTTATTATAAGATGAACCCTTAATTTTAAGCTACGGATAAGTTTAGTTCTCGTGTAAAAACAATCAATGAGGTGGCTGTTCATGAACACAATAGGTACCAACCAAGTCATTAGTACTGCGGGTATATACTGTATAATATCGTCTATTTCGAATTCCAGTCATAGTGCAAACAACATCAAACTTAATACTTACATTGCCAATTGCTTTCTTATCATTTCACTGGGTAATAATAAATAAGTATTAATAATAAAAATTTTACATAAAAAAGATAACGGCCGCACTAAGCAAATCAATCCCTATATCGCAGGAACTTTACAAACGAGAGATGCATAGACACAATGCAAATTAAAACTCAGAAAAACTATATATGGGTCACACAAATACTAGTCCTGGGGCTTGAACTCCAAAAGCGTAAGCGCCAAAGTAGAAGAACACTGACTGCACGTTCGTCAGTTTTCTGTCTGATTTTTTGTAGAAAAGTTCAGCGTTCTTCTAGGTCCAATGATACATTTACAAACATATTTTTCTTAAATTTCATGGTATCATCGAATGGTATCATCGACTCTCATACTATCCATAATTGTAAAAGTATCTTAACCTGCTTGCATACAAACCACGATCGCCGATGAAACGCGCGGACGCAATTTTCGCGTTATAAATAAAAGCCTCAATTACAGACGCTAAAGTGTAGAATACTAAGATCATCTTCATTGTATCCACACCCTGTGTATCTTTGTTCTTATAATTGGCTGTATTGAATTGTATTGTGCGTATTGCATTTTAAAGTTCGAAATTTTTGCAATAGCAGTTTCGTTCGCATGTACATTTTGGGTTTATGAGCCCGAGATAAAATGTAGCGTGTTTTATATTTCAAGCACACGTCTGTACATCTATATCTGTCTATCTAAGTTTAATGGAAATTATTTATAAAAGTGACTGCTTTTCTGTTCTGAATTTACTTGAAACTTTTCACTGGTTTTAATTGTAGGTGATATATACACACATAAAAAGTGTCTTTTGAAATGTGTATATATTATTTTGTAACTATAAAAAAATCATCATTATCATATTAAACGAAAGGCGTTCACTGCTGGATAGAGACCTCAAAGATCCCCACAATTGGCGGTTTTACGCTACTTATCTTCATCATGGGGGGTGGGGGGAGGGTGTGTGGTTATGGCATAATCCCCACGCTTGGCAGATGGTTGGCGATCGCAGTATGGTAGTCATAGTATCTGGTATATAGTTCCTAGGGCCTCCTTCTACGCCCCCCACGGGATGTAATGTGGTGGTGATATTCCATGCCGTTACACACCAAAAGGATATATTCTTATAGTTAAAAATGCATTTCATCCCTAGGTAGGTTTTATGTGTGTTTTATGTATATTTCACGTTTATTTTTATTCCTTTTATATATTACGTTCATTATCAGTCATGTTTGATCCGGCGGATTGGATCCGGTGGTAGCATTAATGCATGACCGTCGTATTAACACAAGGTCCGCCTAAATATAATTATAGAATTCTTACCTCAACTAAACGCAGGACCCTTCAGACAAGATGTAGTAAAATATATCTAAAACTTTACAATTCGACAATCATACCTATAAATAATCTTTGACAATAATTCAAATACGTTAGCTAATTAACTAAATTACTATCATAAATTAAATGTCGCTTAAGTTAACGCGCTTGTTATTACAGAAATTTATAAGAGACGGCAAACTGAGCGGGATCGTCCTGATGATCGTAAGAAAAGCTGGCTTAAAGGCAAAATTTAAGTGTGAAATTAAGCTTAATTATTGATAATCAATATATATTTTATATTGAGGTAGGCAAGTCACAATATTCATAGCGTAAAAATGTAGAAGATTTGAAGCAATCGTATTTCGAAATAGGATTTTATTACATCCGTAAACTTTTGCAAATGACCTTTTCATATATTCAGACCGAACCTCGTCGATTGTTATGGCTCACGAATCAAACGGTACTGAATGCAACAACTAAATTAACGTTAATAATCCATACTAACAAGCTCAAACTCTTCACGCCTAACCAGATGTACGGAGCAAGCATAAATTCGTGCGAACGGTCTACAGGACCTGCACCAACGGCCTATTTCATAAACTCACGATGAAAACTTACTTAAAACAGGCTTGTGTCGCACAAAACATCACCTTATTCTAATGTGGTGATGGTTGGTTTTCGATTGGTCATGGTATGACGGAAAGTCGTGTGTTTTCGGTTACCATGGCGACCGAAATGTCGGTGAGGTGCAATGCAATAGTTTAATCTGGCTGCGGGCACGACCACACGAACTCGCCGCCCGCGGAGACCTTGCGAGGTGAATCATACCAAGAAGCATTAGCTAACAAATAGAAAAAAGCTTAGCACATAATTTTGTGAAGTTCTAACTGTATCTAGTAGAACATCTATGTATTTCCATAGATGATATATTGATATATTTTGTCAAATTATTTAGGTACCGATATATTACCGAATTTTATTGACTTAAAACACATATCAGCAACATATTCTTATAATTTAATATTTTATTTATAAAAAATAATAATTTTGTTTTTACTATACTCTTATAAATATTTTATTAATAAAAATATAGAAAAGTAATAATTATTAATAACATTTAAGTAAATATATATAGTAAGTAAATTAAAGAAAGATTTATAAATGATTTAATTTTAACCCCATAAATAGTCTGCTTTATACTAATTATATAACATGAAAAATGCCAACAACCGTACTGGCCTGTAAGTTCCATTTTTTTTCAGATAACTTTTAATCGCGACTTTTATTAACATTTCATTAGATATTGCGCCCAATCCTTTAAACCACAATATTACTGTAAGTCCACTAAGCTATCCCCTATCGTAATAACTGTGAAAGATCTCATGGAGATCTTGTTCATCTATCATATTGGCGAAAGCTCCAATACTCTTGAAAAAAAAATTAAACTCCTGTTAGTGGTAGAACTCGGCATAAGCAACGGGTGTCGCAACTGTCGCGGACGACTAAATATCACCGGCGCATCACTACGGCTAATGACGACAACTAATAGCGGACACGAATGTATGAAAACCGCTGCAAGGCACATTTTGTTAAAAGTATAATATATCATCTGACGACATGTCGCTTTAGACGTAGCGATGAACATTTTGCAAATCATTAGGTGCCAGGTTCAATTAACCAAATAACTGATAAAATAAAAAAGGTTTTTATTGACTTAGACTTTAAAAAAGCGCTTGTAAATAGTCAGAATATGTTTGTAGTAAAATAGTTAAGTATACATAATTATTTCTACTTACATATAGATATTTAGGTACACGGATTGTTAAAACATTTACAAAATTTATTCTATAATAGTAATGATATTTAGCTACTACGATAGACATACGACAGATACAACAACATATACAACTTTTATAGCTTTATCATAATATGTGTAATGTAATATATAATATCCTGGGATATTAGTCACACACTGCCATCTGATTCCAAACTAAGCAGAGCTTGAACTATGGAAACCAGATAACTGATATATTACATGTGCATGCTAAATACACCCAGACTCAGGGCAAACAGACATGTTTATGCCCACGAATGTCTGTCCTGTGTGGGAATAGAACACACGACCTGCGGCGTGGTATTTAGTTATATTGGAGGCTATCTCCATCTTAAATACAAAGGTCGAAAATAATTAAGATTTACTTTTTGCTTTCTAAATTTCAACTAACTAATATGTTAGTGAGGTAGAGGATAAGGAAGTTTCTGTACATCATGTATGACCAATAACTTTACATGTTTTGTCATTATCGAACATCTTTCGATATACAATCACTCTTGGGTTCCTCTTTACCACTTTGATACGGAACCCTAAAATAACGGAGATGATTTGAAATCCTTACAAAGGACTAACATTGTTGTAAATAAAAGTAAAAGGGACGTACTATCGTTCACACAAACAGCCCGGTGTATCAACTAGCGCCAAAATTCACGTTAATTGGTTGCGTGCGCGCACGACGGTCGCAAATTGACGTTAATAAACACGTTTGAACATATTGATTTATTACTATAGTACCGGTCTAATTTGTAAGCACTGAAAGGGTTAAACGGTTGGAATGGAAGTAAAATATTGCGGTGTGTTTAGTTCAATATGTTTCTGAATTTAGTTGTTGTTATCTTACAATCATGTTAAGTTTAATGTCAATTATTTTATATGTAGCTAGCAGGCTGTGTGTGTGTTTTCCCCGCGTTAAACTTTATAAATTATAGCCTATGTGTAAATCCAGGGTGTCATCTAACTCCATACCAAATTTTATTAAATCTCTTCAGCCGTTTAGACGTGAAAAGTAACAAACATACACAGTTACACAGTCACACACTCACAAACTTTTGCCTTTATAGTACTAGTGTGATAGCCTATGTCTTAATCCAGGGTGTAATTTAACTCCATACCAAATTTTATTAAAATCTCTTCAGCCGTTTAGACGTGATGAAGTAACAAACATACACACTCACAAACTTGCGCCTTTATAATATTAGTGTGATAACGGCCTTCATTCACTTGTCTTTTACTTATTTGGGATTAATTTCACAGTCACATCACTTTGGTTTATTAATATTATGCTATTAGTTAAGTTTGTCTTGCAAAATTATCATTTGAGATAACATCAAGGTTTTAATATAATGGTCAATCATAAAATCACTTCAAGAAGTATTCATATTTAAGTTACCACGATAGTTTTTCACAAAGGAGTTACCACTTCTTCCAAATTTTATTGATATAGCATTTCTCACAATGCAAATTGTAAGGCAACACACAACTGTGGGATTATAAATATATATACTCAATATATACTCATCAACTTCATTTGGCGTTAATAAGTAACGAAAATTCAAAACATAGAAATTTAAATAATAATATCCTGTGACATTATTAACACGCTGCCATCTGATCCTAAACTAAGCAGAGCGTGTACTATGGATAGCAGATATCTGATAAACTACATATAGTACTTTTCATTTGTTAATACATACTTATATAGATAATTACACCCAAACAGACATATTCATGCATACAAATATATGTCCTGTATGGGAATCGACCCACGACCTGCGGCGTGAAAGGCAAATATCTACTAATCACATCAACCAGTCTATCAAAATAAATGTAATCGTCAGGTCGCGCCGGTCGGTATCAAATGTGCATCATCTTCCAATCTGGGGTAAAGCCTGTACTGGGGTAAAGCCAGTACTGGATTGGTAGATGATAGCTACTTATTGGCACCCAATAAACCTGATGAGGATAAAAAGTTTAAGATAAAATAAATAAAAATAAAAAAGGTTTTTATTCACGTAGACTTTAAAAAAGCGCTTGTAAATAGTCAGAACATGTTTGTAGTAATATAGTTGTATACATGAATATTTCTAGTAACATAGATATTTAGGTACACATTGTATTGATTGTATGAAAACATTTATAAAATTTATTTTATTATAGCAATGATATTTAGCTAGGTCGTATCAAGTTATTGTCAAGAGATTATGTTTAATTATCTAGTTTAAGTCTAATATTTTTACTACATACTGTCAATGGTTCTGTCTATATTAAGGTATTATTATTATGACGGACCTTGTGTTAATAACGACTGTCGCGCTTTAATGCTACCACCGGATCCAATGCGCCCCAACTGAGATATATATATATATAATAACAGTATATCCACTGTATAAGTAAACAAACAAAGGCACACACCGAGTCTAGTTAATTAACGCACACGATTATTCAAGCAATAAACCAACAAATCTCAGGATTCACTTACAATTGCGCAAGTACAGTCACGAAAATTTTCATACCATCTCCCGGTCAATCACGACCATTTGTTGGTACTATAAGTACAAGAAAATGTCAAATCTCAAAGTGGAAGTTCACACGGTTCGAATGGTTCGATTTACAGGACTGGATTCAATTGTATTGGGCGGCAAAATCGGCAAAATGCGAGCGGCAGCGGTGGCCAAAATAACAGTAACACAAGATCTATAGCATCACATAATGACTGGAAATCATGAATGTCATTGTAATATATTTTATTAGCGAACTGCCTTTATGAAACTCTATTCCTTACTTAATCGCCGGCAATGGACATCAGATGGGCTGTAAGCACAGCCCCTCGTCGGTGTTGTTAGTGTAATTAGGTAGTTACTGTGGCGGCGTGTATACCTATATATTTCTAAACACTTCAATTTACTTAGTTTCGGGCACACAGACACATTTAATCATGTCCGTCACATAAGGAGTCAAGCTACTATGATAATTTTAAAACGATTTTGTTATAGAGCAGCAGTTTACCATTTTGCCGCTCGCTGTAAAAATATGCTAATTCGGTTCTGTCAATTCGACCAAACGAAGCCTTTGAGTCCGGCTGTTGACATTCAAGAATAATATTAGGCATTGTTTTGTATTCGATCAAAGGCGGATGTGTGTAGGTTGTCCGGCTTGCTCTTCGACATATCACGAATTGTCCATAGCATACGTTCCGTGTGAATAATTCTGAATGTACACAGTTATTTCAAAACTGACGCTTTAGTAGCAAAATGCTAATTTTAGAATTATTTATAACTATTTTCTAAATTAAAAGATGTACAAATACTCTTTTAAATTGAGATTAATATAAATTCCAGTTTATTGGAAGACGTTCACATTTTCTAATCGTCAAAAATCTTAATAACTAGAAAGATCACCTAAGAAATCAACAGTACCTAATATAGGGAGTGACCAGAAATTTACTTTAATTTTTAATGGCGGGTAGGTACACACAGCTACATATTCCAGTATAAGCTGATCTCGCGGTGTATAGAATTTCCATACATTGAGAGGTCCACTTATATTGGAAAATATAGCATGATATGTAGCCGTATGTACCTCTTTTTTTTGTAAAGGCAGGGGGAATGCCTTCGCATTCCATCTGCAAAAAGTGTCTACGGGTGAATATGTTGGACTCGCACCGACTAAACCTACCTGCCGTGGACTTTTCTTGGCGCCTGATGGGGGTAGTCCCGGGAACGCGGGTATGCTGCTCCGGTGCCCCCTTTTGCGCCACGTCCCAGATATTTTGGACACATTCCCTGGGAGGGCTCTGGATTGCCCTCCTCTATTGCCGTCTCTTACCAGTCCGGCACAGTGTCTGCGCCACAAACATCTTCCCGGAGCTGCTTGCACGTGGCAGTAGTAGAGGACACTTTTCACACCGCCATCGCTACCTCAGCCATGTGTACGTAACACAAATATTGTCTTGAACCTTGATAAGTAAATTAACGCTTGTCTCATCTATCGCAGCTCCAAAACTACAATCAACGAAGAGATGCGTGAAAAATCCTCAGAAGATATATGTACATATCGGAGGATTTTTGTTAGTTTCGGATAATTTTAAATAAATTATTTTTTCTTCAATATTCAAATATCTATATTACTAACCAGAATCCAGGACCCAGTAGCTTGTTCACGTTGCGAAATATTTGGCTATAGAGTTCAGACCACAGTTCAGGATCCCACTGAAGTGAAAAGACTATCGATTTCTACAAAAAAGGTGAGTTGGCCTGTGATCATGTAGTCCACGCTGGTGACCCTACCGGTGCTAATTTGCAGCTTGTTCAGCTTCTAAGGCTGTCCTAAGTTTTGACCCGGAAAAGAGAATAAGAAAAATAAATCGGGATTATTTGGTCTTTTTTTGACTTTTGATTAAATTTGATCTGCTTGTGTTTTACAATGTGAATTGCTGATAGGTATACTAACGCACAGGGCCAAGCCCTAATCATCTAGTCCATAAAGAAAAGTCAAATGTTTACCGAAGCACAGTTTTTGTAGTATCTATAATAATTGTCCTATAGAGCATCTAAACGCGTAAGTGACGTAGCTGTGACCAGGGTTTTGGCCCTTAAATCATATCAATGTTTCTTGTTTCCTTTCTATTACGTTACATAAGTTTGTCTATTTAGGTACTATATGTTAGTTTATAAAACGTGTTGCATTTGTGTTGCCATTATCTTTTATTCAACATGAAAGGATTCCACATTATTTAACAATCCAAAAACCAGTTCAAGGCATCAAAATTATACACTTAAACGGTTAGCAGACGGTTATGTGGTATCGTGAACACTAATTCTTCACCTTTGAACCTAGCCATAGTACTTACTCGAGGTAGAGTCAGCTGCATTCATATTGAATGAAATAAATATATGTTAATTTTAACTACATTTTGAGCGAACTCATCTAAAACACGTTCATAATATATTTTCTCTACATAAAAATTGCAAGATAGCCTTGAATCTTGATATATTAAAAGTAAATTTAAATTATAATTAAAAATTATAAAACTCTTTATTATCTTGTATTGGTTATAAAGTAATTTAAATTAAGTTTGTAAGTAACAAAATAACGCTTAAAATGTAATTCTAATTATGTAGATTCTTTTGATTTATATATTTCTTAGAGGTGAACAGTTTTTTCTACCGAGTATAAGTTGTTGAATCCTGTTTATGATTTTATTTCTTAAAGTACAGTCGAATTAAACATAATAATATACGTCTTTTAATAAGATGTACTTACGGGAATAGACTAATTGTCAGTTTCTTAATATTATAAATACCACTGTCACGACTTGCCAGTATATTTACTATTGATAATATATTATGAATATATAATAGAGCTCATTGGGGTGGGGGGAAGGGTCAGCAATACTTGTTGGCTGACTTTTAAAGGCCGACAACGCACCCGCGACTCCTCTGATGTTGCGAGTGCCCATGGGCGGCGTTGATCACTTATAATCAGGTGACCCACTTGCTCGTTTGTCGCCCTCTGATGTTAAAGAAAATGAATAATATTGCATTTATTAAGTGTTTATACGTCCGTCAAATAAATATTTTAAGCAAATGTAATGCTTTATATATATTTTAAACACAAATATACTGATTCTACATATATTATAAAAATGGTTAATCATATTTAGCCATGTTAGTTAGTACGCCTTACGCATGCGAACGTTGTTTTTTTTATCTCGGTGAGTATCACAATATAATTGCTGAGAGGTATTCTCTATAAGATAGTAAAAAATTAAAGATCGACTTCTGTGACACAGATTACTTAAGCGTGCTTGTAATGTTATAAGAATAAAACATACCTTAATTTTGTCAGTACACCAGTTAATTTCTGTGAGCGTGGTTTCTCCAAAACATTAATTTTACCAAAAAGTTCATAAATATCTTGAGTCACACAAACACAACTTTCAACTCTGCATTTTTTAAATATTGACGAGGCTGAATTTTATTTTGGAATAGTGATCTCCAATTTCTGTTTCATGCATTAGTTTTGTTCATATATTACTATTTTCTTTTATCATATGCTTCAAAATTAAAATGCAATTACTAAAAATGTATATAATTAATTAACTATTCTCGATAATTTGCTTTCAACTTAGTCTATAAATAAAACATCAAATTACAAATGAAAAAACAAACATTCAACTCACCATCTGCGGGTAGGGTGCCCAAAAAACTGACATTACCTCGTTGTATAGGCAAGCTAATACGATGGCTGAGGTACACCCCAGCCTTAGGGTCCTTTATTTTAGTATTACAATATTTTGACAAACTAATTGCGAAAATTAAATTTAAAACGTTTACAATTTATCAAAAGATTTATATCTTCTCTATAAATTCAAAATTCAATTCAAAATATATTTATTTTCTCTTCACAAAGAAAAGGGTTATCTAGAAAGTAGTGACAATTTCATAATGTGCATGACAATACTGCCAAGCTAGAACCCAACTTTGTGAGAGACTGGTGCCTGATGTAGGTTTACGAGAAACCTGAATTACAGGTCACAGGACAAATAAAAATTAATCACCGAAAACTGATTGCACATGTGGTGCAGCGGCTAAGACTGTCGCCTCGCCGCTTCATGTCCCGGGTTGGATTCCCGAGCTGGACAACTATTTGTGTGGCCCATAAATAGTTGGATGAGTCTGGCTGTAATTTGTGTCCGTCTATTATGTTTGTAAAGCACCCCGCGACACAGGTATTAGATTCACTAGTGCGGGCGTTGTGTTTTTAACGAAAAATAAGTTTGTACGCTCATTACTTCCAGACGATTGCACCAATTTGGATAAACCTTTCTTTTATATGTGTTCTTTATTCTCAGGAGAATATTTGTATGAAAAATAAATAGCAAATATTAAAAAATAATGCATTCCTACACTTACTATATTCCGATAGTTAGAAGACTGAGTCATTATTTATTATTTTTAACTTTAGACAGTGTTGATGGGAAAAACAAATGGCGGTGCGAAGTTCACCGGGACACCAAGCTACCTATTGTGTATTTTAATGGATGATCTACGAAATTGTATATTAGGTACTTATATTAAAATATTTCAAATATACACGAATAATAACCTTTTTACTCATCATTTCTTTGTACTTGTATCAATTTATTGTCTGTTTTGTGTGTACAAAAACTAATAAATTAACAAAAAAAATAACCAAGATATAGAGATATTATGGATGCCCGTTCATATAGAATTATGTGGATATGAAAGTGGCAATTATGATAATAACAAATTTCAATAAGCCCTAAGCCTAACTAATAACCTTTGATCTTAGTTCAAGGTTTATCCAGGATCTGGCGGTTCGTATGACGGATGTAATGCCAAGGTTCAGTAGGTACGCGGTGACAGACTGATTTTATTATTGTTTTTGACATTGACTTATACATAGTAATTGTCCTGTTGTTCTCGCAAACAGACAAGAGGTGTGTCTTTATTATGCTAAACTGGATGATTTATTTTACGTAGTTGATATACAAGTAAACGCATTGTAGTACAAATTATAATATTAATAAGTAAAGCTACCTATGATGATGACCTATTTAATTTAAACAATAAATTAAGCCATGCTTTTTATCCATATGTTTGCGTTTTTTTTTGTTCTATCTTACAAGATTTTCAATACAATATTGATAAATTATTTCTGTATCAATAAATAATCCTTCCGAAATAAAAGCATAAAACATTGTTTAATTCGGTTTTTATAAATAAATATTGTGATTGAAAGTCAGTTTAAGTAGTAAATAAATTTCAATAAGGTTAGTCGCGTTAATACCTGTTAACAATGTTCATATATAAGTCAGTTATATGTTTTTAAAATACTTATTGTAGAGAAATTAATAGGCTTTGATTATGGCAAATCTAATGAACCTCCATATACAAAGGGCGTACTAGAATCTATTAAATAGTTCCCCTATCTACCTTATGGTTACATTATGACTACTCCTTACTTGATAGAAATAAATGATTATATTGCCGTTGTTATTACGTAATCTGAAAAGATAGATAAGATACATTGGTTAAATTTGACTATTATATAGGAAGAAATCCAATACATGTAACGGTATATTATTGTCCATGGTCTATGGCGGTAAGGCCGGCAGAAATACAATTTTTAAAAATCTATTTATTTCTAACCACGTAACTGGAAAATTCATTAGCAAGTGAACTCTATAGGGTACCCTATAGGGTAGACTAGCTAAGGAATTAGATTATTCAAATTACTTTTATTTAGTACTTATGTAATATGTATGCTTGATTTCCAGGGCGCATGTCGTGGGTTCGATTCCCACCCAGGACAAATATTTGTGTGCATGAACATGTCTGTTTTTCATGAGTCTGGGTGTAATTATCTATATAAGTATGTATTTACAAATGAAAAGTAAGATATATAATACTACTCTGTCAAGAAAGTACCAGGAAAAGATCAATAATATACAAAATGTTTGGTATTCATCCAAATTTATTTTATCGCCTTCAAAGTATGCTCCTTCAGGAACGATACACCTACGCCAACGAATAATCCATTCATCAAAACATTTTTTAAACGCTGCTTTCGGAATTGAGATCAGTTCTCGCCGTGAATTCTCCTTTATGTCTTCTACCGATTGAAAACGGGTACCACGAAGTGGTCATTTGAGTTTAGGAAAAAGAAAGAAGTCAGCTGGAGCCATATCTGGTGAATATGGTGGTTGGTGGATGGTATTTGTTGAGTGTTTGGTCAAAAATTCGTTCACAATGATGGCCTTGTGCGAAGGCGCATTATCGTGGTGCAAAATCCAAGAATTTTCTTTCCACAAATCTGGCCTTTTTCGTCAAATTTGCTCTCTTAAACGCCGCATAACGCTCAAATAATATTCTTTATTTACCGTTCGACCTTTCGGTAAGAATTCAGAGTGCACAACACCGCGATAGTCAAAGAAAACAGTCAACATGACTTTGACTTTTGATCGACTTTGGCGTGGTTTTTTCGGTTTCGGTTCAGTTGGAAGGCGCCACTCCGAAGCTTGTTAACTAGTTTGCATGTCAAACTCGTAAACCCACGTCTCGTCACCTGTAACAATGCGTTCCATGAATGTTGGGTCGGAATTGACGTTCTACCATGTCCTCAGCGACTTTCATGCGATTGAGTTTTTGGAGAAAATTCAGATCTTTTGGGACTAGCCGAGCGGCAACATGTTTCATACCCAAATGATTAGTTAAAATGGTACGAATCGACTCGTGAGATACAAAAAGTTCGGCGGCTATCTCTCTCAGAGTTGAATGAGGATTTTCAGTCACTATTTCCTTCACTTTTGCGATGTTAACTTCAGTTGTAGACGTTGATGGCCTACCAGAGCGAGGTAAATCTTTCATCACATCTCGACCGCTTTTAACGCTTTGAACCACTCATAAACACGAGCTTTTGATAAAGTCGATTCACCGTCAGCCTTCTGTAACATTTTCAGTGACTCCGAACACGAAATTCCATTAGCGATACAAAATTTAAGACAACCTCTTTGTTCGATATTTTTGTCCATTATGAAATTCGCAATACACACTATATATTACTAAAACCAGCACTGTATTTAATATAAATAACAGATGCAACTCAAACTCCGCGCCAAAATGGAAACCAGTTGTGCCAATCTAACAGCAAATAAACAAAAATTTAAATTTGGAACCATAAACAAATCATCCATTCCCGATACTTTTTTGACTGAATGTATATCATATGTTTTCCATAGTACAAGCTCTGCTTAGTTTGGGGTCAGATGGCCATGTGGGAATTATGTCCCAGGATATTATTATTTAAATTATTCTAGAAGTTAGTAACATGGTTACTAAAAATAGACACATTATTATGCTCCAATGTGCGAACATTGGATAAATTATAAATTCCCTTGTAGTTCTTCTCAGATAAATTACAGCTAAATATTTTCTCACCTTATAATTGTGTGTTTAGAATAATTTCAGATCACGCTATAAACATAGCAGTAAGTTATTAAAGTAGTAAAAAGTGATTGAATCTGTTAGCAAGATGTCGGTAATCGATGATTCTAATGAAAATTATTACATTTACAGTTGCATGTACATGATAGTAGTACTTTTACTAATACTAGTAGAAGTATTATTAGTATTAGTAAATTTTAATTAACTTAACTTTTTTACTAAAAGTAATAGAGTAGCTAGAAGCTAGCTTAACGATTTTTTTTACTTTTAGTAAACTTGAGAAAAATGTATTTTAAATTTATTTGTATTTTTATTTTTTATAAATCAAAATACACTTTGTGGACAAACGCGATCAATTGACGCTAAACTCCGTTTTGCTTCATTTAACTGAGTTTAGCGTCCATTGATCGCGTTTAATTTTAACGGTGAAAGTGTACGTAAAGCAAACAGTAGGTACCGCACTCACACTCACTCCCGCAGTATTGCTTGGCTTTCCCGTCTTATGACGCCACACTTATGAAAGTAAAGGAATTTGAACTCTAAGAGTACGTAAAGAAAACAGTAGGTACCGCACTCACATTCGCTCCCGCAGTATTGCTTGGCTTTCCCGTCTTATGACGTCACACTTATGAAAGTAAAGGAATTTGAACTCTAAGAGTACGTAAAGAAAACAGTAGGTACCGCACTCACACTCACTCCCGCAGTATTGCTTGGCTTTCCCGCCTTATGACGTCACGCTTTTGAAAGTAAAGGAATTGAGTTTGAATCTATATTTACACACACGTTTGTGCTACCTATTAAGTTAGTATATTAAGTAAAAGTAGTGAAGATATTTGGTCCCCGTTGAATTTGGTCGCCATAGCCATAATTCTTCGAATTCGACGAGATCTTCCTCAAGACTAACGTTAGTCTTATTCAATTTATAAAAACAATATTAAAGATCTAATTTAACTTATAGCGCAGTGGTTAACTTCAGCGCCCTCGTGTTTCGGGTTTTATAGATGCACTGGATAACTATTTGTGTTACGCATAATCTGTTGTTCGAGTCTCTATGCGCGTTGTGTCAGTGATTTCCTTGCAAGTTCCGCGGTATAGGGATTTATTAACTAGCTCCTAAGCCTTACATTTCTCCCACCATGTTGGGTTTTCTTTGCATATCCCATTTATAAACTTGATTACGTCTGTTCTTATGGTGGATTATTGACAACGACGAGGACATGGCTATTTAAGACTCACGTTCTCTATATCCAAATAGTTAAGAACCAAAGATTTATGGACAGTTAGCTAAGTCAAGAACTATCTCCCGGAACTTTAAAACTACCCACAGGAGTAAGATAATGGTCGCTTCAATAAAAGCTTGTATCTAAGCAAGTCAATTAAAAGAGACGGAATGAGGAAGGGATCGTGTGATGATCAAACAATAACTGTCCACTCATTAAGTGCTTTCTCAGTTTCTTGCGCCAACTATTGTGCACTTTTCCTCGTGAAAAACTAACCGGAGCGGCGCGCGGCGGTTGCACTATAAACTTAACTGGCGTCCATTAATCAGACTTATTGTGAGGAATGTTAGTATTACTTTTTTTTAATTTGTTGACTTGAATTTAAACTTATATTTGGAATTGTCTGAACTGGTACTGGGAATGTTGTCAATATCTTAGAATGATTTTTTTAATTGTTGATTATTTAGTATACAAATCTAACCTAACCTTACTTGTCTTAAATATCTGTTTGGTGTTATGCTCCTACTAGTTATTTTAAAGTGGGTTTCACGATTATTAACTGTCCCCTAAGTAGGTATTATACATAATTCAGTTATATTTTTCGAATTCATAAGATTTATAAAATAGCTTCATTTTAGATAGAAAACAAATTTTTTGTATGGAACTTTTATCGTTAAAATTTTTCTTTACAATTTTTACCAGATTAAAGCAAAAACAATTACAATTTATATATATATATATATATATATATATATATAATAAAATATTTAAAATATCCTTTTTTATTAAGACATCATTTATCACTTTGATGTTAAGGAGAAAACTGACATTTCCCCCATTAATTAAAAAAATATACTTATATATACATCTCCGTGAACACAAATATCACTCAACAACTATCTCTAAATCTTAGATACGAATTTTAAAAAAAACCTTTTGAATGGTTGCATGTTGACATTTAATTTCAAAATCATAACATTATTAAAAGATAAATAATCTTAGTCAAACATTATGTCGAAACTTTACGATAAGCAATTTAAATTAATGCTAAGGTTAGTGTAAATCACATTTAAATTACCTTTATATGATCACAATTTCATTAACATATACCGTTAGTACTATGACCACAGTAAAGCCATGGCATTAAGCTCACATTCGGTATTTTGTTCATTTAAGTATCAATAAATCATTCAGCTTGTTTATATAAAATGTTCTAAGGTAAATTCGCATTAAATTTACTAATTTTAATTGGCAGTTTAAAGATAGAAGATAAGATATTGAATATGTTGAATTCTTGACATTTTAAGGGCTTTAAAAGTTCTACCACAGAAGCCGGTCGTGGTCTAAAATCGTCTGAATATATTTTTATAGTACCTACTTATTTCAATACATGAGATGTGAATATAGAACTAAAATAACTTCGAGATCTACAAGAGGTGGCTTATCTCATTGATTTAATATATGTTTCTACTAATATAATAATATAATATATGGGGACAATGACACAGAGATCATCCTAGCCCCAAACTAAGCAAAGCTTGTACTATGGGTACCAGGCGACGATATACATACTTATATAGATAGATAAATACTTAAATACATAGAAAACATCCATGACTCAGAAACAAATATTCGTGCTCATCACACAAATATTTGCACTTACCGGGATTCGAACCCAGGACCACCAGCTTCGTAGGCAGGATCACTACCAACTAGGCTACGGTGACCGTCAATAATAATATAATAATGAATAGCTCGTATGAAACGAATATATTACCTTACAATGTTAATATTACTTACAACTTTAATAATATGAATGATGACACATTACTAAAACAAAGAATAGAATAAGTCATTTGAGATAAATTTAAGCAAAATTCTTACAAATATGCCGATCACGAATTATTGTCCTCCAGTAGAAGGGTATGTATGTTTTTAATAAGTTTCTAGTTTAGTTCTCATAAAACTAATAAAGATATAACCGTAAAAATTCTCTTTTCCTTTCTTTAACATGTATTGTCGTAATTAGGTACAAAAATATTACAGAAAAATTACTTTAACTTAATCTAACATATATTAAAGTTAGAATAACCTGCTAGTTAACCAATCGTTAACCCACGTTACCTCGGTGCAACCGTGCGTTCTCATTTCACCTCTCATATGACTTGCGCGCGTAATTACGTTCGACTAGCGCTCTTTCAACCGAAAAAAAACAACCATCTCTCCTATTGTTCCCGCCGATTTTCCCACATTTCGTCTTTTACAGTTACACTTTAGCTTCCTGATTTAGTCGCAAAAAGTCTATAAATTGAATTCCTCATACATTAAACGCGCCGGGATCGTTTCGTACTTTTTTCTTGGCCCGGAAAAGATCGTCTTTGTTGTTAGATAATTCGTATTGTGTGTGTCCTTAATTCGACATGGTGAGTTTGTGGACTCGATAGTTACCTACTATTCAATACCAGTTGATTTATGTAACTAGTCAAATCAAGGCAAGTGTATACTTGGAGCCTAAATATGTATCTAGTTAGCAGATTAAGTGGTGTATTCCCAGCCAGTAACACCACAACCTGTAACACTGTTACTGGTTGGGAAAAATATTCCCATCCAGTAACAGTGTTACTGGATGCAACTTTTTTTGTCGCAACGAGTACCACTGTTACACTTAATTAAATATTGGTGTTACACGTTGGGAAAAATGTTCCCATCCAGTAACAGTGTTACTGGATGCAACTTTTTTTGTCGCAACGAGTAACACTGTTACACTTCATTAAATATTGGTGTTACACGTTGGGAAAAAAGTTCCCATCCGGTAACAGTGTTACTGGATGCATGATTTTTGTACCGCGTTGGTATCGAACTCACAATAAGCGAGACCAAGTTTGTATTGTTTGCATAATGTTGCCACTACAAAGACGCAGTTTTTTTATGAAGTATGTTTTTTACAATGGCAATGATGAAATATTTTTGTAACCTAAGAAGGCGATGTTTCATATATCTATGGGACTCCAGCCATAACATGTACCTTTCAGCGAAGCTAAGAAATTAGCCCCTGAAAAAGTAACTTTATAGTTGTAAAAATAAATTTAGTATGCACTTTTAAAAAAAATATTTGACATATTACTCTGTCAAGAAAGTACCGGGAAAAGATCAATAATATACAAAATGTTTGTTATTCATCCAAATTTATTTTATCACCTTCAAAGTATGCTCCTTCAGAAACGATACACTTACGCCAACGAATAATCGCTTCATCAAAACATTTTTTAAACGCTGCTTTCGGAATTGAGTTCAGTTCTCGCCGCGAATTCTCCTTTATGTCTTCTACCGATTGAAAACGGGTACCACGAAGTGGTAATTTGCGTTTAGGAAAAAGAAATAAGTCAGCTGGAGCCATATCTAGTGAATATGGTGGTTGCTGGATGGTATTTGTTGAGTGTTTGGTCAAAAATTCGTTCACAATGATGGCCTTGTGCGAAAGTGCATTATCGTGGTGCAAAATCCAAGAATTTTCTGTCCACAAATCTGGCCTTTTTAGTCGAATTTGCTCTCTTAAACGCCGCATAACGCTCAAATAATATTCTTTATTTACCGTTCGACCTTCCGGTAAGAATTCAGAGTGCACAACACCGCGATAGTCAAAGAAAACAGTCATCATGACTTTGACTTTTGATCGAGTTTGGCGTGGTTTTTTCGGTTTCGGTTCAGTTGGAAGGCGCCATTCCGAAGCTTGTTGACTAGTTTGCATGTCAAACTCGTAAACCCACGTCTTGCCACCAGTAACAATGCGATTCATGAATGTTGGGTCAGAATTGACTCGTTCTACCATGTCCTCAGCGACTTTCATGCGATTGAGTTTTTGGAAAAAATTCAGATCTTTTGGGTCTAGCCGAGCGGCAACATGTTTCATACCCAAATAATCATTTGGGTATGAAACATGTTGCCGCTCGGCTAGACCCAAAAGATCTGAAATTAACTAATCAGTTAAAATGGTACGAATCGACTCGTGAGATACAGAAATTTCGGCGGCTATCCCTCTCAGAGACGAATGACGATTTTCAGTCACTATTTCCTTCACTTTTGCGATGTTAACTTCAGTTGCAGACGTTGATGGCCTACCAGAGTGAGGCAAATCTTTCATCACATCTCGACAGCTTTTGAACGCTTTGAACCACTCATAAGCACGAGTTTTTGATAAAGTCGATTCACCGTAAGCCTTCTGTAACATTTTCAGTGACTCCGAACACGAAGTTCCATTAGCGATGCAAAATTTAAGACAAACTCTTTGTTCGATATTTTGTCCATTATGAAATTCGCAATACACACTATGTATGATATTAACTCCGCGCCAAAATGGAAAACAGTGCCAATCTAACAACAACAAAAAAAAGATGAAAATTTGAATTTGGAACCATAAACAAATCATCCATTCCCGATATTTTATTTGACTGAATGTATGTCAAAGGGCTGTGAAATGGTATAGATGACGTTTAGTCGTTTACTTAACCTTTTTCGTTCAGAAGTACGCTTTAGACAAATAGTTTTATTTTACATGTAAATTGTCACATTTGCTTAAAATTTGTCCAAATGTTGTATCCGAGAATAGTAGGATAATTGTAAAAAGTAGTAAAATTCATAGTAAGAAAGTAATAGTAAGTTCCTATTAAAACTCTAAGTGACATTATGTTTGATGTGAAACGATTTCAAAACGACTGTGGTCTAATCAAACTACATATAGCACGCCAATGTTCGATAGAATATGCCAATTTTCAAAAACTATTAATTTTTGAACGCTGCTAATCAAACTTATTAACGAAAGAACATTTTTCCGCAACTCATGATATGTTTTGTTTCTTATGACATATGTGCATCTGATGACCACAAATGAAACATGTACTTTAGAATGCTATATGTTGCGACAAAGAATGTTGCATCCAGTAACACTGTGACAGGATGGGAACTTTTTTCCCAACGTGTAACACCAATATTTAATGGAGAGTAACAGTGTTACTCGTTGCGACAAAAAAAGTTGCATCCAGTAACAGGTGTTACTGGATGGGAACATTTTTCCCAACGTGTAACACCAATATTTAATTAAGTGTAACAGTGTTACTCGTTGCCACAAAAAAAGTTGCATCCAGTAACACCTGTTACTGGATGGGAATTTTTTTCCCAACCAGTAACAGTGTAACAGGTTGTGGTGTTACTGGTTGGGAATACACCGATTAAGTGTATACTTGGAGCCTAAATATGTATCTAGTTAGTAGCAGATTACAAAGCATAAAAGCGTGCTTACTTCGAAGCTGCGGCCTGCAGTTACAGCTTTAGACTATTACCCACAAATGAACCACCGCCAAATACGGTCATAACAAAACTTTCTCACTAATTCTACTTCGGATCGTGCTAGGAAGATTCACATGCGAAAACGACCACTGCATACACGTGCAACTATCAGTCAAACTACTACTTAAACATCTGCATAAGTCACGTCTCACGATTCTACGAGTAACAGTTTAATAATGTCCGCGCGGGTGACCCACCACGACCCTTGTGAAATACGGTTGAACGGACTTGAGGCCATATTTTCCCCCATGCATCGTACTAAAGTCGTGTCTTCCTTGGTGGAAATAAAACGCGAGGTCCATCTCTAGGGGCATCGGTGCCTCAGATGCGCTATTTTAGTCTCCATTCCCAAACATTTTATAAGTTATCTACAGTTATACAATAATCAACCTTATTACTGTAAAATTAAGGTTGAAATAACTTTGTGTGGTATTAATATAAATGCGAAATCAAAGTAGGGTGTACGGATAATGTCATGGGAAGAGCTCAATGAACGTGCGGACAGCGCGTGGACTGCCGACCGGCGGAGCTTCCCAACTTATTAGCCTTATTAGGCAAATCAATTTGTGCTTTATTTTCTTAAAAATAGAGGTGTTATTAGCTGCATAAGTTTACTAAGTAAACTTGTAGGTTATATCGCCGTAGTCTTTCGTCTTAATAAGTGTAAATCTGTTGAGTGTCATCGCTTTAGTTTTAGTGAGTTTGTTTCCATTAGTGTATCAAGCCATTTTGTTTGCTTTATGTTTTGTTATGAATGATTTATTGTGATGATTTTATGTTAGCATGTAGTTTGTATTGAAAAGTATAGAGTGCAGTTACATGAGTGTTGAGTGCCCTTAAGTAATAGAACATAATATATGTGGAAGTCTGGTGCGTGAGCAAGTCCTTTTTTTAATAAAAAAAACTAGTATTAAAATTAAAATGCAATATTTATAATTATAATTTTAAAGCATATATTATATAATCTTATATTATAAAGCAATAATTATTAAAAAACTCTTTATGTGATACATGATGAACTGTGAATTACAAGATATTAGGGGAAATTGAAAGACATTTTATTTATTAGATGAGGATATCATTAATGTATTATGAATATATTCTCGTATATACTGATAATGGCATCCTCACCTTTAAGAATTTATGTTTTAAGTATGTAGATAAATGTTAAATCGACCTATTAATATGTTAATTACGGTTTCTGTGAATAGTCCTGGTGACCTGTACAGCCTGTACTACGGTTTTTAGCTTACCTATCTCAAGAACCAGAAATCTACCCATAGTTTCTGCAAAGCTTAGGTACTATACGTTTGTTTCTATAAGTTATTTTTTTGTGGATTGTGGAGAGAAATTTTTAGATAAATTCTTAATAATAAAATTCATACAATATTTATATATACCTGATAACAAGTTGATATCGTCTCTGGGTTTCACTTGTGATTTTATACTCTCATACGGATGCCAAAAATTTTGATAGCAATACTAGTTATTTTTGAAGTGAAAAAAAACTTCTTTAGGCGCGTTGAGCAATTTTGGGTCGTGGAACAAAAACTATGGAACTCATGTAATCGTCACAGAACGCTTTCTATGAGCTATATGTATACTGTGTATATATGTGAACCTTTTGGGTGAACAAAAAGCATAGAACACGCGTCATCGCCACAGCACGCTGTATACAATGACGATAACCGTAGCCTAGTTGGTAATGTTCCTGCCTACGAAGCTGGTGGTCCTGGGTTCGAATCCCGGTAAGTGCAAATATTTGTGTGATGAGCACGAATATTTGTTTCTGTATCATGGATGTTTTCTATGTATTTAGGTATTTATCGATCTATATAAGTATATATATCGTCGCCAGGTATCCATAGTACAAGCTTTGCTTAGTTTGGGGCTAGGACGATCTGTGTGACACTGTCCCCTAGATATTATATTATATTATACTATTGAAGTCATACCTCAATAATAAAAAGATGAATGTATTTAATAACAAAAACTATAAACATCGGCAATTGAAGGTATTTAAATTTTGACAACAACATAAATAAGCTAGCTAAGTAACTTAATCGTTACTTTCATAAATTAAATATTAATTCTAAATGATTCGATACAAACCGCAGACCTAAATATCTCCTTGCGCCTAGAAATAATTATGTATAGTTAACTATTTTACTATAAACATATTCTGACAAGCACTTTTTCAAACTACTTATACGTGAATATTTTTTTAAGCTTTTAAATAGCGTCATAGGTCATTTATATAAAGTAAGGAAGGTCATTGCTTACCATCAGGTGGATTGTATGCTCGTTGGCCAATTTGATAGTATAAAAAATCCTCGTTAGTCGAGCGGGAGCGTGTTCAACCGCAGATAATGAGGTCCTGGGTTCAAATCCCGGGTCGGGCCAAAAAGTGATTTTGGGATTATTCCGTAAAAAGAAATTTCCCAGTATCAGCCCGAAGTCTGGCAGTTGGCGGTATCACACTCCCGTGTCTCGGAGAGCACGTAAAGCCGTCGGTCCTGTACCTGATCTCTTCCCGGTCGTGTCACTAGTCGTCCCATCGGATCATGAGAATGATGGAATAGAAAGTGTCCCTGTGTTTGCGCACCCACTTGTGCACTATAATAATAATATGCCCTGCGCAATTGGCTAGTCTCCATTGAGACTGGCCGCCGTGGCCGAAATGCGGTCGGGAGGACATTATAAAAAATAACTTTATTCTACAGGTAATATCATCTCTGTATAGATCCCCGAGGATGACGTCTGCCCTTTCCTGTAGGAAGCATCGTGACTCAGTGACCCATTGCCTCCCGACCACGTTCATTTGCTAGCCTTACAAACATATTCTTACTGTGTATAGGATGCCTTTTCAATTCCTACATTTGTACATACTGTGTATGTCTGTTGGGAGTATTTAACTTTCAAAGCCTTATATGTCTTGTTAAGTTTCTTCTAGTATACAAAGTACATTTTAACAAGCTTATAAAATGGCGTATGCGTAGTTGATATTGAAAGCTTTTTATTTCTAATTCAATGTTCGGACAATACAGTGGGGGATTCCGCCATCTAACAAAGAAGAGTTTTAACTAATTAACCCGTTCCAGACAGTGTTAGGTAATAGGTTTTTTGTGTAACTTCTTATCTACGTTAATACGCAGGTCGCTTCTACTTCTACTTCAGTCTTAGAATTTTAAGAGTTTTGTAGTGATTTAGAACGAACTTTTTTATATAAATTTAGAACTAATTTATATAATAATAATAATAATATCTGGGGACAATGTCACACAGATCATCCTAGCCCCAAACTAAGCAAAGCTTGTACTATGAGTACCAGGCGACGATATACATACTTATATAGATAGATAAATACTTAAATACATAGAAAACATCCATGACTCAGAAACAAATATTCGTGCTCATCACACAAATATCTGCACTTACCGGGATTCGAACCCAGGACCACCAGCTTCGTAGGCAGGAGCACTACCAACTAGGCTACGGTGACCGTCGAATATAAATTTAAGGAAGTAACGACGCCTCCGTAAGTGACCCAACTCGCTTTTCGGTTTCATTATTAGTTCAAGTAGTACTTTAATATTAATTTAAGTAGGTAATTAAACGACTGAACCAATCAAAACATGAATTTTATAATTATCTAAGAGCATATTCATCGAATAAAATATGTATTGTCTAATATTTTTAATTGAAGTATAGTTCTAGTAGATTCTTAGTAGTCTAAAAAAATATGTAGGTAAATGATAAATATTCACATTACATGGACCTCATTCATTATTCTGATAGAAAATTGTATCGTGTTATCATTTTAATTCTAGTTACGCCGTTTACAGAGTTACTATAACAAAACTACAAGAAAATACTGCGAGTTTATCATAACTAATTTAAGAAATCCTAGTGTAGTGCTAGAAGTTCCTTTATTATGGGAATTGGATTAGCTAAAAGTTTGCAATACATATATTTTATAACAAATACGGCAAGATTTGTCAAAAATGTAAACATTAGGAATTCTTTCGATAAGTTACAAAGTGCTATAATAAAACAACTTTCTTGTTTGTATATTGTAGCTTAATTATTAGTTTAAAAATAAATATGAAATAAACAAACGTCATGCAAATCTAAATCTATTATCTATATATATAAAAAAATCGTGGGAATGTCAAAACTGTACATTAAATATTTTTTTTTAAAGGATACTTGGGGCGTGTTCTACAATCGATATCGAAGCCAACAATATCGTTTTTAGAATTTTTGTCTGTGCGTCTGTTTGTCTGTATGTATGTTCGGGCTAAACTCAAAACGTACTGCATGGATTTACTTCAAATTTTGCATGAATATTACAAAGAGTTATTATCGGGTCAACATATAGGCTACTTTTTGTCACGCTGTCACCTACCGGGGAGGAGCTGTGATAATTTATAAAGTTTAACGCGGGTAAAACCGCGGGGCACAGCTAGTGGGTTAATATTTATATGTTAACTTATAGATACACACAGATTGGATGCACCACTTAATTGGCCTATGTATTTGACCAATGGATGTTTTCATATTTTATCATGTATGCAGTGGTTACCCAGGTGCCAGAGTTGTTCAAGCTACCCAGTAGGCCCTTAACTGCCGTGTGGTTTCCGGCTCATTAAGAATAAAACGGCCACCCCATAACCCCCCGTTGGTGTCGTAAAAGGCGACTAAGGGATAAAATAGGTAGTCGAGCAGCAGCGCCACCTAAGCACTTGCTAGTGACTACGGCAAAACCCTCTAAATGGCAACGTTATACAAACTTTTGGGGGAAGCCTAGTATCTTCCGCAGTGGACAGTATCAGGCTGATGATGTTGTAGGCCTCTAGCAAGGCTTAACAACTGTTGTCTAAAGACAACAACCGGGACCGTACTTAGCTCCGTAGTATGAACACGCTTAAAGATTAAACCAATATGGGACTCACCCATATATGGACCACTAAACACTTATCACCAAAGTCTCTTAAGTGCAACTAGCTATGAGCGCCTCAAATGAAAACATGTAGCTTATCAATATGCAAAATACCCACAAAAATAAACTTCCAAATACAAGAATTTCCCATTAACGTGGTTGGTCGATACTTGCCTTTCACGCCGCACGTCGTAGGTTCGATTCCCACCGAGGATAGATATTTGTGTGCATGAATATGTCTGTCTGTAATTATCTATATAACTAAGTATTTACTAAAGAAAAGTAGTACATGTTTTTTGTTTTTTTTAAGACAAGCCTCGCACTAGGGAACCGAAACATTGTGTCCCGGGATACTTTACATACATATCGGTAATAGACGGACAAAAATTACATCCAGACTCAGAACAACTTGTACTAAAATGTAGTACCTATATCGGTTCTCTGGTTTCCACAATACAAGCTGTGCTTAATTTGGGAAAAGATGGCCGTGTGTGAATAATTTCCCAGGATATATTACTAGCTGATGCAATTAATGATAATGAAATATAGGAACGGGTAACTCACGTAATTAATTTAATGTTGAACTCGGCCAACAGTTTCAACTTCTTCAGGAAGTCATGCGAGGTCGTACGGGACGCATTCGCCCTAAAGATGAGTTCATGAAGAAGTTGTAACTGTTGACCGAATCCAATATAAAATTAATTATGTGAGTTACCGTTACTCACATAATTAATTATTTAGAAGAATTGCAAATTTTCGAAGAATTTCAAAACTAAAGTGGCAGTGGGCGGGGCACATAGCTCGTAGATCCGACGGCCGTCGGGGCAGAAAGGTTCTCGAGTGGCGACCACGAACCGGAAGACGCAGCGTGGGCAGGCCCCCTACAAGATGGACCGATGATCTTGTGCGGGTCGCTGGAAACTGCTGGATGCAAATAGCACAAGACCGGCAATTGTGGAGATCTTTGGGGGAGGCCTTTGTCCAGCAGTGGACGTCTTTCGGCTGATATGATGAGTTACCGTTACTATATTTCATCATTGCATGTTAGCTTCTCACGTCAGTTTTAATAATATTATTAGCGGATGCCTTTAGTATGGAAGCATAATAAATATTTTTCGTTTGTCGAAAACTGGTTTTCTATAGTTCTACTATCAGTTTTGTGCCAGTATGTGGGTCACACTAATAACTATTCTGAAAGAGCATCGAAGTCAAAACAAGTGGGCATGTGTATCCAGGACGCACTGGGACAACTATTACCCTACCTATAAGCTTGTTTATTCTAATAATCTAGTAGTTTATTCGTGACTTTTATGTCAGTTTTATTATAAAATATGAATGGCTTAACGTAATAGAATGGTTCCAATTCCAAACCGAATATAACCTAGGCTTCATTTGAGCGACAATTATACCACATTATACGCATTCGGATTGATTAATTAATTGCAATTAAGTTGATTAAGGACACTAATCAACAACTTAAGCTCAGACCAAGTTTATGACTTAATTATAGTATCGGCACATTAGTATGGTAGCTGTTGAAAGGGACAAATTGCATGATCTTTGCAACTACTGATTATTATCGCCTCAATAATAAATATGTTACTAACACTTGGGCTTTGGAGTTCACAGTAATGTGATACGTGCTGTTTTTTTTATTCAAGGTTTTACCCGTGTTAAACTCTATAAAATTATAGCCTATGTGTTAATCCAGGGTGTCAGCTAACACAATAACAAATTTTATTAAAATCGCTCCAGCCATTTAGACATGAAGAAGTAACAAACATACACACTCACACAGTTACACTCTCACAAGCTTTTGTCTTTATAATATTAGTGTCATAGTGTGAAAAGTGATAACAGAACATGAAAAATGGACATAAATATACTTCAGAAAGCCAAGTTTAAGGTTGGCTGATAAACTTTTTAGTTATTATTTAAATAACCGTGACTTGGTCAATATTTCTGGGACTGGTGTAGGAGCTTGACTAAAATTATGCAACTTAATCGGACGATGTGTCAATACTTTATGATTTTTTCTCTATGGTAGACATGGAATGATATACCTATGATAGTGACAGTGTATTGTCGATGACTTTTCTGCAATACTTGAGGTATTGTAGAAGCTTTTTGCTGTTTTGCACACACAAAAGTCAAACGATTTTTCGAAAAATGACTATTGGTATGTATTCCATTACAAGTGACGTCACATGTTAGTATAGCGTGTCCTATATAATAAATAAATAAATGATGAAGAAATAAATATGTTAGGACATCTAACATCTATAATAATCAATCTAATATCATCCTTTGGGATGATATTAGATTGATTATTATAGACTAAAATTAAACTAACTAACTAACAAAACCTGTACGATGGCAATCATAAAACTGATAAACATACATTTCTAAATACAATACATAATATAGATAACTACACCTAGACACAGAACAAATAATCATCATGATCAAATAAAGATTTGTCCTAGTGGGATTTGAACCCACGACCTAGTAGTCAGTGCCACTAACCACTAGACCAACAGGCTATACAACTTGATATTTAAATGTTGTATGTAATGAAAACTTGAAAAATATATTCACGTACCGCGTGCTGGATGGCTAAACAGATGATCTATCTATACATATAATAAAATCGTAGGAAAGTCAAAACTGTACATTGAATATTTTTTTTAAAGGATACTTGGGTCGTGATCTACAATCGATATCGAAGCCAAAAATATAGTTTTTAAAATTGTGTCTGTTTGTCTATACCTATGTATGTTCGGGCTAGACTCAAAAAGTACTGCATGGATTTACTTCAAATTTTGCATGAGTATTACTAAGAAGTCGGGTCAACATATAGGCTACATATTATCACGCTATCACCTACGGGGGAGTAGCTGTGATAATTTATAAAACTTAACGCGGGTAAAACCGCGGGGCACAGCTAGTTTGTAATATATCTGAAAAAGGAAGTTTTCTGATAAAATAAACCGCTTTAAAAGTGGTCAAGGGTTTGAAAAGTCGGAATTGTATTAATTTGATAATCACCGTGTTTAAGGAGTTAGTCATCGGTACCAGTTTCATCATTAAAAGCTTTGTGATAATCATTACTAGAAATAATAGTGCCAAATGGAAGGTTTGTGAAGCATTTAACTCCTACAGAAAGAGCTCAGATTTTTTACTTAGAACGCCGACCAGAAAAATTAAGTCTTATTAAATTAAAAATATATCATCTTGGTCATAATGACAGTTATTTTTCATGAAATCAATGAATAAATAAATAACTATTAAATACAATTATTTTGAACATTAACATCGTATTAGGTCCAGTCTGAAGAATTAAAATGAGCTTTACGTTGAATCAGCTGTAATATAAATACATATAACAATAATATGTAGAATTCACAATACAAGATAATCTATATAAATAAAAATGTAACGACGAAAGTTTGTACGTTCGTAACTTCCAAACGACTGGATAAATGACTGCATAACGTTCGTAATTGTCAGTATATAAAAAAAATTGAATATTTAAAATATCCGAAAAGTGAGTGTGCGAATTAGACGGAAGACAGTGAGCACTATTTGTTTTCTCTCCGGAAGGAAAAACGAAATTGTTGTAATATCTTAACCACGAAAACAATGAAGGGCTTTAAGATGATGACAAAATAAAATGATAAGCAAAACTGTATGATAAAGGTAATTTTAATAAATTGCAAGAAATATTAATATTAATAATTCAAAGTCTCCATCAAGTAAAGCTTAGTTGATGTTTATAAGACAATAGTGTTGTCATTTAATAATCTCTTCAACTATTTTAACACTGAAAGGCCAACAATCCTTCAAACTTTTCTACCTAATTTGAATACTTCCATTGTGCGAATGAAAACTATTGTTCGCGGGCCATCCCATCTTTGAATTCCTGCATAAATCTGAGTGTACAGCATTTAACATCTACAATTATTACCTTTGACCTTATTTTGACATTTGGCTGTGTCGTAAATGGCCATGAAGTTGGGATGCGGGCTATCTTTGTTTCATCGACCATGCCTCACCTGTAAAATGTTGCTTAAAAAGTCATTTCGTGTTAAACGTTCATTGATTTGCTAGGTGTTTGTTGCTGGTGTGACTTTCTTGAGTGCATAGTCGTAGAATGTACAAAATTTTAAGTTGGGTTTAAACTTATGATAGCTAATTTAACTGGATGTAGTCCGAAAATTATTTGTGACTACCTCCTAGATCGTAAAATCTTCTTACTTAAATCCTACAATCGTAAAATCGTTTTATAAAATCAACCTGTTTGATGGTCAAATTTGAACGTAGCCTATGGAAGCTTGCATTTCCTACACTTTTTCTAGATCGATGAGCTCAGACATTTTACACACACGGGGCATGTGGCTGCCCAATTTCGTGTGAAGGTACAATACTGTCTGGCTCTTCTTAAAGCGAAAAACAACATCTCTTAAAATAATGTATATTGAATTAAAATAATGTGTTATAGATTTCTGATAATACATTTTAACTGTAGTCTATGGAAGCTTGTATTTCCAACACTTCCTCTAGATCGATGAGCTTCGGTATTTTTACAAACACGGGACATGTGACTGTCTAAATTCGGGTGAAGGTCGCACGTATATTGAATTAAAATAATGTGTTATAGATTTATTGCTGTTGTTCTAATTCCTAAAGACTCCTAGCAGTAAGTACATCATTCATAATATATTATTATTCCTTTGTAAACACACAATAGGCAAGCACATTTTAAAATTTCGCATACACATAGGTTATAGCGGTCAGCAACCAATTTGGATCATATTCAAAACCTTGCTCTATAAGCGACCCTGTGATTCAAACGAAAGCCAGGTCAATTCATTCATTGCTAAACGAATCAGTTTAGGTATCATCTCTGACGCAACGAATCGGTTCAAACTTTGTTATCTTACAATGGCATCAAAATACAACGATAGAACCTTTTCTCGATTAGTTGCGAGAATATGGCAATAATTTGACTATATTGTAATTGTTTGTGGCTTATTGTGTCTGTTTGTCAATCATTTCGCTTTCGGTTTTTGATCTACATTGGACTTTGGGTAGCTTGATGTTGTAGAGAACCAGCACACAAAAAAATTACGGACTTAGAATTTTTATTGGGACTACTTCTTATCAATACAACGTTTCAGTCATTTTATATTTTATTCGATTGCAAATTATTGATATTTCCTTCCAAATTCCGAATAATGCTTAAAATTTAGTGATTTGGAAGGTATTATCACTATGATATGATCTTTCAAATGCATGCCATGTTTCTAGAAAATAAAACCGATAGTTAATACCTACATCCTCCGGAAGGGTGTTAGCAAGGGAATCCTAAATTTGATCTGCCGGCGTGTATCGTTCGTACCTTAACGCAGAGCGCCTACCCCGGATTGGTAGATGGTGCAGGTTTGAGACCCGCCGGACGATTAAATTTATGATTTCCCATTTTTGAGATTAGATAAACGCTTTGCATTGCGAATAACGCTATAAAATTTAATATAATAATATCCTGTGACATTATTTACACACGGCCATCTGATCCCATTCTAAGCAGAGCTTGTACTATGGAAACCAGATAACTGATATACTACATTTATTTTTTAAATACATACTTATATACATAATTACACCCAGACTCAGGACAAACAGACATGTTCATGCACACAAATATTTGTCCTGGGTGGGAATCAAACCCAAGACCTCCGGCGAGAAAACCAAGCATTTGCCAACCACGCCAACAGGCCTGTCAATAAATGCTTGTGTTACATGTAACAAAATAAACGTACCGTTTACATCATACAATATTTTACTGTCTCACTCCATCATTTGATCGTCCTTCCTCGGTGTTTGTCAATGTAGCGGGAGGGGTACGCAAATGCTAAGCGTGATCGATGGGATGGACTCTTGCGCAACTTACAATGCAGACGCGTGCGACTGACACCCTACCTACATCAATAAATTTAGCTTGTGTTAACTGAAACAAGACTAACCTTTTTAGACTAGTGTCTAATATAATTTGTTAGCCGTTTAATTTAAAATGAAAACACATATAGATAGTTATAAATGACGGATTTCAACGATTTGTAAGAAATTTATCTACCGCTACCCATGACAAAAGGGTTTGCTTATTAGCACAGAGAATAAGAGTAACGTGTACACATATATGACAATAGAACTTTGCAATTATGTTAGTCTTCTGTGCATGTTACCTTTGATACTGAATACTTGATACCACTGGACTACCTATAGTTCGGTTTATTAAGTGTTTTAGACAACCATCAGAGAATGTATTTAGTTTTCTTATCTAATCTTATTATAAAATTTATATTGAAATATATATGTAAATAAATATTTATTTAAATTGAAAGTAAGTAAATATGAGTGTTCTAATTCGAATTAGAAATAAAATATAACTTAAATGGATTAAATAAAAATAAAAAATTATTAATTTTATTATTCTTTAAAAATCATGAAACTGACTAATTTTACTTTATTTTTGAACAGAGCAAGATTGATAAAGAAACATTGGAAAGCATTCCTTATTGATTAAAATCAGTTCAGTGAAGAATCTCAAACTATATTGTTTATGAACCTATACAAACAATAGAGAAATTGCATAATATACCTATGACACTAATATTATAAAGGCGAGACTTTGTGGGAAGCGGGCAGCGCAGGACCCGCTATTGTGCAGATCCTTGGGGGAGGCCTTTGTCCTGCATTGGGCGTCTTTCGGCTGATATGCTGATGAAGATGAAAGTTTGTGAGTGTGTATGTTTGTTACTTCTTCACGTCTAAACGGCTGAAGCGATTTTAATGAAATTCGGTATGCAGTTAAATGACACCCTTGATTAACACATAGGCTATAATTTATAGAGTTTAGCGCGGGTAAACCGCGGGGCATAGCTAGTTTACAATAAAACAGTCAGTCGACGTTAAAGTCCTTTTAAAGTCGGTGAAATTCCTTTTGTAAAACCAGTTTCATACACTTCTGCGGTAAATACCCGTAAAAAGGTAATTTAAAGCCTTTTTACCGTATTTTTAATAAGAATCCGCTATGTTTCAGCAAAGTTCGGACGAGGCGTGAGAGCGGGCCGCTGACGGCGTCACGACGCGCGTGCATCGTCGCAACCTACATACGATACGTGATATCATTACTGCTGGGAACTCAAGATTTGACGATTTTGCATACATCATTGTGCAAAATTTTGTAAGAAAGCTACCATCATTATGGTTGTTAATTTAAATTGGAATCCCGCTAAAACCTTAACAAACATACTACATGTCTATAATAAGAAACTTCGATGTCTCAATGTTGTCACAAGCATCTTATAACCTAATTCCTAAACCAATATTTATAATGAGAAACAAAAAAATTGTCATATTTTAAGCAATGATTGTTTCTAAAATTCAAAATTCAAAGTCATTTATTCCGTTAATATATTACATTTGTGTGGAATCGTCATTTTTTTTACCCTACCGTGCAGTGCATGACGTGGCAGCTACTGAGAAACACTGCCAAACTGGGTTCGTTCTGATTGCCCCCGTTCTTGTTTCCCCCCGAAAATTTGATCGTGGGCAATCGATAGTTAATATTATTATATGTATATAGTTATAAAATATCGTTTTAATAACTTTCGGGGGGGGGGGGGGGGACAAGAACGGGGGGAATCAGCACTAACACAGAAAACTCAGTAGGAATCCTTTTTTAAAAATATAAAATTACATATCTACTTAAATGCGTTAATCTAGAGCGACTCAATCCCAATTTTGTCACTTAAATAATAATTCAATTTGGCTTTTATAGAAGTTTAAGCATTCATTTAAATGTCAAAACTATGATAACATTTTATTTTAAATCTATCTTATGTGAATAGTATATCAAATATGTGTCTTCACACAAGAAATGCTTTACTTACCTGTGTGCGGTGAGTGTGAATTGTATTCTATTCCGTCCACACACGAGAAAGATATTGCTCAGCAAGTTTCAATCGAATTCGTAGTAGGTGTCAATACTACGAATTCTAATATGTTACGGATGATATGACTAACAAACACGTTAAAAATAAAATATATAATAAAAAAACGTGTCTCTAAATATGCCAACAAATACCCGAAAATACCTTCATTCTTGGTCCATTCAACGGTGGCCTGGAGGAGTATGCATCTAGCGGTAAGGTTGCCATTTGAACAATTTTTTAAACATTACAATCATATCAGGCAAATAACGCCCACTGCTGGATTCCCAAAGTTCTCCACAATTGCCGGTCTTGCGCTATCCGCAACCAGTGACTTCCAGCGACTCTCGCAAGATCATCAGCCCATATTGTAGAGAGCCTGCCCACGCTGCGTCTTCCGGTTCCTGGTTGCCACACAAGAAACCAAATTTTAAAAATGTTCATATTTAACTGTTGTAATTATAGTCTACAAGAAACAGTACATTTTTGTAATTAATGTCTACGTCAAGGTAAGTAAATGATATGAAAAGCTAAACATGGTCTCAACGCAGTACTATAAACCTGAATGTCAAGATATAATTTATGTTTTATTTTTAATAAGACAATTGAAACAAATTTTAAAAGCTTTTAACAGGTTCCAATAATATAATCTGGTGTTGGTCATTAGATTAGTCTAGCCGGTCTTGTGTTTTGAGCGTTATCTCAACTTGGGTAGCGTAGCGACATTCTAGGAGCAGTTTCCAATATTCAGTTATTATTAAGATAGGAAATCATTAAAACTTGAACACTGAATTCAAACTCGATACATTTAGCGGAAGCAGCGCTAAGTGTATCAAGTTTAGGCTTGAAATGCAAGTGGGTTTATCTTAGACTCTCGTCATCATAGTGCGCGTATATAAGATGCGTTCGATATTCTCGGATCTTTTAATGTCTACTGAGATATAAGAACTTCCAGTACATCGAACCCCAAAGGATAATTAAATTATATTTGATTTATTGTATTTTACTTAATGTAAACGCTGACAGAAACTGCACTTGTAAATTTAAAAAAAACTATAGTGCAAATTAATATATTATAATATTATATAATTAAACTATTAATAGTGCTGGATCTTTGGCAACATACATTATACAAGGTGTAACGTAAATAGTAAATATAACAAGGAGCTTAATTTGCCTTTTAAACTGAACAACACGTAGAACATCCACATGCCATACTCACAAAAAAAGACTAACTCCCCCTACAATTAAAAGATTGTTTATTTATGTTTATACAATGATTAGATTTGAATTTTATAAAAATTATTAAAAAACTAAACTCAGATCATATTGTAATTATATAGAATACATTTGTAATACATTTATAAACTAAGTGAAATTGATGTCATATTATGGACTTTTAAGTCTGAAATAAAGATTATTATTATATTATTATTATTATTATAGCGGTCAGCAGATGAATTTTGTATGGGGAGCCAATAAAATGCTTTCCAAATTTCACAAACCGGTTTTCTTTTATTTGTTTAGTTGCATAGATAGATAGCGCTCCTTAGGTTTATGTTCACCTTGTATAAGTACGTGAAACTATAGCATATGTAAAAAATGCACCTATATATGCAACACATTTCGATGAAGATAGTCTCTAAGTTTCCAATAAGTTTTGAAGTTCTATATTCGTCACTAATTAATCCCTGAAAGTTCTACCTCCATACATTAACAAAGTTTATAATGAGGTATATATACTACTATGAATTACTATGGAACTAATTCCATAAAAGTTTTCATCTCTAAAAAATCATCTATGTTAACGTTACGTACAAGATATAATGTTCTTCTAAGCTCGAACTATTAACTCACTCATTAATTGCTCTATTCCTATTCCTAATGATATCCAGCTGATAAATGAGCCGACATAAGTACTTACAAAGTAGCCAACGCGTGAGAAACTTGGACTTGACACGAGGTGTGCGACTGTTCCATCGGCCGCTAAATCATGCAGCCTACTACCAGACTAATTTATCGACTCATTTTGATTCGGAATTGCTGTGCAGTTTATACAATAAATCTTATTAACTTATATTAATGAAACGGAATATTTGTCAGTGGTATTAGTTTAGCGCCATGATTGTAATGCTGGGATATTTACAATTTATTAAATTTACATTTATGTGTGAACTATTAAGTCCTATATTTATATTTAAATATAGTATTGTACTAAATATATGTAACGATTTTTAAAGGTATATATAAGGGGAAATATTTAAAAATCCATTTTAGTATCGCTCTTATTTAACTAAAATAAATGTACTAGAGAGTACATCAGTATAGTCCATTTAATTTTTTATCGATGACAGAAACTGCACTTATGAATACAAACAAAAATTGATTGTTATGATGCAAGGCAATGTTTTATAATAGGTATAAAATAATTAAACCATTGACAGACTTTGCAGTGCTGGATTTTTGACTACATACGTCATACAAGGTTTAAATTAAATAATAGGTATAGTCACGGCAGTTAACTATCATACATTTTGCCATTTAGCATTTAATTTCTTAAAATTAAATTAATGCTTATTAAATGTTATTATTGGACAATTATTATTAAGTTCAAAGGTCTAGAAATGTCGGTTATCAAAATATCTTTGAGTAAAATTTTAATAAAATTGTTTTTCCCAAAAGTCTACATCAGGGAGACCTTCAATAAGGGAGTTATAAGGTTTCTAAAGGTTTGTCAATGCGCTAATGATGCCCCTGGTGTTCCAAGCATTCAGAGGCTACGGTGACCACTTACCATCAGGTGGGCCATATGCTTGTTTACCAATTAAGTAGATAACAAAAAAATGGGAAAGATTTTTCTTGTCCCAATAAACGTTATCCCGAAAATAAAAAAAAAACATTCTCACATCTTTTAAAAAAAATTAACGTTCTTCTAAGACTATCCCTCTTTTATATGAATTTTCGTTGAGTAAGGAATAAAATAAACGCAAAATTGTTGCGTACCATGTGTATTTGAAACCTTATTATAAACAGCTAGCTCTAAACCACAAATATAGAGTATATAACTATATATTCTTTGTCTGAACTATCAACTACCCATCTTAAGACCAGCTATAAATTAAGTAGCATTCACTTCTTAGCGTGAGAGAGTCCAACCGTCCAGCACGACCGGCACACACGATTTCAAGTACTTCACTCAGTGCCTACTTCTATTTCTTTCTTATGTCATTTGGAGGGATTTATCGTGGCCGACGATTCATTAACTGTGGCTTCCGAAGTATTGTTTGATTGGCGGGTAATGAGAGGTAGAAAGGTTAGCTTTTATGATGGACTTTAAATGGAATCGAAATGTATGGTCAGCAACAGAAGTCATTTCAAAGAGATTAAACTGTTAGAATAATTAAGCTGCACGTGTCGCACCTTCTTGTTTAGGCTTAATTTCCCACATAGAACGGAGCGTCAGTGTGTCTGGATGGCATGTCTGTGCAGTTCCCACTGAACAGGGATTACTTTCTCTAGTACAGACTTTCTCTTCTTTTATTGATAAAAAATTTATGTAGTATGGCATTTTCTTAGACATTTAAAGCCTAAAACTATATGGTCTATAGTAGCCTTGCATAGTGAAATTTGGCGATTTAAAACAAAACAATTTTATTCTTTATTAAAATAAGTTTTTAGAAAAGAAATCAGAGAACGCGATTTTTAGATTTTACTATCTGTACTCGGCATGCGTTGCAAAATCACATAAAGGGAAATCGACGAGATCACTTTGAGCTGTTATAAAGATGTCTGAAAAATTCTTCAGAATCACTCCAGCTGTTTTGGAATCTATCGGGAACTTACACATAAACATCAACTTTTGTATATAAGAAGATAAAATTCGTAGATAATTGCTGGAAAAATTCATTCAGCACTAGCTCTTCTCTCATTGATGCTTAATTTCCAAACTATTAGAAAATTATAATAATATACCTAAGAATTTAGTTCCTGAAAATATTAGAAAAGATAAATCTGTGGATTTTAGCTACATATGCAGGGTCTTACAATGGTTTAGCACAGGTATTAAAGTTGTTATATTTTATATCCCCATTTATATAAAAAATATGCACTTCGTTTAAGCTTGCATAACTAAAAACTGGGGAGATATTCAACAGTCAAAATTGTTATTAAGTAAGTAAGTAATGGAATCGGAATACAAAATTAATAAGCGGAATTAACACTACACATAGGAGTATGAAAACGCGCTTGTTCGAAATTCGACCATTAAGGTTTTATTGTCAAAGACATTAAGGACAAATAATATTATGTTCATAGCTTTGTCACTCACTTTCTCAGTGTGTCAAAAGGATGGTAGTGTGCCTTGTGTAGTTTTTTTAATAATTTACTTCTAATGCCTTTTATATATAAATATTTTTTTCTTTTGCTTTCTGCACTCCTGCTATTTTAACTGTTTCAAATTTTATACTCCTGCATCCGCGACATTTTTGTAAAAAGTTTTGGCTTCACGTATCAATATTATGATTATTATTGTTATCAAGTAGTCTACTGAAAATGTACCTTAAGATGACTATGTTAGGCAATGAGGACGTTAATGTGTATGCAAGCTGGTCTTATATCAATGAGATAAAGGAAACCAAACTTGGAAACTGGTAGAGTACCTTATGCATGAATAACAACTATACTGTTGAAACTTGGTAAGTCGGTGTATTCTGTGAACCGTATTAAGATTTTCACACAAAAATAGAAAAACACGAATAAATTTTGGGGGTTACCCATACTCAGAACTGAAATTCAATATTTTATTTTTCATCAAACCCATACCATACCCATTGTGGGGTGGATAGGTGGCGCGAGAGACACTTCCAAAGCGGTAAAATTTGTTCCCCGCCCCTATTAACTTCTAAAATAAGAGAATTATAAAACTAAAAAAAATATATGATATACAATTCCATGCCAACTTCCACCGAAAATTGGTTGGAACGAGATCTAGTAAGTAGGTTTTTTTATACGTTATGAATCATAAACCGCAATTTATCTTTCATTCAATAAACTCAAATACTTGCAGGTCGGAACTCTTGATGGGCGAGTCCGACTCAGCCGCTATTTTTGTAAAATATGTCATTAACAAAATCCTATAATCTTCAATCGTCATTCATCAATGACGTTTTTATTCTAACATTTATTTTATAATAATATCACTGTCAATAAAAAAAGGATATCATTATGGTTCGCAAAAGTAAAAAAAAAACAGTACTCCCTGGAACGAAGTTATGAGTCCGGCCCTGTTGCATCCTGCACTGTGTGACATCTAGTGTAAGAAAGTTACGTTACTACTAATTATAGTCGACAAAACATGCGATTAGTTTACCTATTGACCGGTAGATGTATACAAAGAAGTAGGCGGGATCTAACACCCTCTCCCCCCCGCAAAATGTCACGCGTTGTTTCATAGAAAAATCGAATTACAACGTCTCCTCTTTGTAATAGCTCCATGGGTTTATCTTAGACTCTCGTCATCATAGTGCGCGTATATAAGATGCGTTCGATATTCTCGGATCTTCTAATGTCTACTGAGATATTAGAACATCCGAGTACATCGAACCCAAGAGGATAATTACATTATATTTGATTTATTGTATTTTACTTAATGTAAACGCTGTAAGAAACTGAAATATTTATAGTGCAAATTAATATTTTTACAATATAATATAATTAAACTATTAATAGTGCTGGATCTTAGGCAACATACATTATACAAGGTGTAACATAAATAGTAAATATAACAAGGAGCTTAATTTGCCTTTTTAACTGAACAACATGTAGAACATCCACATGCCATACTCACAAAAAAAGATTAACTCCCCCTACAATTATAGCGGTCAGCAGATGAATTTTGTATGGGGAGCCAATAAAATGCTTTCCAAATTTCACAAACTGGTTTTCTTTTATTTGTTCAGTTGCATAGATAGATGGCGCTCCTTAGGTTTATGTTCACCTTGTACGTGAAACTATAGCAAATGTAAAAAATGCAAAATAAATGCAATATATGCAACACATTTCGATGAAGATAGTCTGTAAGTTTCCAACAAGTTTTGAAATTCTATATTCGTCACTAATTAATCCCTGAAAGTTCTACCTCCATACATTAACAAAGTTTATAATGAGGTATATATACTACTATGAATGACTATGGAACTATTTACATAAAAGTTTTCATCTCTAAAAAATCATCTATGTTAACATTACGTACAAGATATGACGTCCTTCTAAGCTCGAACTATTAACTCACTCATTAATTGCTCTGTTCCTATTCCTAATGATATCCAGCTGATAAATGAGCCGACATAAGTACCTACAAAGTAGCCAACGCGTGAGAAACTTGGACTTGACACGAGGTGTGCGACCGTTCCATCGGCCGCTAAATCATGCAGCCTACTACCAGACTAATTTATCGACTCATTTTGATTCGGAATTGCTGTGCAGTTTATACAATAAATCTTATTAACTTATATTAATGAAACGGAATATTTGTCGGTGGTATTAGTTTAGCGCCATGATTGAAATGCTGGGATATTTACAATTTATTAAATTTATTTTATGTGTGAACTATTAAGTCCTATATTTATAATTAAATATAGAATTGTACTAAATATATGTAACGATTTTTAAAGGTATATATATAAGGGGAAATATTTAAAAATCCATTTTAGTATCGCTCTTATTTAGATCTTATCTAAAATAAATGTACTAGAGAGTACATCAGTATAGTCCATTTAATTTTTTATCGATGACAGAAACTGCACTTATGAATACAAACAAAAATTGATTGTTATGATGCAAGGCAATGTTTTATAATAGGTATAAAATAATTAAACCATTGACAGACTTTGCAGTGCTGGATTTTTGACTACATACGTCATACAAGGTTTAAATTAAATAATAGGTATAGTCACGGCAGTTAACTGTCATACATTTTACCATTTAGCATTTAATTTCTTAAAATTAAATTAATGCTTATTATATGTTATTATCTTATTGGACAATTATTATTAAGTTCAAAGGTCTAGAAATGTCGGTTATCAAAATATCTTTGAGTAAAATTTTAATAAAATTGTTTTTCCCAAAAGTCTACATCAGGGAGACCTTCAATAAGGGAGTTATAAGGTTTCTAAAGGTTTGTCAATGCGCTAATGATGCCCCTGGTGTTCCAAGCATTGGCCATATGTTTGTTTACCAATTAAGTAGATAACAAAAAAATTGGGAAAGATTTTTCTTGTCCCAATAAACGTTATCCCGAATATAAAAAAAACATTCTCACATCTTTTAAAAAAATTAACGTTTGTCTAACAGTATAATAATAATATTTAGGGACAATGTCACACCGATCATCCTAGCCCCAAACTAATCAAAGCTTGTACTATAGGTACCAGTCGACGATATACATACTTGTATAGACAGATAAATACTTATATACATAGAAAACATCCATGACTCATACTATCTTTCTTTTATACGCATTTTCGTTGAGTAAGGAATAAAATAAACGCAAAATTGTTGCGTACCATGTGTATTTGAAACCTTATTATAAACAGCTAGCTCTGAACCACAAATGTAGAGTATATAACTATATATTCTTTGTCTGAACTATCAACTACCCATCTTAAGACCAGCTATAAATTAAGTAGCATTCACTTCTTAGCGTGAGAGAGTCCAACCGTCCAGCACGACCGGCACACACGATTTCAAGTACTTCACTCAGTGCCTACTTCTATTTCTTTGTTATGTCATTTGGAGGGATTTATCGTGGCCGACGATTCATTAACTGTGGCTTCCGAAGTATTATTTGATTGGCGGGTAATGAGAGGTAGAAAGGTTAGCTTGTATGATGGACTTTAAATGGAATCACCGTAGCCTAGTTGGTAGTGCTCCTGCCTACGAAGCTGGTGGTCCTGGGTTCGAATCCCGGTAAGTGCAAATATTTGTGTGATGAGCACGAATATTTGTTTCTGAGTCATGGATGTTTTCTATGTATTTAAGTATTTATCTATCTATATAAGTATGTATATCGTCGCCTGGTACCCATAGTACAAGCTTTGCTTAGTTTGGGGCTAGGATGATCTGTGTGACATGTATGGTCAGCATCAGAAGTCAATTCAAAGAGATTAAACTGTTAGAATAATTAAGCTGTACGTGTCGCGCAGTAATTGACGCTACTAGCTCGGTACCTTCTTGTTTCTGGTTAATTTCCCACATAGAACAACACATAGAACGGAGCGTCAGTGTGTCTGGATGGCATGACTGTGCAGTTCCCACTGAACAGGTTTTAATTTCTTTAGTACAAACGTTCTCTTCTTTTATTGATAAAAAATTTAAGTAGTATGGCATTTTCTTAGACATTTAAAGCCTAAAAATATATGGTCTATAGTAGCCCTGCATAGTGAAATTTGGCGATTTAAAACAAAACAATTTTATTCTTTATTAAGATAAGTTTTTAGAAAGGAAATCAGAGAACGCGAATTTTAGATTTTACTATCTGTACTAGGCATGCGTTGCAAAATTAATCACATAAAGGAAAATCTACGAGTACACTTTGAGCTGTTATAAAGATGTCTGAAAAATTCTTCAGAATCACTCCAACTGTTTTGGAATCTATCGGGAAATTACACATAAACATCAACTTTTGTATATAAGAAGGTAAATATCGTAGATAATTGCTGGAAAAATTCATTCAGCACTCTTCTCTCATTGATGCTTAATTTCCAAACTATTAGAAAATTATAATAATATAAGAATTTAGTTCCTGAAAATATTAGAACAGATAAATCTGTGGATTTAAGCTACATATGCAGGGTTTTACAATGGTTTAGCATAGGTATTAAAGTTGTTATATTTTATATCCCCATTTATATAAAAAATATGCACTTCGTTTAAGCTTGCATAACTAAAAACTGGGGAGATATTCAACAGTCAAAATTGTTATTAAGTAAGTAAGTAATGGAATCGGAATACAAAATTAATAAGCGGAATTAACACTACACATAGGAGTATGAAAACGCGCTTGTTCGAAATTCGACCATTAAGGTTTTATTGTCAAAGACATTAAGGACAAATAATATTATGTTCATAGCTTTGTCACTCACTTTCTCAGTGTGTCAAAAGGATGGTAGTGTGCCTTGTGTAGTTTTTTTAATAATTTACTTCTAATGCCTTTTATATATAAATATTTTTTTCTTTTGCTTTCTGCACTCCTGCTATTTTAACTGTTTCAAATTTTATACTCCTGCATCCGCGACATTTTTGTAAAAAGTTTTGGCTTCACGTATCAATATTATGATTATTATTGTTATCAAGTAGTCTACTGAAAATGTACCTTAAGATGACTATGTTAGGCAATGAGGACGTTAATGTGTATGCAAGCTGGTCTTATATCAATGAGATAAAGGAAACCAAACTTGGAAACTGGTAGAGTACCTTATGCATGAATATCCGATTTAAATGAAAAGGGCATTACTTTGGCGGCCAAGGTTCTCGATTAGGTCAAGCAAAGTTAAAATACTTAGTCTGATACCTACAGAAAATACAGGGAATATTTGGATTTAGTATGTAATTACGTATAAGGCCTCATTTACGTAATTAAATTTATGAATCAACCGGTAATAGCAACTGCCGTGAGTTATCAACGAGGTTAAGCTTGTAGGCGGAATTCTCAAAGACTGATTGCCATGACCAACACTTGTACATCGTATAAGTATGTCTAAATATGCCCCATACATAATATAAAAGATGAAAATGAAAAATTTCTCAACACAACGCAAACATCCATAAAACACACAATCAACACTATCAAATAACCACGATTTACGCAAAGGGTAGTACTAGTCGATGCAATCCCGCGGCACAACGCGCTATAAACGCTTACACGCCGCGTTTTACGAGCGTTTTCGCTTTCGCCATTTGCAATAAATCAGAGACGCCACCGAGTGGGCGCACCGTTGTCACTCCGAATCATGGTCATATGGGATGAGGCAGACGAGCGGCTGTAGGCGATTGCAATTACAGGTTACAATCGCAATTGAGGCATCAAGTCAAGGCCGTTGTACTCATTAGGTGTAAATGTTGAAAGTAGATGATGAATTTGATCTAACTTGCGGCGTCTGTGTATTTATCAGGATTAAGGAGTGTTATGAAATAAAAACTTGGCTTGAAAATTTTAGGCAACTTAAAATATTATCCTATGATTATAAAAGTTAGATATATTAAGCTAATTTGCTATCCCTTGTAAAGAACTTTAGTAACAAGACGATTAAGTTAAGAGTGTATGGAAAGCGTCGACCTATCCTTATATTGATCTATGCAGTTATATGTTTTACTAGTTGTGCCCCGCAGTTTTACTCGCGTTGAACTTTATAAATTATAGCCTATATTTTATTCAGATATATAAACTATATTACTACAAAGTTTCATCAAAATCCGTTAAGTAGTTTTTGTGTGAAAGAACAAATATCCATACATCCATACTCACAAACTTTCACATTTATAATATTAGTAGGATTACCCAGACATTGGGGGCAACCTGATCTCTGGTGTCCTTTATAAAGTACTTGTATCGTACTCGAGTAATAAGAAGATTAATATTGTGCAAAGCTGATTTACACTCATTTGCCTATTAACCCACCAGTCTATTGTTTGGTAAACATAACACTGATTCGGTCTATAGTTAAAATGTAACTTCAGACAGATGAATACGTTGCAGGTAAGTAAGGTCGTCAGAGCTCACGATGAAAGAGTGAGTGCGCGTGTATAAGCGAGAAGCGTTGCAAACGTCATATGCATGGTGATTGCTTACCATCAGGTGACTTAATATCTAATGATAGGCTTTTTAAGGTTAGGCAAGTATTTCATCATCATCATATCAGCCGAAAAATATCCACTGCTGGACAAAGTCCTCCCTCAAGGATCTCCACAATGGCCGGTTTTGTGCTACCCGCACCCAGCGGCTTCCCGCAACTCTTGCAAGATCGTCGGTCCACCTTGTCCAACGTGAGCAAGTATTTACCAATGTAAGACAAATAAGAGAAGTATCTAAAATGTCAAGTTGTATCTATAATATATTGAATTAAACTATGAAAAATATCTCATTGCCTGCTATCATAAACTCGCCGTCTCAAACGTAGCGTTTCCCCCGCCGATCTGCATTACACAATAACGGGACAAATTTCACTCCGGCGCCGCTCGTACGATTCCCCATTTTACTGTCAATACATGTAAACGTCTCAATTTAACCCAGCTCGATTGGTGCTAGTACATTATGGGCTAGGCTCTTCAAACTAAACTTTATTTAAAAACTATAAAGTTTGTAGCGTAAAATGTGAGGGGTTTATTGTTCTGCCTCTTATGTTGTTTGTACTATCATTTTCTATTATTTTCTTATGAAACTATGTTGTAAGTATTATTATTATAGAAGTTCGGTGATTTAGCAGGAGCATGTTCAACCACATATAATGTGTCCTGGATTCAAAACTCGAGTTTTGCCAAAATGAGATATCGAGTTTTTTTTTGCTAAGAATTATTTTAGTATTACTCCAGAGTCTGTAAGCTGGTGGTGTTCCACCACATGAGCCTCTGGAGAGATCAGGTATAGCCGTTGGGTGGTTCTGCAATTGCCTTTTCGCATCTCGTTAGCCCTCTGTCGAATTGTGTCGGCAAGACATTTCATATTGGTTCGCAAGAGTGAGAGAATTGAGAGTACATCTGTGTTGGTGCACACAAACACTCCATCGCCGCCTGCCGCTACGTCGTATTGTCAAAATTCACCTAAAAGGCTATTACTTTAGTACCAAATTGAAATTGCAATATTTTAAGACTTCTTACGGTAATTTTGTAGAAAATCTTATAAGGACTAGTAAGTCCTTATAAGATATACCGGTAGGTTGACCTATAAGTTTCTAACAAGTTTGTATATTTGACTATACAAATTAATTTATTCAATTCATTAAATTTCCTTGATATTGAGATTGATACAAAAGAGGTGTTATAGAATAATTAATGGGTCCATTTGCACATTCTGTTGAAATCTTGGCGTGTAATTATAACATTTCACATTTAGGTTTACTTTTACTAAAATTTTTACTAAAATTAAACTACTAACTACTTTTTTAGGGTTCCGTAAGCAAAGAGTAAATCTAGACCCTATTACTAAGACTCCGTTATTTGTCTGTCTGTATCACCAGGCTATACCAGTTGACAGTTGAAATGGTCACACATGATGTATTTCCGTTACGGCTAAAACAACAATTACAAAAAAGGAAAAAAACAATTTTTAAGAGTGCTCCCATACAAAAGACGTGATATTTTTTTCTCTTTTTTGCTCGATATTGAGAATGGCAACAGGTAGACGCTTGAAATATTTACAGAATATTTAGTTATATATTCTCTTTAATAATAAATAATTGATTTAAAATATAACAAATATATAAGGGGGCTCTAATACAATAAACGTGATTTTTTTCGTCGTTTTTAGAGTTCCGTAGCCAAATGGCAAAAAACTGAATCCTTAAAGATTCGTCATGACTGTCTGTCTGTCTGTCCACTTTTTTCCGAAACTATAAGAGCTGTACTGTTGAAACTTGGTAAGTAGATGTATTCGGTGAACCGAATTTTTAGGGGTCCCCAAACATAGAAATGAAATTCAATTTTTTTTTTCAAGGTACCCATACATTTTGATAGTTTTCGTGGTCAATGATTATTGCATAATTACTATTAATAAACCGTATTAATATTAATTCTTACTAAAAACAGATAACCAACCAATAGTTATCATAGATAGATAGATAGAGTACACTTTATTGCACCAAAAGAAACAATATATGACTTACAAATAAGCAAATACAGGTACAATCGGCGGTCTTATCGCTTTGTAGCAATCTCTTCCAGACCACCGTTGGGTGGACAAGGAAAAAGTAAGACAGAAAAGGCGATAGATGTAGTGTATAGTGAAATATTCAAAGTTATGTACTTATATAAAATTTACATAAACATACTTATATTCTAAATACTAATAATACTATACTATAATAAATAATATACTATACATACAAAATATTATACATCTATTCAATTAAGGAGTTTTTAAAAAGGAGGTTACGAACAGCAGTTAAAGGAAAAAACCGGCCAAGTGCGACTAGGACTCGCCCATGAAGGGTTCCGCAGCAGCAAGTATGTCAGTTAATTAAATGAAAGGTAAATTGCGGTTAACGATTTATGTCGCATTAAAAAAAAAAACTACTTACTAGATCTCGTTCAAACCAATTTTCGTTGTTAGTTTACATAGTAATGTACATCATATTTTTTTTTAGTTTTATCATTCTCTTATTTTAGAAGTTACAGGGGGGGGGGGGGGGCACTCATTTTTACACTTTGGAAGTATCTCTCGGGTAAACTATTCCGTTTAGAAAACAATGATATTAGGAACCTCAATATCATTTTTGAAGACCTATCCAAAGATGTATTGGTACGATGAAAAAAAAATTTTTGAGTTTCATTTCTATGTATGGGGAACCCCCAAAATTATTATTATTTTTCTAATTTGTGTAAAAATCTTAATGCGGTTCACAGAATACATATACTTAATGTGACATACGGACGGACAGACAGACAGACATGACGAATCTATAAAGGTTCCGTTTTTTGCCATTTGGCTATTACAGCCACCTTATAAATTTGTTATATTTTAAATCAATTATTTATTTTTAAAGAGAATATATAACTAAATATTCCGTGTTTTTTGCCATTTGGCTACGGAACCCTAAAAAAGACAAATTATGAAGATAATTTAAAGCGATAAAAAGTGTTTTATTAAAGACATTTTGAAAGAAGATGGGTTTGTGCACGTCTTATTTCTACAGGAAGTAAATTCCATAGCCGAGCGGCTTGAACAGAAAAAGACTTATAAAAAAAATCTGTAGAGTGCACTGGAATATATAGTTTTAAGTTCTCTGATGATCTCAAAGACCTAGATTGTGTATCACAAACGAATTCAAGCCGTTGCTTAAGGTAAATAGGAGCTGTTGGATTAAACAAAATATTGTAAAGGAGACAAAGTATGTGAGAATTACGGCGAAGTCAGATTGGTAACCACTCGAGTTTTCAACGAAATTCAGTGACGTGATCGTATTTGCGGCGTCCAAATACAGCAATTTTGAAGGCGCTCGAACTTCATAATCATATAGAAAAAAAAAGCAGATCAACCGTAAGTACAAGGAACTCGTCAAGGTAACCTGCTGCTGGTTGCTAACCCAACCATTAAATTTATGTTATTTTGAGTTTTTAGAATACTTTTCTGTGCCGCAATAATTCTCAGAATACCAAGTTTCAACTCGCGCTAATGTAACGATATCTTTGAATCCAATGTGTACTATCGGAACTTTTTTATTATCAGTACGATTGCAATGCAGTATTCTTCTGTATGGTAGTCAATTTAATCAAGATGGTTTTATTAAAATTTCTGTCATTTAATCGTTACAGGAATTCTTCTAGCTGCAGTTGCGTATATTTGATATAAATAATAAAATAAATATTTTATGACATAATTAAATAAATATTTTCACACTGCTATCTAATCCCAAGCTAGGTTGAACCTTTATTATGGCAATCAGATAACTGGTAAAAATACTTACACAACAGGCCCCGCCTAGTGTGAGTTGTTTTTTGTAATGCTAAATGGTGTAATGTCTTGTTTAATATATAAATTATTATTATTATTTGTAAATACATACTATATAAAAATTATACGCAGACACAACAAATATGATTATTAAAAATAAATAATTATTCCTCCTATTAAAAATCCTGGCAATCAGGACAAACCTAAGTGGTATCTTTATGTATTCATATTGCAAATATATTTATGTTGTGACTAATAATTTAAAAAAAACAGCGGCCTACTGCGAGTCGCACTTGCCCATGAAAGGTTCCGTAGCAGCAAGTAACAATATAAAAGTAATAATATAATTATTTTAGTAGTTGATTGAATGAAAGGGAAAAAACGGTATATGATTTATAACGTTTAAAAAAAACTAATTACTTTATCTCGTTCAAACCATTTTCCGGTGGAAGTTTGCAAAGTAATATACATCATATATTTTTTTTAGTTTTATAACTCTCTTATTTTAGAAGATACAGGGGGGGGGGGGCACAAATTTTACCGCTTTGGAAGTGTCTCTCGCGCAATCTATTCAGTTTAGAAAATTATTATATTAGAAACCTCGATCCATATCCATATACCCCACATATGCATATGGGTACGACGAAAAAAAAAGTAAGTATGGGGTACTAAGTATGGGGCACCCCCAAAATTTCGTATGCGGTTCACAGAATACATCTACTTACCGAGTTTCAACAGTATGGTCCTTACAGTTTCGGAAAAAAGTGGCTGTGACGCAGAAAGCTCATTTCCATTGATACTAGTTCCTATAGGAATTTAAACGGTATACCATTACGTAATTATTTTTTGAAAATATCAAGTCGTATAAAAGCCATATTAATAATAGCATCGTAGCCAAAAATAACCAAAACAAAACATACAATAGTAGTAAATTAGCGTTCTTCAAGCCAATTTGCTGCGTAAAGGGTTCCGTACACCATAACCGGTTATCAAAGAGTCGTACGTTTTCATTAGGACGGTATGAGAGCGAATAAGGCAGTTTCTGTAGGATTCTAATAAGATTGTGAGGAATTTTGTATCATAATTTTAAATTGTGTGCACTTATGGTTTTATTTCATGACATGTTTCATGGTAAGCGGAGCCGTGTTTTCTATGACAAACAACAACAACAAACAAACAAGCGTATAATAGTTACCACCTCATTTTTAACTCTATCACGTTTGTAATAAGAGCTAAAACCACGAATTATTAACATACGCTATTACCGTTTTAAGGTTAAAGTTAAAAGCGACGTATGTACAGACGCCAGCACATAAATCTACCCCAATCTGTTAAATTTTCCCAATTGAAAGTGTACCTTATGCTTTTGTGATAAAGTTGAACATCCATAAAAGAAATTTGACAAATTGGGGTAGCTGGATGTGCTGGCGTCTGTACCTATTTTAGGTGGAGACAAGCATTTGCGCGGGACATATTTTAGTGCACAACTTTGTACGAAAACGTAGGTGCACTTACTCTGAAGATGCGGTGGTACAGCTAGCTAGATTGGAAAGAGTCCAGGTACACGACCGTCGGCTTAATGTGGTCTCCAAGACACGGGGGTGTAACAGCCTGACTCCGGGTAGAGTGTCAAGAACTGACGTATGAAAGTACCTAACAATCTATGAAATCATGTCAGTCTAATGACGTCTACTGCTGGACAAAGGCCCCTCCAAAAGATGTTCACATAGAGCTGTGTATATAGTTTTGAGAGATATTCGATAATCGCCAAACTTGGCAGACAGGTTGGCGATCGCAGTATGTTCGTCATAGTACACAGAGAGATGCTGCTGCCCGTTCTCTGAGAGATATATCATTGGGTCAACTTCTACACCCCCCACGGGATGAAATGGGTTGGCGATATTCTATACCGTCAACCACACAGCAATCTAGGAAAATTATGAATTAATCGCTTGGTACGCACTTCATACTATTTTGAAACATTAATGTGTTACATCAAATCAATTTCTAGTCTTAGTGAGATTTTGTTTCCAATAAGAATATATTCTACTTGCTTCGTTGGATAAGACGGAATAAAAATAACTTTATCATTAAATGCCACATATTTCGAGCTGCATTTGTGGCATATTTGCTTTAAATTTATTTTATTTTGCATAAGAATAACACAACACAAAAACACTAACACTAGGTTAAGAACACTGTTACTAACAAATTTATGGACCAAAGTCTGAAATAAATGTATTTATTATTATTATAAGTCCGAAACAACCATAAAAACTTAGGCATTTATAATATTAATATGGCTGTTCATAGCAAGTGAATTACTTAAACAGATTTGAATTGGGTGTCAAAGTCAGACCGGACCATGGAGCTATTACAAAGAGGAGACGGCCTAAGCAACTGAGTACTGTGATTTTCAACTGAGTCCAAACGTCATCATGTAGGCGTGGCCTAAGTCAATGTATTGTTGGCGTTCATCCTGTGCACATCTACGTCACGTTCACAATTTACAGCTATATTTGCGCTAGAAGATAAAAATAATGAAGTGTTGTGTTTTATCTTGTAAAAACTACTCGGACAGACGTTCTAATGCTATGGATGGCATCAAATTTCATTTGTAAGTAATTTTATTCGATTTTTTATCAAAATAGTTCTAGAAAATTCCCTTAACGTCGGCGTTTCGAAACATAATTCTACACGACATTAGATGGCGATACTTGGGGTCATGGGAATAAAAAATATTTAGGTACGCAGAGCTCAGTACTATCATAATCTAATCATCGTATGTACTGAAATTTGTTTTACATTCATTTGTAAAACCCCTTTAATGGCCAAAATCCATTTTTGTAGCTTTTAATTTAATTTAAAAAAAACCCGCCATCTATCGAACAAATATGAATATAACAAAAACAGGGCCGTAATTAGGATCCAGTTATTTTACCTAATGTCTGTCTAGCTAGCATCTTTCTAGCTGTATCATAAATAGAAAGTACTTAAACATGGAATGCACTGCACAAAAAAAATACAATCTCCTATAAATTAAATATTCTATGTACAGTAATTTAATTAAAGTACCTACTTCCCTTCATTAGTATGCTCGTTGTTTACTTAATTTAAATTAAGTACTTCAAGCCTACCTAGTTTATTTAGTCAAATTTTAAAATTATGAATGTTATAGATTGCCATCTGAAGATAACCTTAGACAAAAATGGATAGCAAAAATTAACAGACAAGACTGGTCTCCCTCTAAATATACAAAAATTTGTTCTTGCCATTTTAACGATGAAGACTTCGTAGTAACAAAATAGGTTTAGAAAATTAAAGAAGGGAACTTTACCTTGTTTAAAACTGGATATATCGGTTCGTAACAATGCATTTTTTACCCATAAAATATTTAATTTTATTTCCAATATAACATGAATAACAATTCGGAATATTAATAATAAGTCATCGACCATCTATAGTGAAACGGCAGCTCGACTAGTAGTTCTAGAAACGTCACGTTCCCGAAATGATGGCCTGTATTTCGCTCAACAACTGAACACGTGGCAATGCTGCCAGTATTCTAGGAACGTTACCCACTGGCACGAATTTTGAATTTGATATTTTTTTGAGTTTAGGTTTTAATTAAGCGTTAACTATTATTAATATTCCGAATTGTATTCATAATTATATTGGAATAAAATAAAATATTTATTTGTATGCAGTTTTTATTTACTAGTTTCACTTGTTTTTTGGGAAAATTAGTAAATTTCATTTCAAGTAGGTATATAACTTCAGCAATTATAGCATCTCAGCATATATGTGAAAACCTACTATATCTGCATAAAAATATCGATTCCTTCTGTAAAAGGAGCGATACACAAAATATAAATACTAGATATAAGGATAGAATCTTATATTGCATACTACCCGTATCCACAAAATAAGTAACTTTTTTATGGAGCAATGTATAAGATTCTATAACAAACTTCCCAATGATATTAGACAATTGTCTACGAATAAATTTCACATTAATTATTTTGTTTTTAAAATGGATATGTCGATGTGAAAGTTTATTTGCCAGTTGTAAGCAGTTTTCTTCTTGCAAGTTAATTCCGATAAATATTGCCATTGCATTGATTTTGCACCAATAGTTTAAATTACTCTCTTAGATACAAAGGTGTTCCGCATCAGTTTTAACATATGACACGCGTCTAAAAATACAACTACATTATAATCAGCACTTTGGTGTTTCAATCAGTGTTTAAGTTTTTTATATCATCCAAGTCTCAACCCAGTGTTTTCATTGTTGCAATGTTGCTTTTACAGTCATCGAATGTCACAGAACGAATTTGTACACTTTAATACTGTCAATAAAAAATAAGCTAATGGTAGTTTCCAGGAATCATTGATTGCAACTAACTGAAAAACATAAGCTTGGGTAGCCATTTGGCTTCTATCAGCGGTACCTAAATCCATATCTACTAGGCCCTCATAGCTTTTACCTGTCCATATCTTTGGCCTCCCATTTTTATCACTAGATTTTACTTTTTCCTCGAGCCTATTTAAAGTTTCGGTACAAAACCCTGGTTCCGCATTTACACTTCGATACCATTCATATAATGTATGGAGGTGAGGTAAACATCTATTAAACATTTCACGTACATATTTATAAGCAGATGGCGAGTAAAAATGCAGAGTTAAGGTAAATTTTCTAGTACCCGGAGAATGTTTTTTGAAGGCCCTCGTACAACTGTTTTTATTTTTAATGTACATTCCATTAAACAATTCTGCAACCTCAAATTTTTTTGTCAAATCGGAAAATATTGAATTATCAATCGATTGTTTCTTTTGAAGTAAATTAATTATATTTTTAAGGAAACATTTTTCTTGGTCAGTCTCTTGTTTACTTTTTGTAAATTATGAAGTTTTATTAAAACCGTACATCTAACACCAACTATTGTAATACTTTATGATTACCTGGAATTTGGGAACCGCTGTTTTTAGTGAACGTTTCCGTCCGTATATCACAGACTTTTCCGAAACTATAACAACTATACTGTTGAAACTTGGTAAGTCGGTGTATTATGTGAACCGTATTAAGATTTTCACACAAAAATAGACAAACACGAATAAATTTTGGGGGTTACCCATACTCAGAACTGAAATTCAATATTTTATTTTTCATCAAACCCATACCATACCCATTGTGGGGTGGATAGGTGGCGCGAGAGACACTTCCAAAGCGGTAAAATTTGTTCCCCGCCCCTATTAACTTCTAAAATAAGAGAATTATAAAACTAAAAAAATATATGATATACAATTCCATGCCAACTTCCACCGAAAATTGGTTGGAACGAGATCTAGTAAGTAGGTTTTTTTATACGTCATGAATCTTAAACCGCAATTTATCTATCATTCAATAAACTCAAATACTTGCAGGTCGGAACTCTTGATGGGCGAGTCCGACTCAGCCGCTATTTTTGTAAAATAAGTCATTAACAAAATCCTATAATCTTCAATCGTCATTCATCAATGACGTTTTTATTCAAAAATTTATTTTATAATAATATCACTGTCAATAAAAAAAGGATATCATTATGGTTCGCAAAACAAAAAAAAACAGTACTCCCTGGAACGAAGTTATCAGTCCGGCCCTGTTGCATCCTGCACTGTGTGACATCTAGTGTAAGAAAATTACATTACTACTAATGATAGTCGACAAAACATGCGATTAGTTTACCTATTGACCGGTAGATGTAAACAAAGGAGTAGGCGGGATCTAACACCCTCTCCCCCCCGCAAAATGTCACGCGTTGTTTCATAGAAAAATCGAATTACAACGTCTCCTCTTTGTAATAGCTCCATGGACCGGACAGCTTACACCGCTGCACCGCTTGGGAACAGAGTTCATTCATATTAATATTTGTCTACCGTATAGTCAATGTAAATGTCACAATTTTTCATTACTTTTATCGAATGAGGTAACCACTAAAACAGTTCTCTTATCGTCCACTTCTCGGTTCAATTTCATCGTACATGTCGTCGTAAAACAGTATCTGTCAATCGTTTATTAATTATGACGGATGGCCGGACAAAATGAGTAGAGCATGATTAGAGCTTAGTGTAAGCAGTGTAGACGAGACGCTTGGATAAACACGTTTATTGAATTAGTTTTATGATAGTGACCCCCAGGCAACAATTACATTTCATCTGTAAAAGTTAATTTACGAATGCCTCCGTATAAATAAACCTGAGGTCCAGATGAAGAACACCGATTCTCGGGGACGCGGCGACGACGACGACGTGGTAATCTGATTTAAAAATGAATTAGGTAGCTAGTCAAAAGTTTTAATAAAATGCCGTGATTTTCTTTATATTATTTGCAAATCCCAGAAAAAAATATTAATGGAAAACTCACACAATGAAATATCATTTTCAAAGATTTTTGTTACGCTATCTTTAACTAATTTTTATTTAAAGAATATTGTCAATGTACAGGGCTTGATGAAAAAATTTAAATTTTAATATGGTATTGCTGCATAGTAAGTACTGAAGTATTTACTGTAGGTAGCCATGTAGGGTCTACTTTCTTTTACGGTTACTTTGGTCACATTTATATAGTTGTATATATAAAAAATCTAAATATAAAATATATCCTTTAGTCAATCCTAATATAAAATATCCATACAAAATACTCAAATTGTTTAGCAATATTTCTCGCTCAATACTATTTCTAATTTCTTAATTCGCACTTAGAAAATTAAGCAAAACGTACGTGCGCGAAACGTTATTCACAAGCTTACGATTTGCGAACCCTTGGGCTCTATATTGTTCCATCAGGTATTGTGATTGTTTCTTATTGATGAATACGTCTTTCTATCAAGCGTAGAGATTCCATAAGAATAGTTTCCGATAAGTTTTGGGTCCCGAGTCTGCATTAAAATCAATCCCGGGACTGAATTTTTTTAAATATACTCGATTACTTCACTATGGTCACCTTGAGAGATGTATTTGCCTATGTTACTGAAAATCGCATTTGAAAAAATTAAACATGGTTTGTTTTATCAAATGTATTGTTTCAATTGTATTATCTCTGGACTGAGTGCTGTGTAGCGTAATCAATTGGCCGTTTGATACGAATTTCTATGAAACCTAGTTTCTATTAATTATATTGTAATTATACAAGATAGATGTATCTGGGGTCAGCCTGTGTGTATGATAATCTTTTCAATAGAAGAATATGATTAGCAATAACACAGTGAAAATAAAGTTTGTTTGATAACCACTGCTTCCCAAATAATTAAGTTAATGCTGTCATATGAAACAGGCTCAATAAATAAACCACATGCCGGTACTATCATTTGTCGGTCCCGGGATATTCCGGGATTCCAGGTATTGGGAACTGCCAAGTACAATGATTTAATCATACTACTAGTGGGAGGTGGGTGGGCTGAATAGATTTATTAGTGGGGGCGAGTGCATTGTGGTCAATTTAGTTTCAATGTACGTGTTAGTACGGTCGAAGGTAATAATTTTATTTGATGGGTACTGAGTACGTATTGGATAATTTAATAGGTGTGAAATTAGTACTTATGTGTGGTGTTATTTATACTTAATTGCTATTATATGTTACTTATAAATATGTTATTATATACTAATTTATTATTTACTTTGGATTTAGTTTCATTTTGTCTGATAACAAAGTTTTAAAGTGTTGGTAAACTTCTTTACACCGGTACAAGAAATTAATTTTTTATTTATAATATTACGATAAAATTACTACTCTAACTACCTGTTATGAAATATGAAGAGGAAAGAAAATTTCTCATCAATTCCATGAATCAATAGAAAGGAGAGTAGGAAAGTAATAACTGTTTGTAATAATGTTCTTGTCTGGTGAATACCATCAAATCCATAAACTATGAAATTATTGTATTAAACTGTATATTATTAACGGGCCGGTTGAAATTGTTGATAGATACTTGCCTTTCACACCGCAGATCGTGGGTTCGATTCCGACCCAGGACAGATATTTGTGTGCATAAACATGTTTGTTTGTCCTGAGTCATGGTTTAATTATCTATATAATTATGTATTTACAAAAGAAAAGTACATCGGAAACCAGATAAATGATATAATAATATATACTACGTAGATCAGTTATCTGGTTTTCATAGTATAAGTTCTGTTTAGTTTGGGATCAGATGGCCGTGTGTGAATAATGCCCAAAATATTATACAAAAAAAAAAATACTCCCTTCTCATTTTTTGGCTTTAACTTGAAAGTTTAGTAAATTATTTAAGCGTCATTTGTACATACGTCCTGATAAATAGATACTACATCTACTGATAAATAGATGCTGCATGTTTGCGTCAGGCAACCTCAGGATCTAATATGATGGTGTAAAGTTGCTCTGTAGGTGGAATGTTTAGTAAACATTTTAAGTGTTGTTCGTAGTGATATCCTGTTAAGTAACTAATGAAGAATAGTCTGTTTTTAATCCCTTCTGTAAATGCTGCCAGTCCGCATTCATTATCAAATTGGGAGAACCTAGAATCTGTTGTTATTGTGATATAAATACATTTTTTATGAGACGAACATTTAGAACACCAAAGATCTATAACACAGTTCCTTCGTAACCTTTTTTGTGCCACTCTTACTACTGCTTAAATTACTTCCTAGTAATATAATGAAGAACTGTAGCGCAGAGCCCTCGCAATGGAAACAGTGGGCAGCCAAACGGTCAGAATGGCGGACTTTAGTCCAGACCAAAGTCGACTGTTTCAAGTCTGGAAGGCGCGCTGAGCTGGATACCAAGCGGGATGAATTGAAAGCCAGACCACCTGCGGCGATCAATTACAATTATGACAATGGTGTGCTCACATGCCCGCAATGTGCGAGGATTTTTTCAATAAAAATTGGCTACATAAGTCACATGCGAGCACATGAACGTCGGCTACAGTAGGAGAAGAAGCGGTTGCCGTGGCCGAAATCGGCCGAGACCACATCATCATCATCAGTAATATCCATCCGTAGGTTGTTCGGAAGAGATCACTTAGACGCAAAGACCACTTTTAGATCCAATGCACTTCTGTAGTGTTTAAGTGCGTATATAAACAAGATATTCTTTTATTTATTTCTGTCATTGTGAGAATCGAAACTGCGACGCACGCCAACGTCCGGACGGCTTACACCGCTTATAGTGTTTTTTTTATAATAAAATGATACCTCGTCGGCCTAGCGATATAATATTCAATCCACTAATAATGAGGAGCCAATAAATTATATTGGGATTTCTTATTTATAAATATTCCCAATTTTAAACCTGGAAGCTGGTGGTATTACAACCCTGGGCACGTAAAGTCGTTGGTGCCGTAGCTGACCTCTTTCTAGTCATGTCGGCTAGTTGGACAGTGGGAGTAAAAAATAGAGAGTGCGTATATATCTGCGCACAAATCTATACACTATAATATGTCCTGCGCAGATATTAGACTCCATTAAGCCTGGTCGCTAGAGCAGAAATTTGACCAGAAGGACGTTAAAGTAAACCTATACAAAATATAGTAGGTAACTAGATAAAGTAATAAAAATAAAAAGTTATGCATGTACATTGATAAGCAGGACGACGGGCAGCGTCGCACAACAATTGCTACCAATAGAGTAATTGGCGACCGACCGCGCGCCAATGGTCGCACCATTATATTCGTACACTGCCAGCCAGAATGATGGAACTACTTTTATTATGATAAACTACTGACCTACAAGCTCTGTTAGTTAGATGTATGTGTCTCAACAGAACTAACAGAGCTTGTATCTGTTAGTTCTGTTGAGACACATACATCTAAGGAAGTTTGATGCTCATAAAGAATAAATGAATGTACAGTAGCCGTCAGATATATTGTAGCAGGCAATGTGACCGAATCCTTTTGAATAATATAATAAATTCATAAGTTTCATAAACTACAAGTTACCATTAATATCTGTACACTGAATATTAATGGTAGCTAATAATAATAAACCAAAAATTTATATTCCCACCACTAACCAAAAATATCTGAACTCTTAGAACGTCCAGTTAAGCAGACAAACACTGTGTTTAACCAATAGCTTACATAATTCGTTACCGTGTTAAAAGACCCATCAAAAACAAATGCTAACTGTGTATCTTTTGTATAAATACGATGAAAAGGGAACAAACATTGTATAGACAATAATTTATATAGAATAAAATTGCAGTTATGCTAATATCAAACTATTGATTGAAAACAAATATTGGTTTTGAAATGAAAAAGTATTGTAAATATTATTATGGTTAATATTTTATTGGTTACAACATAAATAAAATTCAGAAATTATTCACAAGAAAATATTCAGATATTCATGGTAACATGTAGTTTATGAAACTTATTGATATTTTGTATAGTTTAGAAGTATTTGGTCATCTGCTACAATTTGACGATGAATGTATTCGTAAGTTAAATTGAACACAAAAAATTGCTATCGGATGATAAACGTCCCCATTTCAAAATGTTGATATAACATATTAATAATAATCTTATTAGTTTCTTATTATTTTCATAAGTCTTTATAGCAATTTTACACTGTTTTGTCTAGTAAGAAACATATGTCTGGATCGTTGCTTTATTTCAACATTACACATGTAACGAATTCACAGAGGCAAAATATTAGTTTTACTATATTTCCACAGATTTAACTTTGACCGAAATACCGAAATCTAATAGAAAACAGGCTATTTTAATTTTAAAAGCTTTGTGACTTTACGCATATCAGATATTAAAAAAAGAAAAAAAACGCTGTGCTTGTTATTGTGTTCTCAAGTGTAGTATGGCCAATGGCACGCGGTGTTATCAGGATGTCCCGTCGGAGCGCGTATCGAGTGACGACACTGTACTCGTGTCATGCGCATCGCACTCATCCGATACTAGGTTATAGGTACCTTTCATAATAGCTTTAATAGCTAAACTGGTAATCCTTTTATTGCATGGAAAATAATGATAGCGTCACTTATAAGTGATACAGATGACACTGGTCTAGCGGTAGCGTGTTCAACCTCAGATAACAAGGTCCTGGGTTCAAATCCCGGGTCGGGCCACAAGTGATTCTGGGATATTTTTGTAAAAAGATAAATTTCTTAGTATTAGCCCAAAGTCTGGGAGTTGCCGGTAATATACCCCCGTCCTGTACCTGGCCTCTTTCCGAACGTATCGCTAGTCATCCCATCGAATCATGAGTGAGATGAAATATATGTAATTATCAAAATATCGCGTAAACGAAATTACTTTTATGAGGTAGAATTCGACAAAATCATCATTATTGCAGCCTACATTAATAACCCTAATATTAATTAACCGATATAGAAATAAAACAGGATTAAGGCAAGTTGAAAAAATTTACCAAAATATTAACAAAATTGTTTTTATAACAGGAGTATTTAAATGTATATTATATAAGTGCAATATATAGAGCAAAACACTGAACCAAGTAGAGACACGCCAACTCATTAGGTCAGCCGAATGTCGTCCACTGCTGGACAAAGGCCTCCTCAACAGCTTGACAGAATTAAGTTGTATCCATAATTTGGACGGATATGCCATAATCGCCACGCCGAGCCAAGCTTGGCCAGCTGCATGGCAACTATTTTATCAAGTATTTTACTTACTAGCGTATCTACTAAAACATTAGTAAATATTAGTATTTTGATGTAAGTAAAAAAATTTCAATGTTTTACTAAGTTGCTATACCAAATCAACTCCATTCATCAAATCCTTAATAATACTTCTTAATACCCATAAACTTCCAATTAGACCTAAGCAATGGTCTATTCATTATAACAAAGTGCATTGATGTTGCCAATAAATATGATCCGTCCGTCCATCCGCCTACACAAGTGTTTTGCAATGCATCTATTAAATTTTGATAGATCCTATGAGTCACCGATGCGCCTGCGCTGGCAACCCAGACGCATTTAATTATTCAGGGTTATTGGAATATTTGGCTTTGATTACCATTTCAATAGTTTTGATAGGTGAATCATAAATGAATGGATGAATATTAAAGTCATATAGGATTAAGAATAGTCAATTTATGATAACCTTGTTTCTGCCCGCGACTTCATTGGCGTTAACTTAAAACTAGGTTCGAGAAATAAAATATATAGATATGATTAAAAAAAAAAGACCATCAATACACTATCCCTTTTTGATAGTCCCACAGGAACCAAACCTTTTTCCAAGTATAATAGTAATAAAAAGTCCTATATATTCGGGTGTTCTTCTGCCTTCTGTCTTCTGCGTATAGGTTTTGGTTCACTAACTTATTGGTTGTCTGGAAGACATTTAGATTTAAGAGATAAGGCTCCCTATTGTATTAACATTATTGTTGTTTATTTTTCTGAGTTGTAAATTATATACCACAATAAAGATTAGTTATTATTATTAACAAGCAGTGCCCGCGGACTTCGTTCCGCGTTATAAATATTTTTGTCCCTGCCCCATTGTCTCGCAACTTGGATTACATTATTCAAGTTTAAGTAAAGATGCGTTATTAATTTTTGAATTTTTCATAGCCTATGACACTCCACAATAACCAAGCTTTCTAATGGTGAATAAATTTTTAAAATCGGTTCAGTAGATCCAGAGATTACCTCTTACAACGTCACAAACTCACAAACGTTACCTCTTTATAATATTATATATAGTATAGATTTGTTAATCTAGGAAATAAATCTGATGACATATTTTTGCGTATTTGAGTTTATATTTATAATATTACTACGAAGTAAGAAAAGGTATGAATATATTTTGATTACGTATATCTACTTATACGAGTTAGGGATTGTAGATACTTAATACAGGGCAGCTTGCTACGAGTTGAGACCTCTCACTGACTCTACTCACTGTAAACGTAAAATTACAAACCTGTTCCTCCAATAATTAATACAGCATATATAACATTAACATAAACATAAAATAAAATAATATAAAATAAATTTTATAAATGTTTTTATACAATCAATACAATGTGTACCTAAATATCTATGTTACTAGAAATAATAATGTATACAACTATATTACTACAAACATGTTCTGACTATAATTTACAAGCGCTTTTTTAAAGTTTACGTGAATAAAAACCTTTTTCATTTTATTTTATTTTAATAACACTTTTATAAATTAGTAAAATTCAAAATTTTATTATATTCAGCATCTCCACATTTTTTACCCTATGACAGGTATCCGTAATACAACGATGCTTTGTAGGTTCAATAATAATATAAGAACGTATTGATAGATATACTTTTCTAATAATACGTTGAATGAAAAACTTATTTAAAAAGGATATTTTTGATGTCAAGTTTCACACATGGGGAATTAATCCGTGGGTCGCGTGGCATTTTAGAAACAAGCAATTCAAAGAACACCCATGCTCAGACAGAACAACTATAAATGGCTAATACACATTTTAAAATTATTCTGTACCATTAAACGGGTACCTACCTATTATTATCGTATTTTTTTTATAGGTACCCGTTTAACATAGTTAAGCATAGAACCGATCTTATAATATCGATAATATTGACAAAAAATCTTCGGATATATAAATCCGATCTAGCAAGGTTTTATACCTGCCTTGAAAAATACTTATAGAATAAAAATATTTATTGTCAGCGAAATAAAAAAGAAAATTCATGAGCGTATTAATGGCACAGACAATGCCTATAACAAGTATACTTGTAGCGCGCGGCCTAGACCAGATGTAATGCAGTAACTATACTGGTAACAAAACCAGCCAAGTGTCTGACGAAGACCCATATCCTACCGTATTATGATAACTAGGTTTACGTGAAGTAGTAGTTTGGAAGGAAAAAATGACACTTTTTTTTCCTTCCAAACTATATTACAGATCGATATATAAATAAAACACTCAAGCGATAGGGCGACAGTAATAGTGTAGAATTTTAATGGTGTAGGTGTAACCTTATAAACCATAAGGTCATTGTAGTTATAGCTATAATAATATCTCGGGAAAATGTCGCACAGATCATCCTAGCCCCAAACTAAGCAAAGCTTGTTCTATGGGTTCCAGGTGACGATATACATACTTATATAGATAGATAAATACTTAAATACATAGAAAACATCCATGACTCAGAAACAAATATTCGTGCTCATCACAAAAATATTTGCACTTACCGGGATTCGAACCCAGGACCACCAGCTTCGTAGGCAGGAGCACTACCAACTAGGCTACGGTGACCGTCAAAGCTATGTAAATGACGTTTTCTATACTATACCTACAAAATGAATAAAATGGAAATTTCACAAAAAAATTAAAACGTCATAAAATATTTTTTCAATTGATACACAATTGCTTCAAATTGCATAATACTAAGTCAAAGTCAAAAATTATTTATTCCGTAAAAATTTTACATTTATGTGGAATCGTATTTTTTTTTACCCTACCGTGCATTGGGATTGTCTCTCATAGCCTATATTTGTCTTCATCAAAAGTGGTTCAAATTTGGAGCTTTGAAGGGCGAGTTAGTTGGCGTTCCCGAATAAAATTATCCAACAACAGGCTTACTTGAGGCTTACTTGGTACGTAGGAAACCATTTACTCGCAAAAAAAACAAACCAACTTTTTACGGTGATTCGCCGTAGGGTTACATATCATTGGCCCCATTATAATCAAGTAGGCACCGCCATCTTAGATATATTGTTAACACACAAACCTGTCGTACATAGGAATACTATTTTTCACATGACTAATTCATTAGAAACATTTTACAAATCATCTATTGCATCTCTTTACGCCTAAACTTTCATACTTCATGCAAATTTGTTCATCTGACAATGAGCCCATTTGTAGGTTTTGACAACCTTATAACACAAATTAACTCGATTGCCCAAGGACCTTTTGCCGTGATATTAAAGCTCAATTTTGCTTGAAATATGGTCTAGAAGACGTAAAATAATAGTGGGTGTACATATTCATATTAAAATGTAGATACGAGCAACGGACAGACGGACTAAGAACAATAAGGGGCGTGGGTTGTATTAACTCATTATAGTTTGTATCGGTGGACGCCTTGACCGATATCCATGCTGATTGGAATAGCAAATGTTCGAGGTCGGAAAAGGCGAAGCTTCGGTGTCAATCAAGTTCTGTTAAGCCATTATCGGTGAACAAGATGTTCTCCAATTAAATATATATATGAATAACAATAGTTGCGTTGATTACCATTAAAAAAAAGTCCGGAATATGTTTTCGATTTTCAAAATAGAAAAATGGAATTTCGGAATCTATTCAAACTTTACCAATAGTTTTACACGTGTATTTACATAGGTAGATTACGATTCAAAAAAGTCATTTTCTAAATAGTAAAATGGAACGTCGGAATTTATTCAAACTTGATTATTTAAATACTTTTTAATTAATCGATTTAATTTATATACTTGACTGACTTTGGTCTGACTAGAATCACCAGTTATCTGTAGGTAGGTATATTTAAGGCCATAGATCAATTTGAACATAAAATACGAAGGCTTAAAGAAAAGTGTCCCAAGGAACAAGGATCTCCCCTACTTATTAGTGGGAGAGAGACTTTTTATGTAACCATCTAGAGCTACATGAGTACATTTATTAAAAAAATAGTAGATATAATAGATGTATTTGAAAATATTGTAATTACATACAACAATACTGATCATCAATTACCATACAACTCAATATTAATACATCTGTCAACAACTTGATATATCATACAGAATACAAAGACTAACGGTACATACTCAATCATTTCAATAAAACGTATAAAAAGTGGACAACGCATCTGCGTGCACGCATTGCGTTCGATATTAAAAAAGTTCTGTTTTTTATATAATAACAATGGTAACTTGACTACCGCGAGATCGTATGACAAAGATTTTTCTATTCAAGGATGTGGTTATTAAAAAAAACCAGTAGGTATTATTGAAATAATTTGGATATACGGCCCCACGAATATTCATATTTATTGTAGAATGTTAAACGATTCTAGACTAGAAGTTATAGCAAGATAACTACAAAACATTTATCAAGCTAATCCAGGCACCGTATGGTTATAAAATGAAAAAAAAAATGCTTCTTGCTTGTTCTTATCCATTTCTATGGTGTCTGCTTCCAGTCTAACCCACTGTGGCAACCAGGATTAATCACAAATCTAAAGGTAACTAATAATAAATATCCTTAGACCTGGTATCAAATTCTATTTTATCCGAATTCCTATACCTAGTAATTATAATTATCGTAAATGTACTTATAGAACCAGAGACCAACGGCATAACCAGCTATTCGATGCACGGAATGTAGTAACTCAACTAATTAGCCTTTGAAACTTATCTTTTACTAGCTGTCTCCCGCGGTTTTACCCGCTTTAAACTTTATAAATTATAGCTTATACGTTAATCCAGGGTGTCAGCTAACTCCATACTAAATTTTATTAAAATAGCTCCAGCCGTTTGGAGTAGAAGAAGTAACAAACATACACACTCACAAACTTTCACCTTTTTAATATTAGTGTGATTTAGCACAAATATTTTTACACGTGGACTTAGAGCCCTCGATCTTCGTTTTCGTTTCATTTTTACAACTTTTGACAGCTTTTAACATCGAAGTGTGTGAAAACGTTATAACTTGTGAAACGTTGTCTTTCTTAATCAAATCTCATTTTACTTTCGAGCGAATGAGACTAATCAATTTTCAAGATAATCCGCATCAAGCGGTGCAAGTGTTTAATGTCCACACTAATTGTAGTTTGGACACATTGGACATTAAACACAACTAGTAAGTTAAAAATCTACTTGGAGTTCCATAATCTATAGTTTATAGGTTATGCCTGATTCTTAAGTGGAAGGACGTCAAACTGTCTGGTATCGTTGAAATACAGCATATAAGGTCTAATGGGAAGCTTAAACATCTCTAACGATAGGGTACTGGTCTGTCCATAAAATACCTTTTAACTTGAACACATGAATGTAGTTATTTAAGTAGCAATAGCAAAAATAAGATAGACCTAGTTATATTTCCTACTAGTAGTGCCCGCGGTTTTACCCGCTTTAAACTTTAAAAATTATAGCCTAAGGGTTAATCTACGGTGTCAGCTAACTCCATACAAAATTGTATTAAAATTGCTACAGCCGTTTAGAGGTGAAGAAGTAAAAAACATACACAGTCACACATTCACAAACTTTCGCCTTTTTAATATTAGTGTGATACAGCGACTATTTCTCAAAAACCTACACACCCGCTTAACGAGAATTGATCATCAATGAGGTAAATCCGAGTGACCTCTGGCTAACCGTAAAATGTTATCAGTATATGTCCTTATGCCACGTGCATACAAATGTAGCCCGCATGCTATCAAATGTACCGATAGGATGTGACTAACGTTTTGAGGTACAAAATGTTATGCACGATTTTTGATGGGCTTATGATATGTTGAAATTGCGGAGAAAAGGTACTGCATAATTTATTTCAACAATAAACCAATTTATTAAAGGTTTTTACTATATAAGTAAAAATTAAAAACTACATTAAACCTACATAGATATAAAATAAACTAAATCTAAACAGCGTCAAAAAAAAATCCTCATCGTTGTCGGGGAACGTATAGATATATTAGATTATTACGCACTAATTCACAGAGCGGCCGGTCCCACTGCCTCTGAGAGCACGGGGTAAAGGTTGTTGGTCGACAAGAATATACCCTGCAAATTCCTATCCATATCCTATCAGTTTTATAATGTTCAGATCATGGAGCTATTACAAAGAGGAGACGGCCTAAGCAACTGAGAACTGTGATTTTCAACTGAGTCCAAACGTCATCATGTAGGCGTGGCCTAAGTCAATGTATTGTTGGCGTTCATCCTGTGCACATCTACGTCACGTTCACAATTTACAGCTATATTTGCGCTAGAAGATAAAAATAATGAAGTGTTGTGTTTTATCTTGTAAAAACTACTCGGACAGACGTTCTAATGCTATGGATGGCATCAAATTTCATTTGTAAGTAATTTTATTCGATTTTTTATCAAAATAGTTCTAGAAAATTCCCTTAACGTCGGCGTTTCGAAACATAATTCTACACGACATTAGATGGCGATACTTGGGGTCATGGGAATAAAAAATATTTAGGTACGCAGAGCTCAGTACTATCATAATCTAATCATCGTATGTACTGAAATTTGTTTTACATTCATTTGTAAAACCCCTTTAATGGCCAAAATCCATTTTTGTAGCTTTTAATTTAATTTAAAAAAAACCCGCCATCTATCGAACAAATATGAATATAACAAAAACAGGGCCGTAATTAGGATCCAGTTATTTTACCTAATGTCTGTCTAGCTAGCATCTTTCTAGCTGTATCATAAATAGAAAGTACTTAAACATGGAATGCACTGCACAAAAAAAATACAATCTCCTATAAATTAAATATTCTATGTACAGTAATTTAATTAAAGTACCTACTTCCCTTCATTAGTATGCTCGTTGTTTACTTAATTTAAATTAAGTACTTCAAGCCTACCTAGTTTATTTAGTCAAATTTTAAAATTATGAATGTTATAGATTGCCATCTGAAGATAACCTTAGACAAAAATGGATAGCAAAAATTAACAGACAAGACTGGTCTCCCTCTAAATATACAAAAATTTGTTCTTGCCATTTTAACGATGAAGACTTCGTAGTAACAAAAAAGGTTTAGAAAATTAAAGAAGGGAACTTTACCTTGTTTAAAACTGGATATATCGGTTCGTAACAATGCATTTTTTACCCATAAAATATTTAATTTTATTTCCAATATAACATGAATAACAATTCGGAATATTAATAATAAGTCATCGACCATCTATAGTGAAACGGCAGCTCGACTAGTAGTTCTAGAAACGTCACGTTCCCGAAATGATGGCCTGTATTTCGCTCAACAACTGAACACGTGGCAATGCTGCCAGTATTCTAGGAACGTTACCCACTGGCACGAATTTTGAATTTGATATTTTTTTGAGTTTAGGTTTTAATTAAGCGTTAACTATTATTAATATTCCGAATTGTATTCATAATTATATTGGAATAAAATAAAATATTTATTTGTATGCAGTTTTTATTTACTAGTTTCACTTGTTTTTTGGGAAAATTAGTAAATTTCATTTCAAGTAGGTATATAACTTCAGCAATTATAGCATCTCAGCATATATGTGAAAACCTACTATATCTGCATAAAAATATCGATTCCTTCTGTAAAAGGAGCGATACACAAAATATAAATACTAGATATAAGGATAGAATCTTATATTGCATACTACCCGTATCCACAAAATAAGTAACTTTTTTATGGAGCAATGTATAAGATTCTATAACAAACTTCCCAATGATATTAGACAATTGTCTACGAATAAATTTCACATTAATTATTTTGTTTTTAAAATGGATATGTCGATGTGAAAGTTTATTTGCCAGTTGTAAGCAGTTTTCTTCTTGCAAGTTAATTCCGATAAATATTGCCATTGCATTGATTTTGCACCAATAGTTTAAATTACTCTCTTAGATACAAAGGTGTTCCGCATCAGTTTTAACATATGACACGCGTCTAAAAATACAACTACATTATAATCAGCACTTTGGTGTTTCAATCAGTGTTTAAGTTTTTTATATCATCCAAGTCTCAACCCAGTGTTTTCATTGTTGCAATGTTGCTTTTACAGTCATCGAATGTCACAGAACGAATTTGTACACTTTAATACTGTCAATAAAAAATAAGCTAATGGTAGTTTCCAGGAATCATTGATTGCAACTAACTGAAAAACATAAGCTTGGGTAGCCATTTGGCTTCTATCAGCGGTACCTAAATCCATATCTACTAGGCCCTCATAGCTTTTACCTGTCCATATCTTTTGCCTCCCATTTTTATCACTAGATTTTACTTTTTCCTCGAGCCTATTTAAAGTTTCGGTACAAAACCCTGGTTCCGCATTTACACTTCGATACCATTCATATAATGTATGGAGGTGAGGTAAACATCTATTAAACATTTCACGTACATATTTATAAGCAGATGGCGAGTAAAAATGCAGAGTTAAGGTAAATTTTCTAGTACCCGGAGAATGTTTTTTGAAGGCCCTCGTACAACTGTTTTTATTTTTAATGTACATTCCATTAAACAATTCTGCAACCTCAAATTTTTTTGTCAAATCGGAAAATATTGAATTATCAATCGATTGTTTCTTTTGAAGTAAATTAATTATATTTTTAAGGAAACATTTTTCTTGGTCAGTCTCTTGTTTACTTTTTGTAAATTATGAAGTTTTATTAAAACCGTACATCTAACACCAACTATTGTAATACTTTATGATTACCTGGAATTTGGGAACCGCTGTTTTTAGTGAACGTTTCCGTCCGTATATCACAGACTTTTCCGAAACTATAACAACTATACTGTTGAAACTTGGTAAGTCGGTGTATTATGTGAACCGTATTAAGATTTTCACACAAAAATAGACAAACACGAATAAATTTTGGGGGTTACCCATACTCAGAACTGAAATTCAATATTTTATTTTTCATCAAACCCATACCATACCCATTGTGGGGTGGATAGGTGGCGCGAGAGACACTTCCAAAGCGGTAAAATTTGTTCCCCGCCCCTATTAACTTCTAAAATAAGAGAATTATAAAACTAAAAAAATATATGATATACAATTCCATGCCAACTTCCACCGAAAATTGGTTGGAACGAGATCTAGTAAGTAGGTTTTTTTATACGTCATGAATCTTAAACCGCAATTTATCTATCATTCAATAAACTCAAATACTTGCAGGTCGGAACTCTTGATGGGCGAGTCCGACTCAGCCGCTATTTTTGTAAAATAAGTCATTAACAAAATCCTATAATCTTCAATCGTCATTCATCAATGACGTTTTTATTCAAAAATTTATTTTATAATAATATCACTGTCAATAAAAAAAGGATATCATTATGGTTCGCAAAACAAAAAAAAACAGTACTCCCTGGAACGAAGTTATCAGTCCGGCCCTGTTGCATCCTGCACTGTGTGACATCTAGTGTAAGAAAATTACATTACTACTAATGATAGTCGACAAAACATGCGATTAGTTTACCTATTGACCGGTAGATGTAAACAAAGGAGTAGGCGGGATCTAACACCCTCTCCCCCCCGCAAAATGTCACGCGTTGTTTCATAGAAAAATCGAATTACAACGTCTCCTCTTTGTAATAGCTCCATGGTTCAGATACTGGCTGCAGCCAGAAAGTTATACGTGTTACACACATGTGCCTCAGAGAGTGCGTTAAGCCGTCAGTCCTATACCTGATCTTTCTTCGGTCGTGTTAACAAGCTGATCTCATAGGGTATTAAGAATCATAGATCAAGGGTTATAAAGAGTGCACCTGTGTTTACGCACACTTCAACGTCTAGGAAAGGAAATTGTTGGAACTCGTAGTAAATCTTCAAAGAATGAAACTTTACTGTATTATAAAGTATCAAGAGTTAAAAAAAGTATTTTATAAAAATAAACTATTAACTGACAGTAAAGTCCGGCTGTTAAAAAAATGCGTTACTGACATCTGACAGTTGGTCGTAGGTAATTAGTGATGAAGATAAAGTTTATAATTATATCAACCGATAATCAATATTATTATTTTTAATAGGAGTAGGTAGACATACCCAACTGACAGACGCTTGGAACGCTTTCTTTAACTGGCTGGACTTAGGTATTTTCTGCTAATCGATTGGATCTAAAAATTTTCATTGTTTTTCTATACCAAATATTTATATTGATTAGGTTGAGCGTAATACTGATACCGTTACTTATGACTTTCTGCCTGATTTAGTAAGGGAAGTCAGTGGTAGGATATCTGATGTGTTTAAAATTTATTACTTTTAATATACATCTCTGCGCTCTTTCAGCTTTAATTAAAATACTTTTTTTAGCACCCCCCCATGCTGATATACCATAGGTAGCTATAGATTGGCATAAAGCAAGATAGAAAGTTTTGTTAATCTTATTGTCTTTAAGATTTCGCAACTTTTTGAAAATTTGTATTAGTTTACGTGCTGTTTATGTTCTGTTTCCAATTAAGGTTCTTGTCTATATCGACACCAAGATACTTAATACTACTAACTGAGGAAAGTATACAACAGTTACAATGTTCTAAACTAGTGTCATTACAATTATGCGTTTTTAAAATAAAGTTGGGGTTTGGTTGTGAATTGTTTTTAATACTAAAAGTTATTACTTGGTCTTAGATAAGTTTAATGTCAATAAATTGGAATCCAACCATTCTATTATAGTTTTTATGCCTTTTTCAGCTGCCTGTTTTACTTTCGTCCAGGTATCATCTTGAAATAGAATGACTGTGTCATCAGCAAAGCTAATAATTTTTGTATTGTGAAGTTGAAGATTACGTAGATTATTTACATATATTAAAAATAGTGTAGGCCCAAGAACTGAGCCTTGGGGGACGCCGAAATTCACTTTTTGTTTGGAACTAACAAAATCGTTTAGTCTTACAGACTGTGATCTGTTGCTTAGGTAATCTTTAAAAAGATCCAATGGAGTGCCACGGATACCAATTGATTCCAACTTACAAATTAGAAGGGGGACAGAGACAGTATCGAAAGCTTTTGCTAAATCGAGAAATATGCCTATGGTTTTTTTCTTTGAGCCTATATTCTTAGCGACATTCGTAACTAATTGTTCAATTGCATCCATAGTAGATCTATTTCTTCTGAAACCATACTGATTATCAGATATAATATTATATTTTTCCAAGTAGTTAACTAGTCGAACATTGATGATTTTTTCAAAAATTTTAGCAATCGTAGACAATAGACATATTGGTCGATAGTTAGTAATACTGTCTCTCTCCCCTGACTTGAAAATAGGAATAACAACCGCATCTTTTAATACATTAGGAAATTTACCCAATGACAGAGACAAATTAATAATAAAAGTTAGAGGCATGGTAAGTTGTCTTATACATTTTTTCATAAATGCTGAAGATATACCGTCCCAACCCATGGAGTTCGTATTTTTCAAAGCCATTACAATTTTGAATAGCTCTTGTTCCTCAGTTTCTAGTAAAACAAACGAATTCAACAGTCTATTTTCAGATCTAAAGTTTTTCAGTAGTCTGGAGTTTTCGCAATAAATTGTTTGATAACCTGGAACCTACATTAACAAAATATTCATGTTCTCTTTGAATAAAGTTTTAGAATTTAACTATATTGATGTTAAAAACTACTAAATTTTAAAAGTAAATTTAAACCTCGAGATATTATTTTGTGCAAAATAATAATAATATCTTGGGATATTATTCACACACTGCCGTATGATCCCAAACTAACCAGAGCTTGTACTATGGAAACCAGTTAACTAATATAATACATAGACTACTTTACTTTTGTAATACATACTTATATAGATAACTACACCCAGACTCACGAAAAGCAGACATGATAATGCACGCAAATATTTGTCTTGGATGGGATTCGAACCCACGACCTGCGGCGAAAGAGGCAAGTAACTATCAACCACGCCAAATAATGTGTATTTTTATTGAAAAGTCCTACACTTGACATAATTTATATTGGATATTTGTATTTTACATATGGGTTTAAGTCGTACGATATCACAAATTATCATAACTCAGCGAATTTTCGTCGACTGAGTACGTAATTAGTGGTGGGAGGTCGTCATACAAATACTGCTTTTCTTAATCTTTCTCTTATTCGTGTAGTTCAACTCTATCTATAAAAGATTTGTAAGAAATACAGCAGCTACATATAAGAAAACCATATTTTATTTGCCTTTGTAGAGTTAGTAAGAAAAGACCATTCAATACAAATAATAAAAAATGCAGATGCTATGCATATCGTGAGAATTGACCAAAATCAATTTGCGATACTGTACGCCACTGTAACTATGCATATTATTTCGTAAGTCTTAAAAAATCGCGTAGGGCACAGTTTTTGTGCGTCACCCCTCATTTTTTTTTGCTTATTCAAATAACACGTAACTTTACCCTCGAGTTTTTTAAACCAAACAATAGCTTCTTTTCTTTGGCCGAGTAATTTATTTTTTCTAACGGCCAAGGATAGCCCGGGGTCATAGGTGAGATTAGGATAGTTCTCATGGACGTTTTTTAAATTTTCTTTTATCATTTTGCACATCTGCTAATCTTATGGATGGTAAAAAGATGTTCCGCGTGGGAACCGTGTTTTTGCGAATTGGTTTTAAAGGTATTGGACTGTTATTAACAGGACTTGTATTTGTATACTTATGCATTGTCAACGGTTAACACAAAAAATGCCATTTGCAACTCTGCTGACACTGCTGCTGTAAATTTTTATTTCGTGTTTGTAACCTAATTTATAATGGTTTTGGAAAACTGATTTGGACTGCGCTGACTTATATCTTCTAAACCTTAATGAACAATTCTAATTAAGCCCGAGATTCCCTTTTTAGTGAAACAATGTTTGAAGAAGCAAAAATAATCCAACTGACATTTGATGACCTTCTGTGAGATTATTCCTTAATCTGCCAGAGCGTTAATGTAGGAACAGGCATATTTTCTATTTATTAAGGGTAGGGAGTGTTCAGGCGTTATTTGTATCCCGTGTCTCGCCGTTGGGCTAAAACAAAAACGCATTGTCCCATGACGTCACCGCGATAACTCATTTACGACTACCCGCATGCCAGAAAGAGGACAATATGAGGACAATCGATAATGCTAAACGCGAACACGTGTGCCGCGGACTGTGAGCGATCCTATTGTTTTTGTTTTACAATACGGTGAACTTTGTACGTGGTATTTAGCCGATTGATTTTCACTTTACTTTGATAAAGTCTTTCTACGCCGCTTTTAACTAGAGTACTGATAAGGGACAGCAGAACAGACTGCAGTAAATACTACAGAGGGAGATTAGAAGTTAGAATAGGTCCTGTAGTGTCCGTAAAATCTTGGTTATATAACGTAAGAGCTCAATATGTCGGCAAGTTTCCGTTCCCTATATGCACCTGGCTAAATCGAGATACCCTAGAGGTTTGACATGTAAAGTTTGCCCTCTAATTGAGAGCAAAAGTCCTTGCCCTGTAGTGGGACAATAATGGGCTGCATCATCATAGACACTAGGCTTAGCCCACTTGTTAGAGTATCTCACATAATCACATATATCTCAATAAGTAAAATTAACTACTCTCAGAATATCCTGGCCTCCGGATATTGAACTAATGATTACGCCAGAGTATGAAATTGAACCGAAGGTAAGTATTTACTTAAATTTTAATTTAAGAATGTCAGTCATGGATTCACAGCTGACACTACAGCCAGAGGCTGCAGACATAAACCAACAAAATGTTTGATTGGGTACATCGTAAAAAATACATCTTCCTCACACAACAATGTAACCGTCCATGCGTTACACATGTCTTCAGAATCGCCATGAACTATCCCAAAGGATTAACCAACCTCTTCCGAACAATGACTACTGCAGATTTTTTATAATTTTTTGTGCTCGCAACACCTGGCCAGCATTTTTTTTAGCTACGTCATGAACCATAGATAAAGTATACTAATAAAAAAAGATGTTTCGAAAAGAGTCTGTGCGGACAAGATTTTTAAAGGGTGCGAATTTTAAATTGAATTTGATAAGTCTTTGAAAAGGTCCGAACAAAAGTTTCTAGTGATTTGTGGGGTTAGAGATAAGATAGTAGCTATAGTAGTCATATTGTTATGAAATGAAACTGACTCGTTAGGGTGTGAATTAGAAATTATTATTGATTTCAATTATATTTGTTTTTGTGAGCATTATTATCAATAATTATATAATAAATGTCTCAAATATCTCTGGCATTATTTTGTAAAATAGTAAAAAGTAATTCTAACATTATATAACAGTTTCCTGTTGCGGAATCGGGTTATTGTTTCTTTAATTTTAATCGCAATCATCCTATCGCTATCTTGTATACTTTAATGCAAGTGACTTGTACAAGTAACTAAAGTTATTAGTGGTGTAGTGCTCCTCGAATGCAAATCATCTTCATTGAGCTTTTATGTAGCACGACACATACCTATATATGTCGATCGAGTAAAAATCTCCAGCCTTCTAATACTAGTGCACAGTGTCCTCAGCCTCTATATGACTTTGTCACTTGATACCTCATACATTTTAACTTTATACTTAAGTAATACAAATGAAGGCAATCTGTACCACTGTATGTATATTAATACTAACTACCAACCAACTGCGGTCGTCAACTCTGGCAACAACTAAGTGACTAAGGCAAAACCTTTGGGGCAATCATTTCAGCAGTGGACGATATCAGTCTGATGATGTGATGTAATATACCTACACTTTGGCTTCACATATGAAATATCAACTTAATAATAATATAATAATAATAATAATAATATCTTGGTACATTTACACGGCCATCTGATCTCAAACTAAGCAGAGCTTGTACTATGGAAACCAGATAACTGATATACTACATATACTACTTTTCTTTTATAGGTGTAAATTTTCTATATAAGTATGTATTTACAAAAGAAAAATAGTATATGTAGTATATCAGTTATCCGGTTTCCTTAGTACAAGCTCTGCTTTGTTTGGGATCAGATGACCGTGTGTGAATAATGTCCCAGGATATTATTATAAAAAAACGTTAATCATCGTGCGAATTCAAAGAATTTAAATATTCAATAGTTCGTTACATCAATACCGTAGCTAACGCTGGCCAAACAACTGACGGTGACTGTGTCCCCTCACTATGAATAAAAAAAATCTCACCCCAGAGATTTTTTTAACCCTTTTATGCATATCCTGTGTCATGCGTACAGTATTACAAGTCATATTTAAATAATTTATGTCTTGGGTCCGTTAGGCCTGCATCTGCCCTGTCTGGCATTAGACGAGATTTATAAGGCATCATGAGGGCCTTTCAAAGGATTTAATTGCAATTAATTTTTGGTATTTGATTTAATGTAGGTAATTACGCCTAGAGATTATAATAATAATATCCTGGGACATTATTCACACACGGCCATCTGATTCCAAACTTTGCAGAGCTTGTACAATAGAAACCAATTAACCTATATATTACATATGCTACTTTTCTTATAACAGCACAAATATCTGTCCTGGGTGGGAATCGAACCCAAGACCTGCAGCGTGCATATCAAGTTTACCTGATTGAGCAGGATATAAATATCGAAGTAAATAAAGTTAGTAGGAAATATTGTACAGAAGAGAATGATAGTAAGTCTTCCATATACACAGAAAATTACGTGTACCTTTGTTATAATTAGATATAATGAAAATGTTATCAATTAACTTTTTGGAACATTGTATCCTAACTTATGCATGTGCGTAAGTTAGGATGGCTTAAAAATTCATTTATTGGTTACTAACATTTTGCAGTTTCTATGAAATGCCTTGTCGCATAAACGCTTTTAATCATATAGATAACTTGTAGGTAAATCTTTCTTGTTAAATGTTTTCGTACCCGTATTTAATTACCCCATCATCATCATAATATCAGCCGAAAGACGTCCACTGTTTCTTCAGCATATTTTATTCATCCCATGGTCCCTGAACAGACTCCGGACCCAAGTTGGTCGAAGCAAGGAAAACCTGCTCAGATGGGGATTTTTAAACATTTCCAACCTAGAGTGCAAGTGTGGTTCTGTCCCTCAAACTATGGCACACTTGTTAACATGTCCTGCTTGCCCTAATGCCTGCATGTTACAAGAACTAATGAACGCTACTGACAACGCTCAACTCGTAGCTGAATTCTGGGCCGACTTAATTTAGATTGCACTCGACACGCTAAGAAGAAGAAGAAAATCCCATGCTTGTCTGTCATTTATTTCAAAAGTGTACATTATAACTGGTATATTCATTAGTTTCTGAATAATATTGTTTGATAGTAATTTAATACCAAAATAACAGACATCTATGTTATTCACTAAGGTCAAAAGTTCTAGAACAATTCTTTACCCTAAAATTTATTCGGAAAGTATATTCTGGGTCATTCAAAAGAAGTGAAAATTTACAACGACTAGACCCGAGTATTCACGATTCAAAGCGTCACCGTCCCAAGCGTGATACACCACAAGATGTTTGCGCTTTAAAAAAAGAACAAATTTAACGATTATACCTAACTGAGTATCTACATCTACCTTCTACGCCTTAATTTATATTTCAGGCCAAATTAAATATGCTGCCATAAAAAAAACTATGAAAAATATGTGTAATGCCGATCAACAACTCTATCGACGCGTCGAAAGTGAAAGGGATGTGCCATTGTTCGTCTGATTGTCGTTCGACTAAAGATCGTGTCATTCTCAGTGGTGTGGCGAAATACCGATATCGATAATGTTAAGAACGCCCTATGTGCGAACTGCGAACCTAAAGTGATGTCGGTGAATTTGGCAGATCATTTGTCAGCAGATCAAAAATAAATAAGAGTTCTCGTCGCATGCAGGTGAGTTCTATAGTTCCTGATACTATTTAAAAATAGTTCTGGCAATTTTAGTCAGAAAAAGTCAATCAAAAAAATGATCTGCTAACTTCCCGTAGCAGATCATTTTCAAAAAACTCACAAAAAAATGTGAGTTCTCGATGCATACCAATGAGTTCTGGAGTTCCTGGTACTTTTTATGAATAGTTCTGGCCGATTTCCCTAAGAAAATAATTAAAGAAGATTTCCCTCAGAAAATCACGACTTCAAGAACATTGCAATAAAACACAAAGTTCCACACATGCTGACAAGGTCTCAATTAAGTACTTAAAGTTAAGACAAACTTTGGGCATACAGCGAGACAGTAGTGACAAAAAGTTCGGTTCACCTGGATCAAAAACGCATGTCAGAAAAAAAATCTATGTCAGAAAAAGTCATGTTTTTTTGAAAAAAGATCGTAAATTAGAAACAACGACGCATGCTGATAAGTTATATTTATTTTCTGGTTCACTAAAGACCCAAGCACACATTCTGATACCTTTGAGCAATAGTTCTGCATCTTTTCAGACACAAAATAATTCAAGATTTAATTGAAATTCAGAAAATGACGACTGCAAGAACATTGCAATAAAATAAAAATTTGCACGCATGCTGTCATCTTTTATGGTGTTTAAAGTAAACACGTATTTTGTGAATACAGCTAAATACTTAAGAGAAATAGTTCTGTCAATATGGAGCAGAAAAGCATGTCAGAAAAAAATATTATATCTGAAAAATACTTGTTTTAGAAGAAGGGTCGCAAATTAGAAACAACGACGCATGCTGATCAGTTATATTTATTTTCTGGTTCACTAAGGACCCAAGCACACATTCTGATACCTTTGAGCAATAGTTCTGCATCTTTTCTGACACAAAATAATTCAAGATATAATTGAAATTCAGAAAATGACGACTGCAAAAACATTGCAATAAAATAAAAATTTGCACGCATGCTGTCATCTTTTATGGTGTTTCAAATAAACATGTACTTTGTGAATACAGCTAAATACGTAAAAGAAATAGTTCTGTCAATATGGAGCAGAAAAGCTTGTCAGAAAAAAATATTATATCTGAAAAATACTTGTTTTAGAAAAAGGGTCGCAAATTAGAAACAACGACGCATGCTGATAAGTTATATTTATGTTCTGGTTTACTAAGGACCCAAGCACACATTCTGATACCTTTGAGAAATAGTTCTACATCTTTTCTGACACAAAAATAATTCAAGATTTAATTGAAATTCAGAAAATGATGACTGCAAGAACATTGCAATAAAATAAAAATTTGCACGCATGCTGTCATCTTTTATGGTGTTTAAAGTAAACACGTACTTTGTGAATACAGCTTAATACTTAAGAGAAATAGTTCTGTCAATATGGAGCAGAAAAGCATGTCAGAAAAAAATATTATATCTGAAAAATACTTGTTTTAGAAAAAGGGTCGCAAATTAGAAACAACGACGCATGCTGATAAGTTATATTTATTTTCTGGTTCACTAAGGACCCAAGCACACATTCTGATACCTTTCAGAAATAGTTCTACATCTTTTCTGACACAAAAATAATTCAAGATTTAATTGAAATTCAGAAAATGATGACTGCAAGAACATTGCAATAAAATAAAAATTTGCACGCATGCTGTCATCTTTTATGGTGTTTAAAGTAAACACGTACTTTTTGAATACAGCTTAATACTTAAGAGAAATAGTTCTGTCAATATGGAGCAGAAAAACATGTCAGAAAAAAATATTATATCTGAAAAATACTTGTTTTAGAAAAAGGGTCGCACATTAGAAACAACGACGCATGCTGATAAGTTATATTTATTTTCTGGTTCACTAAGGACCCAAGCACACATTCTGATACCTTTGAGCAATAGTTCTGCATCTTTTCTGACACAAAATAATTAAAGATATAATTGAAATTCAGAAAATGACGACTGCAAAAACATTGCAATAAAATAAAAATTTGCACGCATGCTGTCATCTTTTATGGTGTTTCAAATAAACATGTACTTTGTGAATACAGCTAAATACGTAAAAGAAATAGTTCTGTCAATATGGAGCAGAAAAGCATGTCAGAAAAAAATATTATATATGAAAAATACTTGTTTTATAAAAAGGGTCGCAAATTAAAAACAACGACGCATGCTGATAAGTTATATTTATGTTCTGGTTCACTAAGGACTCAAGCACACATTCTGATACCTTTAAGAAATAGTTCTACATCTTTTCTGACACAAAAATAATTCAAGATTTAATTGAAATTCAGAAAATGATGACTGCAAGAACATTGCAATAAAATAAAAATTTGCACGCATGCTGTCATCTTTTATGGTGTTTCAAATAAACACGTACTTTGTAAATACAGTTAAATACTTAAGAGAAATAGTTCTGTCAATATGGAGCAGAAAAGCATGTCAGAAAAAAATATTATATCTGAAAAACACTTGTTTTATAAAAAGGGTCGCAAATTAGAAACAACGACGCATGCTGATAAGTTATATTTATTTTTTGGTTCACTAAGGACCCAAGCACACATTCTGATACCTTTGAGCAATAGTTCTGCATCTTTTCTGACACAAAATAATTCAAGATATAATTGAAATTCAGAAAATGACGACTGCAAGAACATTGCAATAAAATAAAAATTTGCACGCATGCTGTCATATTTTATGGTGTTTCAAATAAACATGTACTTTGTGAATACAGCTAAATACGTAAAAGAAATAGTTCTGTCAATATGGAGCAGAAAAGCATGTCAGAAAAAAATATTATATCTGAAAAATACTTGTTTTAGAAAAAGGGTCGCAAATTAGAAACAACGACGCATGCTGATAAGTTATATTTATGTTCTGGTTTACTAAGGACTCAAGCGAACATTCTGATACCTTTGAGAAATAGTTCTACATCTTTTCTGACACAAAAATAATTCAAGATTTAATTGAAATTCAGAAAATGACGCCTGCAAGAACATTGCAATAAAATAAAAATTTGCACGCAAGCTGTCATCTTTTATGGTGTTCAAAGTAAACACGTACTTTGTGAATACAGCTAAATACTTAAGAGAAATAGTTCTGTCAATATGGAGCAGAAAAGCATGTCAGAAAAAATATTATATCTGAAAAATACTTGTTTTAGAAAAAGGGTCGCAAATTAGAAACAACGACGCATGCTGATAAGTTATATTTATGTTCTGGTTTACTAAGGACTCAAGCACACATTCTGATACCTTTGAGAAATAGTTCTACATCTTTTCTGACACAAAAATAATTCAAGATTTAATTGAAATTCAGAAAATGACGCCTGCAAGAACATTGCAATAAAATAAAAATTTGCACGCAAGCTGTCATCTTTTATGGTGTTCAAAGTAAACACGTACTTTGTGAATACAGCTAAATACTTAAGAGAAATAGTTCTGTCAATATGGAGCAGAAAAGCATGTCAGAAAAAATATTATATCTGAAAAATACTTGTTTTAGAAAAAGGGTCGCAAATTAGAAACAACGACGCATGCTGATAAGTTATATTTATTTTCTGGTTCACTAAGGACTCAAGCACACATTCTGATACCTTTGAGCAATAGTTCTGCATCTTTTCTGACACAAAATAATTCAAGATATAATTGAAATTCAGAAAGTGACGACTGCAAAAACATTGCAATTAAATAAAAATTTGCACGCATGCTGTCATCTTTTATGGTGTTTCAAATAAACATGTACTTTGTGAATACAGCTAAATACGTAAAAGAAATAGTTCTGTCAATATGGAGCAGAAAAGCATGTCAGAAAAAAATATTATATCTGAAAAATACTTGTTTTACAAAAAGGGTCGCAAATTAGAAACAACGACGCATGCTGATAAGTTATATTTATGTTCTGGTTCACTAAGAACCCAAGCACACATTCTGATACCTTTAAGAAATAGTTCTACATCTTTTCTGACACAAAAATAATTCAAGATTTAATTGAAATTCAGAAAATGATGACTGCAAGAACATTGCAATAAAATAAAAATTTGCACGCATGCTGTCATCTTTTATGGTGTTTAAAGTAAACACGTACTTTTTGAATACAGCTTAATACTTAAGAGAAATAGTTCTGTCAATATGGAGCAGAAAAACATGTCAGAAAAAAATATTATATCTGAAAAATACTTGTTTTAGAAAAAGGGTCGCAAATTAGAAGCAACGACGCATGCTGATAAGTTATATTTATTTTCTGGTTCACTAAGGACCCAAGCACACATTCTGATACCTTTAAGAAATAGTTCTACATCTTTTCTGACACAAAAATAATTCAAGATTTAATTGAAATTCAGAAAATGATGACTGCAAGAACATTGCAATAAAATAAAAATTTGCACGCATGCTGTCATCTTTTATGGTGTTTAAAGTAAACACGTACTTTTTGAATACAGCTTAATACTTACGAGAAATAGTTCTGTCAATATGGAGCAGAAAAGCATGTCAGAAAAAAATATTATATCTGAAAAACACTTGTTTTAGAAAAAGGGTCGCAAATTAGAAACAACGACGCAAGCTGATAAGTTATATTTATGATCTGGTTCACTTAGGAGTCTAGCACACATTCTGATACCTTTAAGAAATAGTTCTACATCTTTTCTGACACAAAAATAATTCAAGATTTAATTGAAATTCAGAAAATGATGACTGCAAGAACATTGCAATAAAATAAAAATTTGCACGCATGCTGTCATCTTTTATGGTGTTTAAAGTAAACACGTACTTTGTGAATACAGCTTAGTACTTAAGAGAAATAGTTCTGTCAATATGGAGCAGAAAAACATGTCAGAAAAAAATATTATATCTGAAAAATACTTGTTTTAGAAAAAGGGTCGCAAATTAGAAACAACGACGCATGCTGATAAGTTATATTTATTTTCTGGTTCACTAAGGACCCAAGCACACATTCTGATACCTTTAAGAAATAGTTCTACATCTTTTCTGACACAAAAATAATTCAAGATTTAATTGAAATTCAGAAAATGATGACTGCAAGAACATTGCAATAAAATAAAAATTTGCACGCATGCTGTCATCTTTTATGGTGTTTAAAGTAAACACGTACTTTTTGAATACAGCTTAATACTTAAGAGAAATAGTTCTGTCAATATGGAGCAGAAAAGCATGTCAGAAAAAAATATTATATCTGAAAAACACTTGTTTTAGAAAAAGGGTCGCAAATTAGAAACAACGACGCAAGCTGATAAGTTATATTTATGATCTGGTTCACTTAGGAGTCTAGCACACATTCTGATACCTTTAAGAAATAGTTCTACATCTTTTCTGACACAAAAATAATTCAAGATTTAATTGAAATTCAGAAAATGATGACTGCAAGAACATTGCAATAAAATAAAAATTTGCACGCATGCTGTCATCTTATATGGTGTTTAAAGTAAACACGTACTTTGTGAATACAGCTAAATACTTAAGAGAAATAGTTCTGTCAATATGGAGCAGAAAAGCATGTCAGAAAAAAATATTATATCTGAAAAACACTTGTTTTATAAAAAGGGTCGCAAATTAGAAACAACGACGCATGCTGATAAGTTATATTTATTTTTTGGTTCACTACGAACCCAAGCACACATTCTGTTACCTTTGAGCAATAGTTCTGCATCTTTTCTGACACAAAATAATTCAAGATTTAATTGAAATTCAGAAAATGACGACTGCAAGAACATTGCAATAAAATAAAAATTTGCACGCATGCTGTCATCTTTTATGGTGTTTAAAGTAAACACGTATTTTGTGAATACAGCTAAATACTTAAGAGAAATAGTTCTGTCAATATGGAGCAGAAAAGCATGTCAGAAAAAAATATTATATCTGAAAAACACTTGTTTTAGAAAAAGGGTCGCAAATTAGAAACAACGACGCATGCTGATAAGTTATATTTATGTTCTGGTTCACTAAGGACTCAAGCACACATTCTGATACCTTTGAGAAATAGTTCTACATCTTTTCTGACACAAAAATAATTCAAGATTTAATTGAAATTCAGAAAATGATGACTGCAAGAACATTGCAATAAAATAAAAATTTGCACGCATCCTGTCATCTTATATGGTGTTTAAAGTAAACACGTACTTTGTGAATACAGCTAAATACTTAAGAGAAATAGTTCTGTCAATATGGAGCAGAAAAGCATGTCAGAAAAAAATATTATATCTGAAAAACACTTGTTTTATAAAAAGGGTCGCAAATTATAAACAACGACGCATGCTGATAAGTTATATTTATTTTTTGGTTCACTAAGAACTCAAGCACACATTCTGTTACCTTTGAGCAATAGTTCTGCATCTTTTCTGACACAAAATAATTCAAGATTTAATTGAAATTCAGAAAATGACGACTGCAAGAACATTGCAATAAAATAAAAATTTGCACGCATGCTGTCATCTTTTATGGTGTTTAAAGTAAACACGTATTTTGTGAATTCAGCTAAATACTTAAAAGAAATAGTTCTGTCAATATGGAGCAGAAAAGCATGTCAGAAAAAAATATTATATCTGAAAAATACTTGTTTTAGAAGAAGGGTCGCAAATTAGAAACAACGACGCATGCTGATCAGTTTTATTTATTTTCTGGTTCACTAAGGACCCAAGCACACATTCTGATACCTTTGAGCAATAGTTCTGCATCTTTTCTGACACAAAATAATTCAAGATATAATTGAAATTCAGAAAATGACGACTGCAAGAACATTGCAATAAAATAAAAATTTGCACGCATGCTGTCATATTTTATGGTGTTTCAAATAAACATGTACTTTGTGAATACAGCTTAATACGTAAAAGAAATAGTTCTGTCAATATGGAGCAGAAAAGCATGTCAGAAAAAAATATTATATCTGAAAAACACTTGTTTTAGAAAAAGGGTCGCAAATTAGAAACAACGACGCATGCTGATAAGTTATATTTATGTTCTGGTTCACTAAGGACTCAAGCACACATTCTGATACCTTTGAGAAATAGTTCTATATCTTTTCTGACACAAAAATAATTCAAGATTTAATTGAAATTCAGAAAATGATGACTGCAAGAACATTGCAATAAAATAAAAATTTGCACGCATGCTGTCATCTTATATGGTGTTTAAAGTAAACATGTATTTTGTGAATACAGCTAAATACTTAAGAGAAATAGTTCTGTCAATATGGAGCAGAAAAGCATGTCAGAAAAAAATATTATATCTGAAAAACACTTGTTTTAGAAAAAGGGTCGCAAATTAGAAACAACGACGCATGCTGATAAGTTATATTTATGTTCTGGTTCACTAAGGACTCAAGCACACATTCTGATACCTTTGAGAAATAGTTCTATATCTTTTCTGACACAAAAATAATTCAAGATTTAATTGAAATTCAGAAAATGATGACTGCAAGAACATTGCAATAAAATAAAAATTTGCACGCATGCTGTCATCTTATATGGTGTTTAAAGTAAACATGTATTTTGTGAATACAGCTAAATACTTAAGAGAAATAGTTCTGTCAATATGGAGCAGAAAAGCATGTCAGAAAAAAATATTATATCTGAAAAACACTTGTTTTATAAAAAGGGTCGCAAATTAGAAACAACGACGCATGCTGATAAGTTATATTTATTTTTTGGTTCACTAAGAACCCAAGCACACATTCTGTTACCTTTGAGCAATAGTTCTGCATCTTTTCTGACACAAAATAATTCAAGATTTAATTGAAATTCAGAAAATGACGACTGCAAGTACATTGCAATAAAATAAAAATTTGCACGCATGCTGTCATCTTTTATGGTGTTTCAAATAAACATGTACTTTGTGAATACAGCTAAATACTTAAGAGTAATAGTTCTGTCAATATGGAGCAGAAAAGCAGGTCAGAAAAAAATATTATATCTGAAAACACTTGTTTTATAAAAAGGGTCGCAAATTAGAAACAACGACGCATGCTGATAAGTTATATTTATGTTCTGGTTGACTAAGGACTCAAGCACACATTCTGATACCTTTGAGTAATAGTTCTTCATCTTTTCTGACATAAAATAATTCAACATTTAACCAGTCGCGTGCTCCTAAGTGACTTTTGTCCCTTTTTTCGTTTTACCGTTGAGTGCTCTCAAGTGACAAATGTCCCTTTTTGAGTTCTGATTTTGTTAGTTATGATGCATCGGAGCAATCTACGTATTTCTTTCTATCGCGTTACGTTTCTTATCTTTTTCTTTTTTCTACTCGAATCTTAATACATTCCTTCATGCAAGAAATACGACAAAAGTTCCACAATAGTTCATTCGGCTTGAATAAAAAATGTCAAATGTCAGTCGTTGATTCTCGCGCGTAAGTGAGGTTAATCTTACGCCTGTAAATTAATAGTTTTGTAGTAAGAAGTATGTTTTTTTTTATGGTGTGTAAATAGAGCCATTCCACCGTTAAAAGTCATAAAATATATATGTTATCGATTTACTTTTTAAAATAATCGTATTTCAAAATCAACATTTTTTTTTTTTTTCGACTTTTGTCAATGTTTGGCCCTAAGTATAATAAATTAGAAACGAAATATCAACAAACATTCATTACGACTTGAAAGAGTCATTTATAAGCATGAATAAAAACAACACTTGTGTCGACCCATGTCGACCAAACCTCAACAAAAAATTGTTTATTGAGCGCGCCCATTTAGCGCACGGCGGGTCGCCATTTAATCCTGACCTAGGAGCACTTGACCCGTTTTTTAATCGGCGCCTTGACACTCGAGCGGTAGCGTATTTTATTGCAATGTTCTTGCAGGCGTCATTTTCTGAATTTCAATTAAAACTTGAATTATTTTTGTGTCAGAAAAGATGCAGAACTATTGCTCAAAGGTATAAGAATGTGTGCTTGGGTCCTTAGTGAACCAGAAAATAAATATAACTGATCAGCATGCGTCGTTGTTTCTAATTTGCGACCCTTTTTCTAAAACAAGTATTTTTCAGATATAATATTTTTTTCTGACATGCTTTTCTGCTCCATATTGACAGAACTATTTATCTTAAGTATTTAGCTGTATTTATAAAGTACGTGTTTACTTTATATTTCATAAAAGATGACAGCATGCGTGCAAATTTTTATTTTATTGCAATGTTCTTGCAGGCGTCATTTTCTGAATTTCAATTAAAACTTGAATTATTTTTAAGTCAGAAAAGATGCAGAACTATTTCTCAAAGGTATCAGAATGTGTGCTTGGGTCCTTAGTGAACCAGAAAATAAATATAACTTATCAGCATGCGTCGTTGTTTCTAATTTGCGACCCTTTTTCTAAAACAAGTATTTTTCAGATATAATATTTTTTTCTGACATGCTTTTCTGCTCCATATTGACAGAACTATTTCTCTTAAGTATTTAGCTGTATTCACAAAGTACGTGTTTACTTTGAACACCATAAAAGATGACAGCTTGCGTGCAAATTTTTATTTTATTCCAATGTTCTTGCAGGCGTCATTTTCTGAATTTCAATTAAATCTTGAATTATTTTGTGTCAGAAAAGATGCAGAACTATTGCTCAAAGGTATTAAAATGTGTGCTTGGGTCCTTAGTTAACCAGAAAATAAATATAACTGATCAGCATGCGTCGTTGTTTCTAATTTGCGACCCTTCTTCTAAAACAAGTATTTTTCAGATATAATATTTTTTTCTGACATGTTTTTCTGCTCCATATTGACAGAACTATTTCTCTTAAGTATTAAGCTGTATTTATAAAGTACGTGTTTACTTTAAATACCTTAAAATATGACAGCATGCGTGCAAATTTTTATTTTATTGCAATGTTCTTGCAGGCGTCATTTTCTGAATTTCAATTAAAACTTGAATTATTTTTGTGTCAGAAAAGATGCAGAACTATTTCTCAAAGGTATAAGAATGTGTGCTTGGGTCCTTAGTGAACCAGAAAATAAATATAACTGATCAGCATGCGTCGTTGTTTCTAATTTGCGACCCTTCTTCTAAAACAAGTATTTTTCAGATATAATATTTTTTCTGACATGCTTTTCTGCTCCATATTGACAGAACTATTTCTCTAAAGTATTAAGCAGTATTCACAAAGTACGTGTTTATTTGAAACACCATAAAAGATGACAGCATGCGTGCAAATTTTTATTTTATTGCAATGTTCTTGCAGGCGTCATTTTCTGAATTTCAATTAAAACTTGAATTATTTTTGTGTCAGAAAAGATGCAGAACTATTTCTCAAAGGTATCAAAATGTGTGTTTGGGTCTTTAGTGAACCAGAAAATAAATATAACTTATCAGCATGCGTCGTTGTTTCTAATTTGCGACCCTTTTTCTAAAACAAGTATTTTTCAGATATAATATTTTTTTCTGACATGCTTTTCTGCTCCATATTGACAGAACTATTTCTCTTAAGTATTTAGCTGTATTCACAAAGTACGTGTTTACTTTGAACACCATAAAAGATGACAGCTTGCGTGCAAATTTTTATTTTATTCCAATGTTCTTGCAGGCGTCATTTTCTGATTTTCAATTAAATCTTGAATTATTTTGTGTCAGAAAAGATGCAGAACTATTGCTCAAAGGTATTAAAATGTGTGCTTGGGTCCTTAGTTAACCAGAAAATAAATATAACTGATCAGCATGCGTCGTTGTTTCTAATTTGCGACCCTTCTTCTAAAACAAGTATTTTTCAGATATAATATTTTTTTCTGACATGTTTTTCTGCTCCATATTGACAGAACTATTTCTCTTAAGTATTAAAGTATTAAGCTGTATTTATAAAGTACGTGTTTACTTTAAATACCTTAAAATATGACAGCATGCGTGCAAATTTTTATTTTATTGCAATGTTCTTGCAGGCGTCATTTTCTGAATTTCAATTAAGTATTAAGCTGTATTTATAAAGTACGTGTTTACTTTAAATACCTTAAAATATGACAGCATGCGTGCAAATTTTTATTTTATTGCAATGTTCTTGCAGGCGTCATTTTCTGAATTTCAATTAAAACTTGAATTATTTTTGTGTCAGAAAAGATACAGAACTATTTCTCAAAGGTATCAGAATGTGTGCTTGGGTCCTTAGTGACCCAGAAAATAAATATAACTGATCAGCATGCGTCGTTGTTTCTAATTTGCGACCCTTCTTCTAAAACAAGTATTTTTCAGATATAATATTTTTTCTGACATGCTTTTCTGCTCCATATTGACAGAACTATTTCTCTAAAGTATTAAGCTGTATTCACAAAGTACGTGTTTATTTGAAACACCATAAAAGATGACAGCATGCGTGCAAATTTTTATTTTATTGCAATGTTCTTGCAGGCGTCATTTTCTGAATTTCAATTAAATCTTGAATTATTTTGTGTCAGAGAAGATGCAGAACTATTGCTCAAAGGTATCAGAATGTGTGCTTGGGTCCTTAGTTAACCAGAAAATAAATATAAACCAGAAAATAAAAATCAGCATGCGTCGTTGTTTCTAATTTGCGACCCTTTTTCTAAAACAAGTATTTTTCAGATATAATATTTTTTTCTGACATGCTTTTCTGCTCCATATTGACAGAACTATTTCTCTTAAGTATTTAGCTGTATTCACAAAGTACGTGTTTACTTTAAATACCATAAAATATGACAGCATGCGTGCAAATTTTTATTTTATTCCAATGTTCTTGCAGGCGTCATTTTCTGAATTTCAATTAAATCTTGAATTATTTTGTGTCAGAGAAGATGCAGAACTATTGCTCAAAGGTATCAGAATGTGTGCTTGGGTCCTTAGTTAACCAGAAAATAAATATAAACCAGAAAATAAAAATCAGCATGCGTCGTTGTTTCTAATTTGCGACCCTTCTTCTAAAACAAGTATTTTTCAGATATAATATTTTTTTCTGACATGTTTTTCTGCTCCATATTGACAGAACTATTTCTCTTAAGTATTTAGCTGTATTTATAAAGTACGTGTTTACTTAAAATACCATAAAATATGACAGCATGCGTGCAAATTTTTATTTTATTGCAATTTTCTTGCAGGCGTCATTTTCTGAATTTCAATTAAAACTTGAATTATTTTTGTGTCAGAAAAGATGCAGAACTATTTCTCAAAGGTATCAGAATGAGTGCTTAGGTCCTTAGTGAACCAGAAAATAAATATAACTGATCAGCATGCGTCGTTGTTTCTAATTTGCGACCCTTTTTCTAAAACAAGTATTTTTCAGATATAATATTTTTTTCTGACATGCTTTTCTGCTCCATATTGACAGAACTATTTATCTTAAGTATTTAGCTGTATTTATAAAGTACGTGTTTACTTTAAATTTCATAAAAGATGACAGCATGCGTGCAAATTTTTATTTTATTGCAATGTTCTTGCAGGCGTCATTTTCTGAATTTCAATTAAAACTTGAATTATTTTTGTGTCAGAAAAGATGCAGAACTATTTCTCAAAGGTATCAGAATGTGTGCTTGGGTCCTTAGTGAACCAGAAAATAAATATAACTGATCAGCATGCGTCGTTGTTTCTAATTTGCGACCCTTCTTCTAAAACAAGTATTTTTCAGATATTATATTTTTTCTGACATGCTTTTCTGCTCCATATTGACAGAACTATTTCTCTAAAGTATTAAGCTGTATTTACAAAGTACGTGTTTATTTGAAACACCATAAAAGATGACAGCATGCGTGCAAATTTTTATTTTATTGCAATGTTCTTGCAGGCGTCATTTTCTGAATTTCAATTAAAACTTGAATTATTTTTGTGTCAGAAAAGATGCAGAACTATTTCTCAAAGGTATCAGAATGTGTGCTTGGGTCCTTAGTGAACCAGAAAATAAATATAACTTATCAGCATGCGTCGTTGTTTCTAATTTGCGACCCTTTTTCTAAAACAATTATTTTTCAGATATAATATTTTTTTCTGATATGCTTTTCTGTTCCATATTGACAGAACTATTTATCTTAAGTATTTAGCTGTATTCACAAAGTACGCGTTTACTTAAAATACCATAAAATATGACAGCATGCGTGCAAATTTTTATTTTATTGCAATGTTCTTGCAGGCGTCATTTTCTGAATTTCAATTAGAACTTGAATTATTTTTGTGTCAGAAAAGATGCAGAACTATTGCTCAACGGTATCAGAATGTGTGCTTGGGTCCTTAGTGAACCAGAAAATAAATATAACTGATCAGCATGCGTCGTTGTTTCTAATTTGCGACCCTTTTTCTAAAACAAGTGTTTTTCAGATATAATATTTTTTTCTGACATGCTTTTCTGCTCCATATTGACAGAACTATTTCTATTAAGTATTTAGCTGTATTCACAAAGTACGTGTTTATTTGAAACACCATAAAAGATGACAGCATGCGTGCAAATTTTTATTTTATTGCAATGTTCTTGCAGTCGTCATTTTCTGAATTTCAATTAAATCTTGAATTATTTTTGTGTCAGAAAAGATGCAGAACTATTTCTCAAAGTATCAAAATATGTGCTTGGGTCTTTAGTGAACTAGAAAATAAATATAACTTATCAGCATGCGTCGTTGTTTCTAATTTGCGACCCTTTTTCTAAAACAAGTATTTTTCAGATATAATATTTTTTTCTGACATGCTTTTCTGCTCCATATTGACAGAACTATTTCTCTTAAGTATTTAGCTGTATTCACAAAGTACGTGTTTACTTTGAACACCATAAAAGATGACAGCTTGCGTGCAAATTTTTATTTTATTGCAATGTTCTTGCAGGCGTCATTTTCTGAATTTCAATTAAAACTTGAATTATTTTTGTGTCAGAAAAGATGCAGAACTATTTCTCAAAGGTATCAGAATGTGTGCTTAAGTTCTTAGTGAACCAGAAAATAAATATAACTGATCAGCATGCGTCGTTGTTTCTAATTTGCGACCCTTTTTCTAAAACAAGTATTTTTCAGATATAATATTTTTTTCTGACATGCTTTTCTGCTCCATATTGACAGAACTATTTCTCTTAAGTATTTAGCTGTATTCACAAAGTACGTGTTTACTTTAAATACCATAAAATATGACAGCATGCGTGCAAATTTTTATTTTATTCCAATGTTCTTGCAGGCGTCATTTTCTGAATTTCAATTAAATCTTGAATTATTTTGTGTCAGAGAAGATGCAGAACTATTGCTCAAAGGTATCAGAATGTGTGCTTGGGTCCTTAGTTAACCAGAAAATAAATATAAACCAGAAAATAAATATCAGCATGCGTCGTTGTTTCTAATTTGCGACCCTTCTTCTAAAACAAGTATTTTTCAGATATAATATTTTTTTCTGACATGTTTTTCTGCTCCATATTGACAGAACTATTTCTCTTAAGTATTTAGCTGTATTTATTAAGTACGTATTTACTTAAAATACCATAAAATATGACAGCATGCGTGCAAATTTTTATTTTATTGCAATGTTCTTGCAGGCGTCATTTTCTGAATTTCAATTAAAACTTGAATTATTTTTGTGTCAGAAAAGATGCAGAACTATTTCTCAAAGGTATCAGAATGTGTGCTTAGGTCCTTAGTGAACCAGAAAATAAATATAACTGATCAGCATGCGTCGTTGTTTCTAATTTGCGACCCTTTTTCTAAAACAAGTATTTTTCAGATATAATATTTTTTTCTGACATGCTTTTCTGCTCCATATTGACAGAACTATTTAACTTAAGTATTTAGCTGTATTTATAAAGTACGTGTTTACTAAGTAATGGAATCAGGCGTTACTTTGCGGAAATCCATAACAATCAAAATACAAAATCAATATTTAGTGTTAATTCCGCTAATTGTCAGTTTAATCATATTGGTGCCCCCTCGTATAATTTAGCCAAATATCTTAACGTCCTTTTAAGTAAAAAATCATCCTTTCAACCTCAATTCAGTTTAAAAAATAGTTTAGACTTAATTTCAAAAATTAAAGATACTCAAATTCCATCTTCCGCTAAGTTACTGTTCCTAGATGTTGATAGTCTATTTACCAATATCCCTCATGAGGAATGTTTACATATTCTGGGTGAACACTTTGAGAGACAACGGTTACATCCTGGAGAGATGTATGATCTACTTAAACTCACAAAAATATGCATGCAACAAAATTATTTTCGTTTTAACAATCAATATTACCGCCAAAAGGAAGGGTTGGCCATGGGTTCACCGTTAAGTCCACTAATGGCAGAGATATTTATGGATAATTTTGAACGTAGATATATAGTGGGCGAACCCAACATTTTATTTTATTATAGATACGTTGATGACATAATAATCTGTTGGTCTGGTACCAAACGTCAAATTGATTCATTTGTTACTAAATTAAATAATCTCCACCCTAAAATAAAATTTAAATTGGAATTAGAATCACAAAAATCCCTTAATTTTCTTGACCTCACCATCACTAATGTCCATAATAAATTAGAATTTCAAATATATCGGAAACCAACACATACCGATATAGCTATTCCAGCTTCATCCTGTCACCCCAATCAACATAAACTAGCTGCCTTCCGCAGCTATGTTCATAGGTTAATGTCGGTCCCCTTGTCTAATGAGAATTACATAAAAGAACTTAATATTCTTTATGAAATCGCGTTATCAAACGGTTATCCTAAATCTATTATTGATAATTTGATTAAAAATAATCAGAGATGTAGGGTTCGCTCTTTACTGTATGCATGCCCCCCTGACCGTATTAACAAATATGTTGGTAGTCTGACCTATATGGGCCCAATTTCAGATAAAATTGCCAATTTACTCCGTAAAAATAATATTCATGTTGCATTTCGGACGGACCAAACTATACGACGTCTTTGTAATGGAAAAGATAATTTGGAAAATTGCAAGAAATCCGGTGTGTATAGGTTGGTCTGCGATGATTGTGACGCGGTATATATAGGTCAGACGGGCCGAAATTTTGAAATACGGTATAAAGAGCATGTAGCTGCTTATAGGAATGGCCATCCTGATAAATCTCATTACGCCAAACATTTAATTGAAACTGGCCATTCCTTGGGCGACAATAATACGTATAATATTTTACATAATTGTGATAAAAGTTTCCGGTTATGTGTGTTGGAACAATTAGAAATATTAAAACATAGCAGTAATAGTTTTGCATTGTTGAATGACCAAACAAATTTAGTTTCATCTCCTTTACTACGAATATTTGGGGGTAGTTAGAAATAATTGTCCATGCGGTTGGTAGTATATAAAGGAGCGCTCGCCTCGTTGACTTTTAGTCTCCTTCGAGCACTCGACGAGTTAGCAGCCCTTGAGAATGGTCCGTGGAGGACCGAAACACGTGTTGGGTATCGTACTGGCGCATGTAATTTGCTTTTTATATTGTCCTTCTTTGCATGTGCACATTTTTGCGGGCGGGAGGGCGGTGCAAATTGCATCCCAGCATGATTAAACTGACAATTAGCGGAATTAACACTAAATATTGATTTTGTATTTTGATACGTGTTTACTTTAAATTTCATAAAAGATGACAGCATGCGTGCAAATTTTTATTTTATTGCAATGTTCTTGCAGGCGTCATTTTCTGAATTTCAATTAAAACTTGAATTATTTTTGTGTCAGAAAAGATGCAGAACTATTTCTCAAAGGTATCAGAATGTGTGCTTGGGTCCTTAGTGAACCAGAAAATAAATATAACTTATCAGCATGCGTCGTTGTTTCTAATTTGCGACCCTTTTTCTAAAACAATTATTTTTCAGATATAATATTTTTTTCTGACATGCTTTTCTGCTCCATATTGACAGAACTATTTATCTTAAGTATTTAGCTGTATTCACAAAGTACGCGTTTACTTAAAATACCATAAAATATGACAGCATGCGTGCAAATTTTTATTTTATTGCAATGTTCTCGCAGGCGTCATTTTCTGAATTTCAATTAGAACTTGAATTATTTTTGTGTCAGAAAAGATGCAGAACTATTGCTCAAAGGTATCAGAATGTGTGCTTGGATCCTTAGTGAACCAGAAAATAAATATAACTGATCAGCATGCGTCGTTGTTTCTAATTTGCAACCCTTTTTCTAAAACAAGTATTTTTCAGATATAATATTTTTTTCTGACATGCTTTTCTGCTCCATATTGACAGAACTATTTCTCTTAAGTATTTAGCTGTATTTATAAAGTACGTGTTTACTTTAAATACCATAAAATATGACAGCATGCGTGCAAATTTTTATTTTATTCCAATGTTCTTGCAGGCGTCATTTTCTGAATTTCAATTAAAACTTGAATTATTTTGTGTTAGAAAAGATGCAGAACTATTGCTCAAAGGTATCAGAATGTGTGCTTGGGTCTTTAGTGAACCAGAAAATAAATATAACTGATCAGCATGCGTCGTTGTTTCTAATTTGCGACCCTTCTTCTAAAACAAGTATTTTTCAGATATAATATTTTTTTCTGACATGTTTTTCTGCTCCATATTGACAGAACTATTTCTCTTAAGTATTTAGCTGTATTTATAAAGTACGTGTTTACTTTAAACACCATAAAATATGACAGCATGCGTGCAAATTTTTATTTTATTGCAATGTTCTTGCAGGCATCATTTTCTGAATTTCAATTAAAACTTGAATTATTTTTGTGTCAGAAAAGATGCAGAACTATTTCTCAAAGGTATCAGAATGTGTGCTTGAGTCCTGAGTGAACCAGAACATAAATATTACTTATCAGCATGCGTCGTTGTTTCTAATTTGCGACCCTTTTTCTAAAACAAGTGTTTTTCAGATATAATATTTTTTTCTGACATGCTTTTCTGCTCCATATTGACAGAACTATTTCTATTAAGTATTTAGCTGTATTCACAAAGTACGTGTTTATTTGAAACACCATAAAAGATGACAGCATGCGTGCAAATTTTTATTTTATTGCAATGTTCTTGCAGTCGTCATTTCTGATTTTCAATTAAATCTTGAATTATTTTTGTGTCAGAAAAGATGCAGAACTATTTCTCAAAGGTATCAAAATGTGTGCTTGGGTCTTTAGTAAACCAGAAAATAAATATAACTTATCAGCATACGTCGTTGTTTCTAATTTGCGACCCTTTTTCTAAAACAAGTATTTTTCAGATATAATATTTTTTTCTGACATGCTTTTCTGCTCCATATTGACAGAACTATTTCTCTTAAGTATTTAGCTGTATTCACAAAGTACGTGTTTACTTTGAACACCATAAAAGATGACAGCTTGCGTGCAAATTTTTATTTTATTGCAATGTTCTTGCAGGCGTCATTTTCTGAATTTCAATTAAAACTTGAATTATTTTTGTGTCAGAAAAGATGCAGAACTATTTCTCAAAGGTATCAGAATGTGTGCTTAGGTTCTTAGTGAACCAGAAAATAAATATAACTGATCAGCATGCGTCGTTGTTTCTAATTTGCGACCCTTTTTCTAAAACAAGTATTTTTCAGATATAATATTTTTTTCTGACATGCTTTTCTGCTCCATATTGACAGAACAATTTCTCTTAAGTATTTAGCTGTATTCACAAAGTACGTGTTTACTTAAAATACCATAAAATATGACAGCATGCGTGCAAATTTTTATTTTATTCCAATGTTCTTGCAGGCGTCATTTTCTGAATTTCAATTAAATCTTGAATTATTTTGTGTCAGAGAAGATGCAGAACTATTGCTCAAAGGTATCAGAATGTGTGCTTGGGTCCTTATTTAACCAGAAAATAAATATAAACCAGAAAATAAAAATCAGCATGCGTCGTTGTTTCTAATTTGCGACCCTTCTTCTAAAACAAGTATTTTTCAGATATAATATTTTTTTCTGACATGTTTTTCTGCTCCATATTGACAGAACTATTTCTCTTAAGTATTTAGCTGTATTTATAAAGTACGTGTTTACTTAAAATACCATAAAATATGACAGCATGCGTGCAAATTTTTATTTTATTGCAATGTTCTTGCAGGCGTCATTTTCTGAATTTCAATTAAAACTTGAATTATTTTTGTGTCAGAAAAGATGCAGAATTATTTCTCAAAGGTATCAGAATGTGTGCTTGGGTCCTTAGTGAACCAGAAAATAAATATAACTGATCAGCATGCGTCGTTGTTTCTAATTTGCGACCCTTCTTCTAAAACAAGTATTTTTCAGATATAATATTTTTTCTGACATGCTTTTCTGCTCCATATTGACAGAACTATTTCTCTAAAGTATTAAGCTGTATTCACAAAGTACGTGTTTATTTGAAACACCATAAAAGATGACAGCATGCGTGCAAATTTTTATTTTATTGCAATGTTCTTGCAGGCGTCATTTTCTGAATTTCAATTAAAACTTGAATTATTTTTGTGTCAGAAAAGATGCAGAACTATTTCTCAAAGGTATCAGAATGTGTGCTTAGGTTCTTAGTGAACCAGAAAATAAATATAACTGATCAGCATGCGTCGTTGTTTCTAATTTGCGACCCTTTTTCTAAAACAAGTATTTTTCAGATATAATATTTTTTTCTGACATGTTTTTCTGCTCCATATTGACAGAACTATTTCTCTTAAGTATTTAGCTGTATTTATAAAGTACGTGTTTACTTAAAATACCATAAAATATGACAGCATGCGTGCAAATTTTTATTTTATTGCAATGTTCTTGCAGGCGTCATTTTCTGAATTTCAATTAAAACTTGAATTATTTTTGTGTCAGAAAAGATGCAGAACTATTTCTTAAAGGTATCAGAATGTGTGCTTGGGTCCTTAGTGAACCAGAAAATAAATATAACTGATCAGCATGCGTCGTTGTTTCTAATTTGCGACCCTTTTTCTAAAACAAGTATTTTTCAGATATAATATTTTTTTCTGACATGCTTTTCTGCTCCATATTGACAGAACTATTTATCTTAAGTATTTAGCTGTATTTATAAAGTACGTGTTTACTTTAAATTTCATAAAAGATGACAGCATGCGTGCAAATTTTTATTTTATTGCAATGTTCTTGCAGTCGTCATTTTCTGAATTTCAATTAAAACTTGAATTATTTTTGTGTCAGAAAAGATGCAGAACTATTTCTCAAAGGTATCAGAATGTGTGCTTGGGTCCTTAGTGAACCAGAAAATAAATATAACTGATCAGCATGCGTCGTTGTTTCTAATTTGCGACCCTTTTTCTAAAACAAGTATTTTTCAGATATAATATTTTTTTCTGACATGCTTTTCTGCTCCATATTGACAGAACTATTTATCTTAAGTATTTAGCTGTATTTATAAAGTACGTGTTTACTTTAAATTTCATAAAAGATGACAGCATGCGTGCAAATTTTTATTTTATTGCAATGTTCTTGCAGGCGTCATTTTCTGAATTTCAATTAAAACTTGAATTATTTTTGTGTCAGAAAAGATGCAGAACTATTTCTCAAAGGTATCAGAATGTGTGCTTGGGTCCTTAGTGAACCAGAAAATAAATATAACTGATCAGCATGCGTCGTTGTTTCTAATTTGCGACCCTTTTTCTAAAACAAGTATTTTTCAGATATAATATTTTTTTCTGACATGCTTTTCTGCTCCATATTGACAGAACTATTTCTCTTAAGTATTTAGCTGTATTCACAAAGTACGTGTTTACTTTGAACACCATAAAAGATGACAGCTTGCGTGCAAATTTTTATTTTATTGCAATGTTCTTGCAGGCGTCATTTTCTGAATTTCAATTAAAACTTGAATTATTTTTGTGTCAGAAAAGATGCAGAACTATTTCTCAAAGGTATCAGAATGTGTGCTTAGGTTCTTAGTGAACCAGAAAATAAATATAACTGATCAGCATGCGTCGTTGTTTCTAATTTGCGACCCTTTTTCTAAAACAAGTATTTTTCAGATATAATATTTTTTTCTGACATGTTTTTCTGCTCCATATTGACAGAACTATTTCTCTTAAGTATTTAGCTGTATTTATAAAGTACGTGTTTACTTAAAATACCATAAAATATGACAGCATGCGTGCAAATTTTTATTTTATTGCAATGTTCTTGCAGGCGTCATTTTCTGAATTTCAATTAAAACTTGAATTATTTTTGTGTCAGAAAAGATGCAGAACTATTTCTTAAAGGTATCAGAATGTGTGCTTGGGTCCTTAGTGAACCAGAAAATAAATATAACTGATCAGCATGCGTCGTTGTTTCTAATTTGCGACCCTTTTTCTAAAACAAGTATTTTTCAGATATAATATTTTTTTCTGACATGCTTTTCTGCTCCATATTGACAGAACTATTTATCTTAAGTATTTAGCTGTATTTATAAAGTACGTGTTTACTTTAAATTTCATAAAAGATGACAGCATGCGTGCAAATTTTTATTTTATTGCAATGTTCTTGCAGTCGTCATTTTCTGAATTTCAATTAAAACTTGAATTATTTTTGTGTCAGAAAAGATGCAGAACTATTTCTCAAAGGTATCAGAATGTGTGCTTGGGTCCTTAGTGAACCAGAAAATAAATATAACTGATCAGCATGCGTCGTTGTTTCTAATTTGCGACCCTTTTTCTAAAACAAGTATTTTTCAGATATAATATTTTTTTCTGACATGCTTTTCTGCTCCATATTGACAGAACTATTTATCTTAAGTATTTAGCTGTATTTATAAAGTACGTGTTTACTTTAAATTTCATAAAAGATGACAGCATGCGTGCAAATTTTTATTTTATTGCAATGTTCTTGCAGGCGTCATTTTCTGAATTTCAATTAAAACTTGAATTATTTTTGTGTCAGAAAAGATGCAGAACTATTTCTCAAAGGTATCAGAATGTGTGCTTGGGTCCTTAGTGAACCAGAAAATAAATATAACTTATCAGCATGCGTCGTTAGTTTCTAATTTACGATCTTTCTTCAAAAAAACATGTCTTTTTCTGACATAGATTTTTTTTTCTGACATGCGTTTTTGATCCAGGTGAACTGAACTTTTTGTCACTACTGTCTCGCTGTATGCCCAAAGTTTGTCTTAACTTTAAGTACTTAATTAAGACCTCTTCAGCATGTGTGGAACTTTGTGTTTTATTACAATGTTCTTGAAGTCGTGATTTTCTGAGGGAAATCTTCTTTAATTATTTTCTTAGGGAAATCGGCCAGAACTATTCATAAAAAGTACCAGGAACTCCAGAACTCATTGATATGCATCGAGAACTCACATTTTTTTGTGATTTTTTTGAAAATGATCTGCTACGGGAAGTTAGCAGATCATTTTTTTGATTGACTTTTTCTGACTAAAAGTGCCAGAACTATTTTTAAATAGTATCAGGAACTATAGAACTCACCTGCATGCGACGAGAACTCTTATTTATTTTTGATCTGCTGACAAATGATCTGCCAAATTCACGGACATCCTAAAGTGTGAGTTATTGAGTACGATTATTGTAAAGATGCTATGAGAAGAGTGGAAAGGCCTTTGGGTTGTATTCTTTGGCATTAGATAACATCCCTCATAACACCATGTTTCTCGTATTTTTGTTTTCATTATACGGTACTAGTTTCATTTATAATTTAATTCATTTGACGGTCACCGTAGCCTAGCTGGTAGTGCTCCTGCCTACGAAGCTGGTGGTCCTGGGTTCGAATCTAGGTAAGTGCAAATATTTGTGTGATGAGCACGCATATTTGTTTCTGAGTCATGGATGTTTTCTATGTATATAAGTATTTATCTATCTATATAAGTATGTATATCGTCGCCTGGTACCCATAGTACAAGCTTTGCTTAGTTTGGGGCTAGGTTGATCTGTGTGACATTGTCCCTAGATATTATATTATTATTATATTATATATTATAATTTCTTTTGTACGAACGTATATCAATACGTAAATAAGTGTTGATATAATGGCATACCCCGAACATGAAGGTCTGGGTTCAATTAAATTTATGAACAAAAGTATCAACGCAGGATACTCTGCTTAGATACTTTTGCTCGAAAATAGACAGGACATTTTAAGAAAAAATATAACTTCAAATTTATTATTAATAAAATAAATATAGAAAGGTTTTTCACGTAGACATTAAATAACGACGGTCGCATTTTAATGCTACCACCGGTTCCAACACGCACCATCTGAGAAGACCCAGCGAAACAAATTCAGTATGATTGTGAATTCCTTCGCCATAAAAAGATTTGTTTGTCTAGTATGGTGGTAGTCTTTATAAGAAAGGTTTTTCTGTGTAAAGTAAGGAATATAGTTCTTGCAAAGTTTTGCTTACTAAATTGTCTCAACCCAATAAATTGTAATCGATTTCTTCAAGAAGGCTCCAAAAGTTTTAATGAATTACAAGACGTACAAAAAAACAGTTAAAGAATATGAATTCAATAGGCCTTGATGATCAAATGATCTTTGTAACTTAGAAATTATATGTTATCGAAGAAAAACGTCAATACAATTTGTACATATTTTCACTTATAAAAACAAATAAAAATAACGTAACGTATTATATTAATCTAATATCTAAAAAAAAAAAAATATAAATTACATTGAATCCTTAAAACAGGAAGCATAATGCGCTTAATAAATAACGATTTACTCAACGCAAAAAGTGACAAAAGACATCGTATTATGAAATAAAAATCACAATTAACAATGTTAAAGCTATAAATCTGCTTTAAAACAAAATTAACCGCTTGTCCCAAAGCCCAGTTAGCTTACGATAACAGCCTGTTTTACCCTATTGTTTTACACACCCCTTTAATTTTTTACTACATTTACCCTAACTGTTTTTCAGCCACTTTTTATGCACATTGGCCGTATTTTTGTCATCTAGTTTATATTAAATTACTGTTTTTATAACGTAATGAATATGCGGGATGCTATTAAAATATGCATATTTAAACGAAAATGAGTGACTATTATCGCTGAGATTTGTTTTACGAACGGTTGCGAGTTACGTTTTTTGTAACGTTTTTTTATTTGCGAGACGGGGTTAAGTTTGGTTATTGTTTGATTTTTGTACCCTCCTATAAAAATATATTCTTTAATTTTTTAAAGATAGACATATACGCCTGTACTTAGGTAATTAACCCTGTAATGCGGAGGTCTCTACTAACATGTAATTAACGGGCATCAGACACACCCAGACTCAGAACAACCATTTATGTCTTGTCCAAATAAATGTACTGACCCGGTTGGCGTGGTTGGCAGATGCACGGCTTTCATGCCGCAGGTCACCTAGGACAGATATTTGTGTGCATGAAAATGTCTGTTTGTCCTGTGTCTGTATATCTGTATAAGTATGTATTTATAAAAGAAATGTGGTATATTTAGTATCTCAGTTATGTGGTTGTCACAGCACAAGCTTTGCTTAGTTTGGGATCAGATGGCCGTGTCAGAATAATGTCCCAGGATATTATTATTATTGTGTGTTGAGGAAGTAGCGAGACGACTACTTTGAACCACCGCATGTGTAGTCATTGTTGCACTGATGGTTGAACTAAGTTTTGAAGCCTATCCTGTGTGCCGACCTGTTTACAGTACTTCAATGAAATCGTGGCCTCCAGATCGCGTGACGTAGAAAGATCAGTTAGTTTAATACAGTTCTTATATCCCATTAATATTATAAACGTCAAAACGTATATATTTGGACGTTTATATGTTTATTACTCAATCACGTCAAAACAACTGAACGGGTTTGGTTGAGTGTTGGAATAGCGATCTTCTTTCTTAGATATTCTGTCTGAACATGAGCTTCAAAGTTCGCGGGAAACGCCCAAATACAGTAAATATATTTCAGAAATGCATAATATTTTTTAAACAGCGGGTGTCCAAACAATAATGTATTTTGAGTCTTCTATCACCCAACACGTATTATTAAAATCCGACAATAATTTACAAATCAATAACAACTCATACGTGAAATCAACAATGCCGTCGCGGATGTATCTACCCACAGATCTGCTCTTCAATAGTCTGCGTGAGAAATATTAAAAAACTCGCTCGCACATAAAAAATGCACTTACACAATTAAAGCCCTCCAAGATGTCCCTTGCACAATGCAATGCGCACCTTGAATCTGCCGAAGATATCTCTTAAAAAATGTGCATATGTTTTTATAAACATAGAACGCTCAGGATGTTAATAAAAAATCGTGGGGTGCGTTTTCTAGTTTGATACTCGAAAGCACGGTCTTGATTTGCAGTGGATGTCAAACTTTTTTCTATTGGATGTTTCATTTTAATAGTCTCAAAAAGCATATTTATCTATTTCAAAAATAAAAGTTTTCGATCGTAACAGCTGTAAGAAGTCCACAGCTGGACAAAAGCCTCCCACAGGAATAACCTTGGGGAGATATGCCATAATCACCACGCTTGGCAGACGGGTTGGCCAGTAAGACGGTCATAGTACTCAGAAAGCATCTGCTGCCAGTCTTCTACGCCCCCACGGGATGTGATGGGGTGATGATATTCAGCGCCATCATCACACATCAAGAAGAAACACAGTAAAAAGAAAAATATTTATTATATATAATATAACTCAACTGTAAGTGTGATATTATTTTATATATTATAGCTCTAAGAAACTTAACATATCATCTCAGTAACATAACGCCAGCTAGATTTTTAGTTTTTTTCTAGCCAAAAATTTTTTGCTTCCCAGTATTTTTGACTAACAAATCGGAAAACGGGCATTGGTTGTCTCAGGGTAAGTGGTTCCCATAGGACCAGTGATGCCTTCATGGTATCACTTACATGTTGCAATTGGTCCTTATCAATGACGTCTGGCAACCTAACACACCTAGGACCTCATTATAAACATACCTGCCATAACTGGAGTATATTTTTTGACTGCCTCGCTGGTCTAGCGGTATCGTGTTCAGCCGCAGAGAACGAGGTCCTGGGTTCAAATCCCAGGACGGGCCAAAACCGATTTTGGGACTTTTCTGTAAAAAGAAAAATTTCTCAACATCAGCCTCAAGTCTGGGAGTTAGTGGTGTTATACCTCCGTGCCTCGGAGACCACGTAAAGCTGTCGGTCCTGTACCTGAACTCTTTCCGGTCGTATCGCTAGGCGTCCCATCGGATCATGAAAGTGATGGAATAGAAAGTGCTCCTGTGTTTGCGCACACACTTGTGCATATATATGTCATAATATGTCCCACGCAGATGGCTAATCTCTGTTGAGACTGGCCGCCGTGGCGGACATTCAGCTAAGAGGTAGGTAATCTTTTAGTTGGTACAACATAATACATTTTTATTTTATCAGTTATTTTAAGTATTACAATTGTGTATATATTCAAAACTGAGCGCTCAAAGTTGACTTACACTGTCTCCAGCTCCTATTTTATTTGAAATTTTGGACCGAACTCTCCTCGAATAGCGTGTTTTGAGATTTTTAGACGGAAGTAAACAGTTCGCAACTTCCGGCTGCTTTATTTTTTCTTTTTTAACAAGGACCGTTATAGTAATTAAATAAGAGATTTTCGAGTTACTAATTTGAGCCGTGAAGGTATCCGATATAGCACCTAAAGTTGCACAGATACGCAACTGTCTTTCTGGTCTAGCGGTAATGTAGGTGTTGAGTCGTTGTTTTTTCTATTTACTAGTGTAGTTCTAGTTCCTGTGATTTAATTAATAAGAAAATCTTTGGTCTGCACTCTCTTACCTCGGTGACCACCTACAGCCGTTGGATCTGTGTCTTTTCAAGTAGTATTTTGTATACTATTTTATTATGAGAGCTATGATAGCGTACACATTTTAATTCTGTAGTTTGCCTGATTTAGATCATTAGGCCCTGTTGAAATTAACTATATTGAATCAAATTTTAACAACGGCAAATATAAAACTTTGAGATGGGTAAGTACTGTTTAATTCTAATCAAGTATGTGAAACATAAAAAAAAACTTAGTGTAAAAAAATGTAGTGAAATAAGAATCAATATTATTTCGGAAATTATCAGACATAACAAATATAAAATTAATATTAAAATTTCTTGTCGCCACGGATAGTAAATAAAATGTTAATTAGCTAAAGAAACAGTTGTTTCCAAACGGATCCTCGGCGACCTAATTTTTTAAGTAACTTTTTTACTCTTAGTTGATAAATCTTTCATATAAATATCCGTTCATAAAATTTCGTCCATGTCACCTCGCATATTTACACTTACTGCTACGTTTCCTGCCCTAACTTTTAAGACAGTTCCCACACCATGCTGGTTTTTTAACTTTTTTTTCATGTTGATTTGAATTAACGGTAAAAATCTCCCCTAAGGATAGTTTAATTTATTTCTTTGGTTGTGTATAAGGAGATGCGGTCTTTTTTTGTTTGTTATGTCACGGTAAAAAAAAATGAAGAATTGCAGGAGCCATTGTTTAGCGTCCGGATGCTGTTAGATATAATTGTCTACGAATCGAATGATTGAAGTACTTGTGATTTTTGGATATTATATTATTTATTGATATTATATGAGTACCAAACTCATATATCTAATATTACTTTTCCGAAACTTGTGATGAATATGCATTTTAAGACAATTGAACTAGATGGAAAAAATCTGCTTACCGACATCATGTTAATTATTTGTACTTCGGATTTCAAATGTGATTACGATTGAAATTCCTGCAAGAAACGGGTTTGCTTAATTTTCTCAAAGTATGAAATATACCAAAGCGTATGTATACGCAAATATAAAGACTGTCAAGATAATCAAAATCAAGTTGAGTCCAAAACAAACAGACGAATAACTAATCGCGTGTTCAAATATGCAACTGAAACGTATAAATAACAATGTAATTATTTTTTGTAACAACCGTATTACGACACGTTGTTTTTGCAAACAATAAAACTGCACAAAAAAGTATGAAAATCAAACCCCAAAGGGTTCTTCAAATTAAACCGTCATTAGAAATTTTCTAGAAAAAAGAAATGCTAACGTGAGAAAATTAAACCTGCTTTTTAAGCAAAAAAAACTGGCTGCACACAATGTCACGACCGTTGCAACTAATTTGCATTCAGTTTTTTATACATTCGAAATTCAAATTAATTTTTTTATATTGTTGGATGGAGAGATTGCCGGTACATAATTATTATAAAAAAGATTTCTACCGCCTTTATTCTTTGGGTCCTTTATCTGTCGGTCAGGTAAAGTACCTAAGTGTCGAATACAACAATGTGCTCCGGATTTCCTCTCTTTAATACGAGGACCGGCCTTTGCCTCACGTGCAGATTCTAAATAAAACTCAACGATTTTTCATGGGCGTGATTGATTTTGGAGATAGTCTTCACCTTTTTATCGATAGAATTGATGCACCGGAACTATTGATCATGATTTGTTCCATCAATGGTACTCAAAATACGATATGTATAATTAATTACCAATTATGGGAACGTATCCAATACAACTATTTATAAAATTCTCTCCTAAATTAAATTGATGATGAACTAGTTACTGAAACTTCATGAACTTTTAAGTCAGAAAATAATAAAACATTAAGTAAAAATGTTTACCTCACAGTAACTCGTCTACAAAAATTAATTAAGTGATGTACCTAATTAAACAAAAACGACAAAGCGCAATAAAGTCAACAAAAACATTCATAAATTGCGGAGATTATGCAACGGCACGGCTTTGCGTCCTCTTCCTGGCTTTGGGGCCATAAATTTCATTTAGCTGCAAGGTGGTCTGACAAATTTGCGGTCGCTACGACTACTAACTGGTACTTTTACCTTATTAGACGTATAGAGCAGAATAATCCTATTCAACAGTCTGGCTCAATAGCCAGTTGGTCAATGGGAAAGAATGGAATTTTCGTAGTCTGCGGCGTGTTGATTATTGTGGTGGGTGTATACCATAAACGTCTTTCTTTAACTAATCTGCCGGTCATAAATGAAAAAAAGGACGGCGGGGGACATTCTGTGACAAAAAATGCGAGGGACTTATTGAACGTTTAGTTTGGACACTGATACATTTTTTGTTGTGTCCCTTAGGATTGTAATTGCTGTGTAATTGTTTTGTAACAACAGATAAGTTGTAATGTTTTGACGAGCCTGACAATGAAACAGTAGGAGTCAGTAGGACCTTTTAACAACATTTGTAAATTTTGATGGGTTTACTATTTTTCTTTTAAGTGCTTAGTAGTTTTTGTTGTTGTTTAGTTTTGCATAATAACGACCTTTTTGGTACTGATGATAAAAAACTATAAATGGTTTATTACATGGTAAAGTTATTTTATTTGGTACATGAATGATCATCATGTCAGCCAAATGTCGTCCACTCAGCTGGACAAGAGCCTCACCTAAGAATTGGGTTTGAATATGGGTTATACTTCACATAGATGCTGCTGCCCGTTCTCTGGTACCTAAGGTCGACTTTTACGCCCACGGTGATAAGTTGGGGTGGTAATCCTGAAGGGTCGAAGTGCTGTACGCAAGTAACCCCCATCAAAGATAAGATAAGATAATAATGTATCCTAGGACATATCTTTGTAAAACATACATATGTACATAATTACATCCAGACTTAGGACAAACAGACATGTTCATGCACACAAATATCTTTCCTGGGTTGGAATCGAACCCACAACCTCCAGCGTGAAAAGTAAGTATTTGCAACCACGCCAACAACTAATAAACTGTAGGTTATTACTATTTAATGATATAATTATTAATACGTAGGGTTATAATTTCTTATCAATTCATATCTAAAATGGCATAAAAGTTAATAAAAGTCGACTAAGCCGGGTCAATGTTTATGATCTTTTTTTTGTTTGTTGAATCGGTCTCCGCCTGCTACCCACTACCAGAATATCTACTAAAGCATCGGCAAATATCAAGCGGCTAATTAATTGAAGATATTTAGTAATAAAACCTGAAATCTTCAATTAATAAGCCGCTTTTAAGGCAGTAAGTACAATGTTAGGTAATAATAACGTGCTATAAATACAACGAACATACAAGCATATAATTCTGTAAAAAATTTGCTACATTAATGATATTACATGTATAAATTGATAATAAAGAATCCATAGAAAGTTCATAGCGCTAAATGTTTAGCGACGACATGATACTGGTTAAAGGTTCTTCAGGAATGATCGGGCACTTTTCATTTAATTTGTGTATTACTATTTCGTATTGTTTTAAGATAACCTACAAAATTAATGATCATATTCTGCTATCATTGAGATAACTTAACCAACCTTTATATTATTCTGTGGTCTTTTTCAGGGTTCCGTACCCAAAGGGTAAAACGGGACCCTATTACTAAGACTCCGCTGTCTGTCCGTCTGTCACCAGGCTATATCTCATGTAACGTGATAATTAGACAGTTGAAATTACACAGATAATGTATTTATGTTGCCGCTATAACAACAAATACAAAAAACAAAATAAATATTTATGGGGGTTCCCATACAACAAACGTGAAATTTTTGTTCGTTTTTATAGATAATGGTACGGAACCCTTCGTGCGAGTGTCCGACTCGCACTTGGCCGGTTTTTGTAAAATATTTGAATACAAATTCGTTAAAAAACGTGACTCTAAACGCACAACACGACACGGTCAATGCGTGCGATATTATCCAACTCAAAATTAGGAATGACCACGCACACACTTCTGTGGTAATTTTCGTTACTATTAAAGCAAACATTTTCTAACAATACATAAGGTAACGTACCCCGTTATCGGCTTGTGGTTTGTTTTCGCTCGTGAGAACACCAAGTGTTCGTGCACCATGATTTCGTGGTAATTGATGTCAAGCAACAGAGTTGATTGTGCGGTGGGCTCTCTGATGAAGTCCGCCTAAGATTGTCTGTTTGTTTGATTGTTTTAGTAGTAATAGTTATTTGCTAGAGATTTTGTTACGTGTTATATTGCCTACCGTTATTTTTACTGTGGCGCTTATAGTCAGAGGCTGTTAGCGGTCTGTATACAGTTAAACAGCCTGCTTTTTTATGAATATTTACTGAAACGCAATTAAAGAAATTTGGTCTTATAAATACTGGCTTACATATAAGTATCACAGACCAAAGATAAACTAACATCGTCCTCCATGATCCTTAGTTTTCCAATAACGCGATTTTTTTAATTATCGTAGAGTGACAGTTACATAATATTTCCATAAAAGTGACTCTCATGTATGAGAGGGTCACTTTTATGGAAGTAGTACTGAGTTAAGGTTCGAAATCATTCATATATCCAATCATCATACTTTATTTTTGTAGTTTTATTTTGCTAGATTTACATTTCCCTGAGAGCAACTTCTTCTGTGCACACTGACCATCATACTACGAGCAACCTGTCTGCCAAGAATGGTAATTATTGCATATCTCAAATGTTGGACACAACTCCAAATTACTTTTCGGGAGGCTTTTGACCAGCCGTGGACATCATTCGGTTGACATGATGAACCGATGATCTTGTGCGGGTCGCTAGAATCCGCTGGATGCGAATAGCGCAAGACCGGCAACTGTGGAGATCTTTGGGGAGGCTTTTGTCCAGCCGTTGACATCATTGGGTTGACAAGATGAACCGATGATCTTGTGCGGTTCGCTGGAATCCGCTGGATGCAAATAGCGCAAGACCGGCAACTGTGGAGATCTTTGGGGAGGCTTTTGTCCAGCCGTTGACATCATTCGGTTGACAAGATGAACCGATGATCTTGTGCGGTTCGCTGGAATCCGCTGGATGCAAATAGCGCAAGACCGGCAACTGTGGAGATCTTTGGGGAGGCTTTTGTCCAGCCGTTGACATCATTCGGTTGACAAGATGAACCGATGATCTTGTGCGGTTCGCTGGAATCCGCTGGATACAAATAGCGCAAGACCGGCAACTGTGGAGATCTTTGGGGAGGCTTTTGTCCAGCCGTGGACATCATTCGGTTGACAAGATGAACCGATGATCTTGTGCGGTTCGCTGGAATCCGCTGGATGCAAATAGCGCAAGACCGGCAACTGTGGAGATCTTTGGGGAGGCTTTTGTCGAGCCGTGGACATCATTCGGTTGACAAAATGAACCGATGATCTTGTGCGGGTCGCTGGAATCCGCTGGATGCGAATAGCGCAAGACCGGCAACTGTGGAGATCTTTGGGGAGGCTTTTGTCCAGCCGTGGACGTCAACGTTGACATGATGAGAACAAAAAACAACGCAATTCTCGTCTACAAAACTCATAAAAACAATTATGAAACTGTAAGAAATATAAGATTTGACGATCAAACACTGTTATCTGTGACATCGGACGGTGTAATTAAGCAGTATCATTTGTATTTAGTTAGGGATAATGTGACCGCCACGGCCGAGGGCATCGCTGACGGAAAGCCCGGTTGTAAATGTGATAAGAATTATTCATGTTATACTGCACCGTGTCGATTCCACTGAATATCTTTATCCAGTTTACAACAAGCTGTTTAAAAACACCAGTAGGTACAGACGCCAGCACATCAAGCTACCCAATCTGTCAAATTTCCCCAATTGGAAGTGAACCTTATACTTTTGAGATAAAGTCGAAAATCTATAAAAGAAATTTGACGGATTGGGGTAGCTGGATGTGCTGGCGTCTGTACCTTTATACAAGGTAAATTTTAGGGTTTCCACCGGTATATAGTGACACTATTTTTTACATTATGCACACACGGCCATCTGAGCCCAAACTAAGATACCAAACCAGATAACTGATATAATATATCAGTTGGTACACTACTTTTCTTTTGTACATACGTATATTTAATGTATTAAAACCGACGGCCGCTGGGGCATAAAGGCTCTCGAGTGGCGACCACGAACCGGAAGACACAGCGTGGGCAGCCCCCCTACAAGATGAACCGATGATCTTGTGCGCGTCGCTAGAATCCGCTGGATGCGAATACCGCCAGACCAATTGTGGAGATCTTTGGGGGAAGTCTTTGTCCAGCAGTGGACGTTTTTCGGATGATATGATGATGATATTTAGATAATTACACCCAGGACAGACATACATATTCATGCTCACAAACTTACCATGAATTAGTTTCACATAAAAGTCATATTGAAGCTTATCAGTGATAGTTTAGTTATCCGTGATCCTTCCGTCGCATGACACGGTATGGGCTCGGAGAACGAGAATCATCTTTTATGTAGCGCTTGTGGTAAATGCATAGTGATAGGAGGTAGCGGTTATATTTCGTATTATCAAATTAGTTACCCACTCCGAAAACGTCAAATTGGAATATAACCGTTTGATAAGTTAGAGTACTATCTACGAATAAATAGTTTAGAATATAATTGCAATTTATAAATTCTTAAATTCCGAAACCATTTACAAATCACGGTCCCAACTTTTAACAAATTATTTTTGATCTGGACTTCGTTGACATTCGGTATCGATCAACCAATTCTCCAATCGCGATATCGTTATAGTTAAATTAAAAATAATTAATAAACAATTACATACCTAAATCAAGCCTCTCGAGATATTTGAATAATATGGCTTTTATGAACCAGAACACTTTTTATGATAATTATTAAAATTAGTTGTATACAAAAAAAATGTAAAGTTCATCAGTGTGTAGCGACTTCTTTTTTTTTCAACTATTGGTGTAATTTAGTCCAATCATACGTCTTGTCTATGTAAGATATAGTAATTGTTTCTATTTGACATGTTGAAATTCATGTGGTCTCTTATAGACCACCTATTAAAAGGTTAATAAAAATATAGATACTTTATTTATATGTTAATATATATAAATCAATCATGTGGTTTCCAGTCAAAGAATAACAGGGCCACCTCATACCCAAATGTTGTCGTAAAAGGCGACTAAGTGCCTATGCAGACCACGTTTTTTAACCGCGCCGTTGACGCGAGTTTGTAGCGATAAACACGCGCGTTAGCATCGCGTTTGTATCGATACAAACAAAAACAAACTGCTGTGTAGAATAAAAGCGCGCCGTTGACCCGCGTCTCTAAAACGCGCGTCGACGGTGCGTTTAAAAAACGTGGTGTCCATCGCCCCTAAGACTAACTCGAATGTCAAACGCGGTGACTACAGCAAACCCTTCCAATAGGCAACGTTCAAGAAACTTTTGCCGGAAGCCAATGTCCAGTTGTGGACGATATCATGCTGATAGTGTGATGATGATGTTTATATAAATTAATCATTACTGTTTATAATTTCTCTGTCATCAAATTTACCACTACCAACATCATCAATAAAGGAAAAAACTATTTACCCACACTTCGTATTTTATTGAAATAATTTTAACTTAATAAAATTTTTAAAATCTCTCCGTTCATGAGTTAGTGTATCCGTTGCAGTTATATCACTTTCTTAACTAGAACAAATATTGCTCCACGTCACCCTTAGACAACACACAAGCAACGCGTTTGGTGTTTGGAGGTTTTCTCATTCATTTATATCACCCAGTTTTAGTAAACTGGTGACATGATATTTTCGGAGCTTTGAAGTCCACAAATTGGCGAATCTTGTAATATTTATATTACTAGGTGCACCCTGTAGTGTTGTCTACAATTCAGCAATTTATTGAAGCATATGTGGCTGGATCTTTTTCCAAATGTTTCCTTCCAAATTTTGACCACATTTATACAGCCGTTTTTAATGCATGCAATTTTTATTTACACACGGCTATCTGATCCCAAACTAAGCAACTAAGCTTGTACTATAGAAACCAGATAACTGATATACTACTTTTCTTTTCTAAATACATACTTTAGATAAATTACAAGAAAAGACATTTAAATGAAATAAAATAAATTAATAAAGTAAATATGTTGCAAAATACCGATTAAAATGATTACACTAACACAAAAGTCTACCATAAAGTTTTGATACACCAATGGAGAATTTTCATTTTCTTATGAGTCAATTTCATCTTAACCTTATTTTCACGAAGGTAACCATCATTGTGGAAAGCTCCATCTGATCCCCCTTTCCCGATTGCGGTAAAAATAAAACATTACGAAATCTTGTAAATAATAAAATTTCCTTCATCCACGTTCCTAGATCAAAGTGTAAACTTACAAGTTACAACAGACAACCGATCATCATTCCGATTGTGGTCATCATCTAGAACATATGCCCCCGACATGGAGTGAATGGTCTAAATAACATTCCGTAAGACAGTTGATGAATTCATCCCATTTTGGCGAACATAATCTCTTCAGAACCGAAAATGTAACATAACTATGAGAGGTTGGTTGTCGTTTCACAAGTACAGTTTCACCATAATCGCTCAGTCTTACTGAGTTTAGTTTTAATTTCAATTTGCTTTGGAGTGTCCAGACACGACTGGATGTAAGCCGGTGTTATACTGAGATAGTTTAGCTTCAAACATTCCACTTACAATAAAGTTTAGTTGGAATTTCTAGGAAATTCGGTAGCGACTCAAACCTTTCCAATATTGCTGATTGGTAAGTAATGAATTCGAAATAAACTATTTTAATATGTCCCGTTTAATACCATTAAGTCAACAACAGCCGTGTCCTATAGCAAATTACAGGACAACTATTTGTGTGACCCATAAATGCTCTGAGTCTGGATATACTTTGTGTCTTTCAAATATATGTTCGTAAAGTACAGGGAAACGCACTAGGTAATTATTCCTTTTACTCTTCCCGTCGTCATTAAAAAAAATCGCGTTTGAGAGCATCTCCTTTGGGGTTACATACTCGGCGCAGGATGGTTCCATGGAAATGCTTCAGAGGATATTTAGGAATGTTATGTGAAACTGTTCCTATACGGTAATACGCGAAGACGCGGGCTGCTCGGCCGATTATGGATCAGAAGGGGCATTTCATCGCAATGCATACAAACTAAGGGTCGGTGGACACCAATAAATGAAGTGTACCAATGTGTATTTTCTTCCTTTCAATCTTAATGGATTTATTTCAAACCGAAAGTATTTACAGTTCTGTTTTGTTTTTAATTTTTCAAGTGATTAATCTATACATATAATAAAATCTAGGAAAGTCAAAACTGTACATTGAATATTTTTTTAAAAGGACACTTGGGGCGTGATTTTTGTCTGTTTTTAGAATTTTTGTCTGTGTGTCTCTTTGTCTATATGTATGTCCGGGCTAAACTCAAAAAGTACTGCATGGATTTAATTAAAATTTTGCATGAATATTACTAAGAGGTCGGGTCAACATATAGGCTACATATTATCACACTATCACATACGCGGGAGGAGCTATGATAATTTATAAAATTTAACGCTGGTAAAACCGCGGGGCACTGCTAGTATGTAATGAAGAAGAACACATGATGCTATAAAACAAAAAAAGAACTACTTTGTTTAAAAATCTCCTCAAGGATGGAAGACATGCCATAATCGGAACGCTTGGATGAGTTGCTTATCGCAGTAGGCTGGCTATAATGAGGGCTACCGCGTATCAATTTGCCGCTAGAGGCGCTAGTATCGCGGCAGGTCTACGAAACGTCAAAATACACTGTTTTTGTTCGGGTTACGCTGTTTATTAATAAAAACTGCGATTATAACTAAAAATTTTGGTTTAAAACTAAATAAATTACAAAATGAGTAACAGCTCGATGACTGTAATAAATATTTGAAAAAGTATTAAAAATCCTGTTAAAGTGTTTCATAAATAGCACGCCGCAGTGTTGTGCAGTCCCCGCACAACACTGCGGCATGCTATTTATGAAACACTTTAACAGGATTTAAATTACAAAATGAGTAACAGCTCGATGACTGTAATAAATATTTGAAAAAGTATTAAAAATCCTGTTAAAGTGTTTCATAAATAGCATGCCGCAGTGTTGTGCAGTCCCCGCACAACACTGCGGCATGCTATTTATGAAACACTTTAACAGGATTTTAAATATTTTTCGTAAAAACATTCGTCGCGTCCACAATAACAATGATTTTGTTCAGCTATAGTGGACCTTCCGCGACAGTGGCGCCGACTGGTGAGCACAAAAACGGTAGCCCTCATTCGCAGAGAGACACTACTGCCTGTTGTCTGGTACGTACACATTTCTATGCCCCCCACAGGGTGATATGATGAGTATTCATTGCCGTCAACAAACAGCCTTGAAATTTATATTTAGAACTGAACAGAGACCTATTCCAGATATCCATCATCTCAGATTAAATTGAATTTACCTGAGCACAGATAAACTTGAGCGAATATATCCAGTGTGTTCTAAGCATAAGGGCTTTAATATCACAAGTTAGTATGGACGCAATTAGCTTGCGGTTAGACTTGCAACACTAGAATTATCCAACAGGCAGTCTGTTCTAATCCTTATTCTGTTACATCATGTTATACATTTTTGTTTCTAAAATTACTTTGGTTTATCTTTTACAGACAAAAAAAATAAGGAGATTATCAAGTAGACTGTAAGTTTTGCTTAACTATGTTGATTGTTGTCTTCGTTAGGGAAATCCTTGCGAAATGGCCGTATGTGCCTACATTTTGTTCAAATCGGTTGACATAAAGAAAAGTTGCAGCTCCTCTGGTGTTGCGAGTGTCCACGGGCGACGATGATCACTTACCATCGGGTGACCCATACCTATAAAAAAACAAAAAGTAAATATTTCAGTCACGGTCTGTATATTTAATTGGCCATAATAATACTCTACTTACCAGAACATACACCAAACAGATATATCTCGTTTGATTGGTTTTATGTTCAATCCACCCAATTAAATTCTTTATTAGAGTAAAAACACATTGTTACAGTTCAGCTTTATAATTTTTTAGTCTATCCATATAAACATACTTAAACCCTCATCATTATCATATCAGCCGTAAGACGTCCATTGCTAGACAAAGGCCTCCCTCAAAGATCTCCACAATTGCTGGTTTTGAGCTACCCCCATCCAACGGCTTCCAGCGACCCCCACAAGATTATCGGTCAATCTTATAGGAGCCTGTCCACGCTGAGTCCTCCAGTTCATGGTCGCCACTTGAGAACTTTTCTGCCCCGGCGGTTGGATCTGCTATGTTCCATGCCCACTGCCACTTCAGCTTGGCGATTCTTCGGGCTATGTTGGTAACTTTGGTTCACCGGCGTATTTCGACATTCACTGATTCGATCTCCCAGGAGATCTGAATCTGTTTATCATTTCATTAGCTTACTCATATCATCAATCATCATCATATCAAATTATCATTTTCTATTACAAATATAGTATACTAGCTGTGCGCCGCGGTTTTACTCGCATTAAACTTTATTAATTATAGCCTATGTGTTAATCCAGGGTGTCAGCTAACTTCATATCAAATTTTATTAAAATCGCTCTAGCCGTTGAGACATGAAGAAGTAAAAAGCAGATACACTCACAAACTTTCGCCTTTATAATATTAGTAGGATTATTTTGACGGTTTATCTATACACTAGCTGGTGCCCGCGACTTTGTCCGCGACAATTTTGAATGATTACCAATGTAACTACTTACTTCTAGCTTAATCTAAAAAATATAACTTTTAAAAGAAATAAGCAATATAAATTTAAGAAAACCTAACCTATAAATAACCTAGCTAAGAAATAAACTAAAGACTACTTTGCTACTGTTATTTAAAAAAAAGAGCCGATATCATAAACCCAAAAACATCAAAGAATACATATCAATTGTCCTTAAGTAAAGTCAGTAAGTCCAATAAAGTAATATAATAATCAACGATGCATTAATCACAAAGGTAACTCCCATTAGCTTAGGTTGCGACCACGGCATTGATAGGTCTAATATACATCACATTTTGTGAACGAAACCATAGCGTGATCTAAAACGATGATTACACCATCTACTAACAAAAATATAAACTTGTAAAGTGGTAAAATTAAGATGTGGGCATATATTTTGGGTGAGATTTAGGGGATTATCTTTTGATTCAGTTTTGGACTACCTTTTACTTCAAGCATTTATTTATTTTAACCGATATGTCAAATGAGTTCTGCGATCTGAAACGATATAAACACCATCTAGTTACAAAATTGTGAACTTGTAGATCAGTAAAATTGAGATGATTTTTTTTGGGTGCGATCATCTCGACACGAACAATTTATACTACGCTAACTCGAATTTTGGGTAAATTACTTTTTTATCCCAATTTTATTAAATTTACGTTTTCTTAATATGTTATAAAAAATACTAAAAAAAAAGAAGTTACAAATCTTAACGCTAAATCTTTACTTAGACGACAACAAACACGACATTTTAAGCAATAAGAAACGAATTTCTTAAGTTGGTGTAAATTTTTGGGGTTGACCTATTGAATCAGTTATGGATTACCTTTTAACAACAAATTATTCCCTTGATTGCTTTATTTTTAACTGAAATACCAATTTTCATACAAACATCCCCTATTTGTCACCCTTCGTGGTAGAATTCTCGGAAACGTATACTTTTAATTTTTAACTGTAATGCTAAATACCAATTTTCATGCGTTTAACTTAAAACTTGTTGGCACTTTTTTCGTATAAATTACATCCCCAATTTTACGCCCTTGGGGGTGAATTTTCAAAAATCCTGAAATATATATTATAATTATTAACTGCAAGTCTATATACATGCCTTTAACACTAGAGTGCACGCGCGGGCTACATATGTAGCCCAGCGTGTAATATTGTCGCATATAATTTTTGTTTGCCGCGCTATAGCGCAATCGTCTAACGCAGTGTTTTTCAACCTTTTTCATCACGCGACCCCCCTACCCGTTTTTTACCCGCTTTTTTTCCATGTTTCTTTTATTTTGTGACACATATTGAATCCAACATTCCACCACACTCCACCAAAATTTACTTTATAATTTCTGAATTATAGGTTAGGTTAGGTGGTAGTCAAGAGACAAAGTACTAGCCAGAGTTTTGAAACTTCACGCTAAACTTTTAATGTTTTTGCAGCAAGGCTAATCATAATACTCAAAATTAATTTGCGACCCTATGACTAGCTTCCCTATAGAAGTTTCGCGACCCCCTTATAGAGGCTTCGCGACCCCCCTGGGGGTCGCGACCCACAGGTTGAAAAACACTGGTCTAACGTATTCCTCAAGCATTACACCCCGCTCCCGCCAGGAGCGTGCCGACTCCCGCAGCTTACAGACGTCTGCAAAAATCGCCCTTGAAGTTGGTGGGCTACGCCTGTAGCCCGCGCGAGCGTTGGAGGAATTTAAGTGTTTAGTGTGCAAGTGGTGAAATTGAGGTAAATATGAAACATTTGTTGCAGTATTACTACAAAACGTACTGTTAATTATTTTTTAAGTGTTTGTTGTTTATATTTATGGGCTTTTCATGTATCTTTATTCTGTTTTGTTCACTTTTTAGATGGCGGGTAACTCGAACAGATTGTGCGACCAAATACAAAGATGGCTGCTGGAGGATAATGAAGACGACGACTTTTCGAGCGAAAGTGAGGAAGGCGGAAAATCCGCGGAACAAACTGGCCCGCTTGGATCTCCTCACCATTCTGATACGGAACAAGATGGCGAGGAAGACGAGGACGAAGATGAAGACGTGCCTCCATCGACTTTGGCTTCCTATCAGTCTCGTAATGGTACAAAATGAAGCAAGATTGCACCGCCCACCTCAAGAACCAAATCTCACAACATTTTAGTCCATCCACCAGGCCTAGTAGGTGTAGCAAAAGATGCTAAAACGGCTCTCCTATCATTCCTGCTGTCAATACCTCCTACAAGTCGGATTTGATCTTGCAAGACCTTCTATTGAGCGTCGTATATACCCAGAGGTATTAAACTGAAAGGCAAACTACTTCTAGGATTGGCAGAACAACCCCTGCAACAAAATATGCCTATTCGGGGAGGACTTGGTCGGTGTGCTTTTTGCAGTAGGGCTCGCGGCCGTAGCACGTGCAAGCAATGCAGCAAATGTATGAGGCGTATTTGTAGCGAACATCAGGCAGTCGTGTGTCCGGAATATATGCCAATAGACTGATTTATTACCCGTTACTTTGATAATAGATTCAATTAGATTAAAATAAACGCCTTTTGTGATAAATATTACGTTCCTAAATGAAAATAAGACTAAGAGAACTCACCCTTCCAAATATTTGTTGATTTTTAAGAAGTTTATGTTTAAGTTTCAAATTATAATAAAGAATCTAAATTTTGTTGATTTTATGAGCCATTTTGATAAAAATAAATATGTTTAGTAATTATATGCTGTGTTTTAATAATTTTTTTCCTTATTCAGAGAAATAATTGACCCATAAGTGGGCTACACCTGTAGCCCGCGCGTGCGCTTAAGGAGTATATATGGGCGCGTGCACTCTAGTGTTAACATCAAAATTAAGGACTTTCATTTCATACAAGGTAACTACTGTCAAAATTCAAGTCCCTAACTCCAGCCGTTTAGACTGTGCGTTGATATGGCAGTCAGGCAGTATAAAATTATATCCCCTATTTTCCGCCCTTGGGGGTGTAATTTCCAAAAATCCTGAAATAAATGCTATATATATTTAACATAAAGGCCAAATACTCATTTTCATGCGTTTAACTTCAAAAATATCGCATTTTTCATACAAACTTACATCCCCTATTTTATGACCTTCGGGGAGGAATTTTTAAAAATCCTGAAATATATATTTTTTATTTTTAACTAAAAAGCCAAATGCTAATTTTCATGCGTTTAACTTAAAAATGGAAACTTTTTTCGTACAAACTTACATCCCCTATTTTTCGCCCTTGTGGGTGTACTTTCCAAAAATCCTGAAACACATATTTTTTATTTTTAACTGCAAGGCCAAATACCAACTTTCATGCCTCTAACTTCAAAAATGGCAAAGTTTCATACTAACTTGCCACCCCCGTTTTACCCCCTTAGGGGTTGAATTTCGAAAAATCCTTCCTTATTCCTTGTCTACATTATAAAGAAAACATCTGTACAAAATTTCAGCTTTCTAGGGCCAAGGGTTTGGGCTGGGCGTTGATGAGTCAGTCAGTCAGTCAGGACTTCTCTTTTTATTTATATAGATATAATAAAATCGTAGGAAAGTCAAAACTGTACATTGAATATTTTTTAGAAAGGATACTTGGGGCGTGATCTGCAGTCGATATCGAAGCCAAAAATACAGTTTTTAGAATTTTTGTCTGTGTGTCTGTTTGTCTGTATGTATGTCCGGGATAAACTCAAAAAGTACTGCATGGATTTACTTCAAATTTTGCATGAATATTACTAAGAGGTCGGGTCAACATATAGGCTACGTATTATCACGCTATCACCTACGGGGGATGAGCTGTGATAATTTATAAAATTTAACGCAGGTAAAAGCGCGGGGCACAGCTAGTGATTTAATAAGGCTTGTACTGTGTTCAAGCTTATATAGAAGCGTACTCAAAATGTTGTCGGTATCGTTAAAAATCTACGTTACATGTAATAATACCCTAATTTGCTTTGTGCTTTACTTAATTATCGTAAATTTTAGAGGTGTGCCCTAAAAGATTTTTCTATGCTCCTTACTTAATCTTCTGTACACATTTCCTAACGTTATGTCCACTAAATAGTGGACTTGACTCCGTGTATATCACACTAATATTATAAAGGTGAAAGTTTGTGAGTGTGTATGTTTGTTACTACTTCATGTCTAAACGGCTGCATCAATTTTAATAAAATTTGGTATGGAGTTACCTGACACCTTGGATTAACACATGGGTATAATTTATAAAGTTTATGGCAGGTACAACCGCGGGGTACAGCTAGTTCGTTATAAAACGAGACTTGTTGTGTATTTAAGCATAAAACCCTTAAACATTCCATTTCTTAAAACTGATATGACGTGCTAAAATATATCAGTTGCCCCGAATACATAAATTTTCAGCGAAATAAACCGAACTACTTAGGTTTGTTCTAATGTATGTATCGAGTGCACGGCAAACCAGGCAAGTTGAAATATGTGGTCGTTTGCTTAATGCTCAATATACAGAGTTGATTATGAATTTAATTAACAGTTAGTCAGGGTTCTGTCTATTGTTTCTTCCATTCCTAAAAAAATATCATCTCTGCACGTATCTGCGATCATAGCCAGATGCTCTCACCGATCTGTGAGTGATTCGCGCAGTTAAGCAACGAAGTTCTGGGCCAGTCCTTAGATGAGTGACCGCCAAAGTGGTTTAATATCTGAGCGTCATCGTGCTATGAAGGGCAGGTTAAGCTGTTAGTCCCGGTTGGAGCCATTAGGCAACAGTCGGTAAGGCATGTCAGAGGCCTAACGAACGGTTTGAAAAACTCTGACACTAAGGTAACCACTGACTATACGATAAGTGCGTGCGCGTGTTTGTTGATGTTCAAATTTAAAGTATAGAGATCCGTCCATTCGTAGAAGCACGCTCGTCTCAAGCGGCACTATCGATTCAACCGTATGACCACATCAAAGGTGCCACTCGGCACAACCTTATGCAGTGTAGATATATATTTTTTAATATTATATAACTCCAATAACGTAGCCCACATATAATAACATAAAATATCAGATTTTTTGTTCTAATACAGAAATAAATAAATATCTTACGATATAATGATGACCTCCGCGACGCGACGTGTCCGTCGGTGGTGAACCCTGCTATGATTTTTTGTTGTCGGCGCGAATATGGCTCGCCAACCCTTCTTCTTAAATACGCTATCGCTTGACACGCAGTGTAGCTAACTATAAGAGTTGTGAGTAGTGTTGTTGGGACAACTAAGACACTGCCATGTGATCCGAAACAAGGCAGAGTCTGTACTATGGCAACCAGACAACTGATTAACATATCTATATATTTGTAAAGACATACATACATGTGTGAAGAAAATAAGTATGAGTAGTATATCAGTAATCTGGTTTCCATAGTAAAAGATCTGCTCAGTAAGAGATCAGATCCGAGGCCGTCTGTGAATAATTTCTCAAGATATTATTATTATTATAGATAAATTACAGCCAGATACAAAGAGCTCATCCCACAATAAAAATATCCTGAATGGGGATCGAATCGCTAAGCAGTCAGGGTCTCTAACTGCTAAGACTAACAAATCAGGCAAAAATCTATAAACGAATATGTGCTTTGACATCACTGATTATTTCACAAGCTTTAAGCAGTAAGAATCCTTTTTTTATGCGTGGAAGATCATTGAAAGCATTATATTCCTGTTAAAGTACCGATTGCACAAAATATTAGATTATCTCTGTACTAAGGACAGGAAAGCGTCATAACGTCGTCATAACAGATGGAAGCTAATCGCTTCACTGTCGGGCAATCATTAATACGCATTGGTGTACGTCCGAGTGAGCAATAACATTGGGTTTACCCCTCCACACAACTTCCTTTGTTTCTTTGGAAGAGTACAATCTAAAACCGCCCTTGTCATAAAATATATAAAGGTTATGAAAGCCTGAAATGTTTTCGAAGTGTTTTGCAAAAAAAAATGTTGCGTACTGTACTTATTATTGTTGGACTATCATTAGTAATATTGATATATTGACTATGACGATAGACAAGTTAATTTTTCTGGACAAATCTAATTTTTTTTTTAATATTCGCAATGTTGCTTTCGGGGGCGGGGTTGTTTATTGAGACATACTATATTTTATCCAATTTGGGAAAGATTAGGTAGATATTTCCAAAATTCATTATCTATTCTATTTAATATCCATGGAGCGGTTCCAATACAAATACTATACTTTTGGACGTCAATCGATTTCTTTTATTAATTTATTTATTATTACTAGCTGACACGGTAGTCGTTGTCTCGCCCCAAATAAAACAAAGTAGTCCTGAAAGATTCGAGGACTTCCAGCATTAACCCGCTAGGTTACGTGACGACTATCTAGTCGTTACGTAACCGAAACGAAACGTAAATGATTCAATGGCGATTGAAAATTGTCCAGCGAACTCAAACACACAAAATATTTTATCAAAGAGTACCTATTTATTGGCTCCAATTGTGCACCTATTTTTAAGGGATTTAATTTCTTACACACTACAAAATAAAGATTATGACAATGTCATGTGAATAGGAAACTATATACTTCAGATTCTAGACTCAAACTTCAAAATCACAATCTATTTCAATGTAATTTTTCACGGGCATTGTAGCCCGTGAAAAATTAAAAGGCTTCATTCGGCTCATTAAATAGATTACAGTAAGGGTCTGAGTAAATGATTGTCTAGTTAGACCCCCTTACCATAATCTGTTAAAATCTGATTCAAAGGACTAGTATCGTTTTATTTTTTAATTTGCCATTTTCATGTAGCGTTATAGGTATAAAGCTACGTGAACGTACGTAAAGTAAAAGTATGTAGGTGCGTACTTTGAACTAAACTGTTTTTGAATGGCTCAATTAACGGGTGACGTTAAGCTTGAAGATAATTCAACGTACAAGATAGTGAAAAGTAACATCTCTATATCAGTCTATATGTTTCAAAGGTGCAATGAATCGAATACATTTATTTGTTCATTTTTGCGGAATAACCAACATTGTACAATACATTTCGTACGCCACACTTACAACAATAGGTAAGTCCAAGTCAAGAGCGAACTCACAATTACTCTGCGAAAAAACTCTTTTATCATTTCGCAACAACGCTAAATACCCAAAACCCGCCAAAATTCACGAACACAGCATTAAATTCAAATACAAGGCACACAAAAAAACAAATCTGACGTAGGTGGTCTCGATTTTATAGCGTAAAATAATAAGGACACCTATGTGTTGGCTGTTATATAATAATGGGGGTACTATTTCTGTGGCCAGCGTAATAATGGTTGGTCGTTGGGTGGTCGGATTATAACGCAAAGCTATGGATTAAGCCACATCGACACGTGTGTATTCTGTGCCTTCGAGTGGCTTTAGGCGATTGTGCCTGATTATACAGCTTGTGATAACGTCAACGCTGTTTGGATTGTTCTTTTTTCAAAAACAAATGTACGGAGACTGTTTGTGTAGAAAGCTACTTGGTAATGCACTGTGACTGTATCATTGATAGTGAGTTTAATCACAAATACTGACCTGGGATTATATCACGGGTCGAGCCAAATTTTGTTTAAAAAAAACTTCTGCCGCATTTTAAGATCCCAGTGGCGCGGGGTACTTTACAATCATATAACAATCTATTTAATTTCGAAAAGAAAATCTATAAAACAAAAAAATAAGTTCCGAGGTATTATCTACCATTATACTTCGATCACCAACAAACCCGTCTGCAAAGCGAGACAATTATGTCATATCCCTCCAATATTGACACAACTCCATTGTGGAGGTCTTTTGTGGAGGCCCTTGTCCAACAGTGGACGCCATAAATCAGAACAACGCTAGTTGTCAGATTAAGGAATGCTGCCTCTGCAACTATTTTGCCGCTACCAGTTTAAAGTTTAAATATATTTTATTTAAATTAGATACTAAGGTTTATTTTTCTCCGTTGGGCTCTACGTAATTAACTATATTTACTCAGCTGCATATTTATAACTCGGAAATGCAAAAACTTTTGACCACGTAAGTTCACGCAATCTTTTGTGCCCTTTACAAATATTATCAATTTTTACGGAAGCTTTAATAATTTTATATCTAAAAATTCAAAAGCAGCTAACCGCCCACAAATAATTTCGGCTACCGTGAAACTCTAACGTGATTATTTTTTAAAGTTAGCAAATTTAAAATCTATAGCCCACTCCTAACAAAATGTTCCTTATTATCTTGACTGAAGGTATATAATCCATTGGTTTAGGATACGTGGGTTGTGGGATTTACTCTTGTATAACATCTTAAAGTCCTATTGAAAATGTGCAATGATCCGAGAAGAATTTCGGTAGACCCGTAGAGCCAACCCGTGTTTGCTTTGCGGACACCGATTAAAAATGAAATTCCTTTGGAAACTTTTGGCCTAACTTATATAATAGTATTAAATTTTGCCTACTAGTGTTGAATTTCTTAGATCCATCGAAATATGATGGATCTGTCGGCGTGCGTTTATATTTTTTTGTGAAATTGAACCGCCAAAGAGATTAATTGCATGCTTATAGTGAGTGCGTACATGTCAGTACGAGTGATCAACATTAAAAAATACGTGATGTTATGCGAAATTTAAGGTTAAATATAGCTAAGGTATTTTGTCATTGTTTTTACATTCGAGTGGCAATTTTTAACCCAATGGTAAGGTAAGGTGAGACACGGTCATAAGATTATAAACGTTAGGTCAATGTATCACGCGACGTTTTTAAACACCGGAAAATTACCAGCTAAAAGTGATGCAGAGTGTGGAGCAGCTAAAACATGGTTCTGGTCGTGACAGCGAAACCGATATATTGTGAATACGTCATTACATGTACGGTTCGGTACACACGGTATATTAACACATACTTTTAGTTTAACTAAATGGGTCTATCTTGTCTGAAATAAAAAAAAAAAACATTTTTAAAACTGTTTAGGTACACTCATTTGCTCAAATGCTAAATGATGTTTGAATAACCAAGACTACAGTTAACGCGCTAAAGGTCTATAATAGATTCGTCTTCCAAAGGCCGAATAGGTAAAATTTAACAAAAAGGGCTGCGCGGGGGCCTCTATCTATAATACCAAATGTGAGACTTAACACCACTTGGTTAGAGGTGGATTACTGTGTCGCTTCCTTACAACCTCTGTATTATACTTAAACTTTTCATATTTAAACTGGTAACATTACCGTCATCGCATATTATGAACTATAGCATAAGGGAAAGTTATCGTGATACAATGTTTAAAATCTTGCCGCTCCTCTGGTGTAACGACCATGGTCCACAATTATCAGATGATGTCTTAAACTGAGCCAGAAAATAATCACCACAAAATTACAGCCGCAAATTCTTACCAGCAAAGTTTACTCAAGGGTCAACTATTACCACAATTTCGTGGTAATCGTTGTGGTCGGCCGTGGTCTTGTGTTATGACACATTAGCGCGCATGCGTTGACAGCAGCGCAATTTGCAATTAGACATGGAAATAACACGCGCAGTGATGGGACCAGTATAGGGATGTGATCTATCGGTAAAATTTTCGAGTTTGGAGTTATTTTATGAAACTTTTGTGCTTCACACTATTTTGTATCGTTTCCAAGGCCTTTCAAATGTAAAATAAAATGCACCATTCTCCACCTCAAAATACTATAATTATATCAGCAGAAAGACTGTTGGACAAAGGCCTCCTCCTAAAATCTCAACAATTGCCAGTCTAGCGCTAACCGCATCCAGCGTCTTACAGATTGAGTTATATATTCAGTTTATATTTAAATAATAATAATAAAAATGATTTAATTCCTTTTCACAAGGAACAACAAGTACAGCTATCAGTAAATGAATTATTTTTCTCATTGTGAAAATCACCGCATTGGAAGCACTAAAACAAAAACAGTAGGTTGTATCTAGTTTGATTACTTTACTACTTGCCTGTACTACCTTGCATTTTTCCTATTTGTATTGGAAGCGACTTCGCGTCTAATCTGTTCCAATTCATGACCTCGAAACCCATTAACCAAGAACAATGTAGCCAGTACCAGTACATCGCATTCTCAATGCAAATATTCTACAAGCTGAATAGAAGTTTCTAATATATATGTTTTTGTTTTAAGTCTCCTTTATATTACTTAGCAACTGAAGAGATTTAGCTACATGGCCAGTTTCACTCAGCGGTACATCAATGCAGTCTATAGATGGGTGACCGTCAAAGTGGTTGCACAACTGAGCATCTCAGTCTTTCGGAGGGAACGTTAAGCTGAGCTTGACGTTCCTTGCGAAAGTTCTTGTGTTGAGAGTGAGCTGTCTGTCCAGATTGTTGTCGTTAGACAAATGTCGTTAAGCCATATCAGAGGCCTACTGGGTGGCTTGAACAACTCTGACATCAGATTACCCACTGCTCCAACAATAATAAAGAAGACAATCAATACCTTTATTATCATAATGGTTAAGATTTGGATCAGATACAAAGTGAACCTTTTAATGCCAAGCATTTCGGCGTGTTTTAAAAGACTCGACATTTGTGTAGCACATCACTAAACTGCATAGAGGTTGTGGTGTCTCGTGTTCACAAAATAGGTGATCATTATGTAATTCTCGGGTTCAGTATCACGGTCCCGTGTTCTGAGAACCTAGGCTCGTAGGAAGTGCTCCACTGTACCATGACTTTATATGTTATGGATAAATATGGCCTTATCGACTGCTAATATTATTTTGTATATACATTGCGTTGTCGAACGGTATTCTTAAGAAATATATTAGGATTTTGGCTTCCATAAACATTGTGGTTTTCCGATTTGATTCCCGATTAACTTTAGATAAGATATTTCTTGCAAAACATTCTGTCCCTAGTAGCCCGGAGTCAGAAAGTTGAAGATGTTGAAGGTCTTGCGCTTGATATTTTTCTGCTCGTGTGGGATTATAATTTTTTATGAAGTTCGCATATATCCTAGTAGATTGTCACTGTCTAAGAAATCAATCTAGTGCCGCTTCGTCAGCTTATTGAGTGAAGGATTAGATGGCGCCTCTAAATTTGGTCGATATGTGCAATGTAATAAAGTCTGAGTAATTATGGTGTTTGGGAACATTAGTAAAACGATTGCAAACAAATTTAAATTTTATAATTAATTAAATATAGTTAGCGAGGTATAAAATATAATATTTTATAGAGTGCTCCTGGGCGAAATCTTGTTACGGTAGCCAATCTCAACGGAGATTAGACAAATATGCAGCCCAGATTTTTAGATAATAATAATGTCGAATTTAGACCAGTGAACCAGTGTGCGCGCAAACACAGAGGCACTTCCTATTCCAGGTGGACATTGCGAGGGAACGTAGGGCGCTGGCAGTTCGATGTAACATGTTTGCACGTTGTAACAAACAAGTTAAAACAATATTTTTAAATGCTATTGTCAAGTGTTCTAGACGTGCAGCCTCTGGACCAATTATACTCAGCGGACTCTCAGCGCACTACGGGTGTAATATAGTAATGTGTTCAGGATGTTGATGGGGCTACCCCGTTTCTGCAGTGCCTCTGGCATGCTCACGTAGGCACACGTAGATGGTTTCCATGCCATCATCCGGAATAAATCCGCTTGATTGCTCTGCAGAGTTCGGAGCAGCTCCAACTGTATCCAGAAAACCATAGCAGGGAGGTACGAGGCTCCACTATTGTATGTTATTGCTAAATATTAGATGTAAGACGAACACCTGTCTAATCTCTAAGTAATAAAATTACTGACATAAGGTGTAAGATCTTTTTTTTTTTTTTACTAACCCACTATGGATGTAATTAGTCCGAAATACCTACCCGACCAAGCCCTCGCAACACAGGGAATCCTAGGGCGAGGACTAGACCACCCTTAATTATGTATTGATATTTCATTGGAAGTATACTTAAACTTACTTATGAAACTTAATATTCTTATCAATTTTTCATGAGTTTACCTCAAAAGCCAATATTGCTGGCATAAACTTGCTGGCTATCTTCGACCGGTATTTTTATCGTTCAACAAATTAATTACCGGTACTAGACCGGTGGTATCGGTATCATTAGTACCATATTGGTGTCGCTCTTACATTTCACGTGGCCTTTATCTTATCTAAAGAGGACGTGCGGGCGGTATATAGGCTGCTTCATTGTTGTTGTTCCTCAAAAATTTAATGAAATTACACCTTATTGTTACTACACAAAGTAGAGTTTTGATTGATGATAATCGATTTTTTCTAACAATTTTCTCGTAGGCAGTAACATTCAAATTTGTACTTTATATGTAACGATGATAAAGTTCTTTTTTTATTGGTTTGTCATGGTTTTTCCGGTAGTTTTACAACATGAGCGGTGTCAAACGACAATGGGCAACTTGTTCCCTGATAGGTATGTAAATAAGTATGTAGATGGATGACTGGTCGGTGACCAGTTAGTGGTTAAGATAAGAAAATTGGTGGAGCGTTTTACATACTGAAAGGTTACTAGCGGTCATGTATTGGTGATAATAAAAGTAGTTCGAGGCTGAATGTATATTTTTGAAGTGGAAACTTCTTTAACGGCGTTGTGCACATTTTGAGGATGGGTAAAAAATGTCAAACTCGCGTCAGGACACGTGACCTGATCGAATATTTGTAAGACGGAGGGTCTTTTCTTTAAGTCACACTTGCCGTTTATACTCTCCCATGACCGCATTTTTTAAGTCAAAACATTAGCAGCAATTTTTTACAGCCGACGGCCTAACCAAATTAAGTTCTTTTTTTTAAATTGATTCCTACCATAGGGAGGGAAGCAATTACTATGAGTCTTTACCGCCCAAAGATGGGAAATAGCATCTACCACGCGCTACTCGGATCAAATAGTAGATCAATTGGTAGTGCTCCTGCCTACGAAGCTGGTGGTCCTGGGTTCGAATCCCGGTAAGTGCAAATATTTGTGTGATGAGCACGAATATTTGTTTCTGAGTCATGGATGTTTTCTATGTATTTAAGTATTTATCTATCTATATAAGTATGTATACCGTCGCCTGGTACCCATAGTACAAGCTTTGCTTAGTTTGGGGCTAGGATGATCTGTGTGACATTGTCCCTAGATATTATTATTATTATGAGAAATGAAATAATAGTTTTAGTCAATTATAATGCATTTTCAAGTAAGTTTCTTTTCTTTTTCAACATTGGTAGCAGTATCGTATCGAAATGACGTGAAATGAATATATTCATGTTGGATTTATTGTAACTATTGAGTGGCTTGTTGGTCTAGTGGTTGATGACTCTGTCTGCTAAGCCTGAGGTCGTGGGTTCCATCACCACTCAGGGACTCTACCGGCTAAGTGGCCGAACATCGTTTCCGTAAATGGCGTTCAAATAAATAAAAGTTAAAAATTACTTAATCAATCGTTAAATCGGCTTCCATGACCATATGTGACGTCATAAATGGTCCGGAATCGATTGTCAACGTTGAAGCCGATTTAACGATTGATTAAGTCATTTTAACCTTTATTTATTTGAACGCCATTCACAAAAACGATGATCGGCGACTTAGCCGGTAGAGCCCCAGGCCCAGGACTAATCACCGATGTCTGGATGATAAAGATGATTAATATAAAGAATGTTTATCAGTCCGGTTACCATAGCACAACGCTGCTTAGTTGGGAATCAGATGGCAGTGTGTTGGTTGTTATTATTAATTATTATTGTTGTTCGAAATAATCAAATTTTAACCAACTTCAAATTAAGAAGATTACCAATATGACTGTCTATTTTCTTTGTTTTGTATGTGTGTTACGCGATTTCTCAGGTGGGAACCGATTGTGAAAATTATTGTTGTTTTGAGTATTGGATGTTTTCGCATTTAAATTTTATTGACATTAGTTGTGATGTTATATGTTTTATTCTTATTAAAACTGCACCCATTGTAGTGAATTGAATCCCTGTGTTGCGGGGTACCTTACAAACATTTAATTCACAGACAAAAAGTTATATCCAGACTCAGAACAACTATTTATGGATCACACAAATATGTTCCTTGTTTAAAAAGCAGTAGATAATTATAATTAAATTAATACCAAATCCGTTTTATAAAACATAGCTCTGCTAGGGCACATTAACTTGAATTTGTATGCTTTATATATCAGAATAAGAGTTAAGTAAGCCGACTCTTGTTTGCCTCGACTCGCCGACCACTGCGATAAAGAATAATTATAAAAAGTAAGGTTTTGTATCAGTCTTATGATAAAATAAGTACATTGTCTGTACTTATTTTGTCATAAAATTGACACAAAACCTTACTTTTTATAATCATTCTTATTCGCGGTGGTTATCCTAGTATTAAAGGTCTTAAAGTCGTACTTTACTAACTAAAACTAAACAAGAGTCGGCTTAATTAACTCTTGTTTAAATACATTTTTACCGTAGGGATGGACACCTAAAGATGCTTTCTGGAGTGCGGACACGCTCAGAAGTGATACCAATTTTTCGGGCGCCCAAGTACAGATAGACAGCGAACCTAGGTTCTTAAGTCACTAATCGTTAACGGCTAAGGGTAACAGACTTAGAATTTATTTACCTTTTTCATAAAATAGACAAAGTAAGGCATTTAAAAACCATTAGCTAAATAACACTGCAGAGCTCCCAAACAGTAACTGCTCTCAAAGTTAGTTAAGATTTTGATTGTAGTTGAAATTAATTAAATTATTAGATTAGGAGTTTGATTGGATTACAACTTGCCTGTTCTAAGTTTCCCATGGACTTTTGACACTCTTGAATGATTTAACTTTTTGTTTACGGTCTTATGTAAGAGTAGAAGACTCCGTTAACATAGTTATAACATAAAAATTTATAATATATTTATGAAATATACAGAATTATTTGTATTACCTTGTTTAAAATCAATCAAGAATAAAATCTCATCACCTCAAAGTTTACTCTCTTATTCACAAGTGATCGGCGATGTTAAGCACCTGGACACGCGGTAGGTCTATAGATGGGTGACCGTCAAAGTGGTTTACTTCTTTTGTAAAGTCACGCGTGATACAGGGACAAATATCAATTCCGCGGGCGTCGTCTTTTATAAGAAGAATAGGAAAACATATAGTATACTTACCTGAATTATGTAATATATATATAACTGTCTTTGGTAAACTGTATATTGTAGTGAGAAAAGAAATTATATTATTATTATTAAGTATATTATTATTAAATTCTTTCAACACTGCGTGCAGAACCTATGGCTTTACGCGTGCTCCTAAGCACGAGGAAGAATCGTTTTTCTTGACAGAAAAATCCCTATCACTTTTTGGCCAGCCTACCAGTAGACCAACGGCAGCATTATTTAACATATACAATGTAAGCTAATTTGATTTTTACACATCCAAAAATAAAAAGACTCACATAGGAATTTTTTTTATTTTTGGAATATACTAACAAATTTTACACGACTTAGTAAGAACAGGATTTGAGTGAATCATATACGTAGTTACATGAAACAGTCTTGGAAATTAATCCTACATCGTTGGTCTAGCGGTAGCGTCTTCAAACGCAGATAATGATGTCCTTGGTTCAAAACCCAGGATGTGCTAAAACGTGATTTTGGGGAAATATGTATTATAATTCAAAAAATTCTCAGTATCAGCCTCGGAGCTCGGAGAGCACGTAAAGCCGTCGGTCCTGTACCTGACTTCTTTCCGGTCGTGTCGCTAGTCGTCCCATCGGATCATACGAACGATGGAATAGAAAGTGTCTGTGTTTTTGCGTACACAATTGTGCACCACAATAAGTCCCGCGGAGATGGCTAGTCTTCATTGACTAGTCACTGTGGCTGAAATTGACCAGGAGGACATTATTATTGTAATTAAAGCTAAATGTACTCGTAGTTCTACATTCCAAAATTGCCGCACAATAATACAATACATATACATATACATATTTAGTCACTTCAGTAACTACACTTCCTTATTTAATAATTTTATAATATTTATTGGTATAGATTATGTAATGGTTAGGTATGATATATAGGTACTATCCAATATGTGACTCCGCACAAAGATCTACCTTCGATACAAAGGACTTCGGCAAATCCCGGCCTGTGATGGACAAAAATTTATTACTATTTAAAAAATTAATTATAATATTTAAAATCCCTCCATGCCTTTTATTTCCTTGTACAACATGGGAAAATGATTTCAATTCTTAAAAGTAAATCATCTGGCTGCTTTGGTCTTTTGAGCCGTTGGGGAAATATTAATTTTTCCAGTCATGCAGTTATTATTATATTGTCATTGTCAGAGGTGTTATAATTTCACTGTATTGAAATATGTATTATTTGCATACATAATATTATCCTCAATAGTCAAAATATAAATCAATAGTATATATGGTATGTTGATTTATAAATCAATGAAGGAATCAATTCTTCATAGTAATGGAAACACTTTTTTATCTGTCATATTGAACTGATTGTATTTTGATTTACATTCGTGTTTAGGATTGCTTGACTTCCATCGTCAATGTTTTCTTGTGGCTTGTATATTTACGACTACCTTTGGCTTTTTTTCTGGATTCTGTTTTCGACTTCCCGACTGACCCCGGCTTTCTTGGACCTTGGATCTACGCATCATGATTTAACTCTGCTATTCGCACCTCGAACCACATATTTTGTCCTAAGCAACTATGGCCGCGGTATTTTTTTTGAATAGGTGTGAACTTACCACGGTTGTCATAAACATATATTAACCTGTTTTACTTATTTATACATAAAAAGTAGTAAAATTATTACAAAATTCGTTCCATGATCTAATACAATATTGAAATCTTATTGACCTTATACGCCTTATAATACATAAATCGCATATTTTACATAACAAACAAATATATAGGGCGATAGAATATTAGTACCCCTTCAAAATGCATATTGTTTTATTTATGTCCAATAAAGGCCATGTTTGTATGGGCCGGTTGCCGATCTCCTTTCAGGCAGATCAGTTAGACCTGAAGAGGTATCACACCGATACACTTTCGGAAATTAAATATCTTTAACTTTCACTATATCTTTAACTGTCATTTATATTGAATCATAAATATAAATGACAGTAATTTTTTATTGCAATTATAATTGCACGTGATAGTAGCGGAGTTCAGCCTAAAATTGTTATATTTAGGTATTTGTAATATGGTTATTAGTTATTTATTTGCAAAATTTAATTTACTATTGGTAATTTTAATGGTTAGGACCCTTAAAATTATATTTTCAAAAATCCTTACTGATATGCTTGTAAGAGCTAGTTTTGAAGATAAGTCTTCAATAAATATATGAGAAAATATAGAATATTCACATGAATACTACCGAAACCACAAAGATTTATATCATAACAACCACCTATATTTAATTACACCGTAGCATTCGCAAGTATTGCGTTGCAACAGAAATTATGTTTTGTTACACAACAATAAGAATCAGATTTCGTTAGAGTTATAAAAATACAAAAATCATTTATTATTATTCAGTAGCGATGGGTTACGTCATCAATATGGTCTCCACCGACTCGTATGCATACCATTGCGTGTTTTCTTATGGTTTTCTATATGTCTCCAGACCGTTGAGTAGCAATGGTAATCGTGTTGAGTTTTAAGAGCGTGTTTTATTGTCATGGGGTAGATGGGGTCCCAGTCCGTACCATTCGCGATTGACCGTCGTGTGCCCCATGCGACCTTTCACCTTAGGGGACAGAACAATTTAGGACATAGAGTGGCTCATATTATTACGGCGGTATTTTTTTTAACGGACCTTTGGGACATAAGAGAAAAATTACAAAAGATACGTGACGAAAACAAGTTCTTCATAGATTCTGCGTCGTGTACTACGCGTATTATTATCATTTGTAATATGATTAAAATGAAATCATCGATCAATCAATGACATTTTGGAAGTGAAGTTTCTAAGGTGGCGATTTCTAATCGATAAATGGGCAATATTTTGAGATGTATTTTAAGGGTGTGTTACATTTAGACTAATTTCGGTACACGAGAAAGAAGAAGAATAAGACGAAGAAAAAAAGATTGTTATTTATTCTGACGAAGTGTGTTAACACAAAGATACAAAACTCAGACAGAATAAGATAATAGCGCGACATCATCACATTATTATGCGCGTTGTTGAATACGCCTGACATGCTACATGTATTTAGCTGAGGTATCATTGTACATATACGTTGTAATATTTTGGAAAGTTCCACTACTATCAAATGAACGATGTTGCACATTTCTTTTTAATTCACTTCCTGGGATAAGTCGTCTATTTTTCGTCTATTGAGTTCAAAATATAAAAATTAATACCACCAAATCTGCAAAAAAAACTATCTATCTACCTGATGATAAGCGGTATCCCTAGCCTATGAATGCTCGCAATGCCAATTATATCAATCACAAATTGCTGACCTATCCATCTCCGCTTTGAAATTAAGGAGGTACTTAATCATAGAAGTTTGAACTAGTTTTATTGGTGCTCTTTGGGTAAAGGTTGCTACTGGAACTCAGATACAAACTGGAGCACAATAAAAACTGCATGGTGCTGGACTATCATTTGAAGGAATTATTTCTAGAAATGGTACTTTAAATCACCAAGATTATTTGGTTATATTGACTTCTACAGGATGCGTTTTTTTGCCAACTAACAACCAACCAACACGGACGGAAATCTATTAATAAACAAGTACAAGTGTGTGTAAACCAGCAAAAAAGTGTATCCTGTAAGTATTTGAGACGTAAAGTATAGCAAAAAAAGAAAACATTGAAAGCGACTCCACACCTCCGACCAACCTATAACTCAAACTCAATATGAATAACTATCACAGATTACAGTATTGATAAATGAATGTATGGCACCAGTCAATTGCAGAGCAGGAGAAAAAACTATGAATAATAATTTATATAGTTTTATGGCAAATCACGGATCGTTGCTAATGGCTGACCAGCACTAGTTCGTGGGGTCTTTTATTACATTTTTTGGATGGCGATTAATGAAACGAGCCTACAGCTTCCGGAGAATGGGCCTCATAAATTATGTTGGACAAACAGTAATGTTTCGCTTTGATATGCATAGAAATTAATGGATGCCCAGTATTGATGCCTATTGATTTTTCTGTTTATGATGCTAGAGTTAGAAAGTTATGGTCTTTTTCGTAACAGAATCATATATTAAATATGATTCGGTTACGAAAATCTTTGGTTAAATATATCCAATTACTATTCATATATGTAACTAGCTGTGGCCCGCGGTTTTACCCGCGTTAAACTTTATAAATTATCATAGCTACGGGGGAGGCCCCGTAGTTGATAGCGTGATAATATTTAGCCCATATGTTGACCCGACCTCTAGTAATATTCATGCAAAATTTGAAGTAAATCCATGCAGTACTTTTTGAGTTTAGCCCGGACATACATACAGACAAACAGACAAAAATTCTAAAAACTATATTTTTGGTTTCGACATCGATTGTAGATGACGCCCCAAGTCTCCTTTAAAAAAAATTTCAATGTACAGTTTTGACTTTCCTACGATTTCATTATATGTATAGATAACTGAATGTACGTGTCGCGCAGCGGCTAAGATAGTCGCCTCGCCACTTCGTGTCACGGGTTCGAATCCCGCGCAGGACAACTATTTGAGTGGCCCATAAATAGGTAGTTGTTCTGAGTCTGGATATACTTTGTGGCAGGTATTAAATTTCCTAGTGCGGGCGTTGTCCTTTAAAAATAATAAAACAAGACTAATCTGAGTAAGCGTAAATAAATTCCTAATGGTCAAATTTCAGCTATGCCGTTAATTCTAAGCAGAGACAAGTAATTTGTTCAGGACATATCGTAGTGGACAGGTGCGTGCGCTAATTCAGGTGCACTCTCTATTACCTCACTTTCATAAGCGGATGGTTCGAAATAAACTGAAGACCCCACGCCCAACTGCTTTTGTGACGGGATTAATCTCATACCTAGCCATGAAACAAAGAATATACATATTCTTTGTCAGAGATGTCCTTGTAAAATATATTTTTTGCGACTATTTATCCATTCCTCCTATATATTCAAATAAACTTTAACAGGATTTAACTAATACATCATACTCGCTGGACGAGAATACGACCGCGAACGCGCTGCGACCACCAGCGTCCCTTATGACCCTTTGATTCATTCATATCAATGAAATGCCCTCTCCGAACCTAAATCTGACGAGAGGCCCGCGTCGCGTATTAACGTACAGCGAAAGTTGCACATAACATCCCCAAAACAAAACGATCCTCTGACGCATCTCACCGTCAGTAACCGCTCAGAGTCGAGGCTCGTACCCCAAAGGGATACCTCCTACGCGGATACTTAGTTAGTAGTTTTATTTGCTAGACGGCTTTAGCCCTCGCTCGCCTCTATTGTCTAGTGAAGCAGTGAAAGCCTGATAGGCTATATAAACGTCATCTTAAATAGTTTAATAATATCACAAAACCGTTTCTTAGTCATAAAAATCCATTTTCACTATTACGCAACATTAAGAAAATTACAAGATGACATGATAAGTAGGGTATGCAATAAACATTCATTTATAAGTCTTACAATATTATTATAAGGATTCAACATGGTAAAGGACATCAAGAGGTTATAAAAGACACAATTAATATCATTGTGTAATCAGTATCTAATAACACGGACGCACACAATACGAAGATACACTTGGTAAATACTAGAACTGAGACAATCAAGAATTAAATAATCATAAAGCATAGCTTTACTAGCCTCTATAAATTAAAGCCTTATCTAGAAGTGACAAACACAAGAATGACTTAATTAAATAGAACGCAGTCCTTATCTGAGAACACGTAATCAAAACGGACATAGGTCTAGCGAAAGCAAATAAAAAATGTTAAGTAATTTGCTTTGAAACTGAGAGTGTGAAAATATGTGCTAAGATTTTTATGGTAGGAAGAGATAACGACACGTTACGACGATTTGGGAAAATTTTGGTATTATGGTAAGATATGATATTAAATGTAAAACGACTTAATTGATTAAACACCAAGCAATACGGTATAGTGATATCAGCCTTTTTGAGTCAATAAATATAAGTTACGAATAGTAATTAGTATAAAATACAAAAAATATATAGTTTAGTACAAATTTTAATTACAAATGTATTCATTTATAGATCTTTGCGTGTAGCACCTCCTTAAAATAAGCTTCTAATGTTAATTTTCAACAAAATTTATATAAATAAAAAAATATGGTTTATTTATCTCGTAAAAGTTCATATATAAACGACATTGCGATGTATAAACATTTTTTGCTTAGTGAGAACTTTAGAGAGAGCTGGAGTTTGTACTAGGCTCTAAACCTTTATGACCGATCTCCAGGCATTCTCCAATCTTGCGTGTCGTATAAAATCAGTAAGAATAGTAGCTCAGCTGAAACCTATAATAACTAGTGATGTAATACAAACACATATTAATATATCAATTATTTTTCACATGGCACAGATTATAGAAACACAGACAAAGAGTTTCCTATAATCTGTGCAATTCTTGAAAGTTTCAGTCTCATTCGAGCTCTCCACGAGTTAGCAACCCTTGAGAATGGTCCGTGAAGGACTAAAACACGCGTTGGGTCTCCTAATGTCGCATGTCATTTTCTTTTTATAGTGTCCTTTTTGCATGTGCATATTTTTGCGGGCGGGAGGGCGGTGCATGCCGGCATGGTTAAATTCACAATTAGCGCGGAATGAACTCTACATATTGATTTTGTATTTTGAATTCATAAATAATATATAACTCTAATTGATACGATTAATTCTAACGGCTTACTCTGAACAGCATGAAAAGGATCACAGCGTCCACATTAAATCAATCTCCCCTATAATTCAATAAATAATAGAACACGTTTAACAATAATCTTAAATACATCATTGCATCAAGAATCTGAGACAACTAATTCTTAAGCAAACAGAGTAACAATATTTACATACATACCTGTACTGATAACAGTGATGGCATCTCTTAACAATCGTTGCCTGTTCCCCGCTAAGATAAAAGGGACTATGATAAAACCTATATCAATATGGTCAAAGGCAACGCCTGTGTTTATTTTCCTATGTTTGATTTGTAATTAGACTTTCCCGTCATTAAGTTTATAACTAATTTATTTATAATCTACTGTAAGGCAGATGTAATGTGTGTCAGTTGTTTTGTTCAATAGTCACGTTGCCTTGCTTGCAGAATATTATTATGATCTGTGATTAATATCGAAATCTTTAGATGACGTATATTTATTGGATGGAAATGACGTATATACCGTTGAACGGGGTGGTAAAAATATATAAATGTAGGAGTAAATATATAAATAGATACAAAATTGAACTTATTAATGGCAATAATGGGTATATCTCTGTTCAATAACTCTATTCACCCACTCTATTTTCCTTGGCTTATTGGGAATTATCATAGATCTATTTTTTGTTGCCTCTGGAGGCAGAAGAGATAGCGGCCCACGGGACGGGAAGTTGTAGCCGCTACTCATGGACATTCGGAATGCCAGGGGGCACAACAAACCGCTGCCTACCGTAATATTAATACTCTTTTTAATCCTCGTTTAAAGAAGGACATGTCCTAGCGCTGAGGAAAGACCGCAGCAGGTAATTCATTCCAGAGCCTTTACGTACGTGGGATGTATGAACGCTGGTAGTGCCTGACGAGATCGCTTCTAGGTGGTACGGATGATCTCTACTGCGAGTGCGGGTGGTACGATGATAAAAAGGGGACGATGGCACCAGCTAAAACAGTTCCTCGGAGCATTCCCCGTGAAACAGATGGTAGAATAATGAACATCAATCAATGTTTGAAACGTAGTATCACAAATGGCGCATATTTTCCGCAAAGCAGCGTTATCTCAACGCGGAAGCGTGGACAGAACACAGTAAGCAGTTCTAACCCACGGAGCAGCGGAGCAATGGTCGCACAGACAATTTGAGAGGCAGCAAAGCGTTAAGATCGTTAACTCATCCCGCACATGACGTATGTCATTTGGACGCAAGTTAATGTGCAAGGTGGCGACTGAACCGAAACTGCGAATGATTGCTTCTCTGGGTTTTTCAATACTTTATCGCAAAAGCAAGTAAGGGTGTAAATGTTAGGCTCCAGAGCTAGGTCACTGTAGTCATTTCAGTTACGGCAACCTATCTCAATATTAATCAAACAATTGTGCGCAAAAAAGTGCACTCGATGTTCCCTCAATCTCATTACAACGACAATACGACACGGCTGGACGTAAGGTCCTTGAAGGCTTAATATATTTTCTGGGGCACGTGGGTATACTCAGGCTGCTATCATCACTGCGTGTTTTCGTTCCAAATAAAATTCAATTACATTTTTTGAATCCGGGTTCTCAATACTTCGAGGAAATATTATCACTCAGAAAAGGGGAATCACTGTGTTTATGAGTACTATGACCATCATACTGCGATCGCTAATGTGATATGTTATTTTTTCCCGAAATCATGTTTTGGCAGAGGTAGTTATGTCCACCAGTGAGTGCTTTTAGCTGCCCATGTTTCTGCTTTGGTTTAGCAATAGCAGACTCAGTAGCAGCCCGGACTATGGAACTTGCCCATATTATACGTCAGTACCTAGGAGAGTACGTAAAGCGGGGCTAATCTTAACGGAGACTATCCAAATATGCAGGACATGTTATCATCCAATGTGATGGGTTTTTGACACGACTGGGAAGAAAAAGCTCCCTATTTGATAATATGATGTATAGACATATTTGTTCTTTATTCTAGGTACATAATTTTTAAAGGCATGGCGTAGACTGAATATGTGCAAAATATATTTTTCATTTTATTCAAAAATCGGATACATTAGTTTATAATCTAAACAATAGAAAAGTTGTGCATTACATTTGAATGACTATTGATAAAAAAGAAAGAAAGAGATTTATAAAAAACACTAAAGGATTGGGCTAAAATAAATTCGCTATAATTCAACCTATTTGTCGGCAAATTGTAACCTAATTGTATACATAAAAATATAAATCTAATGCACGACATTTTAACTATAAAAAAACGATTATATAACAAAAAAAATGTGTTTGCACATATTAAGCCTATGCAATATAATATAAAATAAGCCAATGCTCAAGTCGAAAGTCTTCGACCAGTGTGTGTTGCCAGTGATGACTTACGGAACAGAGACGTGGTCACCCAAAGAGCAATGGAAAGGGCTATGCTTGGAGTTTCCCTGCGAGATCGAATCAGAAGTGATGAGATGAAAGAGAGAGAGAGGCAAACCAAAGTAACCGACATAGCCGTAAGAATTGCCAAACTGAAGTGGCAGTGGGCAGGGCACGTAGCTCGTAGAGCCGACGACCGCTGGGGCAGAAAGGTTCTCGAGTGGCGACCACGAACCGGAAGACGCAGTGTGGGCAGGCCCCCTACAAGATGGACCGATGATCTTGTGCGGGTTTGCAATTGTGGAGATCTTTGGGGAGGCCTTGGAGCAGCAGTGGACGTCTTTCGGCTGATATGATGATGACGATGATGAAGCCTATGCAATGCCCTTAATAGAGTAGCATCTACGACACCGGCGCTACTATTTGCGTAAGGTTATATAGCTATTATAAAAACTATCTTTAATAGAAGTACAGTAAAATCTTTGATATCTCAATGAGTATTTTTTTTTTTTTTTTTTTTTTATTTATATAGAGCATCCTAGCCCCAAACTAAGCAAAGCTTGTACTATGGGTACCAGGCGACGATATACATACTTATATAGATAGATAAATATATATATACATAGAAAACATCCATGACTCAGAAACAAATATTCGTGTTCATCACACAAATATTTGCACTTACCGGGATTCAAACCCAGGACCACCAGCTTCGTAGGCAGGAGCACTACCAACTAGGCTATGGTGACCGTCAATATGCAAAATTCTTGAATATAATCGTCTGCGCGTGCACATGCACTCTCTGTTCCTATGGTTATTATAAGAAGATACTCATAGATGACTAGTCTACGTTGAAATCAACAAGTTAGGCCAAAATTCATAAACACATTATAATTACACGATATGGCAAACATTATTACTCCAAACCCTGTTTATTACCGTTACCGATTTCCAAGAAAAAAATGTTATATTTTTACAATAATAGTTAAGCTCATTTCCATCATCGCTGGCTTAATGGCTTGTAGTCATGACCAACCAACGGGTTTGGAGACAATAGGTGAACTGTACTGTTGTACTATAGGGTTGCCCTAATTCAGTTATATTTTTATTTATTATTTTATTTGACTTTCATACGATTTTATTATATGTATAGATTGAAGTGAAGGCATTGGTTATCGTAGTATCTGAATCATATATGCTGTAAAGTAGGTCTCCCACTTAGCCTAACAACTATTGTCTGATGACTATAGTGCTCTCCAAAGCACAGAGATGCTCAGAATATAAACTTCACTAGCGGTCACATGAAATCCGTACAAAATGCATACAGCCTACTTGATGGTAAGTAATTACCATAGCCTATAATGCGACACATGAAGCATCACACGTGTTTTCCAACGCTCCCCCTTTAATAATTAACGAGATACACAAGTTTTATCTAGCTAGATAATATTCTTGCTTGTTATCTTATTTGTTTAAATGCTTCTTTCTTAATGATTAAGTTCAAGATTTTTCTCATTGTTAATTAGTACATAACTGTGTTTACCTTTAAGAATTTTGTCACTGTTTCCTTATCAAATATACCTATGTTTTGTAAAACTATTATTTAGTGTATTCAAATTATGTTGTATCTAATAAAAAAAATTAATTCATACATAATATTAATTAGGAAACTAAATTGAGTATATTGGAACACATTCTTTATTTTTAATTAAGAAGAACCAAATTGTACTTTAAAGCCAGAAATATTTGAATGTGGTGGTTTTGGCAGCCCTGAGATATGTGACAGGAGACATACACATGACCGGTGGGCATGCGCTCGATCAGCACTAGCCGTGACGATTGTTTGGTTTAGAAACTATACAATATTACTTGAGATAACTAAAGTCGTTATTAGCGCTCCTGTCTAATAATGACCAATTTTATTTAAAATTAAATTCATTGAAAGCCGGTCACATATTCTATCCAGTGAGTATGGTTAAGCTCAGTTGAGCTTAAATATAGGGCACGAGAGTGTGCGAAAAAAAAGATACACTCTATTCGATGGCCCACTCTAGTACTCAGATGGACCGTGCACGACCGTACGCGACATTGAAGAAGTCAAGCGCAGGACTGACAGCTTTTTGTGCACGGTAACATGACCAGTTTCCAGACACTGGGATGCTAATAGGTGTCTGGGATCCCAATAATACTTTCCGTGATTTAATTATTACATTATCTGTGTATGAATAAGTAAGAATAAGAAATATTCATAATATTAGTTATAATTACTTACTTTCTCGTTATTATAGCGAAATAATAACGAGAAAGTAAGTAATTATAACTAATATTATGAATAGGAAAGTCTGTTCTTCTTTCCATTTTGTTAAGAAGATAATTTGACATCTGGGCCTCTACCGGCTAAGTCGCCGAACATCGATTTCTTAAATGGCGTTAAAATAAATAAAGATTAAAAATGATTTAATCAATCGTTAAATCGGCTTCAACGTCGACATTCGATTCCGGACCATTTATGACGTCATATGTGCTCATGGTAGTCGATTTAACGATTGATTAAGTTATTATATTAACCTTTATTTATTTGAACGCGATTTAATAAATCGATGTTCGGCGACTTAGCCGGGAGACCCCTAGGGCTGGACATAAACTAATTGAATATCAACACCTAACGGCAGGAAAAGAGGGATGCACCGTGTTGAATGAAAAATGCTAAGCCACTTAACTGATTTTACAAGCGCGCAATGCACAGAGATATGTAAGTGTTTAGATATAAAAATAATTTATCCTGGAAAAGAAACTGAAATATGTCTAGGGACAATGTCACACAGATCATCCTAGCCCCAAACTAAGCAAAGCTTGTACTATGGGTACCAGGCGATGATATACAGACTTATATAAATAGATAAATACTTACATATATACATAGAAAACATCCATGACTCAGAAACAAATATTCGTGCTCATCACACAAATATTTGCACTTACTGGGATTCGAACCCAGTACCACCAGCTTCGTAGGCAGGAGCACTACCAACTAGGCTATGGTGACCGTCAGTAGTCCAAATAGTTACAGCTCCGATATAACGTGAATTCTCATCGTAACTACGCGTTACTTATAAAGAGAACGGATGGTTTATATACATCCAGAATTTGAAATATTCGAAATTAACTGGTACAGTACTGTAGCAAGATAGAGAGACAACTTTTAATATACGTATACTCATTATATCGTGAGAGCCTATTAACGTCCACTGCTGGACATAGGTGACCCCAAAAGGATAACTCCACAATGGATTTGTGCCCATAATTACACACAAACTGGACCAACAAAGGACCCAACGCACATTACCTTGTTCTCACTCCACTCACTCACTTCTTACACACAGCCCTACACACTGTACACACACTCCCACTCACATACCGTCACTCACATAGGATCTTTTAATATATATCTATTATTTTGCATGTTTCGTATGTATATCATAATAAGCATTCACATCACCTAAAACAACACGTTTCACCTAGTTTTTAGAATTTTCTGGAGAGAGCCTGGAGATCTGTAGTAAGTACAGGTTTCGACCTAGTTCAGACTCCAGACTCTCACAAGGACCGTTTTTCTTTCAAGCAAATTGTAAACCTGCTGTTTTCTGTAATTCCTTGTGAGATGTGAATAAAAATTTACCATTTTTATTATTATTATTATTAATTTGGAGGGATATTACATAATCACGACGCTTGACAGACGGGTTGGCGATCGTAGTATGTTGTTCATGGTACACAGAAAGACGTTGCTGCCCATTCTCTGTTTAATATTCCGTCCGGTCAACTGCTACGTCCCCACAGGATAAAATGGGTATTCTTTGCCGGCAGCCACACGGCACTTATTATGCGTAAATTAGTAGTATATCTGTTCGCTGAAGTATCTTACTTAACATTTGAAAATAGACGGCAATTTAGCGGACCTACAGTTGGTGCTACCTCACTTCACTATCAAAATTGTCGTTACTGCTCACAAACAATGTCAAGGTTTACACACTGCCGTACAGTAACTAAACCACCGTTGCCGAAAAGTGTCTATCAAGGTAAATGAGACTTTATTATGAAAGGATACAGAAGCATTTTCCATGACCAATATCACGTTATTGTGACGTTTTAGCCTGTGTGCGGCAGCACAGGTGATGGGATTCGATAATTATATTGTCATTCTATTAAGATGATCCTTTTAAAAGAGAGATGAAACGTAGAATTTTACGTGGTCTCTTTTGAGGCACGTGGGTGAGTTATACCAGTTATTTTCGGACTTTATATAACAATAACACTTCTAGCTCCACTCTGAAACTCAATATAATATAATATTAATACCAATTAAACTGTCTAGCCACCATGTCCTAAAAAAGTCATATTATAGTATAATATAAATTCAGTCAAGGTTTACGGCTGGCCTCAGTCATACCCAGTTAAAACCACATCCCATACAAACCGTTCAACGAGACCATTTAAGTTCAATCATACTCGAACCACGGAGCTAGTAAATTGGAAGATCATGGAACGGTACCAAATATTAGTTCGCCCAAGTGCATAGGGCGCAACCGTCCACTTGCGTAGAAACACTCGACATTGGTAAGTGTTGTCTCCTTCGCGTGGCAAGACATATTCTTGGTACACGCTCTAGTAAACTAAAATAATCTCAAATTGACCAAAAGTTTCATATAAATTATGCATATTTATTATGTTTATAGCATATTAGTTCCGCTACAATTATTTTGGTCTAAAACATATTTAATAATATAAATAGATGTTAATTGGTAAGTAAACCATTCTTTTTATTATTTAATAAAGTACTAAGTACTTTATATGTATTACAATCGAGTCTAGAGCCTAATAATTTCTTTTTTTACTAACCTAAACTTCTACATAAACATAATAAATTCTAAGAAACAGTCCACCGACTTTCCTTAGTCATATTTGTTAAGGGGAAGATACTCACATGGGGCCGGATATCACGTGGTCGTGGGTTTAATTCCCACCCGCACTTAAATTTATTCAATTCATTTTAAAGTTTTCTGAAACATTGTTTTCAGTATAGCATGTTTAAAATGCTAAAATTAATAAATGAAATTATAGTTAATATATATATAAATTATCACAGCTCCTACTTTGTAAGTGATAGCGTGATAATATGTAGCCTATATGTTGACCCGACCTCTTAGTAATAATCATGCAAAATTTGAAGTAAATCCATGCAGTAGTTTTTGAGTTTAGCCCGGACATACATACAGACAAACTGACAAAAATTCTAAAAACTATATTTTTGGCTTTGATATCGATTGTAGATTACGCCCCAAGTATCTTTTTAAAAAAATATTCAATGTACAGTTTTGACTTTCTTACGATTTTAGTATATGTATAGATAATAAAAACTATGATTTAATAAGTATTTAAAATTGTTGGAATTGTCTATTGGCATACAGCCGTTCTTAGCCGTGTAGGTTTTGGTAATATGTTGTAAAAATCGTCTTAATGCGTTAAGAAATATTGAATGGATTGTATAAATTCGAAGAGTCAGTACTACGGTGCGGTGGCGGAGTGGTTAACGCACATGGGGCCGGATACCCCGTGGTCGTGGGTTCGATTCCCACCCGCACTTAAACTTTACACAATTTATTTTCAGATTTTCTGCAGACAAAGTGTCTTCAGAAAATTTAAAAATGACTTGTATAAATTTTTTCATAAATTTTCAATTCATTCAATAATTTCATTCAATAAATTATCTTTATAATTATATTATTTCTATCACTGATCACTAATCCCGACACTAGTTCATGGGGTTTTGTTCCCATGTAATATAGAGTGCTGGATGGCACCGACCTTCACATGATGTTGAAGCCTATGTTCATGAGCTATATAGTATTTTCTCTCGGTCTCTGCCACGGCGTCCTATGTAAAAATAAACTTATCCGAAAGTATACTAATGAACCAATGCTATTTTCAAGCCTAGATAAATACCTTCGAGGTATTCTCGGTTCAACAACTTGAAATCAAGAAGGAAAAAGAAAAACACTTCGGTTTGTGTACGAACTTGTAAACACACAGAATATCCATTGGTTGGTCTCTATGAAACTAGTCAGCCGTAGCCGAAATTTATGCTGTCTGGTAACGGCGGCGAATATCTGAAATCGTCACCCCATCTCATCACATGGGGGCGTAGAGGTCTACCCGAGGGTATTTCTACCACAGAACAGGCAGCAGCTTCCTTCTCAGTACTACAGCCATCTTACTGCGATCGCCTACCCGTCTGCCAAGCGTGACGATTATCCCCCAAAGATGATTCTTGGGGGAGGCTTGTCCAGCAGTGAACTTCTTTCAGCTGTAATGATGAGCTGAAATAGGTTCAGGATGCCTTTTATTTATGTGCTCCCTACCTATGTGAAATACGGTTTTAATTTACTATAACCTTTAGTCTAACTTAAGTCTCGGTAGAAGATTGAAATACATTCCTGATCGTGACTGTACAAATGTCTGTTCTTCTATATAAAAATTCTGTAGTGTAAAGTATGAAAAAATAAAATATTAACAAACATATTAGTTGAAGAATTTTATATTATATATGTATATACAACATGTAACTTAATTAACTCACATCCTGAAAATAGTTTGTTCAGAATCGTTTACTGGATCGATTTATATCATTTTTAATATGGGTTATTTTTTATTCCAAAATAATTAAATCTATGGAAATTATTGTCATAGTTAATATGACAATAATTTCCATAGATTTAATTATTTTGGCTATACAGTCAAAACAAATTGAAATGGATTGTAAGTCAAAGTAATAAGACTTTAAAAATCGTAGTTTTATTTCTATTCATACAAATTCCATCATTCAATACAAAATATAGAAAAATAAACTTTATTCCAAGAAACAAATTTAGTAATAACAATGCATATACATGTTAAATAAAAAATTCAGGGTATGTATTATGATTACAACATAATATTCTAATTGGGGTGTTTGAGGGTGTGCGTTAATTACGTTACATGTTGTATTTATATATATAATATTATAATAATTGAAGTTACTATTGAAATACATCACTAAAATTGTATTGATATTTATTTCAAGTACAAAATTAATATCAAGGACAAAGCAGCTTACGTTTACATCGTCAGGTGGTCTCTGTAAGTTAAATAAAAAGCTTAAAAAAAGACAGCACGTGTTTGGATAGTTTTTGTACCTATGTAAAGGATTAGACAGGAAATGACCTAAAAAGAAATCGGTCAATGGGTTACCTATAAAAACAAGGTACCGTATGCTACTTGTTCTTTTGTATTTTTTGTCAAAGACCACTGGTTGTAGGTACCTACTTTATGTGGAACAAATTAAGGTTTAGTCATGGCTTCTTCAATAAAACCTATTCTTAGGATTAAATATAGTATTTGGTTGCACGTTCATTTCACAATGTCCACGATATCATTGAATGAAACGACTTCAGTGTTAAAAAATAAAACTAGGTATATTCTATGTTCAATTTAAAAATATATATCAAAATCATTTCAGCCGAAAGATGTCCACAGCTGAACATAAGCCTCCCCCCATAGATGTCCACAATTGACAGTCTTATGCTACATCGGTCCATTTTGTAGGCATATCCACGCTGCGAAATATATAAAATATGCGAAATTTATATTTACACATTCAAACAGGCCATAGTTACGAGAATCATAAATTATAATATGATTCATATAAGATGTTTAATACCTTAAAATACATTTCTTAATTCGTTTCCATGCTCCAAATAAAATAAGCAGATTCGTTCATATTAGTAAAATACAAGGAACCGTTTTAGGTTATAAAAACCAATATTCTAATAAAATTGCTATCACTCATTCCTCGATCAAACGTAAGGTTTCGTTAGATTTATGAACTTAATAGAACAAAACCTGCCATTTACATAAATACATTTTTTTAAGGTTTTCTCATTTTGTATGGCTTCCTCTATTTTCCGGGCCTCAAGCTAATGAGTATGAGAAGGTAGGGTTACACTTAAAAAAACGATTCTCATGCTACGACTTCAAAAAACGACTGTAAATTATCATATAACGAGTCACCATTATCTCGGTATCAAAGTTACAATGAAAAAGTTCTGAGGGTGAGAGTTTTGCATAGTTTTTGTTACTTCATACATCATCTTTGTTTTTCTAAAACATTTTTTGTGTTGTTTTATTGAAACTTGCTTACCGTGTAATTTACGGTTTGGTTTGTTAAGATAAAAGTACCTACCCACTTAAAATTTTATGCAAATTAGAAACGGTTAAAGTTTTTTGGTAAGCACTTGTGAACCAGAAGAGATTCTTTTGATCTTGTATAGGGAAGCGATTAAACTTCAGTCAAGACATTTTAAATTCTTGAAGTAAATAGTTAGTACGGGCTAAAAATTGGCACGTGTTGAAGAGGTAAATATTTTGTTATTATAAATCAACGATTTTATACCTTGATGACATCGGCGTGCTCAAATTAAGTCTTTGCATTAGTCCACAAAAACAACTTGGACGCCCAAAAAATTTTTTTTTTGTTTATTCCACTTTTACCACTATACATTCATAAAACAGGTAGGTACTTAGTTATTTACAAAACTTTTTGTTGGTTTAGAGGTTACGTGTTTAGGCGCAAATAATGAGGTCCTTCATTAAACCTAAACATAATCTCCTTGACAATAACTTAATACAAGCTAGCTAAATATCACTACTATTATAAAATAAATTGCATAAATGTTTTAACATTCCGTGTACCTAAATATCTGTAATATGCAACTAGAAATAATAACTGTATTACTACAAACATGTTCTGACTATTTACAAGCGCTTTTTTAAAGTCTACGTGAATAAAAACCTTTTTTATTTATTTATTTATTCCAATCCCGGTTCAGGCCAAAATCTGATATACAGCTAAGAAATAAACTTCAGTGTTAGCCCAGAGTATCGGAGAGCTCGTAAAGCTGTTGTATCTGTATTTTATACACTAAAGTTCAGGGAGCCCGGCCAAGTTAATTTGCGTGGAGTGTACCAATTTTCACAATTCATACTAATCATTGCCAAGCATATTGCGCTAGCCTTGGCTGACGATGGGCGGGGTAGGGCGGGAATAGCCACCGGCCACGCTCGCCGCCGCCGTCGCCGCCCCGCCTCGTGTGGACACCCCCCTTGCCCCCCGAGGGTGAGTGATATAGTTTATGTTTAGAGGTTACTTCAACTTAGTTTTTTAAAGAAAACTAAAGAGATATTATAGTCATAGAATATGATGGAACCACAAAAATTAAGGTAGAGTGATAGGATTCGCTGTGTATTATTGAAGTCAACTAACCTACTAACAGTGAAGATAACTATTCAACTTACCTACTTATAAGCATGAATAGCCTGGTAAAAGTTTTGTCTTGGACTATAAAACAGTATTTATTTATTTATTATAATAGATACATCACCAACTTACCACTTAAATAGAAGACAAGTTATTCAGATTAAGAAAGAAAGAAAATGTTTTTTTGAATGTTACTTTTAAACAGTTTAAAATTTCTGCAGATGTATACGACATTCATAAAAAATGGTATTAGTCACTAATTAATACTAAACTAAACACAATGTAAGAAAACTATATCTTAAACTACATTTCTTATATTAATGAATATAATATCACGGTCATCTGATCCCAAACTAAGCATAGCTTGTACTATAGAAATCAGATAACTGGTATACTACTTTTTCTTTCGTAAATGAAAACTTATATAGAAAATTACACCCAGACTCAGGACAAACAGACATGTTCATGCACACAAATATCTGTCCTGGGTGGGAATCGAACCCAGAACCTGCGATTGACAGGTAAGTATCGCCAACCGGCCCGTCACAAATGAATGGATCATTTGTTTGTTGTGGTTAAATTTATAAAGCTATATTAAGTAAAGAACTATTTAAACTATATTTTAATGACGATAGCAATACTTATAATTAAGATTCATCTGTTTATTTATTTATTTTATGTACACACAAAACATATAATTTATTAAAAATGTAACTTAAAACTAGTAGTACATAGTTACTGCCTATAAGGAAATAATTTTTCTAAAAAAGGGCGACAATAATGCGTGCAGGTCTCTTTTTACGGTTCTGTGCCCGAAATTCAATAATTATTTCTGTTAAAAAAAAAACAAAACTGACTTTTCTTTTTGATAACCAATAAAATTTATATGAGCCCATTTCAAAAGCATTCCCAATCGATTAAAAAAGTTAACAGTTGAAATTATAACCTCATTTTGTACAGGGCTCAAACTAATACACGAAATGAGTATACATTTTTCGCAGAAATTAGGATGTTCTTAATGAAAAAACACCGTAGGTTTTTTTATTTGTCCAGTTGGTCAGTCTTTTAACATAGTACTTAGAATTCTAATCTACTACGAGGTCTCTCTCAACAATGCAATTAGTTAGAGATTTGGGCTGTATGGGTGATGACTTAGAATATTGCCATTCCATATCATCCAGTGGGGGTGTGGTAGTCATCCTGAGGGAATATCTATCAGAGAACGGGCAGCAGCGTTTCTCTGTGTGCTATAACTATCATACTGCGCTCGCCAATCCATTGCCGAGCGTGGCAATTATGGCATATGGATTATGGCGCTCCAAATGATATACACAACTCCATTGTGGAAATATTTTGCGGAAGCCTTTGTCCAGAAGTGGACGTTATTTGCTTTTCATGATGAAATTTTATGTGCCCAATGGTTTGTATTAACAACAAATTCTGAAAACGCAGCTTCATTTTGTGATTTGTAAGTTTAAAGACAAACATGTAGGTACATGTTTTCATGGATTGTCGAGGAATCTGCATGGAAAGAGGTCTGGCTCGCATATGGTCATTAAAAAAATATACGTACTGAAACAGTATCACCATCTTCAGGTGACGGATTATACAGCGTCACTCGCATTCCATCTTAAGCAATCTAACCGATGTAACACAATAACATTTAAGCTACCTGGTCAATTTAATTGAAATGGCTATGCTATGTCGAGGTTTATAAAGGGATTTTTTCTCTGCAAAGACCTTACCCCCTGAACACAATATCGATCAGAGGTATGGCTAGGCAAGTAGCCTTAGGGCGGGGCGGCGCTGTCCGTACCACGACGCGTGACCTCTGGCCTCTGCCCATAGTGTAGTTCGTTCAGCGAATTAGTGTGCAATCTTTGGGGAACAGAATTAAAAATGTTAAGAGGGACAGTTAATAGGATCGGACAAATAGATTTAATAAATATATTTAGTAACTAAAGTTGATGCGTTGGTGAGGCTATAGATAAAAATAATTTAATTTGTGATTTAATAATAGCGACCAGCTTCAGCTTCGTACGGCTAGGAAGATAAATCGGTATTTTAAATTTATACTATAATCAAGTTTGATTTTAAATTGATATAATATCATTTTACGATTTTAAATGACTAATTTAAATCATAACCGGTTATTATTTTATAACTATGGATATGGTAAAAAAAAATATTTTTATAATAAAATACAGCCCATGCCCAACTACATTATTAGCAAGTAGCTAACAATGTAGCTTTAAACAGGTGAAGATTTAAAAATATTTTTAGTAGTTTTGAGTACAAATTAGATAGAGATAGAGAGTAGAATCTATTAGAAACCAACAAACAAAAAATGAAATTTTTTCTACTAAATATTTAATAAATAATAATATAAATAATTTTCTGGATTTGTAGGAAAAACTTCGTATGTATATTTAATATATTGAAATTATAATAATGATAATTTATGCATTAGGTTTAATGCTGGAAATAAACCACTTTTGATTGATTTTAAATATCTTGTGCCGTAAATCTCATTCATTTAAATTCAATATCATGTAAGTCGAGTTGAAATGAAAAAGGTTACCACGACCTGTTACAAAATTATTTGAGTACACTTAGATATTTCACTCGTTTTTTTATTTATAGCGGTAATTATTGTCATGTTTATAACTAAGTATGTCATTTAGCTGCTTATTTTGATCATCTGTAACCAATAAAACCTGAGAAAACGTTACTAGCTCCTATTCATTATCGAAATTGAGTTCATTTAAATTAACGGTAAAACGAGGTGAATAAAAATCGGGTAAATAGATATTGGGACAATATACATACATAAATTATATTTTGATCCCATTTCTATTCATCCCGGAATTTCTATTCACCCCGTTTTACGGCATTTTAAGCAGGAAATATACTCCCTCTATTGTGTCGTATAGATTTTAGGATCGTTTGCGGCGTGTCGCACGGCACGTTCCGATAAATACAAAAGCAAATGGCTCACCAAGTCACGAAGGTCGGTGAGTCGGGGATGACATGCAACCACTACCAAAATCCTCTATAAATACGCTAAAGGTGCATATAACTTTGTTTGTTGGAGTATCTAAATTATATAACTAAAAGTCTGAGAAGTATGAACCGAATGAACCTAAATCAAGGCTGACGTACGACCTTCTAACAATAATAAACAATCTTATTTATACTCTTCTCATTTATATTGGAGTCGATTCGGCTTCCAGTCTTAATATAGTTTGGTTTTGATACAAGGATAAGATAGGTTAGGGCACTGCGTTCATTCGCTCAAAGAGTAGCCCGACTGAGGTAGTACATCCACCTTCCAGAAGACATTCCTAAATAATAAAAACTTGAGAGGTGTCAAGGGACACCCGGATGGAACGTAGTTATTTGTTATTATTTATTATGTACAGAAAACCTCTATACACTCAACAAAAATAATCGTCGCGACACCACACTGTTCAATGCGAAATAGAAATGAAAATATCTGCCTTGCTTTCTATAAGAGAGAGAGAGAGAGAGAGAGAGAGGGAGAGAGACAGAGACAGAGAAACATGCGCACGCCGCACAGCTGCAAAAAGTGTCGTGACAACTTTTCGTAAGATTTTTTCCGTCTAGCCGCCTTTCACAACGCGCGATAAGGAACTTCGTTCCAACATTAATAATTTTATAGTTGTGTATCTGCATGTGAGTAAGGTCGCCAGAGCTCATTGGGGTAGGGGGAAGGGTCAGCAACACATGTTTGCTGACTCTTAAAGGCCGCAACGCACCCGCGACTCCTGTGGTGTTTGTTGCGAGTGTCCATGGGCGGCGGTGATCACTTACCATCAGATGATGACCCACTTGCTCGTTTTACGATTAGCTCAGGGTAACCTAACTGATATAATCCAAAATAAGGCTGATTAACATAATTCTAACAATAATCAACAATGTTTTTTTTCCTTTCCTCTTTCTATTGGGCTCGAATTAGCTCCTAATCTGAATCTTAATCTTGATTTTTATACAAAGATTGACTATTAACTGAATCCATCCAAAATAAAGCTGACATACAAACTTCCAACGAACAATCTTCTTTCCCTGTCCTGTTACTACTGGGGTCGTGTCTGCTTCGTGAATTTATACAAAAGCTAAGACCCGAACAAATGACTACCACCGCATGGTCATTGAGTGGCACAGATGTGGATGAACATATCTTAGAGCATAGGGTTATTTCACACAAAGATCATTTCAGAAACGTTACTTCAACGATCATTTCAGAAACGTTACTTCAAGAATATTACAGCCAAATACTCGTATCTTAGAATTGTATATCTGCCCATAGTCAATTCTAGAGTTTATTGGGGACACCGGGGGAAACGATCGGTAAGTTGTGATGCTCGAGTATAAATCACGGTACAAACTACGGTCACTAGTTTTTATTAAACAGCGCATATCCCTGATTGGCAACATTGTACTATTAAAAATGTGGTTAAGAGACTTTCACGATGAACTTAGAACATTGAACCGTCTTTAATTTATTTTTCTTAAACACTGGTTTTTTATGCAGATTGGAAATTATATCAATATCATCAAATGTTCTATATTCAGCAACCCCTTGATTATGGAGAGAGTAAATAGGCCACGTATCTTATAATCTTTGCGGTACAGAATTGAAAATGATAAGAGGGACAGTTATTATGATCGGACAAATGGTTTTAATAACAATATTTTCTAACTAAACTTTTTGCGTTGTTGAGGCCATAGATGAAAATATTTTAATTTTTGTGATTTAATAATAGCGAGTAGATAAAAAAGAAGGAAGAAGATAAAAAGATAAATCAGTATTTTTAATTTAATCTATAATCAAGTTTGATTTTAAATTTGAATAATATCATTTTACGATTTTAATGACTACTTAATTTAAATAAAAATTATTCCATCCATAGTTATAAAAATTATTTATAACTATGGATATGGTAAAAAAAAAAATTTTTATATTAAAATACAGCCCAAGCCTAACTACATTATTACATATTGGAAATTATATCAACATCATCAAATGTTCTATATTCAGCAACATCTTGATTAAGGAGAGAGTAAATGTATACCACCTATGTCTAGAAAATAATTGAATAGCCTTGTATAAAGTTCAACATGACATCCAATACAAAATCATTAGAACCGTTAAGATAAAATAACATGCCATAACGCTGCCAAATCACGTCTGTTAAAGGCATAGGTAGCACTGTTTTTATAGACATCAGTTCTTACCTTTTCCCATCAACCAACGATAACATAAATTGTGATGAACTTTGAAGATAGAATAGATACACAAAGGACATACCCAAAATAAATATATTATTTATAAGTTATATGAGGTTTTTGTTTTGACCAAAACGTCAACATCTATATAAATATAAATCAATAGCCACATTATCGACTTCATAAGGGCCCGAGCGATTCCTCTGGATTTTTTGGCTACGTACCCGTAGGACCTCCTAGTTTGGACCTCGTCTAAAAAGATGACCCTTTGGACCCCTTTGTACCGTTTGGACCTTCAAACTTGGATGTTGTCTATACTTGATTACCCGTTAGACCCTCTATTAAGTAACGAGTTCTGTTGGACCTCATTCACATGTCTTCGTGTAAAAAGTTAAAATACACTCGTGCACAAAAGTGACACACCTTAATGAAAATAAAACACTACAATATAAATCAATGTTATTAATCAAAAATATAAAAGATCACAACGATATGTAACAAATAAAAACACATATTCCAGTTACATTTTTCTAATTTGACAAATCTTCAAGACCGTAGGTATACATAAAAATGCATACTATATATTAATTTTCAATGTTTATATCACATTTTAAAAGAAAGAAACACTGATATAATAATGTAAGTAAATCTAAATTTAAATTGTATGCCGTAGCAACTGAATTTGTGAAGATTTATTTTACAGGCAGCAACTTAATTAAATTTGTAAATATAAGATATCTTTGTATTTTACATATTTGTAAATATTTTTTCAAGTAATCACAGTCTTATTCTCGTAGATTTGTTGTAAATTTAAAATAATGTATATAAGTAAAATAAAGTATATAAATCACAGATCAAGTGTTAAAATCAGTCTTATTTTTACCTACATAGGTAAAAATAAGACTGATTTTAATTTTAAGTACACCTAATAAAAATATCATAATCCACACATAGTTTTCTATCATAAATCTCGCAGATAATTATAATAAAGTACCGTATTGCCTAACATTAAGATAAGCTTTTCAAAAACAAATAAATATGTTATTAGCTATAAATCACAGATCAATCATTATAATCACAGTATTATCCTACAATTTTCCAAAAAAAAATTGTTATTTTAACCTAAGAAAACTGAACCCTATCTTATACATAATAGATCACAAATATCAGGTCAAGTTTAGACAAGTTTAGTCAAATTCTTTAAATAAATTAGTGGAAAAACATTAAGTTATGTCAAATAAAAAATCTAAAACACATATGTAAGTAACTTTTCTAAGCAATGACCTACACTGTGCCTGTATTCGCTTATGCTATTTTGCCTAATTATTAGAATTCTGGTTAAACATTTTCATCACAACTGTACCTTTTTTTACTAAAATAACGCCGGGCGAATACTAAATAAAAACATATTTTATTAAGGTCCAAAAGGTACTAGAATAGAGGCCCAACAGGTTCATCTTTAGTAGTTTTAATCTTGAAGGTCCAAAGGGTACTTAAAAAGAGGTCCAATGGGCACATTGATTATTATATTTTAAAGAAGGTCCAAAGGGACTTAAAATGAGGTCGAACGGGTACTTTTGCGATAGAGGGTCTAAACTTGTAGGTCCAACGGGTACGTAGCCGATTTTATTGTAAGGAAGAAAACTTGTTGAAACTCTGTGGGTAAAGTCGTAAATTTAGATGCTATTCAATGATTTATTTTTTATAAATTGTAATGACACTAAAAGTACTGCTTAGCTAGTTTAACATGATACCTTTAGTAGTGTATAAGATTCTCTCCTAACAACTGTATTGGATATACTGATTTACGTGACAATTTTTTACGAAAAATTTCGAGATATTTACGCACGAACGATACGTAGCACACAGCGGCCATCTTGGTGAAGCAATAGCTAGCTGTCAAATTTGGCATGAATACATATTTAATCGTAACATTTCACCATGCAACGCTAAACGCTTCGACAACGAGTATAAATAAAAAAATATTATCAAAATCAATACTCTATTTCTCTAATGTTCACGGGTTTAATCTGCTCGTGTGGTGGCATCGTCAACTGGCCAACGAGATCGAGTGAATTAACAACGCTCGACTCCTTTCTATGGAGCTATGTGAAATCTCCGTCATTTCCCGTCTACTGGCCAACATAACTCGAGTTCTTCGTGCAAGTGTCATCCAAAATTAGTTCACCAGAAAATCACCTACAGCGCATTTGCAGAATATCCCATACATTAAGTCATCAAATATTCTTTTTATTTTAGCTTTCAGATGAAACGTAACCTACTTTTACATTATCAGTTCATTTAGATACTTAAATTAATACGGTTAGTATTCCAAGTTAAAGCACCTGGCTCTTTGTGCATGAGGCTAAAGAACCATTTGGCTTTTTATCTAGGCAACATGCACTTTGTAATTAACACCGTCCAGGTAATTGGATTTCAAAGTTCTTTATTTCTAATAATTCATGACCCAGTGTACATTACAATTCTGGTCCAAATGATCATAAGTAATAATTATAAACAACAGCTGTATATGTTTAACGGGCAACTAGATTGAACAACATTCTTCAAGCCCGTTAAACATATCCAGCATGGTGTAGTTATTTTAGTAAGAGTTTTATTGAATGATATTGTTATTTAAAAAATTAACTTTGTCGCTATGCGTACACACACACTCGTCAGATTGATTGATGCACCTGATATAGTCAACCTTTTTATTTATTTTGAAGTTCGATCGCTAAAACTGCTGACCACGACGAGGCCAGGTACTTTGTACACAGTTTGTTATATAGAAAAACATTAATTTATACAAATTTGTAAGTCTGTCTAGTGGCAAAGTAATCCACTGCAGATATAGATACCCCGAGTTCAAATTCAGGGTCGAGCCGTGCCATGTTTGTGGCAAAAAATTCTTTTTAACCCATGGCAGTATATGTTTCTAAGATTACGTAAAGTCTTGCAATTAATGTCTCACCGCTTATGTTGGCTATCCTATCCCATTCAACTTCAAATCTAAAGGTAATCTCTACTTGTTCACTATAACATCATCATCATCTACTACGATTTGCGGTATAATTTTTGAAGTAATCCGCTTCAAAGACGAACCTAAAATGTCTGATTGCCAGCTACAAAATTGAATGATGCAGCATAACAGAGTGACCACCTGTTATAGAAATGAATCCTGTTATATCAAAATATAGCATGGTCCATTAATTATAGAGAAATTTATATCTAGAGACAAATCGTCATGGTGTTCTCGAATAGTAGCGTTGGCAAAAAAATGCATGATAATTTTATTTATAAAAGTCGGAAGGTGAGGTGAAATTTCGCTCTGAATTATTATACGAGAGAATATTAAGTCAAGCAAGGCATTGACAACTGGTTCTGCTACTATAGACGTAACCTTCAGTACGTTATTCGTATCTAAGTAAGGCAGTTATGGCCAGTTTCTCTCATATATCCGTAAACAACAAGTGAGGTTAGTATAAAAGGTTTGTCTCAAAACTGTTTCATTTTTGAACGTCTCTGTACTTCGAACTGACTTTGTAAACAACAGTCTACAGGCCATCTCAAAGACATACTAGGCCACTTAAACAATATTGAAGTATACCAATGCCCATGCGATTAAACAGGACATAAAATAGGAAGGAAGCTGGTGTCTCGGTACCTATTTAAAACCAAAGATGATTAGCATAACTCAAGAGTCTTGAGTTCTGCCAATTATCTGCTATTAGAGTATGCAATAGGTAAAATAAAATAATCTTAGGTAATTGTAGAGTACGTAATAATAATTTATGATAGTTAGTTTAAAAAGTTCAACATATCGGGTAATCTGTCAGAGCGTTCGTTTTGTATATAGAAATACCTTGAATTAACCGTGCGTTCATTTCATATACCTATGACCACTTCAGCCAATAGATCTCGTTAAATGCGCCTGTAGAATTTTTAACAAGCATATTGTGACCGAATAACCAACCCCGAGGGCTAATTTGTTTGTATTATTCAACCTTCCATAGCGTAAACCCATTTAAACGGCGTGAATTTAACCAGCCTACCGCAATACTGATGTTGAGGTGAGGTGATCTGAACCGAGTCATTTAATTATTTTTAATTAATTATATCACCCGTAATACTCCATACCCAACGATGGCGTGTTCTGAAATATTAAATTCATATAAACAATATTTTTATTGAAACAATATACACATTAAATTTATTTGCTTCGTATAAACGTAAACTAATGCTTTATGTGTATAAATATAATTATTTCAACGAATTCCTAATAATACTGAGATAACAAAGAAAAAGAGAGCTTAGTTTTATTTTTATTTTTATGTTTTCATTTTCGCGGCAGTACGGCATATAGTCAAAACGCAAATCAAGCTATTAACACAAATTAAAAGAAATATCGTGAATGGAAACTCCATGATTTTATGGATATATCACCTTAAGAATAGACGTTACCATTGGGTTAAAAGTGACAGTGACAGTTCCAATAATGTTTGGACATGTCTAAACGTAATAGAAACTTTATAGAAAAATACATTTTACCCTTTAAAACGTTATTATATTTACTTGCAATCGCTACTTGCACAATATATGGGCACGCACCGTTTTTTGTCGCTAAACGCCAGGCCATCTGGCAAGGGCTTTTTTTGACAAAAAAACAGTTGCCTGACCCTTTCTTACCTCCGCTAGCCCACGTTTTTTATTCTCAGACCCCTCACAATATGTTGAATTAGCGTATTAGTAGATTTCTAAAGAGTCGATGAAATTTTTGATTTAAGTAAAGGGATTGTCCTAACGGTTTTATGCCGTGTTGCTGTGTAGTTTTTTGTCTAAAATTATTAGGAATTTAATAACGTATACAATTTGCTTTTTGCTGATACGATTTCATAAACAAGATTGGCCACCTGTCTTTTCAAAACTTCGTTTGTTTTGATAAGTATTACATGTCCGAATAATTTGACAAGGTCTTGCTGATTGTGTGTATTTTTCTGTGCGTTTGATAGTTTTTACTTATACTCTTTATACAACCAGTTCTACTTGTGGCTGAAGAAATAAAACAATTTATAAGTACGGGGAATCGTTCGGATTGCTTCATTGGTATGTGGTGTAATTGCAAGGCTGTAGGAATACACTTTTGGCGTTTGATACTCGTAGGTATCCTGCAACTAATCTCTCTCCCTGGTGGCGTTGGATAACAGTTTCATCGGATTAAAAGAGTAAGACGCTCACATTGTATCTATGTTTGCGCAATATACAGACCGGACAGATGGCTGGTGAAAATGGACACTACAACAAATTGAAAGATATTGCAATAATGAAGTGGTCGACGAGTTAGCGTCCCTTGAGTATGGTCCCTGGAGGACTGAATACGTGTTGGGTATCGTACCGGTGCATGTTGTATGTATTTTATATTGTCCTTCTTGTAGGTGCATATTTTTGCGGGTGGGAGGGCGGTGTATATTGCATGTCAGCTTAATTACACTGACAATTAGCGGAATTAACACTACGTATTAACTTGGTATTTTGAGTGGTTAGGTAGCCATTTTGCTACCGAACTTAAAAACCACGTTATCCATGAGAGTTGTTTTAAAGTCGTTTTTAATCCACCTAATTGTTTTTATAATTTATCAGTAGTGTACTTGTAAATTCTGCTGCTATAAATATGTCTATAAATTCTGCAGACGATGCTGTTTACCATATTTTAGCCGTTGAAACCAATTGGAACACAAAAATTACGCGTCAGACAACGACCGAATCAAGAATAATCAAGATTATTAATAAAAGTACTGAAAGGCATCGCTCCCAATTTGAGGGCGTACAATCTATCTTCAATCAAAGCGACACAGCCTGCAGAAATCGTAATTTTCAAGTTCAAAAGCACGCCGACTGTAGTGCCAATCGAAGTGCTTGAAAATTAAAAAAATCCGGCTGCGACCGAACGATTGAGTGAGTGAACGAAATGAATGGAATATCGCGATGCGGATCTCTTTATTTATTGTATTAAATACTTTCCATGGTTTTCTTTGTTCGTTATGCGGGGGTTTGGAGGAATGTGATTCTGCATCACTATGTCGAGGGGAAATGCGAGTCGATCAAAAATTTTGATTGTATGATAAAATTCATGGCGTTAAAGAAATTAGCCATAGGTATGATAAGCAGACATTACTAAAACTTAACTGTTAAATATAAGAACACGTCGACTGGTTAATGAAAGTTCTTTTAAAATTAGGAAGAAAGCATGGATAGTAAAAGATGCTTATGAAAGTTTCTACTACTATGCATTCATGTATCACTTATAATTTGGTTAAATTAGACATAAAAATAAGGATAAAAACAAAAATTTTGTCAGAGCTAAATTTTGGTGGAGACGTTGAGTACACCACTCGAATTAAATAAAGTGCCAAAAGTCGCCATTGCTAAAAAGTTATACAAGGTTAAAAGTATTTTTTTTCGGTACGGCAAGTTATCAAAAATATAGTTCCCACAAGAATAAGTAGATCATAAAATGATCTACAGAAATGTTCTCTATGCTTGTTTCCTAGTCTCGCTCGTTAACTAGAAACTACATAACGTCTATAGGAAACAAAAAAGAGTATTTTTAATGATGTCTTATACCTTTACAGCAGAGACCATACTTATGGGTATGGTCTCATGTTGTTTAGCTATAGGACTGTTCAAAGTAGCATAGAATGAAAGTTGTGACGATCTGTGAACAGTTTGGTACTGTCGACGCCAAGTAGGCAGTATGGTAGGAGTAGATATTTATGACTATAAATTAGTTATATAAAATAGCTATGTGGTTATTGTAGCTATTTACATACTGTAAAAGAGTTTGCAAGGTTATAGACATCAACATCATTAAGGAACACCCTACTGTAAGACCTTGGATTGTCAAAAACCTCCACGAGCTCTTACTAGCACGAGAATTGATAGAGAAGTAAATTCATGAAATTAATAGGATATTAGCGATATTGAAAAGGATCGATAAAAAATACAAAAAGAAATGACTCAGGTATTGTAAATTATCCACTGAAGCATTAAAACCCTATGCGCCTAACTATAAACGACAAGTGAAGAAAAAATCTGGCGTTGTAAGGTCCGAACACCACCTATCTTCCATTTCTACCATGGTCCTACCTACCATTGCATACCATTTCATGGACCACGAATCGATGATATGCTAAGAATATGGTATTCTACTAGTATCTATATTTATTTTGCAACAGCAACAGTGCATAATAATACTGACACTGCATATATCTAAATTAACTTTAAATTATTATAATATTAGATCTATCCATCTTATAACATCACGATGCTTACAAAAACTAGGGTCACCTCTTTTTACAAAACTATTACGTAAACCATATTTCCCAATCTCAATTACAATAGGCGATAATACTCAGACACTCCTGCTCACGAAATTTAAATTAAACAAATTATAAATCATAGTATAACAGCCTTGTACCTTACAGACTACAGTTAAGCTTATTGTGTGCGTTATGAGTTCGCTTCTCTAATCAAATGGGACATTAAAAAGAGTTATTACTATATATAGTTGTGACAGTATGAATAGCAAATCCGGAGACGTTACCTTTGAGACAAAGTAGGTAGTTAAAAGTGACTCTATTGACCTACATTACTTTTTGTTTGAGTACCTACTTATGATGCAGTTAAGTGGTGTGACAATTCAGGCACTCTTCAATCCAATTTTTTCTTAAGAATTGGTAAAATCCAGAGCGCATAGTTTTGCCGCGATTTGATCGCGAAATAATTGATTTCGAGATTTAAAATACCTGGTTTCTAGATTCAAAACATGGACGCTAATGGTATGATCACAGAAAATTGCAGGGTTATAGACGAACTAGAGATCTAGAAAAAAATCATAAGAAAGCAGCAGTTTTTACTTCAATTTCATTTTGTGTTAATTTCCTATTGTCCACATCTTGTGTACATTAATAAAAAATAAAGTAAATAAAAGAGTAAATGCTATGGTAAATCTTTGGATCTGTTAAGAATGGATATTGTCTTTATAAGAATTAGACGCTCAAGCCGCTGATAGATTAGGTCTTTCAACATGTTAAACTTTTTGTATCAATTTCTATAAAAAACGAGACGTTTGAGCTCTACGATTAGTTATTAATCTAATGCCATCATGGCATTAGACTAATAACTTTTGACAATCTAATAAGTGAGCTTGAACTCAATCATACGTTTGTTTTTTCTAGACTTGACTAAAAGTTTGAGATTTTAGGGTCACGTTCAAATTGGTAGCTCAAAAATGGTCAAATTCTTTCAAATTTGTTCGCGATAACGAAGACTTTTAACCTCTGAAAGAAAAATGAACGATGAAAATTGATTAAATACTAAAACTAGAAATGTGAGTGAGACTATCATTGACTACAAAATAAGAGAGAAATGTCCGTTCTATGTCATACTTTACACTTGATTTGAAACAAAGCTTATGGTAGGAGGTAGCTAATCATGAAGTCTTTGCGGATCTTCTGACTGTACTCCCATAAGGATGAAAAATTTTAACAATAACTTTTTTAATAACGCATAAAAAAGCTGTAACCTCAGCCTCGCAATAGCTTAGCAAATCTGGGTGTGCATGATTTCTCCTTTACGTTTGTAGCTACCGAAAACAATAATTTGGTTGTGTTATGTATATTTTTCGTCACTTTCATCTCAAGATAAGGTTACGGCTACGCTTGCGCGATAAACTCGTGATGGACGATCGCTTATGTTCTCACGCGTGAGTTCACAATATTTAGATGCGGCAGTTAGACAATTATTGATATTACAAAGATTCGAAGAAAACAGTGAAACTATTTATATAGGTAAGAGGCAACTATTATTAAACATTGATTTTCCAGTTGGGGTAAAAACAGATGAGAAAACCATCACACTGCATGTTCAAGTGCTCATGTAGATGACTCCTGAAATTTCAGTTTAATTTCCAATGCGCGTTGAAGTCCAGATTAATTTTGATAACTACTCTTGTTCCAGATTATTGTAAATTTTTTATACTCATGCCCTACAAGAATCTATAAATATATTTGAGTTAAAAAAAAAGTATCTATAAAAATGACTTACAATACTATCTCAAAACAGTTGACAATACAACGGAACTACTACTTGGAATTAGAATAATTCTGAAAACCAACTACAAGCTTCAACTTGTGTATTGTACTGCTGATTGAACAGTATCGGGTCACCAGCCTAGTCTAACCATCCTGCTAGCCTGCCATCCCCACATTAATGTATTTAAACCCTAAATAAACATTTCTGCCATGGTCAGTCATCATTATTTATGAATTATGTTTATTTTTGCTAAGCATCAGACATTTAGAGGATCGAACTCATGTTCATCAGCATCACTACTGTTCTTGTACAGTATGTTACTAACCTATGAAGCTATATCAAACTTTGGCATATACTATAAAAATAACGCAAAACATAGCAACCGTACGCTTAGATAGCATTGTATAAGAAAAAAACATCTAAAGTAAGCCTCAGGTTACGTGCCTTCTCTATGTATTCTACAGTCACGTAGAGGCGGATACTAAGAGATAATGCGCCGCTCTCTGATGGAGATTGATCATCACCAACAAGTGTAAACACACCTTTATGTACGGGGTGACAACCGGACTTGGTTACGTGACGTACATACTTTTACATGGTGTCTGGGGAGATGTAGGTAGCAGTTATCTTACTACCCACCCACATTAATTACAGAGCTTCTGAAAATTAAAATTCTTAACTCTAATAATTTTAGTTGCAATGAATTTTTCTTTTTTGACTGTTTGTGTTTTTTGTTATTCCATCTTGATGATGATGATGATGCGGGTACCGAAGGCCATCGGGGCAGAAAGGTTCTCGAGCGGCGACCACGAACGGTCGGATGGTCCGATGATCTTGTAAAATAATATCAATTAATGAAACCGTTAAATTATTTTGCTGCAAACCGGTATTTATTGACCCAAAAAATAGAGGTGTCGGATGTTGATAATATATGTAAGCTTACATTTACACTTGCATTATAAATAAATTAATAAATAAATATACATGCACATTATTCACACATAGCCATATGATGCCAAACTAAGCAGAACTTGTACTATGGGAACCAGATAACTGATATAATACATATACTACTTATCTTTTGTAAATCCGTGATTATCCTTAATGGTTATCTGTGCGAGTCCGAATTGGTCCCATCTCAGCACTAGCTGTAACATTAACTGTAGCAGCGGTGGTTTTAGACCCGAACTCAGGACAAATACACATGTTGACACATACAAATATATGTCTTGGGTGTTGTATAGAAGAGAAGCTCAACCATCATGTGTCACAACAAAGTTACAGGTAAGACGAACACTTTCCACAATAAGTCACTTCGGTAATGTCACAGAATTCGGTTAGCGGCGTGCAATAAATCGGACGGAACGTGACCGACGCCGCGAGCACGTGACATTCATATATGATGCGTATTATTGTTTATATTGTGGTTAATATATAACAAATTATAACATGAATTTTCATAACGTTTAAACAGTTCTGTCTATATACATATGTATATGCTTTCTGTACCAACATTGGAAATTGCATAGCTTATTCATCATTATTTTTTACAAGTATTAGGTAGAGTAATACTATAATAATATCCTGGGACATTATCCCACACGGCCATCTGATCCCAAACTAAGCAGAACTTGTAGTATGGAAACAAATAACTGATATACTACTTTTATTTTGTAAATATATACTTATATAGAAAATTACAACCAGGCTCAGGAGCAGGACAAACAGACATGTTCATGGACACACATATTTACCCTAGGTGGGAATCAATCAATCACGTGTGTGTGTGTTTTTAACTCTTCCAAAGCTCATTAGGGAGATGCGATGGTCAGCAATAAGGAAGCGTCCATCGGTAAGGGTTACCATTTACCATTATTAAATAGATGTTGATATATCTGCATGTCTTTGGGGTACAGACGCCAGCACATCAAGGTACCCCAATCTGTAAAATTTCTTCAATTGAAAGAGAACCTTATGCTATTGTGATATGGTTGAAAATCTATAAATGAAATTTGACAGGTTGGGGTGCAGCTGGATGTGCTGGCGTTTGTACCCTGCTCGTCTTGACAATCTTAACCAGGAGATTATTATAAAAAGTATTTTTTATATAAATTTAGTTTCTGAGCTAATATTAAAAAGAGAAAAGATGTGATTATACCTAGTATGTTTGTTTGTTATACAAATAATAAAAAAAATCAATCAGGTATTTCTTTGAGTTCACGAATTGATTGTATAAATTCTTTCACCCATAGAAAGCTACATTATCAGCAGGTATCAAAAGATGATTTTATTGTTCTTTTTAAATGAGATCGCTACTTACTTAAATTATAATAATGTAACTAAAGGTAAAATTAACACATAAGTCGTTATTTGGCGTGTGCGCTGCGAAACTATTGGTGGTACATAAAATAGTTCTGCAAATGTGTACATGTTTATAGAAAGTACTACTATAAGTACATGTTTATACACTTACACACTACAAAAAGTCTCTCTCTACAAAATCCTACAAAATCCATGGGGTTGTTATAGTTGAGTCCCGATTTACCTATCTAAATATTTCGATGGTTTCTGGGCGTACGAGTAGGTAGATATCGTGCAAAGTTGAGGTTGCAATTAATTTATATAATTGTAGGGGCAGTATGCCCTAATGTCACAGCCATTCAAGCCACCTAGTAAACCTCCGACATGGCTAAAGGACTGTTATATAAGAACTGCAGCAAAATTGCTTCCACTTTGGCGGTCACCCATCTTTGCATTGACCGCAAACCTAGGTGCTTAATTACAGCGGTCGATAACGAGCCAATGAGTGAACTGATTATGAGTGGCTATATAATATAATTTATGGTATTCAGTTTTGAAGTTTGTGAGCAATTTTACTGTCTCGCTTAGTTTGGCTATTCGTGTAGGTACACACGCCAGCACATCAAGCTACCCCAATCTGTTATATTTCCCCAACTGAAAGAGAACCTTATTTTCTTGTGATAAAGTTGAAAATCTATAAAAGAAGTTTGACATTTTGGGGTAGATGTGCTGGCGTATGTACATACACACCGATAACAAATAAAGTTATTTGACAAAGACTACTCTGTTATAGCCTAGTTTAGGCGATAATAGAGTAGGAACTGAACAAGTAGTATCTAGACTATTCATTCAATTAATTATGGACTACTTGTCTATTCGTAGAAAAAATTAGACTCAAAGGCACTTCTATTAAACAACAATCCGCGATATTACCATCTCGAGATTACAGAAATACTATAAACTCATCACACTAATATTATAAAGGCGAAAGTTTGTGAGTTTATGAGTGTGTATGTTTTTTCATGCCAAACTACCGAATGGATTTTGATGAAACTTTGTAGTAATATAGCTGATATATCCGAACAACGCTTAGGCTATAATTTATATAGTTTGACGCGGCTGAACCGCGAGGCACAGCTAGTTTCTAATAAATCCTATTATATTAGGTCTTTACCTATGAAATTGCCGTTCTGCAGTACTGGCCATTTCAAATCAAAATAATTTTTGTTTGGCTAAGAATTCTAATTTCAAATTAATTTTATTTTAAAAACATGGATTCTTTTTTCCAAAAGTAGTCATTTCTTTATTGATTAGTGTTACATTTTCATCGCATTTCAATCTTTTTCGTCATCATGGATACGTTAAAAATTCGAGTAATTATGGAATATGAGTACCGTCGTGGCAGCAACGCGGCACAAGCGGCACGCAACATCAACGACGTTTACGGAGCTAACACTACAAACCAACGCACCACCTGTTATTGGTTTGCTCGCTTCCGTTCTGGAAATTTCGACCTGAAAAATGAACCTCGCGGTCGTCCGAAGACTTTGGTCGACAATGACGAATTAAAGGCGGTTGTGGAAGCTGATGATACACAATTTACGGCTGAATTAGCAGCAGCTTTCGACGTTAGCGTCAAAACAATATTGGTCCATTTGCGTCAAATTGGCAAGGTAAAAAAGCTTGACAAATGGGTGCCCCACGAACTCAATGATCGCCAGCGCAAAGTACGCGTCGAGACGTGCCTTGCACTGCTCAACAGACACACAAATGAAGGAATTTTGAACCGCATTGTTACCTGCGATGAAAAATGGATTCTGTTTGATAACCGCAAGCGCTCAGCAAGTTGGTTGGATACTGGTTCAGCACCTAAACAATGCCCTAAACGAAAACTTACCCCTAGAAAAGTGATGGTCACTGTTTGGTGGTCTAGCGCCGGTGTGATTCATCACAGCTTCTTACCAAACGGGGTGAGCATTACTGCAGATGTGTACTGTGAAGAACTGAGCACAATGATGGAGAAGCTGGCGCATCTCCAACCAGCATTGGTCAATCGCTCGTCTCCGCTGCTCCTGCACGACAACGCGCGACCTCATACTGCACAGCAGACGGTCTCCAAGTTGCAAGAACTGGGGTTGGAAGCTTTCCGTCATCCGCCCTACTCACCAGACCTTGCGCCTACAGACTACTACTTTTTCCAGAATTTGGATAACTTCTTGGCGGGAAAAAAATTCAATACCCGAGAGGCAGTACAAAATGCCTTTGGAGAATTTGTTGCCTCCCGTCCAGCTGATTTCTTTAAGAAGGGCATCAATAAACTGCCACTGCGATGGCAAAGATGCATTGATTGCATGGGTGATTACTTCGATTAATACAAATAAAAAAATTCATGAAAAAAATTCGTTTAAATTTTTTCATACAAAACGGCAATTTCATAGGTAAAGACCTATTAATAGACTTATAAACATTCTTAGTTATGTCGATTTAGTTCTGATGGGAAATATTGAGAGAAAATAAGGGAGACGTCAGAAAATATCGGCGAGTTATGCGCCCCAGATTTATCAGTTTTCCAGGTTGATACCAGTGCTATTCATGCCCTCTTCTTTTCATACGAGCTGTTGGGCAAGCATGACAACAATCACTCTTCGTAAATATGCTAATTAAGTTAGTTTAGTGGTGTAAAATGGACCATTCACACCATTCGATGGAAAGGACCACTTGGCAAAAGGAATGTTGGTAGACCGTACAGCCGGTGGGCTGATGATATTATCTAAATCGCTGGGAAAGATTGGATGACCTCAGGATCAGAGAGAGAGAAAAGGATGGAGAAGGCCGTTACCCAATAAGAGATCCATATCTCATAATTAAGAAGAAACCCTAAATACTAACACTTGTATTTCTATTAAATTTAACTTATACCTAAGAGAGATTTTTAATAAAAATAGCTTAAGTAATTATTATTAGTATTATAGTGGTGTAAAATACAAAATCATCAGATGCATTCGAATGATGCTTTACAGCCTATTAAAACATTTATACTTGGAGTTCCTTTAAAAGAAGTAAATAAGAAAATTATCACCACTTATCTAATATTGACCAACTAACTTAACATCATCAGTTTATAATTAACACAAACTTAACGACCCGCTAATATAAAGTCTAAACTTAATTAATAAACCAAAAGCAACCAAACATCCGTTAAAACTAAACTTAGGACCGTCCACCAAAAAAAGCCACCAAATCTTTCCCACATGTGGTAGAATATACCAACTTATATTTGCTGATCAAAAAATGTAAACCTCAACTTTATTTCTATAGAAATAAGAATGGTTATACAATGGTAGTGTTGAAAAGGACGGTATAATAATTTGGTTTGCGCCTAGGTTTTTTCTATGGCCGGATAAATAGGTCGCAGGTTATTTGCCGTTGCAAGGTGCAAGCGCTGGTAACGGAACTCTCGGTGCCAAAATAAACGAAACGACAATATTTGACATAGTAGTGCTATAAGATAAAGGAAGCTTTGTTTTTGTGGCTAAAGCTGTGTTTTAATAGTATGGGAATAAATTTGATTATGTATTTCAAAATATTAATGAAATTATTTTTAGGTCACTTTTGTATTAGTTAGATAACGTATTACGTATGATAATTGCTTAGTTATTGGGTAATAGCAATAATAATGTCCTCCTAGCTAAATTTAGAACACGGCGGCCAGTCGCGGAACATATTGTAGTGCACAAGTGGGTGCGCAAAAACCCCTGTTTTTGCGCTTTCTATTCCATCACTTTCATGATCCAATGCGACGACTAGCGAGACGACCGGAAAGAGATCCGGTACAAGACCGACGGCTGTACGTGTTCTCCGAGGCACGAGGGTATAATTCCGCCAGCTTCCAGACTTCGAGCTGATACTAATTTTTTTTTCTTTTTACAGAAATTGAACCCACGATTTGAACCCATGACCTCTTTATCTGCGGATGAACACGCTACCACTAGACCAACGAAGCCAGTTATGAGGTACAGTCAACGTCACACCATAAAAACATTTTTATTACAAAATACCGTTCTTACCGTTAAAAGTTAAAGATTGCCCACTATTATTACTATTAATACGACTAAGCTGTGGAACACCCTCCTAAACGACATGTTTCCAGCGTCATATAACATTATAACATGGGTTTATTCAAGGCTAGTAGAACAGGCATCTTATGGGTACGCGCGGTCCACCGGATACCACATCTTCATTTACCATCAGGTGAAATCGTGGTGCAGCGCGAACCTAGCATAAAAAAATACTAGCTATGTGGCGCTCAATGTATCTTAAATCTGATAGTTGAATATAATATATAAACTTTTTAAAAATGACGGCTGAACTAGGAAAATAAATTCCTGTATCTCTAATCCTGTACTCTAATAATATGCGATTCCCGGACATGAAGTAGTAAGGTGACTCTTTTAACCACTGCCCTATACAACTACTACGCCAGTTGAAATAGAGGAAGCATGGTCTCTTTATTCTTTATTGCACACAGAAACATACATTTAAATTAAATTTTACAATGAAAAGTCATGTACATAGGCGAGCTTAATTCATTAATGAATTTTCTTCCAGCAAACCATTAGGAGAGTGAAATTATTTTATAATGGGTACAAGCAGTGTACAACAAAATATTAAATTAAAATTATTGATAAAATACACACAAATATTTATACCTAATAATATATAAATGGTGAAATGAAATGAAATAATGAAATTTATTCAGCACTTGGGTATTAACATACACTTGTACTTGTCAAGTTCACAATGCAGTACATAAACATAGTCGAATACAGTATAAGAATTACAAAAAATTAATTAGACCGTCCGTGCGGTCTGTCTGGTAAATCGTTAATCGGTGATGTGGTTGTGGGTTTAATTCCTACGTCAGCCTAAAAATCTTTTATTGACATTTTCAGTAGAAAACGTGCAGCACATCCAGTCTCAGATTACATAAATAGTTAATTCTGTTTGGGAGGCGAACACGATACACGAGATCGTCGTGTTACTGCTTCAACTTTGGAGCAGGAGCTATGGAAGTTTCAGAAGGATGCCCAAAAACACAAATAGAAAACAAGTACCACATAATTATCCCGAGAGACTATTTAAAAAACCTCATCAACAAAATAATGTGCCACAATCTTTAAGACGTTCTGACCCATCACAACACAGGACCATCTTGACGCCATAGACCAAACAGTGGTTAAAAATAGTAACAAATGTGGACAAAAAACACGAGCCGCTCACATGGGCCGACTTTACGCAATATGGTTTTTGACCCTTATAACCGGCGGATATTTGTTTTATCATCGGCTTATCCTGTGGGATTTGGTTAATTTTGTCTTATGTTTCTAAGACAGGACTTTTATTTAATTTAAAGCACTTAGATATAACAACGCAGTTAAATCTACCTGTTGGACTGCACAATGATATAAACTAAGTAGCTATTTCCTTTCTATATGTTTATACCTTTTAATAAATTGCCTACATTATACCTACTAGTTCCAAGTAATGCAACCTCACTAATATTATAAAGGCATAAGTTTGTGAATGATGTTTGTTACTTCTTCTAAACGGCGGGAGCGATTTTAATAAAATTTAGTATGGAATTAACTGACACCCTGGATAAACACATAGGCTTTAATTTAACGCGTGTAAAACTGCGGGGCATAGCTAGTAAATGATAAACAAAGAACCAATAAAGAGGGTTTACGGTGTGAGGCTCTTAAAAAAACTTTTCCCGCAAGCTACGGTGCCGTGTCAACTCGCCCAGCCGACATGCGAACATAATTACAACTATCGCAACATAATTTCATCGTAAACAAAGACGGTGCACTCCTACGCTACTTTTTTTTGTCCTCGTTGGGTCAGAGCGCGGCGCTCTGTGTAACGGTGTGAGCAAACGCAACGACTTCCAGATGCGCCACGTTGCGTCGGTTAGCGGTATTTCACCGTGATTTTTTGTCCACTATTCTAAAGGTTTGTCCCAATGTGCGGTCGGTGAGAAATGTAAATATGGGGGTTGACTTAATCAATTTTATGTAAGCCTCTTCCTTCGTGGGATGGTGGAAAGTTGAGGAGATAAGGGTCGTGGGTATGACTATATTTAACTAGACTACAGTCATATTTTATGGAGTCTTTTCAAAGGTCGGCAACGCGCGCTTTATATCTGTCGGGTATTGCAAACGGCCAGGGCTACAGTGGCTCGTAAACTTTATGGTTGACGTAGTTGTTTATAATAAAACTTGAAACATTAAAAAAAGCAATATGTCTACCAATTTTCCAAAAAAAAAACAATACGTAATTAATATAATTTAATAAATGATTTAAAATTGAGATCGAATTTTATTGTCTTCCACGCACCTACACTTCGTGGAATCAATTAACAGCGGAGGTATTTCTTAGAATGTCCGGTGCAGCAGTGGATGCCTCTTAAGCTAACTGTAAAGGTAATGTTAAAAAAGACTCATCCGGTATGATATGGCATCCTTCAAGTTACACCGTTAAAAAAAAACGCGATCAATGGACGCTAAACTCAGCTACTGGACGCTGAACTGAGTTTAGCGTCAACTGATCGCGTTTAATTTCGACGGTGTAATCGGCTCTTATTTACAAATAATCTAATAGCCTACAAGTAACAAAGAAAAATCACAATACCTGTGTAAACTTAAACCCGTCTCCTTTAATAAACTGATTTAATTAGACGAATTTATTCTTATATAGATAAACTGCTAATCTTAGCCGTTTTGCCAAATGTGTATATTATAAGTTTATAACTACTTACATCGTTTCGTGATCGTAAATTAGCTCAGTTAGTGACCCATCTGGTCAGACCCAATAAAAATAAAGTACTGGTCTTAAGTACAAGCGTAGACAAAATTACAATCTTATTATTATCATTTTTATATTAAGGGTTTTAAATGACTAATAATTTCAATTCGGTAACTTATTCTATTACAGTACCAAGTCGTTGGAGCTGCCTTTTAAGCAAATGATCTTGGTTGTGTTAGGAAGCTGCGCTCTTTTATAATAAGATTGCAATAAATTAAATTTATCCGTTTAAAATATTAAGATATGTAACTAAACTAAAATACTATTAGACTACTATTAAAGGAACATTAAAGAAATGGGGAGAATTTTTCAAAGCAATAGACAAGTCTATCTTAAAAAAGGGTATTAAGTACAGACGCCAGCACATCAAGCTACCCCAATCTGTCAAATTTACCAATTGAAAGTGAATCTTATGTTTATGTGATAAAGTTGAAAATCTATAAAAGAAATTTGACAGATTGGGGTAGCTGGATGTGCTGGCGTCTGTACATAAAATGGTATGGTTGTGCAACTGACTACGTCATGCAATTAAAAATCACCTGCACAATATTCATATTGGAGATGATTTTATGTTGTATAGGTACTCAGCTAAGAGTATTAGCAAGGGATTCCTAATTTAATCTGCTAGAGTAAGTGATTCGTAGCTTAACGATAGAGTGCCTGCCCCGGATTGATAGAAAGTGCTGGTACACACGGCTACATATCCAGCTATACATTTACAATATAAGCTGACCTGTCATTGTATCGAAATCCTATACAACGCGAGATCAGCTTATACTAGAAACCTATAGCCGTGTATACAAAACCCGCTGGATAAATTCCATGTTTGAAATTAGACTTACGCTGTATCACCGTATCATTATGAGCATGTAAAGTTGTCGGTCCTGTACCTGACCACTTTCCGGTCGTATCGCTAGTCGTCGTATCATGAGAGTGATGGAATAGAAAGTGCCCCTGTGTTTGCGCACACACTTGTGCACTATAATATCTCCCGCGCAGATGGCTAGTCTCCATTGAGACAATTGTCCTGCGAGGGAATCAAACTCAAAACACTCGGACGCTGAAGTAGTAGCGGAGCAACTACCTAAACCACAGAGCCACACGTAAGTAAATATTATTTCTTCAATACAAACAGCAAACAATGTAAAAATAGCAAATGCTATCGCGTTATCATGTCCGTATGATAAAGTCAACTTGAGTAAATCTGTCGGATTTTGACAAATGACGTAATGTTGCTGTTGCATATAACTGCATTATTTTGCGAATCTTGTTTGGTTAGGTTTAAATTGTAATGATATAATATCCTGAGACATTATTCATACCCGGCTATCTGATCCCAAATTATACAAAGTTGTACTAAGGACATCATATATTCTTATGGGTGATTTTAATACCTGCCTTCTCAAAAAAGACTCTCGTTCTTCTAATCTTTTGTCAGTTTTTGAATCTCTTAATCTTTGCTGTCTTCTACTAAGTGCCACTCATCATTTTCCAAACTCTGTTCCATCATTACTAGATCTTATTATCATTTCTTCTAACGATCATGTTGCTAAGCATGGCCAATGTTCAGCTGACGGGTTTTCATACCACGATCTAATTTTTACTTCTTATGAAGTTCGCCCTCCCAAAGCTAAGTCGAAATTTCTTCTACAGCGCAATTTTAGTGGTATGAAGGTAGAAAAGCTTTTAAAATCGGCTCGTTGTATTGATTGGAGTTCACTGTTCGAGACTAACTCCATTGATAACAAGGTTAACATTTTTAATGAGAAGATTATTCAGCTCTATGACATACATGCCCCTATACGAGCAATAAAAATAAAACACTTTCCAGCGCCGTGGTTGACAGACAGTATCAGAAAGGTCATGGCACGTAAAGCTGTAGAAAACAAAAATTTAAGTGCAGAGGATCGGATATCAACCGCGAAAAATATATCGAGATTCGTAATCACTGCAACAAGATGTGTAGGAGTGCTCAACGCCAAAATATCCACAAATCCGTTGAGAACGGTGAACCAGCTAAAATCTGGAAATTTTTAAATTCACTGGGGGTTGGAGAGTGCCAAGATACACTTCCTAAAACTTTGGATACTCACGCCCTTAATGCACATTTCTCATCTTCAGCTGTATGTAACAGAACAGCCAAAACAAACACTTTGACACATCTTTCATCGCTTCCAACTCCTGATCACTCACCTTTCCTTTTTAATCAACTCACTGCTTGTGATGTTAAAAAAAGCATTCTGTCAATATCGTCTAATGCAGTCGGTAGTGACAATGTCAGCCGTAATATGATCATTCCTATCCTTGACGAAATCCTTCACGTCATATGTAATATTTTTAATTGCTCCTTGTCCAGTGGATGTTTTCCTTCCTCATGGAAGGAAGCTCAAATCACTCCTCTACCAAAAACCAAAAATCCCACCGCTTTTGCTGATTACCGTCCTATATCAATCCTCCCATTCCTCTCCAAAGTCCTTGAGCGTCTGGTCCATAGACAGCTTCATTCCTTTGTTTGCAAAAATAATCTCCTAAATCCAATGCAATCCGGTTTTCGTCCCAGTCATAGTACTGTCACTGCCCTGGTCAATATTACGGAAGACATTAGGAGTGCCATGGAGAATGGAAATCTTATAGTTCTGCTCCTATTAGACTTCAGTAATGCATTCAATACTGTGGATTTTGACATTCTTCTTGGAATTCTGAGCTCTCTCAACATATCTCCAACAGTGATTGATTGGTTTCGCACTTACCTGTTTGGTCGCCGGCAAAGAGTCCGTATTGATGACTCTTTCTCTTCGTCGTGCAATACAGTAGCCGGTGTGCCGCAGGGTGGCGTTTTATCTCCATTGCTTTTTGCTATTTCTATTAATTCAGTCTCAAATAACCTTTCTTCCTCCTATCATCTTTATGCAGACGATCTCCAAATATATTCTCATTTTCGGCTTGCAAACCTGCCAGATACCATCAGAGTTGTCAACTCTGATTTATCTCGTATAGGTGAATGGAGCCATAGTTTTGGTCTTAAAATTAACCCATCAAAAACACAAGCCATCATCATCGGCAGCTCTCGAATGGTGTCTAGGATAGACATGTCCCAACTTCCACAAATTACATTTGAAGGTACTATTATCCCATTTAAAGATACAGTTAAGAATTTGGGCATTGTATTAGATAGTACATTATCCTGGGGCCCACAACTGAAAGCAGTTAGCCGAAGATTATTTGCTTCAGCAGGCTCTCTTAGGCGTCTACGCAATTTTCTCCCCATTACAACTAAAATCGCGCTTGCTCAATCGCTTCTCCTACCGATCCTCGACTACGCCGATGTCAGCTATGTTGATCTTACTGAAGAGCAACTCGATAAGCTTGAGCGACTTCAAAACTTTTGTATAAGGTTCATATTTGGCCTTCGCAAATATGATCATGTCTCCTCATTTCGTACAGCTCAAGTGGTTGCCGATTCGCCTGCATGCTCATATTCTTTCCTTGCTTTATAACATTCTCTTTAATCCTGCTACTCCCATATATTTAAAAAAACGCTTCGAGTTCCTTTGTGACACGCATTTGCGATCCTTAAGATCATCAGAAAACGTAAAACTTCATATCCCAGAGCACAAATCTATATTTATGGGAAACTCTTTAAGTGTACAGGCAGCCCGACTTTGGAATGCCTTGCCTATTGTAATTAGACGTGCTCAGACAATAGCAACTTTCAAAAAGCTTGTCAGAGAACACTGTTTGAGTGTATAATTGATGGTTTCTTAAGTTAAGTATCTATTCTCTTCTTATTTGCTTATTTAATTTTGTCTTTTTCATATTTTAACAGTAAATTCGCTAAAAATAGTTTTATTTATGGATATACCATAATTTTGGTATATCTCTTGTCGCACACCTACTGCTAGCTATAAGTTATTGTTCAGCTCCTATCCATCCTAAGGTTGTCTGGAAGAGATAGCTTTATGCGATAAGACCGCCCTTTGTACAACTTGTCTATGTAATATCTCATGTTGTATTTATTTTTATGGTGTACAATAAAGAGTATTCTATTCTATTCTATTCTATAACTGATACACTACAGATACCTACTACTTTTCTTTTGTGAAAACATTCTTATATAGATAATTACACCCAGACACAGGACCAACAGACATGTGTATCCACACAAATATTTGTCCTGGGTGGAAATCGAACCCAAGACCTGCGGAGTGAAAGGCAAGCATTTACCAACCACGCCAACGAGCCCATCTTACAAATAATCGCCCCCAATCGTTCATATCATAGACTCAGGTATTTATTTCTGATACATTGACTAACCTGAAATTTCCAGTCCAAAGATTAAACTTAAATACAAAACTAGCTGTGCACCGCGGTTTTACCCGTGTTACACTTTGTAAATTAGCCTATGTGTTATTCGGATATATAATTATAAGCTATATTATTACAAAGTTTCATCAAAATCCGTTCGGTAGGTTTTGTGTGACAGACTAACAATCATACACACTCACAAACTTTCGCCTCTATAATATGAGTGTGATGTGATAATTCCAAAACTATCACATCACACATGTCAGAATTACTATAGACAATCTGCTGTTTTTATTTATTTATGTTAGTTGACACTAGTTTTCCCAAAGATTGTACAAAATCTAAAAAAATTGCAATAATTAGAGGTAAATAGCTCACATATCATCTGAACGAAACAAAAGATGATTTCCATGCTTTCAGTTATTAATGTTTACTTACGACTGGCCTCACACAATGCTCGTCTACTCGAATCTCGATAATGTTGTAAATATGGAGTTAGCTGACACCCTGGATTAACACATAGACTATCTTATCTTATCTTACTAATATTATAAATGCGAAAGTTTGTGACTGTGTGAGTGTGTTTGTTTGTTACTTCTTCATGTCCAAACTGCTGGAGCGAATTTAATAAAATTTGGTATGGAGTTAGCTGACACGCTGGATTAACACATAGGCTATAATTTATTAAGTTTAACGCGGGTAAAACCGCGGGCCACAGCTAGTTTTAAATATAATCAGCAAATACTGAATGATTGTTAAAGCGACTGTCCAACGACTACATACATCACGCCACGTAAATTCTCACATGAAATACGATGTCCACACCACACATGAGGTCGGCCACATGTTGCCGCACACGTGTGACACCCTCCTGCCAGACACACATAGATGTGACATCACTAATACATAGAAAGGAAAAGAAATGTGACGATGCGAACAGTTTCAAATATATTCTAAACTAGATGTGCCCGCGACTTCGTCTGCACATTTTTGTAACGACACCGTAAATGTTACATCAGAATATCTCTTTTATTTACTGTCGTGACGCGACGAATTAGACATTATAAAATTCTTACATATTTCCATAGAAACTTTCATCCCATAATCCCTATTGTTATTTTATACCCTTTAGGGTAAAACTTATAAAAACTTTGAATGTTATATTTATTTATGTAGAAACAACAGCCTTAAAATTAAGTTTCCAGCTTCTAGCTCTAAAAATGATGATACTTCTATACAACTTTTCATCCCCCCTTTCAACCCCTTACAACCCTTTTTTCGCATTTTAATATTAGTAAAAATGCGAAAGTAACTCTGTCTGTCAGTCTGTCGCGTTTCCACGCTTAAACTAATGAACTGATTTAAATGAAAATTGGTACACAAATAGTCTAGACCTTGAGAAAGGACATATGCTACTTTTTTATGCAAAAAAAGGGTTGTATTGGATTAAAAGAGGGGATGAAAAGTTGTATGGAAGTATCGTCATGTTAAGAGAAAGTTTATTTGAAAAATGTGTGTACAAAAATATTAAAAAGACATTTGGTATTTTTTTAAATGTACACATTTTCAAAAGAGATGTAAAACGCGTTGTCCATCATTTGACAAAGGCCCGAGGCGTGATGCCACGTTCAAAAGCTACAGCTGAAACATTTCGTGACAGGTTTCATATCATAAATCAGTTCTACGTGAGAATCGAAATACCCGAGATGACCCGACTTCTGACGAATTTACAGTTATGTGGTGTGAAATAAATCAGGAATTAATTTATTTTACGTCTATGGAAATTTATTTTGTTGTGGTACCTACTTGGATATTTTTTGTGATGCGGCTCATTACTCACAAAAAGGGCCTCCTCTCGTAATAAGGGGTACGCTATAGTCTACCACGCTGGGCTGATGCGGGTTCACAGACTTCACATGCCATGAAGAAGATTTTGTGAGTTCATGCCCGCTTGAGTATGTTTCACCGGACCGTCTCAACTGGGCCGTGTTGAAACCGGTAGTAGATGAACCTGCTGAGTTTGTTTTGCTGGGTCTTCTCAGTTCGGATCCAATGGGCCCCCCATTGGATCCGGTGGTAGCATTAAAGCGCGACCGTCGTTATTAACACAAGGTCCGTCATAATAATAATACCTTAATATAGACAGAACCATTGACAATATGTAGTAAAAATATAAGACTTAAACTAGATAATTAAACATAATCTCTTGACAATAACTTGATACGAGCTAGCTAAATATCATTGCTGTAATTAAATAAATTTTATAAATGTTTTAACATTCCGTGTACCTAAATATCTGTACTAAGTAACTAGAAATAATAACTGTATTACTACAAACATGTTCTCACTATTTACAAGCTCTTTTTTAAAGTCTACGTGAATAAAAACCTTTTTTATTTTATATTTTATTTTTGAGAACTCTCAGGCACGTAGGTTCCTAATGATATTTTTCTTCGCCGTTTCTAGGATGAGATAATAACTAAATAAAAAATATATTGGGACAACTAACAGACTGCCATATGATCTCAAACTAGGCAGGACTAACTTGGACAACTGATAAACATACTTATATATTTCTCAATACATACATATTATAGATGCGCTGTCGCTGGAAATCGCTGGATGCGAATAGCGCAAGACCGGCAATTGTGGAGTTCTTTGGGGGAGGCCTTTGTCCAGCAGTGGACGTCTTTCGGCTGATATGATGATGATTATGATGACATATTATAGATAAATTACAGCCAGCGAAGAACAAATAATCGTGCTCATCACACAAAGATTTGTCCTGGGTCGGGATCGAACCCACGACCACTGGCTTATCCTCATACAATACATGTATTCGATAAGTTAATCGTGCGCACCTTGGGTTAGAACCCGAGACTCCACAGTCAAACGGTCTAACAACTAGGCTTGTTCTTTACTCAATTCTCATGTACTTTATTTTTTTTTTAAGAAGAGGAAAAAATATAAATATGGTATAAAATTTTACTCGTGCATTTAACCAAAGTCGGTCAGATTATCTTCATATTTATTTATCTATATAAGTATGTATATCGTCACCTGGTACCCATAGTACAAGCTTTGCTTAGTTTTTACTCGTGCATTTCACCAAAGTCGGTCAGATTATCTTCATATTTATTTATCTATATAAGTATATATATCGTCGCCTGGTACCCATAGTACAAGCTTTGCTTAGTTTTTACTCGTGCATTTCACCAAAGTCGGTCAGATTATCTTCATATTTATTTATCTATATAAGTATGTATATCGTCGCCTGGTACCCATAGTACAAGCTTTGCTTAGTTTGGGGCTAAGATGATCTGTGTGACATTGTCCCGAGATATTATTATTATACAATATTTTAATAAATTAGGCAAAAAAAAAAATTGTTTTGTAATTGACTGGGTAACCCAGTTAGAAGATTAATATTCTTAGAAATATTCATCTTCTATAGGAGTTTGATTACATTAAGTGTTATTTTCTTAGTGATAATAATGGCCCAAACTAAGCAGAGCTCGTTTGATGGGAACAAGATAAGTGATATATTACATATACTAGTTTCTTTTTGTAAATACGTACTTATATAGATAATTACACCCAGATTCGGGTCAAACAGACATGTTCATGCACACAAATATCTGTCCTTGGTGGGAATCAAACCTACAACCTGCGGAGTGAAAGGCAAGCATTGACCAACCAAGCCAACCAGCCCATATAAAATATTCCAGCCTCATATTACCACATATTCTCCCAACTTTATTATTTTCCAGGAAGTAGTCCAACATTATATTCATAATAGTTTTCGCTACCAAATCATGGGCCTATCGCTGACCAAAATCAAAAATATCCCATGACACGCAATAGCGTTCCCTAGAAACGTATTTTTTTGTGTCTCCAAGTTCTGACGAGGCCAAAAAAGTTTACCGTTAGTCCCTCATTTTGCATAAATCATCTCAAGTGGAACTGTGGTGGTTGAAGATTACGACCCTTTGCGTCCGTGATATTACTTATTTAGTTCGTATTTCTTTAACATGCGTGCATTCATTTGGTTGATACCAAATGAAGTCCACTGCTGGAAAAAAGCCTCGTCCAAGAATGGCCATATTGGACACGCTTGGCAGACTGGTTTGTGATAGCAGTATGATAGTCATAGTTCGTAGAGAGATGCTCATCCGTTCTCTGGTAGGTATTTAGAAAAACATTCCTTTCATTAAAAAGAACATGTCAATTTGGGAAAGTTCCTGTAGAAATAAAGATTGTAATTTGTGAATATGACGGTGGCGTGTTTGGTAGAAGCTTGCCTTTCACGCAGCAAGTCGGGGGTTCGATTCCCACCCAGGACAGAAATTTGTCCTATGTCTGGGTGTTATTATCTATAGGTATAAGTATGTATTTACAAAAGAAAAGTAGTTTATATAGTATATCAGTTATCGGGTTTCCATAATACCAGCTCTACTTAGTTTGGGATAAGATGGCCGTGGGTGAATATGGTATGTGAATATTACTATTATTAATATCTGAACTGATTTTTCACGAGCATAGGTAAGAACCCGCTTCTAAAATGTTTTACCCATTTGACAGACATAAAACCCACATAGCATACAACCTCATAACCCAGTTTTCTGTGTTGGGGGTTAAATATGGTATAATGTTGCACTGGCTTGTCATAAATTTATGTTTCGCCTACCGGCCAACGTTTTAACAAAACAAAAAACTTACCGCAAACCACTCAAACCGAAACATGCTCAGTAGGTAAACGTTTTTTACTTAAAATGTCCTTAAAATCATTAGTGTGCACAACATGTGTAGCAGATACAATCAGGTACAACGGTGATTAAAAATAATGTTTATAGACACCGATCGCCATGTCAAACGAGCAAAAAATTATGGGACAAATTTAAAAATGACCGCATCTTTAAATTAGGAGATAGTTATGTAGATGTCCGATATTCATCTTGATCTTTAGGAATATATTTTTATGGTTATATTTTATTGCTCGTATTGGTGATTGAGACTATTTTTTATTTTTATTTTATATAAGAGGGCGACAAACGAGCAAGTGGATCACCTGATGGTGAGTGATCACCGCCGCACATGGACACATGCAACACCAGAGGTGTCGCGAGTGTGTTGCCAGCCTTGAAAAGAGTCCGCAAATAAGTTTTGCTTTTGCCCACCCGATGAGTTCTGGTGACCTTACTCATACTCAGAAACACAACATTAAATTATTAATGATATTATTAAGGAATGTCTTCTGTAAGGTGGAGGTACTTCCCCAGTCGGGCTTTTCTTTGAGCGAATGAACGCTGTGCCCTACCTCTACAATTTCAGTTCTTTACAGGTTCATTATTAATTTAATAACGATTAGTTCCTTTCTTATTTTTTTTAACGGGACTAGATCCTCCCTCTTACCCACCACTGCAACTCCTGTAAGCCAGGATCAACAGTGGCACACAATGAAATGACACTGAGCGGTGAGGCTAAGGCATGTCCAGAGGAATCGCTTTAACTGTCTCCAAGACAGTTAAAGCGATTCCTCGGGACGAATTTACCGATAATACCGAATATAACGATTAGTTCAGTCGTTGGTAAGTAAATAAGTGTTCTATTACGTTCCATATGCCCATAATGCATGATAGTTTCAACAGAATCTGCTATTATTAATGGCCCAGCAAAAATATTTGAGGGAGTTTAAAGTTTACTGGTTTCCATGAAGACGAAAGTTACACATATGAATAATGGCTTAAGAATCTTGCTATCCATCAACTCTTTCGTGCCTTTGACGTCATATGAAAAAAATAATCAAGCCGGACAATGAAGACCCGGGTCCATAACACTAAGGAGGTCTATCAAAAGGAGATTACATCGATAACGCCCAACAATGCCTGTGGGAGTTCAAAAATAGAACAAAAAAAATAAGAAACATGAAACTGGGAATTATTCGCATCGTTTCCCTCGAAATCTTATAAAACCGTTTTTTCGTTGCAAAAAAGCATAAATGAGGGTGGATTTTGAAAAAAGTGGACAAAGGCCGAGGTACAAAGGTTCTAAATACGGGTCTTTTTAAGCCCCGTATAGTTTTTCTATTCACATGCCCACATGTGAAGCCTACCTGTGATGTGTGCTGGCATATTTATGGAAATTTTGTCCGTCATTCAATCTCCTATTACCTTTCGATTATTCGCGAATATTATAATTAATCAAATGAATAGAACGCAACACACTTACATAATGACTTCTTTAGTTTTATATATTTTATTTCTTTCAATTTTATAAACAGAATATTTTGCAGTGCAGCAAAGCTGTCTTTTTTTTTGTTTAAAAGAACTACGCCCGCACTAGCGAAGTTCATCCCTGTGTCGCGGTGTACTTTACAAACGTATAATAGATTGACACAAATAACATGCAGACTCAGAACAAATATTTATAGGTCACACAAATAGTTGTCAGGCGCGGGATTCAAACCCTCGTCACGAAGCGGCGAGGCGACTGTCTTAGCGGCTGCGCCACACGTGCAGTCTTTACATCTTTGTTTTAAAGATTCTCAACCATATAAGGCACATATAAAGTAGCAAGGATAGATTTTGCAGATAAATAATGTTTACGTAACATTAACGACATCTGTATAGTTTTATCTTTAATCTTTACGCAGAAAGTTACTACAAGTCAATAAAAAGTACAATCATATACACAAATTTCGAATATGGTTAGAATATATTACTGTTAATTTTTCTACATGTTTGAAACATTTAAATATGTCCACAAAAATAGTTCAAACCGATCAATGTAGAAATATGTAATATTAAAAGATTTTACGTCACAACACTTAAATGTGTCTGTAAGTAAAACAGGCAGGATATTGGTAATACAGTTAAAGTTGCATAAAAGTATCATAGAAAATAAGAAAAAATGTCCGATTAAAAATACAGTATTAATTAGTAACACTCCACTAGTAAAGTACAATCGTAGTCAGTCGTCACCTACTCGTATTTTCATAAAGCGTGTCGCAAGCGACCGAGTGCCGCTTGAACACAATAATTTGTGTTTCGAACAGGGTGGAGCGGCGACAGATTGCGCACGTCCGCTAATGACAGGCCGCGATGCTCGTGTGTCCAGCCCGCGTTCATTCAATGCAAATCTACTGACAACATAGCCCAATGTACCTTCGAATAGTTAGACACGACAAATACATGAATTGAATCGTGTTGTATAACTTGTACATCGTTGGAACATGAACAGTGTTTGAATTGATTGAGTCAATTTTATATAATATTTATAGGTTTGATGTAACTTGTCATGTTTGGTCGTTTTATTTCAATATTGAGCCATAGTTGTACACATTTAATATTTTTATGTTTACATATAAATTTCAACTTTCTGGTCGGAATATATCAAAGCTTTCATATCGTTAAGAAAATAAAGTTGTATAACTTAAACAAACTTATATGAGGATATGTGTGTAAAATTTTACGCCTTCATATGCTATCATACCTTAAAAGGTGTATAAAGTCCGCATCCACAAGGGCGTGGAACTCATTCCTCGACTATCGCTGCACAAAAATCTGTGAGCATTATCTTAAGTTCCTCCCACAATATAACACGTCCGTTCTATAAAATACTGCGGTCTTCATGCGCGTACACAATGACCTCTCGCGATGACAGCGCCAGCCCACGCGCACGCTCGTTCTAATCACACCTATCTCAAGATACAGCTCGTCCATTCATACATATTTGGGCTGATTTTTTTATTGTTTAATTTTAAACGGTCATGAGTGGGTTGGCTTTGTTGTTGCACGATGATTATATCGATTAATGAAGTAAAAGTTATCTGAAGTAAAATCGATGTTGTAAAATTTTATACACGTTTGATCTTGGTTTAATGTGTTTGTTGATAAAGATAGCTTTTATCAGATTGTTTTATGTAACTTATAGATAAGCAAGCGGTAAGCTTAGACGTATACGGTGGCTAATCTCAATGGAACCAAGTCATCTACGGAAGGCATATTATAGTACAATGTCAGCAAACACAAGTTCACCCTTATAACTCGATGAGACGAGAGAGAGAGAGAGATCTGGTGCAGCAGCAACAGATTTACGTGCTCTTAGAAACACAGGCTTATAAATATAACACTTCCACATTCCGGCTACTAAGAGGTGTTTTTCATGCTAGAAATCCCAAGAATGATTGCCTCGACCTGGAAATGGAATACATAGCCTCATAAATTGTGGCTGAATATGCTACCGCAGGTTTAATATGCGATAGTTAACAACAGTCCTTTTTGTCTCCAAATTCTAAGACTTTTCTGTTGTTTGTGACTCCGTCTAAAATATTAATGATTTGTTGTTAAAATGAAAAAGATTCAGAATTTTATTGAAGTCGAAGAATAAACTTGGGTAGGATTCAAAAATAATTTAATTACTACTTGCAAAGAGAAAATTTTAAATATGTTTTATGATGATGAAAGAGGCCATACATAGATACATGTAACACACTGGACCCCAAGCTTTCGATGAGTGAAAGGCTGTTATAATTTACATCTTGTTATGTACTGACCAGTATGCTAATCAGGACAACGAAATGTCACTCAACCGTTGTGTTGATGACTGTACAGTTTTTGGACACACCCTTTCCTTCGCGTTAGTCACAAAACATTGGGTCATCGTTCATAGGAAATCGTGTTTATGTGACCCTTTTGTGTTTTATAAACACTATTGTGGTTAAATGTACCTGTGAATTTTATTGATGGTCTTTTGTTGACAAATTATGTAATTTAAATATTTATGAGACTCGGATTAAGTCCACATGAGTTTACACCTATAATGTTAGAGGTTTGATTGACATAAAATTTTGTGTATAATCTACAAGACATGTTTTAATTAAAAACATAAGCATCAGTTTAGAACTAACTATAAGGATAGTCCCATGATTCAAATGACTTTGTATTTTTAGAAACAAGATTAAAATTATGTATTTGGGTATTTGTTAAAAAAAAAATTATTTAATAAATAAAAAACCCAACTGCGTAAATAATGAACCAAACTACGTACATAGACAAAGAACTGAAAAGAAAAAAACAAGCACATAGATGGCCGGTGGTCTAAAATTATATAATGTACTATTGAATGAATACTATTGAAGAAAATAAAATATATTTCAATAATGGGCAAAACAACTGAACAGTCGGGATCCATTAGTCGATACCCAATCTAATTTGTCAATGGATCCCGACTGTTCAGTTGTCATGTTCCATTATTAAAATATATTTTATTTTCTTCAATAGTATTCATTCAATAGTACATTATATAATTTTAGACCACCGGCCATCTATGTGCTTGTTTTTTTCTTTTCAGTTCTTTGTCTATGTACGTAGTTTGGTTCATTATTTACGCAGTTGGGTTTTTTATTTATTAAATAATTTTTTTATTTTATACTTTTTAGTTATGAGTTCCTAGCTAGTTTCAAAAATAAGTTAACCACATAATATATTATTATTTTTGTTCTTATTATTTATGTTTTTTTTAATATTCTTATCATTCATTATCTAGATTTAGTTATTAAATATTATTCATTCATTTATTTATTTCACTCAAAATAGAGTACAGTGGTGGTCTTACTATAAGTTTAGTGTCATCAATTTTACTCGTAAACAGTATGCGAAATGTTTAATTGTTATATGTCAAATTTTACACAAATAATATAATTAATTAAATAAATCACAGTTTGTTTTAAAAAACAACCCCTGCACTAGGGAATCTTATCCCTGTGTCGCAGGGTACTTTACAACATATAATAGACGGACACAAATTAAATCCAGTCTCAGAACAACTATTTATGGGTCACACAAGTAGTTGTCCGGCGCGGGACTCGAACCCGCGACACGAAGCGGCGACGCGACTGCCTTAGCCGTCGCGCCACGCGTGCAGTCAAAAATTTGATTTGATTGAATAGAATAGAATGATTTTTCTAGGAGCCACAGTCTGAGTTGGTTTTTGAACTCTGCCGCTGAAAAATGTCTAATATTTTGCGGCAAAGCATTAAACACTTTCACACAAACAGCATATGTATTTTTTTGAAATAGTGTTATATTAGTTATCATGTTGCGAGGAAAAACATCTTTAGCTCTAGTAAATACTGTAGCTGCGTTTTCACAAATATACCGATTTCAAAAATGTACAAACACACTAGTCATAATTTTTGGTCCTTTTAACAATGATTTACATGAGACAAACGGAGGAATACCTGTAATTGCTCTAACGCATTTTTTGCAATAGAAATGCTCTGGATTTATCTGTTGAATTAAATTGTTGTAAGATACCATACCGCAGGATAGAACCAAAGTACCCGTGATATGCCATTAATATCGATTGGTAATAAGGCTGTTTTTCGAAGTCGTGACAAAAAGCATACAAACCTATTGATTCTGATGCATATTTGATCAATGTGAAATTTCCAGTCACAATAACGATCAACTGTTATTAGTCCGATTAAGGAATGACTCAAAGGTATAGAATGCGTGAGCGGGGACCTAAGGGATATTTTCAGAAACTTGTTCAAAGTACTTAGAGGGAAATCATACTAAAAGTCCTGACGTCTAGGAGGTGAGGCGGAGGGAGGAGGGGGGAGGGGTACAAAGACCTCAATTTTAGGTTTTTCGCTAATATCTTTAAAAAGGTGCGTTTTAGCAAAAATAATCTAAGATAAAGTGAAAGCTCACAAAATTTACTATAACTGTGATCTCATATACTTTTTCATATTTCCATTCGTTTATGATCTACACGCGCCAGAAATATAGAAAATTTATGTTATTCAGCGGAACTCTTACAGATGCCTTGAGAAGTTTAGGAGACCTGATATGCTTCTGGAGGGAGGTGTGCTGGATGGAATCTGTCATGGCTCACGTACAATGGTCTACATCGGGACCAAGTGCGGAAACCATACCCACTAGCATATTAGTGGGAACAAGATGATGATGACTTATTCAGCGTGATGACCATTACCTGATGCCCGAGTTATCTCTAAATTTATTTTTACAAATACAAATATTTATTGCGATCATGAGTGATACATAGGTGTTACAGAATGTAGAGGTACATGCATGATTTTAACATAAGCTGGGAGTACCTCCACGTGGTAAGGGCGGTAACAGTAAGATATCGCGTTTTTTTGTAACAGCGGATAACTGAGCTTAGGCGGGAAAAACATCATCAAGATTGCTTTTCGCTCAATGCTCACTGTAGGAAACGCAACCTTACTGGCTAAAACTGCAAAATGATGATGAATGAATGAATTACAAAAAATGAGATGCAATAGCATGGATATGAACACATCCTCTTCTTACACTCATTTACCGGCTACGATACAACATCAGCAACGTTTAGAAGAAGCAAGGTGGGTTACTGTAAATTGTATTTAAATTCGGAAATTATTCAGGAAGCAGCAAAGATCTTTTACAACCCAAGCTCCAGCCATAGTGATGTTGCAGAATGATTGTGCTTCCTGAAATGGTATGGGGCACCAGCAAAAGTGACCCTTCTCAAAGTAATTCTTCAAGAGGGTTTTATCGCCCTTTTTGAAGAAGAGCACCACCACACCCCTGTGGCATGCTTGTGGCGTTTGACCTTCTAGTATGACGGAGTTAGATAACTTCTGAAGGGCCCGTGAGGATTGGTGTACCACCCACCTTCAGAAGCTCTGCCGTAACCCCATCATCACCAGGCGCCTTGTTGTTCTTAAGCTGTTCGAGAACCATTCTAATCTCTCACAGGTGACTGGGTTTACGTATACAGCTGTCCGTAGAACCTCTCGATCTCTCCCAGCAACTCAGGTCTAGACGTGACGATTCTACCATCCTCAGTCTTCAACTTCGTCAGTTGGCTATGTCCAACAGACAGTTCTCTTGCAAACACTTTAGAGCCTTTGTTCCGCTCAATGGCTTCTTTAATACAATTTGTATTAAATTGACGCGTGTCGCGAGTCAAATACTTTGAGATCTGTCTGTTGAGCTGCCGGTATCTGGTAGCATCATCAGAGGATGTCAGAACCATTTTCCGTCTTTCGTCCATAAGCTGCAGGGTGTAGTCAGAGATCTTTTTGGTTCTGTTTGTACGGTGGGCCTTGAAGACCTTAGACCCAGCCGTATGGACAGCTTCTACGAGCCTGTCGTGGTATGAGTCCACTTCCTCGCAATCTGCTAGGCATTTGAAACGGTTTTGCAGTTCGAGCTGAAAGGGTTCAGGGTTTTGAATGTGGATTGGTAAAGGTCGGAGCGTAGACTTTATCAGTCGGGACCTCTGGAGCTTGACATTTAGGTTCAATGAGCCTCTCGCCAGTCTGTGATCGCTCCCGGTTTTAACCGTATTGATTACTGAGACGTCATTGAACATCTGTCTACTCGTCGACAAGATAAAGTCTATCTCGTTTTTTATTTTACCATCGGGGCTTACCCAGGTCCATTTGCGGCTTTCCGGCTTCTTGAAAAAGGAGTTCGTCATAAAGAGTCCCTACTTCTCCATGAAGTCGGCCAACATTTGGCCCCGGGGATTCCGGTCTCCAGTTCCAAATTGCCCCACTCTCAGCTCATTCCCGAATCGTTTACCCAGCTTCGCGTTAAAGTCCCCCATGACCACAGTGAAATAAGAGTTCGAGGTATCTTCTTCTTATCTTATCTTGTTTTGGGGTGTACCTATGTACAGCACTTCGACCCTTCAGGATCTTTTGTACTATCCCCCACTGGTTTTATTCTATCCCTAGAGCCCTGAATGAGGTATGCACATAATCCAGTACGCTTCTTAGAGGTAGATCCTTGTAGTCACCTGGTTCTGGATATGCCAGCCCCAGGATTGCCATTCTGTGTCTCGCCAGTGCATCGCATTTGCATATTATATGCAGCATTGTTTCATTTTCTTCCCCACAGGTTCTGCAGATCGGGCTGTTCGACAGTCCCAATTTGTGTAGGTGGTAGTTGGTGCTGTAGTGGCCCGTGAATACTGCTACTATTAGTCGTAGCTGGTTTCTGCTGTATTTCCAAAGCTTTTTGGACCAGCTCTTATCTACTCCTTTCATGAGTTGTTTGGAGTGTTTTAGCTCTTTGACTTTGGTCCACATTTGATTGTGTTTAATTGTGGATTCGTTTTTAAGGAATGCTCCTATTACATTTGGAGGAATCCCTACACACGGTTCTGGTCCACAGAACTGACCTTCAGATCCCTTTCTAGCCAGTGCATCTGCTTTTTTGTTGCCTTCTATTCCCGTATGACCTGGTACCCATACGAGTTTGACTTTATTTTTAGTGGCAAGTTTGTTCAGAGCCGTGATACAGTTCTGGATTAGTTTCGATTCGATTTTGTGTGACATCAGGGCTTTTAATGTAGCCTGGCTGTCATTGAGTATGTAGATGGTCTTACCTTTCGTCTCCCTATCTATGATTGTCTGGGCGCATGTTATAATCGCATATGTCTCAGCCTGAAACACTGTCGCGAAGTTTCCCATGCTTTCGCTAATACTGCAGGTTTCATTATAAACACCCGCACCTGTGCCAGATTTCATTTTTGACCCGTCTGTATACCAAATTTGACTTTGCTCGTTTTGTTTGCAAAGTCGCAATTTCCATTCCTCTCTGCTGGGAATGTATAGTTTGTATTGTTGGTCAAATGTAAAGGTTGGTTGCATTTTATCGCTGCCCATCCCTATTACATTTTTAAGATCTTTCCAGTCTTCTATCTGCGTGTGCTTAGTGGGCATACGATCGTAAGATAAGTGGCCCAATGCAGCAGGTCTTTGGAGTGTTTTCTCTTCTTGTTGCCTCTTCTTGTACCTCAATGTGTAGAGGCACTAGGTCTAGGATTACTTCCAAGGCTGCTGTTGGTGTAGTGCTAAATGCCCCTGTCATTGCTAAGCAGGCAGTGCGTTGTATTTTGTCTAGCACTTGTTTACAGGTTTCTAGTTTTGTTCTTGGCCACCAGACGATACTACCGTACATCAGTATCGGTTTTATTATCATTCTGTATATCCAGTGAACAATTTTGGGTTTCAGTCCCCATGTTTTGCCATAAGCTGCTCGGCACATGCCGAATATTCTCAAGGCCTTGTTTTTAATATTTTCTACATGTTCTTTCCATGTGAGCGCTTTGTCGAGTGTTATACCTAGATATTTCACTTCTTTTGACAATTCAATTTTTGTGTTGTATAGTTTCAAAGTTCCTATTCCCGATAGGTCCTTCTTCTTTGTGAATGGTACTATAACTGCTTTATGTGGGTTTATCGAAAGGTTATTTGATTTGCACCAGTCCTCTGTCTCTTTTAAGGCTTGTTTCATAATGTCCGATACTGTGTGAGGGAATTTCCCACTTATAAGTATCACAATATCGTCTGCATAGCCAACGGTATAGCGTGGCCCTGTGTTTAGGTCTATCAGGAGCTTGTCCACAACCAGGCACCACAGTAGCGGTGAGATGACTCCGCCTTGTGGGCATCCTCTGGTTGTCGTTGCATATCTGATGTCCCCGAGCAGTGTTGACTGCAGTTGCCGTCCTTTCAGCATTTTGTCTATCCATCTGCATAGAGTGGGCTCTATGCTATGGTTAGTGGCGGCATTTTGTATAGTGTTGAATGCCGTGTTGTCAAAAGCACCTTCAATGTCTAGAAATGCCGCAAGGCATATTTCTTTGTTTTCTAAGGCTGCTTCCGCCTTTTTGACTACATGGTGTAGGGCTGTCTCTGTAGATTTCCCTGCCTGATACGCATTTTGTTGCCAGTGTAGAGGAAATCTTTTTAGTGGCCCTTGCCTAATGTGTGTGTCTACCATTTTTTCTAGCGATTTGAGAAAGAATGATGTAAGGCTTATCTAGCTAGCTAGGATTTTGGTGATTCGTAGTCCGACTTTCCCGGTTTCGGGATGTATACTACTTTAACTTGTCTCCATATTTGGTGAGTGTATCCAAAGGCTATGCAGGCTCTGTACAGCCTGCATAGGTGTGGGTTTAGTACGTTATTCGCTTTTTGTAATAGAATGGGATATATTCCATCAGGGCCAGGCGATTTGAATGGTTCAAAGCTGCTTATGGCCCACTTTACCTTGGTCTCGTTTATGATCTTCTTAGCGGTATCCCAATCTGCCTTGGTTGTGCGCCTTTCCGCATCCTCATGGCTGATTGGGATTTCTCGCTCCATGGTTTTCTTTGTCACAGAACCTGGGAAGTGGATTTTAAACATGACGTCTAATGTCTATGTATGGCTGGTATGTATGGCTCTAGAAATATCCTCAACATGACCTCAACCTCACCGTCGGAGTGCGTCGAAGTCGGCGCGTAAACCTGTATGACCTTCAACGAATACCGCTTGGTAATTCTGAGTATAAGGTACGCAACCCTAGTCGACACACTCTCGATTTTCACTATGTTGTGGACGAGGGACTTGTGGACTATGAACCCAACACCACCTTGGGACAGTTGGTCGCCCTTCCAGAAATAGAGCAGATTCCCGGATTTCAGGATTATCGTGTTCTCCCCCTCTCTTCGGACTTCAGATAATCCTATTATGTCCCAACGTAACCTCCTCAATTCTTCCTCCAGTTCGATCATCTTCTCGTCGGTCCGCAGCGTGCGTATGTTGTATATTGCCAGGGCCAGAGGTCGTCGGTTTTGGTAACGCGGAATCTGCCGGGGATTCTTAGCACCCCCTGCCCTGCCGTAACCACGGCTGTTACCACGGCTGGGAACAGCAGGGCTGCCGGAGACTGGGGGCCATGAACTGGGGGAAATAAAGGACACAATTAAACAATTGTGTCCTTCATTTGAGGGATCTGCCATAATCGCCACGCTTGGCAAACGGGTTGGCGATTGCAGTAAGGTAGACATTGGTACTCATGAGAACACTGCTGCCCATTCTCTGGTATATATATTCCCTCGGGACGACTTCTACGTCCCCCCGCGGGATGAGAGGGGGTGGCGATATTCTCTAGGCCGTTACCACACAGCCACTAAGAGCCACTAAGTAGCTAAATATAATTCCTGAAGCACATATCGCCAAGTGCAGCATTGGCTCGGGAATGAGCTGCTCCCTCAAGAGTGGGGGTGGAAAAAATGAAGGTGATATCTTGGCGCCAAGAGCAACAAAAGATATACCGGTACCGCAGGTTTTACTAAAAACAATATTTTGTCGCTGCACCAAGGATTGTAGCAGCTGCAAATGTGGATGTCGCAATACTATGCTGAAATGTTCTGCTGCGTGCCTTCATTGCCAAGGAAAATGCTTCAACGGCGTGTCTTTTAGCGAGGAAGACAACGGGAATGACCATGAAGATGATTGAGAGCCCTCTGAGCAAGAACCACTTACCACTGAGGAGGGCGAGGAAGAAGAAACCACAGAAAACGACCTTTTGCCAGGACCCTCACGACCTAAGAGAATAAAAATGTGAATCATTCACAGAATTGGACTTAACTTTTTTTATTTGCACTTAGAGCCAGTAGTTCGAAAACGGATGGTATATGGAAAAGTATCAAAGTTATAGAAAATTTTAAAAGCTTTCATTTCATCTTAGAACATTTTTTGCTAAAACGCGCCATTTTTGAAATATTAGCGTAAAACCTAAAATTGAGGCCTTTGACCCCTCCCCTTCCTCCGCCTCACCTCCTGGACATCAGGACTTTTAGTACGTTTTCTCTCTAAGTACTCTGAACAAGTTTCTGAAGAAATCGCTCAGGTTCCCGCTCACGCACTCTACAACTACTTTATTAATTATACTATATACCGAAAAACTTTACACTCTCTACTTTGTTTATGACCATTGTATTTTATATTTAGTAAATATGATTTACTTCTTTTGCTCAAAAATTTAATAAAGTGTGTCTTGTTCAAATTCGCGGTCAGATTATTTTTATGAAGCGAATTAATTTCTATCGTATTATTTATTTATATGTCAAAGTTATTTAACAGATTATATGCCAAAACTATAGGGATGTCATCTGCAAATAAAGTGCATGTATAGCATAAAAACAGTCCATGCTTATTTACGAGATAGTCCGATTGGCAATATTTAATTAGAGTTCCACTTTCCAGAATGGCATTTTTTTTTCTTTTACTGTTTTCTTTTTAATCTATTTTTTTTAATCTGTGATATGATAATGAATAAATAAACATCCGGGCCAAATATCACGTTAATACAAGCAGCTCTTTAAGCTGAGAGATAAGTCAGTCATTGTTATTGTTATATGACTGCAAAATTTCGCAATCTCGTGATTTCATTGAGAGATTTGATATCATGAAGATTGTTTAGTAGCTTGCGGTGGTACAGAGTACTAATAATTAAACCATCTAAAGACTTAACCTGGCTTAAAGAAAAATTCAAAATTCTATTCAATTCAAAATTAAAATGCACGAACTGAGATCGACAACGGCTCGATTTAAAATTGTCCCTTGCAACTTGTGTACAGTTACACCCCAACATAATATTAAAGGCAATATTTTTCTTTAAATTTTACCTTGTCCACAAAGCGCATGTAATTCATTTGTCGATAGTTCGATTCTCACACCAACCAAAGGGACGTTGTTCTTTATATCTTTGTCATTGCATTTACAACAATTCGATTTCGGTAGGTACCTACCTATATATAGTTTTTCAAGTGAAGTTAAGTACTAAATCGTTTGAAGTTGGAGATGGGCGACCGTGTTAGTCGTAAGATACTTTAGGTAGTCCAATATAACTAATAGATACTTTAGTATATGTCCATCAACACTCACACGCACAGTCATACGAAGTTTTCGTCTTTTCATCGTAAAAAATCTACTGTTTTAAAACCTATATGTGAGAATAGTTGTTACGCAACTTTAAATCGATATAGCTCCTAAACGGCCGATCTAATCGAAAAATGTTGAAAGAAAACTAAAAATATTTTTTAAATACCTATTCAACGATACCCCACGTGGCATAGTTTGTTGACTTGAATTTTTTTAATTTTCACATAATGGCGTCCAGCAGTCGCCATATTGAATTTTCACTAACGTCATGTCTTTAGTGACACTTTCCGGACTGAAAGGAATCGATTGACGTGCGAATCATTAAAATCGGCCCAGGCGTTTGGTCTGTATAGTGCTTCAAAGGAACATACATACATACATAGCCTGATAAACACATTACCCTTTGCGTCCCGCAGTCGGGTAAAAAGTTATTATATATATATATAAATATATTTCAAAAAACGATGTGAAAGAACACATTTTTTTTAACACGGTGTTCACAGTTAGTCTGGTTTTCACTGTTTCATCGGATAGTTACATAATATTAACTATAAAGTAATTTTGAAATCCTAAATAGCCCGCTCACTATTTATAGTGTTAGGCTTAAAAATATAAGTCATTTGTGGTTTCTATTTGACGGAAAAAGAACTGATGATGTTTCCATTGAGGCACGAAATTGCAGACGTTTTTTTAATTTTAGCCGATGTTATACCTTTGATTCATCATATTATATGTACATAATATTTATCAAAATCTAGATGTATCGAAAACTAAATATAAATATTATATATAAATATCTTACAAATTTATTTAAAGCCAAGTTATAATTAATACATTACTAATACTCTCAATGCAAATGTGAATATTTTGTTTGTTTGATACGCTATAAAATATCATGTTGATTGGTCGAGTAGTTAGCTCAACCTATAATCATGAAATTCACACACACTTTGTCAGAGGTACAGACGCCAGCACATTAAGCTACCCCAATCTGTCAAATTTCCCCAATTGAAAGTGAAGCTTATGCTCGTGTGATAAAGTTAAAAATCTATAAAAGAAAATTGACAGATAGGGGTAGCTGGATGTGCTGGCGTCTGTACATACAAATAAATAAAGAGTGGTACTCTTTCGTTTGAAATAGAATGATAGATTTCGAGGGATAACACGAGCGAAGTCGCTGACAAAAATCTACTAAATAATTATTTTATTGGTACATCTTTCAAATCTCACTTTTATGTAAGACGTTGCCACAGACGCAACTTGGACTTACCATTGTATCTAAGTGTCGATGGGTTTGGCCCAATTACACTGACACCTAATAACAATATTGGTACATAGTGGGTGTACAGTACAATACAAAACCTCTATCTTGTCGGTATTTTTTTTTGCTGACACAACCTACGCTGCTCACACTAGAATATCGTTCCTTAATTGTGGTATCGCTTATAATGTGATTAATTGAAGTACTGCTTATAAAATAATTTCTTCAATCAAATTCATTACATCAAATTATATTTGAGCCTTCTAACGATTCACTAAGGTTTAGATATGGATATTTGTATGTTGTTTTGGAACTTGTCGATAAGATGTGTCATATTTAAAACGTAGGTGCCTGATTATTGTGGTACTGTCATAGCCAAATTATTCACTTGTGAAGTTATGTGAATAGAATACATAGTAATTATGTCACATTTTTTTTTATATATAAGAGGGCGACAAACGAGCAAGTGGGTCACCTGATGGTAAGTGATCACCGCCGCCCATGGACACTCGCAACACCAGAGGAGTCGCGGGTGCATTGCCGGCATTTAAAAGTCAGCAAAAAAGTGTTGCTGACCCTTCCCCCCACCCCAATGAGCTAGCCCTACCTCTCTTATAAAATATACAACTATTTTAAAGAAAATGACTTGATCGTTTAATACTGGAACGTTACGATTAATAAAATCTAATATTCCAGTAATACTTTCATAATATTTTTGTAAATTGATTTAGGTTTGTGCTTTATAGAATTTTAATACAAGTATATACTAAATAAAATAGATGGTCGAAATAAGAGATGATTCTACATGCTTTAATTCAAACTTAAGAAGGTATAATCCATCAGATTTTCGAAGTGTTCATTTAGTCACAGGCTTAAGCTTAGTTCGTAAAATTTTGATAATTATTAAAAACAGTAAATTTTATAAACTTGCACCTTTTATCAGCTTTTATCAGTATCTGTACTTTTACTTATACTTAGTAGCCTACGCACTCAGTGGGCAGAGCACCAACAAAGCTATCTAGCTCATCACAGTCAGTCATTAATTATACGCCGTTTAACTCTCATTATAAATAGACAAAACCAATTATCTGTCTCAACTTGCATTGTGGTAACGTAATATGATTTATATCGACTTTTGTTTTGTCCTTGACTGTACCGCTAAATGAGTGCGTAATTGAAAGTGAACTTTTGAATGAAGGTTTTTATTTTGATGGTATAGATAATGATTTGTGACTCTCATTTAAACTTTTTTGTTTTGACTCTATGCCGTGACTTTTCAAAGTTCAACCGAAGTTTGAAGCGGTGCATGTTAATTTTTAAGGTCCCGTGAAACAGAGCCCTATTACTAAGACTCCGCTGTGTCAGTCCGTCTGTCACCAGGCTGTATCTCATTTTTCATATTCATTTTTTAATCTCCGCAGATCATGTATTTCTGTTGCCGCTATAAGAACAAACACTAAAAAACAGAATAAACTTAAGGGCTCCCATGCAACAAACGTGACTATGTTGCTGTTTTTATAGCTAATAGTACGTAACCCTTCGTGCACGATTCCGACTCGTACTTTGCCGCTTTTATTAATAACATTGCAGATATTATCCATGTTTGAGCCCATTTGCTTATTTGTGCGCATTATTTTGATTATTAATGGTATATAGTATTTCTAAGTGCTGTGTGGTGACGGCGGCGAATATCAGAACACCATCACCCCATCTCATGCCGTGGGGAGTGTAGAAGTCGACCCGAAGTTATATCTACCAGAGGACGGGCAGCAGCTTCCTTCTGAGTACTATGACTTACTGCGATCGCCAACCCGTCTGCAAGCGTGGCTATTATGGCATTTCCCCCCCCCCCCCCCCCCCCAACATGTTTCTTGAGAGAGGCTTGTCCAGCAGTGGACTTCTTTCAGCTATAATGAGAATAATGATGATGAAGAGATTTCTAAAAAAATAATTTACTCTGTAAATTTGATAATACTAATTTTAAGAAGATTTGCTTTCTTATTTGATTATTTGTACATAGGACTTACCACATCGATTTAATCAGTGTCTATACAGGCGGGCCTGTTGGCGTGGTTGTCAAATGCTTGCTTTTCATTCCGGAAGTCGTGGGTTTCGATTCCCACCCAGGACAGATATTTGTGTCCATGAACCTGTCTGGGTGTAATAATCTATATAAGTATGTATTTACATAAGAAAAGTAGAATATGTAGTACCTATATGCGTAGCTTGTACTATGGAAACCAGATAACTGGTTTACTGGATGGCCGTGTGTAAATAATGTCCCAGGACTTATTATTATTAAGACTTTAACTTTGGCGTTCTGTGTATTTCATTTGTACAAAATTAATCGCTCGATCGCATCGATTTTTTCACATCTCTCTGGTAAAAAAAAAATCGATGTTTATATCTCTATGGTATTAGTTAACGCCTTCAATCGTAGTTTGTTTTATTCTCTTTGTCTTTAATCACCTGCCAACGCCTTTACCACGAGCTGTTATAGCAGTTTTACGGGATATTTGTATGATATAAGTCAAATTGGTTTTGAATTTTTAAGTGTTGAAACACTTTTATATTTTGTAGAATGTAACTATTGTATGTGATGAAAGTCTAAGAAATTTGACTTACTTAAGAAGATTAAGATAAAGTAGTTTTGTAAGAACATAAATATAATGGCATAATATATATTATATAATGGCAGTAAACGAGGCTAAAGAAGTGTACAAAGATCGTGACAAATGGAAATCTGTTGCCTATGCCTACCCCTTTGGGAAACAGGCGTGTGTCTTTGTATAAAGATTTAATATTTAGGGAGTAGCGAATGAAAGTCACATATATGTCAATATAATCTAGAGGCTGAGGTGTAGTGGGTGGGGCACTTAATAAAACCAAATCATGGAAGATGGAAAAAAGCAGTAGCGGTAGCTTTCTCTGAACATCTTTTAGGCTAGTTACTCACTGTAGGTGTTGTACAAAACATCTTAAAGATATTTTGTCAATTTAAAAACTTTAAATAACCAATTTGATAATAACCTTAAAAAATTTCATTTAACTAAAGCATTATTTATCTTAAATTATATTCTACTTGGTCAAATATAAGTCACGATTGAATAATCTACTTGTGCCTAAAATTAAGTATATGTAATTAATTAAGACAAGACGTAGTGTGCTGACAAACACCAACATATTTAAGAACAGACTAGACAAGCCCATAATGACAACGAAAAAGACAAGCTAACTCAGTGTACTAGATACAGGCAATTATCAGTTGTTTCCACTGCCTGCCTGATTAAAAAAATAACAATAAAAATAATTTGTAATACTATTCATGTTCCGAGTATTTATTTTTTAAAGTGTGTCGCGGGGCTATATCATATAATAGTCGGACACAAGTTACATCCATCCTCAAAACAACTATTTATGGGTCTCACAAATAGTTGTCCTGCGCGGGAATCGACCCCGGGACAGGAAGCGGCGAGGCGACTGTCTTAGCCGCTGCGCCACTCGTGTAGTGAATATTTGCAAGCTCTTTTAAATTCTATGTGAATAAAAACAGTTTTTAGGTTAAAATTACCTAACTTTCGCTTACCCTTATATAGAAACAAAATAAGTAAAATAAGGACTTAGAATACCTGTTCCTTGCAAAGTCCACCTGTTGTCACTTTGCCAAAACGCCAGGTGAAAGCAAATGGTCAAAACATCAAGGCCTAAATACTTAATCTACATGCACAAGACCGCAATGCTCAGTTTAGAATTATTGTATGCAAAACCACATTCAAACATATGGCTAATGATTTTATAAGGCAAGCTATTTAATTTCAATTTGGTTTTATGATGTCCGGTACAGGTAATAATTCGATGCAAAAGGACATCATTAAAATTATTGAGGGTAAGTAAATTACATGAATTCTATGTAGGCTACAAAAAGAATAAAATTAGTTCAAGTGGAATTCTAGTTTTCGGGTTTATGCTAGTATACATAAGCACTAACAAATTTGCAAACAGGCAAAGTATGATACCTAACTATTTAATGTTAGCCGAGTACCGTAAGTTATATAATAATTTCGCTTAGAATATATGTCGGCATACTTTGTACAACTACATTCTGTCTATTTTCTTACTCACGCCCAGAATTTAATATAAAGTTTAAAAAAGCAAAATATAAAGTTCCATATATTCCATAAAAAAAATATAATATCTAAAAGTACAGACGCCAGCACATCCAGCTACCCCAGTCTGTCATATTTCGTTTATAGATTTTCAACTTTATCACATAAGCTTAAGGTTGACTTTAATTGAGGAAATTTGACAGATTGGGGTAGCTTGATGTGCTGGCGTCTGTACATAAGAAAAAATGGTGTTGAGTGACGTTAAAAAATCTAAATATTTGAATTCATTTTCTCTTTTATTCTCTCATGCATCGATTTTAGTATGCCGTACGAAACGCGAGGTTATATCTAAATTAATTTATCTTTAAAAACAAAGTCAGCAGAGATCGGCACCAAAGGCTGCGGTATAATCTTCATTAACTAAGTTAACTATAATGATCGACCTACATTTACGTGGCAGGTAGGCTTTTTGTCACGGTGTAAATTACTGTACTTATTCAATATTGCTTTGCAGACAAGTGGCGGTCGTGTGTTGACCGTCTGTCAAGGATACCGTGTGTGGTAATCACTCTATTGACAATGCAAATCGTATACTTGCCCAGATCGAGGATAATTTTGCCTTGAGAAGAACAAAATTTTAAGGAGTGGAGTTGCAATTTAAAATTTCTTTGATGTCAACGGCAATAGCTTATGAGTCATGTGCATCGGTAAGCCTACACGGCCACTACTATTTCTGCGCCCACATGTTGCGAGTTCGATTCCCACACAGGAAGGATTTGTCCCACGGATTATAATTTTAAGTTTTGGTGAGTTTTGTGGCTGTCAATAGTATTTATCTTTGCAGAGAATCTCGTGTTATATGGACTTTCCTACTATAAAGAATATATAAATGTACCTATGTATTTTGCAATTAATTGACTTATTCTTTTATCTAGTATGCAAGTTCCGGTATAATTAAATACTTACAAGAAAATAAAAAAATATGATATACGGAGCCCAGTAGCAAGTTTTAGTAGTAATGAATTTAGTTGATATTTTTCTTTTTTAATTTTCTTTTTATATTACGAGTAGTTAGTATAATGAGAGTCATTATATGAATACATTTGGATCGTACATCTAAAATATATGAAAAAAAAAGAAATGTCGAATACGTAGTCTTCTATAATTGATGCACTAGCAACATTTGAAGCACCTTGATAATATCAATACAATATACTGAAGTATATTATTCCATTATAGACACCATCTAACTTAATGATCTATAGAAAAGGAATGATTTCATGCAACAATAAAACAAAATCACAAATATAGTGCGCTACTGTAAAAAAGCAAAAAATATTTTTTCTGGTAATGTCTTTGGAAGTCTCTATAGTCCCCAGTTCTGTGACCGCACCACAACATTTGGCCGAACCGCGAAAGTGGAATTGTTGCCATCATTGTTTGACACGAACTCGCCTCATGTCATTATTGAATTTTATTTTCCACTGAATATATTATACCGGGCACTATTGAGTTAAGTTATTATAGAGATAAAGATGTATTGTTCATTGTTGAAAAATATTTCTTAATTTCATGTCAGCTGTTTCGACGTTTGTAGTTTTACAGTCGAAATCATTTTAGTTCTGATTTAAATTTATATTAAATGATTTATTTTAATCAAAACGTTAATTTTAAAAGTATTCTAATATTTTTCGTATTGGTAATGTTCCCAGAATACTGGCACGCTGAATGGCAAAATAGGGCAAAGTATAAGCCAGCATTCCGGGAACGTGACGCCTCAACAAGGCGTGCAGCAATTTTTTTTAAAGATAATTTTGGCTGCCGGACTCCACCCTAAAAGGTACAAATATGTAACCGCTATCAAGTTTACTATATTAGCGCTATAAATTAATAAAAGCCTTCACGTAATTGTTATCGTTATAAAACAAGTACGTAATGTTTAAATCTAATGTTGAAACATTCGATTTAAACATTACATAGGTACTCTTTGGATGATATGATTATACGTTCTTTAATATGATCTTATTAACATCCTTTAGTATCATTGGACGCCGGGTCCGGGGTCATTGGTCATCACCGTACAAGTCGGTTATTAAGAAGCGTTATTAGATTAAGATAAACATTATAAAAATATATGACGTTGACATAGAAATGTATACGTAATGTTAACATTTTATGTAAATATTTTGGTAAATTTACAATCGGAATTTATTTTTCCCTAATTTCATAAATCCAATTTTGAACTGTTTATAGATAGATAGATAGATAGAATACTCTTTATTGTACACACTCAGGCGGAAAGAAAATACATCGGATATAATATAAAGAACATAAGGTACAATGGGCGGTCTTATCGCCTTAAGCGATCTCTTCCAGACAACCTTTGGATGGATAGGAACTGAAAGTAGAGTAAACAGTAGCAGGTGTGCAACAAATAAATTGACTTCACAATTAACGTATGTTAATAAACATATCATACACTAATTATATATACACATATAATATATATATACATACATACATACATATATATGACAATAATAATTATATAAATATTATATTCAAGTGTAAGAAATTATGAACATAGGTAGTGATCCTTAACAAGTTTATTGAAAGTAGGGAGAGTCTGGGCACGTCTTATAGAGATTGGCAGAGCATTCCACAATCTCACGGCTTGTACAACAAATGACTTATCCATGAATGTAGTTGAATGTGTAGGCGAATGTGTGTCACAAAGGAAAACAAAACGTTTTTTGAGATAATTCGGAGTACAGGGATTGAAAAGTATATTATACAATAATGAAAGAATATGGGCATTCCGACGAAGACGAAATGGCAACCACTTAAGCTTTATACGAAATAATGAAATGTGATCATATTTGCGGAGACCAAATATGAATCTAATGCAAAAATTTTGGAGTAGCTCAAGTTTATCCAGTTGTTCTTCTGTGAGGTCAAGATAGCTGGCATCGGCGTAGTCGAGAATAGGCAAGAGAAGAGACTGTGCAAGCGCAGTTTTAGTGGTAATAGGTAGGAAGTTACGAAGGCGCCGCAAGGAACCTGCTGATGCGAACAGTTTTCTACTGACAGTTTTAAGCTGTGGACCCCAAGATAATGTGTCGTCGATAATTATCCCCAAGTTCTTGACGCTGTCCGTAAAAGGAATGTTGGTTCCATCTAAAGTAACCTGAGGAAGTTGTGACCAGTCCACTCTAGAAATCATTCGAGAGCTACCAACGACAATAGCCTGACTCTTCAGTGGATTGATTTTGAGTCCATACGCGTGACTCCACTCTCCTATTCGAGCCAAATCATGATTAACCGCGGTAATGGCGTCTGGAAGTTTCGCAGGCGGTGTATGGGAATAAATTTGGAGATCGGCTGCATATAGATGGTAGGAGGAAGTAATATTATTGGATATTGTATTTATAAATATAGCAAAAAGTAACGGAGAAAGAACGCCACCCTGTGGCACGCCAGCAACTGTATTGCACCATGACGAAAATGTGTCGTCGATACAGACTCTTTGCCGACGGCCAAGCAGGTAAGACTGAAACCAATCAATCGCCGTTGGAGATATATTAAGTGAGCTCAGGATGCCAAGGAGAATGTCAAAATATACAGTATTAAATGCGTTACTGAAGTCAAGTAGAAGAAGAACTGTGAGATTTCCAGTCTCCATAGCATTCCTGATGTCCTCCGTAATATGGACCAAGGCCGTCACGGTACTGTGACCGGGTCGGAAACCGGATTGCATTGGATTAAGTAGATTGTGATAACAGATAAAGGAATTGAGCTGGATGTATATAAGGCGTTCAAGGACTTTTGATAGGAATGGAAGAATGGATATAGGACGATAGTCAGAAAAGGATGTGGGATTCCTATTTTTTGGTAATGGAATGACTTGAGCTTCTTTCCAGGCAGAAGGGACTGATCCACTGGAAACGGAATGATTCAGGATATGACAGAGGATAGGTAGGATTTCATCAAGTTTATTTTCTTTTTCTAAATATTTTAATGGCAAGCCCCTTTAAAAGCGTGCCGAAATTAACCTATTAATACATTTGAAGGACAAAAAGTCAAGAAAAAAAAATTTGCTACCTGATTTAAAATAAAAAAAAAAAAAATCTAGGTATAAAGTCTGTTAAATATAGTATAATACATAACATTTTAAATGCTTAAGGTTCTGAGTATGGATGTATGAATGTTTGTTACACTTTTACGCAAAAACTACGAAACGAATTTTATTGAAACTTTGTAGTAATATAGTTGATGTATCCGAATATCACATAAGCTATAATTTATAAAGTCGAACTCGGGTGTAATCGCGAAACTTAGCTAGTGCTTAATGCTAGTGGCTAGTGCTATTATAAATGCAAAATTTTGTGAGTATGTAGATATGTTTGTTAGTCTATCACGCAAAAAACTACGGAATTGATTTTGATGAAACTTTGTAGTAATATAGTAGCTTATAGATCCGAATAACACATAGGCTATAATTTATAAAGTTTAACGCAGGTGATATCTCGGGACACAGCTTGTTTTTTATAATAGTGGTGTGAAAATAGTATGCAGACGGCTTAGGGATGCCGATTGTTATATCAAAGGTGAATTTAAATAGTGTGTAGTTGTGATAAGGCAATGAATATGCATACTAAATGGCAAATGACTGTCTAGTGTGGGACGGATATGTGGATTTGGAAGGTTAGATTCATTTCACATTAAAATTTTGAGTAAGTAGGTATCCTAAGCCTAAAAGTTACACGCCTGTAATGTTCCTTAATCATCATTATCATCATATCAGCCGGAAGACGTCCACTGCTGGACAAAACCCTCCCCCAAGGATAATAATAATAATAATCTCCACAGTAGCCTGCATCTTCCGGTTCGTAGTCGCCACTTAAGAACCCTAATATTTGGTTCAATTACTTTTTGGTTTTCATTATTTGAAATTTATAATTTATTTTAATAAATTGCAGATCTTTTTCTCTTTTTAGTCTATCTTTAAAATGTGTTCTTTATTATATACGATACAAAATAACTTAAAACAAGCATCTTCAACCATAGTTATAACCGTTTATGTTTTTTGGAACACTTTATATTCAAAATTCTTGTACTATTGTAAAATTTTATACGTTAATATCAGTTCAGTTCACAGTTTTGCCTATGACACTAATAATACTATAGTAAACTAAAGTTTCTCCCTTTACCAGCGTATTTTTGGTATATGTTTAATTTCCTTCCGATATTTAACACCGATGGACCTTCATTGTTTATCCAGTTCGTGACGTTAGTTAAAGAGGCAATCTTTAACTAAGTTACATTGTGGAAAAAAGGCATTCTTAACTTCTTCTTAGTATGTCATAGTAAGGTAGTATTGAAGTGGTTTACTGAATTCATAGGCTTACAAAAAAAAAAACTGTGCGCTTGGGAAGAAGTTATTATTTTGACAGACCGCTACTTAAGAAACGGGAGTTTAGTTACCCATCGCGTACACACGACTACATATCAAGCTATACATTTCCATTATAAGCTGACCTCTTTTTGTATGGAAATTCTATACAACGCGGGATCAGCTTATACTGGAAATGTTTTGCTTTATATGTAGCCGTGTGTACAAGACGACGCCACCACATCAAAGTGAACCTTATGCTTATGTGATAAAGTTGAAAATCTATAAAAGAAATTTGACAGATTGGTGTAGCTGGATTTGCTGGCTTCTGTACAAACCAAAAATGATAATGATATGATTTATTATCGAAGCGAAACATGTTAAAAGCTATGGAAACCAACCATCTGCCAGAGATAACACTTCAATCAAATAAAATCTCTCAGAAAATACTGACTATTCAAATGAAAGTCAAAAAATTCAGCACAGAATGAATAAAATGAACTATAATTACCATAGGGCTGTGGCCATATTTTAACGAGCTGTCTATTACATAAAAAAGTCATTTATATGCATATAAAAATCCATTATTATTAAAAACATGTAAAAGTAGAAAAAGTGTAATCGGATCTTATACTATTATAGGTACGCCAGAATCTACAAATCTGTCAAAACAGCCGTTATTTTTTATACAATCAAATCAGCAAACAAGTTTCTGGACTGCTTGGTGATGAGCGATTACTGTATGCTTACCAACACTTGGCATCACTCACGCGTTGCTGACCTTTGCCTCTCCCTGACAAGTTCTGATGACCTTACTCATGCAACGCCACGTCATAATATTAATAGTAGGTATAATATTACTGTTACCTGCATATTGCGATTGCAGATGAGTGGGCCGTAGTATTATCGAGATCAATAGGAATGATAGCTGCGGTGGTTTCTTCACCAAATCTTCATTGAATCTATCTAACTTACAGCGTTGCCTACGCATTCGACACGTAAAAAAAGTTGGCTTACGATACAAATGATTTGTATTTGTCATTAGCTTTTCTAAGAGTTTCTTTACTTCTCAATAGCCTTAGAGTTAGGTCTAAGGTTAGCACAAACTGAAAAGATATTTGTGTTCATGAACATGTCTGTTTGTCCTGTGTCTGAGTGAAATTATCTATATAAGTATGTATTTACAAAAGACAAATAGTATATGTAGTATATCAGTTATCTGATTTCCATAATACAAACTCTGCTTAGTTTGGGATCTGATGGCCGTGTGTGAATAATCTCCTAAATCAAATATTATTGTCATTATGACAGTAAACGAGGCACAAGAGGTGTGAAAAGAAATGGAAATCTCTGTCTACCCTTCTGGGAAACAGGCGTGGGTCTACGTATCTATCTTTTATTGTAGATTTAGTTGTTTTAGAGCCAGAGCACAGCGCCCGAATGCTGTTAGAGTCATTTTCTGGCAAGTAAAATTAGAAGACCGACATCATTCAAACTCCGAACTGCAATGTGAAAGTTGTGGTCTTACACTCTTGTACCCCTGTGACCCTGAGTAAAATCTATCCTAATCCTGCATCTCTCTCCGGTCGTATCCGATAGCCGTCCGATTGGAGTTTGAGGTAATCGGGTTTTCACCTGTGTTTGTGCACATATTCGTGCACAAACACAGGTGTACCTATGCCCATGCCTATTCCTGCCTACACAGGTGTAGGCAGGAATAGGCAAACACTATATATGTATATGTCCTGTGTAGGTATCTAGTCGCTATTGAGTATGGCAGTTGTAGAAGAAATTCGGCCAGAAGTAAAGTAAAAAAAGTAATAGTAAAGTAAAATACTTGAACACCAGTAAAAGAAATACACATACAAGTACTACAACGCGATGCATAGAAACAATGGGCGGTGGGATCATTATTTTACAGGACGGTAAGATTTAACATTTTTAGTTTCTTTATATATCAGAAAAATATAAATTATGTACATAAGTTAAAATAAATTAGTTAATTAAACCTACCTGCATTCAATTAAAAGTAAATGGCGTCAAAGCCTTCCTCTGTCCATGGTAGGATTTTAATTTGGTTTGTATTAAATTCAAATATAAAAAAAATATAGGGAGTAACAAATTAAAACAACTTTTCTTTTGCTCCCAATTTTCGGTGTAAGAATGACTTAGCATTTTACGTCCAAAATCTCGTACTACCTCAGCTGCCAACTGATTCACAGCAAGGCAACACGATACACTGTTATCTTTAGATCTACTCAATAGAATAGGCTCCATCAACAATCAATACTCAAATGTCTTATAATACAACATAATTCCATACATAGAATTGACAAAATTAGAATGACAATTACATGCCTTTGGATTTGAATGAACTCAATGGCATTATTAGCGTTAAGAGCCCCATTGTCAGCTCATAGGGTAAAGTAAATATTTTGACAAAAGTCCGTTGCGCTATATTGAGTTACTTAAAGGACAATTTGGGTGACTATTCAGTAGCAAAATGAGCTTCCAAAAACACTTAGAAAAAAAAGTGACACTTTTTAAAGACGTTTACGTAAATTGAAAACATTGAAACATTTGATCAATTGCCAATTTTGTCACAGCATTCTTCAAACAGGAGAAAGTATTATAAAACTGCAAGTGACCACGAAATATATACCACTATAAACTGACCCTTAACCCTTTTATGCATTAAAGATAATAAATACTATTGAGGAGTCAGCGTACGCTGGTCATTCATCCGGTATCACAGCTGTCGAAATATTCGGGAAAACATTACACAAATTAATTCTCAACACGTGTTTGTTTGTATGACAATCCGTATGACCTCCGTTCAAAAACTGAGTTCTTGCGTTATCTTTGTTGGAATTTATTACATGCATAATTTAATCGTATTATAGGCAGACAAAGGCGATCACAAAGTGGAAAACAGAGTAGGTAATCCTACCGAACGCCATGATTGCCATGAAAAGTCTAAAAGGTCAGGTTTTAAGAGAACTTATCCACAGGATTGGACCTGTGGGTAAGTTCATTCATTGGTAAAAAAGGGCCAAGAACTAGGTAAATCTGAGTTTGAGGAAGTTTGAGGAAGAAATACGAGACCCACTATTTTACTACTATTTTTTTTTCAAGATTTAATATACTTTAGTACACTTAAATAATCGGATGCATTTAATTAATAATAGAAGACATACGCAAGACATTAGTAGATCAGTTACATTGAACAAAAGAAACACTTTGCTTCGGTAAGTTTTATGCAATCTTCACCAATGTGTAATTTGTATGTAAAATCGTAGATCTAACCAAACATATCGAAGAAGTAATATAACAAAAGATAACCAATTTATTCGATTTTCAACTTTATTTAATCACTAATAGCTTATAATATCCATTGAAAACTCTACACATAATCGTAATACACAAAAACGGTGACCCTATTGAACGGATGGTCATTATTCAATCCGTTTGTATGTAAATGTTAGGCTCCTCCACCTTGACCTGAGACCTAAGATCATCAGGAATGAATTAGGATCCGAACTTGACCATGGGTCAAGGGTCTAAGGTCTGATGTGATTGACACTTGACGTTAACGACTACTGTTTTTGTTTGACAGTTTTAGCTTTTGTTTCCGAAGTATAATGATTGTTTGGTTTCTGTAGTGGTATAGCATTGCACTTTTTTGTTTTTGAGTTTCACACCGTAGAAGGACGGGATATTATAAAAGATTTAGTTGTCAATAAAACCCATAAATCTTTGATTTATATCACCACCAGGCTAGCTCTCACCTTTACATTAACCGTTTACAAGTCTGAGTGTAAATATCTATATAAGCATGTAGGTATTTACAAAAGAAAAATATAACATGTAGTATATCAGTTATCTGGTTTCTATAGTACAGATGCCAGCACATCCAGCTACCCCAATCTGTCGAATTTCTTTTATAGATTTTCAACTTTATCACTTAAGTTTAAGGTTCACTTTCAACTGGGGAAATTTGACAGATTGGGGTAGCTTGATGTGCTTACATCTGTACATCTGCTTAGTTTGGGATCAGATGGCCGTATGTGAGTAATGTCCGAGAATAGTATTATTTATTATATTTATCACTTCACTTAAATAGAAGTAGAAACACACTACTTTGTTAGGAAAAAGGCCTGTGGTTTAATACCATAGAGTTCTACCCGATCTAAGAAAACAGAGCAAACAAAAACATAGCCAAGTATATTTTCTATACAATTACTGTGAATTCCTTCTCAAATATACACCTGCCGTATACATGTAAATGTCCAATGACCCTTGACGACCCTGGCGATTATCCGGTCAATATTACGGTACCAGTTGGTGCCACACACAGTCTTCGTTTTAGGGTGGCAGTAGCCATAGCATCTATGTTGTATGGACAATACAATATCGTTGTCAAGGAAGCCGAATAGACTAACCTTCGACACGTAATTTGGGTGATTTTGACTATAGAATACTGTTGACGTGGTTGGTTTTGACTATAGAATACTGTCGACGTTGCTTGTTTTTCATGCCGAAGGTCGTCGGTTCGATTCCCACCAGGGCAGATATTTGTGTGCATGAACATCACATGTCTCATTGTCCTGAATCTGGGTGTAATTATCTATATAAGTATGTATTTACAAAAGAATAGTAGTATATGTAGTATATCAGTTATCTGGTTTCCATAGTACAAGCTCTGCTTAGTTTGGGATCTGATGGCCGTGTGTAAATAATGTCCCAGGATATTATTATTATATGGAGGCCTTTAATATTTTCATTAATCACAATCATTATCAGCGCTAATTGGTATTGAAAATAATAGCCAATGCTGGAATTTTGTCGCAAACAATTGAACTGACGCATCCATTCATTAGACACTGTATTCTAGGTTAATGCCCAGTTTCAATAATAAAGCTATAGATAGTTTTATGTAATAATTTTCATTTTATTTATTTATAACTTTACGCACATAATAATTATGTCCTCCTAGCCGAATTTCGGCGGCCAGTCTCTTTAGAGATTAGCCATCTGCGCGGAACATATTATTGTGCACAAGTGTGTGCGCAAACACAGGAGCACTATCTATTCCACCACTCTCATGATGCGATGGGACGCCTAGCGACACGACTGGAAGAGGTCAGGTACAGGGCCGACGCTTTATCTGCTCTCCGAGGCACGGGGGTATAATACCGCCAACTCCCAGGCTTCGGACTAATACTGACAATTTTTTTTTTTACAGAAAAGTCCCAATATCAGTTTTTGTCCGACCCGGGATTTGAACCCAGGTCCTCGTTCTCTATGGTTGACCGACGAGGCAGACATAAAATAGTAGGTACAAAGAGAAAATGTCTTGGGCATTAAGTCTGTAATGCCCAAGTGGCAGGTGCACGAATGTAGGGGCTGTTACCAAAAGATTCCTAATAATAGTAAGATCTGAACTGCACAAAACTAGACTTTACTGTATAATATAAAATACAGGATATTTTGCTTTACCTTCCATAGACAATTTTTAAAATTTGAACAGGACTTTTTTAGATTTACGTGATTTTTGAAACAATACTTTGAAGGTAGAGGGGGCTGAAGCCCCTGGGCTTCAGCCCCCTCTACCTTACTACCTTTAAAACGGTCCAAACCTCGATGAGTATTGACTTGGAGATGGGTGAGAAGGTAATTGTTTTAGTCGTTTTGTGTAATTGTCACTCTTGCTTTATGAGCAAGAAGCGAGCCACTAGTCCGATTGAGGATTGGAGGGATTATTTCGCGATACAATTGATGCAAACTAAGGGTCATGGTCACCCATAGTGGTTCGTAAGATATATTGGATTGGGTACAATATTATGTGAGTTCGTAAAAAAACATAAACTTGTTCCAGGTTACTTGTGATATCATGGTCCCGATCATCTAAGACGTCCCTGGGTCGGCGAAGCTTACGGATGAGGATGATCATGGTTGGGGACTTGAAGGAACTTGGATAGTGGATCATCATGGCTCAGTTGTTAAAACATTCTAGCCTGAAATGAATAGCTCTATGTGGTCTTAATCCACCAATACTTTATAGTCAGTTTCATTATGCTTGAGGATAAACTAAAGTGAATTTGACTCCCGTGGGTTAGTTACGTTATTTTTCAAAATATCCTAGTAACTGCTATTATTGAAGAGCTAATACTACACATAATTCTCCATAGCTAGACTTCTGCATAAAACGTAATAAGGGGCCGGTCATACTACCAGTTATTTTAAGGACTGCGAGTTCAGTTACCAACAAAACAGTATTTTGGGTCTCTAAACCAAGGGTCTTAACAAGTTCAAAAGGCAAATATCTGACCGCAAACAAAAACCCTTCACCTGTATTTCAATTCCAAGTTCAAACCTTAGTCTTAAAAACATAAAGAAAAGAAAATAAGTAGGTAATTCAAAAAGAGAAGTGACCGAGTCGGGGTGGTAGGCCGACGGTCAATACCTCGTGCCTGCCAGTACCACCCGCCAATGAGGGTACGCTGATTTCGTGATTAGATTAAAAAAAGAACGATTTGAAATTCGAATAATAAAAATGGTTGAAGACCATTAACGTTAAGTGTCTGGAAATTTGTCTATGTTATTAAAATGTTGGTAGTTTATAAAAAGAACTTATGAAAGATATATAGAAGCCAGTAAGAAGCAAAGAGTACCTACCTACATTGTTGTCAACTGCAGAGTTAAGTATACAGTTTTTTTATTGAATTGTTTTTGTGGATAATTCATTGATGTGACCTCAAGGTTTCTAATAAATACGTTGCGAGTCTTTAAATCCTTCGTTATTTTATAATGTAAAAGTATATTTATTACGACGGAGCTTGAATAAATTTCAAAAGTGTTTTTTAGTTTAACTATTTCTTCTGACAAGGTCGTGTCAAGCTTTCTTTGTAGTATAGATACCTTTTTGCATCAATTATATAAAAATCGTAGGCATAATACTATAAATACTTTTTAAACATGAAACTTTGCTATGAAACCTACAATACAATACAATGATATTTAAGAAAAATATATTCTTTATGTTAAGATGGGCTTAAAACAAGCTAAGTGTTTGGCATTTTCATTTTTGTTTCGCTTAAGTTATATTATACCTAGCTATGTGTCTTAACTCTTAGTACCCCGCGTTGGATTTTTAATTTTTTACTATTGACGCCCTATTATCAAGCACGAAATGTATATGTATATACTAATCAAATTACATTGTAGATTAAATGCTTTATGTCTACATTGACAACAACCTATATATGACCGTTATTGAATCCTAACGTAACTGATTCCTCATCCTTTTCAGCGAAATGAAAAACTATCGTGTCCGTTTGCCACAAAAAATTCGGAAAGATACACAAAAAGTACAAAATCTGGCGTACAAGAGTTTCTCGAAATTCAAAAGCAAAATTGATTAATGAAAAACACATTCAAAAAGTGATTTAATCTCCAAATAAACAAACTTAATTACAATGAACCTTTCACAAACAACCTATCGAAAAAATATGGAATTAAAAGTAAAGGGTTGATGTTTATCGGCTTGAGCCTATCGCCCACGATGTGGGCACGAGCCAACAATGGAATACCCCTGCTTTTGTCTAACACCGCTATTGTTTTTACGAATAGCCACGGGTTGATAAGAAAAATACAAAAAAAAATATTTGCACAAAATCGTAATGGTCAATTTATACGTGCAATTAAATTTTGTTTGTGGTTACAGAAATAGATGTGAGTTCTTCAGAATAAAACCGGCGAAGCGCCAGTCGTAGGCTCCATTTCACCATTCCATAGACGTATAGAAAGTTATTAAGTAAGCCTTTATACAACTAAATAAAAACACAAGATTCGTCTGTAAGGATTTTGATGAGCTCATAATTTTTTTTAAGGCGTTAATGCGCTTTAAATGCGTTAAGTAATATCGAACGCATTGTATAAATTCGAAGTGTCAGTACCACGGTGTGGTTGCGGAGCGGTTAACGCACATGGGGCCGTATACCCCGTGGTCGTGGAATCGATTCCCACCCGCATTTAAATTTGTATAATTCATTTTAAAGATGTCTGAAAAATTTAGTTCATAAAACACTCAACGGAACATATAATCTTATTTTTGCAGGAATATTTTCATAAACATCTATGAAATTCATTTGCAAATCTAATGTAAATATTACAAAAAAATAAGTCAATTTATAAAACTAGAACACTAATGTCATAAATATATTCAAAAAGTTAAATTAAATCTATTCTACATCAGTTCTTTACAAACATATAATAAACGGACACAAATTACATCCAGACTCAGTACAACTATTTATGGTTCACACAAATAGTTGTCCGTCGCGGGACACGAACCCGCGACTGTCTTAGCCACTGCGCAATACGTGCAGTTTATTATTACTTGTCAATATCTTATCTGTCACTGCAATACTCACGACACAAATAGGAACATACATATTATGTATATTGTTTGTGTATATTATTTGTTATATGTACCTATAGGTACTACTTTTAATGTATCTGTACACTGACAACTGGCTCTCTCAATATCTCCATTCTTCTATCTTTACCTTGGTCGTCTGGAAGATTTTGAGACAAGACCGCCTATTGTACTGGTATACTTTTAAGTTTAAGTTTTTTAATTTGTTATTTCTTTGATGTACTATAAAGATTTCACCTATGTATTAATTTAATTATTTTTGTCACATTTAAATTTACATAAAAAAATACCTCTGTTCTTTTGTGCGTTATGAAAAATTACTGATTGTCCGGGGGTCGGTCGCTTCGAAGGGACTATGAAAAATTACAGTAATCGAGCTTTATTTGCCGGTGGCTAAAAGTCTAAGTCTATTTCGAATATCCATGTGAAATACTCTCCCAACAATTTTGTAAACTCTAGGCCCCTTGTTAACTGATTAACCGTTAAAAGTCAAATAGAGCCAGTAGCTTGATTCATATCTGCAATGTTTCCAAAGTTCAGCTCTCGCATACCAAATACCAGACTTCAATAGTAAGTCTTCGCGGCATGTTTAGACAATGTTGATTGTGCGAGCTCACATAAATTGCACAGTAGGTACGCATCTTAACTAAGATCATAACGTAGCTGAGTATCATGGATATGCTTGTGATATATTATACATGAGAAAACATTATTAAGGGTTTCAGAAATTTTCCCCATTTACGTATGTAATAATAATAATAAGGTTATTTGCTTGTTATAATCGGAGCTATTCGAAGGCTCATCGTGTCAGCCAAAAGTACGTCCACAGCTGAACAAAAGCCTCCCCAAAGAATGGGAGGATATGCCATAATCGCCATCCTTGGCAGACGGGTTGGCGATCGCAGTTTAATGGTCTAAGTGCACAGAAAAACCCTGCTGCCCGTTCTCTGGTAGGTATTCCCTCGGACGATTTCTACGCCCTCCACGGGATGGGATGGGGTGATGATATTCTATGCCGTCACCACACAGCATATATTATTTAAATTTATATACTAGTATATGTGAGGATTCAGTAGTACTTGGTATAACTGGTCGCTTACTATGGGCCCTAAAAGAAGATTAAAAGTCAACCAAAGAACAACGCAAACTCTCGGAGTTTCCTTGCGAGATCGAATCAGAAATGTCGCGGTCCGCACACGAACTAAAAAACCTGACAAATTGCCAAGGTCAAGTGGCATTCACGGTTCGGAAGACGCAACATGGGCAGGTCCCACACAAGGTGGAAGGTGATCTTGTGAGGGTTGCTGGAAGCCGCTGGATGCGGAGTGCGGAGCATTGGTAGTTGTCAAGATATTTGGGAGAGGCCTTTGTACAGCAGTGGACGTCTTGGCTGACATGATGGCATATATATGAATATTTTAGATTAATTTCTGCTTTATTTTCTTCTTTTCGTTCCCTTCCAAAAACGTAAATAATGACGGGCGTGGTGGTGTCGTGGTTAGTGACCCTGACTCTTAGGCCAGAGGTAGAGAGCTCGGTCCCCAACCAAGACAATTTTTTGTGTGATAAGCACGATTATTAAATAATCGTGCTTATCACACAAAAAATTGTTCTTGTCTGGGTGTAATTTATAATTGTATAAATATGTTTAGCAATTGCTCTCCCTAGCTGGGAATCACATGGCAGTGTGTTTTGGTTGTCCCAAGTTTAAAAAACATTAACAGAGTCTGTACATCATCTATTAGACTGTCTACTAATGCGGTATATTTCAGCAACCATGTACTTAAGCTATTGATTTCAAATATGAAAATAATTTATGACTGTCTTTTCGTACTTGACTACTATTAGAAGCCAAAGAGCCGTGACGTCACAGTCATTCTTACCGGCTGTTCTGCCTTATGTGACTGTGTTTAGTTTAGTATAGATACTATACAGACTAAAGGTCAGTATTACCATACTAAACATGTCGGTACCAAATGTTAGCGATGTATGTTAAAGGCTATGCTAAGGCCATGTTTAAGGAGAAAAATAAAAAAAATTAAGCTTATATTCTTACTTGGGGAATTGTTAAACCATCAGATTAACGAATCTACTTCTCTGTAGTTAAGCATAGTAGAGTTTCATATAAAGCCGTTTGAGAGCCCCCACAAGAATTACGCCATAGACTCTGTCTAAGGAAAATGGTTAATTTTCATCGATTTTTCTGTAATTATTTAAAGAAACTTTGATGTTACAGAAAGACATACACAAGATAATTATATATTTTTTCATTTTATGGAATTTAGGTTCTTCTCTATTCTTGTCCCCTACGAATCTCGCAAATTTGACTTTATTCATTGTAGACCATCAAAAGAACCTTCTTCCAAGTTATCACCTTTCTAGGTTCAGGGGTCTTACAGGGTCTTGGCTTAATAATTCTTCATGAAGGTCGCTCTAGAATTGTTGACTTATTTCTATTATTTTTCATGCAGCATTTTATTTGTACTTCATTTTTATTCTGCTACAATTCTTGTCATAGATTTGAATTAAGAACTTGGTGAAGGTCTCACAATTTTTTATAGAGTCATTATAGTTATTGATAGCTGTATTAAAATTTAATATAACTTTATCGAGTGTTATTATCCTAAGGCACGCCACTAAACTCTTACCTTGAAAACCAAATGTTTCAATATTTAAGTTATATAATGCTTTAAAATCGCTTAACTTAATTCTTAAAAGTTCAACATTTATATATGTTCTTATCATGAATAAGGTAGTCGAATATAAATATAATAAAAAATGTTTTAGTTTGTGCTACAATTTCAAGATGCAAGAAAATATAAATTAAAGAGACGATATTCTTGATAAAGTTTTTCGGCCGTTTTATTACATTCTGCCTTATAACATAAATATTATTTTTAATTTTTATGACAATTAAGAAACACAACCAATTTAACATATTATTATGTACCTTCTAAACAAATATTTGAACTAGACAAACACCACCATTAAATGTAAAAACCATAACTTAATTCGCAATGAAAAAATAAATAAAAAACCGGTCAAGGGCGAGTCGGGTTCGCGCACAAAGGGTTCCGTACCATTATCTATATAAACGAGCAAAAAATTCACGTTTGTTGTATGGGAGACCCATAAATATTAATTTTATTTAATTTTTCAGTATTTATTGTTATAGCGGCAACAGAAATACATCATCTGTGAAAATTTTAACTGTCTAACTATCACGGTTCATGAGATACAGCCTGGTGACAGACGGGCAGACAGACAGACATGGTCCCGTTTTACCCTTTGGGTACGGAACCCTAAAAAGGTATTTGCAAATTATAAATGCACGTGTGGCACAGCGGTTAAAACAGTCTCCTCGCCACTTCGTGTCCCGGGTTTAGTTACCGCAATGGACAACTATATCTGTGACCCATAAGTAGTTGTTCTGAGTCTCGGTGTCTGTTAATTATATGTTTGTAAAGTACCTCACGAGACAGGGATTAATTTAACTAGTGTGGGCGAATCATTAAAAAAAGAAATGTCAATGTAATTTTTGGATCCCACAACGAATTGGATTGAAAGAAAAATAGGGGTATAAGAAAATTAGTTATTCTCTAACTAAATCTAAACAAGATAAGAATTTAGAAACATATGGAGAACGATGGTTTCTTTGCAGTTTCAATAATAACTCTTGGATTAAAACGAGAGTTATAAGTTTACTACTTTAATTATTATTTTTGTTTTTATTTTTGGGGCATAATATTATGTGTAACCTTTGCTATATGTCATATATGTTTATGCATCGTGTAGCTGCGAGGACTGTTTTTTTATCTTTGGTTTTGATTGTTATTTTATATTTTTGTTGTCTGTGCAATGATTTTGAATAAATCCTTTTCTTTCTTTCTTTTCTAACAACAGCAGCGAAACCTGTTGTTGATCTGTTTAATCTAAAACTATGTCTTAAGTAAATCAGACCTTCACTAAAAATAGTTTTTTTTTCTATTTGCAGTGACGACCATTAACGTTTATGCTAATTAAAATACATTGAATGGTTACCAATTTAACATTTAATATACCATGTGCTGCTCATTTATGATAATCAAACAAACAAACTTTCAGACCTTGGTTCGGTATAGAAGCTACCTTATTAACTAACTAAAGTTACAGAATGTTGCAATTGATGAGTAACGTTGTGAGAATATTCTTAGTGTGGGCGTGAGTACCTTTGCATCAACAGACGATAGTTATTATGCAAGGAGCTGTGGTAATTGATGCAAATGAAAAGAAAAGTATTAGTAGTAAAGAAATGAATTTAACCTATAGTTTAAGTATCCTAATCCAGGCTATATCAGAAATAAATAAATATATATTTCACCTTGTAAAATACTTATGAAATATTTTATAGGAATAGATTTATTATAAATATTAAAAAATAAACGCCTATAGGGACTCACAATTCTTTTGTCTTTGTATGTGTGAGTGATTAAATTATAGTAGTTGGTTTTTTAACGTGACTTTTTAAGTTAACCTGTACAGTACAAGCCCTCTGACTCTACGGTTTAGTCAATTTTTAATTGTTGAACATCTTCAGGAACCAAAGGGCACGCTAAGCTATTAGTCCTTCATCCCGCACGGGACCAGTTTCTGGGTCGTTACAAAGAGCACATACGGTAAGATGCCCTTCACTGGTCTCGTTCTTATATACTTTAGTTACAGCTGACCCCATGTATGCGCATGGGGTCTGCCGTAGCTAACGTAATGACAAAATGACAACCACACTATTTACTCTTATCCGGGGTTCAAGGCCCTGATAATAACTGGCTATGTGCGAGTCTGATCCAGGGCCTGCAAGTTTCATACCTCCCTTGGACGTAAAAAAGTAGATAAGGAAATGAATAGTAAAAACTGAAAACTTGACCGATTTACTATGCTTTATTTTTAACTAAACCTTTGTAGAATATAAGGCAGCACGAAAAATATCTGAATTTTAGTTATGTTATCGAATAGACACACTAAAACAGGATAAATACATTTGAGAATAATAACAATCTTGTGCAATGGGCGGTTCTTCCAGATAACTGATGGATGGATAGGAACTATTAGAATTTTAAAAAGTATGTGTGTAGCAAATGGATAATTGGAGAAATAATGTAAATGGGCATACCAAATATATGATATGTTTACACATATGATAAACATAAATACATTAATAAACATAAATTACTTAATTTTAACATACAATGCTCTTTATTTTATATGACTATAGCGATTAATTATGGTACGAGGATAATGTATTCCACGGACGATGCAACATCGGAGACATTATGCTCTTGTTGTAGACGTTATAGTAATCTTAACACTTCTTTTTTTAAGAACCCAATCTTGGACTCTGGACTTCGGAAAATGTCACCTGAGGCTAGGCTTATTCGACCGACTCAGCATAAATGAGAAGAAGTAACTTTTTTTTCTTCTGTGGGTAGTTAAAACAAGTAGTTGATTTAACTTGCACTGTGTTAATTAAAATAGAAAATAATATTAAAACACATATAATTCTACAATATTTTATGAACATTAATAATATTTAACTTACCAACTGCCAGACAAGTGTTCTCACATCTTTATTTCACCAAATAAGAACAAAACATTTTTTTCAACAAACAATTACACAATCATAATGGAAAACATCCAGACTACATTGTTGGAGCTTAAAGAGATGTTTCAGAAGAGGATGACTAATGTAGAAGCAGAGCTTAAAAAGTCATCAACAGTGTCAACATCCACCACACTTGCTGCTGAAGTTGCTTCATTCAAGTCTTTCATGCTCCTGCAACTGGATACACTACAGAAGCAAATTGACTTAATCTCTCATGGCATAGAGCATGCGGAAATCAGAAGTCGTCGACGAATTTTGCTCCTGCATGGTGTTGCTGAGCAGCCCAAGGAGGACACTACAGATGTTGCCACTAAGGTTTTTCAAGATAAGCTTCAGCTAACTGACTTTTGTGCTGCAAACATCCAGCGTTGCCATCGAATGGGTAAAACTACCTCTAATAATAAGCCCAGACCGATTCTCTTGAAGCTCATAAGGCAGGGGGACCGGGACGCCATATGGTTTACAAAAACCAAGCTGAAGGGCACAGGTATTACTCTGTCGGAGTTCCTTATTAAATCGCTTCATGATGTGTTTCTTCATGCCAGGCGAACTCATGGAATGAATCAGTGTTACACGAGAGACGGATATGTCTATGTGTTGGCCGGTGGTACTCGCCATCGAGTAAGTACAGTAGCCGAGGTCGATAATATCCAACAGAACGACACTGCCAAACCATCCGATGCAGGTCAGAAGGCGGCACCTACAAGATCTAAGCGCCAGGCTACATTGAAGAAGTAATTGTTTTCATCATTCCTTATCACTTCAATAAAGTTTTTGACAACAAGCATAATGATGCTACAGGTATCGGGTGTTCATAATTCATAATCTTATCTGTATGCACCTTTGCTCACAGTTTTAGTATTTACCCACTTTTCATGCTAACTATTATTTTAGGACTCCTTGTTTTTTAAATACCGCAAACTTTAAGTTTTTTTTTTTTTTTGTTATTGTTTTTGCCCTCTTTGGGCAGGCTAAGGTCTGTGACCATACCGCCTCGTCTTCAGTTGTATTATTTCTAATTTTATTTTAAAGTGAGTCAGTCACGTCCGTCACAGTCATGTCCATCACGTCCGTCACAGTCAAGTCATAGTCCTACCTACCCCAGTAAAGCAGTGGAGACTTTACTTGAGGCATCTATGGAGTTTTGGTTTCAACACGGAAAATCACAATTCACGGCTATATCGCACTTTCCTCCACTTGTGTACGTTGTCGAAGATGTTATGTCTAAAAATCCACCATATTTACACATAAAAACTCGAATTTACACCAGTTATTAAAAATAAAACATAGCCTCGATGCGTCCTTTTCCGCGTTGGCGCCATAACCCCGCAAACTTTAATTATTTATAACCTAATTGTCAACGCGAAAATGAAATGTCAACATAAGTTGCTCATGAACGGATGCGTTCAAGTATATATTATAATTTTGAGTGAGTGTAATGCTTTCGGACAAGATAATTCTTAATTTATTTTATCTTCAAAAGTAATTATTGTTTGGTTTTATTTTAGTGAATTGTTTTCGACACGAACCAATACCTTAGGATTAGTGCTTGGTGATGTAAATTTTTTAGTTTTAATTTAAAATAAATTGTTTTGCTACATACACACAACTGGCAGATGGACTATATTGACTGAAAAATAAAACAGTATAATTTTAATTTGAGATATATATTATATAATTAGACACATACTTACTTATCTAGGTTTATTATTATTTATATATTTTTTTATAAGAATATTAATTATTTTATATAATGTCTAGCGGTGATTACTTGTCAATAATAAGCGATAGTGACAGTTTTGAAAGCATTCCCTCACTTAGTGAAAATCTTAACGCCCTCTTTTCTGATGTTCCCAAAGACTTCAATGTTGTCCATATCAATGCCCAAAGCATTCCGGCACACTTCTCCGATATGCTGGCTAACTTTGACTGTAGGAATTTACATGCTATTCTTGTCTCAGAGTCTTGGTTAAAGCCTTGTCTCCCTTCGGTTTCTTATAACTTGCCAGGTTTCAATCTTATAAGGAATGATCGCTCTGTGGGTCGTGGTGGTGGTGTAGCTATTTATCTCCGATCACATATCCCATACTCCGTAGTTGATATCTCAGCGCAACCTTCACCACCAAATGCAGGCGAGCATCTTTTCCTGGAAATTGAACTTCAACATACAAAACTCCTCCTCGGAGTTTACTATTCACCTTCTCTTAAAATTAACTTTTTCTCTTCTTTAGATATTCTTCTCGGAAAGCATGTTCCATCATACAGCCAAGTTATCATAATGGGTGATTTCAACACCTGCCTCCTTAAGAAGGACTCTCGAGCTTCATCTTTTATTTCTACAGTTGAGTCAAATAACCTCACCGTGTTGCCGCTAAGTGCCACACATCATTTCCCAAATTCCGTTGCTTCTCTTCTTGACCTTGCTGTTGTATCCTCTACAGAGCACGTGGTTAAGCACGGGCAATGCTCAGCTGATTTTCTTTCCTATCATGACTTGATTTACTTATCCTATAAGGTCCGTCCACCCAAGGCTAAATCGAGAATTCTTCTGCAGCGCAGTTTTGGTGCGATGAACTTAGAAAAACTTCGGGAGGATGCTAGTAACCTAGACTGGATACCTCTTTTGTCGGCTGGATCCATGGATATCAAAGTGGACTATTTTACTCAATGCCTCTTGCGGTTATATGACAAGCATGCCCCCGTACGCCCTGTTAAGGTGAAGCACCTCCCAGCACCCTGGTTGACCAATGACCTTAAGTCAACAATGAATAAAAAAGCAGCGGCAAAATCTAGGTATAAGGCTTGCCCTAATTCACTAAACTGGGAAAAATTTGTTATTATTCGAAATCACTGCAATAAGGTGTGTAGGAAAGCGCAACGCCAACATATCCATACCTCTGTGGAAAACGGAGACCCAGCTAAGATCTGGAAATTTCTTAGATCACTAGGAGTTGGAAAGACTCGTCAAGAAACTTTTCCAAAAGACTTGAACTTTGATTTATTGAACCAACATTTCTCATCGTCGTCTGATATTAATAAGTCAGTTAAATTGAATACTATAAGAAATCTGTCACTGCTTCCAACTCCTGATCATTCACCGTTTTTCTTTAGTCAGTTCACCGATTGTGATGTTAAGAAGAGTATTCAATCAATCACTTCTAACGCGGTTGGTAGTGATTGTGTTAGTCGTAATATGATCCTTCCTATTTTAGATGAAATCCTTCCTGCTATTACCCACATTTTTAATTATTCCGTTTCCAGTGGCTCTTTTCCATCTCAATGGAAAGACTCCCAAATCACTCCGCTGCCAAAAAAATCCCATCCTCAATCCTTTTCTGAGTACCGCCCGATATCCATATTGCCCTTCCTCTCAAAAGCCCTTGAACGCCTTATCCATAACCAGCTCAACTCCTTTCTTTGTAAAAATTCTCTCCTGAATCCTTTCCAATCCGGCTTCCGTCCGGGTCATAGTACGACTACAGCGTTAGTACACATTACTGATGACATGAGATCCGGCATAGAGAATGGCAAACTCACAGTCCTCTGTCTGCTAGATTTCAGTAATGCCTTTAACACCATAGACTACGATGTATTGCTCGCCATTTTACGCTCTCTTAACATATCTCCAACGGTAATTGATTGGTTTCACAGTTACCTGTTTGGCCGACGTCAACGGATACGCATTGAAGACTCTTATTCTTCTTGGTGTAATACATCTGTTGGCGTGCCACAGGGTGGCGTTTTATCTCCTCTTTTGTTTGCAATATTCATTAATGCGATTTCCCATAAATTAGTTTCATACTACCACCTTTATGCAGATGATCTCCAGATCTATAGGCAAGCATCTCGCGATAACCTGCTCGAAGCTATTTGTAACATAAACACAGATCTTGCACATATTTCTTCCTGAAGTAATAGCTTTGGGCTTACCGTGAACCCGACCAAATCGCAAGCTATTGTTGTCGGGTGTACTAGAATGCGGAGTAGAGTGGACTGGTCACAAATTCCCAATATTACATTAAATAATACTGTGATACCACTGGTTCAAAAAGTTAAGAACTTGGGAATCTTAATAGACCATGATCTCTCATGGATTCCGCAATTACAGGAAGTCAGCCGTAAACTCTTTGCTTCAGCAGGGTCTTTGCGGCGTCTTCGTAATTTTTTGCCTATCACCACAAAAATTGCGCTTGCACAATCTCTCCTTCTTCCTATTCTCGATTACGCCGACGCCAGCTATCTCGATTTAACCCAGGAACAACTTGACAAACTTGAGCGTCTCCAAAATGTCTGCATTAGGTTCATATTTGGACTCCGCAAATATGACCACGTTTCAGAATTTCGTACTAAACTCAAGTGGCTTCCTATCCGCCTTCGTCGGAATGCAAATATCTTGTCTCTCTTGTACAATATTCTCTTTAATCCCTCAACGCCCTTTTATCTTAAAGAACGTTTTAAGTTCCTCAATGACACGCATTCAAAATCACTGAGATCATCAGAAAACCTGCAATTAAGCTTACCAACGCATTCCACCAATTTCTTCAGCAAATCATTTACAGTTCTAGCTGCTCGTCTTTGGAATGCGTTACCAGTAACAATAAGACGCGCTCAAACCTTAACTTCATTTAAAACACTTGTGACAAAACATTATTTATCACAGTAGTATTCTTTATCTTGTCCACCATATAACCCTACTAGATATAATTAATATTTCCATCATAACTGGTTATATATATATTAATTCATATTTTATTTTACAGGTATTTATGTATATGTTTTATTATTATGTATGTATATATTATATATATATGTGTGTTAGAATATTATTTATTTATTATTATTTGTATTTAGATATAGATAAGTTTTAGTATTATAAGTATTTTAATTAGTGGTAGTACTACAACTAAGTAGATATCACTATTAGTGTTAAGTTACTATCACCCAAATTCTTACACCATACACTATACCCCTACTCCAAATTCCTTACAATATGGTCCAACTGAAGGTTGTCTGGAAGAGATCGCTGTAAGCGATAAGACCGCCAATTGTACCTTTCTATAATTAACTGTAACTATCATAAAATGTGTCCTGTAAATGGTGTACAATAAAGTGTATTTATCTTATCTTATCTTATCTATTAATTTGTAATGTTAGAATAAAATATAAGATAACTTAGTGACTACAATATAACCAATAGTTTATTCATCTAGGCTAACAATGAAGCCAGCAATTATAAAGTTGATCGTTTTGCCTTGATCTGCATAAGCATGCCTAGGTAACATATTACGTCACATAGTTATGCAAGCTGCACTATTATTAGCTTATCGTGTTTAACTATTAGAAAATACTACAATTTACTGACCAGCAAGCCGATGTATTTATTCTTCCTAATAATTCTCAGATAACGAAGTTCCCTAAGGATAATATAGGCCAGTTTGTTTATACGTCATAGTTTCCTTAGTAAACAATTTTAAAGGTCAAAATAGTGGGTGTAATGTTTAGCAGTATTTGATAAGGGCATTGTATAGGTTGAACGTATGTGAACACAGTTTTTATTCATATACCAAATCTACCAAAACCAAATCAATAGAAAACTAGTGTGATATGTGTATTTGTACGACTTTTGATAACTTCAGTTTTAAAATCTAAATGATTGTCACTAGCGCACTCTCGCAGAAAATTGTAGCCTAATTCATTAGTTTAAAAATAATCAAAAATCATCAAAAGTTGTATTGAACAACTTTTCTAAAAATTTCTATTTTAATTCTGCTACAAAAAGAAATAATGTGTTTTGCCCACATTCAGCCTATCCAATGCCCTTAAGTTTACGTTTAATAATAAAATTCAATTATTGTCATCGACACATTAATATTAAGCGTAGCAATGAAAAGTGTTAATCTAAACTCAAAACTGAGCAACAATAAACTGATTAGACAGATTTTGTAGAATATTTCTAAAACGATTAAATTAGATAATGTATCATCCATATGTAAAAATAAATGAAATATTTTTCAGGCCAGTCGTTACAAAACGAGTGCTAATGTCATTAGTGTTGTGTGTAGACATACCGACAGTTCCGTACAAAAAAAAATACGGAAAAAATACGAAAAATAATGCAACAGGCATAGTCTTTCTTCTAGCTCTATTTACAGGGGTATTTTTAAAGTCATGATCTTAGTAGCTCCATTGTGGAATCTCATCATCATCATCATTATCATGTCAACCGAAAGACTGTACCTGAATTATTTCCTGGCGTGTCAGCGAGTTTCCCATCGGACTATGAGAGTGAGTCAATAGAAAGTGCATCTGAATTCACACTCTTGTGCAGTATAGTATGGCCACCGCAGATGGCTAGTCTCTGTTGAGACTGACCCCCATGGCCAAAATTTAAAAACAGGAGAATACCGCAGGTCGTTACCGTCACAAGGAGTGACTTGTACTGTGTAGGACTTCATCATGTCAGGCAAATTACTTAGTTCTTTGGCGAATCTTTTGTCCAGCTGTGGACACTGCTGGACAAAAGCTCCGTGAAGCTCGGGTTTCGGTAGATACCGAAACCCGAGCTTCACGGAGACGACGCTGCCGAGCCACTCCAGTCGACCCGTGACCACGACTGGTGCCATCCATTCCGAAAATTGTTATCGCGATTGAGACCCGTGTCCACAATATATAAAAAAACTTGAGAGGTGTCAAGGGACACCCCGATGGAACGAAGTTATTTCTTATTATTTATTATGTACAAAAAACCTGTATACTCTCAACAAAAATAATCGTCGCGACACCACACTGTTCAATGCGAAATAGAAATGAAAATATCTGGCTTGCTTTCTATAAGAGAGAAAGAGAGAGAGAGACAGACGGAGAAACATGCGCACGCCGCACAGCTGCAAAAAGTGTCGTGACAACTTTTCGTAAGAATTTTTTCCGTCTAGCCCCCTTTCAAAACGCGCGATAAGGAACTTCGTTCCAAAACGAGTTTATGTCAATAACCCATCTCCGTTTGGGCCTACCACGTCTACGTCAGTTTGAGGCACCAAATTGGTTTTGATCTGCGCCCATCTGTCTGGGTGCATACGTGAAGCATGTCCAGCCCAGTCTCATTTCAGCCCGGCGGTCTTTTTCCTGATAAAAGATATTCGAGTTCTTGCGCACAGTGCTTTGTATCGGACTCTGTCCATGCGTTTCTCACCTAAAATGCTGCGTTCCATAACGCTTTGTCCAATCTTCAAATTGGACTGCTGATTCTTAGTCTGGGACCATGTTTGAGCCCCGTAGTAGAAATTCTATATTAAGAATAAAAACTCCGCGCAAAATCTCGCACATTGCACAAACAATAGTTATACCAAGTTTTATCTTATAAATATCGGACCAAAATGCCATAGAATCAAAAACGGATAGGAATCTAAAGCGAATATAATATATAATTTAGCTAAAGCTTCAGAGTCACAGTTGACATTTGATCTAAAGTAACCTTTAGCTAACATTTATTTGATTATAAATAATTAATATTATAATTTGTGGTTATATTATATATTGTCAGTTCTAAATAAAAAGCAAGATAATCTTATTTAATCGTCCTGAATAAATATAAATGATATGCACAAGGAGATTTTTGTCAACCGCACTAATGAAAATGTATTAGTAATTTAGTTAGATGCTGGAAGCCGCTGGATAACTCCAGAACGACAATTGTGGAGATCTTTGGGAGAGGCCTTTGTTCAGAAGTCGATGATGATGAATCAGAACTTTAAAAACAGACTTGAACCATATATTTCTTAAGAAAGGTAGAACATAGCGCTTTTTTGCTGTATAATAAGTTTACTGTAAACTGAGGGTGTTTCCCAAACACCTTTAAGATACCACCGTGACTTAGTTCGTAGTGAACTGGCCTTCTTATCCGAAGGTTAGGGTTCGAGCCTCGCATAATACAAATATTTTTGTTCATGAACATGTTTATTTTTCTTGGTCTGGGTCTTATCCATGAATTGTGTGTATAGTTATTTACAAAAAAAGAAGTATTTCTATAAGTTATCTAGTATCCTTAGCTTTAACCCGTTCCTATGAGCTTCTGACATAATGACAAAGTTACAACGCGTGAAACGATGAAATTGGGTTCTGTGAGCTTCTTTACATGTCCCAGAAGGCCTAGTGAACAGTGTTTTTCAGTTCTATGAACAGCTTAACTGGGGAAAAATCTCCACCAAATAGAGTACGCTACGGGTATTTTATTAACCTAGGGTAACGTATTAAGCGTATTCTCGTATATCACCAATCGAGCTGTTCATAGAGACAAAACACTGCGCATATTTTTAGTAAAATAAAGTGAATGTTTTATCAGGATTTTTACAATGTCATTTTTGTGGTAGTAAGGTCAATTGCCATAAAAAAGTAATAAAATAAGTAGCAAAAAAATCACAACAAAAAGTGAGGTCTCATTACCGTGCATACATTAGACATTATCAGTGATTTAAGGAGAATACACACAGTTATTATAATTTTGTTTATGAGTTGTTAGACGGTAATTAGGATGAATGGGAGGTGAGAACGCGCCCACGATGTTTCACCTAATCAGCTGTAGGACCGCATAAGTCAACTGGCATCTACTGTAGTGCTGGATAATGTCGATAAAATATATAGGACCTACTATTAATAGTTTTATAGACTTCTTTTTAAGTAACACAACAAAATATATTTACTGTTATAAGTTCCTCCTCCTCAAAGAACCTTTTAGTTTTGTCTTGTTTGTTAGTTTATATACAGTTATAGAAATTAAGTCCAGTCACATCAATCAACCAAGCCATCAAAACACCAAAATATATAAATTAAGTAGCGATACTTTTGTACTTTCATAATACACATATCCAACATTTTAAACCATGATAAGAAAAACAGAGAAATAAAAGAAAGAAAAACTATATAAGACTGGACTTAATAGTAGTATAATATATATAATATGAAACATATTAGCTGTTTACATTTCAATAGCCATTATTTAAACCTGTAAACCTCCATTTTGGTATTGGTTTTATTTTGTTCTAATATGTTATATTATCACGATTATACACCAGTATGAAATGATACATAGATTAACATTACTTACAACATTAGTTTTTCAACATTCACTATGCCCAAACGTAATAATTATTTTATATGTATGAGGATTGCACTTAAACGATGTTTACGTTTCAATTACCGGAACCGGAAAACAAGGTGTAAGCTATCGCAAATATTGCAAAAAACAGATTATTAAGATTAGGAAGTTAGCTCGCCAAACGACTTTTTTCATTTTAGAATAGAGGCCTAAAATGAAAATAAGAAGGTACATGTGACATGGCATAGGCATATTTTTACAATTTTACAGATTGTTGGTCCAGTGGTTGGTGACGCCGACTGTTAAGCCAGAGCGCGTGGGTTCGATCTCCACCCAGGACAAATCTTTATGATCACACAAATACCAAATCAGAATAAATAATCGTGCTCACCAGAGCAAAGTTATTTGTTCTGTTTCTGTGTGTAATTTATCTATACACTTGATCAATATCAGAGGTGTCGTGGTTATTTACAAGTATTTTATAATTGTATTGTTAGTTTAAATAGCTAATTGTATTGTAAGTTTAAATAACTTAAGCGCTATTCCCGCCGACAAACTGTTACGCAGTTTGGCGGGTTTAAAAACATTGTGAATAAGTTGGATCCAAATAAATCATTTTATTATTATTATTATTTATAATATATATGTATTTAGTATTACATAACTATGTATCAGTTCATTGGTTGCCATAGTACAGGTTCTGCTAGTTTGGGATCAGATGATAGTATCTTATTTGTCCCAAGAGATATTTATTTAATCCAGAACTGTATAATAAATATCATATACTAATTTAAGTAATTACCGTTAATTATAAATGGAACAGTACTTCTGAGCTCTGCTTACGTTATAAATATCTATGTAAAATATATCCACCGAAGCGACATCCACTCTATAATAGTTTTGTTAATAAAGTTTCCATGGCATTATTAACAACTTATTTAGAAAGTCGTGTAAGTTACATTTAAAAAAATAATAAACTTTTATTAAAAATGCTTTATGGGGTGTAATAAATTAAATTATCGTGTTTATTTTGAGTGTAACGAAAGTACACGACTAAAAAATCATTAACATACATTTAGAACTAGTAGAAGTAATTAATTAAAATGGCAATTTTTTATCTTTATTTAAAATCTAAATGTAATTTATCTCAGAATTAAATGTCTATATTATTTTGAAAGTGTTTCAATTCAATTCTATATTCTATCGATAGCGTGACCATCACTAGTTAGGCACTCTGGCGGTAGCTAGCAGTAACTCTGTGCCAAGTGAGGATAAATATAGAAGTCTAGTAGGCTTCTCATCCAAGTCACCACCATATCTCATATCATGCTGATCTTAATGGTAATAATTAACAACACTAATTGGCTAACCTTAAATAGTTACAATGACGCAAAATGCAAGATATAATATAGGTACATTCGATATTACAATTTAACTTTATTTACTAATGAATTACCTGTCAGTGGAAATTTGTAAATAGCTATGAGATATTTTATAAGCTATTTAATAGCTAAATTGTAATTATTCCAATAAATTGATTCAATTCTATATTCTATCGATAGCGTGACCATCACTAGTTAGGCACTCTGGCGGTAGCTAGCAGTAACTCTGTGCCAAGTGAGGATAAATATAGAAGTCTAGTAGGCTTCTCATCCAAGTCACCACCATATCTCATATCATGCTGATCTTAATGGTAATAATTAACAACACTAATTGGCTAACCTTAAATAGTTACAATGACGCAAAATGCAAGATATAATATAGGTACATTCGATATTACAATTTAACTTTATTTACTAATGAATTACCTGCCAGTGGAAATTTGTAAATAGCTATGAGATATTTTATAAGCTATTTAATAGCTAAATTGTAATTATTCCAATAGATTGAAAAACAAATACACATACAATACAATACAGTAACTCTTTTATGGGGCAATGTATAAGATTCTATAACAAAGTTCCCAATGATATTAGAGAATTGTCTACGAATAAGTTTAAAAGAATTATTAAAGCCAAATTGTGTAGCAGGGCATATTACAAAATTTGTGATTATTTAAGTGATAAAAGTGCTTGGGATTGAGTTGTTCTGAGTCAACACACATTATTGTAATTAATCTTAAGTATATTTTATTTTAAAAAAGGATTCCTACTGAGTTTTCTGGCAGTGTTTCTCAGTTGCTGCCACGTCATGCACTGCACTGCACGGTAGGGTAAAAAAAATGACGATTCCACATAATTGTAAATTTTTTACGGAATAAAGTACCTTTGACTTTGGCTTTAACTTTGAAAGATAGATAAATTGTCACTGCTGGACATAGGCTTCCTCAAAAGATTTCTACAATGGAGCCGTGTCTATAATTTAGAGGGATATGCAATTATCACCATGATTGGCAAACGGGTTGGCTATCGCAGTATGATGGTCATATTACACAGAGAGACACTGCCCGTTCTCTGGTAGATATTCCCCCGGGTCGACTTCTAAGCCCTCCACGCGATGAAATGGGGTGGTAATTTTCTTTGACACCAGCCACAATAATAAAGCATATTAGTAGTAACTCCTCCAACTCTTTCAAAATAAGATCAATAAATGCCATGGAAGGCCATCATCATTCGTTATGTATGACGTTTAGACGTTTTACATAGACCTACCTACGTAAGTGTTTTTCAGGAATGTAGACAAACTTTTATGTTATTTCTCTTTAAATAATAAATATTTGAAACAACAAGCACACTGCAATCTGATCCCAAACGAGGTTAAATACTTAGTTTTTTTTTACGTAGAGGAAATGCTATCATGTCGGATTTCCGTCGCTTGGGGAGGCGATGAGGTATGTAGGGCTCCCCAATAAAACCACCACGGTAGCCAGCCGCCCAATGCTTGTAGCGGTGGCTCTGGGTACTCGTGAACGACACACCAGGATCCCCGCCGTTCACTGCAGCCTCTGCGAGACTCATCCGGGGAGGGGAAGGGGCATGAATGCCTTCCCCTCTCCTCAGCACGCACAAGCGTGTTTAGGCAACCTGAGAGGTTACCTCTTCCCGGGACCGCTTACACAAGACGAGTGGAGTTCCCCTCCTCCAAACGCCAGCAATCCCAGGAAAACTAGGTAAAGTCTGTACTAACGTGACTAGACAACTGATAAACGTACTTATAAATGTCTAAATACATACCTATTGGATATTATTTATATTTATTTAACAATTGATATCCTGAGGGGTACTTTTAGATTATCAGTCAGGGTTTTCTACCAACTTTACCAACAGGCCAGTCAGTTTAAGTTTATAGCTCATCTACAAATAACAGTTTCAATATTAGATTTGGAATAATTAAATATTAAGAAAGGTAGGGCACAGCGTTCATTCGCTCAAAGAGCAGCCCGACTGGGGAAGTACCTCCACCTTACAGACGATATTCCTTAATAATAATATTAATAATTTTAACGTTGTGTTTTTGCATGTGAGTAAGGTCGCCAGAGCTCATCAAGGTGGGGGTTAGGGTCAGCAACACTTGTTTGCTGACTCTTAAAGGCCGGCAACGCACCCGCGACTCCTCTGGTGTTGCGAGTGTCCATGGGCGGCGGTGATCACTTATCATCAGGTCATCCACTTGCTCGTTTGTCGCCCTCTAATAAAAAAAAAATATCGAATAATTTATTAATCGATGTAATTTTCAATTTTCTGTCATAAACATACCAGTTACTTCACCGACCCATAAACGGTTAAACAATCACACGGTAATTCAATAGTGGGGTGGACACAAGAAGCGGTCTTACTGTATCCATGCTTCTAAGGCAGCGTCAAGCTATCACTCTTACTAATATCTACAAATTTTCAAATTCAAATTATTTTATTTGCAGAAATATGGGTCTTACAATGTTATTATTTCTAATTATTATTACCGTTCCATATTAGCCTTTCGGCGTGCAAATGTCTTACACATAAAAAATAATTTTAATTTATTAAAAAACTACCTAGCATTAGTCCGAGGGGCAACTTAGCCACTTTGACCAATCTAAAGCTGGACTTACCTCTGCTCTGACCATGCTAATAAATATTTTTTAGGAATTCTAATTTATCGATTTACTCCATGGACACAAAGGACCTAAATCTGATACAGAGAAGAATATTCTTGTCTTGCGTAATCAGTATCCTAGCTAACGAACTAACACGAGTCCCTGCGAAATGACCGTGAGGGGATATGGGACTATGTTTGTTTAGCGTTTATTCTGACGCCGAGTCTAAAAATAATATTAGAGACACATCAATAAAGGCTAATATTAGAAATACATCAATAAATGGATTTTGTTGCTTGGCCAAGACAAAAATAAACTGGCTTAGGGTGGGTCGTGGGTTTAAAAGTTAGCGAGTTTATATTTAAAACGTTATAGTTCTGAGAGGACTTCAGCTGTCGACAGGGTACAAACAAAAATAAACAAATGCATTTAAGTAACTTGTTATTTGTGGCCAATTAACCATTTAGATCACAACCACTTCTCGAATAGAGACTACTTAACACCACTTATATGTTAAAATTGCAAGACTACCTAAATTATGATGTATTAATATGATTAGGTACTTTAGGTCTGCCACTCTAGAGACAACAGCAGTAATTGCATTTTTTTACAAAATGAGTTTTTAAATTATTCAAAATCAGCGCATTGAGCTCTATAAAATGTGCTAATCTCCGTTTCAATATTCAAACTGGAACCAATGATAAATATCATTGATGATACAGGTAATAAGTCCATTAGGTACTGCAGTTATATTAAGGAAGCTTTATCGTAAACTTCCATAATATAACTGCAGTAAATGTAGTTACGCTGCATTTGCAAGTAAAGCTATGTATATCATTAGAATTTACCTTTTCTTAGATGCTGACCAGTAACTACATATATTACGAATATTATAAGCAAAACTCAAGCTTCTGTAACTTAAAATATCAGCAGTAACTATTTATATTGTTATTATAATAAGTTTAGGTTTTAAATTGGTCTCATTTGCAGAATAACAGCAGTAGGTCATAAGTTACTGCTCTTATTATAAGCAACTCAATTAAAAACTAGTTTTAGCATAGAAATAAAACAAAATGTTGTTTTGTTATGTAATTATCTTTACTTACATTATATAAAAGCAACGTCTCACTGAGCCTTACAAAACAACGTCGTCCACAAAATTTAAAACCCATTTTAATTTTAATATTATAAAACTATTACGTTACAAAATCTTGTAAAAATAATTATGAAAATTCTTCTCTGGCATCATTATACTCATACATGTTATTGAAAAAATTATGAAAATATAATATAAAATTGGCAAGTTTACCATACCTATTTTAAAATAACTAACAAACAATTTGCACATATTATGCAAGCACAATTTGAGATCAAAGTTACAATTAATATACCTATATTGTTAAATATAAATCGGTGATTTAAAGAATAAAACTGAAAACAAAACTTCTCTGAAACACTGACGTTATCTGAATCCTATTTAAGCAGAATCCTTGTTTTTATCCGGCATTAATGGCAATATTTTTTTCAGTATATTTTTTATTGTAGATTTAGGTACCGGTCCTCTAGGTGATGGAAATGTTTTTGATTTTAGGTACTTGAACTCGATTAATTCTATTTGCAAAACCAACCATGATTATTCAAAATACATACATTTCTCTGGATTTGTACTTTTCATATTCTGTGTTGAGTTGCTTGTTTGTTATGTATATATCTATTGCTAATTTAAGAAATTGTGCCCAAATAAAACTTCGTAAACGTCATGAACTACAAAACAATGATTGTGAGTTTTGCAAAGATTACACTATTCATAAATCTAGATAGACACAATTCTATAGAGCATATAAAAATGTTGCTCAAGAATCGAAAGGAGGGATTCGAAGGATATGAGGTTCAGGTATATTTACAAAAAGTGGTTATGGTACCGCTAATGGAACTATTTGAGTGTGTTATATTAAATCATTGGAATTCGCAATTCACTTTGTAACTAATTCAAGCAGAAATCTATTTTAATTCATAGACTTTATTAACCCTAGGAAATTATAGATAATGTTCAAGTATATGACTTTAGAAGTAGAATGTATTAAAGTATCTTTTAGACTACAATACAACAAACAAATGAATAATCTATACATATAATAAAATCGTAGGAAAGTCAAAACTGTACATTGAATTTTTTTTAAAAGCATACTTTGGGCGTGATCTACAATTAATATTGAATCCAAAAATATAGTTTTTAGAATATTTGTCTGTGTGTCTGACTGACTTGTATTGAAATGTATGACTTATTAATGAATGTCGTATGAATACAGATTCGCTGATCATAATTTTAACTTACAAGTGCAGAAGATGATATCGTTGATTTTGAATTTATATGTCGAACGAATTACCTATATCATAAAAAATTTGCTTGGATGAGATCATCATCATTTCATTTATTTTCATACTGGCTATGCCCCGCGGTTTTACCCGCGTTAAACTTTATAAATTACAGCCTATGTGTTATTCGCTATAAACTATATTACTACAAAGTTTCATCAAAATCCGTTCGTTAGTTTTTGTGCTAAAGAGTAACAAACAACCATACATCATTACTCACTACTACTTTCGCATTTATAATTTTCATATGATAATGAAGGTATATATTTAATACAATTAGGTATTCAATATTTTTGAGTCCTTAACATTCTGCCTTACTACTTTCTCTACATATTACAATTTTATTACATTTTTTTTTATGTTCTAAAAATTATTTAAAACTTTTATATAAACATTGAAAATATTAGTAAAGTAAAGTAAAATACTCTTTATTGTACACCAATACATAGCATAATAATTTAACATAAAGTTATTAAAGTACAATGGGCGGTCTTATCGCTGCTGCTATTTCTTCCAGACAACCTTAAACGGAATATAATCCAAGGATCTAAAAATAAACTGGGTAGTGAAGGTGTTTGAATAAATTAAACTTAACCTAACTTAAACTTACAAAAGTCAACAGATATAAAATACATACATAAATAAATAAATATACTAATATCCCTAAAATAAATATTTATATTAAGAATATCTTTGTAATTAGCCCTATCCTTTAAAAAACGTCTCATACTGAGTAGTAGTATTTATGAACTAATATTTTATAAAGTACTTTTTAAATCTTATTTGGTTGTTGGTGATTACTTTTTCATAATTTGAATAAACCAAATTAGCCAAACTCAAGATATTGACTTGTCTCCTAATCAGTAGGTCCCTCTAGTATTAGGTCATTTGCTTTAATTATTCAACATTTTATGTCAACCTATATAATTTTTAAAGTCACATGTTGTTACAAAATCGTCAACATAACACGAGAACTCGATACTTGGGTATTGCATTACGTGTCTCAAAATTCTCAAATTGAGCAATTTCTATATCCTGCCCCACATCTGTCACAGAGGAAGATAGAAAAAAGTATCCGTTGAAATATTCAATTATAGATGTGCTGCAAAAAAGGTTTGTTTCTGAAAGACCTGTTCGGAAATTAAAATTTTTGACAGATATTTTAAATTTAGCTGATACTAGCTGTGCCCCGCGGTTTTACCCCGTTAAACTATATAAATGCTCACAGCTCCTCCACCGTAGGTGATAGCGTGATAATATGTAGCCTATATTATGTTGACCCGACCTATTAGTAATATTCATGCAAAATTTGAAGTAAATCCATGCTGTACTTTTTGAGTTTAGCCCGGACATACATACAGACAAACAGACAAAAATTCTATAAACTATATTTTTTGATTCGATATCGATAGTAAATCACGCCACAAGTATCCTTTTAAAAAATATTCAATGTCCAGTTTTGACTTTTCTACGATTTTAGTATATGTATAGATTATGTTTTATTATTTCTGGAAATTCTGTATTTAACGTGAATTAACTGATTTTAATTAATCTCATATTGCATACTACCCGTCTCCACAAAATAAGTAACTCTTTTATGGGGCAATGTATAAGATTCTATAACAAACTTCCCAATGATATTAGAGAATTGTCTACGAATAAGTTTAAAAGAATTATTAAAGCCAAATTGTGTAGCAGGGCATATTACAAAATTTCTGATTATTTAAGTGATAAAAGTGCTTGGGATTGAGTTGTTCTGAGTCAACACACATGATTGTAATTAATCTTAAGTATATTTTATTTTAAAAAAGGATTCCTACTGAGTTTTCTGGCAGTGTTTCTCAGAGGCTGCCACGTCATGCACTGCACGGTAGGGTAAAAAAAAATATGACGATTCCACATAAATGTAAATTTTTTACGGAATAAAATACCTTTGACTTTGACTTTATGGCTGACGGCGTGGAGTTGTGATGAGGAAATATCACCCAGAAAACGGGCAGTAGCGACCCTCTGTGTCCTATGACCATCATACTGCGATCGTAGTTCCGTATACCAAGCGTGGTGATTACGAGTATAGCATATCCCTCCAAATGATGGTCTCAACTCTTCTGTTAAAATCTTTTGAGGGGGCCTTTGTCAAGTGTTCGCCATTCGGCTGACTGATGACGATGATGAACTAATTTAAATGTCATTAATTATCTTTCTTTATAATTCCTACCAATAGAAACATAGCTGATCCCAGAACCGCCCAATATCTGAAAATAAAAACAAAATCTGACCCTTACCGATATCATGTAAATAAACTACATTTAATTAACTGAAGTACAGTAGAATCGAAATCAAATTATTGAAATATCATTGCATTTAAATTTCTTAGTAATGTTTTTTTATTGACACGGCAGAGCAATTTTATTATAATGTAGTATGGTGTAATTAAACAACGTTTATTCTACACTGTATTTGATAAAATTTGACGTTATACATTGGCAAGAGTTGCTTCAAATAAAAAAAATCTAGCCAAGTGCGAGTCGGTCTCGCACACGAAGGGTTCCGTACCATAAAAAAATTACAATTACAAAAATTCACGTTTGTTGTGAGTGTGTGAGCCCCCTTAAATATTTATTATATTTCATTTTTTAGTATTTTTTGTTATTGCGGCAATAGAAATACATCATCTGTAAAAATAATAACTGTCTATCTATCACGGTTCATGAGATACAGTATGGTGACAGATGGACAGACAGACAGCGAAGTCTTAGCGTTTTACCCTTTGGGTACGGAACCCTAAAAACATGTGAAGGGTTTGAATGTTTATTTATTGATTTTGTATTTGCACTCCTATATTAATTGCGTTGTTCCTATAAAGAAAAATATAAGTTTTATTTTGTACTAGCTGTACCCCGCGGTTTTACCCGCATTAAGCTTTATAAATTATCACAGCTCCTCCCCAGTAGGTCATAGCGTGATAATATTTACCCTATATGTTGACCCGACCTCTTAGTAATATTAATGCAAAATTTGAAGTAAATCCATGCAGTACTTTTTGAGTTTAGCCCGGACATACATACAGACAAACAGATAAACAGACAAAAATTCTAAAACCTATATTTTTGGATTCGATATCGATTGCAGATCACGCCACAAGTATCTTTTAAAAAAATATTCAATGTACAGTTTCGACTTTCCTACGATTTTATTATAGGTATACCTTCTTATACCGTATTATACACATGTATTCTGCAAACTTCATGATGTTATTTTCGTGCCGTTTATAAACTTGAACGTTTTAATAAATCATATTATCAACTAAAATAATCAGAACCCCGAACGAGAAGTGTCCTCACTATAATATCTCATAATTTACAACCTCGAAATGAACCTGAAAATGCAAGCACAATTTTCCGCGCCTCCTAGCGGTGAGTAGCAGCGTGAAAACTCACCCCACATACTATTAATGCCTCACCATCCCTTTCAACACTCCCACACATCCCTACATATGAACGAGATAGAGATACATTATCATTACACCCAGATTTCCACTCGAGAAAACTCCCAACCCTTTAGTTGTCTCTATTAGCGCGGTCCATATGTGACAATTAGAGAGGGACAAAGATAGTGTGAAGGTTTTACGCTGGACATTAGTGACCACATTTTTAAAAGGTTGTGTGCAGCCTATCATGACTTGTTTGGTCAAGCGATTGGGAAAGTAAAGCTACGTACAGATTGTCGAGTGATTGGGCTCATCGAGTACAAACATTTTTAACAATAAACATGGTGGGAAAAGTGAAAAGCAAATTAAAACTAAAGTTCCTTTAAAATATAAAGTAAGTTACGTGTGGGTAATTTAAAAACTGATTGAGTTTCCATATTCGAAATATTTTAAATTTAAAGTGTTGTGCGTTTTGTAGTATTTTTAATTAACAACTGAGTGATAGAATAACAAAGCAAATAGAGCTTTTGTTTAATCCGCCATCTGTCTTTTAAACAATACCACAAATAACAGAATCAACCAACAATCAATCACTTAAAACAGTTTGAAATTTCAATAATCGAACGTCCCGCGAACTTCGCTAAGTCGGAAAACAATTATGAAAAAGTTCTTTTTCGACGCCCGTTCTCGCGCCAGTTAAGTCTCGACTGACACTCATAAAACTTATTAAAGTCAAGGACCGACCGAGATAAGTTCCTCGGCGTCTTAAGTAAAATAACGGCGCGGAGGGAAAAAAATGTGCCGCGAAACTTCCCGGCGAGAGTGAAGACCTGGCTTTACGTGTTGCGCTTGTTGAATTTTTTCGGTAATGTTGGTTTATGTTCTTTATTCAGGTTAAATAAAAGTACTCAAATATGAAATCGAGTATAATATGTGTATTGCAGGTAATTTGGGAAAAAGGATGTTATCTAATATTGTTCATTTGCCTAAGTATATATATATCACAAATGTTTTTGGCGTTTATGTTTTGGTGTTCGCTAAGTGTGGTTAAAAAAATGTAATTCCATCTATATTTCTACTTGAATATAATTTCACTTTTTCCTAAACGCAATTTCTCACTACCTACGCGACGTAGTCAATATGCTACGAGTCCCGTAGCGTACGTAGCGGCGTGCTACGTTAACGTAGGCTCTTCTCAATGACGACGTGACGTTGAAAAACTAACACCTAAATTTTTAAATTCCAACTACAAGAAAAAAGCTGTCAATTAAATAGTTTTTATAACCAAAATTGAGCCTAATCACGTTATTTCACATTTAATTAAAAACATGTTAATGTATTGTATTGCTTAGGTCGTCAAAAAACACCCTACTTAGATAAACAAGGAAAACTTTAGAAATCGGCTTTGTACTGATTCTTAATTTTAAAACGCCTTAAAACTGTAGACTGACCGCGCTCAGGTCCATTCAATTAAAAATTCCATCTCCTAATCGAGTCATGAAATATGCAAGCAAATATTATCCCTTTTCTTTTGTACGCGCTGCATCTTCGCCCCACCCGCGCACGCACACCGACGCACGGCACTTATGATTTATGCCTGTCTCGCTCACTCCCACGCTTGTCGTGGCAGAGCACGCGTGTCACGATCTCTGTCGATCAGCCGAGGCGGTGGCGACCGCGAGTAACCCCTGGCCACTTCGTACGGACTCGCACGCGCCGCCGTCGGCCGGCCGAGCGAGACAGCGTGAGTCGTGGACATGCGGAGGCCGCGGAGCCCTCGCGCAAAGGGACACAGGACAGACGCTCTCGGACATCGGGCGAGAGCGGGCGGTCGGCCGCGCACCTGCCTCGCACCGCTTAGCACGCGCGACGTGCTCGATCGCGAAACGCTACTTCGTTATATCGTAAACACGAGACAAGATTTAAATTTTCTAAATAATTTCGATTCTATTATAATTTTGTCTACGTTTATTTTGAATAATTAAATATAAATTTTCATTTAATGGAACAATTTTATTAAAGTAAATAAAACGGACAGTGACTGAATTTTATTTGTTCTGACTGAAAAGTGAAGAAGTTTAAACAGATGCTAATAAATGGAGTGTGACCAAATGAAACGTTTACCAAATCGCAGGATCGCCACTAGGTGCGGATAGATTAGATAGGGCACTGAGACGCTCATTCAAGTGTTGATAAGGCCCTCTTTATGACCAGTCTATTTTGGCGAGTAAACATACGGCTGACGTGTGAACTGAATCATCAAAACATGAAAAGGAAAAAGTAAGATTAAGTACTTACCAAACTTTGATATGTGTACGATGAAAAAATTACAAAGATGACTAAAAATTCAGTTAATATTTCCCGTCGGACATTCAAGGGGGGATTAGTGATAACTCGACCTCCGTTATCAATAACTTTTTAGAAATAGGACGATAAGCCGCTGGACCGACGGCGGCTTGTGTGAAGTGAGCTAAAGAACTGTCGTCAGATAGAAAGGCTTAAGATAAAGTATTAATCGGATAAAAGAAGTTTTCAAGATCTAAAAATAGGTGACCAAATCAAGATGAGAATCAAGATGCCAGCTGTACGCATCGCGCAAGGTAAGTCCTGGAACTTTTGATATTAGTGCAAAAAACATATCGTTCTTGATATATTTTTTTTTATTTTTTTATTTATTAAATTATACTATACTATAAAATTCTAATAATGAACAATCTCCATATTTTTTTATCGTTGTATTTTTAATTCCTAATATTATAAAAATTCCAAGTTATTAGTTTGTTATAAAAATATAATTTACCGAACTTTTTAGGTATATAAATTTTGTTTAGAAATTATTAACTAATTTATAAATTGCAAAAAAGAATATCTCAAAACTTGATGTCCAACCATTATACACGGCTCATCTAAGGCAACACAAAACATCATCTAAATAAACAGACAGTCTACATGCACATTGTGCTCTGACGTCGAGACGCCATTCAACCAAGGAACGAGCTACTTAATACCCAAGCTTACGACAATATTGACACAACGTCGTGGTCATCACATGTCCGAAAGGGAACATGAAAAGAATTGAGTAGCCGCTTTCAAATATTCATACCTTGCATTATGCCCGACAACTACAGAACAGTTTGCTTACAAAATTAAAATGCCATTAAAATACTTTAAAAACACACATAATAATATTGCCAGTCACGTTTATATAATAATAAAAATTATCTTTCCGAATGACCAATAATTTATGATAACTTTGTTGCAAAATATATCAATTTGTAATGGACGTTAATTCGTATTTTTCTCTTGTTTACAATTATAATTGCTCGCTTGTGGCCCTAATTATATCACATATTTTAATGATATCATACCGACCATCCGAGACCTTAGGTCAGTCAGCTTACATTGTAAGTAATTGTAAAACACAATAAATATAGCTCTTAGCATGGTTATTGTCTTCAAGACCATAAATAGAACGATTTATGTCGTTCCGAACAATTACATTATTATCTCCAATAAAATACTACTAGGTTACTTTTAATGTCAGGAAAACTTGGAATAGTCATGTAAAAAATAATTTTATAAGCCAATTAAAAATACTAACTAAAAACATTAGAAACTGTTTTATGAATACACACACAATTTCCATTGTCTCTAGGTTTGATTCCCACTATCTGACAGTTATGTGTATTAATTAAAAATGATAAGAAAAAGTGTAAGCATCTTTTGTTCTTTCCCATGCTTTACTTAACTTACAATAGAATGACCAGTGAATTTATAATTTTAGACCGTGCTCCCATAATTGCAGTTTTTATTTCTAACTTATCTGGTGTGAATCTAGATTTATTTGGAACGTCATTTTATTTAACTTGTTGGCATATAATTTACGGTATTTTTTATTAAATGCATCGTTTAGTTTTATGGTGGTCCATGTTACAATTTTGACCGTTCAAAATTTTTGACTGATTCTATTGTAAAAAATGTTTTCAAGTGCCATTATTTTTCTCAGACTTGTTTGTATGATGTATATGAATACCTAATAGATATTTCTTTATACAAGCCATCAACCATCATTCTGATGTATCTTTAATATATAATTAAGTCACATTACAACGTCTGGAGTCTCAGACTGTACCACATAATTTTTGTAGTAGGCACTCATATGCATGAGTCTGCGGCGGCCGTCGACTCTCGCGCACGGATTCCTCTCAAAACTAGTGTTATCGCACACATGGGCAATTAGTCCAAGTTGACCGGAGGCGACGGGAGACTGCTATTGGTCGGTGGCAATGTGACGTCACCAACGTCTGCGGCCGTCGCGCCCGATTGGTCGACACGCGTCATTTCGTCGATGACACGTTTGTTCTTATTTTGAAAGCAAGAAGTTCGAGGTACTCTGGTTTTTGTTGTAAGTAACAAAGGAACCCCCTTTTCACGTACATGAAATTGGATGCCATTATGTGGTGGTTCCTGTATGTATGCATGCTAATACCAGACTAGTTATTACTGTTGGTGAAATTTTAGCTGTACTGACTTTTACAACGAACCATTTATACCTGTCACAACAGACGTCACACAATCAAATTATACTAAGTCACTTACAGGCAACACAAAATTAAAAATTTAAAAGTCGTCAAGTTTTAACGCGATCCCAATTATGTCCAGAGGTAGAAAACCTTCAGGGTTTTTAAAACCCTCCTCAAAGTGTGAATTAGGGAATCGTAAAATTACTTTATCAGGTGCGAGGCCAGACGGACGAGGATACCGCGACCGTAACTTCTGAACAAACTTTTAAAAATCCAAGTTAACTTTGTGCCGTGCCCGACCGGGGTGTAAATAAAACATTAACAGACGCACCGTTTTGTTTTTACTTCGCTAATTGATATGGGATTGTGTCCTCTGCAGGCTTTTTAATTGATGTTGTTTTTGTTTTGTTCGAATGGAACGGTTACAAGATCCCAAATTTAAAATTTTATATTATCGCCATAAAAGTAAACGAGTACTCTCGTTTATATTAATATTGCATAGGTTTTACGGCATTATAAAACTAAATTAATAGGCTTTATTTGCCGTATAATTTTTATTAATGGTTTGGGACTTTTGTTTAATTGTTTCATTTATTTGCCCATTGTGTTTGATTCGAAACTGAACGGATGCGGCATAAAAGGGCCGCACGTCAATTTAAACATTGCCTATATCTTGTCTTTCGCCGCTTAGCGATTCAATATGTCTTCATTAAGCGAATATCGAAGCATCGCATTTACAAACGGAACTTTCAATCTTGATCCTTGGTCAAGAATTATTGGTTCATGAATTAATCTTCTCAACTTCATCCTAACATACAACTACAGGATCAGAAATATTTGATTTAAAGTTTTTAGTCAAAGTATATGAAACCTCCGTACTTATTGTTTCATGTTTTAGCAAAGATTTGTCATCGTCATCATCATCATCATCATATCAGCCGAATGACGTCCACTGCTAGACAAAGGCCTTTCCAAAATATTTCCACGATGGGTTATTTTGAGGGCCATGCCATAATCGCCACGCTTGGTAGACGAGTTGGCGATCCCAGTATGATGGTCATAGTACACAAAGAGAGGCTGCTGCCCGGAGATCTCTGGGAGATATTCCCTCGGGCCCTCTTCTACGCCTCCTACAGGATGAAATGGAGTGGTGATACTCTTTGCAGTCAGCCACACAGCAAACCTGATGCGAAAAATCTAACATAATACTAAGGTAGGGGGACACCTATCCTGGATATTGTTCTCCTGTCTCTCAAAAGAAACTTATGTGATATGAAAGCCTTTGAGTTGAAATAAAAATCACTTTGTTGATGTAAACCTTCTTGACTTGGGTAGTAAGCTGGTGAATGCGTTACGAAAAGTGTGACCGGGTGAGGAGAACGGAAGTTAAAAGGGAGATATAAGTTAGTGAAGATAGAAATAGAGCGAGTTACGTTGAAGGGGCAAAAGAGAGAGGTGAGGTGAGGAGATATTTTCTTTCTCTTTCTCTTATAATCAGTTACGCTTGGGTTTTACTTCAGTCGTGTGGTATAAAGCACACTCGTTTTTTTATATATTTAAAATTTAAGTTATGTTTGAGGTAAGATTAAATTATGGCTCTTAAATCTGATGGGCCGGTTGGCGTGGTAGGCAAATGCTTGCTTTTGACGCCGGTGGTCGTGGGTTCGATTCCCACCCAGGACATATATTTGTGGGAATGAACATGTCTGTTTGTCCTGAGTCTGGGTATAATTATCTATATAGGTATGTATTTACAAAAGAAAAATAGTATATGTAGTATATCCGTTATCTGGTTGCCATAGTACAAGCTCTGCTTAGTTTAGGATCGTATGTGAATAATGTCCCAGGATATTATTATCTTTCGGTTTGTTCCGTCCAGTTTCCTACACCCTTCAGTAGTAGTATGAGGCTTCAACGAATTCTATCAGCGTTGCCGAATTTTGGGCAGAGATAATATATACTTCAACATAGACGCGATAAGAAGAAGAAAAATCTTTATAAATGTTGTGAGTGGCCCAAATATTTTTACTGGCCCGTTGGTCGAGTGGTTATTGACCCTGGCTGCTAATCCAGAGGCAGGGGTTCGATCCACGTCATGTCTTTGTGTGATTATTTATTCTGTATCGGTAACTAAGGGATTTAAAATTAAGAAATATGTAAGTATGTGTATTAGTTATCTGTTTCCCATAGTACAGGCTCTGTCTAGTTTGAGATCAGACGGCAGTATATCAGTTTTCCTAAAATTATTCTTATTATTATGTATTTTATAAAAATTACTTTATCCAATGGGCAGTGGTTACCCTAGAGTCAGAGTTGCTCAAACCGCCGAGTAGGCCTCTGACATGGCTTAATGACTGCAACCGAGACCTGCAGATTAACGTGCCCTCCGAAGCACGGTGACGCACAGAAATTAAACCACTTTGGCGGTCGTTCATCTATAGACTGACCGCGTGCCCAGGTGCTTAACCTCCCCAATCACTTATGACCGATGCTCTCAGGGCCGTTAGCACCATCATCATATCAGCCGAAAGACGTCCACAGCTGGACAAAGGCCTCCCCTAAAGATCTCCACAATGGCCGGTCTTGCGCTATCCGCATCCAGCGATTTCCAGCGACCCGCACAAGATCATCGGTCCATCTTGTAAGGGGCCTGCCTACGCTGAGTTAGCACCATAAATAATAGATACATATTATCGTCTAAAAATTAATTTAACTGTGTATGTAGGTAGGTATACGAGAGCCATACCCAGATTAAGCTCGGTCATATTTTATGCATAATTTGGTACATTAAAAAAGTAATTAAGGATTATTGGTGACATGGCCACTTTAAGGCTATTGTTCCTTGTTTCGCTTGTTTTTCTCTTCTGGTCCTTGTCCACCTATTCTCTCAAATAATGTGGCATTTACTTTATTTTACCCGGGTAAAAAAACCTATAAAATTCGAAGCTAATGCGTTTCATCTTTCTTGGGAGTTCTACAAAATAAAAGTAACTGTAGCATACTTTTTAAAACCTACCGCTTCCAAAAACTAATAATAATAATGACATATTATATTTACTTTTTAAGTGAGTTCATATCTTAGCACTTTTAAAGGGTTATCTCAGAATGCATAATTCTTAATATGTATTTCCAAAGAACAATAAATAAAACAAGAAATGCAAAGAATGGTCACCTATTTGAATTACATGCGTTTAGTACCTAATAAGGTATCCACGCGAGCCACAATCGTGGGAAAGCATTCCCATCTCCAAGTACTTGCACCAATAAATTGAATTCATCAAGAGAACATATTTCAGCAATTGACATCCCACGTCCATTAGAGCAGGATAAGAAAGAACCACATCGGATAATTTATTTTGCAACATATTTAAATTATGGGAATAAAGTTAATTTTCTTATTTAGAATAATGATTGTGCGGATGGCCACCCGTTTTGAGTCTCCAACTGGACCGGCTGGAGTTTTGTTTTTTTTTGAGCGCATCGAGCGACGTTTTGTGATTGTGATTCTGAAGATAAAGACGTATGGATTTACATATGTTATGTCAGCGGAGGTCCTGGTAACATTTAAATTGGATTTATTAGTGCGGGCCTATTAAATAGCACGGAGCGTCGTTGGAGGCATTCTCGATATGATACAGAACGTTTTAGATGTGAACAAAAAGTTGATGTTGATGCAGATTTCAGTTGGTATGTATAAAATGTATTTTAAATGAACTTTATGTGAAATATTTCATCAAAACGTAGAAAGAAAACTAAAAAAACAACCTTTTCTTTAAAAAATATTGAATTGAATAGATTAAGGAACAGTAAAACAAGTGCACCTATGTCCTTCTTAAATGCCTTTCTTAAATATCATCAGCCGGTGAGCATCCTTCGTAACATTACAGCTTCAGCATCTACGTTGGTTTGGCAGAAGATCCAGTTACAATTCCCGCTGGATTATTAAATGTTAGAAGACTTTTAACGCGAATTTCGGTTTATGCATGGGATGGTGGAAAATACTATAAAACTAAAATTATAGTGTATGAATGTTAAATAATAAAACCATAAGGCAAACAGCAAAGACCCTGTCCTTGGTGCCTGTGAGTTTTTAAAGTCCATTTATTTATTTATTTGAGTTAAGGACTAGCTACTTTTAATTCTGTTGCTGGGTACAGCAGAATGAAGGTATCCACGCAAATAAATCCGTCGGTAGAAAGATAGGACCTACTTAATATAAATTACATACTTATACATAGGTACTACTACATACTTTCACGGCACAATTTTTTTTTAAACTCCTGATTGGGTCTATCTCAGATTTCCATAAAATATAAGGATTTGTGAAGATACCTGGAAAATCGTCCCGATCGATTCCATAAGGATTTGTGAAGATAGGGCGAAAATCATACCGATTCGATTGCTAACAAAATAACTTATAAGATATAGACTTGCATATGTACGAAGTTCAACTTCTCTGTGTACTAAGATTATCATACAGCGATCACCAACCCGTCTGCAAAGCGTTGCGATTATGGCATATCCCTCCAAATGGACAAAACTCCATTGTAGAAATCTTTTGGGGGGCCTTTGTCCAGCAGTGAACTTCATTCGGCTGTCATTATATCCATGATTATAATTTTATAGAGTAAGATTTTGTCAACTCACATTCTTTGAAACAGCGCGATACTGAAATATATTTTTTATTATTTTTCACCATTTATTTTCTTTTTAAATTTTACTGAATGAAACTATTTATTCTTGTTCTCATTAAACTATTGATCATAGTATTTAAAACTGTATTTTTAAGGTCAATTTACAGTACTAATATTTAATTAATTTAATTTAGATTCACTAAATGATTTAAATAGGACAGCGCAGGACCGGCTATTATGGAGATCCTTGGGGGAGGCCTTTGTCCATCAGTGGACGTCTTTCGGCTGATATGATGATGATGATGATGATGATGAAATGATTTAAATAACATTAAACCAAACTTGCAACTACAAAAATAATAATGTTAAGTTTTAGATTAATGGTGCATTTTTATACAATCGTTTTTTAAACCATATTTAAAACATAGATCGGTGAAAATACTATTTTCACACATTACATTTACTTTGAGCTGTGATTTGGTAACAATGTTAAATCCCAAATTATTAAAAAATATAACATTCATAATGATTTTAAACATGAATCACAAAGTAGTAACTTAAAACTTAATCAGATTTCAGATCATAATTTAAAATTGATATAATATGATTATTGGCCTATTAGTCTTGTAGTTAGTGATAATCACTGCGGAGCCAACAGTCGTGGGTTCGATCCCCACCCACAAATACAAATCTGTGTGTGATGAGCCCGATTATATTGGTTATATGTGCGGGTGTTATTTATCAATAATGGATTGTATTAAGAAATAAATAAGTATGTACAAAGTTGTCCCAAGTTGCCCCACGTAATTTTTTTATTACTGAACATATTTTTTTGTATGTGTATATAAACTCACTAAAGCCTTAAGAAAATCTGCTTGATTTCAAAACAAGCCTACAAAGTATTATAAACTTAAATAAAACACATCGTTACTCTGTTTTTACAAACAATCCTTTCCCTGAGGAACGGATTAATACAACAACCAATACAAATCTTATTACAAACAATGCCCAACAGTAGCCCAAACTTAACATTTTTTGTTCAATGCTTATCTATGATCTGTTTATGAGATAACAACTGTGTAACTATTAAACTTATCTAATTCAAGTAATCTCTTTTGTGATCTTTTTGTAAATAATATTAGTAGTACTTATCGATTACGATCATTACATTGGTAGCATCTCAAAAATCTTATCAATTTTAAGAACATATTTCATAAACCCTTTAGAACTTGGAAACTATTCATTTTGATGACTATAAAAGAGCAAGCGTCGTCTCTTTCAAATCATTTCTAATTATCAAATAAAAAAGCAAGGGATAATACGTTGAGAGAATCTATTAATCTTCAATTCGATCGTCTGAACTAAGTCTCCTTTGACCAATGTCCGCCCATTAGCCTCTATTACGAGCTTAAAATAAATACAGAACTAAGACACAATGGAATAAAAAATGTTCATAACAAGAATTAATTTATTGTGAGCAGACCACGATCAATAGCCAGGGAGTGGGTGGACAGTTTCTCAAGAGTCCATCTTTGTCAGGCTTTGATACCAATTTGTTATTGTCGGTCTTTCAACGTTAGACGATTTAAAGTTTGGTCGATGTTAGCTTTATTTAGATTAAAGTCTTAACAAAGAACATTTACACCGACGCGTCTGGCGTATCCATCAAAAACAATCATTTATTCACTGAAATATCAAACTAAACAAAACTTGTTAAGATTTTATCTAATGGACCCAAACAACAGGTTGACAATGGATCAATATTCGATAGAGGCACCTGAATCTCCAATATTTTCCCATGGTCAAATTTCAATAAACACCTTGACAAAAAGTTCTATTCCTGTCTTTGACAAACAATTGGTCAAAAGATTTTTTTGGTCAAAACAGGCTTGGCACCCACATGAGTCGGATCGCCGATAATACGTATTAACAATACAGAATAGGGTTGGTATACGAAGGCAAAATAACTATTGTGCATCATTATGTGATACCCTTTCATCAATTTTAATAGAAAAGGGCTTACAAGTGTCACTTCTTTTTTGCTTCATGCTCTATTTTCTGAAAACTACTGTATTCGGTTATTGCTAGAAATACAAACGTTATTCTAGAAATTCATTTAGTGTCTATGGGATTGAAGGTTATGAACTTTTAATTCTTAGTTTAATTTAAGTTTTTGTGTTTGAAAGCTAATACCGTAGATCATAACGTAGCACTAGGTGTAATAATAACATGTATGACCAACATACGTGCATAAACTTTTTCTCTCTTATTCATAGTATCCTTAGTTTTTATTCTAACACGCTCATAGCTCATTGCTCTCACCGGTCCGTAAGTGACCGGTGAGGTTAAGCAACTAGGCTCGCGGTCAGTCTATACATGGGTGACCACCAAGGTGGTTAAATTTCTTAGTGTCTCCATGCTTCGGAGGGTGCCGTGCCGCTCCCGGTTGTAGTACTATATTAGTAAACTAGGGTAACCACTGCCCGTGCGATAAGTAAGAAAGTATCCTAAAATATATAGCTGTAAAATTATACTAATAGTAGTGATCGGTATAATAATTAAATTTAAGCGTTCACGCACGAGCAATGGCTAGACTACCTACTCCATAATTTCCGTCTTTTATATTGTGTCATTTGAGCGTGCAGGTATTTAATCCAAAATTTGATTGAAGGGAAGATTGCTACGTGTCAGGTTCTACCTGATCCTTACTTCAATTCATCTCAAATTGACGGCGAATGAATGATTCCTTCGTGACCATTGTCCAATACCTTTTGATCCGAGAGTTTAGACTCCGAATTTTTTTTTATCCGCCATACGGCTTACATGTCAGGTTGGACAAACGCGGCATTTAATAGAGCATAGCTTTATATTGTTCGATCACATACAGATTTTGATGCTTTTTTGTGGTCTAATATCAGCATTTTTTGTTGTTTTTGCTTTTGCTTTAAAATGTGTGAAAAGTTATTTTGGACTAGCTATAATGTTTTGCACATGAATCATATTTTTTGGTATGTAGAAGAGTTAGATCCGATATCATCAGTACTCAGCCACACAGGCCCGCGGGAGGGTGAGCATCCCTAACGAAAGCATTTCTATGAAGAACGATTCGCGTTTCATACAATTTTTCGATATACTCCCGTGAAAGTCTGCCCGCTTGCTCGCCCTCTCTATCTCCACTGTGCACTAAATTGTAGCATTCTCTGAATACAAAATTTTTGTATTCAGAGAATGCTACAATTTTTTGTTGTTTTTCTATCCATGCGGATGCGGATAGCGCAAGACCGGCAATTGTGGAGATCTTTGGGGGAGGCCTTTGTCCAGCAGTGGACGTCTTTCGGCTGATATGATGATGATGATGATGTTTTTCTATTGAAAATTACTCGAAGGCCTAATAACTTCAAAACGTCCTAAATTATTTTTATTTCAAAATTCAACAAAAATAATTTGCTCCAACCCATATGCAAAACACCATGTATGGAACTCTGTTTTAAATGTAAGGCATTCAATTATAATTAACAATTATTTAGAAATCCTGGTCGGTTTAATGTGAAACACAATATGTTAATGCAACTGCAGAAGTATGCTAATATTTAAAATTGAGCAACTGAAACCACAATCATCCAGATACAATTATTATCAAACGCAAAATTATACTTCCCAATCAGCCACAGATTCAGAAAATAATAGACAGGAGAACCTAAGTCACGTCTAACATGATGTTGCAATGTCTCAAAAGCTTATTGTTTCGCCTAAGAGATTAAGTGGGTGTTAAAAATCATAAGACACACAGCTAAAGGAGTGAAAGATGATAGCTCGATGTACGTTTATGATTTATATTGTGTTGTACGGCTTGTCGGGTATTGTTCTAGTCATCACGTGTGCGGTGTGGGCGTTCTGTTAGATTTATTGCAGATAGCCCTTTAACTAAATAGTGTTAATGTTCCACACGATCCGATAAATAGATATTGTTCACAATATTCACTTTTGGATAACAATATTTAATTTCCTACCTTTAAAATTATAAATCGATAATCAACGCAATTATACACTGCTCTAAAGTTCGTAAGCTTAGATGATAGAGATGAAATCTTGCAGTGTTGAGTAACATCTCAGTAATCACTACCGCCATCTGGCGTCACACGTAGGTGTTGGAGCAATACTGCATTTCCGGTTACCCAAGCCCCATAGTCATAAGGTCGTATCTGGATTTGTATGCTGGGAGCTTTCCCATACCGGGCAGTTCGTGACCGCTCGCCTTGTTAACGCGATGACCCGAGTTGAGATTATGCACTTACATCCGTCTGAATGATGACTGTTTAATTGAGGCCATGTGAATGAGTAAGTTCTTATACGCAAACATAGATTTTCTGCACATTGTCTCTAAAAACTGTTGCTTGATTTTTTGTCTCATTCAGGAAAAATACGAAGAGGCGTGTAAGTAATTTATGACTCATTTATTGACCAAGTAATCCATTATGTCCATATCACGTGCCATACGTATTTTACGATAGATATTTAACGTTTCATTTCCAAGAATATGGTGCCACTCAACAATAACTAATTTAACGATAAAATTATTTTAATTGGTTACAATATGTCACGAATACTGTGCTCGTAATCTTCGTTTATTATCAAAACATTTCGAGAAAAACTGCTAGCCCATAGTTCCAAAACCGCAATTTAAAATTCTCACACTACCACAGATACAACAACTAACAGTACCACAGAGGCGAACAGAGCGATAAATTTGACGGGGCACCGCAGATCGGCTTTCTTCCGATCAGCAGATAACCGTAGAGTGACCCGCGTGCGAGCCAACATAGCCCATTGTCTGCGCAAACGACGCTGAACGTTAGAATTACTTGAATACAAAGTAAGCTAATTGTTTTAGTTCGATTTCATATCGCGGTTTATTAAGTAATTGAGGCGTAGCATTGTTTTGTTTTTATTAATGATAATTTATAATTAAATGCTAGACAACATGCGTCTTAGTAACGAGGCGGATTGAACATGATAAATTAATGTTGTATTTAAATTTATTGTAGGTACAAAAGCAACTATTAAATGTTGTTGATCACACGAACACGATACGTTTTGCGTCAATCAGTAAAATTACAAGTAGGTACCTACTTCAAAAAACAACGAGTGAGCATCAAAATTCAAAAAGACTTTAAGGGGTGCCATAAAATTAAACCTTGGTACTTCTGAGGTTAAGCAACTCTATGACAGGAACGAAGCGAGCTATTAAATTCACGCCACGAATAATTGGTTTCATCAATGTACCTTACCCGTAGAACACCAATTTAACTTGACACGTTTTCCTCCCCCGCTTCTCAACAAAACGTATGTTAGCGGAGAGAATGAACAAAGCGTCATAGGTCAACTTATAGTGGGGGAACACACGGTAAATGATGAGAATAAGTTCAATGGGTCTAGACTTGAACGGTTTTATGGTGGAAGAAATCTTTTCACCATACATGGTTATGACATTGCTATCATATGTCAAGATATAATAATATTATGCTCTTAATTCTTTATTATTGGTTTTTTTTACTTAAGGCCTACATTTTTGGCTTCGAAGTTCTAAAATTAAAATTTGCAAATATGGTAGGCAAGTCGAGTCAGTTATTCACCTTCACTGGGTATGTTCAACGATCCCACGCTGTCATAAGTTTTTTTTGCCCAAGGTGTCATCCAATCCTTTAGCGGACCCGTCATCAAAACACTTGACAATACTGCCCACAATGTGCGCTGTGACCAGAATCGGAACCAAGTCGGTACACATTTGTGGGAAACAATTTTTTTTTTATTTGATTGATGGTCATAGTCCTTTCGTATACGCGTAGATGCCATGATTTGCAAATATGGTCCAACATTTATTTAGTGTTATCTACCGTTTGTTTTAAATGTAAATTAAAGAAATACTGTTTAATGGATTGGACTAGTCAGTTCCATACTTATGTGATTCTTCTGCCCGACGATGTGATTGATAAGCGTATAGTAATTTAGTCCGCCAGCCTAACTACCAGTTACATACATCATTCCTTAGGTTATACATATGCAAGTCTTTTTATTAAAACTCTCTGTTTTTACATACAACCAAATTCAATTATTTTCCTTTATAACTACTGATTAAAACTAATTTTACCCCGTATAAATTTCGTTTTGATCAGTCGTTATAAAAATAACCGATTCAGAAACAACAGAGAAATTAGACGCGATTATAATTTGATAAAATACTCAAAACTTTGTTAAGTTTTAGCTTGATTCATAAATATTATTTTTGCTGTTATGATTTCAATAAAAAATGCACAATTTAAGAAAATGAAGTTATGAAAATTATACATTACTTTCAATACATTAATTAAATATGTAAACATTAGAAACGTTGTTCAAAATATTTGCACGACTTTTGATGATTTTAGACTGTTTTTAAACAAATGAATTAGGCTACAATTTGCTAATAAGTAGGTTGTTAAAAAAAACTAAACTTATCAAAAGTCGTGCAAATTGATTGCAACTTTTCTATTGTTTCAATTTGGAATTAAAGTTGCAAATTTGCAAATTTGCATTCAGCCAATCCATAACACTTAAAATTTATATTCAGACATAAAAGCTTCAAGAATGTAGTGCACAGAATAATACAATCTAAAGAAATCCGATCTTAAAATTACCGCACAATATTCAACAATACTCTTAAATAAAAATCGCAAGTGTATAATGAGGAGTTCATAATAGCAATGTTTCTATACTGAACAGAGAAAATCGCGGATGTCTACACATCCACTCCCGCGCATCACGAGTCGCTATTGTCCATTCTATAATTACCGGGTCGGACGGAAGACGGACCGCAAACACCTGTTTCATTTTCACACGGCCGACAGGTAAGTTCACCCGAAATTCGGATCTCGATCGCGGACAGCGGGCGCGTAACTGTATACGTTTTTGTTCTTCCGTCACGTCCCTTTTTTATGGATTCATATTAGAAATGTTGATTTATTACTAGAATCTATAAAATTTTAACTCTATAGCGTTATTCGCAATGCAAAGCATAAATCTAAACTGAAAACTGGCAAAATCATGAATGCTACTAAAAGGAAAGGCGATGATACATCCTCTGTAAGGAACTTCATAAATTTGATCTGCGGGTTTTTATCATCCGTAACTTAACGGCAGTGTACCCTAGATTGGTACGGGTTGCATGCCGGATGAATATATACATACATGATTTTTCAAATTAATGTTTACGGCAATTAACTTACAGGATGATGAAGAATGAATTCAGATTGTTATCCCTTAACTCCTTAAGGGATAACAATCTGAATTCATTCTTCATCATCCTATTATTCAAGGCCGGAGTGAGAAGCTATTTTATTGGTGTGCGGTGCAAATAAGCGCTTATCTCCATAAGCGCTTATTTGCACCGCACACCAATAAAATAGCTTCTCACTCCGGCCTTGAATAATCTCATGTTATAAATAAGTTAGAAAGGTATTCTATAGCCCACATGCGTATGAAAGAACAAACGAAATTCGTACGGTTAGTTGGAATGTCAATGACAAAGTAAAAGAAGACTTCTCGGTGTAGAAAAATGGGAATGGAGGCTTACATAACGGCGGCGTTCCAGAGTCCATGCTGTACATTTGTTACCTTTACTTAATTATATAAGACAATTCGACCACAGAAAATTATTACTCACTTAATTTCTCAATTTTGTTACTATATTTTATTTTGTTCTACACTGTTTGTGCCCGCTATATAAAAAAATGCTGTCATAATGGTTTGTTGGAAGAAATTTCATTAGTAAATTAAACTCGCCCATTTACTTGTAACATTTAACTTAAATGTATGTATTCTGTGTGCAATTAAAATTAAAAAATATATTTTTATATTATTAGTTTATTGATTGAGCCTCAGCAAGTATGAAATTTTTGAAAGATGTAGATATATTTTATGTCATAATGTCACAGAAAGTTTCTGTTAGATGTTCATATTTCACCATTTTGAATTGACTTTGCTTGGTAGGAGAATAGAAATATTAAATCATCGACTATCAAATCCTTGGCCGAGAAATATTTTTGTCCTAAACATCACGCGCAATTTGTCGTAGGTAAATCAAATTATTTTATTTATCCCCTATTATTTGCGTCAACCTACCAGATGTACACTCAATGTCAATCTTCCATGTTTGTTTACCTAGAAATAACAAACATTATGTCGGGCTGGGGTCACTACAGTTGCGTTTTGGTCGCGAAACTTAATTATCATAATTTTATTATTAGTTATAGCCCTCCGTGAATCTCGGAAAATTTCCTTACAATATTGTTATGAAAAATTACAAATATATAAGACATATCAGACTCTATAAGTGACGGTTTTGCTTTTGTAGTTGTCTGAATATTTATCAGTAAAATTTTCGTCCCGTATGGCTGTTACCCAAACTGATATGGACACTGATCCTAAAGCGATAGTGAACATCACAAAAACCACGCCAAACCAATAATTCATGCTAAATATAACGCGGCACAATTATAAGTCATCCACCCATTCTGATCTGTGCAAAATCATATTCATCCGCTAATACCATTTTTGCAATGACATGCACTTTTTGCCATTCAAATGGGGGACAGTTGTATTTTTTCAATATGAACCCAAGAATTCTGTCCCCATACTTTAGTACTGCGAACGATTACGCATATTTTTGCTCACACGTTATTAGGGGTGCCGTGTGTGAAAAAATATACTATTATAAATAAAAGGAGCCTAACAAAGGGATGGGAGAGCGATCGGGGTCACTAGGAAACGGCGGTTTTGATACGGGAATTTTTTTACCTGGCTCTTTGGGGATACTTTTTTCATTAAAATCGGGACCCAAACTTTATAGAGGTAGCCAGTCAGTCTGTGTTCATCTGCGAAGATGATCACATGCTTTATGACTTTAAACATCTTAGCAATCGAGTGGACAGTACATTTCGGACTTAGTACTGCTTTTAGTTTTTAGTGAGTGCATATTTAGTTTTAAGTTGAGTTTGAGCGCTTGGACTTCATTTAGTTTTGAACACTCACAGTGAAGTAGTGGTGCGAGAAGCAAAATGGATTTATCAACGCGGAGTAAGTCAAGATTTTTCGACTCTGGCATCGACTTAAGACGAAAAGGTATTTTCAAATAATCAGAATTTATTACTTCCAGTTATAATATACAACGTATTTGTCAAATACAAGAGAATAGAAACTGTGCGAGTTACAATAAACGAGACAATAACCAATATTAAAGACAAATTGGAAAGTAATAAGGCAGTGAAAATGATATCTGCCGCCGAAAGATATCTCTGTATGAATCTGAACGAATCGGATGTCTTTCACATTAACATATAAATGAGTGCGTAAGTGGACTGAACGTTATAGTGTAATATCTCCTGCGTATAGATGGGCCCTGAGTTATATGGGCTATATAAATTGATATCGTTTAATTTGTATATTATTCTGGGATTGATTGCAGACTAAATAGAGATAAGGATGCTTATTAGAAGAAGAAATATTAGATTGCTCCTAGCTTAATAAAGTATTGTGAAAGTGTGTCTATTTTTGACACTTATATTGTTCGATTTGGTGACATAACTAGAGTACAATAAATAATTATTTTAGACTGTTCTATAACTTTAAATAAAGTCCAAGGATAATATATATTTTTTGTCTGATAATGTAATAAAACTACATATATCCAATTTTAAAATCCGGCACTATATTAACATAAAGCGATACATAAAAATATATTTCAAATAAAACTGCATGTGTCTGCCGCATTGACCGCAAATATTCGCCCGCGGAGGTTGTATGTCAAAATAATGACCGCACTGTAATAGGCGAGCTAGGATATGACGTCCAAGATATTTGTTTTATTTCAAAATATATTATACGATGGAGATGTGAATGTCGGAACTTAAATTTGTGGCATATCAGCATGCCGAAATAATTGTTGTTATATTTTCTTTCTCTCCCCCTATTCTCATTGACTTTCAAATACGGTAATATTTATAATAATTACCTACTTAATATAATATAATATTTCTTAATTTTTTTGGCATATATTTAACTTGTTACCTTAAATCTATTAAAACCGTAGTCACTTGGCAATAACTTCTCTACAACACATTATTTATAATATTATTATCATTTATAGATTTTCAGTTATACCTTCAAGTTTTTCTCATATTTTTAAATTTATGTATTAGTTAGATAATATAATAATAAATTTTCATATAAGTTTCTTATTGCTCAAAAAGTAAGTTTAATATGAACAGCATAAGTCGTAAGATATCTATTTTAATTTGATTCAAAAAAGACTGCAACATAATAAATTTGCGAAGTATATCCCAAAAGTGTGATTTACTGTTTCTAATTACAAATAGTGCTTTAGATGTTTGTTTAAAACATTTTCATATATATTTTACTCATAAAGAATTGACGTCGCTGAAGTACAGATGTAGCAAACTCAAAAAAGATTGCCAGTAAGATAAATGCTTACTGGTTCCGATAAATATTAGGTTCTATGAAGTAAATAAACTTAGATACGATACAGAGAGACACTTGTAGTAATAAATACAGACAGTGGCAATAATTAGTGGCCGGCAGTTAACGACAGTGGCGCTGGAATTAAGATTTTTGCCATAAATGCCCGGCTTCGAGATAAAACTGCCGCGCCAAGGATTAGGGGTTAAGTGTCCGCTTTAACGGGTATTGTTCTAGTGATGCGTGCCATATCGATATGGTACCGTCGAAACGTTTACATATCGACTTTTATTTTACTGGTAAATAAAGAGTTCACCGTAGCCTAGTTGGTAGTGCTCCTGCCTACGAAGCTGGTAGTCCTGGGTTCAAATGCCGGTAAGTGCAAATAATTGTGTCATGAGCACGAATATGTTTCTGAGTCATGGATGTTTTCTATGTATATAATTATTTACCCATAACCGCTTGGTACCCATAGTACAAGCTTTGCTTAGTTTGGGGCTAGGATGATCTGTGTGACATTGTCCCCTAGATATTATTTAATTACGGCTAGGACATTTTCTAATAAAACGATCGTGAATAATCTACAATACCATTTTTACTAACAAAATAATTGTTAAACTCCAGATTTGTGATAAATACTGAACTCCAGCTGTATAGGTACAGCATATTTTATACAACAATGTGTAAAACTCCCATTATTAACAGTTTTTACGTTAAATGTTTATTTTCCAAATGAAAGTTCCAATTACTTTCTAGCAACTAGCTATAAAGTAATTGGAACTTTTTTGTTTCTTATTTTTTAATTCGCGATATCTTTTTTTTTCTATAAATGTTCTGTGGCAGACGTTCATGTTACTTTACACTTACACACAAAAATGTCGATCAGTTGATAATTTGTATGGAGAGACAATCGTTTCTTCTCATATTTAGTAAACTGGTTATCTTTAATTTCTAAAATTTCATGCGCTGATTGTGCTTCTTAAATCTGTTTCGGTATGTATGTTCAGTATTCATAAAATTAACATAGGGTACAAATAGGCCTTACATAGACCATTTTTATAGATACGTAGATTAAGACAGCTTGTTTAAACACATATTTTTATAACACCATTTTCATAAACAGATTTTTTTTTGTAAATTGTTTTCAAATGCCTAAGATTTTCTGTTCTATTAATTAAAAGATTTGCGTGACTACTATCAATATAAAAAAAAATGAGACGTCCATAAAACCCTCATAAAATGTTGGCTATTATTAAGTCTTCAAATTTCGACAATAAGTCTTTTTCCGATATAATATCTTTATCCCCTCACTATAACATCTCAGTGTAGTGGCAGACAGTCCGGTGTGGCGTTTTTATTGACACTCGTGGCGTGACAAATATCTTCAGGAAGAACTCCTTTCCCGTTCCGCAAGGGTACATGTTGGCACTGTTCTAGTATACGACCCGTATATTTTGATGCGAAGATTTTACGATGGAGCTTATAGATTTCAGGAGATATCTTCTACATATATGGATAGCAACTATAATTAAAACAGTAAGACCGAATTGAAATTGGTGCATGTAGGAAACAGGAGGATTTTGATGTGTCTGCTTCGTGTTATCACACTCATCTCAAGACGAAAGTTTGTGAGTGTGTATGTGTATGCTTATTACTTCTTCAAGACTGGATCGATTTTAATAAAAATTGGTATGGAGTTAGCTGACACCCTGGATTAACACATAGGCTTAATTTACAAATAAAATTACGCGGGTTAAACTTCGTGGCACAGCTAATATTATATATAAGTAGTATGTTAATTGTTTAAATATAGTTTTTGTATTAAATATACATCGTTCATTAACTATAGGCGTTTTTAATTAAGTATACAATTGTGGTCTCGGGTTGGAAAACTCGGGTCTAGTCTAACGGCAGTATAGAGACTTTATTATAAAAATCAGTCCTACTAGAATCCACCTAGATTGTTACTTAGTGATATTTACACAATCATTGTATTACAATAAAAATTTGCATTCAGTGTCGCTGATACATAACATGCAACTTGTATTTGAAAAACAATAGTTGGGCTAATTTCATGTAATATTTAGTACGTAAACAACCTTCTAAAGTCAGGAAGTTCGCGCCCCGTGTGCCTCGGAGGGCACGTGGGGTTGAGTCCTGCACCAAATTGTCGTACATATATTGGAATAAAGAGTTCACATGTATTACATCGTACAATTGCGCGCTATAATAGTCTATTATATAACAGGCTATCTAGTATTCGAGGAAACGGTGCGCCTTAGCGGATATCAACGACACAAGAAGAAATCAATATGTCGAATTACTATATTCTATTTTAATGCTTGTAAAAAAGTAGCACAGCTTAATTACAGTCTGGTTAATAACAAAAAAACTACTCTTCTAGCTAAACTGACATTGACACCGCCACAGAAAAATTGACGGTATAAATTTTCATTTTCAATTTTTTTATGACCAACATTTTTCTATTAAGGGATGTCCATCTGACTCCCCAGCCAGAGGGTCGTATTACACACCTAAAGCGAAAAAAGGAAAAAAAATTCAAATCCCTCTAACGAAGAGGCCAATACACAGGAGGCCTCTGTTTTCTCCAGTTATTCCGAATATTCCGCCCAGTATTGGGTATCAGTAACATGATTACTGACCCGACCTTAATTTGATCAGCTACCGACGTGGCCGCTATTTTTTCGAGTTGTCGGTCCTCAGGGAAACCTTATTTACCTGTAGGTAGAAAGGCCATTTTGATAAACAATCTTCTTTTCGATAATGGTACAAAAATAAGCACTTTAATAAAGGTGAAATATTTGGTATACTTTTGTAGTACTTCTACTCTCTACTTATTCGTTGTTTCGAACTACTTTATATATTAAATTGTACCTATAGTTATTTTATACACAAATTATGAAATAATTTGAAACTATCGTAAAGAGAGTTGAAATCTATAAACAATACGGAATTTAAACCAATTTAGCTATTAAAATAAAAGTCGAATAAAACACGGATCTTTTAGAAAAAAAATAACAAATTCAGCATTGGACAGTGATCCTTTTAGCTCCCTTGGGTCGAGAAAAAAACAACAAGATGAAGATAATCAGCCGTTTTTGTCGCTTGGAATTACGTCGGATAATTTGATTAGCTATCGGTGGGCGAGAACCGTCCCCTTAAGAGGTAATACTATTTTATAGGTAGTCCCTTTAATCTGATAGATGCTAGGTATTTTATATTGGATATTGTGATTGTCTTTCTTATTTATTGATTAATAACATCTGTTTTGTTAATTATATTATTGATAACAACTGTTACGTTATTTATTAATAATGAACAGAAGGTGTGTAAATAAGCACTAGGTCGTTTATTGTAAGAATTATAATAGTGTTAGAAATTATTGGCTTACGATTATTAAATATCTGTATTTGCACAAATGTCTTTAATAGCCCTATTAACCTTTTTTTTCTAATTGTATATGCTTTTATATCTTATTAGGTCTAGAATTAGATGAACTATCTAAACCATCAGAAATTACATAAGAGTATATGTCGAGGTATATACCAATTGAAGTACATAACGCAAAGTTCTCCCCTCCATCAGCTAAGTGTAATTATAGGTAAAAAAGCAAGGGTTGCAGAGTGGCCATGTTGAGAGAAGTGACGTCATTAGCACGCTGTTGACACAACCCGCCTTCTGACATGAATGGCGAGGTAAAACTGGCTATATGGGCGTTCCAATATGCCACTATGTGCTTTCACTACTTAATAATTACTGAATAGTATTTTTAATGTATGAGAAAAAATATTAATAAATATGTATGCAAAAATAACGGCATTAGGAATCATATACAGCTTGTTTAACATTTAAAATATGTATAATAGAATTATAATACTTAAATAAGCTCCATTAGGGCTTCAAGACTAACCACATAAACTACAATAACCAAGTGACAATTGACTAAAATATAAATCATCTCACGTATGATTAACTCATGACTTTGCTTGAAGTCAATATCGATTCGATCAAAAAATCGTTACATGTTATGTGCACAAAAACAGAAAACTAATAAAATAATCAAACATTAATACAAATACTCTACCCTGCAATTATCCAGGCAGTCTACAAACAAACAATAAAATAAAAATAAATTAAAACAAGCTTTAATCCTCAATTTGCCGACACAGGACATTCTCAATGGGCTTTTGTGGCGTATGTCCATTTCCGACAACTTCAGCCTTTGAATAAAATAGCTGTCAAAGAAGCCGATGTCAAAATTCTTTGGCATTCATAAGTTGGCAAAGAAAACAGAAATGGTAAAAAAGAAAATGAAAAGTTTTTGATAAATCGCAGTTTCTTGAGGAATAAAGAATCAAAATCTAATATACGGTGCGATAATTTTAATCTTAACTCATAACAATAACATGGAAAAGAATACTTTTTATGTTTAAGTGAATCTTGAATATTGCTAGAAAGTAACGGGTGGGTCGAGGCAAACTAACGAAAGCAACACAAAACGTTTCAACAAAGCTGTATGTAAGTTATTACAATACGCATGCAACGTGGTCCGTGTACCAACATTGCAATATTGCAACATTTCTTCCTCTCTAAAAATAATATCTCATATTAGAATCAGCGACACACCCAAACGGAGTCCACTACCGAAAATCATAATAGAACTACAACAATAAACACCCCCGCAACATTTGATATAGAATGGATATCAAATGTATTATTTTATTTTCGATTTATCGTGGTGAAAAACGTTCAATTTCTATACAACCGTTAGGGCCCGTGATCCCCTGCCAATTAACATTTGACACGGTGGTCAGAGTTATGTCAAAGTTAGATATATTTTTTGTCCACTGTCACACATAAGCCGCAATCAATATACATCAATCTTGAATTATAATTTAAAATGTACATTCAAAGTTTCAGCACTCAGTCATAACCGTTAGAACCGGTCCACAAATTAACACTGTGTAGAAATCGCGGCAGTTGGCACAAAATGTAATAAATAATTAAAGCAACGAACGACCAAGTATAAACTTTGCTAACACAGAAGTTACTTCTGTCGCGTGGCGTGACCTTTTCTGTGAAAAAACAAACGTACGAGATATAACTGGTATGTCACGGGATGTGTAGTAACGAGCTAATTTAAACTTTTCGGTCTATCGTCCTTTTGGAGGGTGGCTCCCTTCTCGTCACCTGAGGCGACTGTCCTTGGTTAGACGCCACTTTTCAATAAAATCAAAATAAAACGCACGCGTCACTAGTATTGGTTTCTGGTTAGAAATAATTGATTCCATTATTGGTATTCATTTCATAATTGAACTTACTTTCTTAAATTCCAACAACTTTTTAGGAATATATAAATATACTAAGCCATTTTTTATTGATAAAATCATATAAATTTGTTAAATTAAACATTCATATAGCTTACATACGTATCAATACTAAAAGGGCTTGTGAAATAATTAACAATATAAAATAATTGAATAATCACTCAATACACAAAAGTCCTCTTCATTTAATGTATTTTCAATTCGTATATTAAACGGTTTAAAGTGAGGCCACCCTAACCACAGATAGCCATAAATCTCTAAACATAGAAATCAAACATTTATGTGGGTGTGAAATTTTTGTCTATAGAGCGCATGTGTAGTGACCAGTGTCCAGTGGCGTGGCGGTGGGTGTGGCTACGTCCGAGTTGACCCACTGTGCACCTTTCCACGTAAATTGATAGGGTTCGATTGAGTTTATGTAAGATTAGAGATGATCAGGCTTTTATGTGGCTGGAAGTGAAATGTGTGGTTACGTAGGGTTTGTGAGCCAATATGGGTTATGATTGCGGTGTTGTGCAATGGACGGCAATTTGTATAAGGTTCACTTTTGAAGTGTAAGTCAAATATGGAAATTGTGTTGAAACTATTGCAGTGTTAATGTCTGTAGAATATGATTTAACTCTTAGACAAAAAAAACTACTAACAAAAAATTACTAACTCTGCTTCTTATAAAGTCTGCTAAAGAAAAGACGTCCACTGCTGGACAAAGACCGCACAAACATGACCCGGCGATCGCTTAAACTGCCTTGGATCTCGAAGCGAATTTAATCAGAAAAGAAGTAAAAATAAATAAAATAAAATAAAAAAGGTTTTTATTCACGTAGACTTTAAAAAAGCGCTTGTAAATAGTCAGAACATGTTTGTAGTAATATAGTTGTATACATTAGATATTATTTCTAGTAACATAGATATTTAGGTACATCTTGTATGAAAACATTTATAAAATTTATTTTATTACAGAAATGATATTTAGCTAGCTCGTATCAAGTTATTGTCAATAGATTATGTTTAATTATCTAGTTTATGTCTAATATTTTTACTACATATTGTCAATGGTTCTGTCTATATTAAAGGTATTATTATTATGACGGACCTTGTGTTAATAACGACGGTCGCGCTTTAATGCTACCACCAGATCCAATGCGCCCCAACTGAGAAGACCCAGCGAAACAAACTCAGTGGGTTCATCTACTACCGGTTTCAACACGACCCAGTTGAGACGGTCCGGCGAAACATACTCAAGCGGGCATGAACACATGTCTAAATCAAAGTGGGACCCGTAATGATATAACGAGTCTAGAAAAATCATAAAACTACTTGGCTAAAGCCTCATAAAGCTGCCTAATTAATAGACCAATACACCTTTTTATACCGTTATTTATTGAACGTATCAGCATTACGTTGTTTGATCAGGCACAGGATATAAAACCTCCCTCCTCTACTTCCTCAGGAAGTATTCCCATTTGCCACGAGCCATCACCTTTACAAATCTGTAAAAAATTAACATCAATAACACGATGCATTTACATAATATACCCTCTAAACAAACTAGGTAGAACAAACAAAGACGTCCAAATCACGTAGTTTTTTCGCTATATTAATTTAGTCGTCGGGTTACAATGCAATACAACCCCGCTATAAAGTATGTACCTACCTACTGGTAGATTTCACAAAGAAATTGAAGGAAAAATAATAATAACAAGAGCGGAATGTAAGGGCGTTCTACACAGTGGTACTTATGTGAAATTAGCTCGCGAAGCTTTGATGTGCCGACCAATTGTATGCCGTTGTGAAAGCGCCTTTATAATCGGAGGCGTTGGAGCTGTGTCTTATTTAGCGAGATTTGTGTAGAAATGTCTTTAGTTTTAAGACTAAAAGACTTTATATTTGTTTACCTTAACAAAAAGTATACTGAAACTATCGATAATCAATCAGCAACAAAACTTTCAATTTAATTTAGGTATTCAGGTTTTAAACGCATCATAAGTAACGCATCTTTTTGTTAATGCTTCGACAGTTTATCACTAGTGACACCGCATACAGTTTAGGTTTTGATTGTATTATCATAAGCTCGTTTCAGTTGTAGACTATTAAGCTGGTGGTGTCACACCACCAAAACTCGGAATGCATTAGATGGTTCTACGCCTAATATGCCTCCGATCAGCTTACCGATCTCATCAGAATATAGGTATAGAAATTGCACATGTCTTTGCATACACTTTTATATTTCTCGAGCAGATAGATATTTGTATATATTTGTTGGGCTTAGTAGTGATTATTACAAGAACGTAAAAACAGATTTTCACGACTCAGACTGAACGAGATTGATACTCGTCGAATATGACATATACTTTTTATATTATATTATTTACAGTTAGCCTATGAGGCTTTCTTTGCTGTACCGGACAATATAGGCGAGCGAGTGCTCAAGCCGTCTTGCAAATAAAACTAGAAATTGAGTATCCATGACCTGTTTGGTTGTTACTCATATGAATATTAAGAGGGTCAGTTTTAAGGGACGATTTATGCAACTCTCACTATGCCAGCATATGCGAAGAAGAGTACCTAAGAGATTTAAGGGATGACTTGTGCAACTAACACTCTACGTTACTACGCGTAGATACAAGCTGTTCGTCCTATGACGATCGGAGAGGGCATTTCAAATATACGAATGATTTGTTTGCAGAATTGGCGTCATTAATCATATTTCCATCAATAATTCAAACATACAATTACATTAGCATTGACAAATTGAGTTACTAAATAGTTATCCATATTACTGTTTGACGAACTCGGAAGATGCAATCTGTTTTCAACGTCATAACGAATCTAACTGAAGTGTCGAAATGACAACAGTGTTAGCAGTATTTGGTGTGAAATTATCTATCATAAGACGCTAGTCACGTGCATTATGCGTCAACCTGCATTGGTTTTGGCATAAAGTAAATCAGTATTCTAAGATGTGTGGGTGATATTGGCAGGCAAGGAGATTCACAACATCCAGATATTTAGTTTTTAGAACTACTAGCTGTGCACAGCGGTTTTACCCGCGTTAAACTTTATACATTATAACCTAGGTGTTAATCCAGGGTGTCAGCTAACTTCATACTAAATTTTATTATAATCGCTTCAGCCGTTTAGCCGTGAAGAAGTAACAAACATACACACTCACACACTCACAAACTTTCGCCTCTATAATAGTATTGTGATAAGCTAAAATAAAATATAAATAAGCTTGAAAAAATTGCCGACTCTCGACTCGACAAATTTTAACGGATTAAACTAATTTTAAATTGATTGGTATCCAAAGTATCCAGACAATCACATCACTCGTAGAACAGACAGAAAGAGCAGAAAGGTTCTCGAATATCGACTATGAGCCGCAAGACGTAGCGTGGCCAAGTCCTCACCTGATGATTTGGTGAGGTTCGTGCGAAGCCACAGGATACATGTAGAACAAAATTGCTCATTGTGGACATCCTTGGGGAAGGCCAGTAATGGACGCCTTTCGGTTGATATGATAAAGTAATCATAATGACGATCAAAAACGAGACGTTCTACCCTAAAAGTTAGTAGAGGTAGGGCATAGCGTTCATTCGCTCAAAGAGCAGCCCGACTTAGGAAGTACCTCCACCTTACAGAAGACGCTCCTTAATAATAACATTAATAATTTTTAATGTTGGGTTTCCGAGTGTGAGTAAGGTCGCCAGAGCTCATTGGGTTGTAGGAAGGGTCAGCAACACTTGTTTGCTGACTTTTAAAGGCTGGCAACGCACCCGCGACACCTCTGGTGTTGCGAGTGTCCATGGGCGGTGATCACTTACCATCAGGTGACCCACTTGCTCTTTTGTCGCCCTCTGATATAAAAAAATACTCATTTTAAATCATATTATTTTCCAATAATTGTTCAGTTTACTCTTAGTAGTTTGTCAATAACTATATTAATGAAACAATGCATTTATCGGAAACCATAAAATTTATTAGATTTTCTTATAAATTAACAGAAATATAAGTAATTGTATTATATTGCACTAAAAATATTGTGCTTAAACGCAGGTGCCTTCTTACAATCTGATGGGGCGGCAAAAATCATAGAAACTTATTGTACCTTAATTTTTCTTTGTAACAACCCACTTGAACAAAATGTATCCGAAAAATTACATAAACTATTTCCAAAACTATTAAAAAAAATAGCGTTATAATATGTTCTACTTTCCAAACTCATTAATTTATACATGGTCCAACCTTCATAACATCTGTTTAAAAAAAATACGATTTAATTTCGTGTCGATATAAAATAACCAGACCAGAATAAAACGCAAACCGCAAACTGTAAGACGATTATTATGGGCCTTTTGTGTCGAGATAAGCGGTCAACCCTACAACTGACACCTCAGAATACCGTGACTGCGACAAGCTATAATTAACTGTTATTTAACACTATAATGATTGAAAGAAAGTGTCATTGCCCATATGCCGTGAACGAATGTTGTAAAACATTTTTTATAATAATTACTATTGACTGTCTTTTTAAACTGCGACCTATTTATTATTAACTAGCGGTTTCACCCGCGTTAAAGTTGTTTTGGTGTAAAAGAGTAACAAACATACATATATATTTTATTTTTTTATTTAATTTTTATTGGTAAAGAAACAGATTACAGATTCTATGAAGTCCTACATATTTTATTTTATAAGCAAAATTTTAACCTGTAGTCCAATTACAACTGTACACATCACTTATATTATAGCTTCATATCATCATCATCATCATCATCATCATATCAGCCGAAAGACGTCCACTGCTGGACAAAGGCCTCCCCCAAAGATCTCCACAATTGCCGGTTTTGTGCTATTCGCATCCATTCGTTTCCAGCGACCCATTATAGCTTCATATATATTTTTAATATTCGAGATAATTGAAATTTAAGTACACATACAATAATTATACATAATACACAATAATTGGCATGCTAAAATTAATAGTTTGAGTTTATAAAGGGTTGATAGGTTTTAAATGTAGATTTTCTTTTTTAATCTAAGCTTTTTTAAAGGTGTTTATACTGTCATGAAATTTGTCAGTTTCGGAGCATATAGAATTATACTGCTTACACATTCTTATAAGTGGACTATACGCACAAACTTTCGCATTTATAATATTAGTAGGATGTGTACCTCCAGGGTTTTGGCAGTGCACGCTGGAATATTTCGCAGATGGTAGATTTTTTCCTACTTATTTGACACTTATCGTCATATATTGGATAATTCACACAATATCTTTATAAATTTATTAGCTATGTGTTATTTTGATGTACAAGCTATATTATTATAAAGTTTCATTAAAATCCATTCAGTAGTTTTTACGCGAAAGAGTAACAAACATCCATACATCCATCCATAGTCACTAACTTTCGCATTTATAATATTAGTATTATTGTATGGATGTATATATATTGTATGGAATACGTGAAAATCACAGTTTTGTTTCCAAGCCTTTTATCAGGTTCATTGTCGTTAATGTAGAATTTTATGAATCAAAATTCAACGGCCATGATAACATTATATCACGTTTATATCGTACCAGATTGTATCAAGTGAAATGATATGATCTATTGTAGTAGTCATACTGAAAATAATATATTGTGTACAACGTACATATTTTTTAATCATGTATTAGTTTTAAAAAGATCCTCAATTCGAACTGTACTTTTTTTAGTGAATGTGTGTGCGATTATATCGACATTCATGTACCGATTTTAATTAATATTTTTCATCTGATGGTCATCGAGAAATATAAATTTTGTTTAAATCGGATAGAACGCCTAGGGTTTATAAAGAAACTAACTGATCCAAGAGGTCACTATTGAAATATAAATTTAATGACTGTATTTAAAATTTGCGGTTGAGACCACTAAGAAAGTAAAATATAAAATGTTTTAAAATCTAAGCACCACCAAATAACCAACAACATATTCAATTATTTATGATATAAACTTTAAGATTGTTATAACTAATAACAATCTCAAAAATAAAAATATTTTAAAATTAAATTATAACATTTGAAGTTGTACGACATTCTTGGAACTACTCGTAACTTCGTAATTTAATATATAACTGAAATATATTTTGTACTTTCTAATAGGTTTTCATTTAATTTGTAATATCGTCGCCTTATTCGTATTAAAGTTATTTTTATGTGTTATTTCGTATAATTCTCTAATCTATATTGTTACTTATTTTCAACAATTTTTCATAATAATTTTCTCTCCAGCGGATGCGGACAGCGCGGCTGAAGGGGGCGGGTCCCCCACTCCTGGGGTGCCAGCAGACACCCTGACTTGCGGCGCCTGTCGCCGGGCCTTCGCCCTCGCAGACATCGTGCGCTTCATCCAGCATAAAGTGTCCTCCTGCGACAAGGATCTCACCTCTTTTCATTGTTATAGTGCGGGTAAGTACCTTGAGAATCAAAAGGTAACATATAATAAAAAGGCACAAAATTTCAACGCTAATTAATTTAATATTGACCTCCTCTAATATTTTAAGAGAGGTAGGGCAAAGCGTTCATTCGCTCGAAGAGCAGCCTGACTAGGGAAGTACCTCCACCTTACAGAAGACATTCCTTAACAATAACATTAATAATTTAATGTTGTGTTTCTGAGTGTGAGTAAGGTCGCCAGAGCTCATCGGGGTGGGGGGGAAGGATCAGCAACACTTGTTTGCTGACTCTTAAAGGCCGGTAACGCATCCGCGACTCCTCTGGTGTTGCGAGTGTTCATGGGCGGCGGTGATCACTTACCATCAGATGACCCACTTGCTCGTTTGTCGACCTTTGACATAAAAAAAAACTCTAATTATAAGTAATGGTTACTAATTTATAACTAATCAGATAAATACTTACTTACTTGTCGTATGGGCAGTAGTTACCCTAGTGTCAGAGTTGTTCAAGCACGTCTGATATGGCTTAACGACTGTTGTCTAATGTCTACAACCGGGGCCGACAGGTTAACGTGCCTTCCGAAGCACGGAGACGCTCAGAATTTAAACCACTTTGGTAGTCACCCATCTATGGACTGACTGCGAGCCTAGTTGCTTAACCTCGCCGATCACTTACGGACCGGTGAGAGCACCTAGCTAAGAGCGAGTCAGATAAATAAACAACGCATGACAACTGTTATTGAATCTCATAACGCAGAAACTAAAGAGAAAATATTTACAATTCTAATCTCAGGTCCAAACTCAGACCCTGAAGATGGCTCAAGACCGGGCCAGGTATCAAGTGGGAGTACCAGTGCGCGGAGACCTTCACTTCTCACTGCAAGAAGGCCGCCCAGTAGCAGAGTGCATACTCCTCCCCTTGCCAGCCCTTCAATAGCACATCCAGACCTTTTAGAAGATGGAGGCGCTTCTAGCACACCAAAACGGCTATTGGACGGTAAGATCCCAAATATTTATTAAATGACATTTATTAAATTAATTACATTCTTTCCTGTATTGTTATTTTGAAAACATAGCAAAACGTTTTTCTGAGATCAAACGTATTTTCAAATAGTGACATAAAATTTAGCTTCTCCTTGCGGGCAATTGTAATGTTATACCTATACTGATTTACGAATTCTGAATTGAAATTATAATTTATTTTATTCCCAACAATTTATTTACAATAAAGACTAAAACGTCTCAATTTTGACAGAAGGTGATGCCGGAGTTTCAACGCCCAAAAGACGGGCGTCTATTTCACCAATGCCTTCAAGTTCCCCTGACGAAGACATTAAGCCCAAGATCAAACAAGAGCACATGGATACCTCAGGATCATCTGAGGATGTCAAGAAATCAAGAACTGAGATGGCTGATGCTGAGTCAAACACAATGCATAGTGGTAAGTAGTAATTGTTTGTAATTTTTTATATCTTCTAAGTAAGTTTACTGGTAGGCGACGATTTCCAAACTAATATACTAGTCCTCAATATACCAGTATAGTACGATTTAATAGTCCTTATTTAACTCCAATAAATTCATAAATAAAAATACTTTATTTTGGAATAACTTCCAATTACACTGACAAAATCCGCGTATATTGTTAGGTACGTATGTGTATCTGGTATTCTTTAGTAAAACATGTGTTTAAAAAATTATCAGTTACGAGAATACGTGCATTTATTATCTGAGATATAATTTAACTCATACTAGGTACAAAAAAAACTTAATAATGCGCTGATAAAGAGAAATATATTTAAATGCATGTTTCACATTGGTCATTGGCAGATATCAAATATAGGTTTTGCTTCAAATCAATAATGAGTTTGTGTAAAATTCTTTATTGATCATCATTCTAATCCAAGAAAATTCCGAAATATTTTTTTGCCCTTAGGTTACAAGCTTAGTTCCTTTATGTTCAATATCATAATATATTATTAGTAATAGGTCTTAAACTAAAGTGAAGATATGCTAATCTATGTACAGTAACATTTTATAATCATCAGTTACTCATGATACAGTTTATAAAAAGCTCGACTAGTCAAAAACGGAAAGGACATGTGCGAGTCATTCCATTTTTACCTCTCTAGCACCACGTCATTGGCATGACGGTCAGATGTTTATTATATTAATGATTCTTACTCAGCTTCAAAGGATTTTTTGGAGACAGTTTTATCTATGAGTTTGTCACGCAAGATGTTGCACAACAGAATCAGACAATCGCCTAGTTTGTGCTCCGTCATTGCCTGTCCATACATTTTGGCTTGGGACTTAATCCTGTATAGTTACGTTCAACAGGGTGTTTCGAATTATGGTATGCCATTTTTATTGCTAAGTATTAAGACAACCAATTATTACCGACTCTACCAAAATACATAGAGTAGTATCAAAACACATGATAACAAAAAAAGTTAATACCTAAGTTGGTTATGTATATAAAAATATTAAAAGGTAAAAATGACGTCAATAAATAGAAGAGTTTAAAGTATATTAGTGAAAACAAAACGAACAAGATACGAAATACTTTAAATAAAAGAAATACTTTATTGAATGACTTCACATAAATTTATTTTCATAATAAATAAGTATCTTGGGAAAACCAACACACAGTGGTTCCAAATTAGCAGAACCTGTACTACTGCAACCATATTTGTATGTATGTCTAAATACATAGGTACAAATTATAGATAAACTAGCTGTGCCCCGCGGTTTTACCCGCGATAAACTTTATAAAATATGGCCTATGTGTTATCCTAACTATAAAAATTAGCCTATGTTCTTTCTCAGGGTCTAGACCATCTGTATACCAAATTTCATTCAAATCCGTTCAGTAGTTTTTGCGTGAAAGAGTAACAGACAGACAGACAGACAGAGTTACTTTCGCATTTATAATCAGTCAGGGTAACTAACCACTAGATCAACAGACCAATAAAGAAAAAAAGCCACCAAATTTGTGTTATAGAATATGTAAAACATACTTAAACTTTAAAATACCCAGTTGTTTCTTTACATAAATGTTCGCGTCCACAGAAATATACTTAGTAGGCACAGTTTGTGACAAAAGTGAAAGGTATAGACGTCTTCCCTGTACAAATTAAGTGACAAATCCATACACTATCGACGTTTAAAAGCTCCAATAAGAAAAATAAATAAAAACTGAAGTCTGAACATCTGTATAAGCGCACAATCTTGCGGGGGTGGTTCGAGAAACAATCTATCCGAGACTAACCCTTTGTGAGACCAGATGTGCTGTCATTTGACACTTTTGTATTAAACCCGTTGCACAACAAAGCCTTCCTTAAGCCCGAAAATTGTGCACCGTTCAAAATTTTCGACCCGCATTCTGTCAACCGCTTTATGAAATAGCAACTTACAAAGGCGACGGAAAAATTACTTGTAAGTTGATTGTAATTGTTGACGGTTCGGTTTTGTTATGGGTTTTCAGAAACAACATAATTCTTTTATACCTTAATCTATCAACGTATATGTATAACCGTAGGAATAAAATCAATTATCACACTAATATTTTAAAGGCGAAAGTTTGTGAGTGTGCGATGTATGTTTCTTACATCTTCACGTCTCAACGGCTGGAGCGATTTTAATAAAATTTGGTATGGAGTTAGCTGATATCCTAGATTGACACATAGGTTATAATTTATAAAGTTTAACGCGGGTAAAACCGCGGGGTACAGCTAGTTATCTATAAATTTCAAAACTTTTAACAACATTTAGAACAGAGGGAGATCTTAGTATAGAATAACTTAGGTATACAAACAATGGGTGGGTTTTTCTAGCATAAATTTTCTAGCATACGGGCGAGGCTATATCCGGAAGCTAGTAATAATTATGTGAAAATGTATATATAGGTTGTCGTAAAGAGTGCACGTTTTCTAATTCGTAACTATTTTAGAGACTCTACAGATATACGAATTTAGAGACTCTACAGATATAAGAATATTTCCTTTCACATTTAATAGATAAACTTATTTTTGTAAATACAAACATATATTTATATAGCAACTATCGTTCCCATCTTACTGATAAAGTTCTCAAGACATACATTTTTAGCAATGTCGATAAAAATATCGTTCGTTGCCAGATAATTGTATTGATAATACCATAGATAAGTGATACGTCACAGCTCAGCTATATCTGGACACTAAATGTGACGTTATTGCGTTGCCGTGTCTCGGGGTTGCGATATCCAAGTGTCAATTGCAGGTTTGCTTCAGCACCAGTTGTTTCGGCTTATTGAGTTTCCTAAACGTTTATATTAACCCTTCCAGTCAGCTGTCATACCGACCATTTTCAATAAACCATGAGGGTCATATCATAATAAAATATCGCAATACGTTCAATTGATAACCAGAAACAATACATTAAATCCATAAATCTATTCGAGTTTCCAAACCACATTCATAACGGAAGGTTATTGTCAAAACAAGGACATAACTCTAATGGTGACAGTAAGTCGCGACCTCGTGCCAACTTAAAAAGGGATCTTAATTTTAATTGCATAATTCCGTACATATTAAGTAACCCCATCGCAGTAGGAGCAGATATAGGGGATGATTTAGTAGAAAAAAATTATTTGCATGAGCACACGATTGACGCACGAGCATTGTTGTCATCTGCCTTTTGTGATGACCCTTACGTTAACCAACCAGTTCTAAGACATAAACAGCTTATGTTTCATTAAATATTCGTTCAAAATTCAACCTTTTGTTAGGCTATGTTAAGTTCAAAATTAAAATTTAAAGCATGCATGTTAATGGCTCTCTGTTTAGCGATGACTATGATATTATAATTGTCAAAGATGCTACCGAGGTCCTATTGTTAGAAACGGTCTTTTATAATTTTTTCAAAGATAAAAAATGTTTGGCGTGTTCCTGACACGTGGTACACGCATACGTTTGCCGTGACCTATGGAACTCCTTAAAGCGTGACACAATGCTCGTGGATATTTTTAGTTTTTGTATAAACGGGAAGGTGGCTAAGTGGCGGGTTTGAAATAAGTGGGATTTAATTTTAGACGTGACGTCTGCGACTTTGTAAAATGTGAGGGGAAGTTTGTCTCGTGCCTATCGCGTGTCCTTTCAGTCTGCGGTTACAGTAGGTATTTAAAACAAATTTTGGGATATTTTACAAGGTCCTACATTAGAATAAGCACTATCTGTCCACACAGTTCAGGTGTTACCACCCAACAAAGAAACTGCGTCGTCGCTTGGAATCTGTGTCTACAAAATGTCGCCACAGACATTACCATCACAAAACACTGGTGAACCGATGGCCGTCAGTTGTTTGTATCAAAACAAATATTGTATCAAGTGTGTGTGGATCGGGTCCAGTGTTTGGTCGCCTTTGTTTGGTTTACAAATTAATGAAGGATTGTCGGAGCGGATATGTTCCGTATTCACGCTATGTATTATTAACATTTTAAATATTTTTTAGAAGTAAGTAGATATTTTATCCCTTCATCGTCAGTTTTAATCTTATCTCTTATTTTGTTCGTATCAAAACGTACCAATCTTATTAGCGCGTTTTGTCATTTAATTCGATGATTATTTGAGTGTAGCGTGGACAATGATATCTATATCGATTTCTGTCGGACCCCAGATAAAAATTATCGTTTTAAACTCGACATGCACGGTCTAGCGCATCACAAAACGGTCAGCCGGTGCGGCTTAAGCATTCGCTTTTTGTAGAGCCACTCGGGCGAAATAAACGTCAACAATGAGTCGAAACGGACAGCGACGGATCTCCTCCATCTCCGCACTAATTACGCATTCATAAACCGTTCCTCTGATAAATGATTGCCCCCGCAAATGATTCCTCGATTAACTCCCGTCCAAGATATTTCCATATCAAGACATGTTTTCTTAAGGGTCGGCCACAAAAGGGCCATCTCGGCACCCAATCTTTAATCCTATCTCGGGAACCTTTGCGGGCGAATTTAAATTTCTTTAGAAATATCGTCCTTATTATGTACGTGCGAGTTTCTATTCCTTGCGACGTTCGTGGGCGAGATAACGTAAGTTAAGTCCGAGAGGAGATTGTTGTGAAAAAACTACCGCTAACTTTGACGAGATCCCATCTGCTGGCCGATGCCCATTCGACTTTGATCTCTAAAACTGAATGTGTAAATTCCTTTTCTGTTAGTAGACTTTTGGATTAGTAGAACCTTATTTTGTATATGAGGTGATAAGTCTTTATGAGGGGTCAACCTTTTCTATAGTGAACCTCACCCTTTTAGTGAAAAGAGTCCGTTGATAGCTGATTTAGGAATGGTGATAATGCATTCAGTATGTGTAAATATATCATAGATTTATTTTATGATAGATTGCCTCTCAACCGTAGTTAGATTTTGAAAGATTGGTAAATCTATAGTTGTGTTTGTGAGTTAGGAATTTTAAAGGGTTTTGTGCAAGCTGGTAGTGCAGTGTGCATGAATAGCTGTCATACTTGCTTTGTGGCCGAGTGGGGTCCACCGTGGCCGTTGGAGAATTCGTTAATTAAATTTTGTAATTTGATTGAGCAACAGCGATGGACATAGGTATGTAGCTTTTGATGTGACTAATTGGTTGAGCTATGTCCTAATGTAGAATATGCAGACAATCTATATTAGATACGCACCTGGATATTTTACATATTGCATTCGTATATCATCTTGCCTTTAGTTCTTATCGTTTAGAAACCTGCATTTAATACTATTTAGTAATGATAGACCTGTTGGATAGAGGATAGAGTGTGTAATTTTGACAAAGATTAACCATATGCATAGTGCACATTGGGCCTAGGATTCCAATCACAATTACCTTATACCTGGTTAATATCAATGATATTCATAATTTCCGATGATATTTGACAAATATCTGGCCAAACTTTTGACTGGTCTAGTAATTAGCGTATGTACCTGACTGCTAAGTCAAAAGTTGATCACACTTAGGACAAATCTTTCTATTATATGCATGATTATTTATTCTGTTTCGGGTTGTAATATATCTATATGTTTATATTTAAAAATATATAAGTATGTTTATCAGTTGCCTAGTTGCCATAGTACAGGCTCTACTAAGTTTAGGATCAGATGGCATTTATTAGTTGTCCCAAGATATTTATTATTTATTATCCTTATAATGTATACCAAATGTTTTTTTTAGCTTATAAGACCTCATTGGCAAATTGGTTACTCGACTCTGTACAGCCATAATATTATGATTGTACAAACCATCGAAAACCGCGGCACTTAAACGCATCAGTGCGCCAGAATCAATTTTAAACCTCGGTCCACTTAGTCCCCCTATTTTATTGTTTTTCCAACATTTTTTGTAATATGTGGTAATGGTCGTCACACATGTGCCGGCAAGTTGTTATGAGTTTAAAATAGCCCATACACGCCGGGGAAGAATTTTTGTCCACATTTGTGCCTTGATATCGGGTTAGAGTCGTGGGTTAGTTCAATTTGATGTCACATATGATGGTTCGTTTTGAAATTGGTTGTTGATAAATATAAATGGTTTTGCCTCACAAAGATTTCTTTATTGCATAAACTGTGTACATGGTTGTAGTTAGTATTCAATTTTGAGTATCAACAGTTACCCGTATCGGGCGAGCAATAGTTTTATACAATAAACATAATAGTGACTAACATATCTTATTTTTTTTTTAATAATAATATCCTGGGACATTATTTACTCACGGCCATCTGATCCCAAACTAAGCAGAGCTTGTACTATGCAAACCAGATAAATGATATACTAGTTTTATTTAGTAAATACATAGTTATATAGATAATTTCACCAAGACTCAGAACAACGATACATGTTTATGCACTCAAATATCTGTTCTGGGTCTGGGAATTGAATCCATGACCTCCGAGCATGAAGAGCAAGCATTTGCCAACCACGCAAACAGGCCCGCTTTGTCTATTATAATTTATATTTGTGGAATTGTTAATTACACTGTATGCCAAAATACTCATGGCGATAGTAAAACACATTTAGAATAAGCCCTTTTTCAAAACGGTTTTGAATGGTTTTTCTTCCAGTTCCTTGATATTAACAAATAGAAGACGTACATTGACACTGAATGACTTTACTGAATATAATTTTTAATAGTTGTTACCACATATCCCATCGGACCTCACCTTATTTGATTAACCACATATACTGATGAACTGGGATACCAAAAATGATTTTATTATTGTATGTGACGGGCCTGTTGGCGTGGTTGGCAAATGCTTGCTTCTCACGGCGGAGATCGTGGGTTTGATTCCCACCCAGGATAGATATTTGTGTGCATGAACATGTCTGTGTGTCCTGAGTCTGGGTGTAATTTATCTATATAAGTATTTAGAAAACAAAAGTTTTATATGTAGTATAACAGTTATCTGGTTTCCAAAGTACAAGCTCTGCTTAGTTTGGGATCAGATGGCCGTGTTTCAATAATGTCCCAGGATATTTTTATTAATATACCAACCTGTCTATTTTTAAGACTAACCTGTCTATTTTTAAGACTAAGTGGTATACTACCTACAGCATGAATGTAGGTAGTATATCACTAATTTCAATCAGTATATTTAATCATTGAAAAGCAGGAAACTATGTGATTAATGATAGATAAGAACTGTTAACTATTATTATTAATATATTACTTTGGTGATTATCAATCTTTTAGTACCTATATTGTAGGACGACAAAGGGGAAGATTTTCATACAATATCATGGATGTAAGGCGTACATGTTTTTGAAATCAGTAAATGTTTATGTATGATTATATAATAGAGTAGAAAATATAATTTAAGATTATTAGAAGTTTATGAAACATTATTTTACTCAATTTCATATTGGCCTCAACATCTTGGTAGATGATTGTTGCAGCGTTACTGTCGCTATATTTGGTTAATGTCGCATCGTCTTTGTGACTTATCAGTCCAATGGCCTCTCATCATATCTTACCACACCTGTCGCAGATAAATTGCGAGTCCACAGGATTGGGGGTGGCGACGCGGAGCCTTTTCTGCTTCAGTTTGTCCAGCCAGGCTTCGTCATGTTTCATAGCTCCGTGGTGAATATCATGGCGCCAGTCTGATCTTACACTAGCACGTGTCTCCAAGGTCTTGGTGTCAATGGCGAAACTTTCCTTGTCAAGTCTTTGAATCGGAGTTTTGGCCGTCCAACAGGTCGTTTCACTTCGGCAATCTGTCCAAGCATGACTTCACGCGGCAATCTGTCGGGGTCCATCCGATGATTGTGTCACAGCCAACGGAGCCGTCTCGGTTTCAGTATGGCCGTCATACTGTTGCTTTTGGTTTTTGAGAGAACAGTTTTGTTGGTCATCCGATCCTTCCACTTTGTTCAATTAAGATGCGTTAAAAAGTTGCTGGAAATCAAAGTCTCAAAAGCAAGTCTAAATATTGGAGTAGATGTAGGTAATAGCGATATTGAATCATTTTTGCAGCGACCCAGAGATAAAATATATATTTTTAAATAAATAATTACTATAATAACATCACTATACTCGTCCTGAAAGTATTTTTAACAACTAGGAAAATTAAACTATGTCGCACAAAAATACATATAATTTACGGACTTTCTATCCGTACATCCAGACTCAGTACAACTATTTATGGGTTACACAAAAAGCTGTCCTGCGCGAGAATCGAACATGGGACACGTGGCTAGCCAACTGTCTTAACCGCTGCGCCACATATAACTAATACGCCTAAAAAATTCTGACCAATAAAAATATTCACATAGAACTCCCACTAACGGGGGGGTTAGGGCAAACAATTTGTCATGTAACGAGATAGTTTACAAAAATCACCGCTTTAGTGATGGGCGCGGCTAAACAATGTTTATATTATCCGACGTTTACCGGAGCTGTTTGGCTAATTAAGCAGTGGGTGTGATAAAAGGCTATTTGAATTTGTAAGTTAGGTGGGGCTTTCATTTTAATTTGTTTACAATCTTTGAAATTTACATTTCTTGCAATACTTAATAATACGTCAAGCGGCAAACAATACATACATTAGTTATATCGAGATTAAGTAACAGTGGACAGAAAGCCACGGCTGCCAGTCTCAACAGAGATTAGCCATCTGCGCGGATCATATTATAGTGCACAAGTGTGTGCGCAAACACAAGAGCACTTTCTATTCCATCACTCGCATGATCCGATGGGACGCCTAGCGTCACGACCGGAAAGAGGTCAGGTATAAGGTCCGGTCAGCCAGCGCCAACTCCCAGACTTCAGGCTGATGTTGAGAAATTTTTCTTTGTACATATATTCTCAAAATCACCCGACCTGGGATTGGAACCCAAGACCTCGTTCTCTGCGGCTGAACACGCTACCGCTAGACCAACGAGGCAGTCTCGTAATTATACAATAAATATAAAACTTAATAATACGTCAAGCGGCAAATAATACGGACATATTAGCTATATTGAGATTAAGTACAATTAGTTCCTATGTAACTATCTATCTTTGTAATATTTGTCTTATTTCTAAAGAATTCATACTATATCTTCAAAGACTACTTGTAATAATTGAAATACAGTGTTTGCGCAGTAATTCCAATTGAAAATTAAACCATCAACACACATCAATCCTTGTGGGTCGGTAACGAGATATATTTATGTGAATAATAAATGTAATAATTCATCCGACAAATTAATTAAATTTCAATTTAAGTTTTGTACAACAGGAAATAAATAAAAACTTCCACAAATCATCTAAAACTCATTTGAAGCGAATAACCACATCATCAACTATTGAAAACAATTAAGATGATATGTGGGTTACATATGCTGGGCAATTTTATCTCATAAAACCTTTGCAATATGACTTAAAATTAATCAGCAAACAAGTTGTGTATCATCTTTATACAAGTCTTAAATTGTTAATTTTAATCCCTTAAGTGTTAATAGTCACAATATAATAATGAGTCGCGGTCGGGGTCACTTTTTGCTTGGCCTTCCATAACCCTTTGTTATCAAAACACCTGTGTACAGTCTAAGTTGGCGGTCAAATCGGTCAACTCCACTAAGTAGGTAGATATTTATACAATAAGTCACAAATTATTTTATCAGTTGTATATGTGTGACCCAGACAACATTGAAGAGGTTACGTAATGGTCTTAATGACCTGCGACTGTAAGGAATTTCAAGAGGATAATTTATGATTCTAGTTACTTGGTGGTAGGATTTATAAATAACTACTTACTATTTTATTATAAATATTAAAATTAATACTAAAACTAAAAGTTAATTTTTATTTATGTTTTATTCTTAATAAGTCATGCTTTATTAAGAAGACAGAATTAAGTTTTTACAATCTATGTATCAAGTAAAGTAGATACTTTAATCTATTTTCGCTTAACACGAAAAAAAGATTTTTCTCATTGAAATACGGACGAAAATAGCTTTCAATGTTTGATCATGTTAATTCATTTAATAGTTCTATTAATAGCCTGATATATATAAATAACTAGCTGTGCCCCGCGGTTTTACCCGCGTTAATCTTTATAAATTATAGCCTATGTGTTACAGGGTGTCAGCTAACTCCATACCAAATTTTATTGAAATCACTACAGCCGTTAATACGTGAAGGAGTAAGAAACATACACACTCACAAACTTTCGCCTTTATAATATTAGTGTGATTATTATTTTCATAATAAACCCTGACTACAAGAAAAGTACCTACAATAACAGTTTTGAAGTTTTTTTTTGTAATTTCAATACTAAGCATTTAGGAAAGTAAGGGTTGAACAACGGTTTGTAAAAAATAATTATTTTTTAATTGAAATGATACATTTTGTGTCAGAATACATTTTTCAGATATCTTTGAAGTGAATTGTATAAATTGAAGTCCGGGTGGGACCACGGGGTATCCGGCCCCATGTGCGTTAACCGTTCCGCCACCGCACCGTTCTGACACTCGAATTTATACAATCCATTCGATATTTCTTAACGCACTTAAGATGCTTGTAACGCTATCTTACCGTTCGATTCCCACCCGCACTTAAATTTATACAATTCACTTTAAAGATGTCTGAAAAATGTAATCTGGCACAAAATGTACCATTTCAATTAAAATATAATTATTTTTAAGCCGTTGTTTACCCTTACTTTTCTAAGCATATTTAAATTACAAAAAATCTTCAAAACCGTTATCGTAGGTACTTTTCTTGAGAGTACATAGTCAGGGTTTGTCACTAATATTATAAAGGCGAAAGTTTGTGAGTGTGTGTGAGTGTGCATGTTTCTTACTTCTTCACGTCTAAATGGCTGTTTCTTTAATAATTCAATTCACATTAATTTCTATTAAAGCAGACTCAAGGTTTGTAAACACACTTTATAATGGCTTATACCGCGCCTGAATGTATCTTAGTTTCAATAATGTAATTATTATAGTTATAATTGGATAAAAAAATGCCCCAAGAAATTAACCACACTAATATTATAAAGGCGAAAGTTTGTGAGTGTGTGAATGTGTATGTTTGTTACTTCTTCACGGTTAAACGGCTGGAGCGATTTTAATAAAATTTGGTATGGAGTTAGCTGACACCCTGGATTAACACATAGGCTAAAATTTATCAAGTTTGACGCCGGTAAAACCGCGAGGCACAGCTAGTACTCCATAAAAAGATAAGACTAACCATATTTTCATTCTATTCAAAATATATCGTTACATTTATTGCTTTGGCCAACAACCAGCATTGGCCAAGAAAGTTCAATTTCAAAAATTTTATTTGCTTCGCTAACAACAACATGTCTCCCGGTTATGGGTCACAATTTGCACCTTTCGGGGTTGTAACTTCGCACTAAAGTAAGGCTAAGTGCTACTGCAAGCGGGTTTAGTGATTACTTGAAAACTAAAATAGTCTCCATAATAATGGACTACTCCTGTTACACCATATTTCTTAATTATTTCATAATAAAAGATACATCGTGATTCCTACAAATCGAGCGTATAGAGAATAACGTTAGTTAGGAGTTTCATGATTTTGGAAATATAACTACTGTACAATGTTGTTTTTATTTGCATATACATACAAAACATTATATACGCTAAAATAATGCTCAAAGTGTGAATGTTAGTGATTTTACTTTATAAGTTTCTTCTATGTTTTTTATCTATTGCTCTTACACACTTATGGCATCTTATTTGGCAATTTATTAGCAATTTTTACAGTAATAATACAACATTTTATGTTCCAACTATTTAGTTAGTTTTGTTGGCAACAGAAACATAATGCTATTAGTCTCACATGTCTTAATTTTTTAGATTATTTCTTCAGTATTAGTCATATTGTCTATCTTATTAGGTCTATATAGTTCTGTGTCACCACGGCTAATCCTCCGCTAATCGCTTTCACTGTACACACATCTGGGAGGGGGGCGCTGTGCGGGCGGAAGGGGAAGGCGGTCATTCAGCGCAGCGGCGCGACGGACATCCGCCGCATAACAAGTCGATGGCGACTCTCAGCGGAACAACGTTCTTATTTCAGATTTTGCATAGATTCAAATATAGAGCGCATTTTTTTATACATTTTCGATATCAGTACATCGCTAGAAGTAGACAATTAGTAGTCATACAATTATAAAAGTCATTAAATAAGTTGACAAAAATGTTAAAATTAAAGAAACGTATGGCGGCTTCATATCAATATCTAACTAACAAGTTGCATTCAAATCGAGTAGTTTTTACACTTATTAATAACAGCATGGATGAAATTATTATAGAAAAAAGTACTATCATTTATGTTTGATTAATTTTCATATTAATAAATACATTGAATATTATTTTAAACTAAGTTTTAACTATTAATAGTGGGAAGTATTTTATGAAACTTATATTGATCTACGCATTACAAGTTTGAACTTAGTTTTGAGAGTATACAGTGACTGTATATCTGTAACTAGGTATAATAAATAAACAAACCTAGGTACTAGGTGTAGTCGTCTGTAGTTTCTAGGGGTGTCCGTGAGAGGCGCTGGGGTGCGAACAACTGTTGTCGTTACCGGAAGCCGCGCTGGCGGCATCCGGTCGAGGAATGTTCTATATGGGCCACTGAAATTTCGCATTTTCAGTTTTAAGTTTCAGAATTAAAATGTGTAATAAAGTTTTACACATTTTATTTAAAAAAAGATTCTACGATATGATTTTTAGTGAATTGACATTAAATTATCTTCATTGTCTTGAATGATAAAAAATCTGTTAATTTTTAATTATTTCAGATATTAGCGTTGTCATACTGATCAAAAGAATTGATTACAAATGGTATCATATACAATAATATGATAGAATATGTAGTTATCTGCAATACCTACTACATAAACACATTTGAACAAGATTAAATAAATGAGTTGTTCATTAATAAATTTGTAAACGAACTGCAAACCCAAAATCTATATCAAGTACTCATCATCATCAGCCGAGAAACGCCAACTGCTGGACAAAGGCCTCCCCTAAAGATATCCACAATTGCCGGTCTTGCCTTGCCTATTAAATACTACTTCATACTAATCCAAAACACTCATAATACTAATATTGTAAGCTCTCTGAGTTGTATGTATATAACAATAATGTCAACTCCGAGTAAAACAACCTAAGAAAGAACTACCAAAATTACTCGTAAAAGCACGCATATAAATTATGGCCAACCGACCACGACAACCGGATACGCTTTCCCGCTAAGCATCCACCCGTTAGGGGTTTGAGACCCAGGGAGAGCTTCCTAGGGGGGTCACGAAACCCCCCGTGTTTAAAAATTTCACTCCCGGTGGATCTCGGCCCACACAATGCCCGGTAATCAACGATTGCCTTTTGAAACCGAAACGGTCGTTTAACATTTTTTTTCGTGTGTCCGGATAACCTGCCGATCGGTTTTCCGGATGTACTAGATTTTAGCGTTGTTTGGCATTTTGAGTAGCAATTGAAGTCGATGGTAAATGGTGAAATGTTAGTGAATTATTTAGTACTGGCGACCCGTCTCAACTTCCCACAGATATAGATAGAAAGACGAATTAACATTTTATATGTACTATTAGAGATGATAATAATTCCTTATACTAATAGTAATAATAAAAACATTTATTTTTCTCATGTCTAAGTTACACATTACAAACAACATTTAGGACCGAATACATAATACATAAGATATATATTAGGCTAACTTTGTGAGAGACTGGTCCCTGATTTCGGTTTTAGCAAAACTTAAAATAGTTCTCATCTTTCTGGTTTATCGTACTGACTGAACTAAACACTTAACTTAAATTAACTATAAGACTTAGACTAATAAAGAACCTGATGGATTATATTTGTGGGTAATGATTTCTACTTCATGCTACTACATATAATATATATATATTATATCAGATATATAATGTATAATATATATATATATATCAGAGAACATATATATGTATATAATGTATATGTTCTCTGATTACGATTATAGTTTAATGTTTTTTGTAAAAGATTTTTTTTTTTTTTACGTTGATAATCTTGTTATGTCTCTTAATACATGTATAATTAAATTTTTATTGTAATTCATCTTTTTATGTTGAGAATTATGTTGCATGCAAATGATACTTAGTGTATAGCTAAACATGTGCACATCTTCTATAAATTTTGCAACACCTGTATACCATGTTTAATGCAAATAAAGACTTATCTTATCTTATCTTATCTTATATTCAATGGTTATCGCAACGCAACTTTTTGAAACCTAGATTTGACCTATATACACATTTGTCTTTTAGCTCATTATTTAGTATCATTTGATACATCATTGTACCTATTTATTCATAAAAGCACTCACCTGTATGGAGAAACTAAACCTCTCTGAAATATTTATTTCAAAACTACGTTTCAAACTTACTATATTTTTAGACCCAGTGTCTGCATTATAGAAAGTGCTGAAACTATCGGAATTGTTTACTTATTCGTTCAGCAGTTAGTTATACGGATAGATAGCTAAAATGAGACAAAAAATAATTAAACAATTACTCTTTCTATGACTCTTATGTCTAAGTGGAATTTCGGCGAAGACTCACGTCTCTTTAAAGCGTTCGACCAATTCTCATGCTCGCAGTCGTAGACTCATGTGTTTTTCTGTAATTTCATTGGTCAAACTGTAAAGAGGTTTGCGTAGCGACGAATGCCTCTTTATAGTTCGAATCACAACAGAGCGTGGCTAGCATGGCTACGAAGCTTCGTAGCCATCTCGCTTATAGTAATCATATAAAACTACTACGATCATGTCAAAATATGGTAGACACCAATATTTAACTATTGTGTCTAGAATGTTCGCCGCTTGACGTTAGGTATAAACAAACTCGCACATATCTACATCTTGCATCTTCATTTATATATTAAATGCTTAATATTTTTAAATACACGCCTACATTCAATTCCTAAAGCTATCTGATAGAATCGCCAACAATTACAACCACCGTTTAATCCGACCACCCACTCAGACCACGCTAAAGCTTCTATATGCTTCGACTATATTTAAAGCCACCACACTTAATTATCACATACATTCGGTGACCACAGATGGTTATCGAAGAATCGATTGAAAATTACAAGCGCTAGTAATCAGTAATCCGATCATTCGGTACGTTTTGTTGACCTTACTTATGATTTACAGTAGTTATAAGTTCTCATATTGTAACGTTAGTAAAAGAATTTCACATTTTATTAAAAAATAAACAATTATTCACTACTCTCTAAGTAGAAAATAAATAAGAAGCATCACAGTTTAAGTAGCATCAAATTTCAATAGGTTCGGACAGACACTTTAAAGTTATATCAATATTGCAAAAATGGATTTAAAGATGACTCAATATTTATAAACATTTTAGAGGAGAATCCTAGATCTGAAAATTCGATAATTGTTTTCGCACATAAAAATAAAATAACTCGGTCCACCTATTGCTGTAAATAAATGAATGAAACTAATCAACAATATATTTATTCATTTTCCTTACAAAGTCGGAATTATTTCATCCTAATATAATGAGGGCTACCGCGTATCAATTTGCCGCTAGAGGCGCTAGCATCGCGGCAGGTCTACGAAACGTTAAAATACACAGTTTTTGTTCGGGTTACGCTGTTATTTATAAAAACTGCGATTATAACTAAAAAATTTGGTTTAAAACTAAATAAATTACAAAATGAGTAACAGCTCGATGACTGTAAATAATTTGAAAAAATATTTAAAATCCTGTTTTAAAGTGTTTCATAAATAGCATGCCGCAGTGTTGTGCGGGGACTGCACAACACTGCGGCATGCTATTTATGAAACACTTTAACAGGATTTTAAATATTTTTCGTAAAAACATTCGTCGCGTCCACAATAACAATGATTTTTGACAGCTATAGTGGACCTTCCGCGACAGTGGCGCTGACTGGTGAGCACAAAAACGGTAGCCCTCATTACAACAAATATGACTTAAATTTAAAGAAATTATGAGTGTACAGACTTCACTGATGTTATGACCATGTCAAAAACTAATTGAGATTTTATCATACCTACTTTGGTCTTGTTCACTGTCAACCATGTATAATAATAGTGCCCTAAACAATAAAATACACCGAATTCATTAAAGTCTATATATTATGTATTGTGACAATGTATCTAACAGTCATTTTAAGCAAAAAGTCAGAGTTGTATAACTTATTTTTTTGTAAAAATACTGTCCCAGGAAGCTATGTAACGTTTTCAATTTGTCTTCTTCTGTCAGTCCGGTACCGTATGATGACCAAAACTCGACACAATGAACAATGCCCCGGACAAGAAGGTCACAATATTGATATGGCGATAAACTAAATACAGGCTGATATTTTACTCACAGTGCAACTCAGCGTGACATAACATTTAAAAAAAGTATTTTATGGTACCGTTGTATCCCTTAAAATATATAATTAAAGGGTTTGTTTTTAATTTATATTAATAAGGCAAATTAATTGTACATTAAGTTAGTCTTAAATATGTTTTTTAACGTTAAAAGAAATTAAATATGTGATGTGTATTAAGTAGGCCCACTATTTAATAGAAACCCATCATACTATTTTTTATTAAATAATCGTACAACTTAATACAATTAGTAAGGCTTATTTGGATTTTGTATCTTTTTTATTGTTAGTTGTTGCTCTTACAGGAGCAGAAAGTTAAAAAACTGGATTTGTTAGATCCTTGCTTTATGTGGCAGTATCCAGTTTTAAGAATGGAATATGGCATTATTCGAAATAAATTGAACTTAAATTTAATAGCTTTCCAAATCCTTATACATTTTAGATAGAGCTTTAGGAGAAAAAATATTGCAATGGAACATTTGAGTGGTAATAATGAATTTATTTATTAATTTATTATTTTATATTTCAAGATGTTGTTCTCATAGTTTTCATATAGTGAACATGCTGTATGTATCATCTTTCCGGTCGGTCACAATCTGACCGTTACATTTCAATAATCGTCTTAACAGTAGAGATCGCTTATCGAGCCGCACCCACGCCGGTAGTGATGTGCCTTATCGATACAATAATATTAATTGATGGTTTTTAGTTGCTTGAAGACTATGTTAACCTTTACGTCCCTCTTGTATACTAAAATATTCTCATAATGAATTTATTCATTATTTCCGGAATTTTTTTTATATTAATAAATATGAAAAGAAAGAAATAATCTAAAAGTAAAAGTATTGTGGATTAAGGATTAGGAACGTCAATATAAAATTTGGATCTTCAAAAAGTTTCGCACTTTAAGAATGACGTCATGTGTGTAATGAACATTTGGACTATACAACTATTTATGTGACGCAAACATAGATTTTCTGAATCGAGCATGCTATGTGTTCATGAAAATCATAAATGTTAAATCCCCAAGATATAGGCATATATTTCCAAATAGTGGGCGTAGACCTAAAAATAAAGTGATCTACATAGTTTATGTTGTATTTTGTCAGTATTAATATGATTTGATCTACTTAACTACAAAATCCAAAAAAGATTACAGCAAATTATATATTAGGTATATGCAAAACTCATGTCAACTAAAGTCTACGGGAAGTCGGTGTCTTAAGTATGAGGTAATAATATCGGTGCGTTACCAATTATTAGGTACCTATATTAGGTATCATACAAGTATATTATTAGGTATCGAGTACTAAAAACCCGCGCATCTCTACGCTCTAAGATGCGATTGTCTCCTCAATAAAATGTGTCTTGAGTTAACAATGAGCAATCAAATTACTGTCAGAGCGAGGCGCGGGATGGACGCGCCTTGACCGCACCACTATCTGCGAAGCGGAACATGAATTATTATATTGTACTACATTATAAGACTATTTTCTAGAGCAACTTTTTGTTATGTTTCCTCTCTGATTTTATAAGCGAATAGGGAGCTTTTATTTTGCCTATATTCAAATGACCTACTAAGCTGCCGTTTAATAAAAAATCCTCTATTCATTTTTCCCTTAGCGAGCTAGTATTACATACATAGATTTCAATATCAACAGTCTTAACCCGCGCGTGCGTACGTGATCCCAACCCGCGTATATTTCATAAGATTTTAGAGGTGCATGAATCACGCGAGACACGAAAGGGCGATCACTCACCGCTGCGCTCGAACCCTTGGACCTCAGCCTATTTAACATGCAAGCCACGTGCCCACCCTAGGCCCAACACTACGATATGTGAGAGCTATTACTAGACACTTTGCCCGTGTTAATATTGCTGTAAATCTTACATCGGCAAGCGTTTCCATCTTAGTGTCGTTCGTAAGGTGCGTGTTTTTAACCTATATTTTTCTTTGTCGATAGAACCCAGCAACTACGTATGCTCCACATGCAAAGCCCGAGTACACTCAGCGTGGCGCCTTCTGCAGCATGTACAGCACGTGCACGGTGTCAAAATCTACGTGGAAGCGTTACCTCAGCAAATACCCAGTAAACAAAACCACTCGTCTTCGAGCACCTCCTCCTCCAGCTCCGGATGCTCATCTACTGGAGCGCCATTGCCGCCGCCCAGCTTACGACATCATCCCTTACTGCCACCTCCAGATATGCACTCACCATTTGGAGTTGGTAGTTTGCTAAGGATGCCATTACCAGGAAGCTTGCCACCATTAGCTCACCCTTCAGTTCCGCCTGCACCATTATTTGCACGGCCAAACCATCATGACCACCGATTTAGGATGGAACAGCTAGTTTCTGAACAATTTCGCCATCATGGTCTTAATTTAGCAGCTGCAGCTGCTGCCGTGGCGGCAAATTCGTTGCCTCCTCATCAGGCATTCCCATCTCCGGCAGACCGGCCTCCGGTCGTGCCAACGTCAATGTCGAGTCGAGACAGAGCACCACCCGTCTCACAACCTCTCTCACTTGAACCCCAGCTGGATTTTTACTCGCAGCGCTTGCGGCAACTGGCCGGTACGACCAGTCCAGGGGCGGCCACAGGCAATTCCAGCTCTCCTAGCCCCAGGAAGCATTCTCCTCCGTTCGCTTCCCCGTCGCCCTCCCGAGTCGGTCAGACTCCACCGGTGGGCGCCGGACCCGGGACGGTGGACACGCCTCGCGAAGCAACGAGGCCGCACAGTTCGACTTCACCCGAACGTCGCACTGAGCCTCTAACGGCAGACGCACCGCCCACAGAGCATTCGTCGTCAACGCCACCCGTCAAGCGCAATAATGATGAAGCAATCCATTCTTGTGAGTTTTGTGGTAAGAAATTCCGATTTGAAAATAATTTAATAGTTCATAGACGCTCACATACTGGGGAGAAACCCTTTAAATGCACTGAATGCGATGAAGCATTTGAGAAGGCATCAAAACTAAAAAAGCACATGAAAGTTCATAGAAACACTGATACCAATGCAGAAGACGGGGAATCAGGTGGCGATACAGGTGAAGATGATTCTGACGATGACTTGGAAGACGAAGAACTGGATGGTGAGGAGGAAGAGGAAAACGAAGATGGAGATGACGTCGAAGAAGCAGAAGACCTAACCGTTTCTAATAGTAGCGCGCCTTCCGCTCCAACTAGAAAACAGACACCAGTTTTACCAAATCATCAGCCAAGTGCGTCAGTTGTTGGTGAGCTAATGGATAAATTTGGTTTATCGAACATTGCTCAATACAGTGAAGCATTTAAACAAGCTTTACAGGAATCCGGCAACACCTTAAAATGGCAACTAGCCAAGGATAGAGATAATAACAACGGTCCAGCTAGTGACAAACCCAATGGTATGCCGCCTACAGCAGCACTACGTTTAAAAGAAGAATTTGCGAAAATGCCACCTCAACCACATCCCTTATTTAACCCTTTTGAAAACCCTTTTGAAGCTTCAAAACGCATCAAATTAGATATGGATAGAGGAGAAGGGTGGTGGTTGCCAACTCTACATGCACAACGGCCACCCGAAAATATATTTGATGGGCTAAAAAGTAGTGGAAATGGTTTATTACAAAATCCTTTACTCAAATCAAAAGAAGGACGTCGTAATGATACGTGTGAGTATTGCGGAAAGGTTTTCAAAAACTGCTCAAATCTTACAGTTCATCGGCGATCGCACACAGGGGAGAAACCATACAAATGTGAACTTTGCTCTTACGCTTGTGCACAGAGCTCTAAACTGACGCGGCATATGAAAACACATGGTCGACTCGGTAAAGATGTGTACCGCTGCCGTTTCTGTGAGATGCCTTTCTCCGTGCCATCGACGCTCGAAAAGCATATGCGGAAGTGTGTTGTGAATCAAAGTAATGGTGCTCCTTTAGCTCTATCCGATGACTCTAACGCGTGCCGTGATGAGGCGTCGTGACTCTACCCGTGGGGTGGGCTCCGCCTGCCACCGCCCGCGCTTCCCAGCCAGATCTTCTAAAGGCCATCTGCAATGAAATACATGCTTTGTTGAGTTTCGTAACTTCATATGCAAAAACGACGAGACTACGCAATGAGTATGTTCAGGCCGATCTATATTCAATTTCTAGTCTTAAGAATTGAATTTAGGCGAAATTATTATTTTAGACGCACGCAATATGAGCCCAAAAGTTTTCATCTAAGGGCATTAATTAAGTTACTATAATTGTAAGTGACATATCTTTCTCAGACTGACCAGTCTTGATTCCCGTTGAATTGTTGATGTTAATTTTTTAACTTTTGTTTGATTTGGAGGCTGTTCGTCTGCGATTTTTATGTTACAAGCTTTTTCGATCTTGTTTTGACATATTTTTTATTTAAAGAAAAAATGTGGAAACCAATGCCAAAGTTAGCTACGTTGAGTTATATAAACTTACTGTTTAGTTTAAGCTGTATAGTGTCAATTAAATTAGAATTCTTTCCAGTATTTTCTAGGATCTTCATAGTTTGATGTAGTATGTGTTTCAAGAGTAAGTTGTTTCGTAATTTTAGCATAATATTGTGTACAATAATAAGCGAAACGTTTCCTATCCTAGATAAACAAACTTGTGTAAATATTTGATGTAAGTTTATTTGTGTAAATCGAGTACCTACCTATTGATGTTCATATTTATAGACGATAATATTTCAAGGATTATAACAAAATTTGGTGAGAAAACGGTGAGTTTCCTGTAATCGATAATTTATTTAAGCATTGTAGAAAGCAAAATTGGAATCGATTAATGGTAGGTGTTACGTATCGGTACTTGTATGATTAATTAGCGGTTAAATTATTAAATTATAACTTTCACTGTGAGATCGATATTCGTTCATGTGCTATTATTTTTGTGAAAGCTAGTTATTTTATTAAGACTGAAAACAATATTCCAGTTTTGTTTTTTTTATTAAATAAATTCACTTGAATTTCATTCGTACCTAAATTAGTCCAAGCGTGAAATCTTTCAGTATACGTACTTAATGTAAATTATAATAGAATTTATATTAGATAATTATAAGTAAATTATAATAGAAACATTTTGTCGTCCATAACTGTTTCCTTTTTGTGTAGGTCCACTTCATGCAATGTTAGTGTAAAGACGTTAACTAATGTTTTCTGGACTGGACCTAACATCTTGGGCATTACTTACTCATCATGTTTGAAAAATATTTTTTCAAGCAACTATTTTCTAAATGGAAATTCTAACATAAAATGGTAGCTTTGTAAAAATATTTTTTACCATTAAACAAGTATTCCATTAAAATTAATGTTACATAATCGTGAATGAATGTTTCAAGTATCAAAATTGTACAGTCTGAACCAATAAATGTTATCATCACGTTTAACTTTTCCGTTGTGTTGTAACATTAGACATTGTTAGAGTGTAAGACAAACATGTTAAAGACATTGTGATTAATTTGTCCATCACTTAGTACCTTAACGGTTTTATGAAATATTAAGTCAGGACGACGAATGGATACAAAATAGAGAAAAACTAAAACAAATTTTATTGTGTAACTACGTGAAAGATGAACTGTTTTTATTATTTTTCATTTTTATTATTTTTATTTCAATAAATATCCACGATTTGTTAATCAAAGTTGTTGTTTGATTTACCCAAATGAGATGCAACATACCTATCTACTTTAGGCCAAATATACGAGCATCAGCGTTCTGCGATTTAAACAAATTTCGAGACTTTGTACAGACGCCAGCACATCAAGTTACCCCAATCTGAAAATTTCCCCAATTGAAAGTGAACCTTATGCTTATGTGATAAAGTTGAATATCTGTAAAAGAAATTTGACAGATTGGGGTAGCTGCATGTGCTAGCGTCTGTACATAAAAACTAGAGGGCGCGATCAAGACTCATATTGAAGGTCACTGATACAATCTCTAATACGTTTGATTGCTGACCAAAATTTGACGACTGAAAAAGAAAAGAAAAAGATGTTACTAAGTAATTAAGTTGTAAGTTGCAAGAGTTGTTTGATTTCTCTTTCTTTTATATTCTATAACAAACTTCCCAATGATATTGAAGAATGATCTAGAAAGAAGTTTATAATAATTATTAACTAAAACCAAAATGTGGGGGCCAAATATTACAAATTTTCTGATTATTTAAGTGACAAAAGTGCTTGCGATTGAGTTGTTCTAAGTCAACACATAAAAAATGTAAAGAAAATAATATTTTTAGGAAGGATTCCTAATGATTTTTCTAGCAGTGCATGACGTGGCAGCTACTAAGAAACACTTCTCAGTAGATACCAAGTCATGCACTGCACGGTAGAGTGAAAATAAAGTAACGATTCCATATAAATGTACTTTTTTTACGGATTTTGAATTTGAAATAAAAACTGACATTAAAACGTAGGCAGTGGTTATCGTTGGACTGAATTGGTTATCAAGCGGTAGTTGCAGTAGCAGCCCGGAGTCAGAAGCTGTTGGTAATAAATATACTACTAGTTCCTCGGAGAGGTAAGCTTACATCTGAAACGACGGTCTCCTAGTCTTGTATCACTCCTGTCGAACATTGGAGAGAGAATATGCACTGTATTACAGTAGCTTTTGTACAGGATTAAGTATATAATATTTGAATATAGAAAGTTTTTGTGCTTTTACCTGTTACCGTAAATTATAATAATAATATCCTTCCATCGGATCATGAGAGCGATGGAATAAAAAGTGTCCCTGTGTTTGCGCAAACACTTGTGCACTATAATATGTCCCACGCAGATGGCTAGTATCCATTGGGATTGGCCGCCGTGACCGAAATCGGCTAGGAAGAAATTATATGCAGGTGTAATATCCTAAAGGTTCAAGATTGTCAGAGCCTATCGGGGATAGGTCAGCAATGCATAAGTGATGTCCCCGGCACAACAAGCGTCCATAGACTACAGTTTTCATTTATAAGCCGTGTTTGTTTGCGACTGACTAATGACACGACCTGGTTTTCAAACTTCAGCTCGACGCGTGGCTCAGAATTTAAACCAATATTTCATTCATAAGCTTACACCATGTTAATTATATTTGCCTATCATTGCTGTCAGCAATTCTATCATTATTATAAGTCTGTTTTACTGCCTGTTGGTCTAGTGGTAGGTGACTTTGATAGCTCCGCCAGAGGTCGTGGGTTCGATTCCCACCCGGGACAAATCTTTGTGTGATGAACATGATAATCTGGGGTTCTACCGGCTAAGTCGCCGAACATCGATTTCTTAAAAGGTGTTCAAATAAATAAAGGTTAAAAATGACTTAATCAGTCGGCTTCCATGACCACATGTGACGTCAAAAATGGTCCGGAATAGATTGTCAACGTTAGAGTCAATTTAATGATTGATTAAGTAATTTTTAACCTTTATTTATTTGAACGCTATTCACGAAAACGATGTTCGGCAACTTAGCCGGTAGAGCCCCTGTTCTGTCTCTGGGTATAATTTATCTATGATATGTATGTATTTATAAATATATAAGTATGTTTATCAGTGGTCTGGTTGCCATAGTACAGGTTAAACCTAGTTTGGGATCAGATGGCAGTGCAGGTTGTCCCAAAAATTTTGAGACCTGGCGTTTTAGAAGGTCATGTTATTGCGATTGAAGGTATATTGCATATATTGGTCTATAGCCTGCCAATAACGATCTTAAATATCAAGCAATTAATAATCCACATACCTTTTTTATTATGAACTGTTTACAGGTTCAACTTGACCAGAGACTTTAAATAGATATAGAAAGAAGTAGTAACCATCGTAATCTATTTGCAAAATTTAGAACGCTGAAACGGTTTATCATTAAACATATACTTACAGGGGAATCTCTTACTTTTTCTTCCATGATATCACTTATAAAGCTGTAAAGTGCACGAGTGGTGAAGCGGTTAACAGAGTCACCTAAGCTAAGCCAGTTTGTGTCTCGGGTTCGATTCCCGAATAGAACAACTATTTGTGTGACTTATAAGTAAATACTTTGTGGGCGTTAATTACATGTTTGTAAAGTAAATTTCTCTAATCCAGAAGTTTTCAAAAGAAAACAGACAATACCAAGTACAGATATTAGTATCTAATATTGTATGGTACCTTTGGGGTTGTTTGTTATTAAGGTGTTTGCTGTGTATATAACGTCGACGAATATTATCACCACATCTAATACTGTGGGGAGAGTAGAAGTCGTCCTCTAGGAATACCTACCAGATAACGGACAGCAGCGTCCCTCCGTGTCCTATGATCACATACAGTCATCCGAGACGTCTGCTAAGTGGGGGGATTATAGCATCTTGGAGGAGGCTCTTGTCCAGCAGTGGAGGTAAATCGGCTCACATGATGACGGTCACCGTAGCCTAGTTGGTAGTGCTCCTGCCTACGAAGCTGGTGGTCCTGGGTTCGAATCCCGGTAAGTGCAAATATTTGTGTGATGAGCACGAATATTTGTTTCTGAGTCATGGATGTTTTCTATGTATATAAGTATTTATCTATCTATATAAGTATGTATATCGTCGCCTGGTACCCATAGTAGGTACAAGCTTTGCTTCGTTTGGGGCTAGGATGATCTGTGTGACATTGTCCCGAGATATTATGGTGTAGGTGTCACTTTTCCCCATATGACGACAAGGTAGAAAAAAATTCTATCCTCACACTGGGAAATCACCACATATGGCAACAGCTTGATGGGAAGTACTTATAATCAGCCTGATGAGATGGATTTTAATTGCATACGCATAAATAGGCAAATTGTTATGACGTCACGACGGCATGCTAATCTGATTTCAAAAAGTTTGTATGGATAAGGTACACTGAATCACAATGACACATGTAGGTATATTTAATATTATCATAGTCAAAATAACATGGTTCTTCTAAATATCTATATTTATTTTTATTATCTATACATATAATAAAATCGTAGGAAAGTTAAAACTGTACATTGAATATTTATTAAAAAGGATACTTGGGGCGTGATCTACAATTGATATGGAAGCCAAAAATATAGATTTAGAATTTTTATCTGTTTGTCTGTATGTATGTCCGGGCAACACTCAAAAAGTACTGCATGGATTTACTTCAAATTTTGCATGAATATTACTAAGAGGTTGGGTCAACATATAGGCTACATAATATTATCACTCTATCACGTACGGGGGAGGAACAGTGATAATTTATAAAATTTAACGCGGGTAAAACCGCGGGGCACAGCTAGTATTTAATATTATCATAGTCAAAACAACAGGGTTCTCCAAAACTATCAGTATTTATTTTTATTATACTTATTTATAAAAATAAATCACGCACTATAAATCTCGAGCTCAATAAAATAGTTATTAGTAATAATAAAATACGCTTAAGATTTAAATAATTAAAATACCAATAAGTAGGTATAAAATATTTACAGATAAAGCTACTACGAGTAATATTATGAATGTGAAAGTGTAAGTATAGATGTTTGGATGCTGGTTACTGTTTCACTTCCTTCCTTTCCTTTATTTGGAATATCTAGATATTCTGCTCTTTGTCACATGAATAGTAAAAGAAGTTCATAGTATTTTAATGGAAATAACATCAATTTTATAAAAAAAAACTACTACAAAAGCCTGTTTTTTTGTTCAATACAACTATGCAACAGTACTAGAGTAATTGTAAACCTGTTGGCGTGGTTGCCAAATGCTTGCTTTTCACGCCGGAGGTCGTGGGTTCGATTCCCACCCAGGACAGATATTTGTGTGCAAGAACATGTCTGTTTGTCCTGAGTCTGGGTGTAATTTATCTATATAAGTATGTATTTACATTTTAGTATTTATTATGCTCAGAAAACATCGGTTACTTCACGTACCGATTTTTGCACCAATTATCGACAGAACAGTTTCATGGTGAGAGCGAGCAGAACTGACAATAAGACTTGTTAGAAGGTTGATATTGACCTATTCTGCAATACCACATGGAGAATTAAAAATAAATTAGCCATTAACTTTTTTGGAGTAGATACCTGAATAACTGCCATTTATTAGTTCTATATTTCCTAGTTTTTCAGTTAGTGTCTTTGATTTTCTTTGTGTTGATTTTGATTTCGTTTAATGTTATGTAAATTTCTACAAATATTCTAAATATTTTCTCTATGTTTTGTCTTCCGATTTTCTTATTATTTTAAACTTGTAATTGGCCTTCATCCTTTCTTGTATGTTTTATTTCTGTTTTAGATGTAAGTTTTCTGAATGAATAAAATAAAATAAATTTGTAGTACCTATATCAGTTTTCTGGTTTCCATAGTACAAGCTCTGCTTAGTTTGGAACAGATGGCCGTGTGTAAATAATGTACCAGGTATTATAAATTAACGAAGCCATGGGAACACAGGTACACTGAAAACTTTGAAAGCTGCATTTCTATGGCTTCGTTAATTATAGATGAGACCTGGGCTAGAACTTTCTCTTCTTCTTTCTTTTTAGCCTAGGAGCAGGTCTCATCTCAAGTGTGAGGCCCCTTTCTCTTAATTTTATTGATTTTTGTTTTGAATAACTTACAAGTATGATCAGGGTATAAAAAAACATATAGCTACTTATCAAGTTAGGTTTTCTCTATTTAGGATTAATCTAGCTTTTGGATGTAAAAATACTACTTTGCTTCCGGTTCATACTTTTGGAAGCTATTCTTGCTACACAGATACTCAGAAACACTGGCAGAAAGCAGACCCATTACGTCTTTAAAGACGTAAGTTTTTTTTAATTTAAATTAAATAAAAACAACATATGGTAAGAGGAGACGCTTGCGGAGACCATTTTATTTAAATTCGTTTTCAGTGTATTTCAACTTGTGTAACTACACGTTTTTAGTAGATCTATTAGTTTTAAAATTTTCCTTTCATTAACATGGTTCACGAAGAACCAAACGGTGGTTCTTCGTGATGACACAGCCAGTCAAAATAATGACCCATGTTAAGCGATATTAATAATATCTGCTTGCTCTTTGTAGATTAATTTCTACAAAATATAATATGTTTCAATAGGGTCCACAAGGTTTTGTTTTACAGTTTAGTTTGGAGTAAATATGGATCGCATTCTGACTCTTCCTTGTGATTTCACTTTGAAGTGTTCATTGCATGTATGTGTAGCGGTTAAGACAGTTGCCTCACCACTTTATGTCCCAGGTTTGATTAACTCACAGGATAAAATAGTTGATCTGAGTCTGGGTGTACTGTGTCCGTCAATTATATGGTGGAAACTGCCCCCCGACACAGGGATCGATTTCAGCAGGGTGGGCGATGTCCTTTTAAAAAATAAATAAATTATGTGGCCAGTAAGTAATATCAAAATACGATACAAACACGTTGCCTGAGGGCAGATTGAAGGGTTATTTATAAGATTTGTTGACTTGATTTAGACAAAGACGTTCTGGGCTAATTAAATTATTGCATCCGTAGAGTAGGACGGCAAGTATTCGTATTCGTAATTTCTCTGCAATTATTAAATTACAAACTTAAACTATATGCGGGACCCATATGCCGTGTGGTAAGAATAGTAAAACCTCAATAATTATGGTTTCAACTTTTTTACCTGACGTGGCAAGTTGTAGTTTAACAAAAGTGTTTGCCTACTAAATAATTACTCTAATTGGACCAAATCCCGTGTTCATGCCCGTTTGAGTATGTTTCGCCGGACCGTCTCAACTGGGTCGTGTTGAAACCGGTAGTAGATGAACCCACTGAGTTTGTTTCGCTAGGTCTTCTTGGGGCGCATTGGATCCGGTGGTAGCATTAAAGCGCGACCGTCGTTATTAACACAAGGTCCGTCATAATAATAATACCTTAATATAGACAGAACCATTGACAAAATGTAGTAAAAATATAGCTAAAACTATAAATTTTGATAATTAAACTTAAACATAATCTCTTGACAATAACTTGATACGAGCTAGCTAAATATCATTGCTATTATAAAATAAATTTTATAAATGTTTTCATACAATCAATAGATACAATATTATGTTACTAGAAATAATAATGTATACAACTATATTACTACAAACATGTTCTGACTATTTACAAGCGCTTTTTTAAAGTCTACGTGAATAAAAACCTTTTTTATTTATTTATTTTATTTAAAGTTTGATGATCATTAGTGGACAAATTATGGTCTGAAAAATTATGTAAAACGCCTAGATTTTGACTGGCCTATCAGTCTAGTGGATAGTGAACCTTACTGCTAAGAGGTCGTGGTCGTGAGTTCGATTGCTATCCGGGACAAGTCTTTGTGTAATGAACACGATTATTTGTTCTGTATATGTATGTATTAAGAAATATACAATAATAATAATATCTAGGGACAATGTCACACAGATCATCCTAGCCCCAAACGAAGCAAAGCTTGTACTTTGGGTACCAGGCGACGATATACATACTTATATAGATAGATAAATACTTAAATACATAGAAAACATCGATGACTCAGAAATAAATATTCGTGCTCATCACACAAATATTTGCACTTACCGGGATTCGAACCCAGGACCACCAGCTTCGTAGGCAGGAGCACTACCAATAAGTATGTTTTTAAATTGTCTGCTTGCCATAATATATAGGATCTGCCTAGTTTGTGATGAGATGGCAGTGTGTTACTTGTATACATAATTTAGAAAAATGTAGCAAAGCGATGGCTAAGCCTATTTTATGTTTCCAATATATAATATAGTCCAAAATAACGCAGTGTCTCAAGTCGAAAGTCTTCGACCAGTGTGTGTTGCCATTGATGACTTACGGAACAGAGACGTGGTCGCTAACTATGGGCCTTATCAGAAGGCTCAAGGTCACCCAAAGAGCAATGGAGAGGGCTATGCTCGGAGTTTCCATGCGGGATCGAATCAGAAATGTCGAAATCCGCAGGCGAACCAAAGTCACCGACATAGCCCGAAGAATTGCAAAACTGAAGTGGCAGTGGGCGGGGCACATAGCTCGTTGAACCGACGGCCGTTGGGGCAGAAACGTTCTCGAGTGGTGACCACGAACCGGAAGACGCAGCGTGGGCAGGATCCCTACAAGATGGACCGATGAACTTGTGCGGGACGCTGGAAACTGCTGGATGCGAATAGCGCAAGTCCGGCAATTGTGGAGATCTTTGAGGGAGGCCTTTGTCCAGCAGTAGACGTCTTTCGGCTGATATGATGCGATATATAAGTAGCATTAAGGAAACCAAAGAAGAAAAAGAAAAGAAAGAATCAGAATTTTAAGAGAGGTAGGGCATAGCGTTCATTCGCTCAAAGAGCAGCCCGACTGGGGCAGTACCTCCACCTTACAGAAGACATTCCTTAATAATAACATTAATAATTTTAATGTTGTGTTTCCGAGTATGAGAAAGGTCGCCAGAGCTCATTGGGGTGGGGGAAGGGTCAGCAACACTTGTTTGCTGACTCTAAAAGGCCGGAAACGCACTCGCGACACCAGAGGGGTGTCGCGAGTGTCCATGGGCGGCGGTGATCACTTACCATCAGGTGAACCACTTGCTCGTTTGTCGCCCTCTGATATAAAAATAAAAAAATCTTCACCCCATATCATCCCGTAGGGGGCGTAGAAGTCGACCCGAGAGAATTATCTACCAGAGAGTAACGTGAAAGATTGTTGGGAGATTATATTCTGACAGATAAGACAGGCCACAATCCCTAATTATTGGCTAGATATCCCAGAAAAATAGCTCTAGGTAAAATTTAGTACTTTTTGGACAATTTCAAGCAATTCATAAATTATTTCATCAATTCATATATCCATAAATTGCCTCCGGTACCGCCAAGCTTTTTTCCATTTTTTTCACCAAAATCCATCTTAAAACGCAAAATAAATTATTGTTATTGCCAGTAGACATATAAGTTTTTTTTCCATAAAACTGGTAAACCAACTTTGTAATAACTAAAAAGAAAATATTTCCATAAGCAAAATAGTTTAAAATTTTGCTATAATCAAACCTAAGTTTTACTCCGAAATTGTGTCCGTATGGACACTCTAGGCAGTATTGGGTAAGTAAAATGAAAGTAATTGCTTGCGGTGTGATTATAAATAAAATACTAATAGTAAGTACTTCTGTTATCGGTTAGGTGGCCGTACTTCTGAAATATAACTATAAGACTCAAAAGAGAAACTTCTTCCTTGCTCAAGTTGTCAAGTTTAGTTCAAGCCGTCCCGTAGGCCTTCTCAACTTGTACAATAAATGGTTTAAAGTTTACCTCTTTGTCTAAATCAAGTCAACTAATCTTTTAATAACCTTTCAACCTAGCTTCAGGCAAGGTGTTTGTATCTTAAAACTTGTTGGCCACGTCATTCCTTTTGATGATCTCACAATTTATTTTATCGGGTTCGGCTTGCTGCCTGTATAGGATATACCATAATTTGTACGTCTAAAACGAGTACCCCATTCTGTGTATGACAACATCCTCAATACTTCAATACTCTTACATCTTATGCTTAAAATTAATTCATGCTTGCAATTAAGCAAAGAGACAAATATTTGTGTGATAAGCATGTCTGGGTTTAGTTTATCTATAAATTGAACTTATATTTAGAAATATATACTCTAACTATGTTGATCAACTGTCTGGCCAAAATAAAGTCTCTACCTAGTTGCAATGTGTTATTGGTACCAAGATATTTATATTTATTAATTTATATGGGCCGTGATTATAGTCGTTCCTGCCGCACAGTAGGCCTTATATATGGTTTCAGGTCTGTTGTCCTAGCTTAACGTGACAAAAGAATTTCTACCATCTATGCACAAACGCTTATCGCGTAATCTATTTAACCTGAACAGGAAGGATATACGCATGGTGATAGGCACAATTACCGGACACTGCACACTAAACCTCTTCAAGATTGGCGTCACAGACAGCCCCCTGTGCAGAGGGTGCGTTGAAAACGAAGAAACACCGGCACACGTACTGCTACACTGCAGGAGTGTTGCTTACCAACGGGCAAAGTTCCTGAATGATCCGAAGACACTGCAGGAGGCCCTCAGGCCAGGCTTTCGTGGTCTCCTGGACTTCTGGATGGAACTAAAATGGTTCGAGTAGCCAAACAAGTATCACGCACAATGGCCCAATTAGAAGGCTAAGTGCGAAAACCTATCGCCCAACTAACTAACGTGCCCTCCAAAATGGCCACCTATCTATAGACCCACGGCAGCGTAGTTGCTTAACCTCTCGGACTAATCGATTACAAACTAGTGAGGGCAACTGGCTCATATTATAAAATAGACCAAATAAAAATAAAAATTAATACAAATAAATAAATATCTACTGTTGTGTAGTGACGGCATAGAATATCATCACGTAGAAATCGTCCGAGGGAATACCTAACATTTTTCTGTGAACCATGATCATCAAACTACGATCGCCAACCCGTCTGACAAGCGTGGCGATTATGGCATATCCCCCCATTCTTTGGGGAGGCTTTTGTCCAGCAGTGGACGTACTTTGGCTGATATGATGATTATGAAATAAATATCTTGGTACAATTACCACACCGCCATCCGATCCCAAAACTAGGCAGAGCCTGTATTACGGCCAGACAACTGATGAAAATACTTAAATTACACCCAGATAAATACGTATAAATTATAAATTAATTAAACCCAGATAAAGATTTGTCTTGGGTGGGGATTGAACCCATGAACTTTAGTATAGCAGTCATTATCACTACTACAACAGAGAAGTCGTATCAATTACCAACATTAGCGATACAGACAGTGCGGACTATTGCGATCTAGTGAGTCAAGCTATTTTTTTTCCAAAGATTACCAAATTAGTTAGTGATTCCAACTTGAGTATTTTTATTTATTTATTTCAAAACTTAATGCACAAAGTTGTTCAGAGGCGGACTTAATGCCGTAGGCATTTACTCCCAGTCGACTTTGAGGAGGTGCAGATATTAAACAGTAGGTAAGTGCACTAAGAAGAGATTGTATGTATATGTATATCGCGAATAAGCTATCGATGATGGATTGCACGCAGTGTCTTAGTAGTATTATCTCGTTACTTGCGCTAAAATCTTCATTTATTGAAGCTAAATTCGCGAACGTAGGACGTCAGTTAGATCTTTGTGTACCTAAATAAAAGTAATATTCAGACTCCTACGTATACGGAACAATTGAAACTTCATATACCGGAGAAAACAGCCGCCCTCATTGTACAGACGCGAAAACTGGTTTATTTTATTTATTTTTACTGAACAAATCCATTTACTGAAGAGCTATCTTCAGTAAATGGATTTGTTCAGTAAAAATATGCGTAACGAAAACTGATCCAAAAGGTTCAGCTATGAACCTTTTGGATCAGTTTTCGTTACGCTGTCACTTATCTACGTTTAGTTGGTAAATTTAATATCATAACATTCGCAATAATTAAGTGCACTTGTCGTCGGATCAATCTGGATGTTGCATTTAACTTACAATCTATTGATATTTGTATCTAAAATTACAAGAAAAAAATATTTTGGAAACGCAACACTTTATTATTTAATAAAACGAGACAAAGCAATAACATAAAAATTAATATAATAGCGACAGTTGCCATAAAAAACATGCAGGCAAACTCTTATAAGAGTATAATAAAGTGGATATCTATAATAAAGTTTAGAGCGCGTCCCGCTAGCGCCATCTATTGTGGAGTAGCAAAAACAATAGCTTTGGTTTTGGTGTGCAATTACTAAAAACGTTATAATTTTAAAATGTGTGTAGTCAAAAATCATATTATTTTTTGTAATATTATTAGAATATTACTCGTAATATTTTTCTACATAAATATTTGAAGAAAATACAATTAAGTAATTATACAAACTGTCTTTAGACAACGTTACTGCGGTTAACTACGGTTTGTTAACTGCGGTTTATTTAGTTTCATGGAATAAAGCTAATGAAATCAGTTAAAGCCGTTAGTTGGATTTCACATTTTACTTACTTTTTCGTATAGACGCTGGTATCAGAGTTGTTCAAGCCATCCATAGGCGTCTGTAATAGACAGCCCAGGACCGAGTTCAGAAACCAAAACCACCTATAAATTTGGTGACACATGTTTTATCAATTAAACTCATACTGTAGGAACCAATTTTTGTTCAGAGCACCTCTTTGTCCGGAGCCTCACTTCTAGCAGCTTTCTTCGATTCGTATTTATAATTATAACTCTATGGTTTATTTATTTATTGACTGGCCTGTTGGTATAATGCTTTATGACAGTGACTGCAAAACCAGAGATCGTGCTTTCGATCCCCAGCTAGGACATTTCTTTGTGTGCTGAACATGATTATTTGATCTATGTCGAGGTGTAATTAATTTATAATTTCTATGTATTTAGAAAATTAAATAGTTACCTACTATAGAACAGGCTCTGAGTTTAGGATAAGCGTTTTACCGGCTAAGTCGCCGAACATCGTTTTCTTAAATGGCGTTCAAATAAATCAAGGTTAAAAATGACTCAATCAATCGTTAATTCGGCTTCAACGTTGACAATCGATTCCGGACCATTTATGACGTCACATGTGCTCATGGAAGCCGATTTAACGATTGATTCAGTCATTTTTAACCTTGATTTATGTGAACGCCATTTAAAAAATCGATGTTCGGCGACTTAGCCGGTAGAGCCTCAGATGGCAGTGTGTTAGTTCTCCCAAAATGTTTATTTTTTATTTATTTACACATTTATGATCATCATCCCTATTCGATACTTGCATACCGACAAAGTGCTTGTAGGTCTAGCTGTAGCGTGTTCCACTGCAGATAATGAGGTCCAAAAAGGTGGTTAAAAAAGGACATCACATAGAACCCCGGTGTAATACGCCCGTGCCTTGGAGAACACGTACAGACATTTTTTTTCTTTTTTTTTAGACAACGCCCGCATTAGGGAATCTAGTCCCTGTGTCGCGGGGTACTTTACAAACATATAATAGATGGAAACAAATTACATCCAGACCCAGAACAACTATTTATGGGTCACACAAATAGTGGTCCAGCGCGGGACGGGTCTTAGCCGCTGCGCCACACGTGCAGTCAAAACTCTTATACTTTTTTTTTTTTTTTTGGTCAATTACTCATTCATTCATTCATAATCTTTATTTGTGAACACAGGTACATAGAAGGTCTTAAATATACAATATTATTGTAGACGAACTCTATGCTCTACCAATGAAATTGGTGTACAAATAGTAGGTGTTTAGGTTTAATTAAATTATAAAGTTTAGTCAATATCTAGATATAATATTACAGGAATTGTCATAACTTATCATTTAAAAAATCCTCAATATGGTAATATGTCTTATCAGCTAGAAACAAAAACAATTTACTTTTAAATTTGTGGACACTATCTTCACTTCTTATGCATTTCGGTAATCTATTATATATCCTGGGAGCCATTGCAAAAATACTGTTCCTATAAAGTGTAGTTTTAGACCCAACTGTTTGTAACCGGTCACAACGGCGCTGACTACTTACTCGAGCAAATTTGTGCAGATTATTTTTGACAAACATAGAAGTTTCAAATATGTATAACGAGGGCATTGTTAAAATTTTCGTATTTTTAAAATATGGTTTGCAACTATCAGTTGTTTTTACGTTATAAATGGCTCTTATGCATCTTTTTTGGCACTTAAATACTGTATCTTTACTGTAAAAATAGTTTATTTCATGTTAATACAAAGGATTTAAATTATCTAATAAACTTAAATTATCAACTAAAGAAACGTAAAACTAAGTACTAAAAATATATACTTATATTTAAATTTAAATTAAAAATATACATATTATTATATACTGGTCTCATCTTTGGGCGTCGAAATAAACTTCGGTATCGCTGCCTTTGAGCATCGTGCCCAGAATGCTGGTCGCATTGCCACGCTGGATGGCAATGCTTAAACGCTGTCCAAGATATTGGCCAGCCCTCTGGTCGCGTGTAGCGTCCACCAAGCGTTTGGATAATTCGCGGAAAAAAATTATATTCTTATACTTACTAGTTCCCCAGTTTGGCATGTCTGTTGACTATAAAAACTATTCTTTAAGAATCATTTATTTTATTGCAGGTCGACTCAAAGTAGGTATCACAATTAAAATTAGTTCTATTCTCTTAACAATTCGGATGTGTTATTTAATATTTTCACATTTGCAATTAAACTATTTGTATACGTTTAACATTAGCGCAAGACCGGCAATTGTGGAGATCTTTGAGGGAGGCCTTTGTCCAGCAGTGGACGTCTTTCGGCTGATATGATGATGATACGTTTAACATTATATCACGACAAAACTATGTTATTTACGACTATATCTCGGGGTTGGTTTCAAATTTGTTTTATATATTTGTACGGTTGTGCGGCACTAGAATACCGTACATGAATCTGGAGGCGTCCTCTTTAATGTAAAATAGTGCGCATGTAATATTGTTATTTTGTTATAATTTGTAATGTTGACATTTTATATTGATATACTAACATAGTTATAAGTTTGATTTACTAACAATATATGGAATATTTATTAATCCGAAATAAATGAATAATAATAATAATAAACCTACGAACATTAGAAAATAATATCAATCATTAAACATTTTTACTACAAAATAGCAAATGTGAAACTTAAATAATGTAAACAATAACACCTGTATTCACCACATTTATACAAATAAAGATTTATGATTTAATAAATGAATCCCTATAGGTACCTAAACAAACAACTAAACGAGGGCTTTATTATCAATTTTATAATTAAGATTTTGTACAATGACTTTGTTCTAATGTTAATTTCACGTGTGACGTCATAGTTAAAGTCGTTAGTCGTGTCGCTAGTCGTTCCATTCGAACATGAGAGTGACAGAATAGAAAGAGCCTCTGTTTTTGCGCACTTGTGCACCATAATATGTCCTGCGCACTTGGCTAGTCTCAATTGAGACTGGACGCCGTGGACGAAATTCGGCCTGGAGGACATTATTAGATATTAATAATTAAAGTAGAGAAGAAAGTTGAGCCAGTACTACTTCTGTCAGCACCCTCATGTTTCTTCTTTCTTTTTAATGTTTCTTCTGCGAGGAAAGATCTCCGCAGAAGACAACTCTTTGTGTGATATATATATAGTTGGTCTGCCTCGTTGGTCTAGCGGTAGCGTGTTCACCCGCAGAGACCGAGGTCCTGGGTTCAAATTCCGGGTTGAGCCAAAGAGTGATTTTGGGACTTTTCTGTAAAAAGAAAAAATTCTCAGCATCAGCCCGTAGTCTGGGAGTTGGCGGTATTATACCCCCGTGCCTCGGAGAGCACCTAAAGCCGTCGGTCCTGTACCTGACCTCTTTCCAGTCGTGTCGCATAGGCGTCCCATCGGTTCATGAGAGTGATGGAATAGAAAGTGCTCCTGTGTTTGCGCACACACTTGAGCACTATAATATGTCCCGCGTAGATGGCTAATCTCTGTTAAGACTGGCCGCCGTGGCCGAAATTCGGCTAGGAGGACATTATTATTATTATATATATAGTTGTTTGAATTATGGTGAGCTTTGCGTCCGCAAATTACACGTTTCTAAAGTCTCCCACGCTTAACGCATTAATTTACTAGTGCAAACATATAGATAGATAGATATTATCAATTTTATACGGCTGGTGTAGGTAAGGGTCCTGGGATACATTTTATTACATCTGTTTATATCAGAGCTTGTATAAAAAAGTAAGGGCATAAGTAGTTTAATATAACTATTTACTTGCATCTCTTTTATTTTCCTTCAGTATACACGTCATAACTAGATTGATAAAAAAAGAAATCTAATAATTTTAAAATTAGTTTAGTAAGCACTACTTTGAACTGGGCCTTAATAAATAAAACTTATAGCAAACAGACTATTTTTTAAATACTAATCTGAAAGATAAAGTCTTATTAATTCCACTTAAGTTTAAATTCCAATAAGAAAATTATCTTGCGACACTATCTTTCATTGGAAATGTAAGAGGTCGCGTTATTGACTTTTGTATTTGATTCCATGAAAATCCAATAGGTGGCAGCCGTCTTATGTAATCAAAGTACGAACTGTGTAATAGATGGCGGTCTTGTTCAAATTAGGGGACAGCGTTGTGTATACTTAAATAAGAAACTACAGGCTAACAAGGGGCATTGCCTAATATCCATATTTTACATTTTGTATCATTTTATTAAATTGGGAAAACCAGTTGGAATTCCTAAGTGCCTGTTAAAGATTAATTACGGAAGATTAGGAGTGATAACGGCATCCTTAGAATTTATTTTACATGGTACTTACGCTGTGTGTAATAGATCGGACTTATTTTATAAAACAAAGTATATAATATGTTAATTCAGAATCGTCCTAATAATCTAACGATGTAAATGTACTCTTAGTTGAGATCAAACTTAAGTCGTTGAAGTTTTAACTCGGCATTTTAAGATGTTAAGTAGCTAAATTTAATTTGCTCACATCGCCTTATTTGTCGAAATGGTTATTGAATAAACGTGATATTTAAAAATTTGATAATACTCACTATAATCAAGGACGTTGTTATGAGGTATGACAGAATTTGGGGACTCTATGTGTTACCTATCTATACATAATAATATAATAAAATCGTAGGAAAGTTCAAACTGTACATTGAATATTTTTTTAAAAAGGATACTTGGAACGTGTTCTATAATCTACATCGAAGCCAAAAATATAGTTTTTAGAAGTTTTGTCTGTATGTCTGTATGTATGACCGGGCTAAACTCAAAAAGTTCTGCACGGATTTACTTCAAATTTTGCATGAATGAATGCGGGTCAACATATAGGCTACATATTATCACGCTACCACCTACGGGGAAAGGAGCTGTGATAATTTATAAAATTTTACTCGGGTAAAACCGCGGGGCATGGCTAGTAAGGTAATAAATGTAAATCATTTACTACATATAACTTAAAACATCATCAAGTTGTTAAAAATGAAAACAAGTAAAATTATGAAATATGGAAAATAGTAGGCAGCCTGATAATCATATCGTCTCTTTGACAACAACTTAATACTTAAGCTAGGTAAATATGTAATAAAATAAATTTTATAGGTGTTTTAACAATCCGTGTACCTAAATATTTATATGTAACTAGAAAAAATTATATAGGTATAAGAATTGCAAAACTAAAGTGGCAGTGGGCAGGGCACATAGCTCGTAGATCCGACGGCCGTTGGGGCAGAAAGGTTCTCGAGTGGCGACCACGAACCGGAAGACGCAGCGTGGGCAGGCCCCCTACAAGATGGACCGAGGATCTTGTGCGGGTCGCTGGAAACTGGTGGATGCGAATAGCGCAAGACCGGCAATTGTGGAGATCTTTGGGGGACTCCTGTGTCCAGCAGTGGACGCCTTTCGGCTGATATGATGATGATGATACTATTATATTACTACAAACATGTTCTGACTATTTACAAGCGCTTTTTTTAAGTCTGCGTGAATAAAAACCTTTTTATTTTTAATTTACAGCCCAAAGATTTATAAAGTACATTGCATTAGTTAAAATGTTTTAAAGGGGACAATCAGCCTTTTAAAAAAATACAGCGCCAGTCAGATATTGAAGGAGTAAAATTATTAACGGAACATCATCATAAACACCTATGCGGAAACACAAGATTTTTGAGTCATCATGTGCTGCTACGGAGATTTAATTAATTATTCGCTTACGTGGTGTAGTTAATATCCAATTCAACCTATTCTATAAAAAAAGTGATACTAAACACGTATTGTTAACCTGAGTCTGGATGTACATACTTTGTGGCCGTACTGGGGAGTTATTTTGTATTCTAAAATAAGTTAATTTATAAACGTTATGTTTTAGGTTTTAAATTTGTATATAATATATTTTTATTATAATATCTGGGGACAATGTCACACAGATCATCCTAGCCCCAAACCAAGCAAAGCTTGTACTATGGGTACCAGGCGACGATATACATACTTATATAGATAAATACTTATGTATACATAGAAAACATCCATGACTCAGAAACAAATATTCGTGCTCATCACACAAATATTTACACTTACCGGGATTCGAACCCAGGACCACCAGCTTCGTAGGCAGGAGCACTACCAACTAGGCTACTGTTTGTTTGTTTAAATCCTTTAAAACATAAGTATACTTTTAAGGTCGTAGTACGCCTGTGGTACATGCCCCAACTGTCTATAGCTTGGCCTAGTATTAACTTTTTTTAATATAAAGAGATATAATTTTTACACATTTTTTCTTGAATAAAATTTATTTATTTATTTAATTACATGTTTGTTTAGTACCCCGCGACCCAGGGATAAATTTATCTCGGGCGGGCGCAGTCTTTAAAAAAATATAGGTATTAAACCACAATCAACATTTTAAGAAAAGAATAACAACAAAAGAATGACTTACCATCTTCCAAATAAAAGGAGAAACTACCAAGTAATCCACACTAGAAATTAGCTTTGAGGTTTAATAGGAACCTCGACACAGGCGAATGTTACTGACGGGTAGATGCATAAGAGGATGATGCGGCATCAAGCTATAGGTTCCATTTTAAGCTGATCTCGCATTGTATAGGATTTCTATATAATGAGAGGTCAGCTTATATTGGAAATTATAGCTTGATGTGTAGCCATGCGTACGTGCAATTGTCGATCTAAATTAAAACGCGAAGATGCGAAGCGCTCATTCAGATGATATTTTATAGATATGAACTATAAGATAGGCTATTAAAGTTATACATATCATCATAAATCCCTTTCAACATATATGTCTAATTTCACCTAAAAACTGTACTATGCCAAATAAAATACTATACTAAACAGTCACAGATTAATTCCTAGCACGGGAGTGGGGTGTTTTTCCTGGTTTCGGTTGTTTTTGTAGGTACATACCTATTATTTCCTGATGTATGTTTTATTGAATATATTATTATTGATGGTTTGGCCATTTAGAAAGGATGAATGAAAGAAGATTGACCAAAGAAGTATACCTGGCCTGTGTGAATGGAACAACCGGAAGGGGAAGACCTTGTCGAACATTCTCTGACCAAATCGGAGACGTTCTCAAGAAAGGACAGGTCAGAAGTACCCTAAACCGGCGAGCATGTATGAAGAATATAATGACAGTAATTGAGGCAAAAGACGTGTGCAAAGATCGTGACAAATGGAAATCCGTTGTCTCTGCCTACCCCTCTGGGAAACAGGCGTGAGTCTATGTATGTACGTATTATTATATTATTATTGTGTCTCCAAATAAAATTCTGTGTTGCGGAGAATTTCACAGATTTGTACTTATGGATATAGAGCTTAAATTAATACTGAGATTCAGACAAACACGCTGGTTGACGTGGTAGGTAGATATAATACTTGCCTTTCACGCCGCAGGTCGTGGGTTCGATTCCCACCCAGGACAGATGTTTATATGTTGTCCTGAGTCTGGGTGTAATGATTTATATAAGTATTTATATATATATAGCATGAATCTGTTAAAAATAAATTTAAATTTAAGTTAAAAAAATACTTATTAGATTTAATCTAATGTAATGTAAATATTTATAGTAGTAGTCAGTTATTTTTTGTTATAAGATAAATAGATGCTGTACAGAGACTCGATCCTACAGTCAAACCGATTACACGGTTTTGTGGGACATATGTACATACTTTTGAAAATATATTTGTATAAATAAATAAAATAATATATTTACAAAAGAAAAGTAGTATATTTAGTATATCAGTTATCTGTACATGCTCTGCTTAATTTGGGAATAATGTGTGTGAATAATGTCCCGGGATATTATTATTATATGGGTTCCAGAGATAATTGTCTAAGCGGGCACACAAAGGGTAACACATAGGTTCCGAAAACTGTAACCATTGCCGTAATTTAAATACCATTCATTTTATTTGTATATTGTGTACTAGCTGTACCCGCGACTTCGTCCGCGTGTTAATTAGTTTTTTTTTTTCAAAAATAAAAGATTTTCAATAATAATAGTAGCCTAAGTTACTCCTTATTACATCAGCTACCTGCCAATAAAAGTCCCGTCAAAATTGTTCCAGCCATTTCAGAGATAAGCCGGAACAAACAGACAGACAGACAGACCAAAATTGTAAAAAAATATATTTTGGAGTATGTACCGTATTTATATTCATATACATGTTCTAAAAATTGGCTATTTCAATATTACAAACAGACACTTCAATTTTATTTATTTGTATAGAAATAAAGAATATGTATAGAATATATAAAATAGGTTTTTTTTAATTAATAATGCGTAACCCTTTTTCTTTTTGTAACAAAAGCATTAAATAATTCATTTTTCGTTACATTAAAGGTCTTAATTAAAAATAAGTTTGGAACTATTATCTCTTGAAACTGACCACATACTTAATGACAATAAATATAGAGGGCTTTTCTTAAAGTGTACGGTAGCTACGTCTCTCTAAACTCCGATTTTGAGAAAGCCTTTATTACGAAAGCAGTAAAGGTGGTTTTGTACAGTAAGTGTATTCATCACATATCACACTATAATTATAAAGGCGAAAGTTTGTGACTGTGTGACTTTGTGAGTGTGTATGTTCGTTACTTCTTCACGTCTAAACGGCTGGAGCGATTTTAATAAAATTTAGTATGGACTTTACTTACTTTAAGCAATATTAAATAATTAACTTAAGCACACAGTGTTTAATAAATAATGTTATAAGAATGTGAATTTGTATTGATACTGGCTTCTAAATAATTAGATTTACTCTGTACCAACAGGGTTCATGTTTGGTTTTGTATACTCACTGAAAGACCATTGAAAAACACCAATGAAAGCAAAAATAAATGTAATGAAACGTGAGATGTGGTGCAAGACCAACCAATTAAAATGTGCTTTTATTTAAAATTGTATTTATTTCACATAAAGTCCAATAACAAATTTGGACCCGACCCGCTACCACTAAACCCTGCACGATGCGTCTACTACGCTGCCATGTTTTGACCATGTTTCGAAAAGGATAATAGAATTTTATTATGATTTGTAGTGCAGACGGTCACCGTAGCCTAGTTGGTAGTGATCCTGCCTACGAAGCTGGTGGTCCTGGGTTCGAATCCCGGGAAGTGCAAATATTTGTGTGATGAGCACGAATATTTGTCATGGATGTTTTCTATGTATATAAGTATTTATCTATCTATATAAGTACTTATATCGTCGCCTGGTACCCATAGTACAAGCTTTGCTTAGTTTGGGGCTAGGATGATCTGTGTGACATTGTCCCCAGATATTATTATTATTATTATAATTGTTGTATTCTGAAACATGATGAAATGCAAGATTTAATGCCGTGTCAAAATGCGCACATCGTCTTTCGGGATGTCGCAACATTGATAATTGACGCTTCACGTTACCAGAAGGCTGGACTTTATTTTTATTTGGTCAAAGAATCAGCATTGCCATTCAACGTGGCAATGCTGCCAGGCTTCTGGTGACGAGAAGGCTTATTTTACGCCGTTTAGTTTTAGTTTATTTTATACTTATGTAGGTTTAATGCAGTTATTAATTTTTACTTATATAGTTATATCGAATATGCAGCTTCGGTTCCTGTAATAATAAAATGAATATGCAATTAGTAATAGATAAATTACTTTTTAGTTATAGTTTAAAATTATTCTTTGTTTTCAATAAGTATTTTATATTTCAAATATTATAAATATCCTCATGTCATAGTCATCTATTATAATAGTTCACAAGTGGATACCTAAGGCTCATGCGCATAGTAAGTCTTAGGATATCATAGTCCGCACCGGAGCAGCATACCCGCGTTCCCGGGGCTCCCCGTATCAGGCGCCAGAAGAAGTCCACGGCAGGTTAGGTTTAGTCGGTGCGAGTCCGACATAAGGTGTACCCGCAGACACTTTTTGCGGGTGGCATGCATTAGCATTCCCCCTGCCTTATCAAAAAACAAAAGGATATCATAGTCTTCATTCAAACACTACTTGACCGACTAGGCAGATAATCCTCCATTTATATTATCAAGAAAATTCTTATACCCTTACTGACCTCGCAAAATTCCAACCGGAATTCTTTACCGAACAATTCCACTAAGAATTTGTTCTTCTAGTTTACTTAGAGTTGACATGGGGTCGAAAAATCGGCAGTAGTAACCTTAAGCGTACTGATTAATTATTTGAACAAAAAATAAGATATTGACTTATTCGGACATTTAAGATATTGACTGCACGTGTGCGCAGCGGCTAAGACAGTCGCCTCGCTGCTTCGTGTCGCGGGTTCGAGTCCCGCGCCGGACACCTATTTGTGTGACCCATAAATAGTTGTTCTGAGTCTGGATGTCATTTGTGTCCGTCTATTATATTTTCGTTAAGTACCCCGCAACACAGGCATTAGAACCACTAGTGCGGGCATTGTCTTGAAAAATAATATACATTTAATGTACGTTACACAGACATTTATTATGCATTATATTTTTACTTATAAGTCCTATTTAATTTTCTAATAGGTTACCAAAGTAGTAGGCAGAAATCTCAGTGAATCACTTTGTCAAATATTTTTCATGTTATGACAAAAGTACAGACTTTTGTCATATACAGATTTCCACTTTGTCAGTAGGTCTTAATAATCTTAGTCGTAATAATTTAATGAGTAATTATCTATATAAGTATGTATTTACAAAAGAATAGTAGTATATTATGTAGTATACCAGTTATCTGGTTTATTTTGGTTATGATTAAATATATGATTTCCCAGTTGACGGACACAAAGTACATCCAGACGCAGGACAACTATTAAAGCCACACAAATAGTTGTACTGCACGGGAATCGAACTGGGGATACGAAGTCTTAACTGCTGCGCCACACATGGGGTAATTTTTTAAAGTTTTGAATAGAATACTAGCAATACTTATATTTCGATTATCCTTTGTCCTGATATTAAATTAATTAAATACTTATGCAAGCTAATAAGACGACATACATGAATTTCAACCCTAATGTAGTCTAAATAGAATCTTTTATGGCTGTACCCTTATTCCCCTAAGTTTATTCCACTTAGAACTCAAACTTCCAATTTGTACTGACCGGTCAGTGACACTGTCCGGGCACAAGTGGTGAGAGCATTAGTGAGTAGCTGATTGGTCAAATCAAATAAGCGAGGTACGCCCCGCCTACTGGACAGCGGTCAGGCAGGAGATAGATGGATAGATGGGTTATTGATCAAAGTAAGTAGATACGTACTTTTTTATTGAAGTGGTATTATCTATATAGAGAATAAGCGTAAAACTAAACTTATTTCTATTAAAAGTAGTATATGTAGTGTAGCAGTTATTATTTTAGTAAATAGTATTATCTAAAACACATTGCCGGAATCCTCGGTGAGGTGAACAACTCTCACCTAAGAATATCGTTATACCCAGAAGAATATACAATATTTCACGGGACATTAAAATGTATAGTTAGATATTATATGTATGTAGAAATGTAGTGTTATACTTTTATTTGTACACAATTATATATTTTTTAATCCATTACTATATAAAATGTTTACTCGAAGATTATTATAATAAATTGTATAAAGTATCTGAAAAAAGATATTACATATTTATAAGTACGTACGTAAGTTAATACTTACGTAATACGTACGTACTTATAAGCATAGTTAATACTAAAATAATACGCCAGACAAGTACGAGTTGACCGTCTTAGGTACGAATAATATTTTTTTTTCCGATGTACAATATTTTTTTTTAAGAATATAGATTTTTTTACATAGGCTGTTGAACGATATTTTATTACTTTCTCTGTTTAAATATAGGATTTGCTATTTCAGAGATAAAAGAGGGAATGGTCAATATTCAACAACTTTGTAAAATAACTATATTTTTTAAAACTGGATATGTCTTCTCTTTTAAGTGTCTACTCATGGTCATAGTTATCTATTTATTATTATTATTTTTAATTAGACTACGCTCACACTTGGGAATCCAATCCCTGTGTCACGGGGTACTTTACAAACATATAATAGACGGACCCAAATTACATCCACACTCAGAACAGCTATTTATGGGTCACACAAATAGTTGTTCGGCGCGGGACTCGAACCCGCGACACGAAGAAGCGAGGCGACTTTCTTAGCCGCTGTGCCACACGTGGAGTCAAATTACTTTATTATATTAATTTAAGAACATATTTATGATAGTCACAGAAGTTTAATTAAATCTGACACTTTTGATGGCAGCAATCTATAGTATGGTTTGGAAGCGTCAGAAAACAGATAGTTTTAAGCGATCCGAAGAGAATATACCGGCAAAAATACTTATTTCTGATTATTGTTAATTTTTTAATATTATCCTTACCTGCCTGCCGGGCCGGGTTCGATGAAACTTTTATTTATTTTATATAATGATTGAACGCTACAGGGTCATTACAATAAAACCGCTATTTTCACATTATGAAATAATAAAATTTATTAAACAATTAGCTACTAAGATACATTTATACTCGTTAGGTTCTCAATTAAGCACTAAAGTCTGATACAATATTAAGCTTACATTTCAATGAAAACTAGATACAATCCGGTCCATGGCAGTCCATACCATAATCCATAATCATAAATCAGTCATTACCCATAATATTATGAAATCCTTTAATTAATAGCAGTATTTTGATAATATCTACATTATTTTAGATTTTATACTGTGTAGAAAAATTTGGATTTACGCAGCGTTCTGCATTGCGTATATCCAAATTACTATAATATGCCACTGTTCACTAGATTTCTTTGTAACACAGGTCTTATTAAAAGAAAAGGCCATCTTTACTTTTGTCAATTTAGTTACGACGTGTATACTGAAGGAAAATAAAAGAGATGCAAGTAAATAGTTATATTAAACTACTTATGCCCTGACTTATTTATACAAGCTCTGATATAAAGAGATGTAATAAAATTTAACCCAGGACCCTTACCTATACAAGCCGTATAAAATAGATAATATGTATATATGTTTGCACTAGAAAATTAATGCGTTAAATAAATAAAATAAAAAAGGTTTTTATTCACGTAGACTTCAAAAAAGCGCTTTTAAATAGTCAGAACATGTTTTTCGTAATATAGTTATATATTCCCGGGTAATAGAAACTATTATATAAAGTGACCGTTACTCCACTATTGTTATACTAATATTATTATTTATTAATATACACATTTCAAACATCTGCCATATTCGACAATGCAATTTTTTTCGCGAATGCATTTTGCAAGTGTAAGGGTCCAATTTATTCAAAAACAGGTTTTTAGTTTACATTTATAAATTTCTTTTATAGTAGCATTTGTCAAAGGGATAGCATAGCATATGGTCAAAAATTATGTTAAATATAACTTGATTAGCAAACCGTTTTCTTAGCAAGAGCCGGGACTGAATCTGTTCAACATGAAGTCTATAAAATAGACTACAATACAACTAATTAAATAGGCGTAAAATATGTATACAATAATATAAGCAACTCTGTTTTCATTTTAGAGGTAATTGCTCTTTACAAGAAGGGTTTTTTGTTGCTTCCACGAGAAGAGATTTTTTTTCATAATTTGATGAGGGCTCATATGAGACTCTCTAGTAGCAGTATCTCGGTACACAGGTTGGCCAATCTTAGATCTCTCCATCAAAAACTTCAGTTCTTTCTCCTCAACTTAAGGCGTCTTCGTGCTCCTGGTTCTCTAACCAAAGTTGTCTGCGTTGTTCAGTCTCAGCTATACACATTAAAAATATTATTACTATCGGCTAGTTAGTATTTAACTATATACCTAAAATAATAATATAAGAACAATGAAGTTATATAACGAAATTATATAAAAATACAAAATTTACTCCAAAGGCAAGAAGGTTTAAAATGATGATTAATACTTTGTATATCTACGATTTCAGAATAAGGTATTTTTTATCCTTAGATCCTTTTCACATAGTTCTTATATCTATATATAAGTAATTATTAAAAGGAACGATAAAAAGGAACGATAAAATTAAAATTAAAACAACAAACAGGAAAACTACAAATAGTAGGTTTCACAAGTACATACAAATATATAGCTTTTATTTACACGTAATAAGGTTCAAGAAAGTGGTTCACATAGTTCTTATATCTATACAGAAGTAATTATTAAAAAAAAGGAACGATAAAATTAAAATTAAAACAACAAACAGGAAAACTACAAATAGTGGGGTTCACTAACATGTCAGTACTGTTTGTATAGTGGCGGACGTTGTTCCGTGCACAAATGCCTTTAGATTATGTATAGGTAACTGAAATAGTTTAGGATACAAACTTAAGAGCTTATTCTACGCGTAAGAAAAACAACAAGTAAAATATATATTACATACATAATATACCCATGCAAATCTAAAAGTTACGAGTATTATAATTTCATAGGTATGTGATTCTAAGCCTCTCACACGGTGTTCGTTACAAAATAGGATTTTACCTACAATTTTAGTAGTTGAATACAAATAACCTCGCATGTTAACCCTCTACACACTAATAAACACAATTCAAAACTAATAACTTATCGGCACATCAACACTATCAATAAAAATAATAATGGGCGAGGACATATGTTTCATAATAAAACTTCATTATTACGAAAAAAATATATTTTTACCCCACAAACAGCACGCGACGGAGGGTTGATTTAACAGAAAACGGGGAAATGGGTCGAAGAGGTCACTCTGTAGGGGCTCAATGAAAGGGTTAAAACGCCCTAATAACTGCCCATACAGAACTAACTTGGGTGGATGAAACCGGTTATGTTGCTCAATCTTTACATATTATACAGTCCATTCCAAAACCCATAAAATAACCTGAAATGAATTTAATACCTGAGTTGTGGGTTTGCTATTTATATTTATTAAAGCCTAACTTAACACGTGCAAAGCTGCAAAACTTTGGTCATAGTGGTTCATGGTTTTCTACAGGCCGTTCCATGGAGAATGCACGCAAGACCTTCATGAACTTATCTCTTCTTCCCCCTTTTTTCATTGGACTACCAGGCGTCGGTAAGGTCTTCACTGCTTTGTTGTTGACATCCCATCCCAGCGCTTTGCTTCCTATTTCATCATACGCACGGCTAATCTGTGGAACACCGTCTAGAGCGAACAGGCATCTTATGGCACGCGCGGTCCACCTTCAACCACATCTTCATTTACCGTTAGATGAGATCGTGGTCAAGCGCAAACCCATTCAGGATAAAAATCCCTGAGAATTATCCACTTCACATAAAAGATGTGTTGGAATACTGACGTACATATGGATAAACGTTAGGTACAGAAGCTAAAATGGCCTTCACTTCTAGTCACCTAAGAGAAAATCTAAGAGCACTTAAGAATTTCCCAATCTAGATTCTCTGTTTGGAGTATACACTAATTATAATATCTTATTATTTACATTAACAACTCTGCCTTATATATGATTTTAATATTTGTTTTAGATATTTATTGTACATTAAGAATTATAAAAAATCACTTACATGAGAACATCTCATGTTACATCGTTATTTGAGTGAGAAATACATTTAGCGGTACTTAGAAATAAATATTATAATTATAATATTATGGGTTTACCCGCAGAATAACAAAAAGTGAAGATTCCATTTCATAAATCTTAATTAAATTGCTATTAATATAACATAAATATTTAATGGCTTTAGGGTTTTAGAAACTTGACCGTTTCCACGTGTAATAAGTACTTTACTTCCCTATAAATATTTGTTTTGTACATTGGTTACATTCATTCAGTCAATAATGTTGTACGAATTGTTGACAAAATATTACTGGACTAATAAATTAATTTATTAAGACTACGTTTAATTTATCTCATATTCATAATAATATGTTAAACTTTTGAATAGCAAAATGGAATGGGGATTCGAAAAAAGGCTCCAAGTGCGAATTTATCAAGTGTGGGGGTTTCTTGTGAGGTATGGCTAGGAGAGAAAAGCATAGACTAGATAACAACATATTTATCTCGTGCTGATTCAAGAGTAACCAGCAATATATTCATTGTCCTGTGCTCATGGTTTATTAGGTTTAAATCTTGAATTCAGTAGGTATCATTTAAAGTCATGTGTAATCAATACATCAACTTAAAACACTGACCTTAATAATATCGTTATACTTTATCATAACAGCTGTAAAAAGTCACTGCTGGACAAAAGCGTCCCCAAGAATTATCTTGGGGGCATATGCTATAATCGCCTCGCTTGGCAGACTGGTTGGCGATCGCAGTAAGATGGTTATAGTACAGACGCCAGCACATCCAGCTATCCCAATCCGTCAAATTTCTTTTATAGATTTTCAACTTTATCACATAAGCGTAAGGTTCACTTTCAATTGGGGACATTTGACAGATTAGGGTAGCTTGATGTGCTGGCGCCTGTACCCAGAAGAAAGCTACTGCCCGTCCACTGCTCGATATTCCCTCGGATCGACTTTTACGCCTCCCTCTGTGATGGAATGGCGTGATGATTATTCTGATATTTGCACTAAATACGGAAAACCAAATGTGTGTCAATACTTTGACTATAGACTGCACGTGTGGCGGTTAAAGCAGTCGCCTCGCTATTTCGTGTCCTGGGTTTGATTCCCGCGCAGGACAACTATTTGTGTGAGCCATTAATGGCAGTCTTGAGTCTGGATGGACTTTGTGGCCGTCAATTACATGTTTATAAAGTACCCCGTAACACAGGTATTAATTTCAGTAGTAATACAGATTTAATAATCTTACCCTTGCAACATAAACAAACATGCATGCAATGCAACAAACAACTTTGCGTCATCCTATAACCATACTATAGGTTACGCAAATGTCAGAAATATTCGAGCCACCCAGACTACAACTGTGTCTGACAGTTTTATGTGCCTTCCGAAGCATGGAGATGTCCAGAAATCAAGCCACTTTGCTGGTATTCCGTGTATAGAACGACCACTTGGGAGATTAACCTCTTTAGCATACACGCTAACAACTCCTCCATGTAAAAGTGATATCTCGCAGATTAGTTGCTATAAATGTGACGTTATTCATTTACTCTCAAACAAAGTGACTATTGAGGTTAGCAAAGCGAGTTTAAGCTATACAATCAAAAACTTAGTAACCTTATTCCACATTAAGTAGTAAAGAGTTCCACCGAGCTGAAACTGTGATTACAAAAGATGATACTTACGCGAAACTGTATACAGTACAAATACACAATAACAGTGCTGCTTAAGTCTTTAAACATCTGAAACCACGCCTCCTACATTCAAAATCTTCATTAAAGACCATTCCGTAGAATGTAATCAAAGCAATAGGCAAAATAGGTGTGCATAGTTATGAATAAACCGATATAACTTGGTCTTCCTGGCTCCTCTCTCAACTCTTACGATCAGATTAGAAAAGGGCTGACAAATAATCCACGAGAGCTCTAATTTGGATGGCCAAGTTGAGCGCTACAATCCGAATCAAAATTCAAAACCGCTCTCTCTCTTAATCCCTGTTGAGGATCACAATAAAAGGTAATACATTTTAACTCTTGGCGAATCGTTAGGCGATTTTGGACCTTATTGTATTGCTTGAGGGATTATAGCACCTTAGCGAGGCAAAAATAAGTTTATCCAAGCGAAAGTAGAAGGTGAAAGGGAGACATTTTGTTGTGAGGCACGACGTGTATTGCGGGAAGGATAATGGCTTGATTTTCCAACTAAGTTATTAATTGGTTTTGGTAAGTATCTTAATTTTTAGTTTGTCGTGTATGTATGTATGTGAGCCTTGTTATTAAACACATAAACTGCGTGTGTTACACTTGAACTTCCCGCGAATAAAAACATATATGCAACCATTATGCTTATATACGTAACGACCAAGTGCAAGTCAAACATGCACACGAAAGGTTCTGTACCATCACTATAAAGGTTTCAGTCATCGAGGACCTTATATTATTATGAGCATATTTTGTATTGGTCCCTACTTAATTTTGTTGTTATCGTGGCAGTATAAATACAAACTGTATTATAATATTTTAACTCTCTATCTACTTATTACTGTGCATGAGATAAGACAGACAGACAGATGGACGGTCAGTGTAATCTATATAATAAGGTTCTGTTAGCATGATTTAGTTAAGAAACCCTGAACAAATACAATACAGTCCAATTTTAAACATAGTGAAATATTCTATGAGATTACATAGCGTATTTGCGTGTTTTTTTTTTATCTTGGTACAACTAACACACTGCCATTTGATTCCAAACTAGGCTGAGCCTGTACTATGGCAACCAGACAATTGATAAACTTATATATTTCTAAATAAATACATATACTTGTCTCAGATGGGAATCGAACCCACGACCACTGGCTTCGCAGTCAGGGTCACCGACCACTAGACAAACAGGCCAGCCAGTTTGTCTAAATGTTGTTTGCCATATTTTTTTCTTTCATGTTATTTACAGAACCGTTGAAGTACGGTGTTTTTAATAAATCCAAAATTATATTTATTTTTGTTTTACTGGTTTGGATGGGGATACATTGACGATTGTAACCTGGAATGCAAATATGGTGCTGTTCCACAGACCATAGGGCACCCTTATCATATTTTGCGTGCCCTAACAACGCTCAAGATCCAAGGTAGCTACTGGTAATGCGATTTCCGTAGCCAAGTTCTAGGCAGACACAATTTAGATTGCCATCGACTCGCCAAGAAGAAGATTATATCTGTAATAAATTTATAGGTTTAGCTTATAACAGCCAGCAGTGGTCTGTTTGTTGTTTATTAAAGAAAACACCCGTTCTAGGGAATCTAATCCCTTTGTCGCGGGGTAGGTACTTTACAAACATATAAAAGACGAACACAAATTACATCCAGACTGAGAATAATTATTTATGGGTCACACAAATAGATGTCTGGCGCGGGACTCGAACCCGCGACACGAAGCGGCGAGGCGACTGGTTTAGCGGCTGCGCCACACGTGCAATCGATGGTATTGTCTTTGTATAATTTTACGCAATATTGATAAACTCTTTTTATAACTCATTTGTTATGGGGTGGAGTTCACAATATCATATCTATTATTTAGTTATAATAAGAATTTAAATTACAATTCTTAGGCTGTTCTGTAAAATTATTTTATGTATTTCTGCCATAATCACTGGCTTAAGAGACAATCAACTGGGCTTAAGAGACTAATTTTATACAGTTTATAAAAGTCACAAATATTTAAATGATGGATGGATAAGGTTTGGAATGATAAAAACATGTCATTACGTCTGTAGGTACTACGGCGTAGCAATTATCTTAGCGTAGCACGAACGCGTAACGCAAACCGATGCGCTCTGTAATTGTGTAGTGTTGATTGTTAGGGGAAAATATCGTGAAGCAGGTGAATTCTCCTTGTGGTAGAAACGTGAGGGGTTAATCGACCATTACAGTTACAGTTCTAAATTGAACTATACATATTAAAGGTAAGTATAGTAAATAAGAGTTCTTATCATTTTTTTTATTTAAGTATAGATTGTTGTAGCCAAACCAACAGAATAGGTGATAACTAGTCTAGCTACATGTCCATTATAGTTGTGCAGAGCAGTATATACAAAAATAAATGGTACAATTTCATCAAATCAAGATTAAATTAATGATCAATTTCAATGTTAACATAATTAAATAATTAATCGATATTTTTTTTTTTAATTGGGACTAGTCCCTCCCTCTTACCCACCACTGCAACTCCTGTAAGCCAGGATCAACAGTGGCACACAATGAAATGACACTGAGCGGTGAAGCACAGGCATGTCCCGGGGAATCACTTTAACTGTCTTGGATCCCGCAACGAGTTTCATCAGAAAGAGAAAAAGGAGGAGTTGGAAAATTAATAGTTCCACTTTTCATTTTCTAACTCCTCCTTTTTCTCTTTCTAATTGATATTGATAATTAATCGATATATGTAAGCAGATTTTTATTCAGAAAAATATTGAAATACAGTGTATGAAGACAGTAGCCAAACAGATCGACCAAATTACGTACATTACTGGACAAAAGTCCCCCCAAAAGATGAGGGGATATGCCAAAAACGCTTGGCAGACGGGTTGGCGCTCGCAGTTTGATGGTTTACAGAAAAACGCTGCTGCTGTAGGTATTCCCTTCGGACAATTTCTACGCCCCCCATGGGAAGAGATGTGGTTATGATATCCTCCGCCGTCACCACACAGCGAATCATTGCGTGAGTTTTATCATATTATTATTTAATTTATTTTTAAGGTGACGCCCACACTTGGATATTCAATCCCTGTACCGATATAGTCCCTTTTATCCACACACAAAGAACACTTAGATTTAGGACAACTATAAAGGAGTCACACAAATAGTTGACCTGTGTGGAAATCGAACTCAAAACATGAAGGGATGGAGTGAGGTAATAACTTTAACCACTCCAACCACGTGCAGTTGATTTCAATATTTATAGTAGGTACATGAAGGGAGTAATACGACTTAAACTTTCTTTCATCATCATCATATCAGCCGAAACACGTCCACTGCTGGATAACGGCCTCCCCTAAGGATCTTCACAATAGCCGGTCCTGCGCTGCCCGCATCCAGCGGCTTCCTGCGACCCTTGCAAGATCGTCGGTCCACCTTGTGGGTCCACGCTACGCCTTCCGGTTCGTAAAATAACTTTTCTATATGCCAACTGGTTTGAACACAATTTACGTGACGATTACGAAGCATGCCTGTTGAATGAAAAAAAATATCAAAATGGTTAACAAACAAAAGGAGATATTGCGTAACATATAAAACAATTATTTGAATGGTCATCATCATCATCATCATAACAGCCAAATTACGTCCACTGCTGGACAAAAGCCTCCCCATAGAATGTAGGGGTATGCCATATTCACCACGCTTGGTAGACGAGTTGACGATCGCAGTTGGATGGTCATATTTCACAGAAAATCGCTGCTGCTCGTTTCTAGTAGGTATTCCCTAGGACGATTTCTAACCCCCCCACGGGATGAGATGGGGTGAAGACATTCTTCGCCGTCACCACACAGTCAATTATAATTAGTAAATTTGAATGGAAAACCCAATATTTTGTGTGTGTTAATAAAATAATTCTTCACTTCAGTTGGCATTATTTTCAGAACAACAAAATTCCTAACAACACTTCGCCGAGAGATAAACTAATTCACTCACAGTATAATATTACGCAATTATATTAAGCAGCAACTATCTATATCTATACATATAATAAAATCGTAGGAAAGTCAAAACTGTACATTGAATATTTTTTTAAAAGGAAACTTGGGGTGTGATCTACCATCGATATCGAAGCCAAAAATATAGTTTTTAGATTTTTTGTCTGTGTGTCTGTTTGTCTGTATGTATGTCCGGGCTAAACTCAAAAAGTACTGCATGGATTTACTTCAAATTTTGCATGAATATTACTAAGTGGTCGGGTCAACATATGGGCTACATATTAACACGATATCACCTACAGGGGAGGGACTGTGATCATTTATAAAATTTAACGCGGGTAAAACCGCGGGGCACAGCTAGTATTCAATACAATCAAAATAATTCAATCTTATAAGCCACAATCTATTTGGTATACCATACAAATCATCCCCATAGCTGACGTTAATACTAAAAGCGTTCTAGATCACAAAAACAAGCACTAATTGTTTGCTAGGCTCCATTAATTAGATCATTCTGTTGGCTTCAAGTGACGCTTCTAGTTCAAACTATTAAATACGTTTATACAAACTTGAAGCTATGGTTGCTCACAATATTTTAAATTGCAATATAACCTTTATAAATATCTTCTTGCTTGCTTATAGTATGGGCGGTGCTTACCATAGTGTCAGAGTTATTCAAGCCACCCAGTAGGCCTCTGACATAGCTTAACGATTGTTACCTAATGACTAGAACCGGGACCGATACCTTAACGTTCCCTCCGAAGCACGGAGATGCTCAGAAATTTAACCACTTTTGCTATCGACCGCTACGACCATCTATTATACTATAAATTTCGATAATTAAACCTAAACATAGTCTCTCTGACAACAACTTAATACAAGCTAGCTAAATATCATTACTATAATAAAAAAAATATATAAATGTTTTAACAATTCGTGTACCTAAATATCTACATAATATATATGTAGCTAGAAATAATTATGTATACTTAACAATATTACTACAAACATGTTCTGACTATTTACAAGCGCTTTTTTAAAGTTTACGTGAAAAAAGGTTTTTTTTATTTATTTTAATATTATGGGCAAAATTATCGATATAGTTCAGAATAAATTTGCGTACATTAAGTCTCTCATAGTATTGCTTGTGAGACGTGTGTGTAATAGCGCTAATATAAAGGGCGGAAGTTTGTGAGTGCGCATGTTTCTTACTCTTTCACGCAAAAACTACGGGATGAATTTTAATGAACCTTTGTAGTAATATAGGTTATATATCCCAATAACACATAGGCTATAATTTATAAAGTTTAACGCGAGTAAAACTGCCGGGCACAGCTTGTGTGTATATACATATTACGAATAATACAATGGTAAATAAGAAAAAGTTACAAATAAGTAATAAAACTTACATACATAGACTCACGCCGTATTCCCAGAGGGGTAGGCAGAGACAACGGATTTCCATTCGTCACGATCTTTGCACACGTCTTTTGCCTCAATTACTGTCATTATATTCTGCATACATGCTCGCCAGTTAAAAAAAAAACTTACCTACAAATAATAAATGATGGGAATGATGTGCTTTGTGTCCGTCAATTATATGTTTGTTAAATACCCCGCGAGTAATAATAGGTAGGGGGGAGACGAAAAGTCAGCCCATCTACATACTCAGTTACAGCCAGGCTACATTGAAAGCCCTGATCACACAAAATCGAATCAAAATTAATACAGATCTGTATCACAGCTCTGAACAAACTTGGCACTAAAAACAAAGTCAAACTCGTATGGGTACCAGGCCATACAGGAATAGAAGACAACAAAAAATCAGATGCACTGCCTAGGAAGAGATCTAAAAGTCAGTTCTGTGGACCAGAACCGTGCGTAGGGATTCCTCCAAACATAATAGGAGCAATCCTTACAAATGAATCCACAGCTAAGCACAATGACATGTGGATCAAAATCAAGGAATTAAAACACTCAAAAAAAAATATTACTCAAAAATACTGTAGACAGAGGCTGGTCTAGAAACCTTTGGAAATACAGCAGAAACTAGGTACGGCTAATAGTTGCAGTATTTACGAGCGACTACGGCACCATCTATCACCTTCACAAACTGGGACTGTCAAATAGCCCGATCTGCAGGACCTGTGGGGAAGAAAATGAAACAATGCTTATGCGCAATTATATATTATATTACGAATGCTCAGTACTTAGATTTAAAATATAAACATACTTATATAGACTGCCAAAAACATAACTCACCGCTTCCGTAGACAAGGCAAAATTACCGTCAAATCTGTTGTAAACATAAAATCTAGATTTCACGTCTCATGCGAATATTCCAATACAATAAGCCGTTTTCAGATTTTATATATTTAATCTCATCATACAATAATCAAATCGTGTAACTCATTTAAAATACCCACGATTTGGCAACTAAGGACTAGGCTTACTTATAAATGTATTGCTTATATTATAATGTATTGCAATCCTCACAAAATGAAACACACCATAACTTCGGCATCAGCCCATCGTCTCTGAGTCTATAGAAGTGGTATATCTATTTATTCATAAGCCTATTCATTTGCTAAACTTTGTCTTTTATAATTTGTGGTTGATGGAAATGTATATCACTACACTCATCATACTAGAGAGAAAACTACAGAGAAAGAACAGCAACTTCTCGCTGTAAACTGCAAATATTCATTCTGCGATCGCCAACCCGTCTTCCAAGCGTCGCCTCTGTGGTAGGTAATTATCCAGCTGTGGACGTCATTCACTGCTGCCATGATGATGATATATTTGCTAATTGCTTTAAATAAGGCTAATAAGAAAATTCCACATTTAAATTATATGTCCAACACTCTGTACAACAAACGTTAAGCAAAACACACAATCCAAGACAGTATAATATATTTATTTATTTAGCCCGGGTTTCACAAAGAAATTAAAACACCCGTCAACGTTTTCTCCTCATAAAAAACTCATGTCTGTGTACGTGCAACCTACTCCTACCCTAACACAACACACCATTAGACAAGAGAGGTAAGAGGTAAATAACAAAGAAATATATAACACAAAAGGCTTGCAGGAGGAATGTGGACAATTTTACACGAGTATTTACAACCGCGCTGTCCAACGGTCTAGAGCACTGCCATAGAGATGGGGTGTGTTATCGATATTTAGTAATTTTCTTATCGATGTTTTTATGACTTACGGTAATAGTCTACATTGCAAGTTTAACTTAAACCTGAATTATGTAATCAAACTTCTACTCCATTCTGTAATCGTTGCTTTATTGGAATCTGAATAGTGATGATTAAATAGAAGGTATTTTTTTTAATTTGAATGATTTATTTAGGACAACCAGTAACTGTTACATTATTGCTAATCTAAATACAACACTTAAAAATTAAAATCAAATGCACAGTTTATTAAGGTGTCACAACATGCACAGATTCATGACACTCGTGACATCAGTAAAAAACAAAAAATATATAACATCTAAAACTAAATATAAAATGAAAAATACTATAGCTAAAATAAAATTAAAATTTAGGAAACAAAATTAACATAAAAAACGAAACATAAAATATAAAACAAAGAGTAAAAAGTGAATATTAATGATTAAACAATTAAAATTACTTAATAATATCGAAACATATTTTTTATAGGTGGACAATCTGTTATTGAAAATGTCGACTTCTCCACAGATATCGTTATATAATTTGGGTAGTCGACATATGGCAGAGAACTGTTTCAGATTCGTTCCGGCAAGTGGCTGGTGCAACAGTCCAGCAGCTACGAGGGCACGCCTAGGCACACGGCGTGGGACACGAACACTAATCAATTGTAGTATAGGTGGACAGTCGAAATGGTTTCTCAATATTTTGTAGAGGAATATCATGTCCTGTACCTGTCTACGAATCGTCAGTTTATGCATACCAAAGTGCTTTAATTGATAGTTGTATGAGGACAACTCTCTATGTTGTCCACAAGAAAATTTAAGAACTAGGTAGTCTTTGTTCCATTAATATGTAAATGGAATAAATTTATTTCATTTATATTTTATAGTATTTCATGAAAATATTTTGGCTATTTATATTATATTTTGATTTTTATATAAGATTATATCAAATTCGTAAGTATGAAACTTCCCTGAAAAATAAGGGATCAGTAATAGGTTACAGAAATAACAGAAAAAATAACCTACTCTTTAAAAAAACATATAACTGACTTCAACTTTTCGGTTAGAAAGCCAATTTGTAAATATTTTCTAACCTAATTTAAATAGGTTCACAAACGAAACGAATAATTTCATTTCATTGAGACCTTATGTACCATATTTGAGCAAATAAAGATTTGATTTGATTTTGATTTCATTTACAATTGATAACCTCCTTCTATTATTGATAACCTCCTTCTATTGAAATCAGTTAAAAACCAAAATATTTATTGTTTCGCTCTCTGAGTTTGGAATAAAATAAATAGTTTTTGTCTCCACGCGTAATTTGTTATTGATCTATATGTGACCTAGAATTGCTGCGCAGTTTCACTCTACCCAAAAAATTAACTGAACCCAGTCGTTGTAAATGCTAGTTTTGCTTTCTGTATTTTACCTAAACTATTAAATTAAGGATACGCTAATCAATAAAGTTATTAAATGGTTATAATAATCATATTGACTATAGTAATTAATATAGTATAATAACTATACTAGATATGTTACAAAGAATACATAAGTAGTGTAGCTAGACTTAAATTGATCTAACAGTTAATTCAAATCAAATATGAATGGCATATGAAACATCAAATCATGAAACTCCATCTCTTCGTTTAAGGTCCTTATGCTATTGTTGAAAATATTGGTCGTGTAAAGTTAGGGTAACTTCTTACCTATTCTAAAGGCAAGAGAAAAAATATCGACATCAATGTTCCCACTCTATAGACCCGTCATCAACACCGCATTCGGAAAATCTACACTTAACCAGTAGAGCCAGCCCTCCCATTTATCCTTACACTCGGTGTCCGTAGAGTGGGGCCTGGGGGGACACCCCAGGGGGCGTCTAATTCGGGGGGCAAAAGGGCATCTAGCTAAGCGGTACAGCGCTGATTACCACTTTAACCAAACTTTATTCTTTGTTTTTTAGTGATTTAAGTTTGGTTTGTAGGTGAAAGTAGGGAAAGTAGTTGAAGAGAATTTTGTTTGAGTAGTATGTTATAAGTTTGTTTTAACCTTCTTTCTTTCAGGATAATATTTTTTTAACTTTAATAATTTTTTTACGTTCTATTTAAATGTATTCTTTGATCACGCGGCGTAGTTTAATTTTACGCACAGAGATTGTACCTTAACTTAATAAAGAATCACTAAATTAATTGTAAACAATGTTATTTAATTATTAAAATAAACCAATTTAAACTAACTGGTTATCTAATCTTTTAAGTAAGTTAACAAAGAAAGCAACAAAAACAACATATAATTAAAACACCATACGTAGGGGGAAAAGTTATCTGTACCTAAGCGCCCCCCTTGGGGTGGGACGGGCGTTCCGGGCCATCAGTCTGGCCACGGCAATTCAGATGATGAATTAATCCAACAAATGTGACGGTATCACTTAGCCCTAATGCACGGGTATAATGTTACCCCGAAAATTTCTCACAGAATTCGGGCTTCAGTTTGAAAATCTCTCTCTCGACTTTAATGTGCGACAGTGCTTTGTTTCTTTATAGGGATTATATTTTTGAAATGTCTAGAGGTTAATGTTTGTTTTTGTTATTCACTGTACTGAAGTTTTCTTTTTAAATATAGTGTGAACAAAAATGAATGCGTGCAATTTTTGTAGGAAACGTATGTGAAAAGCGTGTACCATATTTTCACTACTTAAAATGAATTTGAAATAAAATTATTTTAGTGTATTATTTGTGTATTTTATGTGTATTATTTATTGTAAACAGAAACAAAACACACAATGTGTTATAGAAAAGTATGTACCAGGATGTTTTTATTATAGTATTGTATTAATTAATTTATAAATTTATGTAAGAATCGGACTTACAGTTTGTAATGCCCTGATTTTGATAAGTTGGTGTTGAAAGAACCAATTAGATTACATTAAACAGGTCCCAACTAAATTCACACAGATAAAGTTCACAAGAAATCTCGAAAGATGTCGCCACATATCAAACTGAAACTCGTTCCAAAATGTGACTGCGGAATAAAGGTGTTGTTTTAATTACATTATCAGGCCCGCACACGCAGGGGTGGTACCTTGGACCCTTCTCACGGGTTGAAAGACATTCAAATAATAGTCTTTGGAGAAAAGTGGGAGGCGGGCACGATCGTAGAGCTAAGAGTCTACACCATTCATAGACAGGCTGAGGATAAGGGTTTCTACATTATTTTTTTTAAACAGAACCAAAATGGTCACCTTATCAGATCAAATTACTTAAGAGCAAAATTATTCTCAAATATGGTTTGTTATAAATGCTTGCCTTTCACACCGCAGGTCGTGGGTTCGATTTCCTCCCAGGCCAGATAATTGTGTGCATGAACATGTCTGATTATTCGGAGTCTGGGTGTAATTGTATTGGTTGCCTGGAAGAGATCGCTTTTAGCGAGAAGGCCGCCTATTGCATTAAAATTACTGTTGTTTATATTACTGAATTGTAAATTATTTGACGCAATTAAGTGTACTTATTGTTATTATTATCTTTATAAGTATGTATTTACAAAATAAAAGTAGTATATGTAATATATCAGTAATCTGGTTTCCATAGTGCAGGTTCTTCTTAGTTTGACCGTTTGTGAATAATGTACCAGAATATTATTTATAACTTAATGATTACTCAATCTCGATATTGGCATTTAAGAATAATATAAACTAAGTTTAAAGTTGTATCACTTACAACTTTGAAACTTAGCCGGACATTGCATTACCGTTATGTAAAACAGTTAAAAACTTTTTTGTGCATTTTTTTAAATATAATTAAAATTTTGTTAATTATTTTTTAGGTAGAGAAAGCTAAACGGTAATAACATTTAACTTGACTAAGGAATTACTGAATTGCGTGTTAGCAAAACAGAGCTCATTAGGGTGAATGGGTACGCAATGCAAGAGTGATGCCACGTGTATCACCAACGTTATAGGCTACGGAACCCGTTTACTCACCACCTGCTTGCCTGCCGACATGGTAGTGTAAAACAATCACAGCTAAACCAATGACTTAAAAATGTACCTGAGCCTCTATCTGTATATTCTTCTGTCTATGGGTAAAATGTACCACGGCGAGAAGTTTTGATTGCGTTTCTGACTGTCACGCTTGACGGGTTCGATGAATTGTTCTCGGCTGATATGTGCCGAAACGGCATTTGTTTTTATGCGAGGAAGGAAGGCTTTTGTTTCAGTGGGTCAAGTTGGTTAGTGGTATGAGGGTAAGGAGTTATGCCGAAGTTTACTTTGATGGATGTCAAACATTAACATGCGGGAGACACACGCATGTAAGTAGTCAAAGCTATAAATACTTTTAAGCATATGTATATATTTTTCCTAAACATAATAATTACTGTTTCTTAGAGGTAGATCTGTTTTCATCTCTTAATTAGCTTATAATTCCTTTGTATCTAAGATCACTTGAGAAGTATACCCTTTCGAAAGATTATTAATATCGGCTTACAAGCACCGAGACATTACCAGAGATCGCGGGACATACTTATAAAATAAAGATTTTATAGTGATTTTTATGGCCAAGGAAAAAACTCCGGTAAAATCATGGTTTTCGTGTTATATACCCCTTTAATTATCAATTTATTACTTGTTACTATATTGACATTATCTCGTCTAAAATACCGCAGTGTTTCAAGTCAAAAGTCTTCGACTAGAAATTGGCAGAATTGTCGACATCGGCATAACTTGTCATGTGTTGTGTGATGATTTACGGACAGAGACGTGGTCGTCACTATTTATTTATTAGAAGTCTCAGAGGTACTCAAAGACAAATGGAGAGGGCTATCCTCGGAGTTTCCCTGCGAGATCTAATCAGAAATGTCCAAATCCGCAGGCGAACTAAAGTCACCGACATACCCGAAAAATTGCAAAGCTGAAATGGCATTGGGAGGGGTACATGACTCTTAGAACCGACAGCCGTTGGGGCAGAACGTGTCGACCATGAACCGGAAGACGCAGCGATGGCAGGCCTCCTACAAGATGGATCGATGATCATGTGTGGGTCGCTGAAAACCGTTGGATGCGGATAGCGCAAGACCAGCAATTGTGGAGATCTTTGGGGAAAGCCTTTGTCCAGCAGTGGACGTCTTTTGCCTGATATGATTATGATGATGATAGTGGTAATAGAAATGTTTTTACTGTGACCTATTACGATTCATGAGATACAGCTCGCTATCAAACGCACGTACGAACAGAAGTAGGTACAGTAGGGCTTAGTACGCTTCCATTGCCACCCTTCATACTGAATGTTATAGGGTCACTTTGTCTGTCAGACACAGCTGTAATTTAGCAAATATGTATAATTTGGTGACCCAATTACGTATTGCGAAAAAATAAAAAGAAATCTTGAATTTTGGGCCTAAAATAATATAATCCTGCATGACTAAATTATCGAAACTAATACAAAATAAAAGGTTGCTTATGGAATATATTTTTATATATTATCTTAAAAAACCTGCCAAATATTCACATTGTATGAGAACGAAAATAACCCTAACTAAAAGTTCTCAAATAAAAATATGCATCTTATCACTTTAAGATATTATCGATGAGTAAATGTTTTTTGTTATGAATTGTTCCCATGAATTATAACCCCTAATGACAAGTCACGAATTCTAATTGACTGCTTTCTTAATGTGATTTAGTAATGATTCTAACAAAATCCATTTAAGGAGTGAGAATTAATCACTAAAAACCTAGTATCTGGAAGCATGTGCTTCCAGATACTAGCTTCGCAAAAACTGTAAGGTACAACATTAAACTCATTACACGCACACATTGAAAACACTTTAACACGAGCTTCACACACAAACAAGAAGTCCGAAGGGGTACAGTTGACCAATAGTATGCATTTAACCCTTCTTGGGGATTAGAGACGAGCATTGTTTCAAATCTCCGAGTTTCGCTTTTATGTTTGAATTCGGTTCGCCATTTTGCTCGTTTAAAATGGACGGTGTAACAATGGGTCACTATTGTTCGTCGAGAGCGAGACGGACCGAGGCTGCATGAATGTGGCCTTTGTTTTAGCTTTTTTCTAATTTTGCATTTTTTATGCCTCGGCTACGTTACTTGCTTGAGTTTTCAGTTGGTGTCGGGGAATTCTCATGTTGATGTGTGAATCTGAAAGTAATTTGACGAAAAGGGTCAACGTAGATAATCAAAGTTCTATTTATAGCAAATCTTACTAGTTATTTCCCCAAACAAAAGGTTGGGTAACAAAGTATTCATCATTAAGACTAATCAATTATTAATTCAATACTGATATCTGTCATGACCATTCTGGACCGCGTCTTTTTTATGGAAATGCAATTTTTTAGTTATTGTAATCGTTACCGTCCCAAAATCAAGAATTAAGGACATTGAAAACTACAAAAATTATATAACACAATACAACTACTCTTTATTGACACCAAGGTATAATTTCATAGCCTGGTTCATAATTTTAATGACTTGAAACAAAAAACCAAAACGGTCAGGTAAAACCTATTTTTTGTTATTTAGTTACTGACAGAATTTGAAATCGATCCAGTTTTCAAGAAGCCGGATGAATGGGAGAATATGAAATTCAGAATTTGTCAATTTCAGTATTGTTTTATTATTCATTCATACGCGAGGAGAGCAATATAGTCGCGGATGTAGAAATACTTCTTATGTAGTTATTTTTTATAATGTTGATGTTTTCTGTAATGCTTGGAAGCGTCTATTACTTTCACCAGACAACAATTTATGTCAAAAATGTGTATGCGAACTTTTAGAAACATATTTTTATTTTGCTATATCCTTTTCTGTCTTGCCTTTTCTCTCATTTTATGTATTTCTCTTAGGAAGACCAACAGCTTTCAGCGACATTTTAACTTTGTATGTTATACATAACAGAGAGCCATTAATAGGTCTCCACGAATAAATTTTAATTTTGCGACTTGCTACCAGTCAAGCAACTGCAGTCTTAACTAGAAACTTAAGGAAACCAGTTAATAAGACGGGTAGGCTAGTTGTCAGATTCTATCAGGCTAACTATCTGTAACGATCATAAGACAAACGTTCGTTTTTACACTACGATTGTTCCGTGAGGAATTTAAACCGCGGCCTCTCGGGTGCAATAGTACAAAAAGAGTTCGTAAGCTTTATTTTAATGTATTCACTGAAAAACAATCATAGAATTAGCTAATAATAGATAATTAATTGAAGTTTCAAGTTTAAAGCGGGACAATATATAAACGTTATAGTAAAGAAGAAGACCGTTAATGTTCATAATTTAAACTGCTTAAACTCTTTCCAACATATATTATTAATAAATTCTCTATAGGTGCAATGATGAAGAATTGCGGCATTGACGTCGGCGGGCAGTAGAGCAAGTTGATAAAGGTTATGTTAATTACTTAAAATTGAGACATAATGATATAAATAATAATTGACTTACTACTGAATAGAATGGCGGAATCTCTTAGCTTTACCTAGTTCAAATTATAATTTCGATTCAAACTGCACGTAACTAAATATACACACGCAGCTATATCTATTAAATCGAATTACATTCACTCGTTTTTATAATGGAATGCTCGTGCCACCCATTTATTTTTGTTAAGCCCCGATTCCCTAAAACTGGAATTTCTAGTTCCTATTGTCACTTTGTAAAGACCATTTTAGGGTCATAACAACTAGATCATTCTTTTGTGTTTCATAGCCAACTGCGCGGTGAGTTTATGAACATAATATGACCCGTTCTGGTCCAATATTGTACAATTTCGGTAATAAAGTTTTGTCAACTGCGGGCGTGTTGGACCGGCGTTATTGTTGCAGGGTTAACTTTGACAAATTATTAAAAGTTGAAAATAATGTGTGTTGATAGATGATATTGATGACTTTTAGGTTAGGATTATATTTAAATAGATAAAAAATATAAATAAGAAAAGGGGTATTTTTTTATTTAGTAGTTAGAAGTTGTCAAGCAAGTATATGGTCTAGGTGGAATGTGTGTACCGTAGCCTCAGAAACTAGAAACATATAAAAATCACTCACACGTTGTTGTCGACCTCTACTAGGAACTGTTTATTCCCCAGCCAGTAATGATTTTAAGAGTTATTCATTACTTAGTTAAAGTTACGAAATCGGAGACGTTCTCAAGAAAGGGCAGGTCAGAAGTACCCTAAGCCGGCGAGCATGTATGAAGAATATAATAACAGTAATCGAAGCAAAAGAGGTGTGCAAAGATCGTGACAAATGGAAATCCGTTGTCTCTGCCTACCCCTCTGGGAAACAGGCGTAAGTCTATGTATGTATGTAGTTAAAGTTAACCATTAGAATCAGTATGGGGTTAAAGGCAGGGTTTACCTACAGTCCAAGACACCGCCAACTTTTAGACTGAATGTTTTTCATACCAAATAAAGCTTTTTAGCTTATCAAGCTACCCCAAATAAATTAAATAAATTGAAAGTGAACCTTACGCTTTTGTGATAAAGTTGATAATCTATAAAAGAAATTTGACAGATTGGGGTAGGTGGATGTGGTGGCGTCTGTACTCGATAATTCAATAAAGATAATTTACCATCAATGTAAATAAATAAAATAACTGAACGTGTGGTGCAGCGGAAGACAGTCGCCTCGCGACTTCGTGTCGCGGGTTCGACTCCCGCGCCTGACAACTATTTGTGTGACCCATAAATAGTTGTTCTGAGTCTGGATGTAATTTGTGTCCGTCTATTATTGTATAAATAGTATCGCTACACAGGGATTAGATTCCCTAGTGCACGCGTTGTCTTTTTAAAGACTAATGAATAATTTTCAATCGATAATATAAATAATATAGATATTTATCCTGACCATATAGTGCGTGGCGTGGCAATTAATCATTGACAAGTGCACCAGTAAAAGTTTGAACCATCGAAACAAGACTTGCTATTTATTTAAGTGACCTAATGACTAACCTCATAAAAGGCCTGCGTCTCTGCGTATTAATAATAATAATATCTGGGGACAATGTCACACAGATCATCCTAGCCCCAAACTAAGCAAAGCTTGTACCATGGGTACCAGGCGACGATATACATACTTATATAGATAGATAAAGACTTATATACATAGAAAACATCCATGACTCAGAAACCAATATTCGTGCTCATCACACAAATATTTGAACTTACCGGGATTCGAACCCAGGACCACCAGCTTCGTAGGCAGGAGCACTACCAACTAGGCTACGGTGACCGTAGCCTAGTTGGTAGAGCGACAGTTTTTGCAACTGTCGCTCTATTAATGTAGAGCGACAGTTGCAAAAACGTCTCTAAAAAGCAATGATCCTCTCATGCATATCCCCGTCAGTGACCGCCCAGAGGCTATGTTCGAACCCCAAAGGAGGACACCTCCGGCGCGGTTACTTGCCCAGTTTGTAAATTTATTTGTTAGACGGCACGAGCCCACGTTCACCTCTATTACTCGGTGTAGTAGTGAAAATTTTAATAAAATGCAAAATTTTATTATAATTATTTCTGAAATGAAGTTTCCAATTAGCTGGAAAGGTCATTTATTACACATAATTCATTAGTAACATATAAATACATACATATACATTAAAAATATTTTAATACAATTTTGCACATGGTACTATTCTGAAAAAAAATCTGCGTTTGTTTAGACAATTATAGCACACATTTTTCGTAATGTAACTGTATGTAGGTCTATTCTAGACAACAAATATTACTTACTTCATCTGAATAAATCACAAAACCGTATCACAGGGTATTAGAGACAGATCTTTCTTCCAATATGAATGACTGGGTACTTCTAAGTGCTCGACACATATTTATCGAATCCAACCCATCACTCCTAAAACCTCTCGACCGCATAACTAGCTCTCCGTTCAAGCACTTCGATTAAACTGATCAATCCAACTATCCAATCATCAGAATTGCATAGTAATGAGTCCAATACGTTGCCAATTTGAAGCTTTGTTCGGTTTTAAGGTTCGGTGAGTACGAACTAGAGCACCTGAGACACGGTACACGTCTTTCATAGAATTTGCAGTAATTACCACAGGACCGTCTTAGAGCGGCCTTTTTAAAACAATTAGAAAAAACCTTCCCGTTTTCAAAGGATGGATGATGGATGGGGCGCATTGGATCCGGTGGTAGCATTAAAGCGCGACCGTCGTTATTAACATAAGGTCCGTCATAATAATATCACCTTAATATAGACAGAACCATTGCCAATATGTATTACAAATATTAGACTTAAACTAGATAATTAAACTGAAACATAATCTCTTGACAATAACTTGATACGAGCTAGCTAAATATTAGGTCTTTACCTATGAAATTGCCGTTCTGCAGTACTGGCCATTTCAAATCAAAATAATTTTTGTTTGGCTAAGAATTCTAATTTCAAATTAATTTTATTTTAAAAACATGGATTCTTTTTTCCAAAATTAGTCATTTCTTTATTGATTAGTGTTACATTTTCATCGCATTTCAATCTTTTTCGTCATCATGGATACGTTAAAAATTCGAGTAATTATGGAATATGAGTACCGTCGTGGCAGCAACGCGGCACAAGCGGCACGCAACATCAACGACGTTTACGGAGCTAACACTACAAACCAACGCACCACCTGTTATTGGTTTGCTCGCTTCCGTTCTGGAAATTTCGACCTGAAAAATGAACCTCGCGGTCGTCCGAAGACTTTGGTCGACAATGACGAATTAAAGGCGGTTGTGGAAGCTGATGATACACAATCTACGGCTGAATTAGCAGCAGCTTTCGACGTTAGCGTCAAAACAATATTGGTCCATTTGCGTCAAATTGGCAAGGTAAAAAAGCTTGACAAATGGGTGCCCCACGAACTCAATGATCGCCAGCGCGAAGTACGCGTCGAGACGTGCCTTGCACTGCTCAACAGACACACAAATGAAGGAATTTTGAACCGCATTGTTACCTGCGATGAAAAATGGATTCTGTTTGATAACCGCAAGCGCTCAGCAAGTTGGTTGGATCCTGGTTCAGCACCTAAACAATGCCCTAAACGAAAACTTACCCCTAGAAAAGTGATGGTCACTGTTTGGTGGTCTAGCGCCGGTGTGATTCATCACAGCTTCTTACCAAACGGGGTGAGCATTACTGCAGATGTGTACTGTGAAGAACTGAGCACAGTGATGGAGAAGCTGGCGCATCTCCAACCAGCATTGGTCAATCGCTCGTCTCCGCTGCTCCTGCACGACAACGCGCGACCTCATACTGCACAGCAGACGGTCTCCAAGTTGCAAGAACTGGGGTTGGAAGCTCTCCGTCATCCGCCCTACTCACCAGACCTTGCGCCTACAGACTACTACTTTTTCCAGAATTTGGATAACTTCTTGGCGGGAAAAAAATTCAATACCCGAGAGGCAGTACAAAATGCCTTTGAAGAATTTGTTGCCTCCCGTCCAGCTGATTTCTTTAAGAAGGGCATCAATAAACTGCCACTGCGATGGCAAAGATGCATTGATTGCATGGGTGATTACTTCGATTAATACAAATAAAAAAATTCATGAAAAAAATTCGTTTAAATTTTTTCATACAAAACGGCAATTTCATAGGTAAAGACCTATTATCATTGCTGTTATAAAATAAATTTTATTAATGTTTCAATACTATCAATACAATGTGTACCTAAATATCTATGTTACTAGAAATAATAATGTAGGTATACAACTATAATACTACAAACATGTTCTGACTATTTACAAGCGCTTTTTTTAAAGTCTACGTGAATAAAAACCTTTTTTATTTTTTATTTATTAAAGGACTAGTTATGAATTCAACTGTATGTTTGACTTTTTGTATGTATTTTTTTTTTTTTTTTTTTTTCTAGGGACTATGTCACACAGATCATCCTAGCCCCAAACTAAGCATAGCTTGTACTATGGGTACCAGGCGACGATATACATACTTATATAGATAGATAAATACTTAAATACATAGAAAACATCCATGACTCAGAAACAAATATTCGTGCTCATCACACAAATATTTGCACTAACCGGGATTCGAACCCAGGATCACCAGCTTCGTAGGCAGGAGCACTACCAACTAGGCTACGGTGACCGTCGCCGTCGTATTATACGCGATTTCTCCATTGTATCTGAACCATTTTTGAACAATATTTTTTTATTTGCTGTGATATATTTTTTCTGTAGTCCAATAATATTTTATTCTGTAATCCAATAATAATTTTTTAGACGTGCAGAAAGGTGAAGAAATCCGGCAAACGTTTCGGACGCTGGGGCAGAAAGCTTGAATGGCGTCCACGAACCGGAAGACGCAGTATGCGCAGGCCCTCTAAAAGATAGACCAATAACCTTGTGAGGGCCGCTGTAAACATGGATTCAAATGCATTAATAATATAAGTACAAATAGGGACATTTATGGGGCTTCACGTCTATGGGACGCGCCTCTTAAAGCACTCGCTTTACGGATTCTATCAAACGAGTCTTATGAACGAGACCTTATTAATTAAAATTATCACGCTGTTTCGGCTACAGAAGGTTATAAAGAAGCTAACGAAAATGTACATTGTTATTTTTATCTTCGCTAAAATTAGTACTAAATATCCACCAAAAATTGGGTTTTATGTACCTACTGGTTTTATTTTAATGCTATATCTAAAGTATTATTGATACAAGTCAATTCAGCTTGAGATATAATAGTTATTTCAGAATAAAGAAAGAAATATTATTAAATGTAATTATTAAGAACGAGAATTTGTTTTTTTATTTCTAAGCCAACGTAATAAATTTTGACTAGTCATATTATTCTACGAGTTATATTAGTCATACATTTTGATTAATCCGAAAATGTTTTAATCCGCCCCACGTATCACATAAATATAATATATATAGGTACATACATAAAAATTTTATTTATTATGTAAAGATTTACTTAACACATATTAGGTACAAAGATTATACGCCTAAGTGTTACAAGTGAACTTTAAAAGGAATAAAAAAATATTTACAAAAGCTCACCAATAAGGATCCTCATCAAAGAGTGTAAATTACCAATTAGTAGGCCCTTCATGGTGATACTAGTTAAGATACTGAGGTGATTAGCTGGAGTAAAAAAATGGTTCCGCAGAGCAAAAGTCATCTTATATTTCGTGTTATTTTATCAATTGCTTATTAATTTATTTATATACAACATGTAACGTAATTAACTCATGACCTCAGTCACCCCAATTAGAATATTATGTTGTAATCATAATACATACACTGAATTTTTAATTTAACATATATATGCATTGTTATTTACTAAATTAATTTCTTGGAATAAAGTTTATTTTTCTTTATTTTGTATTGAATAATGGAATTTGTATGCATACTAATAAAACTGCGATTATAAAGTCTTATTACTTTGACTTACGGTCCATTTCAATTTGTTTTGACTGAACAGGGTGAATATGACAATAATTTCCGTAGTTTTAATTAATTTTTAATAAAAAATTACCTATATTAAAAATGATATAAATCGATTCAGTAAACGATTGTGAACAAACTATTTTCAGGGTGTGCGTTAATTAAGTTACATGTAGTATAAAATTTTACATACAATTTTCAAATAGGGAATTTTAATAGGGTTTTCTTTTCATTTTATATTAATTGTGCATGTCATTGTGTGCTTGTACTAATAATATTATTTCGCAACTGAAACTAAATTCGCAAAAAAATAATAATAAACAAGAATAACAAAAAAATTGCAAAAATACGGCGGTTTAAAACTCAACAAGTATTTGATGTATATCTGAGTGAGCCAGTTCCACGCTTACCAAGAGGTAAGGTATAATATTTTTCCTCTTCACAGCTGCCCGACCGAATAGAACGTGAGTTTGTCACAGCTCATTGAAGAATTGGGGTGTTTAAGCAACGGAGGAGTGCTGCAAACGGTTGTCGCCTGACCTTTTATCATAAAAAAAATAATCACCACAAAATATTCCAAGCCGTTCATTTAGTTTGAATTTGTCACGAAATATACAACATTAGATGGTTCATATATTACTTTACTGGTATTTTATATTAGTCTGGAATCAGAGATACAATTTCAATACAGTTTAAAAAAATATTTTAATTTAACTTAGATACCTAGTGAATTCAAAATTTTGTCTACTTATTATTAATAAAAAAGAGATAACATTACTAAAGAGGCATAAAGAAACTGTATTACAAATTTAGAATCGATCAAAAACTTATAAAATGAGCTTTCTTCAAAAGAATTTAAAACTGGCCAGTATTTTTTGAGTTTAAGAACTTTATACAAAATATCACTAGACGGTGTTAATATGTGTATTTTCCTTTCACATTCTCCCTGTGATTCCTAAAAAAGCTATTGCCTGTTACTACACCTTAATTAGCAGCGGCATCACCAAGTGGTCGGGAATTGCCACTTTTTCCACTATTGTGGTCCCTTATCGCCTCTTGCGCTATGTTGTGTCGATGTGCCAATTAAAGTTCATTGCGATTGTTGGAAAACCTTTTGATATAACCTATAATTAACGCGGTCTGAGATAAGTAGCTCTTAGAGTGCTTCGTATAGCATTACTAATCTAAATGTATTTGATGTTTAATAATGTTATATCTATTTATGATTTTTTCTATGTATATTAATTATTGTCCTATATTATAAAATGTACATAATCTCCCTATCTTAAGTGGGTGTATAATATCAGTGTTGTCGGGTAGACTGACAAAACTGATATTCCTACTTGTCCGTCTAATATTCCTGAAAATCCTGTTATTAAAGCAACAGACTCAGCTTAAGTTGGACCCCCTGCTTTAAAGTATAAGAGTACACTTATATTTTACTAAAACATGATTAGGTTGGCTGACGTTTATTTCTTAGCACAATATTTTTGTTGTCATAAATTTACCAACTCAATGAATTAAATGCATAATATCTGAGGAGTGGGGATTTGGTGACCTTAAATATAGGTCGAAAGCCTAGTTTGGGCATCAGAATACCACAATATTTCGTTTATAGATTAAAAGTTATATAACTTCTAACCATAACACAATGTACAGATGTCAGAACATCCAGCTACCCCTATCACTCAAATTTATTTTATAGATTTTCGACTTTATCACAAAAGCATAAGGTTCACTTTCAATCGCGAAAATTTGACATATTGGGGTAGCTTGATGTGCTGGTGTCTGTACCATGCTATACTATTGTAGACAGAGATAAATAATATTGATTGATTGATATTATAAATATTCAAACTATATTTAGTCCATCGATATTTTCCCACTGTCAGTCCATTTTTCATAAAATGGTTCAAGTTTTCTTCTTCCACAAATACAATTTTAAGCTATACAAACAGGTATATAAGTACATTTAAATATTAGACTGGAACGAGTAAAACATTCGGAACAATCAGTCTGAACCTGACGAGAGCGCTCGCTTCGATAAAACCACCTATGGTTTTAAGAAGCGAACGGCACTTAAGCGAGAGAAGTTGATGCAGAATGGTGCAATGCAAGGTAAATATTTACTTTATACTCCTTATGTCTACGTCTATAGTTTACCGTTTAACCGTGGACTGTGGTCTTCGGCTTAACTTCTATTCATCGGTACAAAAATGTGTTATTGGGACTTTTTTATTAAGATAAATTCGGAATAGTATGCACTCAACCTCTTTTCGTTCTGTTACAACCCTATTATGTCAAGCATGGTGCTAACAGGGATGCCTTATAATTAATAAATAAAATAAAAAAGGTTTTAATTCACGTAGGCTTTAAAAAAACGCTTGTTAATAGTCAGAACATGTAAAGTTAAGTAAACATAATTATTTCTAGGTACATATTATAGATATTTAGGTACACAGATTGTATGAAAACGTCTAAACAGATAAATAAAATTGGAGTGTCTGTTTGAAATATTGAAATAACCGTTGTTTACTACATGTATATGAATATATATACGGTACATACACCACAATAACATTTTTTACCATTTTTGTCTGTCTGTCTGTTTGTTCCGGCTAATCACTGTAATGGCTGGACCGATTTTGACGGGACTTTTATTGGTAGTTTGCTGATGTAACAAGTAGTAAAACGCGGATGAAGTCGCGAGCACAGCTAGTTTAGAATAAAATTTACTTTATAATAATAATGGTATTTAGCTCATTATTTTAAGTTTTTAGCTATATTTTATTTCTTATTACCGAAGGGTTCAGTCTATATTAAGGACGGCTACAGCCAGGTCTCACAGAGGCTTTGCTCTAGGTTCAAGTTCAACCGATTCGTTGCGCTTGGAGGTTCTACCGAATCTCTCCTCATATTAAATTACTGTTTGTTTTTTATTAATAAATTAATTAAAAATGCTTTTATTAAATTTTTCAATAATAAAATACTTTTGTTAAATTTTTAAATTAAAAATCCTTTTTTTAATAACGTGGTCTTTTTTAACAGTACGAATAAGCTAGTCATCCCATCGGTTTATGAAAATGAAGGAATAGAAAATACAACCATATACTTCACTTAGACTGCCACCGTAGCCTAAATTCAATTATATATTACAATTCAACCAGGAGTAACTACACTATATTTTTTATTTACTATGATGGATTTATTTAATGGATCGTTTCATATTATGTAGCATTTTGAAATTTTACATTCTAAGGCTTATGGATTAGGCAATATTGTATAAATTACACATCTTTCTTCGAGCTTTAGTTATTAGTTACAAATGTCGATTAAACAACTGGAAACCTATAATAATAATAATATTAATAACTATTACTAGGATACATTATATGAAGAATGTTGAAGGAATTTATACTTACTAGTCTAAGCTCCGATTCTCATTTTATAAACCAAATTATGACATTTTGAATTTTACCAAATTTTCTATACAAAAATGTATTTATTCAAGGTATTTGAATAGCTCTTTTTGCCACAAAACTCCACTTTACATTTATTATATAACATACTTAAACATTATTTCATCATGCAGAGTGACAGTATATCATTAACATAATAAAATAATTTTACTAAAATAATAAATAACATCTTTTTCTAAGGTCTTCACTAGCTCCTTATTGCATACTGCGATCCATCGGAGCGAGCTGTCATTAAAAGGCTTTTAATTCTTGATGGTTCCACTCTCCACGTAGTCGATACACGGACTGAAACAAACATTAAATCCTTTCAGTATTTGCAGTTTTTACTCGATACTCGCGAGAATGCTTCAGTTCTACGGATGAGTTAGAAGAGATTATCAGTTAGACGAGATGGAGATTAAATGGTTTCAAATAAATGTGTTATCTGAAAATTGCGATTGTAAATAAACGATTTTTGTTACGATAACGTAAAAATTAATAATAAATACATCAACACGCTTGATAATCAATAAATCATCACGATCTCAGAGCAGAAAAGGGGTTAATAAACATTACAGTTAGCAACACAGCATCATCCTCATCATATCAGTCTAAAGATGCCCACAGCTGGACAAACGCATCCAGCGACTTCCAGCGAACCTCACAAGATCATCGGTCCATCTTGTAGGGGGCCTACCCACGCCGCGCCTTCCGGTTCGTGGACGCCACGTAGAATAAATTATGAAAATATTTGATTGTGTTTCGTGAGTTAGATTTGTTGTGTGACGTGCCATTAGATCCTAAATTGTAAAATGCTGAATTTCGTAGCTGTTACCGTAGCAGCGTAGTAAGCGTTGCAAACGCTCCGTGGCTACAACTTTTAAATCTAACAAAATATTTGACTTTTTCATTTTGCTTAAATCACAGATTACAGTTCACCCGTATTTTTCCTGACGGTAGACATGCTAATATAGGAACATGATCTTTATAAAAGGTCTTAGTATAAATAGTGTGAGACACTCAGTAACTGAATCTCCACATAAAAAAGAATCACTCGTAGATAGTTATATTTTTAGGCTTTCATAGAAAAAAGCTAATAGCTTGTCGCCATATTTGCAGGTAAGGGCAATTTTTGTAGTCTTTTCTCCTGCTTTATGTAAGTTAATAATGCACACGATATATATAAGCGCTAAAAGCATGTGGTTGTACTCTTATACCTCTACTTTGGATAGCATAGGGAACGTTTATCGTACCAGTCTTAATATAGGCCATAATTATTGGAACGAAGTTCCTTATCGCGCCTTGTGAAAGGGGGCTAGACGGAAAAAATTCTTACTAAAAGTTGTCACGACACTTTTTGCAGCTGTGCGGCGTGCGCATATTTTTGGCTGTCTCTCTCTCTCTCTTTCTCTCTTATATTTGCTTTGCTTTAGCAAGCCAGATGTTTTCATTTCTATTTCGCATTGAACAGTGTGGTGTCGCGACGATTATTTTTGTTGAGTGTATACAGGTTTTTTGTACATAATAAACAATAAGAAATAACTTCGTTCCATCCGGGTGTCCCTTGATACCTCTCAAGTTTTAATGAATAAAACTTAACTAACAGTGAATCTTTACTTTGAGTCAGTTAAGTATCACCTTCAAATATGGTCGAATATGTGAACTGTCAATAGGTTTTAGATGAATAATTAGATCCTGTTATATAAACTATGTTAATTTTAGTTGACTATTAAAATATGTTAGTAGTAATTAATTTTAGTTGATCATTATAATATGTTAGTTGTAATATTGCATGCCTGAATGTTTTAATCTGACCTGTTGCTGATGTATTTAACGCAGTTAAATGAAAGTATATAATAAAAATTGTTAAAATACCAAATCGTCGACTTCAAAACTAATAAAAATATATAAGTCCAGTAAAGAAAGATACTAATCTAGTTAATTTTTGTCAAGTTTACCCTGAGCCTATTATGATTTCACTGCTTTGCCGGGCAATAGTCGCGGACGGGAGTCCAAACCATCTAGCAAAGAAAGCCACAACCTAAGTAATATAAACACTATTTTGGGTGGTTTCTAACATGGAGATGCATGAGCCGTTTGGTTTGGATAGGTGGTTTATGTAACTATCGCTCTACGTTATGACGCAGAGACGCGGGCTGCTTATCTAGTTATTATTCACACCCATGACTAAATGGAATAAATATATAGAATATTTTAATCGCATACTTTTTTTACTCCAGTTCTCACAATAAAATTATTAAACCACTCAAAGCTTAAAAAAATCTCTTAATAAAATCCAACGCGTTTTACAAGAAAACGAATTATTTTCCTACAATCTACGTCAGGCAACACACCATACAACCATCTACGGTGCATCATTTTTCCTTTGAAACCCATAATGCCAGGGGCTTTTGTAGAACCTCCGTTGACATGCAGCGGGCTTTCAATGCACTCGAATCAGCTCATTAAAGTCTCTCCTCCGCATCATTTCCTTCAGACATCGTGGTTGAAACCACTGTAAATGTTACATTGTTGGAGCCTTGTTACTTTAATATATTGTGCCTTTTTATATCTGAACTGTATGGCTTAATCCCTTTTTAAATGAGGATAGTAGGACATAGTTAAGTCTCTGTATGAATAACTATTGTGGGAGCAGTTGGCATGTTAACTAAACACTAATTAAGTCGCAAGAAATAATGAGAAAGTTAGTGAGTAATTTTACGGTTACCGTTGAGATCTTTGGTACGCAGGGCTACATATCAAGCTATTCATTTCCAACATTAGCTGACCTGTTATTATATAGAAATCCTATACAACGCGAGATCAACTTATACTGGAAATGTATATATAGCTTGATGTGTAGCCGTGTGTACTAATAGAAAAACCACTTAACTTTAAAATTGTTTGTTAAGCTTTTGAACTTTACAACATTACAATTACGCGAAAGAAATAAAAAACCGTTTGTTTTGTTCACGGCGTAATTATTATTATAAACTACCACGAACCGGTGGTATAATATTTTAATATACTAATTATAACTTTTGTTTTATACTTTTAAATTAATTTTAATGGTTGCTATTAAACAGATTTGTAATTAAACAGGTAACAATAATTAAAAAAAATATATCAGTTTATTTAGCTGATATTTTTATTTTGCACGTGTGGCGCAGCGGATAAGACCGTCGCCTTGCCGCTTCGTGTTCGATTCCTGCGCCGGTCAACTATTTGTGTGCATAAATAGTTGTTTTGAGTGTGGATGTACTTTGTGTCCGCCTATAATGTGTTTGTAAAATACCCCGCGACACAGGGTTTAGATTACATATCATATCGGGCGTCATCTTTTAAAAAAAATATTACTACTACACTAACCAACAGGGCGTCGAAAAATTTCTCCGCATCATCGGGAGGTAAAGTGCCCAAAAGATTGACCACATTGCCACGCCGTATGGCACTGCTGTGATTCTTTGACCCAAAAAAAGGCCAGCTCTCTGGTCACAGGAATCGTCGATCAGAAGTTTCGCAATTTCACGAAACAACAAACGTGCATTATTGTAAATAATTCCATTTTCTTTATGGTTTTTAAACTGACATATTCTACACTGTCCTTTTTAATTATGAAAGTAAAAAAAAATTTAACACTACTCTCGAAATATTTTGATTTGCAAAACTTCACCTCTTCAAAAAACGTTGAATTTATTTTCTAATACAATATCCCTTTTAAGAAATCTTAGTCATACTGGGAGATATCATGCAAAGTTCGAAACTGTCCTTTAAAAAAGTAACCCAAAATGGGCTATAATTTCTAAACGTTAAAATAACCAGCACAAAGTAATCCATATGGGAGACAATCCTGATTGGCAGTTAATTACGTGTTGTAAATAATTAAACTTTGTTTTTTTTTATACGAAATCATTAAGGATCACAAAAATCATGCACCTTAATTTAAAGAAGACCTAATACAAAAACCACATCCCTAGCATACGCTTTAAAAAAAACAAAAAGCGCGTCAATACAGTCAAACCAAAAGAACAAACTAGCTAAGCCAACAAACAGGCTGTACTTTGTTTCAGACTTTTCCGTTTGCTATGACACTTTGTGTCGACTCACTTTTTAATTAGCGTATTTTTCTTTGTGGCGGTCCCGTGTAAATTAGCCTCAGAGATGTGAAGCACGGCAAAGCTAGCTTCAGAGGAATGACGCACTGTCATTGCCCTAGTTTTATAGATGAAGCGTTTGTCTGCACATTAGCGTATTAGTTGGGGAGATATGTTATTATTTAATAACGTTTTTCTTTATGGGGAAGAGATCTTTTTCGATAGTTTAAACCAGCATTCATTTCATTTTAAGATATGTCTATAATATAGCTAAACTATAAATTTCGATAATTAAACTTAAACATAATCTTTTTGACAATAACTTTATACAAGCTAGCTAAATATCATTGCTATTATAAAATAAATTTTATAAATGTTTTCATACAATCCGTGTACCTAAATATCTATGTAACTAGAAATAATGATGTATACTTAATTATATTACTACAAACATGTTTTTACTATTTACAAGCGCTTTTTTAAAGTCTACTTGAATAATAATCTGTTTTATGCTGATTTTAGTTATTGTTTTATAAAATTTTACAAGTTTTAAGTCAAACTAAACTCTGTATAATTACTTTAACATCATCCACTCAAGACTAAAATGATATAAAAGTTAATATCACTGAAAGATTAAGAAAAACTGATAACTTAGCACGCTTACGCATCAACTCTTGGCAAAATTCAGTCTCTATTTTATAGGCTATATTCTGCCATTAAGAGCCGATTATGCGTAAATATTTATCATTAAAACACCGTCATAATTCTCAACTATAACTTTGTATCGCGTAAATTTCGAACAAACAACGCTAACACTACCCAGAGGCATTGTAGCACATTAGAATTTTAACTTCAGCAGTTTCAGCGGCGAGAAGATTAACAAATCCCAATCACGGGAGAGATTCGCGTATTCATACCAAAGTTTTCCGCCCAGGAGCGGGACATAAGATACAAATACCCTCAAGTATGATTAAGAGGGAAATATAGAAGTGTGAGGGTACAGTACATGGGTCTGACATAATGATATATTAATTTCTGTCGCGAGTTCCTATTGTTTTGGTAGGTATTTTACGATGTGACGTATGGTCATTATGTTTTCATAGTTTCATAAAGACGAATTCAAAGGCGTTACGGCGTGCGTTTAATGATAGAAGTATTATGTGGGTGATAAATCGCGTTACTGCGTATGTATTGTTCTACTTGTAAACGTCTTATAAATAAGAGATATAGGAATGTACAATATATATACTTCCGTTTGCCTACAATTTTAATAATTCCTGTTTGACTAAATTTCAGAAAAACAAGTCTAAATAAATTAATAAACAGGTAACGTTTGTGAGTTTGTGACCATGTAAGAGGTACTCTCTGGATCTACTGAACCGATTTTAAAACTATTTCACCAAAAGAAAGCTACATTATTGTGGAGTGTCATAGGCTATGAAAAATTCCAAAATTTATCCCGAAGTATTACGCGGGACAAACGGACAGGGACAAAATATTTATAACGCGGAACGAAGCCGCGGGCACTGCTAGCTACTACATAACATACTTATACATAGGTATCTACTTCGATAATGAATGAATTCTACATAATATGAAACCGTCAACAGAATTCCAGTTTAATAAGATAAGAGAGTAAAATTCAAACTTGTGGGATTTGTCTCAAACATGCATAAAAAATACTTGAATTTAAATAATTCAATACCTAATAAATATCATTTAATTTCTAAATTATAGTTGTAAAAAGCCATTTTATTATTAGCTAATCTATATTTTACAATAAATATATTACATCTATATCGAATTTATTAGTTTCTTATGATTAAGTCAAATCAACATGTAAGTAAGATACATCATTGCAGGTTTCTATGCTCATAAAGATTAAATACAAATTTACTAATTTCAAGCATTTTTACAGAATACAACTTTTACAGGATAATCAAATTTGACAATAAAATTCTAAATACATATTTAAATAATAAATGTGGGTTATATGTGCTATTATATGAGATAACTGTAAGTTTATAATTTTGTGTTTCTCCCTATTCCATAACAGCTACACAAAATTTAAATTGCAACCTACGTTCACTCGATCCTAATAACCAGTGATATTGATATTCTTATGTGTCCCTCTAATTACTGTTCGCATAAACATCTTTGATACTTAATATTATTCACTATATATACTCCAGCTTTAGATTACATACCCGGTAGCATTTAAAAATATTGTTAGTAAATATAAATTGCTCACACTAAAATTAAACATGAAGGTGCATCCATCTTCGCATCATAGGGGACGGGAACCTATCTAAAAACACACTTAGGAGAGTGTCGCTGCTGCCACGGATAAGTACCATTAATTATTATTGTAATATTCCGCCAAAAAAAAACTAAACCCATTAAAATAAATATGTGAGTACACACGGCTACATATCAAGCTATACATTTCCAGTATAAGGTGATCTCGCGTTGTATAGGATTTTGGATACAATGAGAGATCAGCTTATATTGGAAATGTATAGCTTGATATGTAGCCGTGTGTACATGGGTATCACAATCTAGCAAGTCATTAGTAAGATGACGTCATTATAATATGAGGGGGATGCTGGTAATTAGCGTTTCCAATGCACCCTTAACATATGATGATGAATAAGATGCAAGTCACTGATACTATGGGGGTTCATGTAACCATTTGGTTTGGGAATATAAATAACTAACCGTATAAATGGCCGCAAGGTCTAAGATTCTTCATAGAGAAACGAGAGAATAAACAAGTGCGTAGTGTCAAATAATAATCGAACCTATATTTGGGCTGTCGAAGAAATATGGTACAACACCAATAGCTTCTAGGCTGCAAAATTATTCCTTATCTATATATATAAAATCAATTGCTGTTCGTTAGTCTCGCTAAAACTCAAGAACAGCTGAACGGATTTATCTTTCTTGGTCTTGAAATGTTCGTGGAGGTCTCTCGTGGAGATACTCTCAAAATTGCTGGTCTGATATTTACCAAACATAGCTAAGAACCACCGCAACAAAACTGGCTTTCAAATTGACAAAACCGCATCGAAATTGGTTCATTCGTTTCAGAGTTACGATGCTTCAGACAGACACACACAGACAGACATACTTATAACACCCCTCTTTTTGAGTCGGGGGTAAAAAGGGGCGAGTGTGAGCTCTAATCGTCTAGCAATATAAAACTACAAACTAATTACTTCTACTAATAATTTGGTGTTCGAACCTCGACTCTGGCCGGTTTCTAACGTGGTGATGCATTAGAGGTTCAACCGTTTTAAGAATTAAAATACATTGTCCAATTTTAACAGTAGTTCGGACTTTAATGTAAATGCTCAAAAAATACATTTATGGAAATTTGTTTGTATTTTTTACCTCTTAAATATGTATGTGTATGTATGTGTTGCTCAACTTTGTTATAATTTGTAGTTAGCATATTTATCATTAGCGAATAAATAATTCAGAAACTTTGCACATTCACATTGCCATAACACTAAAACACTCCAGCCACCCATCAAAGCTCAATATCACTAACTTCGCATATTAATTACATGAAAATCAACATAAACAAACACCTATTCGGAATATTTCACTAGATATCCGACATTTCTTATCCTACCCACTTAAAACATTGGAAGGGCAATGGGTCCTCCGAGTGTCATTCATCAACAACTCGGTTCTAACTTTGCATGTACCCAAAACCTCTTATTATTTGCCACCCTACACTATAAAATTGGACCAAATGTGTCCCAAAATTCAAAGTAATTTTAAACCCTATTTCGTTTTGAAATAGAGTTGTAAATCAATTGGTACTGTGGCTTAAAACACAGTCGTTTTAAAGCATTAATTATCGCGTTCGGCCCCAGTTTTAGGGTAAACCCTTTAGGAAATTTTCGTCCCTTGCTGGTCACCCCTTGGTGGTCCAAGCTAGAGTCATTAGTATGCGTTATGTAAACGAAGGTATGTCGAAAAGGTTCCGTTTAATTTCGACGATATTTGTCGTTTGATATGCTAAGAATGACGATGGTACAGTTTGGGGAAATTAACATTTGAATTTATATGAGTAACTATTGTAAAAGGCGTAACAAGGGTGGAAACGATTATTCATTTATACGTAACATCCACTAAATATAGCGGTTTTATATACATTTGTCAAATTAAATTAAATCAAAAAATAAAAATTCCTAATGTTATCTACTTCCTAAAAGGTGACTTGCTTTTAACAGTTTCAGAAATTACTATTGGTTACCAAAATTATTATTCATGGTAAATAGTAAACAAATGGTACACTAATATTATACATAAAGTAAATTTGCGAAACTTCTGACTCTTTTTTAAACATGAATACACTTATTATTAGTTAATTAGTAAAACCATATATTTTAATTTGGCTAAATAGAGAAGAATAAGTTAATTATTAATTAGAATAATTGATATTTAAAGAATGAATAAAATAAGTTAGTTATTAATGAGGAAGTGGTAGTATATACTCCCTACTCACACCAATATAAATAAAATAGATGGATACCAAACAAGTTATCTGTATCTACGAAAAATCGTATAAAACGTTATTTTAGGACACAAAACCATTCTCTTGATCAAAAATGGAATCTTAAATGAACGCTCTCGTATACGTCTATCATGAAGACTTTTCTATAAATGTATGCCCTTACTCAACTATTAGTTATTTCAACTAATCAACATACTTGACTGTGACTACAAATAGTTGTGACGCTTTCTCTAAAATGAAGGATGATTTACCTCAGGACGCTCAAATAACTGCCCTATATATAAACCATCACAATACCCACATTAATGTATTCATTACAATACCATGATTATTATAATCATGTGTCAAACCAACAAACACCATACCTGTGCACACTTGAATGCGCTCCCTTCCCGGTTTATGCAAAATTAGTTTTCCAATACAGAAACCCTCTAAGCCATATTAGCTTATCTTTCCACTTGGCACGCTATAAATTGGTCAAAATCTCGTTGGCTCCTCGACTTTGCTACGTATTCCTAAGTGGTAGGGTAACCAGGTCTTACTCTTGGTGTAGGATACCTTTCAAATGCTTCCATAAACTTTACCTACCATTAGACCATAACCATTAACATTGCCGTTCCATTTTTAATAAATTCAAATAATTCCAAAACCAAAGCCTCTAAATTATCTTCTTTAACTTGAAGGGTTCACGAATTTTGAAAAATGTTTAGAAATATTCTTGTAGAATTTGTGTTCTTAAGCATTACTCCATGTTACCAAAGGACAAACCTATTTAGGGGACGTGAGACACTATCTTTTTTTATATAATAGCACTTGCAGATAAAATAAATTCAATTAAACTTGTGGTTTTATAAATTATTAAACTAAAGATACATACATATTTTACGATACATTTATGACCTTAAATGAAATAACACAATGTTTAAAATATTTAGTTTGATTACGCAATCTATGTGCCGTTGTAAATCAAGTTTAGTAATGTTTTTAATATAGCTTTTAATATTAAAAAGACATGCAAGATACCCTATTAGCTACATCTATTATAAATATGATAGCCTCATAATATTGTAAACTGTAATTATGAAATCCAATAAATCATTTTATTTTATTATTTTAAATACTCGCTATATTTTGTCATCAGACAAATGCATACTGTCCTTAGAATAGCTACTCTATATGCGCCCTACATTTAAATCTAGTGGTTCTAAGTACTGGTTATCGCTGTTCTCAATGTGTACCGGGTAGAAAGATAACATCTAACTAACAATATGTTCTATTATTGCTAATGTAGCAGTTTATGTATTACATAGATTTATTACTTTTCACTTGTGGGGCCACGTTTGGAGATGGGAAGATATGTATCATGGTATAGTCAATTGTATTCGATTGTTTTGAATTTGCAGATTCATTTGGATTATGTAGGTCATTCGTTCTACGAATAAAGTATGCTAATTATAAATAAAATATTATATCCATTCAAATAATTTACCATGAACTCTATAAGGTTAAGAAATAAAAATGTTGGACTAAATGGAGACCCTATAAATATTTAAGGAAAGATCTGAAAGACAAACTGTTCTATGATTTTAGTATTATCTTTTAAACAGGTTAACATAGTTCAAAGTGGAAACATTAAATCAGCGAATAAATTAAAATATAAGAATTTATTAACAATAAAGATATACGTCGGAAAGGACCCATTTTTGAGACCCCGAATTCTTATGTTTTAATGTTTCCATTTCGAACTATATTAACGTGTTTAAAAGATAATACTAAAATCATAATACAATTTTGTCTTTGAAATCTTCCTTAAATATTTATAAGTTCTCCATTTAGACCAACATTTTTATTTCGTTAATCGTTAAAGAAATACATACATATATAACGGAGTTGATGACAAATTATTTAAATGGATTACATTTTATTTTTAACTTGCGTACTTTATTTGTAGACCGACTGACATACAACTGAAAATATTATTATAATAATGAGGCCTTAAACCGTCAAAATAATTATTGCATATTTTTTTATGGGGCCGAACCACAATACCATATTAGCCTCACAGCGCCACAGGCTAAAATTTTTAACACAACAAGTTTCATTATCAAACTAACACAAAACTAAGATAAGACTCCCCCTACAAAGTAATCTTTACACTCCCCAAAAGCTTCGAAACTTGGAACAAAGTTGGAATAACTTTGGAAGACCAAGGGCTGTTTAGAAAGGACCCCAACTTGGCCCAAGCCTGAAATATTAATGTAGTTTCGTAGAATCGTATATGAGAGGTGTATGTGTAATATGCTTTCTGGGTATTTGCTAATGGCTTACAGTCCGGTTAATATCGATACGTATCTATAGATTTAACGGGCCACTGCTCGCCTAATATTTAGTTGGAGTTTTGTTTTGAGTTCAAAACTTCAGAGTTCCCGAGAGATAGGAAGCAACGTGCTTTCTTACTATTATTAGGCACTTATCGGAGAAGTTATATTTGAGTCTCACCTAACTTTAAATTCGAAAAGATGATCTGTTAATATGGTTGATCAAGTACACTGGTTTAAACTTAGGCATAGCCACAGCCTAAGTTTGATTTAAAAATAAAAAAAGGGTATACATTTTTTCAATTTATTGAACAAACTATTTTAAATTATAAGTTTTCTATATATACGTCCCTCGCATAATACACAGGGATTTTATGCGAGCGGGAGTTCGCTATTTAATGTTAATTTATAGACAATATTTTTTTACAGTTCTATAATTTATCAATATTATGTAACAGGTATTTTTTTATTTTATCTCTGTAAGATTGATTACTAACTTAATTACTCACTATGTTTTCTGGTATGCTGTTAAGAACATTAGGTAGTGAGTATCTTCTATATATAGAATATATATATATAAATTTATATATATATATATATATATATATATATATATATATATATATATATATATTCTGCTCCCAAATAAATTATTTTGTTAACACACATGATTGTAATGAATCTTAAGTATATTTTATTATAAAAAAGATTCATACTAAGTTTTCAGGCCGTGTTTCTCACTATTGTACCCTATCGTGCAGTGCATGATAGAGCAGCTATCTGTTCTGTCATGCACTGCACGATAGGGTACAAAAATGACGATTCCGCATAAATGTAATATTTTTACGGAATAAATGATTTTTGACTTTGAAACATATATTTTATTGTGTTGGCGTAATCATAAATTAAGAATATTACCAATATTCTACCATCAGTTGATGTATATTTGCCTCTTCCTCTTTTATGATTTCCATTTTAATCTTATATTGAATCGGTAATAAGTTACAATATTTAAATAATTCCTTGTAATTATCAGGACACATACATTTTATATTCTGGGTAACAATCGTTTTCAATATTCGAAGCTGTAATAAGTTTATGTTTTTTATCGATATAAGTTTTGAATCTAAATCATGTAACGCGTAACAATACTAGGTATAAATGTTTAAAGCCTTATCATGAAAACTATATTTAAATAAAATTATTTTATTCTATTATGATACACATAAAAAGATAAAAGAATTGTTGCGTAAATATTGCCCTTTTACTTGCAATACAAAATACATAGAATGAAATTCTTATTTGAATTGGATTTCGATTATATTCAGTTACCGCAAAAATTATGCCTAGTAAGTGTAAAAGTTTAATTAAATCCTTTTACTCCAACATTAAATGACACTAATAGGTATTATAAAGGCGAAAGATTGCGAGTGTGTGAGTGTTACAGAGTGTATTTTTGTTCCTTCCTCACGCAAATACTACCGAACGGATTTTGATAAACCGAATAACATATAGGCTATAATCTATAAAGTTTAACGCGAGTAAAACCAAAATGATAAATAAAATCGAAATTATTTATTAGCATTTTGTTTTTAAGTATCAATCAATTTCCTTGGTTTTACTACTGGACATCGTAGCTTCGCTAGGTACTCCGACGCATTACTTCACTATTGAAACTATTCTCCTTCTAGAATGTCGCGTAACACCGTAGCCCTGTCAATATCTACGTTTTATACACTATACTACACTAATTTGAAGTATTGTACAATCTCAATAATTAATATTCAGAATAATATGTAGTAGAAAAAATTGCGAAATGTGTGTCTAAGTGGTCAAAACAAAAAATGTTTTTTAAAGTTTCTGGTACTATAAGATTTAATAAAACCTAGCCTAGTTGGTAGTGCTCCTGCGTACGAACCTGGTGGTCCTGGGTTCGAATCGAATTCGTAAGTGCAAATATTTGTGTGATGAGCACGAATATTTGTTTCTGAGTCATGGATGTTTTCTATGTATGGTACCCATAGTACAAGCTTTGCTTAGTTTGGGGCTAGGATGATCTGTGTGACATTGTTGCATACATTCAGACATATATATTATTATTATTATATATTATAATAAAATAATAGTTTGAAATATATAAAGGATTTTTGTGGCAATGTTATCATATAATTTTCTTTCCAACTACTCGTCTCCCAATTATACTTTCAAGACTAATTTTTTTGCTTCGTACCTAATTGAATTAGAAGGCGTGGAGTAACTTTGTACTTGTTTAATTTCTTAGATGCATTACTTTGAGTTCTTGTTTATGACAATAAAATCTCCACACGCATCTAGCAAACACTACGCACACATAGACACAGAGTAATGAATACCTACATGAACACATATGCCACACACGCAAACAAATTGCACACAGCCGCATTCGTCGGGCAAATTTTCAACATGGCACACGAAGTTAGGGGTGGACTACACTCGTGTCCTTCCTTTTGATTGCAATTAATTCGGAAACTAGGGGGGCGACGGCGGCGCGTGAGGTGGGGCAAGGGAGGGAGGTAAAGGGTTCGTTCGGCCAATGCGCAGGGCCGAACTTAGCAATGAATTGTTGGAGTTGCAAAGTTGGTACAAGTGTTCGGTTTAGTTAGCGGTCTTTAGTTCTAGTTTTGTTTCTATTGATTTGCGATCAAGTTTTTGAGATGTTATGAAATTCTAATGGAAGCTGTATTATTTCAATGGTAAGAGAATTTCTTATTAGTCTGATTTTGTTAGCAATACTTATATTTAAGTATCAAGTATTAGTACGCGAGTTTGCTTCTTATTACCTTTTTAATCAGAGTAATACCTACGTACTTACTTGATACAAGTATAAGAATATTGTTAACACAACACAACTAAAAACTTTTATTTTAATATGAATTAATTTCTACAAATAACTTTATTGAACTAAGTGGTGAGTGTACATTGCTATTATTTCCGTTCTTCGTTTAATCTTATATGTATATAAATAATAACATATAGGTATATTTTCCTCATATTGCTGGAAACACATATGATATTACTAACGCGTTACTGACTGTTCCCCCCTCCCCGATAAGTTTTGGTGACCTTACTCACACCTAGAAATATAACATTAACATGATAATATTTACCATCCCACCCTGTCTAACTAAGAGTTAGTGATTCGAACAAGAAAATCTACTGAACAGATCACAATAAAATGTTATATGGTCCTATTTATGACCTTGAAATATATAAAAATATTTTTTTTAAAAAGGTTTTTCGCAATTAGTATCAGATATAAAGCTTGATCACTCAGAAATATTATCCCACATCTCGCGGACGTGGTTGCGGCGACCGACAGCAAAAACTTGTAACCCAAATGTCAATCATAGAAAAAAAAAACTTGTGTGTACTTATGTACACGCGTTAGAAGTTATACTTCTTAATATACAACTTGAACATAGTTATCAATTTTCATACCACCTAGAACTAACGTCATGCTGTTATTTTTACGAAGCGCGCGCACGATGCGCGCGCATCGTATAAATTCACTCTCATACATTTTCATACCACCTAGAACTAACTTCATGCTGTTATTTTTGCGATGCGCGCGCATCGTAAAAATTCACTCTCATACCACCTAGAACTAACTTCATGCTGTTAAATTTTTTGGTGTCGGTGTGCGCGCGCATCATAAAAATTCACTCTCATCATTTTTCTCCATCGCGCCAAAAGAAGTATAACTTCAGAAAAAACAAGGTGGTGTCTTCGCATCCTTCCCTGCCCTCCAAACGGTCTAGTTCACCATTACCGGTGAAAAATACCCAGACATTTTTATCCCGTACTTATAACCTGTTAGGGCTGTTTTCTTTTTGTAATTAGTGACTTGGGATATTACCGAGCTGGTTCTATAGGTATCTACGACGCGGAACGACAAAAATACCGATATATTTATTTATTTATTATGAGGATTCTAGATGGTATTGTAATAACTCAAGAATAACAGAAAGAGAAAGCAAATTGTAATGGTATGTAACTACTATGTTAAGTTTTCGACATTTTCACTGTGTATTTAAACAGAATATTTAAGGGTCATATAACTCACTTAAGGCACAAAATTTTTGTGAACTATATAACATAAAAAAAAATTAATATAACATTGTGTGTGATCTAGATTTGCTACCGGCTTTAACACGGCTTAGTTGAGTAACTAAGTCGTGTTAAAGCCGGTAGTAAAGAAACAAGCTGAATTTGTCTCGCTGGATCTTCTCAGTTGGGGTGCATTGGATCCGGAGGTAACATTAAAGCGCGACCGTCGTTATAAGCACAAGGTCGAATTTTTACCTTAATATAGACAAAACCAGATTCAGAAAAGACCTAGAAACATATAAAATTTAACTATAAATTTCAATAATTAAACCTATAAATAATCTATTAGACAATAACTTAATGTAAGCTAGGTAAATAGACGCAGCGTGAAGACAATCTTCTGCGGGTCGCGGGAAGCCACTGTATGCGGGCAGCGCAGGGCCGGTTTTTGTGGAGATCCTTGCGGGACATGCTTTCGGCTGATATGATGATGATGAAGCTAGGTAAATAGTTGTCCTGAGTCTGGATGTACTTCGTGTCCGTCAATTATATGATTGTAAAGTATCCCGCGACACAGGGATTAATTACTCTAGTGCGAGCGTTTTCTTATAACAAAATACTTTATATTTGAGTAGTTCAAAACTTGATCCAAAATACATTCACAAAAATAATACTCGCTCGCAACAAAAGACTAAAAACATCCCTTCATATCACAATACACCTTTACTTGAATAGTTAATTTTAAATGGCATCTAATCTCAATTGACCTTTGATCCACTGGACCATAAGTTACAGCATCCCTCATCTGACCTGGCCGGACCAGAGTAATTTGATTATGGTCATTGGTCAATTCATTTGACATTTGACCTATCTAACATGACGGTAAGCATACAGCATCCCCTTACTAGTTACGTCTGTTTAGATGGAACCGGTTCTAACTTGATCTCATGAATATCTCTATTAAAGTGCCATATAGGGTCATAATGACAAGTGAAGGCTGACAATGGAATAAATAGGAATTAGTTGTAAAATCTTGTTTTTCTTCAGTTTTCTGCTATTTGTAATGGGGTTAGTTCCGACTGTACCTAATCTGTACACACGGCTACATATCAAGCTATACATTTCCAGTATAAGCTGATCCCGCGTTGTATATGATATCCATACAATTAGAGTTTAGCTTAAACTGGAAATGTGTAGCTTGATATGTAGCCGTGTGTACCTACCAGACTTATTATAAAAATAATAAAGTTATTTATTCAAGTAACCAAGACTCATTTTGTTAGTATAACATTAAAAACTTATTCTTTGTTAGTAAGTTGGTCTAGCGGTAGCGTGTTCACCCGCAATGAACGAGGTCCTGGGTTCAAATCCCGGGTCGGGCCAAAAGTGATTTACTTTATTTTTATTTTTTTACGTAAATTTTCTCAGCATCAGCCCTAAGTCTGAGAGTTGGCGGTATTATACCCCCGTGCCTCGGAGGGCACGTAAACCAGTCGGTCGTGGACCTGACCTCTTTCCGGTGGCGTCCCTAGGCGTCCCATCGCATCATGAGAGTGGTGGAATAGTAAGTGTTTGCGCACACACTGGTGCACTATTATGTCCCACGCAGATAGCTAATCTCTATTGAGACTGGCCACCGAAGACCGAATTCAGCTAGGAGGACATTATTTTATAAAGATGTTTCTGCATTTAGTTTGCTGTGAAAGTACTCTGATTATATTGTGTGGTATACCGAGTCTTTCGTTACTTTCATTTAACTAAAAAACACTGCTCATTATTAAATAGAGCATCTTGAACAACCCTATGGCTCCTATTTCACGAAACGTCTTTGGGTGTCAGCATCTTTGTGTGAGTGACATCTCATAGCTCGAGGTCAAACGTTTGACCCAGCTTAGCGTGAAGACGGACGCCGCCGGACGCTTCGCCTGCCATTGACACTGCTTTATTTTTAACTCAAATAATTTGTATTTGCAATCAATGGAATGAAAATTTTGTAATACACAAGAATAATGAATGTTTAATTCAATATTATTTATGTCAAGAAATATCTTCCTTTGGAGACGGTAGCCCCGATACAACACTTTATTTCAATAAGTATTTTCTTCAGAACTATCTTATTACGAAGTTAGATTTTGAACGAATTAAGAGATAAAAAATAACATACTTGATAAAAGTAACAATAAGTATGAGTAGAGTCTAGTAATCACAGTTTTTCGGAAAAGCTTACGGGACGGGACGGTGACTAGTTTCATTATGTAATATGATAATAATATCCTGGGATATTATTCGATCACGGCCATCTGATTCGAAACTAAGCAGAATTACAAACTAAGCAGTATTACGGAAACCAGATAACTAATATACTACATATACGACTTTTCTTTTGTAAATACATACTTATATAGATAATTACACCCAGACTCAGGACAAGCAGACAGGTTCATGCACACAAATATCAGCCCTGGGTGGGAATCAAATCCACGACCTGCGGCGTGAACGACAATTTACCAACCACACCGACCGGTGTCATCAATTATAAAAATGAGGTATCTGTATATTGCTGGGCAACCTATTTTACAGCAACGACACTTTTGGTTCAAGTTAACAAAAATCGCCAAACTATAGGTATTCTAATAAATGATTAGATGAATCAGATCAAAATCTACACAAAAGAGACGGATACGTTTTCATACAATATTGGGCTCGGATGTAAAAAGATAAAAGTGGTGTCAATTAATGGGTCTATAAATTATCAGCCAATCACTAAAAAATCCATGGATTAATTCAATCTATGAGCAGAGTTATAAAAGATTTAGTCTTAATAGAGAGGTTATGTACCAACCTATACTAAACAGCTGATTTTTAAGGGCAATTGCTATTTAATAGTTATCCGTGTCCAGTATGTTAGCAAAAGTCGTACAAGTTAAGCAATATCAGAAGTCCGTAGAGAATGCAGTTGTCGAGGGATATACCGAGTGACCGATCATAGATTAAGATTCAAAATCTGTCACCCATGTCATAGATTAAAAATATAGTTGCCAATTACTAATAAATCGATTTGAACGATGACCGATATTATGATATTTATTTATTTTGTTGATATTTAAATCTTTCCATTACGACATTATGTTAAGTTATTTAATAACTATTATAATTAAATCGGTTACCTGGTGTCTGGTGCAAGAGGATTTATATTACATTGTTTGAACTCATTAACGTTAATCGATTATAGTAATCAACAACCAATTTAATTCGTGACTTAAACTTATTTTGCGATTTCTCGTTCCCCAGATTGTAAATTGGGTCAATTTTTTACAGTTTGAAATAGAAAAATGTAACGCTTTTTCTAAACCATATCTCAACTTATTACAGTCAGGCCCAGAAATCCCCGTCTCCTTTTACATCTAATCACAATAGTAGATAGCAACGCACCCATATAAATTTATCTGCCATATCTCAAAGACAGTTGGGTACCCTGGGGCAGACTGTTCTAGCCAAAACAAACTTGCGTACATTCGTTACAATTATGGCTTAAGTCCCATTTAACTGAGGGTAGTTTTGGCTCGGACGTGATTTTAGCGCAGTCGTTACGTAGCGAAAATGTTAGATTCCGAAAACTATTTCATTTCATTTGTGAATTTTGTAAGGAAAGCATTATCATGAGTAAGTATGATTATTGAGTTGGGATCTCCAATCTAATATTACTACTACTATTTGACAGGATCTTTTACTCAGTAGTTAATTTCTCAATTCATGAAAAAGCTTGAACTTTACGACTCGTGCTATTTTAAGAAATCATATATGTAATGGAAATGAGACTAGTGACTGGGTATGGTCATACAGAGTAGTTTTTTTTGTTTTTTTTTTAAAGACAACGCCCGCACTAGGGAATTGAACCCCTGTGTCGCGGGGTACTTTACAAATATTGACGGACACAAATTACACCCAGACTAAAAACAACTATTTATGGGTCACACAAGTAGTTGTCCGGCGCGGGACTCGAACCCGCAACACGAAGCGGCGAGGCGACTGTATTAGCCGCTGCACCACACGTGCAGTCCAGTTTAAAAGGTAGTACTGTAGTAAATATTATACGAATGTATAGGGTGTTAACTTATCATAATATTACTACGTGAAGCAAATACTTATTATGAAAATTACGCGGACGGCGGAGTATGAAATTTGGAACAGTTAGGAGTTAGAGGAGTGCAGAAAGCTAATATTTTTATGTTATACTAGCTGACCCGACATACGTTGTCCTGTCTTAGCGATGGCCATTTAATTCGAATTGATATAAATTATTAAAAAAAGTGTATTTATTATTCTAATGCTTTATGATATACGCCATTTTCCAGATGTACGGCTAAGTGAACTACAGTAGGGTGTCTTTCATGTATTGGAAACAAAAAAATACGCCACATCGCCTCGTCTGACATAGCGTCCCACTTTGAATATTAGGCGTAACGGCTCTGAACTAATCGTGATGTACACTAAGAAATTAAATTTTATTACATTCTCTTTGATTATATTTGAGCACGCATTCTATCAATTCTATGACGAATAAAAAAAATGTTATATTAAAAAAGTTTATATTGTCCAAAGCGCTAAGGTTAGATTAGAAATAATATTATGTGGTTGTTAAGTATTCTTAAATTTTCTTATTTATTGCGCAATTTATTTAATTTTGTCTTTAATAAGAACCTTCTCCTGACAATACCAAGTGACAGGGAAATAGGGATTCATTTTTATATATATAGATGTATAAGCAGTCAATTATTTTAATAATAAAAAAATTACACACTGTTAAAGCTGAGAACAGAATAATATTATTTGTTTTTAATGTCTAAAGTCTTTGACAATATAACCTTAATGGCAGAATTTCTAACAATTGCGATCTCTAGTGTTTGTAGTTATGTATAAGATTGGATAACAGTTACCAACGCGATCAAATAAATAATAATGATATTAAGTAAAGTATTTTTTAATGCGAGGTGTAACGTAGTTAGTGGAAACATTTAAAACAGCAAAAATTTATTGAAAAAAAAATGTATATAGGAATTTCATTAGACCATTGAAAAACGAACCTAATTAATATATTGAGAAGTGGTAAAACGCATATAAATATTACATAATAGTAGTATAATATTTCCTATATTATACTACTATTATATCTACCACTATTAAATATATCCCAGTGCAGGGAACGCTTTGGAGCAATAGTAGTTTTGCGAAGTACCTATGTATATTTATAATCGGACTTTGGAATCTCCAAAATTGACGTGAAACCTTTGTAGGTTGTACTTTTAATTAGCATTTGTACTACACTTCGAAAATATAGTGAGATATCAATTCGTTTGTATGTTTTTTGGTGTGTATTATAACATGTAATAATTTTATTAGGAAGTTTTTTTTCATATGACACTATTTAGTAAATGTTGTTCAAATCGGATATGAATTTTAGGATTTATAATAATAATTATGAAGTTTGCAGTTAACAAAAGATTTATATAATGTATATACTATACCTACAGCATAATTACTGGCTGAAATTAATGTATAATGAAAAAACTATTTACCTCTACATGATAGGAAAATATCCTATCATTATTGTTTTAGACTCTTTTTAATGGGTATATTATGCTTATTTACATAAAACTGGCAGGCAGTAATCGAGGCAAAAGAAGTACCTATGCAAAGATCGTGACAAATGGAAATCCGTTGTCTCTGCCCACCCCTCTGGGAAACAGGCGTGAGTCTATGTATGTATCTATGTACATAAAACTGATAAGAGAAATGTGACAAACAATTTAAAGATAAAACTTACGTTTAATGGCAATAAACGCGCTCTTTTTCTACAACCTTAACCTTCTGACATAATATATAACATAATAACACGTAACAGTAATAAATAATAATGATTTTAATATGCTTTGTGTGTCGTTGCTTCTTGGTCATCGCTTCCACCATCAAATAGCAAATATCTCAACCTTCTTATTCTTCTTATCTACTCAAATTAATTTAAATGTTTTCTTAATAAAATACCTACATTTAATATTTTTGGGATAAAATGTTTAAGTATAAGTTAGTAGAACTTACAACTTATACGGAGAGAGATTCGCGTGCCCCGACTGTTCTACACTGCGCGCCGCAGAGGTAAAACCGGCGCATGGGCGCCTCTCCGCCGCTTAGTAGAAACATATAACTCGCACTTCGTAGATATAGATATTTATTCACTTTCCAAGTGAACATTTAAAAGAATTGATTTATTAAAATAATAATCAAAATTATCTTATCACGCTCCTCATTAAATCGTGTGAGTATTCTTAAGCTTTTCCGGACATTGGTGTGGGTTACACGTTTATACGTGCTTTGTCTGTCTGCTTAAACTTATGTATGACTGAATGAAAAGTGTAACTGTTTGATGTCCCAATAAAACAAAAAACAAAAATAAAAAAGTTAAGTTTATAAAATATGTAACTAATTACGATTTTATTGAGTCGTAATCCATTAATCATTTGTAGACATACACTCACCATATGCACATAAATACACACTGTCCACTCCAGACACACGCACACAATTACACACTGTCACGTATGTACAGGACATGGACCCTAACCACAATGGCGGGACAGAGCATGAATACGTTCTAACCCTTCAGGTACATGCGGCAATTATTCAAAGAGAATAGTGTAACAGAAAGGATTGTAAGGATTGTTTGACCTTAACTTAAAACGTCCTTTCACCATGGATTGTACGTACAATTTTCAACTTTAGTCGCAAAAGTTTAGGTTGAAATTCGGTGCAAAGAGGAATAAAGCTTGTTGGGGGTTTTTGGGGTTCATATTTCAGTATATTTAGAATATTTATACATTTGTCCATAGCGGCACGGACTCGGATGAGACCTCAGCCAGTACATAATAGGTACAGTGATTTAGTACGGTGCTGCTGGTGATTTTAATGTAATTAGTCTGGCCGAATGTTACCGCCATTCTGTTTGTTTCCCGACAATGCGGAAACGTAATGCTCTTTGAGGGAATTTCGCAAATTTGGCGAGAAAGCTAAATTATTTGCGGAAATAAATAAGGGAGTGACGTTGCCTTCTTCATGACAGTTGTGGTTGGTTAAAGTTTGTTATTTTAGAAATCACTTTCATAGTCTTCAAAGTACATCCAAATTGTTAAAAATTTGGGACATACTTCTCTTTGATTTGTATACTGCATGTTAAAATCTGTTTCTTTATTAATACTGTAAGCACACTCGCAGCTGCAAGAGGTATTTCTGTACGGGATCTAGGGAGATCTTCTCAATAATAACACATGTATTCACAACCAATCACTTATTTTATTGAGATAAAATTAGATTCACAATGTTTACTTTAGCACACCATTTTTATAACTATTGACAAACATCAATCAAACGTAACACCATACTTTTTATTTGATTCGAATTCTATTCTCATTTTAAAAGCTATGTTTAGTTATTTTAATAAAATGACCAGAGCTACTAGCTATCTTGATAAAAGAGGTTTTATTCTATAGGAGGGTAGGTAATATCATAACATCACCCCCTCCCCAAAAAAAAATTTTGGAAGTCTTGAAACACTTCCAAAATTCTGTTACCTTCCTACATTATAACTGTCTACCTATGTTGGGAGTTATCAAATACATAGGTGCAATAAAAAAGAGTAGAATTGAACCCAGGACCCACTGAAAGTCTAGCAAATGGGAGTATGAGTCCGACTTGCTCAAAGTATAAAAAAAAACAACCAAAAATTATACTTTCAAGGCCCTAATTCTACTTTCCTAACACTAGCTAAACGCTACCTAATTATAGCTATCCTAGCTAAAATAAAATATTAGTCAACCTTCACACACAATAGCTTCAATGATCATACTTGGTCCTATCACCAAGTAAAAGTACAGAAATAAAAAAAAAATGAAAATAAATTATTACAACTTTTAACCATTTAAATAAATCATAAATTAATGATCTGAAATTAATTATTTTAAAAGGGCAAACTTAATTATAACAACTGGTTAAAAGTTTAATCCAAATTAAATTATGACAACAGTTGACCGTTCAACTAAATTATTAATGATAATCTGAAATGATTAATTAGAACAAGTGGTTAAAAATTAATTGAAGCATGTATAAAAGTTGGCTAATGGCTATCCTTTTATAAAACCTAACTGCTAAACTATCCAGAATAATTGATAACAAAAAGATATTAATCTTATCAATCAAGGATGGGGTTCCAGAGAGTCAGGACCATGATGGAAGATCATATACCAACCAAGATTAATGAAAAATAAATATCTCATTTATACCAATTAACCTACCCTATCATCTATTTGTCCCCAGACATGAAAATAAAAGTGTTAGGTAGAACAGAATACCCATCAACATCATGGAGTCCATGAGGTTCTCCCACATCTATAGGCTACTATGTGCTAGATGTGTGATGCAAATGAATAATTAAATTCTATCACCCACTCTTAACTATTGACGGAAATATCCCCTTAATCTACGCTTCACCCATTTCCTAACTCCCTATCTCTACCTGGATATTTACTTCTTGTAAATCCCGTTATTCATTTTCCGATCTTCCATCATGTCCATTGTGGTTGTACTGGAACACCGCCCCTGGTCATCGTTGCTCTCGTACGCTTCACATGAAAACAAAATTTATGCGCGAAAGTATATTCATATATTTGACAAATAAAATAAAATTGTAAGTATAAACATTCTCATCAGTAACATAAGTAAACGGCTTATGTATTCTACCACTGCCATAACAATAGCAATAAAACTCGCAGTCTTATCGCAGCGCCATCTATCGGGTCTATTAACAAATCTAAGTCATCGAAAGACATTTGATTGGGTGCAAAAAAAAGTATCCAAATAAACATAAAATTAAATTATTGTTACTAAAAAAAATAGATAGAGCTTGGTAGTAGAATGGTGAATTTAAAGTTTTATTTAATTTTCAAAGTTATAGTAATTTTTTTTTATTTTTTTTTTTTTATTAAAGGCTAATATTTAGTAGTGGTTCACCCTTAAACTTAAGGTAAAAAAAAAATATTCGCCAGATATTCATACAAAATTTTATGCGAATCGGTCCAGCCGTTTCGGAGATGTTTGGTCGCAAACACCGTGACATGATAATTCCATATTTTTGATGTAATCTATAAATATCGTGTGTTTTCTGGCATAAACAACATAATAACAGGACTTGGTTAGTCTAGGAGGCTTTCATTGCTTCTCCAGACAATGAACATCCTGTGTGTGTGCCCCAAAAATGACTCTTTTCAGGGTAACACCTGATAATCATATAGCAGCGCCACTTATACATCATCACCACCAATTAAATACGTCACTATAAGTGTGATGACTATAGTCAATCATAACAAATAATAACATTATAAAAATATTTAGGCTACACCTATGTCCAGTAGTGGACAACTTTAATATTATAATTTTATGCTAATCGTACAATGTTAAATAAAAATAACGGAACAAATAAAATAACTCTCATTAGACATAGGAGCCCAGCATACCAAGTATTTATTCAAATCTCTCTTGTCTGGAATGATTTCATTCGATCGACATGTACTGTGTCGGATCTATTCCGTCCAGGCTTTCGTACCACATAAGTGACATCACTTACGCGTCTAACCACCACCCATGGTCCTATAAATAAACATTGTAATTCGTGGTTCTTACCAGAAAATCGTCCCGAAGAGCGTATGATAACTAAATCTCCCGGCCGGAACTCTCGCCTTGTTCTCCTATCGTAATTGACCTTTTCCTTGTGACGTACCTTAGTTATGTTATATACCGCTTTTGCCGTTAAATTGCCCAACGAAGTGACCTTATTATCACTAACTCGATCTCTCTTTCTTTCATAGACTTCGCTATTAATTACTGGCGAAGAATTCTTATTTACTACAAAATTATTATTCTTACCAATCTTCTTGTCAACATTTTGGTGACATTTGACATGACTGTCAGAATTTTTTTCAAAACAATTAAAAACTCTTTGGTCTTGGTAAAAATAGACCACTTCCGTGCCAATGACTATTCTACTCTTAGCAAAATCCATGACAACAGCATTCGCATTCAAAAAATCTTGTCCTAAAATTAAGTGGCATGCAAGATCTTCTATGATATAAATATTATTACAAAATTCCTTACCGTTAATATAAAAATTAAATTTAGCTGTTCCAGTCGTATCGATCGTCCTTCCATCAACGCCTTGTATAGAGCCGACTGCGGTTCCTGTCGAACCTAATCCTAATCTACGCGCCATCGTTCCCGACATACATGTCCGTAGCTCCCGTGTCTAAGAGAGCTGGACATGAAATGTTCTTATACATAACCCTAATATACGGCATACTATTTCTAAAACTATTAAAAAGATTAAATACTTCCTTTGTTTGAGCGCCATTTTCACACGTCGCCACGTTCTGCTGACTCGAAACTGCCTGATGTGTGACGTTCAATGCCGCCGACGTCCTTTTCCCTCCCGGCGTCACATATCTTGAGTTGGCTGATGGTTGGCGTTCTGGTCCCGTTTGCACATGTGGTGTCGGGTAACGCCTCGTATTATATGATGGTGTGTAGAACTTATCATCATCATGTGGCTTTAAATCTTTCATATCGTAAATATCTTTTAACTGTACAATTAATTTCTTTAATTGTTTTTTATCTTCTATTAGTGAAATTGCTAGTTTATGTTTGTAAAATGGTGCCGACGATTTAATAAACTGTATAATAAATTTTCTTTCATCTTTTATTTCTGCCTTGAAAGCTAGTTCTTGTAACCTATAAAAATATCCTAAAATGTCTTCATCATAGTTCTGTCTCGTCATATAAAATTCTTCTGTATAGTCAATAGTTGCTGGAAATTCCTCTAGAAAATACTTTTCAATGTCGGCAAATTCTGTTGCCGTATCTACTATTATATTGTAGAACGATAACGCTGCTCCTTGTAGAAAAGACGGGATGATCGCTACTTTTTCTTCATCTGATAATTTTTTCACAATGGCAAATCTTTTAAATTGTTTGAAAAACTCCTTCGCATCTTGTTTCAAACCATTAAATAACTGTAAATTCACGCTTGTCGATTCCATAGTTTCTTGCTTTTCTTTTTAGTTTTCTTGTATAATCTCTCTCCCCTTTGAAAACTTCAAAATCTTTTCAAATAACCAAAGGCGCCTACCACCATGTAAGCACACTCGCAGCTGCAAGAGGTATTTCTGTACGGGATCTAGGGAGATCTTCTCAATAATAACACATGTATTCACAACCAATCACTTATTTTATTGAGATAAAATTAGATTCACAATGTTTACTTTAGCACACCATTTTTATAACTATTGACAAACATCAATCAAACGTAACACCATACTTTTTATTTGATTCGAATTCTATTCTCATTTTAAAAGCTATGTTTAGTTATTTTAATAAAATGACCAGAGCTACTAGCTATCTTGATAAAAGAGGTTTTATTCTATAGGAGGGTAGGTAATATCATTACAATACCATGCGTGGTTCGTGTAACCAACGCTAGCGACACACATTGCATTACTCACTTGCTGCCGAGTGTTTCACCTTCACTGATGAGCAGTATTGAGTTTGCTCACACACTTTTGTAGTGTCAGCCAGAGGCCATTTTATGGAATATCGCCATCCATCTCATACTTTAGTGGGGCGTAGATGTCGACCCAAGAATATGGTCACCGTAGCCTAGTTGGTAGTGCTCCTGCCTACGAAGCTGGTGGTCCTGGGTTCGAATCCCGGTAAGTGCAAATATTTGTGTGATGAGCACGAATATTTGTTTCTGAGTCATGGATTTTTTCTATGTATATAAGTATTTATATATCAATATAAGTATGTATATCGTCGCCTGGTACCCATAGTACAAGCTTTGCTTAGTTTGGGGCTAGGATGATCTGTGCGACATTGTCCCCAGATATTATTATTATTATTATCTCCCAGAGAACGGGCAACAGCGACTCTCTGTGTAATTTGAAAATAATACTGTGATCGCCAACCCGTGTGCCAAGCGTGGCGATTATGGCATATCCCTCCAAATGATGGACACATCTGCATTGCAGAAAGCTTTTAAGGAGGCCTTTATACAGTAGTAGACGTCCTTCGGCTGACATGATGATGATGATGATGAATTCAAACTAAAGGTTGAAATCTTGCTACTACAACTTTCTCGCATATTACAAGCTCAATAGCTGCACTAGATTATTAATGTGACCCATAGGGAGGAATAGGTCCAGCTATGTCTTTAAAAAATCTTCACTATGCGGTTTATACCGACTTACAAGGCATTGTGGAGTTGGATTTTATATCTTTTAACATTAAATAATCAAGACTGGAATTGTTGAAAAACAGATTTACTAAACTCAATAATTAATCTCTTATAAAAGAAGCGGCTTCAATTGTTTTTAAGACAACCGTTATAACAACTTTTTCTTGTGCTTCAATATCGGATAAACCGAAGTAGGTAAGCCAAGGTATGAAATCAAAAGGGAATGCTCTCTAGTGCGGGTTAGTTCCTGGTCTTATTTGTTAGGCGGCTTAAGACTTCGGTCATCTACTGAAAGCAATTTAATAAAAATAGTATTATCATAATCGCTTTACAACAAAAGAGGAATCGTATTACTTACAACAAAAAAAAAATTCCAGTTGAATCGGATGTAGCAGTGAAAGTCTGTAAACGTAAAGATAAAAAATATATTATGGTTCAAGCTTATTCGAAAACTCCTGAAACAGTAGATTGCATAAAACCTAATTTCTAATTTAATACTCATATTGAATTGTTTACTGTCAGTTATGGTTAAGCTGTGCATTCACTTTTTTAACCGCCTTCTAAAGGAGGAGGTTATCAAGTTGATTGGTATTTTTTTTGTGTATGTACACCGATTACTCGGAGATTTATGATCCAATTTACGTGATTCTTTTCATCTGTTTCACATTAATTCACATTGATCTTTAAGTTTATTTCCGTAGGTTAATCTTTAGTGTAAGAATTTCATTCCAGTGTAAGTATGTTTGTAATATTAACCTTTATTTTGCTTAAAGCTTGGCACCAACTTCAACCCTCCATTACCTATTGTAGCACAAACAAATAATAGTATTTCATTAATATTAAAGGCTTGCATAAGAGATGTATTAAATCTAATATTAAAATAAACATACATTTATTCATTTAAATGTAACTGTTAAAACGTGTAACTATTAAAACGAGTCGCGCGTGTTCACATTCTATCGCACCGTGTATCTTCTAACCGTGGTTAGTATGGAGAAGGACGTTGTAGTTCTAGCGCAGAATTGAGAACGTCACTTCGGTAACACGTTTAAATAAACTGCAACACTTTTTACACTAGATACAGGTATGTAATATGTAAGTATCAATCTATTATAGGTATGTATGTATATAGTAGGCTATTGTACTGAGTACCAATGGGTACTGTTAACATAGTTTAAGTATACCGACAACTGCACTCTTAAATAATCCCCATTATTATCCATTCTTTGATTGTCTGGAAGAGATCACATATTAGTGATAAGGCCGCCAATTGTATACTTTTTAACAGAAACTACAAAAATCTAAGACTCCTACCACGGGCTTTTGAAAGAACTGTGGTCTGATCACTTTATAGGATAATCCGATATATTTTATTTTATTTTATTTAGAAGGTACAGATATCAGATTATATAATATAAAGTATACAACTATATTAATACATTGTGAGTGAATCTGAAATCCAGTTACAGCTATACACAACACTTGTAGTAGACAATACTTCGTTGTAAGTTAAATTAGAGATATCGACATATAAAGGGTTAAACACTTACAACATCGCAGGACTAGATACCGAACACCAACAATTTTTTATTTGCTGTGTGTTCGAATTTAACACAATACATAAAAAAAGAAAATTACACGGACGACTGACGGCTAGAGAAATAAGTCAAGTTTAAAGGCGCTAGCGCTGCACCTTGACCGCACTTGCCCAAGGGTATATTTACGTAATCTTTGTGATGAGAAATTAAAACAATGTCTACTTATAATTGTACGAAAATTAAATCTAACAAATTACCAAAGTTATAGAACAAAAGTTGTTGCTTGTGGTGTTAGCTATCTAGTCCCACGAGGTTGTTGGTTTTTACAATTGACCCTATCTTCGCTTGTGAGTACGACCAAGAACGCACCGCGACCATCAGCGTCCTCAATGGTCATATACGCATCTTTATCGATGACATGCCATCTTCGATTCTCAATTGGCGAAGAGGCCCGCGTCTTCGTGTATTAACGTAGAGCGACAGTTGCAAAAAAGTCACTGAAAACAATGATGCTCTCATGCATCTCCCCGTGAGTAACCGCGTAGAGTCCACGTCCGAGCCCCAAAGAGGAACGCTCCGGCGCGGGAACTTAGTTTATAGTTTTAGTTGCTAGACGGCTTGAATCCACGCTCGCTTCTATTTCTATTGAAGCACTGAAGCATTCAAGGCTAAGTGTTCGTAAAATTATATTAATAATCTATTTGTAAACAGGTGGCATACAAAAAAAAACTTTCATGTTCAAATTTATAACTAAGTAATGGAATCAGGCGTTAATTTTTGGAAATCCATAACAATCAAAATACAAAATCAATATGCTTCTTGCATGTGCACATTTTTGCGGGCTGGAGGGAGGTGCAAATAGCATCCCGGCATGATTAAACTGACAATTAGCGGAATTAACGCTTGATATTGATTTTGTATTTTTATTCAAATTTATAACAATTAATACTTAAGTTAAGCTATGATTTATGAAAGCCTATTGTATGAAACGCACCTATTAATATTAAGAATGATTTCTCAAAACGGCTCACTCCAGACTAAACCAACCCCAACACAGATGAGCAAGCCTGAAATTGTGAAAACGGCAATGACCATGCAGAATAGTGATCATCAAAATTCCATGAGCGGCGTACTATTACCGCTAGAGAAAGGGGCGGGGGGGGGGGGGGGGGGGTACTGGCACCCACTCGAATTTAAATCGTTATGATTATAGCCAGTCTTATTGGTCAGTTTAGGGAGTTCAACTTTAATTTATAGTGTTGGGCTGGGCCGCATTGAGCGTAATAGTATAATTAAAGCGCGGCCATCGTCATACACACAATAATGTATACTATCAAACTAATACTAACTTTCTGGGTTTCCACTTCAATATAGGTGAAACAAAATAGACACGGAAACAAACTAAACTAAATTTTATAATACTTTCCACCTTTGGGTGGCAAAGACTCATAGTAATTGCTTCCCTTCCTATGGTGACAATAAATTTTAAAAATAGAACACAAAATTGGTTTGGCAGATGGCTGTAAAAAAATTAACACGATTAAGAAAAAAAGTGCACAACGCCGCTTAAGAAGATTTCACTTCAAAAATGCTGCGGTCAGTTGAGTGTATAAACGGCCAGTGTGATTAAAAAAAATCATATACAAATAATAAAATAACAAACAAAATGAAAAAGTTAGTAATCATATTTACCTATTATAACCGCTTATAAATACTCTTCAAAAATATTTTTGTTTGTCTTAATGGGTGCTGAATAAAAGCTTTATCATTTTCATTTAATTATCATTAGTAACGTTATTCTTGTGAGTGGTTCAATAATCACGACATAAAACTCTGCTATCAATGAAAAGCTCTTAGCCAGATGCTTTTACGGTGATTGGCGAGGTTAAGCAACTATGCTCGCGGTCAGTCCATAGATAGGTGACCGCCAAAGTGGTTTAATTTCAGAGCGTGTTCCTGCTTCGGAGGACACGTAAAAGCTGTCGGTCCCGGTTGTAGCCATTAGGCAACAGTCATAAAGCCATGTCTGAGACCTTAAGGGCAGTTTGAACCACTCTGACATTAGAGTAACCACTGCCCATACAATAAGTAAGTAATTAAAGTGCTACTATACAATAGGCAACTACGGACTACTATAGTACAGTAGACCTAACAAACAAACTAAAAGCAGTAAACAGTAGACCAAAGATGTTAATCTTTAATATGTAGGCAGTAAGGGTGGTTTCTTAGCACAAGTGTATCTACGGACATCGCGGTGACTGTGTCTAGGAGCGAAATGAGCGTAAAATAAAAGAAAGTCGAAGAATAAAATGAATAGGTATTTTTCAGTTTAAATTTCTTATAAGATTTTAGATTTATTTCCATTATATGCTTATATTGTTTCTAGTTAGAAGTAGATTTCTTACTAAAATTAAAGTAGATTAGAATTTTTCCAACCAAGATTTTTTTTCTTACGATAACATCTATTATCTAATCTATGATTTTCTCTTGACTGAGATAATGAAAGATATCATCTTTTGAATATACGTTTTTAATGAACTGGCGTTGAAACAAGAAGATGTGTTAAGAATTTTTTTGTACACCCAAAAGCTTAACATATTATCATATCATATCGTATTAAAAGTACAGACGCCGGCACACCAAGCTACTAATTGAAAGTGAACCTTATGCTTTTGTGATAAAATTGAAAATCTATAAAATAAATTTGAAAGATTGGGGTAGCTGGATGTGTTGGCGTCTGTTCTTATAATACTGTACTCTCTCGTGCAATGAAAATAGCGTCTGTACAATATCTAGTCGTATCGCTGCTATGATATCTTCCAGGCTGGAAGGCTTCTATGATATCTTCTTCTTTAATTAGCTGTTCTTTACAACTGTAAAAGTCCCTAAACGTGAAGGCTGAAAAATGTAATTAATTTTATAATGAAATTTCTTCAGTGTTTGGGTACGTTAATACGTACACTTGTATTTGCCAATCTCACAATAAATTAATTTATAATTGAAAAGAAAAATATCAGCTAAATTAACGGCAAAAAATTGTTTTGTCATAAATAAGCTTTTTACTGCTAAAACTGTAACTTTAGAATAAAAATAATTACTATTTTAAGACAGATACAACCAATTCTATTTTTCTTTATAATAACCGATTAGGACAATATTCTCTATGGAATAAAAAAATATACATCGTGGACCGATGTAGATTCTTTTTTCAACAATTTATTTTTCAAGCTACGGAGACAATACGTCACGTATATAAATAAACAATGGATTTCATAACCACTTTCTTTTGCATGTTGACTATGCAGTGATTTTTAAGCGTAATGCGTATCTTAAACTGTATTTTTATTTCTATACTATTATTTTTCTTTTAAGTTAGTCTTCCCGGCCGAATTTCGGCCACGGTGGCCATTCTCAATGGAGATTAGAGCCAATTGCGCAGGACATATTATAGTGCACAAGTGTGTGCGCAAACACAGGGGCACTTTCTATTCCATCACTCTCATGATCCGATGGGACGACTAGCGACACGACCGGAAAGAGGTCAGATACAGGACCGTCGGCTTTACGTGCTCTCCGAGGCACGGGGGTGTAATACCGCCAACTTTCAGACTTCGGGCTGATACTGAGAAATTATTTTTACGGAAAAATCCCAAAATTACTTTTTGGCCCGACCCGGGATTTTAACCCAGGACCTCATTTTCTGCGGTTGAACACGCTACCGCTAGATCAACGAGGCAACAACGTAAAATAATTATGAAATAACTGTAGTTTTATTACTTTCGCGCTAAACAAATTAAATATCCAGTGGCATCTTAGTAGATACACATTGTGTGGTGAAAATTTGGTAGTGTGCTACCAAATTTTCACTCTACAACGACAAAAACAATTATTCCACATACCAACTCATGTGGCACTGAAAATTATGAGTCAAAGAATGACCAGGCGGAATGTGGAAGCCCAAAATTCTTAGGGGAGAACCACCCCCTAGAAAGGTATGTGAACGAATTAGGGGTGCAATTCTTGTCTGGTATTCGTGTTAACACTATTTTTATTTTTAGGAAGGAATGTTTGTTTATACCTATCTCAGCACTATTTTCAATAATTAAATTGAGTAAGATCAGACTGTTTGAGTTGGTTATTAAATTAATTATTCAATAACAAAATATTTTAAAGGGTTTGTTACGTATCGGTTCCTAAACCTTAATACTAAGTATCTTACTTGCTATCTATAGCTATACAGGCTGGCTGAGGAGTTCAAACGCAAAATTTTGATACTTTATGATGAGGAATATCCAAATCAACCCCACGTATGTTCTACGATTTTGCATAGTTTTGCGAGATGGAATTTTTTTAATTATTTGTTTCGTAAATTTCACCTAACATCAGTTAGCGATTTTATTCTCATTCTGTTGAACATTTCTGGTTCAGTTTTTTGTGATAACAATTAGGATAGTTTAACACACGAAAAGTATGTATTATCTAATAATTGCAGAACTGACTTAGAATTAATTCGAAAGTTCAAAATAAGGGTTTAAGCTCAGGACTCATAAATTTTCAAAGTATCAAAAAGAACGCAAAATCATAGAACATACATGGGGGTGATTCGGATACTCCTCATCAAAAAGTATCAAAATTTTGCGTTTGAACGTCAACTCCTCGGCCAGCCTATATATGGGTATATTTTTTACTTGAAATTTACAGTTGGTGGTGGCGAAGTGAGCGTGAGCTCATTATCTAGCACACAAAATTGGTCAGTTTTACTTGCAAGATTTACAGGTCACAAACGTGCAAATTCATCGGACAGTCCATCATCATTTCAGCTGAATAATGTCCACAGCTGGACAAAGGTATCCCCAAAAAATTTTCACAATGAAGTTGTGTCCATCATTTGGAAGTATGTACATACCATAATGCTTGGCAGACGAGTTGGCGATCGCAGTACACAGAGAGACGCTACTGCCCGTTCTCTGGGACATATTCCCTCTCCTTCTACGCCCCAAACGGGATGAAATGGAGTGGTGTTTTTCTTTGCCGTCAGCACACAGCATTGATTCATCATCATCATCATAACAGCCGAAAGACCTCCACTGCTGGACAAAGGCCTCCCCCAAAGATCTCCACAATTGCCGGTCTTGCGCTATCCGCATCCAGCGATTTCCAGCGACCCGCACAAGATCATCGGTCCATCTTGTAGGGGGCCTGCCAGCATTGGTTATAAGGAACTAATATTTTATAAAAATTCGCGGGCGAGTAGCCCGCGAATTTTCCTCCTCCTTCATCCTTTTGAAGACGGCTTGAACAACTCTTTAACAAACAATCTATCCATACAAATGCTAATATGTACCATATCATTATTTTCGAGGGCTTTTTTGGCTGTTACCATATTGCATATATAAGAGCGAAACAAGCTATACTCTAACCATTACCTGTACGTCATGTTCTTCCTTTTCCACGTACGTTGGAATTTACAATATACAGTAAATACGCCGTATCAAGAAATCCACACATAAAGTTTGGAACCTTAGTCCAGTACATTTCTCAGCATAGATACTACCTACTGTATCATTGTATTCTATTAAAACCGTGGTGTTAGAAGACTTCAATATGAACCCGATGTAGGCTGTATTAGGGATCTTCTAAGATGTACGCTATCATAGCCCCCATGGTCGCGCTGCAGATGAGCAGGGTATACATCTGGAACAAATGTAAAAATAAATTAAACAGCTTGACTGGATTAGTACAGTTTCTAGTAAGACATTGTAAAATGATTCTACCATCTGATCCGAAACGAAGTTTCATTTTTTTCTGGATAAATTATGGTTTAGATCTTATTAACTATTTCTCTTGCTAACTGCACTTAAAAATATATATTATAATCGGTTTCAGACATCATTAAAATGAATTGTACAAATTTAAGTGCGATTGAGAATCAAACGCACTTAAATTTATATAATGAGCCTTCGACGCGACGTACGTGTTAATTTAACATCAGTATGTATAAGTATTAAAAGATATCATAGTTAATTATAAAAACTATGATTTAAGAAGCACCTTCTTTCTGACACAATTGTTTCTATTTTGAATATACTTTCTATTAAAAACGCCAACTATTCGGTGGTAGACCGTTTGAAGAAGGTATATAATTAGTTAAAGAATAGAAATCGATCAGTGAAGGCCACAAGCGTAAGCGCATGGGGACTCTTGCTACCTCATTAAGTACTTCGTTTGAGATAGTACAGAATATTATCCAACAACCATATGAAAACACAAATTTTTGGACCAACATTAAGGTACGCCCACACTCCACACACTCGCACCAACACGCACAATGCGTAGTTACGTATTAATCATGCGATACTACGGCCGGAACGGTCGCTCGTTAATCATTGAGGACGGAACGCCCCCTCCCGCAATCTGAAGGGAGGCTTTTTGTTAATTAATCCACACTTATGTGACGCCTTTATGTATTATGGGATTTTTGTGCTAATATGCCGAGAGTCTAGACTGGGTTTTATCTTATCAATCGAGAGCTGATACGTTTCTTGCAATCGTTTAAAAAAGTATATCGGTACATTTATTTTAAAGGATTTCTAAATAGAAGATAATAATAAAGTAAGGTATTTATTATTACAAAATCACACGTGTGGGGCAGTGGTTAAGATGGTTTCCTCGCTACTACCGATCTCGTGTTTCGGGTTCGATCCCCGCTCAGAACAACTATTTGTGAGACACATATGAAGTTCTTCTGAGTCTGGTTGTGATTTGTTTCCGTGTGTAATACATGTTTGTTAAGGCCCCAATACAGAGCTTCACATCTCTAGAGATCAAATAAAAAGATGAGCGAAAATTAAAGAGTTTTTGAAGTAGCAATCAACGATTATTTTTTTGTACGGATTTTAATATTGATATTGAATGAATCATTACAAGCATGATTATCTTAACCCTATGTATGTCCATATATTTCTATATATTTCTAAGCACATTCAAAAGATAAGTCCATCATATTAATGTGGTTAGCCCTAAATTAATAAGGTCGCAACATATCCAATTTTTGACTATTCTGTCTTTGATGTGTACCGTCTAATTTAAAAACAAGGTACGTCTTATTAGAATTCGACGGGCCTGTTGGCGTGGTTGGTAGATACGCTGCCTTTCACGCCGGAGGTCGTGGGTTCGATTCCCACCTGGGGCAAATATTTGTGTGCATGAACATGTCTGTTTGTCCTTAGTCTGCGTGTAAATTATCTATATAAGTATGTATTTACAAAAGAAAAATAGTATATGTATTATATCAGTTATCTGGTTTCCATAGTACAAGCTCTACTTAGTTTGGGATCAGATGACCGTGTGTGAATAATGTCCCAGGATATTATTATTAAAATAAATATATTACGTATAGTAAGTCATTATATATGCTGACCGGTTGGCGTGGTTGGTAAATACGTGCCTTTGCCTTCACGCTGCAAGTCGTGGGTTCGGTTTGAATGGAAAATTGACGAAGGAGTATGAAATTTGGAACAGTTAAAGTTCATATGGAGAAGGACAGCAGAAAACTGAAATTCTTACATAATAGGAACTAGAAGTACCTACATATTCACCGTTGCCTAGTTGGTAGTATTCCTGCCTACGAAGCTGGTGGTCCTGGGTTCGAATCCTGGTAAGTGCACATATTTGTGTGATGAGCACGAATATTTAACAGACAATATGTAGTAAAAATATGGCTAAAATTAAAAATTTTGATAATTAAACCTACACATGATCCTTGACAATAACTTAATTTAAGTTAGTTAAATATCGTTACTATTATAAAATCATTCTTATTGTAAATTATTTCCTACAATCCGTGTCTAGGTACACGGATTGTAGGAAATAATTTATCATCATCATCATGATGTGTGGATCATGTGTAGGTTTAATTATCAAAATTTTTAATTTTAGCCATATTTTTACTACATATTGTCTGTTAAATATTCGTGCTCATCACACAAATATGTGCACTTACCAGAATTCGAACCCAGGACCACCAGCTATCTATATGTACCTAGAAATAATTATAAATTAATTATATATTACTACGAACATGTTCTGACTATTTACAAGCGCTTTTTTAAAGTCTACGTGAATAAAAACCTTTTATTTATTTATTTGTTTCTGAGTCATGGATGTTTTCTATGTATTTAAGTATATAGCTATCTATATAAGTATGTATATCGTCGCCCGGTACCCATAGTACAAGCTTTGCTTATTTTGGGGCTAGGATGATCTGTGTGACATTGTCCCTAGATATTATTATTATTATATTATATTTAAATAAAATATTACATACTACCATGTTTTTGCTTAAACTGAGCACAGCAATATTATTTGCATTTAACAGCCACATAAATACGAAAAGTCATTGGACCACTGAATCCATAGTCCAAGGGTCTAACCACCACCAGATTTTACAATTTAAATAATTTAGGTAATTATTCATTTCAATGGATTAAAAAGAAAAATTACCTAAATGTACATTTAATTTAAAAATTTGACTGCAAGTGTGGCGCATCGGTTAAGGCTGTCACATCGTATCCCGCGCAGAATAACTATTTGTGTGACTCATAAATTATTGTCCTGGGTCTAGATTTACTTTGTGTCCGTCAATGATATGTTTGTAAAGTACCCAGGGATTAAATTCCCTAAGCTGGGCGTTGTCTTTCAACATAAATAAATAAAAACTAAAATAAATATTATCTTCTGCGATGCATACAACTGGCGGATAACAAATATAAAAATAAAAATAAAATAAAATAAAAATCATTTATTTCAGACAAAAGATCCATAAGCACGACAGGGTTGTTAGTATTAAAAGTAAACTAATGTTAGTAATTAAAATACAAAGTGTCACCGTCTACTCTGAAACAGCAGGCTCACTGGTCTCGCAACACATGGAGTGCAGTGAACCTACTGAGCAGAACAGTATCGGTTCTCTCGCCAATATATAGCAGACGACAGTATTTTACTCGATCCGATGAAATGCCCACTCCGGACTTAAACCGGAAGGGAGGCCCGCATCGCGTATTAAAGTAGAGCGAATGTTGCTCAAATCATCCCTAAAAACCACGATCTCTCGCCCTCTCCCGCGCCCAGAGTCGAGGTTCGAACCCCACAGGGGGTGCCCTCCAGCGCGGGTACTTAGTTTGTAGTTTTATATTTGCTAGGTGGTTAGAGCCCACGCTCACCCCTACTGACCGGTGAAGCAGTAAAAGCCGAGAGGCTAACTGCACGCGTCAAAACCTAAACAAAAAAACAAAAGTATTTTACTATAGTGAAGTATCGTATGAAATGAAAGTTATTTTCAAATATTAATAAATATTTGTAAGAACTTTATATTTCAATATGTTTCCTTACCCGTTATTTACCGACTGAATAACTCCAAGATACTCAACTATTCGCAACATACATTTTTCACGCCCACCCTTAAATTAATTAAAACATAACACCATACAAGATGCAGACCACAGTAGGGTTGCTCCATCACTCAAGTTTTCTTCAGCGGGCATAAAATTATGTTCGCATAACACCTCCATCACGCGCATACCCTACATTAATCATGTCAGGACGGTACTATTTATAGATGTGTAGATGTACCTTTATGCAGATTTGTAAATTATTTTGGCGTTAGTAGAAGAAGATACCTTTAAGAAGCTATGAGCTCAACATTTTCTTACACAATCTAAGAAAGGCATATTGTAAAAGTCGAGAACGCATGGCAAAATGATTGAAATATTTTCCTAGATAGTTAACACCCTTCTTTAATTGGCGTTATGCAGGTAACTCGCATTCTGTGGTGATAGTCAGATGAGAAGATTATTTGCTTAAATATGAGACAAATGTGTGTAATTATCTATATTAGTATGTTTTTACAAAAGAAAAGTAGTATATGTAGTATCAGTTATCCGGTTCCATAGTACAGACGCCAGCACATCCAGCTACCCCAATCTGTCAAATTTCTTTTATAGATTTTCTACTTTATCACAAAAGCATAAAGTTCACTTTCAATTTGACAGATTGGGGTAGCTTCATGTGCTGGTGTCTGTTCAAGTTCTGCTTATTTTGGGATCACATGCCTGTGTGTGAATAATGTATTATTATTATAAAGTAAATTCAAGCGAATATGCAAAAGGTATGACGAGATTTCTACTTAGCAAATTGTTATTGTCATACAAACGCAGTATGTACACTAAATAGTGTATATATAAATATACTTTTAGGGTAGTCATTCCTGGTATTGCATAATTTGGTACAGATATCATATCACTTAAGAAACTTGTTACTTTATCGTATGGGCAGTGGTTACCGTAGTGCCAGAGTTGTTGAAGCTGCCAATTAGGCCTACGACATGGCTTAACGCCTAATGACTACAACCAGGATTGACAGCTTAACGTGCTCTCCAAAACACGATGACGCTCAGAAATTAATCATCTACGGTTACCCATCTATGGACTGACCGCGAGCCTAGATGCTTAACTTTGCCAATCACTTACGGATTGGTGGGTACATCTGGCTATGAGCGCCACTAAAGTCTTGAGTTACTACAATACAACAAACATATTTTAATCTTTCCTATGATATTGTTGTTTAACTCCGACATACTCGTAATTTATGTACCTAATCTCAAATGTCCATTGTCCATCTATACACTCGTTAACGACACCCCTTCACAGATCTCATTTCTACCGCCCCCTATATACTGCAAAGTATTTGAAATTAGAATACTTTCATTACTCAATAGACATGACGCCATTAATGTCCATTATCTTGTATCTCTCTTTAAAATCGACTGTCTCACTCTCCACCCCCGTGTCCTGTCGGAAAGGACCATTGTGTCGCGTTACAATACACGTACAACTTTTGGGAGGAAAACATGCAGTTATGTATGCCCCCGGCCCCTTTAGTTGGAGAATTTGATGATATTGTTTATTTGAGAGTGAAAAATTACGAGTATAATACTTGTGGAACTATATAAAACGTACACACTAATTTATATAGTAATTGTTTTTTTTCTATCCTTATTTAAAGAGCTTTGTCAAACATGACTATGCCACTCTATTGGGCCATAAATCAACATATCACACAACAATTATAATAGACAAGTATACAATGCACTTCGTATTATTCTTCTTCCGTCGTCGCAACCCAACTTCAACAATTTTAAATAGTGACTTTGCTTTTACAAATAGAGGGTATGCCAGTACACTATTACTACAACCAACATCTTTTAACACTAATCCTTTTAATAATATTTCGAATCTAACATCCTAATAATTGTTATACCGCTATTTTACTACAAATTTCAACTCCCGACTGTTGTATTTTATGTTATTTTTAGGCGTTACTAGGCAGTTGTTCTCAAAAAACACCAGCACACATGGCTACCAACCACTTTTGAAGTCTCTTGAACATCTAGCCAGCACTGAACCAGTTCAATGTGGTAACACACAATAGCTCAATCAAGCGGCTAAGGCCCGGCGCCCACTATCGGTGGGCGCCGGTGCGGCTCGGTACAGCTTGTCGCGCTTTACGCCTTACGGTGGCTTCGGGCGGCTTCGGGCGCCTGAGAGCTGCGTCGGGCGGCTTCGGGCGCCTGAGAGCTGCGTCGGGTGGCTTCTGGCGCCTGAGAGCTGCGTCGGGCGGCTTCTGGCGCCTGAGAGCTGCGTCGGGCGGCTTCGGGCGCCTGAGAGCTGCGTCGGGCAGCTTCGGGCGCCTGAGAGCTGCGTCGGTCGGCTTCGGGCGCCTGAGAGCCGCGTCGAGTGACTTCGCGCTGCCTCGGCAGCCGTAAGCACTCAAAATCTTCATCTTTTCCTTAAGCCTTCAAGTTTGTCTTCTTGTTCAGCAAGGTGAACAATGAGAATTTAGTCCCAATCCACTATTATAAATACACACGCACAACTGTTTTCACGTAACGTTACGACTGCTCTGCGATGTTTCTGCCGCCCGAACTATTCTGAGCGTACCCAAAATCAGCTATGGCGTCCTTAGGTGTTCTTACGACTGCCGAGGCAGCTCTCAGGCGCTCGAAGCTGCCGTAAAGCGCCCGAGCCGCCCCGATGCCCACCGATAGTGGGCGCCGGGCCTTAGTGCGGAAGCTAGTCCCTTAACTGACGAAGGATCCTAGAATTATCCGGTGAAGTAGTTAAAGCCTTGTAGTATAATTGTGAACGTAGGTCGTAGCCTTCTTTGCTTATCCGATTATAAAAATAAAAACTTGAGAGGTGTCAAGGGACACCCGGATGGAACGAAGTTATTTCTTATTATTTATTATGTACAAAAAACCTGTATACACTCAACAAAAATAATCGTCGCGACACCACACTGTTCAATGCGAAATAGAAATGAAAATATCTGGCTTGCTTTCTATAAGAGAGAGAGAGAAACAGACAGAGAAACATGCGCACGCCGCACAGCTGCAAAAAGTGTCGTGACAACTTTTCGTAAGATTTTTTTCCGTCTAGCCCCCTTTCACAACGCGCGATAAGGAACTTCGTTCCAAAAATAACTTGTAGGTACGTAGAAACAAAAAATCATAACCGCCTTTTCGGTAGCCGGGTTAAAATACACCAAAAACATACGAATAACATCGCTGTAAGATATTTCTCGGCTAACAGGCAAGTTTATTGTGTGCAGGCCCGTTACACACGAAAGCACAGATATAATGAGATCCTAGTACTCACTTGCTACAAAGAAAACTGTAGCATGAACGGACAGATGAAACTATACTTTATATACCTATTATACGGATCATATTTATAGTCGTTGCAAAAGAGGGTACCTGTATTTGTTTTACTATTATTTATCGGTGACGAGTTGTCGTTCAAAATAAGATTGCGCCATCCCTTTCAAATCAAGTCTAAAAGAAGTCAAAATACAATTCACGATACGGAATTTGGGGTTTGAGGCCAATTGAAATGGCCAATTTTTGAAATTGGATTAGTTATAATTGCAATCATTCGATTATGTAATATATTTATGTATACTATAGAAGTTTGAGTGTTTTAAAGTTTATCAATTTCATTGTTATAATAATTATATTACTGGTATAATTATTACGTCAGCTAACATCCACTCTTGGACTGAAGCCTCCACTTAGAAGACGATAGTAGACAAGATGGGAATATGCTGTAATCGCCACAAGGGTTGCAATTGCAGTGTTATGATCATAGTTTACAAAGAGTCAACCTATCTCCATTTCACATTTCCTTTTATCGTTAAACCGTTATAGCTTGATTGAGTAACAAACGTCTTATGAACAGTTAAAATAATAGTTGGTTGATTATTTGAAAAATATTTATGACTGCGATAGTGGCAGGAAAACAGAAACAATAATCAAATATAAAAAAAATCTCCTGGACACATCAAAATAAAAATACTTTATAATATTAGTAGCAAAACAATGTATGACCATTAATTACCTGACCCTGAAGTAGTAAACATATTTTCAAAATCAGTTCATAAAATCGCAACTAAACCATATAATATAACATAATAAACTGAGCAAAGTAAATTAAGTTCTTATAAACCTAAAATTGCATTAAAAATGTTTTCATCTAGGAGTTATTGGAACACATCTTCAAACATCCGAAACATAAATCCTGTTAAAATGGGCGTTGGTTTCCCATCAAAGGTATGGAATTCCAATTAACAATTAATAGTTTTCATCTTTTAAATTAAATCTAATTAGATTATGTCTTATTTAGTGGAGGCCTATGTCCAGCAAGTTTCTACTAATATGATGATGACGATGAGAATATTAATTATAACCAGTTCTAAAGAAATATTAAAATTAGATAACCACTTAACTTTTAATTTCATCAAATGTGATTAAATGCTTTTTAATAAGGAATATAAATATTCTCATTAGCACACCATAGATATATGATACATAAGACAAACATGTACCATAGGTGATCACCATTCTGAAGATGAAAACGTGGGTTTGTTTGACTAAACGTAATTCTATTGTTTAAGGAGCACTGGTCTGTGGCTCATTAATAATGTATTTAAAAAAGAATAGAAAGAAAGAAAGGGCAGGTCAGAAGTACCCTAAACTGGCGAGCATGTGTGAAGAATATAATGACAGTAATCGAGGCAAAAGACGTGTGCAAAGATCGTGACAAATGGAAATCCGTTGTCTCTGCCTACCCCTCTGGGAAACAGGCGTGAGTCTATGTATGTATGAATGTTAAAAAAGAAGAAGCAATCTTAAGCACCACGTCATCCGTACGAAATTCCATCTGGACCCATAATTACAATCCACACACTAACAGCATAACTCCATAACACAGTCATCTCGGCTCAATCTGCCTGATCAATCATATCAGTAACTCAATCGTCCCCGGATATGGTTCCCGTGCCAACCACCGCCCATTTTAACAGGCGCAATAGGGGATAAACGAGTTTTTGCGAGGAAATTGCACAGGTCTAGATTGTAGCCACAGACTGGGTGAATTTAATTTATTATCATTTTGCCTTTAATTTGTCTGGAAAGTCTGGTCAATGGTAGTTATAGATATATACTTCCAATGGGATTCAAACCTACATGTCCCCTACATTCTCGTAGACTACTTTTCAAGTGTACTATAAGAAGTTTAGCTATTAGACTTTAGTATTACTTTTGTAATTATATTTACCTAGGACAGACCATCGTACTAGATAGATCCAACGGAGAAAGTGGTCAGTTGTCGAATTGAATTCGGCTGGGTAGCTTTCGGGATGCTTAAGAAATATATTTTTAAATTTAGACTTGAAACTCATTCATAACAGTTCATAGAACACAGACAACTCATAGAATATAGGTATAAGTATAACATTGTGTGGAACAACTTAAAATCTAACTAGACATTCAATTAGTCTTATTAGAAATCACTCACCAGTACATATTTAACTTTACCAGGGTAATATCTCATAACAAATAAATATCAGATCTATCCGATACCGATAATATGTTGATATTAATACAATAATAATTAACTTTGTAACGATAGTTTTAGCTTGAATCCATTCCCCATTACTAATTGTGATAATAATTATTTAATAGATATTTAAATCAAAAATTTAGGTTTAAATAATTGTCATTTATAGTTCTATATAATAATTAATCATTTCATTAAAATAGCTATATTACTATCGGTCTAATTCATGTTTAAGTGAAAGCTCTCGTCATAATTATATCACTATGTAACTGACCCACAGTTGGTCATTTATATAAAGAGATTTTCACGTGGGTAGAAATTTAAATAAGTATTTCAAATTAGTACTTTACGTCAAATAGTGACTTTAGGCAAATTTTTCAGTATTCTTTGGGTTTAATTATTGGTATTTTTGTAGCGATTCTTTATGTAATGCTCATGTTACTCTTTGATTATGTAGCTTTCTTTACGTTAAATATTTTTTTAATTCATTTAAATTGTATTTTTTTATTTATCCCAAACGAAAACTGTACAAAAATATTTTCTATTATTATGAGTTTAGATATTATACACTTGTAACAAGTGGAAGAAATTTACTAAATCCTAAAGGCAACTATAGGTACGAAATCAGTTAAATTGTACACACCTAAAAAACCTAATATCAGATATATATTGATAGCTTAGTTGGCTTTACCTACTTTACCGAACAAGTTAATCCAATCTCACATAATATTAATGCTAGGTATATAAAATATAAATACCCTATTAAACATATTGTAATATTAAAATTTAACCACATTCACACCAAAGACGCTTTATCAGTATAAAAGCTTTATCAAGCTATTTTCTTACAAAAAGGCGCTGCATCTAAGTTTGAAACAAGGTTTAAACGAAGTCATACTTTCCCTGTCGTTGGAAGTTCGCAGCATTTTTCACTGCAGCCACTTTCACTGGTAAGTTTTAAATAAGGTTGGTAGAGTTCCAGTGATATTTATTTATTTAACTGGTTGATGACAACAGCTAGACTTCTCTTTTGAATTGTTGTGTGGTAAATGAATCTACATCAACTTCTCATTCTGAAGACGTAACAAGCTAGAATGGACCTATGTGATGCCCATGTGAAACTGAGAATATGTTGATTTTGAATTTTGGACTGTTTGTGTAGACTTGACATTCCTGGTCTATTGGGGTTGCCTTCTGTTATTGAAGTTATTTTCAATCACGCTACGGAAAATGGGAACCGTTATGTTAATTTTTATACCTTTTCAAATTTTTATTTACTTTTGTTTTTCATTTTGTTCGACAATGTAATTTAATAAATCCCTGTATCATAAGCATATCCACACTCAATACAACCATATGCCAAGATTGAACCCGAAATAAGAGAACACCGCGGTTTTAGCCACTTTGCCACACATAATAAATTATTTAATATATTCAATTCAAACGGGGTAACTGTAAATGATTGAAAAGTTAACGAGGCCGTAGGAACTATTAATAATCAGAAATTTAGTCTTTCTACGATTGTTGTAACAAGTACTAGGAATTTTATAAATTCTCAACTTACTAAGCACTTAGTTAAAAATATTCATTTCTAAAAAGCTAATCTTCATAATAAATAATACCAACTTATAAAGTTATCTTGTAAGGGTTTAACGTCAATTGATTAGTCTATTTCATACTCATAGGCCAACAGGGTAGCAATGAAATAATGTAAAAGAGATGCATCGTAAAGGTGGTCGTGTAAACTTGTATCTGGCTTACGAGTTATCTTCAAATCCTATTAGATACCCTATGGTCTTGACTCGTAAGTATGAACATGGTAAGATCATCAATGTAAAAAATAGGACTTCTTTTTATTTATGTTAATAAGATCTCCAAAACAATTTAATCGAAGTTTTAATGGAGTTTGTATGAGTAAATGTAACATGACGTTATTGGTTCGCCTAGACTTACTGCTTAGTACTGATTTATACTTTTCCAGTATTGAGGCAACTGCCCCCCAGCCGACCAAAAAATAAGTGCTACATAAAGTAAATATGATTAGACTACTAAAGTAAAAACTTCTGTTCAATTATAAAAAGGCATAAATCCAGTACTTAGTGTATTTTTAGTGATATACCTAAGCAGCAAAATTTTCACTTTATTTTTCAATTAAGTGAAAATAATTTCTTAAAAGCTATTATTATTACTATTGTATGGGTATTTCAGGAAAAAGCTATAACATACTTTTTTGATTAAGTTATTTAATATATAAGTATGTTTAACTGGTACTTAAAAAATATAATTAAAAGTAAAATTGGTTTGTCAGTTAAAATATAACTAAAATAAAGATTTCATATCTTATTTTCATGTAAAATCTTTTTGAAACTGCAGCACATAGCATTAGTTTTCTTTAGGCTATCCCTATCCCTTACACTTGTTTGCTATCTCTCATAACGCTATCAAGTTACTTATTTTCTATAAGATACAAATTATTAATTCTGGGCTAAAGCAATATTGATACGAAAAAAAAATAACACAATAAAAGTTTTAAAAAATAAACTTCGCCTACTTTTTTATTCCGTTTTTAGAAATTAAAAGTAGATCAAAGTGGTGCTCAACATCGCTCTTCAGGCGCGGATTAATCAATCAGTGGCTCCGAACTAAGTTTCATAGCCCTTGATGGTCCCCTTAATTTGTTATTTTTCATTCCTTAACAAGCGAGTTCTTAATAAACATCTTGTAATTATTAAGCACGTCACACGTTAACTCATAATAACATCGGTTAAATAGTTAAAAATGTAAATCTTAAAACAAACTTTCTATTACTTGTCTTGCAACGAAACTTTTGCACGCACAAAATGACTATAGGAAAATAAGAGACAACATACATCAATCAGCGCCCTCTGTAGTGTTGAAGTTTTGCCGAAACTATGCTACGTCGTAGAAGCTGAAGCGGTTACTTGCAGACTACTCAACAATAGATGGCGCTGTAAAACATTCTTATTAGAAAGAAACCTAATCTAATTTAAATTTAACAGTTACAGTTGTAATGTATGTACTTACTGCTTTGTTTTTAAACCTAAGTATAAGATATAGTATTACCATATTATAGATTTGTTTTTTTAATTGTAGATTGAAACAGAAAGAAGCTATATTTCTATATTATTTTACTGTTTTTTACGAAAGTAGTAAACATTGTTACAATAATATTATATTTATGGTTGATTTACATGTTATATTATTAATTTATTCCCCTAAAACTTACAATACATTTATATTCCCCAAAAACGTCACAAAAGACTGCGTCATGTACATAATTTGTAGAGTTGCGCCACAAATAAGACGACAGTCGGCGAAATATCTATTTCGGACCGGCCGGACCCGCGTCACGCTGTCACGGACGCCCCGGAGGCCCGACAAGACATTATTACAAACCACAAGCGATAGCGGATGAAGATAATGATTAATATCGTTAATATTTATTTTATAATACACAGGTTGTTTATTACAAAGCGGCTCAAAAAGAAGACTATCTTAACAATAGCTGATGAAAAATAAAGATTAGAACGATAATCAAAGTGATGTGACGTTTGTTTTTATAATTGTAGTTGTATAGGAATAGTTTAGTCTCCTTTAAACTTTTTATATATAGTACACAAAAAGAGGTAATATTTTATTACGTCTAAAGTACTACACTAGTCTGAAGTATAGTAGGAACTTGACAGTTTGTGAACCAATTCGGTAGATACATAATGCTTCCGGAATGGTTACATGTTGTACAATTTTGTCCAAATCGTTTGTAAAAAAGCTTTATTTTTTTTATTAAATACTGTGAATTGTGAAACAATTTTTAAAAATGCCCTACTAGAATTAGATTAAAATAATATTTATTATTAGTATTGTGGTAACCTTTTTGCAGATTACAATATATTTAACATTTATTATGACTAAGAACAGAACAGTCGGAAAGGTCTAGGCTTATAAGTACCTAATACAATTCTGAGTATGACTATACTACGTTGTATTCTGAAGTTTGCTTGATCCGAAGCTACTTACTTCCATCATTTTACTTTTTGGTAAGATTCATCCCCACTTATTAGGTTTTGAACTGAGCGATTTCACATGTACACTAATGCTGTTTCCCAATCCTAGGCCTGTCGCAAAACTAGCAGAACTTTTTCTACGTGCTACTTGTTAAGGGCCCTGGATGTTGCATGCATCCATAAGCTACGGTAACTATCAGAATGGCCCTATGCATGTTTAATGATTTAATAATAACTTACTTATAGTATGGGCAGTGTTTAAGCCTAGGTAAGTAGTAGTAAGTAGGCCTCTGACATCGCTTAACAACTGTTGCCTAATGACCACAACTGGGACCGATAGCTTGTCATGACTTTCGAAGCACGAAGACGTTCAGAAATTAAAATACTTTGGTGGTCACTCATCTGTGGATTGGCCGCAAGCGTATTTACTTTACCTCGCCGATCACTTACAGACCGGTGAGAGTATCTAGCTATGGAGAAGAAGAAGAAGAAGAAAATATGTAAACCCGAGGTTTAAATTCTAGACGTCATAGAAACTCTTATGCTTCTATCTTGTACCATACAAAGAAAACGTAGCCAAGTTAACGTGTACACATGAGGGGGTATTTCTTCAACAGTTGCGGCTACGTGTAAACACTGTCACTGTCACTTTAAGAAAAAAGGGTAAATACAAAGCAATTTCTAGCATGAGCTCGTAGCTTATGAAATGTGTCAAGCGTTTGTAACAACTTTGTGTTACTTTTAGTTTGCCTTCTTACTTTCAATACAGTCATATTAGGTATACCTACATAATAGACAATTGCAGTCGAAGTGAGCCTAGGTGATTAGTAGACTAGTACCAACATATGTACCTAATGTCATCCCGTGGGGGACGTGGAAGTCGTCTCGTCCATCCGTCTGGAATAACTCCCAGAGAATGGGCAGTAGCGTCCATCATACTGCGATCGCCAACCCGTCTGGGTTCATCCGATTATGGCATACCCTCTCAAATTATGGACGCAACTCTATTGTAAAAATATTTTGGTGGACGTCATTTGGCTGACATGACGATGATGATCAATTTTTCGTCGGAAATAAAATTATCTATTACTGAGGGCTTTATATGATACTATTCTTGTATCTTCTCTCGTGTACTTCTAACTTCGGCCCGTGAAGTTTGTGTGTGAATTTGACTTGATCTATCTGATTGTAGTAAAATTATGAACGAAAAGTATTGAGGTGTAAATTTCATACCCCTTCCATGGAATATGTGGAGATTAAAGATTATTCTTGTAATCAAGTAAAATCCTTAACTGTTGTTAAAAAATTGTAGTACATACTTATTTGCTTCGAATTTTTACCTTAATAAGATTTATACTTCGAATAAAAACATTAGAATTTCAGAGAAAATCTTAATTTTCATAAGTATACCAAGAAAATTTTAAAACGCCATTCTACCTGAATACTATACCAAATGTCCTTATATAAACTTAAATATTATTAGACTGCCTTAATTATTTCCTATCAATAGTGTAAATAAATGAAATCTGTTTAGTCAGACGGTGAATGGAAGCTTAGCAATTTTTATATTAAGAAACTTATATGGCAAGGCATCTTACGAAAAGTTATAACTTTTTATGACATGTACACATACTGCCATTTGAAATAGATTAATCTGGAATTCACATCCATTTTTATTACCCCGTTTAAAAGAAAGGATAATATTAGAAACACAAAATATGCAAATATATCTTACTAGCTGTGGCCCGTGGTTTTACCCGCGTTAAACTTTATAAATTATCACAGCTCCTCCCCCGTAGGTGATAGCGTGATAATATGTAGCCTATATGTTGACCCGACCTCTTAGTAACATTCATGCAAAATTTGAAGTAAATCTATGCAGTACTTTTTGTGTTTACCCCGGACACACAGACAAACAGATAAACAGACAAAAAATCTAAAAACTATATTTTTGGCTATGATATCGATTGTAGATCACGCCCCAAGTATCTTTTAAAAAAAATATTCAATGTACAGTTTTGACTTTCCTACGATTTTATTATATGTATATATATATATATATATATATATATATATATATGAATGCCTTGCGGGTAGGCAGTCTTCACATGTCATCAAGAAAACTTCACTTCAAGTTTGCAGGTTTCCTCACGATGTTTTCCGTCGCCTGTTCCAGTACGAGATAATTAGCCTTGTTTACACGAGACCAATGATTCCACAGTGTAACGGTCTAACCTCTAAGCTATCGTAAAATATTTATTATTAAATTATTTTTCTATCCTCCTACTGTACAAAATAACACTAAACAGCAATCCGTCCTAAATCAATAAATATTTGCCATAACATTATTTTGTTTGTAATATATATAGCTACAATATATATTAGTTTACTTACTTCATAGCGTTCATAACTTAGCTAATAACTTGGCCGTAGTTTATTCATAAAGTACCCAATAACCAAAATTTGCCAAATATTCCGAAGTCAAACATACGAAATAGAAATCAAAACTACACAATCGAGCTATAGTGGGCACCGGTCGATCTGACAGCCCCCTGTTTCACTGCCCACAATACTTACAACAAAATTAAAATCTACCTTAATATTCCGTCATAAGGTTCACGTTCGTTTGTGTTAGACGGGTAGTTATAATGTTTTTTGATATTCAAGGTTGTTCAGAGGGTGAACTGCCCACAGCTAGGGAGTACTGTCCGCAAGGGCCGGTTTATGCCTCGTTTGAACGCTACTGGCAATGCTACTCGTCTAGCATAATAATATGGAATATGAGTCAGGCTGGGAAAAATATTAGTGTAGTAATATCTGTCTTCTGCCATACAGGCTCTCATCTAGTCCACTAAAATACGATATTATGAATACTTTTGATTGACAAAAAACATGTATTCTTTTTAATATAAATAAATAATATAATATTTTTATAGTATATTATTTATTAATTTATCTGGGAGAGATCACTGACTGCGATAAGACCGCCTCGTGTATTTCTTTTTTGCAGTTATGTTCAATAAAGAGTGTGCAATAAAGAGTATATAATATGTTATTTCATAGCTATAACTAGACTAAATGAACTAAGGTAGAAGTTTAGGTTTTTTATCCATGTTTAATTTTTTTATATAATAGGTACTGCTGTATGTTTTGTTAATGTAAGTTTGGTAAAATTACAATTCTTATATATAAGTTTCAATACATTGCACACTGGAGAAATTGCAATTGGAGAAGTGTTGAGTCGAATATATCTGAATCAAACCACCTACACCCGTACTTATTGATGTAATCAAATCGAACAATGTGTAAGAGAAATACCAAAGACAGTTAAAAGTTTCATAGCCGTATTTAAAAAGTAGGAAATGTATAATTAATTGATTTTGTTATGTTACAATATATTACGTTACAATAAGGGCGTGTAGCCATAATAATCTATATTTGGGGTAACTCATTCAAAATTAAAAAATAATCACACTAATGTTATAGTAAGGCAAAAGTTTGTGAGTGTGTGACTGTGTGAGTGTGTATGTTTGTTACTTTTTCGCGTCTAAACGGCTGGAGCGATTTTAATAAAATTTGGTATGGAGTTAGCTAACAACCTGAATTAACACATAGGTTATAATTTATAAAGTTTAACGCGGGTAAAACCGCGGGGCACAGCTAGTCTTTAATAAAATTGAAATAAGCATATTTAAAAGCATTCGCATAACATTGTAAAACTGGAATTTGCAATCGTTCAAGTCATCTAGCCAGTTGTAACAAACCCGAAGGGGTATATCCGCCATGCATACATTAGGCACAGATATCGCAAAGCTTTTCGGCGGGATTAAATTAGATAACTTATTTGCCTAGTTCTGTATTCATTTTGGAAATAGAAGGTCATATTTTATGATCATAATAAAGGAAGTTTCTCAAAAAAGGTTATTTAGAAACACTAACATTAATTTGAATGTTCAGTATTGAATATAAAAGGGCAAAATATTATTTATCAATATTAAAATAATTATCTTTATTCATAGAGATTATGATACGAGTTGTTGTAACAATTATATTATTGTAATACTTGTAGCTTCTGAGAAAAATAAAACAAGGCAACAACTGGTTTTCGATTTACCATACAATAATTTAACATAGTTTTATCTACGATTCCAATTTCACCAATGATGTATCTATGTTGGAATGCTTTTCATCTTAGTAAATATTTTTAGTATATAATACATTTTTCTGTTTCACTGAAGCTTCATTGTTAACTATAAAAACATTACAAAAAATTAATAATAAATTATACAATTCTACGCTGACACTTTTTCGCCCAGAAAAAAATATATAAAAATAAATACTAAAAAAGATTACAATATAAATCAAAAGATCCAAGTAACATACCATTATGGGAACTAACTTACCTAACCTAACTAACCTAACCTATGTCCGTCCTACGGTTGTTTTGTGAGGAAATGAAAAAGGCGGCAGGTTCCGTAAAACACGGGTGTGGGTTTTTATTGCTGTTTGAGAAGGGACTGTTATCTCTGGAGGTTGTGTGTAGTTGCAAAGTTTTAATATGAGAAAAGGTCACGAGGGAGACGGTATGGTATATATCTGCACTCTAACGCAGAATGAATTCTGTAAAGCGACTGTTATAACAGTTTAATTTTGTTCCTTATTTAGATATTAAGACCATTTTATTGAACGATAGCTGTGCCTCGCGGTTTAACCCGCGTTAAATTTTATAAATAATCACAGCTCCTCCCCCGTATGTGACAGCGTGATAATATGTAGCCTATATGTTGACCCGACCTCTTAGTAATATTCATGCAAAATTTGTACTTTATGAGTTTAGTCCGGACATACATACAGACAAACAGACAAAAATTCTAAAACTATTTTTTCAGCTTCGATATTGATTGTAGATCACGCCACAAGTAACCTTTATAGAAAATATTCAATGTACAGTTTTGACTTTGCTACGATTTTATTATATGTATAGATAACATTATCAAAGGGAATATTTTAAAATAATTAATTGTTCAAATACCTAATTTGAATTAATAAAATCCGTTCGATAGTTTTAGCGTTAACCTTTAAAAATATTTTAATTCTTGACATCCATGAAACTAATCAACATAAGTTGCAATCCTATTTTATCGATCGTTAAATTAAAATTCTGAATATGGCAATCTAAAATCATTATAGGTACAACACGTTACAAAAAACAACTCGTTGAAAACAAATTAACAGCATTTAATGTTCTCTTACGCTAAACATTGTCGATTACGATTATGTCGATTATATCAGATATGATATGTCTTTTGTATTTTGTAGCTCTAGGATAGGTTTTTTGGTAACACATTAGGCAAGTCTGGTCGCCGAAATCAGGAGAAATAAGACCAACCAAAATTACAAAAGCATATGTTTTCTTACTATTATCCATGAGCAATAAAGATTTATAACATTTTAACTTTCATATATTATTATACCCTATAGTTATATTTAAAAACCTTTACTTCGTTTCTTAAGAAATAATTATAATTTACTAGCTGGACCCAGCGGTATCACCCGCGACAAACTTTATAAATCATAGCCTTTGTGTTGTTCGGATGCAGCGATATAAGCTATATTACATCAAAGTTTCACAAAATCTGTTCCGTAGTTTTTGAATGAAAGAGAAACAAACATCCATACATTTTCGCATTTATAATATTAGTAGGATTAATCATCGCATACCCGATTTGAAATCGTATATAGGTGCGAAAATGATATAAAAAATCCAAACATTTCAAGCCTCGTTCACATTAGATTCCTCAAACATTTTCTGAAACATTAGCACTCCGTACGCTCCGCTACTACATAGATAATATGGTGTTAGCGATGATTGAGGGAACATCATTCAACCATAGCTACCGCTATAACTACAATGCTTGAAATTCCAAACATTAGGCCCCATTTACATAAGGATCTATCAAACATGTGCAATCTTCGAACACATTCTGAATATTGACACACCGTACCGCCCCTACCACCATATCCAAACTATGCCTAAAACAAAAACAACTCAACTTGTGACATAGGTTTTTTTTTGGAGTTTTAGGCAAGCAATGCTTTTTGACTAATAGTATGTATGTAGTCATAGCGAGTTGCTCTCACAGGTCTGGCCTGGGTGAGGTAAGTAATCGGTGAGGGCACAGTCACTATAGATCGATTACCGCAAAAATGTTTTTATTTCACGTTACGCAAGTTAAACTGTCGGTCCCGATTGAAGTCATGCCAGAGGCCTACTGGCCGGCTTGGAGAACTCTGCCGCTATATTAGGCACTGCTTGTATGATAAAGAAATAAGAAAGGATGAATTAAAGAAAATTGACAAAAGAAGTATATCTAGCCTGTGTGAATGGTATAGCCGGAACGGGAAGACCTCGTAGAACATTCTCTGAACAAATCGATGCCGTTCTCAAGAAAGGCCAGGTTAGAAGTAACCTAAATCGGCGAGAATGTATGCGAATATAATGACTGTAAACGAGGCGAAAGAAGTGTGCAAGGATTGTAACAAATGGAAGGCTGTTGTCTCTGCCTACCACACTGGGAAACAGGCCTGTATATGTATGCAAATATATTTTGTATATAAGGTATAGTATGTAATTATATGTTTAAAGACTAACGAGCTAACTGTGTGAAAATAGCGCTGAAAGCTTGGAAAACGCGTCCGCTCTACTGAGGTTAATATGAGCCGAGTCTAACACGAGAACTAGATTTGAACAGGTAAGGTCAGCGTCGCCAGCAATTTAATTGTAAAATACCTGTAACATATTCATGTCGAGTTCATACTGACGTATTCGAGATTCCGATGAAGCTGTCGAGCAATTTTATAACCTGCATACTGATATAAATGAAGCATATTTCATAGGTACTAAAAATGTATAGGAGTATTGCCTTTGCATATAAAAAGAAACTAGAGTTGCTGAACATTTTGTGTTTTAAGAGAAATATTTTCATTTTGGTAAACTGTCATAGTAGGTACATATCAAAAGCCTAGAGTGGCTTGATCAACTCTGACAGTAGCGTAGCCAATGCCTACACTAATGAAAGAATGATAGATAAATATCTACCTAAATACTTGAAATTAAAAGAAAAAGCAAGTATGTAATATATATGATTGTTTGTAAGTTTATACTTAAGTTAAACTACGCTTGGTGGGCATTTCACTATATTTTTTTGTGCTGTAATACGTTGTTTTGAGTAAATAAATTTCTTTACTTATGAGTAACTAGTTGTTCTTGTATGCAAGAAGTCTAGCAATTTTAAGGGACAAGATAATTTCATCTCAAAAAGTTAAGAAAGTATAACAGTATGAGATCTGATCAAAAATAGAATATAGGAGAAACGCTAAATAGGCAAATGTTAGAACACATCGATAGGCTACCTTAGTAGCCATACAAGTCACCTCGGGCTAGCACTAAACGGTAAGTTCAACACTTAAGTGAGATACTAACGCCGGCACATCCAGCTAGACCAATCTGTCAAATTTCTTTAATAGATTTTCAACTTTATCACAAAAGCTTAAGGTTCACTTTCACTTTCAATTGGAGAAATTTGATAGATAACTAGATGTGCTGGCGTCTGTACCTAGACCATAGCGATAATTCCCTCTAAGACCAGCGGCTGGACCAGCAACTCCACTTTACAGAACATTAATCGTCTTGTGGTAGCCAGAAACACGAGTGAGATCGCTAATGATTATTGGGCTGGTAAGAAGGGTTGGTAATGTATGTAGTAATGTCATGTGTATCACGCGCGCTGTAGGCTACGGTGACCGCTTAGCATCAGATAGACCGTATGCTTGTTTGCCGATTTGCCAGGTTGAAAAACAGAAAACATTGTAAACATTAAGAACTTTTCAAATATCTATACTATCAAGAACATTTTCAAACTTCACTTCAGCCCGACTATGAGCGAGAATTAAATAAACTCCATCCCATCCCTTTAGTCTAGTTTATTTAGATACACGTGTCATGACACTCATGACCCTATCATAAATATTATAAAAGTACATGTCGCAATAGACCTTCAGTTCTACTGCCAATAAATCTATTAAAACATCAAACAAAGTTAAACATAGACGGCTGAGTCCCAACTAAACGAATCAAGGTGGGTCATCCGGGGCTAAACTCGGGAGATCGGTACGATACACGATTGATTAGGGAATAGGGGATAGGTGTAGTGGTCGGTGATGCGACAGGTACAGGTGAACATATGTGTGCTTCAGATTTTTGAAGTTATACTTCTTTTGGCGCGATGGAGAAAAATGATGAGAGTGAATTTTAACGATGCGCGCGCACACCGACACCAAAAAATTTAACAGCATGAAGTTAGTTCTAGGTGGTATGACAGTGAATTTTTACGATGCGCGCGCATCGTAAAAATAACAGCATGAAGTTGGTTCTAGGTGGTAACACAGTGAATTTTTACGATGCGCGCGCAGATGCGTAATGATAAAAATATGGCGATGGTAAAAATAACAGCATGAAGTTAGTTCTAGGTGGTATGAAAATTGATAACTATGTTCAAGTTGTATATTAAGAAGTATAACTTCTAACGCGTGTACATAAGATTTTTTTTTCTAACTCTTCTGATTATGGTGAATTAAGATTCCCAAATAGAAAATATATATTTATGCCGACTTAATATATATATATATTTTTGATTATGTTCTTATGGAGCACCTACTTTTTAATTTCGGACGGAAATCTTTATGGCGACTTTCCGAGCGTCCGTCACAGAGGCAAATTTCAGTACTTACTTAATCAAATCGATTCTTAATTTGAAATATATTTGAATTTTGAATGTCGTTTACTAAATAAAATAAAGTTATTATTATTAAAGTATGTTTTTTCCCTTTCGCCAGGAAAATCATACATTAATAATTACTTTAATTTATTATGTGCAACTATACTATAAATAACATGTTTAAGTAGAATAGTGTTTAATTGATATTATATAAAGATTAGTTTATAAATCGTCAAAAATAATTCCCAGATTAACTACGCGACGTTTTTGATTGCCAGATAGTTTTAGTAGTAGAATATTTTATAAGACGTTTAGTGATGATTTTAATCATAATTATAAATAATGTGACAAATAGTTTGGTGTACCTACTTTGCTACTTTTTTAGGGTTCCGTAGCCCAAGGGCAAAAAACGGAACCCTTATAAATTCGCCATGTCTGTCTGTCTGTCCGCCCGTATGTCACAGCCACTTTTTCCGAAACTATAAGAGCTGTACTGTTGAAAATTGGTTAGTAGACGTATTCTGTGAACCGCATTAAGATTTTCACACAAAAATAGAAAAAGAACAATAATTTCATCGTACCACACACCGTACATATGGGGTATCCAATATCACTTTTAGTATCTATTTTCTAAACTGAAAAGTTTGCGCGAGAGACACTTCGAAAGTGGTAAAATGAGACCCCCACACCCCTTGTAACTTCTAAAATAAGAGAATGATAAAATTAAAAAAATATATATATGATGTACATTACCATGTAACTTTCACGAATATTGGTTTGAACGAGATCTAGTAGGTATTTTTTTAAATCGACATAAATATAATATGTAATATTATAATTATTTACTATAGTAAAATAGTAGTTTAATAATAAACCGCAATACTTGCTGCTACTGAACCCTTCATGGGCGAGTCCGACTCGCACTTGGCCGGTTTTTTCTTGTTACCACTGGAACTACTCTATAGAAATATGGGTCTAAACTTAGGTTTAATAATATAATTTTTATGGGTACTACTCTTTAAACCTTTTCTTCATCAATACATATGTACATATAGAAATGTTTAAAATTTACATGTGACCTGTTTATTAGTGCTATTTAATTAACTACCCACTTCGTTTATAGAAGCAAAAATTCATCATTTACATTCCAAAATAGATTATAAGTTTAAAAATATAGGTTAACTTAACCATTTTTTATATTATATGGTGACGTTCAATACTTCCTTAAACCTGAGAAGTCAAGAGCATTTTAATAACATGATTAAATTATAGTGAGCATAGACTAATATTTTATCGCTTCACTTAACAGACTGAGGAATCATTTTATGGAAAAATATTGAATAGGCTAACAAGCCTTAATGTGAAGGTGAAGTCAGTAAAGTCTACACGCTCTACAGATCTTACTGAAATGTTTTCTTTTCTTTCTCACATATTAACTAAATTTACCTAGTTAACTCTACGGATAATACTATACTTGATATTACACGTTAGTAGCACACATAACAACAAATTTCACGGGCTGTTGGATTCTCATTAGGAGGTCAAATGACAAATGAGGTCTTCAAGACCGTAGTTCAGATTAAAATCTAGGTTAATGATTTGAGTACATTTCTCTACTTATATTTACTAGAGCCTCTATTAAAAATAAGTACTATAGTTCTATGTACAAATAAACTATTAATTAATTCTGATAACCTGTAATGCATTATTTTTGCTAATAAACTACACCAATCTCCAGTCTCTCACAATAATATATTAGTATTATATTTTAGTTTTATAGCATCATACGCAATCCTACTAATATTATAAATGCGAAAGTTTGTGAATGTGTATGTTTGTTACTTCTTCACGTCTAAACGGCTGGAGCGATTTTAATTAAATTTGGTATGGAGTTACTAAACCCTGGATAACACATAGGCTATAATTTATAAAGTTTAATGCGGATAAAACCCCCGGGACAGCTAGTTAAATCTAATTTAAAAAATAGGAAATCATAAATTTAATCGTCTGGGGGGTCAGCACCTATCAATCCGGAGTAAACTACGTTAAGCTACGACCGATACACACAGGCAGTTCAAATTAACATCTAGGAAGTAGGGCCGGAAGGGTGTTAGCAAGGGAATCCTAAATGTTATCTGCAAGTGTGTATCGTTCTTTCTTTCTCTCTCCTATGTTATTTATCATTAATTAAATCAATTTAATTAATTATGTAATGATAAAATAAATTATTCCTTCTGACATTATTTTTATAGAGATGTTAGTATTATTCTATGTGCTAAATTTTATGAGTTTAATTTAGGGTAAGGTCAATTAATACTACAACATTCGTTATAGTAAACCAGTTTATAATTAAAATATAACAAAACATTAAAATATAAAAAAATATCATTTAAATGGTTTTTAGAAACTTAAGTTAGTAAATCTACCATTTTTGATGTTTTTTTCTTTAGCCAAGTATTTTACTGAGATTTTCGATAAAAAAAAACGAATTACTTGTGTGTGTTTGTCGCGCTGACTACAAAATATATTAAAATAATATAAATCCCAATCCCAATCAGTTCACCATACGGCGAGCGAACCATAGAGCAACATTTTGGGACCACACCTACTCTTATCTATAAAAGGATTTACTCAATTTAATTCACCACCGAAGTCTCTAATTTGCGATGTCTTTGCTATAATTTCGCATGATAAGAAATAAAAAAAAAATTACAGTTTTATGGAATAGCTAACAAACAACATAATTAAGGTATGTCTAAACCTATATAAGTTTAATTCATTCATTACAAATTTAAACCTCAATATCTAAATATAGAGTACAATGGCGATATTATTCAACAAAATAACCACAGGTAATTTCTGGAAATTACAAGTTTCCAAATTACAAATTCAAATTTGTAAACACGTGTTATAAATACGGATATTATGATATTAATGATAACACCATGCACCCACTGCCTGTAAGGTATACAAAATTAGATGATATAAATTAAACATTGCTGTTAAAAAGCATGCTCTTATAGAAATAAATAGAGCCAATTTAGACTCGGTGAGAAGGTTGCTGAGCCAAGTCTATTTTAATACTTGTTAGTCTTATGTAATTTCTTCAATTGTACTGTATACTTATATGTAATGTGTTCGTTTATAAAGTTATACCAGTGCCTATAATTGGCTTCCTGTAGTATATTTATGTGAACTATTTGAAATCAATAATGCTGTTGTTATCCTGTACTAAGCAAACTATTCGTGTGATAACTAAATTTTAGAGAAAATTTTATCCGATAATTAATTATCCGTGGCAGTGTTCACAAATTTATAAACAGGGTTTGAAGTATTGGAATAAACTTAACTTAAACTCTGAATGGAATTTACATTAAGTAGTTACCGACTATAAATAAGAACTAGTTTTTTTATTTATGGAAAATTTACACATATAAATTGACTTGAAGACCATAGAAAGCGCTAAATACATACAAAAATATTTACTAAATATATACAAACTATTTATAAAAAGACATTCAGAACTTTTTGAAAAATACGACTCTACATCCAGACATAGAGACCATATGAAATTGCCTCGAATAAAATTAGATTTGTTCAAGAAAAACGCCTACTGTATGGCTATTAAATTATATAACCATGTGCCAAAAGACATTAAGAAATTGACATACAAACAATTTAGAAATAAACTATTTGACTTCCTTCTAAATAAAAATTATTATAATACTAGAGAATACTTAGAAGACAGGACATTTCAAATATAATATTAATAATGTAAATGTTTTATTGCTATGTGTTTTGCATTGTTACTAAATTTGCACGCCTTAAGTGGCAGAATGTGTTGGATTTTATATTGTCTGTAAGGCATACAAAATTAGATGATATAAATTAAACATTGCTGTTAAAAAGCATGCTCTTATAGAAGAGCCAATTTAGACTCGGTGAGAAGGTTGCTGAGCCAAGTCTATTTTAATACTTGTTAGTCTTATGTAATTTCTTTAATTGTACTGTATACTTATATGTAATGTGTTCGTTTATAAAGTTATACCAGTGCCTATAATTGGCTTCCTGTAGTATATTTATGTTAACTATTTGAAATCAATAATGCTGTTGTTATTCTGTGCTGTAAATAAAATAGAGGATAAATAACAGGTATATTAAGCAATCTATTCGTGTCATAAAAACCTTTTTGAGGATCTTTTATCCGATAATTGATTATCCGTGACAATGTTCACAAATTTTTAAACAGGGTTTGAAGTATTGGAATAGACTTAACTTAAACTCTGAATGGAATTTACATTACGTAGTTAGTTTAGTTAATAAGAACTTGTTTTTTATTTATAGAAAATTTACACATACAATTTGATTTGAAGGCCATAGAAAGCGCTAAAACGTTCCATGTTATAAAATTGTTTCATAAATCATAAATCTTTATTAGTTTTAAAAATCATCAATACAAATGTTTTAATACTCAATCTAATGAAACTAAAATAACAGTAATATGTAGCAAAACTATAGTAGAAGAAGTTTAGTTTGTTACTACTTAGTGCATAAGCTATTGGGCATGTTTGTTAGGTGATGGGAGCTGTGTGATGACGGCGGCGAATATTAGTATATCATCACCCTATCTAATCCCGTGGGGGGCGTAAAATATACCCGAGGAAATATCTACCAGAGGATGGGCAGCAGTTTCCTTCTGTGAACTATGACCATCTTACCGCGATCGCCAACCCGTCTACCAAGCGTGCGATTATACAAACCTCCCCCAAGAATCATCTTGGAGGGGCTTGTCCAGCAGTGGACTTCTTTCAGCTGTAATGATAGTGATAATGTTTGTGAGGAAAATAAACAACTGTTCTAAAGTGGATGGCTCGTCAATATAATGAGATGGCAAAGAGCAATCACAAAGTTGTTGATATATTCAGTCACAACTTTAACAAATTTATCTTTATCATTAAAGGCATTCTCCATCGTAAGTTAAGCGCGGATCCCTGAGACCCGTGATTTTATGCCTGCAGGGTCAAAACCCGTTATATTTATATATATATATATATAACCCGTTATATTTTATATATATATTTTGTTATTTTTTGTTAAGAGCTACTGGTGTCGATAAACGTCATTATATTCTTGTACGTTTTAAATATGATGAGCTTTTCATAGTTTTATATTAGTGGTTTCGCAGTATGCACATAGTGTTATGTTACAATCTAGATCAAAATGTTTAGCTTTAAGGTGTTTATATTGTGATTGTAATGTGTTTTGTGCATCAAATAAATAAATAAAGTGAGCGACTTTTAGAACTGATTGCGTTCTATCTTATAAGACGTACGACCTCTGTGTTCACCAGTACGAGACAAGTTGGTATCCGTCCAGCGATAGTTTAACTGAATTAAGTATCTATCATTTTGATTGAACGTTTGAGAGCCTCCGGAGGCGGGCAATTAGATCTAACCTCTATTTACCCTAAATGTTGGGGGTTATACTTTTACATAGCTAGCTTTACATAACTCGTTTTAGAGTAATTGTTTAAATAAACAAGTTTGTTTATTAGGCAATGAATCAAGTATATTTGGCTATAGCAACTGACTTCAAATAGAGTATCGTTATTTTAAAAATTCTTTCGAAGAATTCAACTAGTATAATGTAAACAATAAATATAATTTTAACATTCTTATAAACATGAGTCGCTATCTAAAATATATGTAAATCATTTTTATAGAATCGTGACAGTTAAAAGCGTAACACCGAATTTAGGTTTCATGTAACATTTTATAATTATATAAATGTTTAATAATAAATAATAGTAATGTTAATTTAATAAATCTAATAGTTGTATTCGATTTGGAATAATTATACTACTCGGAAGCGAAAGGTGGTACATTTATTTGATAAGATTGTCCGCGGACCGCTTGAGACTCCGCATGAATCTAGCTTGGTTTTTATACTTAGTGTAAGCTTAATATAGTTCAATATCTTACTGATGAATAGTGAGTTTGATAGCAACAAGTTCACCTTTGTTTAAACCTAAGTGCTAAATGAAATTCCATTATTTCATCATATGTACCCTAAAGCTACCAGAATTTACCAGATATTACCAGAATTGTAGGTACGAGCGGCTGACACTTGATCAGTAACATCGTAACCGAGGTGGTTAGACCAGTGCCTCTAGCACGAGTTCCTGCAGTTTACTTACTCGATCACACGTACAGTTTCCTCCGATACATTGAGCGCCAGCACCTCTCGCGGAAACTATTAAGAACTACAACTCTGGTGCTCAATGTATGGGACGAAACTGTACGTTTGATCGAGTAAGTAAACTGCAGGAACTCGTGCTAGAGGCACAGGTTGCAGATAGTAATAGTAATATCCTGGGACATTATGTGGCTATCCCAAACTAAGCAGAGCTTGTACTATGGAAACCAGATAACTGATATACAACTTATATTATTTTTCTTTTGTAAATACATGCTTATATAGATAATTACACCCAGACTCAGGACAAACAGACATGTTCATGCACACAAATATTTGTCCTGGGTGGGAATCGAACCCACGACCTCCGGCGTGAAAAGCAAGTATTTGCCAACCACGCCAACAGTCCCGTCATTTTATAAGAATTCTGATTATATGCTATGCTTGTCATGATGGAGGAAGGTGCTCTCCGTGTATTGGAGCACGTTCAACCACCGGTCCCACCCATCATAGCAAGAAACAAATCATCGTTTAGTGTATTTAAAAAATAATTAGACCCCGGACTGCGCCAGCAAAATTGTTCTTGTGGATGGCGAAAACCACTCGGGCGCAGATGTCCTCAAAAACCAACAAGTTTAATAATAAAGGAAATTGCTACTTAGACAGTTTTTATCCTCTATTTAGCTACATAATACAGCAGGTATTACGTACAATACAATATACAAATGTATCCCTGAAATAAGGGTCTGGGGGCACAATACACGTCTTAAACAAATATAAGAAGGCTGTGGCCGGTGACCTTTGTCCCTTTTGTCTATGTGTGTGTAAGGGACACGCTGTATCTACGCACTAACACAGTTACATCGCTTCTATTTGCAAATGTGACCCGTAGATCTCAGAAGTTTTAGATATGGACGGACCTTAAATATTTTTTGTATTCAATACTGGAAATGCGAGTATATGGTATGTATACACGAGTATATTAATATTTATCTCCCGCACACGCAGAAGCATAAGCAGAAAAGCTTGCAAAATATTCCATATACATATATTTTTTCTAATGTTGAGAATAAACTTGGGTGTTGCTATTTTAGCTTTCTATGGCTCAAAAAGAAAAAGGAACCCTAATACAATGACTTTAATGTAAGGGCATTAAAATCGTATAGTTGGTTAATTTTTTCTTGGTTTGCCCTGTTACATGTTTCTATTACCATGTAGAATATGAAAAAGTGGGATTTACACCAACCTTTTCACCGTCACACTCATAAGTCGAGTAACAGCCAGATGTATACATCATTTAAGTTAATATAATCTTTAAGTTGCTAATTACAGTGTGACCGCATATCGTATTACTATTATTGATGCGAAAGTTTGTGAGTATAGATGTAAGGAATTTTGTTATTTGTCCAAGTAAAAATGACTGAACGGATTTTGATGGAACTTTGTACTAATATAGCTTATATATCAAAATAACACTTAGGTTTTACAAAGTGTAACTCAGGAGGAACCGCGGGGCACAGCTGATATTACATCCGTTATTTTTTTTATGTAAGACGGCGACAAACGTACTAGTGGTTCACCTGAGGTTAGTGATCAGCGCCGCCCATGGATAACATGCAACAACAAGGAGTCGCGGGTACATTGCCGGCCTTAAAAAAAGTGTATAATTATTAGTATTAAAAGTTATTAAATTTAATTAATAACTACTAATAGTTATTAAAATTTAAAGATGTCTGAAAACAAATTTGTGTGAGTCTATCTATGCATATCTTGGTCTACCTCTAAGCCCGTTAGGCCGGGCCACCTTCCGATACAATAACAGGCGCGAACCCTTTCTTCTGGGCCGCTTATAAATTGCGGTGTCCGACTCTGTTGCCTGTTTGTTACCAATATTGCACTGCTTGTTTTGGGTGTATCGATTTAGGTTTACTAGATAAGTTACTTTTGACGATATTTAATATTGAACAATGTATTCATGTGTGTAGTTCTAACAATTTTTGTTCAGTTATGTCCTTGATAACTCTTTCCGGTGCGCTCAATAGACCTCAAACACGGCTTAGAGACTGTAGTCAATAGGCAATAGTTATCGCTGTCGATAAATGTGTCCTTCTTAATATAGTGACGTTCGGAATTCGAACCAGGTTTTGCGGAGCCCCATTATAGTCTGACAGCGGTGTATGACAGTGGTATCATGTACAGATGCCAGCACATCCGGCTATCCCAATCTGTCAAATTTCTTTTACAGATTTCAACTTTATCACAAAAGCATAAGGTTCGCTTTCAATTAGGGAAGTTTGACAGATTGGGGTAGCTTGATGTGCTGGCGTTTGTACAATATCAATATTAAAAACAATATGTACAATATCAGTTGGTGACAAATGAAAATAATTGGGGTTGTGTTGGATTTACGAATTGATTTTGTGAGTTATTCTTATTCTTTATTGCATACATAAACATACATATATGTTAAAATTTACAAAAGAAAATAAATTAACATAGGTGAGTTTAATTCATTAACAAATTTTCTTACAGGAAAGTAACGGGACGGTGGGATTTTTAATATAATGCAATGCAATGTAGTACAAGCAGCAACAGAGAATAACGCTTGGTAAAATTCTACAACTTATAAGTTTAAAGGGATATTCAACTTTATAAATATATATGAACATTAATGTATTTCAGCCGTGAAATCGATATAGCTATATCCTCATTACTTATACTTGTTTTAAATCTACATTATAAATAGAGTCAGGCTTGTTTCCCAGAGTGGGAGGCAAAAACAACGTATTTCCATCTACCAAATGTTAAAATTAATATATATCTCAATAATAAATATTATTATCTATAATTCAAAATTTCTTAAGACCTTTCAGTCTATACGAAACTGTGATGTACCTATACACACAAAATTGATTTAGAAAATACGTCATATTGAGTTAGGCGTGAACTCACATAGCTTATTACACGTGTAACATCAAATGTCACGTGTATGTCTCAGGAACATAAGGACTTAAGAGATATAAACGGGATGGAATTATGAACGTAAGATTTTTTTATAAATAATAATTTTTGAGTAGACCTCTACTCAAAAATTATTATTTATAATAAAATCTTGAATAAAACACACAAGCATGCCCACTTTTAAGCAGTCAATACTATAACCCTCTTTCTGTATATACCTAAATTGTATACCTATAATTAATGTTTATTTCTTAAACCTAACATCTAATCCTCTAGCCAGTAATTCTACTATGAAACATGCTATCAATAATTCAATTATTTATAAGTACTTTACTCCTAAGGTACTTAAAATATAGGCAATTATATAAGGTACGTAATCCTGCCGCACGGGATGACCCTTGCTTAACCAACTGTGTATTATCTGAGCCCTATATGAGTGCTTCACTTTATAAGTATGTGGGATACTAAACTACTTATTAGTACAAGTATCTTTGGGAAGGGCGAGTGGTTTGGTATATTATTATCCATTACATTATCAGTAACAATGGATGACAATAGCTTTATTAATTTTTTCAAGTTGATGAGATAAAAGAGTTAAGAAGTATGCAAAAAAGATGTTCTTTTTAAAAGGTAAACCGCGAACAAAAACAATGCTGGCAGTATCCGCTAAATAGCACTCATTTGTATCGTTAATTATTCTCTAGTTATATTTATTTATAAATGTATATTAGTCTATTCTAATCTGTATCTGTGTTTTATATGTCATTATTTATATTATATATAAAGTTTAGATTTAACACGTCCACACGAGACGTTTTAAAGTGCACCCACCTTGTTTTTCACAAAGAATGCCTTCGGCCTTAAATCCGCCTGTGTACTTCCATCCAACCGATATAACAAGACAATGGAAACCAAGTATGTATATTTTCAGCTTCAATCAAATTAACAAGATATCTACTAAAATAGGCAATACAATGTTCCCAAAATGTCAAGTATGCCAGTTTCTTTCTCCGTACTCCGGAATACTACAACTAGTCAAAGGTCAAGAAACTTAAATAAACGCTTTTGCTTCCAGAGAATATTGCTTTATAATGATTGGCCTTGTTAACTTCTTTATCATCAGCTTGACACTGGTAGACATAGGCCTCCCCTGACATGTTTATGCAAACAAATATATGTCCTGGACAAAAACTGAAACACAAGCATTTACCAACCACGCCAATCGGCCCGTCACTATTTTATTATTACAGTACATAAGTGGCCAAACATTAGCAGGCTCTTTCATATATTCTTATAACAAATGTGTCTCAAGAAATAAGTAGTATCTTTATAATATTTAAATATGGAAGATAAAAAAAATACCAGCATAAACATAACTATTATACTCGTATTCCCATCACGTTAAACGGTTATATATAACTTAAACCCCACACAAATTGAAGACTTGTCTTGATTATGAACAACTTACGTACAAATATTTAACAGATTACACCCAACATAGGAAGCGATAACCCATTATAAAGTTTCGTATTACGATCCTTGAAACCGTTGAAGTGTAAATAATTTTACCCACGTAAGATATAACATCGATCCTGAAAGGCTAAGGAATATTAATACGGTAATGTATCGTAAACATGGGTTTACAAACAAGTAAGTACTCTTAGTCCGGTGGCTACGGGATGAAGTATAGTGAAGAGATGAGCGAAAATGGGATGAAGAGAAATAAATACAGAATTAAAATATATGTGTCCTAAAAATGTTCAAGCTCGTGATATTTATATAAGTAGATGCACTGCCAACTACCACTTCGTCTGCCTGCATTGCTTTGGTTCATCCAACGGTTGTCTGGAAGAGATTGCTATATTAGCGACTAACAGTGCCCGCGGACTTCGTTTCGAATTATAAATATTTTTGTCCCTGCCCGTTCTTTCATAGCACACTCCACAATAACGTAGCTTTCTATTAGTGAAATAATTTTGAAAGTTCAGTAGATCCAGAGTTTACCCCTTACAACGTCACAAACTCACAAACGTCACCTCTGGATAATATTAGTATAGATAAGATCGCCGTTTGTAATATTCATAATATAAGTTAACTTATGTTTCAGTGTTATCTATCTATTTACCTATATGACGACGTAAATATTAAGTAATATCACCAACAGCAATATGAACTACTGATCAAAATCACTTCGTTTTGACAGTTACTCATTCCTATGCCTAAATACCATGCATACGTCATATTTACCTACGAGGAAACTTTTCCAATACAGAACTATGTTGCCCCTAGCAACGGATTTATTCATTCGCTTCGCTTCATTCATCCTGACATTAATGGGAGAATTTCTTGCACGTTTCTTGCCCTACGCCATAGATACAACAACAATATTCTAACTTATAACCTTTGGAGTTTTGTTTACTTTGAGTTATCGGTTAAGATAATATAAGTTATGAATATTTGGAAGATCAATATAACAATATTAATGTTTCGGAAATATAGTTATATTGATCTGATTCAAAATAATGCTACACTACTAATGCAACATACTTTTTATTAATTAGGTATTTATGCAAAGACAATTCCACATCTGAACACATTGCTACTATTTTTGTTTGGACACGAGTTTGACTAGTCTGATTTTCATTGCACGAGATAGAGTTGTGTATTATAAGTACAGATGCCAACACATTCAGCAACCCCAATCTGTCAAATTTCTTTTATAGATTTTCAACTTTATCACTTAAGCTTAAGGTTCACTGATTGGGGGTAGCTTGATGTGCTCGCGTCTGTACAAAATCACAACAAATTGACTGCACGTGTGGCGCAGCGACTAAGATAGTCGCCTTACCGCTTCGTGTCGCGGGTTCAAGTGTGTCCGTCTATTATATGTTTGTGAAGTACCCCGCGACACAGGGATTAATTTCTCTAATACGGGCGTTGTCTTTTTATTTAAAAAAATAATAAAGGAATAAGAATACAATCAAAGTACCGTAGAATAGAGTGGGTACTGTTAATTTAAATGTCTTTACTTGGACTTATCCGGCGGTAAAAGTGTGTGGAGCTAGACTGATCCTGCAATGCCATTCAAAATTATTGAGTTGCGACTAAAGGTAGGAAACATAGTGGAAAAACTAAACACAAAAGAAAAAAAATAATTTAGATGTAGGTAATTGTGTTGAAGACTACTTTGTGAATTACCAATGGTTGAGCAACATTTGTGTGTATGCGGTTGTGGATAATCAAAATTATTTGTTTTTTTGTCGGTAATGTGGAAATTAGCGTCGGTCATCCTTGCTAGCTCCGGGGCAAAAAAACATTTTCACGCGAGTATTTATTTGGTTTTGGAGGACAATCCAGTACGTCACTATTCTCTGTGATGCTCTGTGCCGATTACCTTCGCCAGATTCCTATATATGAATTGACGATTATCGTGTGTCACAACAGCTTACAATGGAAAATAAAATGTACTTTTAAATTTTATAGTAGCAAGTTTTAAGGAACTACTAGAAGATAAACATAGTGATCAAACAAGAAAATTTAAAACGGACGTCGGAGGATGAAAATACTGAACTAAAATAATATTGCAAGTAATGAATATAAAATCACCCCAAGACGATAGGGCTGACAGGTAAATAATATTTTCTGCTGACGGCAGAAATACAATATGGAGCATAATTTTTAACTACATAATATACTATTTACAAGAACCTAGGAAAGTTATACATCTAAGAAGTGCATCAGCTGAAAAGCCCTTGAATTTGGGCTATTTGTGTTTGAAAAGCTAGATTTAGTGTTTCAGGAATCTCTTGATCGACACGTCCATTGACCAGAGAACTGGTTTCTTTTGGGTCAGAAGTCAAAAATCAACATTCAACAGTTTGAATATGCGGTCAGCCTTCTGTGCATTTTACCTCCCGACAACGCGGACGTATTTTTCGATGTCCACTAGCCTAGTTGTAGAAAATTAATTCAGTTGATATTTAACTTTTTTAATTTTCTCCTATCATTTGTCATTTTCGTTAATACAGGAAGTTATTGGTAGCAAATACAATAGAATAAGTATTCGATAAAAAATCAATTCGTATACGCCCACGTGTATCGTACATCAAAACAATATTTGCCAGATCCTTCCCACGCTAAAAATTTAATTTCCAAACTATCAAGCACTACGGCTTAACCCTCAAGAGACAACTGGCGAAATTTTGCAAAAAGCACCGCGCAGGCACAGCGGGCCCGGCAAAGTTAGCGGGTGTAATCGATACGGCCTTAGGGCTTTGGGTATAAATTAGAAGTTCCATCGATCACCGACGCCCTTTGCCCACCGGCTCGTACTTTATTGATAGTGAATGTTAGCCGATAGTTCACCGAGTTACGTCGAACTGAACTTGTATTTTTGGTTGGGTTTATTTGTCTGCTGTGGCAATTTTACGCGCCATTTCATGGAGTTAAGAACGTGTGGATTTTTCTGATAGGAGAGTGTGTTTCACGCTCTGTTATAACAACTGTTGCACCTTCTTGATGCTTGAATCAACAAAAGTTATTCCATTTAGTGTATAGAACTCAGACTTAAAATTTGTTGTAATGAACGACGAAGCTAAAAACAAAGAACGAAATGTTCAAACAAACAAATATGAATGGCTCATCAAAAAACTGAGAGCCATGATATTTCTCCCGACATATCTCTTATGAACATAATTTTCTTACATGCGAGATAACAGTCTAGTAAAATCATAACTACTTATGTATAGTTATTACCAATTGCATATTCTATGAACATGTAATAACGCCCAATGGCATCAATGACATGTTGAAATTACATATTCTATTGGCCACAAAAATTAAAGTACACTATTACAAATTTTATATACAATAAAGAGTCACATTACTTATAAAAGGTGCTCGGGTCCGCCTATAAACATACATAGGTAAAGGCAAACAGCACTTAACGTTTCCTAAAGGATACATTATTGAAGAGAACCCTAAAAACAACATTTTTACATCCTACCGTCCTGCCGCGCATATTTTATTGCGGGTTGCTGGGATGACCCTTGGACTAAGACAGACTTGGAAAACATATAGAGGGAGAAAAATATTTTCATAACGCATGTTCCTTTTTATTTTGGCTTGTTTTTGGGAATCATGGATTATATATTGTACCTTATGATATGAAAACCTTTATGTCCATAGCTTTATTTTTTTCTCTCCTATACTACGTGAAGTAAATAATACTACCCACCGTTGAAAGTTTTATATCTATTTTTTACGTTTAGTTCTTGATTTGGGTACTTCATTATTTTTGCTTGTGTCCTTGGACCTGTAACAAACAAATTACTTATAAACATCTGCATCATTAATAAATCTATATATCAATGTTACATGTTTACAGACAATTTATATGAATCTAATTGATAAAAGTAAATCGAATAACATACGACAACATTATTTATATAGAAGATAGGATAAGTATTTTTGATTAAATAATTATAATAAGAGAAGAAGAAGAAGAACAAGAGAGATAAATTGATATCAATTTCATTTAGTCATACGTGATTGAATAAAAGATATATTATAATAAATAAATATCTTGTGACTATTAACACACAGCCATTTAATCCCAAACTAGGTAGAACCATAGAACAGGTTCTACCTAGTTTGGCCACCAGACAACTGATAACATACTTATATGTTTCTAAATACATATTATAGATAAATTACACCAACGAATAATCGTACATATCGCACAAAGGTTTGTACTGGGTGGGGATACCACGACCTCTGGTTTAAAAATTAGGATCACTAACCATTAGACCAACAGTCTAGTCAAATTAGAATAATAGTTGAAAGTATAGAGTAGTGTATTGTTTCAACTGCACGTGTAGCACACTGGTGAAGGTGACCATTTGTTTTGGGTTTAATCACCCGCAACACCGCAACAACAACTGTTAGTATGACTTTCATGAAAGCGAGATATATTTATCTGGGCTACATCAGATTTCAACTACGATTACTACTCAAATTTAACACATATAAATTATCTAATAAATAAATATTAGGTATTAATAAAACGAATGCATCACAATTATACGTAAAAAAATACTACACAAGTAACTTCCAATTACCAATGCCTTCAAAACAAATCGATACAAGTACCTATCTAATCTTTCTACGGGCGTCCCTACCTGGCCGGTCTCCCGAGACCCCTGATGGACGCACGCAAGGGTTAACCTAAGTCAATGTAAATATTTGAACGATGTATGCTTGCTTGACTTTACCTACAGTATCAGTGTTGTTTTAAAGGTTGACATTTGTAGTGGGAGGGTTACGAAGAAATTCTATAGTTCTTATTTTAAGAGTTTGGGTTTAACTATCCACTTTTCTTATGTAAGTTATAGGTGATACCGGACCCCATTTGCTATCAGATTTGACTAGTCCAGCCTCAGTTTTTTGTTAAGATCTAAGTTAAAGCTCGAATCTATCGTGTCTTCTGCCTTTAACGAATTATATAGTAATCAGTAAAATTCAAAATTTGACTATTGATATATTGCTTTAAAAACTAAATTATTTTATTTTATTATTAAATTGTTAACTGCTGTGGATAGGCTTGTATTTAAGAAATGTAAACAAACATTGTTAGACTGTTTGCCTATGATCGTTATTCTCTATGTTAAAGTACTATATTAGTAAGAATCAACTATCATTAAAATATATTGAGTGCGGTTGTAAAGGCATACCCTCGTGGTTGTTGGTTTGCTTATGTGTATAAGTTGTATATCTTTTGTATAATAATAAAAAAAAAACTCGTGCTGTTGGCCTTGTTTTAGGTTCTTCCACACAATTTAATTCGACATTATTAATTGAGGAGGCAAAAAACAAACAAACATACGTAATCCAAAAAAATATTAAAAGTGAATATTCCGATATTAGGGGCCTTCTAATTAATGTTACGAACACCAGGTATGAATAAAATGCATTATTAAAAGACCTAAATAAGTCACAATTTGGGGCTTCGACTTAAGAATTATCACGGATCCCTATCTGACTTTTACTGAAACTTGAACGTAGTTAAGTTAGCCCATTAATCGCACACTGTTGATTAAAAAAATATTCCTCAACCTTCAGAAAAGAGTTTGCACAATAATGTTGGATCTATGGACTATTGGGGCATCATTTTTTAACAACGACGTCCACCCAAAATCATGTAATGAAATGTATGTCGTGGAATTCTGACTAAGAAATATGACATAAAATAAGACGGAAGTTGATAATAATATGAGTAGTAATAGTATGCAATATAATTTCTTATTGTTATCGGTGATACAGACGCCAGCACATCCAGCTACCCCAATCTGTAAAATTATTTTTTAGATTTTCAACTTTATCACAGAAGCATAAGGTTCACTTTCGATTGGGAAAATTTGGCAGTTTGGGGTAGCTTGATGTGCTGGCGTCTGTATCAATTAGAACTAAATGTTTATTTTTAAATGACTAACTGTTTACTAAGAATATATTTCCTAATCTGCCATCTTCAGGCGCATGAACGCCATATCGCCGTAACACCTAAATAGGTCAATCATCATGCTTTTACTCAATTGTCTCTCGTACTCAGTCAATATTGAGTATTGACTTAATGGCAGAGGCAATCATTTATTGCTTAGTGGTTCAACTTGGACCCTGTCAGGCACAGCAATTTCGGAGAGAGGAAGTTACACATAGCTAAAATTATAGTTAAATCATTGTTATAATATTATTTCATTTATTTACTATTATTTGTTATTTATTTTATTTGAGTTTGTTTAGGAATTTGGTATCCTTTGTTTAATTTTTTATTGATATTTTATTTAAAATATTATTGCCATTACATAAGCGCTATTTGAATTTAGAGTGATACGGGAAGCTGGTAACATGAGCATATTCCTTTGTCTTAGGGACCGATTATTGATGTGTTTTCTTCACGAATTATAAAAAGTACTTATATTTTCGAAATTTGATAATTTCAAGAATGTAGAGGGATGTCTGGGTTAATATTTTATACAGAAAAGCTTGAAGATATGTGTTTGATCAATGTGTGCTATAATAGGAATTATTTTTTTTGTAGAGTGAATAGCATTACTCATAGTCATTACTCTATTAGGTAAAATGAATATCTTCATTTATTTACACTCGTAAATAAATAAGAAAAAATTGTTAAAAAGGGTTTGTTAATTTCATATTAAAAAGAGTTTTTATACTAACTCGCTTTTTACTACGGCATAAGGGTCAGCAGAGTAGCTGGAGTAGAGTTTGTGCTTTTCGTAATATCGCATTAATTTTCTTATTTTGAGTAGTAGTTGTATTTTTACAATAAAAATTCTTCTCAATCAAACTTAGTTATGCGATCCGTTTATCAGTGTCTTAATATATAGCATTTTATACGCAAGAAAGGTACGAAACAGTCAGTGCACATTTCCGATTAATACTTCAATAAATATATATAAACAGCGTAAAAAACATTACTGTAATGAGTTTCTAAACATATTGTTCAACAGAACTGAGAAATGCGGGGGTAGTACGTGAAAATTACGCGGAGTTTTATCCCGGCCTCGAAGTGTCCCAGTGTCCCCTGTGGCTGCCGGCCGAAAACTTTACCTTTGACCCTCCCTGGGAAATGTATAGAGTTGCTAGAATGCAGTTTTTAACACAACTATTATTTATGAAATGAAAGGAAGTTTTAATTCAAAACAAAGTTAAATCGTGAGGAGCCAGAATTTTTAATTACATCTTTGTATCTGCTTAATTATGTCTTAGTGAATCCTGTTCGATCGTGGAAATTTATGATTCTCTTTTAAACACATTCTAGATGAGATGTTGATACCATAGAACTATAGTTAGTTAGTTGGGCGATAGGTTTCCGCACTTAGCCTCCTAATCGGGCCATTGTGCGTGACCATAGAAGTATACATAATATCTTGATTATTATCATTCATATGTGCCGCTTAGCAAATAATATGATCACTTGACTGATATGTTCACAGTTACATGTAGATAGTTTATATCAAATTGACAACGATAAACATAGGTAAATATAAAACATAGAACAGTTGCAAAATAGCTCTTTTTAACTAATTACTGTTTATCTAAAGTTATAACATTCCACCTTAAGTTAGTTTCACCACAGACGGACGTTTATAACTAACATCCCTTAAATCCGTTCAGTCTTTTTAGCTGCTTGGGCTTAAGGGTTTATGGCGGTACTTATTTACTTATTGTATGTGCAGTGGTTACCGTAGCGTCAAGTTATACAAGCCGCCCAGTAGCCGTCTGACATAGTTAATTACTGTTGTCTAATGACTACATCAAGACCTACATCTTACTTGCCGTCCCAAGCAGGGAGACAAAAGCAATAAACGACTTTGGCGGTCACCGATCTCTGGACTGACCTCAGGCCTAGTTGCTTAACCTCATCGATTACTTAGGGAATGGTGAGAGTATCTAGCTATAATTGTCATGTCGGTGACTATTTGTTTTTTATTATATCCACTCTATATAGATGTCTTTACCGAACCGCTAGATCTTGGGGCATCCAGTATTCTTATCTACTTACTTCACATCTATAGCAGAACGAGCCTCCTGAGGCTCGGCCCCGCCTCTTACGGCCTGTCAATGACTAGTAAAATTTAGAACCGGCCTACCATTGATATAAATGTTTTTTGTTCCCAAAACGACCCTTCAAATTGTAATTTAGTGTGGAGAGCGAATGAAATGGTGTATCGAGAATTGGAAATGTTGTAATATCCATAGAACCTATATGTTGTTTGTTTCTGTATTTGGAAAAGGATTGAAAGGTATCCGGTAACTACCTACGATTATCATTTTGGTTAGAAAGTAGCTACATGTCCAGGTTTCGTATATTTTTTGAATACTAATAACGCTGGTAATTCTGTCTTCTACACTAAAGTAATTTTAATCACATCTCTCTCTGATGTAGCTTGTATAAAAAGAACAGAGCATACATAGAACTGTTAATACGTGCAATGAGCACGTATTTGTTTTTGGGTACTAACATCGCCATGTCGTTTATTTTCTTGCAGTATCGAATATCGCCACTCCATTTTAGACCTCATAGAATATCTTCCAGGGAACAGGCAGCATCGTCTCTTTGTGTACTATGATCAAACTGTTATCGCCAACCCGTCTGCCAAGTGTGGCGATTATAGCATCACTCCATTGTCAAAATGTTTTGGGGAGGCATTTGTCCAGCAGTGAACGTCAACTGTAGAGATACAAAATGACTGAATATGACTTGTCACAATTGTCATAAACCTTAAATGACCGGTCATTTACTGTCAAATTCAGTCAATTTGACTCAAATATTATTGTCTATTCTCGACTACCACCTAATTATTTATTTATCCAATTAATATGCAAGTTTAAATGAAGCAACGTTTTATTTTGTATTATATCATGAGAGGATAAGACGACATCAAAGTCTATGCGCGAGGCGATGCGACGTTGCCATTTTGTCTTAAATGCACGCACGATTAGAAATGTAAAATGATTGAATGTAGAACTATATAATAATACTATAAGTCATAAAAACCACATTTTTGTTTCAATTTAGAAGTTGTAGACTTTTATCAACGACAAAAACTTAAAAGGTACTAAAATATTACTGAAATCAAATTGACTGAAAATGACCATTTCTGACAATTAATGACCAATTTAACCGTAAATGACAGCCAGTCTAATTCAGTCACATTAGTCATTTTCAACACTATTCGGCTGACATGATGATTTCTATCCAAAAATCCTTTTCATTAGAACTATCATCATATCAGCCAAAAGATGTCCACTGATATACAAAAGCCAGCCCCATTCGTCACAGACATGACTACTATATAATCGGAAAATCGGAGGTGAGTGATGTATTCGCCATTCACATTCATGCCAAAGCCCTTCCAGTCCAGAAACTTGAAGATATCTTCCAATGCAGCGGTGAGCAGTTTTGGAGATAAGTATAACGTATTATTAACATTTAACATATTACTGTCGGTCACCGTAGCCTAGTTGGTAGTGCTCCTGCCTACGAAGCTGGAATTTGTTTCTGAGTCATGGATGTTTTCTATGTATTTAAGTATTTATCTATCTGTTTAAGTATGTATATCGTCGCCTGGTACCCATAGTACAAGCTTTGCTAGGCTGGCTAGGATGATCTGTGTGACATTGTCCCTAGATATTGTCCCAAGAATTAGATTTAAGACCTATGTTAGAAAGGAATGCAATGATGTAAAAATAATTTACTCGTAGTTGGGTATTGTACAGAATCAACGTCATAATTATGAACCTAATTCTGAAATTTATACCTGTAGCTACTAGTGTATAATGGTTACCTTAGCGTTAAAGTTCTGCAATAGGCCTTTGACATGGCTTAAGGATGATTATCTTAAGACTACAGCCGAAACCAACAGTTTGAGGTACCCTCCGCAACACGTAATAGCTCAGACACTAAGGGAGCAGTCACCCATCTAACGATCTTCTCCGTTTTAGCGTGTCGAAGGCAAACTCATTTAACTCTTGGGGCCCAGAACATGACCACACTGATCGCCCTGCTTGTGGCATTCTTAAGATCCTGCCATGAACGTGTAGGCTGGGCCATGGATTATCTGTCTAAGTACCGAGGTACTTAGAATGGAATAGAATACTCTTTATTGTAGACCATAAGAATACATATGTCATAGGATATTACATAAACAAGTTGTACAAAGGGCTTAACCCACATTATAAATGTCAAAAAAAAAAACGAGCAGATAAGGTAACCTTGTTTCAAGTCTAAGAATCTTGTTTACGTAAGAACATACAGTCAATATAAAATGAATGCCCCGTTTCCTTTCAGTACTAACTGAACAAATTTATATATGATTGCATTTTTATCTAATAGCACTCTTATGAAAAGGACAGTGCAACTTTTCTAATGGTGACTTTTTACTTTTGGCTCGAAGTTCTGAGTAAAAGTAAGCGACGCGTTAAGACCTATCGACTAAATCTGCATAAGAGACTAATTAGGAGCTAATAAGTGCGCGGGTTTAGTTATTTGGCAATTCTATGTATCCGTTGTTCTTTTCATACGAGGTATATTAGAAAGAGATACAATATCACTTAAATTAGTTAAGTACCTACTGTAAAAGATGATTTTGTCGTTAGCATTATCATTATCGATCTATCAGTATTTAGTTTTATAATTTTAGCAATATTATTTTCTACAAAGATTATTGAAATAGTTTTATATTAAAATGCCGTAACTGAAGTAATATAGTATTTATCCCGAGAATTCCCAATGCTCTAGCTTACAAGGGCATACATTTAATGCATAATATCTCTCTAGAATCAGCTAGATATTAAATTTCAAGCAAATTTTTGACGTACACTTGCCTCGTAACGGCAATTACTAAAATGATAATATAAAATGCACATTTTCGAGTAACTTGTTCTGTGTTGGGTACATCTATACATATAATAAAATCGTAGGAAAGTCAAAACTGTACATTGATGATTTTTTTAAATGGATACTTGTGGCGTTATCTACTATCGATATCGAAGCCAAAAATATAGTTTTTAGAATTTTTGTCTGTATGTCTGTTTGTCTGTATGTATGTCCGGTGTAAGTTCAAAAAGTACTGCATGAATTTACTTCAAATTTTGCGTGAATATTACTAAGAGTTCGGGTCAACATATAGGCTACATATTATACGCTATCACTTACGGGGGGCGAGCTATGATTAAATGATAAATCTTCTGACTACTTTTCCTATTTTAAAGTCTATGTCAATAAAAACCGTTTCAATTTATTTATTAAAATTTATTGATAATACATATCTACATCTACAAAAAATATCAATAAATGATTTTTTTTTATTTCTTTTTATGAAAGTTGTGAACCAAATAATATACCTAATCTTTGTTTAATTGAAACTGATTTTGAATGATTGATCCATGCGTAATATTAAATCTAATAACTGATTAAAAGTTCGGTGGGCGTCGATATGAATCAAAGCCAATTCACTCATATTACTATAATTGAATTTTTTGTGTCGCACCTTTATAAAAAATATATTTTGACTGCCAATTGAATTTATCGCGTAATACTGCGAGAAAATTAGCGTCACGCTAACAGGGCTTACCATGATTCTGATTCTCCCTAATTAATTATGCTCTCTAGACAAGCAGTTTTATTAGTCTGACAGTTCTAAGTATACGCTGTCGTTTTCATTCGATCTATTGTAGATAGAGTTGGAAAGTTAATAATAATAAATACCAAATGAAATTTTATATTTAATGTTAATATTCATTTTATTTAGCTACATTTTCATTTAACTATAATTAGTTGGTGTAAATTTTGTTCGTCGCCCATTTATTTTAAATGTTAATATATATGTAGGTATACCTATATTTCTATTTTTGATATTATTTTAGTTTAATAGATATTGCAGATATGCCTACACGTATAAATAGCTGATTCAAACAATACCTATAAAATAAATTAAATAAAAAAGGTTTTTATTCACGTAGACTTTAAAAAAGCACATTTATAATTATTTGTGGGTATATATAGATATTTAGGTACACGAATTAGGGAGACGGACGATAAGATTAATTTTATAAAAGTAATGAAAATATAATTACTATTAGATTTATAATATTATATTATATATTAATAATCTCCTTGACAATAACTTAATACAAGCTAGCTAAATGTCACTACCATTATAAAATAAATTGTATAAATGTTTTAACATTCCGTGTACCTAAATCTGTAATAAGTAACTAGAAATAATAACTGTATTCCTACGAACATGTTCTGACTAATAGGTCTTTACCTATGAAATTGCCGTTTTGTATGAAAAAATTTAAACGAATTTTTTTCATGAATTTTTTTATTTGTATTAATCGAAGTAATCACCCATGCAATCAATGCATCTTTGCCATCGCAGTGGCAGTTTATTGATGCCCTTCTTAAAGAAATCAGCTGGACGGGAGGCAACAAATTCTTCAAAGGCATTTTGTACTGCCTCTCGGGTATTGAATTTTTTTCCCGCCAAGAAGTTATCCAAATTCTGGAAAAAGTAGTAGTCTGTAGGCGCAAGGTCTGGTGAGTAGGGCGGATGACGGAGAGCTTCCAACCCCAGTTCTTGCAACTTGGAGACCGTCTGCTGTGCAGTATGAGGTCGCGCGTTGTCGTGCAGGAGCAGCGGAGACGAGCGATTGACCAATGCTGGTTGGAGATGCGCCAGCTTCTCCATCATTGTGCTCAGTTCTTCACAGTACACATCTGCAGTAATGCTCACCCCGTTTGGTAAGAAGCTGTGATGAATCACACCGGCGCTAGACCACCAAACAGTGACCATCACTTTTCTAGGGGTAAGTTTTCGTTTAGGGCATTGTTTAGGTGCTGAACCAGGATCCAACCAACTTGCTGAGCGCTTGCGGTTATCAAACAGAATCCATTTTTCATCGCAGGTAACAATGCGGTTCAAAATTCCTTCATTTGTGTGTCTGTTGAGCAGTGCAAGGCACGTCTCGACGCGTACTTCGCGCTGGCGATCATTGAGTTCGTGGGGCACCCATTTGTCAAGCTTTTTTACCTTGCCAATTTGACGCAAATGGACCAATATTGTTTTGACGCTAACGTCGAAAGCTGCTGCTAATTCAGCCGTAGATTGTGTATCATCAGCTTCCACAACCGCCTTTAATTCGTCATTGTCGACCAAAGTCTTCGGACGACCGCGAGGTTCATTTTTCAGGTCGAAATTTCCAGAACGGAAGCGAGCAAACCAATAACAGGTGGTGCGTTGGTTTGTAGTGTTAGCTCCGTAAACGTCGTTGATGTTGCGTGCCGCTTGTGCCGCGTTGCTGCCACGACGGTACTCATATTCCATAATTACTCGAATTTTTAACGTATCCATGATGACGAAAAAGATTGAAATGCGATGAAAATGTAACACTAATCAATAAAGAAATGACTACTTTTGGAAAAAAGAATCCATGTTTTTTAAATAAAATTAATTTGAAATTAGAATTCTTAGCCAAACAAAAATTATTTTGATTTGAAATGGCCAGTACTGCAGAACGGCAATTTCATAGGTAAAGACCTAATATTTACAAGCGCTTTTTTAAAGTCTACGTGAATAAAAACCTTTTTTATTTTTTTATTTTATTTATTATTTATTATAAAATTAAAAGCTTATATTTAGTTATTGTACATATTTTAAGTAACGGTTCACATTTAGTTTTATCCATACCCATAACTTTTCGCAAATCGCACCTGGCAAACTCTCCAGCCAATGAATGGCCGCGTTCTTTCTCCTATCCAGTCCCCCTCGTTGACCAATGGCCGACCGGTTTCACCCCTGTCGCGTGCTGACCAGTTTGTCCACTATCAACCCTAGCCACACGCACAAGTCAAACACTAACGTTTATAACAGATAAATGGACCAGGGATGTTCAACACTGTTAGATAAACATTTACCTTTTGTCAGGTGTTTTTTATACAAAACTTTTGGACACGGGCCATTTATTTGACCACTTATTGGCCACAAAAGGTGGCATTTAAAAGATTCGTCTCCCTAAATAAATGTTTTGTGGTGATAAAATGTTGGTCGCGTGGAAGACCTGTTTTGGGATGATACTGTACAATGGAGTGTTTGTAAATAATGGGATGAAACAGATATTAGAGATTTATTTGTTGGTGTTTCGGATGAACTTAAATATCCGATGATTTATTTGATTGTCATCACATATTTTTCGGTAAAATGTTTTTAAATCCGAAATATGGTTTGAGATATCTATCTTGTTATATTCGGATTTGTTTAGAATAATAACAAAAACAAATTTGCTTATCAAATAGTTAGGTATCTAAAACACTTAGGTATTTTATTAGTGATATGTCTATAAATGTAAACAACATACATAGAAAACGTTTGAAGTGATTAACTTTAAAAAAAATGTAATACGTTTATATTTCCTTCATATTACTTAGTTTATTATTATCTAGCAATAACAGTATAATATACCTACAAGGTTTGTCTGATAAAGATTTTATTGGTGCCTTTGCGATTATTTAAAACAGTTAGAAGTTAACACATAGACAGCATTTAGAAACCGACTATATTAAACGATTTTCTAAAATAATTTGATATGCCCCAGTACCTCATTTGTAGAATAAATTTTAACAATATAACGCTTGTCTTTGTAGAGTAAAAGTCGCCTTAACATTTCTCAACTTAAAATAATATTCAACTAATCTAAATTCTAACAAGTTTGGCATAATAGTTGCTATTTGTATAAATATTTATCAAAACCTCTTCATTTGTATTGTATCGTACTAAGACCGTTCGGTCGTCCAGAAACAGAAGCGGAGGGCCACATTCCTCATAATCCCGGCCTAATGCCCTGTCCTCTGCAAGGGACATTTCCATTTATTATTGAGCACTTAATTTATGTGTTTTGTTATGGACCGACAACTGTCGAGATTGCCCTCCGCAAAACGTATAAATTCTGATTCAGAATTTAATCGAGTTTCAGCCCTAAAATTTAAGTAGTAAAATGTTAAATCATTTGGCAATTCTGTGCGACTTAAACCTCTTTTGTGTACAACGAAAAAACTGCTTCATCGGACGTTTTAAAGTAGCTATATGTTTACAAATTTCAACTCTCCGATCACTACAATTACGTCCAAAATCACTTGTAAAGTATACGTTCGCTTAAATTGTTTTGGTGTATAAAATACGTAATTTTAAAAGTAGACTTCTGTTATCGTTTTAAAATTTCATCTTAAAAACCTCGTGCTTTTAAGTTGAAATTTGTAAGTTCGTTCACGTTCTATAAGTCGTTTTAAATAATAGTTCGATCACTTAGAATTGTTTAGACAATGTACGCGGCAATCCGTTTGCTTCAGAGCCAGGTTTTGTTTAAGAAGGGGTGAAATGACATTCGGGATAGCTAAATCCAGGGGACTTGTGGAGTTTAGAGGTCATTTTTCAAAATAAGTAATCGGGCATTGGGAGTTTACAATAGTTGAAGGACTTAAGTCTCGTAAACCCGAGTTAAAAAGCCAGTATATTATATAAAAGCGTTCCGAGTAGGGTTGTACCATAAAATCAAATGAGTTTTTTTTTATTTTATAAAAAAATCACTTAAAACAGGTTGTAGTGGATCTTACGTAACTTTCATATCATACGTTGGACATATATGCAATATTCTTTTTCTTCTGTCATTACGATTAATTTACTAAACTATTTTTATCTAGGTATAATACTATGTGATACTAAGAAAGAAGCATGTGACAACCCTACTAGTCTCCAAATAAAACGTGGTAACACCGAAAATAAAACCTTACCTTTTTCTAGACACTTTATTAATACTAAATCTTTACTACAATTTACAAAAATACAAAATAAAAGCACCACCAAAAACACAGATAGTGTAGAGATGGAAAAAAAACTAAATGACTCAGCTCAAAGTGGTATAATATGATATTCAGAGAGCTCTTCAAACAGCGCGTATATAATGCCTATGAAAGCATAAAAAATCAAGAATATTCCATGTGAACCAAAACACATGGAGAATAAACATACGAAGTAGATACTTACAAAAATATGAAATTCACCACAACATTTGCTGGGGACGGCGAGTTCAGTACAGTTAGCAAAGAAAACGTAAATATAGTATTTTCAATTATTCTACAAGTTAAAATAAATAAATAATGGATATGACGTCGTATGGACAGCAATTTTTTCATCTTGTCTGATGTCTAGCTGAATGAAATACTTAAAGTAGGTATTTGAGTTAATTTTAGTAAAGGTGCTTGAAAGGATCCTTATATAGAGATAGTTTATTTAGTACCATACGGTAATCTATTGTACACATGTTTTTTTTAGAATTCAATGATAATTGTGAAGTAAAATTGTGATATGCCTTTACATACCAGATGGAACATTGACGAAGCTTAGTAGTATATTTATTAAAATTAAACCAAGTTTGAATTCAAATTTTACTTCCTGAAAACTTATAGGTACATAAATGTTAAATACTTCAAGGTTAACTACTAAATAAAGAAAACTCACAATTTTGTGATACCACAAAAATCCAATAAATGCCATGTTAGTTCCAATTATGAAATTAGAAGTAGATTATTTGTTAAAATAAGAGTCAATAAACTAATACTAATAACCTAGTTCTAAATTTGTACATAAACTTCGTTTGGCATTTACTAAATGTGTTATGTTTAATGTTAATCATTACATTAAATTTAATTATAAAATAAATTATGTTGAAGTTAATTTGTTAGTCCTTAATTATAACTTAGAGACATATTTTTATATTTAAATCAAGAAATAACCATATTTATCAGATTAAAATTATATATTTTGCTGTCGCTATCTGTTCAGTCGTCCATAATGCGAGTTGATAGGTAGATGTATTAAAAATAGTATACATTAGACACGAATACGACATATTATCAACATAATAAGTACCAACATACACGAGTATAATATAGCTACGAATATAAAAGTGTATTGAATCGGATTATATTTCGGTAGAGTTGCTCTGCAAAATTACATTGAAGTAATGATATAAAAGTTCTTTGTGGAGGTATTACAAATAAACTAAGTATGAAGATAGAAGAAAAAATATCACATATTATTTGTACTGCAAAAATAATGACCTAACGAGATAATCTTTAAGAAAGAAACCTTAGAGCATCTTAAGGGGCCTTTTACAGTCCACTAGCGCCGCCAATAGAAAAAATGTCATAACTCGTAAATAGAATCAAAAATACAAAATGTGGTCTATTATTACTGTAGAAAAGGCAATAACGTAATTTTATAACACATTGTCAACAATTGAAATATAGCTGTTTAGCTAAATCGTGCATTTGTAACAAAAACGGCCGTTTATGTTTTGAATGCACGATTTAGCTAAACAGCTATATTTCAAGTGTTGATAAGGTGTTATACAATTACGTTATTGCGTTTTCCACAGTAATAATAGAACGTATTTTGTATTTTAGATTCTATTTACGAGTTATGCCATTTTTTCGATTGGCGGCGCTAGTGGACTGTAATAGGCCTCTTAAAAGCATAAATGTTCCGTGGCCCTCGTTTGTCTGTGGTATACATTAGGGTTTGGGTCCCGGGACATCTCGTATCAGCAAGTCCCGGGACTTTTCGTAATTTTAGCTGTTTTGAGTCCCGGGGCTTTCGTTTCGAGGCTCGAGACAAGACAACATTTTTATGTTATCATTTTTATTTTGGAATAATTATTGTGATTGTTGCACAAAGCTGTTGAAGCTCTTTTTTTTATAGCCTATTTTTCTAACACAGCAAGGACGTCTAATTAATGTGTTAATTGATTATTTAAAAGACTGCATTATAAGTCACTTTTAAAGAAAAAAGTTTGTGATTGTGAGAATTAATAAGATAATAGTTACTTACTAGATAATAGTGACGTTATTAAGATATAGAGATTTTATTTAAGTTCGTTTTATATGTGTACATGAATCTGTGTGTGATTAAAATAAATAAACCAAGCAGTTATTATTAAATGATATTAACGTCAAGGTCATATATTTCATATTCTTTTTAATAAATGTTATTTTTTACGTTTCACCAAAAATTAACTATAAACTCAAAAACAATATTAATTGTCTCGATGTCCCGGGATTTGCTGGGACTTTGGTTGTAGGCTGTCTCGGGTCCCGGGACTAAATTGTCGGGAATTCCCAAACCCTTTCCCAAATATCATTCAACTTGAAAATTTTCAAAAATAAAAGAAAATAAGGCGACACCAGGACTTTAAGTAAGTTTAATATATGTTTTTAATTGGGCACTGGGTTTGAAGTAATTAGCGTCAACGCTCCAACTAAGTTGCCAAGAAAAGTTATTAATTATAATACACCTAATACAGAAAAGTTATTAATTATAATACACCAGAATTACCAGCGCTGGAGCAATAAAATGTTCTAGCAAATGCTGAGGTGGTGCCATTTCAGACTTGCACGGACAACAAGTGCCTTTGTTTTACTTATTATTTATCTTTGGTTTTGATTTTATTTTATATTTTTGTTGTCTGTGCAATGTTTCCTGAATAAATCTTTTTCTTTCTTTCTTTCTTTCTAATACTATTTATTAAATAAGGAATTATAAGGAATTTGTAACCAATGTCACACATATCTTCCTAGCCCCAAACTAAGCAAAGCTTGTACTATGGGTACCAGGCGACGATATACATACTTATATAGATAGATAAATACTTAAATACATAGAAAACATCCATGACTCAGAAACAAATATTCGTGCTCATCACACAAATATTTGCACTTACCGGGATTCGAACCCAGGACCACCAGTTTCGTAGGCAGGAGCACTACCAACTAAGCTACGGTGACCGTCAATAAAAATAATCTTGTTTCTACTAACATTATGGACTCATGTTTGAAATAGTATTTCAATTTGTATTTGAATACATTAAACGTCAATTTTCAGGTTCCATTCTCATACAAGAAAAAAATATTGTGTTCATTCGTCTTGGAATTAACACACTTTTTGTATTGTGTAATCTGGGTGTTTTCTGTGTATTGTATGTTGTGATTCCCGCGACGGACAACTATTTGTGTGAGCCATAAATAGTTGTTCGGATTCTGGATGTAATATGTGTCCGTCCATTATAAGTATGTTGGTAAAGTACCACACAGGGATTAGATTCACTATTGCGGTAATTATCTTTTTTTTTTAAAGTTGGCAGAATTATGCACACCCATATTGTAATCCCGCCAACTTCCAGATAGTTGCCAAGTATTTTTCTTACCACAAAATCCCAGTAATTGTTTGGCTCGTAGAAGAGAATTTATTCAAGGCTTTTAGGTAATAATTTATAAACACAGAAATAGTTCTTATTTTTTATTGCACACAGAAACAACAAAAAGAAATATAATGTATAATAAAAGCTTAACTCATTAATGAGTTTTCTTATAACAAACCAAATTCAAAGGACAATTTGTGCAACATTATCTACTGTATGTAAATAATTATACTTAATAGTAGTTAGTTATTTTTTGTTATAAAGAAAAATACACTGTACAGAGATTCGATCCCACAGTCTAACCGATTACACGTTTTGTATGTACAAACTTTTAGAAAATATATTTGTAAAATAAATAAACAAAACAAAAAAAAGTTCACTCTGTACAATAGTAATGATGGGAATGTGAGTGAGAACATGTGGGATGAACACGCTGCCAGTGAGGTAGCCAACCTTAATAACATATACCTACTTAATACCTACGGGCCCGTTAGCAATGGTTCAAGTACCTAATTTAGCAGCATCTCAAGGATATCAGTACCCAGCTGAGCGTGAGTACAATTTAAAGCGGGTGCCATCAGTCCGGTACCATTAGTTACCTATTGACACACAGACAGATCACTAGCTTGTCCGCCGCCACTACTACTTGTTCTACTCGAACTTGTATCACGTTGAGAAAATGTTCTCACTTTCTGACGATCATTCGTTAACATAGAAATTACGGCAGATAATCAAGTTGAAACTATAAGCTTGCACTTTTAATAGTTCCTACAGATTACATGCACAAGATATTTTCAATAGGTATTTATATTTGACGGAGTTATTACTTTAATATTTATTATGTACATTTGTTTAGGAATAAAATTTCGCTTAATAGTCATACTGAGTTTAATTCTGAGTGACATATAATAAACAGTATAATGAAATATTATACTGTTCTTAGTTCTTGGGTCGAGAGGATTTTTCTTTGTTAGGTAATAACGATCTTTACGTAATTTTTAAGTCCCAGTACCTTTATCATAAAACTTTCCTATGTATATAAAACCTTAGATCTGAGTATTTAATTCTAAGAAGTATATCACTAATTACAAAAATCGAGTTTAGAGCGGAAACTCTTAGTAAAGACTCGGACAGTTGCTAAGATTAATGTGGTTTCCTGTTTTAGAGAAACTCTCTCTGAGATAGTTGAATTTTTTGTTCTTTACAAAAAGCGCAATAAATTGCATAGTACATTAAGTATGGAACAACCCTCGAACGTCTGCCGGGCCACCCAGTACCCAGTGTGTTAAAAGTACACATATAATGGAAACAAATAAATAACAGTTGAAGGTTTTCACCCTAAACAAACAGCCGACACCTCAACCAGTCATTCCCACATCGTCATGATAAAATACCATCATAAGTCGAAAGGCGAAAAACTGGACCCCTATAACGTTGAGTAATTTATCTCGAGCGCTGAAAACGTCTTCAGTTTAACCCAATACACTCAGTCCTAAGTAAACTTTAGGTAAACTTAAACGGCTCAGTCCCTTTCTCGACCACATTCTAAATAAATAACATCTAATGGGGGACATTCATCAGTGTTTCCACGTTTTTAGGTGGGTAGACCTCACTCCCCTCTCTGTCTGCTGTTTTGGAAAAGTCCTTTACGAACAAATCCCAAAAATGTCTACTTCAATAGCAAACCATATAACGTCATCTGAAGGTATATTTTGCTTCGAGAGATTTTCGGACAAATTACGTTTGTTAAATACACAGATTAACAGTGGCGAGTGCAGAGATATGAGGGAGGAAGAATGGTAGGCGGCGGGGTGGCAGGGGTCCACCCAACACCCTTTTTGTTATTTTTTGTTGCATTTTTTGCGTGAGCTCGTGCACGGTTTTTGGACTGCATAGGTAAGGAATATTGTTATTAAATTATTGTACACCGACATGATACCTCCGTTATGATATTTATACTAGAAGTTATTCAGTTACAACAGTCAGTGAATGAGAAATATTTTTTACGCTGCATTATTTTAATATCATTCAATGGTAAAAGCTAAACCTGTATGTGAAATAATATGTAATATTCCTATGTGTGTACGTTTGTGTGTGATTGTTTATGTATATCTCTAAATACAGTTAAATTTCTATTTTAATATATATGCTTTTTATAGATTTTGGACATTAGCGTCCACGTGCAAGTTGGTTGCCCAGAATCGTTATTAATTTACATACGCATAATATATTAATATAATAATAATATAATAAGTAACTAGAAATAATAACTGTATTACTACAATCATGTTCTGACTATTTACAAGCGCTTTTTTAAAGTCTACGTGAATAAAAACCTTTTTTATTTTATTTTATAATAATATATTATGTGTATGTGAATCTATCTATCTCATAAATCGTTGTTAGTTGCTAAAATCGAAAGGAAAACAGGAGAGTGCTGAGGTTACTAACTTAATGGCTTTTTATCTGGCAATAGAAAAAAAAACAAAAACCCAACCGACCGAAAGTTTAACTATTTATGTAAAGGAAAACATTACTTATATTCCCTTACATTTAAATAGTAACAAAATACAAACATGGCAGCTGGGTGACCCTCATCAGAGCTATCTGTGCGTCCACGCTGACACAGGTCTGCCTCGCCACGTTATACTTATCTTTGTACATTTTTCAATGTGGGTAAACGAAGGTTGGATCTCCAGACATGTGGAATACAGATGTGGGGTTAAGTGAAGATTAAATTGTTATATTTGAATGAACAGATTTATTATTTATGGTTTACTTGTTGGGCTTAACCCAAAATAAATTTTTAAATATAATTTTAATATTTCGCTATTCTTTCACTATTTATTTTTTATTTAACTATTTATTTTTAGTCGTTTGGAACACTACATTTCAAGTCTCTATCCTTTTGTGTGATAATGGTGACCAGAAAACGGACAGAAGTATCAACGGGCCTGTTAGCATGGTTGGTAAATGCTTGCTTTTTACGCCGGAGGACGTGGGTTCGATTCCAAGCCAGGACAGATATTTGTGTGCATAAATATGTCTGTTTGTCCTGAGTCTGGGTGTAATTATCTATATAACAAAGTATGTATTTACAAAAGAAAAGTAGTACTTAGTACAAATTCTGCTTAGTTTGGGATCAGATGGATGTGTGTGAATAGTGTCCCAGTATTATAATTGCTAGCGGTAGCGTGTTCACCCGCAGATAACGAGGTCCTGGGTTCAAATTCCGGGTCGGGCCAAAAGTGATTTCGGTACTTTTCTGTAAAAAGAAAAAATTCTCAGCATCAGCCCGAAGTTTGGGAGTTGGCGGTATTATACCCCCGTGCCTCGGAGAACACGTAAAGCCGTCGGTCCTGTACCTGACCTCTTTCCGGTCGTGTCGCATAGGTGTCCCATCAGATCATGAGAGTGATGGAATAGAAAGTGCTCCTGTGTTTGCGCACACACTTGAGCACTATAATATGTCCCGCGCAGATGGCTAATCTCTGTTGAGACTGGCCACCGTGGCCGAAATTCGGCTAAGAGGACAATATTATTATTATTATTTGTCACATTTCGATTAATGCATAAAATCACCATCTACTGTCCATCTGTTTGCCAACCAAACCTAAATGTGGCTACATATGAATACTTATAATATATTCAAAACCGCTGAAACAATTACAGAGAAACAGGTAGTTAGTTAAAAATTTGTAAAAGCATGGCAGTGTGCAATATAGCGAATTTGTGCCGAAACCGACCGGTAACAAGTTGCGCTGTATTTTAGCAAGTTTCCGATAGCTACGGTTTCCACGCATTTAGCATTGAATACAGGACAAGTGTTTTAAATTATATCATTGAGAATATCATTGGAATTTCACTACATAATTTAAAATATTACTTTGATTCTCTATCTGCCCGTGCTAGGCCAAAGACGATCGTTAGTAAAATTACTATAAGATTTCAAGTAAATAATAGAAAAATATAATTGCTTATGAACTATGTTAATTTATAAATAGGTTCAAATTTCACTTCATAATTTAAAATACTACTTTTACTCTCTATCTACCCGTGCTAGGCCAAGGCCGATCATTAGTGAAATTACTATAAGATTTCAAGTAAATAATAGAAAAATATAATTGCTTATGAACTATGTTAATTTATAAATAGGTTCAAATTTCTCTTCATAATTTAAAATACTACTTTTACTCTCTATCTACCCGTGCTAGGCCAAGGACGATCATTAGTAAAATTACTATAAGATTTCAAGTAAATAATAGAAAAATATAATTGCTTATGAACTATGTTAATTTATAAATAGGTTCAAATTTCACTTCATAATTTAAAACACTACTTTTACTCTCTATCTGCCCGTGCTAGGCCAAGGACGATCATTGGTAAAATTACTATAAGACTTCATGTAAATAATAGAATAATAAAATTGCTAATAAAGTATGTTAATTTATAAATAGGTTTATAGTAAGAGAAAAGACATCAAATATTTCAAAAGCTTACAAAGAGTTGTCATTAATCGTAATTAAAAGAAACTAGTTATCATCAGCCTGATATAGTCCACTACTAGACTTAGGCCTCCCCCAAAGTTTTCCACAACGTTATCATTTGGAGTAGTTTGTCATTGTGACTGCATGTCATTGTGTCATAGATGGGTGGTAATGATGGTGGTCAAAAGAAAAAGGTATATGGTATAAGACCATACAAAGTCAGCCTCCTCGAATCCCTTGGTTTGCTGAAAGTCTTTTGAAGAGGTCGTATGTAGTTATGGCACATATATTGCGTTCTGGTCATTTTCCATCTAGGAAATTTGGATACCTCATGAAAAAGATTGATTCCCCTAATTGCCAAGTATGTAACAAAGACGAAGATGTCCAACATTTACTAATGGAATGTGAAAAGAACAAAAAAGAAAGAGAGTTAGTGTTTCAGGAGTTAAAAGTCAATATGTATGATGTTGGGGCTTTCATTAGAATACTAGCTGTACCTAATGCAGGAGAAGCGAAACTTATTTACGAAATGGTTGCTGCATCACTATCTCCCTCGCTTACACAATAATTTTACGTAAAAATAATAATATTATTCGTGTAATAATTAATTAGATTAGGGTATGATGAGGCTGGCATACCTTTGTAAGGTAAAAGCCTTTAAATAAATATAGAATTAAAAAAAAAAAAAAAAAAGATGGGTGGTAGCTTGTACTCAGTTGACACTGCTGGCCTACTACCTGTATGCCTTAATCGCTTTGTCCTAGGCTGGGAACCACACGGGTAATAAAGAAATAAGTATTGCAAGTAACAGTTCCCTATGTATCACCATTGTATTTTCGAAACCCATGTACTCACTCGACGTTTTTATTTCTCCACAATTTTTTACAATTTCTAGATGTGCATATATCTTTATTTCTTTTAAATACCAATATACATAGAATAGAAATTAACGAACGTTATTATTCCATAAATAAAAATGTTACATAACTAAATATACATATAATCAGTAATGTCCTACCAAACTATAAAAGTAATGTTACAGTACTCAGAGCAGCTGGCAAAGGCTAGAGAGGAAACGGTAACTGAATGGAACTAAATTCCAGTCGTCTCCAATGGTGGGTACATTCGCGACCATTTCACTGGACGGACTCGTTGGAATGCAGTTAGCAGCTACTGTTTGTGAATGTACACTATTTATAGGTAATTGGGATTTCATTGCTCGATAGATAAAACATTCTGAGACAGGATTTGGTATTTAAAATAAAATTAACTTAGAGATTATCTTTAAGTTATGGGCTATTTACTTAACTATCAGCTAACTACATACCAAATTTTATTAAAATCGCTTCAGCCGTTTAGACGTGAAGACGTAACAAACATACACACTCACAAACTTTCGGCTTTAGTATATAAGTAGGAAGTAGGATACCAAATCACGTCTCCGGATATTTTATCTAATTGCTCTCATATTTTACAAGCTTAAAAAAATGCAATACTCTAATGGAAAGTTTAAAGAAACACATAAAAGGTAGTTATATAAAATATGTTTCAGTTACAAAGTAAATAAAATACTCCCATAACGATAATAGCGGTAATTCTCCCATTTTTTTGGGTTTTTCCTCTCTGAATGTTATATCCCACTATGGAAACCATCCTAAAGACCAGACGATAGCTACAGTTATCGCACTCACCTTAAAATATTTTTTCTTTAACATTCAGAGAACATACCAGCCCACATAATATCATAAAGTATACTATCAAAATGCGAAAGTAAAAACCCGAAATAAGACACCGTCTTTTGTTTTCATTGTTTGCGTACCTATAACGAGACGCGAGCTACGTAACAAAAACAAAAGAAAATGGCTCTATTATGTGAAAACAACACAGAGACTACCACGGTTATATTCACCCGTGGGCTGAATTTATACGATATACTCTGTATTCAGTTAGCCAATGTTATTTGAGCCCTCACACGTCGATAAAAGTACCCTATCTAACCATTTAGTGATACGTGTCAAGGGCGGGGTGGTGGGTCAAGCTATGCTGGTTACGAGAACATATTTCGAATATCCAAAAGTATAAATTTCACCGGTAAGCTATCGACTTACTTTTTATATTCGAAGGAATCGTGGTATCGGAATGGGCCCTATTTCCAAGACAAACACCACATGCTATGTTAGCTAAGACGTTTTCTGAAATCCGTGTCACCTATCGGCACCTCTATAATGTTAGATGTTTTTGTTTATGATTTGCTGAAAAGACTTCTTAGGAATATTTTGTGTAGAAAATGTAGTCAAAGATTTTATGACACTTATTTTTATAACAACTTTTCTATCGCTACATGTAAATTATATACTACAAAATAAGAGTGTATACTTTCAACATTGTTTATTCAGATTTCCAGTATGTATCATATTCAGGAGCAATATTTTACCTTAACTACTTGTTGTATTGGGTGTGGTAAAAAATACCATAACAAATGCAATGTTTTAACTAATTACCTAAGAACCTAATCGCTTTTATTATCTCTATAAAATTACACCCAAGATGATCATGTTAATATTACCATACTTGACCCCTGTATGTTAATCTCTATTAGATACTAAGGTAATACGATTCAAAACCCATCATTAAGAATCATTCCCACTACGAGTTCTAAAGTAAACCGCTTGAAGACTCCAACTTAAGAAAAATATATTAGTACAAAAAAATACTACACAAAAACACTTATTTTCCTTATTCCTTAGTAAATGTCATTGGTGATCCTCTTAATTATTGTCTGGTGAACCAACGAACTCCTCTAAGCCGACTGTAAACTTCATATCAAAAAATCATTCGGCAAAGCAATTAAAACTCCTCTATAACGTCCGTACATCCCATACCTACAAAAATCCAGCCAATTCAAAATATGAAAACTTAAAACCTTCTTGGACTAAACAATTGATAATTGATCATTATGAAAGAGAATAACGGTATACATATGTATACTACATATTTTCAATGTACCTACATTGAACATACGTAGTGTTTCTACTACGAATTTAAATGTAACGACTCTCTTTGCCACCCAACTCTTATGTGAAAAATACTGGTAAAAGCAATGAGACCGGGTCCCATTCCTAACTATTAATAGGTATTTAATATATATTATTTTTCTTGTCTGGTCTACTAAACAATTGTCTTATATTGATTAACGCCGAGAGATGGTCAGGGATATACAAAAATATTCTGTTAGTAACAATCAGACGTCCGTCCCCAACAGTATCCGAAAACCAATAGAAACAATTCAATACAACTAACTTTCCGATTATCTGTACAAACTCGCCAGACTACCAATGTACATACTTATACCTAGACATCTATTCACAGTACCCCAACTACATATTACAAAGACCTCAACAAAAGCAGTTTCTAATGCTTGCGTTCTCCAAGCCTTAATCTTTTTGTACCTCTAATTAAATTAGCAAAACCCAGGAGCACGGAAACTGGACACGCACACAAGCATGCCACCCTCTTTCACACTTATAAACGTATAAATGTATCTATACAATTAATGACGTAGTGAAGTGTACGCGTGTGGGTGAGATCGCCGTGCGTATATGTGTGTGTTTTAGTTAAGGGTCGTCATTTCTCTTGGACCCTCCCCCGTAGTGTCCGCAGAAAGGTGAGTTAAGACGGATTTATTAAGAGCTGTTAATACAGTTTTTGGGTAGCGTTATTCTTGCAATATTTATATAAATAATATTATGAACCTATTTAGCTTATGAACTATATGCTAACTTTAACGTAAAGATCTACATTTATCATAAAGGTCAGGATAACTAAAGTTAATACGTGATTAATAAATATATTTATTTACCTTATGGTGAGTTGTGTTTAGCCGCTAGTGAATAGTTTTAAAAAACCGGTCAAGTGCGAGTCTGTCTCGCACATGAAGGGTTCCGTAGAAGAAAGTATTTCAGTTGATTAAATGAAAGCAAATTGCGGTTTATGACGTATTAAAAAAAACTACTTGCTAGATCTCGTTCAAACCAATTTTCGTTGTTAGTTTCCACGAGAATATACACCATATATTTTTTTTAGTTTTATCATTCTCTTATTTTATAAGTGACACTCATTTTACCACTTTGGAAGTGTCTCTCGCGCATACTATCCAGTTTAGAAAAAAATGATATTAGACATAGACACCCCACATGTATGGGTACCATGAAAAACATTTTTTTCTAAGTTCTATGTATGGCGACCCCCCAAAATTATTGTTATTTTTCTATTTTTGTGTAAAAATCTTAATGCGGTTTACAGAATACATCTACTTACAGCTGTTATAGTTTCGGAAAAAAGTGGCTGTGACATACGGACGGACAGACAGACAGACAGACAGACATGACGAATCTATAAGGGTTCCGTTTTTTGCCATTTGGCTACGGAACCCTAAAAAGACGAACTCGACTAGTGAAGTACTATCGTTACAAAAATAATTTGTTACTAGGAATATGAGAAAAATCTAAGGTTCTGTTTCTTTCAGTTGATGGCAAGCGGCCAGAACTCATCAGGAAGAGCTGTTTTACACGCGCTAATAGCTACGCTGTACTTAAGTGAAACTGTGGTATAGATTACGTAAAATGAATACATGTATCCCTTGAAAATATAAACTGTAATTATTATTGGTAATGGTGAAATAACTGGTAAATACCAAATGTTACTCTAACCTTAGTAAAAAAAGCATAAAACCAAATTAATAAAGAATCTTCGAAGTATTTAACTAGCAAGCCTAAACCTTTCATAAACGTATATTTTTTTTAATTTTAGATTCTAAAGTTCTAAATATGACATGGTATTAAAATATTAATACGCGAACCAAAAAATGTTTTAACTTTTTTATGAAAATTTCACGCACGGAGGAATATTAATTTTGGTATGTCTAAAATTAATATGGAATGAATAAAATAGAAAGCTAATATTTTTATATAATATGCTTCGAGCATTTAGCTGTCAATGCTCGAACATAATAATGCATATGCATAATAATGCATTAAAAATACTTGAGAAAAATAATAAGAAAAAAACATTGTACTCTTTCTCATGTTTGACCATGTCTTTCTGACTTAAATATCAAACATAATCATATAGATATAAGCCTTTGATTTTTTAACATCCAAACTTACATTTTAAATGAAGTATGATAAAATTTCAAACAATAGACACCACTTATATATGTTCGTAAACTTATCACTACTCATCATAAGAGTAGTGATATATAGTAAGTGGATTAATATAAATATACTGTGTCATTGCCATTTATTTAAATAATATTTTAAATTTATCATTCATAAAATTTCAAATTTATTTTTTTGGGTCAAGCCTTAGCGCCGGAGAGGTTGTAAGTTCGATCCCATACCGAACAATATTAGTGTAAAAACACATTTGTTTCTAGTTCTGGTTGGTTTAGGGACTACCTCTACGTACTACTACGTACCTCGGAGAGCACGTTAAGCCGCCGGCGTCCGGTTATCATTAAAACATCTACTATATCAATACTGACTACCTGTTAGAAGCCAAATAGAAAATCTGACACCTGGTCCAACCTTCTTAGTTATTGGTTCCTAAGCACCGATTGTGCATGCTCAAAACGAATACAGCTCTGATGCATAAAAGAATATATCATATGGCTCCAAAAATATTTAATAAACTGCCCAAAAATCTAAAATGTATGGACAACTTATCAACTTTTAAGAAAGAGCTTAAGACCTTGTTGATCAATAAATGCTATTATAATGTAGTGGACTATTTAAATGGTAAATTATAATTTTTAATTATTTTCATTCTTTGATTTAATAATAGCAGTATGAAAATTGACAATATTTTTTGACTCTTTCACTATGCATTGACCTTATTTTTTTTTTTTAATTCATTATACTTATTTGACATTATTTTGCTACTTTGGACATAATTTTGATAATTTTTGTTACTTTTGACATTTTACTGTTTAATTTAATGAATTGTTATTTTAATGCAATGCAATGCGTGGTTATAATGTGATTCTTGAATACTATTCAAGATAATGTAAAAAATAAAAATACTGTTCGCATGCCTTATTTTAAGGTAAAATATAGTGCACTATACCAACACTGTAACAACTTGTACTTTTAACCTATATTCTGTGAATAAAGATTATTATTATTTATTTATTTATTTAAGGATTTGCGAGTTCATATGACACTCACCCAAATAATTCTGGTAGCAAAAAACGCGGCAAGGTTATTCCTTTCCATTTTTCGTCTGCCTTAGTATCGGTATCAGCAACTCTATACAACTCTTACAGACAAACAGACATCCCCCGGCATCCTCCCTCGGACTTTAATATTGATCAGTGTCCGGCCGCGGTCAGGTAGTGTTGCCCACCAGGCGCATGCGTCTACCTGCCCTTAACATGCTTTGTTGCAATATACCATGTACATTATGATCTGATTGGAAATATAGATTTAACGATCACGCAATGGTAGGATTTGATCAATGGGGAAATTCAGAACACGGTAATCTATCTCAATGAAGGACAGTTATTAATCTGAAGATATCAGATTATAGAGTGCGAGCGTTTGCGCAAACGCTGGTGCACTCTATTTTCGCACACTCATCTTAATCCGATCGGACGGCAATCCGACATGACCGAAGAGATTTAGGCGCAGAACTGACAGTTTTAACTAACTGATACGTTCAAAACACGTGGGTGTAACACTGCCATTTGCCAGACTACGAACTACTGCTGGCACTAGCAAGCAATGTTATTACCAGCCGGTATTAGACAAGGGCCGTTAAGTCAAAGCCCTATTTGCTGACTTCATAAACTCTGGCTCAGGTCACTTTTTTATGCTTGATGGGTTTATGTTCTATCACGATCTCACCTGATAGTAAGTGGAGATGTGGACCACGTGTACCCATAAGATGCCTGTTCACACTAGCCTTGAAGAAACCCATGTTATATGAGTCTGGAAACACGTCGTACTAGTACAAAATAAGAAAACTAACTTTTTTCGTGTTTCGCAAATTGATTGTTTTGTTTCGTAGGTAATAGAATGAACTCCTGAAACATACTACACTATTCATGTTATACCTTGTAGTACAGTAACACATCGGCACAGAAGCTATTTGCATAGTATGTACAGACGCCAACACATCCAGCTACCCCAATTTGTCAAATTTCTTTTATAGATTTTCAACTTTATCACAAAAACATAAGGTTCACTTTCAATTGGAGAAATTTGACAGATTGGGGTGGCTTGATGTGCTGGCGTCTATACATGCCATGCGAGTGGCTTCTATTACATAACTTATCTCCAAGCTTAAGCATTCCAGGTAGGTCAGACTTCGGAGGGCACGTTACGTAGTTGGTCGCGGCTGTAGTCATCAGAGAACAGCCATTAACCTATGTAAGAAGCCTATTGGGCGACTTGAAAATGTAGACGTCAGGGTATCTAACTTCTGCTTATAGGACTATGGATATGACGTTTACAGTACGCCTAAGAGAGGCGTGCCAGGCTGGGAGAGCCTTCATTGTTTCGCCGGACAAGAGAGGCGAGTATGGAGTCAAGCCGTCTAGGAATAAGAGAAAATAGCAAGAAATACTGTTATGCATAATACATGACAATACATAACAAAACCAAATATAGTAAGTAGGTGCTTAAAACAAAATATTTTGCTGTGTACCATAAATGAGTGCCAACTTTAGCATTAGCTACAGCAAGAATTGCTGTAGCGCGTAAAAAACCCGAACCATAGTTCACCCTCTTTGAGTTTCGAATCTAGGCTTATGGTGATTACCGGAATATCTTTGAAAATGCTTCGCCAGTAGTACGATTACTGACGTAGATCAGTAATTGCCATAAGACATTGATGACAATGTTATTGTAAGGGTCAGTAACATGTTATAATACCGACATTTATAGTTTTAATTTACAAATTAAATACAATATAATAAAAGATAATAAATATATATTATTTATATTCAGCTATTCAAAGACACATTCAGCAAAATAATTAAATCTCCTAACTACTGAACACCACCATATATACAAAATAAGCAAAAGCAAGCCATTTTCATTCTTATAAGATCTTTGTCATCGATATATTTTCACGGGAAACATTTCTATAAAATCATAATAGTACGTAGACCGTGATATTACATACAACATTATAGTAAAAAGATTCCCCCGATTTAATATCAGAAAGAAGTCCCTAAATTCCGTATCATGTAAAAGAACACTTTCAATATTGGGATTGGTATCCCTCTGGCCGTAACAAGGTTTTATTAGATCCCACTAAAGGGCATGCCCGCACAAAGGTAGCAGAAGAAACCCTTTTTCTACCTTACTTCAAATATATTAACTGTCCCACTACCTTTCATGACGAAGAGCTACACAAACTAGATGAGACAAGAGGGTAGCTTGCATTACAAATAACAAGTTAAAAATTCTGAAGCTTAGCTTAACCCATATTACCCTTAACGCTGGGAGCTATACTTCCCATATCTCAGATCGAAATAAATTTAGTTTTATTTTTATATGCTAAAACTTAATGCAATGAAATATTTATCTACACAATCTTAACATTTTAGTGATCTTTTTTAATGGCACACTTTTCAGAGAATTATTTCATGTCATGGTAAACAAACGTCAAAGTCAGTTGACGTGATTTTACCGCCGAGAACGACCGTTATTTTTTAGTTTTTAGTGTAGTGCTGAAAAAAATTTGCTTAGCAGTTTTGAGTTTTAGCTATGTAAACTAGACTATTATTATGGTTGCGTGAAACGTAAAGTATGCCCAGAATCTTTCGTTTATACCTTGGTAGAATTTATTGAAATTGAGTATCTAAGTGGGAAAATATCATCCCAGTCTTCATCACTGCATACTACATTCGGAAATTCTATATATAAAATCCGTGTCTAAAAAAACTTGGTATATGTAACTTATTAGTTATTATTCATTATTTCATGATCAGATAATTAGTTTCAATATATTAGAATTTAATTTTTTTATTTTGTTTTAGAAAAATGCCACCTTAAAATATAGATAGCTGAAAAGTTGATATAAAGCATTTTAGAAGAGGATGATTGGTCCGATAATGATTCCGAAGATAATTTTGTTTACGGTGATTTTATAATAAATTATAACACGATCTATGCTATTAAAAGTGGAGCCAGGTTAACTAGCTAGTGTTTTAAAATATTGATGTCATACTGGACACTGGGAGCTATAGTTCCCACTTTTCCAACTTTTTTACAATAGAGAACAGACGACGGGATCCCACCAAAAAAAAAGGGTATTTGCTCCCTGTTAGTGGTCTAACTTAAGCTAAGCTTAGGAATTTCAACCACCCAGACACTATAAGATTTTATTATGCATAAGTATCTTATCATCATCATCATATCAGCCAAAAGTTGTTCACTGTTGGACAAAGGCCTCCACAATACCGGTCTTGCGCCGCCCGCATCCAGTGGCTTCCCGGGGCCATTGAAAGATCGTCGGTCCACCTTGTAGGGGGCCTGCCCACGCCGCGTCTTCCGGTGTGTCCACTCAGGTCCACTCGGGGACCTCGTACTCGAGGACCTATTCCCAGCCGTGGTAAGTATCTCAACAAGTGTATAAATATTTGTTAAACTGATAGAGACATAACACACAGCCTTAGTTAACCTCTACCTTGCCTTAGCTAGTATTTTGTAGTGTTCAATGAAGCGCTGGACAAACCACTTTCGGACACCGTGCTGCTACAGAATTTTTGTTTGGCAGAAATAGTAACATATTTTTGATTCAACTCGAGAATAAAAACTTGGAGACCGAGACCTTAATATATCAATCCAACTTACTTTTTTGGAAACCGTAACATAATTATAATTATTAAGCGAAAGACATACTTACTTTCTTACATACTTCCAGCACAAAATCATTAAAAACATTTAATTTTAATTCAGACCATATCCAGTAATATAGAGATCAATGTACGGTCTGCTATTGGTATCTGTTGTACTTTTGTCAGGGGAAATCATATCTTATATCTATACTTATATAGCTTAATACGGCGTTGCTTGGCTATCGTTGCGATGGTGACCGACGATTACAGAGATATTATAGATATAGGTATACAATATGAACCGTTGAATTAGAACAGATTTAGCATGAAGTAAAGAGATCTATATGTGGTAGCTAGCTATACCAGTTAGTTTCATTAGCGAGCTAGAGGCCTATTAGGTAATGCTTTACTCAATCTAATAAAATTGACTGGACGTGTGGCGCAGCGGCTAAGACAGTCGCCTCGCCGCTTCGTGTCGCGGGTTCGAGTCCCACGCCGGAGAACTATTTGTGTGACCCATAAATAGTTGTTCTGAGTCTGGATGTAATTTGTGTCCGTCTATTATATGTTTGTAAAGTACCCTGCGACACAGGGATTAGATTCACTAGTGCGGGCGTTATCTTTAAAAAAACATATAAAACGATGACTACGTATTTTTAAGTGATGAAATGTAGTGTAGCAAATTCGCCAAACACACATTAATAGTAAATTAAATTCGAAAAACACAACGATAAGCGACTAACGCGTCCGTGTATAAATCTTTAGAACTACTTTTTGATCCGTTAATTATAGAATAATTATATTAGAGGAATTAATTCTCTTTTATTAGTTTAAGAAAGGAATTTGGGACGAAGACTGGCAGGCGTTTCGCCTATTAATCGATAGTTTATAGGAAATACTTTTACTTTGATAAACTTATTGAGGGTAGTCTCAAAACTCTTAATTCATTCGAAAACTCTTCTTTAAGGTAAAATTTAAATTGATATATATATATATATATATATATATATATATATGTATATATATCAACAGCAAAACATCAGTTTCCATGTCCTGAAATATGTATTAATTATCTTTATAAAATCAAAGCCTTACAGGTTCATCCCAGTTACTTAAGTTTTGCTCCATGATTTCACGAACAAAGTATTAAAAAATCGGCCAAGTGCGAGTCGGACTTGCGCACGAAGGGTTCCGTACCATTATCGAACAAACAATTCACGTTTGTTGTATGGATGCCCCTTAAATATTTAATTTCTTTTATTTTTTAATATTTGGACACCGTGCTGCTACAGAATTTTTTTTTGGCAGAAATAGTAACATATTTTTGATCCAACTCGAGAATAAAAACTTGGAGACCGAGACCTTAATATATCAATCCAACTTACTTTTTTGGAAACCGTAACATAATTATAATTATTAAGCGAAAGACATACTTACTTTCTTACATACTTCCAGCACAAAATCATTAAAAACATTTAATTTTAATTCAGACCATATCCAGTAATATAGAGATCAATGTACGGTCTGCTATTGGTATCTGTTGTACTTTTGTCAGGGGAAATCATATCTTATATCTATACTTATATAGCTTAATACGGCGTTGCTTGGCTATCGTTGCGATGGTGACCGACGATTACAGAGATATTATAGATATAGGTATACAATATGAACCGTTGAATTAGAACAGATTTAGCATGAAGTAAAGAGATCTATATGTGGTAGCTAGCTATACCAGTTAGTTTCATTAGCGAGCTAGAGGCCTATTAGGTAATGCTTTACTCAATCTAATAAAATTGACTGGACGTGTGGCGCAGCGGCTAAGACAGTCGCCTCGCCGCTTCGTGTCGCGGGTTCGAGTCCCACGCCGGAGAACTATTTGTGTGACCCATAAATAGTTGTTCTGAGTCTGGATGTAATTTGTGTCCGTCTATTATATGTTTGTAAAGTACCCTGCGACACAGGGATTAGATTCACTAGTGCGGGCGTTATCTTTAAAAAAACATATAAAACGATGACTACGTATTTTTAAGTGATGAAATGTAGTGTAGCAAATTCGCCAAACACACATTAATAGTAAATTAAATTCGAAAAACACAACGATAAGCGACTAACGCGTCCGTGTATAAATCTTTAGAACTACTTTTTGATCCGTTAATTATAGAATAATTATATTAGAGGAATTAATTCTCTTTTATTAGTTTAAGAAAGGAATTTGGGACGAAGACTGGCAGGCGTTTCGCCTATTAATCGATAGTTTATAGGAAATACTTTTACTTTGATAAACTTATTGAGGGTAGTCTCAAAACTCTTAATTCATTCGAAAACTCTTCTTTAAGGTAAAATTTAAATTGATATATATATATATATATATATATATATGTATATATATCAACAGCAAAACATCAGTTTCCATGTCCTGAAATATGTATTAATTATCTTTATAAAATCAAAGCCTTACAGGTTCATCCCAGTTACTTAAGTTTTGCTCCATGATTTCACGAACAAAGTATTAAAAAATCGGCCAAGTGCGAGTCGGACTTGCGCACGAAGGGTTCCGTACCATTATCGAACAAACAATTCACGTTTGTTGTATGGATGCCCCTTAAATATTTAATTTCTTTTATTTTTTAATATTTGTTGTTTGTGTGCAACAAAAATACATTATCTGCCAAAATTTCAATTGTCAAACTATCACGGTTCATTAGATACAGCCTGGTGCAGATGCACAGAGAGACAGACAGCGAAGTCTTAGTAATAGGGTCCTGTTTTACCCTTTGAGTACGGAACCCTAAAAATAATGCTTTCATATTCACCTTCATCTATTAACGAATATGAGCATCCTATGGGGTAGATACTAATTACCAATGATGAACTGTCAGATATCTCAGGAATGCACTTTATGTAACAGCTTGCGTTCCTGGGTGAAAACAAGCTCATAAGAGCGAAGATAAAGGTAACAAATGATCATTTCCGAACTAGATCCTTTAAAAATATCATGTCGGATAGTACAAATCGTCTGATAATAATAGATAATTATTAACTTACACCCTGACTTCAGAAGCAGTCTATGTAAAGTTAAATATTAAATATCAATATAACTTACTTATTTACTTATCGTATGGGCAGTAAGACGATAAGTAAATAAGTAAGAGGCCTACTGAGCGGTTCGAACAACTCTGAACCTAGCTAGTGTCAGAGTTGTTCAAACCGCTCAGTAGGCCTCTGACGTGGCTTAATGACCGTTGTCTACTGAGTACAATCGGGTCCTAATAGCTTAACGTGCTCTACGAAGCACAGGGATGCTCAGAAATTGAACCACTTCGGTCTATGGACTGACCGCGAGCCTATCCTCACTTACGGACCGGTGAAAGCACCTACCTATAAGCGCCACTAATATAACTAATCTTATGAGTAATCTTGATAACACCAACACCTACGCTTATTGCTACCACTGCACCCTCTTCGGTTCAATAGAAGTAATTTTTGGAACGAAGTTCCATATCACGCGTTGTGAAAGGGGGCTAGACGGAAAAAATTCTTACGAAAAGTTGTCACGACACTTTTTGCAGCTGTGCGGCGTGCGCATGTTTCTCTGTCTGTCTCTCTCTCTTATAGAAAGCAAGCCAGATATTTTCATTTCTATTTCGCATTGATCAGTGTGGTGTCGCGACGATTATTTTTGTTGAGTGTATACAGGTTTTTTGTACATAATAAATCCATCCGAGTGTCCCTTGACACCTCTCAAGTTTTTTTGTATAGTATCTGGTTACGGCAAAGAACATAATCAGACACACTCAAAACCCACATCGTACAGAAGTGTAGTTTTTTTTTAATAGGATGGTAATCGAGCATTTCGGTCACCTGATGATAAGTTATCACCGCCGCCCATGGACACTCGCAATACCAGAGGAGCCGCAAGTGCGTCGCCGGCCTTTAAGAAAAGAATAGGCTCGCTTCTTGAAGGTTGCCATGTTATACCGGATCGGAAATAGCTCATCAGCTAATTGAAGTAGTAGTTGAAGCAAGAAAACCAGATATAATACACTAGACAATTTTAATTTCAATGGTGCATTTTACTCTTTTGAGCGCTTAAATAATGAGTAAGCATCACACTTTATTTGAACGCCAGTAAACTTCGCCACTTTGTTATTAACGACTTAAGCATGAAAAGTTAAAGCTCCTTAGTCCATCTAAAATGAAGTGGCGTTAAAATTTCAGAAATTCTACTTTGGGTTAGTTGCGTTGAACTATCATTTAGCTAGTTTGTTTTTGCTAATTATGTCGGATCAGTTTCAAATTGCAAGCATTATAGTTTTAGTACCAGGTTCAGTGAGGTAATAGCATTAAGTAAGAACTTTAACTACAATAATACTTAAAATCATTCCTGGTGATGAACGTGGTGTTTTATCGTTTCATAATAATAATAAATTTTCATTCTAGAGGAAATGTATACAAAACTAGCTGTGCCCCGCGGTGTTACCCGCGTTAAATTTTATAAATTTTCTTTGCTATAAACCTCACGGAGCCCGAGACCTTTCCAACGAATGCAAAACCGTGGAAATCGGTTCGTCCGTTCTGGAGTTATAGCGTCAAGAAGGAAAACCCGACTTATTTTTATATAGATAATAACTAGCTGTGCCCCGAAGTGTTACCCGCGTTAAATTATATGATTTGCTATAAACCTCATGGAGCCCGAGACCTTTCCAACGAATGCAAAACCGTGGAAATCGGTTCGTGCGTTCTGGAGTTATAGCGTCAGGAAGGAAAACCCGACTTATTTTTATATAGTAGATTATATCTAATATGTGTCCACTGTTGGATGAGGGTTGTGTTCATAATTTCGAGTAATGCATAATCGCCACGCTTGGCAGACTGGTTGGCGATCGCAGTATGATGGTCATAGTACATAGAAATGCTGCTGCTTATTCTCAGGGAGGTATACCCTCGACTTCTACGCCCCTCATGGGATGTAATGGGGGTGGCTATATTCTATACTGTCAGCCACACAGCACAAGCAGTATGTAAATACGTATGTTATTAATATATGTACCAGTAAAATCCACACAGTCCGACAAACTTCGTCATTTATTTTTGCACGAAACATGTTGAAATTCATAGCGACCGAGTTGGTTCATATATCATTCGGAGTAACTTCCCGAAATCAATGGCTCGCGAAACGAATAGTTTAGTTCTGGCCAATATTGCCAATGTACGGTATTTGTACAGTTTTGTGTACGTTTCGATATAGAGATAATATTAGTAGTATTTCTTGTCTCTCACAAAATAGTTTAGTGTGACATTTAAAATCTTAAATACAAAAAGATTTTGTAACAAATTAAATCAAATATCTTATAGTAAATATAAGATATTTGATTATATATTTAAAAAAGAAAAACTCCACAACTTTTTATTGTAGACTAATTTTTGAGGTAGTAGATGTCTATAAATAAACAGGGTAAGAAAAATTGTATTCCGCTCTAAATTGACAGTTCCAATTGAAATATGATAAAAATAAACCCAAACATATCTTTAGAAATTTACGATAGATATTAGAAATTATACGAATAGATTTAATAAATATATGTTTAATAACGATTTGAAGACTACGACAATACTTACTAAAACCCTGTATTAGCCTATATTATTCTGCAGCTTAGCTACTTATCTAAGTTAAAACATAAAATATTGCATCATAATAAAATTGAGGTTTGTTACTAGAAAATGCTAGGCATACATTTATCAGTTATATCACCATATATCATTATTAGTTTTATACTCCTATGTATACTGTAAATTGTATAACCAAACAACACAAATGAACGTATCTAAAATATATTTCCGAAGCCCAAGAATAACGTATTCCCACTACAAATCCTAAGCAAGGCAATAAAAGTCACAAAAATAATTCAACCAAGAGCCAAGAATCTCAATTTTAATTTATATGTCCATAAAAATAAAAAGTAACAGCGTTGTTACATAACACATCCAATAAGAGAAACGTCCAAAACACGGTGTTAGCAAAAATGGATGCCCAGTTACAGCAAACATACTAATGGCACCATAAACTTACATATAGATGTCCACTATAACATGACCTCTCAGAGCTTTAGACTACAAGAATACTTTGTCAGAACATCATAGCTCAAGTTATACTAGATGCGTAGCTCTAAATATACTATCGGGCCATTTGCCTTTATTGGCCATTTGGCCAGTTCGGAATTTGAAATCTGTGCTCGCTCTAATTGATTCCACCCCCTTTCCATATTCTAATAAATTGAGTCGTGAGATTTATTTTCCGAGAAATAGGTTTACCCCTTTTCAGATTATTTTTGCAATTAATTATCATGTTTTTACATTTTGTCTGGTTTTTATGCTGTCTACTTAATTTATTTCCGAGATGAAATATTTATAGCTTACTAATATCAGAGATCGACTGACACTAAGGAAATTGCACACGAATAATATCTTCGAAATCCTAAATTCTTAGGTGCCTATTTTATAACAAACATTCTGAGGCACCTATGACAAAACACTTTATTGGCGAATACTTGAAGAAATAAACTGATTTGACTTACCAGTTATTAACTGCATACATATTAATTACATTATAATGAATTTAAAACTTACGTTCTTTAAAAACCAAAGAACCTCATTATAAAGGAAACTAAAGACCAATTTTATTACATTTGAAAAATTCATGCAACAACTATATTAACTGAGTCATAAAATTATATTACGTTCGGTCGCAGTGGTCGTTTCTTGTAGCAACTACGACGTAGTGGGTGCTACGGCGTAGTAGGGTGCTACGAGGGGGGTTACTGACCGCGACATTTGTTGCCCGTCCACCCTGCCGCCGTAGCCGACTTAATGTATACAATATACATTGTATGTGTGAGTAACTTAAGGTTGTGTGCTGTATCGGGTTTTATTAATCTGTTCTGGTTTTACCTGGGGTGTGATTAAGTGAAACAAAATTGCAAGGTAAAATAGGTAAACAAAGTTTGTTTTAGAGAGGTTTTTACTTAAATGTCATATAGACTTGTGGTTTCAAAACGTTAGTTCATATTTTATTGGTTGGCTTTGTCCTATGACGTAATATCAAAAATATATGTTAAAAAAATTCTAAATATGTGTATGTATACCATTATATTATATGCAATTTACACGTGTAAATAAAGTCATGTTTTTTTACCTGTCAATAACACATTTGCAATATATGATCAAACAAAAATATTAACTCGTGTGATAGAATCGTTTTAAGATATGCTAGACATCATTCTAAATAACTATTGGATCTGGAATATATGCCACTTCAAGTATTATCTTTGAGGCGCTCATAACTAGATGCTTTCATCGATCGATCCATAAGTGTTCCGCGAGGTTAAGCACCTAGGCCTGCGGTCAATCCATAGGTGGGTGACCACCAAATTGGTTTAATTTCTGAGCGTCTCCGTGCTTCGGAGGGCACGTTAACCGTCGTTTTATGTTAGTCATTAGAAAACAATTGTTAAGCCATGTCAGAGGCTTGAACGGTGACATGAACAACTCTGACACTAGGATAACCACTGCCCATACGATAGGTAAATAAGTAGCATTGTCTCAGGGCTAGGATAACCACTGCCCATACGATAAGTACCTAAATGAGTAGCATTATCTTAGGGTAACCGACAGTGTACCGTGGACTAGTACCGATTAAGCAACACATAATTTTAAACATATAGCTGATGGAATTACATTTTCTAGGAAAGTGATTTAATAATAATTAAGATTATAAGACCTCCAAATGGATCCCTTTACTGGATGAAGATTTAAACCTGTCTTCAGGACGAAACTACCAGATAAGGAATTTTATAAAAACCAATTTAAATAAAAAATTCAACTTAAATTACTTATCGAACTTAATGGTTCATTTTTATTTTTAAAAGAGCAGAAATTAATATTTTACTATTCCAGTAAAAGACTAAAAAACTGGCCAAGTGCGAATCGGGCTCACGCACGTTATCTACAGAAATCCACGTTTGTTGTATAGGAGCCCCCTTAAATTTTTGTTTTTTAGTATTTGTTGTTATAGCGGCAACAGAAATATATCATCTGTGAGAATTTCAACTGTCTAACTATTACGATTCATGAAATGCCTGATGACAGACGGACAGACAGACAGACAAAGTCTTAGTAATAGGGTCCCGTTTTACCCTTTGGGTACGGATGCCTAAAAATAACCTTCATAATTGCAAAATTTGGAAGAAATCATTCAGTGCAAAGTTAACACAACTTCGCACTGAATGATTTCTTCCAAATATTTTTCATTCTGAACTGAATTCAGGTTTAACAACTGAACCATCTCGGTATGCTTATTCTAACACCCTAAATGACACTCCTGATTAAATAAATTTATTGATGCTCCCTAATTAAGCTTCGAAGTAAGTAATTCCTTTTTTTAGAGTCCATATACTTGTAATTTGCCATAGATAAGTGTTTTAACATAGCCTAAGAAAATAATCTTATACTCATTAAAATTTTAGTTATTAAATTTTGGTAAGCAGTGTTAATATCAATAATTTTGCTATAGTAATGATCCTTTTTAAATAGAAAACAACAATTAATATTACAGGACTTAACTACATTTAACACTAACAACCTGAACAATACACATTCCTAAATTACTCACTAATTCGATCCAACAATGCATTCGCCCATCCAACCCTGCTACCGACGGGGGTACATATGACCCCCACGGGGCGGGTCCGGCGGGGGAACTGACCGCCACCCGCCCACCCTTGTTATTTACAACGGATTTTATTTGCACAAATGGCGGACCACCCTATGCTACTTTGTATGTTTTATTCGGAACGTATATTTTTATTAGGAATGGGTAGTTTGACTAAGTAACTTAGTTATTAGTTGTGTTATTGTGAAATCAGAGAGTAAAGAGTTTGAAAACTATAAAAATGGTATAACTTTATGAATTATGGTACAAGGAAAGACATAAAGGTAAGATACTAGTAGTAGATTTTTATCTACCAAATTGTTAATCGAACATACGGCCCACCGGATGTTACGCAGTCACCCTATTCTATGATGCTTGCAACACATAGCATTAATGAGCCAGTATGCGTGGTTGATAAATGCTTGTTGATTCCCACCTAGGACAGATATTTGGGTGCATGAACATGCCTGTTTGTCCTGTGTCTGGGTGTAATTATTTATATAGGTATGCATTTACAAAAGATAAAGTTTGTATATTCAGTATATGAACAATCTGACTTTCATAGTACAAGCTTAGCTTAATTTGGGATCAAATGGCTGTGTGTGAATAACGCCCCAGGACATTGTTATTATTATTATATCTAGCATCAGTTTTGCGTTGTCGATCTCATTCCCTTCGCCGATGAGGTCTAAACACCTTACATATGAGGACCACAAAATTAAGTGTTTTTGTATGATGGATGTACTACCTCATTTGAGCTGCTCATAGAGCCAAAACACGCTATGCTTTACGTCAATTAGTTCCATAGTAAGAAATGCAGAATACATAATGCTCTTGAGTTTGAACTGACTTTTAAACTTAATTAGAAATATAAGTCTTTTGGTTTAACTATACAAATCAAGATTAAAAAATATGGATCTCGGTATTTGTCTGTAATTGTCGTTATTTCTTCAACTATGTTGTAGTTTAATATACAAATATCCTACGTCAGTGGCAAATGCTTGTCGTCTTCAATTTTTTAATTTTAATGTAGTAGAATTAAATTAGCTTGTTAGCTTAGTAACTTGTTATTTCTTATTTCTTTAAGGATTAAAAAATATATATGTGATAGAACAGACCGAACGGATGGACTAATAATAATGAACTATATCGGATGAAATATTTTTAAATAATATATTTTAAAGGGGGGACATTATTTTTAGCGACCTTCCTATATGTTAAAAATACAATAATGAAATATTTTTATGTAATAAAATATAAGATACCATTAGCAAGGTAGTGTAAGGTATCCTCGTTTCCTTCAAGCTACGTTCACAAATAACTCCGTTAACAAACTAACATCGCAAACATTCTCATGTCGTGGAATAATTGGACCTATCCGAGCAACTCGAGAAAAATATCCAGCCATCTCCTCAAAAATATGTTACTTGTACCTTCTATTGCGCATTGTCCTTTGAAAAAAGAATATCGCATAACGAAGTTGAGTTCCGACTTTATATCAAATATCACGCATGACGCGCCTCCCCCTCCTTGGGAGGGCAATAAAAAATAATATATTGGAATATGTTGGAAATAACAGCGTATCATCCTCCGTAGATACCGTATGACGACCAGTGCTGCCAACTTTCTATCTTCACTGGCCATTACATGATTTAAAACCTGGTTAGATTCTATCCAGTTAAGGTCAACTAATTTTAAATTTGATAATTTTGATAATATATGGAACAATTACCGTTTTTTAGAACATACAACCAACTGACAAAATTTATATGGTCCCATATTAATCTTAAAATAAATGTAAAAGAATTTATTAATTCAGTTCACAAACACGTAAAAATACACATACGAAAAAATACAGTAAAAAATCATACGAATCAATAGCCTCCTCCTTTTTATCGGTATTTAAGTTAGTCTAAATTTCACAAAAAGGACTTAACGATATAATCGATCTTTATTAACCATTGTTTAAATTTGAATATATAAAAGCTTAAATTCACTCTATAACTCAATGACTTTATATGAAATCTTGAAACTACTTATTTTCCAAAACCGAAATTCATAAGTTTGGTTTATAGTTAAGAGTTTGCTAGCCTTATGTATTTTAAAACAAGTCCACGCGGACAAAATCACAGCTATTCGTTAGTCAGAACTAAAGAGGAAATAAAAAATTGTTTGCACCTTTATTTGTTTTTAATGGATAAAATAAAAAACTGTTTAACGGATTTATATGAAATAGGGTTCAAAATGGTTCAAAGCAAATAATTCGGATTCATATATTTTATGTATGGCAAAATAAAATATACATTTTAATATTTGGTTAAAAGCTACAATTTTAGTTTATTTCTATTTGTCAGTCTATTTCCATGATTATTTTAATCATGGAAGACACGAATAAATAATAAGTATTCTTTTTATGTCTATTGCTGTATCAAAAATGTATAGGAAGTAATACAATTTTAATATAATTTTAAGGCCCCCTCTCAATATACATACTAGCATAAACTCATTTAAATGCGATTTTTGTTAAAAGCCATTCAAGTAAAATGTTTAGCTAAAATCCTTTTAATGTAATTTATTTTCTTTTTCATCAATAGAAGCTTGCAACACTGAGGAGGACATTCGTAGAGACAAGTCCAGCCTCCTTTTATTGTCTCGAACTGCTGACGTTCGTAACGACTGCTTGTTTGTTATATCTTGTATGAATAAAATTATCTTACGACGTGTATTGTACAATAAGGATATAATAAGGAAAGTCGTCTGGAAAATTTTGATGGTATATTAAAACATATATGTATTTACTCAGAGTCGTGTTGTCAGATATATTTTTACTATGATCATTTTATTATTACAATGTTTTAGATTATATACAAATATTTTATAGCGAACGTGACGTATATAATAATAATAAATATGTTAATTTACTTCTCACAGGGAAATTTACAAATCAGCATGTTCACAATTAGTACTACAAAACTCCAGGCTCTCTCCGGAAAATTAAAGAGAGCCTGGAGACTCCAGACTCTCACAAGGACCATTTTTATTGTAGTACTAATATATTTGAATATTTATTATTATTATAAGTATTTTTATATAGATAAGTATAAGTAATAAAAGTATTTATTTCGTGGTATTACCATTATTACGTAGTATTAGTATTAAGTTATTAGGTGTGGTATGGTGTAGGAATTGTAGGAACAATTCTTACACCATACCACACCTTTACTCCAAATTCCATACAATATAGTCCAACTGAAGGTTCTCTGGAAGATATCGCTGTAAGCTAAGATAAGACCGCCTATTGTACCTTTTTTAATTTTATTAGTTATGCACTGTTAATGGTGTGCAATAAAGTACATATTATAAAACATCAATATTTTTGTAATTTTCGCAATTATATAAATGACTTACCTTTATTTCAAAACTAGAACTACAACACAAATTCACTCAAGGACACGACTTCTAATAGAAATGGATGTTTAAACTCTTGAAAAATCGCACAAAATAATCGATAGAACGCGGAACTGTAATCAATTGCGCACACGCACACCTCAGCTCACATAGTTAAGAAATGAATCAGGAAGCAAGGCGCAGGTAGCGGGGTAAGAATTACCGGCGCGTTAAAGGGTTAGCGAACAAAAGGTATAATTATTATTATAGGGTTAAGGGTTATACAAAAGACGCGGTTGGGGTTACCTTGAGGTTACAAGCGTGTTAGTTAAAAGTGGGTTTTAGTATTGAACATTAATGCATTTTAGTATCTTTATAGTTACAAGTTTAGTATTGAGACCAATAAACTAATGTCCCTATGAAACCTTAAATAATTCGACTACCAAAATTAGATTATTTTAAACTATACTGTTAAAATCTTATATTTTAAGAGCGTCGTTTAAAATAATCTAATTTTGATAGTCGAATTATTACATGTTTAATTAATATATATAAATAAACTATTTTGAATATAAGATCAGTGTTCCAATAGTGTATTGGTGATGGTGGTGGTAAAGTAGCAACTGGTATATATTTTATCTCGCTATCGTATCCGAACCTGAAGAAACACAATAAAACTACAAGACGGGATATACTAGAGCCCAGATGAAATCTTACTATATGATGAACCAAACCCATGTAATTATGGTGATTGGAGACTGTTCTTTGAACATTCTGGTTTAATCATTGGTAAGACCTTACACTTGACCGACTGGACTGACCAGATAATGTGACATCAAACATAATAATGATTATTTGAATGAATTGTACTAAACCAAAGCAGGATCTTATTCGTACAGCAAATTTTGGTCTTGTTTTATAATTGCGTACTTCTTAAAGTTTTGTTAAATGGCATATATATATAACCTTTCCCAGCTCTATCTCTCAAAATCATTTTTATTTTTTTTTGTATTTAGTTAATACTTTTTTACTAAAGACAATGCCCGCTTTCAAGAAATAACAATAACATACACTAATTAGTTTCGACATAAGTATATTTATGAGCCATGCAAATATTTTTTCTACTGGGTAATCGAACTCAAACCACGTAGTAGCAAAGTAAATACATACATTAAAAACTAGGCCACACAACAATCAACTTACCTTACATGAAGATTACAGGTACTAACAAATATAAGTTCCACTTTCAAATATAACGGTCACATACGATCATTTTAAAATCACAACTGTTTCAAAACCAACGTTCAAATTTCGCAACATCGTTTCTACCTGACTTCACTTTCGCGTGTGAAACAAACTGTCATCTTTCACAAACTAACCCTACACATGATACTCAATGTACCTGAAACGTCCCGACCCAATAATTCATTATCGAACAATACAACACTAACTCATTTTTCTAGTAATAGTAATAACCCTTTTTCGCGCTGTCTATGCAAGCCAACCCCTTGCGAATTTTGACACAAATAAAACACCCGTACTGAACACAAATATTAAAGAAAAAAACGTTCGCTTTTTAACTTTGTCTCTGGCCATAAATCAGTTTAAAAATAACAAATAGTAACTGCTCGATATTCGAATGGAAGCTGCAATAGATAGGTACTTGCAATCGAATTTCGAATAATAACGGATTACGATTTGTTTTGATTTTTTTGCATAGTACCTTTTATATAACTTCTCATTTATTTGACACAACATAATTCCATTTTTTTTACATATCTGAATAACACAAATTTAAAATATTCCATCCTTATCTTCTCTTCTATAGAGAAGAAAAGATAAGTTCGAAGTAACCAATTTATTCGATTAACCAGCTATCGATAAGTATTTTAATACTTCAATAGTTGTTATGTAGGACATGCTATTGAACAACTAGTAATTTATAACAACTCTTGGTATGTTGTCTTTGGCCATGAAGATGGCGTATACAAATTTATTAGGCTCTTTAATCTTTTAAAATCTGCTTCTAGGAATTAAACAATAAAACTAGCAAAATTAACTATAAGTAATAGACAATGGTTTAATTTTCTCCCATGAAGAAAATAAATGTATAGTTTCCAGCCATCTTGTACAGTCAACGACTCATCACAAGAAACAGTTTTAGTGCAAAATGGGCTTTATTTTTAAATGTGCAAGGTCGTTATGGTCTATGTGACGGTAACTACTACAATACAAAGAATTCGTATAATTTGTCAAGAGCACACTTGCACTAGATGTGCGATTACATTCAAAGGTAATTTCGTACTTGACGTGTGCCTTCAATTGTTCGCCTAATTTGGTTTTATTATTTAGATTTTGATGATCAGATACGAGACGAGCACTTATATTAGTGTCACGCTGATTCTGAGATTAGTTGAGTATTCGTTTTTGATTGTGTTATACAAACAGAGGGATGTAGTATGTAATAAGACAATTGTTTGTATGAGTACGGCATACTTTTACATTTGCGTTTATAGATTATTAAAGTTTATATATTTGTATTGTATAAATTTGTATGTAGTTTAATTTGATAGCAGATTTAAATTATATCAGGGATTTGCTGGTTAAAATTCGATTAAATCATATAATATTTGTTTTAATTTACCAAGCGAAGCTTTTTCACAATTTTTTAAATTATTCACTTGAAAGTTTTGAATAGTATTGGGCTAATATATCAAAAATACAAAAGTGACATTTAATAATACTGAAACCGGACTGAGGTACTAAATTTAATGTTATATTAAAATAATAAGCAGCTACATTTTGAAATAAGACAACCTTCAATGACGCATATATTTACGATAAAGCCCAGTCCTTTACTGATCCAATGTAGGGCAAGTGCCTCCTCTAACAATGACAGATAAAAGACGAATAGTCCACCATGCCGGCCTAGTGTGGGTTGGCAGACTGCATATGCCATCAAGAAAGAACATTTAGGGAACTTTCAGACATACAGATTTCCTCGCGATGTTTTTATTCATCGTTTCAAGTACAAGATAATTATTTCATGACTGTCTCGTTGGTCTAGCGGAAGCGAGCTTAACCGCAGATAATTTGGTCCTGGGTTCAAAACCCGGGTCGGGCGAAAAAATATTATCCGATAAAAGAAATTGCTCAGTATCTGCCCGAAGTCTGGGAGTTGGTGGTATTACAGTCTCATGCTTCGAAGAGCACGTAAAGCCGTCGGTCTTGTACCTGACCTCTTTCCGGTCGTATCGCAAGTCGTCGCAAGGCATCGGCTCATGTGAGCGATGGAATAGAAAGTGTCCCTGTGTTTGCGCGCGCACTTGTGCACTATAATATGTCCTGAGCTGTTGGATAATCTCCATTGAGACTAGCCGCCGTCGGCAAAATTCGGCCGGGGGGACATTATATTAATTCATTCATAATGCGCAAATGAATTTGAAAAGCCAGTAGTTTGAAATTTAAACCACTAACTATAATCCAACGGTCTAACTATCTCGTGACCTCTTAAAGATTGTTTATTAATATTACTGTGCAGTTTTGTACCAGAATTTTTTATCAAGTAGAAATACTCCGCCATTTACATTTACGTACGTTCAACATCCATCACGTATCACCGTTCCATTAATAACCACACAAGAGCTTAAGCCTCGCATCTGCCTCGGCTTTATTTCATTTGCGAATAAATACAACCCTCTATGCAAAAATTGAATAGTGAACAACCCTATTATCATATATCAGGTACGCAAAAATTGCAACATTCAAATTAATATAATAATAAAACTAGTCCGGGAGTGTGTAAGGGTTAAGTCTCTATTGTGAAATTGTTCTTTTGAATTCATCGGATACGATATTACGGGATATAAATTAGGCTTAGATATGGTATGCATTTTAACTGTTTTAAAAAAGAAGAAGCTCGTCTATTCGACTTCGACAGTACTAAGCGATTGCTCCATTTGTGAAACTATTTTAATAATTATTCGATGTGAATTGTTTGCAATGAAAGGTTGTCCTTTACACATTTTGGGTCAAATACGTAGTTAATAATAAAAAAAAAATACCCTTTTAATTAAACAGGGTTTTTATATTGACTATATTAGTCTCCTTAAACGATCTTTAAAAGCGGCTGGCATGCGTGAGTCATAATGTTTTAACTTACACGAAATAATTTAGGTCTTAATATTCTAAGAACGAATTTAATAAATAAATATTATTTAATTATATAATCTCAATACAAATTTTCACTTAACTCAATACAAATTCTCGGTCATCAAGCGTTGCTTACTTAATTATATTTTTATTTATCGCTTACTTAAGACGGAGAATTAGTATTGAGGTTATACTAATTATATTTAGTTATTAAATCGTTCCTAGAACCTCGGGTCACGAGCGAGTACCGTCCACCAGGCGTTTCGATATCCCGCAGAATAAAATTGTCCCTATAATAATTCTAATGATCACGTCAAAATGATCACATCATAGATGACACATCCTAGCAATGAAACCATATCCGTAGTAATATAATATCCAGATATAACTTTATAAATATAAATATAGTCAAATTTATTTCAAATACTTATGTCAATTATTTTCTTACTACGATTCTAAAGCCTTAATTTAAAAACAATTACTATTTTAATGACATTATTTACATATACAAACTCCTCTAGATATATAAGTATGTTTTATTTAAGTATCACAACAAAATTAAATAAAATTTTAGCATCAAATGTAAACTCAACTTATACTAAAACTAATTACAAAACTAAACTTAACAACTTCATCATCATGATCAACACCGTTCTCTCCTCCATTCAATTCCATCCACACAACTTTACACTAATCGTATCTTGACACCATGTAATGACTTTTTAAAAAACAAAATAACATATAGTCGAATGAATAACCTCCTTTTTGTAGTCAGTTAAACAACTGTACCGAATTTAATTACGAAACAATATATATTTAAAAACTCAAACTACTAAACGACAATCAACAATTCGCTATTAGTTTATTAGTAATCTATATACGTATTTTAAATAATCATCATCATTATCCTAATCATCAGAATACAAAATATCACAGGGTCATGAGAACTCCATCCACACAATTTCACAGTAATCACCTCTTGACACCATAAAACACGACAATTGTACCGAATTGAACAAAAAAAACATACATCGAGGGAAACAGGGTTAAAAAGACATGTATTGGGGTAAAAATATTTGTGATATTTATTAAACAACACTAATTATATTTGTATAAGTTTATAGATAGGGTCATTTTTTATTACTACACTTTTTTGTCATTAATAGGGTTTAGTATTTTGGCGTTTTGAAACGTCGTTCACTTAAATGACGGTTAATTTATTGCTCTAGCTAGAGTAGTGAGAAAATATAACCGTTTTAGAACTTTACAATTTTTTATAGAAAAGTTTTTCAGTTTTGATTTTTTTATAAGTCTGGGGTCTGCTCCCAGAGATACATGTTCAAGACGACAATTATAGGTTATGTTTTTATTAAAACCTGCAAAGTGCGAGTCGGACTCGCACGCGAAGAGTTCCGTACTATCGAGAATCTATAACAATTTATAAATTTTAAATTTATTTTACGTTTATTGTTTTGGCAATATCAATGTGTATTTTGTGAGAAGTTCAATTATCTACCTTATGGTTCATGAGATAAATTCTGCTAATAGACAGACGAATAGGCGAAGGTACTAGATGGACGGTAGGTTAGCTGAAGTATAGTAATAGGGTTCCGTTGGCACCCTACGGGTACGAAACCTTAAGAATGGTTATGAACATTTTGCTAACTGTCGACTGATGAAAGCTAACTTTTAACTCTACACAACTATTAAAACGTATTAACGCTAATATTGGGAAGAACAAGAAGTATTAAAAAACTTGAGAGGTGTCAAGGGACACCCGGATGGAACGAAGTTATTTCTTATTATTTATTATGTACAAAAAACCTGTATACACTCAACAAAAATAATCGTCGCGACACCACACTGTTCAATGCGAAATAGAAATGCAAATATCTGGCTTGCTTTCTATAAAAGAGAGAGAGAGAGAGAGAGACAGACAGAGAAACATGCGCACGCCGCACAGCTGCAAAAAGTGTCGTGACAACTTTTCGTTAGATTTTTTTCCGTCTAGCCCCCTTTCACACCGTGCGATAAGGAACTTCGTTCCAAAAATATTTTCTTGCTATTATCATTATTTTATAACGGAAGCCAATACAGCGAAATGATTATAAAAATCACATAACTTAATGGTACCATTTTTCTTGGTAGATAAATGTATGAATAACTTTAAATACTTCTAAAGAAGTTACGGATCACCTGAATCACACAACATGCAACACGGTGTTGACCGATATTTATAAGTAAAGCATAACCACGATAAATTATTTCTAAATATATCTAAACTTTTAGAAGTTCACTTAAGTACATACATTCAGGTAGGTAGGTATTAACTTTTACACTAATTCCAACCATGTATAATGTCATAGAATTGCATAGAAATTATATCAAACAGTAGCTGATCGTCAACTTTAAATCCGAACCACACTATATATCCGAACTATACTATAATAATCGTGCGTTCCTAATACATGCATCTATTTATAATATAAATATGTAGGTATTAACTTTTACACCAATTCCAACCATGTATAATATCATAGAATAGCATAAAAATTATAGCAAACAGTAGCAGAACGTCAACTTTAAATCCGAACCACACTATATATCCGAACTATACTATAATAATCGTGCGTTCCTAATACATGTATCTATTTATAATATAAATATATAGGTATTAACTTTTACACTAATTCCAACCATGTATAATATCATAGAATAGCATAAAAATTATAACAAACAGTAGCAAAACGTCTACTTTAAATCCGAACCACACTATATATCCGAACTATACTATAATAATCGTGCGTTCCTAATACATGCATCTATTTATAATATAAATATGTAGGTATTAACTTTTACACTAATTCCAACCATGTATAATATCATAGAATAGCATAAAAATTATAACAAACAGTAGCAGAACGTCAACTTTAAATCCGAACCACACTCAACATTACTATTGCAAAAATATGTCACAAAAAAATTGTACAATCAATTCTATTTTGTACACTGGCAGCTTACACCTCTTCTAAAACGGAACTTTTTTTTTCAACAAATCTATTGTATCTTTTTGCAAGAGTCAATGAGTGCTTTTTTTCAGTCACTTTTTCTAAAATCCTATTTCTCGGATTTAAAAGGATTTAGACACTTTGTTGTGGCAACAATGACGTTTGTGGAGACTGATATTTGATTTGATTTAGTGTTTTTATTATTTGTATGTTTTCCAAGGGTTTATTTACTATAATGAATTGTCCTACATTATTTTTATTGCCTTAATACGATGTACTAGTTCAAGAAAAATATGTTTTTTTTAGGAAGGTATGACTGAAGAAACAGCCCCTCATACTACATTGCATTAGTGTATTAATATTATCATATTTGGTAGTAAAGATTAGAGCTAATTTTTGAGTTCAAGGAGTCGGTAACGCATACATGTTGCCTTATGTATTGCAAACTTCATAAATTAAGGTAACCGCTTATACATGAGCCATACGCTGATTTGTCATCTTATTAGCATGAGAATTAAATTATTGATATTTTTATGAATAAAACATCAATTCGTAATTTTAGGCCTTCTATTCTATGCATTTAAAACGAAGTCAATAACGCATAGCCAAGATATACGACGACACGTACAAATAAAAGAAAATCGAAATGCAATATTCATGATCATCAATAATTCCGACCCTTAGAATCCAACCAATTCTCGAGGCGAAAAAAATCGCGACAAATCCTAATTCACCCCTGCTTCCCCTATTATTGGCATCCAATCTTTCGACCCAATACTTGGCTTATCAACATTCGGACACCATAACAGGCATTCCGTAGCCTCATACATATTTTAGGGGTGCACCCCGTTTGGTCAACTGTCAGTAATGATTTGCTGCCGGTTTCCCTATCAAACGCCCCCGAGAAACATGACCAAATATTGTTGAACTTTGAGAACGATAAGTTTTGGTGATACTTTCATAGTATGATTTAGGGGTAGACGTATCAAGTTATACTGGAAAGCCTATAGGATCAGGGGCGTTAGAAAAAGTTAGATTATCTACTATTTTTTCGGACGCACGGCTCCCGGGGTGGATATCTGTGGAAAATATGGCTTCCTATTCGTATATATTTCGGGTTTTGTAGTTTCTCGATTTGCACGTTTTATGGCTGTGGTTTATTAAGGTTATTTGATGAATACGCTGCCGTATTTTTTATTATTTGCTATGGCTTCACTGTTTGAGGATACAGGTACGTAAACATTAGTATAATAAATATTCACTATGGTTTCTTTAAGAAAAAGGAAGAAATGCACGCAGTCTGCCTTAAGTACAATCCAGTACATCTCTACCACCAATTAAGTGGCGTATTTTGTCCAAAAACGTACAGATTTTATGGGAAGAACGCCCCGATCATCTTTTTTGGACAAAACACGCCACTTCATTGTTATGATCAATTATTCTAAACAATAAAACAAATCGTAAAGTGCCCTCAACTAGCATTTAAATATCACAATCTCCAAAAAGTGCGAGACGATCGCATGGATGTAAGGCCTAGTTAAGACAAACAGCGAGCAAGTCTCTCGGTTCTTCTCTTCCGAAGTAGCCGGTACAGCACAGTCACATTTTTTTTAAAGGCAATTCCCGCACGAGGAAGCTATTCCCTGTGTCGCGGGGTACTTTACAAACATATAATAGACTCAGAACAACTATTTATGGGTCACACAAATAGTTGTCCGGCGCGGGTCTCGAACCATCGACACGAAGAGCCGAGCCAACCGTCTTAGCCGCTGCGCCACACATGCAGTCATTCTCTGTGTCTATTATACTGTGGGCGAAGAAAGCATACTTACGTATTGGTTTTGAGTTATCGGAATCAAGTACCTAAATAGAGTTGCTTTTAATCGGACTGTGTGTCGGTCCAAAGTGGCGCTCAATAGTAGACTAATCACACTATATACACCGCACTTCACTTCAACCTAGTAGTACAAAACAGCTAAGTTTTGTAAAATGGCAACACATACAATTCTACAGCTCGATTGCGACATACAGCCCGATAAAAAGCAACTCTATTTAGGTACTTGATTCCGATACCTCAAAACCAATATGTAAGTGTGCTTACTTCCTTGGAATATATAAATGCTTAACATCACTTAAGCCAAACCAAACGATGCATATTTGCATAATCATTTAAAAATCGATGTACATTTTCGAAATCCATCAGACGCTTTCACGTCACCAGCATTATTATCCTTCGCAATGGAAACGCCGCCACCAGACATAGGTTTTCGTTGTACAAACAAACATTTAGGTTTATTTGGTTAACACAGCAACGTGATACCGCCAGTGGCCGATAGATTCGGCACGGCAAATAGCATTTGTGGTTGCGCAAACAATTGGCTTTGACTATCGTGTTTCTTACTTATAAGATTTACGTACAATGCTGGTAACATTGGCAAATTGCTTGATAAAGATTAGAATTCACCGAGGTAGTCTCAGTATGAAAGAATAAATAAGAATGCACGAGAAAACTTTTTGCGTAACTGGAGGAAAGTTAACACCAATAGTCGTAATAGTTGGTAAACGATAAAAAAGCGATGGGATAACACGATGCCGCGATGGTGTAATAGTTATGGCAGTCATCTTACTATTACTTGAGCGCTCTATACAGAACATCTGCGTGTGTGACCCATACCTAGCTGTTCTTATTTTGGGTGTGGTTTGTCTCCGTCAATTGTACCTATATATATATATGATCGGACGTTACCGACTCTAGAAAAATTATTAATTTTATTATTTCTTTTTTATAATGATGTAATCTCTTTGGAATACCATATCATTTCATCCCCCAGCCTTAGCATACGTAAGAGTACCCAAATATACTGTAATGAAAATGGAATCACAAAAATCCATAAAACAAGCTATTTTTAGTTTGCGCTAAATTGCTTTGTGTGATATGTGTTGGATATTTACTGACTTATTTGCCAGTAATCACCTCAAAGAACGAATGTAAGACATGAACACCATGGATTTAGTCTTAATAAAAACTAAATATTTTACGAAACTTATGTTATCCTAAATTTACAAACTACAAGCTACAGATATATTTGGGTAGAACTTTATCCTTGCAAATATACCTAAGTGTAAAATCACGAAATACCCAAAGCCTTATTTTTTTTAATAATTTGAATGTGATATCTATTTATGCAGGTATATTAAAATATTAATTCATAATATCCATAACCATCATAATATATTGTAAAAATACCAAAATATACCTATTTCTATGGCCCATCTAAAATATACAAGAACATATCTTAAGTAAAACATTTTTTACATAAAACATATCTTACTAATGTAAATACATTCGAAAACATGTTATAAGGTAAATTGTTATATCAAAGTATTATTTGCACAAAACAGTCTGTTGGGCCTTCACAAATAAGTTATCATAACTTGTTATAACGTAACGAAAGAAAAAATATGCCCGTGTTTGTTCGACTTGAAATGTACAAAACTAACTTTATAGATTATTCAGCAGAGGTGACAACCTAGAAAACTAAACGGTCTCTTTTATACAACTACTACTAATACATTGTGTAAGTTTGTATGTTTCGTTGTTTGATACTTGCTGTTACGTAATCAGGCAAAAACTGATTTTTTATACAACTAAATTAGCAAGCAAGCTTACGGCCCACCTGATATGAACTCTTGTAAAATCTGAGTCATCAATTGGGCTGCCACCTTTTTTGGAAACATTATTGCCTGATTTTTATATTTTATTACTCATTATTTTGAATGGAGATCGATTATTCCCTGCATTAACACATAATAATTAATAAATTTCTAAATTGTGGATAGCCGCGGGGCAGAGCTTACGACTGCAGGCACTAATTTCAGACACATAGTAAAAATTTCGCTAGTTAAAAAAAATTGTTTAACTAAAACGTAAGGTGTATCTTTTATGACATAATCTAATAATATACAAATAAGTAATTAATATCTACATCTAAAACAACAAATGATTATTTTTTTTGTATTTTGACAAGTTATTGTTTGGGATTGAAAATACGTCAGTTTCATGTTTTTAACCTGTAAAACCCCAAAACATGTTGATTTCTACGAACTTCAGACAATAATCACTACACAAGTTCAAACTAGTGCGATCTTCAGTTTTATAAAGGCTTATAAAGATAGGCAGAAAACTAAACTACGAATGTTCTGTGACTAGCGTCCAGATAGTCAATCACATACGCCCGTCGCGTCTTTACCTCGCTCCGTCTACCGGAATAAAAGCTTCCATGACCTGAACCCTGAGACGCGGTATAACAGTTATATTTTATATCTGTCTCATGTATTTTATTAGATTTGGAACGTAGAAAACAACCTATTTTAACTCTTGTTTCCGTGGTAACTGCAATTTCGGGAGTTAGCTACCTCGGTCTTTCTTTTATGAAAACTCAATATGGATCTAGCTCTAGGATCTAGATCTACAATGCGTTTTCTTTATGTTTTATTTCAAAGATCTTAGGGTATGTTTTTCTTTCTTCCTAGCTTGAGAACCGCTTTTGATAATTCTTTTCGTAATAGATAAAGAATCATTTCGAAACTGTCGCATGATATTTTTATTCAAATCGGCTGGTATAAAGTACAAGTTCTATATGAAAATGGTTGTATGTTTTTTAATACATTATTTTTTTCCAGTTAATAAATAAAATTATATAAACGTATATTGACTACGGAGGTATTTCAGATCTGTTAGAACATAGTAACCTACAGAAAATAGAGTTCATTCTTTTCTTATAGGCTGACATCGTATTTGCGTGCCCTCTGGTGTTGTGAGTTTCCATAGACGGTGGTGATCTGTTCTATCAGGTGACCGACCGCGACATGCTCATTTGCTTGGTTATTCCAAACCAAAAAAAGCAATACAGATAGTGGTTCCTTGATTCTCTAACCCCCAAAGTCTATAGGTAAAAACGTATACATTCTTTTTACTTATTTAAGTCATCCACATAAAAGCCGATACAGTTGTCATGTAAGGCTAACACTATTCACTAATTATTATGAGATATACAAAAGCAAAAGTCCAGCAATTAAATCTAAGTTAAAACTTCAACGAATCTACGCTAAAATTTTATTAGTATTAAGCAATAACATACTAAAGTTAGTAAGATCCTTATCTAACACAATCTACTATTGACTTTCCACCCTACCCTTGACTGCACAATGCAAACGCAGTTGCATCTTAACCCTTAAAAAGTTGCAAAATCTCTATCTCGTGAGAACGCGGAAGACCCTAGCACCTGGTACTAATAACTGTTAACAAACAAAAGAACCCTTTGATATCCGTCCGGGTCAAAAGGACCGTAAGAAAAGGATAATCAAGGGTTAGACAAATGTCAGGTGGCGACAGATGCTTCCTAATTCGCGTGAAATTATTTTTCTTTCAATTTGTGAACTTTAGACATGTTTGTGATAGGATCTTACGTTGGTTGATGACGTGTGAAAATTAATAACCCTTTGAAGGAACAGCTTTACTTTTATTTTTTTGTACAAATAAAAAAATATAATAAAAATATGTATTAATACAGTAATAGTGCCATCCTTGTCGTACTTAAGCTATCGTGGCCCATCTCAACGGAAAAAAGTAACTTGAGGAGGACATATTAGAATATAAAAGTATACCTACATGCACTCTTTATTCCCTCATTCTGATAATCTGATGGTTCGGGCAATCCACCGCTATTGGTGAGAGGTCAGTAGCTTTAAGGACTCTTCTAACCGCGATCGTGCAACCATCAACTAATGTATTTTAATCCAATATTAATTTGTATATAATTATATTTAAACGTACTTTTCAATTAGATTACATATTGAATTCTTATTGTTTTGTTCACTTTGGCATGAAACAAACCGTTATTAAATTATAGATTCTCAAACTACCGTCTTAATTTAATCAAAAGAAACTCGCTCTTCAGTCAACAATACGCCTACAAGCCACGTCAATCTTCGATACAGAACCACTCTAAATAATTAATACTCATTGAGAAGGCCGGTCAACCCTCCAAACGTCACCGACCGGATATAAACTAACCGCCTTTTCTTTACGCTCCACAAAAAACGACAAAGGTGCCGGCGAAAAAGGGTTACCAAGAAAAAAAATAAAAAACTACCTTGGCAATGTTACGCCAATTTTGCTTTCAAGGGAAATTAGATATCCTCTTACAATGGAGACGGCTTTAACCCTTTGTACGTGTGGGAAAAAATTGCGGAATCGTATTAGGTGTCTTCGTTCCCGTTAGCAACGGGAGCGTTTAGCACCTGATCTGACATTTGTGAGTCTTATGGTACCGTTAGACAAGCTGTAATCACGTCACGGGTAACTTGCGAATCGAAATTGTTCATTTGCCGTCCCAATAATTTAATCATATATAAGCTAGCCACATGATAGTACGTACTTTCTAATTAATGTAAAAATGTTATTACCCTATGTTCTTTTTTTGGTGTGTGGGAGTAAGAATTGTACAGGACTGACATAGACATTTAGACAAAGTCCCGAAAAAAATTATAATAATTCAATCGGGACTAATGATTGTCTCCTTGGTACTGTGCAACGTGTTCAATGAAGTTATGGGCTTGGGCAAAATGTAGTGTTATATGATATTTTTCTGACAAGCTTAAATTTTACTTGTTACAACCTGGAAGTTGGCAGCTTGTTTGTTGTTCACCCACATGCTTAATATAGCCTATCACTAACGGACCGGTGAGATCAACTGGTTGCATGGGCCTAATTATAAGTAGGTACAGACGCCAGCACATCCAGCTACCCCAATCTGTCAAATTTCTTTTATAGATTTTCAACTTTATCACATTTTATTATGTAATAAAATTTTAATTCAATCTAGTTTAGGTAACAAAACTCCACGAGCATATTTTCTATATTTCATCATCTAACGCATTACCCTAGACGTATACCCGATAAGCGAAACGGTAGCTCGTACACGGTTGTGGTGCCCGCACGTAATTTCCCATAGGATACCTCTCAACAAGGATGACTAATGCTTGCCGGACGCTTGTTGCCAACGAGATGTGTCACTCAACACTTGCTTGTTCTGTTTACGTGGTTTCTTAAAATGTATGGTTAGTATTATATACCTATCGTTTGACATATTCATAGACTATCGAATATTATATAAATGCGGGATATGAGGTGAATGGATATTCGTAATATCAAAATCAAAATAGCACATCCAGCTACCCCAATCTGTCAAATTTCTTTTATAGATTTTCAACTTTATCACAAAAGCATAAGATTCACTTTCAATTGGGGAAATTTGACAGATAGCTTGATGAGCTGGCGTCTATACATAAAACCTGAATGCAGAAATGTGATAGTGTTGAAATAAAAACAAAATGGTTTTTATTCGCGTAGACTAAAAAAGCGCTTGTAAATAGTTAGTAGGGGAAGCCCGGGCAAGACGAATATGTTAAGGGATAATGTTAATAAAACCACAATGTGATAATCAATAGAACTCTTTGTACTTTTAATTAGTACTATGTTTAATCATCTTTGGAAAATAATCACATAAACTTAAAAACTTTGACGATTTCTATTTTAATTATGAGCATTAACAAAAAGTATCAATTATTCGTTTTGCCCGGAGGGGTCGGCAAATACTCCAACTCCAAGGGCAAAAAGGATAATTATGAATTACTTAATATCAGTTTTCGCATTCATCACAGAAGTATCTGCCAACTCCTACATAAGAAGTGCACTCCTTATGCGCCATCTTCTGCATTGATAACACTAAATCATGTTTCAGTATTTTTATTAGTTACCTTCTGAAATTCGAATGCTTACTCAGCTTTGACGGGAGTAGACGTCAACACCTGTGATTTCTGCCACTTTTTTTTGCGGCCTGTATTAAGAGCAGCCATAGTTGAAATACGTCTAACTTGAAATATTGTTAAAATATTTCTTACTTATGTAAGAGATTATGACATAATTAAACGGGCAATACCGTCAAAACCTATACGTTTTGCCCATACCATTTTTCCCAACATGCTCGTATTCTAAACAAATCAAGACTTAATAATTTTAGTTGATAAACAAAAAGTTTTTTTTGTTTTAACTGTCATGGCATCGCAGGTTGCACGTGACACGGCTAGAAAATGTGTCTAAGTGCCATCTTTTATAGATTAATGGAAAAAACAGTTATTCTTCTTACCCGCACTATGCTTCTTGTCCTGGTTTCCCCTACATCTTTGTAGTAATATAGTTAACAAGACATATTTCTAGGTACATGTGGATATTGCGGTTTGTATCATTTGTAATTATTTAGAAGTAATAATAATTCTTTCAATATTATTACTACTATTACCTTTCCCAATTACAAATATTTACAGCAAAAAATTATTTCATCGTAGACTCTAACAATTCACTAACTTATGCGGTTCAAAAAAGAATAAACAGAAAACCATCACCACGAGTGATAAAATACATTGAACATAATGCAAAATATAATTTTATATGACAACAAATCTAGGACAGCAAAGCTTTTTCTAATAATTCAATACATTACATACAAAAACTACAATTTAGGTAGAGTTGTAATTATTCGACTTTATTATTTTTTTATATTTGTTCTAAGCATTTTAAACATTACTATGTAATCTGCTTTTTAGTGGGAAAACGTTGATGAATTATGTTATGGGATCAATAGAATCCTCGTATTATAATACAGTTAAAGGCAAACGGCAAGAATGTATGAGGCTTTTGTACCGCTAGTAAAATTTCGTGTTACGGGATATTTTATGTTTTAATTGGTGGTTAATGTGATAGAAAAGGCATTTTTAATTTCTTAGATTTTTAGAACTTGGAATATAAAAGTTATAGCCAGTTTTATTTTAAGGTTACGTTTGTTAATCTGTGGGTCAACCCCATGACCGTGGAAACATTGCAGTTCGAAAATCACTCTTACTGCCTAAGTAATAAAGATACTGTAAATATCAAAGTGTATCTACTGATGTGGCAATGAAATGCTAGTGTTAACTAGTGTACCAATGAAGATTGTTACATATTATATTTAGTTGGTAGTGCTCCTGCCTACGAAGCTGTCCTGGGTTCGAATCCCGGTAAGTGCAAATATTTGTGTGATGTGCACGAATATTTGTTTCTGAGTCATGGATGTTTTCTATGTATTTAAGTATTTATCTATCTATATAAGTATGCATATCGTCCCCTGGTACCCATAGTACAAGCTTTGATTATTTTGGGGCTAGGATGATCTGTGTGACATTGTCCCTAGATATTATTATTACATTTATTACATAAACCAATGTTTATTAACCGAGTTAGGTTAGGAAGATTCAAACAGCTATTATTTGTTGAAATAATGAAATGGTCTTTATTTCCATTAATTACATAGTTCATAACCCAGTGTACATTTGTGTGAGGTTGCGAGGGGTTATATACGAGGTTTTGAGTGGAGGTAAATAAAACAATAGATTATTTGTTTTTTGTAACTACATTAATTTTATTGATATTATTATTAATTTATCCTTAGTATTACTTCATCTAAGAATATCTTCATATAAGTACCAAACAATAATAATTATCACATAGCACAAAGCAACATTGGGTTTATTGAGAACTTCACTCATTCGGATAATGCTTGTCTTCTTAGTCGGGGCAAACGAATGTTGCGATTAACACATTGCAAACTCGTCATTTTAATTAAATGATAAAGCGTCTTTTCGTGAATCCACTGTTTACAGACATATATTATAGCACGGAGGAACTGATGCTGAACTCACGTAATATCTGCAAGATTATTTGCTAAATTGATGACATGTATCGAAACAACAGCAATAAATACCTGACAGATTGTCTTTGCCTGTCAATAAATAATTGCCATGAACAAAAAAATATTGACGACGAAAATCGTTCCTATTCTAAATCATTAATTATTACGATTTAATGAAACTACTGTGCTTTCTTAGGTATAATAAATAAGTCTATTATTATATGATTTATATGTAATGTTGTTCCCATTTATAAATAATTAATTGTAATTTCGACATTTATATTATTTTACACATGGCAATTTCTGTAAACGTAACTGCGTTTAGTTTACGATTTTAATACGTTTATTTATTGAAAATAATTGAAATATTCTTTTTGATTTTATTAATTAATCCCAAGTGCTAAAAATATTATACTTACATTAAAATCAATACCTTAGTTGCCTTAACAAGTGGTACAAATTATATAGCTGAACAACAACGGAAGCATGCGATACGAATTTTGCCATTCTCTTTTGTTATTGTGTTTGAACATAGTAGTATTGGCAAAAAGCTACTAGAACAAAACCTCTCTTATTAATGCAGAGTGCCACATGTTTTCATTTTCGATAGTTTTATTATTTATAAAACTTACAACTTGAAATAAATAATTTATTACAAATATAATTGCTGTGATGACGGTAAAGAATAACACCACCCCGTCTCATCACGTGGGAGGCGTAGAAGTCGTCCCAAAGGAATATCAACCATTTATCAGAGAACGGGCAGCAGTATCTCTCTGTGTTCTATGTCCAACATACTGCGATTCCAACTCGTTTGCCAAGCGTGGCGATTATTGCATATCCTTCCAAATGATTTTCCATTGAGGAGATCTTTTGAGGAGGCCTTTGTCCAGCTGTGGACATCATTCAGATCACATGATGATATTATTAAAGTTTATGTAAATAAATATAATATACTAATACATAAATTTAATTTTAATTTCGTATATATTATTTTGTATGCAGTTTTAATGGCATAGCCTAATAATTCTGTACACGGTACTTTCTTGGAAATTTTCCGCATGAGATCATTATTATCCTGTAAACATTTTACACTAATTCGTAGGTAACCTAATATCGTTACAGCTCAAAGCACGGCTCGTTCGATCGTTATTGATATGGTTTTAATCCACGTAAATACTGAATATTGGAAAATGTATTTAATATTTACTGGAGCGGGCTGCTGTCCCGAATAAAGCTGTGGTACTTTCTACGAAATTACTTTGTTGTCGTTGTATTTTGAAGATATAATACAATACTATTCTCCTAATTTGTAAAGGTCCCAAAATCTATTTTAGAAACACTCGTAAAGAGAACTTCGAAATGTATTTATATATTTGTTATAAATAGGTGACCCTACCTTGCTTTGATTGAATGCTTTCTTCCAAAATACATACATACATAGACTGTCTCCCAGAGGGGTAGGCAGAGACAACGGACTTCCATTTGTCACGATCCTTGCACACCTCTTTCGCTTCGTTTACTGACATTATATTCTTCATACATGCTCGCCGGTTTAGGGTACTTCTGACCTGACCTTTCCTAAGTACGTCTCCAATTTGATCAGAGAATGTTCTACGAGGTCTTCCCCTTCCGGTTGTACCATTCACACAGGCCAGGTATACTTCTTTTGTCAGTCTTCTTTTATTCATCCTTTCTAAATGGCCAAACCATCTCAGCATACCTTTTTCAATCTTTGTGACTACATCCTCTTTCACACCACATCGCTCTCTTACATCAGTATTTCGAATTCTGTCTCTCAAAGTCACACCACACATACTTCTCAGAGCTCTCATTTCCACTGTATTTATTTTACTTTCATTCTTTTTCTGCCATACCCAACTTTCACTTCCATACATTAAAGTTGGCACTAACACTCCATCGTGCACGGCCAGTCGAGCCTTCTTTGAGACTTGTCGGCTACTCATAAAGGCGTGTAGTGCCCCATTCACTCTGTTCCCCGCATTTACTCTTCTAACAATATCTTTCTCTTATTTCCCATCTCTAAATATGGTGTTCTTAGTTATAGTCGGATTTCTTCACAGTATTCTATTTCATTTGTTAGCTACTGTAACTAAAATCTAGTATATCTATAAGTCAGCTCCAATAATTCAAGAGCGTTAACAACGTAGTGACAGCGGCATTTTCAGATGATGAACAGCTTCTCAACAATGCGAGTCGGCGTAATCGAATTATCGATACATAACCGATACATGAAGTATCGAATCAAATACTTGGACGTTTCCTCTATAATACTATATTGATGATTCTAGCACAGACTGATTAATGGTCCCACAATGTTCGATACAATAAGAACTCCATGCCTTGAATATTTCAGAGTTAACACAAAACTACATAATCGAACATAGCACAATACACTGCTGACTAAGTTACGAAATCTCATATCACCATCCTTACAAAACCCTCAATGTTTATAGAGGCATTGGATATTTTAATATTCTCGTTCCTTTATAGTAGTGGGTTTCAATGTAGGGTTGTCGCCAGTACGGTGACTTGTAATTTTCGGCGTGTGTATTATGTTGCGTACTAAAAATATACTGCCGAGGTGGACTTAATGTTTACCCTGTATTTGGTTATAGGAGTATCTTTTTCTTTTTATAATCGCCTTATATTACAATGCACAAATATTAAAGCAGTTTTAGAAACTTTCTTGTTTTCTTTACGTTTATTACTGCGGGTAATGCTTTTAGGTTTAGTAGTATAATCTTGTTAAGTTACTTTTTATCCTATCGTACTTTATCATAGAAAAACATTTGTTTATTGTCACACTATCAACGATTGAAGTATATAAATATACTCGTAGCATTGATTGGAAAAGTACAGTTTGAATGATTAAAATAGTAAGAAAATCTATTGTTGTGGATTGTATGCATGTTTACCCCTTACCTGCATTACGCCACCCTGGGAGCCCATCACCGACCCACTGTGCGCCAAAATTATTGCGCAGTAGGGGGGACGCCATCTCCATGGACTTAGATAATAATTGTAATTCTTAATTATTTACAGAATAAAATATATTTTTAAATTGACTGGCGTAATGTAGCTAACTAATTCCGGCGACGGCGCTGTACTCGTAGCAAGATTTTGTGTCGGGACAAGTACGATATATAGAAACCTTCATACATACTTTTCATACAATACAAATCCATATAGATGTAGTTTCTTAACATACAAACATATCTCGGTTAAATGTTATTTTTTTTGTTATATACCTATTTGAATTCAAAAGTTGATGTGTGAAGTATTCACAATTAACCTCATTTTATACAATACATTACATTACAACATACAGACATGTCCCAGTTTAATGTTTTTTCTATTGTTTTATTCTTGTAGGTTTAAGTTTATTTGTAACTTTAAACTTCAATCATCATATCGGCCAATAGCATATCGGCTACTTGGTGTGTGGTTTATGTTACATCTGACTTTAGAACCACATCTATTTCGTATAACTGTTGGTAGCATTTAAATAAAAACATATGGAATCCTAGTGAGACAAGTTGAGTACGCTTTATTTTGTATTGATATTATACTAACCGAGTTCAAAAGAAGGAAGGAAAATGAAGGTTATCACGGTTAGGAGATTATCAAGTAAACTGTGTGTTTGTTTTTCTATTTACTTATTAATTTTATTTATTAAAAGTTATCTAGAGCACTTCAGTTGCAAAATCTAAACTCTTATTTATATATTCTATCTTGCTATTTATATATATTTTTATACTAATGAGCAATTAATGTATTATAAAACAGTCAAATACGACCTGTTGATTATTTTTACTTAAAGATGGATTTTGTTTGATGTCTAATTAGGTTATCACATAAGAGATACCGTAATCAGGATCTCTTAAAAAATTAACCTCCAGTAAGGTAGTTTACAACTAAGGTAAGTTACGCACTCACTGCCATAAGAATAGTTATCTCTTGCCTAATAGCGGGATGCAAGAGCTAATTACTGTCACTCATGCTTAGCTGATCCATCTTCTGATAACATACAACGCATTTGAATTAGCCATGTGATTTAGCCTAGAAAGAATAAAAGAACCACCCCATACCATCCCGTGGGTGTCGCGACTAAGGGATACACAAGATAGTCGGTCAGAAGCGTCACCTGGGTGCAGCTACCTCCTATGCGGTCACCAACTCGCATGCCAAGCGCGGCGACTAAGGCAAATGGCAAAGTTATAGAAGCCTTTGGGCGAGGTCTATGTCCAGTAGTGGATGATATCAGGCTGATGATAATGATAATATTTTCTATAAAATAAAGGCAGATACTTCCCAGTCATAGAGGCTACCACTATCCTACCACTAAGTGTATCTACTGATTTTGTTACAAAACTGGAAGTAGATATTTTATGCTATCCTGTCTTCATCCGGAAATAGAGTTAATATGTATTATATTAACTCTATTGTATATGTATCTGTCATGTTTTGAGTACTATAACGTGACATGCGAATATTGTACTAGTCCTCCCGCATCCCATGCTTACCCCCAGGAGGACCTTTATTACTTGAATATTTATTAATAACTAGCGGCCCGGTACGTGCTTCGCTACATATAAGGCATACCTAGTAATAAAAAAATGATTATTAAGTTCATTTATTCAAACAAAAAAATATTTAAATAGCTAAAAGATGTTGATTTTAAACTTAGCAAGACTTTTTTTTAATTTTCTCTACGTACAAACCTTCCCTGGACTTCCACGAATAATTCAAGACCAAAATTAGCCAAATCCGTAAAGGCGTTGTTGAGTTATAACATTACAACGAAAAGTGGCATTGATTTTTATATATATAGATATCTCTTACCCCGTGCCCTTGAACTTAATTATGACGTAGCATTCCGTTCCATTTATTTCAAAATTAACTGACGATCGCAAGCTGTCGGGTACAAAATCAATGGTTTTTTATTATTAATGGTTAACCCTTTGTCGCTGGGGCCAATCGATTTCAAACCCCGTTACAATACAATGCACATTTTAAAATTTAAAATCCGATATCTGTACAGAGGATTTTTTATGCGACTACGATGCATTTTTAACCCTTTAGCGTATGTCTATATGTGACAGTGGTTCTCAATTATTTTCACAAGATATCATGCTGTTTATTAATATTCTATGTATTTTTTATTCATAACTTTTCATGAAAACTACATATGAATCTATTTACCAAAATATTTTTTAATGTTGTTAATTTAACGACACCTAAATAAAGCAGTATTATAACATGATGGGAAGACGTTTGTTTACATAATGAATTTCGTTTTTTTGCATCTTAGTTATTAATATATTATAAACTTATGTGGGTGAGGCAAAAGTTTTCATTATCTGCGCTTAAACACGCTACCGCTTGAATTACTTTGAAAATTCTTGCATAAACTCCATACAAAAGTATTCTATATATAGTAAATAATTAAGAGTTATAGTCATTGTCCTAGTGTGTAGTAGCGATGATGACTTACATTGCAATATTTTTTGTACAAAGGGGTCGCTACCACGATAAACATTAACACAATGCAAAATTCCACTATATTTTGTATCCTGTAATTTTTATAAACTGTACTGTGCCATAAGGCTTTATATTTTTGGGATGAGCTTACTTTGCCAATACTTTTATTATATGTACACATTCTACACCTTTAATGTTGATAAAAAATCTGCGTATCTTTCAACCAACTATTTTTACTCACTAATACACACAAAACACCAAGAATAAATTGTGTTGATTAATAAAACTTTGAACATCAGCTACGAGGGATTGTGTAACCACGCGGTGTCTGTACGTGACAATTTAAACAAATTCTGGGCCATTTGGCTTCTGGGGTGGCATGCTTTTTTTAAGGACGTACCCTATTTTGAATAAAAAAAGTACACCATTGAGCCACATTCACCCGGATGGGATGCGGGATGAGTGTGTGGTCGGTAATGAATGAGTGTCAAAGGTGGTTCTACTTTTTTTAGTTTGCATATTGGTGTATGAAAGGCGTAAGGGATTAAAAGTTGTATGAAAAGGCAAACATCGAGCTAATTAATTTAGGTATTTTCGTTTACTTTCATACATACATAGACTCACGCCTATTTCCCAGAGGGGTAGGCAGAGACAACGTATTTCCATTTGTCACGATCTTTGCACACGTCTTTTGCCTCGATTACTGTCATTATATTCTTCATACATGCTCGCCGGTTTAGGGTACTTCTGACCTGCCCTTTCTTGAGAACGTCTCCGATTTGGTCAGAGAATGTTCGACTTTCATGTACATATTTATACTCCCTCGTGGTTTAGCGTGTTCAACCGCAAATTATGAGGTCCTGACCCTGTGCCTGATCTCATACCGGTAATGTCGGGTAGCCATTCCTTTGGATTATGAGAGTGAGAGAATTGGGAGTGCCCTTTCGTTTGCACATCCTAATAAACTATAATATTACAAACAGAAACTTTTGCAAAAAAAAGATAAAGACATGCTTATCTTCTTTATAATATTCAAGGATAAAATATGTCGCAAAAAATTGTCATCGTCCACCCCAAATCAAAACTAATACTGCAAACATCGGCCGTATTTCAGCGAGTGGTGAATATTTAATAACCTCGCGCCATATGCGATCTCATTGACAATGGCAACTGAATCCCATACTACCCGCGCTTTCTTCCAATAATCCCTTACCCCGAGATGGAGTTAGCCGACCCTGCGGAGAGGATTTAGAAACGCCGAGGTGTATAAAAAATGCTGTTTGCCTGATAGGGTTAATATTTTTGAAGATGACGTCGCATTTTTTTTAAATTGGTCCAATCTTCTTTTATGGAACTTATACAAAGTGTAACAAAAATAGTAGTCGTAACTTAATTTGTCTATGAAACTGATATAATTTTTACTTGAGTAGACTAGAGTCTATCCAAACAATCTTTATGAGATTTCTGCAATTTCAATATAAGAAACATGATATCAATTAAATAATACTATTATAAATAAATACTTTTGCTAGGAAAGATACTTGTTTGGGATAGTTGGCCAAATAAGGGAACGAGACAGATTTATAGGTACAGACGCTTGCTACTCCAATCTGTCAAATTTCTTTTATAGATTTTCAACTTTATCACATAAGCATAAAGTTCACTTTCAAATTCGACAGATTGGGGTAGCCTGATGTGCTGGTGTCTGTACATAATTAAAACGTTAAATTAAAAGTATTCTAAATTTCCTCGTATTGAAACTGTTTTACATTTTTGCATATTGATGTCCAACTCGTTGGGACATCAACATGTAAAATATAAAAAAAATATATATATTAACTTTTGGGGTGTAAAAAAAGTAATATTCTCTTTCAAACTGGTATTCTTTAAATTTGCTTCATTATTTATGTTAGACATTATATATTGTGACGTCACAAAGTTGTAGTAACTAGGCAACCAGTTGGCCTGCGATTTTCTGCTATCAATCTTTTGAGCTTTAGCTTACACTGTACAAGGTACAGTCGACGTCATATAAGTGGACATTTTTACATTGAGGGTACCTTTATTACGTCGGCGGTAAGTCCGCTTTTCATAGAAAATATCATGAAGAAACATAATATAATATCTGGGGACAATTCACACAGATCATCCTAGCCCCAAACTAAGCAAAGCTTGTACTATGGGTACCAGGCGACGATATACATACATATATAGATAGATAAATACTTATTATATACATAGAAAACATCCATGACTCAGAAACAAATATTCGTGCTCATCACACAAATATTTGCACTTACCGGGATTCGAACCCAGGACCACCAGCTTCGTAGGCAGGAGCACTACCAACTACGCTACGGTGACCGTCTAATCTATTCTTGAAATACAGACTAGTTGATATGTGCATTTTGCCCATATAAACCACAAACTTGGTCACTGAGAGTCAAAAGTCTTACCAAAATCAGGGCTTACCAAAAGTTGATGGCATGAAGCATAATGGGTGTCAAACGGGCTAATAAGGAACAACAATCCCAATGTTGAAGTGGAAGTGTGTCAGGCTTGTTTGCCAATGTGCCTGTTAATCTCCTGATATATCCTAAGTACTTTAGGTACATTTTGTAAAAATCGGATTATAGTCGTAAAGATTTGCAACCATATCCATATCAGCCATGTGGTCTAGAAGTATTTCCGGTCTAGAAAGTAGTCTCATCCCGTGAGTGTCGTAAAAGGCGACTAAGGGATACATCAGGTACTCGGGCTGGAGCCCCACCTGTGTACTAGCTAACACCTAACTGAGGTCGCATGGCTAGCGCGGTGACTTCGGCCAACTCCTCCAAATGGTAACGTTATAGACATACATATATGGGTACAACATAGGTGTCCCTTTGAAGGAGCCCTATCTCCAGCATGGACGATATCAGGCTGACGATGAAACATATCTATTTAAAAACAAAACTAAAAATCAACATTAGTTCATACAAGAAAAGAGACCTTACTTTTTTTGCAGTCCATTAAAAGAAGCAAAATACAAACGTCCTTAAAAAATCAACTTCGTTATTCAATTTAAATTTTCCAATCTCAACTTCAATACGAAAGCAATCGCCAATCACATTTGTGCATCATCCATCAACAGAACCACCCACACAATGTTACTTCACTAGATATCATTTATTAGGGAGACATCAGACAGACCAATTTAAGAGGGTCACTTATAATTGAATGTAAAAAATCGCCCGCTTCATGAGGGGAGGGCATGTAATTTTAATATTAGGTAACATATGTTATGTACGCCTGTTAAGGTAGTTAAGATTGTGATGGATGGATGAATGTGTATCCCATCTATATCATTCAGTAGAATATAAAACTTGTATTTGACATTAAACTAAATTTGTATAGAGTTAAGAGTAAATTTTTGTTGACTACTAAAACAGTACCCATATTTTTATAGTATAGTATTATTAATATTTAAACAAATATAAGTATATATTTATGTAACTTGTACATAAGTACAGACGCCAGCACATCAAGCTACCCCAATCTGTCAAATTTCTTATATAGATTTTCAACTTTATTACAAAAGCATAAGGTTCACTTTCAATTGGGGAAATTTGACAGATTGGGGTAGCTTGATGTGCTGGCGTCTGTACATAACGTTGAACATTTTATACACACGATAGTACACTTACAACTACCGCCTTTTCCATCTTACTTTTGTTTGTCCACCCAACGATTGTCTGGAAGAGATCGCTAAAAAGCGATAATACCACCGATTGTATTTGCTTATAGTAAAATAATGTATTGTGTTTTCTGGTGCAATAAAGTGTACAATTTTTCCGTTTATATACATGTATATTCCGTGTATATATATCCGATGTTTGTGATGACTTTTGTCGTTACTTACAGAATGGTCTCATATAAATTCAGTTCAAATCGGATGTCATGTGGAAAAGTTGAATTCGATCATCCAAACAAAAAAAAAATAACGAATATGATTTGCTTTTTCTCTTTTGTTACGCATTTTCAATCGAAGAGTTAACTACACTTCTTTACGATATAACTACATATATATACTTTTTCTAAAACTTGTTTTTTACCTTAAGCTTATGAAAAAGGAGGTAAAATATATATATTCGAAACTGAATATTTCTTTGCAGTACTACTTACTATTACTACTGATACTTTGAGTTACTTAAATGGTTAACTGACCTTACTTGTCTGGTATCATAAGCTTTATATTACTAACACGAAAATTTCACATGCACGGAGCTAAGTGCCCATTATTTGCACGTAAACTCGAGTAAACGAATAATAATAATGACTACCTCGCATCATCGCACATTTAGGCATCGATCGGTGTGATACATTTTGTAGGGCTCATTTAATGGGTATAAAATTCGATAGATGGATGTGTATGTACGTGGCACATTTAATTAATTTATTTTATTTATTTATTCATGTTATCTTACAAGCTAACAGATGAAACGTCCAAAACACTTACAAGATTAATTTCCTTACAATTGATTTACACAGAGATTTATATAAAATAAGAATAATGTCAAAGCCAATAAGAATAATAAGTAATAGTAACAATAATAATAATAAAAATGAATTAAATATTTAAGTGTCCCTATAATATTTTATTTAAAATTATATAGAGTTTAATATATAAATTACCCAATCCATCGGCAAATAAGTCCAGTCGGGATGCTGAGCAATTATGTCCCCGATAGTACGCAGTACCATCAGTCTCGACTCCCAGGTGCTACTTCTGGTAAAACAAATAATTATCTGCATTGAACAAATTACCGTTATAAAAAGATCTAAATAATAATGTATGAGAATAAGCTTATGGCACATAAACTTTGCGCACTTAAATCTTCTGATACATATGCAAGTGTGTGCTTATAGACTATGCCCGCGGTGTCTTTTGAATGAGCTATCTCCGCGTATCGAACGTAATCAAAACGGTATGCTAACGTAATATTGTCATTCATGTAACTCATTAAAGCAAAGCAAAAATAATAAGTTCCATGTAAAGCGTGACGTGTATTTTCAATATCATTTCTGTATGAAAAACTTATATAAATAACTTAATTTATTGTCAAGATTATATCACAAATTTAGCTACACAGAAAATGTGTGAAGTATGAATGATATCTATCTACTTTGCCTATAAATCTTGAGTCAATGTCTACAGTTCTGCGCCCCTCCTGGACAACGGTGTCGGGACATATCTTTGAAAAATCCCATATCTCCCTTCAAGAATCATATGCTCGCCCGAACACGCCTATATACATATATTTAGTGAGGAAATAGAGAAACTGGAAGAGATAAAATACATAAATTGGTATTCATACTTCATGATGTCAATTTAACTTATACTAGCTGTGCCCCGCGGTTTTACCCGCGATAAACTTTATAAATTATCACAGCTCCTCCCCCGTAGGTGATAGCGTAATAATATGTAGCCTATATGTTGACCCGACCTCTTAGTAATATTCATGCAAAATTTGAAGTTAATCCATGCAGTGCTTTTAGAGTTTAGCCCGTACATACATACAGACAAACAGACACACAGACAAAAATTCTAAAACTATATTTTTGGCTTCGATATCGATTGTGGATAACGCCCCAAGTATCCTTTTAAAAAATATTCAATGTACAGTTTTGACTTTCCTACGATTTTATTATATGTAAACATCAGTTGTGAGATTCGCTTAGAATAACTTGATTATGGCTGACTAAATTGCTGTGTGACGGTGGCAAATATCAGAATATCATCACCCCATCTCAACCCGTGGGTGGCGCAGAAGTTGACCCGAGGGAGTCTTTACCAGAGCACCGGCAGCAGCTTTTTCTGAGTACTGTAAACCCGTCTGCGAAGCGAGGCGATTATGGTTATCCTCCAATATGATTCTTGGGGGGACTTCAGTCCAGCCGTTGCGACTAAACAACATTAAAACAAACTTGTTTAGTAATTATAAATCACCTGAATATGTAATTTACGCCAGCACATCAAGCTACCTCAATTACCCCAATTAAAAGTGAACCTTAAGCTTGTGATTTTGTTTATTATTAATATTGTGATAAAGTTGAAAATATATAAAATAAATTTGACAGATTGGTGTGCTGGCGTCTGTACATCGTTTAATAAGGAAAATCAAACATAAAGTAAAAACATATTTTAATATCTCACTTAAAATATAATTAAAATATAAAAAGATATAATGGTAGCCAAGATCTCTAGATGCCCTCATCGGTCCTTAAGTGATCGGCGAGGTTAAGCAACTAGGCTCCCGGTCAGTCCATAGATGGGTGACTACCAAAGTGGTCTAATTTCTGAGCGTCTCCGTGCTTCGGAGGGCACGCTAAGCTGTCACCTCCCGGTTGTAGTCCTTAGACAACAGTCGTTAAATCATGTCAAAGGCATACTGGGCGGCTTGAACAACTTTGACACCAAGCTAACCACTGCCCATACGATAAGTAAGTAAGATGGTAGCCATTATATCTTTTTGGTTTGAGTATCTGTAAACTTTCAGTGCCAATATTGATTAACCTAACCGCTCACACAGCGCACACGAAATGGCCACTCATAAACGTTACGAATCTCTGGTATCTTGTACCTCTTTGATGCAGAAATTAACAGATTAATATATTCGCCTACCTGGTCGTTTGATTAATAGTAGCGGATTGACACATACACATAGACACGGCTACATATCAAGCTATACAATTCCAATATAAGCTGACCTATCATTGTATGGAAATTCAATACAACGCGAGATCAGCTTATACTGGAAATGTATAGCTTGATCTGGGGCTCTACCGGCTAAGTCGCCGAAAATCGTTTTCGTGAATGGCGTTCAAATAAATAAAGGTTAAAAATGACTTAATCAATCGTTAAATCGGTTTCAACGTTGACAATCGATTCCGGACCATTTATGACGTCACATGTGGTCATGGAAGCCGATTTAAGGATTGATTAAGTCATTTTCAACCTTTATTTATTTGCGCCATTCACGAAAACGATGTTCGGCAACTTAGCCGGTAGAGCCTCTGTAACCGTGTGTACTACCCGTAAGTCTTGAGATATATTATCATCACGAAATTACTATCATAGAAACGGGGAGCATCTAGCCACTTCTAGTTACTTTATATCCCTTAAATCCACAGTCACAATAGGTACAGCTTTTTTATACATTTTCTGATACATTTCTCTTCGAATGCATCTTCGGGGCGATATTATTTGCGATAGTATCGTTGATGCGTTATGAATATAGAGTGCGTTTTAATATAGTAGGCTTTCCGTATGCATGGATTTCGTCTGAATTTGTACGACTGATAAAGAGATAGGGACTTATGCGGAACAAGTTTCAAGGAGGAATGGATACACATTTTATTTAGCTAAGCTTAGTAGTATTACTAATAGTACATTGATAAAGTGACCATAGCTATTTGTTAATGAGCGATTTACTAATGGATGGGCCTACCCCCAGTAGTTTGTAATAATCGGTGAGGTCTAGCCATTCCTAGCTGCCTTATTCCCATACAAATGTATTTCTCATTTACCTACCTAGATTGTAATACTAGCCTAATATTATTATCATATGTATTGGCCACGACTATGCCGATATCTGGATGAAAAAAACACTGTAGATGATTAAAATAATACTAAAATTAACCTTTTACAAACTGCCGAAAAAAAAACTCTCGCAAAAATATCTGGCAACATGAAACAAAAATAATAAAACAAGTAATTCAGTTATTAAATAAAACCGATTCGGTTTTGAAAGAGGAAATAATAGAATACAATACCTAGATTTCATGAAGTTTAGTACACATTGTTTTCTGTTACACACGTATGAGTGAAGAGTGAAACAGTCTACTCTGCGTAGAGTACACTGTTTCACTCTGTAGAGATTTCTCTTAATAATCTAGGTGTGAAGTAAATCCTTTAAATACCTGATGGTTTCCGACCTTCATAGAAACCGTAGATTCCGTGCTTTAAAGCGGACGAAGAATCTTCTTCCTCGTATCATTTGAAAAAGAATATAATTGTAGTTTTATTATACTCTGATGTTGTTATTAACGAATTCCTTCATTAGTACCGATCTTCCGTACAAAAAGGGTACAATGACACTGACACTATGCTGTATCTCATGAACCATGATAGTTTGACAGATGAAATTGTTATTATTATGCTATAATATATTACGCTATAAAATGAAAATTTAAGGGGGCTCCCATACAACTAACGTAATTTTTTTTGCCCTTTTTACGGCACGGTACCCTTTGTGCGCGGGTCCAACTCGCATTGGTCAGTCTTTTATTAATTAAGTTGCTTTTTAATTTTCTTAAGTTAAATTTTGTATATTAATCATGAACAAAGTTACACATTTGTTTCCTCCGTAGTGAATAATATGAAATTTAAATTTACTATATTTACTTTAGAGAGTACACATTGCTTATTAGTTTCCTTAACCTTAATCATGACTTGAACTTTTAGTAAGCACCGCTAAAAATTTTACAGTATATTTTTATTTCTTAGACAAATACATACATAACATATAAATTACAGATATGAAAACCCACTTACCACCCCCGCATAACCCTAAAACGTCTCCCAAACAAATATCGATAAGTATCGAATGAGAATCATCGAAGTGTTTAGCATCAGATCACGTCCGCGTTATATAAGTAAAAGCTCATATTCTTTACGACGTGACATCGATGTACGTGACGCGTACAACATAGTTTACAAGAATCGTAGCTAGAACCTAGTAAATCAAACAAAACTGGTAAAACAATTCAAATCCAAGTACGACTTACCTAAATAAATGATTAGGTTTTAAAACAGATGATCTGAAAGCACTAAGCTTAAAGCTTGCGTGTTCTATCTTTGAATATAAGAAACTTAAACGGTGAACTTAAACTGGCAATCCTAAAAAAAACATAAATATTCTTGATGATATGTGAAGACTACTTCTTTGCTGTGTGGTGACGGCTGCTAATATCAGAATATTATCAATCCACCTGATGCTGGGGCGTAGAAATCAACCCGAGGGAATATCTACCAGAGGACGCGCAGCAGCTTCTTTCTGAGTACTATGACCATCGAGATCATACTGCGACCGGCAACCTGTCTGCAAAGCCTGGCGGTTATGGCGTATCTTGGGGGAGGCTTTCGTCCAGCAGTGGACTTCTTACGGCTGTTATGGTGATTTGAAGACTGCCGACCCACACTAGGCCAGCATGGTGGACCATGACCAATTTCCCTCTCATTGTGAGAGGATACCCTTATGATCATCAAAAACCATTATTCCATTTTGAGTAAGTAATTTAATTCTTACTTTAGATCAACTTAAATTTCTTTATCTTGCACTGAGCTTATTTTGTCTTTCTTTATTTATGCTTCTATATTATATGCCTTTAAAGAACCTCGTGACACAGGGATAAGATTCCATAGTGCGGGCGATGTCTTGTTTAACCGCATGTAATAAGGTCCTGGGGTTCAACCAGATAAGTCGCCGAACATCGATTTTTTTAATGGCGTTGAAATAAATAAAACTTTAAAATGACTTTATCAATCGTTAAATCGGCTTTCACGAGCACATGTGACAACATAAATGGTCCGGAATCGATTGTCAACATTGAAGCCGATTTAACGATTGACTAAGTCATTTTTAACCTTTATTTATTTGAACGCCATTTAAGAAATCGATGTTCGGCGACTTAGCCGGTAGAGGCCCTGATTTCAAATCCCGAATCGGAATAAAACTTGCTGTAAGATTTTTTCTAGTAACATAAACTGAGTAGTGTAGTACAACCTAGAGTCTGGAAAGTGGCAATTACATATCCGTAAATGATGAGAGATATACGTAATATCCAAATTCCCGTTGAAATTGGCTGCTATCCATAGACTTATTTCGGCAAGAATCATTAATGAATTTATTTTTTATGAAAAGGCAATATTCAAAGACATAAGCCGTAGATGCAAAAAGATAAAAGACTAGCTTTTACTTTGTAGTACAAAATATACCCATGCAAACTCAATAATACTCAAATACTTAGAAGTCTCCAACAACGAATACATTTTTCGTATAAAATCCATGTTTTCATCAGAATAATTATTTCATGACGCGACATAGCACCTTTTGGCACTAAATTATATCAGTGTGAACGTAACATGATTGTGTAGAAGCAAAAGGACTCATCATAAACTCTCAGTAAACACCTGCTCCTGATAGAAATTCTGATGCTGATAATAAACTACAATTCTATTTCAGAAAATATAGATATGAAACTATAAAGGACATCTCTAAATTCAGCAATATCCATAAGGCATTAGTATACAATTTAAAAACCTCTGACCTTGAAAAATTAAGCTGTTTGATTATATTTAAACACTTATGTGGAAGCCAGAATTTAGAACTAAGGTATTAAATTAAATTTAAGTGCAGCATGTCACCCTCTGTCTGGGCCTACTAGTAATGAGGCGCAACTAAAGTAAACCGTATTCTAGTAAGTGTTGTACTAATAACATTTTAGGGTAGATTAGAATATTGTAGCGTAGCGTAACGTCGTAGTAGTACTACAACTAACAAATTTGCTACATAATTTTAATTTATATATGTTTCGCTATAGTAGTGCTACGCTACAATAAGGTTCGTTATTTATTAGAAAAGCAGTACATATCAGAATTACTCTTTTAGATTCTTTAAAAGTAATGGATTGAAGGTCTTTCTACGTATATAAAAAAAATAAACAGTTCAACTCATTATTTTTTATCACATTATAAAAAAAATATGTGGAGTGTCCACATCTTTTTTCTTTATAGTTTAATTAGTAAATATACATATTATTTGAGAAGCACTATTATATTTATAACTGCAGAAATAATATATTTGAATTAGTTCGTTTATAGATCAATGTACAGGTATAAGAGGAAAATTCTTCAAATAAAGTTAAGTAGAGAATTAAATTCTCAAACTTTATGAGAAAAATTCGATCAGAACAAATAAACTACTGTCCCACCGAGTATCGGGACAAATGACGTCATAAAACAAATGTAAGCCCGCAAGAGTATAGAGAACAGTACCTCGTAAACTGGTTCCAATAATCCGACGTCGGCGGAAAAAATAGCCATAGTAAAAACTCCTATCCGTACCTAATAACCCGAGAATATTATCAGAGAGTCGTCGGGTCATAACCCGAAATTGGTTTCGGGGTCCGTAAGTCCCCAGTTTTATATGTGGCATTATGAAGGCCGTCAAACGAATTCACGTAGAAAATCGAATCTATATACGGTGATATTGCCGTCTCTCGGTCCTGGCTGGCTTCAGATAATAAAATAATATACCTCTTTTTACGCCACCGTTGGTTAGGGTTTGTTTAGCGGCAGGGTGACCAGGGAGGCGGAAGTTAACGCAATTAAATCCCTCAACTAGGTATACATATATCTAAAGCAAAAAAGAATAGTTTTAACCTTTTTTATGTAAGAAAAATGGTGGTTAATGGAAGCAGTAATAAAAAATTGACAAAAAATAAAGAGTACCACGTATTATCATGGAACACAAAAACTTTTTTCATTTCGTGAGGCCCACTCGAGCGGTTCTCGTACGTGAAATAACAAAAATTTAAGAACAAAAACGCACAAAGTGCCATAAAGGAGCTTTCCTTTGTGCCGCCGCAAAAATCTCTGAGATGGTAGTAATCGGGCATTTTACATAAGAAAATAATATATTATTCAAAATCCACTGTGAAGCACACAGCCCCATATACTTATCGGTAATAATGCTCGCTCTCCGACGCCACTTGAAGACACAACGGTGTAAGTCGAGAAATAAGTATATATTTATATTACTATTGTTAAAATTATATTGCACAAAGCTCAAATATTTTCACAGATATAAGAATAGAATAAACGATGTGTATTATTTATCATATAGCTATTGTATCTTAAGGTGTTGGCGAGGTTGGAAAATGCTACCTTTTCACGCCAGATTTCATGAGTCCGATTCCCACCCAGGACAGATATTTGTGTACATAAACATGTCTGTTTGTCGTGAGTCTGGGTGTTATTATCTATATAAGTATGCATTTACTAATGTAGTATATAAGTTACCAGGTTTCAATAGTACAAGCTCTGCTTTGTTTGGGATCAGATGGTCGTGTGTAAATAATGTTCCAGGATATTATTATATAATACACTGATGGGGTGAGCTAAACTATGATTTTGCCTGTCAGTCCCTAAAAATGTATTGTCCCAAAACTGATTATTTAGGCAGAAAGTTAATAAAGTAGCTTTAATATAATAACTAGTTTGAAGTAATGTGGTAAATGAAGTAATTTCATTACAATATTATGACTCTACTAGTTCCACGGTTTACTTCGATGTTTTATAAACAAATCTATATTAATTTTCTGCTAAACAATCATATCATATAAGCGTTTAATCTAAACATATAATAAAGTCGTAGGAAAGTCAAAACTGTAAATTGAATATTTTTTTTAAAGGATACTTGGGGCGTGATCTACAATCGATATCGAAGCCAAAAATATAGTTTTTAGAATTTTTGTCTGTTTGTCTGTATGTATGTGCGGGCTAAACTCAAAAAGTACTGCATGGATTTACTTCAAATTTTACATGAATATTACTAAGAGGTCGGGTCTAGGCTACATATTATCACGCTATCACCTACGGGGGAGGAGCTGTGATGATTTATAAAGTTAACGCGGGTAAAACCGCGGGGCACAGCTAGTACTTATATAAAACCAGAATGCATGGATGAAAGTATAGTCTTACCTACACTTTCGACTACACGTATGGCCCATTGGCTAAGGTGATCGACTCGTTTCCACCTTGGAGTCGTCGTGTTTCGGTTTCGAGTAACTATTTGTGCAAACCACCAATTGTGGTACACAATGTGGGTGTGCAGATACGCTGTCGACTTTTTCAACACTATTTGTTTTTCCATTATGCGAAATATAGTATTACGAGTATATTGCATCCATGTTGTGATGATGATGATGTCCTCGTCGCCGAATTTCGGCCACGGCGGCCAGTCTCAATAGAGATTAGCTATCTGCGCAGGACATATTATAGTGTAGGAGCACTTTCTATTCCATCACTCTTATGATCCGATGGGACGCCTAGTGACACGACCGGAAAGAGGTCCGGTACAGCACCGACGGCTTTACGTGCTCTCCGAGGCACGGGGGTATAATACCGCCAACTCCCAGACTTCGGGCTGATGCTGAGAAATTTTTCTTTATACAGAAAAGTACCAAAATTAGTATTGGCCCGACCCGGATTGGAACCCAGGACCTCGTTTTCTGCGGGTGCACACGCTACCGCTAGACCAACGACCGAAAGCTCATTCCACCCACGAAATATGACTTATAGAATTGATATTTTTTGTAACAGAATGTAGGTATAGTGGACAAATATAATATTCTTGTGCTTACGTTCTTCGCTACGTCGGTAAGCCTACCTCGCCTCATCTTCAGCAAATAAAAATAGAAGCAGGCCGGAGCGGATCTACCGCGCCCTATTATGATATATCTTGATTCTGAGCCCCTTTGACTAGACACTGGGTTATGACGTAAGCCACCATGTATAACCACCTATGTTATATTTTAGATATAACACATTTTATTTAATTTACGACCGAGATCGCTTACTAATATGTATGTCTTCAGCTACTCTGTTTAAGAGTAAAATCGGAATTGGTTTTATGTTTCCTATTATGGCAGTAATATTTTTTATGTATAGCTGTTGGTTTTCCAAACAATAAATAAAAATAAATAAATAAATAATTTTGATTTTAATACGGCATAGATTTCTGCAAACATATTTTAATAACCTTGATTATATATACATATTATTGTTGGATTTATAAAACTTGGTTAAATAAAATACGTTCATATCTAGCAGTAGAAATAAGAAATTGTTTGATAATCCAGTCACAGTCACACTGGGTTATGACGTAAGCCACCATGTATGTATACCTATGTTATATTTTAGATATAACACATTTTAAGTAAGTTTTTCATATATTTGTAAGAAAACGTAGAAGCGATTACGTCGTTCGACATAATACCTTAAGCAAGCTGTGGTGTACAATAAAGAGTATTTAACTTTTACATTGGGTCTTTAAATTGGTAGTTTGGTCATTTCCAATGAGAATTGCCACCGCAAAATATGGCTATAAGTAGGTACAGTCAGCACCAAAAGTCGATGAACAGAATGTATATTTAACAGTACAGTTACGGCGTCAAATCAGGGTAATCTAATGATAATATTTTATGGATAAAAAGTCTGTACAGACGCCAGCACATCCATTAAATATAGCATTAGGTTACCCTGATTTGACGCCGTAACTGTACTGTTAAATATACATTCTATTCATCGACTTTTGGTGCTGACTGTACTTCTACAATTCTATTTAAATTTGAAACCCAACTAAATTTCGAACATAGATAACCGCCGCGCAATTTATAACTCGTTACATAAAAAGCGTACTGTCAAGACCAAAGGTTCACCAATATCTCATGAGATCATGAATCTTAAACTAAGCCCACAAATAAAAAGTGTCGCGCCCCTCGCTGAATTATGAACACATCGATAAATATGTGAAACAGTCGGCCGATATTATCCATAATGTACTAACTTGTATTTTTTTTTCTTATATAGTAATAATATGTCATACGCTGCGACATATGAACCAGTGGGTTTCCTGATGGTAAGTGATCACCGCCGCCCATGTACACTCGCAACACCAGAGGAGTCGCGGGTGCATTGCCGACCTTTAAGAGTCAGCAAACAAGTGCTACTGACCCTTCCCACGATGAGCTCTGGTGACCTTACTTACACTCAGAAACACAATATTAAAATTATGAATGTTATTACAAAGGAATGTCTTCTGTAAGGTGGAGGTACATCCCCAGTCGGGCTGCTCTTTGAACGAATGAACGCGAATGAACGATGTGCCCTACCTCCTTGTTATAGCATTAAAATACTTGCCAAACGTTGAAGTTTGATGGCTATTGACGTTCCATTTAAAAAAATACTTAAACTAACTTAACTATCGATATTATTGAACAAACCAAGAACGTTAATAAAAGTAATACATTTTGTGTGCTTTCTACGTATTCATCAGTCATCCAGCAACAAAACCTGGCACCCTTGGCGTATTTCTCTATCCAGTCCGTAAGTAATCGGCGAGATTAAGCATCTAAGCATGAAGTCAGTAGAAAGATGGATTGGACTGCACGTATAGCGGCTAAGACAGTCAACTCGCCGCTTCATGTCGCGGGTTCGAGTCCCGTACCGGACAACTATTTGTGTGACCCATAAATAGTTGTTCTGAGTCTGGATCTAATTTGTGTCCGTCTATTATATGTTTGTAAACTACCCCGCGACACAGGGATTAATTTCCCTAATGAGGGTGTAATAAAAAAAGGTTGCTCCATAAGGGCTATTTTTCACCATTTCGGAACGGAACACTGAAAATATTTTTTTTTGTTACACGTTCATGTGGTCCCAACCTAAGCAGAGCTTGTACAATGGGAACCTAATAACTGATATACCACTTTTCTTTTGTAAATACATACTTATGTAGATAATTACACCCAGACTCAGGATAAAAATTTATTCTCTCCAAAATAATATTATCTAACACTGACCTCCAAAATATAATTGAGTGGCTATTAACTAATAATCTAAAAGTAAACCTTGACAAAACAAATATAATGACATTTAATCAAAAAACAAATATACCTAAATTGACCATACAGTATGACAACAATGCGATCAATGAGACGAATACTGCAAGATTCCTTGGGCTTCAAATTGACAGCCATTTAACATGGAAGTACCAAATCGAATCTCTATGCAAAAAATTAAACCAATTTTCATACGCTCTATATCAGCTATCCAAAGCAGTAAACCGGTATACTGTGTTGGTTGCGTATGCTGCATACGTGGCCTCAAACATTAGATACGGCATAATATACTGGGGCAACTCAACAGACAGGGACGTTGCTTTTAAAGCCCAAAAGAAATGTTTACGTTCTTTTCTAAAACTGCAATCGAGTGACAGTTGTGAACCTTTTTTTAAGGAATTAAAATTACTCACTCTACCATCCATATACATATTTGAGATGTGCGTATTTGTCAAGAGTAACATTCATCTATTTGACACTCTTGGCTCTAAACGTCATCCAATTACCATTAGTACTACACCCCACAATACAGCCTTATACGCAAAAAGTGTCCTTGGTATGACGACAAAAATTTTCAATAAAATACCGCCACCCATCCGAAATCAGGAATGCATTGACTCATTTAAAAAATGTTTGTTTGAGTTGTTAGTGCAGAGATGTTACTACGCAATCACAGACTTTACAGATGATAAGCAAAGTTATAAAGGTTCCACTTATCAGTTTCCTTAACATGTAATGTATTAAAATGTAATGTATAATTATAATTAATATAAAGATTTTATTTCGACCACTTCAGTTTTGCACGCCGATTATACTCGGCAAAACATAGCTGAATTATATTTTATATTAACACCAATGTAATGTATACCTATGTTTATCAAAACAAATAAATGATTACTGATTACTGAAACAGATATGTTCATGCGCACAAATGTCTATCCTATGTGAGAATCGAACCAACGACCTGTGGCGTGAAAGGCAAGTATCTAGCAACCACTCCAACAGTTCCGTCATTTTAAAAGTCTGAAAGGTTTAAGCTCAAAATTAAATAACCAAATATAAATACAACACATTTTAATATATTATTAAGAAGTTCCATGAAAATAGCTTTTACTACGGACTATTTTAACATTATTGAGTAAATAATGTATTCCAATTTAGCTCACATATGAAAAAAATACTTTAGCTGTCTTTAAATAATAGTTTAAAGCGAGGCTATAAGGTTAGTGAGGGTCTAAATCGCCCGTTCAACTCACGTCTATTTGGGTATTAATTTACGACCGAGCTCGGTTACTAATATGTATAATTTTGATTTTAATACGGTATAGATTTCTGTAAGCACAATTTAATAACTTTGATTATATATACTACTAGCTGTGCCCTGCGGTGTAACCCGCGATAAAATTTTATAAATTATCATAGCTCCTCCCCCGTAGATGATAGCGTGATAATATGTAGCCTATATGTTGACCCGACCTCTAAGTAATATTCATGCAAAATTTGAAGTAAATCCATGCAGTACTTTTTGATTTTAGCCCGGACATACATACAGACAAACAGACACACAGACAAAAATTCTAAAAACTATATTTTAGGCTTCGATATCGATTGTAGATCACGCCACAAGTATCCTTTTTAAAAAATATTCAAAGTACAGTTTTGACTTTCCTACGATTTTATTATATGTACAAATAAATCACGCCCATATATCCTTTAAAAAAAATATTCAATGTACAGTTTTGACTTTCCTACGATTTTATTATATGTATAGATTATTGGAGTTATAAAACTGGGTTAGATATAATAAGTTTATATCTATTAGTAGAAATAAGAAATTCATTGATTATCCAGACTAGGTTTCCACGATACAGACTTGCCTAGTATGGGGCCACAGAAAATGTGTAACTTTTGTTAATTAATTTACTGCGAAATAAAGAATGTTTATGTTATATATTTACATAAAAACGCATGACTGCACGTGTGGCGCAGCGGTTAAGACAGTCGCCTCGCCGCTGCGTGTCCCGGGTTCGATTCCTGTGCCGTACAACTATTTGTGTGACCCATAAATAGTTGTTGGGAGTCTGGATCTAATTTGTGTCCGTCTATTATATGTTTGTAAAGTACCCCGCGACACAGGTATTAGATTACCTAATGAGGGCTTTGTCTATAAAAAAAGCATGGGCCATTTTAATTTTATGTGGCCCCATACTAGGAAAGCCTGTGTATGGTTCGTGAGGGACTCCTTGTTATAGCTAAACGTTAATACACTATGATTATAAAAAAAAAACTTCTGATTATCAGGTGATATTATTACATTGAAGATTATAGTAAGCCAAGTAAAATTTCACTGTTTCATGAGAAAATTGACTGGCCTGTTGGTCTAATGGTTAGTGATTTTGACTGCTGACCCAGAGGTCGTGGGTTGGATCCCCACCCAGGAAAAATATTTGTATGATGAGCAAAATTCACAATTAGAGTAACAATGGCGACATTTCTGGGTGTCAATTGTCTGGTTGCCATAGTACCTACATGCTCTGCCTAGATTAGGATCAGATGGGAGTGTGTTAGTTGTCACAGGATTTTTATTGATTTATTTACGTTAAAATGTAAGTTTTATGTGCATATACTTATAACCGTACAACTGGCTAATTGCTAATATATAGCAGAGGCCGATGTTCTACTATTTTGGGCGGAATGAGAGCCGCGTAACATAACGTAAGTATAAATCCAGTCTTTCTATGTATGAGAACTTAATCTAATAGATCGACGTCGCTTTATGTAACTAATGGCGCTGTACCTATATGGCACTTTTTAAAAATAAAGTATGCTTTACAAGCTTGAATATAGTGACTTCATCTAATAGGTGTTTGGATGAAGACACTTAAGTTAAGCTACCTAAAAATATATATAATAAATACCTGAGTATGCATTCAGTAATTTGTGATACGAAAATCATGTTGAGACAATATTCATGCGCTTTTAAAGTTTATAAGTAACAACAGCTCTTTTTTTATTATATAACTAAACAATGAGACACATAAAATTCTGTGAATAATAGTTCAAGTTTCATAATTTAAGAAATGGTTAGCAAACTCTTAGCAACGAATCACATGTAAATTATTCTCTATAAATAAATTATCGTTGCCACTACAATTTATTAACTTGGTGTTATGCAAACACAGATAAAAACGAATACATATTTTCAAACGTAAGTTTTTAATCTTTAGTGCAAATCCTTTCCTTTCAGTGTAAACTAATCCCCGTATCGCGGGGTACTTTACAAACATTATTGATGGACACAAAGCACACCCAGACTCAGAACAACGACTTGTAAGTCACACAAATAGTTGGCCTGTGCGGGAATCGAACCCCGAACACGAAGTGGCCAGGCTACTGTCTTAAGCGCTGCGCCAAACAAGCAGTCACGTAACGCTATCAAAACTAGCAGCTCCATAAGCCATAATAAACCACTATTAACCCCACACAGGTATAATGAAACAAATCGCAACAATTTCAGTGCGTCAGGCCCCATATGGCAAGGGAAATTGGTATACAGTGTTGAATGGAGCCGGCCCTATCTGTGTTTACATCTGGGTGTTACAAATGTGAGACATCAAGACAGTGGCGAGGCCACACTTATCCACTTTTAGGGTTTGCACAACCAAGTTTCGTTCTAACGTTGTTTTCTAATATTACAGTTACTATTATTCCCGAAATTTTAAAGTGAATAACGGGAAAATAGCCATAGGAAAAGAAGAAAGAAGAAGAACAGTTACTATAACATAACAATGATAATAATGTCCTCCTAGACAAATTTCGGCCACGGCGGCCAGTCTCAAGAGAGATAAGCCATCTGCGCGGGACATATTATAGTGCACAAGTGTGTGCGCAAACACAGGAGCACATTCTATTCCATCACTCTCATGACCCGATGGGACCTCTAGCGACACGACCGGAAAAAGGTCAGGTACAGGACCGACGGTTTTACGTGCTCTCCGAGGCATGGGCGTATAATGCCGCCAACTCTCAGACTTCGGGCTGATGCTGAGAAATTTTTCTTTTTACAGAAAAGTCCCAATATCACTTTTGGGCTGACTCGGGATTTGAACCCAGGACCTCGTTCTCTCTTTTTACAGAAAAGTCCCAATATCACTTTTGGGCTGACTCGGGATTTGAACCCAGGACCTCGTTCTCTGCGGGTGAACACGCTACTGCTAGACTAACAAACCGCGCGCTGTAACATAAAACAGACTTAAATATTGCTATATGACAACCAACTCCGGCGTGGTTGGCAAATGCTTGCTTTTCACGCCGGAGGTCCATGGTTCGATTCCCACCTAGGACAGATATTTGTGTGTCTGGGTGTAATTTATCTATATTAGTATGTATTTACAAAAGAAAAAATAGTATATGTAGTACATCAGTTATCTGGTTTCCATAATACAAGCTCTGCTTAATTTGGGATCAGATGGCCGTGTGTAAATAATGTCCCAGGATATATTATATTAATTACACCTAGATACAGAAAAAATAATGGTGCTCATCACAGAAAGATTTGGTCAGGGTTAGGTACTAACCTCCAGACCAACAGGCCGGGCTATTAATAATTTAATAACAAATATAAAAATAATTAGAATAATGTAAAAATTTACATATGTACACCCCAAAACTAACCGTGTGTACCAAAGAATTCAATTACGTCCAATTGAAATAAATTAATACATTAACATTAATTAGCCTATATTACCCTTCAACATGTACAAATGAGGTCCTAGTATGTAAATATATCATTTGACCCCTGCCCTCACAGCTTCCCCTGTTACAATTTTGATCTCACCTCTGGACACAAGATCAGGTTAAAAATTATCAAAACTGGTTATGTCCATTGATCAGCATCCCCTTGATACAGTTTTGATCTTGTTACATAAAAGGGTCAGTGTATTTGAGTATTTGTATGAATAGTGTGCATTTGTGGATTAAAACTTTGATCTCACCTTTGGGTTTGAGATCAGGTTGAAAATACCGAAATCAGGTTCTCTATTAAACAGCTTCCCCACGATACCTTTTCATTCTCACTCTGATTAATAGTTTCCTAGTACATAATGTATTATTAACCAATTTCAGGGCGTTATCCATTCGTTTGAAGTGTTATTTTTAATCCATAAATCAATATATTTATTTGCAATAATGTGGTAATGTATAAATACAGATCTTAAAAGTAAATTATGGAAGATCATATTCTGCTGACATCAGGCGTACAAATTAAAATAATACAACCAAATCAAAATACTGATTAAAACTATACAACTCAAGAAGAAGAGAGAAGAATCATAAATAACAAAACAGTGTGTCATAAAATTGTAGGTCCTAGGTAGGTACTATATTTATTATTAACAGATATTACATTTTACTTAAAGTGTATAATTTTGAAAATTTGTAGTTTTACATAGTAGGTCAGGGACCTACTATGTCATAAATGCTACTACTCAATCTGTTTAAAAGTAAACTAAGGGTAGTTTACTTTTAAACAGATTAAAATTCAGAAGTTTTAGTGAGCCTGGAAGCTCATTTATTTTAATTTCTTTGTTTCATAATTACTGTTTAAATAAAAACATTGAGGTGATTTCAACCTTTTTTTTAACAATTGATTAGAATAAATCTCACACCAAAAAAGAAATGCTATGTTTTAATATATAATATGTTTGACGATCACCGTAGCCTAGTTGGTAGTGTTCCTGCCTACGAAGCTGGTGGTCCTGGGTTCGAATCCCGGTAAGTGCAAATATTTGTGTGATGAGCACGATTATTTGTTTCCGAGTCATGGATGTTTTCTATGTATTTAAGTATTTATCTATCTACATAAGTATGTATATCGTCGCCTGGTACCCATAGTACAAGCTTTGCTTAGTTTGGGGCTAGGATGATCTGAGTGACATTGTCCCCAGATATTTATTAAAAAAAAAAAAAAATACATAAGTAAGTATGGTCTTCAGGTTTAATACTTTAGAGATTTTTTGAAAAAAATAAATTTGCTGCTGCGTTTATAATTTAACTTTCGGCAACAAAACTGTTAATATTAATTACATATGTATTATTGGGCTAAACTAGCTATTATTATTGTTTATCCACGTGACGTGAAAGCCCTGGCACAGTTAAACGCGCCATATGTATTCCTCCGCCAGTGACCAAACACGCGCCGCGCGGACTATGGGGAATGAGACGCACAGGGAATGAAAGGAGTCGGCATTCTATGAGTATTTTATGGTCTCGAGATTACTACAGTCGCCAATAAGAGCCGCAACGCTTTAGGAAGTAAAGTTAGATATTTATTATTAGCAAATTAATCAAATCATAAGGTAGGTATGTAAAATCTTTCACTTTAATCGTGAAACACCGATAGCTATAATTCATTAATTTAAAGTATTCCGAAACGACTTCTAGTCTAAACTTTTTATACCGGACGATGTATAATCAAGAATTAATAGGTACTCCACATTTGACTCTAACTAGAATGTGCTCTCAACATAACGAGCTTATGTCCAACTTCAGATGGCCTTGACCTTGACTTATTCAAAGGAAAATGGAATGATCAATATAATTATTTGCACCACTAACCCATTGTGTGCCATATTATTAACTAATGCTATTAAGTTCAATATTGTCGTGAAATGTTTAATTAATATTTTTGTTTTTGACAATTTACACATACATATGCGGCGTCGAATTAGGCGTTATATTCAATCTTTTTTCTTTTAATTATTAATTGTATTATAGTCATTGCATGTTGTCTTGTGTTTAATCAAAATGCAATGTTTGCCCTTAATATCAGACTTTGCCTTGGAAAGTAGTATAGTTTTGTTTTAATGTCGGTATACGGTATTATAAAAATAAAGTTTTAGTGGATCTATTTTGAAAAAACAAATATTCGTCAAGAAATACCAAATACTAATGGTCCTATATATTTTTTTTCAAAATCAGTAGTGGTATATAAAACTGACAGTTAATTGTATGGTTTCTAAAACAGTAATTATGAACGCAGCAAATAGAATCGAGTCTTCATTCCTATTCTATCCTTGTGTTATATAATGTACACAATTCGATAGTGACTCCACATCTTTCCCAATTCCAATATACATTGTCGTCCGCACATTTAACAAGTTGATCCTGAGCACGTAAGATTCAAGCAGTATCTAACTAAATAAATCGTCACTCTCTTACGTGAACAATTAGGTTCATAATGGGCATTATTCTTCACTAAAGAACGTCCACTAATCTGGGTTAAATTCAATTAGTGAGTGGAACTTCACTGGCTTCGTTCATCTTTGGCTTTTTCCCATTCATATTGCGGCTAGTTACCAGAATAAATCCAGTTACAATCATCTGACCTAGTAACCTATAAGAAGACAATAGTAACAAAGATAGTTAGACCTGGTGTCAGGTTCCATTAGGATTCTAACGTTTATTATATACTGCTAAATCGGCAGACAAGCATACGGTCCACCTGATGGTAAGTGGTTACTGTAGCCTATGACAATTGAAACTCTATCCACGTGTTGCACACTCAGAACCACAACATTCTCAATATAATTGTATTACTTGGAATGTGACTACGTCATGTACCTAATCTATTCCTGTAACGATTATAATGGATGTTTCCATGGCAACAGGCAGCGATACCGTAACGTGCTCTTTGAAATACGCAGAGTAAACCCGCAATCAACTAAATACCTGAAACAAATCTTAATTTTTTTATAGAACGGTTGTTCAGCACGGAATCAAACCGGCAGCACGAACTACATCGCTTAGACACAGACACAGAAGTAGCCGCTGGATTACTGAATTAGATTATAGATTTTATTTATTTATTTTATTATTTTTTATTTTACTCCTTTGTGTCACGCAGTCGGATAAAAAAGGAATAATATTTTCAAGAGTGACTGCACGTGTGGCACATTGATTAAAGTAGTCGGCTCGCTACCTTAATGTTTCTGGTTCAATCTCCGCGCGTGTCAATTATTTGTGTGACCCCATATGATTTTTATTGTTCGGTGGCTCATTTAGCCATCATCTAGCCAAGTAAATAAATAATAAGATGGTTACATCTATACATATAATAAAATCGTAAGAAAGTCAAAACTGTACATTGAATATTTTTTTAAAAGGATACTTGGGGCGTGATCTAGATTAGATATCGAAGCCAAAAATATAGTTTTTAGAATTTTTGTCGGTTTGTCTGTATGTATGTCCGGGCTAAACTCAAAAAGTACTGCATGGATTTGCTTCAAATTTTGCATGAATATTACTAAGAGGTCGGGTCTACATATATGCTACATATTATCACGCTATCACCTATGGGGGACGAGCTGTGATAATTTATAAAGTTTAACGCGGGTAAAACCGCGGGGCACAGCTAGTTATTTAATAGAAAAAGGTTTTCATTGGATGAGATTCCAAGATTTTAGTTTAAAGTCAGAATAAAAGATACTCGAGACAAAAATAATTAAAGACTACGTTTATTTTAAGGTACCACTGATAATAAGGTCCTGCCAAGAACTGGTCGGGTCAAAAACTGATACCAAGCTTTTTGTTAAGAAGAAATTTTCAGTATCAGCATGGAGACTAGAAGCTGTATTTGTCACCCAGTGCCTCAAAGAACACGCAAAGCCGTCGGCCTTCTACAGACGCCAGCACATCTAGCTACCCCAATCTGTCAAATTCTGTTATAGATTTTCAACTTTATCACATAAACATAAGGTTCACTTTCAATTTGGGAAATTTGACAGATTGGGGTAGCTCGATGTGCTGGCGTCTGTACATAACCTCGTTCCGTCCGTGTTGGCTTGCCATCTCATCAGGTCATAAGAGTGAAGGAATAGAAAGTGCCTCTGTGCGCTCACACTTTTAGCCTATTCTGCGTCTAGCGCGGATTTCTAATCTCCATTGAGAATGGCCACCATAAACGAAATTCGGTATGGAGCACTATTATTATTTTAGGTTAACTACTCAACTATATTCTAATATTAGTGGCGCCTAAAATGTCGCAATACGCAGTTATATTCGTAGTATAGTACCAAATCTGTTATATCACTTTAAACATCCCTTTAGAGCACCCTAAAGTTTTAGGTCGGCCCGGACAGGAGACCTCCGGTCTACCAGTACTGATAACGAAGGTATTATACAGTTATACGTATGGAGATAGGGGGCATTAGGCTTTTTGGGTGGGTCATAAAATTGTTGTGCGATTGTCTTGGGATTCTGTTGTTTGTTGATATTTTTAAGTTCTCAAAGTATAAATAGAATCTATACATATAATAAAATCGTAGGAAAGTCAAAATTGTACTTAGAATTTTTTGGGGCGTGATCTGCGATCGAAGTCGAAGCTAAAATATAATTTTTAGAATTTTTGTCTGTGTGTCTGTATGTATGTCCGGGCTAAACTCAAAAAGAACTCCATGGATTTACTTAAAATTTTGCATGAATATTACTAAGAGGTCGGGTCAACATATAGGCTACATATTATCACGCTATCACCTACGGGGAGGAGCTATGATAATTTATTACATTTAGCGCGGGTAAAACCGCGGGGCACAGCTAGTATAATATTATATTAAGCTCTCACTCTACTATGAAAAGCACACGTGTTGGCGCAGCCTCGGCATTCTCACGTTTTGGGTTCGATCCCTGCACGTGTCAACTATTTGTATGTTCCACAAATAGTTGTCCTGTGTTTGGTAGTACCTTGTGTCCGTTGGCCGCATGTTTGTAAAGTCGCCCCACGACACACTCCATTAATTTCACGTTTATTAAATCCCACACGACACTGGGATTTAATTCCCTAGTGAGGTTTGCCTTAATATTTTCACTAAACTAAACACGTTTACTGCTCACTCAAATAAACTTAAAAATTTAAAGATTATACGTTTTCATCATCATCATATCAGCCGAAAGACGTCCACTGCTGGACAAAGGCCTCCCCCAAAGATCTCCACAATTGCCGGTCTTGCGCTATCCGCATCCAGCGATTTTTTTTATAAGTTTTAGCAGTGTCTAAATTTTTTAATGTTTGATGGCTCATTTAGCTAAGTCAATCAATAATAAGATAGCTAAATCATCTAATTAAAAAAGGTTTTCGCTGGATGGGCTTGCAAGATTTTAGTTTAAAATCGATCAGCCTATAATTATAATAAATCTTTCTGTGACCCATATATTATGTATATTTGTGCTGAGTCTGGTTAAACTGTGTGTCTATGAATTACGGATTTAGGCGCGTTGCAAGGATTTGTTATGTGATTTTCGTTTACATTTTTTTTAATAAGTAAATCCTTGGTATGAATGAGTTTATATTTGTATTTAAAATACTTACTTATTTCGGCTCACTGGTGCTTTAAACATATAACACATAATTTGTTTTTATTGTAATTAGTGGAAAAGGTTATTGTTATTACTAATATCTTCCAAGCAGATAATGGAAATTGATTTAAACTAACATCACCTTTTCCTCAACAAAGAAATATTAAATAAATAAACATTAAATTTTTGAGAAATATAAATTTGGTCTAGCATTATAGTGAAGGAATAAAGAATGTACCTGTGTAATAAGTCCCGAGTAGCTGGCTAGCGTCCGTTGAGTTTGGCCGTCTTTGTCAAATCAGCCATGAAAACTTTGAATAGAGAGCGAGATGTAAAGACATTCAAATTAATTCAGTGGTGTAAAGGAAGAATCACGATCATTATACGGAAAAAAATACAGACTTACGGATATGCTTTGTTATCAGCACAGGTACTTCACCTATGTTTTAATACCGTACCCCCGTCACCGTACCGTAGCCTAGTTGGTAGTGCTCCTGCCTACGAAGCTTGTGGTCCTGGGTTCGAATCCCGTTAAGTGCAAATATTTGTGTGATGAGCACGAATATTTTTTTCTGAGTCGTGGATGTTTCCTATGTATATAAGTATTTATCTATCTATATAAGTATGTATATCGTCGCCTGGTACCCATAGTACAAGCTTTGCTTAGTTTGGGGCTAGGGTGATCTGTGTGACATTGTCCAAAAAAAAAAAAATATATATATAAAAATCAATGCCACTTTTCGTTGTAATGTTAAAACTCAACAACGCCTTTATCGATTTGGCTAATTTTGGTCTTGAATTATTCGTGGAAGTCCAGGGAAGGTTTGTACGTAGAGAAAATTTAAAAAAAAGTCTTGAAAAAGTGTAAAATAAACATCTTTTAGCAATTTAAAATATTTTTTTGTTCGTATAAATGAACTTAATAATCATTTTTTTATTACTATGCCTTATACGTAGCGAAGCACGTACCGGGCCGCTAGTATTGTATATATTATAATTATTAACACGAAAGGTAATAAATATTTGCTGTATAATTACTCTACTGAGAATAATAGCTAACATTCTTGAAAATGTAAGTAGAGCTCAACATTACTGTACAGTGTACTTGTATAATATGGACCTTCTAACTGCCTATAATATTTTTTCTCCGCCCACGAATCCACTTAACACGATATGGGTACGCGTGTGTGTTTCACAGAAAGCATGAAGTATGTGTGAGTAAGCCCATTTTATCAGCCAATGGTCAAGCGGTCAGCGCGAAAAAGGGATAACAGATGAATTCTAATATAAGTGCAAATGAGATAAAATGTATAGGAGGGGACTGGAACCCTTTCGTTTTTATTGGGCATTTTTTGCACATTGGGTTCGCTGATATGGTGAATTATAATATTCGAAATTTGAAACTTAGCAGTGTTATCTACTGTTTTTAAATCCTTTTTAAATAAAAAAAGGTTTTATTCACGTAGACTTTAAAAAGCGCTTGTAAATAGTCAGAACATGTTTGTAGTAATATAATTAATTATTTATTTCTAATTACATAGATATTTAGAGTACACGGGTCGTATGAAAACATTTATAAAATTTATTTTACAATAGCAATGATATTTAGCTAGCTTGTATTAAGTTAAGTCAAAGAGATTATGTTTAAGGTTAATTAATTTATAGTTTTAGCTATATTTTTACTACATATTGTTTGAATAGTTCTGTCTATATTAAGGTATTATTATTATGGCGGACCTTATGTTTATAACGACTTTATTATTGAAACGATGACAGTCCGTGTAATAATCATTGAGTATCAGTGTTAGTTTTTGTGTGCACACCAATTAATTTGTGTCAGAACAAACTCTCTATCTCATAGAGAACGAGCAGCGTCTCTCCGTGTACTATGATCATCATACTGCGATCGCCTACCCTTAATAATTACCCACCTAAAACTCGGAAAATTCAATCTATTATACGTTTCACGATTTCTATGACATTCATTTCCAGTTAAAGACAAGTCATTGTCTTTATAAAAACGGCAAGCATTCGAGTTTAGACCCCGGATTAGCAACACCACAGAGGGGAAAAATATATTATTTAATTTTCAGATGAAAATAATTATATTATATAACCTTGAGCATCAATACACGATCTATATTAATTTAACTCAATACATCGGTGCTATGGATATCTATATATTTTTCAGAGGGCCGAGGGATTACCCACAGAATTACTATTGATTTGGGAGCGCTCCCACTCGGCCGCCTTCCAAATGAGCAGGCCGAATTTATAGCACAAGAGATGTTGAAACCATGAGCTTGGTTTTATGATTATATTTTTATTTAGTACTTGCTGTGCCCCGCGGTTTTACCCGCGTTCATCTTAATAAATAACAGCCTGTATGTTTTTGAATATATGTATAAGCTATATTACTACAAAGTTTCATCGAACTCCGTTACTTAGTTTTTGCGTGAATGAGTACCAAATATCCATGATCACAAAATTTCACATTTATAATATTAGTAGAAAATATGATATATAATGAGCTTCAATTTCATGACATAATTAATGAAAATCAATGACCAATTATTGGTGCGAATAACTTTTTTTTATGACAATATTGGGATGGACCATTAATAAAAACTAACAGAAAAAAACAAAATTCAAATTACTATAAAACTAGTGAAGTAAAACCATTAACATATTACGACGTCACTTGTAATAGCCATAGAAACTCCTTTATAACAGTCATTTGACGTGCGTAAATAAAAAAAATACTAGAATATACAACTTGAACATAGTTATCGCTTTTCATACCACCTAGAACTCACTTCATGCTGTTAAATTTAGGTGTCGATGTGCGCGCGCATCGTAAAAATTCACTCTCATCATTTTTCTCCATCGCGCCAAAAGAAGTATAACTTCGAAAAATAGTTCTGTTTTATATTACTGCCTATTTTTTGGAAGTTAGCTTTCTCATATATTGTGGACATTGGTCTCGAACGTGGTAAAAAATTAAGGCAAATCATTACCTTTTGGCTTAACCGAAGTTACAGCATGGATGCCGAAATGTGTAGGTACAAATCGAGAAAGTTTAAAAACATTAAGTTAGCTTTCTTTTATATTTTTTTTATTTTGAGGGACAAAAAGAAGTCACACGGCGCCAAGTCAGGCCTGTAAGGGGGGTGACCTAACAGTTAAACGGTGTCTACAGGAAGTCTCTGTTTTGAGCGCCTAGTAGGTACGCATAGTCTATATGATACTATAGATTTATTGGATCTGGATTAAGGATTCAACAAAACTTTGTCTCACTAACGACCTCATGATAAAAGATATCGGTTCATAATTTAAACGTTTTAAAACGGAATAGAACTCAACAACACTAAATAAATTCTTCAAAGTGTTCCACAGCTCTATACACATCCTCGGCAAAAGTTCGCAAGACCCAACCTGAATTTATTAAGCTGGACCCTAGAAAGGTTTGCCGTATGCAGATAAGGGATTTATTTAGCGGAAAGGTCCGTCCCTGGGTTAACGCTAAAACGCCTTTTGGGTCGGCGATGACCAGGATTGGGACCAAATTTATTGTCGGCTTTCGCGTTGATTTATTCGGCGTCGGGTGAATGGAATCAACGGACCGGTTGATAATAACGTTTGGTGCGACGTTTTTGCGGAGCCATGTTTATGTGAGGATGTTTAATGCTGATAAATTGGGTGAGGTTTGGTGATTTTTTTAGGCTTCAGAGAAGGCATGGAATAGTTTCGTAGGTACAACGATGTGTATAGGTTTAGGTTCACCTATAATTTGTGAAGAGGAAATCTAGTGATGCTTCAACGAGAACTACCTATGGGCTGACTAGCCTACACCTGAATGACAGCGGTAGTCATTCAGGTGTAGGCTAGTCATTAGGATATTGTTTTATCTGTTAATTGTATAATATTCTTCTCTGTTGCTGTCCACATACCAATCGGTGGGCCGGTTGGCCTGTTTGGTAAATAAGTAAGTGACTTGAGGAGAGATATTTGCATTAACATGTTTTTGTTCTGAGTCTGGATGTAATTATCTATATAAGTATGTTTTTACAAAAGAAAAGTTGTATCTTTAATATATCAGTTATCTGGTTTCCACAGTAGGTACAAGCTCTGCTTAGTTTGGGAGCAGATGGCCTTGTTTGAATAATGTACCAGGTTATTATTTATTATTATATTATATTTTGCTTTTATAGTATGAAGTGACATAATCTCTGACTATGGATGATATGGTGATATGCTGTGTGGTGACGGCGACAAATATCAGAATCAGAATATCATCACCCCATCTCATCCCGTGGGGGGCGTAGAAGTCGACCCGAGGGAATATCTACCAGAGGATGGGCAGCAGCTTCCTTCTGATTACTATGGCCATCTTACTGCGATCGCCAACCCGTCTGCCAAGCGTGGCGATTATGGCATATCCCCTCAAGACCGATTCTTGAGGGAGGCTGGTCCAGCAGTGGACTTATTTAGCTGTAATGATGATGATGATGATGGATGATAAATAACTAATAACCGCTCAAGTAATAACAGTTTGTATATGTTCAGTACTACTTATAAGTATAAAATTCTATAGTATAAAGTAATAAAACAAACTATTAAAATAATGACTAGACATTTACAGATCAAAAGACATCGGATCTATGACCTAATCCGTATAGTACTAGTAGACTCCATTTAGTTTACTTACCGTTATTTTGTATACACACATTAAGTTCCTTAAAGTTTCCGCTAGGGGCGGTGCTAGTTTATGAACTGGAAGAACTGCAAGGATCATCGAGGAAGTAACTACATGACCTTTTAGTAGACATGCTAATCGCTGGATAGACTGGGGACACTGCGTCCAGCGTTGACTTTTAAACTTCACCGTCTAACCGTGCCACAGAGAACAAAATGTAGAATCTTTTTGACAGCTAACTTGCATGTTACATTTATACATCAGTAGTCTACATTGGGCAGGTTAAGTGAAGTGGCATTTTATCTGCATTATATTATTACTTGCAGAACCTAAAATCTCGCAAAGCAACACTTGTTTGCTGACTCTTAAAGGCCGGCAACGCACCTGCGATTCCTCTGGTGTTGCGAGTGTCCATGGGCGGCAGTGATCACTTACCATCAGGTGACCCACTTGCTCGTTTGCCGACCTCAGACATAAAAAAAAAGTGTCAGTGACTTCTGTGGCCAGGCACTTTTTGAGCGTTAAGATGCGTATCGTATTCCTCTTTAGTGCAAGACCTCATTTGCAGTCCCGCTCACCCTAATAACAAACTTGGATTGTAGGTTCCTCACACTATAATAACATTGTCATATCATTGTTAATTTAGTAACAAACTAACGCTGATTACTAGTATAGGCTCAGAGATATCATTAGACCTAAGTCCTTAAGCAGTAATAACGGACCTCATTTGGGGGCCGGTACTCACTACTATCATTTCGTTTATTACAGGTTCACTATCGTCAACGTGTATTAAATTTAGGATGGGATGAATAAAAGTTCGCTATGTAATTTATACGTAATCTGATTATGTTTTAACATACTTTAAAAAATAAGATGGTTATCAATTCGATTGTATTTTTAGGGTTCCGTAGCCAAATGGCAAAAAACGAAACCCTTATAGACTCGTCATGTCTGTCTTTCCGAAACTATAGGAGCTGTACTGCTGAAACTTGGTAAGTAGGTGTATTCTGTGAACCGCATTAAGATTTATCAACTGAAATACTTGTTGCTACGGAACCCTTCATGTGCGGGTGCGACTCGCACTTGGCCGGTTGTTTTTTTTATTTGTTAAGTACGCGATTTCTCCCTCGGATTTAAAGTGGATTTTGATTATTATTTTTTTATTTGAAATTGGAATTATATTGAAATAGTTCCTATTAGCTTTGTCTAGATCCGTTTACAAATATAGGAATTACAAAAAGAATTTGTAGTCTCTTGTATATGAATATGTATGTAAACTGTCTATACAAATCTATAAATTTTAGAAAAATACATTATTAGCGAGTAACATAGGATGTATTTATTTTCAAATAAATTAAATATCACTACGAAAATAAAATAAAAATGTAACTTACAATCAGGACGAAAAGACATGTTCATGCACACAAATATCTGTCCTGGGTAGGAATCGAACCCACAACCTACAGCGTGATAGGCAAGTATCTACCAGCCACGCCAACCGGCCCTATATATGTATTAAGAAAAGGTATATTTTTTTTCTTGAAAATGTCATTATTTGCGATCTATGTATATTACATAATACATCTATTTACCCCGTTCTACAGTACATGCTTTTCGTAGATTAGGTTCTATCTACATATCACATAATTATAGTATAACCATACCATTAGCCATCAAATTCATGATCTACATGAATTTGATGGCATTTAAAGTTTGCACGCCTGCACACGGCCAGCGTCGTGGACTAATTGCCTATTAGTATATATATAGTATTACTATGCCCTCTCGTTACGAGAGGAGGCCCTCGTCCTGAAGTGGGACAGTGATGTTCTGCGTCATAATACATTGGATATTTTTAAGGAAGAAAACAAATTAACAATGTCGATAATTACAAATTACTATTCTAAAGTTACACTATAAACAAAAAAGTAAGCCGCTAAATGTGATAGTTCTTAATGTTTATAAAAATTAGATAAATAGTTGAGTACTTACTTACTTTCAAGTTTCTAATAATAAAAGCAGCGGCTTACTTATTTTTGTATCATAACATTTACTTTTAGCTGTTAAGTTAACCGTACTCAAACCCCCAGCCATTACAAAAACAAACTCCCAAACACGGTGGAAAGTTTCACAACATATTGGCGAAGGTTGAGGGCCAGGAACGTGCAACGACAGACGGCCGCGGACGGTAAATGGCGCCAATTACACGCCGGCCCGTACGTGACACGATTCAGAATGGAAACACGCCGCAAGGTTTAGCACGTTGGATCAGTATGGATGTGGAGTTTATCTTTTAAACCATAAAAAAATCACTAAACTAAACTATTAAATATAAAAAATGGGAAATCATAAATTTAATCGTCCCAGGAATCTCGGATCAGGGGCTCTACCGGCTAAGTCGCCGAACATCGATTTCTTAAATGGCGTTCAAATAAATAAAGGTTAAAAATTACTTAATCAATCGTTAAATCGGCTTCGATGCCCACATGTGACGACATAAATGGTCTGGAATCAATTGTCAACGTTGAAGCTGATTTAACGATTGATTAAGTCATTTTTAACCTTTATTTATTTGAACGCCATTTAAGAAATCGATGTTCGGCGACTTCGCCGGTAGAGCCCCAGCGGCATCTAACAATCCCGGGTAGGCGCTCTGCGTTAAGCAACGAACGATACACATGGGCTGATCAAATTTAGGATCCCCTTGCCAACATCCTTCTGGATTAACGCTTTGCATTGCGTTTAAATGCTAATAATATCAACAAAAAAAAATTGATCAACTTACCTGCAAGACAGCTATTTTAAGAAAACATCAACATCATTACAGCTGAAAGAAGTCCACTGCTGGACAACCCTCCCTCAGGAATCATTTTGTGGGGATATGCCATACATAGGAAACTGCTGCCCTCCCTACCTCTGGTTGATATTCTCTCGGGCCGACTTCTACACCCCTACGATATAACGATATTCTGATATTCGCTGCCGTCACCACACAGCAATTACTTACGTTATAATAATAAACCTAATAATAAACTAGTCAGAACCCTTGGATATGAAAGTATGGAAGATTCTATTTTATTGCAGACTACGTCATGGTACCCTTAGACAAGTAACAAGATAGAATTTTTCCATAAATTCCCACGAGATACGGAATACAGAGCGCATTTGTAACTAATCGAGAATGGAGTCACGGCGAAAGCTAGTTTTGAAATAATTATGCAAGAAAATATGTAAGTATAGCATAAGTTAAGTATAGGTAGGGCTTCATCGCTCGTTGGAACGGGGTCTAATTGATCAATGGTTAGGACTACCTACAAATCGTCGCACAATACGGCAATCAGAGTCGCATCAAGAGACCTGCGTTTATATTCTATCTAACACACCTTTCTTAATATTATTATCTAAGTATATAATTTCCTACAAATATGTAGGTCTGTTCTGTACCATTTGAATAGTCTAAACAATAATGTAAATCGGTAAAATGAGAATTGAGTGAGCAACATTTTAGGGGCCCAAACATTTGTTATTAGAATCCAGTTAGAATATTATAGCGCTATCTCTATCATGATCAAGTAATCGTATTGATTTCAAATCCGTTTCCTATTCGACAATAGATGGCGCTTTGGCAAAAAATAAGGTATACGTTTAAAAGTTGTTAACGGTGTTTTAATTATCTTCCACTTTAGTCTGATCGTAATTATTTGAGTTACTTGTGATAAACAACAGCTAGGTCTTTGTAATAAATGTATGGATTCACTTACTTAATTATCGAATTGGCAGTGGTTACCCTAGTGTCGGAGTTGTTCAAACTGTTGCTTAATAGTTACAACCGGGACCGACAACTTAACGTGCCCTGCGAAACATGAAGACGCTCAGCAATTAAACCATTTTGGTGGTCACCCATCTATGGACTGATCGCAAGCCTAGCTGCTTGACCTCGCCAATCACTTACGGATCGGTGAGAGCAATGACTATGGAAATATATTTTTTTAACATAAAATCTCCAAAATATTGTCGAAATAAATCTAGTCCCATCCACTATTTTTGGTTATGATCACAACTCGGACGGTCCTACCCAAAACTTGGCCCTTTAAACTACGCATATAGTAACCAAACACGTGCGTTTTACGACTAGGGACGAACAAGAACGTCTATTGGAATCGGCCGCGAATCGAGACCAATTTTTTACCTCCGGCCTCCGTAAAATATTACTAGCCATTGTTTGCGGGGTACCCGTGTCGGACAATGTTGGGTATATGATTGATAGTGTCAATATTTTGTGGTTTAGTCGGCTATTATGTGATTTGTGGGCGTCGGATGCAGGTTATTCAATCTTTTGTTGGTTGTGTTTATTATAAGAATCGTGTAGGCGTTTGTAGGTGTAGTAGTATAAGTATTTTTTAAATATCTTTGTTATTTATTTAAATGTATAATCTTTTCGCCATAAGACGAGTTCCCTGACAGTTCTTGTCTGACAATTGTAGTGATGTGACCTATCGAAATATAATCGATTTTTTCATAATATCGATTCAGTTGGCAAAAAAAATGGATTCCTGTCAATCTATGAGTAGTGTCAATCTCTATTGGCCGACGTTCCGTTCAACGCATTAGACATTTTTAAGATTTATACTTTTTTATTTTATTTACTTAATTTATTAACAGTTAATTATAACTACAATAATTTACTTAGTAATTTACGAAAGGCAATATTATTTTTTACATTTCTTTTTCAATTTTTTTGCCAGTTTTATTCGTCTAAAGTAGTATGCGTGCCACGGAAAAAATATGAACTGGTTGATGCTATTTTAAACTTATTTATTCATTTATAATTTTGTACGGTACAAATTTTAATCAATTCATGATTGATTTTTAATAATTCTTCTACAAAAATAAAAAAGGGAAAATAAAATATTTACAATAATAGACAAAATCCTAAATGGGTATCGCATTCTCACGCTGGATGGCAATATTTCGCGGAAAAGCTCCCACGCTCTCGGACTCATGGCTCTAGCGTATCTACCCTAAACGGTTGAAACATTTAATTACTTTTAAGATTTTGACTGCGTGGTCTCAGGTGGTACAGCAGCAGTGCCGAACTACCGGCACAGAATAAAAAGTACTTACGTACTACCGGTCCTTGTAAGTTGCCTACACAGCTTCAACTATTACGCACGGCCGCTTTTTAGGGTTCCGTAGCCAAATGGCAAAAAACGGAACCCCTATAGATTCGTCATGTCTGTCTGTCTGTCCGTCCGTATGTCACAGCCATTTTATTCCGAAACTATAAGAGCTGTACTGTTGAAACTTGGTAAGTAGATGTATTCTGTGAACCGCATTAAGATTATCACACAAAAATAGAAAAATAATAATAATTTTAGGGGTATAGTATAGAACTGAAACTCAAAAAAAAATTTTTCATCATACCCATACATGTGGGGTATCTATGGATAGGTCTTCAAAAATGATATTGAGGTTCCTAATATCATTTTTTTCTAAACTGAATAGTTTGCGCGAGAGACACTTCCAAAGTGGAAAAATGAGTGTCCCCCCCCCCCCCCCCCCTGTAACATCCAAAATAAGAGAATGATAAAACTAAAAAAAATATATGATCTACATTACCATGTAAACTAACAACGAAAATTGGTATGAACGAGATCTAGTAAGTAGTTTTTTTTAATACGTCATAAACCGTAAACCGCAATTTACCTTTCATTTAATCAACTAAAATACTTGCTGCTACGGAACCCTTCTTGGGCGAGTCCGACTCGCACTTGGCCGGTTTTTTATTACTTAATTGATTATAGAAACATTAAGTAGTGTTCACACCGAAGTACTGCATATGCTGTGGTTAAAGAAGTCGCCTCGCTACTACCTCGGCGCCAATGTGGTTTTACTTCGATATCCGCAGGTGGTGGTTTATTGTATGGAGACATCGCAATAGCTCTTCAGTCGACGAAACTTTGCTGGTTTGTAATATAAATTACGCCAAATTTCGTATTTTATTGGAGCAAATTTGTTTCTACTGACATCATACCTACGGGCGTTTGTCACTTCTTATAATTTCTTTTATTTATTCTTCAACTAGCTGTGCCCCGTGGTTTTACCCGCATTAAACTTTATATATTATAGCCTAGGTATGTGTTAATCCAGGATGCCAACTACCTCCATACCAAATTTTACTAATATCACTCCAGCCGTCTATAACTGAAGAAGTAACAAACATACACACTCACACAGTCACAAACTTTCTTTCGCCTTTATAATATTAGTAGGATATATGGGTTTTAGTGTACCTAGTGCATTAAGTGGGCGGGGATTATAAAATAATACGACAACATTTGGATAACCTTCAATACCTTTAGTGAATTTAGTGCATCAAGTTGGCTGGGATTATATAATATTACGAGAAAATTAGGATAACCTTCTTCAATACCTACGGGCGTTCGTAACTTCTTATCATTTCTTGATTTCTTTTATTTATTCTCTGATTTAAGGGGTTTAGCAAATTTAGTGCATTAAGTTGGCGGTGATTATAAAATAATACGACAAAATTAGGATAACCTTCTTCAATTCAAAACATGGTAATCGACATATGTATGCGACAAAAACACCTTTGCTATTTTAATCTATGACTCCTTCAAACCAATATCGATTGTAAATATACTCCGGCGGGAATTAATTTAGTTTATTGTTAAGAAAATAAACTACATTAAAGATACACATTCTTTGTATTGTATTTTTTGTGTTCTTTATTTCAGAAATATTTAATTTTTAGGGATTTTAGTTGTAGTATGTACTCAACAAAAATTGGGAATTAAAAATATGATACTGGGAGCACGTTCTGAATATTTTCGAAAGAGTCAAGAGATATCTGCTCCCAGCATGCTTGCCCTTAAATTAACTTGGTCCGTATCAGATTATCTAACATAGTAAAAAAGGTATAAGAATAACTCGCAATGTATACAAACAAACATTTATTGTCAGTGTAAAATAGATTTCATACAATACTTTTACAATTTAATTTATATTCAGAAATTTTGGTATTAAGTAAAAAAAAATCGTAACCTCATCGCAATTTATGAATTAACTGACATGTACATATTATTTAAAACGATGATAATTATTTTACAACACTTATAGAAATTGCCATTTGATTTAAATAAATCATAAAATTCAAAAACTTGTGAAGTGATTTTAGATATATTTGATGAGATTTTTTAATTATATCAAAGTCCCACTTTATGTGCAATAAATAAATACTTAACATTAAATTTTATCAAGATTTAGTAAGATAATAATTACTTATTAGTTAAGTAGATGGCAGTGGCAAGATCTGTTAAAAAGGCCCTTTTTATCATCATCATAAGACATAATTTGCAGCTCGGAGATTATACATATTAAAGAATGAACATTAATAAGCTCTCTAAAAATAAAAAATCTGAAAAAAAATGTGATGGAACTGTCCCTTTGCCGAACACACATTAATATTAACGCCATCTATTAGTGTGCTTCAAAACTAGTTAAAAGTACATCTACATTAACATTTCTTGAATTAAATCACAGATGTCGCTATTTCAAAACTGGTTATAAGTTAAAAATAAATAAGCCTTCTAGCAATAATGTGTTTAGTTGTATAAAAAAAAGTGCCTACGGAACAATAGTATTAAAACTAACTCATATAGATTTGTACAAAATAAATTCACAGTAATATTTATTACAACATTACGTAACTTAAATATTTTTCTATCAAATATATTATATTCCATTCTATACCAACTAAAGTAATAAATATCATTGCATCTCTTTCTACCATAGGTCCTATAAAAAGGTTAGGGCTAGTTGTATCAATTTGGTTATTATCAATCATTAGTTTTGGTGTAAAATACTGAGGGAAAGTAAGCGACACGGTAGAAACCAAATATGCCCCCGGCATCATAAGCATTTTTAGTAATTTGACAGTTTTATGTATACGTTTTACTGTCGAACAACAAAAACTACTTGCGTCCTTTTCATACGAGCTATAGTATACAGAGATATAATGATATTTAAATTAGTTTAGTTGTGTGAAAGACAATCGCCAGTATTATTATTTAATTATCTACATAATAATATAAATAAATAATAAACATAATACTATCACACAGCAGAGTTCTAAATGAATACTAGTTTTAAAAAATAAATAGCTATAACATTAATTGCACCGGTAATAAAATTATTCATTCTATTTCATACTGTATTTCACTAATCTTTAGTGACAATTTGGACTATTGTCTTTATAATTTTGTTGCCTTTTTCATAATGTAATAAATTTAAGCATGGATCATTGATTTTCTCTTCTAATAAGTTTATTAATTCTACTCTTATTGTTTTCAGCATTTCAGCGACCTGGAAATAAAGAAATGGGATCGATTAGATAAGGCAAAAACCAAGCAAATGGCGTCCAAAACCTACGTATACGATACCTACGAGGTCTGTAATACCTTCTCTATTTCTTAACGTCACCTACAGCAATAAAAATTACAGACAAAACTCATTATGTTTCATTGGATACACTAACTACTGTTACAATGAATGGGTTGACTTTTTCTGAACATGTATAATAATAATATCTAGGGACTATGTCACACAGATCATCCTAGCCCCAAACTAAGCAAAGCTTGTACTATGGGTACCAGGCGACGATATACATACTTATATAGATAGATAAATACTTATATACATAGAAAACATCCATGACTCAGAAACAAATATTTTATTATTTGCACTTACCGGGATTCGAACCCAGGACCACCAGCTTTGTAGGCAGGAGCACTACCAACTAGGCAACGGTGACCGTCATGTATGTATTTAAAATATATATAATTATGTTTATCAGTTGTCTGGTTCCCATAGTACAGGTTCTGCGTAGTTTGTCCCAAGATGTTTATTTATTATTTGTTTGTTTTCCCAATAAAATAAAAATAAAATATTCTTCCCCTACACAACAGGACGAAGACATTTCATTCTGCATTGTAATTACCCTTATGTGCGGCCGCTGCAATTTAGAACATTTCCCTCACAAGGTATAATATCAATAGTAGAAAAAAGCTAAAATTTACTCTGACCGCCAACGTCACAAATATGTGCCAAATAATATGGAGGACCAGAAACGAAATAAATAAAGGATAGAAGTGTTGGAATCGCTAATATTTTTATGCCAATATGTAGTAAAAATATTAGACTTAAACTAGATAATTAAACATAATCTCTTGACAATAACTTGATACGAGCTAGCTAAATATCATTTCTGTAATAAAATAAATTTTATAAATGTTTTCATACAAGATGTACCTAAATATCTATGTGGAATGCTAGATGAAATGGAACGTTAGTGAGTGAGAGAGAAATGTAAGTAATGAGTGAAAGAGAGGAATGAATGTCGAAGAAAGGTGACAGTTGGTTGAGGAGTGTGGCTACTAAGACGGAACGAAAGGACGACAAGAATAGACTGTAATTATTTCTCTTTGTCTTTGTGGATAACCCGAAATATAATTTTGTGTGGAACTTTACCCAGTATTTTATTCCTACAATTTGGGGGCTCGTCCGGGATACCACAACAAGAGGAAATAAGAAGGGATTACGAAGATTGAGGACGATTGTCTTGCTGATACAACGAGGCGACGCGACGACCGGTGCGGTTTCTAACCTTACCATTTTGTCAACGACGGTTTCCATACGACGATTTGAACGACGCGACGGGTGAAATGGTAAAGGGTAAGGTACGCAGCCGACGGGCTGATTGTGAGGACGCAGAGGGAAGCGGTGCAGGCGCATCTTTAGTACAGAAGGGAGCCCAGAGCACGTTTGCTTATTCAGACGAGCTGGTGCCGAAGTTCAGTGGACAAAATAGCATCGATTCCACGCAACGATGGATTCAGGACATCGAAGATAACGCGGAGATATTCGAGTGGTCGCCACTGCAGCTACTAATAGTGGGACGGAGGTCTCTGGTCGGGACAGCAGCGCTTTGGTTGCGCTCAGAAAAACCCTTCAAATCATGGGATGAACTGAAAGCCGGATTACTGACAGAATTTCCCGATTCCGTTGACGTAAAGGCTATACACGAGATGATGGCTGCTAGAAAAAAAAAGCCAGGTGAGAGCTGTATCGACTACTGTCTAGCTATGAAGGAAATGGGTAAGCGAGGGAAAATGCCCGATTACGTCGCTATTAAATATATAATAGACGGCATAGTGGACGTAGAAACCAATAAAATTATGTTGTACGGGGCCACGACCTACGCTGACCTAAAAGCAAAACTTAAAATCTATGAGACGGTGCGTGAGAAGATGGCTGCAGCTGTGGAGCGACAAAAAGCACATCAAAACACGACCACCCGAAGTTATAACGGTGATCGCAGCACGAAGTCGACGAAGTGCTATAACTGTGGGGAAAATCAGCATATATCTGCGCAGTGTCCACACAGAGAGAGAGGTGCGAAGTGTTTTCGTTGCAATGATTTTGGTCATAAATCATCAGAGTGCACAAAACCTGAGAATCGTCAACATTCCAATTTCACGACGAGCGGGAACCGTGGTGAAGTTCGTTCAAATTCAAGATGGCGGAACGACAATGTAACGCAGTCAAAGATATTACAATATAACAAGATTGCGCACTTTAAGATTTAGTTCAAAGTAAAATGAACTCAAAGTCTTTAAGATACAGTCCATTTCTCTTTGTAGTGTACCAATAGGAAAAAACGGACCCCTTGAGAGGGTCTCGTTTTGGAATCTGTCCCTGTCTAACAGATGGCCAGCCTAAAAATAACTTACTTGACGTATAAAATAGTAGAATTTTTGGTCAAACATCTAGGATTATGTTTTCATATAACTATAATTAAATAATTTTTATTTATTTAAGACGTACACGTTTTTTTAAACTATGTCTTATTCTTTGTTAGCTTTTTAAATACATTTTATTTGGGTTTAGTAAATTCAATAGCAGTATTTATAAGAAATTAAGTTTACCACACTCAATTTGTAAACAAATATGGCGAATGTTTGTTTTGAAATTATTTATCGTATTGTGCTCCAATCCACTTCCAATTTGCTTAGAAATGGTTTTAACTTGTTGCGTGAAAGGGTGTAAAAGTGAGGGTCATCTGGGGAGTCGTATATCTTTTCACAAGTAATTGTTATCTTGTAATGTTTCTATATTTTGGCTAAGTTCAGCAACAGGGTAACCATTCGTTACGTATTTAATGGATCGTTTTTCTAGATTTCCCTAAAACGAGGAATTGAAACAAAAATGGATGAATATTCTTCCCGGTAAATAATAATCTGATATAGCAATTAACTGTTTTATTACAAATAACATTCACATTTGTTTCAGAGTTTTTGCAAATTGACACAAAATACTATTGCCACTAAGCATACCTACTCGAGATTGTTGCCTCTTACAACAAACGATTTTTCCAACCTGTCGTAATGTATATTAGGTATTTTATACCTACGTAATAATTGTCTGCTGTGTGGTGACGGCGACAAATATCAGAATCAGAATATCATCACCCCATCTCATCCCGTGGGGGGCGCAGAAGTCGACCCGAGGGAATATCTACCAGAGGACGGGAAGCAGCTTCCTTCTGAGTACTGCGACCATCATACTGCGATCGCCAACCCGCCTGCCAAGCGTGGCGATTATGGCATATCCCCTCAAGATGATTCTTGAGGGAGGCTTGTCCAGCAGTGGACTTGTTTAAGCTGTAATGATGATGATGATGAATAATTGTCTATTTCACTATATCTAACACTAAAACGAGGCTACTGTTTCCTCGTGTCAGTGTTTGTTATGAGTAAATAGGTAAGAAATAGACAATTGCTACACTCTTATTAATAACAAAAGATATAAAATTATCTCAGTTGTTTAGATTAAGCCACTTAGAAGATATTTTCAATTAAGGTAGTGAGTATAGTACTATCCGTGGAATAAATTAAAAAATCGGGCCTGTAGTGTATTAGTGTTACCTGATTTTCACAATCTAATCTATATTGAATATTTATGTATTACAATAATTATCCTAGAATACTATAGCCGACTGACACAAAACACTTCTTGCGAAAAAGAATATAAGTAAATAAAACATATAATATACTTGAAAACTATTTGGTTACATTACGAATATATAATATTTGGAAAGTCTACTGCCTTTGTCCAAAATATCTACCACTACTCACACTTACATTAGGCTGGAATTGTACTATAAATAATTATATAATTTCCTAAACGTTTAAAAAATCTACAAATAATCTTGGTATAATTTAAAAGTAAGAAAGTATAAGTAACGAAAACATATCGAATACGTATACCTAGGTATGCAGTGGGGCGAACAGTAACTTTAAAAGCACTGCACAGGTAGTATGATTATACTTCAAAAGTAAGTTTATTCATTCTCATAAAAACAAAATTTTAAATTTGGCGCGTTAAAACATTCGCATAATTCCACGACGCATGGTCACTCTATGAGAAGGAGATGCCATCCAAAAAAGCGACTTCTTGCTCGGGCCGGTTTTGCTCCCTCAGTGCGCAATCTTGTTATATTGTAATATCTTTGAACGCAGTCTCATTCCGAAACCAAACGTACGATGTTCACGAGAACTGCCGAAGCCGAACGAAGCAGTAAAACCAACATAACGGAAATTTATCGGGTTGCCGAACCGAGACGAACGAACACGAAAACACCCGAACAATGTGTCATGGCGGACGGAACCATAGATTGGAGATTGAGTGAACAAACGTGTCAACGAGGTCAATGGAACGGAATGGATTACGTAATGTCAAATACGAATTTTTGGAAAATAAAGCGTTTTCCTCAGCGGGGCTTATCGATACGGGGACCGAAGTAAATCTGATGACCAACGAAGTGCATATGAAGATCGGTTCACCGAAATACGACGACGAACAATGTGTATCATTGAGTGGACTTGGACAGTTAGAGGTTATTCCTTTGGGAAAAGTGACTTTAACTATTAAAATAAACGGTGATCTTTTTAAGAATGTAGTGTTTTACGTAGTTAATAAGAGTTGTTTGCCGTACAATGTTATTATAGGACAGGAGTTTCTCAAACGTATTGTGATGGTGATGAAAGATGGATGCGTGTCATTGCTGGCGAAAGAGGATGAATGGATGAAGCAGGTTGATGTTAGTGTGTGTGATGTTTCAGGTTATGTGGGAGAATCTCGATACAGGGCACAGATTACCGAGTTAGCTGAAAATTACCAACCTAAGAAGATTAAAGAGGCTCCTATTGAGCTTAAAATTGTGCTCAAAGATGACATCCCTGTAGCTCAACGTCCAAGACGACTATCACTACGAGAACAACAGGTAGTGGAGGAACAAGTGAACGAGTGGCTGACTAACAACATCATTCGCGTAAGTTATTCTGAATATGCTAGTCCATTAGTGCTTGTCAAGAAGAAGGATGGAAACATAAGGGTATGTGTTGACTATAGGCTTATAAACAAAAAGATGGTGAAAGATGAGTATCCTTTACCAATAATCGAGGATCTTATAGACAGATTGCAGAGTGCTAAGATATTTAGTGTGCTTGATTTGAAAAATGGATTTTTTCATATGAAGGTTGCAGAGGAATCTATAAAGTACACATCTTTCGTTACACATCATGGACAATTTGAATTTCTACGAGCACCCTTTGGCCTGATGAATTGTCCTAAGAATTTCATGAGATTTGTGTCCATTATCTTCAGAGAGATGATAGCAAAAGGTACTATTCTGATATTCATAGACGATATTTTAATTCCAGCCCAAAGTGAGAAGCAGGCTTACGATGGACTGAAGGAGGTACTTGCAGTAGCTTCCGAATATGGACTTCAGTTTAATTGGAAGAAGGCTCGACTGATGTGTCATGAGGTAGAATATTTGGGACATGTGATTAAGGATGGTGCAGTTCGTCCATCAGCCGACAAGATAGATGCGGTGGTAAGGTACCCTGAACCTAAATCGCTCAAACAACTACATAGTTTCATCAAGTTGACTTCATACTTCCGTAAGTACATAGAAAACTATGCAGTGATAGCTAAGCCCTTGACGGATTTGTTAAGAAAGGATAATAACTTCATTTTTGGACATGAACAAAGACAGGCTTTCATTACATTGAAGGATAAGTTGGTAAGTGCTGCCATTTTGAAAATTTATAACCCAAGAATACCTACAGAGTTACACACCGATGCTTCGAGTGTGGCATATGCGGCCATACTGATGCAGAAACATGAAGATGGTCTTTACCCTGTTTATTACATGAGTAAGCGGACCACTGAGGCTGAAAGTAAGTACACAAGCTATGAGTTAGAAGCGCTAGCCATCATCCAAGGAGTCAAGAAGTTCAGACACTATTTGTATGGCATTAAATTTAAAATTGTTACTGACTGCCAGGCGTTTCAGTCGACATTAAGAAAGAAAGACTTGACTACAAGAGTGGCAAGGTGGGTATTACTTTTAGATGAGTATGACTATGTGATTGAACACAGACCAGGAAGTAGAATGAAGCATGTCGATGCACTAAGCCGAAATCCCTGTACAGTGGCAGTGGTAAGCACTTTACACGAACAGATAAAGCAAGCTCAGTCCAACGATGATGGATTGCTAGCAATCATGGAAGTTTTGAAAGAGGGACCATATGATGACTCCATCTTGGACAATGATTTGTTATACAAAGGTCTACAAAGATGTTTGGTTATACCAAAGTGTATGGAAAATGAGATCTTAAAAATGGTACATAGCAAAGGTCATTTTTCCAAGAAGAAAATGTCAGAATTGATATGTAAAGATTATTTCATACAAAACTTAGATAAAAAGATTGAACAGTTCATTTTGAGTTGTGTTGCTTGTTTGTTAGCAACAAGAAAAGCTGGGAAACAAGAGGGATGGTTGAATTCCATTGAAAAAGCAAGTATTCCAATGCATACTTTACATTGCGACCACATAGGTCCAATGTGTCAAACTAAGAAGATGTACAACTATATACTGACTGTGGTTGATGCATTTACTAAATTTGTGTGGCTGTTTCCAACAAAAAGTACGACGAGTAAGGAGACAATTGATAAATTGTTGATATTGCAACAAACGTTTGGAAATCCTACACGCTACATAACAGATAGAGGTACAGCATTCACAAGTGGAGACTTCAAGGCGTACTGTGATGAAGAGCATATACAACATATTACAATAACTACTGGTTTGCCTCGTGGAAACGGACAGGTGGAGAGAGTACATAGAGTTCTAATATCTGTACTGACCAAACTTTGTATTTCAGAACCTGCAGCTTGGTACAAGCATGTGAGCAAAGTCCAGAGAGCGCTCAACAGTACTCATCAGCGCAGTGTTGGTACTACACCTTTTGAGTTGTTAGTGGGAACTAAAATGAAGAATAAAGAGGACTTGGAACTTTATGAGCTAATTTCACAAGAAACACAGAGTTGTTTCATACAAGAAAGGGCTGACCTGAGAAAATCAGCAAAGGAATGCATACTGAAAATTCAGGAGGAAAATCAAAAAGGATATAACAAAGGAAGGAAAGAAAGTACAAAGTACATAGCAGGTGACCTAGTTGCCATCAAGCGTACACAGTATGGAGGTTGTTTGAAGTTAAAACCTAAGTATCTTGGTCCATATAAAGTGAAAAAGGTCAAGCCGAATGATCGGTATGATGTAGAGAAAGTGGACTATAATTCAGAAGGTCTGGGCCGAACGTCTAGTTCTGCTGACTACATGAAGAAATGGCCAGGTATTGATGATTGACTTTGTTAATTATTATTATTATTTTGCTTATGATGTATGAGAGATGAAGAAAGTATGTTTTTAGTTGTGTATTTATTGTTTAAGTTTAGAAATCAATTTATATTGTTTATTTTATATAAGAAAAAGATGTCTTCATTATATTATTATGTCATATTTTGTTCTACTGTATTTATTATGTAAGATGTTAAGTATGTAATATTAGGTCTTTACCTATGAAATTGCCGTTCTGCAGTACTGGCCATTTCAAATCAAAATAATTTTTGTTTGGCTAAGAATTCTAATTTCAAATTAATTTTATTTTAAAAACATGGATTCTTTTTTCCAAAAGTAGTCATTTCTTTATTGATTAGTGTTACATTTTCATCGCATTTCAATCTTTTTCGTCATCATGGATACGTTAAAAATTCGAGTAATTATGGAATATGAGTACCGTCGTGGCAGCAACGCGGCACAAGCGGCACGCAACATCAACGACGTTTACGGAGCTAACACTACAAACCAACGCACCACCTGTTATTGGTTTGCTCGCTTCCGTTCTGGAAATTTCGACCTGAAAAATGAACCTCGCGGTCGTCCGAAGACTTTGGTCGACAATGACGAATTAAAGGCGGTTGTGGAAGCTGATGATACACAATCTACGGCTGAATTAGCAGCAGCTTTCGACGTTAGCGTCAAAACAATATTGGTCCATTTGCGTCAAATTGGCAAGGTAAAAAAGCTTGACAAATGGGTGCCCCACGAACTCAATGATCGCCAGCGCGAAGTACGCGTCGAGACGTGCCTTGCACTGCTCAACAGACACACAAATGAAGGAATTTTGAACCGCATTGTTACCTGCGATGAAAAATGGATTCTGTTTGATAACCGCAAGCGCTCAGCAAGTTGGTTGGATCCTGGTTCAGCACCTAAACAATGCCCTAAACGAAAACTTACCCCTAGAAAAGTGATGGTCACTGTTTGGTGGTTTAGCGCCGGTGTGATTCATCACAGCTTCTTACCAAACGGGGTGAGCATTACTGCAGATGTGTACTGTGAAGAACTGAGCACAATGATGGAGAAGCTGGCGCATCTCCAACCAGCATTGGTCAATCGCTCGTCTCCGCTGCTCCTGCACGACAACGCGCGACCTCATACTGCACAGCAGACGGTCTCCAAGTTGCAAGAACTGGGGTTGGAAGCTCTCCGTCATCCGCCCTACTCACCAGACCTTGCGCCTACAGACTACTACTTTTTCCAGAATTTGGATAACTTCTTGGCGGGAAAAAAATTCAATACCCGAGAGGCAGTACAAAATGCCTTTGAAGAATTTGTTGCCTCCCGTCCAGCTGATTTCTTTAAGAAGGGCATCAATAAACTGCCACTGCGATGGCAAAGATGCATTGATTGCATGGGTGATTACTTCGATTAATACAAATAAAAAAATTCATGAAAAAAATTAGTTTAAATTTTTTCATACAAAACGGCAATTTCATAGGTAAAGACCTATTATTAGGTCTTTACCTATGAAATTGCCGTTCTGCAGTACTGGCCATTTCAAATCAAAATAATTTTTGTTTGGCTAAGAATTCTAATTTCAAATTAATTTTATTTTAAAAACATGGATTCTTTTTTCCAAAAGTAGTCATTTCTTTATTGATTAGTGTTACATTTTCATCGCATTTCAATCTTTTTCGTCATCATGGATACGTTAAAAATTCGAGTAATTATGGAATATGAGTACCGTCGTGGCAGCAACGCGGCACAAGCGGCACGCAACATCAACGACGTTTACGGAGCTAACACTACAAACCAACGCACCACCTGTTATTGGTTTGCTCGCTTCCGTTCTGGAAATTTCGACCTGAAAAATGAACCTCGCGGTCGTCCGAAGACTTTGGTCGACAATGACGAATTAAAGGCGGTTGTGGAAGCTGATGATACACAATCTACGGCTGAATTAGCAGCAGCTTTCGACGTTAGCGTCAAAACAATATTGGTCCATTTGCGTCAAATTGGCAAGGTAAAAAAGCTTGACAAATGGGTGCCCCACGAACTCAATGATCGCCAGCGCGAAGTACGCGTCGAGACGTGCCTTGCACTGCTCAACAGACACACAAATGAAGGAATTTTTAACCGCATTGTTACCTGCGATGAAAAATGGATTCTGTTTGATAACCGCAAGCGCTCAGCAAGTTGGTTGGATCCTGGTTCAGCACCTAAACAATGCCCTAAACGAAAACTTACCCCTAGAAAAGTGATGGTCACTGTTTGGTTGTCTAGCGCCGGTGTGATTCATCACAGCTTCTTACCAAACGGGGTGAGCATTACTGCAGATGTGTACTGTGAAGAACTGAGCACAATGATGGAGAAGCTGGCGCATCTCCAACCAGCATTGGTCAATCGCTCGTCTCCGCTGCTCCTGCACGACAACGCGCGACCTCATACTGCACAGCAGACGGTCTCCAAGTTGCAAGAACTGGGGTTGGAAGCTCTCCGTCATCCGCCCTACTCACCAGACCTTGCGCCTACAGACTACTACTTTTTCCAGAATTTGGATAACTTCTTGGCGGGAAAAAAATTCAATACCCGAGAGGCAGTACAAAATGCCTTTGAAGAATTTGTTGCCTCCCGTCCAGCTGATTTCTTTAAGAAGGGCATCAATAAACTGCCACTGCGATGGCAAAGATGCATTGATTGCATGGGTGATTACTTCGATTAATACAAATAAAAAAATTCATGAAAAAAATTCGTTTAAATTTTTTCATACAAAACGGCAATTTCATAGGTAAAGACCTATTATGTATCTTTGAGTCAGACTGAGGGCAGTCTGGTTGCAGGATGGTCGAGTGTGGAATGCTAGATGAAATGGAACGTTAGTGAGTGAGAGAGAAATGTAAGTAATGAGTGAAAGAGAGGAATGAATGTCGAAGAAAGGTGACAGTTGGTTGAGGAGTGTGGCTACTAAGACGGAACGAAAGGACGACAAGAATAGACTGTAATTATTTCTCTTTGTCTTTGTGGATAACCCGAAATATAATTTTGTGTGGAACTTTACCCAGTATTTTATTCCTACATCTATGTTACTAGAAATAATATCTAATGTATACAACTATATTACTACAAACATGTTCTGACTATTTACAAGCGCTTTTTTAAAGTCTACGTGAATAAAAACCTTTTTTATTTATTTATTATTTTTATGCCTATTTTTATTGAATGAGTGGCCTAGCCATGTGGTACGGCGATGGTTTCCTATTGCGATCAAAGACAATCGAAACCTAAAAAAATATTATATTAAACCAAAGTATGGCTCATTTATCTGATTGTCCTTCTTGTCCAGCTTCTTGTTCCCTTCAGGACTTGTATGTCGCTTCAGCCGGGGCAATCAGCGTTTTCGGTTTCGTGTCATAATACAAGATTTAACACTATGCACTTTTAAAAATTCGTAAAAGATACAAGAGAGTTTCCATAAAACAATGTAAACATAAACTATATACATTTCTATCCTATATAAACAATCAAATAATACAGTAATTAAAATAATTCAACAACAACTTTAGATCTCGCCATATATATAATAAATAATATACTAAATTCCCGAGGCAAATGTTCTGAAAATACATCTACGTAAATCCAAGTAATGTCAAGTTTATAAGACACTTACTTCATGCTTCTCCACTTGGAACATAATCCAGCCGTCTTCTAAGGAGACTATGAAAGTTCCGTTATGAAGTTCCACAGCTAAACTGCATCCTGAAAACAATATAATAATTATATTTTATGCTTTGGCACTGGAGCACAATCTCGCCTGATGGTAAGCGAAGCTGTTTGAGCAACCTTAATTCCATGTTTATACAAGTATGTTATGGATATCGGGAGGGCATTCCACATGTTAGCCAGAGATATACGGAAATACGAAACGAATAGCTTCACGCAGTAGGTTCTAACTTTGTTGATGATAATCTAAATTAAGGCAGCCCAGAATTCAGCTACGAGTCGAGCGTTATCAGTAGCGTCCATTAGTTCTTGTAAAATGCAGGAGTTAGGGCACGCAGGACTTGTTAACAAGTGTGCCATACTTTGAGGGACAGAACCACACTTGCGCCCTAGGTTGGAACCGTTTGCAAATCCCCACCTGAGCACATTTACCTTACTTCGACCAACCTGGGTCCGGAGTCTAATATCAACGACAAAGTGTTTGAAAGTCTACCGAACACGCTCAATAAGAGAATATATTGTAACTGAAAATACATTCAAATAGAAAACAAAATACAATTTGAGTACTTCGTAACCTTCTTTTGTATTTCTAATAGATTTATAAAAAAGGGGTTGACCTTTGGACTATACAATGTGCCGTCAAAATATATCTCAAAATAACTATAATACAATTGCTATTTTTGTGCCATTAAACTTCTAAGTACTCGTAGGAAGTCCAATTTTAACACAGACTATATAAAATGTAGGACAGGAAAGGAGAGCAGAAAAATAGTGCTATACTTAATCAGTAATATACTTATGAGAAAAAAAGGACCAGAGGTAGTTTTATAAGGCAAATGTATACATACTTCTTTAGCTAAGGCTAAAGCATACTTCTAATCAATTGATTTTCAACTCTATTACAAGCCCAAAGAGTTCACGACAGGAAAGAAGAACAAAATAGTGATATATGTACTTCAGGAATAATATACTTATAAGAAAACAGGACCAGAGTTAGTAATATAAGTCAAAGGTATACTTCTAATTGATTTATTTTCGACTTTATTACAAGCCAATAGAGTTCACAATATGATAGTTATGAAATTCCGATTATAAAGCGTAAATAGAAAGCAGGACAGGAAATGAGAGCAAAACAGTAATAGGACTTACCAGAAAACAGAACCAGAGGTAGTTGCGGCACCATAGAACATTCCCGAATAAACACTCGACTAGTCTTCACTTTCTCTTGATACACCAGATATGGGCTTGTAAAGTAGCCTATAGAAGAGTTCACTGACGAAGGATGTAAGGCGACATAACCGTCAGTTTTTGTTTTGAACTTTAGCTCGTCGGGTGTGGGTTGGCGAGGTATCGCGCCGCCCGCTTGCATGTGGAACGATTTTTCTGGAGTTAGCACCTGTAAAGGTAGGATGTCATTACACAAGTTCAGGCCAGGTAGTTAGAAAAGCACGGAGATGATGGGACGGGGCAGCAGCAAGAGCTATAATCAGCCTGATATAGTCCACGGCTGGACATGGCCTCCCCCAAAGATGTCTATAATTTTGCCATTTCGAGGTGTTTGCCTTAGTCACCGCGCTTGGCATGCGAATGGTGATCGCAGTTGGGTGGTAGCTAATATACAGGTGTCTCTGCTGCCCGAATAACTGGTGTATCCCTTAGTCGCCTTTTACGAAAGCCAGAGGATGCGAGGGGGGGGGGGGGGGGGGGCTGTTATTCTTTCTAGGCCGGAAACTCAAATCCGCAAATGAAGCTTAATGACTCATGGAGATCCGGATACTTCTGAACATACATCAGGCACATACAAAACAAAATTAATTTATCAAAAAAAGTAATTTAGGCGATACTGAGGGAAAATAAGTGCGAGACGGTAGAACCACGCTCAAGACCTCCATGAACTTATCCCTCCTTCCCCCTTTTTTCATCGGACTACTAGGCGTCGGGAGGGTTTTCACCGCTTTGTTGTTGACATCTCATTCTGCCGTACGAAGCGCTTTGATTCCTCCTTTATCATACGCACGGCTAAGCAGTGGAACACCCTCCCGAACGACGTGTTTCCAGACTCATAGAACATGGGTTTATTCAATGCTAGAGTGAACATGCATCTTATGGGTACGCGCGGTCCATCTTCGACCACATCTTCACTTACCATCAGGTGAGATCGTGGTCAAGCGCAAAACCATTCAGCATAAAAAAAACCTGTCCTGCGCCTGGTGTGCCTATTATAAGCAGTTTTAGTAACTTGACAACTCTATGCATGTTTCTGTCCTTTTCATAAGGGCTATATTAGAAAGAGATGCAATCACATTTAAATTAGTTTTGTGGTGCAAAAGTTAGAATATAAGGTATATACAGGCTTACAGGTTAAGTCGACCTAGATCCTTTAAGAGGTTGTAGTTTCTATAATTTCTGACTGATTTGTCTATAAAACACCATACCCCAAACTTAACTGTTTTCAAAATACTGGACTTTGAAGGTTTTTTGAGATAAAATCGGTTTTATGACTATTGGCCTATATTTTTTTGAGGGTTTTGCCTCTAACTGCGTGTGTTTGCAATTTTTGTGTAGTAGATAAGTTGTTTTATTATTCTCAACACTAAAATAGCAGTTCACTGAACTGACTGGGTCGTAGTAGACGATTGATAGTTATAAATTGAAATAAATTCGTCAAAAAATATTTTTTCTTTCTGAAATAATAAAAGAAAAGTCTATGACAGTTATGCTGCAGATGTGCTTAAAAATATCTACATTTCATCAGCTATCCAACAAGGTATAACAAGCTAGGTTATTATCAGAATTCTTAGTAAAAAACTTCGATGAAAGGCTCTCGGGTAGTAGTAAAGATAACAGTACTAATTTATCACGGGTCAGAAAACAAAATAAAACAATCCAAATAGGTACAAAATGACATCTATTACTGCTATTTTTACAGAAAGTCATGATTCATGTTCCACATGGCCGCCTCTGTTTCGCACACATATTCTCATTCTGTGTCTTAATCCACTCTTTACTACACCAGTTGTTAAACCCCTTCTTATTTCATTTGCCGCATCGATTATTCTCTGTCTCAAAACATCAACAGATGTGATTGGATTAGGTTCGTTGTACACCAAACTCTTCATGTGTCCCCACACATAAAAATCCATGGGGGTCAGGTCTGGACTTCTAGCTGGCCACGGTATGGGTCCACCTCTTCCGATCCACTTATTAGGATAATTAGTGTCTAGCCATTCTCTGACACTTCTCCTGTAGTGTGCAGGACAACCGTCATGTTGAAACCACATATCACGAATGAGATAGAGTGGTACGTCGTCTAGTAAGTCGGATAAATCTTCTCTTAAAAAGTTTTCATAATGTTCTCCATTTAAATTGTCGGGAAGAAAGTAAGGCCCAATCAAATGGTTTGATATGATTCCCATCCATACATTCAAACTGAATCGTCTTTGTGATGCCTATGGCCACTTCTTATTGGGATTTCTTTGAACTTTTGGGGCCCAATAATGAACATTTTGGTAATTGGTTATGCCGTCTTTATCAAATTTGGACTCGTCTGTCCACAAGATCTTTTTAAAAAATGATGGATCTTCTAAATCTGCATTGAGCATGAATCTGCAGAAATCCAACCTCCTCACAGGATCTCCTTCTTCGATGGTGTGTACCGGCGTGTAATGATAAGGATAGAGGCCGGCAGTATTCACCGTAAACCATACTTTCCACTGCGAGAGTCCAAGTTCTCGGGCAACAATATTGGTCGAAGTAGTTGGATCCAATCTAAACCGTCGAACTATTTCATTGTCTTGCTCTTCATCATCATCATTGACACGTGGTCTACCCAAGTCTGTTCGTCGCCTCGAAACAGAGCCAGTCTCTCGAAGTCGTCGGTAAACTCCGTCAAAGACACTAACATCCGGTACTCGGCGGCCTGGGTAACGTGATATGTATTCATCACGAGCTCGTGCGGATACACAATTGCAGTACCCATAACAAATCAAAATATCAGCATATTCCTCGTTCGTGTAGGTCGTCATCTTCAACAGTTCCAAATCAGAAGCACAAATCAATAGTCCAGTTTGCAAGCACAGTCACGATTTGAAAGAAACAGTCCAGAAATCCAAGCCAAGTCGAATGAAAAACCAAGAGCACTAAGAATCGCATCTACTACAGACGAATCGCGTAAGCAGACTAACCAAACAATAACAACAAAATGGCTGTGGTTTTTTTTTCTCGCTCACACCTAATTACATTGTATGATATCTCGCTTGCACGCACCGCAGTCCCATGAAGAACAATAGGCGCAACAAGTAACGCAAGGAAACACGTTATCTTTACTACTACTACTACCCGAGAGCCTTTCATCGAAGTTTTTTTCTAAGAATTATAATAATACCCTAGCTTGTTATACCTTGTTGGATAGCTGATGAAATGTAGATATTTTTAAGCACATCTGCAGCATAACTGTCATAGACTTTTTTTTATTATTACAGAAAGAAAAATTATTTTTTACGAATTTATTTCAATTTATAACTATCAATCGTCTACTACGACCCAGTCAGTTCAGTGAACTGCTATTTTAGTGTTGAGAATAATAAAGCAACTTATCTACTACACAAAATCGGAAACACAAATAAATTAGAGGCAAAAAACCCAAAAAAATATAGGCCAATAGATGTAAAACCGTTTTTTTTTTCAAAAAAGCTTCAAAGTCCAATATCTTGAAAACGGTTAAGTTTGGGGTACGGTGTTTCATAGACAAATCAGTCGGGAATTATGGAAACTATCACCTCTTAAAGGATCTAGGTCGACTTAACCTGTAACCCTGTATATACTATCATAATATAATACCTTAACAACATTGGGATATAGAGCTGCACACAGGATAGCTGCCAACAATCTGTCGTTATTACCATTCGTGTTTAACTGAAACAAAAAGGGGACATTATAATAAATATATTTTTTTAACGCTTTCCGCATTTTTTTAGTTTCGTAATAGTAATAGCTAATTGGACTTTTCGGTCCGGATATGAACGGCGAGATAAAGCTCGATCAAAAGTCTATAGATTGGTGACCGTCAAAGTTGTTTAATTTCTGAGCCCCTCCGTACCTCGGGGGGCACGTTAAGCAGTCAATATCGGTTGTTGCCGTCAGACAACTAGGCGGCTTGTACAACTCTGACATCAGGATAACCACTGCCCATACGATGAAAAAGAAAGAATTGAGGCTTGGTCGCACTTATTCCACTACACGAAACTCCCCCAAGCACTCATCTTCCGAGTAGTACACTTATAAAAATGTAAGTACCACGCTCGACTGTTGCTTGGGGGTCATTCACTCATTAATGAACTCATCTCAAGAATTCTAAAATTAATCTATGTATTTAAGACCTTTAGGCATATAGCGAAAGTCTAAGAAAAAATATTTACTACGCGTCATGTGCATCCTTACTCATATTTTGGATTAAAACGGGTTGGAACCAAAAAACTACTCTCATACAACCGGAGCGTTCTGGTCTTTTTCTGCTCTTTTTGTTCTGCAAACTATCTGCTCTTTTTAATCCTACTACTGACGTGTATCAAGTTTTTAGGAGGGTATCTCTATTACCAGATTTTCTGATTAAAATGTAACGTGAAAAAATATATGTTATGCGACGGGTTATCCGGCCCCATGTGCTATCTCAACGAGCTCGCATTTATATAATCTAAAATTATATATAAGCTAACAATTATCGTCTAAACAAAAGCCATATTTTTGTATACTTGATACATACCTCATCTCCCGTAAGACTGGCAACGGAATCTTTCCGCATCTTCTTCCTCAATGCAGGCATATCGGGCACGAAGCCGATAGACGCTAGGAGGCCTAACAACTGGTGTTTTATATCAGCCAACATTAGCAAGGTTTTGTGAGACAGGAAGTTCTCGTTGGCGAAAACAAGCGCCGCGTGGGTACTGCTCTTCATTGCTTGTTGCCATTTCTGGAAAAATAATGTATGGCTTGTCAGAGGCACATCAAAACAGCTGTAAAAAGTCCAATGGTAGACAAAAGAATGATCTTGGGGGGGATTATGCGATAATCGCCACGTTTGACAGACGGGTTGGCGATCGCAGTAAGATGGTCACAGTACACAGAAGGAAGCTGCTGCCCGTCCTCTGGTAGATATTCCCTCAGGTCGACTTCTATGCTCCCCAAGAGATGATATTCTGATATTATGAGGCACACGAGGCGCAAATATTGTAATGGAAATAATGGTTGGTGTAGCCGCATTTGTTTATTTATTTGAACTACAATACTTAATGCCGAAGCCATTTTCTACCAGTCAACTAAAGCAGTGCAGAGAGATCATGGTATGTTTATTTTACACTACTGGCACTATAGTATGTGGACGCTAGCAAAATATGAGGCTATAATCGCGCGTTGCCAACCTTTTAGAAACCTTATTAATCCCTTTTTGAAGGGCGTCATGCTGAAGTCACTTGGAAGAAACATGGGAGCGAACATTAATTCCACGGTCTGAGCGTACGTGGGAGGAAGTTACAATGCAACTATTCTATTTTATTATATTAATTGTTGTTAATATAATAAATTAGATTTATGTTACTTTTATTTTACGTATTCTATTTTATTATGTTATTCTTTATCTGCCATGTCTATCTGTCTACCTACTTTTTTCTTCCTAAACCTGTGTATATCTGTGAAAACTTTTAATTGGCCTTCATCTTCTATTCTGTGTGTCGTTTGTATTCTAGCTGTAAGTTTTCCGTAAGTAATAAAATAAAATAAATAAAACTGTATCGTACGCGATCGTAAAGGTTCCAGGGAGGGAGGATGAACATCCTGTCAATGGCGGTGGTGGTGGTGTCAGGAGGTGTCGTGATAGAAAATAGTCATGGTTTTTAGCAACCTCGATATAAGAGACCACTTTTATGTCGGAATCACTGAACATTTGTAGTAAAGTATGAAGCGATTTGAGATGTGCGTTTCATTGTTTTGTATTGTGCTGTTTTGTTTGATCGGTTGCTAGTGTAGCGTATTTATGAAGCGGAGACAGTAGAAACAAGAAGCACGGTTTCACCGTTTATTGTCCAAACACAGATTTAATACAGAAACAGAAGAAAGACAATTACAGTTCTGATAAGAAATATACGCTAAATATGTAATCAATAATTATGGTGGCGGGGCACGATCGAGCGTGCAGGCGCCGTCAGAGATGGTACTCAACTGACGCAGCCGACCGAGCAATCGTGGAGTGGAACATGTCCTGTTAGGCCTCCTACAAACTATGCGGTTAGCCGGAATGCGGTCAGCTGGCAGCAATCAATATTGCTGACCGGCTGCCGCATCACAGTGCGAATAAAAACTACTTTTTCGTACAAATATCTGAGTACGGTCAGCCGCACGGCTGGCCGCATTGCGGCTAGCCGCATAGTGCGTAGGAGGCCTTAGTTTACGCGTAGGTAAGGCAAGGTCGCACCGTAATGAATAAGCTGCGGTCTTACCGCATTACAGTGTTCACCACAGTGATATTGTACGTTGTAAATGTTTGGATATGCGGCCAATTATAATATAATTGGCCGCATATCCAAAATTAAAATGTTCTTATCTTACCCTGTATGCTCTTAAAGTTGTCAGTTGATCACTTTGTGAACATGCAAATTCTCTTCGTTTTGCATCCGCTTCTGACTGTAATCAAAGACAAATAACTTAAATTAAATTAATTTTACACCACCTAATCTGAATTCAAAAGAGAATGGCAGAATTCGTATCGCATACTTCCTTTGTTGTTCAGCTATATAATTTGTACCACTTATTAAGACAACTAAGGTATTAATTTTAATGTAAGTATAATATTTTTTGAACTTGGGATTAATTAATTAAATCAATAAGAATATTTCAATAATTTTCAATAAATTAACGTAATAAAATCGTTAACTAAACGCAGTTACGTTTACAGAAATTGCCATGTGTAAAATAATACAAATGTCGCAATTATAATTAATTATTTATAAAAGGGAACAACATTACATATAAATCATATAATTATAGACTTATTTATTATACCTAAGAAAGCACAGTACTTCCATTAAAACGTAATAATTAATGATTTAGAATAGGAACGATTTTCTTCGTCACAATTTTTTTGTTCATGGCAATTATTTATTGACAGGCAATGCCAATCTGTCAGGTATTTATTGCTGTTGTTTTGATACATGTCATCAATTTAGGAAATTATCTTGCAGATTTTACGTGTTAAGCATCAGTTCCTCCGTGCTATAATATATATCTGTTGACAATGGATTCACGAAAGGACGCTTTATCATTTAATTAAAATGACGAGTTTGCAATGTGTTAATTGCAACATTCGCTTGCCCAGACTAAGCAGACCTGCATTATCCGATGGGAGTGAAGTTCTCAATAAACCCAATGTTGCTTTGTGCTATGTGATAATTATTGTTTGGTACTTAAGGTAGTGTCTTACCCGACCTGCAAATATATGTAGGATATATGCAGGATAAATTAATAATAATATCAATAAAATAAATGTAGTTACAAAAAACAAAGAACCTATTTTACTTTTATTTTATTTACCTCCACTCAAAAGCTCATATAAAACCCCTCGCAACCTCACACAAATGTACACTGGGTTATGAACTTCGTAATAAATGGAAATAAAGAACTTTTCATTATTTGTTGAAATAATGTTATTTGCATATTCCTAACCTAACTTGCGACCCGGTTAGGGTTTTCGGGGCAGGTTCGGAATAAATCCATGTAAAAGACTACAAAAAGAGCGACAACATCTACTTTATCACCATAACAATGTTTATGTAAATATGATATGTAACAATCTTCATTGGTACACTAGTTAACACTAGCATTTCATTGCCACATCAGTAGACACAATTTGATATTTACAGTATCTTTATTACTTAGGCAGTAAGAGTGATTTTCGAACTGCAATGTATCTACGGTCATGGGGTTGACCCACAGATTACCAAACGTAACCTTGAAATAAAACTGGCTATAACTTTTATATCCCAAGTTCTAAAAATCTAAAAAATTAAAAATGCCTTTTCTATCACATTAACTACCAATTAAAACATAAAATATCCCGAAACACGAAATTTACTACCGGTACAAAAGTCCCATATAAAGTTGCCGTTTGCCTTTAGAACTAATATTTTATTTATATTTGAATACGAATTTTAGACCACTAACTTAATTTAAAAGGCATTACATCTCTCTCTAATATAACTGGTATGAAAGGCACTAAAACTGTTTGTATTATACGTGCATCTCGCATATAATTGGTCGAAATGTTTTAACGTAATTTCCGTCATGTCCTGTTCTTGTCATAAAAACTTGGTAAGAAAGAAATGTAATGATATTAAAATTAGTTTCATTTCAAAGAATCGGGGCATTGTCAAATATAAATAGGGAAACAGAAGAAAATATAACTCGTTTAGAATATACGCGACAATTTTTGGGGATTAGCTTAATCCATTAATTACTTATCGTATGGGCAGTGGATAGACTAGTGTCAGAGTTGTTCAACCCACCTATGAGGCCTCTGATATGGCTTAACGACTATTACCAAATGGCTACAACCAGGACCGACAGCTTAACGTGCTATCCGAAGCACGGAAACCCTCAGAAATAAACTAATTTGGTGGTCACCCATCTATAGACTGACCGTGAATTTAGTTGCTTAACCTCGCCAATCACTTACAGACCGGTGAGAGCATCTAGCTATGAATTAGAGCCTCATGTCTAATTCATTGATGGTGTGATTTATTGTTTTGCAAAGAGGTGCCTGAACCAACAAAATTGTATTATTATTAATAATAATTTAAGTATTATTTACCTTCTTCCCAAAAGGTGCCACAAATGGACTTTTGTGGCTCAAAAACGCAGCCATAGTCAACGCCGAGTCCACACAACAGAATATAGCACCGAACAACATGAGTTTTCCTATTCGTACGTCAACGGGTAAAGCAGCAAGATGCTTCCCTAACGCAGTGAGACTGTAAGACTTGTCGAGAGCTCCTACATCTTGAAGCCGACAGAGGGCGCCATCTATGTTTTGCTTCGTTGGCGGCTCTACGGTTTTACCTGCGGAATAAGAATATAGAAAAATATAAATATATTATTTTTACTTATTTAAATAAATCGCGACATAATCTAATAAAATATCCTGTACGAGACAGACGAATGTAGAATGGACACCACGAGTAGGTATCATCCAAGAACAGCCTCATCGACTTCTGACCTGGCCTTTCTTTCTTTTAAGAAGAATATAATAACAACAAAAACGAGGTGCAAAGATCGTGACAACCGGAAAACCGTTGTTTCTGACTACAGCGGGAAACATGCGCGAGTTTATGTATGTAAGTCATGTAAGAGTGCCTTCTTTTTTTTTAATGCAGGGTGAATGCCTACACATGCCACCCGCAGAGTGTCTGCGGATGGGCATGTCGGACTCACACTAACTAACGCCCAATGGCGAGAGCCCCGGAAACGTATCGGGCTCCGGTATCCCTTATTTGCGCAATGTCCCAGATGGCAGATGGGAGGACCCTGGGAGGTCATTGGATTGCATTACCTTACTGCCGAAAACGGCGAAACTTGAAAAAGTTATATATATTTTTCTGTATTTTAAATCTAATACTCACCTAAAACTTCGTGTATACTCATATTTTGAAAGAGCGGCAAAATCTTGATCTTCAACACCAACTGTTCAAGGGGAACTCTATGTATCTCTGGTACCGGTTGGTCCAGTATGTGGTAGTTGTATCTATGCGACGTGAACAGATGCACGCACACGCCGGGCATGACGCGTCCCGCGCGACCTTTGCGTTGCTTAGCGTTGGCGCGAGACACCCACACGAGATCCAGAGATTCCATGTTGCGGTTAGAGTCAAACCTAAAAACACATATTTTGCCTAGATTAGATGCACTTGCACGTTTTTATCTTACAATTTTATAAGCAACGCAAGTTAAATATACCAGCTAAACTTAACTTAAAAGTTAAATCTAGATTAGATACTAGAAAAAAACAGGGCAAAACACACTGAATACTTCACCAGCCATATCAATGTGGCAGTGTAAGCAACTGCTTGGAAAAAATATTGGCATTAGCCCTAGGGTCACCTACTGGCTATACACTTCTGTTATTAGACCAATCATCACATACGGCTCGGAGGTCTGGTGGCCCAGGACCAACTTGAGCTCAAATCAACAAGAACTCGAAAAGCTGCAGCGACTGGCATGTATGGCAATCACCGGCAGCATGAGGACAACACCCACCGCCGCTATATAAGCAATGCTGGATGGAGTGAAGGCCGCCATGGCTCACGTACAATGGTCCACATCGGGACTAGGTAAGTGCGGAGACCATACCCACTAGCACATTAGTGGGACAAGATGATGATGATGATACTAGAAACATAACTTTTAAGTTATGTTTATTTAGCTGGTATAGTTTGGGAGCACATGGCAGTGTGTTAATTATCCCAAGGTCCTATTTGGAAAGGCCCTCGAAAAGAGCAACGTTCTATGAGACTACTTAAAATTTCCAAAGTCAAAATAGTTCTAAAAACTCTATTTCAAAATTGCCACAGGAAAGTGATTAGCAACTACCCTTTCAGCACTTGGATGTATCTTTGACACACATTTCCTAATGCACATATGTCATTAATTATAATTATTGTCATCATCATTTCAGCCGAAGGACGTCCACGGCTGGACAAAGGCCTCCCCCAAGGATTTCCACTATTATTGTATTAATTAACATTGAATGGATATAAAATAAAGTTTACCTTTTTTCCTTCATCCGTCCGCAATCGATAACGAACACACAGTCGTCAATAGTGACGGAAGTCTCTGCTATATTGGTAGACAACACTATTTTTCTAACTCCTGGTCTTGGTCTCTTGAACACTGCCGCTTGCTCTTCACTGGATAATGTAGAATGGAGGGGCACTAGAAGGTAATTCCCAGTTCTGAAGAATGATAAATATGTTATCAACGACTTTAATTAGAAAAAATGCGAGTACTTTGAAAGAGATGTTTGGATTATGCTATTACAAAACCTTCTAGAGTAATCTTTGGTTTTCCGAATTCGATACATTATCTACCTCGACGTTAGAATAACTCTAATTGCGATTCTGTCATTCTCCGATTCTCTTTGCACTGGATAAAATAACTCTTTCTATCCCCTTGTTCTTTGATTAAACTCGTTACGGGATTTAAGAGAGTTGTAGCGATTTCTCACCACTCAACACCTTTTCATTGTATGCCACAATACTGGGATTATCACAATATTGGCGTATAATAGACCCATAAAAATACCGCGGCGTTCCGAACTACAATACAATACTCTTTATTGTACACCAAATAAAGTTGCATAATAATATACAAAGGGCGGTCTTATCGCTAGCTGCGAACTGTAATTTCACAGACAGAAAGCCATAATATAATATCTGGGGACAATGTCACACAGATCATCCTAGCCCCAAACTAAGCAAAGCTTGTACTATGTGTACCAGGCGACGATATACATACTTATATAGGTAGATAAATAGTTAAATACATAGAAAACATCCATGACTCAGAAACAAATATTCGTGCTCATCACACAAATATTTGCACTTACCGGGATTCGAACCCGGGACCACCAGCTTCGTAGGCAGGAGCACTACCAACTAGGCTACGGTGATCGTCGATAGGATTAATTTCCACCTCTATTTTTACGTTGTTTGTACTATGTACGTTAATTGTAATAAAAACGAAATAATATAATAAAAATTATTTTTATCTTTACAGCCGCTTTGCATACAAAGAAGATATTATAATGCGCCGGGGAAAGCAATAAAAAGGTACACACTCAAATCCTCCCCGACACGTGGAGCAAGAAAAAACACGGGCCGACGTTATTATGTATAATCTCCGAAGCTTGAAAGTGTAGCGTAAATTTTCCCGACTCTGAGCTGCTACTACAGGGTCGCGCCAGATGTATTATTTTCTTGTTTTTTTTTAATTAATTTATTCACCATTAACTAGTTGGTGCTGACCCTTATTTCTCGTCGGTGGTGTTGGATAGCCATTAAATTAGGACCCACATAAGTGCACTTTAGTAAGTCTGACGTATTTGGCTAGTCTCTATTGAAATTCAGTATACATAGTCTATTAGTATTAGGATGAAACTTACTTTGGACTAAATGTATGGCTTTCAGCGAGTTGATCGTGCAACGACATTATTTCTGCTATGCCCGGTAAGAATATAAGTATAGCACCTTCTCTCGGCCATTTGTGGTCGCCATTTACAATATAATCCAGGACGTGTTCTATTAGTTCCGCGTTGATCTGTAAAATTAAAGAAAAAAAATAAACGCGTTAGAAGTTATACTTCTTAATATACAACTTGAACATAGTTATCAATTTTCATACCACCTAGAACTAACGTCATGCTGTTATTTTTACGATGCGCGCGCATCGTAAAAATTCACTCTCATACCACCTAGAACAAACTTCATGCTGTTATTTTTACGATGCGCGCGCATCGTAAAAATTCACTGTCATACCACCTAGAACTAACTTCATGCTGTTAAATTTTGTGGTGTCGGTGTGCGCGCGCATCGTAAAGATTCACTCTCATCATTTTTCTCCATCGCGCCAAAAGAAGTATAACTTCAAAAAGATTCAATAAAACTCTCTCCTATCCTTTTTCCGCTGTCTACTGCAACTTTCACTATCGACGCCAGTAAAAAAGCCTTTGCAAACACTGGTTTCCATTCCAATACCGTGTTACTTAAAAACACTGCGAGCGGTGGATCAGGAGCACCACTCGCCACAGCATTTTCGAAGTTATACTTCTTTTGGCGCGATGTAGAAAAATGATGAGAGTGAATTTTTAGGACGCGCGCGCACACCGACACCAAAAAATTTAACAGCATGAAGTTAGTTCTAGGTGGTATCAGAGTGAATTTTTACGTAAAAATAACAGCATGAAGTTAGTTCTAGGTGGTATTAGAGTGAATTTTTACGTAAAAATAACAGCATGAAGTTAGTTCTAGGTGGTATTAGAGTGAATTTTTACGTAAAAATAACAGCATGAAGTTAGTTCTAGGTGGTATGAAAATGTATGAGAGTGAATTTTTACGATGCGCGCGCATCGTAAAAATAACAGCATGACGTTAGTTCTAGGTGGTATGAAAATTGATAACTATGTTCAAGTTGTATATTAAGAAGTATAACTTCTAACGCGTGTACATAAGTACACACAAGATTTTTTTTTAGTCGAAAAACATCCACTTGAAACGAAGAGCTTTTGCCGTTTAATATGGCCGTTGCATATGGACGTAAAATTTAATGAAATTCTAGTATATCTTACCCTTTCAGTATCCATAAGGTACATATTCTTGCATGTAATTTTACTACAATTAGGATATCTAGCCACCATTTGTCCTATATTAAGATTATCATCCCGAATGGTCACTTTAGGTGGTTCGTTAGCATCTGCTCTCACATCACAGGTTTCAAGCTCCAATTCCAAATCTTGTTTTTTATCACCTGTAAAGAGATCACATAACTTATTTGATTAAAGAATAAACGTGTGCATTGACTTTTGTACTTCAGCCGGAACTAGCTTTACCTACTGAGCAACCAACAGTGTTTAAGAGTTCAGGAGAACACCTAAACGTTTCTATGATCTATATATCACACACCCACGAGTACAAATGGCTCGTATGACCGGCGACCACTGTGGCAGTGGTTCTCGATTGGCGATTACTTACTTATCTTATGTGCAGTGTTTACCCTAGTGTCAGAGTTATTCTAGCAGCGAATCCGACAGCTTAACAAGCACGGAGACGCTCAGAAATTAAAACACTTTAGCAATCTGCGGACTGACCGCGAGCATAGTTGCTGAACCTCGCCTATCACTTACGGATCAGTAACAGCATCTGGATATGAGCGTGACATACTACAAACGAAGCATTGGCAGGCGTCGCAAGTTAGACCGATGACTTAATGAGGATCGCCGGAAACGGATGCGGGTAGCGCAAAACCAGATATTGTAGATTTTAACTAAGGGTAGAACTTTGTCCAGCAGTCAATGTCTGTCAGCTGACATGATGATGAGGCGCTCATAGCTAGATGTTCTTCCCGGACCGTAAGCGATCGGCAAGGTTAAAAAAAAAGGTTTTTATTCACGTAGACTTTTAAAAAGCGCTTGTAAATAGTCAGAACATGTTTGTAGTAATATAGTTGTATACATTATTATTTCTAGTAACATAGATATTTAGGTACACATTGTATTGATTGTATGAAAACATTTATAAAATTTATGTTATAATAGCAATGATATTTAGCTACTCTTGTCAAGTTATTGTCATAGATTCAAGTAGATCGATTTGTTCATATATGGGTGAGTACCAAAGTGGTACTATAATAATCACTGCGCATACGATAAGTATGTAAGTAAGCTGACATGATGAATCTCATGTGAGCATAGGCCCCATAATTTTAGTTTATAGTTTATTAACTTTTTTCATAGGCTATCACAAACTTACATAACCGCTTGAGTGTGCAAGCCGGGCGTTATCAATACCGTAGAATGCGCACCGATTACGTCATGACTTAGCGCGTATGGTTGAGTTCTGATTATCAATGGTTTTTGTTGTTATAAAAACCCGAGACCCTTTTGAAGTGTTGTTATTATTAAAGTTCATGAGTCAACCTTGCTATTGATGTTAAAACTACTTCAATATAACGTTTGTTTGTTTAGATAAGTAGGCTGGAACATGAACGTATCGTAAATATTATGAAAGTAGAACTTTATTATTTTTTATTTCCGAAAGTAGATCGTTTACCTATGCATTTTATTTGTTTATATAGTGAAAGAGTTAAATATACATACAAAAAAAAATAAAACACATAATTAATAGTATAAAAATATTATTTTTTATCCATAATACTGTTTGTACAAATTTGCCGAGAGGAGAGATATTTTTAACCTAAATTAAAAACATCATAACTTCGTAATCCTTAAAGGTATATTCAAAATATGTTCACTACTTAAAAGCTAGATTTATAGTACACAATTTTTGTGAAAATAATGATATTCAAATAAAACAATAACACAAACATTTGAGATTCTTTGTAGGTACTACCATTTTCAGAAAGTCTTTAGGTCAGTTTCTGATCACGTCACAAACCACACAACTGTTTTTATTTAATAGAGTTTTATTAATTTTGCACACGGATACCACTTCAACTAACTGTTTGGTGTCAAAAAGTTACAAAAATAAACGCTTAATAGCATCAGACAATGAGGTCACAAGAACTTGCGTACACTTAACTAGCCACTTGCGTCGAACTACAGCCGAGAGCGACACTTAAAGTATTTTTTTTTAAATGTTCTACAACGAGTATGGTATTGTTATACATTTTTAAGCAATCATAGATAAGTGTTTAATGAAACAGATACATAAGTATCCGTGTGGATGAAAGAGATGGATTATAATTAGATGCTAAAACGAACCTCAGTTTGGCGCCGAACAAAATGGTAGTAAACTACCAATGCGCACTCTACGGTATAGTCCAAAATGGTAGCAAACTACCATTGCGCACTCAAGCGGATATTAATATAATTTAAACTAATTGTGATTGTACCTTTTTTAACTTTCCGAGCATAAGGACCATTTTCTTCTAACACGTAATTTGTCATTTCCATGATATCCTCTAAAAATATTTGTTCTACTGGGAATGTTCTACCTGAAAAAAAAACAAAAGTATATAAGTATTCCAGTATATTATGGCTGTATAGTACTTTAACTTTATAATGATAACTGAAGGTTTATCACTATTATTTATTAGTAAATTTTTATGTAATGTAATAATCATATATTACTTTATGGATGGTGTCTATATGTTTGTATGTATGTCACGCCTGATCATCTTTTATCGATCTGGATTTCATTAAAATTAATATTTAATGTAATTTTGGTGTGATATTAATGGTGGTGATATTAATCAACATTTCGTTTTGACTACATTTTTATATGTTTAAACCTAGTATAATAAATCTTTAAAATATAAATCGTTGACCGCACATATGGTGCAACGTTTAAGACAGTCGCCTCGTCTTCTCGTGTCGTGGGTTCGATTCGCGCACAGTAAAACTATTTGTGTGTTTAGTTGTGTGTGAGTAGTTGTTTCGAGTCGGGTGTGCTTTGCGACCGTCGATTAGCCCATAACACATAGAATTATTTCACACGAGTACCTGTTGTCAAATTTAAAAAAATGCTGATGACTCTAATAACACTAATCATGGAAACAAATAATTTATCCCAAATGAATATTTATAAAATTAATAAGCAAATAAATATTTTGAACCCATGACTTCGATCGAGCGTATTTGCTTACGTACACCAACCGTCAGTAGTTCTAGTTGAACTACTGACGTGGTATAATTTAAATCTCCATGTGAATGCATTTAATGAGTGGGTTGGAATCCTATATAGGGAAAGTTTTATATCCCACAGAATGATATTTTTTATTTTCCTTGGTTATATCAACGGATTCAATGTCAAAAGAAGCTTGGTGGCACCACCAAATTATACTTTTAAATTGGGTGTTGGAGACATTCGCTGTTGGGAGTCATTATAGGAGCTAAAAGAATGGAATAAACATAAAACATAACATACCTGGTATCTCCAAAACTGGAACATTATTAAAATAATCAGAAAACAGATCTGCATTCAGTGTAGCACTCATCAATATAACTGTCAGATCTTTCCTCACTTTGACCAAATCTCTTAATATTAACAACAAAAAGTCACTCTCTTCAGATCTCTCGTGTACTTCATCAACTAAGATGTGTGTTACAGACTTCAGCTGTGGGTCGTATTCTAATCTCCGAAGCAATATACCAGTGGTACAGAATGTGAGGCGAGTTTTAGAGGACACTTTGCTTTCAAGTCTAATCTGAAAATTAGTAAACATTTTAAAATACAATCTTGCTTCATGTTTTTTTACAAATTTAGTATTCTTTTTACGCAAAAAAGGAGTATAAAACTTCAACATATTCCCTTCTTAATCTTTAAGCTCTTATGATATGTTGTTTAATATGTTTGACCCCTATTTTTTTCTGCAATAATGTAAGATGGCTCAATCATATTTAGAAGGTGTTATTAATATGATTAGATATTTCACAGGCAACAACGAAAATATCAGTCAGCAATGGATAACAGCACCTGCTCCGTAAGGACATCAGCAAGGGAATCCTAAATTTAATTTGCCAGTGTGTATCGTCGGGTGCTGGTTCGCGACCCGCTGGACGATTAAATTTATTATTTACTAGCGGCGCCCCGCGGTTTTACCCGCATTAAACTTTATAAATTATAGCCTGTGTTAATCCAGGGTGTCAGCTAACTCCATACCAAATTTTATTACAATCGCTCCAGTCGTTTAGACGTGAAGAAGTAACAAACAGACACACTCACGCACTCACAAACTTTCGCCTTTATAATATTAGTATGATTAATTTTGATGTGAATTATAAATTAATGCAATGGAAAAATTTCATGGGGATTGGTCGAAAGCTGTAGAGACATGATTTTATTCGCCATGCTAGCTGCCATAAAAATATGGGTAAAACAATCAAGAATACTACCATATTACACTAAACATAGATATAGCACTTAACAACTTACCTGATAGCCAACAACTTGCCCAGTTTTTTCCACTCTTTCATCCGCCACTCGATCAGCAACCCCAATAGCAGATATTCGCCGGGGCTGCGTACAGACTATCTCCACATGATCTGCACCATCCTTGTTGAAGTTCTCCAACCAATTGTCTAGGATATACTGAGGTACTTGTGTGCTCTTACCACAACCCGTTTCACCACTTATGACTATAACCTGTGGAAATTTAATAATCTGTTACTGTACTGGTAACTAGAGGCTTATTTAAAACAATTCATGCGAAACGCCAATTGCTTTTCTATAAAAAAATCTATTACAAAACTGCAAACTAATGATAAGGATCCACCATGTCAATATCACTAAAACAGTGAAGAAATACGATTTAAGCAAATAGGCTTCTATTAATTTGTAATTATACTACTGTTTGGCAATAATCTTTACTAAAAGGGAAGCTGCGAGATTTGTTATATGAACAAATCCCCCCACCCCCCTCCCCCCAAAATATAGCCTAGTATTTCCTTCAACCCGAATTCTGGTTACAGCAATGTTACAAACAGAACTATGCACGCAACATATTTGAATGCATGGGGTATGTGCCAATATAGATGCACTCTGTATTCTCTTACTCTATTGAATTCCTGGGTCTAGGCCACTATCTGGGTTGTGCCAGGGTAAAAAATATTATTGGGATTTACTCTAAAATGAAAAATTCTCAGTAGCAGAGGACAGTAAGAAAGTTAACAGTGGTGAGCCCCTGTGCTTGGAGAGCATGTAACTTTCCTCACAAGTCATATCAGGTAGCCCACCCCATTGGAGTGTGATAAAGAAAGAACTTATATACACTGTTGCACATTGATATGAGTCATGAATGGCTGTCATTAACTTATTTATTTGGTTCTTCAACAATTGTTTACACCTATAGTACACAAAAGACCAAATACATGGTACAGACCAAATAAAAGAAAAGACCAAATAGTGGTAGTGTAACAATCACTTATAGGTAAACACCACATGGGTAATAAACAAAAAATTAAATAGTAAGCTAACTTAAGACTGCATTACGCACATTTATATAGAACAGAGAATGATTGCAACGAATATAACAATTTCGAAAATTTACAAAGGTATAGAATTGTAGCATTTATTTTAATATTACCTGTGATTTTTGCATGGTATTCAAAATCTCATTCCTCTTCTGCCAAGCAGGCAACTTTCTTCTTCCAGCCATCATTCGATTATACCTATCATTATCCCTCTTTTCTCGCCAACGTTTAGCTATATCCCTATTTTCTCTAAGCACCTCTTCAAAATTAATTGTAGACCTATTATCTTTAACATCGCCTTTTTTGTAATGCGACGGTAATTTTTTCTTTAAACTAGATTCATCTATTAGTTGAGGGAATAAAGGATCAGAGGTATCAGGAAATGTTCTAGTATCAAATTGTATAAAATTCATTATATCTCCTTCATTATTTAAAAGTTCTACTAAAGAATATATACTTGGTATACCATCCTGAGCTAATATTTTGGCTTCATCTATTAGCCGAGCTGTGACTTTTAGACATGTTAACTCTGGCACTATTTTGGTTTTACTTTCAGTTTTGAAAAACAGTAAAGGTGGTTGGTAAGGATAGACAGTGCCTTCAGGGAACCTTATTTCTAACTCATAGGTAATCTTCACATTGTCTGTAACCAAATCAGGCTCTTTCTCTTCCTTCACTTCATGTAGAAACTTGCACTTTGCTCCAAACCGACAAGGTCCCTTGAGAAATAATTTACAGACTTCTTTCGGTTTCGTTTTAAAGTTACTATTGTAATTTATATTCACTTTTTTCTTAGGAACCCCTTTGTTTTCATACATTTTTGTCAAATAATCTAAGTTTAATTTGACATTCCATATATTCTCATCTTTAATTCGGAAACTAGTATCGTAAATTGACTCTAGCACAGCTTTTTCGTCCATTCTCATTTCGAGGAGTTCAGCATTGGTAGGTACATTATCTGGCTTTTCTTGAAGATCAATTTTAAAGTATTTAAGGAAAAGAATTTCGAGTGCTTTGTCTATGTTTTCCGCTGCTACTTCTAAAGCCTCCGCACAGTGAGGTTTGTGGAAATTGTACCTGTAAGATGAAAAGTAAATTAACCAACATTCTGTTGTATTCATTAAGGTTTGGGAAGCCTAATTTTTAGTTAATCTGTTTTCTTTATATTAGGAATATTATCTCTGAGGTTCACAGACATCTGATAGATTTATATCTAATTCTAAAATGTTTAAAATATTTTTTTTTTTTTTAGTATACAACTATCTGCAATCAGTACATTGTACTATAAGCAGGTGAGTGGAAAAGGGGGAGACTTGCAGAGGTGTTCGTCCAGCGATGAAGACTCTTTAAATTAATAGGCTATAGATTAGATTATTAGTCTAGCTCTAATATCTGTGATCGTTTAAGTCGTTTGGGTTGATTAGTGGTTAGTAGCTCTTGTGCGAGCCTGTTTGGATGGGCCTCTAGTCGAGATTTATATTGTGTGGATGTTATTGTTACTTCTTGTTTCACTAGAGGTATATGTGCGAACTGGTTTAAAATATTTATCCAACACAAACTATGTGTAGATTCGTAATTAACTGTGGAATAAAAGTTTGACTGGCCATGTTTGTAATTTTACCAATATACACGGAATTTGAAAGGAATTAGTAAGGTAACCATTTAAAATAGCGGCCATATTATTTTTTATTTTGACCAGACACTTCTTTAGGTCTATAAAATATGGATTATAAAGTTGATCAGTGACTTACAAAGAATTAATAAATATAAGACAAGATTTCGATTCTGGGGTGTCATTTCAAACTTTGGTTGCACATGAAACAGCCTACACAGATTCTAATATAAGAATGTTACCAGTTGTCTTACCTCTCTAGTTTTCCTAGAGCGAAAGCTCTGAGCCTGGCCTCAGAGGTCTCAATATCTGGCTTGACAGACAAGGAATAGTCACATCCACCTTGCACAACTAGATTGCCTCGCTCCATCCAGTAGCGATTACCCAGATTTGATCCTTTGTCCTGTAATCATTTTCATCATTACTTACATAGAGGTATCTTTATACCAGATTTATTGGTATACTTAATAAGCTAGCTTCAAACCAATTAAAAAATGAATAGTTTTGTTCAAAACTCAAAACTAGGAAACCAATAATATCAGGTCTTTTAAATGTCATATTATTATGTCCTGATTGCAAATTTATTAGCTGTGTGCTTCCTGGCCCATAAAGAATAACAAAACCACCCTATAACTTCTTATAGATACACCAAGTAGTTGGATAGTGCCACCACCTGTGTGTGTACTAGTTTTTTTTTTATGGAAATCTGCCGAATGCTCAGCAATTTCTGCCAGTGTCATGTAATGGGTCTACATGGGTTTGTAAAGATGGCAAGTGTACGAGAATTTAAAGCGACAGAATAAGTGTTAGTAAAATTAAACATACTTACGTAAGAATACTAGAAGAATACATAACACATATAATACTATTATAACTTTATCTTGTTAGTTGCTATAAATTTAATAAAGGCTTTGATAATTAAAGGGTCAGGAAAGAATGAAAGCAGATGGCGCACATTCACAGGCTATTGAATTTTTAATTTTAGGATGACATTTTCAAAAGAGGATGAACCATACAGTTGACAATTCAGAAAAATGTTGTGTACTAGTTACCACCTAGCTGTAAATGGCAATGTTGCGGAAACCTTTGGAAGAGGCCTAAGTCCAGCAGTGGAAGAACTTTCGGCTGATATGATGATAAATCTCACATACCTGCAGTGCCCACTTCAATGTTAATACATATTCTATTCACTATTAAGTATGTATCTTAAACATGATAATGTTCTAAAGCAAGGACTATATTATGTTATAATTTATCTAATAATACTGATGCTGTGACAGCATAATGAATTTTATAGAGAAAATGACAATTTCTACCTGATGATTTCAATCATACAAAATACATATTAAGGCACAATTGAGAGGCAAATTGTCTCTCAATCAGCAACTTGAAAACTGATCCATTTTCATCAAGTTTGTATGCTACGGTTTCTACCTTATTACAGTTGACTACAAAATGCAACAAACATGAATAAAACATTATGTAGGCAAAAATAAATAACATTGCTTCAGTATTAGTATTTTATGTTTTTGAGCCAGTTGCTGGTTTTTCAGGGGAGGGTAATTCTTTCCAATTTTTTTGGCGCCAGTAAATTAAAGTTCACTGAATTAATTGGGGAGCTGAATCAGAATATAAACACCTCATGCTGCCTCTAAAAAACTTTTCTCTACTGCTTCAATATAATCCAAGACAAATAGGATCAATTACTAGAGAAGGTGAAACCCATTCAGTGAACGAAGACCATGTAATCAGCTCTCTCCCAAATATATATAATATTGATAAGTCAGAACATACAAATGACGCAAGATGACTTATCATCCTCAGTACGACAGCAATTATATCTCCAAATTACTAAACATCATGATTTAATACTGTTTTGATTTCTAGTGTAATAACTTGTACCCTTAAAAATTCAACATCCTGTGAATGTGTGACATCTACTTTCATTCTTTCCTGATCCTTTAATTATCAAAGCCTTTATTAAAATTATAGAAACTAACAAGATAAAGTTATAATAGTATTATATGTATCATGCATTCCTCTGGTATTCCTACATAAGTATGTTTAATTTTCCTCATTTTCTTGTGTTGTGCTGAATTAAATGTTTTTCATTTTCATTTCATTTTAATTCTACTAACACTTATTCTAGGTTTGTCTTTGTTCCAGGTACCTAAATATTTACACAATTGAGTTTTAAAATCGCATACACTTATTATCTTCAAAAAGAAACTTGTACCCTGTCTCTACTCCAGATCAACTTTTGCCATAGCATTTTAATGAAATCATATACACACAATTGAATCCCCCTATTACTAATATTTAATCTTTTATTAATAGATTTCATATGATAATATCTGATTGCACAATGGTATGAAAACAAAATATTGTTTAAAGCAATAACCCCCATATGCTGTCACACTTACTTAGGAAAATTGGCCCCTTTAAATAGAATGATAAATATTGTTAAGGAGATGACCAATAAATCAGAAAGTCTTTATTTTCCAAAATTTTATAACTCTATATAAAACAAAATGAATAAATATTAATTAACAGTCAGGTTTAAACTTAAATGACTAAGTCTATTTTGATTTTAATTTGATTTAAATGTTAATGTGATTAATTTTGTTGACTTTAATTTAATTTTTATTGATAATTGTAACAATTTTTTTTTTATTTATATTTATTTTAAATATATAATATATTTTTAAAGTTATAATTTTATGTAGGTATAAATCTTGTATTATCTAATTTAATTAATTATGATTGTATAACAGTCAAGGTTATGTTAAGTACTTTGTCTGTAAACATTGTGCATAGAGGCTGTAAATAACCTACTAACAGAGGTTTAATCTCTCTGTATTTTATAAATCACATAGTGCTAGTAAAGCCTTAAAAAAACAATATCATCTACTTCACTGAATCATAGAAACTTGCACACTATTGTATTTAATAGACATACAACATTTTCTAATGTCATCTCGTAATATTAAAATAAGTAACTTACTTTGTAAAGACTGGCACTTCCAAGTTTAAAATCTGGTCCATGGATAAACCTTAAGGTATCCAAAACAAGTTTCTGTGAGTCAGGATTGAGACGGACCGTCTGCATCTCCACCTTGAGGTTAGGGTGCGGGTCTTCTTCGGGCTCATTTTTAGGTTTCCTAAAGAAGAAAACACATTTTTCATGAAACAGGATAATGGCCAGAAAGATGGTGACGAATTATTCGGCTAACTAAAAGAAATGCGCACCTAATTCGAGCGTCGACAGGTTCTCGTAGAAATAAATCTTGAGCCAATTGTCTACTTTCGTGATCCATTGCTATTAATATTTATCTTGATTCAGAAAACTTAAAGAAATTGATAAGGTGAGGTGAACGCTACACCAGACGGGATAAGATAAATGTGAAACGCGACGTCTTTTGACAGAAAATTGACAGTTGACACCGGTCAAATTTCTATAGAGAACCATGGAGGATATAACCCACAGTCATTATATGGCCTACTTTGTCCATGATTATTGCAGCGTTCTTGGAGGAATAATATTCCTCCGAGGCAACTTTATTTATTAATATAAAATATCGTAATAATTTAGTCACTTTTGGGCTATGTCTAGTATTTTATTATGGTGATTAGCACTGATAACACATACTGCTGATCTCGGAATTGCATGAATTAATGTGTCCTGTGTGCTACCAATAGAAGATTCCATTTGCTGTGGTATTCATAGATTTACATTAACTTCGTGTGGTATTTAATTGCACGTTTTGTTCTTCGTTTCTTATTTATTATTATTAATTATTATTTTGCATATGCATTTTTCACTCTCTTTTAGTATTTTTTCTAGGGTGTGAGGTGAGCTAGAATCAATATTTTCAGATAATAAATAATAAGACTATCATTTACACTTACAAAATATATCGCATCTCCAATTAAATAAGAGGAACGAATTTATGTTATTCAAAAAATCGGGAGGTTATTAGTTTTGATCTGCTGAAAAAACAAAGGAAGGTATGTTTTTAATCGGCGATTGGTAAATTGGTGCGACAGTTATACATAGACTGTAATAGCAATTTGCCGGTTATTCCGTCTTTCAATGTCAGTAGATACTAAAATTACGTAAGCAGAGTAACAAAACAAAACAAGTCAAGACAAGACAAGACAAGACAAGACAAGACAAGACAAGACAAGACAAGACAAGACAAGACAAGACAAGACAAGACAAGACAAGACAAGACAAGACAAGACAAGACAAGACAAGACAAGACAAGACAAGACAAGACAAGACAAGACAAGACAAGACAAGACAAGACAAGACAAGACAAGACAAGACAAGACAAGACAAGACAAGACAAGACAAGACAAGACAAGACAAGACAAGACAAGACAAGACAAGACAAGACAAGACAAGACAAGACAAGACAAGACAAGACAAGACAAGACAAGACAAGACAAGACAAGACAAGACAAGACAAGACAAGACAAGACAAGACAAGACAAGACAAGACAAGACAAGACAAGACAAGACAAGACAAGACAAGACAAGACAAGACAAGACAAGACAAGACAAGACAAGACAAGACAAGACAAGACAAGACAAGACAAGACAAGACAAGACAAGACAAGACAAGACAAGACAAGACAAGACAAGACAAGACAAGACAAGACAAGACAAGACAAGACAAGACAAGACAAGGCAAGGCAAGGCAAGGCAAGGCAAGGCAAGGCAAGGCAAGACAAGGCAAGGCAAGGCAAGGCAAGGCAAGGCAAGGCAAGGCAAGGCAAGGCAAGGCAAGGCAAGGCAAGGCAAGGCAAGGCAAGGCAAGGCAAGGCAAGGCAAGGCAAGGCAAGGCAAGGCAAGGCAAGGCAAGGCAAGGCAAGGCAAGGCAAGGCAAGGCAAGGCAAGGCAAGGCAAGGCAAGGCAAGGCAAGGCAAGGCAAGGCAAGGCAAGGCAAGGCAAGGCAAGGCAAGGCAAGGCAAGGCAAGGCAAGGCAAGGCAAGGCAAGGCAAGGCAAGGCAAGGCAAGGCAAGGCAAGGCAAGGCAAGGCAAGGCAAGGCAAGGCACGGCACGGCACGGCACGGCACGGCAGGCACGGCACGGCACGGCACGGCACGGCACGGCACGGCACGGCACGGCACGGCACGGCACGGCACGGCACGGCACGGCACGGCACGGCACGGCACGGCACGACACGACACGACACGACACGACACGACACGACACGACACGACACGACACGACACGACACGACACGACACGACACGACACGACACGACACGACACGACACGACACGACACGACACGACACGACACGACACGACACGACACGACACGACACGACACGACACGACACGACACGACACGACACGACACGACACGACACGACACGACACGACACGACACGACACGACACGACACGACACGACACGACACGACACGACACGACACGACACGACACGACACGACACGACACGACACGACACGACACGACACGACACGACACGACACGACACGACACGACACGACACGACAAGACAAGATAAAATAATTATGTAACACCAAAATTAGGTACCATTGATGAGTGGGTACCATGTTCCAGCAAATAAATGTGTTCATATTACATGTAGGTAGCTGGTACCGAAGTGATAAAAACGAAATTAGAAATAGTTATTTAAACTAATATGAAGAGTCAAAATACAAAATGCTGTGTGGTGACGGCGACAAATATCAGAATCAGAATATCATCACCCCATCTCATCCCGTGGGGGGCGAAGAAGTCGACCCGAGGCCGCGAGGGAATATCTTCCTGAGGATGGGCAGCAGCTTCCTTCTGATTACTATGACCATCTTACTGCGATCGCCAACCCGCCTGCCAAGCGTGGCGATTATGGCATATCCCCCAAGACGATTCTTGACGGAGGCTTGGCCAGCAGTGGACTTATTTAGCTGTAATGATGAAATACAAAATCAATATGTAGTGTTAATTCCGCTAATAATTGTCAATTTTATCATGCCGGGATGCAATTTGCACTGCCCTCCCGCCCGCAAAAATGTGCACATGCAAGAAGGACAATATAAAAAAGCAAATTACATGCGAAATTTGGTTAATGCGATAAAATCACAATTATATATAATTTTTCTTTTTTAGGGTTGAAAGTTCCTCAAGCAATCATTATAGTTTCGTCACGTCGTCCGTCATTAAGAGTTACCTACACACAATATAATAAAAAGGGCATAATATCTAATATATCACAATACCTATACGTCGCGATGACTGGGACCTATGCATATATATATATGGGTATACAATGCATAATTAAATATACATTAGACGCTTTTATTTTGCCAAGTGGTTTTAAAAATGTAAAGTGTTTTTCATCCCCCTATCTCGGAAAGAGACAACAACTTTTTTTAATTTTTAAATAACTCAGACTCGGAACCTGCTGGGTCCTTGGTATCCTTTTTTTTAATTTGCTTTGCGGAACATTACAGAACCTAAGAAAAATATTACACCCAACTAAGTACCTGTAGCAACGTGACTTTAAATTTTTCTTAATTAGGTACCTATACATTAGATTATACATGTTATTTGTAATAATTTAAAGATAATTCCATAATACTTACCTATCATAATGGAGTAGTTAATACCTAAACTGAAATAAAAGTTGTCTTTTGATTACTTATAAATTATTTAGACAATTCCTCACTGAGGTGGGATGAAAAGTTATGTGTTACACTCGAGTGTAAAGATTATTCACCTTGTGCTTAATTAATTCCCTCGCTTACGCTCAGGATTCTAATTTTTTAATTCTAATTTAGAATAATTCGCTTGCTCGGTCATCAAAATTTACCGCACGTGTGGCGCTGCGGCTAAGACAGTCGCCTCGCCTCTTCGTGTCGCGGGTTATAGTCCCGCGCCGGACAACTATTTGGTTGACCCATAAATAGTTATTCTGCCTGGATATAATTTGTGCCCGTCTATTATATGTATGTAAAGTACCCCGCGACACAGGGAATAGATTTCCTAGTGTGGGGCGTTGTCTTTTCTGTTAAAATAAAAATGAGCACCCGGTTTAAAAGCAACTTTGAACTCTTGTATAACAAATAACTATTTACCTTTCTAGCTGAGCCAGTTCAATATCACAATAGATTACCCGACAGGGTGTTGTTTACCTTCTTGTAATTTTCCGAGTAACTTATACTTTTAAAGCAGAAAAACAGATGGATATGGTAACACAATATAAATTGTATGCTCACCCACAGATCAAATGCGTGCTTTGGGTTTTAAATTACATAATAGAATTATTCTAATTAGTACAAGATCGTTTTACTATATTTAGTTATCATACTATAGTCAAAATAAATTAATTTGTGTAATTACACTTTTAGTGACTTTTTTAACTATGACAAGTAAAAACATGCCTTATGGTGCATATATAATCTAATATTTAGAGATTTTTTTTTAATATGTTTGTTTTCTCTTCACAAAGAATAGGGTTATCTAGAATCTATATTTAATAATGATGACTATTATTGTCATCATTATTAAATACAGATTCTAGAGCTATTCTAGAAGCTAGAACCCAACTTTGTGATAGACTGGTGCCTGATTTAGGTTTACAAGAAACCTGAATTACAGGTCACCATAGAGTAATTTTAACTTTTTTTTTTTTCGTATGTGTACAAATAAGATACCTACGCTTCATTTAATTATTTTATTTAAACTTATTGCACAAAACTGTACAAAGGCGGACTTAATGCCGAAGGTATTGTCTGCCAGTCGACCATTAGGTGATGCAGAGATGATATGGTAGGTGCACTACTATAGATATAATTATAATAAAAAATACTAATCAGGGTACACATCAAGCTATCCCAATCTGTCAAATTTGAGCAATTAAAAGTGAACCTTATGCTTATGTGATAAAGTTGAAAATCGATAAAAGAAATTTGACAGATTGGGGTAGCTGGATTTGCTGGCGTCTGTACATATAAATTAATACCGTACTTAAAAAACTACATACTATAATATAACACAATTCCCAGTTGGGAGATGAATTTAACTTTTAGACTTTTGTTTATCTATAAAACAGGGGTCCATATTGGCTCACCTAAAGTTCTTTATCAGAAATTTTTCTTCCTAATGATTTGTAATCCAAATAATCACTCTTCCTTAAATTTTTCATCATAAAGTTTTCATTAATACTGTTTGTAGTGCTACCGGCGATGTTCATAACACTCATGTATCCGAAAATTGTACCTAATTCATAATAGATATCATTAATAGAAATATATTTAAACTCCTACTGTTTTTAATCATAACGCTGTAATCCCTAAACATAACCATAATATTTTCACTCATACTCAGAAAGAAACATTTACTTACCAAGTGTAATAAAAAATATATGTGGGTAGAAGATAAAGACTAATAGATAGTACGATTTATAAGTAGCTACGCTCGCTCGCATGCGCGCGCTAAATGGTCGCAGTTCTAACCTAACCTTTCATAAAATTACAAAAAAAGATATGACTGAATAATAGTGTAAGAGATGGTTATGTTGAGAAAATTTCGGAAAACAAATAAAGTTAGTTTTAACACAAATATTATAGCTTTCAGCAATTAAAGTATCAGCCAGGATTAATAAAATTGAATTAACTTACCTTTATCGTTCAAGTAAAACAATTATTAATTTATAATGCTAACGCTCATAGCTAGATGCTGTCACCGGTCCGTAAGCGATCGGCGAGGTTAAGTAACTAGGCTCGCGGTCAGTCCATAGATGGGTGACCTCTTAAGTGGTTTTAATTTCTGAGCGTTTCCGTGCTTCGAAGGGCATGTTAAGCTGCCGGTCCCGGTTGTAGTCATTAGACAACAGTCGTTAAGCCATGTCAGAGGCCTACTAGGCGGCTTGAACAACTCTGACACTAGGGTAACTACTGTCCATACGATAAGTAAGTAAGTTTATAATTATTATGTTCTGTTTTAAATTTGTTGAATGACAGATTCTGACGTCATTGGGACGTTTGTTATTCACTGCCCCATAAAATTACATGCGTCAAATGTATAAGACGCCAGCACATCAAACCTTTTTTTTTTGTTAAGGCAGGGGGAATGCCTCTGCAAAAAGTGTCTACGGGTGGGTATGTCGGACTCGCACCGACTAAACCTTCCTGCCGTGGACTTCACTTGACACCTGATTGGGGGAGCCCCGGGAACGAGGGTATGCTACTCCGGTGCCCCCCTTTTGTGCCATGTCCCAGATGGTTGGGACACGTACCCTAGGAGGGCTCTTGCTGGCCTTCCCTATTTGCTGACTCCTGCCACAGTCAGATCGCTGTCTTCCCGGAGATGCTTTCACGTGGTGGCAGTAGAGGACACTTCTCACACTGCCACCGCAGCGCCGAGGGGAGTTGGGCTACCGGCTGCCTCGACGCCTCCTCCGTCTACGAGCGGGATCAGCTCTTTCCCGATCCCGCTCGGCGGCTTCCTTCTGGAGCAAGACTGCCTCACAGAAGGAGACCATGGCGTCCCATTTCGTGGAATCCCCCGCCAGCATCGCGCCTACGATCGCTGGTGGGGATAGATCCCGTCCGATCTCTGCGACCAGGACTCGCCTCTCGGCCTCCCAGGCCGGACATTCCTCCAGCGTATGCTGGGCCGAGTCCAGATCGCTTCCACAAGCACAAGCACATCAAGCTACCCCAATTAGTCAAATTGAAAGTAAACTTTATGCATTTGTGATAAAGTTGAAAATCTATAAAATAAATTTGACAGATTGGGGTGTGCTGGCGTCTGTGCAATAGGCACATTTTAAGCATAATAAGTTACTATGCAAAAGTATACAAGTTTGGCCTCAGCATAGCGTATTATAGTGTCATCAATGTTAACATTTCCGATCATTCCCCGATACGCTGCGTTGTTAGTATTCCACTCGGCTTCTTAATCATTCGCTCGGTAATGCTATATCGTTTGTATTTGAATACTAGGCTTTGCCAGTGGTGGAACTTGTTTTACCTCTCGCTAACGTAGGTCATGCTGATGTCAATGTCATCTGTTACGCACATGATATCTTGGTAGCAAGTGTAGACAGTTCCGAAGTAACAATATGCCTGCCTGAGCTTGAAGTCCCGAAGAACTCGACTGAAATTCGGCAGCTTAGTCTAGAATGAGCCATAAACCACGGGTCCCTATTCCATAGTCTAAGTTTCACCTAACCACTACGCGTGGCGTAGTGATTAACGTAGCAGCCTCACTACTACCTACATATTGGGATTTGAATCCCGCGCAGGATAACTATTTGTCTGGCCCATATAGTTATTCTGAGCCTGAGTATGTAAATTTTCTCACTATACAGGGCTTTACATGTCTAATGAGGGTAATAAAAAATAAATGGAGGAATTCATTTACATAAAAAGTTGAATATTTCGTGTGAGATATCATTTAAAAACATCTAACAGGGTTGGAAAAAATAATTTCTATTCCGTCTTTAATATTTGTAAAAGATTTACCGCTCGCGTTTAATTTTTCTTTCCATCATTTTTTCTTGGTATTTTTTAAGCCTATGCCGCATGTAGGTGACCCATCTAGTAAACTAAAGTTTAACTCTGTTTGGGTAGGTACTCCGTACTTATACCCTGGTACAACCTCATTGGTAGGTAAGTAACGCTAACTTAGTAACTTACGTTTACTGTTTCTTTGGGTCTCGAACTAGCTAGGTTTCCGATCACAAAAATAATTTGTTGTCTAATAATAAAAAAATAAAATAAAAAAAGGTTTTTATTCACGAAGACTTCAAAAAAGCGCTTGTAAATAGTCAGAACATGTTTGTAGTAATATAGTTGTATACATTATTATTTGTAGTAACATAGATATTTAGGTACACATTGTATGAAAACATTTATAAAATTTATTTTATTACAGCATTGATATTTAGCTAGCTCGTATCAAGTCATTGTCAAGAGATTAATTATGTTTAATTATCTAGTTTAAGTCTAATATTTTTACTACATATTGTCAATGGGTCTGTATATATTAAGGTATTATTATTATGACGGGCCTTGTGTTAATAACGACGGTCGCGCTTTAATGCTACCACCGGATCCAATGCGCCCCAACTGAGAAGACCCAGCGAAACAAACTCAGTGGGTTCATCTACTACCGGTTTCAACACGACCCAGTTGAGACGGTCCGGCGAAACATACTCTAGCGGGCATGAACACGGGATTTGGTCCAATTAGAGTAAGAAATTATTTAGTTGGCAAACACAATATATGCTCGATCGGTTGTCTGAATGCTTATTATTTTTTATTATATTTAGGTGTACAAAAGAAAAACTTCGAATCAATAAAATTATTTTGAGACAGAGTCAATAATTTTAAATTAAGTATATGATAGCAATCATTTACAGATAGTTCACGTAACTCGGCAGATCAGTCATGTCTATATGGCTACAAGGTCTCCAGCGAGCAATGTGCAGGTAGGCAGTGAGAGCCTTTGTCATCGATGTACTCTTTAGTGGTGTAATAACCCCTAGCGTTTAATATGTGTTTTAAAACTTGTGTCAGGCAGATCAGTAATTTGAGTAGGAAGCTTGTTATAAAACCTAATACAATTTCCTAAAAATGATTTATTAGTTTTGCTTACTCTAAAGCCTGGCATGGCTAGTTTGTTTTTATTCCTAGTATTTATAAAGGGTGTCCAGCGGGAATTTTTCGATTTAAAAATTTAAAAACAAATAAACAAATTAGTATAAAATTTTTATTTTAATTTTAAAATGTAATATGGGTCTGCGGATTTTACTTCTTAAAAATAATGTCTTCCAAATGACGTCCATTTCTCGTAATACACTCTTGTAATCGAACCCTCATATTGGCAAGTACGCGCGAACAAAGCTCTGGGGGGATAGCAGCGATTTCACGCCGAATATTTTCTTGTAGGGCAGTTATGGTACGGGGATTATTGCAGTACACTTTAGACTTAAGGTAACCCCACAAGAAAAAATCACACGGCGTCAAATCTGGCGATCGAGGTGGCCAGGGTATGTCTCCGTACTTGCTTATTAATTTTCCAGGGAAAATTTCCCTTAGCCGCAACATTGAGACCCTGGCAGTGTGTGGAGTTGCCCCATCTTGTTGAAAATGTGTTCTGTTGTTGCGTCCGTTAAACACTTGCAATTGCGGTACCAAAAACTCGTCAATCATACGGCAGTATACCGAGGAAGTGACAGTTTCTCTCTCATTAAAAAAATATGGACCGATTATTCCATGAGCAGAAATCGCGCACCATACAGTCGTCTTAGGGCAGTGCAAACCCTTTTGATGCCGTTCCCTTGGATTGTTGGGGCTCCAGTAACGCATATTTTGTTTGTTTACATAGCCCCCGATGTGGAAATGAGCTTCGTCGCTAAACAATATGTTTCCAAGTGTTCTAGGGGTCCGAAAACGTTCCAACATCGTTCGAGCGTACGTTTCTCTTAAAACATAATCGTTCTCATTCAGTTTTTGTACGATTTGGATTTTATAAGGATGAAGTTTTAATTTTTTTTTCAAAATCACATGCACTGTTGACTTCTTGATGCCTGTAGAGGCCGCAATCTTTCTTACCGATTTTTTGGGATTTCTAATAATTTCTTGTCGCACCTGTGCCACACGTTCTGGCGTTGCTGCTGACGTAGACGGTCCTGTTGGCGGCCTATTAACCACTGTCCCTTCTTGTCGAAATCTTTGCACCCATGACCATATAAGCTGCGTGCTAGGACCATTGTTTAATCGCCGTATATCGAAGTGCGAACAGAAAGCACGACGCGCTCGAACCAACGATTCACCACACTTTAAATATTGCTCAACCGCAAATGCGCGGTGCGCTCCCGACCAATGACTCATGGTTACTGACAAATCCGCATAGATGATGCCACCCACGCTACCCCTCCCGTGCCTCTAGCCCCGCTAATAAATGAATAACGATAATTTAAAGTTGAAAATTTTCCGCTGGACACCCTTTATTATGCAGTTCACTTTTCTTTTTATATTTATGAATATTTTTTCAAACAAACATTATATTCTGATATATATATTCCGATGGCACAGTAAGTATATTTATTTCTTTAAACAAATTTCGCAAAGAATCGCGACTGCCTAAACCATAAATGGCTCTGACTGCTCTTTTCTGCAATACAAAAATAGTACCTATGTCAGCCGCCGAACCCCACAGCAGAATGCCATACGACATAATGCTATGAAAGTACGCGAAATACACTAATCTAGCAGTTTGTTCATCTGACAATTGTCTTATTTTCCAGACAGCATAGGAAGCCGAACTTAATTTACCTGCTAACTTTTCAATCTGAGGACCCCATTGCAATTTTGAATCAAGTGTCAATCCTAAAAATACGGTCGATGGGACTAAATCTAATATTTCCGCATTAAGTGCAACTGTTGGTACAATTTGAGTCACATTCGGCAATGAGAAGCTGATGCATTTAGTTTTCCCTGCATTTAACAAGAGATTATTTGCCGAAAACCATTCTGATATAAGGCTGAGTGTTTTATTATGCTCAATAAGATCTTTTACCTTCCTATTTACTTTAAATATGAAACTCTCACTAAAATAATCACGAAATACCGAAACTATGAAATTTTATAAAATATAATTAATAGAGACCTGACGTAATAACTCGAAGGAACTTAAATAATAATTATTTACCCACGTCAAAATGTCCTAAATAACATCAAGGTATTTCCTATTAGTGACAATTCTTCAAATGCGCTGCAAACCAGAAAATGGTAGCGTTTAAATTAGCAGATTCGTTAAAAATAAATTGGTTTATACCGTTGTCACTGAAGCTAAACTGGAACTAGTGCTTCAGTCATCCATAGCGGTTTTTGTACTATTATTTAGATGGATCTCACATACAAACGGCAATGGATAGTTATATTTTCAGTATGTAAGTAACTGATGATTAGATACCATATTTACGTCAGTGTTATAGTGTTTATGATTGACGTGAAATAACTACGTTTTGGGAAACATAACTCAAGCTGGCTTACTGCGAATCGATTCCAACTCTTTATCATATAAAAAAAGTTTGCTCGTTGTAATATAACTGTTAAGGTACAGACGCCAGCACGTCAAGCTACCCCAATCTATCAAATTTCCCCAATTGAAAGTGAACCTTAAGCTTTCGTGATAAAGTTGAAAATCTATAAAAGAAATTTGACAGCTTGGGTTAGCTGGATGTGCTGGCGTCTGTACCTACCTACCACAGCGGGGCTTCCAGCTGTTTTGTTTGCAAATGTTAGAAACCCGTGACCAAAATGTACGTGACAGTGTATAGGTACATAATCTAGAAAATCCCTTAACTTATTCATCTGTTATTGCAACTTTATGAAAACAACATTACAATGAACAGTGAATTATATTCCTACTACGTAGTTATTGTGACGCATGGCAGTGTCCAGTGCCGTACCTACGTCATAAAAGTTTAGACGCATTTGCCAAAGAAATAAAATTCTGTTCTATGAACATGACATGATTTTTCAATAGACTTTCAGGAGGTTTTTTTTATTTCTATTTATTTAAGGAAGTTTTATACTTGAAGTACATGTCAGTTCCATCGTAACCTACCTTAACCTAAAGTACATCTAATAATGGTTCACAACTTAATAATATTAAAGCATAAACAGTGCTTTAGCGGCTTCAGACAGGAGAGGACAACATCTCGTGGAACATACCCATTAGAACATCTTTACAATTGAGCAGAACTTGCTCAATTGTAAAGATGTTCTAAGGATCTTAACCTGAGCGCTGTTATAATTAACAATAATAGACCAATACAATACAATTTCAGGAGGTTATAAATTGAATTGTAATTTTGTTATTAAGTTAAATATTTTTATACAGCAAAAAATGTCGTCCAGTAAAACAATTATTGTTACAGTCCAGGAGTGGATGACATTCGGCTGACATGACAAGTAAAAGATAAAAAAACCGGCACTATTTACTAACCCAGTTAGTACGAAACTGTATGTGCGTATGTTCGACTGACATTAATGAGACCGTTGATTAATCATTGTTTTCATTGCCCATATTTCCATTGTTCATAAAAAAACCAGCCAGGTGTAAGTCAGACTTACACACCGAGGCCATGAAGGTCCTTGTTAAATATCACTATTATAAAGTAAAGTACTTATAGTAATCTGAAGACTAAAGCAACCTTTTTATCAACGCCCTTGAGACGCCGGTTACTGATATAAAGCCTATCACTCGTCACAAATATTTGTCCAGATCTTGTAATCTTGAGTTAATCCAATTTCAGATATTAACGAATTAACGTGAAAGCCACATGCGTCACTTGGTTGGCGATTTGAAGGTTAAACAACGTCTAATTAAAGTTTATTGGCTGTTGTATTTAAAGTAGATTTTGCTGAAAATGGGACAAGGGTCTTCAGAGAGTTTTCGGTATTGCAGAGGAAATCATAACAATGTAGGCTTTTGATTAGTGGCATTATGATACTAATAAGACAATTTAGACAGTTCTACCAATTCAAAGCCCATAGTTTTAACATAAAAAACATATCACTAAATTGAACTTTTCCCTATAAATCATATAACAACAATCATTCTAACGCAGGGATAATTGTTATTGAACAAATAAATGAAAAAGAAACAGTCGCTTGTCAGAGGCCTATTGGGCTATTTAGATTTACATAACAACTATTTAGACTTACATAAAAACCACAGAAATATGTTTTTTGGCTTAAATGAAGACTTTTCATATAATACTTGTACTTTTACTTCGATTTTTAACTCCCACTTTGATTGTTCCTTTTAACAAAATGAAAATTATATTTAAACCTTTCCATTTGCAATATTGTCGGGTAAGCAATGCAGTATCTCAAAATATTAGTACTATTAACTTTGGAATCGCTAGGATAAGTAGAAGCCAAAATATACATCTGTTCAAGACGGATGGACTTAGTTGCACCAAAAGAGCGCCTGTCCACTTTGGTACAAGACAACTAGATTTCAGTTAAAAAAAACTTATGAAATTCGTGCATGCTGCGGCCGGTCCGGAACAGAGACGCAATAGCTTTAAACCGACACAAATAATTTTTAAGTGCATCATAATTTTTGACATTCATAAATTTGGCAATAAATCAAAGGTCTTGACTCATCCTTGTTCCGCTAAATTTCCTTACAAGTTGACGAGGTGACTTTTAGTCCATTGTTTGCTAATTTTATAGGAAAGTGCCCAATGTCTCGTATTTGAATCTTTTATGACATGCACTTGGGCATCATATATGTAGATTAGCAAGGAAAATATTCACAAAACGTGGAGTTATCAGTGTTTGAACTGAGAGGATGTTATTAGTACGTTTATTGTTCTCAAAAGAAATAGTTTTTGTTTTGTATTTCTACTGACTACTAAGGAAGGTTATGGGTTGTCTTTATGTCGGTGTACATATATATGTATATATACATATATATATATATATATATATATAAATCTGGTTCAGTATCGACTTTAGTACGAAACAAGGGGTCCGGATGTGTTTTTAGATATTAATATATATTTCTATATTGATTATATGGAAGACCTTTCAGCCATATAGGTGTTTATGAGTGGTGACTGATTATAGTATCTACATACATACCTAAGTGCAATAGTGTTTTTTTAAAGAAATTCTAGTCAAAGTCTAATCTAGCCAAGATTTAAATTAATCGGTCTTATTATTTATCTCGGATACTCCAACTCGTATTTATAGATATACGTATAAAAATACGTCATACAAATTTGTAAATAACACTGTGTTAATTAACAGTAAGTAGTTAGGCACTTAGGTAAATGATTAGCAATATTACAGTCGTCAGAACTAATCGTTTCACTAACACGCAAATATTCCTTATTTTCTTTAAATATTACTTCAAGGAGATTTTCATTGTTATGAAGGTATTATATTTATGCATCTAATAGGGTTACTCATGAGCTTTCAGTATATTTTATAAATACAAAGATTCCATGGTAAAATAATCACAAGTAATGTCCGAATTAACATACCTGAGCTTCAGCGATTTTGTTTTAATGGGTACCATCTGTGTACAGAATCAGTGTTTTAATTATCAAAACGAGAACGCTAAGGTAAGTAATTAAATATATACTAGCTGCTGCAATTATTGTTTCCTATATGTTAGTTCTGTGTCTGACTTATGTCCATTCCAAATTTCATCCAAATCCAGTAAGCCGCTTATGGAACTATTCGCATGTAAGTTATAGTTTTCATAGTCATTCGCAAAATATATAAAAACGGTTATGGCATTGAAATGAAATGAAATGAAATGAAATATTTATTCAGCACTTGGGTATTAACATACACTTGTACTTGTCAAGGTCACAATGCAGTACATAAACATAGTGGATAGTAAAAAGTTACAAAAAAAATAATAATTTGTCAGTCCGTGCGGTTTGTTTTATCGCATATATTTTCTGAAATCCTTAAATAAATAACAATTTACTAATCTATGATTTTGAAATTTAGTTCTACTATATTAAAATTAAAGAATTGAAGACTAAAGCAAAAGACGAAATTCTAAGTGAGGGTGTGATGTCAAAGCTTACACTATTCATTCAGGCTCAGATACAGTAACCGCGGAATCTATTTGCAAATTGTTTTTGGTAGCGAAAGTGACAAGGCTTTCTTTAATAAGTCTTTAGGCGGGCGTGTTAGATGCACCAGTATCTAGAGTAGTTTATTTATTGTACAGATCTTGGGACAATAAGGAACAACTTTCGTGCCTTTAAGCGTTATTGCTTTAGGTACCTACTATTCGGATCAAATATCCTTAAAATTTTAAAGACTTTCGTTTTATGTAGCTATGTGTCTCTAGCCTCGTTATTTAGTACTGACTTCGGCTTTGCTCTGGCGGGATCTGATACTTATTTTTTTTTATAAGGCAAGAGTAATATCTAAGCATGCTACCCGCAAAAAGTGTCTGTGGGTGGGTATGTCGGACTCGCACCGACTGAACCTAACCTGCCGTGGACTTTTCTTGGCGCCTGATGTGGGGAGCCTCGGGAACGCGGGAAAGGTGTCCCAGATTTGGGAAACGTGCCCTGGGAGGGCTCTGGATTGCACTCCCCTATTGCCGACTCCTGCACAGTTCGGCACAGCGACTGCGTCACAAACAGATGCTGTTTTCCCGGAGGGGATCTGATACTACTTACTACTATTAACTCCTTGTTTCATTCAACTCAATTTATTGCGGGATCCATAAAAACGTCAAATGGCTTAAACTGACTTTGATGAACGGACATGCCTCAGCCTCACTGCCGTGTCATTTTATTGTGTGCCGCTTTAGATCCTGGCTGACAACAGGTGGCTGCAGTGGTAGGTAAGAGGGATGGACGAATGTCAATGAAAACAAGACCAAAGACCAAACCACTGTAAGCTTAGGTTAGCTACAAAAAGTTTAAAGGTGACAGATATTAGGTGGCGGCTGCATTATGTATGTGAATATACATAGTTAGGTACTGACATACTGAGTATTATAAAGGTGTGACTAAATTGGAAAACCGATGTGCACATGCAAAATAAATCCAGAGTAATACAAATATATTATATAGTACAATGCACTGGCAACTATTAACCAATAAGGAAAAGAAAACAATTGCATTAAAATTAAACGGTACCTATTTACAAAGTTATACATAACTTGGATAAATCATACAATGATTAATTTCCCATGATGTATGTTCTGACGTGAGCAGCAACACAATAATTCTTGTACGCTTCGACGTCAGTATGTGTATCTCCTTTTACCGTCATAAGAAATGTCATAAGAAATCCCATAGAATTTCTCATATGTTTCGTACTATTTGGATTTACGGTTAAAGATTCTTTATTTCTCTTAAGAATATGTACATTCACTTGAAGAGAAATTAAATACTTAACTGACGACTGTCTACCCTACTGCGATCGCCAACCCACCTGCCAAGCGTGGCGATTATGGCATATCCTCCCAAATGATGGACACAACAAAACCGCGGCCCCCAGTCCCCGGCAGCCCTGCTATTCCCAGCCGTGGTAACAGCCTTGGTTACGGCAGGGCAGGGGGTGCTAAGAATCCCCGGCAGAGTCCGTGTTACCAAAACCGACGACCTCTGGCCCTGGCAACGTATAACACACGTACACTGCGGTCCGACGAGAAGATAACAGAACTGGAAGAAGAATTGAGCAGGTTACGTTGGGATATTGTAGGATTATCTGAAGTCCGAAGAGAGGGGGAGGATTCGATAATACTTAAATCCGGAAACCTGCTCTATTACCGGGAGGGTGACCAACTATCCCAAGGTGGTGTCGGGTTCATAGTCCACAAGTCCCTCGTGAACAACTTAGTGAAAATCGAGAGTGTGTCGACGAGGGTTGCGTACCTTATACTCAGAATCTCCAAGCGGTATTCGTTGAAGGTTATACAGGTATACGCGCCCACTTCGACACACTCCGATGATGCAGTCGAGGTTATGTATGAGGACATCTCCAGAGCCATACATACCTCTAACAGCTATTTCACTGTGGTCATGGGGGACTTTAACGCGAAGCTGGGCAAACGATTCGGTAATGAGCTGAGAGTGGGGCAATTCGGAACTGGAGATCGGAACCCCCGGGGCCAGATCCTGGCCGACTTCATGGAGAAGGAGGGACTCTTTATGATGAATTCCTTCTTCAGGAAGCAGGATCACCGCAAATGGACCTGGGTGAGTCCCGATGGTAAAACTAAAAATGAGATAGACTTTATCTTGTCGACGAGACGACAGATGTTCAATGATGTCTCCGTGATTAATGTGGTTAAAACCGGGAGCGATCACAGACTGGTCAGAGGCTCATTGAACCTTAATGTCAAACTCCAGAGATCCCGACTGATAAAGTCTACGCTCCGACCTTTACCTATCCACGTCCAAAACCCCGAACCATTTCAGCTCGAACTGCAAAACCGTTTCGAATGCCTAGCAGACTGCGAGGAAGTGGACTCATACTATGACAGGCTCGTAGAAGCCGTCCATGCTGCTGGGTCTAAGGTCTTCAAGGCCCGTCGTACAAACAGAACTAAAAAGATCTCTGACTTTACCCTGCAACTTATGGAAGAAAGACGGAAAATGGTTTTGACATCCTCAGATGATGCTACCAGATATCGGCAGGTCAACAGACAGATCTCAAAGTCTTTGACTCGCGACACGCGTCAATTTAATACAAATAGTATTAAAGAGGCCATCGACCGGAACGAAGGCTCCAAAGTGTTCGCTAGAGCTCTGTCTGTTGGACAGAGCCAACTGACGAAGCTGAAGACTGAGGATGGTAGAATCGTCACGTCTAAACCTGAGTTGCTGGGAGAGATCGAGAAGTTCTACGGTCAGTTATATACGACAGCAAAGCCACCTGTCAAAAGTCATGCCTCAGATCCCAGAGCACGACTAACCCGACATTACACCGAAGACATCCTGGACGTCAGCCTGTACGAGATTAGAATAGCTCTCAGACAACTCAAAAACAACAAAGCGCCTGGTGATGATGGAGTTACAGCTGAGCTTCTGAAGGCGGGTCACCAATCCTACGGGCCCTTCAGAAGTTATTTAACTCCGTCATACTGGATCGTCAAACGCCACAAGCATGGCACAGAAGTGTGGTGGTGCTCTTCTTCAAAAAGGGTGACAAAACCCTATTGAATGTTTACAAGTTGTTTTCGAGGGTCGTTACGAACCGTCTCGCGCGCAGGTTTGACGACTTCCAGCCTCCCGAACAAGCCGGTTTCCGAAAAGGCTTTAGCACCATAGACCACATACATACGCTGCGGCAAGTTATACAGAAGACCGAAGAGTATAACAAGCCACGTTTGTGGACTATGAGAAAGCCTTTGATTCTATCGAAACATGGGCCGTGCTGAGGTCTCTCATAAGGTGCCAAATCGACTACCGGTAAATCGAGGTGATAAAGTGCTTGTATGAAAACGCCACTATGTCAGTGCGACTCCAGGACCAGAACTCGAAACCTATCTACTTGCAGCGAGGCGTGAGACAGGGAGATGTTATATCTCCGAAACTGTTCACCGCTGCATTGGAAGATGTCTTCAAGATTCTGGACTGGAAAGGCTTTGGCATCAATGTCAATGGCGAGTACATCACTCACCTTCGATTTGCCGATGATATAGTAGTCATGGCTGAGACCACGGAAGACCTCGGTACAATGCTCGATGACCTTAGCAGAGTCTCTCAACAAGTGGGTCTGAAAATGAACATGGATAAGACGAAAATCATGTCAAACGTCCATGTTGCACCCACTCAATTGAAAGTTGGTGACTCTGCACTCGAAGTTGTAGAGAACTATATTTACCTAGGACAGACCATCCAACTAGGTAGGTCCAACTTCGAGAAGGAGGTCAATCGTAGAATCCAACTCGGCTGGGCAGCGTTCGGGAAGCTACGTAACATCTTCTCGTCTAAAATACCGCAGTGTCACAAGTCGAAAGTCTTCGACCAGTGTGTGTTGCCAGTGATGACTTATGGAACAGAGACGTGGTCGCTCACTATGGGCCTTATCAGGCGGCTCAAGGTCACCCAAAGAGCAATGGAGAGGGCTATGCTCGGAGTTTCCCTGCGGGATCGTATCAGAAATGTCGAAATCCGCAGGCGAACCAAAGTCACCGACATAGCCCGAAGAATTGCAAAACTGAAGTGGCAGTGGGCGGGGCACATAGCTCGTAGAACCGATGGCCGTTGGGGCAGAAAGGTTCTTGAGTGGCGACCACGAACCGGAAGACGCAACGTGGGCAGGCCCCTACAAGATGGACCGATGATCTTGTGCGGGTTGCTGGAAACAGCTGGATGCGAATAGCGCAAGACCGGCAATTGTGGAGATCTTTGGGGGAGGCTTTTGTCCAGCAGTGGACGTCTTTCGGCTGATATGATAACGACGGACGCCGAGCGTGGGCTACTTACCAATACTAAACTAAACAACACAAATAAACACCTATTTTACAAATAACAGAAATACACAAATTCCATACATCCATGCCGACTAGATTATAATTTTTTTTTTAATTTTAATACGTAATTAAGCCTAAACATAATCTCCTTGACAATAACTCAATAAAAGCTAGCTAAATATCATGACTATTATAAAATAAATTTTATGTACAAATGTTTTAACGATCCGTGTACCTAAATATAGATGTACGTAGTAATATACTACAGTAACAAATATGTTCTGACTATTTACAAGCGCTTGTTTAAAGTCTACGTGAATAAAAACCTTTTTTATTTGTTTAAGGTGTGCAAACGGCCCATTAAATAGATCAATTTAAAAATAATTGTGAAAGGCGTATTTATGTCTTGCCTCCTCAAACAAATTGCAAGTTAGGCGTTCTTCAGTGTCATGGATTGTGTACCTACATATTTCGTGTTACACCATCTATATGAGGATAGCCGCCATGTTTAAAAATAATAAATGAATGAAAATATAATAATATTTAATAATAAAAACTATGATTAAATAAGTATGCATAAATTTGATTATTAAATTTAAATAAATTGTTGTATATAGATAGAATAAAAGAAACAATTTGCTGAACCAATAAAAGAATACTAATTTTAATTACGAATGTTGTGGAAATTCTATGATTTATGTATATGTAGGTACGCACAGGGAAATCCTTATTTTACGTTATAAATACGTAATTTATTACCTGATAGCTAGTTTATTAACTAAATAATGTAAATAGAGTTATCGCTTGCTGTAGAATCCAACAAAAATATATCTTTATAGCTCCTCACGTTTCAGTCATCTCGGCGGCTTATCTCAACGGAGAAAAGCCATATTACACAGGACATATACTAGGTGTAACAAAAGTAGTAGCCGTCACTTAAGGAGCTTAATTTTCCTATGAAACTGAACAACGTGTAGCACATCAACATGCAAAATACACAAAAAAATAATAATGTCCTCCTCCTAGCCGAAATTCGGCCACGGCGGCCAGTCTCAACAGAGAATAGCCATCTGCGTGGGACATATTATGGTGCTCAAGTGCACACAAGAGCACTTTCTATTGCATCACTCTCATGATCCGATGGGACGCATGACACGACCGGAAAGAGCTCAGGTACAGGAACGACGGCTTTACGTGCTCTCCGAGGCAAGGGGTATAATACCGCCAAATCCCAGACTTCGGGCTAATGATGAGAATTTTTTCTTTTTACAGAAAAGTCCCAAAATCACTTTTGGATATGAACTCGGGACCTCGTTATCTGTGGGTGAACACGCTAACGCTAGATTTACTAAAAAATATATCAACGCCCCATACAAGAATATGCTGTGTGGTGACGGCATAGAATATCATCACCCCACCTCATCCCGTGGGGGGCGTAGAAATCATCTGAGGGAATACCTACCAGAGAACCGGCAGTAGCGTTTTTCTGTGAACTATGACCATCAAACTGCGATCGCCAACCAGTCTGCCAAGTGTGGTGATTATGGCATATCCTCCATTCTTGGGCTTTTGTCCAGCAGTGGACGTACTTTGGCTGACATGATGATGATGATCACAAGAATATCGATCAGCTGATGTATTTAATATGGGGCACCAACGACTATTTTTTCGTGTTTCTTACATTGGTTTTGCTAAAGTATTTCAGTTTCATGGGTAGATAGTCTTTAAGTTACGTCCACTAAGTGGTTCCGAAGATTTATTACTCCGTCAAAATACGGGGAAGTAACGCATAAAAATATCGATTCCTTCTGTAAAAGGAGCGATACACATAGGTAAAGTAAATACTAGATATAAGAAGAATTATTAAAGCCAAATTGTGTAGCAGGGAATATTACTTACAAAATTTCTGATTATTTAAGTGATAAAAGTGCTTGGGATTGAGTTGTTCTGAGTCAACACACATGATTGTAATTAATCTTAAGTATATTTTATTTTAAAACAGGATTTCTACTGAGTTTTCTGGCAGTGTTTCTCAGTAGCTGCCACGTCATGCACTGCACGGTAGGGTAAAAAAATATGACGATTCCACATAAATGTAATGTTTTTACGGAATAAATGATTTTGACTTTGACTAAAATAAAAGTGACATGGCTTTGACTGTGCATAAAGTGATTTGTAAGGTAATATAAGAGACCTTTTTTAAGTAAACTCGGAAGATTTTATTTACTGTACATAATAGTAGCTAAATTCATATTACTATTTATATAATACCAATATAACAATTTAGGTTTTAAATAATATTTACAATATACAACATGTAACTTAATTAACGCACACTCTGAAAATAGTTTGTTCAGAATCGATTACTGAATCGATTCATATCATTATTAATATCGGTAATTTTTATCCCAAAAATAATTTAAACTACGGAAATTATGCTTAGGTATATTAACCCTGTACAGTCAAAACAAATTTAAATGGACCGTAAGTCAAAGTAATAAGACTTTTAAAATCGCAGTTTTATATGTATTCATACAAATTCTATAATTCAATACAAAATAAAGAAAATAAGCTTTATTCCAAGAAACTAATTTACTAAATAACAATGCATATACATGTTAAATTATAAACTCAGTGTATGTATTATGATGACAATATAATATTCTAATTGGGGTATTTGAGGGTGTGAATTAATTACGTTACATGTTGTATATACTAAACCCTAAGTCTAGAGTAATGTAAAAGTCTCCTTGAGCGTCGAAAAAAATTTCGGCATCGCTGTCTTTGAGCATCGTAGCCAGAATGCTGGCAACATTGCCACGCTGGATGGCAATACTTAAACTCTGTCTTAAAATTGGGTAGCTCTCTGGTCGCATGTAGCGTCGACCAAGCGTTTAGATATTCAAATAAATATATTTCACACTATTAGGGGGTGTGTATTAAAAATATGTACGTTAATATATATATGGGCACCTTACCTGGAAACCTCAAGCATAGCTTACACAAATAGTAGAAGACACTAAAGGAGTAAATAGAGAATTTGATTTTACTACTTAAGCGTTTTACTAGTGACTACCCTCTCCCCATTTCTGGGAAAAATAACATATTTATCCTTTTCGTCACCTAAATCGTTAACGTCAATGTTTGAGTGCGTAATATTTGTGTATTGTTTAACAAAAGCGTCATATTCGTAGAGAAAAATAGGGTAACCCACTTCAAATTCGTATTACAAATGCATGTAAAGTGATGACGGAAGGATGTACCTACTCGAGAGAATGCGGGACAAAACCATTCTGAAAGTACTCACTTCAGAATGGTTTTGTCCCGCAATAATCTATACTAATATTATATTGTGAGTTTTTGATCTCTGGATCTACTAAACCGATTTTCAAAATTAATTCACCAATAGAAAGCTACGTTATTGTGAAGTATCATAGGCTATATATCATATAACCCGAAGTATTACGCGGGACAAACGGGCAGGGACAAAACATTTTTATAACGCGGAACGAAGTCCGCGGGCATTGCTAGAAGATAGATAAGTACATATAGAAGTAGATAGATAAGTACTTTTAACGGCTTACAAACCAAGAAGCATAGATTTTTTGATGACTGCTTCTTGGTGTAGCGGGAGCATGTTCAACCACAAATAGGTTGAGTTCAAATCCCGGATCGCACAAAATATACATATAAAGATTTTTCTAGAAAGAGAATCTCAGTATTAGTACGTATTTTGAAGGTTACCGGCCGACTCCGTGCTTAACAAAGCACGTTAAGACGTCGATCCTATACCTGACCTCTTTCCAGCCGTGTCGGCTAACCCGTACATTCAATTCAATAGAGCGAGAGAATAGAGAGTGCAACTGTGTTTGCACTTTAATATGTCCTGTGCTGATAGTTACACGCTGGTCGCTATGCAGGACCTTTATTATACAGAAATATTTCTTGTATCTTTTACACATTTTTAATAAAATTATATCAACAAGATATGCTAGAGCATATTATTCTGTTTCATTTTAATATAAAATAAAGGCTCTACCAGACAAGGATACACGTGAAACACCGGACAAATTTGTCTTTCCCAGTTTTCTGTACCTGGCCACAGAATTGAACGCGGAATCTAGCTATATGTAGCGAGGTGCCTAAAAAGCTAGCGACCTAAATATTTATGATCCACATAAATTATTATTTTGGAAGGATTTTTCCCCAAGATAGATTAAATGCCTAATTAATCTCTCTTGGGGAAAAATCATTTGATATGTCCCCAGGAACCTTCCTGGGGACAAATCCTTCCGAAATGATAATTTAAGTGGATCATAAATTTTGTGTAATGTTAATGTTTTCGACAGAGACCTCCGTAGATAAAATAAAACAGTCACACAACAACATCATTAAAATAAACTAGAAAGCTAATCGTAACTTGTACGGTAAGAAGGTAAATTGGATAATTTTCCTTAAAATAACAATTATTCTAAGCAGCTGTTTGTTTTGACTTTATATTGAGGATGGGAACTGCTGAATAAATTTATTATCTCGATTCTTTGGGATGAATAACAAGTAGCTAGTCGCTATTCAACACCAAAGTACAAAATAGCAAGTTTTAATTTGCTATTTTGTACTTTGGTGTATTTTTATTCGTTATATTCAAATGAATATAACGCGAATAAAAATCATTACAAGACACAAAAAGAAAAAAACTTGTGTGTACTTATGTACACGCGTTAGAAGTTATACTTCTTAATATACAACTTGAACATAGTTATCAATTTTCATACCACCTAGAACTAATTTTTACGATGCGCGCGCACGATGCGCGCGCATCGTAAAAATTCACTCTCATACCACCTAGAACTAACTTCATGCTGTTAAATTTTTTGGTGTCGGTGTGCGCGCGCATCGTAAAAATTCACTCTCATCATTTTTCTCCATCGCGCCAAAAGAAGTATTGAAGAAGTAGTGAATTTTTACGATGCGCGCGCACGATGCGCGCGCATCGTAAAAATTCACTCTCATACCACCTAGAACTAACTTCATGCTGTTAAATTTTTTGGTGTCGGTGTGCGCGCGCATCGTAAAAATTCACTCTCATCATTTTTCTCCATCGCGCCAAAAGAAGTATAACTTCAAAATATGGATAACATAATAGCTAATAGCTGGATTTGAAAACGATTCAGTTTAGAGTAGGTACACAGATTTTTGCAATATGATTATGACGAATTCCGTAATGTATAACTGTCGTCGTTATGCGTAATACATATTTATCAATTTCACATATTTACTTACATTATTCGATAAAAAACTGCAAGCATTATCGTATATTAGAAAAATGGGTCTCTCAGTTGTAATTTACTTTGTTTTCTAAATTGTAATTTAAAATTCTAAAATGCCCGTTTTATTCCTTAGGATTAGAGTTAATATTAATTAAATTTCTTTGTCACTAAAGTAGATTGTACTCACATGAAGTACAATCTACTTTACTGTACATGTGTAAATTATTCACACTTCTATAGAAAAATGTATTGCAGGATATATAACTGTCACCCAATTTTTTATTATATTACTATTTTTGTCGATGGTGTGATTGATTTTCTCTTATAAGTTGTTTTGTCACATAAAACCTTATAGTCTACGAGACGTGGAAGATCGTCTTTCACCGTCTGATAACCAGATGAGACGTATTTTTTATCAAATATTTTTTATAAACAAATATGCCTATAATTGCTTGCCTATCGAAAAGTGCTCATGGCTATTTTTAATTAAATTAACTTTTATCGATTTTTTTTCATCACCTTCATACTTTTGATAACCAAATAAAATTTATTTCACTGATAGTTTTTAATACACAGAATATGCCTAGGTATGCTTGCCTACTCATTTCAGTGTAAAACTACCTGGCAAGCAGGTGTCATATAAACTTGCCTGCGAAAAATCGTACTTAAAGTACTGTTGCCAGGCTAAAAACTTTTAGAGTTATAGCCAGTTTTATTTTAAGGTTACTTTTGGTAATCTGTGGGTCAACCCCATGACCGTGGAAACATTGCAGTTCGAAAATCACTCTTACTGCCTAAGTAATAAAGATACTGTAAATATGAAAGTGTGTCTACTGATGTGGCAAATTATTTATTTTCGTTTATTGCATAGCTGTAAGTATGTATAGCGTAAAATAATATAAAAATTGAGATCAAAATTAGTTGTAATAAATTGGAGTTTAAAATTACAGACAAGTGTAAATAAATGCTGTCTCTGTCACTCACATGTGCACGAGCATGCGCACTCGGATACGTTCGGTCAGGTAGCGAGCAGCTGCTATGTTGTGTCCTGCTCTAGCACACGGACCTCAGACGCTCTACTTTCTCTGTCGCACCTATCAAGTGGCTAAAACTCTAAAAGTTTTTAGCCTGGCAACAGTACTTTAAGTACGATTTTTCGCAGGCAAGTTTATATGACTAATTTTGAAATAAAATAATCTAACATTTGAGATAACTTTAGATAAGTTAGCAGATCGATGGAGTCACCTCTTTCGACTTACCTGTTTACACCTGCTTGCCAGGTAGGTAGTTATACACTGAAATGAGTAGGCAAGCATACCTAGGCATATTCTGTGTATTAAGAACTATCAGTGAAATAAATTTTATTTGGTTATCAAAAGTATGAATCTAAAAAATCGATAAAAGTTAATTTAATTAAAAATAGCCATGAGCACTTTTCGATAGGCAAGCAATTATAGGCGTATTTGTTTATAAAAAATATTTGATAAAAAATACGTCTCATCTGGTTATCAGATCGGTGAAGGACGATCTTCCACGTCTCTCCTACTATTATAAGTCGTAACGACTCTTGCTCCCTTTAAAGGAAGTCACTCTATATTTTATATCAGTGACCATTAAAGCGATCACTAATAAGACTAAAGGATACAGTCACATCTTGGCAACCTTTGAATCACTCACATTTTTATCTCAATCAACCAGGATTGAGAGAATCAAGAGTGTGGTAGTTTGTAGTTTGACTTTTATATGAAATGGCCTTATATGCAACTTTCAAATCAAATGTACACAATAGATATATTGTGATTTATTTTTTCTCTTATAAATACTTTCCGTTATAAAGTCTCGTATGGAATATAATAATGTAGGTATAGTACATATGTGCTTTATTATACATATAGTATATATGTATAATAAAGAATTATTAATGAATTTCTTAGAAGAAATTTTAAGGTAAAATTTCATCATTTCGGCCGAATGATGTTCACTGCTGGACAAGAGCTGGCAACTACTTGCCTTTTATGCCGCAGGTCGTGGGGTCGATTCCCAACCAGGACACATATTTTTATGCATAAACTTGTTTGTTATGTTCCAGGATATTATTATTATTATATTTTATGTGAATTATACTTAATCTTGAGCCGTCTATCGGAAAAAGAATCTCCGTATATACCTACCTTGACAGTATTAAAAGTATTAAAACGGACCACAAATAAAGCCCTACAGTAAAAGCAAAATTACCTTAAATAATGTTATAAACGTTTAATATCATGACATATGAAAATAGTTTTCAAAATTTACTCAGGTGGTTTTGGTTTATGATACTTTTAGAATAAATAATATATAATATATATAATAAAGAAATATCTAGTATCTATCTAATGTGAGTCAAAACTATCAAAAAAATCCTTACTAATATTATAAATGCGAAAGTAAATCTGTCTGTATGTGTGTCTGTCTGTCGCACTTTGACGGTAAAACTACTAAAGTGATTTAAATAAAATTTGGTATACGGATAGTCTAAAGCATGAGAAAGGACATAGGCAATTTTTTAATGCGAAACAATAGTTGTAAAGTGTTTAAAGGGGGACGAAACCGTAGTAACGTTATTTTTTGAAGTAGAAGCTTGAACTTATGGTTTAGGCTGTTGATTCGATATAAATAAATATGAGGTTCGAAGTTTGTAAAATTTTTACCCTTAAGGGCGTAAAATAACAATAGGGAATAGGGATGAAAATTTGTATATAGACGAAATATTAGAGATTTTCTGGCGTAATATTTACAGGGTCATTACAAATTGTGCGAACGAAAACACGGGCACAGCTAGTTTATCATAATCGGTTCAGCTGATTAGGAGGAATTCTGTCAAATATGCGGAAGCTGATGGCACATGACCAGTTTCTTGAAACGTCAACTTGAATTTGCGACACTAAACTTACAAGTATTCTTCAGATGATTTTCCTCTTTTGAAACCACCTATAAAATACAGGTAAATTTATTTTCGCCCTTACGCATTGAGATATATTATGCGTAAACAAGAAAATAAGGAAATAAGCTTCAGTTGTGCGTAATTACTCTGTGACGCACCTTATTAGGATTGCTTGGATTTAAAATCAACAGTAACTCTTATTCAGGACCTTCCCAATCTAGGGAAAGCTGTAGGTTAACTGGGGTTAGATTCGGGGGGAACTCTAAGCGAGGACGGCGTTGGCTTGGCCCTGACCTCTCAGCCTCAGCTGGTGATCACACCCTCGTTATAGAATTGCGTCGTTTTTTTTTTCCGTCTTTTTGCAGAAAGGTTCTCGATTGGCAACCATCTATCTACGAATCCAAACCAAATATCGCGAATCGAAACCTAGGGCCAGATCTCAGGAAGGTGAACCGGTGAACATACCCTATTTGTAGATGTCGGTCTTTCTATATCCGTCTTTTTGTAGAAAAGTTCTCGACTGTGGCAGTAGCCACGAATCTAAAAACGCAGCCGCAGCACGATCGCAGGAATGACCGGTGATCTTACAAGGTTCGCTGGATGCGTGCAGCGCAAGAACGGCAGTTGTGGAGGTCTTTGAGATAGGCATTTATCCACCAGTGGATGATTTTAGGGTGATACGATGATGATGATGATTTCAACGGTCCCTCTAAGCCTTGCCATTAGGATGCCCTCAGCGAATCATTACTTAAATTGCTACTTTCTGCGCTCTAAACTTATTCAGTGTCCTTAAAACTATATTATACTTCTTTAATTAAAAAAATGTAGTAGGAAATTACCTTGTTACTTATTTAAGGAGAACATGATAAATAAATGTGATAAGACAAACCGCACGGACATACTGGGTCATAATTATTAATATATGCTTATAACTTACTATTGTATAAGACGTTACTACTTAACTTATAAAAAGAAAAAAAGCTGAGAAAATATACCCCAACGACAAATTTAAATAACCAAATTCGCACAGTAGTATATTTTGCATATAATATATATATATATATATATATATATATATATATATATATATATATATATATATTCTCCCATCTGATCAGATAATTAGTGAAAACTGCACTAAGTACTCTTAGATAAGTAAAGCATTTGCTTTGACTGATGCTCACATTGTCTTTATCTATTTCTACTTATCGGTGATTTTAACGACGAATGAGAATAATCATTTAACTAAATAACTTTATATAATAAAAAGGAGTTAAGTTTTTATTTTATAACTCCTTTTTATAGCCAAAAAGAAATATTGTACTTAATTATTATGAAGCATATTTTTTTAAATTATACCTAGTCTTTTTACACGTTTGATTTATTTTATTTCTTTAAGCTAAAGTATCATATTTTATTTCTTCGTACCTATACTTAGTGATTGTGAGGGAATATAATAGAATTGTCTTTATTGTTCACCTTAAGAATACATATGAGATGAAATATTACATAGACAAGCTAATGAGTAGAGGGTTCTATTGGAAACTTTTAACGAAGCCCTTATCTTGTCGGTGAATTATCTATTTGAAAACCACAGACGAGTGAGATTTGTAGAATAGTATGCTGCCCTCAGATCGAAAATACATAATTTGTCGTTCACTTACATTTGTATATCCACACTATTTATACAACGAACCGTATACATAATATATATATACTCGTGAGAGAGCCTTCTAGTCGCCACTTTATTATCGCTTAACATTGTACAAACAAAAATAAAATAAAAAATGGCACATGATAACCGTGCAAGTTACAAATCAGCATTTAACTGTTGTCTTATGTAAAATGTACATAAAAATAAAATAGCATTTATTATCGTATAAAAATGTGGAAAAATTTAGTTATAAAACAATATAAATAACAATTCTAATTCGGCTCAGATCGGCTTTTTACGAAAATTTATTGTTGTAAATGCTCTCTACCTTTTACTTTGTATAGGTATATCCTACTAAAATTATAAATGAGACAGTTTGTGAGAGTGGATATATGGATGTTGGTTACTCATTCACGCAAAAACTGCTCAACGGATTTTAATGAAACTTATTAGTTCTGTAGCTTGTTTATCTGAATAGCACTTAGGGTATAATTTATACAGATTAACGTGGGGGAAACCGCAGGGCACAGCTAGTTATAAATAGTAAAAAGTAAAAGAATGCTGGCATTTCTATCGTTTACTCCACCAAACTAACTTAAACGTTATTTGAACTCTCTCTAATATATATGTCTCGTATGAAAATAACAAGTTTAGAATTACCATTTGCGCAATAAAATTATACTCACTAAGCACATAATTAGTCGACAGGTCCTAACGTGCCGCTTATTTATAAGTAATTTTTGGGCGTCCAAACTAAAATAGCCACAACTAAAGATCGGTCCTCTTCATAACAACTAAATATATTAGAAAGAAAAAAATAAGTCGGTTTTTTGTTGTGGTAGTGGCAGTGGGCAGGGCACATAGCTCGTAGAGCCGTTCGGGCAGAAAGGTTCTTGAGTGGCGACAACGAACCGGAAGACGTAGCGTGGCACTGGACAGGCCCCCTACAATATAGGCCGATGATCTCGTAAGGGTCTCTGGAAGTCGTCGGATGCGGATAGCGTAAGACTGGCAATTGTAGAGATCTTTGGGGGAGGTCTTGGTCCAGGGCATCTCTCGGCTGATATGATGATTTTGTTGTTATGGACGGACTGCGAGCTTAGTTGCTTAATATCGCTGATCGTTTACGGACCGGTGGTGGTATCTGGCTGAGAGTGCTTCATTCTTCCTGTAAAAAACATATTAAAAATGGGTTTACAAATGTCACAGTCTTCGGCGTAACAAAACAAAAAAGAATCAAATTCACAATTATTCTTCTTTTTGAAATCGATTCAAATGGAGAATATTTCTTAATTAATTTACATCACACAACTCCAATTTTAATTAATAATTAAAACAACTAAGTAGGTAAATGGAAGGAAGGGACATTACAATAATTAGAAAAGGATATAATTAATAATAATATTGACGCATCATAGAATATCTAAAACTAGTTTTAGAACCAATTTAAAAGAGAAATTAACATTCTTAATTTATACGTTTTAACATTTTGGGAACTTGTTTTTACTAAAAATGCACCTATGGCCAGATGCTCACACAGATCCTAAGTGTTGGTTAAGTACTCTCGTGATCCGTCAGTAACTCCAATCCTTTGCTCTTTGGGTGACGTTTTGCATTCTTATGAGGCCCATAGGAAAAGAACCACGTCTCTGTTCGTTCTTTAATTTCGAGAAAAATTTAATCTTTATGTAAAATACAATACAACAAGGTTTTTGATAATGATAAAGAACTAAACTAACAATTTACCTAAATAAGTTTAGTTGAAATTTTGCGAAACTGTTTTTTTTTTCTACCGAGCGAAAGAAGTTGAATCGTGTTTTGGGATCAATGATGTTCTTCAAAATATAGTTAAACAAGGTGAACTTCGTAGAATTGCTTTATAACTTGCAGAAAACCACCAATTTGGCCGATGTGCACCTTGCCATCAACTACTCATGTCAACAACTCTTGACTACCTTAGCGTGAGAGTTGTTCAAGCGAGCCGTCCACTGCCTATACCATAGGGTAAAATAAACTAAATAACAGATACGTTTTTGTGAAGTGAACATGTCGTATTTTATATAAAAGACAATTTATGAATAAAAGAGTTGTCGACTGAATTTTGCTTACTTTTACATAAACTACAACAGCGGTTGTAGTTTATATAAAAAAAAGACATATGTTTGATTTTTGTTAAAAGAAAATGTAACAACTATTTTTAATATTCTTTTTAGGGGGGAGATGTCGTATGTAGGTTTTTAGTTCAACTCAACGTTAACTCCATTAGTTGGCAAATAGACTTTACTTATTAATATAACAGAACACAATAATTGTCCTATAAAAGATCTAAGTACTTGCTAGCGCTGAATTTCGACTCTTTATTGAGTTGGTTAAGTATTTAAAACTATCCTTATACGAAATCTCTCAGTTTTCACATTTTTAACGTTAACAATACCCTCCACAACAGGACAACTTCATAATACCAATTGGGTAATGTCGGACGCTTGTGTGGTTCCATACAATGTGTTACCCCACCCTCTTGTCATAACAATGCTTTGACATTCTGCGGTGGAACTCCCATTATGCCTTTGGGCTAAGTTGTATAAATATATTCCCGTCTGCCTCGGTGGTCCAGCGGTAGCTAACCGCAGATAATGGACTATTTTGAGTTCGAATCCCGGGTCAGGGTAAAAAGAGTGATTGGAATGTTTCTCGCAAGTTAGCGTCGGTGTTCGGCCTTTATATCTTTATATTATCTGTGAGTGTTCCATCTTTGTTCCTCCCAAAGGTAGAAAATTACGACTTTAGGTATTCAATGAAGAATTAGGTTAAACAGATATTCCCAAACTGTTGTATTATTAAATTACTCTGCGGATGTTGATCGGTTTCACCAGCTTAATAAATAATAGATTGTGTGCTATTCGGATATATTATATAAGCTATATTACTAGAAATTTTCATCAAAATCCATTCTGTATTTTTGCGTCAATAGTTTTGAGTGAGGGTTTTACTTTAAATATTTTTTTTTAATATTGATTATTAAAAAAATATTACATTTTTAGATTATTAATAAATATTAAAAATTGAGGGAAATGTTTTCGTATGTGATTTCTTAAATTTAATAAACTATTTTTCTATTTTTATGTAGATATTAAAAATTTACATAATTATACAGTTGGAATCTCTGGCTAAATCCGAGAAAAAAAGTAGTAAACATCAAGTATAGGTTGGCGGATGTTAACAATGCAAAAATATGGTGGAAGTACCTACTGGATAAGAATTATGAATAATATATTTCTGTCTTAAATATGCAAATAACTCTTTAGCAAAGAGTTCTAGCGTCATTAAATCTCTGGTAAAGGTGTATAAAAATAAATTACCCACAAATATTATATTTAATTATATCCTGGGACATTCCTGGGACATTATTTACACACGGCCATCTGATCCCAAACTAAGCAGAGCTTGTACTATGGAAACCAGATAACTGACATATACTACTTTTCTTTTGTAAATACATACTTATATAGATATATACACCCAGACTCAGGACAAACAGATCTGTTCATGCACACAAATATCTGTCCTGGGTGGGAATCGAACCCACGACCTCCGGCATAAAAAGCAAGCATTTTCCAACCACGCCAGCTGGCCCGTCAAATATTTTAGTATTATAGGGCCGTTATGTATAGAATACAATTTTAGTTTGAAAGAAAATGGTCGGAACTGATCTCACCTTTAATAAAGTTATCTGGAAAAAAAATGTACCTAATTAATATTTTTTTTACATTCAATGGGATAAAAGTTTGTCTCGTGTATTTTCTTCTCTAAAACAGATGTAGAAAAGAAAACAAATTCAGATGTTTTTAGTAAATGAACTAAAGGGTTATTTCGCTATTATTTCGGCATGGGGGCGCCCTCGGGTTTCGGGTTTGATCCTCGCACAGTACAACTATTAGGGTGACTCATAAATGGTTGTTCTGAGTCTGAGTAGATCTGTGCCATATTTGTAAAGTTCACCACTATACAAGGTTTTATGTTTTCTAGTACCGTCAGTACTAGAAAACACACACACATACAACTTTTCTTCATTTTAATAAAAACAAGGAAAAAATTAATAAACAAAGTCTATTCGCTGATCGCTGTGAGTCGATAAATAATTTTATATCCATCATGAAAACATTTGTGTCATGAAACAAAAGTGTGAAATTCTTAATCTTATGCATAGTTCCGAAATGATTTCCATTAATTTTCTATTTTAATAGAAAGTTAATGGAACTCATTTGAACAAAGCTAGACTCCAAGTCAATCATTCATTCAAAAATATTTATTAAGAATATTCCACAAGATGAATAAGAGAGCCGCCGTGGAGAATCATGTTATATTACGACCTCTCCTAAACAGATAGCTCAGTTGAGTCGGTAAAAAGTAGATGAATAAATTAGTATTACAGACTCATTTTTGAGTTCTGGGCATAATCCTACGGTACTGATTGATCGAACTATTCAAATAATCAATTCGATTTTAAACTATGTTAACTGTTATTTAACATGTGTTTTGAGGATTTCGATAAGAGAGTACAAACGAGTGCCTCAAACCTATAGTGACTTGATTTTGTTCGTTCCATTTTGAGCTTTTTGTTCATGTTTGTGTTCAGCAGGTTCTAACGAGTCGCTTACTTTTTACTACTACTACGCGCCGAAACTAAATTGACACAAATAAAGATACTCTCCTGTTCATAAAGGCTATGTTAAAAATTTAATTTATTTGCAAATCATCATGTCAGTCTACTGTTGGACGAAGACCTCTTCAAAAGATTTCCAAAATGGAGTTGTATCCATATGAAATAATCGCCACGCTTGGCAGACGGTTTGGCGATCGTAGTAAGATGGTTATGGTACATAGAGAGACGTTACTGCCCGTTCTCTGGGAGAATTCCCCTCGGGTTGACAAACGTCGTTAAACACGTGAAACTGAGCATTAATTTAATTAATCCTAGGGAGAAGTCTGTGAATACAAGTCATCCTAGGGATAAGACTTAACTGCTAAATTTACTGCAGGAACCTGCCTCCTTAATACAGTGTTATTGATTTAATCAAAATTTATAACACACCCATTTTTAAACGCTACAGGATGCCATTACATGCAATGCATTATATCTTTTTTTGTCTAAGAGGGCCACAAACGAGCATGTAGGTCACCTGATGGTAAGTGATCACCGTCACCCATGGACACTCGCAACACCAAAGGAGTCACGGGTACGTTGCCGACCTTTAAGAGTCAACAAACAAGTGTTGCTGCCCCTTCTTCCCACCCCAATGAGCTCTGGCGAACTTAATCACACGTAGAAACACAACATTAAGTTATTAATGTTATTATTAAGGAATGTCTTCTGTAAGGCGGAGGCACTTTCCCAGTCGGGCTGCTCTTAGAGTGAGTCAACACTGTGCTCTACCGCTCGTAGTATATATCAGGTGAAAGACGTCCACTACTGGACAAAGTCCTCCCTAAGCATCTTTACAATTTCCTAACATGTGTTACGCAAAAACAGTGGCTTCCAGCAACCATCATGAGATCATTATTCCATCTTGTAGGGAGCCTACACACTGCGCCGTCGGTTCAACCTATGAGCTATCCTTTGCTTAACTAATAACATTATTATAGTGAATATTAACGTTGGTGTTCGTATGTTTTGTTTTAGTGGAGCCTACACACTGCGTCGTCGGTTCTACCTATGAGCTACCTTTTGCTTAACTAACAACATTATAAGTGTGAATATTAAAGTTGGTTTTCGTGTGTTTTATTTTAGTGGAGCCTACACACTGCGTCGTCGGTCCTACCTATGTGCTATCCTCTGCTTAACTAATAACATTATAATAGTGAATATTAAGATTTTCGTGGGTTTTGTTTTAGTATATTATAATTGTTGGGAATATCTGAGAAACTTCACCGTCTTCAAAATACATCATGGAGACCCGTCGTCTTGGGTATAAAGAAAAATACTAAAGAAAAAAGGCACGCCTTAGAAAATAGTAAGACCAATTTTATGATCAACGATTCTAAGCTATGATATGAATGAATGATTTTGACGGGCCAGTTTGCGTGGTTGGTAAATTCTTGCCTTTCAAGGGTAAATTCCCACCTAGGACCGCTATTTGTGTGCATTCTGTTTCTCCTGTATCTGGGTGTAATTATCTATATATAGATATAAGTATGTATTTACAAAACAAAAGTAGAATATCACTTATCTAATTTCCATAGTACAAGCTCTGCTTAATTTGGGATCAGATGGCCGTGTGTAAATAATAATAATGAAGGATATTTATTATTATTATTATAAAGTTTTGATTGAATTAAATTAACAATTGTACTTATATCTTTTTTTTAAAGTAATCTACGTTTATAGGCCACCGTGATCTAATAATGAATCTGCACAATTTAAAAGATTGTTACTCATAATATTACCGGACACCCTGTATTCTTTGATGCTGTATTGAAATTATCAGTTGTATATTTACTGTTTTTAATTTATCATATTATCACTGATGCGTGTGCTCCACGGTCAACAATAGCTATCTAATTTAAGAGGCTGACAACAGCTAATTCCATCGCTTCCGCCAATCCCGCCAGCATGAACTAACTAGCACGAAAAATATATATACATATATTTTTTTTTAATTATTTATTTGAAACCACAAAGAAGTTAACAATTATCATTAAATAACGCTTAAATTATACAATATTACTTACAGTAAACTCAACATTGCTGGTCACCTAATACATAAAAGAATTACAGATGGTGAGCCTGTGTTATTATTTTATATTCCTATGAACTTATCAAATGAAATGAAATATTCTTTGTAATGTTAAGTGAATATAGATATACGTATTTTCAAATATATGTAAGATATAGTTATATAGATAGATGTAGGTTAATATTTATGTGATGTGTGAGCGTGTAGAATAAACAAAAAACAGTCGAAATATGTAAAAAAAATTACCGACAAATTAATCTAAGGTATAAAAGTTTATCATAAAATGCGCTACATACCTGTAAGACTATCATTTAACTAAAGATGTATTATTTCGCGATTTTTTTGTTGCAACATTATTTTGTTATTTCTGTTAGAGACAAAGTAGTTATATACATACATACATAGACTCACGCCTGTTTCCCAGAGGGGTAGGCAGAGACAACGGACTTGCCTTTGTCACGATCTTCTTCCGCACACCTCTTTCGCCTCATTTACTGTCATTATATTCTTCATACATGCTCGCCGGTTAAGAGTACTTCTGACCTGGCCTTTCTTGAGAACGTCTCCGATTTGGTCAGAGAATGTTCTACGAGGTCTTCCCTTCCGGTTGTACCATTCACACAGGCCAGGTATACTTCTTATTAGTCTTATATAAAATATACATATACTAATAAAAAAAAATGTTCTTTATTCTACCATACCATTGCAGATAAAAACATTAACGAATTATTGGGCAGTTGTTATTATTTTTATTTTCCACACAAGATATAATAAAAACCTTTTTGTACATATTTTTCTCTTAATCAGTATGTCATAATAAGCTATACCTGTTTAAAGAAAACAACCCGCGTTTCTCTCTTATAACGTAGGTATAAGTGAAAGATCTTTTAAAATCAGTAGAACAGTTAAAAAAAAAATTTTAATACAAATAAAATTTAAGTTTTTTTATAATATTACAGTAAATAATATAAAGGTTGAAACAAATATGGTATGACATTATATTTAGTTTATAATAATTAAGTTTAGACAACTTTTAAATTTTTTTAATAACGTCTCTCTTGTATAGTTGGTGAAAAAATTGCGGATACATTAATTCATTCACTCAAACAGTCATTTTTGTATTTACTGTTTTTAATTATCATATACGCGTGTGTTCTTCGGTCAACAACAGCTATCTCAATTAATCGTCCCTACATCTGCGTCAAATTTAGACCGGTGCGACTGGGTGACTTAGCTAGTGATGTAACTATCTCATTATCAAACACAGAATCCTCTATAATCCCTGTTGTAAACGAAATCTTTCGCTCGTTGTGTTAGACTGTTAGCATTATCACTACGTCACCACTCGCGCTATAACCATGTCGGTAATAAACTTGCATTTTATCCTTTACGACGAGTTAATTCGTGTCGTTGTCACACTAATATTTAGAGCTTCTCGTATAAAAAAAGGACGTAACTACAACCTGCGCACGATTCTAAGGCGCGCGCGCCGGGAAAAATCGTTATATCGCATCGACCGCTCGCGCAGAACGTCGGTCAATCGGGAAGTGCTACTGAGCCTTACTGCTATAATTATTTTTTCGAACGATGATTTAAAATCGAACATGCTAACTTCTACTGGAAGTGTCTTTGGAAAAGTTTATCAATGAAGAGATTAAGATGTGGTACATAAATAAGAGTTTGTGTGAAAAAATCTTCAGTAACTATTTAAACTGTGGGGCTGATAGATTAAACATTTTCGTATATCTGATGATACAATTTGTTACACCGCAATGGACAGCATGGATTTTAAAAAGTTTGTGATTGTATGTGACTATTTCGCATTGATTGATATCTAGAAGTTAATATTAAGACAGCTGTGGTAAAAAAGAAGTGTTTGAAGTTAATTTTGAAGAAGTTTGATAAAAAAAAGCTAGTCAAGATGATGTCCAAGAAGCAGTTGACGTGCATGCTTGCGCTGCACATCATGTACTTACTGGTGGGTGCCAGTATATTCTATCACATAGAAAGTCCTTTGGAAGTGGAACAGAGGAAAGAAGACAAATTAGAAAGAATCGAAATACAAAGTAAGTAACTAAACATAAAATTCCAAAATCATGATGTTAAGCGCTGAAATAATTTTAAACTTAACAGGTAAGGTAAAAGGAGATATTCATAGAAAAATGCTTTTCAAATACAATTTATAAGCCAAAGAATTTAATTAATATACAAACTTTAAATCTCGTAACCTACTATTAATATAAAGTACATATATGTAAAACGGAATTTTCTGTATTAAAAATATAAATCTATTACCGATATTTATCCATCGTATCATCCGGAAATCTCTAACAGTGATAGTTTACATAGGTTAAAACTTTTAAACTACTAAATAAACAACCTCTAGGTATATTCTTATAGAGTAGAACTGTTAATAATTTGTATATAAGTGCCCATTCGTTACCGGTAGCCTATCAGATAAGAAAAGAAAAAAACTTTACATCAATGGCACTCAATAATGTAGTCTATTGATTTTATGTCTATCAATCCACTTATAAACAATAACTTATCTAGCCATTCAAATAGTTTTCCAGAATAACAGCTGAGACATATGAACATATATAATTTCATGACAAAATATATAAACATTAAATTATATATTAAAGATCCAAAATTTTGTATTAAAACGACTTTATTTTTAAATTTGCATATATCCCCTTTTTTCCTGTAGAATTAAATGCCTTTATCCCCTTTTTGTCTGTGGAATTTACAAACATGCAATTCATGGAGCATTGGTCATACAAATATTTGTATATGTCTATTACTGCAATTCGACTGCTTTTGACTGCACGTTCGGTGCAGGGGCTAAAAAGGGTGCCTAGCTACAACTTAGACACCCACGTGTTTCGGGTTAATTCCCGCTGGGAACAACTTTTTGTGTGAAACATAATTTTGTTTCTAAGTATGGGTGTGTTTTGTGTCCGTCAATCGCATGTTTAGAGTCCCCGGTAGTACAGGGTTTAAACTACCTAGTGCGGGAGTAGCCTTAAAAAAAACAAAGGTGCCAAGGTAGTAGTCAAGTACTACCTCAACTATTACATCACACGTAGGTATATTCCTATTTTCATTAAAAGTAACCAATTTATCTAAGAAATATCATGACATTACATACGCTAAATACGTTATTAATTCTAACATGAACTTCAAATAAATTAGAATAAATTAAGAATTATCATCGATATTTCGTTTGTGCCTAGACATCTATATATAACACTACGAAAAGTAGGTTGACATCAATGCCATTAATGAAAGGACAACATTACTTGAATTAAAAAAGAAAAACACCTCACAAAAACACCTTAATAGTTTTCTAAATAGTTGACGTCAAAAACTATTACCATTATCTATACATATAATAAAATCGTAGGGAAGTCAAAAGTGTGCATTGAATATTTTTATAAAGGATACTTAAGGATATCGAAACCAAAAATAATATTCAAGCAAAATTTGAAGTAAATCCATGCAGTACTTTTTGAGTTTAGCCCGGACATACGTAAAGACAAACTGACAAAATCTAAAAACTTTTTTGTCTGTTTGTCTGTATGTATGTCCGGGCTAAACTCAAAAAGTAATGCATGGATTTACTTAAAACTTTGCATGAATATTCCTAGGAGGCTATATATTATCACGCTATCACCTACAGCCATCCCCCGTAGGTGATAGCGTGATAATATGATATATAGCGTGCTGTGATAATTTGTAAAATACAACGCGGGTAAATCCGCGGGGCACAGCTAGTATAGAATAAATTTGTAAACTATTTGAATTATCAAGAAAATTGGCTGAAAGATTAAAACAAGGCTATAATATGCATGTACTTATTTCAAATATGGAAGGTAGAATCATCTTCACCGCGTATTTTCTGCTTTGTGTATTCAGGATTATCTCGTTATTAAGGTTAAGATTAGAAATCAGCTGAGCATTTCTATACTAAGTGTTTACTGAGACGTGTACAATTTCACTACTTAGAAATAAATATATAAGATGGCCCTGGGGCTCTACCGGCTAAGGCGCCGAACATCGATTTTTTAAATGGCGTTCAAATAAATAAAGGTTAAAAATTACTTAATCAATCGTTAAATCGGCTTCCAAGAGCATATGTGACGTCAAAAATGGTCCGGAATCGATTGTCAACGTTGAAGCCGAATTAATGATTGACTAAGTCATTTTTAACCTTTATTTATTTTAACGCCATTTAAGAAATCGATGTTCGGTGACGTAGCCGGTAGAGCCCCTGCATAGGTTTGTAAAAATGAGTAATTAATTACTGTTTCGTGAAATTGCGAAAGGTTTGATCGACGCTTCCCGTGATCAGAGAGCTGGCCTTTTTTGGGTCAAACAATCGGCATTTCCATACAGCGTGGCAATGCGGCCAGACTTTTGGGCACTTTGCCTCCCGACGATGCGGAGGAATTATTTAGCTTAGTAATTATATAGTAGTCGTTAATTTAACTGCTATTATTTATAAATTATATTTCGTCGCTGCATCCTCGAGATTTTCATATAACACAGTAGTACACTCTTCAATGTGCTGGACATCGAACACTTTTTTAGAGCTTGCAACATTAAAAAAGACAAAATGGCGCCTCTGCACGCCACGTGGCCGGCTGGAAAAACTTCATTCGCTCTTAGTGTTCGGACCTCGAAACACCAATTCTAGTTATTTTATTTTCAGTAAACAAGTGTTATAATTATATTATAGTGACATTTAATGTGAATTACTGCATTGGCCTCTAAAAATGGGCTAGTTTAAGTGCACGAAGAAGGAATATGAAGAATAATTTGGTGCCGATTGAATCTACGCAAATGCCGAGTGTCAGCAAAAAATGTAAGTACATACTTTCCAGCAAATATGAATATTTTTCGAATTCTTTTTCTATTCGTTATTGATCATGCATATCAAGGTGACCGACTGTTACAACGATACTATCTATTTATTATATTACCAATTATGATTACATTACACACCCTCCTGGCAAACAGGCGAGAGTCTATGTATAATTAGATTTTAGTTTTACTAGCTGAATGTTTTCTGGTATTATTAGGTTATTCTAACCTATTTTACAGTTAGCCATTCTATGGAATAAGACCTACCCTTTGTGTCAGATAGTACAAGCCCTGTTTTTACAACAGGTATGTACCGTTTGTAAAACCCTAATAATTACAATGCCCTGGGGCAATGTTTGGGTTAAAATCATATGGAGTTGTGATGATTTATTATTTACAACCTGATTACTTTACTTACACAACTAACCTAAATATCTGCCTCGTGTTCTCTGAACAATGGGGGCAAATTATAATGGATGCACTCAGCAAGGATAATATAGGACTGAATCCTGAAATAGAAAATTTTCAGTTCCAGGTATTCATTAATGCTATAGAAGTTAGTTTCATTCAACCATTCAAATAGCTTTATTCTAAATAATCTGCAATGTAGTTTCTATTTAGATTAGTAGGTAACAGAAACGTACGCATATAGCCAGAATGCTTTTATTATATTTGATTGACCAAGTACACGTACAACTCAAGTACAAGTCCCGATGTTGATCCCGTCGACTTTTAGCACATGTATTAGTAACATGGGTTACCAGTATAGCGAACATGTGATTGATTTGCTTGTTTTGCAGACATGGTTTTTCCAGTTTAGTTGACTGTGATTGCTGTAAAAAACTTGTGGAAAATATTAGAAATATATTAGTTTTGTTTGATATCAAGTATAACAGAAAATGTTGTTAATTGTTTGTCCATTAATTTAAAATTGTATTAGTAATTTACTACGTAACTAAGTAGCTGTAAATATTCGATCTATTAATTTGAATATTATAAGTTAATAATACAGTATATTATATACATAATAACAATAAATAAATGTCTTGCCATCTCATCCCAGACGGGGCAGAGCCAGTACTATTGCAATAGTGTGGCCAACAGACAACTGATAAATATACATGTTTATTATTAAATACATACAAATTATAGATAAATTGAACCCGGGTACGGAACTAATAATCGCGCTAATCGAACAAATATTTGTCCCGAGTGGGGATCGAACCCACACCAGTAGTATAGTTAGCAGTCAGGAATATTAAAATTAACCATTAGAGGCCAATATTAAAATTAAATTTAAAATTATTGTGTATTTTGACACGGGTACTCGTATTGTTAGATGCATACACATATTTACTTTTATTTAGTATGCTATGTTTAGCAGAGAGATTGGGCTCCCCAGATCTAGACAACAAGTTCAGGCCTACTTTTTAAATGAAAAATGACCTTGATATACTTACTGGAAGAAGGATCGTAACGCTTTCGACGTAAACGTTTACCCCTAATTGGAAATACTTTTTCTCTTGCTTGTTTCCTCCGTTTTTCACCTATTTTGAAATGCTTATGCAAGATAATAACCTGGCAATAGATTTTACTGTCGTTCCTCACTGGCCTAGTGAGACATGAATCCAACATAATAATCTGGCGAAGTCAATAAAGAGGCGTTTTCGTAACAAGCACTCAAAATGGAGACAATTGAATTAATGATTTCATCTCTGTCTCACAACACATTAAAACAATAACGACACAGCGTGTAAAAATTGTGAAAATTAGGTCATAATAATAATATTGATGATTGCTTAAAAAAAAAAAAAAAAAAAAATAGTAAACAAAAATCAATCCTGTAGCATTAAACTTCATTACATAACAGTTCAGGTTAGGAGCTAATTTCTCATCTGAAAACACATGCCGTTCAGCACTTTGTCCCATATTGAGTAAACCAGATTTCGTTCAGATGCTAATATCAGGATATGGCTTAAAGGTATTTAGAAAACTCAATACTGTGGAACTTGTTTTGTGAGTAGATGGTGCCCAAACGAAGGAATACCATTGGCAATTAAATAATAATATTAATAATATATATATATATATATATATATATATATATATATATATATATATATATATTGACATGTCTAATCGCGTTGTCGACTGCACAACGAATACAGATATACTGTATTTATAACAAGATTCCTGATCAAATTAAGGTACTTCCAATGGTCAGATTCAAAAAGGCTTTACGGAAATGGCTAACTGAGATTTCTTTCTGTACAGTAAAGGAATTCCTGTAATTCAAAAAAAAAAGAAAAAAAAAAAAATCAAATATATATCTATATAGTACCTGTTGTGTTACCAATGTTCTTACATTCACTTCTAAAACCATATTTATTTGCAAATAAATCGTTGACTTTGACTTTATTATAATGTATATTTTAAAGAGTCGTGAAGTGATTACCACCGAATACTAATACCATACCAATATAATTATTGAACCGTAATCCGATTACGGTCATTTACTCACATATGTATTTTATCTGATGCAGATTAGTAACCTAAACTGTCGTCTAAAAATGTATATTTTAAAGAGTCGTGATGCGATTACGACCGAATATACGAATACCATACCAATATAATTATTGAACCGTGATGCGATTACGGTCATTTACTCACATATGTATTTTATCAGATGCAGATTAGTAGCCTTAACTGGCGTCTAAAAATGTATATTTTAAAGAGTCGTGATGCGATTACGACCGAATATACGAATATCATACCAATATAATTATTGGACCGTGATGCGATTACGGTCATTTACTCACATATGTATTTATCTGATGCAGATTAGTAGCCTTAACTGGCGTCTAAAATGTATATTTTAAAGAGTCGTGATGCGATTACGACCGAATATACGAATACCATACCAATATTGGATTCCACATAAAAGTATTTTTTTACGGAATAAATGAATTCTGATTTATAATTATTGAACCGTGATGCGTTTACGGTAATTTACTCACATTTATATTGTAATTGATGCAGATCGGAGCATTCATTTTCATCATACCAGCAAATAAGCTCCGTCGAATCGATATCGTTGGTCAAGGTTAATACCCATAAAATTAAAGCGTCATGAATAGATTACCGAATATACGAATACAATACCAATATTATTTCTGAACCGTGATGCGATTACGGTCGCTTACTCGCATAATAATATGTATGTTTTCTTATAAAGATAATGTATCTGAAGATTCATATTTATTAAATCAGGGAATACGCTCCGCCGCATCTTTGGTCAAAGCTAATACGGATAATATTAAATAGTTGCGAGGCGATTACAGCTGAATATACGATCTCCATATCAATATTATTTCTGAACCGTGAAGTGAATACGGTCACTTACTCACATATATATTTTTCTTATGCAGATAATGTATCTGAGCATTCATTTTCATTAAATGTTGGAATACGCGTCGTATTGATACTGTTGGTCAAGACCTATAAAGATTCGTAATTCGATTATGACCGAATATACGAACACAATACCAATATAAATAATTGAACCATGGTGCGATTACGGTCACTTACTCGCATAATAATATGTATTTTTCTGTTGCAGATAATGTATCTGAGCATTCATTTTCATTAAATTTTGGAATATGTTCCGTCGTATCGTTGGTCAAGGCTAGTACGCATAAAATTAAAGAGTCGTGATTCGATTACCACCGAATATACGAAGGCCGAATAATGCATGTGAGCATTCATTTTTAGCTAATTAGGTTATACGCTCCATTGATTTCAATCAATATTGACCCGATTACTCATACTCTTGATAATGTTGTCGCTACGCACGATCCTACCGCTGATATTGCTACCCCGACCACATAATCTAATAAAGATGAACTCTCAGCATATGAGCTTTGGCCGCAGGCCCTTTGGAATGCCTTAAGTGTATCCAAAATTAAAGTTGAAATTTTTAAACCCAAGATAAGATACGTTGTTTCAAATATTACAAATAACGATTCCAATATTTAAAATTCTTGAAAGCAAGGCCTCAATCGCATCTAATTCTTTTATCACAATTAGAAGGAGATATGCCCAGAGAAAACCCTGATAGCATTCATAGAACTAATAGGACCGTTTAGAGACACGTCTAATGCCGAAAGGTTAATTCTGACCACTAAAAAATTATACCACAACGCAACCGCATCTACAATCAGATGCTGTATCCAGCAAGTGTTGCAAGAGAGCAGATATTGACGCAAGAATATACTCTGCGCATAGCGCTCGCCACGCAGAGACGTCCGTGGATGCGTTTCCATTGAAGTGATTAGGAAGGCAGCAGGATGGTCATGAAATTCCCGCGTATTTAGTAAATTTTATGACAGATCTAATAATGATCCTGTATTTAAAAGTGCCAGTTTATTACTGTTAAGTATAGTTAAAAATGATTAAGTTAATTAGATAAAGCAAATTATTACATGTAACAATTCTTTTTTGGGTATTGGTTCAATACTCTTACTAACGATTTCCCTAAAGCTCTAAACATCTACTGTGTTATATGAAAATCTCGAGGATGCAGCGACGAAATATAATTGAAGGTTAAACAAACTTACCTTAAGTGAAGTTTGACCATAATTATATGAGTCGCTGCATCCGAAGAGATTTTCGATCCCTCCCGCCCTTAAAGTATTCTTGTGAATACTTTCTTCCCGTTATTTGTTTTTAATGCTTTGCCTTTAGTGAAATCTTTGGTAGATACTGAGGACTCTGAAAAGAATGAAGTTTTTCCAGCCGGCCACGTGGCGTGCAGAGGCGCCATTTTGTCTTTTTTAATGTTGCAAGCTCTAAAAAAGTGTTCGATGTCCAGCACATTGAAGAGTGTACTACTGTGTTATATGAAAATCTCTTCGGATGCAGCGACTCATATAATTATGGTCAAACTTCACTTAAGGTAAGTTTGTTTAACCTTCAATTATACAAATTAAATTAAATTTTCCTACATGCAGGCCTTTTTTCTTCTTTTTTGTCCGTCTTTGTTGTCTCTGGTGCTCCGTATGATTACGGTGCACCAGATGGTAAGCACAGCTTCCAATATAGATAGCACCCCATGAGCATCTAGCTATCTTACTTACACCCAGGATCAAAAAATGAACACAAAAATACTATTCCACCTTACAGAATACACCGGGAGTTTATCCTGTAGAAGTAGTTCCCTAGTGGAGCAAAAATTTAGCGAAATAGCGCTACGTCTCGCTTATCAAAAAGCGCTTAATTTACATTAGTATTCATTCTTATGCTATTGTACTTCAGCGACAAATGAAATGATAAAAAACACTACGTGATTAGTCATGTAAAAGAAATTTCATATAAAGTATCTCTAAGTACTTAGGTACTTTAGTTTGCGATCGTATCGATGAAATGCACCTTCCGATCTTCAATTGGACGAGCGGCCTGCGTCTACGCGTATAACGTAGAGCGGCAGTTGCCTTGGGACCATTCGATACATCTCTATGTCTAAAGGTTGTCTAAAGAGGACAAACTCTGACGCAGGCTACTTAGTTAGTATTAATTTTTAGATGGCTTAAGTCCCCATTCCCCTCCATTGTACGTTGAAACAGTAAACATTTAAGTGTAAACATTATGTAGAAAAACATTTTTTTGTGTATTTAAATATACTTTTAGCAAAATGATCTGAAACTAGGCAGAGCTAAACTAATACGAGAAGCAACTTTGCACCCCTTTTTACGAAAACTGCGCGCACGGAGGGGTATGAAATTGACAACTGCTATGCGTTTGACACACTCACAAACTGAGAAGAGATGACAAAATGAGTGTCAAAACTGAGAACATATTAATATTATTTGCGTTTAGTATCTATACTCTTTGACAATAAAATTTCGAACATCCCTAGTCTCAGTAAAAATATGAGTGACGTGTAATGCAAAAACAGTCCGAATTTGACTTCGTGTTAAAAGAACATGTATCTTTACTACTACCAACCGTACATAATGTTGTTTAAAATTAAACAGTTAACAGTAACAAAGAAAACAATTTCAAGCACCTTTACCATTAAGCATCTTTTCCTTCTCCGTTACAATTACTATCACAGCTCGCGCCTCTTCACATAATAATGTAGGTATGTGTCATCCATTGTCTATTACCACGCGACTCGATAAAAAACTTGATATAATTGTTGTTGAGGATCTATAGACAACGTGCTCGAAGATTGCCTTCGATTAAGGGTATCAACCTTCAAAGGATTCTTGGTAATAGTATTTTTACTTTCTCTGACGCTAGAGTTCAGTATTCATGTTGAAGATAACTGAATAGAATTACTAAAAACGATTTTATATGTACGGTATAGTAGACACTTTATAAGATAGTCACCTCGCCTTTCGTGTTCGATTATCGCACAGGACAATAATTGTGTGACCCATAAGAGTGACACAGAACAACTTCTGAGCCTGGGTGTGTGTGGTGTCCGTCAATTATTTGTTTGTAAAGTACCACGCGACTCGAGGATTCATTTGCCTAGTGCGGGCGTTGTCTTTTACTAATAAAAATAGATGAAGAATATAAAGACTGCTTAATATATTCTTATAATAATGTCCTCGTGAATAACTCTGGCCACGGCTGCCTTAATAGAGACTAGCCTTCTGCACGGGACATAGTATTATAGTGCACAGGTGTGTCAGCAAATACAGGGTAACTTTCTAAATTCTAAAACCTCACTCTAATGATCCGATGAGACACGATTAGTAAGAGTTAATGTGGAAGACCGAAGGCTTTACTTGCTCTCCTAGGCACGGCGGAGACATACACACCGCCAACTTCCAGAGTCCGGGGTGATACCAAGAATTTCTGCATACATGTCGTAGCACGCTTGGTAGTCAACAAGACTACCAACCGTGCTACGTGCAAAATTTTGTGAAGTTACAACACGCGCATTTTCCAACGCGCGTTGAGGAAGTAATATCTTATCCTGTCTCCATACTAAAGAGATGAGAACACCCAAAGACCTATTGCTATCAATGCATATACAAAAGTTAATATATATTTATATATGTATATCTAAATGACATTACATTCACGATCATCGTTCACATTGAAGTTACGTGCTAAGAATATAATAATATCAGATTTATTGTTGATAACATTCATAATTCCTGTTTAATAATGAATGCATTTATTTTAAGATTAAGAGTTAATCTCTTTCTATTTTTCTGTGAGTTTGATCTATAGAACATAATATTTTTGTAATTATTGCAAGATACTTTACTTATGAAGTACATACAACGTATTCAATTTGCTATGTAAATAATAATATTCGTTATTTTTGAACTATTTTCGTTAACTATTATGACATATATTTATGTATGTAAAAATAGTTGACGAAAATAGTAAACCAAATTAAAGAAAATGTCTATTACCTATTTCTAAAACATTGCTATGAAGTGAGAAAGAAATACAAGAATAGAATTCCATGGCTCCCCTAGATTATCTTGTGGAGCATACAAGTTTCTTCACGATAGTATTGCTCGTTATAAAAATGGTAAATCTTTTCATTTTGAAAATCTTACTAGTTGGAACATAGTTGATGATTGATGATTTATGGAAGATTTTTCCCGATAATCTTAAACATACGAGTAATATAACTAAAAGCCCGAGTTTAGTTGGAAGAATCGTCGTGTTGTTAAATTTAATTTTGGAATTTTAAAAAAGATCCAAAATAAAATTACAATTTGTCCAAAAATTCTCATGATAAGAATTTAGTCAATGACAATTGATTATTTTCATACTGTACACGCATGAAACTGAGGTCCACCATTTTAATCCTGAAACTAAAAGAAAACTGCAGTTACCTATAACTGGCTTAAAACAAGCTATTTATAACTGCAGTAACTTTTTTTTATATATTTATATCATATATTTCTTTGCTTCCCATAATATAATTAGAATAACGTATTAGAATAATGTATCTTTTGATTTAGATGTATATTATACAAAAGAAATAATATGAAGAACTGCACAATAATGCTAGGTATAGGTAAGAACAAAAATAAAAACAAAATGAAACATTTCATTTTATGTACAATATAGAATAATACAATACTATTTTCATGTAATTTATTTTTGATGCATAACATTCCTGCGAATATTGGTCACAAATATGTTTCAAACATATATATAGGTAAAAGGTTTATTTTAATAACGAATTTTAATATCCAACTTTAAAGGCAGAAAATAGTTACGAAATATCTTTTAACCTTATATGTAAACTACCTCTATGGCCTAGCGGTATCCTGTTGAACTGATCTAAATAAGTTTTCTCTCGAGGTATACAAAAGTGTTATTAGAAATATTATTAAACCACGGGATTTGCAAACGTAATTATTAGTGGCAGCTTGGAGGAACCCGCCCCTAAGAATACCCACTGATCGAGGCTGGGGTTTACGAGTGATGCACGCTCGTGCTCCGCGGACCATGAAAAGAAAATAAAAGTAGTCTTGCGTCAGCCGGTTTCCTTTCAATGGATAATGTGAGTGAACGAATAAAATATGCGCTGTAATATAAATGGCAAATAATAATAATATAATATCCTGGGACATTATTTACACACGGCCAACCACAGATATCTAATTAATGCTCCGAGCGGCCAACTGATCCCAAACTAAGCAGAGCTTGTACTATGGAAATCAGATAACTGATATGATACATACATACTTTTATTATGTAAATACATACTTATATAGAGAATTACACTCATACTCAGGACAAACAGACATGTTCATGCACACAAATATTTGTCCAGGGTGGGTATCGAACCCACGACCTCCAGCGGGAAAAGCAATCATTTGCTAAGCACGCCAACAGATTCGTCAAATAGTAGTAAATACCTAAAAAAAAATATTATCTTGGGACAACTAATCCACTGCCATCTAATCTTAAACAAAGCGAAGCCTATTTATTGACACCAAGCAACTAATATATTACAAATAATTAAAGTTATAGATACCTTACACCCAGACGCAGAACAAATAATCATGCTCATTATACAAAGATTTTTCCTGGGTGGGGATCAAACCAGGAAAAATCTTCAGGAAATATCAGGGAAATAACAGGAAAGTGGAGCAGAGTTTTGCCTAGTTTGCGTCTACAATGGGTCGTAGACGACATTTTTCCACCGTAACATGACGACGAAGACTCATATCTACAGCGTTCGACCAATGAAATCACAGAAAAACATACGTGTCTATTGCGGCAAGCATGGGGATTGGTCGAACGCTGTTGTGAACATGTATATTTTAAATTTCGATAATTAAACCTATACATGATCTCTTTGACAATAACTTAATATAAGCTAGCTAAATATAATTACTATTATACAATAAATCTTCTTGTAAATGTTTTCATACAATCAGAAATAATTATAAATTATATATTACTACAAACATGTTCTGACTATTTACAAGCGCTTTCTTAAAGTCTACGTGAATAAAAACCTTTTTGGTTGTTGTATCTTATCATGGAATTTTAGACTCTGTATTATTGAAAAGGCAACCATAAAATGAAATAGTTATTGAAGCAAATAGTTTATTACGTTATACTTGTAAGATAAAATATTCATTATACCCTTATTATACCAACCTAATCCTTGCCAATAATTTTAATGTCGTGGTAATATCTAGATTTACATGATGAGTAAATGTACATAATTAATTCTCTTACAATTCATATTTATCAAACAGACAACGCAATATTATCCTTCCTAGTAGCGCTATAAACTCTGTCACTCATTTAAATGTGTATATTATAAAGAAAAATACTGAACGTGAATTAAACAAAAAAATATCCGTAAGTTATAACCATTCCTATATGGAAACACGTACAGACGCCAGCACATCAAGTGACCCCAGTCTGTCACATATCTCCAATTGAAAGTGAACCTTATGATTTGGTGACAAAATTGCTGAAAATCTAGAAAAGAAATTTGACAATTGGGGTAGCTAGATTTTTTGTACTTCTTGGGTGATGTAGGTATGCATAGATCTCATGGTTTCTTTAATATACCACTACTCCTTAACAGTATTTTAGGTAAATAGGATAATGCGTATTCTATCATAAATAAAAAATAAATGAGGATGTTGTATAAACAAGCAAATTTTTTAAAATTATGATATTCTATATACATAATCCTATTCACGACATAATTAATTAATAATAATGATTAATTAAGCCATTTTTGTTTCCAAATCTCTCTTAAATATTAGGTACATTTAATAGTAATAGAAGTGTTAGTATTAGTGTTTACAAGTTTTATTATCTAATTGTTAGTATTTAGGGTTTCTTCTTAATTATGAGATATGGATTCCTTTTTGGGTAAAGACCTCCTCCATCTTTTCCACAAGTCTCTGACTGATCTGTCATCCAGTCTTTCTCAGCGATTTGGATAATATCATCAGCCCACCGACTGTACGGACTACCAACATTCCTTTTGCCAAGTGGTCCTTTCCATCGAGTGGTGTGAATGGTCCATCTTCTGTCGTTACTGCGTGAAATGTGAAAAATGCCCATTTCCACTTTAGCTTGAGTAAGAGCATCAGTTAGCTTAGTTTTCTCTTGAATTAAGTCGCTTCGTACTTTATTATACTATATTATTGTAATATAGAATGTCCCTACCCTCTAGTAATTTTCCCAACAACAATTTCAGGTTACCTAAAGTGCATTACAAATACAAGTACCTATTATAGTGAAACTACAAGGAAAAATAATAACACCTGTGATATATTAAATATAGTCAATAAGTGAAGAAATCCCGTGTTTTTTCCTTTTATAAATTGCATTTAAATTACATATTGTAAAATTTACACCCATACGTGCGTGTACCTTACGATTAAAATTATATGATTTTTCTAATTAAATCACTGATAAAATATAATATAAACTTAAACATAATCTCTTTGACAATAACTTAATACACGCTAGCTAAATATCATTACTATTATAAAATAAATTTTATAAATGTTTTAACAATCCGTGTACCTAAATATCTGTGTAACTGGAAATAATTATGTATACTTACTTACTAAAAACATGTTCAGACTATTAACAAGTTTTTTTTAAAGTCTACGTGAATAAAAACCTTTTTATTATTATTTATTTATTTTATTTCTATTAAAATACAAATAACAATGAACCTGAAATGTCCCCTTCACGTGAAGGCAACCTTTGTTTACAATTTTGATGGATTGCATGTAATATATTGGATATTTACTATTATTATATTATTATTACGTTTTTACGACTGAACACTGTCTCCCGAAATACAGGCTTTAGCCTATTTTGGAAAACAGTATCAGTACCTTTTGTAATTAATCATGACAAAAATCTGTAAACACCTGTGAATGTATTTTTGTTTCATCTGCGTCCAATAAATTATTTATTTATTATTTATAAATATTCCTACATAAGTATGCAAAGATCGTGACAAATGGAAATCCGTTGTCTCTGCCTACCCCTCTGGGAAACAGGCGTGAGTCTATGTATGTATGTATGTATGTATTCCTACATACATTACCTATACAGACAGATAGTATTATGTTGACCCTTAGCTTAATTTATGCATTTTCGTACCGTAATAAGCACTTCTTCATTATCTACTATAAAGATTAATTTATTCTTATTACATATTTAATGCTTTGTTTTATATAAGTACATCACGTCGGTGCCATACATGCCAAGCTATCAATCCTGAGTTAATGATAATAAAAATCGATGTTTATTTTGAACGTCAAGACGTATATAAATATTTATCGTAGTTAGTTCAAGTCGAAAGCATACAATCTACTGGGATAAAATTAAATTAGGGAAGAAATCTGTGCAAGAATCTGTGTGTTATCTGTGCCTACCCTTCTGAGCAACAGGTATGAGTCTATGTATGCATATATCTGTGCAAGAATGCTAGAAATCTATGATTGTGGCTACAACCATAGAGCACCAGCGCGGCAACGTTATTATTTGCTATGGATTTAAAAAAAGTTCGTTTGATTTCTAGGATCAGTTTCTAGCATTATACACAAACAGCCTCGTATTGTGTCATATATGAAGTGAAAAAAAAAATAATCCAGTAGGTCTTTTGTTATATCTGTTATTAATCACAGAGCTAATGAAATTAATAGTTGTATAAAATCCTTCAGCTTTGTGCTACATTTCACTTGACTTAACATAAATAAATTAATGAATACATATCTCCATTAAATTTACTGGATGTTTAGCAACGGCATAGAAAATCACCACCCCATCTCACTCCGTGGAGGGCGTAGAAGTCGTTTCGATAGAATGTCTACCAGTAAACCGGCAGCAGCATCTCTCTGAGTAATATGAACATCATAGTGCGATCGTGAACCCGTCTGCCACGCGTGGCGATAATGGCATATCCTTCCAAATGATGGACACAATTCCTCTGTAGAAATCTTTTGGGAGGCCTTAGTCCAGCGTGACGTCATGGGTCATGTGTCATTCGGCTGACATAGTGGTGGTTCTTATCTTATCTTTGATGGGGTGTACTTGCGTACAGCACTTCGACCCTTCAGGATCCTTTGTACTATCCCCCACTGGTATTTATTCTATCCCTAGAGCCCTGAATGAAGTCTTCACATAATCCAGTACGCTTCTTAGGGGTAGATCCTGGATCCTGGATCCTGGTTCTGGATATTCTGTCTTATAGTATAATAGTGGTGGTTAATCTAGGGGGCCGAATTCAAGGCCGTAGGTATACGCTCTAAGAACAGCTTAACCGCAGAAGCACACCCTCTCCAAATAATAGCATTATTCTGTTCTTCTTCTTAGCATGTCGATGGAAATCTAAATTATTTCAGCCCAGAATTCAGCTACTAGTTGAGCGTTTTCAGTAGCGTCCATTAATTCTTGTAACGTGCAGGCATTAGGGCACGCAAGCCATGTAACCAAGTGTGCTATAGTTTGAGGGACAGAACCACACTTGCACTAAAGGTTGGAACCGTTTGAGCATGAACATGAGCAGGTTTTCCTAACTTCGACAAAGTTGGTGGAAGTATTATTCTGTTAAAATTGACGGTAAAGGTAACGCGTGACCGATGACTGTGTGTGTGGCCGCGATAGTCGCTTACCATCAGATTGGCTATATGCTTGTTTACCGACTTAGTAGTATACAAATAAAATTATATTTTATGAAACATTGTTGAACCATTCAAACGCTATATAGCTCGTTTTTAATGGAGATGGGAATTTTCGCGTTTAGATTATTCCTTCTTAGCGGTCCTGCCATAATATGATAAACGCGATTGCTTAATCTTTGTATTATTGTAAGACTACTCATTCTCTTGGATGGTAATTCAAATTCGATCAGAGTAAGTTCTTTTTAGGGTTCCGTAGCCAAATGGCAAAAAACGGAACCCTTATAGATTTGTCATGTCTGTCTGTCTGTCCGTCCGTATGTCACAGCCACTTTTTTCCGAAACTATAAGAGCTGTACTGTTAAAACTTGGTAAGTAGATGTATTCGGTGAACCGCATTAAGATTTTTACACAAAAATAGAAAAATTAACAATTATTTTGCGGGGTCCAACTAATTTTTTTTTTCCTCGTACCCATACATGTCTATGGATAGGACTTCAAAAATGATATTGAGGTTTCTAATATAATTTTTTTTAAACTGTATAGTTTGCGCGAGAGACACTTCCAAAATGAGTGTCCCCCCCCCCCTTTGTAACTTCTAAAATAAGAGAATGATAAAACTAAAATAAAATATATGATGTACAGACGCCAGCACATCAACCTACCCCAATCTGTCAAATTTCCCCAATTGAAAGTGAACCTTATGCTTATGTAATAAAGTTGAAAATCCATAAAAGAAATTTGACAGAATGGAGTAGCTGGATCTGCTGGCGTCTGTACATTACCATGCAAACTAACAACGAAAATTGGTTTGAACGAGATCTAGCAAGTCGTTTTTTTTAATACGTCATCAACCGTAAACCGCAATTTGCTTTCATTTAATCAACTGAAAAACTTGTTTCTGCGGAACCCTTCATGGACGACTCCGACTCGCACTTGGCCGGTTTTGATGTGAAACATCTATAGCCGCACGTAAAACAGATTTCAGGCGTGGCGACGCATGCCGTTGTTTTTTTTTTTTTTTAGTTCCTATCACAATATGTTTTTTTCGTCTTCCACTTCGACTTCTACTTGGACTTGACTTGACTTCGACTTTGACTTCGACTGCGACTTATACTTCGACTTCGACTGCGACTTATACTTCGACTTCGACTTCGTCTTCGAGTTCGACATGACTTCGACATCGACTTCGACTTCGACTTCGACTTCGACTTCGACTTCGACTTCGACTTCGACTTCGACTTCGACTGCGACTTATACTTCGACTTCGACTTCGACTGCGACTTATACTTATCGACTTCGACTTCTGCATATTACTTTTACAAAATAATGTCGATGTTTCACATCTGCCAGGCGTCCCGTGACGGCTCACATTTTTTGTTTATATTTATAATGTGCTAGTTAATAAGGCACAGTTGGAATCGTATACAAACTAAAATATTATTTCTCTAATACAAGCCCATGAACGATTGTACTAGATTTTTTATTATTTTATCTTTACTAGTTTTGCTTTTATCTACCCATGGATATGTGATGTTTTTATTATCTGTTTAACTAAACACTCGTAAGAAATTCTTTTGACCTATAGTGTTTATGAAGTTTTATATTGTAGAGTTATTTACGTACTTTTACTCCAGGAAAATTGTGTTGAAACCGCTTTAGTGTGTGTTGTTTAAGTTCAGTTACGATTATAGCTTCCTATTTATATTATACTAGCTGTACCCTGCGCGCCTTGCTACGGCAATATATGTTTATTAGAATGGTAGTGGCGCCATCTACCTAATATTGGTCTTACCAACTCAGAAACTTTCGTGGGCTCATGCACAACAATTTGCTGAAGATCATCATATGATCAAATGCATAGTTTAGGATTCCTTAAAGGACATACATTATATTGATTGGTTATGTCGGTTATTTTTCTTAACAAGTACATTAAGTTATAGATGAACGTCACTGGAAGTAATTAATTAAGGACCTATTACTGCTAATCAGTAATGTCCTTGTACTTACGTGTTATAATGTAATTTTTACCTGCTTGACGGTCACGCTATCAGCAGTATCACAAGATATGGAAACTAACCCTTCTATCTAACGTTTTTCTTGTCCACCCAACGGCAGTCTGAATACGACTCAGGGGAAAAAGAACCCAAGTTACGATGTTGCTGCAATACAATAGTGTAGTAAGTAAAATAATAAAAAAAAAAAACAAAAACGGTCGTCTGGAATCCGGAAGAGATTGCTACAAAGACCGCCGATGTTTCTATATTTGCTTATATTAAGATATTATATAAGCATGTATTATATTCTACCCTGTTTATTCATCGGTGGCCTGTAAAACCTGGGGCCTTAGACTACTAATTGTCTCGATCAATCATTATCAACCATACATGTCTATGTTGGTTCCCAAATTGCCATGTTAGAATAGGGGTAAGGAATTCAACCGCTGTGATAGATTCCCAGATCCAAGTCGGATGCTATACACACTTCGAGCCTTAATTGGAAATTTTCTAGCTAACACAAAATTTTCAGTGAGTTATTAATAATAATAATGATAACCTGGGACATTTACACACGGCCATCTGATCCTAAACTAAGCAGAGCTTGAACTATGGAAACCAGATCACTGTGATATTATATATACTATTTTTCTTTTGTAAATACATATTTATTTAGACAATAACACCCAGACTCAGGACAAACATACATGTTCATCCACACAAATATCTGTCCTAGGTGGGAATCGAACCCACGACCTGCGGCGTCAAAAGCAAGCATTTGCCAACGACGCCAACCGGCCCGTTACATTAAAACTCCCGTTTGCCAACGCCATCGGGTTATCCCATCTCAACAGAACAATAAATTTATATTTTTGCTCTATTATTTTACCCCATACTTTATAGGGATATGCGTAATGACAAATTTGATTTCATGACCAGTTTAAATACAGAATAGCCATCGTCATAAAATTGACGTAATCAATAATGAGGTATTTGAATATTTTATACATTTTCAAATACCCCATTATTGATGACGTCAATATTCGTTCAAAAACTTATATGATGAAGCAAAAACAAGATACATTTTCCCTAGTTCAACCATTGACGCTAGTTCAAATAAACAAATCATATTAAGGGGAAACTAGCTGGAAAAGTGGTAACGTTTTACTAATCTTAGAATATTGACAGGCAACAACAACACTATATAATTACTACCATTGTTATTTACCTCATTGTTTCACTATTTCTGTCATACGACGTATTAACGTATTGACTGATGTCATTTTATTTTCCTTGTTAGCGTAGAATGAACTGATTTTTCTAATTATCGTCCATCATATCGTCCACTGCTGCACATAGGCCTCCAGCAAAGGTTTTCATAACGTTGCCATTGAGAGGGTTTTGTCGTAGTAACCACGCTTGGCATTCAAGTTGGCGATTGCAGTTAGGCGGTAGTTAGTAGGTACGCATCAGCCAGCACATCAAGCTACCCCAATCTGTCAAATTACCCCAATTAAAAGTGAACATTATGCTTTTGTGATAAAGTTGAAAAACTATAAAAGAAATTTGACAGATTTGGGTAGCTGGATGTGCTGGCGTCTGTACATAGGCGGTGCTACTGCCCGACTATCTGGTGTATCCCTTAGTCGCCTTTTACGTCACCCACGGGATTGTATGGGGTGGCCCTATTATTTGTTCTTGGTCAGAAAACACACAGATTTTTTATATACTTAAATGAGCGGGAACGGTAATGCTAAGTATTGAACTTATATTAAACTAGCTGTGCCCCGCAGCTTCACCCGCGTTCAACTTTATAAATTATAGTCTATGTGTTAATTCAGGGTGTCAGTTAACTCCACACCAAATTTTATTAAAATAGCTCCTCCCGTTTAGACGTGAAGGAGTAACATACATACACAGTCACACACTCACAAACTTTCGCCTTAACAATATTAGTGTGAAGAGCGATACGACAAAAAATTTGGTCACTGATGTTCAAAGCTTTTCATTAAATGCTTTCAGATGTCTTGCTTTAATTTCAAGTCTGTCCTATGTTTTTTTTAAACAATAATTCCCATTTTAAAGTGCAAATTTAATCGGATTCGTTCGTTAAGTCGAACAGATACGATTATATTTTGTAGAAGTGCTTCACTTAGGGCTCAAAATCCAGCCCGCAGACATCTCTCATGATCCAACGGGCCGACTAGCGACACAACCGGAAAGTCGACATCATTCGCAAGACATACTGAAATTGTCCTCTCAGAATGAAGTAAGTTACAATAGCCAAAGTTGTTCCAATCTTGAAATTGTCGCGTGATTACCATGCAATTATCAGCAAGTCTTCATTTTAATAAATAAGTAACACTTACCTGTAATTTATTGAAATTATTTCTAATTATAACTAATAAGTTTCGTAACAGGACAAAACCAATGACGCCTGTGTCACACATTATGGTTTAAAACCGCCGTTAAAATTTTAAAAGCGTGTTTATGCAAATCTTTCCTTTAATAGCAACGAAATTAAGGCTTTTTTTCTGTAACAGAATGTAAATTAGCAAAGAATTCACATGCCATAATAGTAACTAATATGTTTTCTTATAGTTTCTTTTCATTTCGTCATGAAAATAGAAGTTGTCGTTTATTTTGTTATAAGTGTCTTACGTGTAGTATTTATTTCGTTATGACGTCTAGTTATAACAATACTTATCTCAATAAAAAAATCAATACAGTGTCATAACTACTAAGACAATACGTAATAAAATACTAATCTATCAAATTGAAATAAATTGTCGTTAATATGAATGTCTGAATATTGTGTTCTATTACAATAGACTTTACCTACATGTAATGGAAACGTCCTGGTAAATATTGGAGAGGGAGATAATATTGCGAAAATGTTTTACACCTCTTATAAAACTATTATTTAGACTGCAATAATCTTATAAGTACTTAATCATTAAGTGTTTATAAACAGAAATGAGATAACACGCATTTTTGTGACGGTACATGTAGATACTTTTGATATACAACTAAGTATTTATATTATTTATTCAATAAAATAACGATACAAATGTTTTAATGCTGCAGAAAACGCATACGATATTACAAACAATACAGATTTTTTAACTTTATCTTTGGATACATGTTAGGTACTTATGTATATGCATATATGCTACTTGAAACGGGATGAAAAGAAATCCAGGGGTGGATAGAAACGAGAACAAAATTTAAAAAATATAAGGAAATTGTCCTTGTATCTCAGTTCACTCCTTGATTTCTATACAGGGTGTATAGAAATCAAGGAGTGAGTTGTACCGTAATAATTACCAACATTTTTCAATATATGTAATGTACTTGTTATTGCGTGCTAATTATATAAGCTATTTTAGAAAATAGACAAACTTAACTTAAACTTATCAAAGTCTTATAATAAATCAAGTTGGTTGCTTTTATTGTTCAAAACATTCTTAATTTAATATTTGATTTAAACAAATATTTACAGATTTGGAATAAAAATACCGGATCAGGTGTGAGTTAAACTCGCGTGAGGGTTCCATATGTTAACTGCAAGTGAAGTTTTTACGCATAAATATTGAGAAATCTCCTTTGTTACTCCAAATATCATACATATAATTCTTGTAGATTTCCCTGTAATTAGTAGATTAGGAAGTATCTACTGTATTATCTATTTAAAAAAATTCTAGGCCCGGTATATTCGGAGATAAGAATATTCTTAAAATTATTTATTGTTTTATTAATCATAATATCTATCTATATAATATCTAGGGACAATGTCACTCAGATCATCCTAGCCCCAAACTAAGCAAAGCTTGTACTATGGGTACCAGGCGACGATATACATACTTATATAGATAGATAAATACTTATATACATAGAAAACATCCATGGCTCAGAAACAAATATTCGTGCTCATCATACAAATATTTGCACTTACCGGGATTCGAACACAGGACCACCAGCTTCGTAGGCAGGAGCACTACCAACTACGGCTACGGTGACCGTCAAACGTATTACTATTAAACGTCGAATTATTTATGATTCTAGTTCTTATCGTGTCATAGAAGATCATAAGAATTAAATTAATACATTTATACATATACAATAACATAATACATACAGTTAATACATACATACAGCGAACTATTCTCTCTCACAAAGTAATAAATTTGGTATCGTAGTAAATAAAACATTGTGAGACTGGTGCTTGATGTAAGTTTAAAATTTGTATACTAGATCCCTCCCGCTATTACATAACTAGATAATGTTATTTGCAAACCAGAAATGTGAAGACCAATTACAACTAAGAAATTACAGTAACAATTACAATGTCTGGGAGTGGAATTGTATTATACAATAATATAAGAGGAATTGTGATTGTGTCAGTGTATTAGATGGCGGTAGGTGTGAGAGTAAAATAAAATAAATAAATAAAATAAAAAAAACTTTAGAGGTGTCAAGGGACACCCGGATGGAACAAAGTTATTTCTTATTATTTATTATGTACAAAAAACCTGTATACACTCAACAAAAATAATCGTCGCGACACCACACTGTTCAATGCGAAATAGAAATGAAAATATCTGGCTTGCTTTCTATAAGAGAGAGAGAGAGAGAGACAGAGAAACATGCGCACGCCGCACAGCTGCAAAAAGTGTCGTGACAACTTTTCGTAAGATTTTTTTCCGTCTAAACCCCCCTTTCACAACGCGCGATAAGGAACTTTGTTCCAAAAGGTTTTTATTCACGTAGTCTTTCAAAAAGCGCTTGTAAATAGTCAGAACATGTTTGTAGTAATATAGTTGTATGTATACATTATTATTTCTAGTTACATAGATATTTAGGTACACGGATTGTATGAAAACATTTATAAAATGTATTTTATAATAGCAATTAGATTTAGCTAGCTTGTATTAAGTTATTGTAAAAGAGATTATGTTTGAGTTTAATTATCAAAATTTATAGTTTTAGCTATATGGATGAGAGTGGATGTAAATGTGTGTTTACTTAGCGAGTATTCTATTCTTAGCGAGTATTCTATTACAAATGGTACAACATAGAAAAGATAAAAGACGGCCACATGCAAATAACATCAAAAATATTTGTCATAAATACAGCTTGTAAAGCTGTTTTTATTTATTTTCTAATTTACTCTCAAAAGTGACCGCCTGTTTACAAATCTGTAATTATTAATTTTATTGTAAACTAGTTGTGCCCCGCGGTTTTACTTGCGTCAAATTTTATAAATTATCACAGCTCCTCCCCCGTAGGTGATAGCGTGATAATATGTAGCCTATATATTGACCTGAGCTCTTAGTAATATTCATGCAAAATTTGAAGTAAATCCATGCAGTACTTTTTGAGTTTACCCCGGACATACATACAGACAAACAGATAAACAGACAAAAATTCTAAAAACTATATTTTTGGCTTCAATATCGACTGTAGATCACGCCCCAAGTATCCTTTTTAAAAATATTCAATGTACAGTTTTGACTTTCCTACGATTTTATTACATGTACAGACGCCAGCACATCAAGCTACCCCAATCTGTCAAATGTCCTTAATTGAAAGTGAACCTTATGATTATGTGATAAAGTTGCAAATATATAAAAGAAATTTTACATATTGGGGTAGCTGGATGTGCTGGCGTCTGTACCTATATAGATGCTTGGTTTCTGTTTTGGTATGTTTTGTGTCGTGTCGTTTGTATTGGCTTTTTTTTGTGCAATATGTACCGACACATGTTTGAAATCATATTATTTTACTAGCTGTGCCCCGCGGTTTAACTCGCGTTAAACTTTAGCCTATAACTGTAGCCTATATTTTGACCCGACCACTAAGTAATATGCATGCAAAATTTGAAGTTAATCCATGTAGTACTTTTTGAGTTTACCCCGGACATACATAAAGACAAACAGATAAACAGACAAAAATTCTAAAAACTATATTTTTGGCTTCGATATCGACTGCAGATAACGCCCCAAGTATCCTTTAAAAAAATATTCAATGTATAGTTTTGACTTTCCTACGATTTTATTACATGTATATAGATGCTTGGTTTCTGCTTTGGTATGTTTTTGTGTCGTGTCGTTTGTATTGTGTTTTTTTTGTGCAATATGTACCGGCACATGTTTGAAATTATATTATTTTACTAGCTGTGCCCCGCTGTTTAACCAGCGTTAAACTTTATAAATTATCACAGCTCCTCCCCGTAGGCGATAGCGTGATAATATGTAGCCTATATTTTGACCCGACCACTAAGTAATATGCATGCAAAATTTGAAGTTAATCCATGTAGTACTTTTTGAGTTTTGTCCGGACATAAATACAGACACACAGATAAACAGACAAAAATTCTAAAAACTATATTTTTGCCTTCGATATCGATTGTTGTACACGGCCCCGGTATCCTTTTTAAAAAATATTCAATGTACAGTTTTGACTCTCCTACGATTTTATTATATGTGTAGGTAGATAATAATTATTATAAAAAGTCACTAACTCACATGGGTAGGTACCAATATTCAAGTTCGGTATTAAGTCTTCTATAATCACAGTCAATACGTATTGACCGTGATAGATTATAGAAGACTTAAGAAGAATACTAATATTTACTGATACTCGAGTTGCACGTTATTTGTTGTCGTCTGCGATTTCAAGATGCAGTAGATATCATTCGGTACCAATTTCCAATCATAATACTCGTACCGTATATCAATGATAAACAATTCTTAAGAGAACTACAAACTAATAAATCATTTTTAGGAAATTGTATTAGGTTTTATAACAAGCTTCCTACTCAAATTACTGATCTGCCTGACACAAGTTTTAAAACACATATTAAACGTATACTTATGGCTAGGGGTTATTACACCACTAAAGAGTACATCGATGACAAAGACGTCTGGCTCTCACTTCCTACCTGCACATTGCTCGCTGGAGATCTTGTAGCCATATAGACATGACTGATCTGCTGTGTTACGTGAACTATCTGTAAATGATTGCTATCATATACTTAATTTAAAATTATTGACTCTGTCTCAAAATGAATAATGTTATTGTTTCGAAGTTTTTCTTTTGTATACCTAAATATAATCTAAAATAATAAGCATTCAGACAACCGATCGAGCATATATTGTGTTTGCCTACTAAATAATTACTCTAATTGGACCAAATCCCGTGTTCATGCCCGCTTGAGTATGTTTCGCCGGACCGTCTCAACTGGGTCGTGTTGAAACCGGTAGTAGATGAACCCACTGAGTTTGTTTCGCTGGGTCTTCTCAGTTGGGGCGCATTGGATCCGGTGGTAGCATTAAAGCGCGACCGTCGTTATTAACACAAGGTCCGTCATAATAATAATACCTTTAATATAGACAGAACCATTGACAATATGTAGTAAAAATATTAGACTTAAACTAGATAATTAAACATAATATCTTGACAATAACTTGATACGAGCTAGCTAAATATCATTTCTGTAATAAAATAAATTTTATAAATGTTTTCATACAAGATGTACCTAAATATCTATGTTACTAGAAATAATATCTAATGTATACAACTATATTACTACAAACATGTTCTGACTATTTACAAGCGCTTTTTTAAAGTCTACGTGAATAAAAACCTTTTTTATTTTATTTACAGTTGATGATAATCTTTTAATGGTTCATGACGTAAAGACATTGGTGTCAATTCTGCCTATATATTAATTAAATTGTCTATTACACTAAAGTCCGTGAGAAACGGACGGGCGGATTCAAACAGAATTTATATAGGACCATTCCGAAAGTTTTCGATACCGAATAAAAATAATATGCAAATTTAGTTGACAAGCCTTTGTTTGTGAATCGAATTTAGAAACTAATTTATTCGAAATAAAATCGAGTAACACACATTCAATAAAAATAATAGACTTACATTCGAAATGATAATTACTGCCTACTATGAATGCTCTCTAAAAAATCATAGAACTTTTCTTTATGACAACTGATTCAAACAAAATTATGGGATCATTCCCAATCAATTCACTTCGGAAAAAAAAATAATTCATTGCGAGCCAATGCTCCCGAACGGGAGAAGAGAAAAAAAATATGAATTCTAAATTCAATTTAAAAACAAAAGAGAAAATTGCTCACATAACTACATAAAAAAATAGACATACAGTCGAAGTGATAACGACATCCGTATGAAGACGATTAAAAAAAATGTTTATTTGATCAATGTCAGAATCATGGCTAGTAATTAGAACATTTATATTACCAGAGAGTCCAGTGATTCAGTGCATCGATTGAAACGATGACGCGATACGAGATGTCAAACTGTTTGTTACTTGTGAGTAGATACAATTTTCGAGGCATTCTTAGAAATTAACCGACTTTAAAAGAAGAGGTTACCAACTGCATAGTTTTTGTATGTGTACGCGATTTCTCCGTTGTTTGGGAAGCGATTATGACATATATAATATAGGTGGTTAGTATCATTCGATTTTAAAGAACAATTTAATAAACGATTATAACATATATAACACTAGCTGTGCCCCGCGGTTTTACCCGCGTAAAACATTATAAATTATAGCCTATGTGCTATTCGGATATATAAGCTATATTAGTACAAATCATCAAAATCCGTTCCGTAGTTTTTGGGTGAAAGAGTAACAAACACACACTCACAAACTTTCGCCTTTATAATATAAGTGTGATAGTGACTCCATCTTTGATATAGTAATAATAATATCTTATTATTAACTAGCTGTGCCGGCCTGTGCCCCGCGGTTTTACCCGCGTTAAACTTTATAAATTATTACAGCTCCTCCCCCGTAGGTGATAGCGTAATAATATGTAGCCTATATGTTGACCCGACCTCTTAGTAATATTCATGAAAAATTTCAAGTAAATCCATGCATTACTTTTTGAACTTACCCCGGACATACATACAGACAAACAGACAAAAATCTAAAAACTATATTTTTGGCTTCGATATCGATAGTAGATCATGCCCCAAGTATCCTTTAAAAAAAATCATCAATGTACAGTTTTGACTTTCCTACAATTTTATTATATGTATAGATATGAGCACTGTTTAAAATTGAGTACTGGGGCACTAACGTGAAAAGATATAATCAACAACTTAAAAACTGATCATCTAATAAATATTAAGGGGCTGACAAGAGCCAAACAGGTTTCTTACGTAGGTTTTTAGCCAATACTTCTCTGCTTACCGCGCTTAAAACATGTATATGTCCAATTTGACTATATAGGCATTAAGAACTTCATTGATTTTAAAACTGTATTCAACTACTGTTACGAAAAGATTACGGTCATTCTAAAAAAAATTGAAGGATTTCAAAAAGTTACCCCTCTGTATGAACCGTAAAATTATAATTAGTGTAATTTATGAAAAATATTTTTTTTGTCTTAGATTTGTCATATATTTTATATTTTGCCCGCGGTTAATTATTTTATAATTTTTTCTCCTGTGTTTAAATAATTTTGATAGTATCATGTTTGTTCCATATAAATGGCACCCGTATGATGTTATAATGCTTATATACTAATTTTCATTTATCGGTAAAAGCGGGGGTTGTCAGCCTCAACAAATAAAATGATGATGATGATGAGTTTTATTGCGTATTTGTAAAAACCGGCCAAGTGCGACTCGTAATCGCGCACGAAGGGTTCCGTAACATTATCTATAAAAATGAACAAAAAAAATCACGTTTGTTGTATGCCCCCTTAAATATTATTTATAGCCGGAACAGAAATACATAATCTGTGAAAATTTCAACTGTCTAACTATCACGGTTCATGAGATACGGCCTGGTGACAGACGGGCAGACAGACAGCGAAGTCTTAGTAATAGGGTCCCGTTTTACCCTTAGGGTAAGGGACCCTAAAAATGGCTAGTGTTGGAATACCACTAGTCTATAAATGCGTTAAAGATGTATAAACAAATAGTAGGTGCTCAAACAAGCTAGATTGCCTTAAAATTGCAAGTCGGTCAGGAGCAACATATGCCTAGAAACAGGTCCTAGCAACAAGAACTACTAGATGTCACATACATAATGTTAAAAATAGCTGTTTCTGGCTTGTGCCGTCGAAATAACGAAGAAAAGCAAAATTATGACCTTTGATTTATAACTTTTCTCTAGCATAAGCTCATGAAACTCATGATGTATTTTAGGTATTTTTTTTAATGCGGTACAGTATTTAAGGTAGTAATCTCAAAACCTCGTGTTTTAGGTTCGATTTACGCCCATGACAACCATTTGTATGATGCATTCATAATTGTTTTATTACTAATCAGAGCTTTTTTTTTAAACGTGGGGTTAATCCTGTCAACTTTATCTCAACCAACTTCAGAAGGTGCCAGAAAGTTATGCCGTTTAATAACAGTTCTTCATCTGTGACTCCATTTCACCCTTATCATAAATTATATTAATAGATATACATAATATTATTTAGTTGTTCAATGTAGTTAAAGTATAATATTAAGTTGTCATGTTATTTAATGTTAAAGGCACGATGGGGTTGGCATATCGGTTTAGATAAAAACCCCCAGATAAAAAGAGACTAAAAAAAAAGAACTAATTTTTCTAATATTTTATAATTTCTTTAAATTATGTTGGGACTATAATTTGGTGATAAAGTATTTGCTACGTAAACGGCTCCCATTTTATAGGCAATATACTCTACTCAATAGGGGGATATATGTATCTGTAATTACAATACAATAAGTCATTTACACAAGTATATAGAACATAAGGTGGTATAATGTGTAAAAGATTTTAAGTAATTGGCATGTCTCAAGAGACAAAATAATCATGATTTGGCATACACAAACTATTTGAAGAAAGTCCAGCCTCCAATTGGGGACGGCAAAATTTTGTGTAATTTAAACCATCTTTATGTTAATGTTTCGAAATGTAATAGACTTAACATTTTATATATTAACATTACTGAAGAGATCGTGAGCCATGAGGATTTTTAGCATTTGACTATGATCCATGGAACCAATTAATTAACATCTTAAGACTAGAGTCTGCTTAGGGCCATATAGGCCCTTAGGCCCATAGGCTTATTTTTACACAAGTTTTTTTTTTATATAAAATAAGCATGTGAAATGTATTTAATATGTCCAGACGCCACCACATCAAGCTACTCCAATCTGTCAAATTTTCCCAATTGAAAGTGAACCTTATACTTATGTGATAAAGTTGAAAATCGATGAAAAGTAATTTGACAGATTGGGGTAGGTGGATGTGCTGGCGTCTGTACATCTTGGGTAGGTTTACCCAAGATGTATAGACGCCAGCACATCCACCTACCTATCGGAAAACATTTTTAGCTCACGTCATCTTTCCGGTATGTTGATTTTAGAAGTTATTGCTAATTATCGGTTAGGTACCTACATGCAAGCTAAACCGCGAGCAACAGGTAACAATATATTTCATCATGTCAGCCAAAGTACGTCCACTGCTGGACAAAAGCCTCCCCATAGAATGGGGGTATTCCATAATCGCCACGCTTGGCTTACGGGTTGGCGATCGCAGTTTGATGGTCATAGTTCACAGAAAAACGCTGCTGCCGTTCTTTGGTAGGTATTCCTTCGTTCGATTACTACGCCCCTCACCGGATGAGATGGGGGATAATATTCTATTCCGTCATATGCCGTTATATATTTATTTTGAAAAATGCTACTCAATCGCCATCATTTAATATCCAACACTGGCTCCATATTTAATTTAAGGTGATGTCATATGGTCTAAAACCAGCGGACATTAAAGACGCTTTTAATGATATCTCAATTGTCAAAGTATGATAATGAGTTTGAAAACATGATGAACAGCTGAACATTTATACATAGGTACTATGACCCTTAGTTTGTATTATACAATCGAATGAGTGGCCCGCGTCTTGGCGTAGGTACTAATGTAGAGTGACAGTTGCTAAAATTCGACCCAGGCATGGTAGGCTCGAACCTCAAAGAAGGTTCTGGCGCGAGTTAGTCTATATACATATAATAAAATCGTAGGAAAGGGAAAACTGTACATTGAATATTTTTTTAAAGTATATTTGGGGCGTGATTTACCATCGATATCAAAGCCAAAAAAATATAGTCTTTAGAATTTTTGTCTGTTTATCTGTTTGTCTGTATGTATATCCGGGCTAAAATCAAAAAGTACTGCATAGATTTACTTAGAATATTGCAAGATTATTAATAAGAGGTCGGGTCAGCATATAGGCATATTATTATCATGCTATAACCTACGGGGGATGAGCTGTGATTCATAAAGTTTAACGCGGGTAAAACCGCGGGGCAAAGTTATTTAATAATAAAGGACGACGTTAGTTAAGAAGTTTGAACCGCCAAGTGGGTGCCCTCTGTCGCGGGTTTCTTAGTTTGTAGGCTTATTTGTTTAACGGCTTGAGCCCTCTTACACTTTTATTGTCTGGTGAAGCAGTGAAAGTATCCTATACTTAGTATAAACGGCACGATCATAACATCCTTTTTACTTCGCCGTAGTCGGGTAAAAAAAATATCGCTTGTTTTCATATACTAGAGTCAGCTTAGAAAAAACACTCATAATGAAACTATAAAAGTCCCGTTGTTAGCCATAAGATTTTTTTTACCTACACTACTACTACACTTCATTTTTGTTGTTTTCAGTTCTACAAATTGTTAACACTACATAAAATCTTCGATCGTAGTTTTTCTGTCTATTAACCTATAACCTAGCTTTAAGCCTGCCGTATTTGGATATAACAACATTTTATCTGTCTCTCGCTGTTTATTCAATCGACTTTTTATACTACATACGTATGGTTTTTCTATTAGAAAATTATGTACCCTACAAAGGTTGATCAGAAGCCCTCTTTTTGCCTATATTTGTCCCAAAACTGCCACATTTCGCTAGCGGTTATCCAACTGCAATAAGTTTCCGGCTTTGAACCTCAGACCAAACCATGTTATAAAGATTTTTTTAACAAGATAAAGATCCCAATGAGTTATGAAATTGTACGAAAATCCCATGTACGTAGCCCATAAGGAGATCCTGAGTCTGAGGTTTCTCCCGCGTGTATTGCCCCTCGCTAGTGACTAATACCCGTTGAGACTAGCGGCCATGCCGGAAATTCCTGCCTCGGAAAGAATTATTCCAACATCATTATATTAACTTTCATAGCAATATATATTTTTTATTGTTGCTTAGCGAATCCAGGATACCCAACCATGTGTCTGGCAAAATCAAAGTTTCAGTTGATAAAGCTGAATTTGAATCAATTAATAATAGCTGTCAGTATAGCGGGACTGTGGTCATTATGAATATTATTTGTAAAGAAAACAATAAATTTGTGGAACATTTTTTAATTCAAACCAACCGTATTGCCTTATCAAGGCAAGAATAATTAATCTGATAGGCTAGATCATTCCTATACCAAAACGTATACAACATGTAACGTAATTAACGCACACCCGCAGACACCCCAATTAGAATATTATGTTGTAATCATAATACATACACTAAATTTTTAATTTGACATGTATATGCATCGTTATTTACTAAATTAGTTTCTGGGAATAAAGTTTATTTTTCTTTATTTTGTGTTGAATGATGGAATTTGTATGAATACAAATAAAACTGCGATTTAAAAGTCTGATTACTTTGACTTACAGTCCATTTGTTTTGACTGAACAGGGTTAAAATAACGGTAATTTCCCTACTTTAAATTATTTTGTAATAAAAAAATACCCATATTAAAAATGATATAGATGGATTCAGTAAACGGTTCTGAACAAACTATTTTCAGGATGTGCGTTAATTAAGTTACATGTTGTATAATAATTTTCATCCCCTTTCATACCCTTTCCATCTGGGTTAGCGTGGTAGAATAGAGGGACTCAAGACAACATTCTTCAAATGACACGTGGTGAGACTGATATATTTCTGGACGTTTTTTTAACAAACACTGCAAAAATCTACTTTGACATATTAGTAAAGTTTGTGAATTTATTGATGAGCATAAAAAATCCTCCGCACTTTCTCTGCTGAGAAACAGAGAACAGGTTACACGGCGAGAAGTGCAATTCTTTTAGTAAAAGAAAATATTTTATTTATTTTTATTCCAAGCTTTACATTAAAATTTTGTGAAGCTTAAGGATAACAGTACAGAAAAAAAACTCGTATCATATATTTTAAAGTATAAAACCGCAACATGTATTACCAAGGAAGTTTGCCTCCGAATACAATTAACGTTGAAACGTAAAATGTGTAACAACTGACAAACAATTAGTTAAAAAGACATCACCTTGAGTGAATAGCAAAGTTAACCTTAAAAATCAGTTCCTCGCAACAATTTCCTAATGCGAATCGTAAATCGTTCACTGGACTCCCGTTTTACTTAACAAGATGTTCAACATTAGAATTCTTTCATCGTGTGAGGAAGGCATGAGGAAAATTTGCCGACATGAGGCCGGCCATACAAACGTCCTCATACAGTACGTCGGCACCAGAATCTTTGATGATGTATGAACAAAATACAGGGTTTTAGGTAACTATTGGAAAACTTCTTAACTTCTGATACGCAACATGAGAAAACATAGTTAGATTCGATTAGATTAGAATTCTCTATACCATGTGAATCGTATAGAATACAGAATTATATTTAAAAAGTTTAATTTACCAACAAAACTGAACAAAATGTAAAAACATAAACTTTCGTATTCCATTTAGTGGTATATATAGGTATTATCATGTGTAGGTGTAGTGGTTTATATAAATGCATCATCAATTCATAAGCATCTCTCGAGAGATAACCATAACTATAAATAAATCTTATATGCCGTGTAGGTAAGATAACCAATCAATGTCATTTATACACCAGCTATAAAATTTCATGACACAATTTACGCTTAGTTGAAGATATTCAATAAAAAATCCCGTTTAGAATTATGAAATAGTTTCGTTGTTTAGTGATTTTTCTGATTCATTTCTTTCCTCTTTAAATAGTGCTTTTGTACGTCTTATTTCATCGTATTTATTTATATCCTGATAGATATGGTTGACTGACCCACACCGAAACGTGTTATTGGATTTTTTTTGCGTTTTATTATCAGTAGCAGCCGTATTCAGAAAGTTCATAATATCCCATGCCTCAGAAAGCACGTAACTCAAAGACTATACGAGTGAAGGAATAGAAATAACTACCGTTTCAATGAGCCTGCAAAAATGATTACTGGCATTTTACGGAATTAAAAACTATCACATGCAAATAAGAGATGGTGATTTCCATGAAAATTAGTCTGAAATTAAAATTCGTTTGAAAATATGCTTATTTATATCGTTGTTTCAGAGGTTTACCGCAAGTTACCTACATTTTATTACAATTATAATATTGTTTCCTTAAATGTAGGCGCACTTGATCTATTATACTTACTGTTGTGTAATGTATGTATTTTTGAAAGGCAGGGGTCAAGTTTGTTTTTATTTAAATTGGTGTTTTAGTTTAAATGGATGACTGAGGAAAATGTCATATCATGTTACGGAAGATCCGCTTATACTCGTAGTTGATTTACATAGTTACGGAAATTTATCATTTTGTTTTAGTTTACTAATGTAATTCACATTTACGAGTTCCACTAAGGTATTGTGAAAACCTTGCCTGTAATTTTGTACAGTTTTAATAAAAAGAAAACGTTGTATGGTTTTTTGAAATCACGATCTAAGTGAAACTTTGTCTCTTACGCCGGAATTTTTTTTTCTTACAAAAGACAACGCCCGCACTAAGGAATTTAATTCCGGTGTCGCGGGGTACTTTATACACACAAATTACATCCAGCATCATCATCCATTCGGATGTTTTCGCATCACTCTTGATTTTTCCGTCTTTGACCGATTTATTTGACTCTCTAGATGTATCGTTGTCCATCACGATCAAATGAACAACAACATCTATATCAAAATACCGAACTAAACAAAAATACCGTGACGCACTTGCATAAATGAGTGAGAATAGTAAATGCGTCGCGGTCAGCTGATGCGAGCCATGGGTATCGCCATATTGCGGCATGCGAATGGAAGAAAAATTTGAAGTGTAACTTTAAAAATAATTGAGTCGCATCATCATTTAAGAAAGTAATACAAAATCCCATCACACAGTCAATCCTTTATTGGTATATTACTTAACAATAAAGAGTCTCCTGGGTTTTACCAAGCTGGAATTCGGTTTTTAAGGAAAAAAAGTCCTTGTATTCTCTGGCTATTTTAAACGCAATCGTATTGTAGACCGGTTTGTGTGTAGATACATGACTGGAATACAATTTAAAAGATCCGTCCGTCGGTCTTTAATATACTGGATTCATACTTAGACCACTAAAGTAATTTTTAACAGAGTTCAAACTTGATTTTCAATTTGATTCTATGTTTAATTTGTGTATAAATATTTCTCGATTCCCGTCTATGAATATTTTTATAAAATCTATCCTATACCTATATGTTTTTATAAAATCGGTTTTTATTTAAAACAATAATCATATTTTTAATGTATCCCCTTGAATAGAGTACCAAGTAAGTGAAATTTTAAAATCTTTACGTACCGTTTCAGAAGGGATCTAAAATAAAAACAATAAAGACGACGTGAAACAAGGCGGAAGTGGGTCTTTGGTGTCAGATGGTCGGCAGCAACAAAATGAACCTTCCTAACTTTAATTAAGACTCATTATTAAGTGATCAACATCTCCATGTTCTTAATATGTGCATACTTAGGAGTGTGGCTGCAACTATCAGCAACATTAATATCACAAACAATTTCAAATAATTTCATCATTTCGTGGACATTTTTATCACAGTACACAACTTAAATTCCGTCTTAAAAGTCATATGTAGAAAAAAAATGCCAAAAAGGTTGTCTATCTGTACTGTAACATAAACAATAGCTCCCTATTAACAATTGTACTATCGAAATTCAATTCAATTCAATCTTACTTAGAAAAATAGTTCAACAGATATTATTATTAGAATAGTTCGCAGATAACGAGGTCCTGGGTTCAAATCACGGGTAGGTCCAAAAGTGATTTAGAGATTTTTATGGAAAAAAGAAAAAATCTCAGTATTAGGCCGAAGTCTGGGCGTTGGCGGCATTATAACCCCGTGCCTGTGAGAGCACGTAAAGCGGTCGGCCCTGGTCCTGTCCTCTTTCCAGTAGTGTCACTAGTCGTGCCATCGGATCATAAGAGCGATGGAATAAAAAGTGCCCCAATATTTGCTCCCACACTTGTGTACTATAATATGACTCGCGTAGATGTTCGGCTAGGAGGATCTTTTGGAACGAAGTTCCTTATCGCGCGTTGTGAAAGGGGGCTAGACGGAAAAAAATCTTACGAAAAGTTGTCACGACACTTTTTGCAGCTGTGCAGCGTGCGCATGTTTCTCTGTCTGTCTCTCTCTCTCTCTCTCTCTCTCTTATAAAAAGCAAGCCAGATATTTTCATTTCTATTTAGCATTGAACAGTGTGGTGTCACGACGATTATTTGTGTTGAGTGTATACAGATTTTTGTACATAAGAAATAACTTCGTTCCATCCGGGTGTCCCTTGACACCTTACAGTTTTTATTCCGATGCATCTTCTTAGAAACACGATTTGTCCGCTACTTTGCCAATAAGCGTCATTACTTTAATATGTTCATGTGACATTGTCCAAGTAAACATTTGAAGGCCTCTGTAAACTTCGTGATCTGGAAATTAGCCTTTAATTACAATTGTCACCTATCCTTGCTGAATAAATGTGACGTATCACAAAAAGAACGAGATTTTTCAACTTTTCGGCAAAGTTCTCACTACACTCGTGATGAATGCGAGCGTGAACAACTCATTTTCAATTACCGACTTAAATAGATTACAAATATACTTAGCGTATAACTGTTTTGGTTTTCCTAAATTGTAATTAACAGGCTGTGCCCCACAGTTTCATCCCACATTAAATTTTATAAATTACAGCCTAAGTCATTCGGATATATAAGCCATATTATTACTACCAAATTTTATCAAAATCCGTTACGTAATTTTTGCGGAAAGAATAATAAATATCCATACATCCATACTCCCAAACTTTCGCAGTTACGAGTATAATGATAGTATTTCTAAATTTGTTTAATCATTGACTGCACGTGTGGCGCAGCGGCTAAGAGAGTCGCCTCGCCGCTTCGTGTCACGGGTTCGAGTCCCACGCCGGACAACTATAATAATAATTATATCCTGGGACATTATTCACACACGGCCATCTAATTCCAAACTAAGCAGAGCTTGTACTATGGAAACCAGATAACTGATATATTACATATAGGTACTATTTTTCTTTTGTAAATACATACTTATATAGATAATTTACACCCAGACTCAGGACAAACAGACATGTTCATGCACACAAATATTTGTCCCGGGTGGGAATCGAACCCACGACCTGCGGCGTGAAAGGCAGCGTATCTACCAACCACGCCAATTCTGGATGTAATTAGGGTCCGTCTATTATGTTTGTAAAGTAGGTACCTCCGCCTCAGTGGAAACGCAGCCTTAGATTCCCTAGTGCGAGCGTTGTCTTAAAAATATCACTGATTTCTTATTTTAGTTAGGGTTATGATAATGATGCATGCCTTTTACTGTCTCACTACAGGCAAAGGGCCTCCTCTAACAATGAGAGGGCATCGGCCATCACGCAGACTTAATGCGGCTTGGCAGACTTGGAGAACCATGGCATGCAGGTTGTCTTACGATATTTTTCTTCACCGTTTTGAGAACGAGATTTTTTATTTTTTTTTATAGCGACAATTTCACACTGATCATCCTAGCCCCAAACTAAGCAAAGCTTCTACTATGGGTACCAGGCGACGATATACATACTTATATAGATAGATAAATACTTAAATACATAGAAAACATCCATGACTCAGAAACAAATATTCGTGCTCATCACACAAATATTTGCACTTACCGGGATTCGAACCCAGGACCACCAGCTTCTTAGGCAGGATTATTATTATTAGTTAAACGATACAACCTAAACACCTTGTGGTCTTATACCACAAGCTGTTTTAGTGATAATAAATAAATTCGATGCAAGATCCAAGACAGTTAAAGCGATTCCCGGGACATGCCTGCGCCTCACTGCTCATTGTCATTTCATTATGTGCCACTGTTGATCCTGGTTTACAGTGGTTGCAGTGGTGGGTAAGAGGTAGGAACTAGTCCCGATGGGCATACACTGCGGAGATATATGCCCATACATTGTTATCGTCGCTTGGAAACTGTACAATTTAAAATCGCTTGAAAACTATAGTATTAAAAGTAGACCTCTCACGCCTTAAAGTTATAAAGTAAGAAATATGTAACTAAGTATATAAAACGCCCTTGAACGTCTTTAATCATTAACAAGAAATTACGAGTAAGTATTAGAATCTGCGGTGCACATTTCTATACAATGAACAATGTCAAGATGTATATTACGTATATTGTAAGAAGTAATTTGCGCTAAATGACTTCTTACAATATACTATACAATAATAAAATCTTAAGTACCAATCATTAGTTGTGATAATTAGCCAATAAACTCTCTTCTTAAATATTTACATTGTGACTTTCTTACAATATTGGCCAGAATTAATAAATAATAAATATCTGGGACGTACCACACAACGCCATATAGCCTAAACTAAGGAAAGCTGTACTAGCTTTATGGATACTTGACAACCGATATTATATATGGAATCTACATTCTATACCATTTATAACACAAAAACGGACCCTTCACTCCCAACAGCAGAAACTATCAAAAGAGAGAAAGAAAAAGAATAATTATTAAAATAATTTATTAATTTATGAATATTATTATGAATAATTAATTTACTCATAATATTGTTCGAATTCCTTTCTGTATATTTTTAGGGTTCCGTAAAAAAAACGGAACCCTTATAGATTCGTCCTGTATGTCCGTTCGTATGTCACAGCCACTTTTTTCTAAAACTTTAAGGACTATACTGTTGAAACTTGGTAAGTAAATGTATTCTGTGAACCGCATTAAGATTTTCTCACAAAAATAGAAAAATTAAATAATAAATTTTGGGGGTTCCCCATCCTTAGAACTGAAACTGATTTGATTTTTCATGAAACCCATACCTGAATAACCGGGTAAAACCGCGAGGCACAGCTAATATTATAATATGGTATAAGGTGTATATCTAGGAATCTCTGCCTGTACCTTTGTTTCATTATTTCCATATATAAAGCGGCATTCACTTGTCTGTGTAGCAATTTCTGTTCTTCCTCGTAATTTTAATTTTTTATGTTATCCTTCAGTTTATTGACGAAATGGCTTATCCTCTCCGGGAAATAATAACCTGTAGTTGCCCAAGTCGCAAGCGCAAGTCATTATTTCCTGATTCAATTATGCAAATAAATCCGATCAATTATGCTCCTCTTTATATCAATGATAGGGAAACACTTCAGGTATTTATCTACTCTGTAATCCACTTCAAAATTTTTTTTATTCGTAAGTATACACTCCGATCTGGAGAAAATTTATATGGGATTATTTCACATGTCCACTTCAAATCTACTACCTTCAAATATAAAATATATAACAAAATCGGATCACAAACATAGGTGAAATCGTGTAACCGTGTAAATAAAAAAAAATACAGTAGTATTTTTCTCGGAACTTTCTGCTTTTTCCAATTGAATACAATGGTAATCTTAGTCGGATATTTTATTGATTTAGTAGGTATAAAAGACGCCTTTGGAGTCAAGTCCATCCCAAAACGCCTAAATTTATAGAATTTTAAGATAGTGCGCAACATAAAAATTTTTTTTTTTCCTTTTCATAATACATATTTTGTACATACGTACGGGTGAAACTAACAAAGACCCAATCCAACTTTTTGAAACGGTTTACGTATGGCCATACTTGATGGGTTTTTTTTTTGGGTTCCAGTCACCAGATTTCTCCAATAGACATGTCTTTTCGGCAGATGTAAATAGCCTTTTGTATCTAATAATATGATCTTTCTGGGCCGAAAACCACAGAAAGTAGGTATAATATCTCGGGACAATGTCACACAGATCATCCTAGCCCCAAACTAAGCAAAGCTTGTACTATGGGTACCAGGCGACGATATACATACTTATATAGATAGATAAATACTTATATACATAGAAAACATCCATAACTCAGAAACAAATATTCGTGCTCATCACACAAATATTTGCACTTACCGGGATTCGAACCCAGGACCACCAGCTTCGTTGGCAGGAGCACTACCAACTAGGCTACGGTGACCGTCAATTAGGTATTCTACTAGCCTTGTGGTTTCTTGCCCATAAAGAATAACAGTGCCACCCCATACCATTCCGTGGGTAGCGTAAAAGGCGACTAAGAGATACAGCAAGTACTCGAGCGGCAGTGCCACCTGTGAGCTAGTTCCTGTGAGCCAGTATCACCTAACTGCGGTCACCAACTCGCATGCCAAGCGCGGTGAGTACGGCCAACCCCACGAAATTGCCCTCTTATGTAGTAATTTAATGTAGTCAAATAAATATGTAATACAAATAATAATTAGACTGCCTTATTGGTTTAGCGGTAGCGAGTTCGTCTGAAGATAAGGAGACCCTGGTTCAAACCGCGGCTCGTGCCAAAAAGTATTATTAGGCATTTTCTCGCAAGGAAGACACCCAGTCAACGGAGTTCAATATTTACCTGATCTTTTCCCGATCGTATCAGATAATAATCCAATCGGGTTAGCTGGTGCCATAATAGAAAATCAACCAGGAGTACTATATACAAACCAATGTTTATGAATAGTCGAAAACACATCGAGATCTAGGAAATGGTCGTCAGTTAGTCAGTCAAGCCAATTTCACATCATCTTTATCACGTAGCCAGTAATGACGGTTTCAGTAGTAAAAGTATAGCCACTGACGTGTTTGTACTTACCTTTTTACGAGCAATTAAAGCCACACCAAGTGGAAAACCATGGAAATTAATTGTTATGAATAATTGTTACAGTTGAACATCCTCATTCGCGGAAGTCCTACGGAGGTCCTATTAAGGTTTATGCGTGTTATGAATTTTAATACAAACAAGGTGCTGCTTTGTAAAGGAAACAAACACAAACAAGTCGTCACATGAGTATACACTTGCTATACGAAAATCCTCCTCTGTATCACACAAATATTATAAAGGCGAAAGTTTGTGAGTGTGTGAGTGTGTATGTTTGTTACTTCTACATGTCTAAACGGCTGGAGCGATTTTAATAAAATTTGGTATGGAGTTAGCTGACACCCTGGATAAACACTTAGGCTATAATTTATAAAGTTTAACGCGGGTAAATAGCGGGACACAGCTAGTATTGTATAAAAAAGGTTACAATTTATTTTTTATATCATTATTATTAATGCAATGCGTAAGTCTATTATAATTTTTGAGAGAGGTGGGGCACAGCGTACGTCACTCAAAGAGCATCCCGACTGGAGAAGTACCTTACAGAAGACATTCCTTAATAATAACATTAATAACTTAATGTCATGTTTCTGCATGTGAGTAAGGTCCTCAGAGCTCATCGGGATGGGCCCATCCCCCCACCCCGATGAGCTCTGAGGACCTTACTCACATGCAGAAACAGCAACACTTGTTTGCTGACTCTTTTAAAGACTGGCAACGCACCCGCGACTTCGCTGGTGTTGCGAGTGTCCATGGGCGGCGGTGACCACTTACCATCAGGTGACCCGTTTCCTCGTTTGTCGTTCTCTTATATAAAAAAAAACCTAATCTCAAATTTAATCGTCCGACGGGTCTCATACAAATTGTTTTAAAAATTACGTGAACAAAAACGAAGTGTATCCACGGGTGTGGATTTGACTCTACCTCACAAAAAGTCATCATGTAGGGACATCGTATAATCGTCACGCTTGGCGGAAGGATTGGCGATTGCAGAATAGTGTTCATAGTTTACACATCTCTCATAGAGAGACGCTCCTGCCCGTTATTTTGGTATTCCTTTTGGACGTCTTCTCCGCCCCCCACAGGAGTGAGATGGTATTACAGAGAGATTTAATTTAAAGTTTGATACCGTTATTATTTCCATTCTATCTATAGGGAAATAATAATAATAATGGTGAAGTTTTGGTCATTGCGGCCAGCATAATGGAGACTAGCCATCTCCGCGAGACATAAGGTATCCGCAAACACAGAGGCACTTTTTAGGCCCTCATTCTTATGTTCCGGTGGGATGGTCAGCTGATTTAAATTATATTTTAGCGTGGTTTTATAATTGCATGGAAAAAAACGTACTAAGTATCTAGTATGATGAAGAATTATTAGTTTAGTTATTGATCGAGCAATCGGAAATTCCACAAAACATTAGCCATTTGATTTGTCACAGGGGTTTGTCTATTGTTCGTTGTTTAGCAAAAAATTCGATGAATAAATATGTTTATTTTTGATAAATAGAAATCATACAGCATAGCATGCACGTATAGACAAATTAGGTTCATATTTATATTATGGCTTGTAGGAAATCATTCACTATTTTTTTTTTTTTCTCCAATAATGATTCGTACTTAACTACCCGATTTATTTACTAACATAAAGAACTTTAAGTTAACCTCGATAAACATTAATTTGAAAACAAGAGAAAGTGTAATATACAGTTTTATGATCTAATACTCAGTTTTAATGATATATATTTGCTAGTGCAAAATTTAATTTCGCCGCAATTAATGGTTGTGTTCCATTTTATGTTGAAGATTTGATAGAATTGCCATCACTTTATTTTGATCCGTATTTGTTAGTACTTACGAGCGGGCTCTGCGTGAAAATATATAATCAAGGGATGATGTTATAACAGGACTCTTATTATTTTTGTATGACAGTCATTCATTTACTATAATAAATATTTTGTCGAAATTGTATTTACTTACCGTTAGATAGGTAGTTATTAGGGCAACATCTATTACTCAATTGCGTCTTGTAATTAGTGATACTTGGGTAGCTCTTAATATTCAACCACATTTCATCCATTGGTAGCGTGATAATGACATCACAAGTTAAAAGACCTATGGATTCGAAGAACGGTAAATATTGCGTTTACTAAGTATACAATTCTACAAAGGTTCCTTTAAGGCCATAAATATCACAATGGGCATCTGAAGAAGTATTCACGATCTTATTATTTATAGTACAATTAGGGGCCAATAGTCCCGATTTATTGTCACCGATAAACCGTTTAACACTTTATTCGTGGTCGATGTGATAATTAGGCACTTTTAACGTTTTTGATAAGCTCGAAGGTGCTTAACATCACGCATCGTGTGAATGGTACTAAGTTTTATTTAGTTATTCAATATAATTATAAGTAGTTTTGTTAAATACAGATTTAAAATTACTTGCTCTATTTCGTTGTCTGTGTTGTTCTTTTTTATCTGTTGTCAGGAATAATGTAAGTCCCAGCTTGGGCGCCAAGTATAAGATATTTACGTGAAATAATCTCATCATCTATTTATATAAAGTAAATTCGAATTTCGAGTTGTATTTCGATACAAAGTTGTGAGTCATCCGGAAATAAAATGATCATATACTCCCTGAAAATTAATAATATTTTATTTAATACACATTTTCTATGAACCTTTCTAGTCTGAACGAAAAGATGTTTGAAAATTTCACCAATGTAATTTAAGTTTTCGTTCATACTTTTTTATGGAGGATTCCCTAAACTAATACTAAGTTTAAATTTACCTCAATTCTAAGAACTCCTCGTAATTAATATCTATTCGGGAAACCACGCAGCATGCTCCGGTCCTTTTCAGCGCTAGTATTTTTTGTTAGGCAGAATTCCATACTTTTCATCGGTGGAATTATGGGAGTATGAAGGGTGATAAATATCCCGTGGTTATGCAAAATTTGTTGCAGAGTAATAATAATGTCCTCCTAGCCGAATTTCGGCCACGGCGGCCAGTCTCAACAGAGATAAGCCATCTGCGCGGGACATATTATAGTGCTCAAGTGTGTGCGCAAACACAGGAGCACTTTCTATTCCATCACTCTCATGATCCGATGGGGCGCCTATGCGACACGACAGGAAAGAGGTCAGGTACAGGACCGACGGCTTTACGTGCTCTCCGAGGCATGGGGGTATAATACCGCCAACTCCCAGACTTCGGGCTGATGCTGAGAATTTTTTCTTTTTACAGAAAAGTCCCAAAATCACTTTTTGGCCCGACCAGGGATTTGAACCCAGGACCTCGTTCTCTGCGGGTGAACACGCTACCGCTAGACCAACGAAGCAGTTTCAGAGTAATATTAAGATCAAGGACATCCACGTTCAAGGTCAAATAAGTCAGATTTTGTTTGGTCTGTGCGTGAATAAGAGTAATGACATCAATGGTTAAGCACTTTCTCAAATGACTGTTTCAAAAGACTATCAAATGGCTATAATCAGGACCGAGAGCTTAAGGTGCCCTACGAAGCACGGAAACGCTTAGAAATCAAACCTTTTCGTAGGTAACCCATCTATATAGATCCACTCACCTAAGTGCATCGTTTTCTGCTCGGAAAGAACATCTGAATAAAATCGATTAACAATTTTCCCTAAGGTATCCGAGAACTACCATTATTTCGAATGAAGGTGTTGAAAGAATGGCTTGTACATAATGTATTTTATAATATTAAGGATTTTTTTGAATATAAATATAATAATTAGCCACTGTATAGCATGTAATAGTGGTACCCAAATAATTGAACTAAGCCACTTCTTATGTAAACCATTTTTTTATTATTTGCATGTCAGTACGATAAACTGGATGAAAATATGTGGAACTTATTTTAAGACTCTCCATCCATCTGTCTGTACCCATATTTATTGCGAATAAAATAATTTTGAATTTGAATTTGAATTGATGAAGCGGCTGTTCGGTATATATGGATAAGCGCCAGTACCTGCTATGGAACATGTTATTTCCAGAGGCCTCGCTCGTCTCTGTTATCCGGTGAAAATAAAATATCATTTCCTCAATTGTATTTTGAGTTTTGGGGCCATACCTACAACGAATACATTTGGCCCCAAAACTCTTGAACATACAACCAAAGAGCATGAGAGGCTTGGATTGGAAAGATTTTCTGTTAAATGCTCAATTATAAATTGGTATCTGATAAGATAATTGATGAATAAATAGGTACAATAAATAATATGACACCTTTATTGTTTTCACTATTACGGTTTAATTTGATCGATGACATTTAACAATTTGTAATCTGTATTTATTATTAATGTGTTTTTAATTTAATTTAGTTTTAATTGGGACTGTTCATTATTATGTACATAAATAATGGAATGAGGCGTTAATTGCGGAAATCCATGACAATCATAGTAAAAAAATAATCATCATCATCGTCATATTAGCCGTAAGAAGTCCACTGCTGGACAAAAGCCTCCCCGAAGAATCATCTTGGGAAGATATGTCATAATCGCCACGCTTGGCAGACGGGTTGGCGATCGCAGACTTCCTTCTGAGCTTCCTTCTGAGTACTATGACCATCTTGGTCATTATAGTACTTAGAAGGAAGCTGCTGCCCGTCCTCTGGTAGATATTTACTTTGGTCGACCCCCACGGGATGAGATGGGGTGATGATATTCTAATATTCACCGCCGTCACCACACAGCTTAAAAATAATATTAATATGTAGTCTGAATTCTGCCAATTTCCACTTTAATCAAGCCATGATGCAATTTGCCCCGTTTGCCAGCCCGCGAAAAACAATTGCACAATAGGGAAGGACACTTCCCGATTGTGCATCTGGTACATCTAATTTACTTGTTTATGTTGTCACATAAACAAGTAAATTAGATGAAAATTTCTCACATTGAGTTTCATACTGATTTCACATGTTGAGTATTATACATACTCAACATGTGAAATCAGTATGAAACTCAATGTGAGAAAATATCAATGTCAAAAGGTTGCAATGCAATCCAAAGTGATATTGATATTTTCAATTATTCTTTTGCCTCACTTAAGCATAAACTCAAAATATTATTGTAGTTTTTTTTGCTGAACTAGGTAACTGTAGGTAATAGCTTTGTTTAAACTTAGAATAAGTACCCCTTAAGATAAGTTAAGGTTTTGTCAAATTTAGCCAGCTGTGTCTACATCAGAGTAGGGTATAGACTTTATTTTTTTATAAATCGTTGTCGACTTATCCAATGTAGTCTATATCCAGTTTTGTAGACCAATAAACGGAAAAAAATGTGTATCAATCCTCTACGTCGTATTGGAACACACGAAGAGTGGTAGGTACATGACTCTCAGATACTGTGCATACCGGCAAATGGGTTGAATTCAGACGGGACGAAATTTCATTTACGTATTTTACCCGATTGAACCACAGCTAAAACTTAGCGGAAGTATTTTAAAGCAAGATACTTCTTTCAAGCTTCTATACAACCAAAATGGTTAATTTTTATGGGTCTTAAATAAAAAATTTTATTATCATTATACTGTCCAAGTCTTTACTCACTTAGGGATTTCGAATCGCATCGTTTAACGTAAGTACCTATAAATTGTCACTAAGTGCAAAATTGGATGTAGTCAGGTTACAAAGGATGCAATTAGAAATTTCTAGCACAAAGAAGCATCTATGTTATTTATTAACAGAAACGGTTAATAAATAATTTGGAGAAATAATAGACGAGGTGAAGAAGGTTTTATTGTGTTGTGATAAATAATTGTTTCATTGTTATGTCATTTTAAAATATATGAATATAATAAACCTACGTATATTATGTAAGTTGCAAATATTAATCGCTCTTTACTCTGGTCTTGGCAGTGACATCGACCTTCAAACCACAATAGTTCCATTCAATCAGTAATCGTATTCGTAAATCGGTTTTATGTCCGTTTAATGATAATCACAACAATGATGGACCGCGCCTTCTCAACCAAACCTATTATTAATTGAAAAGGCACCGCGCGCCTATGTACTAAACCACAAACCATTGACTGTCGTAGCTGACAGTACATGTGTAATGATGTGGGCTACTTAATAAAATTATTCAGGAGTTAAAAAAAAACCCGACTCCTTTAGCACAATACAGATGAATTACTTTGTCTTCCTTGCTTTTTGCTCTTAGTCTAGACTATTGTGGAATTAATCGAAGAACTGTCGCCTAATTTGAATGCCCATATGAAGACAGTAAGCAAGATGGTAAGACCTTTATTTTGTAAGGCATGGGGAATGCTTACACAAGCCCGATATACCCGATATACCGATATTTGACTGCCTCGTTGGTCTCGCGGTAGCGTGTTCACCCGCAGAGAACGAGGTCCTGGGTTCAAATCCCTGGTCGGGCCAAAAAGTGATTTTGGGACTTTTCTGTAAAAAGAAAAAATTCTCAGCATCAGCCCGAAGTCTGGGAGTTGGCGGTATTATACCCCCGTGCCTCGGAGAGCACGTAAAGGCGTCGGTCCTGTACCTAACCTCTTTCCGGTCGTGTCGCATAGGCGTCCCATCGGATCATGAGAGTGATGGAATAGAAAGTGCTCCTGTGTTTGCGCACACACTTGAGCACTATATGTCCCGCGCACATGGCTAATCTCTGTTGAGACTGGCCGCCGTGGCCGAAATTCGGCTAGGAGGACATTATACCCACCCGCAAAAAGTGTCTGCGGGTGGGTATGTCGGATTCGCAACAACTAAACCTAACCTGCCGTGAACTTCTTCTGGCGCCTGATGGGGGAAGCCCCTGGAACGCGGTATGCTGCTCCGGTGCTCCCCTCCTGCGCCATGTCCCAGATGGTCGGGACACTTACCCTGGAAAGGCTCTGGGTTGCCCTCCGCAGAACGTGTATGCTGCCCCGGTGCTACATGGTTAGACCTGATTTCGAATTCTGTTTGCCGTGTACCGATTAGTAACGATTTTTATAGATGTTCTTATCACAACCGGGACCGACAGCTTAGCCTGCTCTCCAAGACACGGAGGGTAGACAACCTATAGACCCTGTAAGGAAGTTTATACACGAATACTGTTCAATGAGGTTTAATAAAATGCCGTGTAATCTCTATTCCTTCATTACGGTTATCCACTACGATCAGGGGACCTACCACTTAAGTCGCCGATCATCTTTATCGTGATCGGTGGCGTTCAAATAGATGAAGGTAAATCGTTCAGTCGGTTTCCATGAGCACATGTGACGTCATAAATGGTCCGGAGTCGATTTTAAACATTGAAGCCTTTGAACGAATGGTTTAGTCATTTTAAACATTCATCTATTTGACCGCCGAACACAATCACAATCGTTAGCGACTTAGGCGGTAACCCCCAGATAGAGATTAGCACTGGGCTGATGAGCGTAATAAGACACTTCTATAATCTGTACTGCTACTGGTAGGAAGGACCCTATATAATATCTGCAGCTAATTTAATACAGTCACCAAAAGTAACTGTATTTATTTCATCTACTAAGTTGTAGTTTAATGCATGTTCAGTTCAATGTTTTTTTTCAAGTAGCGGTCACCGCTCTCTATTTTTTGTGTCCGATTCAATTACCAATACGTAATCCCATACAATTGAATAAAAACACCTAATTTGTGTTGAATCACCCGTAAAATTGTAATTTGTAAAAACACTGTTAACTTCTTAATGAATGCCCTATATTTGCTTTTTGTCGTGATTCTACGGTTAGGAGGGTACATCTAAATGTTTTCTTATGTTTTACTTTGTTAAAAACAATTTGGTTAACAAGGATGTCACGATGTCCGGCAACAATATATATAATTTGTTGTATTTAATAACCTCGTTGGTTATTTTTAGTGTCATATTCAAAGTTAACAATCACGAGCTCTTGTATGTGTTTCTAATTGCTACATAGTAGAACAATATGCGGGTATCTGATCCGTGCAATTCAATTTGAAAAGAATCCTATGGTTTGTGAAAAGATAAGTTGTAGTTTAAAGATTACTATCGTAGAATGTTTGCATACAAGTTAGACTACACTTACATCAATTACTGCTGCGAGATGCATATTTCAAAAATAGTCTTTCTTTCTTTCTTATTTCTTTATCGTATGGGCAGTGCTTACCCTGATGTCAGAGATGTTCAAGCCACCCAGTATGCCTCTGACATGGCTTATCGACATAGCTTACTACTACTAAGTTGGAGACCCTTTAACGGTCACCCATCTATAAACTTTACTACGTGTCTAGGTGCTTTACCTCGCCATTCACTTACGGAACGATGAGTGCGACTGGCCTTCAAACATAAGACGGTATCAGTCGGGTAGGTGTAAGTTAGTTAGTAAGTTAGTTAGTAAGTTAGGTTGTGTTGCCTGTAATAAGTGGTTTAATATTCTTGAGAAAAATATTGTGTCCTTTAGAGGTACCTACGACGCGCACCACCCCTACCATGTAGTGATCTGTATTAGCTTGCTATGACTTAAGAATTATTTAAAAATTATGTTGATAATGGTTAAAATTAAGTAACTGCCTGGAAATCATTAAATAGGCTTCGAACCCAGGTTGGTCGCAGCAGGGACAACTTGCTCAGGTGGGGTTACATTAATGATCGCCTTCAATGCAAATGTGGTGTAGTCCCACAGACAATGGGACATCTACTATCATGTAGCGCGTGCCCTTACAACTGCACGCTTAAAGATCTGATGGAGGCTACTCATAATGCGATTCTCGTGGCCAAGTTCTGGGCGGACACAGTTTAGATTGCCATCGACTCGCTAAGAAGAAGAAGAAGTACCTACCTATTGGTAAATTGGTAGCCGAGTAGGCTAAGACGGCTGGTGGGATGGCGTTATGTGTCTTCATTACGTCATAAAGTTAAAGAAGCATTGAATGACTTGTATAAATTCGAGTCCATCGACTATTGTGCAGTGACGGAGCTGTAAACACACATGGGGATACCTCGTGATTCGTGGGTTCGATACCCAACAGCATTAAGAATTTTTTTTTTTTTTAAGATAGAGCCCGCACCAGGGAATTTAATCGCTGTGTTGCGGGGTACTTTACAAACATATAATAGACGGACACAAATTACATCCAGACTTAGAACAACTATTAATGGGTCACACCAATAGTCCGACGCGGGACTTGAACCCGCGACACGAAGAGGCGAGGCGACTATCGTAGCCGCTGCACCACACGTGCAGTCAGATTAATGCAACTGTTTAAATTTTTACTGTTGTGAAAATTATTTTGAATACTTTGCCATTAGTTAGTTGCCAAAGCACTATTATATGTTAATAATTCGCTTTATTTACCATGTGTATTTACCGTAAATGTGTCCTGAAGGTCTAGGAAACCTCATAGGATAACCAAACTCGGTGTAAAATCAAACTTCAGCTGAATCTAAACAAAAACACGGGACGCCTGGCAGATGTGAAACATCGACATTATTTTGTAAAAGTAATATGCAGAAAAGAACATATTGTGATAGGAACTAAATATGTCATAATGATAAAATAAAAAGTCGATTGCGCATGGCGACGCGTCGCCACACCGTACACACTACTATCGTATATACATCAATAGTATTCAATAGCCGCACGTAAAACAGATTTCTGGCGTGGCGACGCATGCCGTGGCGACGCGTCGCCACGCCAGAAATCTGTTTTACGTGCGGCTATAGATGTTTCACATCAAAAATGGTACAAATCAGAGGAAAAAACTCATCATATTTTTCTCATAATTTCAGATCTGCTATATGAGAACTACTTACCCGAGGACCCGGTCAAGCAAGATGCAATCCTGCGTAAGCTATTTGACTACTGCGGAAAACCCATGTTCAATTATACCACAGAAGATGAAGAGCCTCCGTTCAAATGGGACTTCTACCATTCCTTCTTCTTCTCGTATACAGTCGTTAGTACCATAGGTATGTATCACATGACATCACACTTGAGTATTTGCTTCTTCTATTTTTATTATTAAATTTGTGTGCATCGCCAGGCTATACACACTCGACGCTTACAACGCGAATCACACTCATACTAAGAACTGCTCATGTGTGGGTCGCGGCAATTGTTTTCCTGTGTCCAGGCCAGGGATCAAGGCCAAATGTCAAGGATACCTTAACTACTATGCCACAAGTCCCACACGGGCTCTTTAAGTACGTAGTACTTATCATCTGGGTAGTGGCAACACCCAAAACTGGGTGGTTAACAAATTCCCATACAGCGCCTTTAGAAAATACATTGAGATTAAAGCAGGAGATACATTGCAGATGAAATAAACAGGAGAATTGACCTAATCTTCTAGCTGTACTTGAAAATATCCATTCACATATGCCATCTTCTCTTTATATCATCCAATCTGAGACTTAGGTGTATATATGCCTTGAGATAAGTTCCTATGGCATATTTCCTGCGGCGGAATAAACGACCTAATAAGGTATTTCTGGTGCCATACACAGACCGGCTAAAAAGTAACACACTTGGTAGAACCCTGGTAGATCGAGAACTAATGTTAAATATAAATTGGAAGATTAGGGAGTTCATGGCCTCGAACTGATTGGAAGGAATTCAGTAGGGTCTTCTGTATAATAACTGCAATATTAACTTATACTTCAAAAAAAATTGTAGTAAATTGGCCTAATTGGCTAATTATGCCAATTTACTACAAAATTTTCTGAAGTATATTTTCAAAAGGACACAACTTATATGGCTATACAAGTTGTGTCCTTTTGAAAATGTATAGTTTGGTAATAAATTTCAGCACAATTAGAACATAAAAGTTTCTTTGTGGGATGAACAGTGATTATACTCGTATTATTGACATTTAAGGCGGTAGGGATTTCGTTTTTAAAGCTTCTCTCATTATATGAATCGCCTTATGTACAAGCACGTCCAGTATCTTATGGTCTTAACATTTCATATTCATAATTCTTCAATTTACTATCCTATAGAGTCACTAATTTCCTAGATCATTTACATCCTAATTTGTGACTTCATGTTTAATTTTATTACTGTCCTTTGTTCGTTTCTTTTCATAACAGCGCGTATGTCTTTGTACCATTTAACAACACATATTAGAATAATATTCTTGTATAATAAATGCGTATTATTGTTGTATAGAATTGAACTGTTTTCTGTGATTTTTTGTTTAAAAAATAAGTTTAACGAGCGAATAATTCTTTACCAACTTCAGTTTTGTTAAGATCTGTAACTTCCGAAAACTTTTAATTTATGTTCACTTTGGATTATATTGATGGATTATGTTTAAATTAGAAATGCTAACCATTGTTAACACAATAACATAATTGAATATGTGGGCTAAACTCGTACCCTAAGGAATAATCTTCCCTGGTCTTACACCGAGTTAGCATCATATCTAACGTTTTCTTAAGGCACCTACATCAGCCAAATTTATGCTTTCAACAAGTTTTTAGCCAATACTACGGGGTTCATCATAAATATGTCTAAATTTTGAATATTTTCATGGATCCTAAAACATGAATCAACTACTTGATAGAAAATATCACAAAGTTACCCTCAAAAAAGGTCACAACAAAATTATCTCAAAAAATTACAACTAAATCTCATTAACAAAACTTTTATTGTATTAGCTTTCACATAAAGATATTTTTTTTTAATTTTACATTTATATCGCCTTGCTTTTTATATTTTTACCCGTATACTTTATAGCTTATACGGATGATGCGACACTGGTGTGATACGATAAAATTGGATGTTGTCATTCTCCTAACGTTTTATGTTTTCAGGTTACGGCAACTTGGCGCCAACTACTCACCTTGGCAGAATACTTATGATATTCTACGGTTTGTTCGGTATCCCCATCAACGGTATATTGCTTGCTAATCTTGGTGAATACTTCGGCATGCAGGTAAATGTTCCTACTTACTTGATGATCAAATAATACAACGTTATACATTAATATTTAGATTTAAAAATGGCTTCTATAATACGTATTATGTATGAGCTTAGATAGTAAAATATTGTCAATGATTAGACTTAATCTGATCGAAAAATACAATAAATAAATAGGAATCAGCTTAGTTCCAAAATGACCAAAACAAATAAGAATTTTTATTATTATTATTTGTTTTGGTCATTTTGGAACTTAGCTGATTCCTATTTATTTATTGTATTTTTGTATAAAATAACATAAAAGAAAAAAATTCCCAATTTCAGCTTATATCAGTCTACAGAAAATACAAAAAGCGTAACGTGAAACGAGCTGACAATATTGGCTACTACTTCACCAACCTAGGCATGTTGGGTCAAATCATCTTATACCTGATACCCGGCTTCTTGCTCTTCATCTTCCTACCTGCATGTATCTTCATGGTGTTCGAAGGGTGGGACTACGTCGCTTCTATATATTATGCCTTCGTCACTCTTACTACTATTGGATTTGGTGATCTAGTTGCAGGTACGATTATCAGTCATTGACATTTTTCGCTGACCAGTTTTTAATTTTTAGTTAAGGACGTAAAGAGCATTTATGGCATCTTCAGATTTATATTATATTATAACTGACATTTGAGGGCTACTGCTACTATTACATGTATATGTTATATGTTGCAAGTATAATTTTTGATTTGATGGAAAAACTCAACAGCAATAAATACTCAACATAAAAGTCACAGCCTATATAAATATGGCGAACAGTTAAAATAGCCATCAGATATAACAATTTTATTTTCAACGACTTGTTTTTTTTATCAGGAGTAGAATGTTTTATTAAAGTATCCCACCCTGTTTATGATATGCCTCGTTGGTCTAGCGGTAGCGTGTTCACCCGCAGAGAACGAGGTCCTCGGTTCAAATCCCGGGTCGGGCCAAAAAGTGATTTTGGGTTTTTCTGTAAAAAGAAAATTTTTCAGCATCAGCCCGAAGTCTGGGAGTTGGCGGTATTATACCCCCATGCCTTGGATCCTGTACCTGGTCCTCTTTCTGGTCGTGTCGCCTAGGCGTCCCATCGGATTATGAGAGTGATGGAATAGAAAGTGCTCCTGTATTTGCGCACACACTTAAGCACTTTAATATGTCCCGCGCAGATGGTTAATTTCTGTTGAGACTGGCCGCCGTGGCCGAAATTCGGCTAGGAGGACATTATTATTATTATTATGACATAGAAATATGACATATGAAAAAAATATGTTTTGTTCCCAACAAAACATATTTTTTTCATATGTCATATTTCTATGTCATAATAATAATAATAATAAATTTTCTGCTAAGAATAATTCTCAGTATTAGCCCGGAATCAGGAAATTCGCATTGTTCACCCCCTTTCCTGGGAGAACACAGAAAACCGTCGGCGCTCTGCCTGAAGACTTTTTAAGCGTGTTAGCTAGCTATCCATTCGGATTATTACAGTGAAGAAATAGAAAGTGTAAAATAAAATAAAATATTTGCGCATGTAATAATATGTTCCGCGCAGATGGCTGGTCTTCATTTAAATGGTCCGCCATGGCTGCAATTAGACCAGAAGGACACTACCAAAAATAAGTGTTTCCTATAACGGCTATTAAAATAATAGTTTACATTTTAATAGTACAAGTCATTATAAAAAATTACGGGTTTTACATATTAGTCTAATTTTAATAATAATATAGAGAAAAATAATAATTAAAGTTTTAGAATCTGTTTATAACGCTATTTATATTTTTCAGGAACGGTGAACAACGGTTTCAAATACGGCTACTTCTTCACCTACCAGATATTCTTAATCGTCTGGATCACCTTTGGTCTTGGTTACATCGTTATGTTGCTAGGCTTCATCACTAGTGGCATGAGATCAGAACGAATACACAAGATTGAACAGAAGTTTGCTTACCAGTTCAAAAACACACAAAACAAAATCTTGCATGGCTTTACTAAGGATCTATCGGCACTTAGGAAAATTATAAATGAAGCCAATTTACTTAAAATAAAGGTAAGCAGTATTTTTAAAATAATATTTCAAGACATATCTTTCAATTGTATGTATATACGCCTTATATGCCTAATATGTTAATAACCAAACCGAAGTTTAGAATGGTATTTTAAAGCATTCTAATAAAAGTCAATGGTGGTTCCCTAGGTAGCGTTTGGAATGAGTATCTGTTATGACATTCTCTATAGAAATTGTAAAAACCATTTAAGACTTCTTTCCAAAATCTTCCAGAACTTTAAAATCACATAAATAGAAGAGAAAATCTCTTTTAAAGTACTCAATGATCAAAAAAAGGTTTAAAGTTAACTTGTTTCATTTCAGCCAGTATACGTAGATGCCACACCGCCTCTATACCGAAGTGCCAGCTGTCCCATCTTTACCTATGATGTGGAGCCGAGAGGTCCAGTTTACAAGAGAAAACGGGCTAATTCAGAAAACATTCAATTGTCTGCTAAAGACATGCTCCGAATACAATCCGATACTGATCTTCTAGGAATTGATAAAGAAAAAACGTTCACGGCATCAGCAATTGTGAAACCAGCAGAATTGTTAGCACGAGTTGTAAATGTTCTAGGAGGGTTTGAGCAACAGCAACAGGCACAGAAAGATAAAGGAGTTCATCTGTTCGATGACGAACATATCTTAGCAAATGAAAAACCTCCTATGTTTAGCATAGGGCAACAATTTATAAATAATAACCCGCAAAGAACAAGAGCGTACAGTGTAACTGTTCCTAATTACAGAAAAGAATCAGTGCCAGAGGAGAATCATGAATATACTTGGGCCAATGGTGAATCGGCTGAAAAGTTCAGAAGAGAGGCAAATATACGAAGTGGAAAGTTGTCACTACCATCGAAAGTTGAAAACACACCAACCCAAAATATTATAACAAGGTTTTTCCAACGAAAATCAAGTTCAAGTGAAAACCCTGCTGAATACATAAAAAATTCAATGAAAGACAAAATTGCCGGATCCCAAGCTTATAATGAGAATGTTAAAGAAAATTCTAAACCAAGACGTGGAAGTATATTCCCCTCATTCTCTTTTGGTTCAGATGATAAAAACGATGCAGAAGCTTACAAAGAAAGAACTAAAAAGGGAAGACACAGTATATTTCCGTCATTTGATTTTCACGAAGAAGATGATGGTTATTTAGCTAATGCGTACTTAGAAAGAACAAATAAAGGCCGTCATAGTATTTTCCCAACATTTGACTTCTCAGAAGATGAAGATGCTGCAACTAGCCGGGCATATCAACAAAAGCCTAAAAGACATAGTATATTCCCCACGTTTGACTTCAGTGAAGATGAAGATGCCAAAGCCTATAAAGATAGAACAAAAACTGGCAGGCACAGCATTTTCCCTACATTTGATTTCAGTGATAATGATGATGATACAGAACGTTACAGAGAAAATACAAAACGTGGTAGGAGAAGCATTTTCCCTAGTTTTAACTTTAGTGGTCTCACTAGTAACGACGAAGATACTGTAGATGAGGATGAAGTACAAAAATATCAAAATCGAACGAAAAAAGGACGGCTTAGTTTGTTTCCTACCTTTGGTAGGTCTAAGAAAAACGATGATGACGTTATGCCTGAAAGCTCTGATGAATTAGTAGATTACAAAAATAAAACACAGACTGGGCGTAGCAGTTTATTTCCATCGTTTGGCAAACAGCGTAAGAATAGTTCTCCAAATGAAAGTTCAGGAGACCTAGAAAGTAGCATAAAACAATTCAACAGTCAATCAAGACAAGGCCGCAACCGATCATATGAAGAGCCCGGGCAAGTATCAAGTGATTTGGAACGTTACAAAAACAAAACAAGACACGGTCGTCGGAGTCTATTTGATCCAGACGTCAATATAACTAGTCTTCCAGAGAATGAACAAGTGGAAGTTTTGGAAAATACAAGTGTAGCTGACCTTCTTAGAGCTTTGGCAGTATTAGAAACTGCTGCTCAAGGTTCTTCTAACACTCTAGGTGAGCCACCTAGCTTGCTAGATTTTATGACTGACCCCACTGCTATTTCATCTGGAAGGCGTGGTTCCATTAGACCAGACTTTGGTTATTCTTCTTCATTAAACATGGATAGCCACGAAGATAAGAGGCGTACGGATGAGTCCGGACCCAGGCGTAGAAGAGTGTCTGCTAGAGCTGCAGCTCCTCAGTTTACTCCTACTTTGGCAACTGTAGTCGCTGGAGCAGAGTTACAGATACCGACAGCAATTGCGGCTAGAGAAAATCGTATGACGATGTTGCAGCAACCGCCTCCTCCTTATTCAGAAACTGCTGTGGAAGAAGATGCACCTAAACTGCGGATGCGTAGATACTCGCCCGCCCCTGCAGATGCTGGTCGATCAAGCACAGGCCCAGTGCCGAGATTATTCTCACGCATGCGCAAAGAGAGTGGTAATAACGAAGAAGGGGATTCTAGACGTTGTAGTTTAACAGATATAGTTGTTGACAGTTTTAAAGACAAAGATAAAACGTAACCCATATGTGCCTTTTAGTGAAATTTAGATAAGTATTTATTTAATGATTAATGTAAGTTAGGATTTAAGTAAGTGATAAATATAAGCCGTCCAATATTGACACTTGTTTTATTATACCTTTGTTTCCTATCATCAAACTACCAGTTATTATTAGAATCTGGACGATTGGGGTCATACCCTGTGATGAGTCTCATCAAGGCTAAATGTAATTTTCGATAGAAAAAGCTGTATATAAGGAGCCGTATGCGTATGTTTTCTGGATAACGATTCTCAGAACTCTTTTGGATACGCAAGACATTTTAGGTTGTTTTATTGTTAACTGCTTGTTGAGAATGGTTAAAAGATTAAGTAATACCAAAGAGATTCAATGCACTGACAAATTCTTTGGTAAAAAACGTAGATTATTTTGTGAGTGTAGTTTGTTGAAAATCATCCCTCGTGGCTCTAAACGCATTTAAAGCCGTTATTTCTGGTTCGGGAAGATCTTATTCAGAAGCCTAACAGAATCAGGGGCTCTAACGGCTAAGTCGCCGAACATCGATTTCTTGGATGGCGTTCAAATAAATAAAGGTTAAAAATGACTTAATCAATCGTTGAATCGGCTTCAACGTTGACAATCAATTCCGGACCATTTATAACGTCACATGTGATCATGGAAGCCGATTTAACGATTTATTAAGTCATTTTTAACCTATATTTATTTGAACGCCATTTAAAAAATCGATGTTCGGTGACTTAGCCGGTAGAGCCCCAGATACCCCGACTAACGAACTTGGTTACTGCTTCCTTATGGGATCCAAGGTCAGTCACTCGATTCATTCTGGTAGCTAGCCTCGACTGGTTAAATAGAGACCTACGTGGTAAGCCTATTGTCATTCTAACCAGGTTAGCGGGATAGCAATCGTTGTTAAGACATACGTGCACTACATTTTTTAGACAACGCCCGCACTCTATTCCCTATGTCGCGGGGTACTTTACAAACATATAATAGACTACACAAATTACATCCGGACTCAGAACAACTATTTATAGGTCACACAAACAGTTGTCCGGAGTGGGACTCGAACCCGCGACACGAAGCGGTGAGTCGACTGTCTTAGCCGCTGCGCCACACCAAAACTTACCTGATGATGTAGCCCTTCACGGTCCCACTCCAGGAACCACCCCTCACACTGACCTAGTATGAGTGTAGTTGAGACTTCACATGCCATCAAGAACTTAACTCATGAATGTTAACTCTCGATGTTTTCCTTCGTCGTTTTAAGTACAGGATAATTAATTGAATGAACGTGAATATGTGAATTCTAAAAGACAGTAGTGTGTGCCTTGGGTTTTTTTAAAGACAATGCCCGCACTAGGGTATCTAATCCCTATGTCGGGGGGTAGTTGTCCAGCGCGGGACTCGAACCCGCGACACGAAGCGGCGAGGCGACCACTTACACCACAGTCTAACGGTTTCACCACTAAGCTATCTTACAAAGTATACTCCTATATAAAGTGAGCCTCAACCTATACTTTATTGCTCTATGCTATAGATTGCTCTATGACACGTAACTATAAGTTAATACTAGTTTATATAAAGATGGATGTTATTATTTTGAACATATCGCTGCGTTTACAATTGACAATGCAATTTATGCAACTTAACTATGTATTTTCTGAACAATAAAGATTATTATTAACGACAAGTCAAATAAGCTATTACTAGGTGGCGCTAGTGCTGATATAGATAGCGATTTGTTAAAGCAGAGCAGCTCAAACTGGTCAAATGGGATACGTGTCATAGAGCAAACTAATACCATCCATCTTTATGTATTATATACTTATAGCTGTTTAAATTAACTTATAGCTGTTTAAATAAAGATGGATTTTATTAGTTTGAAACATATCGCTGTGATTACGTCCAATACAAGAACGATAGATCAAATAAGCTAAAGATTAACACTTTCTATCACTAGATGGCGCTAATGCTGAAATAGATCGCGACATATTAAAGCAGAGCAGCTTAATCTGCTCATCTGGGATACGTGTCATAGAGCAAGTTATACCATAGAGCAAACTAATATCATCCATCTCTATGTAAACTTACAGAATAAAGATGGATTTTATTAGTTAGTTGGAAACATATCGCTGCGATTACGAACAATACTATGAACGATAAATCAAAAGCTAAAGTTAACATTATCTATCACTAGATGGCGCCAGTGTTGCAATAGATCGTGTTATGGTTGCGTTATCACTGCTTACCAAAGACAATTGTTAGATCAATATAGGTAATAGTTCAGCACTAGACGTGGTTTTACTATGTATCTACCTAACCCTTCTAGTAAATCTGAGGTCAGCGGACCACTGAATTAGCAGCTTGATAAACAATTAAACACGTTTTGTATCTATGTCTCACCAGACACAAAACCGAATCTATACATATAATAAAATCGTAGGAAAGTCAAAACTGTACATTGAATATTTTTAAAAAAAGATACTTGGGGCTTGATCTACAATTGATATAGAAGCCAAAAATATATTTTTTTGAATTTTTGTCTGTATGTATGTCCGGGTTAAACTCAAAAAGTGCTGCATGGATTTACTTCAAATTTTGCATGAATATTACTAAGAGGACGGGTCAACATATAGGCTACATATTATCACGCTATCACCTACGGGGGAGGAGCTGTGATAATTTATAAAAGTTAACGCGGGTAAAACCGCGGGGCACAGCTAGTGTTAAATAAATCACGATAGATATTTTAATAATAAATCCTGTGACATTATTTACATAGGTCATCTGATCCTAAGCTAAAGCAGAGTTTTTACTATGGAAACTGATAAACTACATGTTCTACCATTCTTTTGTTTTTTGTAAATACATACTTAGGTATATAGATAATAATACCCAGACTCAAGACAAACAGACATGTTCATGCACACAAATATCTGTCCTGGGTGGGAATGGAACCCACGACCTGCGACGGGAAAAGCATGTATCTACCAACCATGCCAAACGATCCGTCAAGTTCTTAGCTATGTATGTCTAAAGAAAATTCGTTGCCAATTTAGATGTTACAGCTATTTATCTGATTCAATTCAAGGTGCTTTTGCTATTTCCTGTTAATTTCAACAATATAAAACATGAAAAAAATAAAAATCACATGTCATTGGAGACAAAATATGTGAATCGAATTGTGATGACTTTGGAGACAAAATATGTGAATCGAATTGTGATGACTATACAATCTTGTCTGTTCCATATTCTGAGCGAAATAAATATTACTTACTTACATGATATTTAAAAAGAAAACACAAAAACTGTATGACATTATGTTTATTTAGTACCTTCAGATGGGTCCTTAGGTTTAGACTAAGGATATTTTATAAAGATTTATTTTATCTAGTCATTACACTAATATAGTGTACTTAAAGCAATATAAATAACTAAATGATATAATTGTTACTGGTTTATGAGATAATACAGTACCTATTATTTTATCAGGAGTCATGATAAAAGTATTTTCATTAAGTTCTTGAGAACTTATTTATTCTTATTATTTCAGTTCTTTTGTAGTTACTATTTTGTTCTTCATTTGATCAGATCTTTTGATTTGGGTCATTATCAACCTTCCGGTCAAATTCCCCTCATGCCAGTCTCTCTAGTATATTTATTCACTCCCCACTGTCTTGTTATCCGCCAGCCGGAGACCTGTGGCATTATGTGACCTCCGAAGAATTGGTATATACTACTACGAGCTGTCTTTCTGACTCTGATCTGCTACAATTAATGTTTTCTCCTAGAAAACTTTTGGCCTGAGCTGGGAAACACACTCCCGTTTATCCAATGTGATAGTCGTCAATGTAAATCAATAGGTAGGCAAAATAATCTAATATTAAAATTATAATTTAAACAAAAACATAAACACTATTGGTGGTGCCCAAACCTAAAACTATATTGAGTATTTTAAACATAACAGTAATACGAAGTAATTTATAATACTATTGATTATTTACAAAAAAATAATATAACAAATATAGGTACGTAGTCGTGAAAGCATACGATTGTAACAATCGTATGAACCGACATGTTTGTGCGAGGCCCAAAGGCGACTAGCCCCTCGTTATCAACTTAAGATCATTTAGTCATTATCGTTTATTCATTGTTTGCTACACCTAACAACAATGAACCTTTAGGTCGCCATTTCGACGTCGCATAAACAAGCCATCAGATCTCTAACCTCAGTATTTCTACTGAAAAACACTTAACAGTACAACATCACAGTGCACAGTCAATCTCACGAGAAAGTTCTCAAGTCAAGATACCTCAAGTATCGAAGCTATCTTTACAAACGTTTTTATCTATACTAACGTTATCATAGCACTGATCTATATTTCCATTATCATCTTGGATTAGAGATTCAAAGATTGATATTAAATTGTTTAAACCGATGAGGTATCCGTCTTCATGGTTTCCTACTTTCCAGGCGGAATTGTGATCGATATTGATATTATCTGGAACTGGGACAGTCTTGGCGAAGTCTATCATCCAGATAGAAGCCCGTTTCTTGTCGTGGACGAAGAGTAAGGAGCTGCCGATGAGTTCATGGTTCCTGAAGAACTGGGACTCTTGTAGTGTTGATCTAATGCTCTTGAGCCTTTCTAAGTGTTTCGGCTGTAACGGAAATAATAATAACATAAAAAATAAATAATTTAAAAATAAAATATAAGTTTCAAGATAGCACTTGCTCTAGGTGAAACTTTACAAACAATGTTTACAAACTTTAATATGATTTTTACGGACACTAAATAAAGTAAAGTAAAACTACAATATTCTGTACTGAACATCATATTTGTGGGATAATAGAGAGCGGTAATACGTCATGTCCAGATGCTCTCACCGGTAGGAAAGTGATCGGTGAGGCTAAGCTACTAGGCAAGCGGTCAGTCCATAGATGACTGACCACCAAAAAAGTTTTAAGTTCTGAGCGCGTCCGTGTTTCGTAGAGCACGTTAAGCTGTCGGTCCCAGTTGTAGTCATTAGACAACAGTCATAAAGCCTTGTCAGAGGCCAACTGGGCGGCTTGAACAACTCTATAAAATAAAATAAAATAAAAAAGGTTTTTATTCACGTAGACTTTAAAAAAGCGCTTGTAAATAGTCAGAACATGTTTGTAGTAATACAGTTATTATTTCTAGTTGCATATTACAGATATTTAGGTATACGGAATGTTAAAACATTTATACAATTTATTTTATAATAGTAGTGATATTTAGCTAGCTTGTATTAAGGTTATTGTCAAGGAGATTATGTTTAGGTTTAATGATTGAAATTTATATTTTACTACATATTGTCTGAATGTTTCTGTCTATATTAAGTAATGAATTCAGTATTATTATTATAACGGACCTTGTGTTTAAAACGACGGTCGCGCTTTGACACTAGTGGTAACCAATGCCCATACGATTAGTAAGTTAAGGATTATAGGTATCTATATGAGTTACACAGGTGAAGTGAGTGATCTTGTTGCTGATGCGATATTTTCCTATTTCGACACATGATTGTAGGTACTGATGTTATCAAACAATGATTGCAAAGAGATGTGTTTTAAGGAGATAAAACCACACATAATTGGTCCCGGCTTAGATTATGTTTGGTAAGACACAGGAATTAATTAAAATAGTGCGGGAGTAGTCTTAAAAAAAATGAGACCGATAGGAAATGGCAATTTTGCTGTCGTATTATTTATTTATATAAAATAACTAGCTGTGCCCCGCGGTGTTACTCGCGTTAAATTTTATAAATTTTCTTTGCTATAAACCTCACGGAGCCCGAGACCTTTCCAACGAATGCAAAAGCCTTGAAATCGGTTCGTGCGTTCTGGAGTTATAGCGTCAGGAAGGAAAACCCGACTTATTTTTATATAGTAGAAGATGTGACACTTACCGCGGCATTAGGGAAATTGCTAATAAAGTCCTTGAAAGCTTCAACAATTTGGTCTCTAGTTTTCGTAGTCTTGAAGTCTTTGGAGCTGGTGCCGTCGGCTTTCTTCACGCCGTCTATTCTGAAGCCAAGAGTAGCAGTGGAACTGATGGTCTCTCGCCAGATCATGTATCTAGGCTTCGTGACACCTTTACTCCTGTGCTCTTCATCCGTAGGGGCTTTGGGGTCTATCTGGATCATCTTTTCATACATGTCCTGAAAAATAAAAACAACACTTAGTAACAATATTTGAAGATTTAACGACTAACGAAGATTGATTAACATTTTTACATTGTACTTATTCCAAATACTATACTATGAAATTGTTTATTTCTGATGGACATCCGGGGTCCGCCCGGGGTCGTGGGTCCGATTCCTACCCAGGACAGATATTTGTGTGCATGAACATGTCTGCTTGTCCTGAGTCTGGTTGTAATTATCTATATAAGTATTTACAAAAGAAAAGTAATATCTGTAGTATATGAGCCCCATAGCTCTGTTTAGTTTGGGATCAGATGGTCGTTTGTAAATAATGCCCCAGGATAATATTATTATTACTAAAATTATATATAACAAAAAAAAACATTTTATAACTCTATTCACATATTTTTAAGATTTGGTCCTGGCGAACGAATATGAATGAAATTGTAAATCTTTTAATTTAAACATTTATATGATAATAAATTGTGATCACACAGTAGACAGCCAATAAGCCACGGTGAAACCTAAAAACTCGTCTAAATTTGGTATAGCTTTTATAAACATAAAGACTACGGGGAATCTATCGCTATCACTTAGATACTACTCCGACTGATATGTCCACAGTTATATGTGATACTAGCGGCCCGGTACGTGCTTCGCTACGTATAAGGCAAAGTAATTAAAAAATATATTATTAAGTTCATTTATTCAAACAAAAAAATATCTTTAAATTGCTAAAAGATGTTGATTTTACTTTTTTTGATTTTCTCTATGTACAAACCTTCCCTGGACTTCCACGAATAATTCAAGACTAAAATTAGCCAAATCGGTAAAGGCGTTGTTGAGTTATAACATTACAACGAAAAGTGGCATTGATTTTTATATATATATAGATAAACCTGTTTTATGAATAAAACAAGCAACCCAAATGTATGTATATAGATAGGTTCAAAGGGTGAGCCCCACACAGTGAGTTCAAATGGCATAATTTATTTTGTCGACCTAACAGGATTCACCATAGCTTAATTGGCAAATAATTAACCCAGGATACATGCAAAAAGGGGTCAAGTAACAGTGGTCGAGTAATGGGATGAGAAGATGACTTGAAACAGATAGCGGGACCATTCTGGATGAGAGTAGCAGGGACAGGACCCATTCAGGGCTATTATCTATCAATCAAGCTATAAAAGTTATTATTATGACGGTCACCGTAGCCTAGTTGGTAGTGCTCCTGCTTACGAAGCTGGTGGTCCTGGGTTCGAATCCCGGTAAGTGCAAATATTTGTGTGATGAGCACGAATATTTGTTTCTGAGTCATGGATGTTTTTTATATGTATATAAGTATTTATCTATCTATATAAGTATTGCTTGTACTATGGGTACCAGGCGACGATATCGTCGCCTGGTACCCATAGTACAAGCTTTGCTTAGTTGGGGGCTAGGATGAACTGTGTGACATTATCCCTAGATATTATTATTATTATAATTATACATGCAAATCAGGTACAAATCCTGGCTGTGATCTAACTTATTTATTCTAAGAGTAAAATATACTCGATAATTTATGTCATTGACAAATAAGATATCATTAAATACTTGGTTTGTTATGACTGCCCAACACGATACTCAATTTATAAATATATCCCCATTGACCTTTGAAACGCTTCAAGATCATTGATACTACTTCATCATCCAACATTATTTACTCATTATTTATTAAATGATGTGCTATTTATACATTAAGCAAAACTAACTACAATCTAAATGACTTATACACGTTATATATATATATATATATATATATATAGCACTAGCTTATAGCTAAGTTATAGCCCGTATGTTATTCGGATATATGACGACGGGTGTGTTGGCGTGCATGGTAAATGCTTTGCTTTACACGCCAGAAGTCGTGGGTTCGATTTCCACCCAGGACAAATATTTGTGGCCATGAACATGACTGTTTGTCCTAAGTCTGGGTGTAATTATCTATATAAGTATGTATTTAGAAAAGAAAATATATGTAATCTGATTTCCATAGTACAAACTTTGCTTAGTTTGGGATCAGATGGCCGCGTGTAAATAATGTCCCAGGATATTATTATTATTATTAAATATGCTATATTACTACAAAGTTTCATCAAAATCCGTCCGGTAGATTTTGCATGAAAGAGTAACAAACATACATACTCACAAACTTTCACCTTTATAATATTAGTGTGATAATCATTTTAGGTATTGGTATCTAATACATATATGTATGACTTCAATTTTTCATGTATGTTAGCTAACATAAACAAATTTGGAACAACCTTATTATATGTGTAGGTCATAACTTTTATTTAAGAATAAATTATACTACAGTCACATTTAGCAGGAGGTACACTTGCAAATATTTATTTAAGCACACATTACTGCTTAAGCTGTATTATTATTTATTACTATTACTTTACTAAATCAATTAAAAATATATAGTATTAAACTAAATTAAGATTACCTACGTTAATAACTTTAAATCATGAAAAAAACAACTTAAGAGGCCTATTACAGTCCACTAGCGCCGCAAATCGAAAAAATGTCATAACTCGTAAATAGAATCAAAAATACAAAATATGTTCTATTATTACTGTGGAAAAGGCAATAACGTAATTGTATAACACCTTATCAACACTTGAAATATAGCTGTTTAGCTAAATCGTGCATTCAAAACATAAACGGCCGTTTTTGTTACAAATGCACGATTTAGCTAAACAGCTATATTTCAAGTGTTGACAATGTGTTATAAAATTATGTTATTGCCTTGTAGAAATACAGTAATAATAGACCACATTTTGTATTTTTGTTTCTATTTACGAGTTATGACATTTTTTCGATTGGCGGCGCTAGTGGACTGTAAAAGGCCCCTTAAAGAATCGCAACCTTGTATTCTGTAGTTATTTTATCAGGCTAATAGTAACATTGACGTCAGCAGAATGACAGTTTTATCAATACGATGCCATTCTTTGACACTGGATAAGCAATAAAATATAAATGTAAAATGATATCTAACAGTGTTAAATAGTATCATAATTTGTCCTTTCATTTAACGTTCATTATAATCAATTATATTTAATTAAATTACTTCAAGTTATAACCTAATTTTATATACAGTTATAATTTATTTTTTATAGTTATTTTATTCATTTTATTATGCTCATATACGCGTATTGCCCATTAAACTTATCTTTATCGTCATTACAGACTTCGTTAAGAAGAAATAAAAAATGTATCTAATTAATATAGTTATAAGGACTTATTATATACTTCGTTTTACTTATCGTATGGGCAGTGGTTACCCCAGTGTCAGAGTTGTTCAAGCCGGCCTCTAACATGGCTTAATAACTACTGTCTAATGACTACAACCGGTACCGACAGCTTGACATGCTCTCCGAAGCACGGAGACGCTCAGAAATTAAATCACTTTGGTGATCTCCCATCTGTGGACTGACCGCGCATCTACTTGGTCAACCTAGCCTATCACTAAGGGACTGGTGAGACCATATAGCTATGAGCGCTTCATTAAATACTAATATACCTAATGTTATAATACGAGGACTTTATAATCCATAATTATCATTAACTAGCTGTGCCCCGCGGTTTTACTCGCGTTAAACTTTATAAAATATAGCCTATGTGTTAATCCAGGGTGTCAGCTAACTCCATACTAGATTTTATTAAAATCGCTCCAGCCGTTGAGACGAAAAGAAGTATCAAACATACACACCCACACAGCTTCGCCTTTATAATATTAGTTTGATAATATTTATATGTACAAAAGTAGATGAATCAATGATAATTGTACCAAGTTATTATAAGCAACCTAGAAAAATAGCAACAACGAATGACGCTGTTGATGACGTATTCATACGCCTTGATTCTACGTGATAACACTAAGTCAATATAAATTCTTAACGTTATTGCAATAATCTATTTACATCAACTAATGTGTTGATCTAACACATAACAAACGCTGTAATTACGAGTATGAGTAAATAGGAATCATTATTTTATACAATTCAAACAAATTGTTGTTTATATCATTTGTATATAACGTTTAAATTGCTTATAATTAATAAGTTTTTCTTAATTTTTTGCATTTTTGATTATATTATTTTAGTGTAAATCTCAATGCTGCTCCAAGCTGCGAAAGTATGAGTAAAGTATCAAATAATATCTATCTATATATGAGCTTTATTGTGTTTTTATAATTTATAATCCAAGACTTATTTAATATACAGGTACTATAAAGAAATAAGATAAATTACTTTTCTATACGTAGCGATTCAATTTGTGACATTGATTTCATTCGAGGAATTGGAGTTGTAAATACAGGAACTATAGGAAGAGAATAATTTTATGACCAAGTGGCTATCACGCCATACATTATCCCCAAACAGCATTAGTTATCCATTATTAACTCAATTTAGTATTGTCACGACATAACAAAAAGACACATGTCAGCATAAAACGAGATCTAAAAAAACGCAGCTGAATGTGAAACTAGATGTCCAACAAAAATCTTCCCTAAATTTTACAGACATAAGGCGGCATAAATATAAGAAAATTCTGTCTGGTTTATTATTAAGAAGTTATGACCCATTCATAAAATTCAAAGATAAAAGAATTATGCTGACAGATTCAGTAGGTCACCGAGTGAATATTGTTTCAGAAATGAATTTATATTGAAGAATATTGTTTAACAAATAAGTAAGCTTCACGAGGAACGTTATTATTATCAAGAGTAATTTGTAAAACACTACTATTTTTTACAGACGCCAGCACAACCAGATACCCCAATCTCTCAAATTTCCCCAATTGAAAGTGAACCTTATGCTTTTGTCGTAAAGTTGAAAATCTATAAAAGAAATTTGACAGATTGGGATGTGCAGCTGGCGTCTGTACTTTTATCAACTTTTTCTAAACTTAATTCTGTAGTTCATCTTTAGTGAAATTTTCCCCGTGATATTTTTCTTATCTAATTGTAACACCAGCGATTTCCAGCGACCCGCACAAGATCATCGGTCCATCTTGTAGGGGGCCGTCTGAGTCTTCCGGTTCGTGGTCGCCATTCGAGAACCTTTCTGTCGAAATCGCTGGATTCGGATAGCGCAAGACCGGCAATTGTGGAGATCTTTGGGGGAGGCCTTTGTCCAGCAGTAGACGTCTTTCGGCTGATATGATGATGATTGTAACACATAATATAATACTCACTTTTCTTAACTTTGTCTTTTCTTTCGCTTTAGCTAATTCTTCTTCTAAGTAGGTTCTGACTCCGATCTTGCAGTCCATCACGCATGGGCGGTCGAAGTCACTTAGCAGATCTTGTAGTTGTAAATAAACTGTACAATACTATGTTAAGGAAATACTGGAAAATTGTGGTTGACGCAAATACGTGATAAAAATAACATTTCTATGTCTCACTTTATTTAACTATAGAATTTTATTTTATGGCCATAATGTTATAGGTATTTTTAATTATGTTACTTCACTTCATTTAAAATTTAACAAGTAAATGGCTTCTATCAGCATCTACAGTGTTTGCTGCAATATAAAACTAATAAATAACTAAAGTAAATATGAACCGTGTGGTTATGAGGTTGAACTTCTTTTTCGTAGAAGACAACGCCCGCACTAGGGAATCTAATCCCTGGGTCTGTGTGGGTACTTTACAAACATATAATAGACAGGCATTAGATCCAGACTCAGAACAACTATTTATGGGGAACCCAGAACACGAAGCGCCTCGCCGCTTCGTGTTCTGGGTTCCCCATAAATAGTTGTACTGAGTTTGGATATAATGCCTGTCTATCTTATCTGTCTTTGCCGCTGCGCCACCCGTGCAGTCAACAATAAGTGCAGTAACTTGTGTGGTACAAAATCATTATTAACTATAGGATCATGTCATTGAACTAACTATGCACCAATCTATAACGTACATATAAAAAATTATATCATACTATAATTATGCTACGTATTTGAAGACACTACGACCATAAGACAAAAATATAACCACCAATGTATTTTTATTTCAATTTATGTTATACTAAGTACTTTTTAGGTTGAATATTACTAGTTTTATTGTAAAAGGATACGTTCTCCATCTTCACACGTGACTTGTCCCTTGTATTCTGGTACAAACGGCCGTAAGACGTCTTTCATCAGCAACTGGAATAAGAAGACAAACAATATGAAGATTTGAATTAAGAACTGTCATTATTTCTTTTGAAATCATAAAGAAAATCTCTATTGATGTAGGTAATATCAGCAATTTCACTTTCTAGCCATGATCTGTGTCATGCGCGAGAGATACTTTAGAGGATATTATTTAATTACTTTCCAGCTTCAGACAGTCCGTTGATCAAAGCTTCGTAAGTGATCGACGAGGGTAAGTAACTAGGCTCGTTGTCTATCCATAGAAGAGTAACCACCGAAGTAGTTTAATTTCTGAGCATCTCCATGTTTCGGAAGTCACGTTAACCTGTCGGTCCCAGTTGAAGCCATTAGGCAACAGTCGTTAATCGTTTCAAATTCCCGGAGCCATCACTAAAAGCAACTAGAGGCTAGACTGCAGTGTTGGTTGTAGTGGGTAACCCTGTGGACTCTCACATACCCCGTCGTCTCCCCAAACGGCAACAGTCGTTAAGCCATGTCAGAAGCTAGAAGCTAGAATACTGGGTGGCTTGAACAACTCTGATACTAGGGTAACCACTACCCATACGCTAAGTAAGTAATTAAATTAAATTTAAATAAGTAGTCAATGCTTAATGCTTAAGTAAGTAATTAAATTAAATTTAAATAAGTAGCAAACGAGAGTGAGCGAGGTGTTCTTAAGGAGGCCCTAGTGTGGAACGACCTAAAGCGGTCATTGACATCAAAAACTTTGGGATTAAGGATGAATAATGCAATAATGATTTGATTTACTCATACAGTTATTTGAAAAGAGACTACTCTTTCATCTTTAGTGGTAAGAAGCCTAAACAAATATATATGCAATAGACCGCGTTACAAAACTCATTATCTGTAAAGAAATTTGCACGTCCAAATGTCACGATGACGTCTGTCTGACGTCAATCTATTATATGTATTCGGTTGTTCTTTATATTGTTATGAAATGGCATTATTATTGTGTAAACATGGCTATTACTAAATTTAGCTATATTCATTATCAAGCCTGAGTTTGCCACGTGATTCTTGGCACGTATTCGTTTTTGAAGTGATATCTTCTATAAGGAGTGTATTCTATACCGCTATCATCTTTATCGCGTAGTTCCTAAGAGCTTTTGCTATTAATAAATATATACCTATCTAAGAAGAGGTTAACGTTAAAGTTTTAAATAAAGTATGTCTATTTTAACCAGCACTGACGATATATATTGCGGTTAATGTGAGGGAAACAATAACTGACAGTCAATTCTGTTATATTTAAAAACCCAATGATAGCTAATGACGTTATAGATGAGAAATGAAATTTCATTTTCATTCTATACTTATAAACGCAATAGTTTTGACTGTTTAACTTGTAAGGATTATCATTAAAGTAATGTTTAATACTTATCTGCTTGAAGTGGAAACCCAAAAAGATTTTAACTGTTATTGTTCGTCAACCCCGAAATAAACATACAAAATGACTTAAAGAAGACAGAAAAATATTTGGACCGACACTAATTTGTGCCAATTTTTGGTATGACGAAATAACATTTTAATCAAATTAAAGTGTTACTTTTATTAAGACCTTCAATAGTCAAAGTAAATCGTTCTGTGATTGAACATACTACCTTATATACTAATTAACTTTAAAGTTTCATTAACGGTTTTCAAAGAAAACCTCATCTTGTACCTATATAACACTGTGTATGTCAAATATCGGTTAGACGAATTTCTAATTCCTACGGCACACAAACACAACCATAAGTTTGACAGTAGCACATGGCAAAGTTTTTATCACCATTTGTGTTTTTTTTTTCGTATTTGTAAGGTGATTAAGTCTTCACATTCTTCACAATCATCGTGGTTATTGCATCATGGTCAGAAAAACTACATTCTAAAGAAACTTTATGAAGAATGATAATCTTGATTGAAATACAAAATCCTTTGTGAATTAATAAACATGGCACTGCGATTCTTAATATTTGCACAACCTATGACATTGTTTCGTTAAATTCTACAAATGAGATATTGGCTGTGTGGCGGCCATAAAGAATATCGTCACCCCATCTCATCCCGTGGGGGGAGTAGAAGTCCTCCCGAGGGAATATATACCAGAGAATGGGCAGCAGCGTTCTTTAGAGTACTATCATAATTGCGATCGCCAGCCCGTCTGCCAAGCGTGGCAATTATGGCATATCCCTCCAAATGACGGACACAACTCTATTGTGGATTAACTTTTGGAGAGGCCTTTGACCCGCAGTGGACGTCATTTGACTGACATGATGATGATAATGATGAATGTAATATGAATATGATACTACTTGTTATCTATCCACAATTCAGGAGATACTAGCTGTTCTCTCTACGGACCGTGGAATTACTTTGATGCAGTCTATATGTGAACCACAGAACAAGACGTCGAACCGATGCAAAAGTGTTGTAATAAATATCTATTACATGCTGCATTAAAATGCTGGGGACACAACTTTGTGCGGCTATCTCGCTATTTGAAAACGAATTCCATGTTATATATTAGGAATTCAATACCAAAGGCGCTTAATCACTACTGCTACTTAAAAAAAACTGTTATTTTATAAAGTTTAAATCATGATATTTAAGTATCTGTATTTCTTATGCTCACATTTTTTACTTCCTATTGTTCGATGATCAATCATCCTGCGGTTATTGACTTAAGCTAACCACAAGATTATAAATGCCTCTATGATTCTCTTTCATATTAACAATACTGTCAATTAAAGATTTTCTTATTGCTTATTACTAAAAGTAAAGTGAATCATATTTGTATGATTCAGGTAAGTGCTTGTTGTACCTCGGTGACTAAAGTGTAGACAATATCATAATCTGTGTTTATGAGCGAATCGTATATCGTCTCTTTGTACTCCAATACCACGTAACTCAAAAACGCTGTTACGCCACAATAATCCTTATTTTCCACTTACATACGAATTATAAATGAGTGGCAAATATTTTTATTTCCGTAGTATTAAAATATCACTAACGATATTGTGAATTTATAAGACTTAATGGAATCAGGCGTTTCTTTGCGGAAATTCATAACAAATGAAATTCAAAATGTAGTGTTAATTCCGCTAATTGTCAGTTTAATCAAACTGGGATGCAATTTGCACCGCCCTTCCGCCCGCAAAAAATATGAACATTCAAGAAGGACAATATAATAAAGCAAATTACATGCGCAAGTACGATACCCAACAGGTATTTTACGACTTGGTTGAAAAATCCCACGTGAACAATAAAGGTTAGTCCCGTTAATACCTGCAAAAAATGTTGTATAGGTATTTTCGTCCTCAGCGGACCATCCTCAAGGGTTATTAAATCGCACAGTGCTCGAATCCGACACGTTAGCATACGACAATTAACAGAATTTACACTAAGTATATAATATTAATTTTGTATTTCGATTCTATAATTTATTATTTATTTCTGGTTAGACAGGTTAGAAGTGTTTGAATTACTATGTGTAAAATAAAACCAAATGAAAAAAAAATGTTATCACTACAGCTATGCAAATCAAACTACAATGGTGCGTAACTACATACGTACGAGACAGTTGAATCAGTTTTGTTTCTTTTAATATTACCAGGTTGACAATGCCCCACTTGTTCGTATGAGGTTACCGTAGCCAATTACAACTGGACCACACATGGCACCAATTACGCATTGCTGATTCTCCCTACAAAGAACTCTGATGGCTTTATTTACACCAGAACCCCGAGATTAACGATAACACCCCAAGTGATGTATCAACCTCGATAATAGTGTGAAGTGTAACATATGTATACATTGAGTTGCTTAAACTGGCAAACTACCAATTTGTAGAAGATAGGTTTATTTAACTATTGTTTCTAGGATGTGTGCCTCTTAACTAATTTAATAACGTATTAAAGTATCTTACGAAAAAGATGTTGTAAAAGTTTTCTTCCTTGAATTATTAGCGTAAAATTTCAAGTAACCGTTATACGTATGTCGTATAATATACGCATAATGGGAATTAATGAGTTTTATACGTTAGTGGACGTAGTCAATCATACGCATTAAACAATTTACTCGTTAGATAACTGGTTGATTTTGCAGTCATATTCTTTCAAACGCATTATATAATTCATATGTGTTTAGTGAATAAGAAATCGCAGACGCCCCCTATGTCGTTTGGCGGACCTTATAATTATATCAAACTCAGATCCTCATAGATATCATAGGCTGGATCCGATATTAAAAATATTTTAGTTGATCTTGTTCATTCTAACGTTGACTGGAAGATAAAACAGCTCATTGTAATGATACTGTATGAAATTGGCGTTTAGCCGCAAGATTTTAGCCTAAACATAACTCCACTTCAAAACTGACTCTTTTTACTATCCATTGTTTGTAAGAAGGGGTAGAATATTATTAAGAAGTGGAAATACCAACCTGAAAGCACTTTTCTTCTTGCGGGCACAGCTTCTTTAGTATCGTGCCTTGGTCGGGACCCGCCTTAAAATTCCCCTGGTGACCAGCGAGTTGAATCCAAGGATACCTCTGTTTCTTGTATGTTTGGAAGAACGGCGTCCACTGGACTATAGTCCGGAGCTTACGCCATCTTTCGGATTGCTGGAAAGACATAAAAAAATGCTTGAGAATTGCGTTGAAGAGTACACACGGCTACATATCAAGCTACCCAAGCAGCAAAATTATCCTATAGTGCAGACGTTATAGGACTCCAGCACTTTTAATGTTCTCTTAAGGGTTCTAGTTTTTGCTGCATCGCTTATAATAGCAAGCATGGAGTTAGTTGGGCCTTATAGTATATCTCCTCCTATACATTAACTTATAATTACTTATAGGCCGAAATTAAAGGACAAATATAAGCTTGGGTGACCTATAAAAGTATCGCGAGGGTGTAAACGCACTCAAGAGCAGATAAACTGGTAAGCTATGCTTATAACTACTAACAAGAAACATTATAGAACCACTATAAGTAAAGTACACCAATAAGAGTGATAAACAGAACTAAACATTCTGGATACTATTTGCATTTATTACTTGGTTTTATAAGGGTTTATAAATTTTCTTTACAGAACAATTATCAGTAAAATGGAGCGGTTATATAGTGGTATAAACCAATATCGTTATAATCTTAACACGCTTATAAAGGTTTAATATAATATACTTAGTATCCAAAACTATATCCGTGGTGTCCTGAACAAGAAAACATTGGTTTATAATGGTCTTGCAAATTCTGTTATAGTCTCAGTACGGATATTTTGCTTTTGTTGAATCGTAGAAATATGAGAAGGTTCCGTACAAAATTGTTATTGTGAAAATTTAAGACAAAATGTTTATTTTAATGATTCTGCACGAAAAAACGTTTAATCGATAAAAGCAATTTTAAATGTAGACTTGGAAGATTGTGTTAGTGAGGAACCTGTACAAGAAGATGAATGCGATATTGAAAACTATTCCAATTTTCAACTACATAGCGATCTTAGAAAATGGGCAGTAGAATACAATACGACATGCGGCATTCAATTCTTTATTAGAAATTTTGAATAAATGTATTTGTTAAGTTTGGTTCAAATTCTTCAAGTTCTCTTAGCATGTCTACATCTACGTCTTCTTGCTTTCTTGAAACGATCATTGGATGTACGAGTTTAATTCATTCTGAATCTCTCTTCGACACAGCACTCAGCACATGTTAGTTTGTATTTCATAAAGTGCATTTTGATTTGGTATGATGGTTTTAATGTCTTCTTTGATTGACTTTACTTCATGTTGAAGTTGTGGAATTTGACCATCCTCGACAGGCTGTATTTGGCTATCCGTGTTGTAAAGAACGAAATTTTGAGCATTTAAACTGACATCTGACAGTGTTTCTTCTGCTTCTGTTATGACAAGTTGAGGGTTTTGCGCGACAAAAGAAGATACAGGTAAAATTGCTGAACCGGATTGAATGGTAGCCGAGTTTTGTTGTAAATGAAGTGATCTTGTAGTATTTGAACGAGTATCTTCTCGAGAGACCGTTGGCATTTCACTAATTTGGTCTTGATCACGATTCTGTGAAACAATAAACCAAGTTAGCAAGGGAAAGCACAAAAAAGTAGAAAATATTTCAAACAATTTTTAAAGCTCGAAAATCCCTTTTAATTAAAAAGCTATCGACGTCCAGAAACATTACCATTTTCACACCTGACACCTAAACAAAAATATGAAAATAAGACATCGGTACCTAATAACAACATAGAGTAACATTACAATATTTGCGGAACTCTAATTCCAAACAATATGGCCAAGCAATAAAAATATTTACCATTTTTAAACAAAGTACGCCTATAACGGTTTGTTAATGTATTTGGGAAGACCAAGTTTGTCAAGATGGCGACTTTTCGTTGTATGTCTTACTGAAACCAACATTATTTTAAAATTCAACTGAATGAAAACGTGAATTTCGAGGGGCGTATAAAAATTTTGACAAAAAACTTATTACACTTCACCGAAAATATACCTGCGCCATGCACATTCAAACACGGCTTCGCTTATTGTTAACTAACACCCTACTCTTATTCTAGATAATATTTATTATAAAAATATAATAACTTACCTTTATCAATATTAATTAATCTTTACAAATGTGCATAGCAACATTCACCAATTCACATCACTTTGTATGAGCTTGTAAGATATTCACTGTGTACGTTATTGTCGTGTTTGGTTCCATTTAGCGCTCATAGTTAGCTTCGCGAGAGCAAATAGTTCTACGTGGTCTAACTATAAGGTTACTATTGTCGTGATTGGTTCCATTAAGCGCTGATAGTTGGCTTCGCGGGAGAAAATAGTTTTACATAGTCCAACTATATGGCCGTTATTGGTCAAAATGGTATTCACCAAGTCTACTATAGATATTTAATTAGCTAAAATACGCCTATAAATTGGGCCCTTTTCCGTGGTTATAATTGCTTACTATTCCGTTATAGTCCTAATGAAATGGTGGTTCCAGGACAATTACTAGACCACATTTTGCTGCTTGGGTATATATTTCCAGTATAAGCTGATCCCGCATTGTATAGGATTTCCATACACTGAGAGCTCAGCTTATACTGGATTAGTATAGCTTGATATGTAGTCGTGTGTACGAGAGAATGTCAACGGGACATTTTTTAACGTCATACTCGAGAATATGATCTGAATAAATTTCTGTTGACGTATACGATCATAAGTTAAGGTTATTTCAGTTTAACGCACTATTGCACTGACATTGTTAAGTAAATTTATACATTTCTTTTAAACATTGTAGAAATAAATAAAAATACAGTCAAGTATAGGCAAATGAATCCATTGAATATATTTTACTGAGGTACAATTTTACTCAACGAGGAAATTGCGCAGACATAACCACAAATGCGTAGTTTATACTAGGTATTTATGACACTATAACTATTGTGTTAGTCGGCCAAGCCCCTAGGTATTTTTATGTGAATATTTTCTGTTGTTGCACATTGAATATGTGAAAACTAACTCGGTTGTTGAGACCTTAAGACCACGTCTTTATTGCACTTTATAATATAATAATATAATATCTAGGGACAATGTCACACAGATCATCCTAGCCCCAAACTAAGCAAAGCTTGTACTATGGGTACCAGACGACGATATATATACATATGTTAACTTAGAGCACAGCTTTGAGTGACTCAACCCTAAACACTTTATATCCCTTACATTCCAGTCAGGAAGAATAGTGCAACTGGCAATGTCTGTTACGAATATTGGTATTCGTCCAGTAGGAAAATATAGTCAACTTATTTGCTTGGGATAACATTTATTTCGATACCCTACAATTTTTTTTAAATAATTGGTGGTTGGTAAATACTTGTCTTTCACACCACAGATCATGGGTTCGATTCCCACCCAGGACAAATATTTGTGTGCATGAACATATATGTTTATCCGGAGTCTGGATGGTAGTACCTACATGTATTATATCAGTTTTCTGGTTGCCATAGTTCAAGCTCAGCTTAGTTTGGATTCAGATATACGTGTATGATTATTATACGAATTAAACGTATATTAAATACAGGGAATAATTATGTGGTTGAGTTCAGTAGTTGTTAAGGATAAAAACAGGCTAATAATTATGTTACAGCCGATAAGCTGTAGTCATGTCAAATATGTAAACACAGTTATAAATTAAATGGTGCGTAGTTACAATTGTTGCTCCAATTAAGTAAATTAAGTTACCTTATGATGTAACTGGGTTACTTAATTTTAAATGCTTGTTAAACGAGTATAAGGGCCCATCAAATACTCGTTTAACAAGTGTTCGAAATTAAGTAACCCAGTTACCTCAGAAATTAACAAAATAATTATTTCCTGAAATGTAATGTAGTATACACATTAGTAAATTGGGCATTTATACTCGTTTAACACGTAGTCAAATTTAAGCAAGTTACCCAGTTCCCTCATATAGTAACTTAATAATTATGTCCTGTATTTAACTACTGTGAAAATTAAGACCTGGAAAGTGGGCAATATACTCACTAGTGCATTTCATTGTTGGGGGTATTTCATATAGAATCGTGTTAAGTACCGTAAACTGCCTTGCCAACGGTTAATAAAGACAAAAGTTTATTTATGCATGGATATTTCCCCCATGAGTAGGTATTCACCCCGGGGTTTACTTTCACCACTGTTTTACCGCTATCGTAACTCATTTTTATTTTTGTATGGGATTAGTCCGTCCCTCTTACTCACCACTGCAACTCGAGTAAGCCAGGATTAGCAATGGGACACAATGAAATGACACTCGGTTGTGAGACCCAGGCATATCCCAGGGAATTGCTTTGACTGTCTTGGATCCCGCATCAAATTTAATCAGAAAGAAACTAGGAGTTGGAAAAAAGTAGATCTACTTCTCTCCAGTGCAAAGTGGGAAACAGAATGATGTAACGAGTCTAGAGCCGCATTTAAAAGAGAGAATTGCATCTGGCCTCGCTAAGGCCAGGTGCAAAAGCATCAAGGGTATAGTATCGTGAGTCTTTGCTCTGGAACGACCGTAGGAAAAATGGAAATGTACAAAAAATGCACATTTACAATTTCCAATTTTTATATCCGCCGTTTTATGATTCTAATATTAGCTTATAACATTATATTTCCCAGTCACGTATAGATGTTGTTCTTTTTCCATTATTTTAAAGAAAATGGCTTCCTATATAGCACCTTAACTTTCTCCGCTTCTGGTGTTAATTCTATATCCAAGCACACCGGTGTACAACTTAACGAGTATGTGATGTAACAAGTCTCCTTTGCCATTTTAGGGGGAAGTTCTTAATACCATCGCATTACATAATATGTGTGAATATTTTAAGACTTTTGAGGTATCTAAGTTTACTGTTATGTAATACAAAGTGTCTTTAGATTGTTTATTATCATTAGTTCCATAGATATTTATATATTACAATACTGATTGTTTATTTATTTTACAAATTACCATAATTTTATCGTCCAATAATTACTGAACTGTTCTAATATTTACCGAACTACTGTTATTTACTCGACGTTAGAATTATGTTTAACTTAACTTTGTTATGTAATGGATAACATACTTATTTAGTTCTTAATGACCACGTACGAAGGGATATGTCAGGGGGTTGCTGATGTAATATAATGTAGAATCATAAACTTTAAATTGAGACTTGTATATTGGTTACTTAATAGAGGCTCATGGTGTTATTTTAATATGTTGAACATGCCTATAATATATGTATGTAGATAGGGTGGTGTAATAATAGCTTAAGGTGATATCATTAATGAACCACTGCAGATTGTTTTTAACTATATTCCTTGAGGAAAATGTATTGTAGACATCAAACAAAATTTATGACTTATTAATATTAAAGACCTATAGGTACCAAGGTAACTGCTACCTATAGCTAACTACTATGGTACAGCCAATTTAATTGACGAGAAATTTTGTTAAAAATCATTAAAAAGACTTAAGTACTCCTTTTTTAAGACAATGCTCGCACTAAGGATGGTAATCTCTAATAACTATTTATGGATCACACAAATAGGATAATGGAACTCCATTATCCTATTTGTGTATAACTATCCTCCGCGGAAATCGAACCCGGGACATGAAGTGGCAAGGTGATTGTCTTACTCGCTGTGCAACACGTGCAGTTACTAATATTACGTGACATATTATATTGGTAATATATTTACTTGCTAAAACTATGTTATATAAAAGCATATCTTATTTTAAATTGATGCAAACGTATTGCCAAGTATTGGCAGACAAGTATATAAAATACCTGTTCAATTTATTATATTATTCATGTAAATGAATTGTTTCCGAATACCTACGGCCTTCCCAAAGATTAATTAATACGATAATCTTCTTTGAATCCTTGTATTAGTATTAATACAAAATACAATAAAAAACTATTATAAACAATGAAGTAATTCATCACGATATTTTAGTTCAATCTTTATTCATAAATTCTACAGAATTTATCTAATTTAAAATAACACTTATTAATAAATAAAGCTAAGGCCTTAATAAACAAGTGTCAAACTAAATATTTATCGATCACGGAAGAATACAAATATTATATCGAAAAAAAATAATGACAAACCTTTTTAGTGTTATAAATGTAAGCACAAAACACAACATCCATAAAATCCTCAATTGTGACACAAATATTAGCTGAATACATTTTTAAATACACCACTGCGCACGCGCGTCACTAAGTTGAAACACTGGAAGGACTAAATCCGAGTACCGCGTTTGCTACGGTCGGTATCACACTGGACAACGTACCCGTCACTTCGTTAATATAAACCACTCTTTCCATCCTACTGACTCATAGAAACAACCACAGACCATACTATGACGTCAATGCGACAACTTCGCGGTCGATTTGAAAATTCATCAATTTGGACAAATAGACTTCGCAATGGATTGTTCTAAAAATTATGCAGGTAGTAATTATAATGAGATTTTGTAGAATTTCTTTAGTTGTTCCTATCACAATAACGAAACGATGACGCACGTAGTATAAATTAATTAGATTCGAAATTAAGCAAAATGCTTATTGTTATGTACATATTTAATTTAATTTAAGTCGATAATGATAATATGTTTGTAGACTGACGCTTTATTTTGCGTAATGTTTAACTGTTTATTTATTTATAGATGGAATTTAGATTTAGTACATGTTTAAAGTAAGTTAATGTAAAATAAGACAAGTGGTCAATGAATTTGATACGATGTGTTTTCTACTTAATCTGATTTGCAATTTTAATAAAATGGTGTTATTCTTGTTTTAGGCAACCTTCAAAGCTACTGTCTAGTCTATCCGATTGACAACATTAACCTAATCTGTTTATTGTTTGCGAATGTATTGAAAAACGTTATTTAATAATATATAAAAAATACAAATAAATGCTTCGGTATTACAAAAAATTTAATTAGCTTAGTTATAAGTATTATTATTTATTATAACGACAACATATGTGAATTACTACAGCCAAGTGCCAATATAAGAAGGACGCCATTGAGACGTCTGGTATGTGTACCGTGAAACGGAAATATTATAGAAATATAATGCAACGTATATATTTTTTCAAACCCCGTCTTAAAATAGAAGAAGTATTTGAAGATTTAAATTAAGGTTGTCTGTGAGTATGTCGGTCTGTGGCATCATTAGTTGTAATGATTCGAGTACTTATACTATTTCGATCAGTTAATTGCATTTACTTAATATGTAATTTAAAATATTTATTTCACTAGTACAATTAGTAAAATATGTAAAAAAACTAAAGCACTATATTTATTTATTCTGTAAATAATTGAAAGAAGGAAATTATCTACTATTTAATAATTTAAAGAACTATTATTTTACTGTCCTTATGAGTAACTTAGGTACTTAAGAAATGCGCATTATTTACACCTCACAATCCCCACCGTGTCATCAAACCGAGTAAACGGACGTTGCATGTCTGGAAATATGAAACCGCTTGCATCTACGTCAATAAACAACGCTTCCTAAGTCATATATGCACTAAGGCAAAAATCAGCCCCTTGACTGTCATTTATTAACCTTGTGTGTTTGTTACCTTAGAAATACTCAATTTTTACACTGCACAATACCCAATGTGTCTTCAAATCTGGAAAAGAAAGATGCGTGTCTCGTAATTTGAAATTTTGCCTTTACGTAAATCAAAATTACCTCCTTGGTTATCTTTTACTACCCCTGTGAGAAAAGCTATTTAGTATTTAAACATATTCACTCGTTTTATCTCACCATCCGTAATGTGTAGTTGAACCTCTCAAAAGAGGTTGCGTGTTTGGAAATATGAAATCACTTGCTTTTACGTAAATAATAATCAACTCTGTAACTGTCATTTGTTACCATTGAGGGAAAAGTTACTTAATTCTCACTATTAACACCTCACAATAGCAAAGGTCTTTGCGTCTCGATTAATTTAAAACCGTGTGCCTTTACGGAAATAATAATCAGCTCCTTGACTGTAATTTAATTGCCTTCAGAGAAAGTAATTTTAAGAATACTCTCTATTTACACTTAACGATCCACAATGGGTGTCAATTCTAGAAAAGGACGTTGCGTGTCTATAATTCAAAACATAAATGCTTTACTGAAATAAAAATCAGCTCCTTGACTGTAATTCAATAGCTTTGAGAGAAGGTAATTTTAGGTATACTCAACATTTACTTAGCAATCCCTAATGGCTTATAAATTCTAGAAAAGGACGTTGCGTGTCAATAAATTAACAACCCTGTTCCTTTTACGGAAATACTAATCAGCTCCTTGATTGTAATTTAATTGCCTTGAGAGAAAGTAATTTTAGGAATACTCACTATTTACACCCAACAATGTTTTATTCATTTCAGAAAAACGTATTTAAAATAGTGTGGCTTTATAGAAATAATAATCACCCCCTTGATTGTAAATTACCACCGTGAAAGAAAATTAATAATAATAATGTTTATTGTTCAAAAAAACTTAATCGTAAGTTACAAAATATTTTATCAGGCTAATTTAGGTCAGATTAAATGGTTTAGTCATATGTAGCCGAACTAGGCAGAGCCTGTATTTCGGCTATCAGCGGCCAACCCCTCGAGTATTGAACATTTATTTTAGCCAATAAAAATTAAGTTTGGAAATACTCACTATTTTTATATCACCTAAAAATCCCCAATGCCACACCAAGCAAAAGACTTTGCATATCAAGAAATATGGAACCGCGTGCCTCACCGTACGTATGTACATAATAACAAACTCGTACGTCATCACAATTGAACACATGGAAACCACATCACACATAATATTATGACCAAAAACGTATCAGGGATACCCCTACCGTAGTTTTTAACCATGACGATTCCTGGTATCAGATTTTAAATGAAGAATAAGTTTGTACATTGGAATACACCTTATATTGCCGCATGCCTCACGTACATAATAACCGATTACTACGTCATCACTATAGAACGCATGGAAACCACATGGCAGCACACACAATATTATGGTCTAAAAAGTATCAGGGATACCCCTACCGATGTTTTTAGCTATGACGATTCCTCGTATAAGATTTTGAATGAAAAATAAGTTTGCGCATTGGAATATCCCTTATATTGCCTCGTTGGTCTAGCGGTAGCGTGTTCAACCACAGATAACGTGGTCCTGGGTTCAGTCGTGGTCACGGCCCGGGTCGGGGCAAAAGTCGTTTTGGAATTTTTCTTAGTATCAGCCCGAAGGCTGGAAGTTGGCGGTATTATATCCCCGTGCCTCGGATATTACCCGGGCCGGTTTCTGGTCGTTTCGCTAGTCGCCCCTTCGGAGCATGAGAGTGATGGAATAGAAAATGCCCCTGTGTTTGCTCCCAAATAATATGTTCTGCGCAGTTAGTATCCATTGAGAGTACCCGCCACGTGGAAGACATTATTATTATATGACAATGCGCAAATGTATGAAGGAATAAAATTTCCGGGATTTTGGGGAATCCAGATATGTGTCGTTGGGCGTCTCTGTATTTCAAGGAATAACGTCATAAATTCTTACCTACTTGACCGAGATATGTAGTTTTTAAACGACCGTTAATTAATATTAATTATTGTCGCGATGGTACTGGTGACTCATCAACAATTGCGAAGATTGAAATAAAGCTTCAACTATAAAATCCATATCATGATGTGCCAGTCAGCGTGGTTGGTAAATGCTTGTCACTTCGATTCCCACCCAGGACAGATATTTGTGTGCATGAACATGTCTGTTTGTCCTGTGTCTAGGTGTGTATCTATATAAGTATGTATTTACTCGTACAAAAGAAAAGTAGTACTTACTTACTTATCGTATGGACAGTGGTTACCCTAGTGTCAGAGTTGTTCAAGCCACCCCGTAGGCCTCTAACATGGCTTAAGGACTGTTGCCTAATGGCCACAACCGAGACCGACAGCTTAACGTACCCTCCGAAGCACGGAGACGCTTAGAAATTAAACTACTTTGGCGGTCACCCATCTATGGACTGACCGCGAGCCTAGTTGCTTGACGTCGCCGATCATTTATAGACCGGTGAGAGAATCTGGCTATGAGCCTACCTATATGACGGTCTCTGTAGCCTAGTTGGTAGTGCCCCTGCCTACGAAGTTGGTGGTCCTGGGTTCGAATCCCGGTAAGTGCAAATATTTGTGTGATGAGCACGAATATTTGTTTCCGAGTCATGGATGTTTTCTAGGTATTTAAGTATTTATCTATCTATATAAGTATGTATATGGTCGCCTGGTACCCATAGTACAAGCTTTGCTTAGTTTGGGGCTAGGATGATCTATGTGACATTGTCCCTAGATATTATTATTATTATATGTAATATATCAGTTATCTTGTTTACATCCTACGAGCTCTGCTTAATTTGGGATCAGCTGGCCGAGTGTAAATAACGTCCCAGGATATTATTAATATTGATGGCGTTTATAACCAGCTAGTAAACAATCTAGGTTAAGGCAAGGTCCCGGTTTTAGTCAATACTTAAGGTGGTCACCTCGCTACTACCTCGATGTCGATTCGATTTCGAGTTAATCCTCAATATTCCTCACACAACAACTATTTGTGTGACCCATATGCAGTTGATCTGAGGCTGGGTAGACTTTGTGTCCATAAATTGCGTGTTCCTAAAGACTCCCGCGACACAGAGAAATATTAACGTACTGCGGAAGCTTAAAAAAAGGGTAGAGTAGCCACATAAATAAAGTTTTATAATCACTGTGAAGTGCTAAGTACAGGATCTCAGTATTATCGCCTTCTTTTACTTTGGGACTGACCGTATAGACTATTGGTAAATGTAAAAAGGAAGGCCCTTTTCAAAACTAATCGTTACGCTGATATTATATTATGAACTCCAAAGTATTACCACTGGAGAGGGATGGCTGCTGGATATCGTAATATGGTGCTCAAAAGAATGTCAGCGCAGCTATTGGGTACAAAGGTCTTCAATATCATCATCATATCAGCCGAAAGATGTACACTGCTGGAAAAAGGCCTCCCCCAAAGATCTCCACAATTAGCGGTCTTCCCCTATTCGCCTCCAGCAGTTTCCAGCGACCCCACAAGATCATCGGTCTATCTTGTAGGGGGCCTGCCCACGCTGCGTCTTCCGGTTCGTGCTCGCCACTCGAGAACCTTTCTGCCCCAACGGCCGTCGGTTCTACGAGCACTTAATGTTATTTATAAAGTGCTGTTATACCTCTTAATAATCATAGCATAATAATAATCCTATAACTTTTAAATAAATCATCATCATCATCATATCAGCCGAAAGACGGCCACTGCTGGACAAAGGCCTCCCCCAAAGATTTCCATAATGGCCGGCCTTGCGCTATCCGCATCCAGCGATTTCCAGCGAGCCGTACAAGATCATCGGTCCATCTTGTAGGGGGCCTGCCCACGCTGCGTCGTCGGTTCGTTGTCGCAACTCGAGAACCTTTCTGCCCCAGCGGCCGTCGGCTCTACGAGCTATGTGCCCAGCCCACTGCCACTTCAGCTTGGCAATTCTTACGGCTATGTTGGTACTTTGGTTCGCCTGCGGATCTCAACATTTCTGATTCGATCTCGCAGGGAAACTCCAAGCATAGCCCTTTCCATTGCTCTTTGGGTGACCTTGAGCCGCCTCATAAGGCCCATAGTGAGCGACCACGTCTCTGTTCCGTAAGTCATCACTGGCAACACACACTGGTCGAAGACTTTGGACTTGAGACACTGCGGTATTTGGGACGAGAATTAAAATAAATATTATAAAATAGTATTTAAATATAATGTAGTATTTAAATATAATAAGTGGGCATAAGCCGCTCAAAGATATATTGTTCTCGCCGGCTTGTTAACGTTCGGTGAGATTAAGGGCTTAGGCCTGCCGTCGCGTCGGACCAATAGATACAGATGATAATAATATGACTACAATAGTTGACAGCTAATTTCGTTTCACCGTTTATCTGTCCATATCGGTAGTAAAAGTCATTCAACAATCGTCGTTGATCCATGTCATAGAGCCTCGGTAATTAAGGTAAGCACTACACATACGAATAAATAAACATTGGCATAAGCAGACAAGATATCGATATGAATTCGATAATAATTACGGCCTTAAAACATACAACCGACTACAACTAATCTTTACAAAAAACTAGCAGAGCTTAAAAAAATTACAGTCTATTTTACTATATAATAGGTACCTAAATTCATTACCTCAAAATGTAGGTACTCACATTGGCTGCATGGAAATCCCGTTATTTTCTAACTAAAATTACAAGTACGTAGGTACATGATACGAGTATAATAAAGGATAACCTTTTCTGGAACATAAGGAAGGAAAAAGTTTCAAAGTTAGCTCGTAATTTCAACTGCCAAAATTAGGTAGTTAATTAATTGAAATGTAACGTGCGGTATTTCTGAAAATTATGGCATTGTTCGTGATAAAGAACATCACAAAATAGTGACGTGTACGCACGACTACATATCAAGCTATACAATTCCAGTATAAGCTGATCCCGCATTGTATAGGATTTCCATACAATGAGAGGTCAGCAGTGGGTACATAAACTAAATACGACTAACAATGTGACATTAACACAACTAAATGTGACATTAATCTGCTTAAGTCGTAGGTGGTGTAATTTGGAACTCTTTAGATTAGTTGTACTGATTAACTAGAAATGAATTAAGGTGGGTTTTAAAGGCTTGTTGGTCTAGTGGTTAGTGACCCTGACTCACTGTCATGCGCACTGGCATCATCCAGGACAAATTTTTGTGTGACGAGCGAGATTGTTTCTATTTCGGTGTGGCATCATCATGTCAGCCATAGTACGTCCACTGCCGGACCAAAGCCTCCCCAAAGAATAGGGGGATATGCCATAATCGCCACACTTGGCAGACGGGTTGACGATCACAGTTTGATGGTTATAGTTCATAGAAAAACGCTGCTACCCGTTCTCTGGTAGTATTCCCTCGGTCAATACACAGGGCCATCTGACCCCAAACTAAGCAGAGCTTGTACTATGGAAACCAGACAACTAATATACTTTATATACTACTTTTCATCTCGGTTTTACCCGCGTTAAACTTTATAAATTATCACAGCTCTATCAGCTATCATAGCGTGATAATATGTAGCTTATATGTTGACCCGATCTCTAAGTAATATTCATGCAGTACTTTTTGAGTTTAGCCCGGACATACATACAGACAAACAGACACACAGACAAAAATTCTAAAAACTATATTTTTGGCTTCGATATCGACTGTAGATCACGCTCCAAGTATCCTTTTTAAAAAATATTCAATGTACAGTTTTGACTTTCCTACGATTTTATTATATGTATAGATAGATGTATTATGTTTTAGTTATGAGCCGGATGGTTGTGATGGTACGTTATTGCCCGAATTCAAAAGCAGGAGAAACAACCTTTGTTTCTCCGTTGTTTGAGAAATGATCCTGATTTTTTTTTTTTCGACAGATCTACGTTGAGAACATTCTCAAAACAAATAACAAGTAGATGAAAATTGTCAAATGTTGTCCCATATTTTGATAGACTAGAAACTACTCAGTGTAGCTACCATGGCGGCGAAGGCCAATCCCCATGCCTCATAGTATTTTGTGATTCAATTAGTCGAAGGCTGTAGGGAGACATGTTAGCTACGCTAGACGTTATTAAATAATAACAATAAACACACAAATATAACATTTGGTTTGGCGGCATACAATATTTTTCCCACGCTTATAAACTATTATCAGCTTTTATCGGGTTATCCCTCGGGATATTTATGTATTAAGTTTAGTTATTATCTGGACGAAGCAATAGCAAAATTTAACAATGTTCGGTTTAGAAGCACAATAAAAAAAATCACGTTCGTATTTATAATATGAATGATCAAATTATTCTTTTCAAATTATCACTTATACTACTAATATCAATTATCCTCTTGAAAACAACAATAGATATTTATTTTTTGTCCACTTTTTTCATTTTCATTGGTATCGAGAACAAGTGTTTACAATTAAAAGTTAATGGATAAGCCAATAGACTTGGAGGCGTTGACTTCATAGTTGAGGAAATGACTGGCACGTCCAGAGGTCAAATATATCATACATCCTCTTCGTGATTTTAGGTGTATTGTCTCTGATATCATGGTTATTAAGTTAAAGTGACTTTTATTTAAATCGATTTGACATTGTTGAGGAGCGTTGTCCCATGTCTGTTGGTACCATTCTGGTTCTCTGCAATTCGTGGTCTAGTTAATTCGGGTTTCTTTTCAATGGAATAGTTTTAGAAACTGTTACGGTTATACTTTCCGGTCCTCCTTTGTTTTTAATCACCGTCAAAAGTGTTTCATAGAATTATTTTTACTGTGAAGTGGTATTAAAGGATGGCCGCAAACCTGGTACTTTGTAAGAATGCATAAAAAACTAGTTTAACTATACGCAGAATTAGTAATTAATGAATTATCATCATCATATCATTATCATGATATCAGATGAAAGTGTCCACGGTAGGACAAAGGGATGTCCAAGGAACGGAATTGGTTCCATCATTAGGGGCGATATGCCATCATATTCACTCTTGGTAGGGGGCAGACGATTGGGGTATGATGTTCATAATACACATTAGATATGCCCTCGGGAGTAGGAGTTATTCTATGCTCCCCATGGCCAATAAACCGTTTAAAATTCTCTAGTATTTTTAAGCTTGGAAACACTGGTATTAAATAGATCTAATTCGTATTCACATGAGAGTTTGTTTTTTAACAAACTCTTGTGTGAATATTTTAATTTTTAGTTTTTTCGTCAAATATTTTTAATCTGTGATGGATTTGCTCTTTAATTAAAAAAAAAAAACAGTTGAATTCTTACTTCATAAGAATCATACCTACCGAAAATAAAAAATTAACTAAAATATGAATATGTATTAATTTTATGAGGTGTAATTTTTTGATGTATTACTTTTTTCATACCTAACGTTCACTTCAATCCAATCCAATATATTTGTACTATAAAAATAAAATCTAATTCGTTAATTCCGTTTTTATAATAAAATAATATCTCCATATATAGATAAAATTATTCAAGATCCAAAAAGCATTTAAAACTGCCGCTTACGCAAAAGGATATTTTTCATCAGATTTTAACTTAGAATTACCATAAACAGAGATAACATCACGATAACATAAATAGTATTGATATTTATTTATTCCTATTATAACAAATAGACAAGAAGATGTTTCCTTGAATTACAGTTTTTATTTTATATGGATGTTTGGTCATGGGGCTTCTCGATATTTTAGGAGATTGGGTAGTAACATTCTTTAGTTCTTTCATAGATCGGATATTTTAAACTTTCTTTCGGATTTAAACCAGCGCTATAAAAGAATTAAAAATATAAGATTTGTGGTAAACGCCCATCTGAAATTAATATTGTCTGAATTTTACATGGATTGATAAAATTGCGGCAGCTATTAGCCGATTAAATACAATATTTATAATTGCTTTCTACATAATTAATAAAAAATCGTGTCCATAACTGTTCGTTTCCCGCAGCAAGACATTGACTATTTAGTTTTAACTATAAATAATCGATATCCACGTGTAATTACTGTAAGGGGTGGCAACACTGATGATTAATAATTAGATTTTATACGTTTTTTTTTTCAATTTTAATTAACAATTATAGTTTCTGTAAGTTGAAAAGAAGTTCTTATTACACTAATTTTCTATGGTGATTCTTTATTAAAGACCTTAAAATAGCCTATCATATTCGGTTTACTATATTAGAAAATTCTTCATAGCTTTTTTGGTATTTGATGGAATATAAAATATCCCTAGAATTAATGAAAAAGATGAGCAATGATCACGTCAAATAAAAACTAACCTTCAATATAAATGAATAAGATCAACACATTTATATTAATTTATTGGTGTTTATCTTACAGAAACATCTTTAAAAACACAATCTTGCAATAGATAAGCAATACATTGCGATTTTAATTAATAATACATACTTATATGTCATTAGCATAGATAATTTTAACTAAATGAATTAATATAGAAGTGTAAGGTCTATGATTCGTTTTTTTTATATTGGCACAAATCAAGAATTATTGTTATTCAATTATTCTTGGTTGTTATTAAGTTATATTAGCATGATATTTATTTGTTAACGTCATCAGTTCACAATTTGTATTGTTTATAAGACCTCTTCAAAACTTAATGAGCGGCTGTAACAATGATTTCCTGTCAGTTTAGAATATGTTACGTCAAATTTATGACACTTCGTCAAACGTACTGCTGCTGAGGTAGAGAAGTGACGGTATGCGAAACCAAAACCAAACCCCACCGAAAGAAGCAGCATGGGCCCAATATAGAAAACAACCAGACAAGTGCAAGTCGAACTCGCGAGAAGGTTCCGAACAATGAAGTTTTCTGCATATTTTTTCAATATTTTAGAGTCAGTAGTTTCGAAGATAAGAGAGAGGAATGGTAATTATACACAAATACAATTTTCCGTTTTCTTACACAACAAATTGTTAATTTTTAAACTATATAAACTATTTCAATAGGTATCGTACAGTTTGTACTTATTTAGTTTTCTAAAGTGACATTCTTATTTTTGTATGGTACTCATCGTAGTAGAGTAGATATGAAGTAATTTGGATGCGACAAATGTTCAGACAGACACACGACTGATCCTATACGGTATCCCTTAAAACACGCAAATATACTTAAGAAATACACACCATAAACATGAAAATTATACATTTTTTATGATAATCCCGATGCAAAAAACGTTTCATTGGCGCCAGATAAACAACTTGTTTGCATAAATGAAACGCATAATGCGTTCACAGAGAGTTCCCCCTGCGGGCCGTTAGCGCTTGACGAGGTAAAGCACCTTTTCACGTGGTCAGTATACTTACACGAGTAATAAACGACCACATAATTTATTATCCGACTACGGAAAAGGAGGTTTTTGACAGTCTTATGTTTCTGTGTATGTTCCCTCACATTTCTTAAACCTTTGAACTGATTTCAACAAATGTGTTGTCTTTCTTCCATATATGCTATAAATCGCGTGTGATAATTATAAAAACGTCCACTGCTGGCCTTTCCAAAAGATCTCCATAATGTTGTTATGTCCGTTATCGTCCACGTTTGACAGACGGGTTGGCGATCACTATATGATGGTTGGTAGATATTCCCTCGGAAGGGCTTTTGGCAACGTTTGGTTGACGGGTTGGCGGTCTCAATGTTATGGGAGTATTAATTGCCGTCGAGCAGGTACGGGACTTGAAAGAAGAGGCAGACGAGGTAACACATTTATTAACACATATTTTAATTGAGTTACCGATCCATCTCGAAGAAAAATTATTTGGAGTGCAGGTAAACATATTTTTCTAATGCTAAATTTGTCAAAAACCCCTGGGTGTGGGAAAATAAAACTAAGGATTTATCATACGATAAGCCATTGAATGTCTCGTTGGTTTATCGATAGCTTGGTAATCTGCAGATAATGGGAGACGTGGGTTCAAATCCCGGGTTGAGACAAAAATTTTACTGGGATTTTTCTAACATGAGAAACAACTAGTAGAGGAGTTTGAATGTTGCTTCGGTGAGCAGGTATAGCTATCGGTACAGCGCCTGAACTCGCTCAGCCATTGCGGATAGAAATCCCATCAGATTAGACCAAGAAAAAAGAGAATGTACCTAACTCGCTGGCGACATATTAATACATCCCGAGTCCTGCGTATTTATGGCTATCGAAGTTGGATGCCATAACCCAAATTCGGCCAGGAACACTATTATTATAACCCGATAAATAATGTTTTATTAGCCGTGTGGTTCCCGGCCTAAAAGAATAACAAGGCTAGGCCATTACATCCCGCGGGTGTCGTAAAAGGTGACTAAGGGATCACCAGGTAGTCGGGCAACAGCGCCACCTGCATACTAGCACCATCTGATTGCGGTCGCCAACTCGCATACCAAGCGCGGTGACTACAAACCCCGTACCACAAACCCCTCCAAATGGCAACGTTGTGGAAACCTTCGAGGAGGCCTATGTCCAGTAGAGGACGACATCAGGCTAATAATAATAATGTTTTATTTATTTATTTTTTATTTATTTATTTATTTATTATCTCATCACAAAAGATTGCTTACAATAAACATGATCCAGAAATAATACTTGTACCTGTCCACGGTGTCCAGGGATGGAAAGAAACAATATTATAATAATTCCTGGCTAAACTGAGCACGAAGAATCACTGATAATTTTAATGTATGTCGGACGAACAACAACCGCGCTCAGCGTGCCACCCATGGACAATTGGTAAATAGGAGTAAACAATCTATTTTGTGATAGACTGGTGCCTGATGTAGGTTCTAAAGAACCTGTATTACAGGTCACCAGGAGCTCACTCCACTGATTGCATATTCCTACCAGGCAGGCATTTTATAATTATAGCTGTAAATTTTATAATAACTTATAAAAGTAAAAATACTAGAAATAAACCCAAGTAAAAAAGAAAAGTAAAACAAGATAAAGCAATTACAAATTAAAAAATAGCAAACAATCAAACAGACTATGAAACTCAATTAACAAAAGACTAATTAAAAGAGAAACAAAAACTAAAAAAAGAAAAGTAAAAAAAAAAAAAAAACAGCGTAACGTTAGATATTTTGTGAGTATTATGATAGAGTGAGTGTATGTATTAGAGTGAAAGATTTTTGTGTGAGCGTAAGTATAGTGTAATGGGCTTTAGGGCAGATACAGCAAATATAAATGTATATTACTGGAGTCTTTGAAGATACAGAAACTTAGAAAAATAATTAGGATAAAGGCCGTAGTATATTTTCAGTTTGCTCATAGTTTAATGATTTTAACCATTTAGTTACGTTTAATTTACAACTTTTTGATGTTAAAGAATAAAAAGAAAGAAGTGTGTTAATTTTATTGTAGAGAAACGGGCCGAGGAAGCCGTAAAAGTTACCAGCGTGTTGTGTTCGGAAACTTTGAGTGGGACATACTTTGCCTTTTCGACGTTTTGCCTGTACAAATGCCGGGTGATAAGCTAATTGAGAATGCTGTTTTAAAACTATTTGGTTTTATGGTCTTATATTCATGTTCTTCTAACATTTTACTCATTTATTTTCTTACATTAATTTAGTAACAGGATATTGTTAATATTCCTTGTAAATAATGTCGTCATTCAGAAATTAGGAACCTACGTTCCCCGAAAACAGATGACTTCAATCGTTGATACGCATTTCGAGAGGAAATATAAAGATTTTTATTTGTAAACCCATAAGAAGTACCTCTTTTGTAAGTTTTACGTAGTTGCCAAACCACTACCGTTTTGAAGAATTTACTCGAAACTAGTTTTTATTTTTTCATTCATTTCGATCATGTTTAGTGACGCATCAAAATAGAAACTAAAATTAAAGACATCTATAGTGCGGTTTGGTCTTGGTAAAGTCCGCTGCATTGATATGTATACAGTACTTAGATACTTTTTTATCATCACATTTATAGTAAGCCCAAGAGGCTTTCACTGCTTCACCGGACAATAGCGGCGAACGAGAACTTAAGCTATCAAAATAAGAGTACCTACCTACTAAGAAACCCGTGCCAGTTGGCACCCACTTTGAGTTTTGAACCTCGGCTTAAGGCAGTTTTAGCCTAGGATACTTTCACTGCGTCATCAGGAAATAGAGGCGAGCAGGTACTTACGCCGTCTAGCAAATAAGACTAGAAACGAAGTACCCGCACCGGAGACCACCCACACTCGAGTTCCAAAAATATGCTCTTATCGAAATTAGTCTCATTCTAGACCTTAATTTTAATCACATAACATTTAAATCGAAAACTCCTCCATAGTCTTTTGCAGTTGTAAGTATCGTTTAGCGAGCGCATTATATAAACACCTTTTTTTTATCGGCATAAAATTGCCATACTATAATCGACTCAAAACGTTTGTAACAGGGTTTAAAATCACTTGTAATGAAGATGCAAATTAATTAAAAATCTTGAATGTTCCGGTTTGCATCTTTAGCCACCAAAGGGTTAAGCGCGTATGGTAAATATAATATTTTGATGTAAGTATTCATACCGATAGCAAAATCATGTAATAATATGTGGTTAAATTGTTAAAAATGTCGGCACGATCTTGCTGCTCTACTATATACAAATAAACAAGATTTTTTTATTTGCGATACAACATTTTATTTCATTTATGAAAATAAATTTAGTTATCTATATTTAAGTAGGTATATACTCGTATGTAGTAATGATAACCTCCCGATTTCGGCTATGGCTTCCAGTCCCAAGGGAGATATGCGCTGGACGTATTATAATAATATTATTATTGAACACTTGAGCACTATAATTCCATAACTCTTATGATCCAATGGTACGACTATCGACACGACCGGAAATAGGTCAGGTACATGAACCATGGTTTCATGTGTTCTCTGAGGCACAGGAGTGTAATAATAACTCCCAGACTTTGGACTTATACTGAGATTTTATTCTGAACAGAAAAATCACATAATCGCTTTTGACCCGACCCAGATTTGAACCTTAGTTCTCATTACTCTGCGGTTAAATACGCTATTCCTAGTCCAACGAAGCCTTAAAGGCCTCACCATGTTGAAAGAATTCCCTATCGACTAAGAAAACAATTCTTACAATCAGTTTCCAAATAAACAAAATATTACGTAGATAACATACTAAAATAAAGGTGCATCCAAATTGATAATATGTTTATTTTTAATCTATGTTGTGTATGATTATCTCATTAACCCCCATCCCAAACCATAAGGCCTGAAAAGATGTGCAGAAAAATCCGAAATAATTACGATGGGCGCACTTTTGCAACCATAATATTCCAAATTAAATATTCCAATGCCTTGGAATTAGTACACTAATTATTACAACTGGTTATAGCCATTTCGTTTAATCCAACAGCAAAGTTGAAGGTTAGAAAGGGACGGAAGAGTTGGTCGTGGTTGGGGAAGTAGGCAGATGCTATTATGCCAAGTACAGCAATGACGCACGTACCGTCTTTGACAAAACGCATCTGCTAACAAGTTGGACCTGATCCCAAACTAAGCAGAGCTTGTTCTATGGAAACCAGATAACTGATAGGTATACTACGTATATTACTTTTCTTTTATAAATACATACTTATATAGATAATTACACCCATACTCAGGACAAACAGACATATTCATGCACACAAATATCTGTCCTGGGTGGGAATCGAACCCACGACCTGCGGCGTGAAAGGCAAGTATTTACCAACCACGCCAACCAGTAATATATACAATATATAATATAAATTTCATCGAAAAATTACCTATAGATGAGCTATAGACTCTATTAAAAGTCTTAATGGCTGTAACTAGTTTAAAGATTACAACCGACAATTTAATCCAAAGCAATTTTCTTAAATACAATCCCTTTGGCGGTCACCCATCTTTAAACTAACAGCGATAACTAACGGTACTCGCTATGAATGCTTTATTATGGTAGGTATGTGTTTGAAAGGATACGCTTAGAGTACATAATAATATATATTATTTTCATTATCACTTCCAATAATTTTATAATTTACACTTATCATGGAATGACGTGGTTGGCGTCGTTTGAAAAACGTCATTATAATCAACTCATTAATAACAAAACTGATTATAATTATTTATGAAAAAAACATGACGTAAGTAAATTAACGTTATATACATATTAGGTCTTTACCTATGAAATTGCCGTTCTGCAGTACTGGCCATTTCAAATCAAAATAATTTTTGTTTGGCTAAGAATTCTAATTTCAAATTAATTTTATTTTAAAAACATGGATTCTTTTTTCCAAAAGTAGTCATTTCTTTATTGATTAGTGTTACATTTTCATCGCATTTCAATCTTTTTCGTCATCATGGATACGTTAAAAATTCGAGTAATTATGGAATATGAGTACCGTCGTGGCAGCAACGCGGCACAAGCGGCACGCAACATCAACGACGTTTACGGAGCTAACACTACAAACCAACGCACCACCTGTTATTGGTTTGCTCGCTTCCGTTCTGGAAATTTCGACCTGAAAAATGAACCTCGCGGTCGTCCGAAGACTTTGGTCGACAATGACGAATTAAAGGCGGTTGTGGAAGCTGATGATACACAATCTACGGCTGAATTAGCAGCAGCTTTCGACGTTAGCGTCAAAACAATATTGGTCCATTTGCGTCAAATTGGCAAGGTAAAAAAGCTTGACAAATGGGTGCCCCACGAACTCAATGATCGCCAGCGCGAAGTACGCGTCGAGACGTGCCTTGCACTGCTCAACAGACACACAAATGAAGGAATTTTGAACCGCATTGTTACCTGCGATGAAAAATGGATTCTGTTTGATAACCGCAAGCGCTCAGCAAGTTGGTTGGATCCTGGTTCAGCACCTAAACAATGCCCTAAACGAAAACTTACCCCTAGAAAAGTGATGGTCACTGTTTGGTGGTCTAGCGCCGGTGTGATTCATCACAGCTTCTTACCAAACGGGGTGAGCATTACTGCAGATGTGTACTGTGAAGAACTGAGCACAATGATGGAGAAGCTGGCGCATCTCCAACCAGCATTGGTCAATCGCTCGTCTCCGCTGCTCCTGCACGACAACGCGCGACCTCATACTGCACAGCAGACGGTCTCCAAGTTGCAAGAACTGGGGTTGGAAGCTCTCCGTCATCCGCCCTACTCACCAGACCTTGCGCCTACAGACTACTACTTTTTCCAGAATTTGGATAACTTCTTGGCGGGAAAAAAATTCAATACCCGAGAGGCAGTACAAAATGCCTTTGAAGAATTTGTTGCCTCCCGTCCAGCTGATTTCTTTAAGAAGGGCATCAATAAACTGCCACTGCGATGGCAAAGATGCATTGATTGCATGGGTGATTACTTCGATTAATACAAATAAAAAAATTCATGAAAAAAATTCGTTTTAATTTTTTCATACAAAACGGCAATTTCATAGGTAAAGACCTATTATAATACTTGCTTAAATAAAAAAACATCAACACTTTTTACAAAAAGCTGTTATATTTTTTTATAATAGGTCTTTACCTATGAAATTGCCGTTTTGTATGAAAAAATTTAAACGAATTTTTTTCATGAATTTTTTTATTTGTATTAATCGAAGTAATCACCCATGCAATCAATGCATCTTTGCCATCGCAGTGGCAGTTTATTGATGCCCTTCTTAAAAAAATCAGCTGGACGGGAGGCAACAAATTCTTCAAAGGCATTTTGTACTGCCTCTCGGGTATTGAATTTTTTTCCCGCCAAGAAGTTATCCAAATTCTGGAAAAAGTAGTAGTCTGTAGGCGCAAGGTCTGGTGAGTAGGGCGGATGACGGAGAGCTTCCAACCCCAGTTCTTGCAACTTGGAGACCGTCTGCTGTGCAGTATGAGGTCGCGCGTTGTCGTGCAGGAGCAGCGGAGACGAGCGATTGACCAATGCTGGTTGGAGATGCGCCAGCTTCTCCATCATTGTGCTCAGTTCTTCACAGTACACATCTGCAGTAATGCTCACCCCGTTTGGTAAGAAGCTGTGATGAATCACACCGGCGCTAGACCACCAAACAGTGACCATCACTTTTCTAGGGGTAAGTTTTCGTTTAGGGCATTGTTTAGGTGCTGAACCAGGATCCAACCAACTTGCTGAGCGCTTGCGGTTATCAAACAGAATCCAGTTTTCATCGCAGGTAACAATGCGGTTCAAAATTCCTTCATTTGTGTGTCTGTTGAGCAGTGCAAGGCACGTCTCGACGCGTACTTCGCGCTGGCGATCATTGAGTTCGTGGGGCACCCATTTGTCAAGCTTTTTTACCTTGCCAATTTGACGCAAATGGACCAATATTGTTTTGACGCTAACGTCGAAAGCTGCTGCTAATTCAGCCGTAGATTGTGTATCATCAGCTTCCACAACCGCCTTTAATTCGTCATTGTCGACCAAAGTCTTCGGACGACCGCGAGGTTCATTTTTCAGGTCGAAATTTCCAGAACGGAAGCGAGCAAACCAATAACAGGTGGTGCGTTGGTTTGTAGTGTTAGCTCCGTAAACGTCGTTGATGTTGCGTGCCGCTTGTGCCGCGTTGCTGCCACGACGGTACTCATATTCCATAATTACTCGAATTTTTAACGTATCCATGATGACGAAAAAGATTGAAATGCGATGAAAATGTAACACTAATCAATAAAGAAATGACTACTTTTGGAAAAAAGAATCCATGTTTTTAAAATAAAATTAATTTGAAATTAGAATTCTTAGCCAAACAAAAATTATTTTGATTTGAAATGGCCAGTACTGCAGAACGGCAATTTCATAGGTAAAGACCTAATATTTAGAACGCATTATCAGTATAATGCGTAGGTTCTAAATATAAAAAATAACAGCTTATTGTAAAAGTTGCTACGTAAGTTATTGACGTCAAGCCATTCTAAATAATAATTTAATCGAATTCTATACGACATTTTTACACCATAACTAATAATAGTTCCCATAATAAATTATAAAACATCAACATTTTTTACCTAAGCTGTTATATTTTTAGGGTTCCGTAGCCAAATGGCAAAAAACGGAACCCTTATAGATTCGTCATGTCTGTCTGTCCGTCCGTATGTCACAACCACTTTTTTCCGAAACTATAAGAGCTGTACTGTTGAAACTTAGTAAGTAGATGTATTCTCTGAACCGCATTTTCGCACAAAAATAGAAAAACAAACAATAATTTTTGGGGGTTCCCCATACATAGAACTGAAACACATAATTTTTTTTTCATCGTACGCATATAAGTGGGGTTCTATGGATAGGTCTTCAAAAATGATATTGAGGTTTCTAATATCACTTTTTTCTAAACTAAATCAAATCATAAAGTCAAAATCATAAAGTTTACGCGAGAGACACTTCCAAAGTGGTTAAATGAGTGTCCTTCTAAAATAAGAGAATGATAAAACCAAAAAAAATATATGATGTACATTACCATGCAAACTAAGAATGAAAATTGGTTTGATCGAGATCTGGTAAGTAGTTTTTTTTAATAGTCATAAATCCTAATCCGCAATTTACCTTTCATTTAATCAACTGAAATACCTGCTGTACCGGGACCCTTCATGGGCGAGTCCGACTCGCACTTGGCCGGTTTATTTTATATTTAGAACGCATTATCAATTTAATGCGTAGTTAAATAAAAATAACAGCTTTTTGTAAAAGTTGCTACGAAGTTATTGACGTCAAGCCATTTTAAATGATAAATTAATCGAATTCAATACGACATTTTTACAGTATAACTAACCATCGACAATTTATTGACCTGCAACATGCCTTACTTTATCAAATAATCATTCATATCCCTTATGGCTCAGGAGGCATTTAAACATTGTATTTGCATGTTATAAATTAATAAAATTACTATAAATAAAACTTAATATAGATTATAAATGATGAAATAAGCCATTGGACGTAGTTTCCGGTCCTTAAGTAGAAACAATGGCTAGCGCATGTCGTTATACTCTAATTGATCTATTATATGAATTAAGGGGACCTTGGGGACCTAAATTCTGTACACAATGGGTGGGAACGTCATTATGTCGATGAAATGTCAAGAGCCGATTTTTTTACCAAGTTTATTTTTGTACGTAACATCGTTTTGTAAAAATTAAGTACAACTCGAAATAGACTACTTTTTAAGGAATGAGATAAAGTTGCACGTTTATATTATACTAGCTGTGCCCCGCGGTTTTACCCGCGTCCAATTTTGTAGATTATCACAGCTCCTCCCCCATAGGTGATAGCGTGATAATATGTAGCCTATATGTTGACCCGACCTCTCAGTAATATTCATGCAAAATTTGAAGTAAATCCGGGCTAAACTCTGTATATACAGACAAACAGATAAACAGACAAAACTTCTAAAAACTATATTTTTGGTTTCGATATTGATTGTAGGACACGTCCCAAGTATCGTTTAAAAAAAAATATTCCATGTACAGTTTTGACTTTCTACGATTTTATGATATGTATAGATTGTTTTACTCATGATTTTGTGATAATGAATTATTCGTAGGACGCAGCAAGAATTTGATTATTTATTTTTCGATTAATCGTTGCCAATCGTTTGATATTAGAGCACAACTAAAATGACCCTCAATTTTTTTTATCGGGCCCATTTCGAGTATCAGTAAGAGACGGAGAAATTTTATTAGTTTAAAAATATTAAGCACCAATGTGCAAACGTAACAGTAATAATAATAAAACAACATAATCATTCTAGTTTACAGAAATCAACCATATTGAATACTTGTAGCATAGTGCGTAAGTTGCTAAAAAAATTATGTTCAAACAGCACTTCTTTACTACTTCCTTCCTTCGGGGTAGTACTTGACCTAGGTCTTTGTTGCCTAAGATACCGCCACAAACCGAGATATACAAATGTATAAAATAATAATAATAATAAAAGCCGGGATATCACACAGCGCGATGTAGCCGAAACTAAACATAGCTTGTACTATGAATACTGGACACCGGATAGAAATACTTAGTTACTGATTTTGTAAATATGTACGTACAGACGCTAGCACATCAAGCTACCCCATTCTGCCAAATTTCCCCAATTCAAAGTGAACCTTATGCTTATGTGATTAAGTTGAAAATCTTTAAAAGAAATTTGATAATTAAATAATGAAATTTATTCAGCACTTGGGTATTTACATACACTTGTACTTGTCAAGCTCACAATGTATTACATAAACACAGTTTAAAAACAGTAATTAAAGCAACAATTTTTTTGAATTAGTCCGTCCGTGCGGTGTCTTTCGTCACATATATTTTTAATATCCTTAATTAATTAATAGATAGCAAGCTACTAAGCTATTATTGTTACATTTAGCAATTGTATATTATAATTAAAGAATTGAAAACAACGAGCAGTTGGCTAGCGCAAAGGGCTCTCAACCAGTAGCTTAATTTAAGCGACTAATACCCGAGGGCACCCTTATGGGGTTCGGGCCACAGCTCAGGCGGCCGCTAAAGTCAAAATGCCTACAGAAATGGCTAAGCTATGGGCCACACTTTTTATAAAAATGATAGATTGTGTACATACAATGCACAGAAAACACCTAGTTCCTCCACCAGTTCTGGATGAAATTTGGATTTGGGACAGGTTATGTAATGTGAACTCCTACTTACGCCACACAGAACACTTTTCTATTCTTTCTTTTATGATTGACTATAATAATAAATAGCATTTGTGTTATTCGGATATATAATACATATATTACTACAAACCTTCATCAAAAACCGTTTGGTACTTTTTGCGTGGAAGAGTAACAAACATCCATACATCCATACTCACAAACTTTCGCATTTATAATATTAGTAGGATTGGGTAAATTATGAAATAGTCATATAGGTTATTAGGTCAGATGGATATTAGTTTACCTGCTACAGAGAATATGCTTTTCCTAAGAGAGAAGACTAAGGCTGAAATCTATAGAGCGTACTTAGACTTTGCTCAGACTTTACTTAGACAGAAGTTAATGCATGTAACGAAATTACAATTGGTGTTTTGACTTTGTCTGTCTTAGCTTATGCTAAGCATAATCTTAACTTCAAAAAGTCTATAAATACCAAATCAAAGTATAAGCTTGGCATACATTTAGCAAAGTTTTACGTAAGTAAAGTTTGAGCAAAGTCTAAGTACGCTCTATAGATCTCAGCCTCAGTGTTATTTATACATGCTTAAACCGCCAAGAAGTGGGATTTTGTTAACCACGTACTTACGTGAGTTACATTTTATGGCAGATAAAAAATTCCAAGTAAGTATTATGGGTTTTCAGCGATATCAAAGAGTTTATTCGTGATTTTCCTACTATATTTCCGCATATTTGTTGACGTACTACAATTACCTTTTCACACCATGGTTGTTGCAGCAGTTCCATGAACCATGTTTGTAGAAATACCTATAGTTAATTAAATTTCAACTTTAATCAGTATTAGTTGCCAGTATTAATATTTCGTTTAATTAATACTCAAGTGAATAATGGGAACGGTAAAGTACCCACAATACGATTATGATAGTGACGTTTTACATAACTATAATAATATCCTGGCACATTATGCACACACGGCCATCTGATCCCAAATTAAGCGATGCTTGTACTATGGGAATCAGATAACTGATATACTACATATACTAGTTTTCTTTTATATATAAATATTATATAGATACACACCCAGGCACAGGACAAACAGACATGTTCATGCACACAAATATCTGTCCTGGGTGGGAATCGAACTCACGACCTGCGGCATTAAAGGAAAACATCTACCAACCACGTCAATACTGGCCCGTCTATCAAAAAGATTTAGAGGATTTTAGAGGATTTTTAATCCGTCTACTACTATTTTCTATGTATGAAAGACATACATATATGTATGATAAAATGCTTACAGAAATGGCTAAGCTATGGGCCACCCTTTTTACGAGATACGGCAACAATATTTGTACATTGACATCTTCATTCAAATATTATCTAATAATGCCTAATCTATTTATTTTTAAGTAGATAGACCCTAAGTACTTTTGAGATGTATAGATACGCAATAACAGCCTTCTCATAAGTACTTAAGGTGGGCTTAAGTCAAGTAACATCGCGTTAAAGTAATTACGATTAGCAGATTTTAGAAATACATTATAAATGAGGAATAGATACAACATGATTTTATAGAAATGGAGAAGCTCTAATATACCTTATATTAGTGCTGATTTCAGAATACATATGAATGCACGGAAAATACATATTATATTAATATATTCGATATAACCACTTTAACTCTTAAATAAAATAAATTACATTTATTAGCTATGTGCTTAAAACTAAAACATGATGAATAAATCCATCCGTGCTCCTCTATTGCTTTTTACAATTTTACACCATCTAAGACATCCTTAATTTAATAATATAAATTTTGTTTATTTTGCGACTTAATTTCAGAAGGTGGAACCTGTCCATATTTGGTCCACAATTTGAAGTAAACTAATTCTATCTTATTTTGATTTCATTTATTTTATGTGTTCCCCATGCCTACATGGAGAACGCTATTTGTCAATAGAGCTTAAGTTCCTATGCGACAAAAACAAGTAAGAAATTCATTCGGCCCTAATAAAGAAGATAATTTGAATTCCAATATTATGACGTCAATAAACGAGTTGAATGACTATTACTATGGAATAAACCTAGTTAATTAAATGCCTACAGGAAAGGCAACTATGGGAAATGCGTTCTATGAGATACGGCAACACTATTTGTACATTAATGTATTTTTAGATATTCATGAAAATTATAATTACATAAATGATACGTTCATACCGGGTAATAAATATTTAGATAGGACATCTAAATATTTATTATGGACATAATACATTGATATTAATTTTGAAATGAAAATCTTACACAGCCATATAAACCCTATATGAGACAGCAATTATTTTTCTTATTAAATGGTTTAACACGTTATTACAAAACAATAGGATTCACAATATGGTAACTATATTCTCACTGCCTTATAAATTAAAATAATAAATTCTTCATTCCCAGTATATGGTAAATGGTTAACCCATAAATCAATCTAACAGAAATAAAGTGTAAATGAAAAGTGCTAATATAAAACTTATTTTATATTTAACCCGCTTGTTACTACAATACTTTACATGAGACAGTAGACTAGTTAGGGCAGACCTTACTTACCAATATAATTTGATTAAATGCAATAAATATATTACTTAACTATATTATAAATATATAAATATATAAATATATATATATATATATATATATATATATATATATATATATATATATTACTTACTACTTACGCTACTAGCATACCGATATAAACTTCATTATCATCAGCCTGATATAGTCCACTGCTGAAGAAAGACCTCCCCCAAAGCTTTCCACAACGTTGCCAGGCCGTTAGGTTAGCTGAAGTCAACGCGCTTGGTATGCAAGTTGGCGACCTCAGTTAGGGGGTGACAAGTACACAGGGGACCATGCTCCCCGACTGCCTAATGTATCCCTTAGCCACCTTTATAGATTTAACCTAACAAAGAGCGTAGAAATAGTGTCATTGGAGCTCGGACTACAATATTTGATACGTCAATAGAGTATGATGGAATAAAACCTATGACTTATTAACCTTCACACGAACCAATCTAACGGGAAAACAGTACATAATTCTCGTAACAATGCGAATTCTCGTATCGGCAGGAACTCGTAATTTTCGCACTTGACATATTTGTTAAAGGACGAACATTGACATTCTAGCTAACGAAACCTTTGACATTGAATTAACAGTCGATGGTTTTTTAAGATTGTACTGACGACGCTCGACGTTCATGACGAATTGTGAAATGAATACAATAAGTTGGTAGATAAAAATGCTAACACAGATTAACCTTTACGGTTTTAGTACGCTTTAAGAGAAACTTCCTCCTATAGACGTTAAGTCTAAATTGGCTGTGAGACCTCTTCTACTGTTTTTCCAAGTAACAAATTGGGATATGCTGAGCAGAATCTTACAAAGAGAAAGTAATAAGGCTTCTAATAGGACTTTAAAAAACAATCTTCAAAAAAGGTGTAACCTATTTTTTTATTTATCGACAACGCGCAATTAATGCTCCATATGTTTCATGCGTCCACAGACGTACGTATGCTTATTGGGGAATTATAAAACGATCGAATACAAAAATAGTTAGGGACTGATGATGAGATACTGTTTTAATAACTTGAGCGGCATGAATTTGAGTAAGCGACTAATTAACTAAACTAACGACGAATATTGATTAATAATAAAATCCAGAACGAGCTTACAAAAAGTGGGTTATAATTAATCCATTTCAGATATCAAAATTCTAGCCGTGCGACTACATTACTAAGTGAGCGACTAGAAATACTGAGAGAGCAACTTCTATATTAGGATAGAGACGAGTTTTCCAGAAGTTATTTGAATTAGGTTAGGTTAGAACTGTGTCAAGCTAGACACTATTGTTGGTGAAGATTGGTGGAAAGTTTTAAAAAATCCTATTTTTTTTGTAGCATTTTGAATTTTCCAGGAGACATACAATGCAAATCTAAGCAAAAACAATAGCGCTTGAAGTCCGCCGTACAAGCCTCTGATCTCTCTGATTAGTCAAAGCGAAAAAATATTAGGTCGCTCAAATATTATGAAGCTTCTCATTTTGTATTTTAAGTAACACAAATTAATATTTGTTAGTTGCTGTTCTGTTGATTTCTCATCACTCGCAGTCAGTGGCTCACTTAGTAATACTATAACGTAAATTCATTATTTTTGTCACTTAAAACTTCAATTTAAATACTCTTTTAAATACTACCCATGCTTATTCACTGACAGAGTTAACTAAATAATTTGATATACTGTTTAAACATTTTAACAGGAAGAATGACAGCTATACTATCCCGTGGGAGTCGTAAAAGGGGACTAAAGCATACACCAGTTAGTCGGGCAGCAGCACCACCAGTGCGGTCACCTAACCGCACCTATAACCTTACTGCGATCGTCAACTAGCATGCCAAGCGCGATGACAGCGGTATACGGTATACGGTATACGGTACGGTATTTACGGTACGGTATGGTACGGTACGGTATTTTTGATGCTTAAAAAGCTTAAATGTATAATATTCTCTTTACTTAAATTTAATTGTATCAATGTCCCTTTTTATGTTTAATTTTGTTTTCCAACGCGGCTTAATGCTGTCTTTTCAATGCTCAACTGTATCTTATGTATAGAAACTGTATAATAGTGGAAACTTGTAATTGGCCTTATTTTAATATTAATATTTGATTATTGATTGTATTGGCTGTAAGTTTTTCAAATAAAATAAAATTAAAATACCCCTCCGAATGGCAACATGCCTGCATCAAGCTGTGGATAACATCAGACAGATTATGATGATTATATTTTAATATCGTTTCTGCCAATCATTTCGACACCACCGTAGCAACCGCACCGTAACTAAGCAATCGGGGCTTTGCCTAGATACTATTTTTGGAATTAAATATTTATAAAGTAAGTTAACGACAGTAACCCGACGTTCTTCTTTATCATATGGGTGGTGGTTAACCTAGTGTCAGAGTTATTCAAGCGCCCCAGTAGGCTTAACGACTTAACCGACTGACAGGGGATCTACCGGCTAAGTCGCCGAACATTGTTTTCGTGAATGGCGTTCAAATAAATAAAGGTTAAAAATTATTTAATCTTTCGTTAAATCGGCTTCAACGTTAACAATCGATTCCGGACCATTTATGACGTCACATGTGGTCATAGAAGCCGAAAACGATTTTCGATGACTTAGCCGGTAGCGCTCCAGGTTAAGCATGGTAACTGAATTAAATTACAACACTTTGGTTGTCACCCTATTTGCCTCACTAATCACTTACGGACTCGCTATGACCGCCTCTGTGAGTTCTTTAATTTTGACAGAAATAAGACACATAGACTTTTTGATGTAAATTGAAATCAACTCGTGTCTTCTGAGCGTAGACGAATGGCACCCACCTAGGTGGCATACGTATTTCAAGCGAGATACCTAAGTAATAAATCTCACAATTTAATTTATCACTCTGTTTATCTGAGGTGAGTAGTGAGTGCTCACCGGCTCCTTATAAGCACAGTTTGATCGATGGACAGGCAGACAAATTGTTGGTACCCACTTCACATTAAGAAAAATAGTCACAGGAAGTAAATAAAAAAATATATGTTGAGTATAAATTCTGAATAGCAATGAGCAGTAATAAAACCGCCAAGAGCGAGACGGACTCGCACATGATGGGTTCCGCAAACATCGTCAAACATGATAATATAAACGTAAATAACTTTGACTGCACGTGTGGCGCAGCGGCTAAGACAGTCGCCTAGCCGCTTTGTGTCGCGGGTATGAGTCCCGTGCCTGACAACAATTTGTGTGGCCCATAGATAGTTGTTCTGAGTCTGGATGTAATTTGTGTCTGTCAATTATATGTTTGTAAAGTACTCCACGACGCAGTGATTAGATTCACTAGTGCGGGAGTAGTCTTTAAAAAAAATGCAAAAATCTACTATAGTGGACGGATGGACGTAGGAAGCTTAGTACCTAATAGGGGATCCTCAAAACCAGGTATAACGCAAATACTAGGTACCACATATGTAGGTCAATCTATCTCTGAAGCTGAGAAGCTTATCATACAGGCTGGCCGAGGAGTTGATGTTCAAAAGCCAAATTAAGATAGTTTATGATGAGGAGTATCCGAATCACCCCCATGTATGTTCTACGATTTTGCGTAGTTACCGATATAAAGATTTTTTTAAAATTGTTTCGTAAATTTCACCTAACATCAGTTTTTGATTTTTTTCTCGTTCTGTTGAACATTTCTGGTTCAGTTTTTTTTTGTAATAACTAATTAACATAGTTTAACTTAACACCCTAAAAAGTATGGTTTATCTAATCATTGCAGGACTGACTTAGAATTTATTCAAAAGTTCAAAATTAGGGTTTGAGCTCAGGACTCATAAATTTTCAAAGTATCAACAAAATTAAAATGGTGAATTTTCATGGGGGTGATTCGGATACTCCTCATCATAAAGTATCTAAATTTTGCGTTTGAACGTCAACTCCTCGGTCACCCTGTATATTTATAACAAATTTAATTTATGAAATATTTTAAATCAAACAACATTTTAGCTGCGTCCACTTTGATATATTTCTAAGAACTGCATCTCGCTCGTGCATTTTATACATTTCCTAGAACTGAGTATATGTCAGAGAAAATTTGACAAAAAATAAAAAGATTCGCCATGGCTTAATTGTCATAAGTGTATTCGCTTCTCTCTGCTTATTAAAAAAAATAAGATCCATTGTAATATTTTAGTGTATTTAGGAGTTGTTTATATAGTAAGTATATAATATATTCAGAATATATATTTAAAATATGTTTATTTATATATTTTTCTATTTTTTTAATGGTTAGTAATCACTACTGGCAAGGAAAAAGCTTGTACATAAATATGCAAAAAGAACTATTATATCCAAATACATATTACTACACTTATCATTACTTGCGTAAACTATGACGCTCGTATACAATATATAGACAATACCACTTAATGTAAATGTGTAATGTTTAATAATTAATTAGGTATCAATGAACTCGATTTACCGTTAAAATTTCGTAAGCAAATGGTAATTCAACATTTTATGCTACGAAATGGTAAAATCGACTAGTTAAGCACGAATCCGTAACCATAAGTTTATGTTAATAAAGTGGTTTAACGCGAGACGAAAGATAACATTTTTTATTTTTATATGGCTGCTAAAGGTGTTTTAAGTATGATAATATGGTATTTTTTAACGCCATAACTAGCAAATTATTCCTGAAGACCGGACAGACTGATGCAAATACGTTATAAAGGTCAAAATTTCGGCAATATAACCTGGTTGGGAGTACTAGCAAGCGACAACATCTAAGCGGTGAATCACCAAACAACGGCCATCTTCTCACGCTAAGCCTACATTTAACTACATACATTATGTATATTGCTTTTTCTAACTCCTCCTTTTTTCTTTCTGATTAAATTCGTTTCGGGATCCAAGACAGTTAAAGCGATTCCCCGGGATATGCCTGAGCCTCATCGCCCAGTGTCATTTCATTGTGTGCCACTGTTGATCCTGGCTTACAGGCGTTGCAGTGGTGGGTAAGAGGGAGGCACAAGTCACGACAAAAAAAAATTGGTATATTGCTCTAACGTTGCCATGTTTAGCCACTAAAACGGTTATATTATTATTATAGTGAATACCGCTGCGCTTTATGATGTCATCGAGTATCCAAAATATATATCAAAAGTTTTTTTTTTTTTTGTAGAGCAAACTTAAACAATAATAATGATTTCCTTATAATCATTTCAAGCTTTAGTCTCGATGAAAATTATTCATCTGCGCAGAAATAATACCAGTACTAATTCAGGCGTGTCCTATTTTCTTCCACTTATAACTATTTATAAATGATTAAGATACCTGTAAAACGGTACTAACATAGAGAGAACAGGTACCTATATTATTGGCTGGTTTAGATAGTTACGAGACTTTAGGGGCATCTTAAACCACCTGAATATGGATTTCTAATGATATTTTACCGCGCTAGAAAAACCCAACAATAGTTAGTGACTTGACCTTATTATCAGCAATGAATTATCATAGTCCACATACCTTTTTTATATAAGACAAAGGGAATGCCTTCGCATGCCACCCGCGAAAAGTGTCTACGGGTAGGTATGTCAGACTCGCACCGACTAAAGCCAACCTGCCGCGGACTTCTCTTGGCGCCTGATGGGAGGAGCCCCGGGAACACGGGTATGCTGTTTCGGTGCCTCCCTTTTGCGCCATGCCCCAAATGGTCAGAATACGTAAGGAAAAAGGCTCTGGATTGCCCCCCATTTGCCGACTCCTCCAGTCCAGCAAAGCAACAAACAGATCGCTGTCTACCCGGATAGTCCAAATACCTTGTTTTTAATATCAGAGATACATTAAGAGGCACTTAAACTGATTCGTCTCACTTGATATGTATCGATGTAATTTGACGCAAAACCATGGTACGAATAAGAACAGAACAGGTAGCGATTACATAGTAGGTGCTCGTATGTAGGTTGTAGCGTGTAAGTTACCTAATAAGTGAGGTTAGATCGTTGAGATGTGTTCACTTGAATGTTTTATGGCTTAAATAGTGCAAAAGTGGTGTAAGACTTATTTACGAGAGTTTTAAGTGACATTTACAAACAGTTATTAAGTGGAATATCAGTTTATTAGGAGTAGTCTATAAAACTCAGTCCGTTCAAGTTGTAAGGATTAATGAATATACTGTGAAATAGTTCTTTTGACTAAACCATTGAATCATGTTTGACGGAAAGGAGCTGATTTTAAACCCTTTAATTGTTGATTGTGCGGGCCCAGAAATAAGGGCGCAACTAGTTATCTCGCTCATGCATTTATGTTTTACTAGCTGTGTCTCATGCTTTCACCCGGTGTTAACTTTATAAATTATAGCCTATGTACTATTCGGATATATGAGCTATACTACTACAATGTTTCATCAAAATCCGTTCCGTAGTTTGTGCGTGAAAGAGTAACAAACATCCATACCTCATTTCATTTCATTTATTTATTGAAAGCAATAGTTACAAGTCCTCATTCATCATTATCCATATCTCACAAACTTTCGCATTTAAAATGTGCTTCTGTCATCTCGTTATGTTCTTATTCGGGACAAGTTTCTATAATGCAATCTTATTCTGTTTAAAGTTAAAGTTTTTTTTTTCAGACAACAGTTACCCATTTATTGGGTGCCAAACATTTTTGTAAATCGAAAGTATATCTTTCGATTCTCCCAACTATAAAAAGGATACAAATTATTTTAATATTAATAGAATTGAATATTTTGGAATATTAATGGCAGGTCATTATCAATAGAAGTGTATATATCAAAATGTATTTTATACACTAATCACAATATTATGAATGAGAACTGTGTGTTATTTTATCATAGACAAATATTTTACTTACACAGATTCAAAACAGTTGAAACTCCGTAGTTTATTACCTGCAAAATCATAAAAAAAACATTAAATACCACAGAGTATAATTGCTACTATCAATAGGAAGCTATGTAAACATTTAAAAGAAGTTTATTCGCAAAAAAGTTGCAATTTTCGTGTGACGCAAATGAGGCCGGAAATTAGTGTACAAACACTTTTTACTGAAACTCAGTCGTGCGCATCGAGCCGAGTAGAGCAATGTCAATTATCTACACAAACAATTGTTCACAAGTTTTAACATTATTAAATAGAGCAGTAATCATATCCATTGACGTAATCATTATCTACTTTTTTAATCGAATTCGAAAAAGGAAGGAAATCGAATCGTTTAATGATTCCTCATTTAAAGATTCGATTTCATTAGAAAGTATGTATTTACCGCCCCAGTAATGATTTTCCTTAGTGAATTAGGTACCTATACTTTGGATGTCATATTTCAGTATTTTATATATTAATTCGGAGTGATACTAAATTAAAATCGTGCCTTATTTACCTTATATTGAATCGATACTTTAATAATGGCTGTAATTTCGGAAATATTAAAATGCGTTGAAAAAATTTGGAAGAAAGCGAATAATATTTCTTTTACTGTGTGGTGACGGCGGCGAATATCAGAATATCATCACGCCATTTTATCCAGTGGGGGGCGTAGAAGTCGACCCGAGGGAAAATATACCAGAGGACGGGCAGCAGCTTCTTTCTGAGTACTATGACCATCTTACTGCGATCGCTAACCCGTCTGCGAAGCGTGGCGATTATATTATATCCCCCAAGATGATTCTTGGGAGAGGTTTTTGTCCAGCATTTCTTACAGCTGTTATGATGAAATGCTGCTATTATTATAATAATAATATCTTGGGACAATGCCACACAGATCATCCTAGCCCCAAACTAAGCAAAGCTTGTACTATGGGTACCAGGCGACGATATACATACTTATATAGATAGACTAGCTGTGCCCCGCGGTGTTACTCGCGTTAAATTTTATAAATTTTCTTTGCTATAAACCTCACGGAGCCCGAGACCTTTCCAACAAATGCAAAACCGTGGAAATCGGTTCGTACGTTCTGGAGTTATAGCGTCAGGAAGGAAAACCCGACTTATTTGTTATATAGTAGAGAAATACTTAAATACATAGAAAACATCCATGACTCAGAAACAAATATTCGTGCTCATCACACAAATATTTGCACTTACCGGGATTTGAACCCAGGACCACCAGCTTCGTAGGCAGGAGCACTACCAACTAGGCTACGGTGACCGTCGATTATTGATATTTACAAGATACCAAGGTAAAGATAAGTGTTCTTCAGATGACTCTGATCCCTAGAATCTGGTCTGCTTGTAATCTACGTCACGTTATTCGACATTTCGATTACAACAACGGCTGACATCTTGCATAAATGTTAACTGTAATCTGTATGTGAATGATTTATGAATTATTAATTTCAATTGTAAGGTAATTTTAAACATTTGTGCTCCATGCCATCGTGATTACATTTAACATTATTGAGTATGTCCTTTGTTAACCTCATGCTGTAAATGAATGTTAAAATGATGCGGGCTTATGAAATCAGAACAACCCACAGAAGGAATGTATTTAGTCACTGTTTACAAACAGTATACAATAGAGATTTGTCATTTGTTTAATAAATAGATTAATACATATTATTGGATTTGTAATTACTTTTTTTAAAGACAACGTCCGCACTAAGGAAATTGATCCCTGTGCCTCGGGGTTCTTTACAAACATATAATCGATAGACACAAAGTATATTCAGACACATAACAACTATTTATGGCTCACAAAATAGTTGTCCTGCGCGGGAATCGAACACGGGACGGACAGAACAGTATACCAGTATCTACTAGTATAATACCGAGGAGTGGACATAACTTAAGGAGCCGAATTATATGTTGTTTTCATAGGCCATGAACATAACAAAACATGCAAAATCCATAAAAAATAGATTAGAGTAAATACATACATACATACATAGACTCACGCCTGTCTCCCAGAGGGGTAGGCAGAGACAACTGACTTCCATTTTGTCACGATCCTTGCATACCTCTTTCGCTTCGTTTACTGACATTATATTCTTCATACATGCGCGCCGGTTTAGGGTACTTCTGCCCTGACCTTTCTTAAGTACGTCTCCGATTTGATCAGAGAATGGAAAAAATAGAGAAACGGATAATATAAATGTATTAAGAGTAAATATTAGTAATTATTCAGGGATGTTTGCAGAAGCGAGGATTGATGGTTCCCATCATCCGCAAATGGTGTGCATCCCTCCTACGCAGGGTGGGTGGTAGTTCACACAGCATCTTGAACGCATTATGTGATAATGGGACAGTCCGATGCTGGAACGCTGGATACGACTGCACTCGACGTAGAAGGTACAAGGACACTGCTTGTACCGCGATATTAACGGTCACCGTAGCCTAGTTGGTAGTGCTCCTGCCTACGAAGCTGGTGGTCCTGGGTTCGAATCCCAGTAAGTGCAAATATTTGTGTGATGAGCACGAATATTTGTTTCTGAGTCATGGATGTTTTCTATGTATTTAAGTATTTATCTATCTGTATAAGTATGTATATCGTCGCCTGGTACCCATAGTACAAGCTTTGCTTAGTTTGGGGCTAGGATGATCTGTGTGACATTGTTTCTAGATATTATTATTATTAAAAATTATGTTTTTCGTAAAATTACTCACATTAGATTAAGATTTTTTGTTACTAACGTCTTATGGACTGAAAAATGGTCCGAAATAAATGATTAATAAAATAATTATCAGCTTATGCATTTTGAATGGAAAGCCAATGCAATGGTGTGACATAAACAGTGGAAAAACTAATCTTACACTATTTAAATATCACACCTTGTACATGTATATACCGTACTGTCTAAATATATTTGCTCCTTGTGTACGAAATCTTAATCTTCTATACATATAATAAAATCGTAGGAAAGTCAAAACTGTACATTGAATATTTTTTAAAAGGATACTTGGGACGTGATCTACAATAGATATCGAAGACAAAAATATAGTTTTTAGAATTTTTGTCTGTTTGTCTGTATGTATGTCCGGGCTAAACTCAAAAAGTACTACATGGATTTACTTAAAATTTTGCATGAATATTACTAAGAGGTCGGGTCAACATATTATCACGATACCTACGGGGGAGGAGCTATGATCATTTATAAAGTTTAACGCGGGTAAAAAAACTGCTGGGCACAGCTAGTAGAAACTAAAATCGATATGCTCAATTGAAATAGCAATTTAATTATATATAAATATATACACGTAGTAGTACAATATGTAGGCCAAGGTAGCCGGCTCGTAAAGAATTAATGAATGGGCACGTAACTACTTTCATTAATTAAATTTTATTTTTTGCTCTCATTTTTATTACTTTCAAGTTTCTACAGTGAAAATAACTTCGTTTTAATTTAAAGGTAACTAGTTGACATTTTACGTATAAAGTACGAGTAATAATAGGGCAGGCAAATTGGATCACATAATTTAATACACATACCTACCAGCACAATTAGCGGTTCAGAAAAAAAGATTTTAATATCGAAAATACTGGCCTGATAAATTACTTTTCATATTAAACTCTCATTTAAAATGGAACATTAGGCGGGATTTAATTTTTGTCGATTCGCTTTTGTTTTTCGCTAATACTTATTTCTTAGTGGTAGCTCAGACAAATGTGTTTTTTATTGTTGTTTTTGCCAGAAAAACTTATTTGTTCTTGTCAATCTTAGAGCATAACAGTTGAAATCCTCTATAATTTCCGATTTAACACGAGAAGAGATGCAGATGAAAAGCAAATACTTCAGGAACCAATTTGTCGCAGACTATACAGGTTGACTGATTCTCTAATGAAAATGAGGGGCTAAGGCAGAAAAAGGTGTACTTCGCGGCGGGATGACCGTTGTCTACAACTTCAATCACGGGTAAGGGCTGTTAATGACGTAGTGATGCATTAGAACTACGGCCTTTAGAATTATTTTTATTATTTTATGCAAATGTCTCTCTACGTTAATAAGCGAATATGCGGACCACTCATCCGATTGAAGATCGGAGTACGACATTACTTACAGAACCGTTATCTGCGCATTGCCACTTTACATCTGGAACAACAATACTAGGGAACCAAATTCGGTTTCCTCCGTTGCGCTCTGACGGTTTTAACGACTGTCCAATTTGAATGCATTTATTACATTTATGTGAGTTAATAATGGAATCGAAAACCGAACAGAAAAGATGAACCGTGGCTATGAAACATAAGTTAGCTTCAACTTATGTTTCATAGCCATGGTTCATCTTTTCTTCATTGTTTTAAAAATGAATGTTATTAAGACTTACTTGAAATGGTTTATACACCAAATTGGTGTGGTTGGTATACTTGCCTTTCATGCCGCAGGTCGTTGGGTCCCCACCCAGGACAGATATTTGTGTGCATGAACAAGTCTGTTTGTTCTGAGTTTGAGCGTAATTTTCTGTATAAGTACGTGTTCACAAAAGAAAAGCAATATACATAATAATATGTACTTATCTGGTTTCCATAGTACAGCTCTGTTTAGTTTGGGATCAGATGGCCGTGTGTGAATACTGTCCTAGTATATTATTACTATGTGACAATATAAATACGTTTCTAAGATATTTATATATCGGATTATTTACTTACTTCAAGTCTATATTGGTCTTTACCTACGTGCGTTGAAATTAGCATGGCTAAGTTGTTTATAATAAGACTTGATAATTAGTCTAGCACTATTGACAAAGAACATTACTTACTATGCATAATTGAACATAAATTTGTTTTAAAGGTTAGGAGGGGAAAACGACTCAAATATAATATTTGAGTCTTTTTTTCTTTCCTAAACGTATTGGATATTCATGAATAAAATTTTTACAGATTTTATTGAACATCTGTCAAAATTCAAAATGATTTAGCAAATAAGTTTTATTAGTTCCAGGTGAAGAAATCACCAGTCAGTGCTAAAAAACATTAAAGCAATAAAAAATTGACTGCGCGGCAATAAATCATATTAAATTATGTACAAGCACAATAATTATGAAATATAGTTACACAGCACATGTAATAGACAATTTATGAGAACCTCATGAAACTGCTATCGACAGCGAGTCATAAATAATTTAAGTTACCTATTAGCTTTGCGATAAGAACTACACTTAAAGAGTAACATGAAGTTATTGCCCATGTTCTTTCAATTCATTGTCAGCGTGGGTTGACGAAACTAGACCAAGAAAACAAGTTAAATAAACATCGTAATAGATTTTTTGTTTAAAGATACTTATGAATTAAGGGGCGTCCGATGATCAAGTTTTAATTTCTAATCCTTTATAACCATAACAAAAACAATTTTTTGAAGTAATACGACGAGCCGGTAGGCGTCCTTGGTCCCCACTCCCCACCCAGGACAGATACCTATTGGTGTGCAGTGCATGAACATTTCTGTTTGTCCTGAGTCTGCGTGTAATTATCTATATGTATGTATTTATAAAAGAAAAGTAGTATTTTTAATCTATCAGTCACCAGCTGCTACCCGTGACATAATCCGCGACAACTTTGAATGATGACCTATTCAACCTACAACAAAAAGTCTTAACATACGTGAAAGACTTACTTTGAGAAACTGTAAAATAGTAGAAGTAGTAATCAAAAATTAACTTGTAAAGCGGTAAAATTATGATGTTTGCATAATAGGTGAAATCTGGTTTCCATAGGACAAGCTCTGCTTAGTTTAAAATCAGATGTGTGTGGATAATGTCCAAGGATAAAATAAAATATTATTATAGCTCAATGTATAACATACTTTTTTCATTATCGTGGTTACCCCAGTGTCTACCAAACATGCCTGCAATATGGCTTAACGACTGTTATCTAAGGACTACTACTGAACCGATAGTTCAACCAACCCTCCGGAAAATCTCATAAATTATTAAAATTAAACCACCTTAGTTGTTAACCATCTACTTGATTGTTGCTATGTGCTTAACTTCACCAATCACTTACGGACCGGTAAGAGCAGCAGACTATTTATATCCTTATTTTTTTTTTATTTCACCTATAAAAAAACGTTCCAAACAGAAAAAAATGTGATTCCGTGAAACTGCCGTTAAAATAGTCGTCCGTTAAGTATGAAACTTAACTTATAATAATAATATAGCCTTTTATTCAGATCTCTTAGTACAATGAATTTTTAAACTTATGTAAAGGACTAGCATTAAAATCTTAAACTTAATAGATATGATTAAATTTAAACTAATATTTGTTGCTTGGTTATCTTTCCAAGATCTGTTTGCCAATCGGCTATGGCCTCCTCCAACCTTTTCCATTCCTTTCTTTCTTGAGCCACTCTGTTCCAGAACAGAAACTTAACTTAACCTATAGATAATCTAATAGTTTATTTAAAGCGACTATAAAAATTATGATACGGTTCTTTTTACAAAACCTGAAAAATTTATATGAGTGCAGGTATCGGCAAAAACGTATTTAATCGAGACCGGTGTATATCTACAGTTGTTTGTTTGAGACTTGGAAATTATAGAATTCCTCAATGACTGTTTCGAGTTCACTAAAAAAACATTTGACGGTGTACTCTGATTCATGGTTACTTGATCTCATGACTCATTGAATAATTATTGCTGACTTTGTTTTCCCAAATTAAATAATTAGCAACTTACATCATGGTTTCCATCTGGATCAATTGGAATTTTTTTCAATAATCTTTGTTCCGAAATATCACTCTGTTAACTTTCAAATGAAGACCCGCGACCAAACTCGTTCTTCTGTTCTGAAGCTTCAATTTTAAAAACAGAATGAAACGAGTTTAAACTAAATTTTTAAATTTAGAATTCATATCTTATTGTGCCAGATATACAATACACATACATACATAACGCCATAAACGACGAAGGTTTTAGGCGAATAGACTCACCACATTTTGGGCGAAACTCCACGCTTAAAAAACTTATGGGCTAAAATGTCTCCCCTGAATTGGTAGAAGGTCTACGTCCCATTTAAGCCGGCCAATTATATTCATGAGTTAATCTAGTTCTAAGTTAAAATTTACGCTTTACTTTGCGTTTAATGTTATGAAACTAAAATTTGATAATGAATTCTGTGACAAATACAAGTTAAAAAGGCGAGTTGCCCTGTCGCCGCCAACTGGTAGCTCCACTCCGCTCTCACAGACGTCAGATATTGGGACAACACCTACTGTGTACATACAATGATGAGTAAGTGGGTCACGAATGACGTCAATCCTCATTAATGACGGCTCTAGTAATGAGAAACCCGGCTTGTGTTGCAACCACCTAACGAAAACGAATAATTTCATTTGAAATTCGTTTTCTTTAACCGATAAAATATATTTATGCTACATATACACCTTTAGAATTGTAGTGACCTAATTAGAAAATATGATTTTTTGGGAATCGTTACATAAAGATTTGAACGGTTACATTTTTTGTAATTAATGGTGATGTAGATTTCTACGCCAAAATCGGCCTGTGTTTTAATTTAAATCGATAAACATTGTAGTTTTAGGTCATTTTTTGATATAAAGTCAAAACCATGATTTTTTTAATTAGGTCCCTTTATTTCTAAAGGTGCGATAGGTGTAGGCTTAGCTTACTTTGCGTCACAAATAATATATTTTTTTACCAAAATTAAATGCCAAATAAAAATATATACAAGTGACGGGATATTTTTCTTCCGTATGGGTTTTTATGGGCCTCTGTGGTTCAGAAACACGTTTTGTAAGAGTTTGTACAGACGCCTTGTCGAAACTTCAGGTCACCCAAGGGCTATACCTCGGCTAGCATATGCCTGACTATACAACGTTACCTGCCCGCTTTTTGGGCACAATGCCCGCAAATTATGACTTAAATGCTATTTTTTATTTGTAAATACACATAGGTATGTTTGTTATTGTTATAATTAAATGTTTGTGAAAAAAAACCTATCTGCCGTAAATAGTTGTATCGTCACCCATCTATGGACTTAACGGGAGCCTAGTTGCTTAACCTCGCCGATCACTTACGGACCAGTGATAGCTATTATCTAAATTTATTGCGTTTTATAAATGTACTAGCTGTGCCCGCGACTTAGTCCACGTGTTAATTAGTTTATTTCGTTTTTTTAATAAAATAAAAGACTTTTTCTAAAATAAAAGTAGCCTAAGTTACTCCTTATTACATAAGCTACCTGCCAATAAAGGTCCCGTCGAAATCGGTCCAGCCATTTCAGAGATTAGTCGGAACAAACAGACAGACAGAAAAAAATTGTAAAAAATGTTATTTTGGTGTATGGTCCGTATATATATATATATATTCATATTTATGTAGTAAACACCGGCTATTTCAATATTACAAACAGACACTCCAATTTTATTTATTTGTATGTATAGATAGATTTTACGTTTCTTATATTATGTCTGTTCATAACAATTTGCACACTGTAATCTCCTATAATTAAAGACGCATAGGAACTTAGTACATATACCTAGTTATAAATAAACTAAGCCTTGACATTGTGTAATCTTTGTTGATTGATCATAATACATAAATACTTGTAATATAATATATGTACGTGGATTGTAAAATAACTGTACTCAAATACTGTACAATATGTAATGCAAACTATTGCAGAGTATTCAGTTACATTGTTTTGAGCTATTAAGCACTAATTACCTACTTCTGAATAAAAACAACATACGGTTACACATAATATAAGTACTTACCTATTATGTCATGTACAGACGCCAGCACATCGAGCTACCCCAATCTGTCAAATTTCCCCAATAGAAAATGAACCTTGTGCTTTACTGATAAAGTTAAAATTCTATAAAAGAAATTTTTTATAGAATTTTAACTTTATCAGTAAAGCATAAGGTTCATTTTCTATTGGGGAAATTTGACAGATTGGGGTAGCTCGATGTGCTGGCGTCTGTACATATTTGTTTTTGCGCAAAAGAAACCGTTGTTTACTAACCGAGTTGCTGAAGAAAAACAGATACTTATTGAATATGAGCAACGCTAATCCGACGCCATACTTTGTTAAGGGTTCGGGTTAAAACGTGTCAGAACCTGGATCCAAATTCCGAGTCGGGCCAAAAGGTATAACTTCTTATGAGGCCAATTATAGATGGTATATTCAGAGATTGATTATTAAAAAGTGGTACTAAAATAAGTCCCTGCATAATCACCACGTCTTTGTCCACCTTCGCATAACTAAAACCACATTCTTACCCGACAAGCAAACCAGATCTAAAATAAAAAAAAGAACACAAATTCACAACTGAATGACGCACAGAAAGAGATAAAAAACTTATAATAACGCTAGTTAAGGCGCTGTAAATGCAGACTTTATTCAATAATGTAACGAAAATATCATTGAATACAGCGTAAAATAATTGGCAATATTATTTATTATTCTGGGGAATTAGTACCTTATGACGGGCGAGTCAATACATACATTTCATAGACATAAAGCAAACCAGGCTCAGAACCACTAATTTGACACACAAATAGTTGTCCTGGGGCTCTACCGGCTAAATGGCGTTCAAATAAATAAAGGTTAAAAATGACTTAATCAATCATTAAATCGGCTTCCATGAGCATGTCATAAATGGTCCGGAATCGATTGTCAACGTTAAAGCCGATTTAACGATTGATAAAGTCATTTTTAACCTTTATTTATTTGAACGCCATTTAAGAAATCGATGTTAGGCGACTTAGCCGGTAGAGCCCCTGTAAGGGGAATCGAATCGGAAACACCACTGAGGTAACATTAAATACCGCGTCACACGTATTGTCATTTCGGTGGTTTTAGTTGAATATTTAGTTATAAATTAACTACGGGCCTGTTAGCGTGTTTGAGCTCGTTGGTAAGTGCTTGCCTTTCACCCGGCAGGTCGTGGGTTCGATTCTCACCCAGGACTAATATATTTGCGCATAAACATGTCTATTTATCCTGAGTCTGAGTGTAATTATTTATATCTATAGTAAGTATTTACAAAAAAAAATAGTTGATGTAGTATATCAGTTATCTGGTTTCCATTGTACAAGCGTTGCTTAGTTTGGGATCAGATGGCCGTGTGTAAATAATATATTAATTTTTTATATATATATCCTGGGACATTATTATTTACACACAGCCATCTGATCCCAAACTAAGCAGAGCTTGTACTATGCAAACCAGATTACTGATATAATACATATACTACTTTTCTTTTGTAAATACATACTTATATAGATAATTACACCCAGACTCAGGACATACATACATGTTCATGCACACAAATATTTGTCCTGGGTGGGAATCGAACCCACGACATCCTGCGTAAAAAGCAAGCATTTGCCAACCACGCCATCAAGCCCGTCCAATGTCCTGGATATTATAATAATGTCCGAGGACATTATTTATTATTTAAATAAATTAATGGAGAATGGTAATAATTTAGGTCCTGTGAAACTTCTTCTATTGAAGACGTTACTGGAATAATTGCAATCACGAAGATTAAATTAAAAAATGAAATTATTGTAACTCTGTCAGAAGGTGTTACTGGAGCGGCAGGTAAACTTTTTACTAAACTGAGCAATTAATGAGACGAAGTAAACTTCCGAAGCTCTCATATACACACATCAACACAATCTAGGGATATTGAACATTTCATTGATTATCTAGAAAACTATAAACATTTTGTTATGACTGTAAATGGAAGAATTAAAGATAATTTCATGGCCGATATTTAAACATTAACAACACGATGCGATTTTGTTTTTCTAATTAATAAAAGTCTTAAATTAATTAAGCCATAGAAAATTACTGAGTGAACAAAAACATTTTATTCTTATAAAATTATTCAATCGAATTAAATGAATAAAAATCTTACCAAATCTGATAATCAGTAATCGGTATTTCCTCCTCTAACATTAATCACACAGCGGCAACGATTTTCCATACTTAAAATTAAGGTGTCAATGTCTTGCTGGGGTATGCAGTCCCAAGTTCTTTTTAAATGTTCGAAAAGTTGTTCTTCTGTTGTCAAGTTGGGCGGAAAATCCCTCAATGCTCTTCGCTGTAACATGTCCCAGGCGTGTTCAATTGGGTTTAAGTCTGGCGACTGTGGAGGCCAATCTAATACCTGAACATCGTGTTCTCGAAGGGCGGCCCTCACCAGCCGCGCTGTATGGGAAGGTGCATTGTCATGCATGAGCTGAAATTCTTGCCCCGTTAGGGCCCTGAGCGGGACAATGACACGTTCTACTACCTCCTCACGGTATCTATGGGCAGTCATGCTGCCCTGAATCCAAATGAGTTGGGTTCGTCCGCCGATTCGTATACCTGCCCACACCATAATTGTCCCGCCTTGGTAAGAGTGGACCTCCTGTGGATGTCGGAGACGGCTGACCCTGCCTGGAGTTCTCCAAACGCGTGTTCGTCTCGAATCTGGATGAAATCCATAGCGGGACTCATCAGTGAACAGCACCAATGACCATTGTTGATCACTCCATGTCAAATGTTCTTGAGCCCATAAAAGTCGCCTACCGCGATTGCCACGTCGCAGCGCTGGGACTCGTAGCGGTCTGCGAGCATGAAGACCAACTTCATGCAGCCTCCTTCGCACGGTTTGGTCGCTCACCAGCAGCTGCTGACCCTCCTGGAGCCTTTGCACTAGTTGCATCGCTGTGATATTGGGTAGTCTTCTGGCGGTCATTTGGAGAAATCGATCCTGTCTCTGAGTGGTAACACGATATCTACCTGTGTGCCGTTCTGCCACATCTCCAGTAGCGCGATAACGTGACCACAGCCTGGATACCACATTTTGGCTTGTGCCCAGAGACTCAGCAACGACGCGTTGAATAGCACCGTTTTGTAACATGCCAACTGCCCGTAACATTTCATCTCGACTCAAATGATGGCGTGGCATGACGCTAAAAAGCTTACACAACCAATTGAGAAAAGAAAATAAAACAATTTATCAGGTTTTCTTCAATTAACACGCAAAAAAAATTTTAATGCAACTTCTTGAAATTAGATACAACTCAAGATTGCGCTGTGCTTTGCGTGTTTTCATTTGTTTCTCATTTTAATTTTTAAATTTTGAATAAAGAATAGACAAGGTTTAAATCTGTAAATAAACTTTTTAAGGAAACTAAATAGGTTTTAAACAATAAAGCCATGTTTGATTTCAAAATAACGTATCCCTAGACTTTGTTGATGTGTGTATATAAATAAATCAAAAGTGAGGCGGATAAGAACAGGTTGTACTTATTAATAAACTTAATCTTATAAATTGAAGCAACAGGTACTTTACCTGTTGTATGAAAGAACGGGTAAAGTATTGATATCTATATTTAAGACAGCACAATAAACAGAGATACCTGTTTCTCTTTTAATTTATTATAAACTAGCTGTCCCGGCGAACTTCGTATACCGCCATTTTTTTCCGTCAATACTGTCAAAAGTCTCATATTTTAATAATTATTTTGATTCATTCTATATTTAAGACAGCACAATAAACAGAGATACCTGTTTCTTTTTTAATTTATTATAAACTAGCTGTCCCGGCGAACTTCGTATACCGCCATTTTTTTTCGTCAATACTGTCAAAAGTCTCATATTTTAATAATTATTTTGATTCATTCTATATTTAAGACAGCACAATAAACAGAGATACTTGTTTCTTTTTTAATTTATTATAAACTAGCTGTCCCGGCGAACTTCGTATACCGCCATTTTTTCCGTCAATACTGTCAAAAGTCTCATATTTTAATAATTATTTTGATTCATTCTATATTTAAGACAGCACAATAAACAGAGATACCTGTTTCTTTTTTAATTTATTATAAACTAGCTGTCCCGGCGAACTTCGTATACCGCCATTTTTTTCCGTCAATACTGTCAAAAGTCTCATATTTTAATAATTATTTTGATTCATTCTATATTTAAGACAGCACAATAAACAGAGATACTTGTTTCTTTTTTAATTTATTATAAACTAGCTGTCCCGGCGAACTTCGTATACCGCCATTTTTTCCGTCAATACTGTCAAAAGTCTCATATTTTAATAATTATTTTGATTCATTCTATATTTAAGACAGCACAATAAACAGAGATACCTGTTTCTTTTTTAATTTATTATAAACTAGCTGTCCCGGCGAACTTCGTATACCGCCATTTTTTTCCGTCAATACTGTCAAAAGTCTCATATTTTAATAATGATTTTGATTCAATCTCAAAAATGGGAAATCATAAATTTAATCGTCCGGCGGGTCTCGAACCTGCACCATCTACCAATCCGGGGTAGGCTCTCTGCGTTAAGTTTACTGCGTTGAGATTAGATAAACGCTTTGCATTGCGAATAATGCTATAAAATTAAAATTTTATATTTTGATTCATTTTAATGTACAGCATTTTTCGTTTTTCCTTCCGGAGAGAAAACAAACAGTGCTGAAGTAACAACGACCAAAAACTAAACAAAACAACTCACTCTCGTACGCACATTGCCTTTTCTGATATTTTTAAAAAAATACAATTTTGCTTTCATACAAATCTTCTCCTGACGAACACATAACAAAAATTTATCCAACTTGGTGCAGTCGTTTGGAAGTAATGAGCGTACAAGAGCGAGTAAAAGCGTTTATATACACAAACTAAAGTAAAATATTGTATATTTTTCACAAAAATGAAGAAAAATTTAAGTATATTGAAACAATGTAGATAATAATACAATGGGTCGTTTTATATTCTTTGAAATAATATTTGGTTTGATAGGAGCTGAATTGAATAGTGCGGGGTAGTGCGAATTGCGATGTGTCAAAACAGGTACGCAAATACCTAAATATATTATTAGACATCCATATATCACCGTAGCTTAGTTGGTAGTACTCCTGCCTACGGAGCTGGTGTCCTGGGTTCGAAACCCGGTAAGTGCAAATATTTGTGTGATGAGTACGAATATTCGTTTCTGAGTCATGGATGTTTTCTATGTATTTAAGTATTTATCTATCTATATAAGTATGTATATCGTCGCCTGGTACCCATAGTACAAGCTTTACTTAGTTTGGGGCTAGGAAGATCTGTGTGACATTGTCCCTAGATATTATTATTATTATATTATATATGCCATTAATATAGATACTATATTAAATAAATAATAATAATACATATCCAAGACGTATTTATCACACAGCTAAGCAAAGCTTCTACTTACTATGGATAGTAGACAACGGATAGAAATGGGTAAATATATGCTTACAATACACAGAAAACACCGAGACCAAGACAAATGTATGCTTATGAACTTAAATACTTGTCTTGTGCGAGGATAGAACCCGCAACCTTTAGTAGAGGCACTATCAACTGAGTCACGCCGATAGACAACGTACAAACGCAACGAACTATTAAAATGTTAAGACTATGATAATTAAAAAATATTAAAGAATAATAAATAAAAAGATTTACCTAACCTAACCGTAACGCCATAGCACAGTTGCAAATAAAAAAAACGAACCAAATATTGCTTAACCTTGAATTGGTATAAAACAAGAACTATTTATTTAAACCTATTAGAAGATAGCAATTACAAGTAAGAGGTCTAGATAAGATCAATGACCGTAGAACTGGCGCAAGGCAAACAAGTAGCAGGTAACAAGGAATTGATGACACGTCATGTACGGGTGAAAGAACAGACATGGTGAATTAATGTCTATTATCTAGCTTATGTTCAGACGCCAGCACATCAAGCTACCCCAATCTGTCAAATTTCCCCAACTGAAAGTAAACCCTATGCTTATGTGATAAAGTTGAAAATCTATCAAAGTATTATGACAGATTGGGGTAGCTTGATGTGCTGGCGTCTGTACGTAATTATTCAGTAAAGGAATTCCACGCATTGTTAAATGGCTAATCAACTCCGGTATGCCTTTGGTTCGTTCTTAATCTCTACCAAGGCGTTGGCAGAGATTAAGAAGAAACAAAGGCATACACGGAGCTATCAGTTTTGTAAATTGTCACGTGTGGCGTAGTGGTTAACCCTTTAACTGGTAGTAGATAGTAACTAATTGATTGATTTTGATTCTTATTACAAACCAAGACAGTTAAAAATATGATGGCCATTGCCACTACCAGTTAGAGGGTTAAGATAGCCTCGTATTTCAGGTTCGATACCTTTTTTTTATTTTTTATAAGGCAGGGGGAATGCCTGCCCATGCCATCCGCAAAAATTGTCTGCGGGTGGTTATGTCGGACTCTCACTGACTAAACCTAATCTGCCATGGACTTCTCCAGGCGCTTGTGGGGTAACCTCAGCAACGCGGGTCCGGCTCCTGCTCCGGTGGACCTCTTTTGCGCCATGTCCGAAGACACTTACATTGGGAGTGCTCTGAATTGCCCTCCCCTATCGCCGACTCCTGCCATGTTCGGTGCTTGTACTTGAATACCATCATGTGACCCCCTTTGCCTGTAGTTGTTCTGTGCCTGAGTGGCCTTGGTGTCTGTGAATTGGACGTTTGTATACTCCGCGACGACCCTGTTGGTCCAGTCGTCTCTGACCTACGACATTAGACGTCGTGCGTTCGATTCTCACCCTGGACAAAACTTTGTGTGATAAGATCAATTATATGGTATGTTTTCTCCCCCTAGTGTCAGAGTTGTTCTAGCTATCCAGTAGACCTCTAACATGGCTTAGTTATCGGCTTTTGCCTAATGGCTACAAGCAGAACCCACAGGTTCACATGTCCTCTGAAGCACGGGAACGCTCACTAACTAAACCACTTTTGAGTTCACCCATCTGTTTACTGACCACTTGCCTAAATGATTAACTTTATCGATCGCGATTTCTAACTCCTCCTTTTTTCTCTTTCTGATTAAATTCGTTGCGTGATACAAGACAGTTAAAGCGATTCCCCGGGACATGCCTGAGCCTCACCACTCAGTGTCATTTCATTGTGTGCCACTGTTGATCCTGGCTTAGAAGAGTAACAGTGGTGGGTAAGAGGGAGGGACTAGTCCCGATAAAAAAAGGACCGACGAGTGGCGGTTATAATGTGCCTAAGGGTATCAGTGCAATGACCCCTTTATTGAAATATTACAAGTACATGTATTTATCTATTTCCACCATGTTTTATATACACCAAGTCATAAGTTACCTATTTACCTTATAATACGTTTTCAGGTCACCGCACGACGCATAATATCCTTCTATCTACAGGAGCAAAAAGGATTGACACTATAAATAAAATATTAAGCATTTTACACCTATTTGTTGTGTATTTATATTTTAGGACATTTTCCATTGCAGTGCCATTTAGGCAATTTTATATTACAGTGGTTTTTAGAATACTTCCCATTGCAGTGGTTATTATGATATTTTCTTTTGCAGTGGTTTTTATGATATTTTCCATTGCATTGGTTTTTAGGATATTTTCCATTGCAACGGCTTTTAGGATAGTTTAAATTGCAGTGGCTTTAAGAGTATTTTATATTGCAGTGAATCCATAGTTAAGTTAAAAGTTAGTGCTAAAATGTTAGAAAATGGTTTACACGTGGAATATTGTTTAGTAGGGAGTACTAAGTTTGTTTATGTATGTAGGTTTCACGATTTCTCCGGTGTTTATTATATGATTTCTTTTTGCTATTTGATGGGGTATGCTTGCTAAATGATCCCATATAAATTTAAAGTCGTTATAAAAAATAGTACATTGTATCGTTTTAAACATCAGTGATTAATGTAAACCTATACCAATTTAAGACCTTTTATAAATGAAATTAAAACTATGATATTCACACATATGTACTTACATCTTGTAATTGTAATCGGAATAATAGCTCGCATTTACGTAAATGTACCGATATTTGACGTTGTTATTTCCTTAAAAATATACATCAATTCGGTCACTTTGTCATCGATACAACCGCAATGTACCTCTATATGACGCAAACATATAAATATTTTATGGTTGTAGTGAAAGGGTGACTACTCTTTCACTACAACCATAAAATAAAGTTTTACAATTAAAATATGACTAAAACTTGTCCACATTTATCAATGTTAATAAAAGTAAATAGAAAAATTACCAAATTTATATAAGTTATTAAAGTTATACTGGAAGCCGCCAGCACATTTGCCGATCTAGCGCTACCTGCATGTAGCGCTCCATCGGCAATTTTGGAGATCTTTATTCTTTTTCCATTGGATATCGGCCATTGCTGGACGATGAAATTAATGAATTGATTGCATCTTAACTTATTTTAAAGCGACTTTAATTTTAAAGGAATAATAAGTAAGAATGTCTTCGAGTATATTTTCTAATAACAAACGTATGACAGACGCAGATCTTCTAAACTACAACGGCATCCAAGTTCTTGAATGCCAGTTGTCTTCGAGTATATTTTCTAATAACAAACGTATGACAGACGCAGATCTTCTAAACTACAACGGCATCCAAGTTCTTGAATGCCAGTTGTCTACGAGTATATTTTCTAATAACAAACGTATGACAGACGCAGGTCTTCTAAACTACAACGGTATCAAAGTTCTTGAATGCCAGTTGTCTACGAGTATATTTTCTACTAACCATCGTATGACAGGCGGAGATCTTATATATATTTATATATAATTAAGATCAAAATTATATAATAAAAATAAAATCTATTCAACGATTCTCCATTGAGGAGTTCAGCCGATATATTATTATTATTCATAACTAGCTGTGCCCCGCGGTTTTACCCACGTTAAGTTTTGTAAATTATAGCCTATGTGTTAATCCAGCACGTCAGCTAACTCCATACAAAATTTTATTAAAATCGCTCCAGCCGTTTAGACGTGAAGTAGTAACAAACACAGACACTCACAAACTTTCGCCTTTGTAATATTAGTATGATGTTGTGAAGTAAACCGTTAAGTTTGTGTCCCTTTTGCAGTTGACACTGATTCCTTAGCACCTGACATTTATTCAACATTTTGTTTCTACTTTTTGTCTGCACAAGTAACCTACTTAAAGCAGTCTATCCAGCAAATTGTGTCGATAATGTAACGCATAAATTATATCGTACGACTGGAATGTTGATCCGCGTCGTTTGTATTTTACGCAGCCGATGTTAGGTTATAGACATGCTTGCAGACTGGTCGCTGCGATTTGTTGAATGAGTCGTTCAACCTCTCTACATCAATATTACCCACACATCACATCTTAGATGATGATCAATGAACAGAACAGAAACATTCAGACAAGATGTAGTAAAAGACTTGCATGGACAACAAGTGCCTTTGTTTATCTTTTTATTTTATCTTTGGTTTTGATTGTTATTTTATATATTTGTTGTCTGTGCAATGTTTTTGAATAAATCTTTTTCTTTCTTTCTTTTAAAATACATCTAAAACTTAAAATTTCGATAGTTAAACCTATATATTAGCTTGGCAATAACTTAACATAAGCTAGCTAAATAACTAAATCATAAAATTAAATGTTATATCTCAACGATATCCATGTTCATACTTAAATATCTAATGAGTAGATATATGTACCTAGAAATAATTACTACAAACACGTTCTAACTATTTACAAGCTTTTTTGTAGTCTACGTAAATATTGTTTTTATTTATTTAGTTTAATGATTAATTTTAGCAAATTTACAGGTTTTACCGTGGCCGTTTAGTTTTGGTTTGATACTGGAGGAAAATAAACGACACAATAGAACCTGTTTACATATAACAAGTTTTAGTAATTCGACAGTTAGTTTCCATACGTTCACCGTAGCCTAGTTGGTAGTGCTCCTGCCTACGAAGCTGGTGGTCCTGGGTTCGAATCCCGGTAAGTGCAAATATTTGTGTGATGAGCACGAATATTTGTTCCTGAGTCATGGATGTTTTCTATGTATATAAGTAGTTATCTATCTATATAAGTATGTATATTGTCGCCTGGTACCCATAGTACAAGCTTTGCTTAGTTTGGGGCTAGGATGATCTGTGTGAAATTGTCCCTAAATATTATTATTATTATATATTAAATGTCCTGTGGTTTCCGGCATAGAAAGAATAACGGCCACCCCATACCATCCCGTGGGTGACGTAAAAGGTGACTAAGGGATAACCCAGGCAGTCGGGCAGCAGCGCCATCTGTGTACTAGTTACCATCTGACTGCGGTCGCCAACTCGCATGCAACGCGTGGTGACTACAGCAAATCCCTCCAAGGGGTCTATGTCCAGCAGTGTACTGTATATTAGGCTGATGATGATGATATTAGATTTAAATTAGTTTAGTTGTGTAAATACAGAATCGCCAGTAATGTTAGGTTAGATTGTTAAGAAATAATACGTAGTCTTGAATTGTTTCAAATTCTTTGAGATCATCCTGTGAGAGCCTTAGGACTGACATAAACCCCCACTGAATCTATTTACGTAGTCTAATTTTTCTCCTCCATTTAGATATATAGCTTATATTAACAAAATATATATTTTTTTATAAGACAACGATCTCTAATCCCTGTGTCGCGGGGTACTTTTCAAATATATAATAGACGAACATAAATTACAACCAGACTCAGAACAACTATTTACGGGCCACACGAATAGTTGTCCGGCGCGGGACTCGAACCCACGAAGCGGCGAGGCGACTGTCTTAGCCGCTGCGCCACACGTGCAGTCAAATTCAGTGTTTAAAAAGTTCTACAATCTAGTTAAATCCTTATTATATCTTTTTAAATCGAATTAAAACTAGTGACAGATTGACTAATGTCATTCAATACAGCTTAACACCAATAGAGATTGTCATAATAGATATGGGCATGCAAGTAAAAAAGTTATTGGAAAAATAAAGCGGATCACTGAGTTTATTTAACTTCGTCTGTGTGGAATAGTTACTTTGGGCTAACGATAACTTTAACCCACGACTTTGTTTACGTAGAAGGTGAAAATATTTCTAAATAATACGTTTAAACGGGAGCTATTTTAGATACCTACATCACGTTTTTATCACTAAGAGTGGAAATTTAAACTCCATGTACAAATACCGGGTCTTATAATTTTATATCATGGAGATTGTAGGTTAATTCTTTTAAAAAACTTAAAACTAATGTTATTTTAAAGTACAGACGCCAGCACATCAAGCTACCCCAATCTGTTTAATTTCCCCAATTGAAAGTGAACCTTATGCTTAAGTGATACAGTTGAAAATCTATAAACTAAAGTTGACAGATTGGGGTAGCTGTATGTGCCGACGTATGTACGTCTGCAAACAGTATATTTTTAGTAAGTACACTATATTTAACTAGACAGAGGTTTACTATGGCAACTAAATTACTAATAAACGTACTTATATATTGCTAAATACATACATATTATAGATAAATTACACCCATATACAGAAAAACAATCCATGGCTTTGTAATGGACAGTTGGACACTAATCAGTAGACAACCAGGCTAGTCAGTCAAAAAATATACTTGTACAACAATATACTAACATAAATAATACTAAATTGACATTACAAGACTGAATTATAATAAATTACATACATACATAGACCCACGCCTGTTTCCCAGGCTAGGCAGGGGTAGGCAGAGACAACGGATTTCCATTTGTCACGATCTTTGCATACTTCTTTTGCCTCTATTAGGTACTGTCATTATATTCTTCATACATGCTCGCCGGTATAATAAATTAAACCGGATTTTAATACTTGTAACCATGTTATTGATAAAATGGCCGCGTGACGTAAGCTTTAATATTGCGTGTAAAGTGTAAAACGAACTGCTTCTGGTTCTACAAAGTATCTCAAATGGTGCTACTGGCGTAAACGAGTGTACGTGTCACTTGATACAGACATTATTCAATTCGAGTTTTAGTATTTATCGTAAAGCTTCGCTCTGAGAATGCAATGGGAATTGATTAAGTTATTAATATATATTTTTTCTGTTAGCTCTATATTGTTTAAAAATAGAACACAGGTAGCCTAAACGTATTGATATATTTAATACGATCACCCTAGCCTAGTTGGTAGTGCTCCTGCCTACGAAGCTGGTGGTCCTGGGTTTGAATCCCGGTAAGTGCAAATATTTGTGTGATGAGCACGAATATTTGTTTCTGATTCATGGATATTTTCTATGTATTTATGTATTTATCTATCTATATAAGTATGTATATCGTCGCCTGGTACCCATAGTACAAGCTTTGCTTAGTTTGGGGCTAGGATGATCTGTGTGACATTGACCCTAGATATTTAATGCGAGTATAGCGCCAGGAATAAAGCTAATTCCTAACATACTTATTGTATGGGCAGTGGTTACCCTACTGTCAAAGTTGTTCAAGCCGCCCATTAGGCGGCTGACATGGCTTAACGACAGTTGCCTAATGGTTACAACCGGGACCAACAGCTAACGTCTCTCCGAAACAGGGAGACGCTCAAAATTTCAATCACTTTGGCAATCTATGGTGTGACCGTGAGCCTAGTTGCTTAACCTAGCCAATCATTTACGGACCGGTGAGAGCATCTGGCTATGAGCGCCTCGAACTGCTGCTGCTGAGCAATGACTTTATCAATAATTATCAGTCTTTTTTTTTAATCTGATTTATTTAAGGAGGCTTTGTACATTAAATGACGATGTCACCTCCGTAAGACAACGTACTAATATCTAACTTAAACTAGGACTCATTGACAGTACATAAATCTTATACAACAAATAGCATTGTCTGGATCCCGGTGTAGCCAACAAAGTATTACATGCACCAACGTCATTCGATTGCAACTGTAATTGTGACCTTAAAACTTCGCCCCGCACACACTCCATCAATACATGTTGGACATCTTCCACCACACCACAAGCTTCGCAATTAGGTGACTCTAGAAGTCCTATTAAATGTTTAAATCTATTGGATGGAATATGCCCGGAACGAAGTCTGAACAATGTTACTACCTGAGCTCTTTAATTATAATTATCAGTCTTGATGTTAAACTTTGAAATTGTAGGCTTCATAAATTTACTTTTCTGTTCATTAAATTAAGAAATTACTTATTTTGGCGTCATTTATTCTACACAATTATGTATCTCACTTGTTTTGCAGGACTTACATAGTCAAATATTGACTCAAAGTCCCGAAGCAAAACGATTAAAAAAGTATATTTTCTTTGTTGTTGTCACCCCATACCATCCCGCGGGTGTCGTAAAAGGTGACTAAGGGATAACCCAGGCAGTCGGGCAGCAGCGCCATCTGTGTACTAGTTACCATCTGACTGCGGTCGCCAACTCGCATGCAACGCGTGGTGACTACAGCAAATCCCTCCAAGGGGTCTATGTCCAGCAGTGTACTGTATATTAGGCTGATGATGATGATATTAGATTTAAATTAGTTTAATTGTGAAAATACAGATTCGCCAGTATTGTTAAGTTAGATTGTTTAGAAATAATACATAGTCTTGAATTGTTTCAAATTCTTTGAGCACATCCTGTAAGAGCATTAGGACTGACATAAACCCCCACTGAATCTGTTAACGTAGTCTAATTTTTCTCCTCCATTTAAATAAATAGCTCATTTTACGGTCACCGTAGCCTAGTTGGTAGTGCTCCTGCCTACGAAGCTGGTGGTCCTGGGTTGGAATCCCGGTAAGTGCAAATATTTGTGTGATGAGCACTAATATTTGTTTCTGAGTCATGGATGTTTTCTATGTATATAAGTATTTATCTATCTATATAAGTATGTATATCGTCGCCTGGTACCCATAGTACAAGCTTTGCTTAGTGTGGGGCTAGGATGATCTGTGTGACATTGTCCCTAGATATTATTATTATTAACAAAATAATCCAGTGTTTAAAAAGTTCTACAATCTAGTTAAATCCTTATTATATATTTTTAAATCGAATTAAAACTAGTGACAGATTGACTAATGTCATTCAATACAGCCTAACACCAATAGAGATTGTCATAATAGATATGGCCACGCAAGTAAAAAAGTTATTTTAAGTTTAAGATTACGCTTTTTAAAGCATATTGCCAATCTTTCTACACCTGCAGCCTGTGGGTCAGCTATTCGAAGCGGACATACAGCGACTTGCGTGTCCAGTATAATAATGCACTCAGGGTACTGTTGGGGCTGCCATGGCGTTGCAGTGCGTCAGGGATGTTCGCTGAGGCGCGGGTGGATGGCTTTGCCGCAATAGTTAGGAAAAGGTGCGCCTCCCTACTCACGCGCGTTCGTGGCAGTACCAACACTATTCTGGGTGTTTTTACAGATCGGTGGGAGTCCCCCATGCTGCAAAGATGGATGCGGCTTCACACAGAAATTTAATTTATTGTTACCAATTACTAACATTAGTTTTTAAGCACATTGTTACTAACAAAATATGGACCTTGTCTGAAATAAATGTTTATTATTATTATTATTATTATTGGAAAAATAAAGCGGATCACTGAGTTTATTTAACTTCGTCTGCGTGGAATAGTTACTTTGGGCTAACGATAACTTTAACCCATGACTTTGTTTATGTAGAAGGTGAAAATATTTCTAAATAATTAGGTATTATACGGGAGCTATTTTAGATACCTACATCACGTTTTTATCAGTAAGACTGTAAATTTAAACTCCATGTACAAATACCGGGTCTTATAATTTTATATCACGTAGATTGTAGGTTAATTATTGTAAAAAAAACTTAAAACTAATGTTATTTTAAAGTACAGACGCCAGCACATCAAGCTACCCCAATCTGTTTAATTTCCCCAATTGAAAGTGAACCTTATGCTCATGTGATAAAGTTGAAAATCTATAACAGAAAGTTGACAGATTGGGGTAGCTGTATGTGCCGGCGTCTGTACGTCTGCAAACAGTATATTTTTAGTAAGTACACTATATTTAACTTGGCAGAGGTTTACTATGGCAACTAAATGACTAATAAACGTACTTATATATTTCTAAATACATACATAATATTATAGCTTAATTACATCCAGATACAGAAAAACAATCCATGGCTTTGTCATGGACAGTTGGACACTAATCACTAGACCACCAGTCAGTCAAAAAACATACTAATATCCTAACATAAATAATACTAAATTGACATTACAAGACTGAATTAAAATAAATTACATACATACATAGACTCACGCCTGTTTCCCAGAGGGGTAGGCAGAGACAACGGATTTCCATTTGTCACGACCTTTGCATACTTCTTTTGCCTCGATTAGGTACTGTCATTATATTCTTCATACATGCTCGCCGGTATAATAAATTAAACCGGATTTTAATACTTGTAACCATGTTATTGATAAAATGGCCGCCTGACGTAAGCTTTAATATTGCGTTTAAAGTGTAAAACGAACTGCTTCTGGTTCTACAAAGTATCTCAAATGGTGCTACTGGCGTAAACGAGTGTACGTGTCACTTGATACAGACATTATTCAATTCGAGTTTTAGTATTTATCGTAAAGTTTCGCTCTGAGAATGGGAATTGATTAAGTTATTAATATATATTTTTTCTGTTAGCTCTATATTGTTTAAAAAGCCTAGGTAGCCTAAGCGTATTGATATATTTGATACGATCACCGTAGCCTAGTTGACGATTTGACGATCACCGTAGCCTAGTTGCTAGTGCTCCTGACTACGAAGCTGGTGGTCCTGGGTTCGAATCCCGGTAAGTGCAAATATTTGTGTGATGAGCACGAATATTTGTTTCTGAGTCATGGATGTTTTCTATGTATATAAGTATTTATCTATCTATATAAGTATGTATATCGTCGCCTGGTACCCATAGTACAAGCTTTGCTTAGTTTGGGGCTAGGATGATTTGTGTGACATTGTCCCTAGATATTTAATGCGAGTATAGCGCCAGGAATAAAGCTAATTACTTACATACTTATTGTATGGGCAGTGGTTTTGTTAATTAAAATTAATAAGTTGCTTAGTTTTACTTTTTGTGGTGTAATTTATTATTTATAATTATGTATCTCACTTTGTTTTTACAGGACTTAAATAGTTAATTATTGACACAAAGTCCCGAAACAAAACGTATATTTTGTCGTTGTTGTTGCTGTTCGTTCTTCAAATAAAAAAAGGGTAGGTAGTAACGTGTTTTGGTAGAGCTATGCTAAGAAATTAAATAGGATTAACATAGGAATGCAAGTTTTTGTTATTTTCTGCAGCACATATTCTTTTATGCATGACACGCCACACTACTAATAAATTACGTTAATACGACAGGTTATCGTAGTATTAGAAGAAATATTTCGTTGATAGATTTTCTGACAAAAATGCACGTACATTTAATCCAACAGACGTAATAATTGCATGTTTTTTATCTTACGTAGAAGTAGAGTATCGTATAAATGTTAAGAATTGTGAAAGTACGCACTAATATCATGTGAATAGTATTATATCCAGACCAATCCTAAGCTTACCTAATTATCGTATGGGCAGTGGTTATCTTAGTGTCAGAGTTGTTGAGCCCGCCCAGTAGGCCTCTGACATATTTTTAATATCTTAGGATATTATTTACTCGCGGTCATGTGATTCCAAACTAAGCAGGGTTTGTACTATGGAAACTAAATAATACATACTTTTATGGATAATTGACCCAGACTCAGGACAAACAGACATGATCATGCACACAAATATCTGTCCTGGGTGGGAATCGAATCCACGATCTGAGGCGTTTAGCAAGCATTTACCAAACACGCCACAGGTTCATAGTTTAGCGATTGTTGTCTAGTGACTACAACCGGGACCGACAGTTTAATGTGCCCTCCGAAGACGCTCAGGATTTGCCAGCTGACCGCGAGCTTAGTTGCTTTACCTGGTTACTTGAAAATCATGTTTAAAAACAACTATCAAGTAAGTTTTGTGATTGTGATTGGACCGTATAATCCATGTTATTAGTACATTTACTCTAAACATTTATTATCATTTTAGTTCAACAAGTGCAATAGCGCGGACGGAAGCCAGTCCTACCAAATTAGGACAGGCATTTAATACAATTAATAATTAATTTTATTTTAACTTCAAGCGACACATACCATGTCCCTGCTAGTGCACATTAAGTTTTTCGTCTCTATAACCTGTCAGTTTTGCAGGTGTGGTTAACGAAACAAATTTAAATTGAACTAATTAATGGAAATTGCTTGATTTGAACTGATTTGATTTGAAGGTTTGCTTGGAAAAATATGTCTACTCGTGGCTGAGTGAAATATCGATTTAAAAACAATAGATACAGTGACCTTAGCTAGCCCTAAATGTGGTTAGGGCTAGTAGGGGACACTGTATCTAACTATTATTTTAAATCGATATTTCCGTTTAGGAAGATGATATTCTATTACAATTTATCGGACTCTTTTTATAGGTTCTGCTTTATTTTGACAGACCGGTTGGGGTGGTTGGTGTATTGCTTTTCAAGCCGCAGGTCTTCGGTTCGATTCCCGCCCCGGACAGATATTTAAGTGCATGAACATGTCTGTTTGTCCTGAGTATATGTTTAATTATCTGTATAAGTATGTATTTACAAAATAAAAGTAGTATATAATGCAGTAGGTATATCAGTTATCTAGTTTCCATAATCTTTCTCTGCTTTCTTAGAGATAGAATGAATTAAAAGCATGCTGATCTACTGGATGGTAGAATAATAGTTTCAGCTTGTCTTTAGGGTAATAAAGAAAGCGCTATTCTATTTCTATGATAGGAGCCGAACTTTTCATAGAAATAATACTATACATACATAGACTCACGCCTGTTTCCCAGAGGGGTAGGCAGAGACAACGGATTTCCATTTGTCACGATCTTTGCATACTTCTTTTGCCTCGATTACTGTCATTATATTCTTCATACATGCTCGCCGGTTTAGGGTACTTCTGACCTGCCCTTTCTTGAGAACATCTCCAATTTGGTCAGAGAATGTTCGACGTGGTCTTCCCCTTCCGGTTGTCCCATTCACACAGGCCAGGTATACTTCTTTTGTCAATCTTCTTTCATTCATCCTTTCTAAATGGCCAAACCATCTCAGCATGCCTTTTTCAATCTTTGTGACTACATCCTCTTTCACACCACAATAATAATAATAATACTATAATAGGTATTTTATTAGCATTTCACGGTGTCATGCATAGCTAAGCAATTTCTTCTAGCATATGTATTAATTCAGGGTATAAGCTTTCTCCATTCCAAATTTAAACCAATCTCGCCAAAAAGATATCCGCCCAGTTGGGCGGGCCGAGAGAAGTCCCGCCCAAAAACCGCGCTCCGCCCTATTGGCAACTTCGTTGAATAGTTGAAAAATTGAATTGATGGAATTAATATTGAAAGCTAGGTAATAATATGGGGTATAATTTGAAGATCTAGTCAAATTACTATTCGACCTCACGTTTATATTTAGTTTTTTTTAATACTGCGTCTACACTAGGATACATAATCCCTGTATTGCAGGTGAGTTTGCCAACACAGACCCTGAACAAAATATAATTGTCTCGAGCGGGAATCGAACCCGGGATACGAAGTGGTGAGGCGACTGTCTTAACCGCTGCGCCACACGTGCTTTTAATGAACGTTATTTTTAAATTTGGTTAAAGTTGCTCGTACGTATCTGCATACGTAAGTTCCCCTATTATCTCGAATCCACGTGTCTACCATTAGTAAGTTTATTATCGTCATCATTTTAACTATGTTTATATTGAGATATAAATTGATTTTCGTAATTATTATGTTACAGGAAATACGTGCCAATTATTATTTAATAACATCTCCGGTTCTAAATGGCATTCGATAAGGATTATGATAAGAGACAAACCTTCCTATAAGTCCAATGTACAATGTTTTCCTTTAAAGTTTCTTTAACTTGTTGTAGACGCCAGCACATCCAGCCCCCCAGTCTGTCACATTTCTTTTATAGATTTTTAACTTTATCACAAATGCATAACAAATTTGACAGATTATAGTAACTTGTTGTGCTGGCGTCTGTACTTACAAGCTCACAATGCAATACATAAATATAGTTTAATACAGTAATTAAAGCAACAAAAGTATTTGAACCTGTCCGTCCGAGCGGTCTGTTACGACACATATATTTTTGTTAAATCCTTAAATAAATAATAAATAGCTAGTTACTAAGCTATTGTTGTTACATTTAGCAATTTACTTACTCCTCAAGTCAAGAGTGCATAAAGAAGGTTTATTTTCAAAAGAGTTTTATTGTTATTTTGTTCACTTGGTCGATCTCTCTGTAGGTATATATTTATGTAATTTTGAAAATAATAAATCAATATAATATCATAGTTACGACGTAATAGATTATCCGTTGATACATACAATATTAATTATGTTATCTACGTGTCTATTTGTATAACAAGTCTATATCTTACATCGCTGAATATACATATGTAGGTATATCATTTATTTATGATATAAATTTTAAAGTAATTAACATGTGTGTATCCTTGTGGTCGAATTTCGGTCATGGCGGTCGGTCTCAATGGAAAATAACCATAGCGCGAGAAATATTTTAGTGCACAAGTGTTTGCGCAAAAACGGGTGCACTTCCTATTCCCGGACTGTGCAATCCGATGGGACTGCTAGCTGATACAACCGGAAAGATTTCAGGTACATGACCGACTGTAACGCCCGGTGTAACCTCCAGATTAATTTGAAGCTGATACTGAGAATTCGCCGAAATATCCCAAATTTACTATTTTTGGCCTGACTCGGGATTTAAACCCTGGACGCCATTATCTGCAGTTGAAAACGCTATCGCTAGCTAGCAGTCAAACATCGTAAGCAATAAGAAAGCAATGTGTTGTTAGCAGATATATTACATACTAGCTGTGCCCCGCGATTTTACCCGCGTTAAACTTTATAAATTATCACAGCTCCTCCCCCGTAGGTGATAGCGTGATAATATGTAGCCTATATGTTGACCCGATCTCTTAGTAATATTCATGTAAAATTTTAAGTAAATCCATGCAGTACATTTTGAGTTTAGCCCGGACATACATACAGACAAACAGACACACAGACAAAAATTCTAAAAACTATATTTTTGGCTTCGTTATCGATTGTAGATCACGCCCCAAGAATCCTTTAATAGTACATTACGTGCCAAGGGAGGAAAGTAGGACATTTCAACCCGCGCGATATTGTCACCCGAGCCGAAGGCGAGGGTGACAAAAGCGTGGGTCGAAAAGTCCTGCTATCTTCCCGTGGCGCGTATACTATTTTTCATCATACCAGGACCGAAAGTTTAATGACATTGTATATAAGTAAAAGGTCTTCATCAATTTTATTAATACGATGCAATTTCTTCCAAGCAATAAATTGATTGTAACAATTTTTATATCGCTGTACCGATTTGGAGGGTGCTAAATTTTGAGTTATTTCCGCAGCTTCCGCAGCAATGTTTCGTCGCACTTCTTCATCTTCAGAGTCGTCACTTGAATAATCCGATGAATTCATTGTCAGGTTTTTTTTACACAGCTGTATTCACTTATTTTTTATACACAAGTTTTTTTCTATGTATATTTTTGATGTAATTTTTATCAGAATCAGAAAATTAGACTCTTAGATAAATATTATTTTATTTTATTATTATTAAATGATGTTATTGCCGCGTGTATAATAATATGGGCTTGAAATAACAACTGCACGGTTACCATGGTAATGAGTTATGTCAAATAGATAACGGGAAGAAAATTGAGCAGTCTGAAATATGCATCTTTCTTCCCGCAAACAAAAGAAGAAATTCAAACTTTCGGCCTCGGAATGATGAAAAATTTTAAACTGTCACTAATTGTGAGCAGTCTGAAATATGCATCTTTCTTCCCGCAAACAAAAGAAGAAATTCAAACTTTCGGCCTCGGGATGATGAAAAAAATATTCAATGTACAGTTTTGACTTTCCTACGATTTTATTATATGTATAGATTTGATATAATACGGAATAATCGCAGTGGAATGTTTCAAAGTTCCCATATTACACGAGACTAGGTCAGTATTTACGCAGACGATTGCAGATAGTGGTCAGTAATGGCTAATAGGAGTACTTAATAGCTTATCTTCGCGGTCCACAGTGCGCCAGACAGACCCAGTTAGTGGGGCCACGGTCGTACACACGAGTTTATAGTATAGTCGACGTCAAGTCAGTGATTACACTTTGAACTTTACAGCGTCTTTATTTAGCTAGCAATAAGGGCGATATATGTAGTACAAATGTAACTACTAACATGGCAACGGCTTTATTACAATTTGCTTGTTACTGGGACTAATTACGTAGATACTTCGACAGTTTTATCATGTGAGATGATTGGAAGAGTATTGGCTGAACGAAATCTATACCTACCAAACACAAACATATGTGTTTATAATTTATTTATTTATTTATTGGACTCAACTTAATTTTACCATTACAGGGAACCTAATGCGATAGAAAAGTTACTGTAATTATAATTCAATTGCGTATTATGTACATTTCTAAATAACTAATGTATATTTTTTATAGCGTGTTAATTTTTTTTTTTTTTTATAATTGAATATGTCACACCGCTCATCCTAGCCCCAAACTAAGCAAAGCTTGTACTATGGGTACCAGGCGACGATATACATACTTATATAGGTAGATAAATACTTAAATACATAGAAAACATCCATGACTCAGAAACAAATATTCGTGCTCATCACACAAATAATAATAATAATATCTGGGGGGGGGGGGGGACACTGTCACACAGATCATGCTAGCCCCAAACTAAGCAAAGCTTGTACTATGGGTACCAGGCGACGATATACATACTTATATAGATAGATAAATACTTTAATACATAGAAAACATCCATGACTCAGAAACAAATATTCGTGCTCATCACACAAATATTTGCACTTACCGGGATTCGAACCCAGGACCACCAGCTTCGTAGGCAGGAGCACTACCAACTAGGCTACGGTGACCGTACGTAGTAACATACAATCAAGTAAGCCGCCCTTGTGAAGTCGTTCAGTGAGCAAGCGAATAAGTCTACTGATTCAGCGACCTGGTTGAGCGCGAGTCATTAGCGCTTGTTGCAACAAGTTAGTGCGTGCAGTGGGTACCGTCAGCAACGTATAATGTAATGTCCTCCCGACCGAATTTCGTCCACGGCGGCCAGTTTCAATGGAGACTAGCCAATTGCGCACGACATATTATAGTGCACAAGTGTGTGCGCAAACACAGGGGCACTTTCTATTTCATCACTCTCATGAGCCGATGGGATGACTAGCGACACGACCGGAAAGAGATCAGGTACAGGACCGACGGCTTTACGTGCTCTCCGAGGGGGTGTAATACCGCCAACTTCCAGACTTCGGGCTGACACTGCGAAATTTCTTTTTACGGAATAATCCCAAAATCACTTTTTGGCCCGACCCGGGATTTGAACCCATTGATTATCTGCGGTTGAACACGCTACCGCTAGACCAAGGAGGTAGTCAAGTGTGTTTATATAAATAAGGTGATTGTACCATGGTACAAATGCCAAAACAATAATGTTTACAAACAAACTGCCAGTGACTTATCTTAATATCTCATCACCAACTGAGACATGTTAAATGCATAAAATGCCGGAATTTCGTAATTAATTTTATAGACCATTTCTTTACCACTCGCGACACGTAAGTGCTTAAAGATCATGAAGGCACTTATTGACTTTCCAAAAAATCTTTTATAAACTATGACGCACTTCAGAAAATAGCGAGTGATAAGTTTTTTATATACCTAACAAACAAGAGGACACTTTAGGAGCACGCTCTCTACCCATGACACTTAACAATTCTTTTTTTTATTTCATTCTTGTATGTTTGTTTGTTTGTAATGAAAAGAGCTACATTATTAGCAAGTAACGTGGGATGTATATAATTTTCAAATAATTTAGGTAAACTCAATATTTTACGTGCACTGCGATAACTATTGATGATACATGAAATAATGTACTACGTGTTTATAGAACTCACCATTATCCACAAAAATTAAAGGAATATATTAAACTTTAATCAGATGAATGAATCAATAATAAACTTAATTACACACGGCCATCTGGTCCCAAACTAAGCAGAGTTTGAACTATGGAAACCGGATAACTGATACTACATACATGTACTACTTTTCTGTTTTGTAAATACATACTTATATAGATAATTACACCCAAACTCAGGACAAACAGACATGTTCATGCACACAAACATCTGTCCTGGGTGGGAATCGAACCCACGACCTGCGACGTGCAAAGCAAACCACGCCACAGTTCAATCCGTTTGTGAAATTCGAAATATAACTTTGACTCCCTATATACAATGTAGAGCTGATCATTATACCTTAATGGGAAGTTAATATTTTATGATCATGTGCGCTTGTGATATGTTGTTCAGTTCCATAGACAAATTAAGCTCTTTAAGTAACGTCCACTATTATTCATCATCATCATATGCCGAAAGACGCCCACTGCTGGACAAAGACCTCCCCCAAAGATCTCCACCATTGCCGGTCTTGCGCTATCCGCATCCAGCGCTTTCCACTGTGACCCTCACAAGATCATTGGTCCATCTTGTAGGGGGCCTGCCAACGCTGCGTCTTCCGGTTCGTTGTCGCCACTCGAGAACCTTTCGGTCCCAAGCGGCCGTCGGATCTACGAGCTATGTGCCCTGCCCACTGCCACTTCAGATTGGCAAATCTATTTTTTCTAATAAATAAATTATACAAGATACATTGATACTCCTTTTAAATTCATCTGCTTTTTAGATAACATTTTTTCTACATTCCAGTCATAAGTCATTCCAGCTAACATGAGATATGAATCGTCATAATCAACCAGACAGGCACCACAAAGCTGTATAATGGTTGTATAATCGTTCCCATCATTGTTTGACGTAAATTTGTTATCCTAATGAATGGGACCATTGTTGAATGCATTTGTAGTAAACTTCTACCTTCCCATTTTGTTTAATTTTGATGGTAATGATCATTTGTGGCGCCGGCGCCAAGGTAATTTACATTCTAATAGTTTTATTAATTCTAACTTTTTATGTTACCTTATACTCTAGAGTTTGAGTAGGGACAGACGCCAGCACATCAAGCTACCCCAATCTGTCAAATTTCCCCATTACAAAGTGAGCCTTATGCTTATTAGATAAAGTTGAAAATCTATAAAAGGAATTTGACAGATTGGGGTAACTTGATGTGCTGGCGTCTGTACTTCTTGGCCTCGTTGTTAGACCAACGGGGCCCAGAAGTACTCAAACTCGCATAGCGTGTTTAACCACAGAGGTTCAAATCTCGAGTGAGACCAAAACGTTTTTGGGATTTTAGCAAACTTCAGAAGTAGGTTGTTATCAAATTTATAATATCCTTGGATTCACACACGGTCATCTGATCACAAACTAAGCAAAACTTAGACTATGGAAACCAGATAAATGATATACTACACATACTAAATTTATTTTTTAAGTACATACTTATATACATAGATAATTACACCCAGACTTAGGACAAACAGACATGTTCATGCATACAAATATCAGTCCTGGATGGGAATCGAAACCACAACCTGCGGCGAGAAAAGCAAGCATTTACCAATTACACCAATAGGCCCGTCAACTGACCGTACGTTTTAAATTCCATAGTACAAGCTCTACTTAGTTTGGGATCAGATAGCCGTGTGTAACTAATGTCCCACGATATTATTATTATTATATTGGTAGTGCCTCTAGCATGTTTACAGAAGCGAGAGTGGACGGCTTTCATGCTATTATGCGTAAGAGGCAACCGCCTCTTTACTTAGTAGATTGCGGAGCAGCACTAATGGCATCCTAAAAGTCATTGCTGAGAAGTATAACTCCTGCATTATGAAGGAGTTCTTAAGAGTCCGAATGGAGTAGGAGTATTAATATAAGAGTAATATAAGAACGTAGGAGTATAGGAAAATAAATTGTTATTATTATTATTATATCTTAAGATACTTGAAACCTCGACAATTCACGTTATTCAACATAAACATAACAATAATAAAACATATAATATAGTATTATGTAACCTGCACCACGTACAGAAGAGCTCGAAAATGGCGTATCTAATATCTGACCACACGCGCGTGTCTATTTAGTGTCCATATCTGCGGTACGTGTCTTACTTACTAATTGACCGAAGTGATACGTAGAAGCAACGCTTAATTGTACCTATAAACTGCTTATATAGAACACAGTTACAGTGTGTAAGTCACCCAATATTCTTATTGTTATTACATCATACTTCACACAGTACTCTTATAACAGCTGTTTAATTTCCAAAGATAAAAATCTTCAAGGTTCGAGAAAGTGATTAAAGTTGACACATTTTATTACATTAATAAAAACTTAAGTGTATTGCAGAAACCAGTTAGTGCGCAAAATTTAACATGCATTTTCCAAGCCACGTAACGGACGCCAATAAAAAAAAATAAGAATGTTCCTAATTCTTTGCTTGAAATGCCTATTAGATCACGATAAATAAATTTAATGTAAGGTCGCAATACTTTATCAGGTTAAATAAAAACATGGTTATTTTTTTGTTTATATATACAAACAATTGATTAAAAGCGTGGATGGTAAAACTCGAAATATTTGCATTTTTTTAATATAATATATTCTCCGGTTTCCTGCAACTTACACTCACTACCATAATTTAGATTAAATAATATTGCTAAGAAAGCTTCGCACTTTACTCTCAAATATTTTAACGAAGTAAAAGCCATGTCCAAATTTTATCACTACGAATTGATAAACACAAACATATGTGTTTATATAAGGTGATCCAGCTACCCCAATCTGTCAAATTTGCCCGAATGAAAGTGAACCTTATGCATTTGTGATAAAGTTGAAATCTATAAAAGAAATTTAACAGATTGGGGTAGCTGGATGTGCCATTGGACAAATGTCAAAATGATAATGTTTACAAACAAACTCCTTGTGACTTATCTTAATATCTCATCAACAACCGACTCATGTTAAATGTATAAAATGCCGGAATTTCGTAAACAATTTTATAGACAATTTCTTTACCACACGATACTTAAGTGCTCAAAGATCATGAAGGCACTTATTGACTTAACGGGCAAAAACTCTTTTTTAAATTACCACGCACTTCAGAATATAGCGAGTTATAAGTTTTTTATACTACCAAGGTTAGTTTTTTAATGTAACTATGTATTTGTGGCATCTTATTAGATGGAAGTGTTTGGTCGTTTTGCTTTGCTTTTTTTCTTTGAGTTTGTAGAAGGGTTAAGGTATCTTTTATCTTCAGTGAAAGGTGTGCTCAGATTTCCTGGTCAAATTATCAGTAGCAGACCACGACGGTCGGTTATACAAAAATAATCACGTCACTAGCAAATTATCCCATCAAATTTTCCCGTTTTTGTTTTTCCCATTTGGATTTCACTAATTTTTTCGCAGTTGAAACGTAGGGTTCGAAAAGAGCTGCTGCAAAAAAATTGTGAAAGTTTCTCGTAAAGTCAATGTTCAATACAACCAAATACCAAATATTGCCAACACATCAATTCACAGTGATTTAAAGTCAAGCTCTTGTTCAGAGATCCCTAACACATACGGAATAAACGGTTGTATGAATGAACAAAACAGGATAAATCTTTAATAGCCTTGCCGACCTCGGAATCATTCACTTTATGAGGAATCTAAACAAGTTAAGGATATCATCATCTTAACAGCTTATAGACGTTCAATTTCTCCAAAGATGTTCACAATGTCATTCTCCACAGCGCCCCTTTCAAGATCATCGGTCCATCTTGTAAGGGACCTGCTTACGCTCGTCTTTTGGTTCGTCGTCACCGCTGGAGAATGTTTCTGCCCTAGCGGCGCCCTAATATTTAATATAACAGTTAATATTTATTTTATGTACCTGTATATATAAAATAAATATTCTAATCCAAATGAATGCGTAGTATTTTTGTCTCAACCTATACGGTTTTTTCAATTGCTAAACGAGTATACATTTTGAACACGAGTTAACAAATTGACGGCTTGTTGAGAGTCACTCAGATCAGCAAACCACATCATTAAAATTGTAAAACCTCCGCGCTTCAAAAAACACGTGACTCTTGGTTGAAGCCTACTTTATTTAGTAACGTGATTATAAAGTTAAGAAATATAAAAAAAAATGCCGTGTTTACGCACACACTAATCTCTGATGAGATTCCCTGCTTACTTATCGTATGGGCAGTGGTTACCCTAGTGTCAGAGTTGTTCAAGCCGCCCAGTAGGACTCTGACATGGCTTAACAATTGTTGTCTAATAGCTTCAACCAGGACCGACTGTTTAACGTGCCCACCAAAGCTACCACACCCATCATATTCATGTTTCAAAAACTACGCCATATTGATGATACTAAATTGATAAGGAAAGTCTATTAGGCATTATGTCAATCTATTATACAATACTGCATCACTGTTCCAAAAGCATTAAATAAAATAAAAAAGGTTTTTATTCACGTAGACTTTAAAAAAGCGCTTGTAAATAGTCAGAACATGTTTGTAGTAATATAGTTGTATACATTAGATATTATTTCTAGTAACATAGATATTTAGGTACATCTTGTATGAAAACATTTATAAAACACCCATCATTATCACCCATCTATGGCCTGACCTCAAGCCCAGTTGCTTAACCTCGCCCATCCTCGCCTGGTATCCGTCAGTACAGATTGAATTCGGTTCAGAACATCATAGACCTACACTAAAAAGTTAAGCACTTATATTCATACTTAGTGTATAAGGAAATGCTAAAGACAAACTAAAGCAAAAAATTATGACGTATATAACACAATGCCGTGACATTTTTTTCAACTTAACTGCGTAGATGTTACAACTGCGACCACTTTTTGCCAAATTAACTACCATTTGTATAGTTAAGGAACCATTTATAGTTAATATTATATTCAAGTTACTTATAGCTGCCAACGGAACCTTATTATTAGCCTCCACTGTCCGTCCGACAGTTGCCAGTAGGCTGTATCTCATGAGCGTTCAGTAACACGTGTCCGTGTCACGTGACTGTGTAATTATATCCACGCTATAGTAACAAATAAAAATTGATAGAGATTTCAAGAGAAGTACAGCGTTTATTCGCTCAAAGAGCAGCCCGACTGGGGAAGTACCTCTACCTTACAAAAGACATTCCTTAATAATAACATTAATAATTTTAATGTTGTGTTTCTGCGTGTGAGTACGGTCGCCAGAGTTCATTGGGGTGGGGGGAAGGTCAGCAACACTTGTTTGCTGACTCTTAAAGGCCGACAACGCTCCCGTGACTCCTCTGGTATTGCGAGTGTACATAGGCGGCGGTCATCACTTACCATCATGTGACCCACTTGCCCGTTTGGCGTCTACGTTTTTTATATCAGTATTAAAAATACAAAGTATAAATTTAAAAATAAACCAACTTTGGTTACAAAATAACAAAGGATGCGCAAAATATTGTTGGATTACTCAAACTGTTTAAAATAATCACATGCAATGAAGTGAGTTTGTTGTGCAGCTCATCTATGCGATTGATTTCCCTTAACGAATACCCAATTCCTAGCATTACATGGATTCACCGTGCGGGAAACGGGTCCATCGCGTGATAGAGGAGGGAACACTCGACAGGGTCTCATACAATCAACATCAGATTTCCATATTTTTTTAAGTTCGTACAGTAGGATTTAACTTCTTCAACAGACAGTACCATATTGTTTGTACAGACGCCAGCACATCAAGTTACCCCAATCAGTAAAATTTCCCCAATTGAAAGTGAACCCTATGCGTATGTAATAAAGTTGAAAAAAAATAAAAAAAAAATTGACAGGTAGCTGGATGATAATATTTAGTTTTTTTTTAATAATAATAATTGATTTATTATTACAGCCAATAATACAAAGTTGGGTACTTTAACTTAAACATAACAAACAAAGATAATGAACCAAACAGACGAAACTACTAGATTTAGGCTATACAAGTAGTAGATAGAGTTGCACCTGACTCCCAAACTAGAAGAGTTCCTGTGTTTTGAGTCAAATTTTGAATATTGACTTTGAGGTCGGCAGGAGATAGGTAACCGCCAAGTAGTTGAATTTATGATTGTCTCCATACTCCTTAGGATATATTAAGCTGTCAGGGCCTCCACCGGCTTAGTCGCCGAACATCGATTTCTTAAATGGGGTTCAAATAAATAAAGCTTCAACGTTGACAATCGATTCCGGACCATTTATGACGTCACATGTAGTCATGGAAGCCGATTTAACGATTGATTAAGTAATTTTTAACCTTAATTTTGAACGCCATTTAAGAAATCGATGTTCGGCGACTGGTAGAGCCCCAGTCCCGGTTGTTATCATTAGACAACAGTAGTTGAGCCGGGGCAGAGGCCGACTGGGCGGCCTGAACAACTCGGATACCAGAATAACCACTGCCCATATGATAAGTTAGACAATCGATACAATTCGATAGAAACTTTGACTGGCCTGTTGGCTAAGTGGTTAGTGGCTCTGTTTGCTAAGCCAGAGGTAGAGGGTTCGATTCCCACCCGGGACAAATCTTTGTGTGATGAACATGATTATTTGTTCTGTGTCTGGGTATACATATGTTAACTATAATATGGCTATATTTAAAGTGAATAAGTATGTTAATCAGTTGTCTGGTTGTCATAGTACAGGCTCTATGCCTATGCCTATATATAAATAGAAATATACATATATATATACAAAGTTACTTGTAAAACAAATTCCAACATAACTGTTAATAATATTAACACTCTCATGACTGGCGTCTATAGAAATAGGTCAAGTTTAAAGGTGTTAGCGCTACACCCCTTACCCCGCCCCCTCGCATTGGTACGTTTACGTAATCTTTCCGATGCGCGTAGAGTTATAAACATTTACACGGGAAATTCACTTAATACCTACTTTTGTATGAATATAAAATCTAACAAATTATCTAAAGTTGTTGCTAATAATGTTAGCAATATAGCCCTGCGAGGGTGTTGGTGTTTTACAAATAACATGTTTTTCTTTTGATTATTTTTAATATAGAGGGTGTTGGTGTTTTACAAATAACATGTTTTTCTTTTGATTATTTTTAATATATACATACATACATAGACTCGCGCCTGTTTCCCAAAGGGGTAGGCAAAGACAACGGACGTCCGTTTGTCACGATCCTTGCACACCTCTTTCGCTTCGTTTACTGACATTATATTCTTCATACATGCTCGCCGGTTTATGATACTTCTGACCTGACCTTTCTTGAGAACGTCTCCGATTTGATCAGAGAATTTTCTACGAGGTCTTCCCCTTCCGGTTGTACCATTCACACAGGCCAGGTATACTTCTTTTGTCAATCTTCTTTCATTCATCCTTTGTAAATGGCCAAACAATCTCAGCATACCATTTTTAATCTTTGTGACTACATCCTCTTTCGCACCACAACGCTCTCTTACATCAGTATTTCGAATTCTGTCTCTCAAAGTCACACCACACATACTTCTCAGCAACGCTTTAATCAAACCTTTTAAAAATTCTTAAAAATCAACATTAATCATATAACCTTCTAATTTGAATGAATGTTAAAAAATTCAACGAGTCTCCATTATGATTAAAAACCAAATTTTGAATGCATAAAAATTCTTGAATGCCACATAGCGACTCGAGAGAACAAATTATAATATAATCATTATGTAGATTATGAAAGCATTCTGACTGGGCAATAAACGAAATTGACGTCATACTCGTGACGTAAGCGCACATAATTATGCCGAAAGAACATTTAAAACGAAGAATAGTGGAATTATTCATGTTTCTAGTTCCGTCGTTGCTGTTTTGAGATTCAACGACATAGATCTAGGACTAGCTTATACCCGTGACTGTGTCCCTGTATTTAACGGAGTCCAAAAATTCACAATTCGACTTTTTATGCAAATAGATTACTCGATTCATTCGGTGATTGTCAAATGATTTTGATAATGATTTTTATGATTTAGATATAACTTCAAAATGCTGTGATATTAATGGCTAATAATTTTATTGTTATTGGACTCTAAACTTAAAAACTATTTGTTCTGTATCTGGGTGTACCTCATTTATATATAAATATATAAAAATAGTATCTAGGTAGGTATGTTTATCAGTTGTCTGCTTGCCATAATACATACTCTGCCTAGTTTGGGATTAGCTGGCAGTGAATTAGTTGTCCCAAGATATATATTTATTTTTAAATATCTATAAACAAACACATTAAAAACCACTATAATAGCTCAAATTTACTGAAAAATTATTACTACATTAATATAATACCGTAGCCTAGTTGGTAGTGCTCCTGCCCACGAAGCTGGTGTTCCTGGGTTCGAATCCCGGTAAGTTCAAATATTTGTGTGATGAGCACGAATATTTGTTTCTGAGTCATGGATGTTTTCTATGTATATAAGTATTTATCTATCTATATAAGTATGTATATCGTCGCCTGGTACCCATGCATGGTACAAGCATTGCTTAGTTTGGGGCTAGGATGATCTGTGTGACATTGTCCCCAAATATTATTATAATTATTAAGAAAAATTTATACCACAATAAACGTCAGTTAATAAAAAGTTAACTCCATCTATACATATAATAAATCTGTAGAAAAATAATTTTTGTACATCAAAAGAAAATCCAAAAAAAATAGCCAGGGTATTAAAGGACAACCAATAGAACCCATTTCCAGCATTTTTAGAATTTTTGTCTGTTTGTCTGTTTATATGTTCGGGTATCACGTAAAATATACGAAAGCAATGTAGATAACTTTTATACAAAACGAATACATATAATAAATCTGTAGAAAAATATTTTTTGTACATCAAAAGAAAATCCAAAAAAAATAGCCAGGGTATTAAAGGACAACCAATAGAACCCATTTCCAGCATTTTTAGAATTTTTGTCTGTTTGTCTGTTTATATGTTCGGGTATCACGTAAAATATACGAAAGCAATGTAGATAACTTTTATACAAAACGATTGATCATAACTTGAGGTAACATTTAGTTTTTGTTTCATTGCAATCGGTTCAGTCTATCAAAAGATATTAGATTTTAAAGTAATCATGAAGAAAAATAACACACATTTCGTAACTTCAAGATGAACTAATGTTTATCTACCTAACAGTCCGATAGATGTCATTGTACATATTATGACATCTCTTTTCTGAATGAACTAGGTTGATAGTTAATTTTTATTTCGATAGATGTCGTTGTGCATTTTTATTGACTCGCGGTGTTAAGATTTGCCCGTGTTTGCTGATTTCATGAGTTACGTAGGGTTTTGAATGTTTTGAATTGTTTCGAAATAAGGTCTTGGTTGCCTAGAAGTATGTCGTTGTCCAAAATTGGTTATTAAAAAAATCTGTTTTCTTTGGGCAAATTGAATTATGTAGAAGGTTGGATTTGTTATAGATGTCGTTGTGCTTGATAGTTGACTTTTATTTCGATAGATGTCGTTGTGCATCGCTTTTGACTCGCGGTGTTAAGATTTGCCCGTGTTAGCTAATTGCATGAGTTACGTAGGGCTTTGAATGTTCCGAATTGTTTCGAAATAAGGTCTTGGTTGGCTAGAAGTATGTCGTTGTCCAAAATTGGTTACTAAAATATTCTGTTTTCTTTGGGCAAATTTAATAATATACCAGGTTGGATTTGTTTTATAATTTAATAAGGGCGTAAAATAGGAGATGTAAGTTGTAATGTAAGAAAATACATGATTTAAAAAAAATAAACGAAAACAAAAAGCAAAAGAAGACGAAAAAAGCAAGCCCGGAGTTTCTTTGTGGCTTTCTTCTCCGGGTCGTCCACCTAGGTAGATAGAGAAAGCCGCAGGTTAGCTAGGGTAGGCTCCTCAGCGGCGAGGATCGCTTTGGCCCCATAACACGTCATCCGTGATCCCGTGCAACTGATCACACCCTCTCTTAGAATTCTGTCCTTTTGCTTCAGCGGCCCCCTTACTGTATTCGACTATGTTTATGTACTGAATTGTGAACTTGACAAGTACAAGTGTATGTTAATACCCAAGTGCTGAATAAATTTCATTATTTCATCATTGTATGAAAAGTGTGTAATTTTTTAAGTGAAAAGCATGAAAATTGATATTTGGCCTTTCCGTTAAAAATAAAAAATACGTATTTCAGGATTTTAGGAATTTCCACCCCTAAGGGCGTATAATAAGGCATGTATGTTGCGTGTGGGTATACCTGTAAAGGTTCTGAGGAATTTGAATCCACCTAAACTTTGCAACGGCACTAGGCTTCAAGTCAAAACTTTGCATCGTGTTATAGAGGCTACTATTATGCCTGGATGCGCCCAGGGAGAAACAGTGTTCGTGTCACGTATTCCGTTAGTGCCAAATGATCTCCCTTTTCAGTTTAAAATACTGTAGTTCCCTATAAAAGTGTGTATCGCGATAACCATCAACAAATCGCAAAGTCAGACTCTCAAGTTAGCTGGAATTGACTAGAGGAAGGCGAGCAGGTTCACGCGGCGTGCTCACGTGTGAGTTCATCCCACAGTCTGGTCCATGTAGTGCGAGGACCTACGTCCTTTGCTGAGCTCTGTAAAGTGGATGATATTGAACATCCCACATACCAGGCCGTTTGCCGAGCACGCCATTTATTAGATGGAGATCAGCATTGGGATGATGCTCTAGCGGAAGCATGCGTGAGCGATAGTCCACATCGCTTGCGACATTTGTTTGCCATCTTATTGACTTTTGGTGCGTTATCGAATGCTAAACAGTTATGGCAAAAGTACCATGACAAGTACGCTGAAGATTTTATGAGACATGTACAACTAAATACTGATGGAGAAATTCCTGACAGGGTACGTGAAATTTGTCACAACAGGTCCTTATTGGCTATTCAAGAGATAGTTATAAGTATTAGAGGGAACCCGATCAGTCAGAGGCGGCGAAATTGCACAGAAGTTTTCCAATTTATTGTTAAAAATAGGCAATGGCACATACCCCCTACAAGAAGATGGAAAAGTTATTTTGATTGCTATTTTGATAGCTCCTGCTGTGATGTAACGTAAGAACAGATTCTTACGTTATATCACAGCAGGAGCTTATTTCTTCTGTGTACGGAGATACTACAAACATGGGAAATCAAGCCAGTTTTTGGGTATGTCAGCGAGCTATTTTGACGCCCCGCAATGACCAAGCTGCGACAATTAATTTCAAAATATTGACTCATGCGTCCGGGAATAGTAGAGAATATAGCTCAATAAATACAGTTATGGAAGAAGATGACGCCACGCACTACCCGGTAGAATTTTTGGATTCCCTCAGCACACCCGGATTTCCATCCTACAAAATAGTTTTAAAAATCGGTATACCAATAATTCTCCTCAGAAATGTATGTTCTCCCAAACTTTGTAACGGCACTCAGCTCAAAGTCACAAATCTGCAGCAAAACATTATCGAAGCTGAAATATTAACAGGTTGCGGCGCCGGTGTTATTGTTTTTATTCCAAGGATACCTATAATTCCTAAATCTTTCAAACCAGTGCAATTCCCAGTCAGTCTCTGTTATGCCATGACGATTAATAAAGCTCAGGGCCAGACATTATCCGTTGCGGGGGTGGACCTAGGTATTGGATGCTTTTCCCATGGTCAACTATACGTAGCTCTTTCACGCGTAAACAACCTCAATAACGTTTTTGTGTACGCTCCAGATGGTTCCACAGGTAAAATAAAGAAGCACTAAATTAAATAAAAAAAAATTGTATGGGTATCCTCCCACAGCGCTTTAAACTAAAAAATACATTGTTAAGTTCCGCCATCCACGCGAACGAAGTCGCGGGCACAGCTAGTATTTTAATATAAAGTAATATTATAAAAAAATATAACTGTAATTGCAACGGTAAAATTCCTAGATAATGCGATGCGTTGCTTGTTTACATTCAGGACCATGCGAGCGCTCGTTGACAATTGCAATTTTTTAATATGACACTTAAGTACAATACATTGCAGTGTAAACCTAATTTAAATACACAATAGCAATACATATAGCGCGTTGTAGACAAAACCTACATAGATTTTATTACAGAGGCATTTTCCATTGTACTACGTGGATAATGCTTAAACTAATAACCCTACTTTACATAGTCTACATACGGCTTGTATCAGCTGTAATGTAATGCAAGAGCCTGTGTTTGCAGTTAAGGTACAGTCGAGTTAGCAATTAAATGTTAAGAATTCGACGTCACGAAGAAGATTGTTGGGGATAGCTGGCTTGATATTGTAATATCCAAGAATGCCGAATAATTATTGTTTGTATTGCTGTCTCACAATACGAGAATCTTGTGAAAGCCGAACAACATAATAAGACAAAATATCTTGATCCGACGCTCAAAATTATCGATACGTGAGAAATCGATTCTATTTCTGCATGCTAGACAGATGACATTTTACAATGATATTTAATAGTTATTTTTTTCGGCCTTTAAGAAAGGAATATATAATATTCCTTTTCACGGGGATCATGGGATGGGACATCTAACTAAGTGTGAAAAGGAGGCAGAACTTCATATAGATCTTAAAGCGATAGTAAGTCACAACTTTACCAGGCTCTTTTATATATTTTTAACCAAAACTATCCTTAGTATTAGTTTTAATACAAATATCATCATCATCATGTCAGCTAAAGTACGTCCACTGCTGGACAAAAGTCTCCCCAAAGAATGGAGGGATATGCTATAATTGCCACGCTTGGCAGACGGGTTGGCGATCGCAGTTTGATGGTCATAATTCACAGAAAAACGCTGCTGACCGTTCCCTGGTAGCTATTCGCTCAGACGATTTCTACACCTCCCACGGGATGAGATTGAGTGATGATTTTCTAGCCGTCACCACACAGCATACTAATATACCATCATAAAATCCTCTATTACAATTATGTAGTGCTGCGTTTAATAACATTGTATCGATGAAGCTGTGTACGGCTATCGTATGGACTGTGAGACAGATGACACCACTCACCAACTCTCTCTTTCTTCCCTACAAGCTTTGGCAACTTAACTATACATACATAGAACTATACATTGAACAAAAACATAATAATTCCTAAAATGTATTCCCAGTTTTCCCAGTTAAATCTATACTAATATTATAAAGAGGTAACGTTTGTGAGGTTGTGAGTTTGTGACGTTGTAAGGGGTAATGTCTCGATTTTCAAAATTATTTCACCAATAAAAAGCTACGTTATTGTGGATTCATCATCATAATTTTTATTTATCCTGAAGTTTTAACCCGAAGTATTGCGCGTGAAAAACGGGCAGGGACAAAAATATTTATACCGCGGAACGAAGTCCGCGGGCACTGATAGTTGATTTTAGAATGAAAGAACACTGGCTCTACCTTACTCAAGTCTCAAATCTAACAAATTTGGTGGTATTTACTACAGTCACTAAAGAAACACATTTATCGTCCAGACGTTGAAGGTTGTTAAGGTCCAAAAAGCAGTATATTAGCACCTCAGCAAGCGCTAGAACAATAAAATGTTCTAGCAAATGCTGAGGTGGTGCCATTTCAGCCTTGCACGGACAACAAGTGCCTTTGTTTTTCATTTTATTTTATCTTTGGTTTTGATTGTTATTTTATATTTTTGTTGTCTGTGCAATGTTTTTCTGAATAAATGTTTTTCTTTCTTTCTTTTCTACATTTAATTAGTTTCGCTAAAATTCTTCTTTACTGAAAGATTTCTGAACCAAACTAAAGTCATTTAACGATATCTAAGTTAGCTTCATCTTGGACCGTTTACTTAACTTAAAATAACTTACACTACTTCATTAAATTGAATGTGTGCTTCAATTCACTGTGATATATGTACAGACGCCAGCACATCCAGCTACCCCAATCTGTCAAATTTCTTTTATACATTTTCAATTTTATCACATAAAGATAAGGTTCACTTTCAATTGGGGAAATTTGATAGATTGGGGTAGCTTGGCGTGCTGTCTGTACATATTATGTCCATCAAAATAGTATAGTGTTAATTTTAAACGTATGACTTATGTATCAGTAAAATCATAGTTAGTAGATACTTCTTTTGAGAAATATGTAGTAAATTGTAATTTTTCTACTATAATTTTGTTTCCTTATTCATAATAGGTCTTTACCTATGAAATTGCCGTTTTGTATGAAAAAATTTAAACGAATTTTTTTCATGAATTTTTTTATTTGTATTAATCGAAGTAATCACCCATGCAATCAATGCATCTTTGCCATCGCAGTGGCAGTTTATTGATGCCCTTCTTAAAGAAATCAGCTGGACGGGAGGCAACAAATTCTTCAAAGGCATTTTGTGCTGCCTCTCGGGTATTGAATTTTTTTCCCGCCAAGAAGTTATCCAAATTCTGGAAAAAGTAGTAGTCTGTAGGCGCAAGGTCTGGTGAGTAGGGCGGATGACGGAGAGCTTCCAACCCCAGTTCTTGCAACTTGGAGACCGTCTGCTGTGCAGTATGAGGTCGCGCGTTGTCGTGCAGGAGCAGCGGAGACGAGCGATTGACCAATGCTGGTTGGAGATGCGCCAGCTTCTCCATCATTGTGCTCAGTTCTTCACAGTACACATCTGCAGTAATGCTCACCCCGTTTGGTAAGAAGCTGTGATGAATCACACCGGCGCTAGACCACCAAACAGTGACCATCACTTTTCTAGGGGTAAGTTTTCGTTTAGGGCATTGTTTAGGTGCTGAACCAGGATCCAACCAACTTGCTGAGCGCTTGCGGTTATCAAACAGAATCCATTTTTCATCGCAGGTAACAATGCGGTTCAAAATTCCTTCATTTGTGTGTCTGTTGAGCAGTGCAAGGCACGTCTCGACGCGTACTTCGCGCTGGCGATCATTGAGTTCGTGGGGCACCCATTTGTCAAGCTTTTTTACCTTGCCAATTTGACGCAAATGGACCAATATTGTTTTGACGCTAACGTCGAAAGCTGCTGCTAATTCAGCCGTAGATTGTGTATCATCAGCTTCCACAACCGCCTTTAATTCGTCATTGTCGACCAAAGTCTTCGGACGACCGCGAGGTTCATTTTTCAGGTCGAAATTTCCAGAACGGAAGCGAGCAAACCAATAACAGGTGGTGCGTTGGTTTGTAGTGTTAGCTCCGTAAACGTCGTTGATGTTGCGTGCCGCTTGTGCCGCGTTGCTGCCACGACGGTACTCATATTCCATAATTACTCGAATTTTTAACGTATCCATGATGACGAAAAAGATTGAAATGCGATGAAAATGTAACACTAATCAATAAAGAAATGACTACTTTTGGAAAAAAGAATCCATGTTTTTAAAATAAAATTAATTTGAAATTAGAATTCTTAGCCAAACAAAAATTATTTTGATTTGAAATGGCCAGTACTGCAGAACGGCAATTTCATAGGTAAAGACCTAATATTTTTCCGTTTAATATATTATATAACTTAAGCATTAGATAAACAATAACCTTATTCATAAATATTGAGCACGCGTAAGCCACTGGACTATAACTTCTTTTGATAAATATGTAATAAATTGTTATTTCCCTCGTACCAATATTAGATATTAATTAATTTGTTTCCTTATTCATATTTTTTCCTTTTAAAATATAAATAAACTGAAGCATTAGATAAACAATAAGCTTATTTGTCCCCGCTGGATGCGGGTAGCGCAAGATCAGCAATTGTGGACATTTTTATTAGAACTTTGTCTAGCTGTGGACATCTTTCGAATGATACATACATAGACTCACGCCTGTTTCCCAGAGGGGTAGGCAGAGACAACGGATTTCCATTTGTCACGATCTTTGCACACGTCTTTTGCCTCGATTACTGTCATTATATTATTCATACATGCTCGCCGGTTTAGGGTACTTCTGACCTGCCCTTTCTTGAGAACGTCTCCTATTTGGTCAGAGAATGTTTGACGAGGTCTTCCCCTTCCGGTTGTTCCATTCACACAGGCCAGGTATACTTCTATGGTCAATCTTCTTTCATTCATCATTTCTAAATGGACTGATGTTTATGATATATATATGATAACAATAATTAAATAGTCATATGTCAACTATTTAACTATTTTTATCTTCATAAATACATGTGTTTATATACTGGAAGTCCAAAATGAATAAGGGACAATAATAATCTGACAGGTACTCACGGTTACATACCAAGCTATACATTACCGGTGTTAACTGATCCTGCGTAATATTGGAAATGTATAGCTTGATATGTAGCCGTGTGTACCAGTTAAACTACTTATGTTTTTGATCGTACGACCTGATTCAAATGCCTGTATAGTGCTAAAGCAGATAACTCTCATGTTGGTAATTTATTAAAATTATGTTCGCCATTGTGATAACATGAACCCGGCTTTACTGATAATCATATCCTGGGAGATTATTCACACATCTGATCCCAAACTAAACAGAGCTTGTACTATGGAAACCAGTTTACTGATATATTAAATGTACCTACTACTTTTCTTTTATAACTACATAATTATATAGATAGCAAGCGTTTACCAACCACGCTAACAATAAGAGATTTTTTTATAGGTTAATTGTAAGAATTTATTTTTAATTATTTATACAATATTTATGATGAGGATTTAGATGACTATATTGAATAATTTATTCATTTCATTTGCTTAGAATGCTTGTAAGGTCGCTATATAGATCTCATCAGATGGGGTCGCGGTTTACCATACTGCGTTGGCTGTGTGCTTGTTTGCCAACTTGATTGTATACAAAAATACACATCTTAATGCTCACGGTCTACGTCATAACTGTTCCCCCGACTGTACCTACGCCAAGTAAACAATTTACTTAGCAATTCACGGTTATAAGTTGCACTAATTCGGTAAATTAAATAACCATTGTTCTCATAGACGTCTTAAGATGAGTCATGTTTACGAATAACAAAGATATGATGAACGCGTTTCATTGGTTCAACATTTTTTTGTAAACAAGTTAGGTAGAGTTGCTGGCGCGGAGTGAGGAGAGCAATATATACGAACTCATAATACGAACAAATCATAAATTGATTTTGCTTATACTCTGATTTACACACACTAATTTTAACGAATTAAGCATACAGCTTAATGTAACTAAACATATTATGAGTATGGTAAAATATAACCCTAACAAGAATAAATTTGTCTAATACGGTTGTTTGGAAGAGATCACTGACCGCGAAAAGACCGTCAAATCATGTTTTTATTGTAATTCTGCTCACATGTATCATATAGCTTTGCCGTACAATAAATAATATTTATCTTAACTTATCTATACAAAGAAATATGTACAATTACAATGCATTAATATAAATATTAAAAAAGTAGATTTTCTACAGTATTGACGGGAATACAAACTGGCGGTACGAATATATTGTACCTACTTATATACATAATAATATAACTGTTTTAACTCAAAGGCGTCGACCATGAGAACGAAAAGCAAATTCTACTGTTTAACAGTTGTGTCTATAATATGCACCGCTTTAAGTATTAATTGTGATTATGACAAAATTAATCTGGTGCCTCCACTTGCCTATAAGAACGGTTTGGGTTTCTGTTCGTATAAGGTATCAAAAAATCAGAGTATGAATATAATAGCACATTCCACAGACTACCACAACTCTTTTACGTTCTAGATTCAAAATTACACTTGCACAGACTCTTGTATCTTTTAAAATAATGCTAAATATCACTTTCTTTTCTTGAATAGTATTTTCTGGGTATATATAGCCTTCGCTACTTAAGTGTTAGTTTGTATTCGTTGTTTCTAGTCTTTCCCTGCTATATAGGTTCTATACGACTTGTATTTATTATGTTTATAATTTAGTAATTTATAGATAAAATATAAATATTTTTTTTCAAGACAGTGATATTATGATTTATATTTATGTAAGTTAAATAAAGAATGTCTGGGTTTAAGCCTGAACATATGATACTTTCTATACGATTTTAAATAAGAAATTTATACTGCCAACAACAAGTTTTCCTTTCTTAATTTTAAAGTCGGTTGTCTGGACGGGGTTGTAACGCTTTATGCCTTTATAAAAAACCGCCAATTTAAGGATATTTTATGGTACATATACACTAGCGGCCCGGTACGTGCTTCGCTACATATAAGGCATAGTAATAAAAAAATTGATTATTAAGTTCATTTATTCAAACAAAAAAATATTTTAAATTGCTAAAAGATGTTGGTTTTACACTTTTCAAGACTTTTTTTAAATTTTCTCTACGTACAAACCTTACCTGGACTCCCACGAATATTTCAAGACCAACATTAGCCAAGTCGGTAAAGGCGTTGTTGAGTTATAACATTACAACGAAAAGTGGCATTGATTTTTATATATATATAGATTATGTATTGTTGAAATAAAGTTTGCTGTATCTCTGTCTATTATTAGTTTTATTACAGGAATTATACCAAAATAGTGTGTATACACATAATCTAATTCGATTCTTCGATTGGAGCAGCAGCGATGAAATAAGTTATTTCTTTGATTTTGAAAGATGTTTCGACCATCACAAATATTTTTATCAAACTTCTTTAACGTTTGAACGCAATGTTTCTTTTAACATCTACTAAACTACATTATTCGAGACTATTCTGAAGTATAAACACAAGTTTTTTTTAGAAAATTCATCTTATATCTACATAGCATGTATATATGTCTATTTTATTTTTAAAACCAGTTCCATAACTTGTTTCTAAATTAAACTAAATTATAACTTTAACCGGATATCTTTTTATGACATGTTATTATAATCCTAAGACTAAAATAGAATATTCGCTATGTAGCTACACTATTAGTGAAACGAATAGTTAATAATATTTTTTGTGATAAAATGAAACTTTCGAGTAATTAAATTCTTTTTTCTTTGTGGGTACCGGTCCCTCATCTCACAAATCAAATTAAAGAAATCTCTGATAAAACTAATAATATCCTTTCATGGATTTCCTTCTCCGAAAGTACATTGGAAACGGGTAGAGCCCTCATAATAACATCAAATAAATTTAATAGCGCGTCAATAAAGAAAATAAGGATCATATAACCATCTCTTTGAAAACATCAATAGTGCTACAAATTATAGGAGGTAGAACTTATTAGTTTACCTTATTGCCACGTTTATACCCAAGATTATACATATTTTATAGGTTTTAAATGCGTATACTTGAATTTACGTTTGCCATAGCCTTTGCTTGAGCTATCCTGCAGTCTTTTATAAACTTACTTACTCTAGTTACTAGCGGGTTAAGCCTAGTGCTTATAGTGAGCGACACCCTAGTTTCGTGTTTAGTTCGCTTAAGGTTACATAACGCAGATATTCCATAAAACATGAGCTCGACTTGAGCTCGATTTGAGCTATCCTACTGTTGTTTACGACTCTAGTTTTGTAAACAAAGTAGTAAACGACAATAGTTTAGCTAGGGGTCTAATAACTTGTACCGGAGCAGCATACCCGCGTTCCCGGGACTCCCCCATCAGGCGCCAAGAGAAGTCCACGTCAGGTAGGTTTAGTCGGTGCAAGTCCGACATACCCACCCGCAGACACTTTTTGCGGGTGGCATGTGAAGGCACTCTCCCTGCCTTACAAAAAAAAAAAGGGGGTCTAATAACTTGTATTGTTAGACCCCGTTGCGCAAGTTTGATCCTTGTTATATACAAGACTAGGATCAGTCATTCAATTACTATTAAAGTTTTTGAATATAACCAAAAGATCAATAGGGCACGATTGTAATGGCCCTATTGATCTTTTGGTTATATTCAAAAACTTTAATAGTAATTGAATGACTGATCCTAGTCTTGTATATAACAAGGATCAAACTTATAGTATTGGTAAAACTAGTTATCACGTATTTTATCGGGCAATACATGACCAGACGGGCAGAGGTTATCACAGTGCCAATGCTGCAGACGCTATTGCATAATCCGAACCTGTGAATGTTCTACTTAGACCAATGTCAGAAATTAACTGTTTCTTTAAACTGGCATTTTTTATTAAAGCTGCGGTTTAAGGGCTAGTTTTTATTAGATTTTTACAATAAGACATCTTTATAAGAAAAACAATGCTTCCCACTAACCAAACTTGCACACAATACAGTGATCCAAAGAAAACCTTGATAGGGATATATTGAGGAGCTTGTTGGTGTGGTTGGCAAATACTTGCTTTTCACGCTGGAGGTCGTGGGTTCGATTCCCAACTAGGACACATATTTCAGTGCATGAACATGTCTATTTGTCCTTAATTAAATATTAAATTATAGCCTATGTGTTACTCCAGGGTGTCAGCTAACTCCATACCAAATTTTATTAAAATCGCTTCAGCCGTTTTAGACGTTAAGAAGTAACAAACATACACACTCACTAACTTTCGCCTTTATAATATTAGTGTGATTATAAATTATTCCGTTTATTTAAACTGGCATTTATTAATTCAAGCTGCGGTTTAAGGACTAGTTTAGATTCGATTTTTACCAATTAGATATTTTTATAAGAAAAATAATTCTAATAACACAATACAGCCACGATGCAAAGGAAACCTTGAGAATATTTGAGCATTGTTAGAGGTGGCATGAATATGTCCGCATGGACTTTGGGATTAAAAATCGTAAATGCTACCTCTGGGTATGCTTGTTTGTCGACTTAAAAGCATAATGAAATTTTTAACCTGCTCCTTTCAGGATATGAGACCGCAAACTCCTGCTCAAAGCCACAAAATTGATATGCCACGAATTTGGCATTCACGACATTAATTATCGATCTGAATTTCGATTGTCATCGATCACTGTTTATTTATCACAGTACAGACTACACTTCATTATACTTGTCTGTCAGTAGGCAGCTCAGATAAGATGTAAAAAGCCAGGTCACGAATGTTACACATATTTAAACTTGCGTTTACCTATTTGATTTCTAAGTTTGTTCACACTGTGTTATTCGATGCCAATATAAATATTTTTGTGGAAAATTTTGGTAGATCTTACTAAATGTGTCGTCTATAGACGTTTGAAATAAAATTAAATATGACACTGCAAAATTAAATAAATGATGGCCGCTGAATAAAAAAGGTGGAATTCAAAGACGAAGGTATGATCACTAGCTCGAATTACAAGCATCACATTTCAGGTATTAGTGCGCCAGATCGTAACCGGTGTAAAGCCTACCCTAGCTAGCCTGCGGCTTACTCTAGTGGGCGACCTGGAAAAAAAATCCTGAATGAAACTCTAGGCTTGATTTTTTGTCTTCTATTGCCTTTTGAAATTGATGCAATCTTTTGTGTTTTATTTATCTGCTTGTAAAATTACTTTCATTAAGTTGATATCAACTACGTACGAAAAATTTGGTTCCAAATAATAGTGGTGATTGCCTATAAGCTGATAACGATGAAGGTATAAGATACACGACTTTCGATTGGCAATTAAAAAAAAAGAAAATTTAAGGATTTATTCCTTTAAAAGCTGCGCCCACTGGTTATACCCGCGTTAATTTTTATAAATTATCACAGCTCCTCTCCCGTAGGTCATAGCGTAATAATATGTAGCCTATATGTTGACCCGACCTCTTAGTAATATTCATGCAAAATTTGAAGTAAATCCATGCAGTACTTTTTGAGTTTAGCCCGGACATACTTACAGACAAACAGATAAACAGACAAAAATTCTAAAAACTATATTTTTGGCTTCTATATCCTTTTTAGATCACGCCCCAAGTATCCTTTTAAAAAAGTTTTCAATATACAGTTTTGACTTCCTCCGATTTTATTATATGTATAGATGATTTCACTTATTGCCATTATTTTTTCTAGCCCATTTCTAAGTTGTTGTCAGTTGGCACTCTCACAATTATCGCGTGTCGATCTTTGTGAAACTGCTGCCTACTTACATAGATATATTTACAAAGAATTATCACTCTCACTCTTTCTAACGTTTGTCTTTAGGTAAATTCTTCGTATGGAAGCAGTTACCGATTGATACTGGTTGTATCAGAATATTACAAGCCACCCAGTGGACTTCTGACATAGCTTGACAACGGTTAACGAGTTACTCAAACCGGGACAAATAGCTTACCTTGCCCTCCGAAGCACAGATAGGTACATAAATTAAACCACTTCTTACTTACGGACCTAGCTAGATGCGGCTCAATTTATTTCATATCTACCCTCTTGATTATTTTCGAGTAAAGCATTAAAAGCATCAGAGTCTAAATAAATACCTAATGTCATTGGTCCTACCAGAATTTAGAGTATTCTACGTCATTTCAATGACAGGTGCCAAATGTCAAATACGAAGTCATAGTGTCAAAAATATACGCCAAACACCTGATATTAAATTCCTTAGATCCTTTTTAAACTGTGGATAGCCCGATATAGAATAATAAGGCACATCAAATGGATAATAGTAGAAAAATCATTCAGATAATGATTCATGGGAAGACGACATGACGTATGTGGCGTGGGAGAAAATTAGATGCAATTTAGTATTATTAGGATTTTTCTGGATCTTCGCAAAGAATGTCTCGTCATCGTCAAATGGCACAAATTACCCCATTAAATTAGACAAATGATAAATTGGACGCGTTAAAAGAAACCGCCGTGTGGCTGACAGCATCAAATTTGACCAACCCATCCCGTGGGGGGCGTAGAACTCATCCCGAGGGAATATCTACCAGAGAACGGGCAGCAACGTCTCGCTGAGTACAATGAGCATCATACTGCGATCGTCAGCCCATGAACCAAGTGTAGCGATTATAGCATATCCCTTCCAAAGATGGACACAATTCCACAATTTTGGAGAGACCTTTGCCCAGCGAGGACGTGATTCAGCTGCCATAATGAACGGAAATAGTACAAAAATATCTATATCACACTAATATTACAAAGGCGAAAGTTTGTGAGTGTGTATGTTTTACTTCTTCACGTCTAAACGGCTGGAGCGATTTTAAAAACATTTGGTATGGAGTTAGCTGATACTCTGAATTAACACATAGGCTATAATTTATAAAGTTTAACGCGGGTAAAACCGCGGGGCACAGCTAGCATATTTGTAATGCTGCAAATATTTTAGTAATATTTGGGTATCTGTAAATACTGCATATTATACTATCTTTCCTTAATAAAGAGAAGTATTATGCGTGTTTACTTTTTTCTAAATAACTATTTTTATACGGTTCGAGAGAGAAATATATTATGTAAGTTACCCATGTGATGAATATAACAGACTACCAACATCGTATAAGGTCCTGAAACTATGTGATATATTATATTATATTTATATCACATCTCATCGTTTAAGGCTATCTATAGGAATTCTAATATTAATACGAAACCACGGTATTTACAGATACGGTTTATCACGGACATTGTTTAAGATTTATATACCAATCTTTCAAGTATGTACCTATCTCAGTATTTTTACAAATAATAATAATATCCTGGTACATTATTTATACACGGCCATCTGATCCCAAACTAAGCGGACTTGTACTATGGAAACCAGATAACTGATATACTACTTTATTTTTTGTAAATACGTACTAATACTTATATAGATAAATTACACCCAGACTCAGGACAAACAAACACGTTCATTCAGACAAATATCTGTCCTGGGTGGGAATCGAACAGACGCCAGAACCCCATTTATTCTGTGCCAGAACGCCAACACGCCCGTCATACATTTTATAAAATTTTCCGGCAATCCAAAACGAAACATCGCATGCGCTAACTAAACTAACAATGTAACTTTTCGATGGTAAGCATGTTAAGTTAAAATGGTCAGACGTGACTAAAACACTTATATTAAAATTCACGACGTAGAGCTAAACACATTATTTTTTATGGACAAAACCGATAGGGATATTTTTGTTAACTGGAAAATAATGAGGACACGTGAAGAGTTAAAAGTAGCCATGTCTTGTGGATGCACTGGCCAAAGCGCTATGCCAACCAGCATAAGTATGAGTAGTTAAATTATTTTATCTAATTGAAATTGTATGAATCTCATTTATATTATTATTTTGTGATTTAATGCATTTTTTTTTTGACATACTTAGGTACATATTTCTATCTTCTTCACTATATTAAATTATTTATATTTGTATTAGTAATGTATTTAGTTTATCAAATATCTGTTATTTCATTTCATTTTATTATAGTATGTAATGGGGGTTAACTATCCGTGGACCCCACAGTCGGGCGCTATCAGAATATCAGCGCTGTCGCAATATTACGGCCAATGCTGAGATAGATGCCTTTTCACCTAGAACGGACTAACGAATATTAAGTATAAGATTTTCATTGTTTATTTTTCTGTTATTGTATAATTTCATTGTTATGTCCGTCCTGGTAATGAATAAATGATATTTTCTTTCTTTCATAGAATATTAGGTACAGTACAGGTCAAAATAAAGTGAGCAGAAAACTATAGAAACGTGTCAAAAAAGTCATAAACATTAACTACAAGAAAACACAAAACATTAACAAATTACAATGGAAGAGATCACATTTAGTGATAAGGTCGCCAATTATACAATTTTGTGATGCATCCTTGTTTCTTGTATGTTATTTTACTTGGTGTCCAATAAAGAGTTCTCTTATCTTATGAATTTTGTGGCTTATCACTAAAAATTGATTTATTTTGAGTTAACACAATACAAGCAATTATTTAATCACAGACATCATTAGTAACAAAAATAGCCAAATTATTGAACAAAATACTAACTGTGGGGAAAATGATATATTTTTCCCCATTTGTTACAAATTTTTCCTTATAACAAAAAACATTAAATTATAAAAATTAATTTAATTTATTTGGTAATGTTGGCAGATTCTTGCTGTAACAGGTTTTATAGAGGCAGATTTTATACTATCGGGGAAAAATAATTGTTTAATGTCTTGAAATCATTGAAGTTCTTTAAAGTAGCAGTTTGAAATGGCTCTTGACTAAAAAATAAATGCGTATAAATAATATATAAATTCTTCCTACGTTATTCAAATTATACAAACTATATATAATTTAAATTTATAAACGCCGAAAATTCGTAAAAGGAACGCCACATTAGCATTTATGACGTCCGAGATTAAATTATTACTTGTATTGTGTAGACACAAAACAACTCTATTTTTAGTGATAAGTCACAAAATGCCTTTGAAAAAAAATACATAGCTTAAGATTGTTAGTTAGGGCAGAAAGGGTCTCGGGTGGCGACCACGAACCGGAAGATGCAGCGTGGGCAGGCTCCTTACAAGACGGAACGATGATCTTGTGAGGGTCGCTGGAGTCGCAAGACTGGCAATTATGGAGATCTTTGGGGGAGGCCTTTGTCTAATAGTGGACGTCTTTCGGCTGATATGATGATGATGATGAAGATAATTAGTGGTCTCTGTATAATTTAGTAATGTGCGGCCGCCGCTGTAAAAATGCTTACATGACAGCTGTCAGTTCAGAACATTTTTCGTCGAATTCCTGAGTGAATAGAGTCATTAAAGCATTCTTGAAGTGGCCGCCCGAATAATTTTACCAACAAACATTATTCTTTTACCCGAAAATGTAAAAAAAGTTCGCGAATTTCTCAATAAAGGATTTCAAGTTGATTGTTCATGGTTTGTATTTTGTTTATTTATTATTTATAAATATCGTATACATGGAAATGGTTTGTCTTTAACCAACATTGTGTTTTTATTATATTTTTTCTTGACTACAATATAGTTAATATCCTCTAACATTGTTTACTCACGGCACTCACTCATCTGATCCCAAACCAAGCAAAACTTGTACTATGGAAACCAGATAACTGACTTTGTACATGTTCTACTTTTCTTTTGATAGTTTGATAATTATACGCAGACTCAGGACAAACAGACATGTTCATGCACACAACACACAAATATCTGTCCTGGGTGGGAATCGAATCCACGACCTGCGGCGTGAAAAACAGGTATCTACCAACTACGCCAACCGGCCCGTCAATGTTACCAACATCAAATACTAGTTATAATACATGCTGACGGAAATAGCAGAAAATAAAATTTATTGCGAATTGGTGTTGCGGTTTCTAAACTGGTACTACGGCGTTTATTTGAATAGTAAAACAATATAATATATGATTTAGTTTTTCCTTACCGATCGTGATGAAAGAGTAGTTCCATGCGCCAAGTACTAGCCAAGCCTATATACATACATAGACTCACGCCTGTTTCCCAGAGGGGTAGGCAGTGACAACGGATTTTTATTTGTTACGATCCTTGCACACATTTGACTTTTATGCTCACACTTCACGGATACTGCGATTTTCTGTTGGAATTATAACCCCTGCTTTGGAGATCACGTAAAGCCGTCGGTTCATTTACAGAATGCTTAGTGCGAGTTTCATCGAACAAATCGATTTACTTAACCACAGCGTATATCGAGTATCCGTTGGTCACACTGTAAAGTGAGTAAGTCTGAGTGCGAGTAACAAACTAGGTACTCGATTCAAACAACGTTTGCTCACCAAGTACAGCGTTTTTTTTATTCATTATGTTGGTAGCACGTAGTTTCTATGCGATAAACCGGCCAAATTAAATACAATGATTTTAACGTTATTTGTATAGAGGTGTTGTATTATCATAAATAGTCGTGTTACGCTCGGCGTCACTTCTTTGATTTTGTTGTGTAAACAAACTGTGTCTGTACCTACCTATGTATATCAGTGAATTATTATTGTTTAAAAACTCAATATTTAAAATAAAATGGAAAATTAAAACAAGTCAGCATCAATTTGACTTGTTAGTAAGTTTTGTGGAAGAGTAAGCAATGAAATGTTTACGACTTTTTTTTATCATTTACCAAAAACCACTAAGATTTCAACCGGTGGTATAATGAGCCGCATATCTAGGTATATCTAACTTACTTACTAAACCGACTTGTTTAATTGAATTTGTTATATATTTTCTGATTTCATTTTCTAATTAGACATGGAGATCTTAGTAGTTTATAATCAATTGAAGAGGTAGGATTGTGACTATTCAGCATTGAGAGGACCTTACATCACTGCTCAATAGTGATGGCAATGGTGATATAAAATCCACAGAGAAGTGGAAAAAGGTTTAAACCTCTTCTATGATGTTATTTATTCAATCAAAACACACAAATAATTTAATTCCGTAAAAAGATGTTCACATTCATATCGTTTTCACTACCAAAAGCTTCGTGACAAAGTTAACTCGCTCGAAAGTGAAGAAGTTCACGAACGGACTGTCAAAATTAGCTAATATTGTAACTCGCACTCGCAAAAACGTCATTTTAGCTCGTTTAAATGCTCACATCGATAAAGTTAGTCGATGGTCACGATCGTTACGTTAACAAACGATCTCGCACTCGCAAAATATGGTTTACAAACGTTTCGCTAGATGGCGCTGATTAAACTCCATACAAATTGAAGTTTACTTCAACGCGACCGAGTAGTTTAAAAAACTCACACTAAGCACTCAGATGTCTTTTAGGTTGTTTCGCTGATCGTCCCATTGGATTATGTCTGTGATGGAATAAAAAGTTGCTCTGTGTTTTTGCACTCAGTCGTGCACTACAATATGTCTCGCGCATATGGTTAGTCCATTGAGACTGGCCCTAATCCATTTAAATTCGGCCAAAAGGATAATATTATAAAGTACGTTGTTTTTTTAATTAAATATTGTGTTAGTGGACATGTTATCTCAAATAGTACAAAAACATCCCGTGAACGAAATATGTCACGAACGAAGCAACCACTTTATAATGTAATTAGGTTAAGGGCATATGGCGAACAGATTTGGTAATATTTGGAGTTTTTCCACAAGATTCACAATTTTTATTACTATATTATACACTAGTGACCAACCCGGAAGCCTGGTTCTAATTCTTTACAATTTTGCAACATGCGGTTATCGTGACTTTAATATAGATTAAAATGACGTCCACTGCTGGTCAAAGGCCTCGAATGATTTCCACAATAGAGTTGTAGTCCATTATTTGGGTGGATATGCCATAATCGCCACACATGGCAGACGGGTTGAACTTCGCAGTAAGATACTCATAGTACACATAAAGATGCTGCTGCCCATTATTTTCGCTCGGGACAACGTCTCCTCTAATTATTTCGCGACTAACATGCATAAACAGCATAATATCTTTATTTTACATTTATTTAATAAATTTAATAAATATAAAATACAGCCCATGTGAATCGCTGATAATGTAATGTACTATAGGGGAAAGAGTTAGATGATGATCTTGTGAGGATTTGCTGCTAGTTACGGATGCAGGTAGTGCAAGATTGGCAATTGTGGAGATCGTAGAGGATCGTCCAATAAAAAAAGTATTATTCACTGTACATTAAACTCTTTAACTAAAATTTAGATACGTCTGCCAAACTGCAGAACAGTTTGTGGGCAGACCCTTTTTAAAACGAGACCCTATTACTAAGACTTCGCTGTCTGTCTGTCCGTCTGTTACCAGGCTGTATCTCATGAACCGTGTTAGGTAGACAGTTGAAATTTTCGCAGAGGATGTAAGTATTTCTGTTGCCACTATAACAACAAATAAATATTGAAGGACCATACAACAAACGTGAATTTTTTGCTCGTTATATAGATAATGGTACGGAACCCTTCGTACGCGAGTCCGACTCGCAATTGGCCGGTTTCTTTTTACATTTGTTAAACAAGTAAATTACATTCTCTTCTTGCCTTTCCAATCCACAGCAGTCACAAATATGCCACTATTGTTACAATCTGGACAAATGGAGATTAAAAGGCGATAATGTCTATTGTAGTCCTTGACAAAGCTCTGTGGTAGCAATCTAAGACTTGGTGGCATGTCATCCCATATAATTGAATCAGCTTAATAAAAAAACAGCTTTTTACTGGAGGATATGCGGACGCCCTTTGAATAGCTGCGTAAGTAGAAGGGGCATGATCATCGCTGTCCATCGTCTTCGTCAAATTTTTAGGATTCCGTAGCCAAATGGCAAAAAACGGAACCCTTATAGATTCGTCACAGCCACTTTATTCCGAAACTATAAGAGCCGTACTGTTGAAACTTGGTAAGTAGGTGTATTCCGTGAACCGCATCAAGATTTTCACACAAAAATAGAAAAGTAATTTTGGGGATTCCCCATACTTGAAACTGAAACTCAACATTTTTTTTTCGTCGTACCCATACATGTGGGTTATCTATGGATAGGTCTTTAAAAATGATATTGAGGTGGTTTCTAATATCATTTTTTTCTAAACTGAATAGTTTGCGCGAAAGACACTTCCAAAGTGGTAAAATGTGTGTCTTCCCCCCTGTAACTTCTAAACAATGAGAATGATAAAACTAAAAAAAATAAATGATGTACATTACCATGCAAACTAACAAAGAAAAATGGTTTGAACGAAATCTAGTAAGAAGTTATTTTTTCAATACGTCATAAATCGTAAACCGCAATTTCCCTTTCATTTAATCAACTGAAATACCTACTTGCTGCTACGGAACCCTTCATGGGCGAGTCCGACTCGCACTTGGCCGGTTTTTTAGTTACATAGCTTATATATCACAGAGCACAGCTAGTATTACATCAATTTGATTAATAAGTAACTACTTAGTCAAATTGTCTGCTCTTTATTTATGTAATATTTTAGGAGAAACTCAAGTCAGTTTCAATTGTAAGAACTTTTTTAGTTATCTTCATTAGAATAAGCGTATTCCAATAATGTCAATTACATATACTTGGCAGAACAATACAGAGGCTTACGAGAAAGTAAGTGGGTTTCGGGCACAGCACAGCGGCTAACGGTTCTTTTGCAGTGAAAGCATGTATTTATGATTGATCGTCAATAAATGTCAATAGCTTTAACCATGGTACACAATATATATATATATAACTTAAATTAATAATAATAATAATGACGGTCACCATAGCCTAGTTGGTAGTGCTCCTGCCTACAAAGCTGGTGGTCCTGGGTTCGAATCCCGGTAAGTGCAAATATTTGTGTGATGAGCACGAATATTTGTTTCTGAGTCATCTATGTTTTCTATGTATATAAGTATTTATCTATCTATATAAGTATGTATATCGTCGCCTGGTACCCATAGTACAAGCTTTGCTTAGTTTGGGGCTAGGATGATCTGTGTGAAATTGTCCCTAGATATATATATATATATATATATATATATAAAATGTCCTGGGGCATTAATCACACTCGGCCATCTGATCCTACGTTACGTACCCAGGTTGGTAGATCAAAAGAAAACATGTGCAAATGGGGTTACATTCCCACGTCACAAAACATCTGCGAGTGCGGCGTGTCACCCCAAAAGTATGGCACATTTATCCGTTCAGTCTCTTGTACCCTTCCCTTGGACTTGGATGACGCTTCAGCCAAATGGGTCATCGTTGCCCAATTTTGGGAAGATAGAATATAATTCTTACCATCGACACGATAAGAAGATTTGATCCTAAACTAAGCAGAACCTGTACTGTAGTAACCAGATAACTGATTACTTATTTTTTGTAAATCCTTACTTATATAGATAATTACACCCAAGCTCAGAACAAACAGACATGTTCATGCTCACAAATATCTGTCCTAGGTGGGAATCGAATCCAAGATCTGCGGCGTGGTAGGCAAGCATTTAACAACCACGCCAACAAGCCTTAATCATTATGCTTTGCAATGTAAAATTGCTACATTGTTATGATGCGTAAACTGCTGTAAAAAAGATGAACAATGGTTGATTTTTTTTTAATTGGCGTGAGAAAATACCGTGTGACTTAATTATGTTTATCTTAGATCACGATCTAAAGCACTTGTACAGAATCCACGTGGTTGGTTGTGATGCGAATCATTTTTCTAGGTTGAATGTTTAGCGTTGAAATCATCTGTAATAGTCGGTTAGAAGGTGGCGGTGTTACACTGGGCCTGCCTAGGAGACAGCATTCCCATGTTTCTGGGGCCCGCTTTGCAAGCGCTAAATGAAGTCCACGGCAGGTTAGGTTTAGTCTGTGTGAGTCTGACTTACCCAGCCGCAGAGAACTTTCGCGGGTGGCATGCGTAGGCACTCCCCTGCCTACTCAAAAAAAAGGAGAGCACGCATAGTCCTACCCGAATCTCACTCCAGTCATCGTCATATTTGACGGTCACCGTAGCCTAGTTGGTAGTGCTCCTGCCTACGAAGCTGGTGGTCCTGGGTTCGTATCCCGGTAAGTGCAAATATTTGTGTGATGAGCACGAATATGTGTTTCTGAGTCATGGATGTTTTCTATGTATATAAGTATTTATTTATCTATATAAGTCTATCGTCGCCTGGTACCCAGAGTACAAGCTTTGCTTAGTTTGGGGCTAGGATGTTTGTGTGACATTGTCCCTGGATATTATTATATTATTAAAAAAAAATTCAGCAGGTATTCCGGAATTTCGGAATTTAGCATATTTCTCATGCTCATTTTCGCACATATCGTATTATACCAAAATGGAACATTTGACCGGGTCATAATAAAATGCGTCTTCATTGCGTTAAGTAAAGGGCATTGGACACGCTAAATGCGTACAAAACACATTTTTCACAATATAAACAATAAATAATTTGGGTAATAGATTTGCACAACATTTGATAATTTTCGAATTTTTATAAAACAATAAATTAGGCTGCACTTTTCTATCAAGTAGGTTATTTCATAACAAATTGTAATGTAAATTGTATCTACATATATAAGTCTATAGGACTTAACGTAGAGCGCCTACCCCGGATTGGTAGATGGTGCAGGTTCGAGACCCGCCGGACGATAAAATTTCTGATTTCCCATTTTGAGATTAGATAAACGCTTTGCATTGCGAATAATGCTATAAAATTAAAATGTAATAATTTTAAAAATAATTTATAGGGCAGGACTAAAATTTTCTATATAGGTATATCTAAACTGAATAAAAGTCATGGAATTCCCTCACAACAATTTTCTATTGTTTATATTTCAAGTAATATTGCCGAATTCCTTAACCGCTGCTTTCATTAATCAGTAAGTTGTAGTTATCGCTAAGGGGATGATAAAATTGTTATTCGAACCCAAAATAAATGACCTATCGTATCGAAAGTTAAAAGATAATTTCTAAAGTTAATAACCAATAATAAGACGTTGGCCTGCTGACATTCAGATAAGGACAATAAGTAAACTGTCAATTCATCAACCATAACCATTTAAACATCTTGGGACATCTAACACACTGATATCTGGAGACACTTAATGAAAATTTTCGTTCTCATGAGATTATGGAACGAATGGAACCGTAGTACGCGAAATTGGAACCGAAACTTTGTTTTTCGTAGTATTAGAATAGGATCCATAATCCAATACTAGGCGTAGTATATATTATGGTAACTAGACAACTAATAAACATACTTATATATTTCTAAAAACATGTTATGAATAAATTACATCCAGTTACAGACTAAATAATCATGTTCACAACACAAAGATTCGTCCTAGATTGGGATCGAACCCACGCTCTGACTTGGCAGGCAGGGTCACATGGTAAGTACATAAATTGCTTCCGTTCTCGTGGACGATTTATAATTTATTTAAAAAATCCATGAATATTATCAAATTTCTTATTTTAACGCATACATACTCATAGTATTTATCAACATTAAACTATAAAAATAACACAGGTTTATCCTTTTTATATTAAGTTATAAAAGGCATAATTCTTTTTATTTGTGCATAAATCCAAAATATGTATAGTTCCTCAAATGTTTACACATTTTTACAAGAATTATTCATTTAAAATGTCAGTAAACATTTTTATGACATTTATTTACAATTAATAAATACTTATTTATTTAAGTTAGGTATTATAAATGAGAAGCCTACGTACATGGCGTCAACAATATCCTTCGCATTCCAAATTAATCATTTATTAACTTTGTTTTGTACACCAGTGACAGATTTATTATACAAAATGATAAATAATGAAAATTACTGAATTGATAGCCTTATAACTAATATTATAACAAAGTATATTCAAAACAACAAATTATAGTGACCCCGATTACTTTTTGCAATAAAATTTTACAACATGCTTCAGTAAGATTACTATCTTTAATCATTATTAAAACCCAACTGGCTCTCTTCGCACACCGCTCTGTATTTCTTCAGCAAGAGCCTAAAAATCATCCGCAACCAATTCCAGATTTCCACCACTAGGAGGGAGTTGTACAAAAACTACCGATAATCTATGCCCCTGCCATGCATCCCCACAGTAGTAATCGGCAAGAGTCGAGGTTTGACCCGCCCAAAAGGGGTGCCCTCCGGCGCGGAATATATAGTTTTATTTTCTAGGCGGCTTGAACCCAAGCTTAACTCTGCTGTGCCTTCTAGGCTAACTGCAAAAGTCATGTTAAAAAAAAATCAAAGGCGGATCCTAACTGGCTATCGATCTGTATCTATTACTTCGCTAGAATAACTAAAACATCGAATAATTAAAGACAACCGCGTTAGATTATCACATTGAAATATATATCCAAAATTTAAAAAAACTGGCCTCTCATGCTGTTCGTGTAACATTCGAAGCGTATCTTGTAGAATTTGCAATTCAATGTTCAATGTTAATTACTCGTTGAAATGTGTAGCGAATGTCGGTTTCATATCGCAGCGGTATTGACTTCATTGACACTTGCAAGCCTATTGTTAGAACGAAACTCTCCTTAATTAATAGTACTGCAAATTTGGTATAAAGGCGTAATGGTAATTTAATTTCAAGAATAATAACTAAATTAAATTACGTAATAAATTAAAAGACTCTACCGGCAATGAAAGACGAGCCGGTTGGTAAATGATAGCCTTTCACGCCGCAGTTCGTGGGTTCGATTGCCACCCATGACAGATATTTGTGTGCATGAACATGTCTGTTTGTCCTGGGTTTGGGTGTAATTATCTATATACCTATGTACATATTTAGAAAAGAAAAGTTGTATATGTATCAGTTATCTGGTGTTCAAAGCACAAGCTCTGATTACTTTAGGCTTTAGCAGGCTATTATTTTTATAAGTCTAATGAAAGCTGGCCCCTCATTCTACTGGTGTAACATTCAAAGTCTGTCTTGTAGAATTTGCAAGTCAATGTTCCATGTTAATTAATCATTGAAATATTTAGCAAATAGCAGTTACATATAGGCAGAGGTTTTGTCTTCATTAACATTTGCAAGACAATTGTTAAAACAAACCACTGCTTAACTAAATAGTATTGTAAAATTATAAGTGAATTTCAAGAATCGTAATTCCATTAAATTACATTGTAATTAAAATGTGGCTACCGGCTGTGAATTGTCTCCTTAATGATAGGTATTTGTATGTTTGTCCTGAGTCTGGGTGTAATTGTCTATATAAGTATATATTTACAAAAGAAAGGCAGTATATGTATTATATCGGTTATATGGTATCCATAGTACAGATACCAGTACATCCAGCTACCCCAATCTGTCAAATTTATTTTATAGATTTTCAACTTTATTACAAAAGCATTTCAATTGGGGAAATTTGACAGATTAGGGTAGCTTGATGTGCTGGCGTCTTAAGCTCTTCTTAGTTTGGGATTAGATGACCATGTCTAAATGATGTCCTAGGATATTATTATTATTATTATATACATACACACAAGGTTTTAGATATAAGTCTGGTAGATGCTGGCAACTCATTCTACTGGTACTTTTACCAGTCGAAACGTGTTTCTTTAAGAAATTGTTATTCAATTTTTCCTTGAAATGTGAAACAAATGTCAGTCATATCGCCAGTGGTATTAACTTCATTGCTACTTCCAAGCCTACTGTTAAAACAAACCACTGCTTAACCAATAGTATTGTAGGTATGCTATAAAACGCACGATGACAAGTGAATTTAAAGAAACGTAATTCCATTTAAATTACATGGTAATTAAAATGAGTGTACCGGCTAGAATGGTCTTCATAATGACGTATAAATGAACGTTAAGCCAGGTGAACATGCGCAGACACACGTGTTGTGTGGTCAGATTGGAGACGTCATAACATTGCAACAACCGGTATCAGGCATATATGGAGATGTTAAATACAGTATTTATCTTATGAAGAACTATTCAGCGTAAAACGTCATAATCTATATATAAATGGTTATCAAAAATTTTGACAGCAATGAAGAGAAAATATTGTAATGTCAATTGACGTTCAAACATGTAATTAAAGCCGTGAGAACACAAGGCGACCAAAATAATGAAAAAATAATAATGGGTAACAGTTACAAAGTATGTTATTAAAAGATAATTAATTTAATTATCTATGCTTAATTTTTATACCTCTATATCTATTTTACTTAAATATTTCAGTACAAGGTACTTCAACATATTTAACATACTACTTAATTAAAAACTGATTTAAAATTTAGTTTTTTACCTTAGGGGGTGCTGGCTCAGGAACGTCAGAATCCCACTCCGAGCTGAGGTCATCACTGGATGCCTCCGTGTAATCCTCGGTCCACGGCACTTCCAATAGGGACATTTTCATCTGGTCGTAGCCAGGAGACATGGTCTGCGGCCCATATCCTGGCGGCAATGGACTAGAAGCCCTACAGTCCTCACAGTTACATGGTTTGGGTCCAAAAGTCTCTTTACTTGGCGATGGATCTTTGACATCAGCTTTGGAATTTTTCCTGGTGTCCCGTTTTCGCGCACTTCTGGGAGATAACCTATTGTTGCACTGCGGTGGAATGTAGTACTTAGTAGGTTCTGAAGATCTCCTGCCAGTTCTCCCACTATCAGGAGTCTCTATTTTGACAGGTGTTAGTAGAGACATCTTTTTGGTAAGGGTCTGTCTTTCCCCGTCTGTCGGTCTGTCGTCAGAGTCCATGGTGTAACGAATGATGGGTATGGTAAAGGTGAACTGTTCCGTACACTCCGGCATTATTGTTATCACTCGAGCTGCCTCCCAGTGTTTGGTCGACAAGACAGCGACATTTTTAGGGAAGGTCACACTAGAGCACTGCGCACTGATATATTGTGAATACGGGCGGCATGCGCGCGGGCACAGCAAGCACTGCGCCTGCGACCCAGTAGGCTCCACGCGTTCGCGCGCTACACTAAACGAACGGTTCACGAACCACGCTCTACAAAATACTGTGTCGATTTACCAGATATGCGGGTGATAGCTATACCGCCCGTTTATTTAGAAACCACTGGTCTTTTTGTGTTTTGCGTGACTCCAATGCTAAATTGTTCTAATCGATATCTACTGCAATTTGTAATGTTATTTTATGACGTCAATCTTGATCTTAATTAATAAAGCCGCATGCCGGTTTCCTTTTGTAGATATAGTTTTAAGGTTTGGAGGTAGTGTTCATTATGGTTCGTGAGAAAACATTCCTAGTTAGGAGTTATTACAAGCAGTTGTACTTGTAGGTTATCGCTGTAGGTGTTTTCAAGTATTGTGTCATATCAGAATTTGTAACTTTATTTAATTGAATGAAGTTACTAATTTGTTTCAAAAGAGAAATTATTATTATATCAAGCATCTAGGAAAAGGCAACGTTTATGGCTAAATATTAATCCTTAAGTTTCGATTAATGGAAATAAACAGTGATAAGTGAAAAATACTATGGACGGACAAGGGTATCAAAAAGTTTTAAATTATTAAATTTTTGGTATGATTACTATTAATTGACACCATGACAATAACTCCACACAAAAATGTTTTCAAGTCAGACAATATCATAATTTAATTTAGGAATAATTAGCTAAGTAAACGTTTTAAGAAAACAACCAGACACTTTTTTAATGTTCTTTTTTATATCTGTACATCCTACTAACATTATAAATGCGATAGTTTGTGGGTATGGATAGGATATAAATGGATGTTTGATACCCCTTCACGCAAAAACTACCCACCGGATTTTGATGAAACTTTGTAGTAATATGTTGACGAATACATTCGATTAAAACATCAGCTATAATTAATAAAAATTTTATTTCAATGTTAAAATGTCATTCATTCCCAGCACCTTAATATAAAATGGATGAAGGAGAAGAATATAATAGAATAGTTTATTTGCAAGAAACATGTTTCTGATTGCGTATGTAACTACTAACAAATTATTTTAGTAGTGTTACCCTTAATCTTATAAGTATCTAGAACAATCTGGAGTATGACAAAAAATATATAAGGACTTTTTTTGGAAGTTGGTTTGTCGGAATAAGCTCTATCTAGAGCCTATTCTGATACCAAAAGATTTGATTACCGAAATGATTAAATTAGTCTTAATTTAGATATTGACATTATACTTATGTATTTGTTGACATTATAATTAAGGGTTTCCAACAGACTAGTCACCGCACTAGGCAAATAGCCTCCTGTATATAAAGTTAAACAACCAGGGGGGCTACCGGCTAAGTCGCCGAACATCGGGTTAGTCATTGGCGTTCAAATAAAGAAAGGTTAAAAATGACTTAATCAATCGTTAAATCGGCTTCCATGATCACATGTCCGGAATCGATTTCCGAACACGAAGCCAATTTAACGATTGATTAAGTCATTTTTAATCGTTATTTATTTGAACGACGATTACTATCCCAATGTTCGGCAACTTAGCCGGTAACTACCCCGGGAGGCTACCGCCTAGTTCGCGAACCATCGTTCAAATATCCATCATTCAAATAGATGAACATTAAAAATGAATAAATTTTTCGTTCAATGGCCAATACGAACGAATTTGAACATTGATGCTGAACCATTTATGACGTCACATGTGCTCATGGAAGCCGATTAAACAAAATATTTAGTCATTGAATCTTCATCTATTTGAACGCCAATCAAGATTATGGTGCTCGACAATTTATTTATTTATTTTATTTATTTGGTTCATCAACAACTTAACATTAACCTTTAATAATAACACAACCTTTTAACATCTAAATGTCTAGTTACTTATAGGTAAACACTACATTCAAAATTTTAATGAGCTACTTTTACATACATATTATTATTATACTATATTTTTATAATGTGCAACTTAACTAAGACCTTAAACAACTACTGGTAATTTTCTGAAACAAATTAGACGGTACGCCTCCAATTTGGACCACGAGCACAGTTTACCCGAAGCCTTGTATAAACTCAAGTTCTTGGGGAACAATCCCCGACGCTATTAAATCAATTAGCCTTCATACTACGTAATTAAGGCTAAGTGATAAAACGGACTTTTATTGGAGGACATTAATCTTCCGGGAATAAACCACAATTGATTATACCAAGAAAATGTAGAGGTCAAAATCGTCTTAAACTAAATATTTATTCTGGGGACACTTGTGTTTTCATCGATTCAATAAAAATAAAACTGTACTTTTGTTTTTTATTTAATCCAAACGCAGGCAATCACTAGGCGACATGCATACATGTGGTAGAAAATTAGACTAGAAGAGGGGATTGAACCAGCATCCTCTGCCAATCTCAGGTAGATATTCTACTGTTAAACTGCAAACGATACACACGGGCTGATAAGAATTCGTGCATTCCTTTGCTTATATCCTACGGAGGACGTAGGTGCACTGCATTATTTATATCAGAGGGTGACAAAGGAGCAAGTGGGTCACCTCATGGTGAGTGATCACCGCCGCGCGCCGCCCATGTACACTCACAAATCGACTCCTCTGGTCGCGGGTGCGTTACCAGCCTTTAAGAGTCAGCAAAAATTTTGCTAACCACATTTACCAACCACCTCAACAGGTCCGTCTAAATTAGCGGACACAAAGCACAGAACAACCATTTATGGGCCACTCAAATAGTTATTGCCACACGTGCAGTCATTAAATTTAAATAAATGTTTCGCTAATTCCACGTGCTTGCAAGAAAAAATTATCTCTATTTAAGCGACCTTTGAGACAAACGAACACGAGAGTGATAAGAGTCTCGGTTCTACCATTCCAGTTCAAAAGCATTTTATCAAAAAGCAATTATAATCGTAATTATCGAACGCTAACAAAATATTTATATAAATTAAAACTGAAATCACATGTAGACAACAATTGTGTCTATATTTAAATAACATATAATTGTTATGCCTGCAATACAATTTATATCAATTTTCTAGAAATTAATGAATTAATTGACATCTAAGAATAACTTTATCTATTTAGAGTTATTTTTATTGGCTTTATTTGTTTTCACTTTGTAATAATATCCTACTAACAATATAATCCTATTAAATGCGACAGTTTGTGCGGTTGTATCGAAGTTTGTTACTCGTTCACGCAAAAACTACAGAACGGATCTTGATGAAACTTTGTAGCAATGTAACTTATATATCCGAATAACCCATAGACTATAATTTATAAAGTTTTGCGCGGGTAAAACCATGGGGCATAGCTAGTATGAATAATATTGCTACGAATAATGTCAGATTTATTAAGAAATAATTGTCTTATGAGAAGCTTTCCACGAGAACTATAATAGTTACTATTTTGAACAATACTGTATAGTATTTGGACGAATATCGTAAGACTTTATTTAGACGAATATGTATTGATTCACTCATCTGATTTAACTTTAATATTAAGATCTTATTGAGCATAATAAAACACTCAGCTTTATATCAGAATGGTTTTCGGCAAATAATCTCTTGTTAAATGCAGGGAAAACTAAATGCATCAGGTTCTCATTGCCGAATGTGACTCAAATTGTACCAACAGTTGCACTTAATGCGAAAATATTAGATTTAGTCCCATCGACCGTATTTTTAGGATTGACACTTGATTCAAAATTGCAATGGGGTCCTCAGATTGAAAAGTTAGCAGGTAAATTAAGTTCGGCTTTCATAGCATTATGTCGTATGGCATTCTGCTGTGGGGTTCGGCGGCTGACATAGGTACTATTTTTGTATTGCAGAAAAGAGCAGTCAGAGCCATTTATGGTTTAGGCAGTCGCGATTCTTTGCGAAATTTGTTTAAAGAAATAAATATACTTACTGTGCCATCGGAATATATATATCAGAATATAATGTTTGTTAGAAAAAATATTCATAATTATAAAAAGAAAAGTGAACTGCATAATATAAATACTAGGAATAAAAACAAACTAGCCATGCCAGGCTTTAGAGTAAGCAAAACTAATAAATCATTTTTAGGAAATTGTATTAGGTTTTATAACAAGCTTCCTACTCAAATTACTGATCTGCCTGACACAAGTTTTAAAACACATATTAAACGTATACTTATGGCTAGGGGTTATTACACCACTAAAGAGTACATCGATGACAAAGACGTCTGGCTCTCACTTCCTACCTGCACATTGCTCGCTGGAGATCTTGTAGCCATATAGACATGACTGATCTGCTGTGTTACGTGAACTATCTGTAAATGATTGCTATCATATACTTAATTTAAAATTATTGACTCTGTCTCAAAATGAATAATGTTATTGTTTCGAAGTTTTTCTTTTGTATATAATCTAAAATAATAAGCATTCAGACAACCGATCGAGCATATATTGTGTTTGCCAACTAAATAATTACTCTAATTGGACCAAATCCCGTGTTCATGCCCGCTTGAGTATGTTTCGCCGGACCGTCTCAACTGGGTCGTGTTGAAACCGGTAGTAGATGAACCCACTGAGTTTGTTTCGCTGGGTCTTCTCAGTTGGCATTGGATCCGGTGGTAGCATTAAAGCGCGACCGTCGTTATTAACACAAGGTCCGTCATAATAATAATACCTTTAATATAGACAGAACCATTGACAATATGTAGTAAAAATATTAGACTTAAACTAGATAATTAAACATAATCTCTTGACAATAACTTGATACGAGCTAGCTAAATATCATTTCTGTAATAAAATAAATTTTATAATTGTTTTCATACAAGATGTACCTAAATATCTATGTTACTAGAAATAATATCTAATGTATACAACTATATTACTACAAACATGTTCTGACTATTTACAAGCGCTTTTTTAAAGTCTAGGTACGTGAATAAAAACCTTTTTTATTTTATTTTATTTATTTTATATTCTTCGTAATTTTTTGTGGAGAATTGTGAGTAGGTCCTATAAACACATAGTACATTATTTCAAGTATTCTTATTCTTTATTGCACACAGAAACAGACATATAAGTTAAAAGTTACAAAAAGAAAAGGCATGTTCATAGGCGAGCTTAATTCATTATTGAATTTTCTTCCAGCAACCATCAGGGCAGTGAGATTTTTAAAATTAAGGGTACAGGCAGTGTACAACAAAGTAGTATAATAATGTACCTTGTCGGGTAAAATTACGGGTTATTCATGTTCCTCTACAATATCAGTCAAGATATAAATGCATCTTCATCCAATTAATAAACAAGAATTAAAATTTAAAATGTATTATTTAAAAACTAATAACTATGGTGATTTTTCTTCTTCTGTCTTCAAATTCAACGTTCGACAGCCATGACAACTTACACTTGTCCGTTACCAACTCTTCCTTCGGTGACCTTACTAACTCCACACCTAATCACAATATTTACATAGGTAATAATGCTGAAGTGTATTCTGTAAGATAGATTTTCTTTCACAGTAGAGCTGTTCGAAGCGACGCTGTGCTCTACCTCAATAAAATATTGCTACCATCATCATCATCATCATCATCATATCAGCCGAAAGACATCCACTGCTGGACAAAGGCTCGCTATTCGCATCAGACCATCCGTCCATCTTGGAGGGGGCAGGCCGGTAGGGGCCGGCCGACTGCTATTAGATTTGTTCAAGAAAAACGCCTACTGTATGGCTATTAAATTATATAACCACTAGCTGTGCCCCGCGGTGTAATCCGCGTTAAATTTTATAAATTTTCTTTGCTATAAACCTCACCTGTGGTGACGGCGACAAATATCGGAATCAGAATATCATCACCCCATCTCATCCCGTGGGGGGCGTAGAAGTCGACCCGAGGGAATATATACCAGAGGATGGGCAGCAGCTTCCTTCTGATTACTATGACCATCTTACTGCGATCGCCAACCCGTCTGCCAAGCGTGGCGATTATGGCATATCCCCCCAAGACGATTCTTGAGGGAGGCTTGTCCAGCAGTGGACTTATTTAGCTGTAATGATGAAACCTCACGGAGCCCGATACCTTTCCAACGAATGCAAAACCGTGGAAATCGGTTCGTGCGTTCTGGAGTTATAGCGTCAGGAAGGAAAACCCGACTTAATTTCATATAGTAGAAGAAGACTAGCTGTGCCCCGCGGTGTTACCCGCGTTAAATTTTATAAATTTTCTTTGCTATAAACCTCACGGAGCCCGAGACCTTTCCAACGAATGCAAAACCGTGGAAATCGGTTCAGCGTTCTGGAGTTATAGCGTCAGGAAGGAAAACCCGACTTATTTTTATATAGTAGATGTGCCAAAAGACATTAAGAAATTGACATACAAACAATTTAGAAATAAACTATTTGACTTCCTTCTGAATAAAAATTATTATAATACTAGAGAATACTTAGAAGACAGGACATTTCAAATATAATATTAATAATGTAAATGTTTTATTGCTATGTGTTATTGTATTGTTACTAAATTTGCACGCCTTAAGCGGCAGAATGTGTTGGATTCTATATTGTACTAGCTGTGCCCGCGACTTCGTCCGCGTGTTAATTAGTTTATTTCGTTTTTTTTGGAAATTAAAAGACTTTTTCTGAAATAAAAGTAGCCTAAGTTACTCCTTATTACATCAGCTACCTGCCAATAAGCGTCCCGCCAAAATCGGTCCAGCCATTTCAGAGATTAGCCGGAACAAACAGACAGACAGACAGACAAAAATTGTAAAAAATGTATTTTGGTGTATGTACCGTATATATATTCATATTAATGTAGTAAAAACCGGTTATTTCAATATTACAAACAGACACTCCAATTTTATTTATTTGTATAGATGTATTACTACCTGCTATTGTAACCACATTCTAGCAAATAAATAAATGATTGATCCTCAAAAAATTTCAACTAATGTATTACTTCTAATAGTACTGTTATACTGTTGTACCAAAAAAAATGTTTTAAGAACACAGAACCGAGTTCAACTTTTATGTGATAGTAGCTGTGCCCCGCGGTTTTACCCGCGTTAAATTTTATAAAATACCACAGCTCCTTCCCCGTAGGTGATAGCGTGATAATATGTAGCCTATATGTTGACCCGACCTCTTAGTAATATTCATGCAAAATTTTAAGTAAATCCCTTTATGAGTTTAGCCCGGACATACATACAGACAAACAGACAAAAATTCTAAAAACTATTTTTGTCTTCGATATCGATTGTAGATCACGCCCCAAGTATCCTTTTAAAAAAATATTCAATGTACAGTTTTGACTTTCCTACGATTTTATTATATGTATAGATAGATGTTAACCGATTTGAACTCATTTCGAAATTAGAAAGCATAAAATATTTAATAAAAAATTAAGTCGGTTCTAAAACAATAGATAATTCGCGTGACATGATGCGTACAAGAAAACATACATTCGAAGAGATAACCTTTCGAATCGATTAGTTATCTGAATTATTAGGAATTTAAAAAAATATATATATATACATATATATATAATATTTTATTTCATGCAACGTAAATGTATGAATAACTGAAGACCACAAGGTAGGGAACCTTGTAATGTGGTTACACCAGGATATTGATCACATTCCATCGAGAATATAAAAGAAGTAAATAAAGCTATACAAAGTAAACAGTCTATGAATAACTGGAGATAACTACCTTGCAGTGCCAGTCCACCAGGATATTAATCACATTCCATCGAGTATACAAAAGGAGTAGATAAAGTTGTACAAACTTAGTAAACAGCCTATGAATAACTGAATACCGGTACCTTGCAATGTCAGTCCTCCAGGATGTTGATTACTTCCATCGAGATAATAAGAGAGTACATATAGTAAACGGGACGTTGGTGGAAACTTTTTAACGCTGGCAGTGTCTTTATTATATAGGCTGTAAGTTCGAATTGTACTCACATAAAATCTAGAATGAAATTGTCGGCGAATACCATCAGGCGTCCATTTTGCTTAAATGTCTTAATTTATTGCTTGGCCATAAAAAAGAGAATGTATTCTCCCGTCACCAGTCACCGACATTGACGTCATTGCACGCTGGTTAAACTCAAGTGTATATAATCTATGGTTAAAATGTTTAAAGAGGTGTCATCCATATTTTCTGACAAGACAAGGCAACACCTCTTTTAGTCGTTTTTTATTGTGTAGGCAATAAAGTCGGTTTTCATAATGTCAATGTATCTACAGATAAACGAAACAGTTCACTGTACGTATTCAAATGTAAAAGAATTATCGTGAATTTCGTTATGGTTCGGCTACTTCTGTCTTCGAGGCCAACATTACTGAAATAAAAACTAACTGCGTAATATGAATTGTGTTAGAATTTAAATAATAGCTTGGTGGTAAAATAATATAGCAGTTAACTGGCCTAATTATAACGAAGGTATCGCATAAGTGCAAATTTAACTTATGTATTGCTACATTACATAAATGAAGCTTACCAATAGGCATATGTACTTCCTGAACGATCTGAGCACGCTGCCACAAACAGTCTCTTGGTTTCTAACTCTCAGTATAATTACATAAATTGTATTGAGTGACAAACTAACTAGCTAAGGACTTATAATAGTTTCTCATATCACATAAGATAAGAGACAACATATTAAAAAAATTCAAAAGCAAAAGTAGACGAAAAATGCAAGCCCGGAGTTTCTTTGTCGCTTTTTTCTCCGGGTCGTCCACCTAGGTAGCTAGGGAAAGCCACAGTTTAGCTACGGTAGGTTCCTCGGCGGCGAGGATCTTGTTGGCCCCTGAGCACGTGATCGGTGATCCCGTGCAAGCGATCACACTCTCATGTAGAATTCCATCTTTTTACTTCAGCAGCCCCCTCAGCTGCGGCTCTAAGGGATTGGATATTAGTCGCTTAAATTAGGCTATTGGCCGAGAGCCTTCTGCGCTAGGCAACTGCGCATTGTCTTCATATTTTGATCAAAAATATAACGGAACTAAATTGAAAAATAGTTTATTGTTTATGGCTTTTTTGTACTTAGTGCTAGTTTTTAATTAATGTATTGTTATTAACTTAAGGTTATCTTTAAGTGTTGCAGCACTATTATTTTTAAGTATATATGTGTCCTGTCCTAAAAACTGCATGAGTACTTGTAACGTTGACGATCCTTAAATAATAGCACTTAATGTCATAATCACTTTAATTTAATAATAGTAACTTGTTAATTCTTATTTATATAAGGATTTTAAAAAAATGCGATAAAACCGACCGCACGGACGGACTAATTCATTTTTTTTTACTTTAATATCGTATTCGACTATGCTTATGTGCAATACATAAACATCGTCGAATACAATGGTATTGTGAGCTTGACAAATATAAGTAAATGTTAATTCCCTAGTGCTGAATAGGTATTTCTATCCACTGATACATACTCTGGGGACAATGTCACACAGATCATCCTAGCCCCAAACTAAACAAAGCTTGTACTATGGGTACCAGGTGACGATATACATACTTATATATATAGATAAATACTTATATACATAGAAAACATCCATGACTCAGAAACAAATATTCGTGCTCATCACACAAATATTTGCACTTACCGGGATTCGAACCCAGGACTACCAGCATCGTAGGCAGGAGCACTACCAACTAGGCTACGGTGACCGTCAAATCTATGATAGAACTTTATTTTATTAACTTTTTATTACCACACCTTCCCATTGTTTACGATGACAAAATCATATAAATCACAATCGCATCTTAGTGCTAAAATGATAAGATCAAATTCCAAATGTACATATATTTTTATATAAAATTATAATAAACAAAGATACGATATAAATCGCACACACATGCGATGTACTTGTCAGGTAACAAAAAGAAAACCATTAATTAGAAAAATAAATATATGAAAAAGCAAACTACTCCAACCAGTTCAAAAACCGAACGTACAGATTGTACCGAACGCACATTCAGCTAACCCAATCTGCCAAATTTGTTTTATAGATTTTCAACTTTATCACATGAATATAAGGTTCACTTTCAATTGGGGAATTTTGAGAGATTGGGGTAACTTGATGTGCTGGTCTATACAATCTAAAATACATTTTCATCATCGTCATGTCGCATATCGGCCGAAAGAGTGGATGTCTTACTGCGCAAAGGCATCATCTTTGATGGAGCAAGGATCCGGCAGGACTAGTCCTTGTGGTCAAGATATTACACATAAGATATGTGTCAAGTACACAAATATCTCAATATTTACTCATAAAACAATATTATTTAAATTATTTTATTTTCTTTGGATGACCAGCAGATTTTGCCCACGTCACAATGTACAAATTATAGCCTTTGTGTTGTTTGGATATATATAAGCTATATTACTACAAAGTTCATCAAACTCCGTTCGTAGTTTTTGCGTGTAAGAGTAACAAGAAACACAAGTAAAACAAGTAACAAGATAGAGTAAACAATAATAATATCCAGGGACATTATTCACACACGGCCATCTGATCCCAAACTAAGCAGAGCTTTTACTATGGAAACCAGATAACTGATATGCTACATATACTACTTTTCTTTTGTAAATAAATACTTATACAGATAATTACACTCAGACTGAGTTCAACGGGGCAGACAAACAAACATGTTCATGCACACAAAATCTGTCCTGGGTACCCATCAAACCCACGACCTGCGACGTGAAAGGCAAGCATCTACCAATCACGCCGACCGGCCGCCAGCATCCATACATCTATACATCCATACTCACAAACTATCGCATTTATAATTTTAGTACGATATGATAGAGTCATTAATAGGTCTCTACAAATAAACTACACTATATTAAACTATTATTAAAGGGCCTATTAAATTGATAGTTTAATTATTCCTAAGACTACTAAAAAAAAAGAAGAATTAAATGGAGAAAAGAAAGAAATATTCAATACAGTTCCAAATCTATGACCCGTATGTATAAAATCCTCTCGATCCACCATCAGATGAGCGACTTCACGTCTGGGCGTAGATAGTAACGTAGAACTCTATTGGCACAGAAAGTCCTTATAAGCGAACTTTTTTTATGAGTCTTGAACCTTCGCTCCCAATCACTAGTATTCCTATGAAAGCGTCTTAAACCTCCTCCCGACCTATAATGTCGTAACATTAAACAACGCGATAAAAAAGACTTTATTTTCAATTCATTATTTGATTTTACCATACTACATACAACATAAACGTAATCTATCAGGCAACTTAAGTTCTGCAGCATATGTATGCAGTTAAAACTATTAGACAGCTAAAGTTGACACAGCCCATTTTAACCATCGTAGCGAATAAGAATATATATATGTAGTAACTTAGCATCGTTCGATATAAAATTAAATACTTACTGCCTTTTTACATTAGGTATAGGAATTTTATATGACTGGAGTTTTACAAAAACCTTCATATATTGCAATTGTGGTTAATTTACGATGGGTTCAGTCTACGAAATATACTAAAACGCCAATATTCAATTGTTTGTGGTTATGCTAAGTATGATTATAATTAATTGATTTTACAAACGCATTTAAAACACAAATCACACACACAAATTGATTAAATCCTCGTGTCCCGGATTTACCCTCAGAATTTTGACCGAAGCAAAAAGTTATTAGTCCGGGCTCCCCCCACACTTCTGGTGATTAGTATTTTACATAATTGAACCGTTAACCTATTATAATGTTATACTATTATTCTATTTTTTTGACGGTACGTTCGGCGTGTTTGGTCGTGACTTCGTTTCCCACCCAGGACAGATATTTTGTGGCATGAACATGTCTATTTATCCTGAGTCGGGGTTTAATTATCTATGTGTATTTACAAAATGAAAGTAGTATATCAGTTATCGGGTTTCCATAGTAAAAGCTCTGCTTAGTTTGAGATCAGATGGTCGTGTGTGAATAATATCCAGAATTTAAAATATTTTATGCATATTAAGTTAAATAGTCTTACGTGGAAAATGTTAAATAGCCCTAAGTTTTTCTTATTTTATACTACCTTAAATAATTGACACTGTAATTTTCGTAAATAAAATAAAAAAAATGAAAAAAAATATGTAAAAGTACTTCCCCAGTTGAACTGCTCATAGAATTGTAGAGTAAATGTTACGGACGCGGTACCATTTAAGCTCCAGTATTATTTAAGAAATCTGGAGTTTAAGGTAAGGAATTTAAGGTATATAATCTATAATAATTTTTTATTATTCGATATATCCTACTAATATTATAAAGGCAAAAGTTTGTGAATGTGTGAGTGGGTATGTTTGTTACTTCTTCACGTCTAAACGGCTGGAGCCATTTCAATAAAATGTGGTATGGAGTTAGCTGACACCCTGGATTACCACATAGGCTATAATATATAAAGTTTAATGCGGGTAAAACCGCAGGGCACAGCTAGTAACTTAATATATTTATTACGTTTACAGTTACAGAGATAGAGATAAATAATCACTAAATACAGAATGTGCCAAAGTATTTCTCCGAATTCAGGCTTTGGGAAAAAGTATCCTGAAGGCTGGTAGCATTACCAAACTAGAACCCTCCTGAGGCACAGCTCCTAGCCCTCTTGGGGATGGCACATAAAGGGCGTACCAAAGCAGCACACCCGCGTGCCTGAGGTTCCCGGCAGGTTAGGTTTAGTCGGTGCCAGTCCGATATACCCCGCCGCAAGCTAAGCGAAACTTTTTTGCACTTACAAGGATATCGACGGCAACCTGGGGCCTCTCTTTTAATACTCTTAAAATCATTTACGGGGCAACCTATCTTGGGTGTATATGCTACGGCTCGCCTGTGTGGGCTGATAGGGCTACCATCGGAGCTGCTCGCCGTAAATTACTACAAAGCCAGAGGTTGGCGTTGATATTTCTGTGTAAAGCCTATAGAACAGTGAGCACAGAGGCCCTACCTGTCCTATCGGGTGTACTACCGGTTGATCTTGAAGTTCAAAGACGAGCAGCAATGAATTATTCTACGTGCGATAATTTAGAAAATGATTTCTTATCATTACACGACCGTGCGAAAATAACCAGGCTATTTATGCCAATAGCTGACTTAAATAATGAACTACTAAATGAATGGCAATGTAGATGGAATACGTCAACCAAGGGTCGCCATCTGCACCAGTTCTTTCCGGACGTACGCGAACGGTTAAATAAAACTTGGCTAATCATAGACCATTGTGTTGCACAATTTCTTACCGGACACGGCAATTTTAAAAGTAAATTGTATATTTTCAAATTAGTATCTTCACCAATCTGTCTGTGCTCAACATCCAGTAACGAATATGAACAAACTGCTCACCACATCCTGTGGGAGTGTGATCTCTGGCAAAATCAGCGTGATATTATGTTAAACAGCTTGCAACCAATATCTGGAGTAGTTTATTATACGGATCTTGTAGCAACAAGGAACAACTTCCGTGCGTTTAAGCGTTTTTGCCATACCTACTATTGGAATCAAATATAACAGCTCACTTAGGACCCTTAAATTGATCCTCGGTGCTTTTGCAGCTGGCTTCTCTAGTTGCAAATCTCTCATTTTATGAGGCTATAGCCTCTTTACATCATTCTGTCTCCCGCTTTGCTATGGAGGGAAGTGGAACTATTCATTTTCTAACTCCTCCTTTTTTCTGTTTCTGATTAAATTCGTTGCGGGATCCAAGACAGTTAAAGCGATTCCCCGGGACATGCCTGAGCTTCACCGCTCAGTGTCATTTCATTGTGTGCCACTGTTGATCCTGGCTTACAGGAGTTGCAGTGGTGGGTAAGAGGGAGGGACTAGTCCCGTTAAAAAAAAAAAAAAAAATAATACTCCTCCGCAGACACTTTTTGCGGATGGCATACAAAGCCATGGCACCTGCGTTAATAAAAACAAAACAGCGAATGCTTTGCTCTACCACACATGTTGAAACATTTATGTGCCTTTCTGAGAATTTTCGCTCACTTATTTAATAAATTCCAGTATTTTATTAGTGATACCTACAAAAATGCAAATTATTAGCGAAGCTTCTTAGAAAAAAGAATAACTTATTTTTGCCGGCGCCGGCGCCTCATCCGTCATTTACCGTAATCTCTAAATATTTTTTTATAATTTATACCTACCCAATACTTCTGCTAGATTTTGCTTACTAATCTGATTTAATCTAGAAGAGGCTAATGTTATCTTCACTCAGTAGGTACTTATACTAAATGTAAACATATGATCTTTTATAAACGGTACGTTATGTTCTATGCATCTCATTTTTTTGCTTTGTGTGTTGACTAGGAATGTACAGACGCCAGCACATCCAGCTTCCCCAATCTGTCAAATTTGTTTTATAGATTTTCAACTTTATCACAAAATTATAAGGTTCACTTTCAATTGGGGAAATTTGACTGATTGGGGTAGCTTGTGTGCTGGCGTCTGTACATCCACCTAACGGAATAAATTCAAGATAAAATACTATGGTCTTCGGTGGGAGTAATCTCGCCAAAGCTGAAGGTACGGGATGGAGCATCGGTTGGCGTGAGTGATGTGACGGCCAGGGTGACCGCTTACCAACAAGTGGGTTTATAAGTAGTGCTTACTTAAGAGTTAAAACGGGGTTTACCACCAAAATGGTTTGGATGGTGGGTGACAGAGTGACAGCATTGTTTGGACGCTGAAACAAGCCTCCATACGATTCTTTGACTGTAATTCCAATGCTTGATGCGGTGGTGATTTTATTGAGAATATACCATAGGGTGTCCAAAGGATGATGTATGAACCGATTTTGAAACGTTTGTATCGGCATAGAAGCCTAGCAGCGCTGTGAGAAAACACCGGGCTAGCGTACGTCATAATGGGTCGAATACACGTTGTGTAAATTCTCAGTTAGTTGCCAAGGGATACTTTACTGCGTGTATTCAGGTGGCATAGAAATCGATTATTCGCTAATGCAGCTTTGTTACGCACGAACCGCAATGCTCGCTGAAGTTCAGTGTACGTTCAATGATTTTACTATCTAGGTAGTAAGGGTGGTTTTTGAACTACAAGTGCATTCACTGATATGAAGTTGCATTAATACCGAGTCCATTTTTAATAAATCATATAAAGTGGCTTTGTTTCTAACAAAACCAGCGATGATGAGAGCTGATATCATTGTAGTCATGCAATAAAGCAATGAAAATATCCCCATTCCCAGACGATTAAACTATTAACCTATTGTTCATAATAAGTAGATAATTGTGAGGTATATTTAATATCTTGAATGCTAATGTGCTGTTCCTAATAGCAGTAATACTTGACATGTTGGCAAAGGCAAGTTCTCTTAAGAAATACTAGCTGTGAGCGCATGAACACTGATAAAACTACTAAGAGCTGGGCAGACCGGCTTTTCAGGCGGCCGGTTTACGCAAGTTATAGCTAAGATTAGTCAGAACTCTCTGACTAAAGGCAAGCATCCGCCAGTGTTTGAGCTCTACACTCAAAGACTGTGATTAAGAGTTTCAACAAAAAATATTTTTTTGTTAAAATTCAAGAATACAAATTCAAAACATGCATAGGAACACGGATTCTCATCGAACACTACAAGCTGAATAAGCACATATTCTATCTAAAATTGTTACTGCACATACTGATCTCGTGCGGACCGCTATCTAGTCCGTTGCAAAAGTATCTATTTGGGACATTATATCATGCAACCGAAAGAGATATAAACGCTCACTGCGCAATCCATCTGGAAGTTTATTAAAGCTATAGGATTAAGCGAAAACTTTTAACAAACTCAAGGGGTTTTGCTACAATAATAGATCAGAAATGGTCGATGTAGCGTGATAGCACCAAGGCATAGCCCCAAACTAAAATACAAATAATAGAAAATTCAATAAAATCGTCTAAAAATGTACCTGATTAATCAACTTATATTAAATGACAGAATTTTAAGAGAAAGACTAGAATCATAACTCATTTTGTGAGCATTATCAATAAAAACTGGTCAAAGTTCAAATCAACATTTCAAAATTCTTCAAATATTAGTAGCCGATATGATCATCACTTTCACTATGTATGATGTCGTAAATAATATTTCCAATTCATGAATAGAATAGAAATACATTCAAATAAATAATTTTAAATTCAAATATTAAATGTGTCAGGTCTACGAACATGATAACACCCAACACGAAAGGTAAATTAAAAATAAATACCAGTGAACTTGAGAACTTCCTCCTTTGGAAGACGGTTATAAAGAAAATAGTTAAAATTCTAATATGTTACAATAAGTGCGATAGTTTTTTTTTTTTGGAAGCATGTAGGTTCCTAACTAGCCTAACTTGGTTTGCGGAAGGGATTGACTTGAAGAAAATTACGCTGAGGTCTTCTCCGCATCTCGAAGTATTCTGTATTGCCTTGAAGAAAGTGCCCCGCATTTTCTTCAAGGCCCCGATACAGTGCTCCGACCTGATACGGAGTCCTCATAAGAAAAAGCTTTATGCCCTTTTCATCTCTCTTCCTAATCCCCCTCTCCTCCTACTTTTTTGTCCCTGTCTGGTTCTCTCCGTCTTTATGTTTCTTTCTATTTTATAATATACTAGTGAGTGTGTTTGTGCGAGTATCGAATTTCAAGTAGACGAGCATTGTGTGCGGTTGGTTGTATTACTTTAAAAGTGACCGCGTCGTAATTTTAATAAAACGTATATATTATTCGCTTTTGTTTTAAATAATACTTGAAGAACTTTGTTATTCTTGGGGATCCCCAGACGGTTACAATATTTATTTTTAAATTTTTAGCGTTACTAAATCATTTAAGTGAGGGTGATCATGAAAAAAAAAAAAAAAAAAAACTTGTGCCCACCCATAAAAACAAGTGCTTTTAGTTACTTCTATCAAATAATTTAGCTATCTATCTATTTAATATTAAGTACATTTAAAATTCCGTAAAACTATATAACATGAATATAATACGCTGGAAGCCGTTGGATGCAGGCAGCTCAAACGACAATTGTGTAGATATTTGGAGGAGGCCTTCGTCGGGCTGTGGACATCTTTCGGCTGGTATGATAATGATGAGGTTAAAAGAACACTACCTTTCCTCTTTGTCTTCGATACATGTATTTTATGTAGTTTAATATTTTAAATTATGTATGCATATGCATAAATGCATGTATGCATATGCGAAAAAATACACATATGCATATGTGCATTTTTTCGTATGTATGTATATCATCCAACACACTCATATCTTCCTATCTTACAAAATCTGTTCGCAGGTCTACTGGAAGAGATGTCTTTAGAAATAAGTAGTACCTTTGTGCGATGTCTTTTCTTGTATTTTATTCATTATTTCTTTTATACTTTTAGTGTGTACATACATTTGAAAAAAATAAAATGGAAACAATAAAATTCTTCGACATTCGTATGTTTAAATTTTCCTTGCAAACAATAAAAACGGATTCCGGTATCCTATTGGATTTTTATTCGGTATTATTTAAACTTCGGCGCTATTTATGCGCATACACAATAAAACATTGTACCTTCATAATACGCATATTGTAATGCTAAATAAATAAAAGACGGTGGGTCAAAACCATGACCTACTACATTATGTTGCGTTTGTGAATAAATAACCTATATTACGTCAATTATCATTACGATACTTATTACGTAAACGCAATTCTGTGTCAGAAACTTTTACAATGTAAGTAGTACTTTTTGAACTTCATGAAAATATACATCAAGCTTTAGGTGATATGTAAATTTTACGTTTCGTTCGAATTGAAGTACTTTTTAAAGCTAAAAATAAATTAGCCGTGTGATTTCCGGCCGAGAAAGAATAACTGGGCCGCCTCATACCCTTCCGTTTGTGTCGTAAAAGACGACTAAGGGATACACCAGGTAGTCGGACAGCAGCGCCTCCTGTGTACTACGAGTATCTACCACCTAACTGCGGTCGCCAACTCGCATGCCAAGCGAGGTGACTACGGCAAATGCCTCCAAATGGCAACGTTATAGAAACGTGTGGTGGAGGTACAAAGTCCAGCAGCGATATCAAATATTGAAAAGAAAATTTTCCGGATCGACAACACACAATTGATGCTCCGAGCGTTGCGATCATATATATGCTACAGAAAACATTAAAAATTACGGGGTCATCTGCTAATTTCGTAATTTGATTGTCCCGATGAGCAGAAAAGATATCGAAGGCAGTTCACACCATCCCCCTAGCTTTATGTTCTCCAAAGTTAAACACAAAAATTTTTCGCAACCAAAGCATGCGTTTAAATCGTGTATTGTATTCGATTTAGGCACTTATGAATTAAGCCTCAATGAGCTTCACGGAAAGTTTGACTATGCGCATGTTTAGGGAGAATAAACATAAAAAAAAACGAAAATTTTATTTCTACCACCCGATCCAGAAAGGTGGTACATCCCAATCAAAACCCATAGACTGGTTAATAAACAATAAAAAGTAAGAATGCCTGTTATGTGTGGAACCTCTATGAGATCATTTGATCTTAGGCTTAGTACGAGTCTACACAAAATGAAACGTGCAATCGAATGATGGAGGAATTAATGAAGCGTTATAATTGGCGCAACGCATGACTGCATCAAAGCATCAACTAATCACAGTGCTGCGTTTCTTTCGAGAGTTTGATTTCATTACATCTGACAATCGTTTATGATAAACTCATGATGATATTATAGTACAATTGATAATGAACAAGGAAAGAATAGTATTTTTTAAAGACATTGCCTTCACTTTAGAATTCAATCGCTGTGTCGCGGGGTACTTTACAAACACATAATTGACGCACACAAAGTACATCCAGACTCAGAACAACTATTTATGGATCACACAAATAGATGTCCTGCGCGGGATTCGACACAAAGCGGCGAGGTGACTGCCTTAGCCGCTGCGCCACACATAAAAACCATATCATCGCTAGAATCTAGCCAGGATCCTTGACCTGTATTGAAACTTTGAACACTAAGGTGATTCTAATGACACTAACGTCCGGCTTAGTTGGTTGACATTACGGGAAGCTGAAATGACTGACCAAAACAGATTTTTAATGCTTAGTGAATAATATACACAATGAGGGGATTTCTCTCGTGATTATGGGGATTTTGAGGGTAAATATCTGACTTTGAGCTAGAGTACATTCACACTGGACGTACTAATGTACCATGAACATAATTGCACGGTACTTAACTTTTATAAGTATTTGAGGTAATTCATCCAAAACGATTTCAATACGGCAGTATGGCACACCGCGCTTGGTTTTTACCATTTTGATAAGTAACAATGATTTAATGAATCATCATATAATATGACAATAATTATTGTTTTTGAAGAATTGCCTAGCTGAAGTGGCAGTGGGCAGGGCACATAGGCACCTTGATCCGACGGCCGCTAAAGCAGAATCGATCTCGAGTGGCGACCATGAACTTGAAGACGCAGCGGGGGCAGGCCCCCTACAAGATGGACTGATGACCTTGTGAGGGATTGCTGGGAGCTGCTGGATGCGGGTAGCGTGAGACCGGCAATTGTGGAAATCTTTGGGGGAGGCCTTTGTGCAGCGGTGGGCGTTTTCTGCTGATATGGTGATGATGATGAATAATTATTGTTTAAATGTTGTTTAAAAAAGCAACGCCCGCACTAGACGAAAGAATATCTGTGTCGCGGAAGATTTAGGTTAACTGTATATGGGTCAAACAAGTACTAGTCCTGTGCAGGAATCGAAACCGAAATACAAGTATGCGCTGACATAGTAGTATGACGAACATCTTAACCATTGCACCATACCTCCAGTTACCCACACTCATTTATCTTCTTTCGAATATTTATGTAATACGAATTGTAAACCTGGCCTGTGTGAATGGGACAACCGGAAGGGGAAGACCACGTCAAACATTCTCTGACCAAATTGGAGATGTTCTCAAGAAAGGGCAGGTCAGAAGTACCCTAAACCGGCGAACATGTATGAAGAATATAATGACAGTAATCGAGGCAAAAGAAGTATGCAAAGATCGTGACAAATGGAAATCGGTTGTCTCTGCCTACCCCTCTGGGCAACAGGCGTGAGTCTATGTATGTATGTACGGATTGTAAATGTTATACCTGCAATTCAAAATGTTTTCTAAGCAATTTATATTACTACGATGTTAGCGTGTACGGGAGAGTATTCCGTGTAACTACAAACGTTTTGTTGGAAAATGAAAGTCAATAATGTGCAGTTTGGTTTTTCCATAAATATCGCATGTTCATTTCTTTGGTACACTGCAAATCTCTTTACATACCAGTTTCTTTGCTTTTCTATGTGATGCTTAGAACTTAAGATTTTGACAAGTTTTTTGATAGTTTTCCTTCTTCTTTACGTATGCGTAACGAGAACGTTACGAAAAATGTGATCGAGCGGAGTGATCGGAAGTTGAGAGGGAGACATAAGGTAGTGAAGATAGAAAAATAGTCAGTTACTTTTCTTAAACTTATTACTGTAGCGACAAGAGAGAAAGGTGCAAGCACACATTATCTTTCTCTTTCCCTCTCATAGCGAGTTACGTTTGAAGTTTTAATTTTGAAGTTCTAAAGCACACTCGTGTTTTTTTTTGTATTACATAAGAATATGTATTATATAAGAATTAAATAGTAATACGAATATTTGTAGTAGTACAGTAATAATTGATGAACTTCATTATCAAATATGTTACAGTATTACAAACTTTAAATTTCAATGAAAATTTTTTTTAAGACGTCGTCGGGCAATTAGGTAATCTAATCCCTGTGTCGCGGGATCTTTACAAACATATAATAGACGGACACAAATTACATCCAGACTCAGAACAACTATTTATGGGTCACACAAATAGTTCTCCGGTGGGGGTACCAAACCCGGGACACGGAGCGGCAAGGCGACTGTCTTAGCCACATGTAGGCTCATATTAGGTGACTAAAAACGCAGAATAACAAGTTTCCAACCAATTGAACCTAATTGTTACCATTTAAAGTCAAGACATGACCTGGATATTGGCGTTTGTCCTTCTTTTTGACCTAAGCCTTGACTTTATTTTGACGGTCTTAGAATTTGAACCATCACGGTATATACTTATCTACTAATGCTACATGCAGTCTGCATCAATAGTGGGACATGTTTACGTAAATTCTTCCTTGTTGATTGGAATCGATTCTTTTAACCACAGGCACTAGTCAATCATCCGTACAGATAAGTTGGCGTCTAAAAATCATATTTATTCTTTAAATGGTTCCGAGTTCTTTAGTTTAGTTTCTTTCTTTACATTTAAAAGAGAAAACATCTTCTATTCTAAGCATTGACTCTATATTTTATAGGTATAGGATCCCACCGGAGCTGCACACTTGCGTTTCCTCGGTTCCCCCCAATCAGGCGCCAAGTGAAGTCCACGTCAGGTTAGGTTTAGTCGGTGCGAGTCCGACATACCCACTCGCAGACACTTTTTGCGGGTGGCATGCGTAGGTATTCCCCCTGCCTTACCAAAAAAAAAGGTAAAGGATCCAATCCTACTTCCTCCTAATATTATAAATGTAAAGTTTGTGAATATGGATGTACATAAGTTTGTTACTCTTTCACGCAAAAAATTCTCTACAGATTTTATTTATTTATTTATTTTTGGCTTACCAACAGTAACTTATACTAATACATAAGAGAGAGTCGGTACACCGAACACATTCCAGTATCTTTATCTCTTATAGGCAAGCACCACATGCTCAATATAACCTACGTGGGGTACAATTATTAATTAAACTAAAATAACTAAACTAAATAACTAAAATTATTAAACTAAATACCAACCTACAATAAATTAAGAAAACAAAAAAAAACATTTTGCGGCAATAATGAACAATGTCAGAATAATTAAATGAAATATAAATATAAAAATAAAATTTTGAAGAAACTTTGTAGTAATATAGCCTACTAATATTATAAATGCGAAAGTTCCTCAGTATGGATGTATGGATGTTTGTAATCTTTTTACGCAAAAACCTACGCAATGGTATTTGCAAAAACTTTGTAGTTTGACTACCCATGTGGCGCAGCGGCTTAGACAGTCGCCTCGCCGCTTCGTGTCGTGGGTTCGAGTCCCGCGCCGGACAACTATTTATGTGACCCATAAATAAGTGTTCTGAGTCTAGATGTAATTTGTGTCCGTCTATGAAATGTTTGTAAAGAACCCAGCGACACAGGGATTAGATTCCCTAATGCGGGCGTTATCTTTTAAAACAAAAAACGTTATATTACTTATATATCCGAATAATACATATAGGCTCTAATTTATAAAGGTGTACGCGGGTGAAATCGCAACAACTAGTAGGCAATAATAGTTTTACTGAATCTGAAAACTTCGGAATTAATTGCAGTCACAACTACGTATATAAGTATTGTTGTATATTGTATAGATCAGCGCAAGAAAAGTCCACACTTACGTGATTAAATTTACATTTCAAAGGCACAACTTCTAATCTGAGCTGTAACTCAATATTTTTATGGGTATGGGGACAAGTTATAGTTCGCAGAAGGAATGTGTCGCGCGCCATATATAACTTCATGAGTATTCATTGTCACGACTGTTCCTGATGATATTTGCCGATAAAGACACGTGATGCAAGGAAAAATGGCCAGATTTATATTCTAACCATTAAAATAGTCGTAAAACATGAATCTTGAAAAAATAATGACATAGCTAGATGCTCTCACCGGTCCGTGTGTGATCGACGAGGTTAAGCAACTAGGCTCGCGGTCAATACATGGATGGGTAACCGCCAAAGTGGTTTAAATTCTGAGCGTCTCCGTGCTACCGTGGGCACACTAAGCTGTCGGTCCCGGTTGTTGTCATTAAACAACTCTCGTTAAGTCATATCAGAGGCCTACTGGGCGGCTTGAACAACTCTGATACTAGGGTAACCACTGCCCATACGATAAGTAAGAAATAACATGACATTACATGTGAGTAATGACATTTGAACATCTCGACGATGTACGATATAATGAAGTCTTGGGTTCAGTTTGACTCAGTCCAAAATGTTACTGGAACTTTTCTATTAAATATTAGCAGCCCGAAGTCAAGAAGGTGGGTGTATTACACCACCACCTCAGAGTACACGTAAAGCTGCCGGTCCTCCGCCTGATCTTATGCAAGCTAAGTATACCTATTTAAAATTTTGCAAATATAAATAAATTGTAAATATCCGAGACATACAACGCGATTGAGTCCCGACACTCCCAACCAAGCAAAGCTTGTAGGTACTATACCAGAAAATGATAGAAATACTTACCTTTACTTTACTTTACTTTATATACCTTTTTGTAAATGTATACATACAATACATATACAACAGCCAGAGCAAGGCAACATGTATATTTGCCTTGCTCCGGCTGTTTCATGAAATCAAATATTAGTGCGAGGATCAAACCCGCACGGTTTGCATCAGAAAGCAAGTTAATTGTTAAATGGGTCACGTCGGTGAACACATCTACTCCAGTTCAATCTTGTTTGAATTAATAAATTAATTAAATGCATGCAAATTACAATGAATCATTAAAAGACTTTGCGACTTTTTTCGAACATTTTGGTGTGTAAGAACAAAGACAATATGGCGTCGGTTCTTGTTCGGATGTTATGAAATGTTACGAAAGAATAAACGAATAAAAAAAATGCAAATTTATGAATTTGCATTTTTTTTATTCGTTTATTATTTCTTCTTATATTCTGAAAACAGTTGTTTACACATAATATGTGTAAACACCGAACAAGAACCGACGCCATATTGTCTTTAGTTCACGAATAATATGTACCAAACATATTTGCGGGTAAACATATTAAATTAGGGCTGTCATGTTCAAGATATACGATGCAATATCAATGGCGCCATAATATTTTGTATCTACTGGTAGGTCTATTTGACATTTTACTGGTATACATCAACGACTTGCAAATTCAACCCGTGTACAAATAATCAAAAATCGATTGATAAACTTTCACAATATCGAATGGTTAATTAATCGAAATTTACTACGCTTACGGTACTAGAAAAGTAGGTTATGTTAGAATAGAACTGCAACCACACAACGCCAGAAAAAAACAATAGTTTATCATAAAAGTAAACCTACATTCAATTGAACATTCGATTTAATAATCATTTAATATTACGATGAACGTTCGAGTATTTTGACAGTCGATCGATAGTCGTCGATCAAATGATTCTTATTCGACTATTTTATCCGATTTGGTATAGATAGAACACCTTACTTTAAATAGAATTCATTATAATCGAATAACATACGACCAAAACCTCGATAATTGTACTAATTTATAAGCGCAACAGTTCACTGGCTCGATACAACAAATAACTCTCGAATGACTTTTAAATTCTAGTTATCGGGACCACAAAATCACGTTATCTTGAAACATCATATCTCGAACGTCAATTAAGTCGAATTCAGAGAACAATTTTAATTTTTTTTATTTCTAATTATTATAATTAAATACGGACTTGAGTTTATTCAGTTATTTAAGCGCTCCTAGCGATGTACAAATATTTCAGAATCATAGATCAAGTTGTTTTCATAATATCATGTTTAGTTTCCTGTAGTACAAATGGTACATATTATTTATTTATTTATGGAATTATGAAATATTTATTAGTTTATTATATTTGTTTATGTATGAATATGAATGTATGTAAGTACATTAATCTATGTAGTATATTTATTATTAGGTTAGGACACTACACTCAGAACTGACGGCGGTACACTATCAGCTGCCTGTCATTTTCAATTATGCTAGTCCATCCTACGGTTGTCTGGAAGAAATCGCTATTATGCAATAAGACCGCCAATTGTAAATTATTTAAATATTAAGTTTTATTTTTGTAAAATGTTTTTATAGTGTGTGCAATAAAGTGTATCTATCTATCTATCTACAAACAAGGTAATAATGAGGTAATCTAACTTTTTACTTTGTGTTTGCGAGCATGCATCCTCCGTGTGCCATCGCATTAGTGGTTTGCTATGCACTTGTATAAAACCTATGCTCACCTATATTTCACCATAAAAATACCCTGAGCATGAAATAGCCCATTTATTATGAGACTCGTAATGTACGAAAGAAAAAGAAGCTTAAAAAGGTAAGGAAATCCTTTCTACTTTTTTATCCGGGATGAAATTGCAGGTTAGTTATTATAGGATCCTTAATTTAATGCTATCCAGAGAGCTCGTATTACATCGTTCATGGACAGAATCAGTAAGTGTAGCAATAGTATAATTGTAGAATTATACGGCAGACTATGTGCCACTAGTACATATAGACAATGGCTAGCAATAGCTGCCTAGTGTGATAATTTAGTATATATAGTATATAATTTAATATAAGTGATAATTTGTCTTTATTTAATCAAATTATTTATTTAATGTATATTGTTGTATGGATCTTGAGTCTGAAATAAAGAAATATTATTATTGTTATTAGTCCTAGATCAGATGAGAATGATGTTAGCCTCCTGTATTTATCAATCTGTAATTCGGTGCCTATAACTCGTGCCTATCACCTCTCAATGTAAATCTATCTCTACACTTTATTGGCATCAGGATTAGTAGTCCTTATCCCATAGGGGTGCCTCAAGGCATGTATCTCTTTATAAATAGCATGGATAGTATTAATGACCTATCGCACTAGTTATGCACTAGTTTATGTAAGTTGTAAGCGACAGCGGAGGCGCTAAGAAGTTAAGTGAAAATATCGAATTCAGGAATTCGATATTTTCACTTAACTTCTTAGCGCCTCCTTACTAAACAGAAACGGAGGCAAAGTGTGCAATGACGCACACAGCCACAGTTCGCACGTTGGTACTCAAAACGTGCTGAAGCGAACCTTGGCAAAAATCAACACGAACTGCTTACGTAAATTCAAGAAATTGGCATGCCAATCCCTATTATTACTATCTATTTATAAGTTTCTTCTAATTGCATTTGAGCTCATTTTCGAATCTTGCGGTTTTGATTTGACTTTCGATTCTTTACCGTCGGGTATTCACCAGATCAATATTCTAAATGTATGGACCTACATATTATCTATGTACAGATGCCAGCACATCAAGGTACCCCAATTTATCGAATTTCCCCAATTGTAAGTGAACCTTATGCTTTTGTGATAAAGTTGAAAATCTATAAAAGACATTTGACAGATAGGGGTAGCTGCATGTGCTGGCGTCTGTACATTGTTTGTGGTATTTCAACGGTGATACATTGACACCTTACAATTTTGAACGTAAAAGCTCGTCGCTACAAACTAAAAATGAATTATATGTAAATAATTCCACTCATTCGAATAAAATCCCCTCAGTTCCTCATTAAACTAGTTTTCAGATGACAAATACATAGAATTTACGCCAGTTTTTAGTCGCCGGACAAAAAAGTGACGTTACAACCAGGTTTTAAAATTACATAGTTTGTATATTAAATAAATAATATTTATATAATACAAACATGATGCTTTTTACTTAAGTTTCGGATTTTTTACTAAAGAAGTAAAACGATTAATGCATAAAAAGCAGAACTGCAGACCTTAGTTACATTAACAATATAAATATATATTTTTAATCATTCATTACGCATATTTTAAAATTCAAAACTGTTAAAAATGAATTCGCTTAGCAAATAGGTAGATACTTACATAATATTTAACTTCGACATTCAGACTATTCGTATAGTGTAAAAAACAGCAGTGCTTACCTGAAACAAAAAGTTTATTTGAGTAAGTTCCTAAATAGTTTAGATGTACAGACGCCAGGCCATCCACCTCCCCCAATCTGTCAAATTTCTTTTATCGATTTTCAACTTCATCAAATAAGCATAAGGTTCACTTTCAATTGGGGAAATTTGATAATTTGGGGTAGCTTGATGTGCTGGCGTCTGTACAATTGGACCCGATAAGTTGCGCTGTAATTGTACATAATTATTAGGTATTTTTCAGGGCAAGTCAACGTCTGCCGGGACAGCTAGTAAATTTTAATAATTAAACTTTGTTTAACAACCTAATTTAATAACCCACCAAAGTTAAATTGACTACATTTTTATTGGTACAGACGCCAGCACATCAAGCTACCCCAATCTGTCAAAATTCCCCACTTGAAAGGGACCCTTATGCTTTTATGAAATAGTTTAAAATCTTTAAATGAAATTTGACAGATTGGGTTAGCTGGATGTACTGGCGTCTGTACTAAAATTATGTAAAGTAAATAAGAGAAACGAACTCTGTATATAAATGAATTACGTCAATAGAGGGACTTGCTTACGGAGTACCTTACCTAAATGCATGGGTTTGTCCAGAAATTATACGAATGCAATCATGGACGGAAATGGGAATCCCTTTTATGTTTGTTTGTTACCAGGCGATAATATTTCTATTTTGATGGCAGGGGTTTTTTTGTGAACGATTTTAATAATATCTCCTTCGGGCATTATTCACGCGCGGTCATCTGATCCTAAACTAAACAGAGCTTGTACTATGGAAACCAGATAACTGATATACTACTTTTATTTTGTAAATACATACTTAATATAATTACTCCCAGACTCAGGACAAACAGACATGTCATGCACACAAATATCTGTCCTGGGGCTCTACCGGCTAAGTCGCCGAACATCGATTTCTTAAATGGCGTTTAAATAAATAAAGGTTAAAAATCACTTAATCAATAGTTAAATTGGCTTCCATGAGCACATGTGACGTCATAAATGGTCCAGAATCGATTGTCAACGTTGAAGACGATTTAACGATTGAATAAGTAATTTTTAATCTTTATTTATTTGAACATGCTGAGATGGTTTGGCCATTTAGAAAGGATGAATGAAAGAAGATTGACAAAAGAAGTATACCTGGCCTGTGTGAATGGGACAACCGGAAGGGGAAGACCACGTCGAACATTCTCTGACCAAATTGGAGATGTTCTCAAGAAAGGGCAGGTCAGAAGTACCCTAAACCGGCGAGCATGTATGAAGAATATAATGACAGTAATCGAGGCAAAAGAAGTATGCAAAGATCGTGACAAATGGAAATCCGTTGTCTCTGCCTACCCCTCTGGGAAACAGGCGTGAGTCTATGTATGTATGTATTTATTTGAACGCCATTTAAGAAATCGAAGTTCAGCGACTTAGCCGGTAGGCCCCTGGGTGGGAATCGAGCCCAAGAACTGCGACGAACTATTATTAAAGTTAAACATACACAACTATAAGTGACTTTACTTTGAAGCAGCAAGTTGGGAAGAGTTTATCGCAGTTTGTTATTACATTAAAGCAATTGCAATTTTTCTTGCCGTTAATAAGTAGGTATACCTACTAATACATAATACAGGTAATATGTATTCTTGTTCGTATATCTAAACACCAATAACCTACAACTCGTTTGTTTATATATTCGTCAATTATTCCGCACACTATTGAATAGGTAATATGATAGGTAGGTACAGACACCAGCACATCCAGCTACAGCAATCTGTCAAATTTCTTTTTTATATTGTCAACTTGATCACTTAAGCATAAGGTTCACTTTCAATTGGGTAATTTCCCCAATTGAAAGTGAACCTTATGCAGATTGGGGTAGCTTGATGCGCTGGTGTCTGTAGGTACAATCAAATTTTATTCGTACACATAAATCGCTGCATACTTCTGCTAATTAAATGTAAATGTTCATACGGCATTCGGCAATCTTTCATGCAATTTGTATGTAATTATTCTTCTTCTGAAAAAAAATCAGTATTAACCATAAAAGTGAGCGGAAATCTGTACGCATTCCAGTTGCGGTCATAGCATTCGATATTTTATTCAATAGCGTGGCAAATATTTTCTTTATTTATTTAGACTTTGGTACACAGACTGTACAAAGGCAGACTTAGTGTCAAAAACCTTCTCTACAAGTAGACCTTTGGGTGATGCAGAGATAATATGGTAGGTGTACGAATGAACGTTTAAGAAAATTGTAGATACTTTGGTACTCTATATAAATATAAATTATATTTCAGTCAACTAAAAGTTACTATCTATTTATTTCGTAGAGGTGAGAGACAAAGTAAGTACTAAAATCTATGACATGATAGCCGAAGTACTTTTATTATAAAACCAGGGTCGAATAACGACATGATAGCGTAGTGGAAAAATGATTTAAATATGACCCATTTTTAGAGACTGAACACAAGTGATCTATTTTCAGTCTGCGTGTCGAGTCAGTGTGTCGCGTTTTTCCTTGTAATAAAGCCCTAAGATATGCAATCTGATAAAAACCTTGCAACTGTAAACATAATTTATTGTATTATTCGCATTAATAAACACATTAAGAAATTTAATTATATACTTTTAAGGTTCCATTAAAAACCGTTGACGTCTTCGTCCGTCTCTGATAGCGGAATGCCAAAGTAACTACTGCTGTTTAGAATTTAAAATAGTTAACTTGCAATAATAAAATAAATTGCAAGTGCCACTTGCTAATACCGGTTTTTATGTTTTCACGTGCCTTATTTTACTAATCTAATAATAATATGATTTATTCAACACACAATTTATAAAAGAAAAAACATCGTAAAAATCACACATTAAAAAAGTAAAACGATTACTACTTCTACTATTACTTCTGATCATAATGTCATAAAATACCATTCGAACGACTCATATACTTTTACTCATTTTTATTTGCAGTATAAACGTTTCGAATCCACCTCCATTCACAAGAGTACCTCCATGCCCGTCTTTTACGAAAGTATTTATATAAAAACCGTTATTATTTTTGTTAATGGTGACATTGAATTACCATCGTCATGTAATTTTAGTGCCCTTTTGTCAATGATACCATAGTGATGGGCGTCAATCCAACGTTCAAAATTCCTTGCAAATATTAATAAAATATTATAAGCTTAATTGTTTAACCATGTTCAAAGTTACTGTACACATTCAGATAAAAACTAAAAGACGTAGGACGAATGTTACGTGTCAGCTAATTGTAAGCCAATTTCATGTATCGCTACCATGGCCCAGCTAAAAAGAAGTAGAGTTTATCGTTTATACCCTTTTAAGCAGCTCGACTGGGGTAGTAGACTTTACAGAACCCGTACCATGAGTGCGATATTATGTTTAAGTTATGGTCTTGCGCGTAATTAATATTGCGAAAGCTCATCGGAAAATTGGAAGAAGGGTCAGTCATGCGCAAGACGTAACGGTGGTATCACAGCTGTACATATGTTGTGTCTGAAGCGTATACATCTACAACGCACGCATGTGTGACACGATTATTTTCCGTTGAAGCAGTGCAGGCTAACTGTAAACCTCATTTCAAAAAACTGCTACAAAATCTCATTATATCGTTGCGTCTACAGCGCTCTTTTGTTCCAGTTCCATCGCGTCGGAGTATATAGCTACCTTTCTCTTTCTACCTGTGTCATATCTTTCTTCTCTCACATGTAAATGTGCCTAAAATTCTTTTTTTATATTTTATGTGTCAACTGTTTATTTACTTCTAAAATGTATGTAGTACAGACGCCAGCACATCCAGCTACCCCAATGTGTCAAACTTAATCACAAAAGCATACGTTTCACTTTCATGTGGGGAAATTTGACAGATTAGGGTAGACTTATTTGCAGGCGTCTGTACATTTAATGTAAACGTGTTGAATAATTATAATAATAATAATAATAATATCTAGGGACAATGTCACACAGATCATCGTAGCCCCAAACTAAGCAAAGCTTGTACTATGGGAACCAGGCGACGATATACATACTTATATAGATAGATAAATACTTAAATACATAGAAAACATAATAGAAGAATAAGTAGTCTTAAACGATCTGTATACGTTTCTTTTCTATTTCTCTTTGGGTTAGCAGCCAGTGACTTCATTATCACTCGAATCAAAGATCCAGCTAGACCAGTTGTTTTGTCACATTTGACAGGCTTGTGAGGAGCCTGCTCAGACTGCGTCTTCCAGTTCTTCGTCGCCACTAGAGAACCTTTCCGCCCCAGCGGCCGTCGGTCCGCGAGCTATGTGCCCATAGCAATGTACATTATTGTTAATAAAAAATAAATTATAAAGATACAGTCTCTATTCATTCTTGGTCGGTCACCGTAGCCTAGTTGCCAGTGCTCCTGCCTACGAAGCTGGTGGTCCTGGGTTCGAATCCCGGTAAGTGCAAATATTTGTGTGATGAGCAGGAATATTTGTTTCTGAGTCATGGATATTTCTATATATTTAAGTATTTATCTATTTATATTTATAAGTATGTATATCGTCGCCTGGTAACCATAGTACAAGCTTTGCTTAGTTTGGGGCTATGATGATCTGTGTGACTTTGTCCTTATATATTATTATTATTATTTTCTAATTTTGACACTTGATGAAGAATTCGGTGACGAGGCAGTATATAAATGTTAATTATTAAAACAATGGCGTTTAAATAAACTTGTGTAATTTTTGTATCAATGCAGTTTAAATTAACATTCTCATTCTCTTTGAGGTCAGTAACAAGTTAGTTAGGTAGTACCTGGTTAATTCTTTATTAAAACTATATTTTAATTAACATGTTAAAGACATAGTTCATAACGATAGATGGCTTAAACGTTATTTTTCGAACAAATCTCAACCTCTTACCCAGTGACCATTACAGGTTCTCGGTTTCTTTTATTCTCGCTTTCGTTCGGCAAATAGACAAGAATAACTTCTAGATTCACATTAATATTGCTGGTATGTCAGTCCGCAGGCAAAGATTTGTATATGACACATCAAAAACTTACAAATATTAATTAATTTCAAGTTGTTCATGACAATATTAATTATTGCAAAATTAAATTAAAATGATGAATTCTTTTATGTGAAAAAGCCACATTTCTTGAGGTTCATATCGTAATCGTTGTTTTTTGACATAGTTTGCGCTTAAGTAAATATATATTTTTGTCCAAGTCTTAATTCATTGGAAGACAGGGAGAAAATATTGACTAACCGGTACTTATGTGCTATTTTTATTAATGTTGCATGTAGCGTAGGTAGTTCCTGTTCACCGGATAATATAAGTGAATGAGGCTTCAAGCAGTCTAAAACTATAAAAGAAAGAACCGAAAGTCGAGGTTTGACCCTCAAAAGGGTACTCTTTTTGGGTATAGAACCTCGTCTTCAGTTGCATGGGAGAGTGGGATTTTAGAGACGCTTGTGCAACTGTCGCTCTAAGTTCACTAAAACGCGTTGAAGAGGGCTGTTCGTCCTATTCATAATTTGTCATTACAGCAGTTCAAATGCAAACTAAGGGTCATGGGGGGGGGGGGGTGTTCGCAGTCGTTATTTCTAGCAGGAACAATCATGGGGCGTAGAACTGGTCACGAGGGAATATCTCCCAAAGAACGGGCAGCAGCGTCTCTCTGTGTTCTATAACCATCTAACTGCGATCGCCAACCCGTTTGCCAAGCGTGGCAGCACGGCTGGCTGACATAATATCGTCTAGGACTTTGTGAGGGTAACGGGAGAATTGATGGCGGCAGTCAAAATCACACTATATTGACTGCCGCGACGACCACTATTTAAATACAATTTTTATTCTGTTTGTATGTTTTTTATCATATTTTATATGTGCCATAATATATCGCGCTTTATTCATTAGCACTTACAAAATTTTAGATATTGTGGACTGTGTTTGCCTCAAATTATTATCGCAATTGTGACCCGTGTCTCAATCGCGATAACAATTTAAGGCAAATCATCCTTTAGGTAACCCGACGTTTCGGCATGGATTGCACCAGCCGCGGTCACGGGTCGACTGGTGTGGCTCGGTAGCGTCGTCTCCGTGAAGCCCGAGTTTCGGTATCTACCCTCGCATGGTCTTGATATTTTTCCTTATTTTCTTGTACGGAACTGTCGGTATTTCTACACACAACACTAATATCATACTTACAATATGTTCTAGATGATTCTTTTATTTTATCTATACATCTATAGATTAGGAATTATTTTATTGGCCAATTCTTGTGACATAAGACTAGAGAAACGTCAAAAAGACAAGTGATATAACCCATACAGACACCATTAATTCTTCTGGAGATAGTCATTAAAGGAAATACACTGACAGCAACAACGGTTCTGGTATAAAGCCCTTTACGTGACTAACGACTATCCATACCATACATACATTTACATACAACACGCATACCTAATGAATATCCGCATAAAATCAGCGCAGCTGCCTCTGATCACGTAAGCGTTGTATTTAGCACATCCCTAAAAGGCGGTAGAAAGCCTTAAAGACAGTACTGACGTAGGTCTGACGCATGAAGTAGGGACTGGGTACTTCGATAAAGGTTTGCAAATGGAATGATATTAATCTCCATGACACATGTACAGACGCCAGCACATCTAGCTACCCCAATCTGTCAATTTATTTTATAGATTTTCAACTTTATCACAAAAGGATAAGGTTCACTTTAAATTGGGGAAATTTGACTGATTGGGTAGCTTGATGTGCTGGCGTCTGTACGTGACAAATACTATGGGAATAAAACCACGACTTAATTACGTTAAGCTATTTTTCAGTGAATAGTGGTGCCGTAATTGACGTGTATTTTATTCATATTTACTTGTAACTGTATTCTGCGCGAGACGCTACGGCAATATTATGAAATTCATTGGAATGATAGTGCCATCTGACGAATATTGGTCGTAACTCAGAAAACTTCATAAGTACATTTTGCTGAAAATGACACGATCAAATGCATAGTTTACGATTCTATAAAGGACATACAGACAAACATTATTTTTATATCTATATTTACTATAATACCAAATACCATCCAGAATATATATGTCTCACTTGACTTTAGCTAAATTGCTCGCGAATTAGTTGCATGAATAAGCTAAATTAGAAATCACGCCAGGTATTTTGTGCATATATGTATGTGTGTGTGTGTGTGTGTGTGTGTGTGTGCGTGTGCGTGCGTGTGTGTGTGTGTGAATCACTTGCAAATCATATTTTTGCATCCAGCAATGTGGCAATTTGCTATTAAATAAGATTAATTAAATGATTGTATGCATGTTACCTCAACATTGATAAAAAATTTGTGCAAAAAAAAAGGGTTGAGTATGGTCCTTCTTAAAGTACAAACCACCCAAATAAAAAACATCATACAATTACAGTTTAAGCATATCTTATCTTTATTAATTATCAGTCTTTTTACACAGTACATTAGGTTATCTGTTGAAAACCATAAATTATACCAATCATACCATAATCACCCGCATTCATTAGCAGTAGAAAGCTCGCAGTGACGTATCTCTGACGCACGAGGATGCCGACCGTGTCCACTGACGTCACAAGACGGGACCGTGACAGACTACATAGCCATAATTGACAAGACAGTGACCTTCCTGCCAATAAGCATAACATACATAAGGCATAGAGCATAACATACCGGAGCTATAGAGTGGACTTCGAATGTGTGAATATAGCTAAAATTTAAAATTTCGATAATTTAACCTACACATGATCCTTGAAAATAACTTAATTTAAGCTAGCTAAATATCGTTACTATTATAAAATAAATCTTATTGTAATTTTTTTCCTACAATCCGTGTACCTAAATATCTATATGTACCTAGAAATAATTATAAATTAATTATATATTACTACGAACATGTTCTGACTATTTACAAGCGCTTTTTTAAAGTCTACCGTGAATAAAAACCTTTTTTATTTATTACTAGCTGGTGCCCGCGACTTTGTCCGCGACAATTTTGAATGATGACCAATGTAACTACTTACTTCTAGCTTAATCTAAAAAATATCACTTTTAAAACAAATAAGCAATATAAATGGAATAAAACCTAACTTATAAATAACCTTACTAAGAAATAAATGAAAGTCTACTTTGCTACTGTTATTTACAAAAAGGACCCGATATCATCAAGCAAAAATCAAAGAATACATATCAATTGTCCTTAAGTATAATCAGTATGTCAAATAAAGTAAAATAATAATCAACGATGCATTAATCACAAAGGTAACTATAATAACTATAATTTTATTTCAAGCATTTATTTATTTTAACCGATATGCCAATTAAGTTCCGCGATCTGAAACGATATTAACCCCACCTAGTTACAAAATTGTGAACTTGTAGATCAGTAAAATTAAGATGATGTTTTTTGGGTGCGATCATCTCGACACCATCAATTTATACTACGCTAACTCGAATTTTAGATAAATTCGTTTTTTATCCCAATTTGATAACAATGACGTTTTTTTTAAATTTGTTATAAAATTTACCAAAAAAAAGAAGTTACAAATCTTATAAAACGCTAAATATATACTTAGACAACAACGACCACGACATTTTAAGCTACTTGGAATAAGTAAATTATTTTTTTAAATTTGAGTTTTGTTTAAATTGTTGGTGGCGATCTATTGAATCAGTTTTGGATTACCTTTTTTTAATAACCAATTATTCCCTGTGCTGCTTTATTTTTAACTGAAAGACCAAATACCAATTTACATGCGTTTAACTTAAAAAAATACAGACTTTCATACAAACTTACATCGGCTATTCTAGTCGTCCTTAGGGGTGGAATTTCCAAAAATCCTGACGTATATATTTATAATTTTTAAATGAAAGGCCACATACCAATTTTCATGCGTTTACCTCAAATATGTCACATTTTTCATACAAAATTACATCCCCTATTTGTCACCCTTAGGGGTGGAATTCTCGGAAATCCTGAAATAAATATTTTTTAATTTTTAACTTGCATCCTCTATTGTATGCCCTTCGGGATGGAATTTAAAAAATCCTGAAATATATATTTTTTATTTTTAACTGAAAGGCCAAATACCAATTTTCATGGGTTTAACTTAAATGTCGCATATTTCGTACAAACTTACATCCCCTATTTTACACCCTAAGGGGTGGAATTCCCAAAAAATCATGAAATATATATTTTTAATTTTTAACTGAAATGCTAAGTACCAATTTTCATGCGTTTAACTTCAAATGCAGTTTAGATAGACACTTATGTACCCTACTTTACGCCTTTAGGGGGGGAATTCTCAAATATTCTGAAATATATATTTTTAATTTTTAACAGATATGCCAAATAACAATTTTCATGCGTTTAACTTAAAACTTTTCACATTTTTCATGGGGTGAAATTTTCAAAAACCCTTCTTTTGTGGATGCCTACGTCATAAAAGGTACGTTCTGTAAAAAATTCAAGTCTTTAACTCCAGCGGTTTAGGCTGTGCGTTGATATGTCAGTCCGTCAGTCAGTATAAACTTATATCACCTATTTTATGCCCTTCGGGGTGGAATTTTCAAAGATCCTGGAATACATATTTTTATTTTTAACTGACAGGCCAAATACCAATTTTCATGGGTTTAACTTCAAAAAAGTCGCATTTTTCATACAAACTTACATGCCCTATTTTACGCCCTAAGGGGTGGAATTCCCAAAAATCTTGAAATATATATTTATAATTTTTAACTGAAATGCCTAATACCAATTTTCATGCGTTTAACTTAAAAATTGTCACATTTTTCATACAAACTTACACCCCCTATTTTACGCTCTTGGGGCTGGAATTTCCAAAAATGCTGAAATTTTTATTTTTAGCTAAAAGGCCAAATACCAATTTTCATGCGTTTAACTTAAAAATTGTCACATTTTCCATACAAACTTACATCCCTTATTTTCGCTCTTGGGGCTGGAATTTCCAAAAATGCTGAAATATATATTTTTTATTTTTAACATAAAGGCCAAATACCAATTTTCATGCGTTTAACTTAAAAATTGTAACATTTTCCATACAAACTTACATCCCCTATTTTTCGCCCTTGGGGGCGGAATTTCCAAAAACCCTGAAATACGTATTTTTTAATTTTTAACTGGAAGGCCAAATCCCAATTTTTATGCCTTAAACTTTAAAAACGGCAAAGTTTCATACTAACTTAGCGCCCCTGTTTTACCCCCTTAGGGGTTGAATTTCGAAAAATCCTTCCTTATTCCTTGTCTACATTATAAAACAAACATTTGTGCAAAATTTCAGCTTTCTAGGTCCAAGGGTTTGGGCTGGGCGTTGATGAGTCAGTCAGTCAGTCAGGACTTGTCTTTTTATTTATATAGATTTATTTCGCTTATATTACCTTTTTCCTAGTTTTATATATTACTAGGTTTGCCCCGTGGTTTTACCCGCGTCAAATCTACTAGTCTACTACTCCCCCGTAGGTGATAGCGTGATAATATGTAGCCTATATGTAGACCCGACCTCTTAGTAATATTCGTGCAAAATTTGAAGTAAATCCATCCAGTACTTTTTGAGTTTACCCCGGACATACATACAGACAAACAGACACACAGACAAAAATTATAAAAACAATATTTTTGGTTTCCATATCGATTGTAGATCACACCCCCTAGTATCCTTTTTAAAAAATATTCCATGTACAGTTTTGATTTTCTTCGTCCGCACATTTTGTAACGAATCATAATATCTCTAATAGTAGAAAGCTTCCCGAGAGGCGACCACAAACCGGAGGACGCAGCGTGGGCAGGCCCCCTACAAGATGGACCGATGATCTTGCGAGGGTCGCTGGAGACCTCCAGCTGAATGCGGATAGCGTAAGACCGGCAATTGTGGAGGTCTTTGTCCAGCCGAGTCTTTCAGCTATCTAGCAGTATATCTATATCTAACTGTGCCCCGCGCTTTTACCCTTTATAAATTATAGCCTCTGTGTTAATCCAGGGTGTCAGCTATCTGCATACCAAATTTTATTTAAATCGCTCCAGCCATTTAGATATGAAGAAGTAACAAACATACGCACTCACAAACTTTCGCCTTTATAATATTAGTGTGATTTGCTGCGCCCGCGACTTCGTCCGCACATTTTGTAATGAATTCGTAAATGTAAAATCATATTCTGATTTTACATTTACGATACTATAATACTTTGTCTCTTGTTGCAAACTTATAAAACATTACATATTTCCATACAAACTTTCATCCCCTATTCCCTATTGTTATTTGAGGGTTAAACTTTTACTTTCTAGAATGTCATATTTATTTATATATCGAATTAATGAATAAGTTCTAAGCTTCTAACTCTGAAAACGACGATATTTCCATGCAAATTTTCACCCCCACTTGTCCACAAACAGACAAATAGAGTTACTTTCGTATTTATAATTATTAGTAAGGATTTGAAGATTTTTGTTTCAAAAACCAAGACTTTAAAATCCATTCGGAAGTATTAAATAATTAAGTTATTAATGTTATTATTAAGGAATGTCTTCCGTAAGGTGAAGGTACTTCCCCAGTCGGGCTGTTCTTGAACAAAGATGAAATGATTTGTCTGCAACAAACTTGAAAAAGTGCAACATTTGCTGATGGAATGTGCTAAGAGCAAGAATGAAGGGGGAACAGGGAACAAATCTCTATGGCGACCACATAAATATTTTAAATTGATTATTCATACAATCACCATAGCCTAGTTGGTAGTGCTCCTAGTGCCTACGAAGCTGGTGGTCCTGGGTTCGAATCCCGGTAAGTGCAAATATTTGTGTGATGAGCACGAATATTTGTCATGGATGTTTTCTATGTATATATGTATTTATCTATCTATATAAGTATGTATATCGTCGCCTGGTACCTATAGTACAAGCTTTGCTTAGTTTGGGCCTAGGATGATCTGTGTGACATTGTCCCCAGATATTATATTATTATTATTATTATAATTAGGCCATAGAACGCGAACAAAGTCGGGGGCATGAGTTTGTTTTATATTTGAATTCGTCGCTATTTATATGTGTAGATATATTGCCAAGCTAAAATGGCAGTGGGCAGGGCACATGGCTAATAGAGCAGACGGCCTGTGTCAGAATGGTTCACTAGTCAGACCACGAACTGAAGGACGCAGCGTGGGTAGGCTCCATACAATATGGACCGATGACCTTGTGAGGGTCGCTGGATGGAGGTAGCCAAGACCGGTAATTATTAAGATCTTTAGGGGAGACTTTTATCCAGCAGAGCAAGTCTTTCATCTGATATAAAGATCATATATACATATTTATAACTACTAATATAATAAACAGAAAAATCTTCTATTTTTGTGTCTGTTTTGTTACCAAAATTACCGAATATATTTTAAAAAATATTTCACGGGTAGAAAGCTACTTTATCAGCAAGAATAATGCGCCGTACTTTAAAAAGAATGAGTTCACTACGTAAAACACGAAAACATTATCCAAGGTATCATAAATTAGCGTATAATTATTATGAAGTGGGGTAATTGAGGAGATACATGTTACTAACGTAAGAAGTCCGAAACATCGCTCTGATATACCTTAATTTTAGTCCAATAGAAAAATAAACTTTCTAAACTACCCGTAACCGTCCATTTAAAAAACAACGATACCCTTTATGTTATTAAGAAATTATTTCCCAAAATTCGTGCGGTGAAAACGGTGAAATTTCACCCGGACAGAACTTAGTATTATATGAAAAATATTTATTAATCATATATTTAAATAACCTTACATCCTTTTATTTTGTAATATTAACCGCAGTCTTCGTTTACGCAATTTGACCCGCGTGAATCAAATACAATTCATGGTATTATTTTGATGATTCATGCTATATTAATTTGAAACTCCATCCTGTTGACTAACGATGCACGGACGCAGGGGAAAAATAAATATATAATATATTAGTTGTGCACGCGACTTTGTCCGCCCACTTAGTACTGACTCCGTAAATGTTACACCAGAATATCTCAAATATTTTGTCTCTTTTCGCAAACTTATAAAACATTCACATACACCTTACATATTTCCATTCAAACTTTCGTCCCCTACTACTTATTGTTATTTTACACCTTTGAATATGACATACAAACTCTGTATGTCATATTTATTAATATTTAATCAACAGCCCAAAAAGTAATTTTCAAGCTTCTAGCTTTAATAATGATGATACTTCCATACAACTTTTCGTCCCCTTTTTCAACTCCTTACAACCATTTTTTCGCTTAAAGAGTAACCTATGTCCTTTCTCAGGCTGTAGACTATCTGTTTACCAAATTTCCTTTAAATCAGTTCAGTACTTTTTGTGTGAAAGCGCGATAGACAGACAGACAGACAGTTACTTTCGCATTTATAATATTAGTAAGTAAGTAAGTATAACATGGATATTTAGAAATCCTTAAATTAATGGCACTTATTTTTCTATTGTATTTCTCGTGTACACTCAGATAATTTGCATATATGGATTTTATAATCCTGAAACAAAGCCGCTATATCTATACATATAATGAAATCGTAGGAAAGTCAAAACTGTACATTGCATATTTTTTTTAAAGGATACTTGGGGCATGATCTACAGTCCACATCGAAGCCAAAAATATGGTTTTTAGAATTTTTGTCTGTTTGTCTGTATGTATGTCCGGGCTAAACTCAAAAAGTAATGCATGGATTTACTTCAAATTTTGCATGAATATTACTAAGAGGTCGGGTCAACATATAGGCTACATATTATCACGCTATCACCTACGGGGGAGGAGCTGTGATAATTTGTAAAATTGAACGCGGGTAAAACCGCGGGGCACAGCTAGTAACCAATATTTAAGGTCTTTGATGTTGCGAGTGTCCATGGGGGGAGGTGATCACTTACCATCAGGTGACCCACTTGCTCGTTTACCTCGTTAAGATAACCCCCGCCCTTTTTTTATCTTTAAACGACAACGCCCGTACTAGGGAATTTAATCCCTGTGTCGCGGGGATCTTTAGAAACATAATTAACGGATAGAAAGTACATTCAGAAACAGAACAACTATTTATGGGTCACACAAATAGTTTCCTACGCGGGATTCGAGCTCGGGATACGAAGCGGCGCGCGGCGAGGTGACTGTTACAGACGCTGCGCCCAGCGTAAATTTAGTCTTGCATTTATTCCATTCACATTTAATTTCTTATGATTTCTGAGTGAAGAATTAAGAAATATTTGGCCATAATATTTTTATTTTTTTAATTAAATCCGTCTTCAACTTTTCTTAGGAACAACAGATTAACAAACAGATTTTTGTGTGACTCCGTTGGAAGTGAACCCGCTTTCTGATCCAAAGGTTGCGGGTTCAAAACAAGTATTATAACATATCTATTTGTCTTGCTCTGGGTGTTTTCTCTTTATACGAGTAGTTGTATATATTTACAAAAAAGGTAAATAAATATTTCTATTCGTTGCCGTTGTCTAGTATCTATATATGTCTATGGCACTGTGTGATATGTACCGGATATTAATTTATCATCTTAACACATATTCCATAATATACAAAACAATTCTGCAAATATACAAACCTTCAAAGAGATTATATATTCGAGCCGGTTCGAGTGGAAACGCTTGGGCCATGCGGTCCGAGAGCGCGGGTTTTTTTACGCGAATTATCCAAACGCTTGGTCGATGCTACATGCGACCAGAGGGCTGGCCAATATTTTGGACAGCGTTTAAGCATTGCCATCCAGCGTGGCAATGCGGCCAGCATTCTGGGCATGATGCTCAAAGGCAGCGATACCGAAGTTTTTTTCGACGCCCAAGGATGAGAGGATAATATTTCGGAACATGCTTTCAAGCATACAAATGCGTGGGCGAGACAGGTATGCGCTGGCGCTGAATTCCATGCCTAAAGAATTTAGCATGTATGCGGGCGCGCTGTACCACATCCATGCATTCTAATTATGGTGTTTGACGTAAATCCACCAAATTGGCCGCACATCTAATTGTTAGTCGAATAACTCTCCATATCGAATTGTATGTTAGTTTTTCAGGGTTCCGTACAGACGCCAGCTACTCCAAACTGTCAAATTTCTTTGGTAAATTTTCAACTTCATCACAAATGCATGAGGTTCACTTTCAATTGGGGAAATTTGACAGATTGGGGTAGCTTGATGTGCTGGCGTCTGTACCTTGAAAGGAAAAACTAAACCCTTATAGGATCACTTTGTTTTCCTTCCATCCATCTGTCTGTCTGTCAAACCCTTTTTTTAAGGAACCCGTGGAGGTATCAAGCTGGAATTTATATGAAATACTCATATAAATTCCAGCTACTGTCCTTTAGAGATGTGAAAAAATCAAGCTTCTAAGCCAACGCAATCAAAAAATACAGCCGTTTATGCCGCAAATTTTCAACACGCAAGGGAATCAAAACCTACAGGATATAGACGCCAGCACATCCAGTTACCCCAATCTGACAAAATTCTTTAATAGATTTTTAACTTTAGCACATAAGCATAAGGTTTACTTTCATTTGGGAAGTTTGACAGATTCGAGTAGCTTCATGTACTGGCATCTGTACCTTGAAAGGAAAACCTAAACCCTTATAGGATCACTTTTTTAGTCCGTCCGTCCGTCTGTCTGTCAAGACCCTTATTATCAGGAACGCGTGGAGGTGTCAAGCTGGAATTTATATCAAATACTCAAGTCTACTGTCTCTTAGAGCTGTGAAAAAATAAAACTTATAAGCCAACGCCATTAAAAAAATGCAGCCGTTTATGCCGCAAGTTTTCGACACTCGCAAGGGAATCAAAACCTACAGGATATAGACGTCAGCAGATCCAGTTACCCCAATCTGTCAAAATTCTTTAATAGATTTTTTACTTTAGCACATAAGCATAAGGTTTACTTTCAATTGGGAAATTTGACATATTCGGGTAGCTTCATGTACTGGCATCTGTACCTTGAAAGGAAAACCTAAACCCTTATAGGATCACTTTTTTAGTCCGTCCGTCGGTCTGTCTGTCAAGACCCTTATTATCAGGAACGCGTGGAGGTGTCAAGCTGGAATTTATATCAAATACTCAAGTCTACTGTCTCTTAGAGCTGTGAAAAAATAAAACTTATAAGCCAACGCCATTAAAAAAATGCAGCCGTTTATGCCGCAAGTTTTCGACACTCGCAAGGGAATCAAAACCTACAGGATATAGACGTCAGCAGATCCAGTTACCCCAATTTGTCAAAATTCTTTAATAGATTTTTTACTTTAGCACATAAGCATTAGGTTTACTTTCAATTGGGAAATTTGACAGATTCGGGTAGCTTGATGTACTGGCATCTGTACCTTGAAAGGAAAAACGAAACCCTTATAGGATCACTTTTTTAGTCCGTCCGTCCGTCTGTCTGTCAAGACCCTTATTTTCAGGAACGCGTGGAGGTGTCAAGCTGGAATTTAAAACAAATACTCAAGTCTACTGTCTCTTTGCGAGAGCTGCGAAAAAATAAAACTTATGGGCCAACAACAATCAAAAGATACAGCAGGGAATCAAAACATACAGGATATAGACGCCAGCTCATGCAGCTACCCCAATCTATCAAATTTCTTTTATAGATATTTAACTTTATCACAGAAGCATAAGGTTCACTTTCAATTGGGGATATTTGACAGATTGGGGTACCTTGTGCTGGAGTCTGTAGGTACATCGCGTGAACTCAGAATCTTGAAACGAACCAATTTTCAAGCAACGTCTTATAGCACAGATAAAGAAAAATTGCGGGATCCGTAAATTTTTAGTTACATCATATAACAAAAATAATTTTAATAATTTTAAACTTGCTAGCCATTTTTTAATTAAAATATTTTACTGAAGTACATACAGGTTTGTACGGAACCTTCGGTCCCCGAGCCCGACACGCACTTGGCCGGTTTTTTAATGAAGTTACGGCCTACCTAGCAGTGTAGCAACCAAAGTAGGTATGTAAGTTGAATATTTGATACTAAATGTTAAATGAAGGCCATTGTGGTATATACAGGATGTAGCGCAGATATATTGTGAGGTTTATACATAACATACTGATAGCGATTGTTTTGGTAAGTCAAGGTCAGTTAGAGGATTCCTTAAACCTTAACCCACGCATCATAGCAGCATTAGAGATGTACAATTATCGCCACTTCATCACCATAATATCAGCTGAAAGATATCCACTACTAGACAAAGGCACCAAGGATCTCTACTTTGCTGGATCGTCGGCTTCCCGTGACCCTTGCAAGATCATCAGTCCACCTTTTGGGGACCTGACCACGATGCGTCCTCCGATTCGTGGTTGCCGCTCAAGAACCTTGCTGCCTTAGCGACCGTCGGTCCTACGAGTTATGTGCCCCGCCCACTACCACTTTAATGGCATACTATGGCAATTCTTCGGGCTACGTTTGTTACTTTTGAAGCGCCTGCGCTTATTGTCACTTCTGATTCAGTCACGCAGGGATACACCGAGCATAGGCAGTTTAGGTGACCTTGAGCCTTCTTATAAGGCCCAAAGTAAGCGAGCACGTCTCTGTTATATATATATGTAAGTTATGACTTGTCTGTATCTGTACATATAATAAAATCGTAGGAAAGTCAAAACTGTACATTGAATATTTTTTTAAAAGGATACTTGGGGCGTGATCTACAAACGACTTCGAAGCCAAAAATATAGTTTTTAGAATTTTTGTCTGTGTGTCTGTTTGTCTGTATGTATGTCCGGGCTAATCTCAAAAAATACTGCATGGATTTACTTCAAATTTTGCATGAATATTACTAAGAGGTCGGGTCAACATATAGGCTACATATTATCACGCTATCACCTACGGAGGAGGAGAAGTGCTTATTTATAAAATTTTACGCGGGCAAAACCGCGGGGCGCAGCTAGTAGAGAATAAAAGCTGTTAAATACACCACTTAGTACTGAAATACATTTCCAAAGACTGCACATTTGGCGCAGTGTTCAAGGTACGCTATAAGCTGGCCGCCCTCGTGTATCAAGTTCGATTCCTACACAGAACCACTATTTGTGTGACCCACATAATATAGTCGTTTTGAATCTGGCTGGGGTTTGTGTCCGTGAATGTGTTGTATTTTTAAAAACGTTAATATTTATTGAATTCCATACAAAGTTGAACGTATTTTCTACAGCTTAACTTAAGTAATAATTTCCATAGAAGCCTCCTAGGTCAACTTCAAATGTGCTATGGAATAAAAACCAGGTAATAGTGATTATAATTAAATTGTTATCAAGCAATATCAACGTTAACTTTACAGTTAAAATAGGTAATAAGTTTCAAATAAAACAAGTTTTAAATATTGAATCAGCCAAAGATAATTTTGAGAAAAATTGGAGATCAAATTTTCCTCGTAATTCACTCCTTACGAAAATCCGGTAGGTAGTTTTGAGTCTTATCTCAGACAGACAGGTGTCAGATATCATGGCACTTTGTTTTATCTTCCATACGAATAATAAAATCGTAGGAAAGTCAAAACTGTACGAATCGAATATTTTTTTAAGGATACTTGGGGCTTGATCTACAATCGATATCGAAGCCAAAAATATAGTTTTTAGAATTTTTGTCTGTTTGTCTGTATGTATGTCCGGGTTAAACTCAAAAAATACTGCATGGATTTACTTAAAATTTTGCATGAATATTACTAAGAGGTCGGGTCAACATATAGGCTACATATTATTACGCTATCACATAAGGGGGAGGAGCTGTGATAATGTATAAAATTTAACGCGGATAAAACCGCGGTGCACAGCTAGTAATAGATATGACACTCCATTCCATTAGGCAATCCTGTAATGAGCATGGTGTGTCAGTTATATGATAACAATTACTTAATATATAATCTATTGAACAAATAAAATTTATTAGACGGTCATTTTGAGTATGCCGTACCCAAACGGTACCAACGAAACGTACCTACTCCGCTATCCTTCCGTCCAGGGGCTCTACCGGCTAAGTCGCTGAACATCGATTTCTTAAATGGCATTCAAATAAATAGTGGTTAAAAATGACTTAATCAATCGTTAAATCGGCTTCAACGTTGACAATCGATTCCGGACCATTTATGACGTCACATGTGGTCATGGAAGCCGATTTAACTATTGATTAAGTCATTTTAACCTTTATTTATTTGAACACAATTTAAGTAATCGATGTTCGGTGACTTAGCCGGTAGAGCCCCAGTCCAGTCCGTCTCTCTATCAGCGGGCTCCATAAGATTTGAAACATTATAGGTCAATGAAAATTAATTTAAATTTGCAGACATTGTGTATTTTTATATCTGCTTTAACAACAATAATAAACTTAAGTTAAAAAACGACGTTGACATATCCGACACGAACATGCCCATCATTTAGGTGTGTACCAGCTTTTGAACTCCATAAGTGTGATTAGTACATATTGTCGTTACTCGGTAAGTTTATATTTCAAATGCTTAATGACCTGTCTCGAAAATATCCAAATGACTATCATATCCTCAGCGGAAGGAGATAATACTGTTTGATAAACTTTATGAACGAGTGCTGAGAGATGGCTAGGTACCTACATCGATTAGGTAGGTAGGTATCCCTAATAATTTGGAATATTAAGATTTATATTTTAGATATATAATATTGTATGTGGTTTTCATTTACAAGAAAATAAAGGAAATTTGGAATAGTGTAAGTAATAGTAGTAATAGTTGCTAAATGTATAAATAGAGACTTGACAAAATAAAATAATTATTCTAAAAATTGTTTAGAGTTGAATATTAACAATTCTAACTTTGCATTCTGTTAAATTGAAGATTGATTTTCGTTATATTGAATATATCTAGAGAAAGATTTCAAATGACACAAATTAAAAATGTATACTGCAAACTGTACCTAGTCAATACAATTTAATAAACTTAAATCTCATGAATATTGCGAGAATACTTTATATAAGCGCCATCTATGACTGTAAGCTTAAAATACGTATGAAGGTTTGAGCATACACATCGATCCACATTGCAGCCATCAAATCGCGAGGCTGAGCAACTGGTTATAGATTAACTAGATGGCGTTAGCTGGACTAACGTAGTATCTACTTACTAGTTTCATGTTTATAAACAAAGCAACATTATGACGCAACACTATGCCGGCACGTTACTATAACTACATGACATCATCATCAGCTAGAGTTAGAGTGGCTTAGTGTAATGGATTACTTTTTTGTTTGTAAGTTGCTTCTGCTTGAAACTGGCTATTACCTACCTATAGTTAATATTCAAACCAGAAGATTTGGGTTTGGGTTTTTAATATCATTTTCTTGACCCATCTGATTACTCTTGTGGCCTCCTGGTCATATTTCAGGTGCTATATTTGCTATAAAGTTAATATTCAAACCCGAAAGTTTGGATACCTGTGTTTTTAATTAAGTACCAACCTATATCCATTCCCCGACCCATCTGAATACTCTTGTTTCCTTTCGGTCATATTTTTACATGGTAACTTTGTTTGCTATCATTAAAGTTAATATTTAAACCAACCAACCAAATAATATTCAACCAGAAATTTTGGAAAAGGATTTTTAATTTTGTAATTTTCCCGACCCATCTGAATACCTACTCTTGTGGCCTTACGGTAAATTTTTAGGTGCTATGTTTTTTAATTAACAATGTTCCCAGCCTGATATCGCCAACAGCATCCAATCTCAAGGAACAATAAGTAGTCGACTTCTTCTCAACAATGGGCGAATATGCCATAACGCTTTTTTGACAGGTCGGCGACCGCAGTTCTATCAAAGATAATACGTAGGTACTATGTGTGTAGGTCACAGTGTACAGAAAGACGCTTCTGCCCGTTCTCTGGTAAATATTCCCACGGAACGATTTCTTCTACATCAACGGGATGAGATTGGGTAGAGATATTTATCACCGGCACCAATTAGAATGATTTCAATATTTAATTGAAATAACTAACATATTATTTTATATAAATATTTAACAGAAAGTTTGAAACTTAATTAAAAATAAATTAAACGTTACAAATCCATACATACTACCTGGTAAACCTATAAATAGGTAGCACCTACAAATTATAGTATTTCATTAATATTAAAGGTATTAGGTTTTTAAACGATTTTTTTTTATTTGTTAGTTTTTAGTGTTTAGTTATGGGTAGGCCTACGAAAGGTGCCGCGCGCCTAAAAAATAAGGTCCCAACAAACGGAAACGGAAAAAAGAAATTGACTCCGAAAAAATGTTGGATTTTATTTCACGTGCATGTGAGGCAGTGAATGATCGAGAAGAACGTTGGTAAACTATAAAATTTTCAAAAACTAACAATGATCGATTAGCCAACGAGTCTGCCGAGCAGAAGGCTCATAGACTAGGTCTTATTTATTATTGATTAGCCAACGAGTCTGCTGAGCAAAGGGCTATTAGACTAGGTCTTATTCATGATCGATTAGCCAACGAGTGTACTGAGCAGAAGGCTCATAGAGTAGGTCGTATTAATGATCAAGTAGACAACGAGTCTGCTGAGTCTATATAAATATAATATAGCAGCTATTCCGCATCGAACTACAGAAGAATCACGTAAATCGGTTCATAAATCTGAGCGTATTCAGTGTACGTACTTAAATAAAAAAAACCGCCCAAGTGCGAATCGGACTCGCCCATGAAGGGTTCCGTAGCAACAAATATTTCAGTTGATAAAATAAAAGGTAAATTGCGGTTTACGGTTTATGACGTATTAAAAAAAAAACTACTAACTAGATCTCGTTCAAACCAATTTTCGTTGTTAGTTTACATGGTAATGTACATCATATATATTTTTTAGTTTTATCATTATCTTATTTTAAAGTTACAGGGGGGGGGGGACACTCATTTTTCCACTTTGGAAGTGTCTCTCGCGCAAACTATACAGATTAGAAAAAAATGATATTAGGAGTCTCAATATCTTTTTGAAGACATATCCATAGATACCCCACATGTATGGGTACGATGAAAAAATAATTTTGAGTTTCAATTCTATGTATGAGGAACCCCTAAAATTATTATTATTTTTCTATTTTTGTGTAAAAATCTTAATGCGGTTCACAGAACACATCTACATACCAAGTTTCAACAGTACAGCTTTATAGTTTCGAAAAAAAATGGCTGTGACATACGGACGGACAAACGGACAGACAGACAGACATGACGAATCTATAAGGGTTCCGTTTTTGCCATTGGGTACGGAACCCTAAAAATGCGCGTGTGCTAAAAGGTACGCCTACATACGCTTCCAAAAACGAGCTTATAGGCGCGTATTAAATGCTAGTCTGGAACTGTCCTTTATTCTCGTATTCACGCCAAGAAACACTTGAACAGTATGAGTCTAGCTAGACTGGTTAAGATTTTAAAACGTCTATGCCAAATACAATTACATCGTCCACATAAACAAAAATGTCCATACTAAAATGTCCATAAAATAAAAACTACTGGGACAAAACTATATAACTTTTTTATGGAACCAAATGGCAACTATTCCGCATCAAACTAATATATAATCACGTAAATTGAATCATAAATGTCCGTGTGATCGGTGCACATACATAAAAAAATACCGATCAACTTGAGAACTTTTCGGCTCCTCCTTTTGAAGTCGATTAAAAAGGCATTAGACGCTGGCTAGGAGCAACGATGCCAGACCGATACACAGATACAGCCTTCAAATCTATAAATTTGGCTTCGTTTTGGCACCCATCTTTATAGAATCTTTATAGAAAGAAGTCTGTACCCTATTTTAAACGGACTTTTTTAAAATAAGGAAGGTTCTTACACACCAACTTCCATAAAGAAGCACGTTCTCAATTCGTCGGTTTTTGAAGTGAGAACTTCGCCAGGCGCGTTGAGGACTTTTGGTTGAAAAAATCATGGAAATCGCGTCATTGTCACGTCACGCTTCGGATGAGCTTTACCTATATGTAAACTGAGTAGGTATATAATAAAATATGTCTAAGTACTTTTTGGTTGAACAAAAATCATGGAAATCGCGACATTGTCACGTCACGCTTCGGATGAGCTTTGCCTATATGTAAACTGAGTAGGTATATAATAAAATATGTCTAAGTACTTTTTGGTTGAACAAAAATCATGGAAATCGCGTCATTGTCACGTCACGCTTCGGATGAGCTTTGCCTATATGTAAACTGAGTAGGTATATAATAAAATATGTGTACTTTTTGGTTGAACAAAGATAATGAAAATTGCGTCATTTTCACGTCACGCTTCTCATGACCTATACCTACCTATATAATGTAAACTGTGTAGGTACTTATATAATAAAATATATGTACTTTTTGGGTGGACAAAAAGCTTGAAACTCGCGTTATCGTCAGGTTACGCTTCTCATGAGCTATACCTGTATAATGTAAACTGTGTAGGTATATAATAAAATATGTGTACTTTATGGTTGAACAAAGATAATGAAAATCGCGTAATTTTCACGTCACGCTCCTCATGACCTATACCTATATATGTAAACTGTGTACGTACTTATTTAATAAAATATGTGTACTTTTTGGGTGGACAAAAAGCTTGAAACTCGCGTCATCGTCAGGTCACGTTTCCCATGAGCTACGTAAATATTTAACAATTATATTGTAGATAATTTAGATTAAAAGTGTAAAAATTAGTTTTCACTTCAATCGACAATCTCCAAAGAATGCCCAGCTGTTTTTTCCTGTATGTAGGTACATTAATTTTGAGGGCTGTTCTCTTATAATTCCGATTGGGATCGAATAGTTATTACTATTTTATTATTAGGATTAATAAATTAACAGTATCAAACGATCTGGTGAATTACAACGCAACTCCTAAAATTTTCGATAGGCACCTTGTCAATAACAAGGGTAAAATAAAAACTAAAAATCAGATGATGATTTTAGCTATGCTCACTAAATAACAACCGTTCAACAACAGTCACAGCCTAGAACCGTAACGTTGTTATACGCTACCTACCTATGGCGGAACATCCTCCAATGTAACGCGGAGGCTATGAAATGAACACTCAGTCACGTTTTCTAAATTCAAAATGGTGGCCTTCAAAGTAATGGCCTGTTTATTTTTTCTTTTATAGTTAGCCTAGGACGCGAGCAGGAGCTTTAAGCCATCGAGCAAATAAGACAACAGACTAATTCAGTGTCATTGTACACCACTTGACATGGAAACGCATATGAGGATTGGTTTTAGGGGCATTTTGTGCAACCTAATAATTACAATGCCAGGGCAATGTTTGTGTTAAAATCATACCTGCTATGAGTTCTCTGAACAATGGGGGCAATCAAGCAAGTGTAGTTATGGTCATAGTCATGTACCTATTTTTTGCCAGAAACATGGTATACAGAGCTGTTATAAAATAGAATGAGACCGTACATGTTTTACTTCTAAACTAAGGCATGCAAATTTTCAGTTCCAGGTATTCATTAATGTTATAGAGGTTATTTTCATTCAACCATTCAAATAGCTTAATTTTAAATAACCTGCAATGTAGTTTCTGTTAGTTCCGTTAATTTATTTATCGTATGGGAAGTGGTTACCCTAGTGTCAGAGTTGTTCAAGCCGCCCAGTAGGCCGCTGACATGGCTTAACGACTGTTGTCTAATGACTGCAACCGGGACCGACAGCTTAACGTGCCCTGCGAAGCACGGAGACACTCAGAAATTAAACCACTTTGGTGGTCACTCATCTATGAACTGACCGCCAGCCTAGTTGCTTTACCTCACCGGTCACATACGGACCGGTGAGAGTAGATGCTCTATGATGGCTATCCACGAATTATATTATGCGCGAAAGATCGGCATTCAGCAGAAGTGCATTTAATCGTCATGAATGGCGATGGAAACTTATGGGTCACGGAGGGGGACGTTGGTATCAACGCGCTGATACCAACGTCCCCCGAACCGAAGAACCTGAATGCCGGCTAGAACTCTTGATCGGCCATAATGATAAATTTGTTTGAGTACAGTGCAACGAAGGTTTTTTTATAAAATAAATAACTATCCATAAAGAATGCTTGTTTGCTGTCTTTCGCACAAAAAACTAACTATCATTTATTTATACATAGGTCATTAACATGGTAAAATCAAATCCTCATACAGTAAAAAAATGTGGTTGAAATACCGCAGACCGAAATCCGGCATTATTATTATTTATGTACACGTAGTACCTACTAAATTAAAACGTGTTTTTATATACCTGCTCTGTAATATGTAGGCAGTTAGTTGGGTACTTACAGTAAAAATAGCAGTTAACAAAAACCTAAAAGAAATAAATAATATGAGCAGCGAAGACTAAGATATATCGTCCTACTTTTATATGTGAAAGGTTGTATGTTATTGTATTATTAATGAATATTTTTTTTTATATTTGTATAATTTTATTGTTATATATATAATAAATATTTAAGAAATAGTTAGTTGGGATTGAGTTGTTCTGAGTCAACACACATTATTGTGATTCATCTCAAGCATATTTTGTTTTAAAAATGATTCCTACTGAGTTTTCTGGCAGTGTTTCTCAGTAGCTGCCACGTCATGCACAGCACGGTAGGGTAAAAAAAGATGATGATCCACAAAAATGTAAAATTTTTACGGAATAAATGATTTTTGACTTTGACTTATAAATGTTATTTCTACGCTGTCGCAAAGGGTAAACTGTATTGGTAGTGTATGTGGTATTAATAAATAAATATTTATAATTGGTAAATGATTAATAATAATAATAACATCCTGAGACATTATTTAAATAATATGTAGTCATCCTAGTGCGGGTTCCAGTGTCATCGTAAATATCTAAGTGCAACCATTAATTATTTTAATTAAAATTTAAAATTATTTTATTTTTAGTATTTGTTATTTTTATTGTATTATTTTTAATTGGATAATTTTAATGAATAATATGTACATTTATATTTAATAATTTGTAGTGTTGGATATGGGAATAATTTCTTGAAATAAAATTATTATTATTATTAATGAATGAATTTTATTTTTTTATTTAAACACGGCTATCTGATCCCAAACTAAGCAGAGCTTGTACTATGGAAATCAGATAACTGATATATTACACCCAGACTCAGGACAAATAGACATGTTCATGCACATAAATATTTGTTATGTGTGGGAATAGAACCCATGACCTCTGTCGTGAAAAGCAAGCACTTGCCAACCACGCCAACAGGCTCGTCGATTAAATATGGGTATTTATAATTATTTTAATTATTTTGCCATCAGATAAAAATACAAGTCGGTAAACTTTCAAACTTTCTTTCAGTGTTAAAAATGTGGTTCTTATTAGCATTATTTTTTTACCATACAGTAATATTTTGCCAGCAAATGATCTTTCAGTTTAGTTTCATTTAGTTTCTAGATATTTTAATAAACTTAATATACTTACGATACTTTAATTAACTTTACAGTTACATATTTGGCACTGAATATATATAATATTGTATCTATTGCCCGATTGGGTGCAATCTGTTGAATACATTATTTTACACCAATGTACCGAAACATTATGCAATAAATATGCTTTTTTTGTCTTTCCTACCCTGGTTCCTTTCTGGTCTTTCCCTTCTCCCTGGTCTTTTCTACCATTGTTCATTTGGCCCAATAGGCCTCTGACATGGATACGACTGTTATTTAAGACTACAACAGGGGCTCTACCGGCTAAGTCGCCGAACATCGATTTCTTAAATGGCGTTCAAATAAATAAAGGTTAAAAATGACTTAATTAATCGTTAAATCGGCTTCAACGTTGATAATTGATTCCGGACCATTTATGACGTCACATGTTCTGATGGAAGCCGATTTAACGATTGATTAACTAATTTTTAACCTTTATTTATTTGAACGTCATTCACGAAAACGATGTTCGGCGACTTAGCCGGTAGAGGCCCATGGGCCGACAGGCAATCAAGCCGAATGCACGGAAAAATAGAAACGCTCCTAGGTGCTTAACCTCACCAACCGCTTAGGTATAGACCACTGGTTACGAGCGTTTAGATATATTTGTATGTTTAGTAGTCGATTACGGAATAATTTATTTTTAGCAGACAATGCACGCACTAAGGAAATTAATCCCTGTGTCGCGGGATACTTCACAAATACATATACAACATGTAACGTAATTAACGCACACCCTCAGACACCCCAATTAGAATATTATATTGTAATCATAGTACATACACTGAATTTTTAAGTTGACATGTATATGCATTGTTATTCACTAAATTAGTTTCTTGGAATAATGTTTATTTTCCTTTATTTTGTATTGAATGATGAAATTTATATGATTACAAATAAACTACGATTTTAAAAGTCTTATTACTTTGATTTACGGTCCTTTTCAATTCGTTTTGACTGTACAGGGTTACTATGTAAATAATTTCCCTAGTTTTAATTATTTTGGAATAAAAAATTACCTTTATTAAAAATTATATAAATCGATTCAGTAAACGATTCTGAACAAACTATTTTCAGGATGTGCGTATATTAAGTAACATGTTGTATAATCGACGAACTCAAATAAACCAGACTCATAGCAACTACTTATGGGACTGGTGACTGAACTAACTACTGTACAATAATCAAATAACCAAATAATCGTGCTCATTACACAAAGATTTGTCCTGGGTGGGAATCGAACTCTCTTAGCAATCAGGTTCACTAATCATTAGACCGTCAGGCCATACAGGTCAGGGGGCTACCGGCTAAGTCGCCGAACATCAGGATAGTGATCGGTGTTCAAATAAATCAAGGTTAAAAAATACTTAATCAATCTTTAAATCGGCTTCCATGACCACATGTGACGTCATAAATGGTCCGGAATCGATTTTCAACGTCGAAGCCGATTTAACGATTGATTAAGTCATTTTAACCTTTATTTATTTCACTATCCATAGCTTCCCATAATAATATCCGCCGAAATACTCACATTCTATCCATGCTTTACAATATTTTGTTCAATCCCGCTAGCCCCCACTACGTTACGAACGATTTGAATTCCTACGTGATTCACATTTGAGGTCTTTAAGATCATCGGAAAATCTGAAGCTTACAATACCGGTGCACTATACTGACTTCCTAGATAAGTCTTTTACAGTACAATGAACTCGACTGTGGAATGGACTGCCAGTGCCTATACGACGTGCTCAAAATATAGCATCTTATAAAAATATGGTGAAAAACCACTATTTACGTTGCTAGTTAGATTAGTCCTGCTACTCGACAATTTATTTAATATCTGTTTCTATATTTAATATATATTTATTCATGCAATTATGAAATATTTATTATCAGGTTAGAACACTACACTCTGTAGAACCGACAATGGTACACTATTAGCTGCCTGTCATTTTCAATTATGCTAGTCCATCCTACGGTTGTCTGGAATTGCGAAACGCTATTATGCGATAAGACCGCCAATTGTATATTATTTAAATATTACGTTTTTTTCTGTAATTTTTTTTATAGTTTGTGCAATAAAGTGTATCTATTTATCTATCCCGATGTTCGGCAACTTAGCCGGTAGCCCCCCAGGTGACATAGAGCGAACTAAATATGAGAATGGGTCATTGCTGATGATCATAACCAAATAAGTAATTTACAACAGCACATTACAAGAGACATTATATTAGTGAGAGGTTACGTCCTGAGACTTGTAGTATCTGGGTTAATGCCACAAAATGAAATCCGGCATTAAAATTATTTACTTGAAACTTGTTTTCTTAAATAACTCAAATACTGGTAAAATAAACCCAAACAGTTATTATTAATGTTTTGAATAAATTTTTCCATACAAAGTGTTCGATTGTGGAATGCACTGCCTTTAGTAGTCAGACGTGCACAAAGTTTGCAAGAATTCCAAAGACTTGTCAAGAATCACTATCTGTCACTACAAGACCCACAACACAATTAGGAACATAATATATTATACGTATTTATTATTTGTAAAATGTTTATATTTTCTTTTTATTTATTTCTTTATTGATTGTACCCATAGGTACTATTTGTAATGTACCTGTACACCGACAACTGCCCCTCTCAATAACTCCATTCTCCGATCTTTACTTTGGTTGTCTGGAAGAGATCACATTTTTGTGATAAGACCGCCCATTGTATACTTTTAAGGTTTTAATTGTTTTTTATTTTGTTATTTCTTTGGTGTACAATAAAGAGTTTATCTATCTATCTAACATATGAACTTGTATTTAACTTCAATGGCTAGGAAATTCCGCCGTAGTCTTAATACGTGGCACTAGTAATTGCGGGTCAGATCAATACCAATGAGATATGTCAAATGTCGAATACATACCTATGGTTATAATTAGCTTAGTATTGAGATTTAAGTGAAACATTCCAATGTACGCAGTCTAGTTTTGGGGCCTATAGAATAGCGCCACTACGGAGCATGTTCAAAGAAGGTAGAGAATAGTATCTTTAGATTGATGAAGTTCTGCTGCAGTTAATAGCAGTATTATATTAAGTTTGATGGTCCAGGACGTCAAAAATGTTGGCAGAGTTCATGAAATTGCTGACCCATCCTCCTTTCTTGGATGTTGAGTGTTGGAAGTGTCCCGTCGATTCCCACACAGGACAGACATTTGTGTGCATGAACATGTCAGTTTGTCCGGAGTTTGGGTGTATTAATAAAGAAAAGTATATCAGTTAACTGGTTTCCATAATACAAGCTCGGCTTAGTTTGGGATCAGATGGCCTTATGTGTATAATGTCACAGGATATTTTAAAAAAGGCCCCATTGCGAGCTAACATTACGTTTTTTCTTACCATTATTTTCCTTAAAATACCGGTATGCCTGACCATTTCACCTTTGGTATTCAAATATTCAACGAGAGAAATGATATCTATATTAATATTTGCGTCCTTATAATTTGAATGAATGAATCATTTAAATTACATTATCACAGATGAGATAATTTAATACTAAAAGTGTAGCAACTTGATGCTCTATTGGTGTTTTTTTTAACACGAGGAAACTAATTTAATGAACTAATAAACTAATCTATTAGAAGGCTCAAGGTCACCCAAAGAGCAATGGAGAGGGCTATGCTCGGAGTTTCCCTGCGGGATCGCATCAGAAATGTCGAAATCCGCAGGCGAACCAAAGTCACCGACATAGCCCGAAGAATTGCCAAGTTGAAGTGGCAGTGGGCAGGGCACATAGCTCGTAGAGCCGACGGCCGTTGGGGCAGAAAGGTTCTCGAGTGGCGACCACGAACCGGAAGACGCAGCGTGGGAAGGCCACCTACAAGATGGACCGATGATCTTGTGCGGGTCGCTGGAAAATGCTGGATGCGAATAGCACAAGACCGGCAATTGTGGAGATCTTTGGGGGAGGCCTTTGTCCAGCAGTGGACGTCTTTCGGCTGATATGATGAATAAACTAATCTAATTTAAATTTAGTTGTTCATACATCTCTAAAATAACTTGTTTGGAAAGGACAGTACGTATGTACAAACTGCCAGTCATACTATGTAGTTAATTTAGTCGACTGGAGCGTATACATTAGTGGAAAGGTTCGTAAATCACGATATTTACCCACAATATTACGCTGTAAATTTTTGGTACAAATTATTCGCTATCCTTTACATAGGCAGTTTTATATGCAATGATAATAGAATTAGTTTAGTGATCGTCATTAAAATCGTTGTCATTATTAATTTGTTTGTTTACAAAACTTACTTCAATACTGATTTCGTAACTTCATAGAGCAGCTTAAACTTCTAACAAATTGTCATTCAACTTTAAGTACAATTTAAACATAGTACCTCAGTAAAGAGGAAGTTGTTTAAAATGACCTTGCCAGGTAAATAATAAACGAATGAAATAGAGTTCACTTACCTTTTTCAACTCCTTATTCACTTCATCCGGACTGGGCATATAAAAATCCACAATGCCCAAGAGACAATCATCACACCGGCACACATCACTAGGTAGCGACGACATTGACCCAAAACTGCTACAACTGTCCATAGAGTCTGTACGCACTAACTTCCCGGTGCTCAGGGCCTCCATTTTGGCTACTAATAACGACTCCATTAAGGATCTCGGCCGCGCCGGAGATCGCGAGCGCCGCACGAAGTCGGGGGACAAAGGTCGAAATTCCAACACGTCCGGAGATAGCGGGCGATGTCTGAAGTTTAAGGATAAGTCCGGAGACAGCGCGCGGCGCGTCAAGTCCGGCGATATAGGACAGGCCGGGGCGAGGTCCGTCGACGAAGTCCGTGACAGCGGCGGAGTGGCGCTGCGGCAGTGCGAGGACGCCGACGACGTCATTTTCGTCGCCCGCATTGGTATTGCTATTATTGGTCACCGCACTTAGCACATCACTATTACTTCCTAGTGCGTAGGCAACGAATTAAGTTAACGTTTAAAAAAATACAACTTTAACTAGTCTGTTTAGAAATTAACAGGTTTGTTTGCAGCATCTGTCCTCGACACCTAAAGATAAGCATAGAAAAGATAAAATTGAAACCATTATTATAGTTGCCACTAAAACTGCTCAACAGATTTTAGTACAATATCTAATATATGTACCTATTGACTGGCAGACAATGCCTTCGACATTAAGTCCGCCATTGTAGATAGTTGTGCATAAAGTTAAAAAATAAAAAGGCCAAATCTATTCAGATGTCGATGCAGTTAGGTATTTAATAAATAATATTAGCTTTTATCGTTTTCTTAGACGTTTTATCGACTAAAAAGAAAATAAATTTATGTACGGCTGGAATAAGCTCTATTGAGGACATCAAACAGTAGACAGGTTTAATGTGTGCTAAAACACTCTTTTTCTTTATCTACTTTAATTAAAATGTAGATAATAGCCAAGTTATGCAATACATTTGCACGATGAAATGGATGACATCGTTGAAATACGTTTGTTTTTTTTTTTGCTTGGCTAGGATTGCCTAACAATAGGTGGTTTTATAGCAAATAGTAGCCCATTACTTTTGTTTTTTTTTATTTAGTCTTATCAATACGCTTAGATACTTATTGCATAACTATACAATTGTTTACATTCTTAATTAATGTTGCTTATTGTGGTAGAAAAGTAAAAATGTCTTATGTACACATAGAGCTATCCACAGCCACACATAACAATACAAATCTCATATCAATCTTACTTGGAATGGCATTTAACTATGCTAGTAACCGTAAGTTTTTTTATTGTCACACTCCTATTCTAAACATTCCGTCGACTACGAAAAAAAAAAAAAGAATTTCACTTCGGTCTCTAATCTCTTAATATTCTAATTTGGACAAAGTTATTGTAGGTTATTAATTGCTTCCCACCATAGAGCCATAAACAACTAGAATAAGCGTAAATCAATAACGTAGGTTTTATTGACTTGTTAATGGTTGAACTAACTGATAATTGGACTAATAAATAATTTATTTTTATGCTGCTAAAACTTTATTGGTGTACAACTTACTGGAAAGGCACTACAAGGCATTATTGATTGTAAACAGTATTTTTAACGATTTCTTACCAGTCGTATATTTACAATTTATTTATATTTCCAATTTATCTTACTATTTACAATTACTATATATCCGGGTCGTATAGTCCAAGCGAGTTTCTTCAAATGCTGTCGCGGTATTTTATAGTATGAAACATTTATTTGTTTAAGCTTTTATAGAAAATGAGTTCATAAGTAATTGTACGTTAGTCCGTAGATAATTTTAATGTAACATTACGGTATATAAACTTTAGATAAATAATATAACACGTACTTTAGATAAAGTGTGCAGTATTTATTTATTGTTGAAGCTAATACTGTAATACAAAGATTCAAACTGTATACTCTGTGTAAAATGAACACAGAGTAAAACAGTTTGGAACTTTACACAAATTTAAACTAAAAAAAAATACCAACAGATTTTTTGAATAATGGTTTTAAAATCGGGTTCTCTCCCTTTTTAATATGTGAACTTTATGAAAGTAATAATAATATCCTGGGACATTATATACACACGGCCATAACCATAACCCCCTAATGAAGCAGAGCTTGTACCTACTATGGTAACCAGATAACCAGGTGAAATATCCATGTTGTTATGTTAAATTTGGCTGCTTAAATATCCTACGCATATCTATATATATAAAAATCAATGCCACTTTTCGTTGTAATGTTATAACTCAACAACGCCTTTACCGATTTGGATAATTTTGGAATCCCTTGAAATTGTCCTTAATTATTCGTGGAAGTCCAGGGAAGGTTTGTACGTAGAGAAAATTTTAAAAAAGTCTTGAAAAAGTGTAAAATCAACATCTTTTAGCAATTTAAAATATTTTTTGTTTGAATAAATGAACTTAATAATCATTTTTTTATTACTATGCCTTATACGTAGCGAAGCACGTACCGGGCCGCTAGTTATTTATATTTTATTATTTCAATCTAGCCTAATTTTATATTATACTTAATTTCAACTTAATCAGTAATCGAAGCAAAAGAGGTGTGTAAAGATCGCGACAAATGTAAATCCCTTGTCTCTACCTACCCCTCTACGAAACAGGCGTGAGTCTATGTATTTATTAAACTTAATCATAAATCAATCTAGAATCTATTCATCAACGTTCAGTTAACTCATATCTGTTAATAGAAAGACATGTTGTATGTTCTTTAAAATAATATACTGGGACATTATTCATACACGGCCATCTGATCCCAAACTAAGCTGAGCTTGTAATATGAAAACCAGATAACCGATGTACTACATATACAACTTTTTCATTTGTACATACTTATATAGATAATTACACCCAGACCCAGACAGACAAGACAAACAGAAATGCACATTTATCTATCCTGGGTGGGAATCGAACCCACGACCTGCGGCGTGAAAGGCAAGCATGGTAACAACCACGCCAATCTACTATTTCTATTACTAATCATTAAATTCAGAAATCACAACACTATTTATGTTACACGTTGTTTATTATATCACACTACCATAAATTGTATGGAAACAGCAACAAGCTCGATTTATCAAGCAACCGATAGTAATAGCAGTTTGTTTACATTGCGGTTTCAACCAGGAGGTCGTTACGTATTCCGCACACATACAAAATGTAACCTTCGCACACCTTCTTAGACCACACCTGCGATTACTATAGTACTACAAAGAGATTGGAAATATAGAAATGATTACATTAGCCATTCTAATCCTGCTTACTTATTTACTTATCATATCGCTTTAAAAAGATATTGAACAAGCCGCCCAGTAGGCCTCTGGCATGACTTAACGACTGTTGCCTAATGACTACAACCGGGACCGATCTTAAAGTGCCCTCCGAAACAGGGAATTAAAACCCTATTAATATAATTATAATATTTAAATAAAAATAAAACCATGACTGATGGAGGCTAAGTCAGAGAGAACATTTCTTTTAAAAGCGATGCAACGAAGGGATTGGATAAAGGAAATTCAATTTTCCGCAACAATAAAGCGCTTGGAACTGATAATTAGCATACTTTTTCATGGATTTTCATGATTGGTAAGCTTGCACAAAGTATTAAAACAAAATATTAAAAAAATGCTGTTCTAAAACAGATTTTCATATTTTATACGGTAAGGCAGACGAATTAAGCTGTCAAATTTTCGGATTGTATAATTAAATCTGTTTTCAGGATATTATTTAATTTTTAAAAGTCTTTAGTAGTAATTTAATAAAGTAAATAGATGAAGTAATAGATATCGGTACACGGATTGCATGAAAATATTTAGAAATAAAATTTAATCTATAATAGTAATGATTTAGTTATTTCACAAATTGCATGGCAGTATACAAATTGCATGAATTTCGTAGTCTCGAATGTTCAGCATTGTTGCAAAAAAATAGGTCTAGGTTGTCTAGAAGTTTGTTGTTCTACAAAATTGGTCAAAAAAGCTTTGGTTTTGTTTGGAAAAAATAATTTATGTACAAGGTGGACCGACGATCTTGCAAGGGTCGTGGGAAGCCGTTGAATGCGGGCAGCGCAGGACCGGCTATTGTGGAGATCCTTGGAGGAGGCCTTTTTCCAGCAGTGGACGTCTTTCGGCTGATATGATGATGTTGATGACACGTTGGTTTTGGTATAGTGTCATTAGTTCGAAAGTTTGTGCTGTCGATCCGTTTGTACCGCGACACGTACAGACGATTCCAATTTATTCGAACCTGTCCGACTGACTGTTTGTTGTTTTTTTATAATTCGTAAATATATGGTTATTCGGTAATTTCTAAAACGGTTTCACCAACACTAGGTTTAATTTATTGGATTTATTGCTTTGCTATTTCTCTAAAAAAGGTGCTCTACAAAAAAACCTTTCGCTTTGCAGCCGAAATGCTAATAGGATGAAAATAAGTAGTTCTCAGGAATCCGCCTAACCTTATTGTATATGGTCCGTCCTGGTTATTCCGTATATTCCGTTATAACGTATATATTTACGCGCATATTTAGTTTTGCTCCGTTATTTAGTTTTTACAGGAAGTATTTATGGCTAATAGTACCACGGTTTTAAATCCTAGAATTCCGGAATTTAAAGGCGGATATTAAAGGCGAGTTAATTTAACTTAAATATATTTATTTGAAACAAACCTAACTAACAAGTTTTTATACGAATAAAGAAACTGTCACTCAACCGTTAAATTATTAGGTAAAGAAATTATTTATTCATGATATTCCTTTGTATATTCCAGTAATTATAACTCCTCGTCAGCGACGTAACATTCAGTTGTATAATCGTAATCAATGTTTCCTTTTCTAAACCACTCAGGTTCCTATCAGTGAAGCATAATATGTGACATACACCCTTTTGATGCCAAGACACAACATCAATAAATTACACAGGCTGCAAACTTAGTCATGTAAAAGTCTTAAACCATAAAATATCATCTACACTTAATACAATGCCGGCTAATTTATCTATACGACTTAAAAGACGTTCCACTAACAAAAATTTTAACATTTTGGGATAGAAACGAGGAAGGATAGACAAACAAGCAAACAAAGTGTAAAAGTTATTAAAACGTTTTATTGTAACCTTGAGGCATAAAATGGCATAAACGCATTTATATTAGGTATAGTATAATATAGTATTTTATTTACGTATGTGTAATAATAATATGATCATTAACATATTTTTAGTTTTTAGTATACCTTTTTAATTATCTCTTTTCTTCTTTTTTATCTATGTACCACACTTTGTTGCACCATCCCCGGCATTTTTACACATTTCATTCCTATCCATCCAAAGGTTGTCTGGAAGAAATCGCTTAATGCGATAAGACCGCCCATTGTACATTATAATTAATGTTTCATTGTTAAATGTTCTTTTATTTTTTGTGTACAATAAAGTGTATTTTATTTGATTTTATTAAACGCATTGTAAAATATCCTCGCGCAAATTATTCTCGCAGAAATCTGTAACACATTGAATTCGTATTAAAGCTGCACGCATTCGCGATAGAATATTCGCGTGAAAATAATTCCCCAACTTAATTTGTGCTTTGCTACAGAATGCAACGCGCCACGGAGCGATAAAATTGGCGCAAATGTTTTGTATAATTGGAGTTTGAGCTTTTGTTTGACCTTTGAGCCCACAGCTGAAAAAGAACTGGTTGTACGGGCGGATGTCTCTTGGTAATGCCGTATTAACATACAAAAGACTTTGGACTAATTAGCAAGTGGGTCACCTGATAGTAAGTGACCACCGTAACCGCCCATATCAACTTGCAACACCAGAGGAGACGCAGGTGCATTGCCAGCCTTTAAAAAGATAAGCAAACAAGTGTTGCTGACCCTTCCCCCTACGATGAGCTCTGGCGACCTTACTTACGCGCAGTAACATAACATTCAGCTATTAATGTTAATATTAATGCGAGGTTAAGTAACTAGGCTCGCGGTCAGTCCATAGATGGGTGACTGCCAAAGAAAGTTTAATCTCTGACGGTCTCCGTTCTTCGGAGGGCAGGTCAAGCTGTCGGACCCGGTGTAGCCATTAGGCAACACTCGTTAAGCCAGGTCAGTGGCCTAATGGGCGACTTGAACAACTCTGACACTAGGGTAATCTCTGCCCATACGATAAGCAAGTAAGCAGTAATAAAAACATGCAAATTACATGTGCCGGTACGATACTCAACACGTGTTTCAGTCCTCCACGGACCAATTTCAAGGGACGCTAACTCGTGGAGTGTTCAAATATTCGACATGGCATAATTACTGACAATTAGCTGAATTTTAACTGCATATTAACTTTGTAATTAATGTATTTTGTTTTTTAATTAATTTTGTATTCAATTTGTGTGGCCCATAAAAAGTTGTTCTGAGTCTGGATGTACTTTCTGTCCGTCAATTATATGTTTGTAAAGTACCCCGCGACACAGGGATAAATTTCCATAGTGCGTGGGTTGTCTATAAAATAATGCTTTAAGACTTTTACATGAATAAACTCGCAATCTGTATATATCTGATTGACAGCTGGACTGTACCCAGGTGACACGCATTTGCACACAAACGTGCCTTACGATGCTGCGAAACCTTTTCAATAGGAAAGAATTCCATATTCCCTCCTTACGGGATAATTGTTGTATAAAAAAACTGTGAACAGATGGTTCAGGTTTGTTGCAATACGGCTGCTATTAAATTGTAATTATAGTTGAAGTGAGAAATAGACGGTGTCAACTGCTTTTCCAGCGAAAGTTGCGTGGAACTAATGTGGTACATAGTTGTGCTCTATGGAGTGGTAATTTGTTAGTTGTTACGCGTAAGATAGAATGGAATATGTGTTAGGTGGAATTTAACTAAAGTATTTTCTTATTTGATACGTCGAACAAATAAAACACAATATAGATAGACTTATTCATACTCAAAATAGTGATGGGTATTAATAATATCCAGGGACATAATTCACTTGCTGTGTGGTGACGGCATAAAATATCATCCTCATCCCCCCATCTCATCCCGTGGGGAGCATAGAAATCGTCCGAGGGAATATCTACCAGAGAACGGGCAGCAGCGTTTTTCTGTGAACTATGACCATCAAACTGCGATCGTCAACCCGCCTGCCAAGCGTGGCGATTATTCTTTGGGGAGGCTTTTGTCCATCAGTAAACGTACCTACTTTGGCTGACATGAACATTATTTACATACAGCCATCTGACCCTAAATTAAGCGGAGTTTGCGCTATGGAAATCAGATAACTGATATACTACTTTTAGATAAAAAAAATACTTATACAGATAATTACACCCATAAAATATATATATTTTTTTATATTTATTTTATTACTATTTTTTGATTTAAAATACTTATATAGATAATTACACCCAGACTCAGGACAACCATATTCTTGCACACAAATTTCTGTCATGGGTAGGAAGCGAACCTACGACATGCGGCGTGAAAGGCAAGCATTTACAAACCACCCCAACTGGCCCGTCTTGGAACAATGGGAAGCAAAAATTTTACTGTGAATAGCTCCCCACAAGATACCGAAGCGTACTAATTAATAAATATATCTATATTATTTCCATTATAAAAGGTGTTACATAGATAGTGGACCAAACTTAAGGAGCTTAATTTGTCTATGTAACTGAACAGCATGTAGCGCATCAACTTAGAAAATACACAAAAAAAGATTGACTACGAGCCTTTTTTATCGGAAGGCAAAAAAATATGTTTCGTATTTTACAAACTGGTTTCTGTTCTTTTGTTAGGTTACATAGATATGTAGTAGTCTTAAGGTGTTATCTACTATTTACGTCCACAAGGCATGCTGACCTATTCTATCCACATAATGACGAGAGGATCCCTGGGGAGAATCTGCTATTTTTGGTTAAATTAACAAACTACTGGTTGAGATTTCGTGACTAGAAGGGCTAAGCCATGAAATCCATAATTGAATAACCTGTTTGCTTCCCACTATTGTCTTCGGCTTGGCTAACTGTATAACGTTGTGTTAAAAATTATGACAAAATATTGCATGTAGGTATATATTAAGATATATATACATATATATTAAGCTTTTTTAAGCTTCTGCTGTCTATGTAACGCTATAAGTTGTGATGGTGTATGATTTTGTAAATCACATGAATTCCTTACATCGAGTAATTAACTAAATTACTACAATATATCAAATATATAATTTTTTTATGAGAGCGAGAACAGATTTTAAACGACCAGCAATACATATGATGCTTCTTGGTTTAATACACACCAGATTTGATTGCCCTGGATTAGTCTAAAAAGAGGTAGGGCATAGCGTTCATACGCTCAAAGAGCAGCCCGACTGGGGAAGTGCCTCCACCTTACAGAAGACATTCCTTAATAATAACATTAATATAATTTAATGCTGTGTTTCCGAGTGTGAGTAAGGTCGCCATAGCTCATTGGGGTGGGGGGAAGGGTCAGCAACACTTGTTTGCTAACTTTTAAAGGCCGGCAACGCACCCGCGACACCTCTGAATCAGAATCAGAAATATTTATTGCACTTAGGAACACATGGTACACTTATGCACGTCAATAATTAAAATTATACACAATACAGAAAATAAATTAAAACTTAAAATAGAAGATAGGTAGGTATATAACATAATATTATTATATATTCACAATATCACAAATGCAATAAAATTTAAAAACATCTATTAAAAATGTCTACGTAGTAAATATTAATATTAAATGTCACAAAATGTCAATATTATAATTTTGTTATATTCGGCTTGGTAAACACCAAGCGTCGTTATCATTCAAATAATCATTAACCGAGTAGCAAGCCTTTTTTGTTAAAATATGCTTGATAGTAAATTTAAATTTATCATACGGCAAGTTAAGCAGGTCGATGGGTATTTTATTATTAAAGCGTACACCTAGCCCCACAAAGGATCCGTCACCCTGTGTAGACGGTGAGAATTTGAACACAGTTTGTGTTTATTGCGTGTGTTCCTTTGGTGCACATCACTTCTCTTTTCTAACAAGTGCAAGCTTTTTCGAACTTGCAATATATTAGCATAGATGTATGATATATTATTGTATGTATGACATATTGATATGAGGACGATCTTCAGCTGAATATAAAGGCATTCTGGCGTTATACAAAACCCAAACGTGTCACTAACAATTATCCTAGTAGTATGTACTATCACAATAACGTGGCCATCAACGGTGAAGACGTGGTTAACCTTTTTGCTAATTATTTTTCCACTGTTTACAGCGCTGGTTCAACAAACAGCTCTTATTCACCGAATTTTCCGCCAAGCAATTACCCCATAAGTGACTTGCATATATCTCAAAAAGATTTAATGAAGAAATTGCAAACTATTGATCAAACGAAGGGTAGTGGTTTTGATGGCGTTCCACCCATTTTTATTTAACTATGTGCAACTGGACTGGTCACACCTTTATTAATTATATTCAATAAATCTCTTAATGAAGGCATATTCCCTGAGCTTTGGAAAATCGCTAAAATTACCCCAATACATAAATCTGGTGACAAAAGTGATGTATGTAATTACTGCCCAATATGTATACTTAACTGTTTTGCAAAAAAATTTGAGGGATTCATTTATGAACACATGTATAACCATCTCAAACATTTATTAAGTCCATTACAGCATGGTTTTGTTATCGGTAGGTCAACTAATACAAATCTGTTGTGTTATACAACGTACTTATTATGCGATTCTTTTGATTGTAAGAAACAAGTTGACTCGATTTATAGACTTTTCTAAAGCTTTTGATTGCCTTGATCACTTTAAGCTGCTTAAGAAAATTTAACACGTCGGAGTCGGAATACATGGTAATTTGCATAGGTGGCTTACTTCTTACCTATTAAATCGTACACAGCTGGTTGCTCTTAGCGGGTATGAATCAGTTCCTTTTCTTGCAACATCAGGTGTGCCACAAGGGTCTAATTTGGGCCCCCTGTTGTTTTTGATTTTTATTAATGATCTGTTATGTTAAATAGATAGTGAATGTTTGGCTAACGCAGATGATATTAAAATTTATAGACGTGTCGCTGACCATCAGGATTGTGTGCGACTTCAAACCGATTTAGATACTATTGTTACTTGGTCTGATGAGAATTCCATGCCACTCAACATAAATAAGTGTCAAGTTATCACATTTACCAAAATTAAAAAGCCACTTGAGTATTCGTACCATATTAAGGGCGTTGCTATAGAACGAGTTACGGTGGTGCGAGACCTAGGGATAATTTTTGACTCTATTATGTCCTTTTGACCTCACTACGACCATGTTTGTAACAAGGCAAATCGTATGTTATCCTTTATCCTACGTAATGCAAGATCGTTCAAACATGCAAACTCTTTACTAACTCTGTACTACTCTTTAGTAAGAAGCATAACCGAGTACTGCTCATCTGTGTGGGCTCCTATATACAGGACTCACATAGACCGAATAGAAGCAATACAGAGAAGGTTTGTCAGAGCCCTATGCTCGAAGTTTGGCTTAAGGCGAAAAATTAAGGAATATAGAGATCGGCTACATAGATTTAAAATTATAAGTTCAGAAAAGAGAAGATGGTTGAACGATGTATGCATTCTACATAAAATTATAAACGGCCCTATGGATAGTCCTCTCATTAGCCAGTTAAACTTTTAAAATAAAATAAAATAAATAAAAAAGGTTTTTATTCACGTAGACTTTAAAAAAGCGCTTGTAAATAGTCAGAACATGTTTGAAGCAATATAGTTGTATACATTAGATATTATTTCTAGTAACATAGATATTTAGGTACATCTTGTATGAAACATTTATAAAATTTATTTTATTACAGAAATAATATTTAGCTAGCTCGTATCAAGTTATTATCAAGAGATTATGTTTAATTATCTAGTTTAAGTCTAATATTTTTACTACATATTGTCAATGGTTCTGTCTATATTAAATGTATTATTATTATGACGGACCTTGTGTTAATAACGACGGTCGCGCTTTAATGCTACCACCGTATCCAATGCGCCCCAACTGAGAAGACCCAGCGAAACAAACTCAGTGGGTTCATCTACGACCGGTTTCAACACGACCCAGTTGAGACGGTTCGACGAAACATACTCAAGCAGATACTCATTTACAGATAGTTCACATAACACAGCAGATCAGTCATGTCTATATGGCTACAAGATCTCCAGCGAGCAATGTGCAGGTAGGAAGTGAGAGCCAGACGTCTTTGTCATCGATGTACTCTTTAGTGGTGTAATAACCCCTAGCCATAAGTATACGTTTAATATGTGTTTTAAAACTTGTGTCAGGCAGATCAGTAATTTGAGTAGGAAGCTTGTTATAAAACCTAATACAATTTCCTAAAAATGATTTATTAGTATTGCTTACTCTAAAGCCTGGCATGGCTAGTTTATTTTTATTACTAGTATTTATATTATGCAGTTCACTTTTCTTTTTATAATTATGAATTAGGTTTAAATCATTTATTCTCATAAAAGACAGAGCCATACATTTGAAGAGCATTACATGAGAATATAACTATACATTTGGCAAATTTAATAAAGGTAACCGTCACCGAAATATACATAATATAGGTATATCCTTTTCAGCAAGGTATGTGTAATAGACACTCCACAGTTTTCATCTCAAATGTTGAGATTACGCTGTAGATTTAACAGGGTAATGTTCCATTATAAATTCAAACAGCTGAGCACGAAAACTGCCGAATGAGTTAACATTTTTTAAATAGAAGGGTAATTGGTTGAATAGTTGTGCTCCCTCATAGGTAATACTCTTCTTAGCATAATTTGTTCGTATTTTTGGCAAGACAAGTAAACTAGGGCGGCGAAGGCTTCGTTTTGATATTTGAGATTTTTTGATAAATGAAATTTTGGTATTGATGGTTTTGTCTAAAATTTTTCTAATGAAAACACATGTATTATATATATATATATATAGTTGATTAATAGTCATTAGATTTGTCTCTTCAAAGATTTTGTAAGTTGGTGTCAAGTATGGATATCGAAATAATATTTTTATAATTTTGTTTTGAACTCTCTGCAATTCTTGTAATTTCGTTTGGCCCGCGCTGCCCCAAATTTCTATAAGGTATAATAGATGTGACTTAACAAGGGAATTATAAATATTGTAACGTACATTTTTTGGTATACACTGATTCATATTGTGAAGTGATCCTATGAGTGCAGTCAGTTTGTTCTTAATATACTCGATTTGATTGTGCCACGTTAAGTGATTATCCATTCTCAAACCAAGATATTTTTCACAAGTCTTTTGTTCTAGTGGAATATTATCTATCATTAATGTGCTATGGAAAGGCACTTTTTTGTTCCTGGCGCGAAAAATTACGTAACAAGTTTTAGAAATGTTTATTGTCAGTAAGTTGTATTTAAACCATTCAGACAGAATATTCAAATCTTCTTGAGCTTGCGAAATTAGATCATGTATATTGGTTCCAAAGTAAAATAAGCATGTATCGTTGGCATACAAAGTCAAATGACCACGTAAGCTTAGTTCTGTGATGTTATTTATGTAAATCAAGAATAGTAATGGCCCCAATATGGACCCTTGCGGGACACCGCACGTAATGAGCGAAGCACTGCTCTCAAAGTCATCTATCTTAACTACCTGAAATCTATCTGTTAGGTAAGATTTTAGCATTTTGAATGCATTGCCTTTGATTCCTACGTTCTCTAACTTATGTAACAGTTGTTTATGACTTACAGTATCGAACGCTTTTTTTTAGATCAATGTATAACCCTAAAGCATATTTACTAACAAAAATGGATTCTAATTATCTGAAATAAATTATTATTATTATAATTTTTTTTATCAATATTTTCTTTAATTTTTGTTATTAAATCAGTTACAGCAGCAGTAGTGTTCATTTTAGCTCTAAATCCATATTGATGGTTGGATATGAAATTAAGAGAATCTAGGTACTTAAGTAAACGACTGTGTAGTATTTTTTCTAAGATTTTTGACATAATTGGTAGGACAGAAATTGGACGATAGTTTCCGGGATCGGTTTTGGGTCCCGATTTGAAGATCGGTGTTACCTTAGCGACCTTTAAAGTATCTGGAAAGTTTCCATCAGTCATTAATTGGTTAAAACTAATAGCCAGAAATTTGGCCATGATTATTTTTTCTATCAAACATTATATTCTGATATATATATTCCGATGGCACAGTAAGTATATTTATTTCTTTAAACAAATTTCGCAAAGAATCGCGACTGCCTAAACCATAAATGGCTCTGACTGCTCTTTTCTGCAATACAAAAATAGTACCAATGTCAGCCGCCGAACCCCACAGCAGAATGCCATACGACATAATGCTATGAAAGTACGCGAAATACACTAATCTAGCAGTTTGTTCATCTGACAATTGCCTTATTTTCCAGACAGCATAGGAAGCCGAACTTAATTTACCTGCTAACTTTTCAATAAAATAAATAAAATAAAATAAAAAAGGTTTTTATTCACGTAGACTTTAAAAAAGCGCTTGTAAGTAGTCAGAACATGTTTGTAGTAATATAGTTGTATACATTAGATATTATTGCTAGTAACACAGATATTTAGGTACATCTTGTATGAAAACATTTATAAAATTTATTTTATTACAGTAATGATATTTAGCTAGCTCGTATCAAGTTATTGTCAAGAGGACAATCTGAGGACTAACCAGATCCGTGCGTACTCCACAACTGATTACTCTACCTTCTATTAATAATAATGTTTCTCAAAATAGTCCAATACTAAGAATGTGTAGACAGTACAACAAAATATGCTCCAAAGCTATAATGCATTCAAATTATTTTTAGCAAAGGACAACAATGTTCAGTTTTCTGTTAATTAATGTATTTTAAATTTAATTTATTGTAATAATCGTACTAGTTATATATTCTTCTCAAACTCCTAGTTTTATTATATTTAGTTTAGTTTAGTTATATTATATTATAATTTTGGTAATTTTTAAATGTTGTGTACAGATATAATTGGACCTCAGATTTAACAGTGTTATAAGAAAATGATATTATTAATTTGTTATTAGTCTGTAGTCTGCTTCTGTACCTATGAAATAAAAAAAGTAATAAAATGTATTGTGATGCGGCGGTTAAGTTGTCTATGTCCTTGAAGATTTCCCTAAGAAAGGTCCGAGTGCCAAGTTTGTATATCGCTCGAACTGCTCTCTTCTGGAGGATGCATATGGTTATACTTTTGTGGGGTAATCTGCTGATGTACAGCAGATTACCCCACAAAAGTATAACGTATGGCATAAGACTATGAAAATTGCTAAAATACACTAATCTGGAGGTCTCAACATCCGTGAGTTGCCTAACTTTCCTCACGGCATAGGCTGCGGAGCTTAATTTACTAGCCAGACAAGCAATATGAGCACCCCACTGTAACTTCTTGTCCAAGGTAATACCGAGAAATACAGTAGATTCTACTGTGTGTAATATTTCGCTGTTGGTGATAATATTAGGACCAAGATTTCTAACATTTCGATAAGCGTGGTAAATTTAACACATTTTGTTTTGTTAGAATTCAAAACGAGATTATTTACTGTGAACCATTTTGTAGCTAAAGTAAGCGCATTATTTATGTCGTCGAAGTTATCTTTATTTATCTCCACTTTAAATATTAAAGACGTATCGTCTTCGAATAAAACAACGTCGCATATATTTTCCAAATAGTATGGCAAGTCATTTATATAGACAAGGAATAACAAAGGGCCCAGAATAGAACTTTGTGACACACCCATTTTCACAAACACATTCGGAGATTTTTCGCCACCTACGTCCGCGCATTGCTGTCGTGGTTTATTAATCACGACAGCAATGATTTATGTGATTTATTAAAGCGACTCCAGCATCAGTGGTTGATCGCCCTTTTGTAAATCCGAACTGATCCGCATGCAGAAGGTTATGCAATTTAAAATATCTTATTAATTGATTAAGCATAATTTTCTCAAAAATGTTACTAAGTGCTGGTAATATTGAAATGAATTATTATTTCCTATTTAGCGTCACGCTGAGCAACGTTTCCTGTTTCTTTATTGATAATTTTCCAGGTGGTTTTTATTTTATTGGCAGAATTTATAATTTTATTATTAACATATTTTGTTTTGGCCGTGTTACAAACTAATTTAAATCTGGTTAATCTGGTGTTGCGAGTGTCCATGGGCGGCGGTTATCACTTACCATCAGGTGACCCACTTGCTCGTTTGTCACCATCTAATTAAAAAAGAAAATCTCTCAACACTCTTAAGCGGGTGACCGGTCACCCATCCACAGAATAGTAAAGATATAGAATAGAAAGATATCTTCGCCCCTAAACAAAAAAAAATGATATACATATACTCATGCCTCCAGCGAACTTAAATTTGTTGGTCCTGCGCATGTATTCTACTTGCTCCGATAGCCTTCCCATAGGATTATAAAAACAATAGAAAAGATAGAGCAACTATGTTTGCTTGCGTAGTTGCCTAATAGCGGGAATTCGAAAAGATAAACTTCTAATTTCTAAATTTGCTGATTAAAAAATCTGCAAACAGAATACTCCTGGCAATTTTGACGCGTATCTACAGTCTTAACAGAATAATCCATCATTATAACTCACCTCACAAGGTCCTTATCTTTTTAGGCTATGTCATACATTCCACATTCATGTAACAGTTCTACAATAAATCGGCGGACATGCAACAAGCGGGCACAGCGGGTGGCCACTGGCCAGAGCCTGTATAACCACGTCTAAGCAGAATTCCAACATTAATTACTTTTGAAAACATAACTTATGTCAAGTGAGTGAAGGTTGATGTTTGATTGATCTAAGTGCAATGTAATGTCAGTCGGACCATGTTGTCGGGTTGATCGGTTCATCTATGTAGCTATGTCACGCTATGAAGCAAATATGTAACGCTTATTTGCGCCTATTTATGCTTGGAAATGAAGTTACATATTTTATTAGTATATGAGCCATTCTGTTTATAGAGCCTGTACGTTTTTATACGCTCCTTATATTCATTGCGGTTGCGTGTTTAACCGTAGATAGGGTCCTGGGTTTAGTTGGGTTTTTGAGTCGGAAGTCGGAAGTGTAAACCAATCCTGCTTTACACTTCCGTAGCTCGGTCTTGCACCTGTTTTTTTTTGGTAAGGCAGGGGGAATGTTTGTCACCCGCAAAAAGTGTCTACGGGTGGGTATGTCGGACTCGCACCGACTAAACCTACCTGCCGGGGACTTATCTTGGCGCCTAATAGGAGGAGCCCCGGGAACGCGGGTATGCTGCTCCGGTGCCCCCCTTTTGGTACCATCATAATAGGTACCATCTCTCACTTATAAACTGAAAATTATTATGCAGATCATAAGGTAATAAATTTATTTTATTAACAAAAGTCTTTGGTTTTTCGGCGTGACTTTAACACTTTCATTTTTTTAATCAAATACTATTTTGCTTATAATACAAATAAATAAATAAATTTGGTATTAGTATGCTTGAGCTATATATTCTTTCGTCATCCATTAATTTTGATTTCAGATTCCATTGTTTTTAGTTGTTAAGAGGTGACTGCCTCTACTTAGTGTGTACGTGATTCGGGTGCGATTCCCGTTCGGGACAAATTTCGTGTGATCCATAAATGGTTCCTCTGAGTCTGTGCGGGCTTTGTCGTTAATCGCACATTATGTTGAATTTTTTAGCTTATTTGCTTTAACGGATTTATTTTATACTATGTTAAGATTAATTAGCACGGCCGCAGGCCAATTTCAGTGATGGTATAAAATAAATAAAACTAAAAAAGCATGTCAACGGATGTTAATGCGGATTTCCCCATCAGTTACATATTTTTTCTCGGAAGGCTTACATATATGTATAATAAAATCTAATTCAAATTTTATTTCATTAGAAAAATAAATATTTCGTAACCCGCAACCACAAGTTTACGATTTACGTCGGTTTGCGAGAACAATAATTATTCTAAAATCCAGACGACAACTCCGGCATGACATATCTCTATTTGGAGCGTTACTACGTGAGCTCGACAAATGGATGTGCGATTAACACTTATGCGACAAAACTGTACAGCGACTCCCCATAGTTCGAATGCACGCTAGTAGTGCGACACACTGAAGATCGACATCTCGTAAAAAGGATTTCTGGCACATCGCCGGTCGTGCGTTGTTTTGTCATGTTCTAACCTAAACTGACCTACCCGAACCGAACCAAACCTAAACCTAATGATCGTTTAGCGAGATATCGATTTTCAGTATGTCGCACAAGCGTGCATTCGAACTATGGTGAGTCGCAGTACAGTTTTGTCGCATAAGCGTTAATCGCACATCCATTTGTGGAGCTCACATAGTACACTTCTCTATTTGTTATGGGTGACACAAATTGTAATTCAATTTGCACATTAGACACAAAGACTAAAGCTAAAACTGTTCTTATATGTTAATTTGCAAACATAATGTCTAAGCGAAACGGATTAACCTCAGTTAATGCCTGTTAGTAATTGGCGAACAAATTAATTTATCTACTGGAATCTATGCTAATCTATGCTAATAGTCGCAGCGTGACAAAATTGCGAAAAGTGAGTACATGAGATTAAATAATGCCGGTTAAACGCAAAGGACGTATATACTACAATAAGATAATAATAATAATAATACCCTCCCGACCGAATTTCGGCCACGGTGGCCAGTTTCAATGGAGACTAGCCAATTGTACAAGACATATTATAGCGCACAAGTGTGTGCGCAAACACAGGGGCACTTTCTATTCCATCACTCTCATGATCCGATAGGACGACTAGCGACATGACCGGAAAGACGTCAGGTACAGGACCGACGGATTTATGTACGTGCTCTCCGAGGCACAGGGGTGTAATACCGCCAGCTTCCAGACTTCGAGCTGACACTGAGAAATTTATTTTTACGGGAAAATCCCAACATCACTTTTTGGCCCGACCCGGGATTTGAACCTCAGGACCTCATTATTTGCGGTTGAACACGCTACCGCTACCAACGAGGCAGTCAGATAAGAACAATACTTTATCGTAAGGGTAGTATTGGCTACCCTAGTTTCAGGGTTCTTTAAGCCGTCCTAATGGACTATTTATAAATATATAAGTATGTTTATCAGTTGTCTGGTTGCCATAGCACAGCCTCTGCCTAGTTTAGGATCAAATAGCAGTGTGTTAGACCCAAGGTAGGTATTTATTATTTGTGATTATTTTTGTTGTAACTTGTTCATCTAATAACAGTGGCGTTGGTTTCGTTGTTGTAGCTATATTTTATACTTATTTTATTATTGCTTTTTATTCATGCTCTTTAAGTAAATAGCTTTTAAATTAAAAGTAAATACTTTCAAGCTCACAAGCCCACAATTACTTATAACGTGACCAGGTTTGGACCAGGTTATCGGCAAGTTATGCGATAGCCAAAATAAATTAAGTCTACACGGACACTTATCTACTCAAATTCAATTAATCTAAAAAATAACTTATATATTAATCAAACTGACACCTTACTTATTGATTTTGGAATATAACACGTCAAAAATAATAACATTTATAATAGAACCATAATAAAAAATATATGTACAGACGCCAGCACATCCAGCTACCCCAATCTGTCAAATTTCTTTTATAGATTTTCAACTTTATCACAAAAGCATAAGGTTCAGTCACAATTGGGGAAATTTGACAGATTGGGGTAGCTTGATGTGCTGGCGTCTGTACATATATTTTTTATTATGTTTCAATTATAAATGTTATTATTTTTGACGTGTTATATACTAAAATCAATAAGTGAGGTGTCAGTTTGATTAATATATAAGTTATTTTATAGATTCATTTAATTTTAGAAAAAAAATAATTTAAATTTAGATGAATTAAATCTACATACATGTGTTTTTAAATTAAAAAAATACATACAAATGCCATAGTTAATATAATGTTACCTGCATGTCTACCACAAGTGCATCTAATTTACTTTCTTGATAATACTTGCAGTTTTTCCAGTATATTAACTAGCACTTTCATTTCAATTCAATGAACTTAAAATGTCTATACTAAAAAACAGTAAGTTTAATCGAATAAGTAAACTATATCGATAGAGTCGTGGTAGAGGTACTGGCAAGTGTATGGTAATTCACTAATTGTATCGTCCTTTTAGGATAACTAGGCTTAATTCTAGTGGGTAGCGCTTTATTGTAGTAAAACTGAATTTAAGTATAGCTAAGCGTTCTTTAAGAGGTCGATGGAAGACGCTGCATGTGGATAGATAGATAGATACACTTTATTGCACAACATATAAAAAAAGAAGTTTACAGGAAAAATCTTAATATTCAAAATAATGTATAATTGGCGGTCTTATCGTATAATAGCGATTTCTTACAGACAACCGAAGGATGGACTGGTAAAAATTAGAAATGACAGGCAGCTGGTAGTGTACCATCGTCAGTTCTGAAGTTGTGAAGACCTTTGGGGGAGCCCTTTGTCCAGCGGCGGACATCTTTTGGCTTGTGATGATGATGGAAACATTATTTTGTTCTGTAAGTAGCTAAACAGGGGAAGTGCTTCTACCTTACCAACCAGTGACAACACGTGTTCAAGTCAAGTTTACTTAAAGTATATAAAATTGAATGTAATTAATTCAATTTATTCCTAGAGAGAGAAACAAATTCATCAAGATGACAAGGACAAAAACCGCATAATATGTAGCAAAAACTTAATAGCAGGAAATGAACAGCGCATGCTGCGCGCGCGCTCCCAATTAATGAGCTTACTGAGAAACATCCACGTTATTTCATTAACCATTCAACTTCCAAGGTATTTATTAGCAGTACCGGTATGGAGGAAAAAAACTTGACCTCTTTATTGGTGGTTTGTTTACAAATTTTTAAAATACTGAATTAAGATTTCGTAAGTGATTTCAACGGCAAAATACGTATAGTATGTATTTTTTATCGTAAAGCTATGTTTTCCTATGAGCTGCCAGTTACGTCCACACGTTTATGGTTCACATAATATATGTACTTTTTTGTGAAATTTCTTGTGTGAGTGACGGCTGTGCTGTGTGAACGTACCACTATAATTATTGTAATAATGCTTTTAAGGAATTTAAATGAGAACTTTCATTATACTTTAGATCTAATGATTTCTTGTAATTCAGAAAAAAACATTAGAACATTTCTCTAACAGCGAGACTGGATTACTCAATAAATATATTTGTGTCGGACTCGCAGCGACTAAACCTAACCTCCCATGGACTTCTCTTGGCGCCTGATGGAAAGAGCCCCGGGAAATTGGAGCAGCATTCCGGTGCCCCCAATTTGCTCCATGTTCCAGATGGTCGGGTATTGCCGCCTCCTGCCAGTCCGGCACAGCGACTGTGCCACAAACAGATCGCTGTCTTCCCGGAGCTGCGTACACGTGGCAGCAGTAGAGGACACTTCTCACACTGTCACCGCAGCGCCGAGGGGAATTGGACTACCGGCTGCCGCCGCCGCCCCGACGCTTGCGGATCGGCTAGTTCCCGATCCCGCTCGGCGGCCTCCTTCTGGAGCAAGACTGCCTCACAGAAGGAGACCACGGCGACTCAATAAAAATATTAATATACATATCCAAACATCAAGTTCCTAATCAATAATTTAGTAACTGAAAACAAACAAAATTTTCTATATAATATCTTCTTTAGTAAAAAATCGTGTTTAACTCCCAAGCAATCAGAGACCGCCTTGTGTTGGTGATGTTAAATTACATATGTGCGGCTCCTCAGGAAGTCTCATCAAAATGTCATCAATTTGTGCCATACATTTTTGTGAGAAGTTGCGCAAGATTTATTTCATCCTTCTCTTTATTACAATGTAGTAGGCTGAAATAACTTATTACTTTATTAAATAATACAATTTACAGGCGACATAACGAAGGCTAACATGTCTACAATATCATAAATCAGCACAAAATCTAAACCCATTATATTTAAATCCCACTTTCAATATGATAAATCCAGTCAAACATTCATATATTCATTGGGCATACAACGATATATCAAACAGGTTGTAAGTTTCAAACGTGGATCCATTGCAATGAATTACCGAACAGAAATAATGTAGCCAGTCATTGGGATAAGTTATAATGGTGCCATGTTGCCTCCTAGTACTAAAGAAAGCATCTATTTCAGTTCAATAGTGAGTTCTATTTATCTTTTAATAAGAACCAATTCTGAGCTAAAAGCTATAAATTGGAATATTCGGTTCGTCATTTATGAACCAGGCCTTATGTGTTGGACTGGAAGTAGACTATGCAATAAAGTTAATACTGCGTTTTGTTCGTAGTTACAGAAGGTAATAGATATCGCAAACTTTTTGTTAGTAAGTGGAATTATACATTCATTCATATCAGCCGAAAGACATTTACTACAGGACAAAGGCATTCCCCAAGGACCGTTACCACGGTTCCCCGCATCATATAGTAGCATCTCGCGACCCTAGCAAGATAGTCAGTCCAGCTTGTGGATAAAATGAGACATTATAACGCGCACGCGACGGGAAGTGACGCGACGGGAGACGCCGCGTCACTTCGCGCCCGCCGACAGTACATTATGTTTGCTTTACTGGGTCAGTTGAGTCGATGTCGAATAATGTTACGTGTCTATAGTGCAAAGGTTGTAATTTTATTGATACGCTACATAACGTGTAATCTGTGTTCCGTGGTCCACCCAATAAACAATCTATAACTTGTAGCGATGTGTTTTAATCTCGTTACAACATTAAAATAAAAATAAAAGAAGTCTTTGTTACAAATGGTATATTTATTATTAGAGTATAGCAATCAGATTGATGTTAATACGCATATAAAACACACTGATATAGTCAGAATAGACCGAATGGGTTTGTTTTTCTGATATTGTTTGCTTCAAATCTGTTCAAATTAAATTTTCCCCATTTTATAATAAAATTTACTGGTGCATATTTGTATTTAATTATATTTTATTGATAATTCTTTATTTCAAAGCTACGCTAATATAATCTTCAATAGTCACGTGGTTTCCCACACGTGAAATCTTTTCGGAAGAATCGACAATAATGTTGTACGGAGTCTATCGTGATCTTTATCTATGGAATATGTTTATGAGTTACATAACTGATATTTCTATGCATTTATGTGGAGAAAATGTAAATTAACTGAGATAATAAAGTCAGTATGATATTAGAGCTGTACTATAAACGTGTGGTGTTTAGAAGTCTCAGATTTATAAATTAATTCATTTAAGTACAATGTAATTTGATATTAATAAAAATATTGATTTAAAAAAAGATTCCTGGTAAGTTTTCTGGCAGTGTTTCTCAGTAGCTGCCATGTCATACACTCTAGGTAAAAAAACCGGCCAAGTGCGAGTCGCACATGAAGGGTTCCGTAGCAGCAAGTATTTCAGTTGATTAAAAGAAAGCAAATTGCGGTTTATGACGTATTAAAAAAAAACTACTTGCCAGATCTCGTTCTAACTAATTTTAGTTGTTAGTTTCCATGGTAATATACATCATATATTTTTATTAGTTTTATCATTCTCTTATTTTAGAAGTTACAGGGGGGGGGGACACTGCTTTTACCACTTTGGAAGTGTCTCTCGCGCAAACTATTCAGTTTAGAAAAAAATGATATTAGGAACCTCAATATCATTTTTGAAGACCTATCCATAGATACCCCACATGTATGGGTACGATGAAAAAATAAATTCTATTTTTGTGTAAAAATCTTAATGCGGTTCACAGAATACATCTACTTACTAAGTTTCAGCAGTACAGCTCTTATAGCTTCGGAAATAAGTGGCTGTGACATACGGACGGACAGACTGACAGACATGACGAATCTATAAGGGTTCCGTTTTTGCCATTTGGCTACGGAACCCTAAAAAATGACGATTCCATACAAATGCAACATTTCAACGGAGTAAATAAATTTTAAATTTGATAATTAGTGTTTGCATTTAAATTATAATTCGACTGGCCGGTGGACGTATTTACAAAAGAATATTACTTAGCATACTACTTGTATATGGATTATGTATTATATCAGTTATCTGGTTTCCATAGTACAAGTTCTGCTAAGTTTGGGATCAGATTGCCGTGTGTGTGATAGAGTAAGGCAAGCATTTTCCAAACACGCCAACCAACCATGATATTTTCTGAAATTTCTTTTCTGTTATAAATGACACGTACTCTTACATATTTGTTAATGCCTCCGCAGAATACAAACTCGCTTATTATAATAGTAGAGTTCGTCTCATCTAAAAATGTTACTGTTAATGCATACCGAATTAAGATACGGATACACAATTTAAAGATTAAAATGCAGTAGTAGAATAAAAATTTTAGCTTAATATACAAATTTATAATCCCTTTTTGTTTATTAATTCATATTTCGATTTAATCGTATAATAGTCTAGACAGTTGCTTAAAAGTCTAGTAATAATAAAACTGGTTTTGCATCTACACAATTTATTGAATAACTTGGTAACATACAGCCAAAAGCTTTAATTTAAATTCCTTCAATTTAGTCAATTCAAAGGTCCTGTCTACTTTAACTTTTGCTCATGCTGAAAACACAAGACACACAGGACTAAACTATGCTCCTAACGAGCATAGTTATGCCCCTAAGCTCATTAATAATTCACTGGTAATTATCTTCTGTTTTGTGTGCCTTAATATAGATCTATCGCAAGATCAGCGTTACAGTAATTATGTACTGTAGCATCTACTGAGATAAGCGTTTTTTCCTCGCTTCTGGTATGTCTTTAAATAAAATAAAAATCAATACCACACGCCCTCCTGGGATCACATCCACGAAAATACATACATCAACAAATTATAAATCGGTTTTAAATACCTACCTGTACCTAGGTTTAATTATTTATAGGTAATAATTAAATGCCACGTTTCATTTCTAGATTTGTCACCTATACTTAAACAAATGATTTCTTATCACGTAGGTAGCACCGTGTGTAATTTCATTTACAAATGGACCACCAACTGAGTGAAACCACATAAACTGAACATGTATATAACTGAATGCCAAATATAAAGGTATTAATTTGGTAATTTAGCAAAAGAAGGAGATTCAGTAGCTTATTTAAATCACATTTCAACAAACAGATATAAGAAATCAACTAATTAAATGCTTAATTAAGAATAATGCCCGGTGTTGGCTAACTTTTGGTTTCTCATTAACCAATTCAGACAATTATATTGAATTATAATGATTATTTTTATTAAGATTCACTAGCTTATTTAAATCCAATTTCGACATACAGATAATAAAAAAGCAACTAATTAAATGCTCAATTAAGAATAATGCCCGGTCTTGGATAACTTTTGGTTTCTCATTAACCATTTCATGGGCGTACATGTCTTGATCATATGATTATAAAAACAAAAAACGATGCAAAATGCCTTATCTTTCAATCATCGGTTACTGATCATGACAGTGTAGCTATGAGCTTTAATCTAAACTCTCGGTTGGACTACCATACTAAAACCCTCCGTACGATTGATTTCCCAGGTCTCGATAAAGCTGTACAAAACACAAATTTTCAGCCTATATTTGACTGCTCAGATGCTAATATTGCTACGGATTTATTAATATCTTTTCTTTCTACTGCCATACAATACAACACCAAGGCTACTAAAACTCCTAGGAGGAAATGTATTAGTAAGCCCTGGATTACCAAAGGAATGCTACGATGCATGAAAAATAGGGACAATCTATATAAAAAATGTAAAAGGGACCCGAATAATGACATTATTAAAGCCACGTACAAACGGTATCGCAATTTCTGCAATTCACTTATAAAAAGGCTAAGCGAAATTATGAGAAAAACGAAATAGCAAAAGCAAAAGGAAATAAAAAGCAACTATGGGAGGCGATTAAGAAAATCTGTGGTACTACCAAAAAAGTCGTGAATCACTCTTCTTGTCTTATTGATCTTAATAACCCACAAATAAGTCTTGATAATGTAAACGGCTTTTTTGTTAATATAGGAAATGAACTCGCAGAGAAAATTTGCTTATCGAATACTCGGTCAGTACTTGAAAATTACCATTCTTCAACATCTACTCTTAACTCATTCTTTATGCTACCTACGGACGAAAGAGAGGTATTCTTACTCATTAGTAACCTAAAAGAAAAATGCGCAGTAGGTGTTGATCAGATATCGGGTAAAATAATAAAAAGGTATATTCACATACTCACGCCTCCTATCACCCATATTTGCAACCTAGCACTATCATCGGGCACTTTTCCTACAGGGTTTAAAACTGCTTTAATCATACCTATACATAAGGGTGGGCATAGGGATCGTGTTAACAACTACCGGCCTATTTCAATATTGCCAACGCTATCAAAAATCCTGGAGCGAATTATGAATTGTAGACTTGTTAAATATTTTGAATTGAACAATCTTCTTTCACCAGCTCAGTTCGGTTTCCGTCGAGGAAAGTCCACTAACGACGCAGTACATACACTCCTAAACTCCATAGTCACTGATATGGATAAAAAAAAGAAATGTTTAACACTATTCCTAGATCTAGCAAAGGCCTTCGACACGGTCTCTATCCCACATCTCATAAACAAGCTAAATAGAATGGGTATAAGAGGAGTGACTTTAAAGCTTTTAGAGGACTATCTTTCGGATAGGAATCAAAAAGTTTTGATAGATAATCGGTCAAGTACTGAGTTGTCAACTAAAATCGGCGTGCCTCAGGGCAGTATTCTCGTCCCCACACTATTTTTGGTATATATAAATGACCTTTGCCAAATTAGACTTCAAGGAGGCCAAATAGTGACTTTTGCTGACGATACTGCCCTCTTCTTTAGCGAAAACAGTTGGGAAGACGTCTTCAAAATAGCGGAAATCGGCTTTAGTAAAGTCTGTGGCTGGTTACAGAATAATATGTTGACTCTGAATGTTGATAAGTCTAAGTATATTGCGTTCGCGCACAGATCGAACCTACTCCCTCCTTTAGCTCTAACTATTAAGGCTCATACTTGCACAAATACTACATCCAATTGCTTCTGTCCGACTCTTCAACAAACTGACAATATCAAATATCTTGGTATTGTTATAGATCAGTGTTTAACCTTCCAATTGCACCTTAAATCACTTGTAGGTCGACTGCGGAAATTGATCTATGTGTTCAAAAACTTGAGACACACAGCTGAACGTAGCGTCATTAAGATGGTTTACTATGCACTGTGCCAATCTTTAATAAATTACTGCATTATATCTTGGGGAGGTGCATCTAAATCATATTTGCTTGAGGTTGAGAGAGCTCAGCGAGCTATTCTCAAGGTGGCTGCAAGCCTTCCTTTTCGCTACCCCACAGTTAATCTATACAAAGAATGGGATGTTCTGACGGTCAGACAAAGTTTTATTTTACAGATCATACTTAAACAACACTCAGAACTACAGTACGACCCCAGACTTCGTAAGGATAAACGACTCAAAGGCAAAGTATGTCCTCGTCAGATTTTTCATTCAGCTATGCCTCACAAGTTTTATTGTTCTCTAGGACATTACTTATATAATAAAATAAACACCACCCTAACCATATATCCACAAAATTATACACGCTGCAAAATTTCAGTCACAGCTTACCTTAAAACTCTTGACTACCAAACTACTGAAAAACAATTAATGCCGCTGAAATAGCATACTATAAATTATAACATAGCTTATTAACTAGACAATCTCCTCGATAAACTCACTCCACACATTTGACTTTGAATAAACCAAGCACACCTACTATCTACATACACACATACAAACTTACTTTCACACACACATAATCCCACGATAACATATATATTATTTAGTTCCCTAATTTTGTACTTATCAATCTAGTTTATAATAAAAATTAATATTAAGTTCGCCTTGTTACGAAATCAAACCGCGTGAGGGCCCTGGTGACCTGTAATTCAGGTTTCTCGTAAACCTACATCAGGCACCAGTCTCTCACAAAGTTGGGTTCTAGCTTGGCAGTATTGTCATATCATTATGAAATTGTCACTAGTTTCTAGATAACCCTATTCTTTGTGAAGAGAAAATAAATATATTTTGAATTTGAATTTGAATTTCAGATATTTATAAATTGCATAATAAAGATTAATTAATCTTGACATACATACGTCTGAAGTTTTTTGACAAATTACCAAAACCAAAGATTACTGGAAATATTACTGGAATCTTAAATTTTAAGTAATCACTCCAACTCTGATTTTAAGAATCCACATGGCCAATTTTCACCTATAATTACCAAGACTTTAAGCCATTCACGGTAGTGGAAATATGTGAAAAGTTTTTAATTCCATAATTTTGTGAAGTTTAATTAAACTGACAACTTAATTATTAACACTAAGGGTCTGTTTCACAATGTACGAATAAAGTGTCGGATAGCTAACTAACAAATAAAACTGACAGATATAAGTTCTCGATAAAACACATTGCGTTTCACCATCACCTTCCCGGTAAATTTATTAGCCAGATAGCTATTCGGCAGTTACTAATTAGTAGGTTTGGCAACGTCACATTTTGTCGTTCCGTCTTACGTAACAGACAACCTATAAATACATTTCTTATGATAAACACACCTAAAAATATCTTTTTACTATTTTTTTATTGTTAGCATTTTCAGGTTTGCATAAATATTTTCAAATTTATCTTATAACTATTATTTTATCAAATAAAAATAAATACATAAATTGATTTTTATTTGCGTGAAATGAAACGTACGAAAGTCAATTAAATAAACGTCAAATGTTAATATCAACAAATGCATTTTGTTTGTTGCGGTGTTTCGGTGGTGTTTTTCTTAGCGGTGTCAGATTTTTGCGCGGTTCCGTTACACGATCAAAAAATTCATCAATTTTGTCTTCAATATTATCAAATATTACCATTTTATTAAATTATTCTCAATAAAACACAATTCTAACAATAAACACCACCGAAATAAGCATCGAATGACATCTGTCAGATAACTTATCTATCAGTTAAATTTGGTATCTGAAGCTAGATCTGACCAATATTTTACCACCAGTTTATTTGCCAGTTAGTACTATTTATGGATTATGAAACGCAAACGATGTCTTTATTCGATAGATAAGTTGCAAGTAGCTTATTCGGGACTTTATCTGGACATTGTGAAACAGGCCCTAAATGTGTTATGGCCTGACGATATCTATATCGAGTACATATTTATATGCATAAAAATCCTGAAAAATAAGCTATAATAATAATGATCTTTATTTCAATAAAACATTAATCATGAAATAGTTAATACTACATACAAAAACAACCGATAGCCGGAAAAACACTCCCGTGCTAGGAATTAACATGTTTTACGGGTAGTGAAGAGGTGGCCCTGGCAGCGTGGTTGAGGGTGGTATACTAAATTGTAGGCATAGAAGCAGTAACTATGAATAACTGTGCCCCTAAAACTAGGCAAGCCTGTTCATTTAGAGACTAGTTAAAAATCTTACGACACTATATATACTCGAGATTTTCTGCGTCTAGTTATAATAATTTTGAGTTAAGAGCCAGGTTAAGTCTTAATTTAAATTTGTAATTATTTAAGGGGTAAATGTTTAAAATTTTTTTTAACTGAACATTTTCTTTAGAGAATTCGTTCGTGGACATATAAGTCGAGATAGCATAGTGGGTAGACTGTTGGATTGAGGAGTCAGTGATCTCGAGTTCAAACCCACCACTGACTTTTCGAATCCATGTGCAATTGTGCATATTAAAAATTAACCAACTCGTACAATAACAAAGTTGTTCAACCCTAAACGTAACTTCTGAGCAGTAGGCATAGCTGGCATCAAACATGGCTTAATAACTGTTTTTTTTAATGTCAGCAACTAGGGCTTCCAACTTAACATTCCCTGTGAAATACGAAGATGTCGATGTAAACGGTCATCCATCTATAGATTGACCGTGCACATAGTTAGTTAAATTTATTTCATTTTTAGTATTTGTTGTTTTTGTTATTTAATTTTTGATTGAATAGTTTTAATGAATAATATGTAATTTTATATTTAAAAATTTCGTCAATAGCTTGTTTATGAGCGCCTCAGCGTCAATGATGTGCGAATTGATTACGAGGACTTATTACATAATTATTTCAGCAGTAAACTTGTATTTAAGAACATGTAATTTGTGTGTCACAAACATGAAATGATGGACGATGTCCAATCGACGTCGATTAATCGTAATAGCTTGTTAATCACAAGTGTTCTATAATTACTGTAAATATATAATTTGATTTTTTGCTCGTTTATACGAGCAAAAAATCATAGGAAAATATAATGAAAGGATTTTGATTTAAACTGTTGCCAATTCTGACATTTTTCGTGGTACATTTATAACTGCTATTTTAAATATACAGCAAAAACGCTTGTCTTTTAAGGAAATGATAAGAGCCTCTACATCTACTTTGGATTGGCTGTTATTTTATCAATGCTGGCAGAAAATATGTGTAAACATTATTATAAATTGATTATGATTGATAGCTTTTTTATTGTTTGACGATGGGAATACAATTTATATATCCCGAAAGCATTGCCTATCGTTTAAAATAAGAATTATCATTTTGGTTCATAACGTACGAAGAAATCGGGTAAGATACACACAAAAATTAACATACGGTCGACTTGATAACATACTTATAAACCATTTGTAGAATATTCTGGGTGTAATGTATGAAATGAATGTTTGTATTGTCTCCCGCGATGAAGCGATTAATTTCTTTTTAAATAAAAATTATAATTATAAAAATACAGTACAGAAACTTATGTATACACTATCATGCTAATAGGGCTGGTGATATGTGTGGAATATATAAATTAATATAGATCAATATATTAATATTAATGAGCGAGAGATCAGCGCGTTTAATTCTTTTATACAGCATTATTAGTTAATAAAGTTCATTGATAATTAATTATTTCAAAATACTGAAAAACCTATATTCGTTATCGTAGGGGCAGTAAACTTAGTGTTAAAATTGTTCTAGGCTTCTAACATGGCTTTACCACTTTTGTGCAACGATTATAACTATGACCGACAATTTAACGTACCCTCCGAGACACGGAGACGCTCAATAATTAAACCACGCTGATGGTCACCCATATCTAGACTAACGGCTTGCCTAGATACTAATCCTGTCGAGTAACCCCAAAATGGACTGTATTTGCGGAGCATCGGTCCAATCCATGGCCCATCTAACAGCTTGCCCGGCCTGCCCTGACACATGTTCATGGCAGGATCTTAGAAATGCCACAAGCAGGGCAATCAGTATAGCCACGGTCTGGACCACAAAAAATTAACGCGTTCGAGAGCCATCGAAACGCTAAGAAGAAGAATTGTAGAAAACCAATGTTAATTTTTTAATATTTGAACAATAATTATATAATTCCCATACAAATTATTATTGCGTATAAATAGTAGTATCAACTGTAAACCGAATTTAAACTAATATTATAAAGGCACATTCAAACTTACTCTAACTAGAGTAAGTTGATATAAAATATTTCAAAGTTTGGAAGACACATAATTCAAAATTTTCAGGTTATGTACTATGTAAAATAAGTACAGTATATAATAAACCGCCAATGTATTCATAAATTCTAACGGTCTTATATATAGCTGATTAGATTCGTTCATCTAATCGTTAAACCTATGAAAATAAGGTCTCTACATAATATTATTTAGTTGCCTAATGGATTAGTTTCTAGTGATTAATAAATTAAGTCCAAAGTGATGACGCATAATCGATGAGGTATAATCGAAGTCGCGCGGGCGGACCGCTATTCATCACGATCATCATCTCAGCCGAATGACGTCAAGGGGCTCCTCAGAATTCCTTCCATTTTGGAGGGATATGCCATAATCGCTACGCTTGGCAATCGGGTTGGCGATCGCAATATCATGGTCAAAGTACATACAGAGACGCTGCTGCCTATTCTCTGTTAGATATTCGCTCGTGATGACTTCTACGCTCCCCCCGGGATGACATGGGGTGGTGATATTCTTTAGGTTAGCCACACAGCAGCAATCATCAATATACCACCGATTTATTCATAAAAGGCGAACTATTATATATCATTAGTTAACTACATACATTAATTTAATCTTATACCTTTGATTTGTCGAGAACAAAGAAAGTAAATATCTATTTAATACTGTTTTATTCTCGAATGGAGTAGTATCTAGTGGTGAATAAATCGTGTCCAAATCGATGCCGCTACCTGAGGTATAATCTTAGTTGGACTGCTATTCATCAATAGTTATACCACCGATTAATTCATAAAGACCGAACTCTAAGGCTTGAATTGGAAAGAAAGTAGATACCTTTTCAATATCGTTTTATTCTCAAATGGAGCAGTAACTAGTGATTAATAAATCGAGTCCATATCGATGCCGCTACCACAGCCATAATCGATTTGCCAATCGATTCGTAATTTAAATAAATAATTGTAGATTTTACGCTGCGCACCATTTTGGGTAACATCGAAAATATTTTTAAGCAAAAGCAATTTTCTCTTGTCATAATATATGGAATACACGATAATTTGATAATTCAATAAATGGAAAATAAATAGGGTCGAATATGGAATGGAGATTTTTAAATTACAGTAATAGGTACCCCGCTTTACGCGACCCCGTTACACGCGGTTTCACTATAACGCGAATTTAGACTTTGGCGTTCAAATGCCTTGCATTACGCGAAAAATGTGTATAAACATAATGTAGTCATTAACTTCTCTTTGGTTACTCCCTTCCCCCGAAAATTCTGATTGCAAAATTAGGGATTCCCCGTCCTAAGACTTTGTTTTATGGAGATTCCCTCGTTCGTTTCATTTGTTCCGTCGTGTTTAGTTCGGCTGGCAGTCGTGTTTTAACATTTATTGGAGATTACATACATACATGATTTAACGCTACGTCAAAAATGTCGCCTATAAACAAAAAAGACGTAAAAACGTAACTTTGGAATTGAAGATAAAAGTGTTAAGAAGACTGGAAAATGGAGGTAAAGCAACAATTGCTGGGAGAGATTTTGGACTATCAGAATCGACTGCGAGATGAAATGATTCATAATTTTTTTTATTAAATTTTGACTATGTTTAATCATAAACCTCGATTTACGCGAAATTCAGTTAACGCGATTTTTTCCGGAACGTATCCCTCGCGTAAAGCGGGGTATTACTGTATTATCGTTCGTAATGTGTAAGTTAAGAGGCTGACATCGGCAGATATAGAGAAAAGTTACTACATGGTTTATATGACAATTTTGATTGCATTTCGAAGAAATTTATTGATCCCGCCCTGAGTAGAGATTCGAATCCCAGAAGTGGTGTCCTCCAACGGGTACTTATTTTGTCTACTACTAGCCTACCTAGTCAGCTCAAGCGCTCGCTACTATTGTCCGCTGAGGCAGTGAAAGACTCCTCAGCTAACTGTAAACATCGTGTTAATTAAATGTGATAACGTAACGTTCAACAATTAAAATAAATTAACTAACCAAAGAATTTTAATAAATAAAAATAAATCACCAGAACGATATACCGCGTTGTTTATGACATTACGCATTTCCCAAAAGCTTTGTTGTTAACAGGCGTGAATACGTAAGACACGTCACAGCATTGTAATCTATCTCATTCTCTCGCAGGCAATATCCTTTTTATGTGTTTGTCTCTTTTAACCGCTGGTGTTTCGTTTCATTGAATTTTCAATTGACTACTGTGCTAAAAAGGTTTCGATTAAAAAAGAAAACTCCCGTCAAGAAAAATCCTAGTTCCTTAATAATCCTTGTAAAATTGTGATAATGAGATTAATTTCACGTATAATTTAAAAGCAAATAAGCTTTAACAAAATTTCCACGAAATTATACAACCGGCTGCTCCCAATGCCCGTGTGCTTGAAACTCGATACTCATACTATACCGTAGCTTTTTAAATATATAAAAAGCTGAATGTCAAAAGAGTTTTATATCAATGTGTCTTTTTTAACTTTATTTGCGTCGATTATCTCACGATAAAGCCGTTATAAAAGTTCAGTTAAAAATAATGAGCCCTCCAAAATTATGATGATTTTATTTCGCAAAATACCTTTTTAAATGTCAAGTTGTTGTTAAGTTATACGATTGACATTCACTTTAAAAACGCTGTAGTTTATTATCGCCATTTAATTTTCTTTTTTAATATAAACAAATATATGACTTGGTCACTGTAGTCCTGGCGTGTGTAAATGGTACAACCAAACGGGGAAGGCCTCGTAAATCATTCTCGGACCCATTATGAGATGGTATCAAGAAAGCTCAGGTTATGAGTACCCTAAACCGGCGAGCATGTATGAGGAATATAATAACAGTAAACGGGGCAAAATAGGTGTGCAAAGAACGTGACAAATGGAAATCCATTGTCAATGACTTCCCCTCTGGGAAGCAGCCGTGAGCTACTATGTATGTATGTATCCTTATTGTCCCTCTAGTAGATACGCAATCACCCAATCCTAGTGCAATAAGACAAATTATGCAACTGAACACAAAATTCATATAAATTCTTCTGTTTAGTAGTTAAGATACTTCAGAATACTCATTATTGAGCTTCGACATAACCCTGATACAGTCAAACGGTTACAAACCATTATGCTTCGACTAGTAGTCCGCTATGCATTTGCCAGTTTATAATACATAGTAGTAAATATTTTTGTAAATACCAATCTGATTGGAACAGTTTATTACAAATGAACACAACATTCATATAAATTCTTCTGTTTAGTAGTTAAGATACTCCAGAATACTCATTATTGAGCTTCAACATAACCCTGATATAGTCAAACGGTTACAAACCATTATGCTTCGACTAGTAGTCCGCTATGCATTTGCCAGTTTATAATACATACTAGTAAATATTTTTGTAAATACCAATCTGATTGGAACAGTTTATTACAAAGATATAAAAAATAATTTATTTACCAAAAAGGGGGTAAACTTTAATAAGTTTAAAGTGGGTGGTGGGTGCCTGATTTCTATGCAATCATTAGATTCAGTGTTGCACCTTTCTGGGACAGAATACGGAGCTCAGCTACTCTACTGTTAAGGATCGTCAGTGAGGCTGTTTGCAGCCCGATTTACAGGTACTGGATTAAAGTCCACCAGAGTCCGAACCTTAGGTAATTAAGATAGCTATAAATAGAATATAAGCATTTAATTTATTTATATAGAATAATTATTTTGTGTAATCCTTTGTAATCGTTTTTTATTGGGACTTAGTGCTTGAATTAATAAACTTTTATTATATATTTATTATTATTAAATGCCGTCTGATTTGATGACACAAATATTTGGTTTTAATTTTTTATGTTACGTGTATTTTGGCTTATGTTTCAAAATGTAATAAAGTACTATTATATATTAAATTAAATTTTACGTAAATATTATAGGACAAAATACTGTATCCTTTCACTCTAGTATCTAGCTCAATTTGTTGGAACTCATAAAACATAATATACGTGGATCGTGTTAAGTAGGGAATTTATAACTATATACTTATTATATATTTAAAGAAATACGGAATAATTTTAATTTCACTAGTCTTATTCGAGATCACAGTCGCCCACTTATTATTGGATTTTGCTGCCGACTGTACTTTTAAGCTCTATTAAGCTATTATGGTTTTAATGGACATTGCTAAGTATCTAAGTACCGCAAACTGTAACGTGAGAAAAATCAAGATTTAACTAATTATATGACTAATTAGCTTCTAGATGACTAACGAGTCCGCTTTAGAAATTGTCCTCATATTATGGCAATTAATTAAATTCCACTCAACTATCATAATATTAATGTTGTCAATGTAATTACGTCATTTATACCGTGTTGATAAAACAGGTTCAAATATAATTGGGTGAGATTAATACTTGTTTACGTCTCTTTTGGTCGGTGTGAGTGACGGCCTCAGGTGATGGAGTTGATACTTTGGTTATATGGTGCAATTTATTGATAAAATTGCAATGCGATTGATGTTTATTTACAAATGAAAACGTAAATTAAAATATACGTCCAGGTTCTGCAGTAATTAAGTCATACAAAATACATTTTTTTGGGTGGTACAGTAAAATTTACGGTTCTAGAACGGGCGTAAGGAAAATTAAAAGTAAGGGAAAGTCAATTTCCAAGTAGTAAATAATAAATACCTAATAATAATGTCCTCCTAGCCGATTTCAGCCATGGCGGCCAGTCTCAATGGAGACTAGCCATCTGCGCGGGACATATTATAGTGCACAAGTGTGTGCGCAAACACAGGGGCACTTTCTAATTCATCACTCATAAGATCCTATGGGACGACTAGCGACACGACCGGAAAGAGGTCAGGTACATGACCGACGGCTTTGCGTGCTCTCCGAGGCAGGGGTGAAAAATAAGCATTTACTAACCACACCGACAGGCCCGTATAAGAATAATTTTGATTAATTTAGCCTTAAGTAAAATAGCTGTTATATAATCCGTGCCGATACTTTCTGATATCATGATTATTAAAATTATTATTATTATTAAACGCATATATTATGTCTGCCTTTAACATATACGATGTTTAATACAGACATGATATATCAGTTTCAAACTAATATCACGTCTCTTTTTTGTCGGAGGATAAAATCAAATTTTTTTGACAAATACCGAGGCATTAATTCTCGATCAACTATTATACTTTCTTTATGGGACCGCGACCGGAAGCAGAACCCTGATAAGTTAGAGACCAACTGTTACTCAGAACTTATCAAATAATCATCATCATTTCAATTTCCTTGTGTATCTGTGTGTCAGTCTGTTCCGTTATAGATGACAAACGGAACAACCAATTTTATTGCGGCTTTTACTGGTTTTTGACTTCATAAAATTTGAAAGAACCCGTGTCCCATACACAATGGCTGGACCTGTCTATTTATTACTCGGCCACAGAGGTCGACAACTAATCAAACACGGTAGCAAAAAAATTACCTACTAATATTTCCTTAATAAAAAAAGCTCTTACTCCATTAAAGCTAGCCTCTAAACAATTTACACTATCATTAGAATCATTACTATAACTTACATCAATAACTTCCGGTTAAACACTCGAGCTTTTTGCTCACTTTTAACACAGACCAAACACTTTAGACTATGTATATTTTATTTTATGTTTATTAAAATAAATCTGTGGCGGCGATTATCAGGATATAATCACCCATCTCATCCTATTGGGGAGTATAAATTGACCCGAGGGAATATCTACCAGAGGAAGGACAACAGCTTCTTTCTGAGCACTACGACCATCATACTGTGATCGCCTGTCTGCCAAGCGCGACAATTATGGCATAGCGCTTGAAGATTATTCTTGAGGGAGGCTTTTGTCCAGCTTTGGACTTCTTATAGCTGTTATAATGATGATTTCTTAAACAGAAGCGTTTACGTTGGTTGGGGTATGTGCACAGAATGGAACCCACTCGAATACCACGATGTGTTCTGTTGGGTGCGGTAGCTAATGCGAAGCGCGATGTCGGTAGACCTCTGCTTCGCTTTAAAGACTGCACCAAGCGGCATATGGCCGCTCTTAAAATTGACAACTCTAGCTGGGAAAAGCTCGCTGAAAATAGAGTTGAATGGCGCAAACGTGTAGTGAAGGATCGTAAGATCTGTGATGAAGCCTGGTTCGGAGTACTTGCTGATAAGAGACAGAAGCGACATGAAAGCGGCTCGGCACCAACCACCGCAAACTTCTCTTGTCAGGCCTGCGGCAGGCTTTGACCCTCTCGCATCGGTTTGTTTAGCCACCAAAAGAAATGTCTCTCAGACAATGCGCCGTAAATCGTCTGTAACAGACGCAAAGACCATATATAGTGATGATATTCTACGAATTTGATATTTGATATTCTACGAATAAGTTTAAGGGACCTCTCTGTCCAAACGGTGTCAGCCATCTGCTTTCAGGCAGATTATTTTATTTACTTATAATTTCTTTATTTCTTGGGTGCCAAATAAAACGAAAATCTATTCCCTAATTTTGTTGGTAGTCCTGTTATTTTATTTATCTATTGAGTATAGGTGTTGATTATTTCATACCTATAATCTTTATCAACAGTTATTTATTGAATGAATGAATGAAATCAATCTAGATAGTAATGATTTATGTCTATGAACTAAAAAGTCTATGCTTCAGCCGCCCATTGCCTGAGGCATTAGATAAAACAACAGTATACATTACCTTATCGAACTCAAATACATTACTACTAATTAATTTCAAGTAAGCGGTATTAATCACCGTTTCAAAACGTTCATTAATCGATGCGTGGGTTCCGTAGATGGCTGTGTAATTATCGGATGTGATTTTATTGGTATCATTTGTCAGGTCGAGCAATTTAATTGACTCTTGAAAGATGTTTTACTCAAAGACACTTGTTATCAAGAATCAATATTGTGATCTAATCCAACAAAAATTATAAACGTGAAAGTTTGTAAGTATGGATTGATGGATTTTAATGAAACTTTACAATAATATAGCTTATACATCAAAATAACACATAGGCTACAATTTATAAAGATGTTGTGTGAATTGTCCGAAATATATAGCCTAGTTGGTAGTGCTCCTGCCTACGAAGCTGGTGGTCCTGGGTTCGAATCCCGGTAAGTGCAAATATTTGTGTAATTAGCACGAATATTTGTTTCTGAGTCATGGATGTTTTCTATGTATTTATCTATCTATATAAGTATGTGTATCGTCGCCTGGTACCCATAGTACAAGCTTTGCTTAGTTTGGCGCTAGGATGATCTCTGTGACATTGCCCTCGATATTATTATTATTAAGTAGGAAAAAATCTACCATCTGCGAACTATTCCCGCGTGCACTGCCAACTGCCACTAGAGGTACACATCCTACTAAAATTTTAAGTGCTAAAGTTTGTGAGCATAGATGTATGTTACTAATGTTACTCTTTTACGCCAAAACTACTTAAACGGTGAAACCGCGGGAACTAGCTAGTATTGAATATTCTCGTGGGAAATTATGTATTTGAGCCTTTTCGGCTCGAACCGTTAAGGCCATGGGGCTCTAACGCACGTTTATTGATTCGTGAAATTGCAAAATGTTTGATAGCGCTTCCCGTGACCAGAGTGCTGGCCTTTTATTGGGTCAAAGAATCAGCATTGCCTTACAGCGTAGTAATGCAGCCAGCCATTTGGGCACTTTACCGACGATGTTGAGAAATTTTTCGACGCCCAATAGCTTAGTTATTATCATAATAGCTGTAAGGAGTACACTGTTGGACCAAAGAATCATCTTGGGGATATGCCATAATAGATAGATAGGTACACTTTATTGCACATCACAGAATAAAATTTAGATGAATAGACATAGTTTCAATATATGTACAATTGGCGGTCTTATCGCATGAGCGATTTCTTCCAGACAACTGTTGGATGGACTAGATTAGCAATTGAGAAAAGTGGCTAGCAATATACTGTAAAATAACTTTAAATTCGATTTAAATAGATACTCAAATACATAGACTAAATAAATATATATTACTAAAATACAAAAATAATAATATATTATATATATCAACATATACATACTCACGTACTATAAATAAATAAGAAAAGGTACACCAAATGTAAGGATTTGAGAATAAAAATAAAAGAAACGCCATAATCTCCATCGTACTGCGATAACCACGCTTGGGTTGGCGATCGCAGTAAGATGATCATAGTACTCAGAAAGAAGCTGCTGCCCGTTATCTGGTTGATATTCCCTCTTGTCGACTTCTACGCCGCCAACAGGATGAGATGGGGTTAGGTTTCCTTTTTCTTTAATATTATAAATTAATTTACTTGGTAAATAGTAGTTACTTAAATTAATAAAAAAGTTTTATGCTAAATCACTCCAAACATAATAACCTTAAAGTCAACGGTTATGTCATGGACATTAATATAATAATAATACGCTATTTGAAGTCAAAAGTTAATGTAAATGTCAATCAAGTTCTATACCGCGTTAATGCCCTTCTTGTCAGTCGATTGAAAAGTTGCTTCACCAGAAAACACAAAAACAGCTTAACTATTGTAATCAAGCTTGTATTGGGACTGTGTGGTGACGGCAGTGAATAACATCACCCCATTTCATCCCGTGGGGGGCGTCAAAGTCGATCAGAGAGAACAGCTACCAAAAGAAGGGCAGCAGCTTCTTTCTGAGTACAATGTCTGTCTTATTGTGGTCGCCAGCCCGTCTGCCAAGCGTGGCGATTATGGCATATCCCTTCAAGATGATTCTTGGGGGCGGCTTTTGTCCAGCAGTGAAGTTCTTACAGCTGTTATGATACTAATCCTATATGTAAACTCTGTACTTGATGTTGTCATTATTACTAATAATAATAATATCCTGGGACATTATTCTGATCCCAAACTAAACAGAGCTTTTACTACGGACACCAGGTAACTGATATACTATATGTACTACTTTTCTTTTTTAAATACATACTTATATACTAAGATAATTATACTCAGACTTAGGACAAACAGACATGTTCTTGCACACAAATACCTGGGGGAATCGATCTTACGCCCTGCGGCGTGAAAGTCAAGCATCTACCAACAACAAAATTGAAATAATGTATGGAAATTATACCTACCTTTCACACCGTTGCGCGTTGCACCGTATTTGAGTAAAGTTTCTTAAGGAACTCTAAACACGTGAATGGTATGGAGACCGTTCACACAGCGTTCACGAAGTGGTGTGCTCCCAAATTGACACATAAACAAATGTTAGCAGAACGTAAATATAATTGCTTTTGCTTTCAAGATGGCCGATAAGTGCTACTGCTATTTGTCTCTATCCTTTTCTAGGGTTGTCATTTTAAATGGCTGTTTTCAATCATCCGTCTTACAAAGATAAATAGTATTATGAAACTGAATATCTTGAACTTTAGCTATGATTACATGTGTTGTGTAGTGATGAAGGTAATCGTTTCACTGTTACTTCAGAGTGTTTTGTTCGAACCCCGCACAAGATAGTGGTCCATGCATATAAATTTCCTTTTTATTTCATGTTTCCATCCAATATTTTTTTCATGCCAATTTTTTCCAGTTCGAAATAAGATTTCTCATCGATTTTTGTAGAGCCCTTTATGTGGAAAATTTCCACAAAAAGGGGTATATTCGTAACAGTTTTTTTTTAATAATAGTCCGCACTATCCTTTTTAATCCCTGTATCGCGAGGAATTTAACAAACGTGCAATTCAGCACATCTAGACGCAGGAACAACAATTTATGTCTCACACAAATAGTTAAAATATATGTCTTTCTAGACTTAAAATAATGGGAAGAAACAGAAGTAAGTTTTAGGGAATGTGGCTACAAATGACCTAGAATGTACTTTTTTTACTATTGTAGGTTTAGCCAAAAATACTTCAAGTGTAGTTTATTAATATCAACTTGTGATTAGTTTTCGTATTGAGTACAAAACATCAAGGACAATTTGTTGAATATTAAATAAATCATTAAATCTATCCCTCTAGCAACCCTAACAGTAGATTTCTGTTACCATCTATCATTCAAACCGGTAGTATCATAAATATTAATTTGTAGAAGCATATTGCCGAATAGACTAAACATAATTTAATTTTAATTGAGCATGCGAAAAATGATAATTCCATTTTATGACATGAATTCTATGATATGAAGTTTTTAAAAATAAAATAAAAATAAAAAAGGTTTTTATTTTATTTTTAAGAACTTCATATCATAGAATTCATGTCAGAACATATTCGTAGTAATATATAATTAATTTATAATTATTTCTAGGTACATATAGATATTTAGGTACACGGATTGTAGAAAGTAATTTACAATAAGATTTATTTTATAACAGTAACGGTATTTAACTAACTTAAATTAAGTTATTGTCAAGGATCATGTGTAGGTTTAATTATCAAAATTTTAAATTTTAGCTATATTTTTACTACATACTGTCGAATGGTTCTGTCTATATTAAGGTACGAATTAAATGTTATTATTATGGCGGACCTTGTGTTAATAACGACGGTCGCATTTTAATGCTACCACCGGATCCAATGCGCCCCAACTGAGAAGACCCAGCGAAACAAACTCAGCGGGTGTCTCTACTACCGGTTTCAACACGGCCCAGTTGAGACGCAGTTAATAAAAGTAATACCTAATAAAAAGTAACCTAAAGTTGAATTTATCTATTTGTTGTAAGATAAGGTATGTTTTACATGTTATGTTATATTTATTACTTTTACGACTTAACAAACCAATCAATTAATCAAAAACGGCTTTGTGGCTAATTTATATGCCGTGGAAATGAGTGCGAGGAGTATAGCAGCAAAATCCAACAACCCATTAAAGTTTGGATTATCAAGAACTTCCGTAAGTTCTATATTAGAACGAGTCTCCAAAGCGGCATCATTAGGATCATACTAAAGGCTAGGGAGAGGGGGTAACACTGAGAGACAGAGAAGGTGAGCGTTGATGCAAGAGAGGGTGCCCCATTAAAACTACGTCTGAGTCGCAAGTCTCAGACTCTGTCGAGTATTCCCGCCTCTACCACGCGATGGACCCGGTGTCCGCACATTGGATCAATGAATGCTAAGAATTATAAAACACACAGGAAAATTGAAGGTTGAAATTTAAAAATAGGCAGAATAAAAGTCTAGAAGACTACATTGAATTCTCATAATTGTCTGTATGTATTTTACTATAAAACTATGTATTTATCAAATCAAATCATTTAAGTTTATTTTGCATTATTTGTTCATGTTTATAAAGTCTCTCTCTATTTTAAGTGTATTAATTAACACGGTAGATATTGAGTCCTAAAGACTACAGGAAAACTACAGATTTGAATTTTTTTGGATGAAATTCATGTAAGCGTTGCATGTACATAATATCAAGATCATTCAAACCATGTACAGGCTTGGATTCCTCCAGCAAAAACATTTGAATTACCTTTCTTACCATAAACAAACTGGAAATTCATTTCAAGTATTCAACAGCCATTTAAATTCTGTTCACGCTTGCAAATGCCTCAAAGTTGCCATTTTGAGCGGTAAGCAATACGAACAAATAAATCTGCAAATTGTAGGACTAAAAAGCGGTAACATTTCACCAAGCAGCTAACCTTACCAAAACAAGTAGTGTATTGACGACAAATAAGTAGGGTTAGCAAACTCAGACGCCTACGCTGCCTTTTAATCTCAATTTGTCAAAACGCGGTTATTTTAATTACGCTGAAGATTTATCGGTAACATGTAGATGTTACCGATAAATCTTCAGTGTAATCAAAATAACCGCGTGTTGACGCTTATCATCTGCTGCGACGATGCATAAGCTTATTGAATATGCTCAAAGACATGCACAAACTTCACCTATTACATATAACTTTTAAGGCCTCAAGATGATTAGAAGCGGACTTTATTACCTTCTTAATTTTTGTATTGTTTTAATTTTTGTATCATAATAAATAGAGATCTCGGTAAATAATTTGTCTGAAAACTTTTAGGTAACATGTAGATGTTACCGATATATCTTCAGTGTAATCAAAATAACCGCGTGTTGACGCTTATCATCTGCTGCGACGGTGCATAAGCTTATTGAATATGCTCAAAGACATGCACAAACTTCACCTATTACATATAACTTTTAAGGCCTCAAGATGATTAGAATCGGACTTTATTACCTTCTTAATTTTTGTATTGTTTTAATTTTTTTATCATAATAAATAGGGATCGCGGTAAATAATTTGTATGAAAACTTTTACAGAAATATTCACCTTTGGATATTGTCAGTATGAAATAACTAAATCGAACTATAAAAAAATCTTTATTGTCCAGCGGCCTTTTGCCAATCTACGGCAGATGCTATTATATATACTGGTCTGGGCAATAAAAGCCCTAACTGCTGTATAAAGACTCCTTAAGAGACCATTGTCGTGTTAGAAAACATAAAGAACATATTAAAATTTGTATATCTTTTTAATATGGGTTCACTGCCTGAATTAAATCAGATTTTATTTTATTTAAACTATATAGCATACGCAACCCTATATCATGAAGACAGTCAAGTAACAAATGCATCTCACAACAGGCATGAAACAACCGAGAAAATGTGATCAATGTTTTGTATGTTTTTTTTTAATCTTAATATACAGACCTAAAACGTAGACTTAGTAGGTTGTTATTTGCAGTAGTTAAAGTTAATCATATCAACCGAATGACATCCACAGTTGGACAAAGTCCTCCCCAAAAGATTTCCACAATGGAGGTGGAATTTGGAGGTATCCCTCAATATTGAACACAACTCAATTGTGGAAATCTTTGCCACAATCGCAACGCTTGGCGGACGGGTTGGTGATCGCAGTATGATGCTCATAGTACACAAAGAGACTCTGCTGCCCGTTCTACACCCCCATGGGATGAAATGGGGTGGCGATATTCTATGCGCTCAGCCACACAGCAACACTTAAGTTATACATCAAATAAAAACTTTCTTTAACAACGAAATTGGGCGGCAACCCTATGACACTGAACGGGTCCTTCCAAATCTCAACTTGTTCGATAATCCGAGAGAAAAGTAATAAAAGCGCATACGTGTTTTTAATTCGTAGAAACATAAACTTAATAAATAAGTTATCACATCAAGTTGAAACTATCTAACATCGGAATTCGCCGGCAACCCTATAACACAAAGACAGTCAAGTAACAAATCACTCCAACTCAGAAGGCATACGTGCTTGGGAAAAAACCGATAGAGTATTAATCAACGTTTGTATCATACTATAAATTATTGACGAAAACTGCTACTGAATAGTGTTGCGTTATAAGTTCACATAAGAAGGTTTGCAAAAACTGGAATGGGGATAATCTACAAATCAAGTAATATAATTCTTCTTAAATCAGTTATATCATATGCGAACTACGTATTACCGTGTATGTGACGTACGGCCACTAAAAGAAGTAATCTCATTTATAAAAATATAGAGTTATTATGGTGTAAAGCCGCTCAATGTATCCTTTTTTTAATAAGTTCCATGCCTTTTGATTTCTACCGCTATTCAGCATTTGAGTATTAACATGAATAACTTCAAAGTAATAATAATATAATAATTTTGAGTAATTTCTATATTTTGTTATGATCTTGTTGCTGGAAATCGCTCTAATACATGCCGAATAACGCAAGACCGACAATTGTGGAGATGGTAACTCACTTGCTAGTGAAGCTACCTTCTGAATCAAAGGTTGCAGATCCCTCACTGTAATCCTCACATATTTGTGTTCATGGACATGTCTATTTGACTTGGTCTTAGTGTTTTCTGTTTACAAAAAAAGTAAATCAATATTAATAGCCATTGTCAAATATCCATAGTACACGCTTTGCTTAGTTTGGGCCGGATGGGGCTGGATGGCGCTGTATAATGTGTCCCAGATATTTAATTATTATTATAAATTTTATATTTTAATTATGTGGCCCCTCCATACAGATATTTATTAAATACTATATTTAGAAAATACTTTATTAATAATATAGAAAAATCTTAATATGGGCTAAAATATAGATTTAAAAATCTTTTGAATGATTTTTCAAAACACATGTATTTTTCAAATGACATGTATTATTTTAGTGTGTTTATTATTGCATATTGATAAGTAACTAAATAAATGTAAGTTATATGTTATAGTTCTCAATAATTCATAGTGCCAAACGATATAGCCTACGCAAAACAATTTAGAATTATAGCTATACATTTTAAATCGATAACGCCATGCCATTCGAATCGAGGCAGCTAGTTAATATTTATTATATGTCAAAATTGCTATATTAATATCTCGTACCTTTAAATACAATTGGAATTAGAAGGGACCCCGGCGGTATCTAGTCTCTCGGGTTTCCAATCTCTTGCTAACCCTACTTGACAACTATTTGTACTTACTTATCTTATGGAAAGTGGTTACCCTAGTCCCTAGTGTCAGATTTGTTCAAGCCGTTCAGTAGGCCTCTGACATGGCTTAACGACTGTTGCCTAATGTCTACAACCAGGACTGATAGCTTAACGTGCCCTCCGTAGCACGGAGACGCTCAGAAATTAAACGACTTTGGTGGTCACCCATCTATGGAGTGACCGCGAGCCTAGTTGCTTAGCCTCGCCAATCACTTACGGACCGGTGAGAGCAGATGCTGTGTGCGCCTCACAACTACTATTTGTATGAGCCATATATGTGTATCTGTTTTGTCTATGGGGGCCTTGTTTTCATGACTATATGATTCAATTTGCTCACAAACGCTGGTGTAATCGGCATAAATACACGTATAAAATGCTTAATTAATTGTGAAAAGCATACAATTTTTCTCAAACTACCTTCAGAAGGTTGAAGATGGAAGAAAGTGTTTTATTCCTGTATTTATGTCGATTACAGCAGCGTTTGTGCGCTGAATTTAATCATCCTACTAATATTATAAACCGCGAAAGTTTGAAAGTATGAATGGATGGATGTTTGTTATTCTTTCACGTAAAAACTACTGTGTGTGTGTACTAAATTTAATGTGGGATGCTAAATGCGCGGACAACCACCTTCCACAATCCTCGAATTTTGTATATCCGTAATTCGTCTCAGATTACTATATTAAATTACACAACGCGCTCATAGCTCTGGGGCATAGCTAGTGAAGAGAATATATGGGGAAGTGCATGAAAGATGGGAAGGCATTTAATGTGGGATGCTAAATGCGCGGCCAACTACCTTCCACAATCCTCGAATTTTGTATATCCGTAATTCATCTCAGAGTACTATATTAAATTACACAAAGCGCTCATAGCTCTGGGGCATAGCTAGCGAAGAGAATATATGGGGAAGTGCATGAAAGATGGGAAGGCATTTAATGTGGGATGCTAAATGCGCGGACAACCACCTTCCACAATCCTCGAATTCTGTATATCCGTAATTCGTCTCAGAGTATTTATTAAATTACACAAAGCGCTCATAGCTCTGGGGCATAGCTAGTGAAGAGAATATATGGGGAAGTGCATGAAAGATGGGAAGGCATTTAATGTGGGATGCTAAATGCGCGGACAACCCCCTTCCACAATCCTCGAATTCTGTATATCCGTAATTCGTCTCAAAGTATTTATTAAATAACACACAGCGCTCATAGCTCTGGGGCATAGCTAGTGAAGAGAATATATGGGGAAGTGCATGAAAGATGGGAAGGCATTTAATGTGGGATGCTAAATGCGCGGACAACCACCTTCCACAATCCTCGAATTTCTGTATATCCGTAATTCGTCTCAGAGTATTTATTAAATTACACAAAGCGCTCATAGCTCTGGGGCATAGCTAGTGAAGAGAATATATGGGGAAGTGCATAAAAGATGGGAAGGCATTTAATGTGGGATGCTAAATGCGCGGCCAACTACCTTCCACAATCCTCGAATTTTGTATAGCCGTAATTCATCTCAGAGTACTATATTAAATTACACAAAGCGCTCATAGCTCTGGGGCATAGCTAGCGAAGAGAATATATGGGGAAGTGCATAAAAGATGGGAAGGCATTTAATGTGGGATGCTAAATGCGCGGACAACCACCTTCCACAATCCTCGAATTCTGTATATCCGTAATTCGTCTCAGAGTATTTATTAAATTACACAAAGCGCTCATAGCTCTGGGGCATAGCTAGTGAAGAGAATATATGGGGAAGTGCATGAAAGATGGGAAGGCATTTAATGTGGGATGCTTAATGCGCGGACAACCCCCTTCCACAATCCTCGAATTCTGTATATCCGTAGTTCGTCTCAGAGTATTTATTAAATAACACAAAGCGCTCATAGCTCTGGGGCATAGCTAGTGAAGAGAATATATGGGGAAGTGCATGAAAGATGGGAAGGCATTTAATGTGGGATGCTAAATGCGCGGACAACCACCTTCCACAATCCTCGAATTTCTGTATATCCGTAATTCGTCTCAGAGTATTTATTAAATTACACAAAGCGCTCATAGCTCTGGGACATAGCTAGTGAAGAGAATATATGGGGAAGTGCATGAAAGATGGGAAGGCATTTAATGTGGGATGCTAAATGCGCGGACAACCCCCTTCCACAATCCTCGAATTCTGTATATCCGTAATTCGTCTCAGAGTACTATATTCAATTACACAAAGCGCTCTTAACTCTGGGACATAGCTAGTTAAGAGAATATATGGGGAAGTGCAGGAAAGATGGGAAGGCATTTAATGTGGGATGCTAAATGCGCGGACAACAACCTTCCACAATCCTCGAATTCTGTATATCCGTAATTCGTCTCAGAGTATTTATTAAATTACACAAAGCGCTCATAGCTCTGGGGCATAGCTAGTGAAGAGAATATATGGGGAAGTGCATGAAAGATGGGAAGGCATTTAATGTGGGATGCTAAATGCGCGGACAAACACCTTCCACAATCCTCGAATTCGGTATATCCGTAATTCGTCTCAGAGTACTATATTAAATTACACAAAGCGCTCATAGCTCTGGGGTATAGCTAGTGAAGAGAATATATGGGGAAGTGCATGAAAGATGGGAAGGCATTTAATGTGGGATGCTAAATGCGCGGACAACCCCCTTCCACAATCCTCGAATTCTGTATATCCGTAATTCGTCTCAAAGTATTTATTAAATAACACACAGCGCTCATAGCTCTGGGGCATAGCTAGTGAAGAGAATATATGGGGAAGTGCATGAAAGATGGGAAGGCATTTAATGTGGGATGCTAAATGCGCGGACAACCACCTTCCACAATCCTCGAATTTCTGTATATCCGTAATTCGTCTCAGAGTATTTATTAAATTACACAAAGCGCTCATAGCTCTGGGGCATAGCTAGTGAAGAGAATATATGGGGAAGTGCATAAAAGATGGGAAGGCATTTAATGTGGGATGCTAAATGCGCGGCCAACTACCTTCCACAATCCTCGAATTTTGTATAGCCGTAATTCATCTCAGAGTACTATATTAAATTACACAAAGCGCTCATAGCTCTGGGGCATAGCTAGCGAAGAGAATATATGGGGAAGTGCATAAAAGATGGGAAGGCATTTAATGTGGGATGCTAAATGCTAAATGCGCGGACAACCACCTTCCACAATCCTCGAATTCTGTATATTCGTAATTCGTCTCAGAGTACTATATTCAATTACACAAAGCGCTCATAACTCTGGGACATAGCTAGTTAAGAGAATATATGAGGAAGTGCAGGAAAGATGGGAAGGCATTTAATGTGGGATGCTAAATGCGCGGACAACCACCTTCCACAATCCTCGAATTCTGTATATCCGTAATTCGTCTCAGAGTATTTATTAAATTACACAAAGCGCTCATAGCTCTGGGGCATAGCTAGTGAAGAGAATATATGGGGAAGTGCATGAAAGATGGGAAGGCATTTAATGTGGGATGCTTAATGCGCGGACAACCACCTTCCACAATCCTCGAATTCTGTATATCCGTAATTCGTCTCAGAGTATTTATTAAATTACACAAAGCGCTCATAGCTCTGGGGCATAGCTAGTGAAGAGAATATATGGGGAAGTGCATGAAAGATGGGAAGGCATTTAATGTGGGATGCTTAATGCGCGGACAACCCCCTTCCACAATCCTCGAATTCTGTATATCCGTAGTTCGTCTCAGAGTATTTATTAAATAACACAAAGCGCTCATAGCTCTGGGGCATAGCTAGTGAAGAGAATATATGGGGAAGTGCATGAAAGATGGGAAGGCATTTAATGTGGGATGCTAAATGCGCGGACAACCACCTTCCACAATCCTCGAATTTCTGTATATCCGTAATTCGTCTCAGAGTATTTATTAAATTACACAAAGCGCTCATAGCTCTGGGACATAGCTAGTGAAGAGAATATATGGGGAAGTGCATGAAAGATGGGAAGGCATTTAATGTGGGATGCTAAATGCGCGGACAACCCCCTTCCACAATCCTCGAATTCTGTATATCCGTAATTCGTCTCAGAGTACTATATTCAATTACACAAAGCGCTCTTAACTCTGGGACATAGCTAGTTAAGAGAATATATGGGGAAGTGCAGGAAAGATGGGAAGGCATTTAATGTGGGATGCTAAATGCGCGGACAACAACCTTCCACAATCCTCGAATTCTGTATATCCGTAATTCGTCTCAGAGTATTTATTAAATTACACAAAGCGCTCATAGCTCTGGGGCATAGCTAGTGAAGAGAATATATGGGGAAGTGCATGAAAGATGGGAAGGCATTTAATGTGGGATGCTAAATGCGCGGACAAACACCTTCCACAATCCTCGAATTCGGTATATCCGTAATTCGTCTCAGAGTACTATATTAAATTACACAAAGCGCTCATAGCTCTGGGGTATAGCTAGTGAAGAGAATATATGGGGAAGTGCATAAAAGATGGGAAGGCATTTAATGTGGGATGCTAAATGCGCGGACAACCCCCTTCCACAATCCTCGAATTTTGTATAGCCGTAATTCATCTCAGAGTACTATATTAAATTACACAAAGCGCTCATAGCTCTGGGGCATAGCTAGCGAAGAGAATATATGGGGAAGTGCATAAAAGATGGGAAGGCATTTAATGTGGGATGCTAAATGCGCGGACAACCACCTTCCACAATCCTCGAATTCTGTATATCCGTAATTCGTCTCAGAGTATTTATTAAATTACACAAAGCGGTCATAGCTCTGGGGCATAGCTAGTGAAGAGAATATATGGGGAAGTGCATGAAAGATGGGAAGGCATTTAATGTGGGATGCTAAATGCGCGGACAACCCCCTTCCACAATCCTCGAATTCTGTATATTCGTAATTCGTCTCAGAGTACTATATTCAATTACACAAAGCGCTCATAACTCTGGGACATAGCTAGTTAAGAGAATATATGAGGAAGTGCAGGAAAGATGGGAAGGCATTTAATGTGGGATGCTAAATGCGCGGACAACCACCTTCCACAATCCTCGAATTCTGTATATCCGTAATTCGTCTCAGAGTATTTATTAAATTACACAAAGCGCTCATAGCTCTGGGGCATAGCTAGTGAAGAGAATATATGGGGAAGTGCATGAAAGATGGGAAGGCATTTAATGTGGGATGCTAAATGCGCGGACAAACACCTTCCACAATCCTCGAATTCGGTATATCCGTAATTCGTCTCAGAGTACTATATTAAATTACACAAAGCGCTCATAGCTCTGGGGTATAGCTAGTGAAGAGAATATATGGGGAAGTGCATGAAAGATGGGAAGGCATTTAATGTGGGATGCTAAATGCGCGGACAACCCCCTTCCACAATCCTCGAATTCTGTATATCCGTAATTCGTCTCAGAGTACTATATTCAATTACACAAAGCGCTCATAACTCTGGGACATAGCTAGTTAAGAGAATATATGGGGAAGTGCAGGAAAGATGGGAAGGCATTTAATGTGGGATGCTAAATGCGCGGACAACAACCTTCCACAATCCTCGAATTCTGTATATCCGTAATTCGTCTCAGAGTATTTATTAAATTACACAAAGCGCTCATAGCTCTGGGGCATAACTAGTGAAGAGAATATATGGGGAAGTGCATGAAAGATGGGAAGGCATTTAATGTGGGATGCTAAATGCGCGGACAAACACCTTCCACAATCCTCGAATTCGGTATATCCGTAATTCGTCTCAGAGTACTATCCGCTCGAGTGCTAAAAAAAACGCGTCAAGTGCTCCTAGGTCAGCGATAAATGGCGACCCGCCGTGCGCTAAATGGGCAATAAACAATTTTTTGTGGAGGTTTAGTCGACATGGGTCGACACAAGTGTTGTTTTTATTCATGCTTATGAATGACTCTTTCAAGTCGTAATGAATGTTTGTTGACATTTCGTTTCTAATTTATTATATTTAGGGCCAAACATTGACTAAAGTTGAAAAAAAAAAAAAAAATTGATTTTGAAATACGATTATTTTAAAAAGTAAAACGGTAACAGTGAGTCATAAAATATATTTTTATGACTTTTAACAGTGGAATAGCTCTATTTACACACCATAAAATAAAAAAAAAACAATCTTCTTACTTCAAAACTATTAATTTACAGGCGTTAGATTAACCTCACTTACGCGCGAGAATCAACGACTGACATTTGACATTTTTTTTTCAAGTCGAATGAACTATTGTGGAACTTTTGTCGTATTTCTTGCATGAAGGAATGTATTAAGATTCGAGTAGAAAAGAGAAAAAGATAAGAAACGTAACGCGATAGAAAGAAATAACGAGATTGCTCCGATGCATCATACTGAACTAAAAAAGGGACATTTGTCACTTGAGAGCACTCAACGGTCAAAAAAAAAAGTGACAAAAGTCACTTAGGTGCACGCGACTGGCTATATTAAATTACACAAAGCGCTCATAGCTCTGGGAAATAGCTAGTGAAGAGAATATATGGGGAAGTGCATGAAAGATGGGAAGGCATTTAATGTGGGATGCTAAATGCTAAATGCGCGGACAACCACCTTCCACAATCCTCGAATTCGGTATATCCGTAATTCGTCTCAGAGTACTATATTAAATTACACAAAGCGCTCATAGCTCTGGGAAATAGCTAGTGAAGAGAATATATGGGGAAGTGCATGAAAGATGGGAAGGCATTTAATGTGGGATGCTAAATGCGCGGACAACCACCTTCCACAATCCTCGAATTCGGTATATCCGTAATTCGTCTCAGAGTACTATATTAAATTACACAAAGCGCTCATAGCTCTGGGAAATAGCTAGTGAAGAGAATATATGGGGAAGTGCATGAAAGATGGGAAGGCATTTAATGTGGGATGCTAAATGCTAAATGCGCGGACAACCACCTTCCACAATCCTCGAATTCGGTATATCCGTAATTCGTCTCAGAGTACTATATTAAATTACACAAAGCGCTCATAGCTCTGGGAAATAGCTAGTGAAGAGAATATATGGGGAAGTGCATGAAAGATGGGAAGGCATTTAATGTGGGATGCTAAATGCTAAATGCGCGGACAACCACCTTCCACAATCCTCGAATTCGGTATATCCGTAATTCGTCTCAGAGTACTATATTAAATTATACAAAGCGCTCATAGCTCTCACCGGTCCGTAAGTGATTCATGAGGTTAACCAATTAGGCCCGCGGTCAGTCCAGAGATGACCGCCAAAGTGGTTTAATATCTGAGCGTCACCGTGCTTCGGAGGGCACGTTAAGCTGTCGGTCCCGGTTGTAGAATTTAGGCAACAGTCGTCAAAAAAGCCATGTTAGTGGCCTATTGGCGGCTTGAACAACTCTGACACTAGGATAACCACTGCCCATATGATAACCTTAGTTATCATATGGGCATGTGTAATTACTTATAATTACACAATAAAAAAGCTTAACAGTTTAAAACCCAAGCCCCGCCCTAATCAGTAATCTAAACCGACTCCGCCTCAACAATTTAATATAACGAACATTCAAGTTTGTAATTCCAACAATTTGTCATGCGCCTTATTAGACGTATTTATTACTAAAAGTTTAACTAAAATATTACTTAGCGGACTAAACCATACGTGGTTTAATTTAACTTTATATTGTACCTTTTAAAGGTACGTTTGATAGCTTTATTTTGTAATTTAAAACTTTAGTGGAATTTTAAGTGTAGAACGTAAACTTTACCAAGTTTGTACGGTGCGCGTGAGTTTGGTTTTGTGTAGATATCTAAGTAATTTAAAATGGCCGTAATTGTAAGTCACAAGTAAATGCTAAGTTCGTGATTTGTTTGGCATGTGCCTATTAAATAAGTTTTTATTTATTCAAGCTATGTTTACTATCAAAGGGATGTAGTATTAGGCGTCTTTCGCAGAATAAGGTTTAGTTAGTTGAAGGTATAATAATATAATATCAACCTTCAAAATAGATTATTCATAACAAAAGACAGCAGTCTCTCTATGTATACACTGATTCTCGTCCTTTGCTACCATAATTTCATCACCAACCCGTTTACCTAGCCTGGCTATTACGTCATATCCCCCAAAGTGATGGCCAAAATTCCATTTTTTCTTAAAGTCAACTCCCGCAGTTGTGAATCAAATCCTTGTGTCACGGGATAATCTACAAACATGTAATAGACGAACACAAATTACATCCAGACTCAGAACAACTATTTATGGGTCACACAAATAGTTGCCCAGCGTGGGAATCGAACGAGGGACACGAAGCAGCGAGGCGACTGTCTTCGCCGCTGCGCCACACGTGCATTCATTTTGGTGTCTTTATAACGCTTATGATGAATCTAAACAATTAGTTAAAACCATAGATCCTTATTTCCCACGCTTCATATTCTCTGTCTTAACTATAAAAACCTATTTGTATAAATACTTCGGTACATATTTAAAAAAAAATATTTATATAGCGGTCAACTACAAAAAAAGCAGCATCTTTGATATAAACGACACATCTAAACAAGAGCCATGAAAAATTATATCGATGTTTAAGATGTTTTCGTCCCAAATTCATACCGGATATCATATAACATTAAATTGAAATATAACGTGAGAAATCAACAAATTACACATCATATTATGCGTCAAACATTAAAAAGGACATAATCAATGTTTTGCTAATGAAGTGTAAATATGGTAATGGCAAGTTGCGAACCGACCACGATGCTTAATTACCAACACCAAATACGAACGCATCGAATGTTTTACTACATTAAATTTATACGCGTATAAAATTACGTTTTTACTACCGAGACTGCAAACAAGCATATTGCCCACCTGATAGTAGTAGTGCACGTGTGGCGGCTAAGACAGCCGCCTCGCCTCTTCGTGTCGCGGGTTCGAGTCCCGCGCCCGACAACTATTTGTGTGACCCATAAATAGTTGTTCTGAGTCTGGATGTAATTTGTGCCCGTCTATTATATGTTTGTAAAGTAACCCGCGACACAGGGATTAGATTCCCTAGAGCGGGTGTTCATTTTTTAAAAAATAAAGGGATAAAAAAAACAATTTGCTCGAATTTGACGTTAATTGTTTTGAACTGACAGGTGTCAACTTCAGCGGCAGTACATTAGCTTCCCCACCTGATGAGATTTTACAGACATTCTGGAGCATAACATTAATGTAACATTGCTAGTAATTTTTAAACAAGATTAAGGCTCGGAGGTTTTCATAGCTTCACCGGTCAATAGCGGCGAACGAGGGCTCATATCATCTGGAAAAGGAAAACTACAAACTAACTAAGCCGTGCCAGAGGGCAAGCCCTTTAGAATTTGTTCCTCAACTCAAGGCGGTCGCTGACGGTATATGAAGAGAAGAACGATTGATCCTATAGCTTTACTGTAATAAATATATTGACAGTTAGATATTTATATTTGACAGTTAGATAATTCAATTATTCTCAGCAATTATAAAACATTTAAACTGATATTTGTGTATTTTATGTACCTCTAGTTACATAAAATACATAAATATCAGGTAAAAGCGTTTTAAAGACCAGGTGGTCTTTAAGACACTTTTGGGTATAGGAAAATGCTGTTTTTAAGGACAGTAAAAAACTGCTCTTTAAAAACAGATTACTTAATTTGCCATGTAATCAACTAATGAAATCTATAAAATATACGGATTAGATAATTCTAAATGAATACTTAGATATGTTTATATGATATTGGAACAAAGTTCCTTATCGCGCGCTGCGAAAGGGGGCTAGACGGAAAAAATTAAGACGAAAAGTTGTAACGGCACTTTTTGCTATAGGAAGCTATTGTAAGCCGTGCGGCGTGCGCATGTTTCTCTGTCTCTCTCTCTCTCTCTCTCTCTCTTATGGAAAGCAAGCAAGATATTTTCGTTTCGTCTTTCTATTTCGCACTGAACAGTGTGGTGTCGCGACGATTATTTTTGTTGAGTGGATACAGTTTTTGTGTACATAATAAAAAATAACTTCGCTCCATCCGGGTGTCCCTTGACACCTCTCAAGTTTTTTTTTGTTTAAAAGTATTTACTTTATATAAGAATAAAACTGTTTTAACCCGAAGGGCCCTTCAAAACGCACTGGAGCAGCACACTCGCGTTCCCGGAGCTCCCTCCGTCACGCGCCAGAAGTCCGCGGCGGCAGGTTAGGTTTAGTCGGTGCGCGGCCGACATAGGTACCAACCTGCAGACACTTTTTGCGGGTGGCATGCGTAGGCATTCGCCCTTCCATAACAAATAAAAACTCTTCGAAACAAACTTTTTTTAACTTTAAATTTCTGCTTGATATCAGTGGAGCAGGTTCCAACAATTATGGCCAAATAAGTAAGTTATTTTTAAGTTCTCCGTAAGACGTATCACAAAGCGTATTTATTCGCAAATCGTATTTTTTGTCTCAATAATACCACAGACAATACAACACAAAGATAAGCTTCGTAATTCGCTCTGCATTACAATTCCACGCGTCAATTTAATATGAAACTAAAATATATATATCATTTTTATATATGACTAGCTGTGCCCCACGGTTTTACCCGCGTTAAACTTTATAAATTATAGCCTATGTGCTAATCTAGGGTATCAGCTAAGTCCATAACAAATATTAAAATCGCTTAAGCCGTTTAGACGTGAAGAAGTAACAAAGATAAGCACAAACTCAAAGTTTCGCTTTTATAATATTAATATGATGAACAGAATATTAAAAGCGTATTTGTGGGAGACAACAGTGAAATGTCAATAGAATAAATCCTATAACTATCCCGATAAGATCAATGTTTTATATATATGAGACCATCTCAAAAGTGATCCTTTGAATAATCAGAATAGGTGACACCGATAAAAATTGTGTAGCGTAAGCCGAAATATATAGGATTGCTGGATCGTTAAGTTAATAAGCACCATTTATTAAGAATCACAAAATAACATGTTTTCTACCTTAGGTGATGGGTGCCGGAAAAAATCTAACGTGTGTGCCTGCGCGCATATGACTGTGTATATGAGTGTGTGTGTTTGTGTGTGTGTTAGTATTTTTATATGACTGTAAGAGAGAGTGTTTGCGTTTGTGGATTAGAAGGCATGATACTACCATCCAAGTTACGGCGTTCTATTTTTGGTAAGTATTATGTAATATTTGTCGGATATTATAAATAATATATTATTACAATATGTGTGTCAGTGAAGACTTTCATAAGAAAAATCCCGAAGGCTAAAGATAATGACAGTGTTTCTTGTACCTTGTTGTTGAGGTTAATCTTTCTGTTTTCTTTTTTCTTTGTACCTCGCCGTGGGAGAGCACATTGGCATGTAAGGATAAATACTTCGGTGACATAAACAGCCAGTGGAAAATAAAACAATTGTACTTAATTTCTAGTTATTTGCTTTTTGTTTGTACGTAGAAGCTGCGACATAAATACATTGCATTCCTTGCGGTCATGACAATCAATAGGCACTCAGAGAACGTTAATACATCTGTGTAGAAAACCATTACTAGAGAAATCGTATTGTAAAGCTTCGCCACAGGATTTTCCAATAACGATATTGTTATTTGAAAATCTTGCTGAAAATTTTATAGCTAAATCACAATTATTGTTAAATTTAGGCCATATGTTTGAAGTGAACGCTTCTTTAGGCTCGTTGCGCACTTTTTGGGTAAACAAAAATCATGTAATCGTCACGGCAAGCTTCCCATGAGCCATATGTATACTGTGTATATACTTGTACTTTTTGGACGCGCGAAAATCGTGAAACTCACGTCAACGTCATGTCACTCTCCCCATGAGCTACATGTATAACTATTATAGGGTATTTTATTTAGAAAAATTCTAAATAAAATACCCTATAATAGTTATACATGTAGCTCATTTTACTCAGCAACACTTGTTTGCTGACGTTTGAAGGCTGGCAACGCACCCGCGACACCTCTGGTGTTGCGAGTGTCCATGGGCGGCGGTGATCACTTACCATCAGTCTGTCGCCCTCTGGCATAAAAAAAAACACGTAGCGGATATACAAGTTTGACACACGAGCAGTTGAACTAGTAAACTATCTCTTCCGGCTGGAAGATCTTCCCTTTACTAAGGAAGAACATCATTAAAAATCTACCATTTATAGTTTCTTCAGTTTTAATACTAAACTTAAAACTGGAAATACTATAAATTTGCATCCACTACGGAGCCAACCAGATTTTTCTGCCAACTAATGAAAGATGATAAAGCCGCTACAGATTTTTCACAGCATTAATTTGTACACTGAAAATCTTACCTTATTACTTTAAACACAGGAATCAACTTAAAATATGTGGTGCCCACAAACAAGTTTAGTAGAAAACAAGTAACAAACCATAAATCCCATTACAACATAATCTTGTTAGAGAGTACATTTACTTGACGAATGGTAACAAGTACATGACCTTTTGAAATGCCAGTGTTGCCAGTTTGGATACAACTATCGTAAATATCAGCCGGTACTTCCAATACACTGTCAACAATTTTAACGAAGGCATCGGAGGTATTTACAAGATGTTATCGCATTAGCTTTGGATAGGATAACCCCAGACGATTGCTTAAGCCAGAATTCAGTACGCAACTATCTCAGCGATATTGAATATTATTGAATGAACTTCCAAAAACGTGCTTCGGTAATTATTTAAGATTATTATTCCAATTATTGTCTTTGGATCTACATACTTTACTATGAGATATGACTGTTATTTCTCAGGAAGAGGTAGTAAACCGTGTTCAAAATACTTTCAGTGCATGCCGATAGGAATCAATTTACCTTTGAATTTGGCCGTTTCACCGTTTCTAAAAGAATAAACATATTTTAAATATTAATTTACTATTCACCTTTTGAATTTGACCGTTTTACCGTTTCTAAAAGAACAAACATTTTTAAATATTATTTTACTATTACGTTCTAAATGTGACTGTATCACCGTTTCTAAAAGAACAACAATTTTCAAAATATTAATTTACTATTTACCTTTTGAATTTGACCGTTTCACCGTTTCTAAAAGAACCAACATTGTTTAAATATTAATTTACTATTTACCTTCTGAATTTGACCGTTTCACCGTTTCTAAAAGAACAAACATTTTTAAAATATAAATTTACTATTTGCATTTTGAATTTGACCGTTTCACTGTTTCTAGAAGAACAAACTTTTTTTAAATATTTATTTACTATTTACCTTTCGAATTTGACCGTTTCACCGTTTCTAAAAGAATAAACATTTTCAAATATTAATTTTAAAAGTATTTGTTCTTTTAAACGGTCAAATTCTAAAGGTAAATTGTTTCCTATCGGCTTCCATATTAACATGCACTAGTTATGATATCACACTAATATTATAAAGGCGAAAGTTTGTGAGTGTGTATGTTTATTACATTTTCACGCAAAAACTACCGGACGGATTTTCATGAAACTTTGTAGTAATATAGCTTATAAATCCGAATAACACATAGGCTATAATTTATAAAGTTTAACGCAGGTAAAACCGCGGGATATAGCTAGTAGAAAATATTTAGAAATTCTGCCCCGTAAAAAGACGGACTAACTCCGAAACGGCGTAACATTTTCAAAATATTTTCTATATCATATATTGTGCAACTGTAGGCCACAAACTATAAACAAACATAACTAATAATATCTGCACGTGCGGCGCAGCGGTTAAGACAGTGGCCTCGCAAACCGTGTCCTTGGTTCAATTCCTGCACAGGACAACTATTCGTTAAATCTGTAAGTAGTTATTCAACGTCTACGTGTGCTGTGTCCATCAATTATACGTCAATTGTAAGTACCCGCGATACCGGGATTCATTAAATAGTGCGGGCGTTGTCTTTATGTAAAAAAAAAACATAAAAAGGCAATGTCACGCTCAAAATTTAAATAGAGCGGTATCTTTTTGAAGTGAATTTATATATTTTACTAGCTAGGCCCCTCGGTTTCCCCCGCTTAAAGTAGTTTTGGCGTAAAAGAGTAACAAACATACATCCATACTCACAAACTTTCGCATTTATAATATTATTAGGATGTGTACGTCAAGTGGTTTTGGCAGTGCACGCCGGAATAGTTGCTTCGCAGATGGTAGATTTTTTCCTACTTACTTGACACTTATCGTCATATTTTGGACAATTCACACAATATCTTTATAAATTGTAGCCTATGTGGTATTCTGATGAATAAGCTATATTATTGTAAAGTTTCAATAAAATCCATTCTGTAGTTTTTATGTGAAAAAGTAACAAACATCCATCCATTTCATGACATGACATGTATTATGTCTGTTGTCAGCCTTTAAAAATGTTGCAACACTAAATTCCTTCCACCGGTGCACATTTTTGTCTCAGAGTGAAATGTTGCAAGTTTTTAAATCGGGCCATCAATGTCCCACGGTGCTCGTTTCGTAAATCATTTGGAATTGTACATGAATAATGTAAGTGGAGATAATAAGACCTGCAGTGTCTTATCTTTTTTAAGGATTTCCTTTATACAGAGATTGCAGGTGGTAGGTATCTTATAGTGACATCAGGAAAACATTTAACTAATTTAAAAAAGTTACTTATTGTTTTTTGTATGCAGCACATTAAGCTGCCGTAATCTGCCAAATTTGTCCAATTGAAAGTGAACCTAATGCATATGTGATAAAGTTGAAAATCTATAAAAGAAATTTGACAGATTGGAGTAGTTGGATGAGCTGGCGTCTGTACATATTATGTATGTTACGCGGTTGATTCGTTCTTTGAGTAAAACATGAATTAGGCTACAATTTTCTAACATGTAGGTGGTTTTAGCCAAATCAAATGTTTATCAAAGGTTTTATATATATATCATATTTATATATATATCTAAACTAATTATCAAAAGTCGTGAAAATCTATTTGCATTGGGCCGGTTGATGGGTTGGTAAATAATAATAATATCTAGGGACAATGTCACACAGACCATCCTAGCCCCAAACTAAGCAAAGCTTGTACTATGTGTACCAGGCGACGATATACATACTTACATAGATAGATAAATACTTAAATATGTATATAGAAAATATCCATGACTCAGAAAAAAATATTCGTTCTCATCACACAAATATTTGCAATTTCCGGGATTCGAACCCAGGACCACCGGCTTCGTAGGCAGGAGCACCACCAACTAGGCTACGGTGACTTGCCTTTCAGTTCAATTCCCACCTAAAACAGATATTTGTGAGCACGAACATGTCTGTTTGTCATGAATCTGGGTGTAATTATCTATATAAGTATGTATTTAACCCATTTTTTAGAGCCCTGAATTGCGTCAGCTGATTGCCATGCTTGTACAAGAATTTATTTATCGTTATTTATATTGCCAACGAATTTTACTCGGTTATTTACTTTCATAAATAACCAATAATTGTCATTAATATCAATCAAAAACAATTACAATTGGTTCACAAGGAAGACAATTTGGAATAAACTGCAAGCGGAAGGAGGCCTTGTTTAAAACAACGTCATCGGCAGCTGCAGTTGACCAAAAGTAATTATATTCAGATCGATTGAAATAAGATAAGAATTACGCAAGCAACATAACAATGCGCATGAACAATCTAAATAGTTTAGAGATTTGCGTAGCGTAAATACGTTAATAGTATCTGACCGCCATCCGTGAGCAATGTGGACATTGCTTACTAATGAGGTGATAACTTTTCTCAAGTCGGACGCCTTTAAACGCTGTATCTTAGAAAGTTGACACCCAAAACAAATATGATGTAGTAACTAAAATATTACTGTCAGAAATGAAACGTTATTTCTGAAGGATTCCATACATTTGCAACCCGAGATCGAAATATCTACATGTACCTAAAAGTAATTATGTACGGATAGTTAACACATTCAGTGCCACTGACACGCCTAGCGTGCTCACCTAATTTTCTTTTACAGTGCCGTGTACACGCCTAGCATGTTCGCGTTTTGAACATGGCGGCATCGCTCAAAAATTAGTAGAAAATGTGGCGGCACTGAATGTGTTAATGTATGTAAGTTATGTACAAGATGTAGTAAAATATATCTAAAACTTGGTATTTAAACCTATAATTAATAATCACTTGATTATTAATAGTTTAATTTTAATTTAGTTATTTAGCTAGCTTATAAATATAAGCTAGCTAAATAACTAAATCAAAACTATTACAAATTAAATACCTACTATTTCTAAATGTTAAATCTATATGTACCTGAAATAAGCTGTGTGGTGACGGTGGATTATTTATTTTTAATTTATTAAGTTTGATAAAATACGTATGTATACCTGGCATGTGTGACTGGTTTAACCAGATGCGGAAGACCTCGTAGAAGAAGTGTCCTGAACCGGCGAGCATGTATGAAGACTATAATTGGAGCAAATGAGGCAAAAGATGTGTGCAAGGATGGACTGATGACATGATGACAAATGAAAATGAAAATCCGTTGTCTCTGTCTACCCCTGTGGGAAACAAGGGTGGGTTTATGTGTACGTTTATTAATATCTAAGTACAACGCTTTATAGTAGAAAGCAAAATAAGATTACGCAGAGGACTCTCACGACCTATGAGAACTCTAGCTATTCAAGTCATCAATAGCAGAATCATAATAACACTTGCTGACAGGACAGCCAATATTAGCGATTTGCACAACAATTATATATTATCAACAAAACGGCGATGTAAAATCCATATAAAACGAAACGGCTTCCTATTTATAAATAGAATCAAATGGTCTCTGAGTCTTGACATTAAATAGCCTCCCCATTTCCGTAGTTTCATATGTAAAAATACCAAAACATTTACGACCGACAAATTGACGATAGGTTTACTTGAATATCACAGGAAAAATAGAACAATGTTTTGAAGATTTCAATAAAACTTTATTGAAATCTTCAGAATCATTCAAAATTAAACATCTAATAATACGTACGCTGCTGCTGCATGAGCTGATTCCCTCGGCGCAAATACGCCAATCTCGTTGGAAATTATGTATTTTAGCCATTTGGGGTCGTGGAATCCTAACGCGCGTTAATTATTTGATCGACGCATGCCGTGACCTGAGCTGACCTTTTTTTTGGTGAATGAATTAGCATTGCCATACAGCGTATCAATACGGCCAGCCTTCAGGGCGTTTTACCTCTCGACGATTCGGAGGAATTTTTTGACGCTCATACTAATTTCTACGAGTAGTAGTAATTCATTTAGAATTTTATTCCTTTTTGTTTTCTTTTAAAATAATACTGATTTGAATAATGTTAAAACTTTTCATTGCTTGCATTTTCTGCTACCTTCATCTGACTCCTTCTAACTCTGGACCGTCCTACGCAAAATGTTTGTCTGGAAGAAAGTTTCTAACTGTAAGCCGGCTAATTGCACGAAGTATTAATTTCCTTATTTGTGTTAAATGTTTTAATATTTTTCTGGTTTTTAATAAAGTGTAGTGTCAGGGTTATTTAGTAGCTTTAAGAAGTATACAATTTTTCTACTTATAATTTAGGAAAAGGAAGCATTGGAGGGTGAGACTGATCCGCACTTTGCCGGTATTTTTATATACTTTTCCTTTTCACCGTTTTCGAAAGTGTGTTTACGTTCGTGGAGCTAATAAAGAGTCAATCGACCACCTGTATACCGAGATTTTTTAATAAATTCTGCTTTCATACGCCAAACGTGGTCATTATTCAGGTTGTTTGTAAGGTAGATTGTTACTTAGTATGTTTTAATATGGAACTCATGTATACAACTTTATCGGTAAGGCCGTACTCGTACCGACAGTTCCTGCTGATTTTATAGCATCAGGATCTGTCTGTAGATAAAAAATACGATAGTGCCAGAGGCGGCTTATTAGGCTCTGTATAGTGCCATAAACGACGGCCATAGAATGTTGACTGGAACCAGCTTCAGTATTCCGATAGCTCTCATCAAGTCAAATGTAAAATGGTCTCATCATTCCATACCAATGCATTTTTTTCAGCTCCTTTGTAATGGTTTAGCCTAATTGCATTTTAATTGACGATTCTACTTAGGTTAATTTTCAATATTGTAATAAATAAATTTAAAATATTGCATTGTTACAAAATATAGGGATAAGTCGTGAACTTAAACATAGAGATTATAGTAAGGAGCCAGTCCGGAAGACTGACAGGATTGACTTCAGATTAGCCAAACAATTATTAAATTGGATATTGAAAAGCATGGGGACTTTGCCAAACAGTGGGACGGCATATAAGGCCAAAAAACCTATACTACATCGATTTATAACATTACGTCTAAATTGTTTATTTTTTTTCAATCACTATGTTTGTTAAATCATGAATAATGTATCAATTGTGCGTATTGATAACATCAACACGAATCAGTACACGCCCAATATCATTGTTTGATCTTAAAACAATACCAATTAATTCTGAGCGCACCGCCCAAACAAAGCTTTATCGCACCAAAGATTGATGCTGATATTACAATCTGCACGTTTTACAAGCACATATTGTCCCAAAGACAAAGAAAGCTAACTATGAACCCAAAGGGCTTCCGGTTTGGAAATGAATGTACAGACGCCAGGACATCCAGCTACCCCAATCTGTCAAATTTCTTTTATAGATTTTCAACGTTATCACAAAAGCACTTTCAATCGGGGAAAATTGACAGATTGGGTTAGCGTTAACGTCCAAAAATAAGGAAACAATAAATAATCCTATTCAAATCTTCATTAAATCTAGTAAAGCTTTAAACCGCAAACCAAGATGAAACCAGTACCACCACCCTGACGGCGGTCAACATTGCCGCGTCTAGCCCACCCAATTGGAAACCATAACCAGAGATTACCCCAAAGTCCCCCAAGTCTTTACGGACTTAGAGTGACACCTCGGACGTGGGGCAAATCGCCTTGGAACCGACTCCTCGACCACAATTAATTGTGGCCAGAGACGACTACTTACTGCAAAGCTTTAAACATTTCTATCAACAACACCAAAATATGTCAGATTTATGGCATAAAGGCAAAGACTGAATCAAGTAAACCTAAGATGATCTTAAGCTTTACAATAAACACCATAGAGTGGAAGGATTATACAAGCTACAAAAACCTATACCATAACAAATATACAATCAAGCGCTCGTTTACAAAAAAGAAATCGGCTCTACATAACCCACTCTATATAGCAGAAAGACTAACTTTCAAAGCCTGTCTTATCTAGCTCAGGAATTCTCTTTATCGGGAAACCAATATGTCTATATTTTACCATGGAAAATACATGAAAAATGACTCTCTTAAATGACTGTTTTAAAACGTAGTAAAAAATTCAACTTCTCTTAACAACAACCGAATGAAACTACACTCGCGAGCAACCAAATCGACTCAAGCCTTGTCGGCGCACACATACATTGATACAACTAAAATCATGAATGGAAATTATTAAAATGATATGTCATTCGAAAGCTTAAGATGTCAGCTTTAATTTGATATCATTATCATTGAAATCCATCCATCATTTTTGAAATAAATGATGTCTGAATGCAAGAGTAGGAAAAACGGGAATTTAGGAAAAAGGGTATGTGTCTCGTATTTGACAAATTAAACAAAAAAAATTAAAAATAAAATTATTTTATTTAAATCAGTATTTCGTATTGCCCCCTCTAGCCCTAATTACATCCCGCAGTCTGTTTTTCATGGACCTTATCAATTTTTTGACATTTTCTTGAGGAATGCCGTCCCACTCCTCTAATAATGCTGTCTTTAGCTCGTCTACGCTTGAAGGGACTGGATTTCTGGCCCGAACTCTTCTTTTAAGCTCGTCCCATAAGTGCTCGATGGGATTCATGTCAGGACTGAGCGCAGGCCAGTCCATCGTGCGTAATTCGACCTCTTGCAGAAACTGTCGAGTGACTCGTGCCGTGTGGCAGCGGGCATTGTCGTGCATTAACACGAAGTCTTCACCGACAAACCCTGCGTAGGGCACAACATGATCCAGTAGAATGTCGGTGATGTACCGATCAGCTGTTAGCCCGCCTCCTCGGCCGCCCCCAGGCACGAAAACAAGTTCGGTTTTTCCCTCTAAAGAGATACCAGCCCACATCATGCAGGAACCGCCGCCATATGCCACTGTTTCAGCGAAACAACATTGGGCAAATCGTTCTCCCGGACGCCTGTAGACTCGGCCTCTCCTGTCACTGCCATGCAGACACATTCTGCACTCATCAGTAAACAGGACCGATCGCCATTGCGCAACGCTCCAATTGAGATGCTCTCGAGCAAATTGAAGGCGCGCTTGTCGGTGGCCTGCAGTCAACTTAGGGCCCGTCGCAGGTCTTTTTGGCGTCAAGTTGGCTTCCTTCAAGCGTCTTCTCACTGTCCACTCGCTGACAGCCACTTGTCGTACACGTCTCAGTTCTTGCTGCACATCAACGCCCGTAAGGTGTCGATTGCGCAGCGAGGTTGAGACAATGAAGCGGTCGTCTCTCTCTGAAGTGCACCGGTGGCGGCTCGTTCTTGGTCTCCGATTGAAGGCACCAGTCTCTTGGAACCGTCTGTATACTCGGGATACAGAAGACTGGCTCAAGTGGAGCTGGGCAGCGATTGCTCGCTGACTTAACCCTTGTTGCAACAAGGCAACAACTTGAGCGGCTTCTTCTGGTGTGGTATCCATGGGTTAGCGAAAACAAGGAATGCAATTTACGGAGATGTGTACCGGTCAACCTGTAACAAGCAACTGATAAGATAAACCGGAAGTGGGGGGTTTTATAGCGGGAGCAGGTAGCGCAAGTCGTGGATTCCTAAAGAGGTAATTTACGCTGACGGCCAATTAAAATGTGTCAATAAATCAGCGCTTAGTTTTTTTTAAGGTATTGATGTTAATTGAAAGCCTAATTCTTCAGCTTTCGAATGACATATCACTTTTGTAATTACCATTTATCGTTTTAGGAAAATCAATGTATATGTGCGCCGTCTAGGCTTGAGTCGATTTGGTTGCTCGCGAGTGTAATTTATATGGATCCGTTCGATTTTTTTTATTTATTTTTTATCTACATATAATATGCGATTTATCTTTTGTTTTGAACCGATTTAGATAATTCTTTTTTGTTTGAAATATTTTTTTCGTGATTGTATGTTTTTGAAAAATTAAGTAAGTAATGTCCTGGGGCACACGGCCATCTGATCCCAAACTAAGCAGAACTTGTACTATCTAAACCAAATAACTGATACACTACTTTTCTTTAGTAAATATATACTTATATAGCTAATTACACTCAGACTCAGGACAATCACACATGCTCATACACACAAATATCAGTCCTGGGTGGGAATCAACTAACCACGCCAGTCGGCCCATCAAGGCTAACATAACCTATGTTGGGGTAGAAAATTGGTATAAGTACCTCATCAGTATCCTACCCCAACTTATATATAAAATAAAAACACTCCTTGTTACCGATTAAATTTCAATATAAAAATACTTCACCTATAGCAGGCACTACTTATAAGTACATTACAAGTTTGTACATGTATTATTATGTATTTTGTATTGCTTTACGCAGATGACCCGACCGATAACCTTTAGCAAAGTATTTGCTTGAGCGAATATAAGATGTGAGTCAGATAAATGATAGACGTGTGAACTTTCAAGCATGTTGCACATTTTAGATTATATTACGCTACTAGCTATGCCCCGCGGTTTTACCCGTGTTAAATTTTATAAATTAACACAGTTCCTCCCCCGTAGGTGTTAGCGTCATAATATGTAGCCTATATCAGACAAACCGACAAAAATTCTAAACGCTATATTTTTGGATTCAATATCGATTGTAGACCACGCCGCGCCCCTAGTATCATTTTTAAAAAGTATTCAATGTACTGTTGAATTTCCAACGATTTTATTATATTTATAGATATCGGATTACGCTGACTATTCTGCCGTGAATAGTTGTGCCGTAATTCGTAATTTTTATCTGTATTCATCAGTATCCAAAGCGGCATTATTAGGATCATACCGAATTTGGCTTAGGAAGAGAGGGGAACACTGAAAGACAGAGAAGGTGACCGTTGATGAATCAGAGGGGGCCCCCTTAAACCTACATCTGAGTCTCACTCAGCACTTTGTCGAGTGTTCCCTCCTCTACCAGGCGATGGACCCTGTTTCCACACGGTAAATCCATGGAACGGCAAGAATTATGTCTCAAAGTACAAAATTAATATGTTACTACATTAATTTTCTGTGCAATCAATCCTGAATGTTATTTGGTATGGAGTTAGCTGACATCCTGGATTAACACATAGGCTGTAATTTATAAACTTTAATGCGGGTAAATCCGCGAGGCACAGCTAAATTACTTACGTGGTGTGAGAGGGATAGAATTGCCAGCAACGTTGTATCGTTACAATTTTGATACACGAGAGTTGATAAAAGTTACACGCTGTATTAAACGATAGTATAGAGATCCGTTTTTAATATTTAGAATTAGGTATATAAAATCTCGATCATGATAAAAAGCAATAATCTAATTAATGATTAATACCTCCGGCACTAGATTTATTGATAAATCTAACAACCGTTACTAAACAGTCGTCGGGTGAATAATTGCTTCGCAAATGCCGTGACTAAAACATCACTAATTAAAGTTGGTTGCTAATTTCTCATTTATAAATGAGAAATTACTCCGGAATACATAGACTATTCATTAAAGTTTGTTAATTTGACAGCGTACATCAATTTGATTCGCCAATTTAACAATTTCACATGTAGTGTCAGGGTCAAAATGAAAGCTTAACATGCATAACATCCTTTTTTAGGGTTCGGTAGCCAAATGGCAAAAAACGGAACCCTTATAGATTCATCATGTCTGTCTGTCTGTCCGTCCGTATGTCACAGCCACTTTTTTCCGAAACTATAAGAGCTGTACTATTGAAACATGGTAAGTAGATGTATTCTGTGAACCGCATTAAGAGTTTCACACAAAACTAGAAAAAGAATAATAATTGTGGGGGTTCCCCATACATAGAACAGAAACTCAAAAAATTTTTTTCATCATACCCATACATGTGAGGTATCTATGGATAGGTCTCCAAAAATGATATTGAGAATTAATCAACTGAAATACTTGCTGCTGCGAAACCCTTCATGGGCGAGTCCGACTCGCACTTGGCCGGTTTTTTTTAATCTTTCTTTCGTCTCGGCTATAAGCATTTATGGAGCGATCGGATCGCGTGTTGATTTGATATACGGTTATATATGTGTCAATTAACTAATAATATTTATATTATCCCACAAATAACAATTCGAATTTAAAATTTATTTATTGAATTTCTTTGAAAACGCTCCGTTTCAGAAATAGATACGCTCTATTTATTATAATAAGTAGGTCGATCTAATTCAGAAATACATAAATAAAATATTGCGTTATGCGACGATGATATTAGGCCATTTCGCCTTCGAGATTTTTTGGCAATAAATCAAAAAGTAAGTTGTCTTTCAAGATTTCCTAACCCCGTTATAATTATATAAGCAACTAGTTGTGCCCCGCGGTGTTACCCGCGTTAAATTTTATATATTTTTTTTGCTATAAACCTCACGGAGCCCGAGACCTTTCCAACGAATGCAAAACCGTGGAAATCGGTTCTTGCGTTCTGGAGTTATAGCGTCAGGAAGGAAAACCCGGCTTATTTTTATATAGTAGAAATAAATATCTTATTTTACTCTTTAGATGCCATATTATTCAATACCAATACAGAAATGTGTAGCATAGGAGATTTCTGATTTGAAATGACACGTTTTCTGATTTTATTATGTTGCTGGCAGTGATAGTGAAACCAAAAAATATTTAAACTGTTACTTATAAGATAATTTATTCTGTTAAAATGGTATTTCTGTTCAGCTGCCGAGAAACTCTACCAGGAAACTCAGTAGGAATCTTTTATTAAAATAATAAATAATGTGAAGTATTAACTTTTTTACAAAAAATCTGTAAAATCAGATTAAAATTATTTTTATACCTTTATAATTATATGTTTATTTATTGATAGTACTGAATTGAAGTTGGTATCTCTTTTATATATGCTAAGTTCTATTTTAGACAACAAAACACTGAATTGAAAATTTCAAGTATAAAATAATATCAGCTACCTATATGTTTGAAGTTGATACCAAATAGTTTATGAAACGAAGTATATAACTAACTAGCTGTGCCCCGCGGTGTTACCCGCGTTAAATTTTATAAATTTTCTTTGCTATAAACCTCACGGATCCCGAGACCTTTCCAACGAATGCAAAACCGTGGAAATCGGTTCGTGCGTTCTGGAGTTATAGCGTCAGGAAGGAAAACCCGACTTATTTTTATATAGTAGATTTCAATTGTAATTCAGTGTACAGCAGAAATGATTTTCTATTTTTAAGTCTGACGGCAAAGAATATCACCTTCCCAACTCATCCCGTGAGGAGCGTAGATATCGATCCGAGGGAATACCTAGCAGAGAACGGGCAGCAAAATCTCTTCGAACTATGACCATCATACTGCGATCGCGGACCCGTCTGCAAAGCGTGGCGATTATGGCATACCCCAATTCTTATCCAGTAGCGAACGTTATTCAGCTGACATGATGGGTCTGTTTTTAGGTAGGTGTGTTACATACGCTTGCAAACGCCCGTCCACTCTATTGCCCGCTCTCTTCTAAATAAAATAATAAAAAATAAAAAAGGTTTTTATTCACGTAGACTTTAAAAAAGCGCTTGTAAATAGTCCGAACATGTTTGTAGTAATATAGTTGTAGGTACATTATTTCTGTGACCGAGTAAGTATGTACCTTATCTTGGTTGGGGTGTACTTGCGTACAGCACTTCGACCCTTTAGGATCTTTTGTACTATCCCCCATTGGTTTTTATTCTATCCCTAGAGCTCTGAATGAAATCTGCACATAATCCAGTACGCTTCTTAGGGGTAGATCCTTGTAATCTCCTGGTTCTGGATATGCTAGCCCCAGGGTGGCCATTCTGTGCCTTGCCAACACAGTGCATTTACATATTATATGCAGCATTGTTTCGTTGTCTTCCCCACAGGTCCTGCAGATCGGGCTATTCGGTAGTCCCAGTTTGTGTAGGTGATAGTTGGTGCCATAGTGGACCGTAAATACTGCTACTATTAGTCGTAGCTGGTTTGTATGTACCTACTTTGTTAGCATTATGTTAGCAGTGTACTGAAACAATGCACAAGTAGTGCTAATTAGCATCACCGTGAATATTCTTTTGTCTCCTCGTTAGAAAGAACAACAGTTTTCATGATGTAGGTATTCAACGTCCACATCGGAAAAAGCTACATAAATCAGTGGCGAAACAGTAATGGAACACGATTTTTGTCGGCTTGCCTTTTACTAACACCATTATATTATTGGCTTCTCAATTGACTTCAAACGAACGAGATTATCGTCTCAACATCAAATATGTTACTCGATTTTAATTTTAACTTAAACGATCAATAATATTATGAATATCGTTTCTTTTTTAATTTCAGCTTTATGTAATTTGTAATCATTTCTTTTTATGAAATATCTTATAAATAATTTTATAACAATGTAACATCTCTCTCTATATATATATATATCTCTCTAATCTGACAGTAATCGCAATACTCCAACATTGTAATTGACAATTATCTATATAAGTATGTATTTACAAAAGAAAAGTAGTATATGTTTGTATATCAGTTATCTGGTTTCCATAGTACAAGCTCTGCTTAGTTTGGGATCAGATGGTCATGTGTTAATAGTATCCCAGAATATTATTTATTATTTATTATTGGTAACTGGTAACATACTGGTAACATTTTGCTGTAACTTTGCACTGCAAATTATCCGCATAATTACTTATCTTGACCCAATTATGACTAGCGAAATGTTCACAAGATATACAGGGTTCCAAGTAAAGGAAATGAGGATTCAGTTAGATAAATATGGTTAAAGTTTTGATATCTATCCACCAAAATATTGGTCTGAATCCTTATTCGATAATACTAAACAACTAAAAAAGAAATAATAAAAATATCATAAAATAGCCTACTACAATGTTGTTTATGCTAATAACGATTCGAAGTGCTTTATGATATGAAGACTATATATGTAGCTAGAGCCTAATTTTTTATTTAATAATGTTTTGATTTATTTAATATTTAGAATTTTTATTAATTAATATTTAGCTTTATATTGACACGATATTACCTCTATTGGAGAGTTTTCCGATCAGCCTGAAACTCTAAAATCTGACCTAAAAATACTGAAATTCCTGCAGTATAATTCACCTGGGTATGTATATATTTGATATAACCGGTCATCACAGTAACATCCAATTTTGAAATATATATTTACTTGTGGTTGCAAACGTTAACATGACTTAAATTACACCCTGTATTAATTTTATTAGATATTAATAATACACAACATGACGGTTAAGCTTATAAATCATATGCAGAATTAATGGGTCGGCCATTGAATTGGACATGAACATGATTCTATTTACTGCGTTATTTGTAAGCTGGGTTAGCGTGAGGTACGAAGAGTTATGACTGGTTATTGAATTGGAATAAGGATTAACGTAAACACTAAGATACAGCAAAATATAACTAATAATCATTTTAAAATGGAACTATTTTACATGGGCTCAAATTTTTTCGTCCATCTATTGCATGTCGCAATATGGCGACCAATATGGCGGCCCCAATTGCCGTTTGTTTTGGTTTGGTAAAATTTAATTATTTCGAATTATTTGATTGCAAAATGTGCATCGGCATGCATATTTCCCATTTGTCCATAATTATGACATCAATATTCATGTCATCATTATATTAGTTTAACGAGTTCTTGTAGTTTGCTACTGACAAAGGTGGGCCTAAAATGTCACTAATTGAATGACAGAAATTTCACCGCCTCGACAGATGCAAATAAATACATAGAATAAACTTTGGATAACTTTAATGTTAAAATTTTCTGGTCTGGGCAAAAATTATAGCCGAGAACCACAAGTCGTCAATTATTTGCCGTTTTGTAAGGTTAATTGTAAATACTAACACTAGAAAATAAGTTATTTTTATGTTACTAACACTCTATGGATTTATTTGTCCGCAATAAAATTATACAATACAATACAATACAATAAATCGGACAAAACTGATGTGAAAAAAAGATGAATAAATTAAATAGAAGTTAATAGAATTGAATTATCAGTACCTAAATACGTATACATGTATGTGAAAAGAAATACCTATATGAAATATATCAAATAGTTATTTGATATATTTAACATAGGTACCAGTTGGTTTCCATAGTACAAACTCTGCTTAGTTTAGGATCAGAGGGCCGTGCGGAATAAAAATAAGAATTAATATAACAATTGAATTGCTTCCTTTTTGTAATGTGTCGTGCGTACTCTCATTAACATAACAAGACTCAAGTACAATAGTGCGTATTGGTGTTACGAGAGATTCGACTCGATTGGAAACGAGTCGAATGATTTTAGACGTCATGGCACCTTCGCTCGCTTCGTCAAGACATTGTAATCAAATATTTAATGTTATCTTTTTCTAAAATTAACCGACATATAAAAAAAATAGATAGCAGGAATTCTAATATTTTACCAGCTGCTTCGCGTGTTACTATTTAGAACATGACTTTTATTTTGGATGAAATGTACAGACGCCAGCACATCAAGGTACCCCAATCTGTCAAATTTCCCCAATTGAAAGTGAACCTTATGCTTATGTGATAAAGTAAAAATCTATAAATGAAGTTTGACAGATTGGGGTAACTGGATGTGCTGGCGTCTGTACCTCCGATGAAGTATATGATCTTTGTTTACACCAGACACGGTGTGTGTAAAATTTCAGGTGCATGGTCGGTTAAGTAGTAAAGGCGTGAAAGCAAACTCACATTATTATTTATAATATAATTTACAGATAATACTCTTCTTCTCCTTATTCTAGATTCGCCCGTTATAACACTTGCTTAAAATCCCCGGGAATAAATAGTTTCCCGTATATAACAATAATGCTCTACATAACATTTATGACATATCGGCCAAAGACTTTCTGTCATGCTTTAATCTCCACCTGGATCTGCCAGCATTTTGGGATTTTATGTTCAGTAAGGGACTTTAAACCATATACAAAAATAGATTGGAAATTTTTACGAGGATGAACAAAACAACGGCTATTTTACTAGGCTATAAGCGTTCGGTTACAAAAAAGTGCGGTCCGTAAGTGATCGAAGGGGTTAGGCGTCTCTGCGCGCGGTCAGTCTATAGATAGGTGACTGCCAAAGCGGTTTTATTTCTGAGTGTGTCTATGCTTCAGAGGGCACGTTAAGCTGTCGGTCCCTGTACCGAAGGGGCTTAGTCATGTCAGAGGCCTACTGGGCGGCTTGGTCGAATCTAACACTAGGGTAACCTTTGCCCATAAGATATAGAAGAAAACAACGCAGGATATAAAGCTAAATTGTAACATTTGAAATTGGTATTAACACACAATTTTTATTAAACACTTTTTAGTGAATATCCATTAGGTCTCGGTCGAAGAATTTTAAGAACCCTCCATATGTTTTCCGAACAAAAAGTATTCTCATGAAATCTGAGGTTACAAACATTAAACGACCACATTAGACAACCAAATTGAGAACCCTCCTCTATTTTTTAACTCATTCAATAAAGTAGCTTCTTCTATGTGTAGAATGAAGAAAGACATCTAATCCGAAACGACCTGTTTATCACAAATATAATAGAAGGGAAGATAGATGCAATAAGAAAGAATAGAAGACCGAGGAGAAAGTTTACTGATCAACTTAAAGAAAAATTACAAGTGGACAGTTATCAAGAAGTAAAAGAGATGGCTCTACAACGGGATAAATGGAGAATACAGACAAGTGTTAAGGACTTCGCTTTTGGGTGGAAGGACCATGTGTATATCAATAAATCCGTCAGTAGTTATTAACTCAACACTCGAGCACAGTATACCGGAGATACGCATCACATATGCGAGCCATGTTGTCAAATTATGAGCTTATATGTTTAACCAGCTACCATATTTATCGTTTGTGTGTTTATTTTGTGACGTAAATCAGAACACGCTTAAATATGAAGAACAATTTTAATTCTGGGAGTGTGAACTAGGGAACTAAGAGTAAATTAACCAGTATATATCTATACATATAATAAAATCGTAGGAAAGTCAAAACTGTCCATTTAATATTTTTTTTAAAAAGGATACTTGGGGCGTGATCTGAAACTGACATCGAAGCCAAAAATATAGTGTTTAGAATTTTTGTCTGTGTGTCTGTATGTATGTCCGGGCTAATCTCAAAAAGTACTGCGTGGATTTACTTCAAATTTTGCGTGAATATTACTAAGAGGTCGGGTCAACATATAGGCTACATATTATCACGCTATCACCTACGGGGGAGGAGCAGTGATAATTTATAAAATTTAACGCGGGTAAAACCGCGGGGCACAGCTAGTCACTAATAGCCATAAGATTTGCTTTCAAATGAAATAAAAAAGGTTTTAATTCATGTAGACTTTAAAAAAGCAATTTAAATAATCAGAACATGTTTGTATGAATATATTTAAGAAAGTATACATAATTATTTCTAGGTACATCTGGATATTTAGATACACGGAACATTTATAAATAATATATTATAATTATAATTTTGCTTTAGTTATTTAGCTTGCTTATTTCAAATTATTGACAAAGCAGTCTTAATTATAGAGATTTATAATTTTAGATATTTTTTACTACATCTTGTCTGAATTGTTATGTTTATATTAAGGTAAGAATTAAACATTATTATTAAGGCGGACCTTGTGTTTATAACGGCGGTCGCGCTTTAATACTACCAACGCTTTAATAATACCTTAATATAGACAGAACCATTGACAATATGTAGTAAAAATATTAGACTTAAACTAGATAATTAAACATAATCTCTTGACAATAACTTGATACGAGCTAGCTAAATATCAATGCTATAATAAAATAAATTTTATAAATGTTTTCATACAATGTGTACCGAAATATCTATGTTACTAGAAATAATAATGTATACAACTATATTACTACAAACATGTTCTGACTGTACAAGTGCTTTTTTAAAGTCTACGTGAATAAAAACCTTTTTTATTTTATTTTATTTATTTATTTAACGGATCCAATGCGCCTCAACTCAGAAGACCCAGCGAAAAAGATTCAGTGGATGGCTTTGTCGAGACATTTAAATAATTAGCGACTCCCCTTGCACCGCAATAAAGTCCAATCTTACGCAGACTCGAGTTTGAATCTAAATTTTGCCTCCAGGCTAATATCTACCGAATCATGTTAGCACGAGAGCTTTTTTTACACTGAACATTACGGTTCAGCCCAGGTCGCTCTCGCTCGAATAAAGGTTAAATCATTCTATGGCTTTGGCGATTGGCACACTGCACCGCATGATGCAGCGTAGTGCGTGAGTGCGTGTTCTAACGTTGCTTGTAAGTATCTCCGTTTGTATAGAAAACACGCACAGTCTAACACACTGAAAATGCATCCATGCGCGTTCATGCAGATGCATGTTCTGTGTGTTGGACTGTGCCTGTTTTCTATACAAACGGAGATACTTACAAGCAATCGCCTTTATTATGAGTTTGCAAGAAACTAAACGTACGAACTAGTGTTGAAAATGACTAAAGTGACTGAATTAGACTGACTGTCATTTACGGTCAAATTGGTCAAAAATGGTCATTAACTGTCAAAAAACGGTCATTTTCAGTCAATTTGATTTCAGTAATATGATAAAAGTCTACAACTTCTAAATTGAAACAAAAATGTGATTTTTATGACTTATTAATATATAGTGTTAATCATTTTACATTTCTAATCATGCGTGCATTTAATACAAAATAGCAACGTCGCATCGCCTCGCGCATCGACTTTGATGACGTCTTATCCCCTCATGATATAATAGAAAATAAAACGTTGCTTCATTTAAACCTGCATATAAATAAGGTACCTAGATAAATAAATAATTGGGTGGTAGTCGAGAATAGACAATAATATTTGAGTCAAATTGACTGAATTAGACAGTAAACGACCGGTCATTTAAGGTTTATGACAATTGTGACTAGTCATATTCAGTCATTTTACATCTCTAGTATGAACGAGTTCGAGCTGTTAACGGGAATGCAATGCTTCGATCGGTTAGTGTCGTGATACTGGCGCGATATATTTTGCCAATCAGATAGCTTATGTTTCCATCCAGAGCTCCAGATTCTAAGCCTACTGATATCGCCACGGACGTGGTGCCGATGTAGTTAGATACATCCACGCATTGAAAGTGCCGAGTGCGCCAGGGCTGCTACAATACAAATTAAAAACAATAAAAGTTATCTTCTTCAGAACGAGTTGAACTTAATAAAAGTTTACATTTCAATAAAATGAGAATAAAATATTGGTTTATTACTGTAAAATAATAACAATTCAAACAATTGAAATAGGAATAAATGATAAAATCTTATCATCCAATTAAAAAGCAATACATCTAATTCACACTTTACAATCGATCCAGTTTCAAATTTCGAATGAATCGATAATCGAGATTTGAGCGATAAACCGTTGAGGCAATTAGCGTCACGGGGAGCGAAAAGATCAATCCATAGATTACTTCAATCAAATCGGATCATTCTCAAATTTGGACAGGCTGGCTGTAGCAATTATCAGTTCTATTGAAACTAAAAATAAAAAATGTGGTTTTGTTAGCTTAGGTCAGATAACATCTGGATTAAGCGATGAGAACATAGTTTTAAGTAGGTAGTATCCAGAATGTGAGTAAGTAGCAGTGAGTGACTGATTCATTATAACGCAGCACAGCCGATAGTGCTAAATATAATTATTTCACATTTAGACTCTACTAGCACTTAAAAGTTTAAGTGCCAGTAGAGTAAGCTAAGTAGCTTATAGACTTCATAGCAGAAGAACTAATCCTTTTAGCAGATTCATTAATCAGCTCCTATGGCCATTGGTTTTATTTGTTTTCCTTTCTAAGCAAGTTATCGGTATTTCATCCCATTCTTTACCCTGGAAAGATTTGTACATAACAATTGCTTGAAATATTTAATCCCGGAAGGTTATGAAAAAAATAACAGTCATTTTAGTTTTTCGAAGCAAGTATGATATTTTCGTATGATGCGATGACACCATGTTTTAAATTAAGTAAATAACTAATAAAACGAGGCCAGTTAAAGTCATGGGTTAATTGAATCGCTTCAGATTAGAAGAACATCTAATGTCTTTCCAGGGCGATTTCGGCCACAGCGATTGCGTATATTTAAATTTTAACTATTTTAAGATGATATCAGAAGCGTAGTCAGTCAGCTCTTTCATGGGCTCTCACTTGCTGCACTGGTTGCACACCAGGACACCGTTTACATAATTGTACTGTTTTGTCGAAGATAGTTGGGCTTTTAGAGGGTCACGCCTAGTATCTAACTCAGCCCGTCTCCCATTCTCATGTATCTAATTTATAAAACTTGAGACGTGTCAAGGGACACCCGGATGGAACGAAGTTCTTTTTTATTATTTATTATGTACAAAAACCTGTATACACCCAACAAAAATAATCGTAGCGACACCACACTGTTCAATGCTAAATAGAAAGAAGAAACGAAAATATCTGGCTTGCTTTCTATAAGAGAGAGACAGAGACAGACAGAGAAACATGCGTACGCCGCACGCCGCACGGCTTACAATAGCTTACTATAGCAAAAAGTGTCGTTCCAACTTTTCGTCTTATTTTTTTTCGTCTAGCTCAGTGTCTAGCCCCCTTTCGTAACGCGCGATAAGGTACTTCGTTCCAAAAAAATTTTAAATAAAAACTAATAAATGTGTGCCAATCTCACAAAAATAATGAAGCTCTCGAAAACCCTTTTAAGATTTAATTGTTTTCCGTATAAATTTTAATAGCTGGACCTTGTTATTTCCGAATATATTTAAATAATAGATTGTTTGTTTTATTTGAAGTGATATAAATAAAATGTTGTGTGACATTGACATTATATAGATTATATCATCCGCGGAGTTGATAATTAACTAAATTAATTATTATTTTTAAACTATCCGAGAAGTAAAGAATCTATGGCCACTACGTATTGTTTATAATAACCATATTATATTCAAATTTACATATCTAACTACTATTACTATTTTTTTCCTAAACAGACATTATTATTCAAGTTAATTTCGCGATATCAAGATGTTGGCAGATATACAAAATTCTGTTCAAGTTAAGAACTAAGTTTTATGGGATTTTTCAATCCTTCTCTCTATATCCCTTGATAATTGCAATATCTTTCTACCTATCCTTTCATATAAGGATGGAGGCCTGTGTCCAGCACTAGGATCAAAACTTGGCTATATAACTAGGATATGAAAGTTGGCAAGTAGATATGTAGTTACGAGTCTTAATTAAATAAATACAACTTACATGTATTCCTGCCTTAAATCTTACTAATCAGTTATAGGCAAACACTATATACTATATGCAAAGTGTTTTTTTGTATCATCATCTGTTATATAATTTAAATAATTCATTTATGAACTTGAATCCTAAATAATATATTAAATAATAAATACGAATCACAGTTCATGACTTTGACAAACGCCGATATTGAGTCTTGAGTGGACGTCTACCAATTCACTGTATTGGTTTATAAGTTTACACATGCAGGGTAGGGGTGTTATAGGTTTTCCGGGTGATCTACGGGGTACTCTTAAATTGAATTTGTTTAATAATTGTCGGTTGTGTGTTGTTATTGAGCACTTCGGGCTTCCATGCTGCTCATTTAATAGTAGACTAGTTTACTGAGTTGAGAGAGATTTTTAAATTGCCTTCCACTTGACTACCATAAATGTGAGATAAAAAAATATTGGCCTCGTCCTAATCAAAGTAACTGAGGTCTCCAAACTAGTCTGCAGTTTTTCACACACTACAAAACTAATTTAGTTCGTAGACGTAAAAATACCTTTCCATTGCGAATGACAAACCCAAACATACGCTGGGATCGCCTGATTATATTCCCAAAATGTGATATTAATACAAGTTTAGCGTCCAAGATAAGGTTTTTTAACGAAACCTTAAATTACTTTAAGAAAAAAGCTTTAAATTATATTTCTGGGCTCTAAAACTAACTGAAATTAATCCTCCCGTATGTTTGTTAATTTTATCTAATTACTTTTAAATATTAAAAATATAGGTACATGCCACTCAGTTTCGAGAAGTTAATTCTATATATATATTATTTTTAAGTAAAAAAGAGCTATTTAGCATATAGTATGTATCTCATATAGGACACTTTAGGTCTACAATTATATACATTCTATTTTTAAGTATCTGAGTTTTGTAAGACTGTTTGTTTCTAATAAATAAATAAATAAAAATATAAAAGTAAGGCCACTCCCTATATTATGTACGACGAATTTATTGTATTGAATTTCCTGGTGAATTTTATGCGGTTACTTTTGATATATTCGATGGGTTTTTAATGTGACAACAACAAACAGATTTTCGGTCGATATCTTCCTGCATTAGGTTTACGTCCTGTTGAGACTGATAGCTTTTGAACTTTTAAAGCCATCTGCCAAAAGAAATATGCTATTATTATGAAAGACTTTCCTAGTTGATACTCCAAATTTCATCTCCATAGTTTCTGCGACTGAGATGTAGCAGGCAGAAAAACAGACCTTTGCATATAATAATTAGTATGAATTAACCTAAATTACTAGGCATATAATATACCTGCCTGATGTTGAATATACTTAATATATAATATACTTAATGATTTTAACAATGTTAACTTTGAATATACCGCAATTTAAACTAAAATTTTGAAGCAGATTGGGGTTAAACAATTATTTTCCTGATAGGAATTTTTGCTCTACAATTTATAAAATCATCTTTGATTTTATTTTTATATATATATTAGAATAGAATGCCTGAATAATTTTAGCAAATAATACTCTCCTTGAACTCTTTCTGTTTAGTATCGACTTAGTCGTGCGTGTCTTAAACATTTTAAAGAATAGATACTGCAAACATTGAAATGGAAATGATGATAAGTATTTGTATCGCTCTAAACATAATAAGTGGCTGTAGATAGTGAACATAATATTTAGCACCTGAAAGAAAATAGAAAACGCGCAAGATATTGTTTTGTATATTTCTACAATTCCTAATAAAAATCGCTAAGTTTTTAGATAGATTTGATTTTTTTTTTTATTAAAGCAAAAGTTCAGACTAGGTATTTAAGATGACTTTCTTATTTTTTAAATAACGCCTGTGATACCAATTATGATACACTTAATGACACAAATACATACTGATCTACGCTTATTCTCAGTTACGAAACAAAATCGTTGATTAAAGTTGACAATAAATACCAAATCTAGTGTCGATCAACTTCTACAGTCACTTCACATGTCACTTGCATTACGTCAATCCGCATCAAATGTTACACTACCGCACTTATTAATCAATGATCCGATTTATTAACGAGCACTATCACCGATCCGATTTATGCACTACAATTCAAATCGACACATAACATAAATCGAATTAAAAGCTCCCGATTCGATTATCGGTAAAATAAAATCGAAAATCGAATGCGTGTAAACGGTTCACGGGTTGTACAACTACTGGCGTACTAATAGCAGTAGTGTTGTGACTTGCTCCGGCCGTTGGTATAAAATATTAATTCATGATTTCAGATAACTCGAGACGTGGGACCCAGATGTCAGTTTTTGGCGAACAGACACGTGGTTGAGACGGGTTGAGAGACGCCGTTAAAAAAGTAACAGTATTCAGATTTGATTGATGATCTCAATTAGTGTTGGGATTGACACAGTGAGCGATGGTAATCGGCTAATTGACCATGTTTAGTTGTGTAAACAAGATGGGAGGCTTAATACGGTCATCTATAATAGCTTAATAAGCCTTTGACCCGAGACGTAGACGAATAGGCCAGTTATCCAAATGGTAAGAGAATATACCCGCCCACTTATGCTAATATCTCTAACTCATCCGAGGACTGACCACATCTTAATTAAACATAAAGTTCAAGCTTACTTAAAATCATTTTAAAATGCCTTGAAGTATGCGATCTCGTTGCAAACACAAGGTTTGCCTTTTTTTTCAGACATGAGCCGAGCTAGACTGGTTTTCTAAAACCTCATTAAATTTATAAATAATAAAACAAACATTGTGTGTTTATGTGAAACCATGATGCAAGTAAAATTAATTCATCGTCGGATATTTTCGCATTATTTCGGTTTTTCCCTCATTGACCGGTTCATTCGACTCACTAGTTGTATCTTTCTCTATCACGATCAAGTGAACGTCAACATTTATATCAATTCCTTGATCAAAAAACAAATACCGTGGAGCACTAGCAGAAATTAGTGAGAATGTAACTGCGGTCAGCTGATGCGAGCCATGGGCGTCGCCATATTAGCGGTGATTGGCTGTAATGGCATAGGATAGCTGGACTAAACAATTGAGGCGCTGATGAAATAGGTTATTTTGAATAATTATTACATAACCTTATACATGACAGTAGGTAGTCTAGCGCTATCCACTATCATGTCGATAGCAATATTTTAGTGAGATAGCATAATCGTAGTCATTTCGCTCCTAAGTTCCTCCACTTTACAGAATATTACCTTCAGTTTATGTCAATGTTGTTTATTTTTATTTATTTGTCTTCGCAGTGCTTACACCTAGTACCAGAGCTATTCAAACCGCTCTGTAAACCACTGACATCGCGAATTATAATGACTACAGCCGGGACGGACCCATCAAATCACGGAGATCCTAAGAATTTAACCACTTTATGCGGTCACCTATACTATGGCAAGCTACAAGCTTAGGCCGTGCTAACTCGCTGCACCTCGGTGTGGTCAAACAGCTATGAACATCAGCGAGTGAGTAAAGTCGTCCGAGCTCATAGAGGAGGGGAACGGATCGTCAAAGTAGTCATGCATATGTTTGCGATAAAGACTTCGGTAACTGGTGAATTGTTTGCTTCTTTGCTCAATTGGTAGTTAGTAAAGGGTTTTTCAATAGTGACGCGTGAACTTTGACAGCGCATAGCGGCCATTTTGGTGAAGCGGTAGCTGTCAAATTTGGCATGAATACCTAGATAAAATTTGACAGCTATCGCGACATTGGCGACGTTTCACAGCGCGTACAAATTGTTAAAATATATTATAAAAATTGTTCCGTGCGTGGCGTTCATTGCCGTCAGCATTTTTTGTGGCCTAGGTTATTTGGTATGGATCTCATAAACATGTGGTTCCCACAGAACGGTGGCACTTGCCGATTTATTGAGTGAGAAGTTCGAGGGCTTCGTGTGACGTAATACCGCTGGACTACTTTCCATGGAGCTAGGTATGTATAATTTCTAGTCTATGCAGAAAAACCACAGTCAATTTCCGCTCTAAAACCCAAAATAACTCGCGTTATTAGTAATATTGATTAATGCGATGATCTCAACCAAATTTGGTCCACCAGGATACACCACCTGATTGATTCTGATTTGCGGCGGCCATTTTTATTTATTTTTATTTTTTATTTTACTTTATTTGGGAAAATAAACAACATTGCAATTTACATATTTACAAAGTAAGCTTAAAATTAGAGTAACAATTGCAATATAAACCACATTTTCCACGTATTGACATGTTTTTGTGTTGTGAGTATTCTAAAAATAAATGAAGAAATAAAAAAAAATAACAATAACTGAAGCTAATTAAACTAAAAAGAAGTAAACTAACTATATCTAAAACTTTTCAAACTTATATTAAATTTTTGTCTTGTTTGTGGCGCCAATCGACTTTAATACTTGTAGTATTTCTTTTTTAAAAGAGTATTTGGATGTTACAGAACAGTCGACGCCCACAAACTGATCGTTGTAAATTTTGAACATTCGTTGATTGATGATTTTACTGAAATTATATTCCTACATAATGTTGAAAAATTGTGGCAACTTAAACAGATTGCTTTATTTAATTTCAAAGTTCGAGTGCTTTAATGAGTCACCCATGGCTGTGTGGCTGACGGCAGAGAACATCACCACCCCTTTAGATCCCGTGGGGGGCGTAGAAGTCGAGCCATGGGTATATCTCTCCGAGAACGGGTAGCAGCGTCTGCCAAGCGTGGTGATCATGGCATATCCATTGAAATGATGGACACAACTCAATTGAGACCAATCTTTTGGGAGGTTTTTGTCCAGCATTGAGCAGACATGATATATTATCACCGTAGCCTAGTTGGTAGTGCTCCTGCCTACGAAGCTGGTGGTCCTGGGTTCGAATCCCAGTAAGTGCAAATATTTGTGTGATGAGCACGAACATTTGTTTCTGAGTCATGGATGTTTTCTATGTATTTAAGTATTTATCTATCTATATAAGTATGTATATCGTCACCTGGCACCCATAGTACAAGCTTTGCTTAGTTTGGGGCTAGGATGATCTGTGTGACATTGTCCCCAGATATTATTATTCCAAGTTATTTATTTATTTTTCTTATTTTTAACATATTTATATTTATACAATTGCTACAAAAAATAAAACAATAATATAAAAATAAATATGAAAAAAATAGAGTTCAATATTATTATTATTCCAAATTATTTATTTCAAGTTCTTATTTTTTACATATTTATATCTATAAAATTGAATTAAAAAAGAAAACAATAATATATAAATAAATATGAAAAAAAATAGAGGTCCTCCAGCGGCGAGGTTTGACGCCCTAGGCCGCCGGTGGTCAGGGCGACAGAGTAAGGAACCTTCTCACAATGCGTGCCGTTCCCATTATTGCCGCCTTTTGTATCCGACCCTTGACCCAGTGATCTAGCGAAAGCCTCTTAAGATGTTGGTCGAGGCTCTTCGCTATGAGACCGTTTACGGAGACGACTATCGGAACAATTATTGTTGAGTCCACATCCCACATGGCGGTAACCTCGTGAGCCAAATCTAAGTATTTTGACAACTTGTCAGTCTCGGCTCTTACGAGGTTATCGTCAAATGGGACAGTGATATCAACAATAAATGCCCGGCGCTCCAACCGGTCTACCAAAACGATATCAGGCTTATTGGCAACAATAGTCCTGTCTGTAATGATAGACCGGTCCCAGTAGAGCTTGGCACGACCGCTTTCGAGAACTGGTTCCGGTACGTACTTGTAGTACGGCACTTCGGAGTCTACAAGACCATACCGAAGAGCAAGCTGCTGGTGGATAATCCTGGCAACTTGGTTATGCCTGTGCAAGTACTCGCCGTTGGCAAGATAGGAACAACCGGAAACAATGTGTCTGATGGACTCTCCGGGACGGTGACACGCCCGACAAATGTCGATGGTACCGTCCTTGAAGATGTGCTTCCGATAGTTCCTCGTCTTGACAACTTCATCAGCAATTGCACAAGCAAAACCTTCAGTTTCACCAAATAGGTCACCAAAACGTAGCCAGGCCACAGATGCTTGTAAGTCCACATGAGCACTATGTAGGGCCTGGTGGAACCTACCATGAAGCACCTTGCTCTTCCATACGTCAATTCGATCCCGAGTGCTAAGTACGACGGGCTTTCTCCAGTCTTCTTTAGCCAAGGAGAGCGGCGTGAGTCCGTTGTCAACGGCGGCGACGTCTCGATGCATCCCACACTCAACACCAAGGAAATATTCCCTGAGATTGCACACCTCACGGTTGTGTAGGTTCTTGGCATTGAGGAAGCCTCGACCCCCACACTTCCGTGGGATATACAATCTCATTAGTGAAGAGTGTGGATGGTGCATACGGTACGTCGTTAGGCGTTTCCGGACTTTTCGATCCAGGGCATCTAACTCAGTTTGAGTCCACCTTAGTATGCCGAAGGTGTAAACCAGTAGAGGCATTACCCAGCCGTTGAAAGCACGCACTTTATTACCACCTGACAATAGACTTTTCAGTACTTTTGTCAAGCGGTTAAAGAAGCGTTCCTTCACCAACTGCTTAATGTCCCCATCTGGGATATTTAGACACTCAGACATACCAAGGTATTTGTAGGTTTCGGTTTCAGAGAGGGATCTGAGAGACATACTCTCAGATCCCTCTCTATTATTATTATTATAGTACTGCATTTTTTTATCCTTATTTTTCTAAACACAACGCCCGCACTAGGGAAATGTATGCCTGTGCCTATTAATACAATTAAACTTGGAACAATGGTAGTAGTTTTCAACTATGAAAATATGTATGCTGATATCAACGCGGTATGATTATAGGGGCAATAATAAAACTTGTTGTTAAAAATCTTTTTCCATATTGATAAACTTTAAAATAAAGATAGTAAATTAGACCAACGAGAATCGTCTCAACGTTTTAATTTACTTAGCTTATTTAACCTTTAAAAAGCGAATAACATATTTAAGTTTTCCTGTTATTTTTTTTTACTAACTAAATATAGTACATAAATATATTTATTAAAGTAATAAAGTATGTTTTTCTGTGGACGTGATATTTTTATAAACATAAAACAACACTTGTTTTTTGTGAAATCATACTAAGCATTTGCAATATATTATAAAATTAAATAGTCATCTTATATAAAAATGTCCTCCTGGTTTTGGCCACGGCGGCCAGTCTCAATGAAGACTGTCAGCATTCTGCGCGGGACATATTATATTGCACAAGTGTGTGCGCAAACACAGGGACACTTTCTATTCCATCAGTCTCATGATCTGATTGGACGACTAGCGACACGACCGGAAAGGGGTCAGGACCCCTTTGCGTGCTCTCCGAAGCACGTGTATGTGATACCGCCAACATCCAGAGTTCGAGCTGATATAAAAGAAATACTCTTCATTCCCGAAATCACTTATTAGGCCAACCCGGGATTTGAACCTAGTACCTTATTATCTGCGGTTGAACACGCTACCGCTAGACCAACAAGTCTTAAGTATAATTTTAGGGTTGTACTCCTACTACCACCACTAACCATCCAAAAGTTGTATAAAGACCGCCCGTTGTTGTACAGACGCCAGCACATCAAGCTACCCCAATCAGTCAAATTTCCCCAATTGAAAGTGAACCTTATGAATATGTGATAAAGTTGAAAATCTATAAAAGAAATTTGACAGATTGGCGTAGCTGGACGTGCTGGCGTCTGAACATACGCCAGCACTAGCAAAGCATTTATTTATAGATTTTCAACTTTATCACTAAAGCATAGATTTAGGCTTACTTTCTATTGGGGAAATTTGAAGAGAAGAATTCCTAATTTATTTCTTACTCTGATCTAATAATGATTATACCAATAACTTATTTTCCCCAGTTTTTGTGTATAATACTCCCAAATGCATTTCAATGTTTTCTCTGCTACAAAATGGAATATAAAGTATTCAAAAATTAAACATTAAAAATAAACTTAATAAGTAAATAGTAGTAACACTAATAGATATGAAATGAAAAGAAACAATTTTCATCAAAACACAGAGCATAATTATTGTTGCCAACCATGTTTTTCTTTCGCGCGTTCTTTTTTCAAATTTACGCGTAGGTATGGAATGACCTTTACGAGAGTTATAATTATTATTAATTATATATACAAGCATTGGTTGATTTGACAGCGAAATTTAAATATTACGTTGTCAAAGGCGTAGTGATTACATACATACTCTCTGGTAAGGTTTTTTGGCGCCAACGCGGAAAAGGACGCATCGAGGCTATGTTTTATTTTCAAAAACTGGTGTAAATTCGAGTTTTTATGTGTAAATATGGTGGATTTTTAGACATAACATCTTCGACAACGTACACAAGTGGAGGAAAGTGCAATATTGCCGTGAATTGTGATTTTCCGTGTTGTAACCAAAACTCCATGAAGCCTCTAGTAAAGTCTCCACTGCTTTACTGGGGTAGGACTATGACTTGACTGTGACGGACGTGACGGACATGACTGTGACGGACGTGACGGACATGACTGACTGACTTTGAAATATAAATATTACAACTGAAGACGAGGCGGTATGGTCACAGATCTTAGCCTGCCCAAAGGGGGCCAAAAAAAAACTCTGGTAAAAAATTAAGCCACATCGTCGTGGGAGGGAAAGTTTGTTGTGATTGAATTTCAATCTTGTAAGTAGTTTTCTTTTTAAATGTGTATACTTAAGTGTTATCGAAAGAATCCTTGCATATTAATTCTACTTCTCTTTATTGAAGCGAATACCTGTAAAGTGTAATTGCAACCGATTCCTAAACTATGGGAACCACAATTTTATCATACGGGGTCAACTCAAACAATTGCCATTTTTTTTTATCTTTTTACAAACAACGGAGTGATCACGTAACATGCATATAAGAATCATCATCATCATATCAGTCAAAAGAAGTCCACAACTGGGCAGAGGCCACCCAAAGATCTCCACAGTTGCCAGTATCGCACTACCTGCATCCAACGGCTTCCAATGACCCTCACAAGATCATAAATCCATCTTGTAGGGAGCTTACCCACTGCGTCTTCCGGTTCCAACCGAATTCAATATTTTTAGTTGCTGTTTGTGAAAATCGGGGCCAAAGGTACACAATTTTAGCTACAATATGAAATTGTAACGAATTAATAAGAATTAAAAAAAAATAACTCACATTGAAGTTAAGATGTTTCATTTAAATTACTTGAAAAGTAAAGAAGTTCCTTTGATTGATTATAACAAGATGTTTGTTACCATCAATTTAGTGCTCCTTCTTAAAATGGTAGCACCGTTTCTAAATCGTGGCCCTTTTTGTCGAGTTAGTCACGGCAAGTGTTATTTTTATTGATATCTACACATACTAGATAGTTATCGGTAGTAGGGTACTAGTACCTACTAGTAGTACCATTAACTACCTTAATCTTAATCATCATCATCATATCAGCCGAAACACGTCCACTCCTGGACAAAGGCCTCCCCCAAAGATCTCCACAATGGTCGGCCTTGCGCTATCCGCATCCAGTGATTTCCAGTGAGCCGCACAAGATCATCGATCCATCTTGTAGCTCACACTGCGTCTTCCGGTTCGTGGTCGCCACTCGAGAACCTTTCTGCCCCAGCGGTCGTCGGCTCTACGAGCTATGTGCCCTGCCCACTGCTTAATCTTAATCTTAATCCGATAAATAAATAAATATCTATTTTTTTTTTGCTGTGCCGTTGATGGCAATCAAAATCGCCACCATATTTCATCTGGAGGGGCGTAGAAGTTGACCCAAGGGTCTCCAAGAGAAGCAGCATTCCTGTGTGTACATACTGCGATCGCCAACCCGTCTGCTTAGCGTGGCTATTATGGCATATCCCTCCAAATGATGGACACAGCATTGTGGAAATCCTTTGGAGAGGCCTTTGTCCAGCATTAAGTCCTGGTCTCGCAAACATATAAACATACGTCTCGTAACCTTCTAAGGGGGAAAGAAATCGTCCCTCGCAGTCTAAGTCCGGGTTCAACCTAGATACTACGATCATCAGGATGTAACCTCTCACCCGTGTCCATTATAATATACAGAAGTAGCAAGCGGGTTAACCGAAGTGACTATGACGACAATCTATCGTACATTTACAACGCTCTGCTCCCTACATAACCCATATAATAATAATAATAATCAAGCACTCACTCTGTCGCTGTTCGGAGCTACGCAACCGAACAAGTCAGCGATTTCCATATCTGCACCGCGAGCACTTTGGTGCGCGTTAACTTTAATAATTTCAGTATAATTTGGAATCAGTTCGCAATCCGCCAGCGACCGAGCTCAATACCATTAACCATTTTCTACCACTTTTACCATTTAAATTACCATTTTACCATAAACCATTTTAGTTGATAAATACCATTTTTATAACCATATTTAATTATCTTTGTAGTATTAAAACCAAGTGTTTCTTAGTGTTAAATATATTAGTTTATAAACCATCTCGTCAGTGTTCTTATTAACCATAAAAGAGCTCGAAAACGCTATATGGTCCTTCGAGAAGAAAGGACTTCGGTTCGCGTGTGACACAATCAAGCGTTATCCTGTGAACAAGGTCCGAGAAACCAGTGGCAGTCTGTTGGAGAGCAGTCTGACGCAATAAAAGAGCGTAAGGAGAATATAAGGTCAGATCAAACCATTTTATACCTTATACACATATTTTTGGGCGTTTATTTGATTAATTTTTTATTGAAATGGAGAGCATCGTAGCAAACCAAACTCAAATCTATGACGGATTAGTTCAGTTGCTAACTAATATCAAAAAAGATGGCGCTAAACGAAAAACCATGGATTATTGCAAGAGAAAGTTAGAGCTGTTAGAGACTTATTGGAAGGAGTACCAACAAAACCATAGAAAATGCTGTGAATTTGCTGAATTTGACCATGAATATTTTACTAAAAATTGTTATGATTTGGCGGAAGAGGTGTATATTTCAGTCAAGGAGCTAATTAATAAAACTTTTGTACAAATGATGTCAACGCAGCAAATAGTCAGTCAGCCTCCCGTAGAATTGGGAGAGTTTAAACAACCAGTAGATTTCAATAAACCAGAGCAATCTAATCTACAATCAGAGCAAACAAAGCAGGCAGATTCGGCGAAGGATACGTCCGAATCCCAATCAAACCAAACACAGTCGATAGATAATAGCAAGTTAGACGAATTGATAAAAAAGCAGACCATTCATTTTAGGGCTTTTTTGAGAACAGTGGCAAATATGGAGATTGACCAGTTAAAAAATAAGTGGGAATTCGAGGATGCCTTAAAATCACTTCAAAGTCGGTGGACTATCATAGACAACCTACATTGGGAGATAGAAGGAGAGAACGGCCGAGATAACACATGGTACCAGAGTGAATTTAATAGATATGAAAAGATGTATAACGACTTTAAGAAAACCATTAGTTCCCAAATGTGGTCCATGACTCATCGGGAAAATTCGACACCAAAAATGGAAATCCCAGTTTTTAGTGGCAACTACCACAACTGGACATCCTTCAAGGATTTATTCAGGGAGGCCATCCATAAAAAAACCTCCCTCTCAGATGCGCAGAAAATGCAATTTTTGAAAGGAAAAGTTACCGGAGAAGCTGAGCGTCTGATTCACCATCTACAGATTAGCTCGGATAATTATGAAGCTTGTTGGAATATTTTAAACCATCGTTATGATAACAAAAAGTTGATATTTACGTCTCATGTTAACATTTTACTAGGTTTACCAAATATGCAACACCAGTCTATGATAATGATGAAAAAATTGCATGACGTCACAAAAGAAACCCTCCATGCTATTAAACATCTAGGTGCTGATACAACCACATGGGACCCTTTGCTTGTACATTTGTTAGCTCAAAAATTAGATAGCGAATCTTTCACTGAATATGTTGAATCGGTAAAGAAACCAAGAGAATTACCAGTTTTACAAGAATTTTTGGACTTCTTGGAAAGTAAATTTACTACTCTAGAAGTTTCACGCCGCAAAACTGAATCATTTAACCAAAAATCAACCATGCAACTCAACCAAAACCATAATTTTAACCAAAAATTCTCAAGTCACCAAAATCATTATACCAACCAGAAAATTAATTCAAATCAGTCGAATAAAAATTATAACAAATATAGTTATAATAACATGTACAATAACATGCACAAGTCAATGCACGTATCTAGGTCAGTAACATGTCCAATGTGCAATGCTGATCACGGTTTATGGAATTGCAATAAATTCTTGCAATTATCGAGTGAGCAAAAATTGAAATTTATTAACCAGCGAAATTATTGCACAAATTGTCTAGTAAGTCATTTTAATAAACCATGTCACTCAACGAAAAAATGCCGCACGTGTTTAAAATCGCATAACTCTTTTCTGCACGAGGCTTTAACTAGGCCACAGATTATTAACAAAAATATACCCAGTACGTCGAATAATGTTCCACCAGCTTCGAGTCACGTGGCTTCTAATGGAGTTTCGGAAATATTATTAGCCACAGCCCTAGTGAAAATCTTTGGAAATGATGGCACACCATACACCATGAGAGCTTTAGTGGATGGAGGTTCTCAAATTTCAGTAATAAGCGAAAATGCGGCACAATTATTAGCGTTAAAAAGAAACCATTGTAAAGGAAAGGTATTTGGCATTGGAGAGAAAGAAAATAACTGTACAGGGATGCTGAATATTAAGTTAAAGTCAATCTACAATGACTTTACATTAGATACCAACGTTTTGATCATGAATAATTTGATAAAAAATTTACCAAACTCATCTTTTACCAAACCAGAATGGGTTCATATACAAAATATTAACTTAGCCGATCCTGAATTTAATGTTAGCCGTTCAATTGACATACTTCTTGGCGCAGATGTTTATAGTAAAATTATGTTAGAAGGGATTTTAAGAGGAAATAACGAAAATCAACCAATTGCTCAGCAAACTCAGCTAGGTTGGTTGCTTTGCGGGTCTATGAACACATCCTACAGATGTAATGTAGTACTGCATAATACGGATGACTTAAAAAGATTTTGGGAAACTGAAGAGGTCAACAACCAAGAGATAGACATGTCATCGGAAGACCAAGAGTGTTTAAACTACTTTCTATCAACCACTAAGAGACTGGAGAATGGAAGATATGAAGTGCGCCTCCCATTCAAGCCTGAACTCAAGGAAAAGTTAGGGGCTACTAAACCAATGGCTTTAGCACAATTTCGAGCTTTAGAGAGGAAATTGGAAAGTAATTTTGAACTCAAAAATGAATACCAGCAGTTTATGGACGAATACTACAATTTAAACCATATGAAACCATCGAACATTACCCAGAATATCGGATGCTACCTACCACACCACCCGGTAATCCGTACAGAGTCCTTAACAACAAAAGTGAGAGTAGTATTCAATGCATCAGCAAAATCTTCGTCAGGGCTTAGCCTAAATGATACCATGTATACAGGTCCTAATTTACAACAAGATCTACAAGAACTTATTTTAAAATGGAGACAATACCAGTATGTTTACACAGCGGATATTGAAAAAATGTACCGACAGATAATGATTCACCAAGATGACCAATGCTATCAAAAAGTATTATGGAGAAAAAATCAAAACCAACCAATTCACCAATTTCAACTAACAACAATTACTTATGGCACAAAACCAGCACCATTTTTAGCCATGATGTGCTTAAAACAACTGGCAAAAGATGAACGAAATAAGTATCCCAACGCGGCTAAAGCCTTAGAGGAATCATTTTACATGGATGATTTCTGCGGCGGAGAACACTCATTAGTAAAAACAATACAATTAAGAAACGAATTAAATGATTTATTGAAATCAGGCGGATTTAATTTAAGAAAGTGGTCAGCAAATAACCCAAGGCTCTTGGAAGGCTTAAATATAGAACAATGTAACCAAAAAACATTCGAATTCAAGCAGTCAGACTCAACCAAAACTTTGGGGCTCGGATGGAACCCTCAAAAGGATAAGTTTATATTTGATTTGAAATTAGAACCAGAATTACCAACTAAATTAACTAAAAGATCGCTGCTTTCTGATATTTCAAAGTTATTTGATCCACAAGGGTGGTTAACCCCCATCAGTACTACCATGAAAATATTATTTCAGACTGTGTGGTTGTCACAGTTAGGATGGGACGACATTTTGCCCGCAGATATAGCCAGTAAATGGAAGAATTTGAGAGAAGAACTATTAGATATCAGAACCATTGAGATAAATAGATGCCTCGGACTACAAAATAATAAAAATCAAAGAGTGGAATTACATGGCTTTTGCGATTCTTCGAATAAGGCCTATGGGTGTATAATATACTGCAAAGTCAGCAACAGAAACAACATCACAGTTACGTTAGTAATGGGTAAAGCTAAATTAGCTCCCTTGAATAAGAAAATAAGCACGCCTAGAATGGAATTGATGTCGGCTCAACTCTTATCACAATTGATGAATAAAGTTCAAAATTGCTTACCAGACCATTACAACACCAAAACTTATTGCTGGACCGATTCAACTGCAGTATTAGGATGGCTAAAGGGAGATCCAGGACGCTGGAAAACATTTGTCGCAAATAGAGTAAGATCTATAACCAAAATAATACCATCGGAATGTTGGGGACATGTAAAGACAACTGAAAACCCCGCTGATTGTGCAAGTCGTGGGTTATCGACCAAACAGTTAAAAAACCATGACTTATGGTGGCAGGGTCCAAAGTGGCTTTTATCACCGGAAAATCCAACCAGAAAGGATAATATTATATATGAAACCAGTTTAGAAAGCAAAACCAGGCATGTAAAACAGTCAAATGTTGTAATAAACCAAATACCTACAACAAATATAATTGACGATTTATTAAATAAATGTAGTTCGCTTAGTAAAATAATAAGAATAGTTGCATGGATATTACGAGTCGGTACCAAAAAACGAGTTTATGAATCCTATATTACGTTGCATGAGTTGCGACGAGCGAAAATGCTAATCGTTAAAAACATCCAACAATCGATATTTAGGCATGAAATGAACTACTTACAAAAACACAGTAAAGTGCATTGTAAAAGTAATATTTTAAATTTAAATCCGTTCAATGACCAAGACGGAATATTACGAGTGGGAGGAAGGCTTCGAAACGCTGAGATAAACAATCAAATGAAACATCCCATTATATTACCACATAACCATCGCCTCACAAATTTAATAATTCAAGAAGCACATGAGTTAACGTTCCATGGTGGAGCGCGCCTTACATTATCTCATATTCGACAAAAATATTGGATAATCGGCGGATATATGTCCACAAAGAAATTCGTACGTCAGTGTATTACATGTAGAAAACAAGAACCACCTAAACAATGTCAACTTATGGGTGACCTACCATCATCCAGAGTGAACCCCGAACGTCCCTTTTATCATTGTGGAGTTGACTACACGGGTTTTGTGGAAGTCAAAGCGAATAAAGGGCGCGGAATAAAGACCACTAAAGGATATATAGCACTTTTCATTTGTATGGTAACGAAAGCTGTTCATTTGGAGCTTGTATCCGATTTAACCAGTTCGGCTTTTCTGGCAGCTGTACACCGTCTGGCAGCGCGACGTGGAGCACCACGTCACATGTACAGCGATAATGGTACAAACTTTGTGGGAGCTAATAGAATTATTCAAGAGGAATACGAATATCTACAACAAATTTTCAGTGAAAGTTTCTATAAAGAGATAACTGAGCTACAAATAGAATGGCATTTCAACGCAAGTTCCTGGCCAAGTGCAGGAGGCATTTGGGAGAGAAATATCAGGTCCTTAAAACAGCATCTTAAACGTGTAATCGGCCACCAAAAATTAACATTTGAAGAATACGTCACATTATTATCAAGGATAGAGGCATGCATGAATTCCCGCCCGCTCTGTCCATTGTCTGAAGATCCTGATGATTTCGACTTTCTAACACCAGCCCATTTCTTAACAACTAGACCGGGATTGACTGTGATAGAGACGAAAGAAGATGCTAGAACCAGATGGCATCTCACCACAAAATTATTTCAAGATTTATGGAAACGATGGAAAACTGAATACCTAACTCAATTATCTGTAAGATCTAAGTGGTTAAAGACGAAAGAAAACATAAAACTAGGCGACCTAGTAACTATTCAGGATGATAATTTACCAGCAGGAAAGTGGGCCATGGGACGTGTACTGGAAATACACCCAGGCGACGATGGTTTGATTAGAGTTGTTACTCTAAAAACCAAGAACGGATTGATAAAAAGACCAATTGTCAAACTATCTGTTTTACCAATTAACCAAATAAACTATTTGCCAGAACCACAAAGTATACCTTTTAACCATGACCATAACTTAACCAGCAACCAGAATGACGAAAAACTAAAACCAGAAGAGAAAAGGAAGAGACCAAAAATACCTGCATACAACATTTTTTCTATCGTGTCAGCAATGATATTTTTTATGACGATATTAGTACCACAGACAAACTGTTTACATACCGTTCACGAACTTCCTAACAATCAAACGTTATTTTACGATCCTGTGGCTAATCTACAACTTATTAGGGACAAATGGATCCTTGTAGTATATTATGATATGACGCCATATTGGTCAGGCATGGAAGCATACGGTAAAATAAATCATTATTTAGAAAAACTATGTAGTAAAATTGAAACACAATCGCCATGCCATATGATTATATCCCAGTTACGTCATAATGACCACGAGCTTCAATACTACAATGAACTTTTGCTAACACAACATTTTAATGTCCACGACAGACAGCATCGGCGGCGCCGGGGACTTATCAACGGTGTCGGTTACTTAGCGAATGAGTTGTTCGGAGTATTAGACACTCGATTCGCAGAACAATATACAAAGGATATTGAAAACGTCAGAAATAACGAAAGACATTTAATTAAGCTGTGGAAAAACCAGACGTCGGTCATTGAATCTGAATTTAATTTAATGAAGAAAATGGAGATAGAATTAGATAATCAGCTTAAATTCATAAACAAAAAATTAATTACTTTTCAACAAGATACCAACTCAGTTCAAACAATCATCCAAAACATGTCTGCTATACAAGATTTTACATTATCCGCGATGGCGGGAAATAATTTATTACAAAATTTGAAGAGATTGCAAGATACATTACTTGACACTATCACTGATGTGTGCCATGGTCGAATTAGTCTACATTTATTAAAACCAGAACAATTAAAATCGGAACTACAAACAATACAAGGCCAAATGAGAAACGACCTCCATTTGCCTATCAATAACCTTGAATCGGACTTACAGTACATCTACCAGTTACTGAAAGTAAAGGCAAAAGTTACCAAAAAACTCATTATTTTTGAAATAACTTTCCCTCTTGTCACCAGAGAAAACTTCCGTCTTTATAAGATTATACCAGTTCCACACCAAATCAATAATAGCATGGTCAGCATAATTCCAGTAGCAGACTATGTGGCTATAAATCTAAGAAAAGATGTTTATTTTGTAGTAACCATTAATGAATTAAATACATGTCTGCGACATGAAGAGTCGTACATGTGTCAAATTCGAAAACCGATCTTAACCCTGCAAAATGATGAAACTTTTTGTGCGAAAAATATGCCAGAAAATAAATGTAAATATATAAAAACGAGTTGTACTAACCGATGGGTAGAGTTACATCATACGTCACAATACCTATACTTTTGTTGTGACGTATACTCGATAAAAATCATATGTGGAGATCAAATTACCGTCCGTCAACTGACCCAAGCCGGAGTCATTGGCATGAATGAAATGTGCATTATAAAAGGAACAGATTTTACGTTATATTCTATTGAACACCATTCTAACCAAAACAATATGTCTCCTGATATTTACATACCACAGATTGATCAAATTAACCATATAATTAACATGAGAGTTTTGCCTGTTGAGAATGTCCCAGAAAACCATCTAGACTCCTCCTTCTCTCAGCTCGAAAATGAAATAAAAGACATGAAGTCAAACGCAGATATACCGGATGAAGGATTATCTTACCATCACATTCACCACTACACCATCAGTTATATTTTACTCGTAGCAGGCCTAGGATTTACTGCTACGTGGTTATGGAAAAAAGGATGTTGCAGCATATATAAGAGATCGTCTGCTCGTGGTCGCGGAAGCCCACGACGAGAGTCGTTGCAACTGCCTCAGCCAGTTCCGAGAGTTACCAGACGACAACCAGGTTCAGTTTCAACTGAACAGCGACAGCTTAGTGCTAAGGAACTAAATAAACCATTGTGTTACAAAGAAGTTCGTAGTGTTCGTAGTGAAAGTGTTCGTAGTGAAAATTTGGCAGACCGTTGGCCAGTTAGGCGCGGCGTAACAAAAAGAAATGACACTTCCCAAGTTGAGAAAGTTTTTACCATAGAGGACACTATTGTTTGATAATTTTCACTATTACTGATTTTACCCTTTTCTGTTTGATTTACTTTATACCATACTTTTAAGTCATTTCATATTCATCATTTTATTGTGTGACGATACATACAAACCATTCTGCTTTATGTTTTTTGCTTTTGCATTATTAGTTAAGATTTTAGTAATTAATTTACATTTTTGATATCATCTTATTTTCATCTTGTGCTCGGGAGCATGTTCGGAGCTACGCAACCGAACAAGTCAGCGATTTCCATATCTGCACCGCGAGCACTTTGGTGCGCGTTAACTTTAATAATTTCAGTATAATTTGGAATCAGTTCGCAATCCGCCAGCGACCGAGCTCAATACCATTAACCATTTTCTACCACTTTTACCATTTAAATTACCATTTTACCATAAACCATTTTAGTTGATAAATACCATTTTTATAACCATATTTAATTATCTTTGTAGTATTAAAACCAAGTGTTTCTTAGTGTTAAATATATTAGTTTATAAACCATCTCGTCAGTGTTCTTATTAACCATAAAAGAGCTCGAAAACGCTATATGGTCCTTCGAGAAGAAAGGACTTCGGTTCGCGTGTGACACAATCAAGCGTTATCCTGTGAACAAGGTCCGAGAAACCAGTGGCAGTCTGTTGGAGAGCAGTCTGACGCAATAAAAGAGCGTAAGGAGAATATAAGGTCAGATCAAACCATTTTATACCTTATACACATATTTTTGGGCGTTTATTTGATTAATTTTTTATTGAAATGGAGAGCATCGTAGCAAACCAAACTCAAATCTATGACGGTTTAGTTCAGTTGCTAACTAATATCAAAAAAGATGGCGCTAAATGAAAAACCATGGATTATTGCAAGAGAAAGTTAGAGCTGTTAGAGACTTATTGGAAGGAGTACCAACAAAACCATAGAAAATGCTGTGAATTTGCTGAATTTGACCATGAATATTTTACTAAAAATTGTTATGATTTGGCGGAAGAGGTGTATATTTCAGTCAAGGAGCTAATTAATAAAACTTTTGTACAAATGATGTCAACGCAGCAAATAGTCAGTCAGCCTCCCGTAGAATTGGGAGAGTTTAAACAACCAGTAGATTTCAATAAACCAGAGCAATCTAATCTACAATCAGAGCAAACAAAGCAGGCAGATTCGGCGAAGGATACGTCCGAATCCCAATCAAACCAAACACAGTCGATAGATAATAGCAAGTTAGACGAATTGATAAAAAAGCAGACCATTCATTTTAGGGCTTTTTTGAGAACAGTGGCAAATATGGAGATTGACCAGTTAAAAAATAAGTGGGAATTCGAGGATGCCTTTAAATCACTTCAAAGTCGGTGGACTATCATAGACAACCTACATTGGGAGATAGAAGGAGAGAACGGCCGAGATAACACATGGTACCAGAGTGAATTTAATAGATATGAAAAGATGTATAACGACTTTAAGAAAACCATTAGTTCCCAAATGTGGTCCATGACTCATCGGGAAAATTCGACACCAAAAATGGAAATCCCAGTTTTTAGTGGCAACTACCACAACTGGACATCCTTCAAGGATTTATTCAGGGAGGCCATCCATAAAAACACCTCCCTCTCAGATGCGCAGAAAATGCAATTTTTGAAAGGAAAAGTTACCGGAGAAGCTGAGCGTCTGATTCACCATCTACAGATTAGCTCGGATAATTATGAAGCTTGTTGGAATATTTTAAACCATCGTTATGATAACAAAAAGTTGATATTTACGTCTCATGTTAACATTTTACTAGGTTTACCAAATATGCAACACCAGTCTATGATAATGATGAAAAAATTGCATGACGTCACAAAAGAAACCCTCCATGCTATTAAACATCTAGGTGCTGATACAACCACATGGGACCCTTTGCTTGTACATTTGTTAGCTCAAAAATTAGATAGCGAATCTTTCACTGAATATGTTGAATCGGTAAAGAAACCAAGAGAATTACCAGTTTTACAAGAATTTTTGGACTTCTTGGAAAGTAAATTTACTACTCTAGAAGTTTCACGCCGCAAAACTGAATCATTTAACCAAAAATCAACCATGCAACTCAACCAAAACCATAATTATAACATAATTTTTTTTTAAATCGTCCCTCGCAGTCTAAGTCCGGGTTCAACCTAGATACTACGATCATCAGGATGTAACCTCTCACCCGTGTCCATTATAATATACAGAAGTAGCAAGCGGGTTAACCGAAGTGACTATGACGACAATCTATCGTACATTTACAACGCTCTGCTCCCTACATAACCCATATAATAATAATAATAATCAAGCACTCACTCTGTCGCCCTGACTACCGGCGGCCTAGGGCGTATAACCCCTCCGCTGGGGGAGCTCTGCTTTTTACGTATTTATTTGTGTATTGTTGTTTTATATATCAATTTTATAAGAATAAATATGTATAAAATATGAAAATAAATAAATAAGTTGGAATAATAATAATATCTAGGGACAATGTCACACAGATCATCCTAGCCCCAAATTACGCAAAGCTTGTAGTATGGGTACCAGGCGACGATATACATACTTATATAGATAGATAAATACTTATATACATAGAAAACATCCATGACTCAGAAACAAATATTCGTGCTCATCATACAAATATTTGCACTTACCGGGATTTGAACCCAGGACCACCAGCTTCGTAGGCAGGAGCACTACCAACTAGGCTACGGTGACCGTATACTTACTACCATATCAGAATGTGACTAGCCTCAAATTAATAACGCTGAATCCTACATACTCTATAAAATTTAAAGTATTATTAAGATTTAAAAGTAGTAAGATGCGGGTTAAAATAAACCCTATATTAACATGATACGTATACGGTAGGAGGCTTTTACTACTTCTCCGGACAATAGAGGCGAGCGAGAGGTCATTCTGATAAGCAAAACAAAACTACTCACAACATTAATTACTTCACGCCAGAAGGCACTTCCTTTAACTTCGACTGGTAGTACGACAAAGGCTTATGAGAAGATAAGGTTTTTTTTAGGCACGATTTGTGCAACGTTATCACGCATACACGCGAAACTAGATTGACGAACATGCAAATCAATAATCATTGTAAATAGTACCTTGGACCTTGTTACTTTTTTTTGCGAAGGTATTTCGTCGAATTTCCTTAGTGTGCTGTATATTATACTGTACCAGTGGGTAGAGATGTAAAATGACTGAATATGACTAGTCACAATTGTCATAAACCTTAAATGACCGGTCATTTACTGTCAAATTCAGTCAATTTTACTGAAATATTATTGTCTATTCTCGACTACCACCCAATTATTTATTTATTTAGGTACCCAATTTATATGCAAGTTTAAATGAAGAAACGTTTTATTTTCTATTATATCATGAGAGGATAAGACGACATCAAAGTCGATGCGCGAGGCGATGCGACGTTGCCATTTTGTCTTAAATGCACGCATGATTAGAAATGTAAAATGATTAACACTATATAATAATACTATAAGTCATAAAAACCACTTTTTTGTTTAAATTTAGAAGTTGTAGACTTTTATCAACGACAAATATTTTAAAGGTACTAAAATATTACTGAAATCAAATTGCCTGAAAATTACAATTTTTGACAGTTAATGACCATTTTTGACCAATTTGACCGTAAATGACAGTCAGTCTAATTCAGTCACTTTAGTCATTTTCAACACCACCAGTGGGTAAAACTCACCTACAGCGCGTATTGGTAAAACTGTATTTCAATAGCGTATATGATTACAACATCAGTTTGCGCCAGTCTAAAACAACGTAGCAATTATTAATGACTTAATATGGTTAACATTTTACCAGGCGCTTGTAGTCGGTATTTATCTGCCTACATAAAATTATGTACTCCAATTCTCCGTTCTCGATTCTGCCCGTAACTTCTTCTTCTTCTTTATAATAACATAACAGATACCTGCTACCCCGAATAATGTTATACGTAGGTATACCAAATATCAACTGAATACGTCATTTAATATATTTAAAATATTACAGGGCAACAGGTTTAAGTCAACTATCTAATATCTTCCTGTAATTAAAAGGTATATATGTGTTAATCCAAGTAATAAACCTTGTTTGAGCCAAATTTCACCCTCATCCGCGTTACCGTTTAGCTTGATTTAGTAACAAACATCTAAACATACAAATTTTCACTTTCATAACATACGAAGTGTAGATATCATATATCATAATTAGTATTTTTTTTTTTGAAGGAGTAAGGAGTTTTTATTATGCACCAACCATAACACAATTAAAATTGAGGTACTTAAATTAGGTACACAAAGGCTGGTCTTATCGCTACTGCGATTTCTTCCAGAGATTTGGCGCCAACGCGGAAAAAGACGCATCGAGGCTATGTTTTATTTTCAAAAACTGGTGTAAATTCGAGTTTTTATGTGTAAATATGGTGGATTTTTAGACATAACATCATCAACAACGTACCAAAACTCCATAAAAGCCTCTAGTAAAGTCTCCACTGCTGTACTGGGGTTGGACAAGGACTATGTATGACTTGACTGTGACGGACTTTACTTGACAATGACGGAAATAAATGATATAAAAATATATTTACTGAAGGCTCATAAGGCCAAAGAAGCCAGAGCCGTAAAACGGAATAAAAAAAAATAGATTTCTTCCATACAACCAAGTATCCATACTTCATGGTTATTCAGAAGAAATTCCCTTTCTTGCGTCTATCTACACCAGTAGACGAAGGTAAGGGAAATGGGAATATTGGGGAAGGTATGGGCCGGAAACCACACGGCGGCGGTTCAAATCACGGTTACTGACGAGGATGAATGGCACCTTGCCATGCATCTCCTCGTCCTCGACTTATTAGGAAAGGTCTGTATAACTTTAGCTGGACGTTAATACCTCAAGATGCGGGCTGCTCATCTGATTTAGGATCAGATTCTCCCGACACTTTATCACAAAGGAAGTAAGTGTGGTTTCGTATCACAACTGCATCCACAAACATAGCATCGGCCGTACCAATATGTCACATATAATTATGCACATACCTAGAATTCTCATCACAATTTATTGCTTATGAATGTCGTCGGCTGTAATTACATCTCTTACTCGTATATGATGTAACACCAGGCTATTGTTCATAAAACAATACGATTTTATTAAAACCTCAGCTAATAAAACTACGAGTAGGATAAGAATTGCGCACGGTGACTTCATGGTAAGAAATTATGGTTTTTTAATTCCTCATGAATGAAAAAAACCATAATGTTATGTTAAAGACACGTAGCCGTGTTTCCTTTTTTAATGGGAGTAGTCGCCTCCCTCTTACCCACCTCTGAAATTCCTGTAAGCCAGGATCAAACGCAATGAAATAACACGGAGTGGTGAGGCTCAGGTCACTCCGCGGGAATTACTTTAACTGTCTTAGATCCAGTAGCGAAAATTAATTGGAAAGAAAGACGTTAGCCATGGGCTGGAATTAAATACTAAGTGGAATGAAAAAAGAAAAGAACACCGAATACGACAGAATCAAGGTTTCGTTTTCTCCTCCTACAAAACTGGAACTACTGGAACTATTTTTCATATATAATTTATTTTTTAAGTTGTCAAGCACAAGAAATAGGTTAACCTGAAGTATTTTTGTTATGTGCCACTAGATTTGTACACCAGCTATTTATTTTCAGCATACTTAAAGGTTTTGACAGTCATACATAACACTTATACAGAAGAAGGTCCTTAAAAACGAAACGTTTGGAGTTGTTAGTCACAGATATACATATATTGCAAATAAAAACTTTTGGTCTGGTATTACAATCCAGGAAGAAAAAATATTTATAATTTTGTATCGTAATATGGTTGCTAGGAAGGTGGATCCTAACATAATGATTGTAGTCACACTAATATTATCAAGGCGAAAGTTTGTGAGTGTACATGTTTGTTACTTCTTCATGTCTAAACGGCTGTAGCGTAATTAATAAAATTTGGTATGGAGTTAGCTGGTACCCTGGATTAACACATAGGCTATAATTTATAACGTTTAACGCGGGTAAAACCGCGAGGTACAGCTAGTATTAAATAAAGTAAATGCAACATACTCTATAAAGTGCAGGTACTTTCCCAGCCGACCTGCTCATAGAGCGAATAAACGCTATGGTCTAGTTTCCACAAGATGTAGAACAATCTTTTTTAATCGAGTTGGTTCTTAGCTAATAATAATAACGGTCTCATAGCAAAGAGCCTCGTCTACTGGCGGCCAAGGGTGTATAAACCTTCGGCAGAAAGAGCTCTATCTTTACGAATTTATTTATACAGTAGTGACCCGAAAAATTTCGTTCTTTTTTCAATCGGGACTAGTCCCTCCCTCTTACCCACCACTGCAACTCCTGTAAGCCAGGATCAACAGTGGCACACAATGAAATGACCCTGAGCGGTGAGGCTCAGGCATGTCCCGGGGAATCGCTTTAACTGTCTTGGATCCCGCAACAAGTTTAATCAGAAAGAGAAAAAGGAGGAGTTAGAAATTTCGTTCCGCCTAACGCAACATTACTTTATATTTCTAAATAAACGTAGCCTAAGTTACACCTTATTCCATCAGCTAACTGCCAATAAAAGTCCCATCAAAATCGGTCCAGCTATTCCAGAGAATAGCCGGAACAAACAGTCAGGCGGCAGACAAAAATTGTTATTTTGGTTTATGTAACGTATATATATTCATATACATGTAGTAAAAAACGGTTATTTCAATATTACAAACAGACACTCCAATTTTATCTATATGTATGTGGTATGTATAGGTGTATAGATTATACGTATAGATTATAAATAAATTATTACCTATGTCCTTGATTATTGCACCGTTATTTATTAATAACAAATATCGTAATCATGCAGTGGCTTTTGGGCTATGTCTAGTATTTTATTGTGTCGATTAGCACAGATAATACATAATGCTTGTTCGGTTCGTTTTAGTATTTTTGTTCTGACGATCTCGGATTCGGATCTGGAAATCGCTGGATGCGGATAGCGCAAGACCGGCCATTGTGGAGATCTTTGGGGGAGGCCTTTGTCCAGCAGTGGACGTCTTTTGGCTGATATGATGATGATGATGATCTCGGATTTGCATGACATGTGTACTACCAATAGAAGTCTCTATTTGTTGTGGTATGTAATTGCGGTAATTGTGTTATTTATTTTTGTCCGTCATTTAATATGTATTAATATATTTACGAGTAGCATTGATTTTTAACGATTATTACTTAAGGATAAGTTCGCACCCACCTTACACACCCTCAAACACAAACTGACACACACACACGCACGCACACACACACATACACACACAACATTTTTCTACAATATTTTTTTTGTATTTTTGTTTAAATATTACATAGATAGCTTTAATATATATGTATATGGACAAAAAACTTACTACTTCTTGAGTAAGTTTTTTGTCCAATCACACTTCACCATAAACCTAGTGTGTAAATTGTCTTATGAAATAATATAAAATAAAATAAAAAGGTTTTTATTCACGTAGACTTTAAAAAAGCGCTTGTAAATAGTCAGAACATGTTTTTAGTAATATAGTTGTATACATTATTATTTCTAGTAACATAGATATTTAGGTACAAATTGTATTTATAAAAGAAATAATTTATAAAATTAATTTTATTATAGCAATGATATTTAGCTAGGCTCTATAAAATATTAAACTAAAATGATATCATTACAATAATCAGAAATTCATTCGTGTATATATTTCATAATTCAAATATAATGCCATGCCAGGCTTTAGAGTAAGCAAAACTAATAAATCATTTTTAGGAAATTGTATTAGGTTTTATAACAAGCTTCCTACTCAAATTACTGATCTGCCTGACACAAGTTTTAACACACAAGTTTTAAACGTATACTTATGGCTAGGGGTTATTACACCACTAAAGAGTACATCGATGACAAAGACGTCTGGCTCTCACTTCCTACCTGCACATTGCTCGCTGGAGATCTTGTAGCCATATAGACATGACTGATCTGCTGAGTTACGTGAACTATCTGTAAATGATTGCTATCATATACTTAATTTAAAATTATTGACTCTGTCTCAAAATGAATAATGTTATTGTTTCGAAGTTTTTCTTTTGTATATTAGGTATACAAAAGATCTAAAATAATAAGCATTCAGACAACCGATCGAGCATATATTGTGTTCGCCTACTAAATAATTACTCTAATTGGACCAAATCCCGTGTTCATGCCCGCTTGAGTATGTTTCGCCGGACCGTCTCAACTGGGTCGTGTTGAAACCGGTAGTAGATGAACCCACTGAGTTTGTTTCGCTGGGTCTTCTCAGTTGGGGCGCATTGGATCCGGTGGTAGCATTAAAGCGCGACCGTCGTTATTAACATAAGGTCCGTCATAATAATAATACCTTTAATGTAGACAGAACCATTGACAATATGTAGTAAAAATATTAGACTTAAACTAGATTATTAAACATAATCTCTTGACAATAACTTGATACGAGCTAGCTAAATATCATTTCTGTAATAAAATAAATTTTATAAATGTTTTCATACAAGATGTACCTAAATATCTATGTTACTAGAAATAATATCTAATGTATACAACTATATTACTACAAACATGTTCTGACTATTTACAAGCGCTTATTTAAAGTCTACGTGAATAAAAACCTTTTTTATTTTTTATTTATTTTATTTTTAATAAATAATAATACCAATAAAATTATCTTAACCTCATGTAACCAGTATCGTCCTGGAAATCGCTGGATGCGTATAGGGCAAGACCGACAATTGCGGAGATCTTTGCAGGAGGTCTTTGTACAGCTGTGGGCTGATATGATGATGATGTAACCAGAACGATATTATTCTAAAATTTATTTCATAGATTCATCCGTACTATAGAAACAACGTTCTACGAGCTAATTGTGCAATTTTGTCTATTTTTTTTTAAATATTATAAGTTTATTGAAAATATTTACCGTCGTTATATTAAAATTTCTATTAAATAAATCACTATTTTCCTTATTTTCATCCTGCAAAGGAAAAAATACTTGTATAGTCTGGGTGCGCCAAAGCTCATCTAAATTTTCAACTCCAATAATTGGAAATCCGAAAATGTCTTTCTTAACATTTTTCATCCTAACAATCACAATTCCTAACTGCTCTGTCTATAATGTTCATAATTCCGAAGCATTCAACAACATAATGTCAGTAACCTTTTCCTATATTTTCTACAAATCGGTAGAAAGAAAAATTTCGGGTAAAGAACTTTAGGTGAGCAATATGGACCCGTATAGTCTATCTGCCAGAAGACGGACAGCAGTTTCTTTCTTTTATTCTTTTTGAGTCTCATAACCATCATGCAGCGATCGCTAGGCCGTCTGCCAAGAGTGGCGATTATAGTATATCCAAGATGATTCTTGGGGAGGCTTGTGGACTTCATTCAGCTGTTATGATGATTGAGTGGTATTTTACTCTTAACAATTATCGGAATGGTCTCGAGATATCATTTCAGAAAGATTACAGTATCTTGCACTGGAACTATATTATCATTTCGTGTTAGGGTCTTTATTTTGTAATCATACAGAAACAAGGAATTGACTGAAGCGACTTGGTTTGTTTTTTAGTATTAAGGGCATTGGATAGGTTGAATTGAATGCGTGCATTAGATAGGTTACCAAAATCAGTAACAGTTATTAAAACAGTCAGTAAAGTAAACAATACAAAAGTTGTGCAATAGATAGGTCGGTCACCGTAGCCTAGTTGGTAGTGATCCTGCCTACGAAGCTGGTGGTCTTGGGTTGGAATCCCGGTAAGTGCAAATATTTGTGTGATGAGCACGAATATTTGTTTCTGAGTCATGGATGTTTTCTATGTATATAAGTATTTATCTATCTATATAAGTACGTATATCGCCGCCTGGTACCCATAGTACAAGCTTCGCTTAGTTTGGGGCTAGGATGATCTGTGTGACATTGTCCCCAGATATTATTATTAAATAGATACTACCCAGCAACCATACATAACTTTACTATCATTTTGGTATCACCTAAATGATCTGCGTAATTATAACAGTTAAAAAGAGACAGGTATACTGCAATCTAACACATTTTCGATAAAACGTTAACCTTTCCATTTGCGTATCTGGCGTCAGAGCGAGACAGCTACAATCCCCACGTGCCGCCGAGGTCAGTTCGCGCGTCATCCACGCATGCGTTATGTCATTGTGTGAAAAGGGCTTTCGAACAAAGGAAATTAATTTGCCTTATCTGCAAATGAATTTAAACTTTATCATGTTGTATGAAATCTTCTAATAGTAAAACGAGAATTTTAATTTGGTTCGCTCTAACCTAATTCGCTGGGATTGCTTTCCATGTGAAAATAATAGGTATTAAGTAGTTGTTTGTTTATGCAGGAATATATAGAGTATTTCCTTATATATTACTAATGTAATTGTGTATCATTGTTCGCGCTGGGAATCCCGCCGTAATTGGAAATATTGCAATTAAGGTATATTACTAAATTATGAAACGGAACTAAATTTTACAAATGATGCACTTTATTTCAGCAGAAATCAATGTAAAAATATCAGTTAGTGGTTGGCATCATTAGATCAATAAAGGTATTTGGATACCATCGTTATAAGAACGTAACATCCTATATATTCGTATAAAGAATATACAGGATGGCCGGGGAGTTGACGTTCAAACGCAAAATTTAGATACTTTATGATGAGGAGTATCCGAATTACCCCCATGTACCTATGTTCTACGATTTTGCGTTTTTTGAAAATTTATGAGTCTTGAGCTCAAACCCTAGTTTTGAACTTTCGAATAAATTCTAAGTCAGTTCTGCAATGATTAGATTAACCATACTTTTAGGGTCTTAGGTTAAACTATGCTAATTAGTTATCACAAAAAACCTCAACCAGAAATGTTCAACAGAACGAGAATAAAATCGAAAACTGATGTTAGGTGAGCTTGACGAAAAAAATAATTAAGATATTTATATCTCAAAAACTACGCAATATCGTAGAACATGCATGGGGGTTATTCGGACACTCCTCATCATAAAGTGTCTTAATTTTGCATTTGAACGTCAACTCTTCGGCCAGCCTGTATAATATTTATACCTACACTATGCATTGTTTAGTACCTATTATAATAAATGTAATATAAAATACACACACGTTGTATCCAGGCAAATTTGTTATTGTCTAAATGCCCGAATGGCCGGATCTATTGGCCTACTACTTCATATTTAAACGCACAATAGAGCGGTGCAGTCGTCTCTAAAGAACGCGCTCCACACTATACAATACTAATATCTGGACTGATCGCACCAGCAAGTCAAAATTCATGCACTTGGTGCAAGGGTAAATTTTTAGATTAGGCAATAAACCCCCAATTTTTAATGGACCTATTGATTTATTTACTAAAAAACTTCTGCCCGCGTTGACTTAGGATTATTTATTTATTTATTTTATTTATTTAAATAAAATAAATAAATATGTTCTAATGTTTTCACGGAATTATAAATATCATGATATGTGTTAATACAGGTAATAATTTATTCGTGTGCCTAATTCCATCCAAATCCATTGGATTGAGTGAGGAACATAAAAATAATCACATTCATAATATAAATAATACTAGTAAGATGGCATTTATATAATTCACATATTGTTCAATCACTGATTATTTCTGTTTGTTCACTTCAAAACAATCTGAATTATTTCTGAAAATTAATCAATCCCTGCCAAGGAAATAATGAAAATGAAATAAAATCAAATAACTGAATCAAATAAAACAATTAATATAATTTATTCATAATTCAAATATTACACCTTAAACAATAATTATTTTTTCAATTAAATAAGCAACATCTTTATTAGGTAATACCAATAATCATACTAAAAATTCCAAATATCATTACATAATACTGGCTAAAATTAATAAATTTGGAATGTGTTTTCGAAAAAAGAACTATTACAGACTATTAACAAAGAACATTGTTACTTACTTATTACTAAAATAATCTCATAAGGCAAGATATTTTGGTACAAATAATATCACTAAAATACTTTAACAAAAATTACAATCTATAGAATAATGATATGTTGTTATTCTTTGTTATTCTTGATTGTTATAGTAACATATAAATTAAAAGCAAAGACAAAACAGACTTCTACTCTAAATCGTAATACTTTTACGGTAAAACAAAAGTTTCAACAAACGTACTAGAATAATTAGTTATTAATTATTTATATTTATGAGAATCATTAATTAATTATTAATAATTATTAAAACTATTTTCACAATTATTAGAACGTTGATATTTTAAGGTTGTGGACTACTTGAAAATCATAAACCTTTATCGTGAAGTTCAACAAAAGACAGTAGTAACTTAACAGAGGTCAAACTAATAGCACTCCCTATTAATTATCTTTAATATACTATCAGAGAAACATGGAAAGGTTTAGTTGAAAGCTGCCTCTTAAGCAACCAATTGGACGCAGTATATTATTGTTATTAACAAATGATAATGGAAATAAATAGGGGGATAAAATATGTAGTTTTGTGTTTACCGAACTGCGTGAGACGAAAATAGAGAAGTTTTATGCTAACAAGGCCCAGAATATTATTTTCCATATGGTTTTTTCTTTTACAATTTCAATCTAATGCTTCTGTAACAAAAATGTATACATACCATTCATTATCTTATGGTATACAATATATTATTATTTTCTTTTTTTTGTAATATATATACTAAAATGTCTTAGTTGTAGAGAAACACTTTGTATTAATATAGACAATTATTACGAGGTAGTTGAAGCATTTTGATAATTTCAACACAGATACTTTAAACTTTTAGTAAGTATGTGCCATGTTAGCTTAGAAGAACTCTAAGTAGGCATAACAGTATAATAATGTTCGATATACGTACATACATCAGCAGGCTTAGTACGAGTCTACAAAAGGGAAGGGTTTAAACCAGCCATACTAAACTTTTTTTATAAGGGCCACAAACACGTTACAGTCGTGTTGTCGAGGGCCGCAAACAAAACTTATTTAGGTCTTAATTTAAACGTCATTTCAATTCAATGATGTAGTTACTTTATTAATGCAAAAATTTGTTACTTGAGATGGGCCAATAACAATGCCGCAGGTTGAGTAAAGCGGATTTAAACGAATACGAGCTCTCAATGGGAAAGAAGCGTTGTGATTGGAAACGCTTATCACGCCACCGCGACAGTAACCAACCATAGCGCTGCATTCCCGCCGTGAGTTCGAACAGCTCTGTACCAAAATAAGTATCGTATTGCACTTGTAAAACACGGACAAGTTAAAATTTAAGTTTAACAACTAAGAAAACAATTATAAATTAATAAAATTACTATTAACTATGAAACTCGAGCTCAACTACAGTTATCAAATTAATTTGATCACACTTAAACTGTATGAGATGATATAAATAAAAATGATAGGAGGAAAAGTTTGATTTGGTTAAAGACCATAAAATACTATTTAATAGAATTTTTCCTAAGTTTTGGTTTTCTCTTTTAACACATTTCAATTAATTTTAAGTCAGTTCTAATTACAATAAGGAAAAATTACCTACATATAAACTTTACGTTTGGAAATATATTCAACATTGTTGGAAATGATTAACAAATAAATAGTTTTAAATAATACCATAAAACAGAGTGAATAGAAATCCAAGGTTGAATACGGTCAAAATTCTGCTTATGTATGGATATTTTCCTCCTTTCTATTAACCCCAGGATTAAAATTCACTCTGGGATTTACATTCACCCTGGGATTTACATCCACTCCGGGATTTACATTCACCCCCGTTTTACCGTTACTTAAAGTTTAGCATACTCGACATGTATCTTTATTATAATTCCATTCTCATTTCAATTTTGTATTTTAGTTATGTTATTAGATTTTACCCATGTAACGCTAAATTTATAATTTAACTAAATAAATGTCTTATTTCACTCATAGCCTCCATAGCCTCTTTAATTTTCATTGCAATATGTATATCTAAAATATTAAACATAAATAACAAAGTAAGCAATTATGTATGTAATCAGGAAAATTTCACGATATTTTAGATTATTTCTTAATTACAAGAATGTATTTTTGTAACATAAAAAATAAAAATTACAAACAGATCTTCTGGCCAATGAATAAATTTATTTATATACGGTGAACCAATTTTATATTTAAAATGTTGTAAAAATGTTTAATTTTTCTTTTGGATGAAAGAAAATATATAATAATCTTAATATAAAGAATAATTAATTTAAAAAAAAATAAAGGATTGATTTGAGCTACCTTTAAAATAAAAATCATCTAAAAGAAGCAAGTCTGGACAACTTACTACCTACTTAATGATTATCTTAGCCAAAATTGTGAAATTATGTGGTTGACGTATTAAGAGATAAAAATAATATCGTGATTATTTTCAGTAACTCTTTGGGTTGAAACATTAAAAATACTGGATGTATGAATTTAATAATTGCTCAGTTTCGACACAATTTAAATGGAACTACTGATTGACAGATTCTCTGTCAAACTGTACTTCAGCTGGTATTAATATATCAAATTTGTGGTTCTAGTTCATCTCCTCAATAGTAATATACATATCAGTGTCGTTTAACAAGGTGTAAGATAAATAGTGGTCGTAACTTACGGAGCTTAATTTACTTGTGAAACTAAACAACGTGTAACACATCAACATAGTTAAATAACAATAGATAGTTATAATTTTTTGAGTATGTGTTACACGTTACAGCTCATGATTTTGTATGATCAGCCAAAAAAATAGTTAGTTTCTCAGAAACTGGTTTTCTATAATCTGTCTAGGTTCATGGGTCGATTGCACTCCTTAGGTTTCCTGTACTATTTTTGTTACACCTGGTATATATTTGAAATCCCTTTACTCCAATATAATTTAAAACGTACCAATTATTCGGATGCCGACGTATATATACATCCAAAACAAATATTTTACCAGAATTTCAAATAAAGAATTACTCTAAAAAATCAACAGTTTGAATGTCGCTCCTAAAGTCTATCATATTTTCAATAAGTATTATCAAAATAAATTAATATGTAGAATATTTTATAACAAGTTTTTACAACGAGCATGCGTGCGTAACCATCATATGAATTTAAATAGTATCGAGTTCTTGTAGAGTGTGTGTCCACTGTTTAACGACTTTCTGAATAATAAAATAAAATAAAAGGCGCCAGGCCGACTTTGCTAGACGGATCACATGGAAAGCGAAGATTTGTCCACTAAAGACTGAGGATAATTATTTAGTTTGAAATTACTGCAGAATTACATGTTTACTCTTATATGGTAGCTAGGTGTGATACAGAGCAAATATGTAATTTTAAAATAAATCATGTAATAAATAATTTGTTGATTTGCATTAAACTGATATTCGTGAATCAGCGCCGCAACTGGGTTAGTAGCTTTAATTATTTGAAAAAGTATATGCTTGTAGGTGGATGCAAGCCAATAAATAATTTTCAAAATTTACGATTGTTGACGTATGGATATCCTTATACAATGGAAATAATCAATTCTAAAGTGGCATAACCAAATGCATAATTTACAACTTACGATGGATGACCTATGGAAGTCATTAGTGCATTACCTAATGGAAATGTACGTCAGCTTTCGGCAATAGTCCGTCATACAAGTCTATCGTTATTTTGAAACGTATACAGTGGACACGCGCCCTGTAAGTTTTCAAGGTTCCCGTTTTTTTGCTTCTCATCGACGACGCATCAAGCACGTTATTATTCATTATCAATAGTTTTATTAATAGGAAGTTCCCAGTCCATTTGGTGTAGAAAGTCTATACATTAGAAGCTTAGTCGCAAAGATTCAAGTTAGATCCTGGTCTTCTTGTGTCCTCCCGGCGGCTGAAGGTCGCTCAAGAGTCAACCGGCCCTCAATCAGCATTTATCATCTGGAACAAGGAATTTTACTCTTTAATTTATTTTAGAAAAAAAAGTAAGGGTATCGAAAGAGCCCTGAGCGACCTGTTGGGAAAGAGGGGCGTGTCGATTCGTCTCAAAACAACAACGTATGTCCAAAAATAATGATTTTTGCGACAGAGTATGTTTCGAGACAAATGGACGCCAACCCCGGGAAAACACACAGACATGGGTGAAGCCAAAAAATACTTGTAAAAACGATTTTAAAAATATAATAAATAAAAAAAGAATCCATTTTCACATTTGGTACAATATCAATAAAAAGTTGAGCATGCGCTTAATAGATGATAGATACCAGCCCGGCTAACCAATTTCGAATTTAATACAATACGAATAAAGAGTTGAGCATACGCTTAATAGATAGTAGATAACGGCCCGTGGGCCAACCAATTTCGAATTTAATACAATATGAAAAAAAAATTGAGCATACGCTTTATAGATGGTAGATAAAGGCCCGTGGCCTAAACGATTTCGAATTCGATACAATATCAATAAAAAGTTGACCATACGTTAAATAAGATGGCGGCCCGCGGGCTAACCAATTTCGAATTAGATACAATATCAATAAAAAGTTAAGCATACGCTAAACAGATGGTGGATAGCGGCCCGCGGGCTAACCTATTTCAAATTCGATATAATATCAATAAAAAGTTGAGCATACGCTAAATAGACTGCGGCCCGCGGGCTAACCAATTTCGAATTTAATACAATGTGAATAAAAAGTTGAGCATACGCTAAAAAAGATAGCGGCCCGCGGACTAACCAATTTCGAATTTGATTCAATATCAATTAAAAGTTGAGCATACGCTAAATAGATGATACCTAGTCAGCGGGCTTACTGTCCTTTATTAAATAAGCCATTCAAAAGTAGTTCAGTTCTAAGTCAATTTGTATTGAAATTTAATGCATAATTTGCATTGTAGTTGAATACGTAGTTGCATCTACTTTGAATCGCTAAATAGATGGTAAGCAGTCTGGTCGTCAGAATATATTTAAATAACTAGCACCCACTGCGGGCTCCACTGAAGATTATAAATAAAACAAAGATATAGATAAAATTCCGGCCTACAGAGTATCGGACTCGCATAGTTATGTCTTATTAAGAAGTTAATAAATAGAGTTATTTTAAACTCAAAACTGGGAAATCACGAACTTAATCGGGATCAAACCAGTACCGTCTACCAAGCCGGGGTAGGCGCTCCACCGTTAAGCTACGAATTATACACACTGTCAAATGAATTCGACGGTCACCGTAGCCTAGTTGGTAGTGCTCCTGCCTACGAAGCTGGTGGTCCTGGGTTCGAATCCCGGTAAGTGCAAATATTTGTGTGATGAGCACGAATATTTGTTTCTGAGTCATGGATGTTTTCTATGTATATAAGTATTTATCTATCTATATAAGTATGTATATCGTCACCTGGTACCCATAGTACAAGCTTTGCTTAGTTTGGGGCTAGTATGATCTGTGTGTCATTGTCCCTAAATATTAAAAAAAAAAAAAAAAAAAAAGAATTTAGTACCCTAGATATTACCAGTCGGTTTTGTTTCTAAAAACATGACCAACTCACATATATGTAAGTTCACAGTTGCATGTGAAAGAACATATCATATTAATAACACCTGCAAACTATAAATTTTTAGGTTTATAACGTTATTCTAATCAAATTGAAAAGGATGGTAAAGGATAACTTAACTGTATTAGGTTCCATGAGCGCACACTCTTCTAAAATATTTATTTCTTAGTATCATGATTAATATAAATATAATATAAATTATAATACTAGAAAATTAGGTTTATTACAATTTTCTAGTTATATAATTATGATATTTTGAGACAAATTGTTAGTAACACAGTGGAGCATATGTAGTTCTGTAGATAATAAATTATTATTATTATTCAGAACATGTCTTCACAATAGCAGAAGTCAAAAGCGCACACTGACAAAGTAATAAAAATAACATGTAAAATTTTGAATATAAAATCTAATTGTAAATACTGTTTTTGGTTTATTTAAGTGCTGGGCATCAACATTATTGATTTCTGCATCATTCAATACTTTATGTAAATAGTATAAATGTAATGTATAAATAAAACTTCGGAATGGAAAGGTATCAAAGTACAAGTAAAAAAAGCGAATACTTTTCTAGATGAAACTGACAGACATGAATTAATATATCATGATAAGAAGAACTTGAGCCATGAAAATAGGGGAGACCGGGGATAGTTGACTAGGTTTTTACTTAATAGTGCATATTTTTTATTTTTAGAGACATAAAGACAAAATAACAATATTGATTGATAGAATAACTATTAACCTTATAAAAAATGTAACATCTAGTCCTAGTTTAGTATAATGTATAAATCATACTTCGGAATGGAAAGGTATCAAAGTAAAAAAAGCGAATACTTTTCTAGATGAAACTGACAGACATAAACTAATATATCATGATAAGAAGAACTTGAGCCATGAAAATACCGCCAAAAACATGGGCAGTATTTTAGAGGTGCCGACGTATCATAATGACTTGCATTAGAACTAATAACTACAAGCAAGTCATAATAATATGACACCTTATGAATCACTACGCAATTTGATAATTAACTTGGAATTTCATTTGATCTTATTCATCTGACGACGTAACACAACAAAAACAAACGTATACGCAGAGCATAAACATATATTTTTTATTAGGAAAAGAAACAGTATTAACAACTTATGATAAGAAACAAGTTTTAAAACTAATTACCAAACGGCATTGTGGTTAATTTATATGCCGTGGAAGTGGGTGCGAGGGGTATACCAGCAAAATCCCTCTATATATGGCCTTTGCGTCTGTTACAGACGATTTACGGCGCATTGTCTGAGAGACATTTCTTATTGTGGCTAAACAAACCGATGCGAGAGCGACATAGCCTGCCGCAGGCCTGACAAGAGAAGTTTGCGGTGGTTGGTGCCGAGCCGCTTTCATGTCGCTTCTATCTCTTATCAAGCAAGTACTCCGAACCAGGCTTCATCACAGATCTAACGACCCTCCACTACACGTTTGCGCCATTCAACTCTATTTTCAGCGAGCTTATCCCAGCTACAGTGGTCAATTTTAAAAGCGGCCATATCCCGCTTGGTGCAGTCTTTAACTCTTTAACCTATTAAAACATACATATGTACATACCTGTTTGACAGAGGGGTACGCAGAGAGAACGGATTTCCACTTGTCATTATCTTTGCACACCTCTTTTGCCTCGTCTACTGTCATTATATTCTATGTCATTATAATATTATAATCTATTAAAAGACCTAGGATTATCAAGAACTTCCGTAAGTTCTATATTAGAACGAGTATCCAAAGCGGCATTGTTAGGATCTTACCAAATTTGGCTAGGAATAGGGGGAACACTGTGAGACAGAGAAGGTGAGCGTTGATGCATCACAGGGGGTCCCCTTAAACCTACAAATGATTCGCAAGTCACAGACTCTGTCGAGTGGTCCCCTTCTCTACCACGCGATGGACCTGGTTTCCACACGGTGAATCAGTGCAATGCTAAGAATTAAGTCTTCTATAATAATGTTCTTAGCAAATGAAAAATACTAGGTTAATTACAATAAGAACAAGGCAAAGCCGAGAAAATACTCTCAAAAAAGGATTTTGTGATAATACCATATCGAATTTAAATATTAATCGATAACAACAACCGATTATAATATTTATTATTATAATCTACATCGTAATTTCATAACAAATATGTTAATTATGGAATTTCAATTTATTTAATACCATTGACATTTCAAACTTGATCCATCGATGATAAAGTACCTACTTATCTTCAACGGTTATCTTGCGGGAGTGGCGGGAAAAGTTGCTTTCCTTGACATTTAATACGGGTATTATTTGTTCCTCTGTAAACGAATAAAGTCAATGAAACCAAGACGTAAGCTAATCAATTAATGTAATTGTTTAATCAACAAACTTTATGGGCTTTTTATGAGGGAACATTTGACAATAGGAATGAATTATTTTCTCGTCTATTTGCCATTAACACACACACAATATTCATATTAAGACAAAAACCATACTTTTTTACAACATAATACAGACTGCTTGCCTAAACATGACGTTCTTGACTATAGACCTATTTTTGTACAATTTATGACCTTGTAAAAATCATTCAAAAAGCTTATGAGCTTTTTTAATGATTTTTACAGCCAGACTGTACCTATAGGTACAGTCGACGTATTAAGCCACAGATTTGTGTATGGCACACATACACACGCACGCACACACAAACACACACACACGCATATATATTGATATAATTTAGTCAATGAGTGTGTGATTTTAATTTTATGTATTCAAATTAAATCCAGTACAATTTCTAGTGGTATACAGAATTTAAATAATAGTCGTCTAGTTGTCTAAAATCCTTATGGGCGAAATATTTTTTAAGTTTTTTTAATTATTGTGTTATGAAGAAATTAATTCCTCAAATTCTTATCTAATAATCCGATAAATATAAGCGGCACCTATTATTTTACAAACAATGAACGTTTCTTCGTGTATTTCTTTATCAAAATATCGGGATGATTAATGTAAATTCTACTTGACATTTTAATTTCAAACGAACTTGATACTATTTTTATTAACTTGTTAGAATAACATATTTAATTAAATACGCATTATGTCTAGTGGAGTGGGAGTTAATTTATGACAATCGACATTCATTCCACCGTTGTTGTAATAGGTTTTTTGTTTTAATTTATTACTAGCTGTACCCGGTATGCGCTATAATTAAGGTTGCCATTATTTTTGAGAACTGATACGGGATTTATTAATGGCAAGTAAATAAAAACTGAAAGTAAGGGTAGTAACAATGTATTATAATAAAAAAAATATAGAAAAACCGGCCATAATCTATAAAAACGAGCAAAAAATTCACGTTTGTTGTATGGAAGCCCCCTTAAATATTAATTTTATTTTGTTTTATAGTATTTGTTGTTATAGCGGCAACAGAAATACATCTGTGAAAATTTCAACTGTCTAACTATCACGGTTCATGAGATACAAACTGGAAACGGACAGATAGATAGACAGCGAAGTCTTAGTAATAGGGTCCTGTTGTACTCTTTGGGTACGGAACTCTAGAAAACGACAACCGCGCCTCTACGCATCTCTCATCTACCGTCGGCTTCGAACCGTTAGTAAGTACATACTGATATACGTACGTAGGTACATACATAATGGATGAGTGTACATATATTTGAAATATTGATAATCGGGACAAAAACGGGACAAGTAACAATACGGGACGTGATACTTAAATACGGTGACTGTCCCGTAAATACGGGTTGTATGGCAACCCTAGGTATAAGGCCTCGTTAAGAAACAAGGGTCTAATTAATGCTATGTTGGACGAGGAACCTTCGTGGACGTATACAGAACATCCCACCAAAATATAGAGTATAAACTAACAATTATTAAATATGTTATGATCGGAGATAAGTATTGGTATACTAGCTGTATTAGCCGTGCAGGTTTCAGTAAAATGGCGAAAGCGTCAAAATACTTATTTATTTATTTGGAAAACCAACGTCTTCACTTTTAAACTTCTAGTTAAAAATATAGACAAGAAAAATATTACCAGTTAGTACATAAATACACTTAACCAAAAAAAAGTAAAAAATAAGTTACTTATAAAGTCTAATTAACAAAAGGGAGAATTATAAAGCCTACGTTGGAAAGTTAAACATTAAGATAATTATTGAAAAACTCAGTGCTCATCAGCCTTCTTACTGTCGCTATACTCGCATTAAATATATCTACATCATATTGTTTGAAAACATCATTTACCGTCTTGCTTGCTCCCCACAGAAAGGTATTCCGAAATTATTGTTATGGCGAAACTATAGTTTATGCTCATGGGTCTACACGTGGTTCGTGGATTCCATTCCAACCAGTAGTTAAATCTATTCTACTAATCATACAAGTTGATTGTAAAGATGATTGAAATTTCATGCTGAATCAGCAAACCAGTGCTAAGTGGAAAGCAGCCAGAGAACGTACATATATTGAGGCAGTCTCTCCTCAGATTTAAGGGGTCCATGTTATATATCAATAAGGCAAATACTAATAAAATAAATAAACTGCAAGTAAGTTCAATATGAAATTCCTGGATTGACCGAATTCAACAAATTATTAATGGACGATTATAAGAATATTCGTTATTTTATTCGTTTATTTATTTTATTTTACTAGTTTTAGCATTTCCAATTTAATGTTGGGTATTGAAGGAATGGAAATATCTTAGCGGTTGCACGTAGATACAGATGTAGCAATGAAGTAACACAGTAAAGATAAAACACGTCAACAGAAGAACACTTCACCGTAGAATAGTTTATTACAACTCCTACCGCAAGCCGGCTTAAGAAAGTCCCTACAAAAAACTTGCCAATATTGCCAATAACATGAATCGAGAAAACGTATTTGCTGTGCGATACCTCAAACCCCATTTAGATGATATAATTAACTCTTTTAGTTTTACTCTCTAATACCGATGTATTAGAGAGTAAAACTTAGCAGGAATGCTCTTACATTCGAGTGTAGAGCATTGAGAGTCAAATACAAGGATATTGTCGAACCCTTTTACAAATGTTTTGGGTCGATTATAGTTTAGTTTTATGTCGAATAAAAACGTGTTTATATGATGCGTTCGCTAAACGGTACTTACAACTGCAATGGGTTAAATGAATTTTGGACAGCGTTCTTTTAGTTTTATGAGCTGTACCTTTGCCTAACAGTATGTCCTATCTGCTTTATGATTGTTTGGGCGTTCTAGAAGCAACCTTGATTGTTCTTTTAAACATATCTTCTTTTTACATAAATGTTGTTCAGTTCGGGTATCCAACCCCATGACCTCCCGGGTACAAAGGGTCGAACGATTGATTTACACTGCGCTCTAACAGAGGTCGTCGGTGTACGCCTTTTATTGCCTCAAAAATATTACTCAACAAAAAAGCAATAACAACTAGTAACGATCATTTGAACAAAGCAGTCAATGTTGGTAGGATAACTATGGTATCTATGTCATGTAGATGGTGGCATTCATAACACCACAGCGATAAACGGAGATGAACATTCATGCAAGCGCAAAGGCATGCACCGCCCACACACGCAAAATTTTACAACATAGATACATGTACGTGTGGATATAAGCGATTTGACACTTGCTCAATCCTTGTAGGGCTGCCAGCATGAACAATTATTATTTAATTTAAGTCTTTTAAGTTTAATTTTAACTTTTGCGTGCACTATGCAAATGTATCCCTACATCACAGCGTAATTTACAAACAATTAATTGATGGACACAAAGTACACCTAGACATAGAACAAATGCTTATGGACCCCACAAACAGTTGTCCCCACGCAGGACAACTATTACTTATCGAACCCGGGACCCGAAGTGGCGAGGCGACTATCTTAACCGCTGCGCCACACGTACAATTTAAAAATCTTGTTTCTGTGTAGCATTGCTAACGGGAGAGGAGCAGAAAGTAAAGTTCAAGTGGCTGTAAAGTTCAAGTCCTCGGTTGAGTTGGCTAATTCTAAAGTGTTTCTGTCTTATAATTTATAATAAATGATATTTACTTTCCTCTAAAACCAAATAATTCACAAATAAATTAAAACAAATTAAATTATTGTTAACTGTTTTGTTAGCGCCATAATCTGTTCTTAATCGAATCTACATATATAATTCACTGCCTTACTCCAGCGGTGGGAAAACGGCGGGGTATGTTGCTGTTAAAAATAGGATTCGAACAGAATAAGAAAAGCTTACCACATGATGATGACACTAAAATAAGCTTCCACAGATATTAGATCGCATGCGTACTGTTAAAGGCATCCGTCTTTGCTAAATTGAGCATAAATGTGTTGTAGCTATTTATTTAAGTAACTTACGAAGAGAACTTTTAGTACTTATTAATAACATCTTTATTCTGTGGTACAACTTAACGCGACGGAGACAGCCCTGCCCACACATAGAGACGTGCCACGCACACATACAACTCGCAACCGGTCGATTGACGTCAATGATGGGTGGGGACTTGTATAAAAAAATAAAACTATCAGTTTACTACAGACGGAAAACAACACAAGCATAACAAGCTATTGTTCTGAATACCCATGTATTGACTATTAACTTGACTATTTAGGTACTTACAGTACTAAATACAGGATGTTTTATTATTTCCTATTAGCCTGCTTGGTCTACCTAATGAGATAAATCTCATTCATAAGCCAGACTTATTAAGGCAACATTGGGTTCTAAGCCCGGGTGGGTGGGAAAGAATTATTGGGATTTTTCTGGCAAGAAAAGAACCCAGTATAGTAGCGGTCTGGAGTTTAGAAATAACACCTTTGTGACTCGGAGAGCATGTAAAGTTGTAGGTTTTATGCAGCTGAGATTATGTCTTCCTATCAGTGTCGGATAGGCATGGCAGTGTATGCGCACACACTCGTGATCTACATGTTTTCTACATATGCGGCTAATTTCCGTAGATAGTGGGCGCCGTATGCGGGTTGAAGCTATGTTACAGTAAACACAGAACAATGTAACATCGATTTTATAAACAGAAGATATGATTATTAATACGTTTATTGTTATTATTATATGTTGGTATATATACAGAGCTTCCTGTAGTTTTACTTACGTTGATTTTATTCTTCAAACTGTCAGGATCTGAATAAGGATGTCGTTAAAATTCTTTTAGTATGACGTCAATCCTCTCATCCCGTATATACATACAGCGTACCTTACTAGCTAGCAGTGGGGAAGGGTGTAAATAACACGATTTCTCTCGATTAGCCTCTTGTAAGAAACGAAGATGGTATGAGTTCAATATACCTTTGCATTAGTTTGCTTATTTTAAGTTGATAATAGTAAGCGATTTTTATTAAAATAGAAGGTATTCCGACAATTCCCGACAACGAACTGACTAATTAAGATGCGCGTGATTGGCTCAGAAAGAAAGAAAGAAAATTCATCTACGACGCTTATTTTCCGTTAGAAATTGAAAGATATAAAAATGTCTTCACTTGTTTAAAAATAATGTGAAATGCACCTAACAAATTTCTTAATATGAGAAGATTAAGAAATTTGTTACAAGTGTTTAGTAGCGATACAATACAAATACTGTTTACTGTACACCAAGATTTACCCATAAAATATATAGTTGTATTAAATATTGTACAATGGGCGGTCTTATCGCTTACATAGGAATATCGATAATGATGTAAAAGTTAATTCATTCCGTTAATATATGTATATTTATGTAGTATCGATAACCATACTGTGCACTGTGCAGTGTATGACAAGGCAGCTCAGTAGCTGCCTTTTGAGAATCGCTACCAAAAACTCAGTTACTTACTAAACATTTTTGTTTAAAAATCGCTTAAAATCCTAATATAGTCTATTACATATTTTCAAACATGTCAACTTACGACTTGTTCAGAAATTTTGTAATATGGCCTGTTATATGATGTGACTTTTATAGTTGTTATACTTATTTGTGAAAAATTGTCTGAAGTTAGAAAAGAATCTTATACATTAAGACATTGAAGGGTTGTTGGCGCATAAACAGTTTTACACTTATAAAGTAGAGACTAGCTAATGTTACTATTATAAAATAAATCTTTTTGTAAATTATTTCCTACAATCCGTGTACCTATCTATCTATATGTACCTAGAAATAATTATAAATGAATTATATATTACTACGAACATGTTCTGACTATTTTTAAGCGCTTTTTTAAAGTCTACGTGAATAAAAACCTTTTTTATTTATTTATTTATTTTATAAAATCCTATAAACCGAGTCACGTATGATTTACGTAATATACATACGTAATCTTTTACCCTCAAGGGTGTAAAATAATAATAGGGAATAAGGGGTGAATGTTGGTATGGAAACATGTAAGGTTTATGTGAATGTTTTATAAGTTTGCGACAAGGGACGAAATATTGGAGATCCGTGTCTCATATTCGATTTCCGCACAGCACAACAATTTGTGTGACCCATGTGTAGTCTAGGTGTGTTGACTTACGAATGACTATTAACGAGCAACGTAGTTCGAATTTAGAGACTCAGCTCAGTCATATTACCTAATAAAATTAAAAAATAGCATTTAAAGCGCAGTTTTTGATGCTTTGTTCCGTGTTTTGAAACATTTACCATTCATGTAAAGCAACAAACAAAAATATGTCATAGATAAATGAAATATAATACATATATGTTCTTAAAATACATATAAACCCTTCCCATGGAGTGGTGATTATAACACGCTTATTTAATTTGTTATATTAATATCTAATAATAATATCCTAGGACATTATTTACAAACTAAGCAGAGCTTGTACTATGGAAACCATGTAACTGATGTTGTACATATACTACTTTTTTTTTTCTTTTGTAAGTACATACTTATATAGATAAATTACACCCAGACCCAGGACAAACAGACATGTTCATGCACACAGATAGCTGTCCTGGGTTGGAATCGAACCCACGACCTCCGGCGTGAAAAGCAAGCATTTGCCAATCACGCAAACAGGTCCGTCTAAAGTTAGTTTTTAATATTTTTGTAAATTACTAACATAGGCCTAATTTGTAGGCGTTTTTATTATTAGTCTTACCAACCAACAAAATGAGTCATGGTCATTTGAAAATAAGGGATTTATTATTATTATATATCGGCTTTGAAAGTTTTCAATTGCTGAAAAAAGTTAAATAAGAACCGCCTTTAACTTCAATGCATCGCCTTAAGCCATAACTGGACGGCATGATAAATTTTGACAGAACCAACCACCCATCACTGCACTTACGATGAAGTAAAGCGTTGGCAGAAGTCATCACTGTCGCCGATATCACACTCAAAACCTAGAGGTTTCTGTGCCACTTCTGAAAAACAAACTTTTGTTATTTTTGCTCAAAAAAAAAAAAACTTAAAATAAAATATCTGTATAATTTATGTTTTTATTTTAATTCATCCGAATCATAAAACAAAAATTATCATCAATTTACCGACGAAATGACATTTAGATTTTAGGTACAAAAATGATAAATAAAACATTTTGACATAATTTTGGGTATTATGTAAATCGTATTTCAACATTCATAAATGACATACATATATAGAAGATACAAGATCTCGCATCCGCATTTAGGTATAGTTATTATAGAAAATAGAACTGTTGTACAGACGCCAGCACATCCAGCTACCCTAATCTGTCAAATTTCTTTTATAGGATTTCAATGTTATCAGAAAAGCATAAGGTTCACTTTTAATTGGGGAAATTTGACAGATTGGGTTAGCTTGATGTGCTGGCGTCTGTACCATAAAACGGGGTGAATAGAACTCCAGGGGGTGAATGGAAACGTGAAAAAAATTAAACTTATGTACGGAAATTGTCCGTATGTATATGGAAATAGAATCCGTTCCGTTCACATGTGCTTTGGTCATCTTGTGAAATGAATATTCCAAAATATTCGGAACAAATATTCACTTCAATATTTCTGTCCATACACAAAAACACTTTATTGGCAATACGAGAAATTAATCATTAATCTCTAAATAAGACCAAAGCACATATTTCGAAAATGAAAACGATAATTGTATATCCCAAAAATCTTAAAAACGCGTGAGCGAGAGCCTGCTAGTCGAATTATCGGCTTTAAAGCCGACGACGCCCCGTTAATAATATAATAGATACTTATTTATTTATATAGTCCCATTCTCTATTCACCCTGGGATTACTATTCAACCCGGTTTACCTTTATCACTTTTATTAATGTTTTCTCTTCTGTTATATTTATAACTAGCTGTGCCCTGCGGCTTTACCCAAATTAAACTTTATTAATTATAGCCTATGTGTTAATCCAGGGTGTCAGCTAACTCCATACCAAATTTTATTAAAATCGCTCCAGCCGTTTAGACGTGAAGAAGTAACAAACATACACACTCACACACTCACAAACTTTCGCCTTTATAATATTAGTAGGATAGAAGCGTCCGTAGGATTTAGGCGTAAATCCCACACGTGACTAATTCTCAGTAGCGCTAAGAGGTAACTTAAAATAAATAAATGTCATATTTATTTATTCCGAATCAACAGTCTAAAATATAAGTTTCAAGCTCTAGAAGCTTGAAACTTATATTTTATTCTGTTGATTCTAAAAATGACGATACTTCCATACAATTTTTAATCCCCCCCTTTCAACCCCTTAGAACCATTTTTCGCAATAAAACGTAGCCCTTGTCCTTTCACAAGCTCTAGACTAACTTTGTACCAAATCGGGTCAGTATTTATGGCGTGAAGCGTGGACAGACAGACATACAGAGTTACTTTCGCATTTATAATATGAGTAACGATTATCAACGATTTTATAAAAACAAAACCAAATATTTTAAAAATTTGTTGCCACGGGAGAAAAATTACCCCAATTTAAAATGAAGAAACCACATATACTAAACTAAATTGAACCTATAAATTCTGCCATCCGATTACTACATGTACATGCCCAGCGGTTTCGTCATATTTTGGACAATACACACAATATCTAGCTAGAAATTGTAGCCTATTTGTTATTCTGATGTATAAGCTATATTATTATAAAGTTTCATTAAAATCCATTCAGTAGTTTTTACGTGAAAGAGCAACAAACATCCATCCATCCATACTTACTAACTTTCGCGTTTAGTGGGATATGTTAAAAAATACTTTATACTGATAATCTCATATAATAAAAATCAATAGCGCATAATAATATGAAAATGACCGCAATAGATCTAATCTAAGAGTCCATCTATTTCCTCAGATATCTACCGTCTGATATCTATCTGAACATTAGTTCATAATATATAAAGAATATAGGTATAAGTTAATTCACATTGTTCGATTATTCAACTTCGATATTACAGTATATAAATGAAAACACAATATTTAACATACAAGCAACATTAAAAATGACCAAAATCATCGTTGTATTCATGTTCTTCAAACAGCCACAGTGGGGTCAAACAGAAATATTTGAACACCAGTCTCTGACGTCAAAGGTGTCCATGAGATGTGATTCTGTCAAATACCTCGTTTTGTACTGTGGCATTATTGTCAAGCCTATTGTATACAGCACACTGGCCTTAGAGCCACAAAACTCACAAAAAATATTGAATTAACGTATAGATGTAACAATTTAAATATTTTTGTGGCTAATAATTTGGCAATGTCATATTTGCTTAACAACTTCAGTGTAATACGTGTATTATACTCGTAGTTCTAAGTAGTGCGTTACAAGAATTAGGGTATTATGTATATAGTGTATGTGTTAATTAGTTATTCCGAATTGTTATTAGTCCACGTTAAATAAAAAAATGTCGAGAAAAAATATGACATTGCGCTAGTCACGTAAGGATCGAAGATTTATCGAGCAAACATGACAGTAAAAAAACTCATGCTAGTATTATTGTAGTACAGCTATATATCAATTAGAGTATAGAAATTAATTTTATATTAATTAATTATTATAGAATAAATTATTAAGCGATCCATTTATTTTTATCTCTCACGACAATATTACTTTTTTCTCGATATAATATCTATGGCTCTTTCACCTCTTTTCATAAACGCACGCTACCTTTAATACAATAAAAATGTACAAAGTATGTACTAAATGTCATCATCAGCATCATCATATCAGCCGAAAGACGTCCACTGCTGGACAAAGGCCTCTCCAAAGATCTCCACAATTGCCGGTTTGCGCTATTCGCATCCAGCAGTTTCCAGCAGCCCGCACAAGATCATCGGTCTATCTTGTAGGGGTCTGTACTAAATGTAATGATGATGATTAACTAAAACAGACCTATTCTCATTTATAATATGTAGTTAGAATTTTAAAATATTTTAAATGATATTGTATTAGGAATAAATAATATTAATGACTAAACTGACGTCCCCGCATTCATTGGCAAGCATCCTTAAAATGTATTAAACTTCATGACGTAATAGTTTACTATACAATAGTTATGACTAATATGAATTATACTACCTACCTCATTAAATAATTTGTTATAAGTCTTATGTGTAAAACATATAAAACACATAAACATAAACTTTATATTTTAATTGATTGTTAATTAAAAAATATTACAATGTTAATTGCACTTGATGATACATCAATAATTAAAAAAATATCTCTATTATCATCATTATTATTATTTATGTAGAAGTGTTTCGATTTATGTACAGACGCCAGCACAACCAGCTACCCCAATCTGTCAAATTTCTTTTATAGATTTTCAACTTTATCACATAAACATAAAGTTCACTTTCAATTGAGAAAATTTGACAGATGGGGTAGCTTGATGTGCTGGCGTCTGTACTAATACTTTTCAAACTTTATTAGTGCCGGCGTTGCTTTGAAAAAAAAAAAAAAAGAGATACTATCATAAATTGCAACAACTTCAGCCCGTTTATATTTATTATCTATGCATTATTCACTAACATCCATAACTTTATATCAAATGAAAATGTTCAGAGCACATCAAGCTACACCAATCTGTCAAATTTCCCCAATTGAACGTGGAATTTATGCTTATGTGATAAAGTTGAAAATCTATAAAATAAATTTGACAGATAGAGGTAGCTGGATGTGCTGGCGTCTGTACGTGCTATGTATTAATATCTTTATACAACGTCAGTAATATCTTATGAGTACAACTAACTTTCTATTAGAAACATGAACTAGTCATATCATTATGCTTTAGAACTCTATAGATAGATCTTCCTTCTATACAGTTTGAAACGGGCCTAAATATAATTGCAGCTTATTTAAATCCTTATTTATCTCAAGATGATCTTCAAACCGTGACATACGTATTAAACTTAACTCGCCTACACTTCAATTATTATTTAAATTAGCTGCAAGTAATGCTGCAATGACAAAGACGACCGATGAAACAAAAAATACTCCAGTGGAATGTGAATTAGTCACGAAACACGCTGAGCAGCTGAAATTTGGTATAAAGTGCCGATATTTCCATGCACTTTTGCATCTTATCATGCTCATTTGATCATGCTACACATTGTACATACTACAACTTTATCGGCGTGGAAATTCATATCGCATGTGGCGCAGCGGCTAAGACAGTCACCTCGCCACTTCGTGTCCCGGGCTCGATTCCCGCGCCGGACAACTATTTGTGAGTCCCATAAATAGTTGTTCTGAGTCTGGATGTAATTTGTGTCCGTCTATTATATGTTTGTAAAATACCCCGCGACACAGGGATTCCATTCCCTAGTGCGGGCGGTGTCTCTTTCAAATAAAATCAAATGTGTTTAACCGATTACCAAAAAGAGATAAACAAATAAATAACTTGGCATCAGTAGTCAAAGAAACGTAAATTTTAGGTTTCATAGAGTTCGTATGTCTGAGTATACAAAATGTAATGCTACTAACGCATGTTATCAAGTCATTAATTTTGATAGCTTGACAACAATGGACCAAGGGTACGTCCTTGAGGAACGCTTTTTCAGCAAATTACTCCTACAGTATTGTACCGTTTCTAGTCTGAACTATAGTATTTATTATTAGTAACTCATTTTTGCAATTAACAATAATTACGTTCTTTGTTATGGTTATTTTGAGACATTTTAGAGTATCTTAACAACAGACAATTTTGTTCCCCTATATTACTTTAAGGATTTTGTCAAGGGTTGCTTTTGATATTTTTACCTGTTTTATCATAGAGTTACCGTAAATATTTAGTTTTTAATCAACTCTTTGCTGGATCCAAGTATGTTTGGATGATTTCTAGACGCGTTTTATATTTGGTTTCACATACGATGGACGTCTTAATTTTGTTGCCAATTGTTACTAATTGTTGTTATTAATTTTTGTTCAAATAAAAAAATAATGTAATACTTTTTTTGCGACATAACTTGTTGTTTATATATTTCCCCTTGTCTGCCTGCCAACCTTGCCTGCAAGCCTTGATTTTACTGACTGGAATTAAAAACGCATAGGTAAAAAATGTGAACGTTATTCTATAGAACAAAATTCCACCGAAACTATACATAGACGATAAAAGGGTCCATGATAACACAGACATTGGCTTTCACATAGTGACTACAAATCTGCTGAATGACAAACTAAGATGAATGCGTTTTATCCAAATTGAGTTGAGGAAGTATTGTATCCATCCAGTCCCCTCACACTACAACACAACATACGTAGATATGTATATAATACATACATACTGGTGTAGTAATAAGTTCCCGCTCCAGTTACCATACACAATAACATTGGACACGGTAATGACGGATGCGGGCATCCGCTATATTCAAATAACTGTAGCCATGTCAGGAAACCCACGGATTATGATAGCACGAGTCGAAATTGAAGGTTAAAGTTCAATATATGCACAACATGTTACATAAATCGCGTGCCATATTAGTTAAAGAATCGCCCATGAATTAGAGCAAATTTGCAATTTTGTGGAGCCGAGTGTCTGTAACCAGCCAGATCTATTTAAGGAAGCCGAAAACCGATTTTCTGTTCTATTAATTAACATTGTAGATAAGTTAGTATTCGTACAATAGTATCTTACATATCAAGCTATTATAAATTTCCAGTATAAGCTGATCTCGCGTTGTATAGGATTTCCATACAATGACAAGTCAGCTTATATTGGAAATGTATAGCTGGATATGTAGCCGTGTGTACCTATGCAAACACATAAGCAACAATTTATATCGATTTTTTGCCACCAATATCGAAAATGGTAAAGTACTTTTGACTGGCCGGTTTATAATTACTTGAGTTTCACGCCGCACCGTCGCGGTCGTGGATTTAATTCCCATTCAGATATTTGTGTTCATGAACATCTCTGTTTGTCCTGAGTCTGGGTGTAATTATCTATATACGTATGTATTTACAAAAGAAAAGTAGTATATGTCAGTTATCTAGTTTCTATAGTTCAAGCTCTGCTTAGTTTGGAATCAAATGGCTGTGTGTAAATAATTTCCCAGGATATTATTATAGTTTTCCAGGACCATCTACTAACACATATACCTACAGATTTTATTAGTTAAGATAGGAAATATATATTTATTTTTAAAATAATATAAAAAAACGAGGTGTATAATCAAATGCCTAATTCTAATCTTAATTTATTGAATAGTATTCCACGTTATCCATAGTTTGCCAATGTCAAAAAAGAATTGATATGTAGGGCTGTATTTTCATCAATAACTGGAACAGTATATATACATAAAATATACGTTGTATTACCACACCACTATTCACGACAGAATAGCTGAGCGTAAACCTATTAGAATGTCAAATCTACATAACCTGGTCTGGCACAACGGCTACAAAACTACATATGCTAAATAATTCCTTCTATTTTGCTAATACAAGACCAGAAAACTCAAGTAGGTACGTTTACGATTCCAAAGGAAATGTCTCTGCATACGAATTAGTTTTAAAAAGTGGTCCATACAAGTTTATTTCCTTTTGCGCCTCAGTTCTTGCGTTCGTAGTTTCTGATGATCATCGTCAATGCAAGAATCAGGTTTGAGCATAATATATTCCTAAAGCGAACAAACATTATTTACAAGTGCACAGTTTACATGAAGTTATTTATAATAATGTCCAGCTAGACTATATAGCCTATTCGATTCGATTATATAAATTCGTTGCGGGATTCAAGACAGTTAAAGCGATTCTTCGGGATATGCCTGAGCCTTACCGCTCAGTATAATTTCATTGTGTGCCACTGTTGCTTACAGGAGTTGCAGTGGTGGGTAAGAGGGAGGTCTAGTCCCGAAAAAACAAAAAAAAAACTATATAGCCTAGCACATAGCTAGATGCTCTCACCGATCCGTAAGCAGCGAGGTTAAGCAACTAGGTGCGAGTGTGGCGCAGTGGCTAAGACAGTCGCCTCGCCGCTTCATATCGCGGGTTCGACTAACTTTTTGTGGGACCCATAAATAGTTGTTCTGAGTCGGGATGTTATTTGTGTCCGTCTGTGTATGTTACCCCGCGATACATGGATTAAATTCCCTAAGGCGGGCGTTGTCTTTTTAAAATAAAAAAATAATAATAATAATAAATAGTAGTTTAACTTCTGAGCGTCTCCGTGTTTCGAAGGGCACGTTAAGCTGTCGGTCGCGGTTGTATCATTAGACAACAGTCGTTAAGTCATGTCAGAGGCCTACTGGGCGGCTTGAACTACTCTAACACCAGGTTAACCACTGCTTATAGGATAAAGAAAGCAGAAGAAGAATATAGCCTAGCCTTAAACGCCTTCAATATATTTCTTTTTTCTTCTGTCCTTAAAAATTATGTAATTTAAATATGCTTTTAACTTTTCAGTTTAGCTATGAGCATAAACTGAAATAATAAATTTTGCAGTACCTACTATCAACCGGAGCAAAGACTTTACTAGATACAGACGCCAGCACATCAAACTACCCCAATCTGTCAAATTTCTTTTATAGATTTTCAACTTTATCACAAAAGCATAAGGTTCACTTTTAATTGAGGAAATTTGACAGATCGGGGTAGCTTGATGTGCTGGCGTCTATTTATTATAATGGAGCTCAGTAACCAAACAGTATATTACAAGCTTGTACCTCTATGCTTACGGAGTTTGCACATCAGTACAGAATTTAAGTGCAAAATTTAAATAAATCTCCAGTTTAGAGTAAGTTCAAGATTTAAGATGACCGTTGAAATAAAATTCTATGTCTAAATGCATTAGAAATCGTTCAACACGACTTAACATTAAGTTTTTTTTATAAAAACTAAGCATTTTAGATTAATTTAACTCAATTAGACGTTGAAAAACAGAAGCTAAAAACCATCGTAACAAAAACCTTTTAACTACCAGTTTGAACGTTGGTTCCCTTTTTTTTAAAAGCTATTTATCTTTATTATATACGTCATAGTTTTAAAAGTGGTGAACGTCCATTCAATGACTAACAAAAAGTTATCATTGAAATGTATAACTTTGACAGATACCGTATTGTGTTATTAAGTTTACCGAACCATGATTATTTAAAATTACCGTTTGTTAATTAATGCAGCGACGAAAACCGTATCGAATTATACTAATAGGGTGTAAGAGCCAGCATAACGAAAACTGATACCATGAATACCGAGGAGATTCCATCACTAGTATGTTCAGAATCTTGTAAGATTCTGAACAGGTATATAAAGCGAGTAAAATATCTCCCAATACCTTACAGTTTATTGTATTTTACTGGATGAATATACCTACAGCTTGTCTTCGGACTGAAGAGCTTTACTGACATATCTCATAAACAATTCAATTTGTGGCGAACAGCCAGTGAAAGACTTTATGAATCAACAAGAAACCCAAACGGTCTAGACACATGTACAGACACCAGCACATCAAGCTACCCCAATCTGTCAAACTTCCCCAATTGAAAGTGAACCTAATGCTTTTGTGATAAAGTTGAAAATCTATAAAAGAAATTTGACAGATTGGGGTAGCTGGATGTGCTGGTGCCTGTACTACCCGTCATTAAAACGAATCCGTTACGTTAGCGTAACGGATTCGTTTTAATAACGGGTAGTACATACCCTTATTTATTAATCATATTCCATAAAGAGCATTGCATAGGCAGAATGTGTACACGGCACATATTCCTATTTGTGCCAGAAACGCAACACCAACACCAAAAATGTAAACAATTGATACTTGACTTTTGATTTATATCTAAGATCTATAGATGCTGAGATGGTTTGGCCATTTAGAAAGGATGAATGAAAGAAGATTGACAAAAGAAGTATACCTGGCCTGTGTGAATGGGACAACCGGAAGGGGAAGACCACGTCGAACATTCTCTGACCAAATTGGAGATGTTCTCAAGAAAGGGCAGGTCAGAAGTACCCTAAACCGGCGACCATGTATGAAGAATACAATGACAGTAATCGAGGCAAAAGAAGTATGCAAAGATCGTGTCAAATGGAAATCCGTTGTCTCTGCCTACCCCTCTGGAAAACAGGCGTGAGTCTATGTATGTATGTATGTATCTATAGAAGTTTATATCTAATAATATTTAAGGATTGGGATAAAAAATTTCATAAAACAACCTCTTTGCTGGAATATTGTAGATTAGTTCTTTAAAAGAAATATTAAACTCACAATAGCCGTGTAAAACTATTGCAAAACTTTATGTTGCCGATTTTACGATGTAATAAAAGAAGAACGGATAAGACTGCATGTGCGCAAAACATACGCACATTAAGGCTATACAATGCCCTTAATCTCCATAAAGCAATTATGTTCAGTAAATACTATAATACATGTATCTATGTCAGCTATAACTAAAACATAAATGAGCACTAAGCTAACTCTAAATGTATATATGTAATTTAAATGAATCAATTTGAATTCTGCCAATGTAGTTTAAAATAAATAAAAAATCATAGCGTAATTTTAATGTATTCAATTTAAAGTTATTTTAAAGTATAAAAGAATCTCTCCTAAATAAAAATAAATCATTTTTTTTATTAAGTAGAGCATCATCACTTGAATAACTATTTACCTCAACATTAATTACATTAAATTAATAAATAATTAGATTATTGACTTTTAATGAGGGAAGTTTACACTGCGATTATATTACACAGGTGCCACGAAATAGCATTAGATGTCGATCAACTAAATGAGATTTAATTATTTGAAACATTAACAGTTGTTCTTAATGTAGACGCCCTTACGGCTTTACATTAGAAGAAAGAAAAAGTAAAAAAAATGCACTAACCTTTTTGGGCACAGTCGGGGCTTCGAACTCGTCATCGTCGCGACTAGAAAGAGTGGAACACGACGAGCAAGCGGAGTCTGCCGATAGCGACCTGGACCTCAGCCAGTTCACCTCTTCTTCAGTAGCACCCACAGCCACGCCGTCCGAGTAGTCGCTCACCACCACGCTGGGTGTCCTTACGCACCTCCCTCTGATCTCACAACCTTCACTACTCCTCCGCCCTAGTTCCACCACATGAGCCTCGATGAGCGTTCTTTCTCGTCTAGGTGACATCGCATCCGGTGGAGGCGTGATATCGCGTGGATGTGAGTGTCTCCTCAGACGCGTTTCTAATTCAACAGCGGAATCGTCGCTGAGGTCCCGGCTGCGACGCCTAACCGCAGCCCTGTCATCGTCATCTGAAGAAGAGATGTCTTCTAGAGGCGAAGAGGCACGAGGTGGCCTGAGGTACTGCATCGGGCCGGGTTCGAATCGTCGCAACAGCTCTGAGACGCGCGGCTGTGCTTGTCGTGATACGCGGGCGGTCGGCGGCGCGCGCGCGCCCGCACTGGCACCGTTGGTCTTGCGCACAGCCTGCGCGTGCGTTGGTTCCCGTGCCTGTTCTGGTGCTACTCCTGCGCTTAACTTCATGTAGAAAAGGCTGTGGTTAAGCGCTTTTTCCCGTAACACGCGACGGAAGTCCTCCGCTGCCGGTTTTTCTAGACGCGGCATTTTTACTGAAAAAAAAAACGGATGCTTTGAACTTCCCAGAAATCCTTTCTTAGTATAATATTTTCCTGGTTTGAAATTATTAAGCGAAGGAGTTTTTTTATAGCTTCTTATTGTAATTTATTACGACATAATATCACTATAAACATTGATGGCCTTGTGCAGGAAAAGTAGACAAGGAAAAACAATGACGTGGTAAATGGATGTGGCACTACCTACGTACTCACAGTGAGTTAATTAATATAGTCAATTTAATTGGTTAAACTAACCTTGTTCTAAATTTGGCTCGCACTCGAAAATGTTTCAGTAATTAATTGCACATTTCAGTCTTATCTGGAACAAAAAGAAACACGAGTTAGAAAAATGAAATTTATAGGATATTTGTCTTTTCAGAAAAAGTATAGGTATACAATATGTTATACATGAGCTGGGTAATTTTAATTTGGTTAACACTATTTTTTTTTTCTTCGCTGGGGACACAGGTCTTATTAGTCAGATGTCAGTTTCAATATTAGTACGAGTTAGAAAACTTATTTCCCTCTTCAAAACAACTGACATCTGCTGTGGACTTTTGATGTTTAATTACCTAATATTTATTTTGCGATAGCCATAAGAATGTTATGAATATTCTTGCCAGGAAACTAATTAGATTTCCTACTGATAGCATCTATTCGCTGTGCAGGATCTTCAGTTGTTTATTTCTAAAACTATATTACGTAAACAGAGAAAGAAAAACGAGAAAAAGAAGATCTAATCGAGTTTGTAATTTAGAATAGTTAGCAAACATTTTAATACTAAGCTCTATGATAAAATTTATAAATTATTAATATTGACCCCCTAACAAAGAAGGAACTCAGAATAAAATCTCGTTAATGGGTAGGTACTTATATTAGAGTACGGTGCCATCGAAGATTTTATAATATAATAAAATAAACGGAAAACATAAACAATTTGACACACACACCCACACATACATTCCATGACACTAACTATACTTTATCTAATTAATAAGTACTATTAATATTATAAATTCCACCAAGCCTCTTGCCATCGTCAGGTGAAACACCGTTAAGTATCAAAATTTTACAGGCATAATTTTGAAACTAAAATAGCTTTTTTAAAATTTATAGTAATATTCATAAATTATTCCTGGTATTCCTACAACATTGTATTTAATAAACGTACGTCTTCATCATCACAATAGCCGAAACACATCCAGGGCTGGACAAAAGCCTCCAGCTAGGAAGCATCTTTGGGAAATATTCCATAATCAGCTCGCTTGGCAATCACAATTTGATGGTCATAATATTCGAAGAAACACTACTACCCGTACTCTGGCAGGTATTTCCGCGGTACGACTTCTTCGCCCCCACGGGATGAGACGAGGTGGTAATTTTCGCCACCACTCAGCATATTAGCACCGTACATCGCTTATTTTTAATAATTATCAATCAAATTATTTGCCCAATTCAGTGTCTAAGCTTCCTAAGATCCTTGACGGGCCATTTTTTGTAACAATGCAATGAAAATAGCGTAGCTACCATTCACATTCCGATTGTAAGTCGACAGCGTCCATATTCCGTTGTAATAATCATTATGTGGGTAATAAAACAACAGATGGTTGTTGATTATAGCAAACAGACAGGACGATGCGTCTGCGCAATGGATAAAGATAAAACTGTGACAATGGAATATAAATTCTATATCTATAATTAACATCAGATGATGGGATATCAGTCATGGCTAAAAGTATATATGTACATAGATTTAAAAGTCTGCAAATAATTGAAATATACTAATAAACTTTTTTATGTAATAGTTTTGAGCAAGTGGGCCACCTGATGGTAAGTGATCACCGCCGCCCATAGACGCTCGCAACACTAGAGGAGCCGCAAGTGCGTTGCCAGCTTTTAAGAAAGGAATAGGTTCGCTTCTTGAAGGTTGCCATGTCATACCGGTATTCATAAACTCAGTGAAATTAAGCCTTCTGCTGTGATGATGCTATGAAAGGCAGACGCTATTGTTGTATCTATAATCTGTGCCGCTTGAAGTAAATATTAATTCGAAATAATTTACATTACAAATAAATAAAAACATAAAATTTTTCTTTTTTCGTAGCTAGGTGACAACCACCGACACAATAATAATAATAATATCCTGGGAAATTATTTCCCAGTAAACACACGAACATCTGATCCCAAACTAAGCAGAGCTTGTACTATGGAATCCAGATAACTGATATACTACATATACTACTTTTCTTTTGTAAAAACATGCTTATGTAGATAATTACACCCAGACTCAGGACAAACAGACATGTTCATGCACACACAAATACTAATGACTTTCCTGCAGTATTGCCTTATTAATTTAATTTAACCTTATACAGGCTTTTATTCAAATGTAACGTACTTTAGATACCTAAAAAGATAGTGGCAAATGTTTGAACCAAAGAACACGCTGAAAACCTCAAATATTATTCAATCCACAATTACCTACGGTAAAACGAGATGATTAAATTTTTAGGGATAAATAGATATAGGGCTAATTTTCAAACATTCTATGGCTAAGTCGCCGAACATCGATTTATTAAATGGCGTTCAAATAAATAAAGTTTAAAAATGACTTAATCAAATCGTTAAATCGGCTTCAACGTAGACAATCGATTCCGGTCCGTTTATGACGTCACATGTGCACATGGAAGCCGATTTAACGATTGATTAAGTCGTTTTTAACCTTTATTTATTTGAACGCCATTTAAGTAATCGATGTTCGGTGACTTAGCTGGTAGAGCCCCAGGACAGCCATATGTGTGATCCGTATATAGTTGTTCTGAGTTTGCTTTGAGTGAACTTTGTATCTCTTAATTGGATGTTCGTATTAATTAATTACTCTAGTATGGGCGTAACATTTTTTATATATCAATTGGTTGGCGTGGTTGGTAAATGCTTCACGCCGCAGAGAGAAATATCTGTCGTGGGTTCGATTCCCACCCACGACAGATATTTTTGCATGAACATATCTGTTTGTCCTGAGTCTGGGTGTAATTAGCTATATAATTATGTATTTACAATATACTGGTTTCCATAGTACAAGCTCTCTCTCTCTCTCTTAGTTTGGGATCAGATGGCCGTGTGTGAATAATGTCCCAGGATATTATTATTATAATATGTATAGATAACAGGCGGTCACCCCAAGTGCCTACGGGTTTTTATAACTTTGAAGCCTGTATCTGTATGTCCGTCTGGCTCTATGATAAGTCTTGGTTATAAACAAAACTTACTTGACTGGGAAATGTTTATCCGTTTCCATCACAGTTATTAGAAAACCTCTATTACAAAAGAACAATAACACACAATTAAAATTACTGACGATACTTTTTCCGTGAAATCTTCGCAGTATGATGACAAGCAATTCCATTGATCTTCTCATTAACAATTATATCAATTACATGTAAACAAGAAGTGTATTGTATTGAGTTTAGAAATATTCCGTTCTTTTGTAGCCTGACTTTTACTGTTCACCTACGAGGCTTTCACAGCTTGACCGGACTATAAAACCGAGCTTAGTTATCATATGGGCAATGGTTACCCAAGCGTCAGAGTTGTTCAAGCCGCCCATTAGGCTTATGACATGGCATAATGACTGTTGCCTAATGGCTACAACCGGGACCGACAGCTTAACGTTCCCTCTGAGACACGGAGACGCTCAGAAAAATAAACAAATTTGGCGGTCACCCATCTTTGGACTGACCACGAGCCTAGTTGCTTAACCTCGCTAATCACTTACGGACCGGTGAGACCACTGGCTATGAGCGCCTCAAACCAAAGACTATAAACCACGCTTGTAATTCCCGCCACTGCGTACTTCCTTTGGGATTCGAACCAGGATGGTAACTCAAGTGAGTATGCATGAGAGGGTATGTTTTAGGGACGTTTTGTGCACCAATAGCTCTAAGTGTAGGACTACCCGTCCGTTTGATAATCTGAAATATATCATCGAAGTGAATCACACTAATATAATAAAGGTGAAACTTTGTGCGTGTGTGTATGTTTGTTACTTCTTCACGTCTAAACGGCTGGGTCGATTTTAATAAAATTTGGTATGGAGTTACCTTACACCCTAGATTAACACACAGGCTATAATTTGTAAAGTTTAACGAGAGTAAACCGCGGGGCACAGCTAGTGTAAAATAAAAATATTCAGTGCTATGAAGAGAGACATTTGGTATATCAAGTACATAAACTGTTATGTAACCGCCAGTGGTGATAGACCGATAGCCGACTGCTTCCACTTCCATATTCTACACAACGTGAAGGGCCTCTCTCCTCTTTCTAAAATAAATCTTGGCAAATGATTTCAAGCTTTATGCGTTTGATATTAGAGTGCTTTATGGGAGAGCAGACTAGCTTAAGCAGATCTTCTGTTGACCGTGATCTCTGGGATATATATATGTATAACACGAACACGAAGGCAGTAGACAAAGGCCGAAGAAGACCATTGATTCAAAAGAAACTACACGAGACCAAGTCATGTGGAACACGACGAAGTTATTTCCCATATAGGATGTTCTTCAAAAGCGGTGGAAGGGCGTCCCAGTTCAGAAACTATCAGAATGGTTTTCTAACCCACAATTGAATCATTTCCATATTTTAATAAGCAATTCTAAATATAAACAACATAATAAAATTCCTTATCAAAAAGATTCCTTTAAAAGATTCCAATCACGTCTTCGTGTCATGCATAACAATAATTTGTTCGTTGCGTACGCGCACAATTTACTTTAATCTATGGGACCGCTCGGCGCGTGAGTTGAAACTTTTATCGTTGCAACAGTTTTGGGATTGGTACAAGGAGCTAGATTGAAGGTGGATATTATTCCTTTTTTAAGCTTCGCTTCTCTTGGTGGAACGTATTAAAGTAAGCACTAGTAATAGTCTACTAACCAATATTATTTTGCAATTCAACGAACTCTCGACTTTGTATGATTCATGTGTCAAAGTAATTTGACTTATAATATTCCAACAGTCAGTCGTTAAGTCATGTCAGAGGTCTAATGGAAGACTTCAACAACTCTTCTTGCTACTGCGTAGGAGCTCAGGAGTCTCAGCCAGTGCTTAAAAGCTAATGATGTCGATATATTCTCTGTATACCAGAACAATCTTATAATCCACTATTCCAACGACTCGCCTTGTTTATTGCAGAAGATATTAGACTCGCTTCGCACCTTGGCTAACGACGCTGTTCCTTGATAAAATTTGGCCTTAACAATATCGACATGGGATACTTTGACATGAATGATAAATTTCTTCGTATTTTTGTGTGATAAAAGTTTTAATATATTGCCAGAAAACTCTCCCTCGTGTTTAGAATATTTATAAAAGTACGATCACCGTCACACTTATTGCATACATCTTATTCCTTAGTTTGCGTGCGTCTTCTTCTTTGAGCAACAGTTGCAACTAAACCTCGCTAAGAACCAAAACTACAGTCTTAAGCTGAAGACAATACCCCAAATGGCGTGCACTTTTGGCACGGGATACTTAGTTTCAAGATTTTTTATTGTTTAGTGAAAGCCTCCTAGGCTAACAGTAAAAGTCAAAGAAAAAAGACTTTTCTATATAAGGCGAGCCTATAAAGGCTAGAAAATCCAATAGAATGGAAAGATCTTAAAACGATTTGAACAGGTGAAAAATACATAAGTTTTACGAAGACCTGAAGTAAATAAAAAAGTATGTTGTGATTGTTCACTTATTATCAAATATTAGGAAAAAGTAAGTGAGTAAGTCTTGATTGTAAACCAATGACAGATATAATACAAAATATAATATTTAATAAATAGTGCACAATTGGCTGCTTTATCTATATGAGCGATCTCCTTTAGGTAACTGTTATTTAATGGTATGTGGAAAATACCTTGGTAAATGTATAGGTAATTTGACATCAGAACACAAAAGCGCTTAAGAAAAGGCTGGTTCGTGAAGGTATTATACCTGTTTGTGAACAAATATACTAAAACAAATTGCGTCATACAGCTATAGCCGTACTAAAATAATGGCGCTGCATTAAATATTGCGCGGTATTTTTGTAAACGTATCTCACTATCAAAATAATGATTGTAATCGGTATGATAAAATCATTCCATTGCGTTAGTACCAAGGGTAAGTTATTACTACTAAGTATATTTGCCATTTCTATGGATACACTTGCAACACGAAAAACACTCTTACTACATACGTAATAAGGACGGAAGGACAAACTGTATCCCTCGACGTCACTGACCCATAATTTTTTACCCCGATAAAGCTACAAGACGGACGCGGTTCAAGCAATAAGACAACAGTAGTTAACCCATGCTAGGTCGCCTTGATATCCGACAAACATTAAAACAAGAAGACTACCGAATATACTATAACGGAGCAAAATTTTTAAACCTGCCACGTTTCGTTTTACGCAGTTCGAAATCAAATTAACAGGGTTTTAAATGAACACTTCTTTTAAAGACAAAGGGTTTCGTAAGATATCTTTATTATTATTATGCGTACGAAAATAAACAGCCTATAAAAGTACCACATCCAATACACTTAACACATGAGTAGTCGCTGTGTCCTCAGCGCGTGACGTCAAACGCAGCCTTGCGGGTAAGGGCAATCCACGCACTAAAATAGCTTAATTTACAGACACCGCATTGACTTGATTGTCCACTTTGGATCAATGGTTATTGTGAATTAGTTCTTCAACATTTGTCACGAGTTTACCAGAGAATAATATACATATATTTATTGTTGGCTTTGGGCTTACCGCACCTAAAAAAGACTGTTTACAACATTGATTTTGATTTTTAATATCGAACGTTGGAAATAATTAATAACATTTATTTGGACAACTAACCCCCTGCCATCTGATCCTAAACTAGACAGAGCCTGTACCATGACAACCAGACAACTGATACATTTACTTATATATTTCTAAATACATACATATTAGAGATAAATTACAAAATATATCTCATGTCATTTGTCTCACTCGAATCAACAATAACTGACTATTAAGCAGATCCGTATTTATAAGAAAGAGGTGTGTCAATAGTCATCATAGTCCTAATCATATGTTCCTGGATTCCGTACGAAAAGGACCAAACGGAGCTCTGTTACTCTTCGTTTCCTACCATCTTTCTCTGCGTCAGTATCATCTCTAAATCTAAAACAGAAATAAAATATGGATATGTGGCGTAGATTTTTCATGTAATTTGGAGGAACCATCTTATGGGCTATGTCTGGAGTTGTCCTATAGGCTTCTGATATGCCTTAACGGCTGTTTCTAATGACCAAGATCGCCAGCTTAACGCTTCACATATTAAACCACTTTACTGGTCACCCAGTTATAGGCTGACCGCATGCCACGTGCTTGCTTAACCTCGCTGATCACATATAAACCAGTAAAAGATTTTGATCGTTCCTACTATGTATACTTTACTTCATCGTATGGGCAGTGGTTACCCTAGTGTCACTGCCAGCTCCTTCATGGCTAATCGACTACAACCGGGACCGACAGGTTAACGTGCCCTCCGAAGCAAAGAGACGGTCTGGAAATAAACCGCTTTAGCGGTCAACAATCTCCCTGTTCACTTACGAACCGGCAACTGGCTGTGAGCGTCTCCCTACTATCGTAATATTATAAATTGAAAATGACTGTGGCTGTCTGTCACCTTTTCAAGACTAAGTGCAGTTGCACTGATCGTCATTCAACTTTGCTATACAGATACTTTAGCTGTGCTGGAAAGGTTTCTCAATTCAGTCTATAAAAATTTACTAAGTATTTGAATTATTTTCAAAATATTTTTATGTAGTTAAATTCCTATATTTTGATAATTATTCTGCTATTCTTGGAGATGACGATTGCAAAAAAACAGACATCATTTAAATCGGTGCAGTGATCCTTAAGTAATAAATGCTGAAATAAGCTGACTTTCTTTTATGCACATAGATCTACCCTGCGGATAGACATATGTAGGTAAACTGGATCCTGCAGAGCCGCGTGCGTGAGACTAGTACATCATAAATAGAGTTATTGATGAAGAAAGCTGTCAGTCGATACCAATTATATGTACAGCTATTCGGAATATTGCCACAATAGTTCAAGACTCCACGATTGGGATATAAATAAAGATAAGGGACACAAGCTGGTCCCATATTATACCGATGTCACACGATCATCATGGTTTTGTCCCACTAATATGCTAGTGGGTATGGTTTTCCCCCACTTAGTCTCGATGTGAACCATTGTACGTGCAATGTCATACTAATCAAAGATGTCAGCCGAAAGACATTGCTGGACAAGGAACTGCGCTACCCTCATCCAGCGGCTCCCCTTGCAAGAGGGTCGATCCCGTTTGTACATTGGCCTGTAGGTACAGACGCCAGCACATCCAGCTGCGCCAATCTGTCAAATTTCTTTTATAGATTTTACAACTTTATCACAAAAGCATATGGTTCACTTTCAATTGGGGAAATTTGACAGATTGGGGTAGCTTGATGTGCTGGCGTCTATACATGGGGCGTCTTCGAATTCGTCGTTGTCGCTTAAGAACCTTTCTGCCCCAATAGCCGCCAGTTCAACGGGCGATGTGTCGGTACTAATCAACATTGATTAATCTTTAAAATTCAGCCCCATCTTTAATCAGTTGACTTTTAAGGAATGCGACGTTGAACGTAAATTATGTAGGAGTGGGTCTATGACGTTATAAAATGCATAACTTCATTACGACATAATACTAATTTATAGCCATGTGAATAGTATGCTAATTTATATCGTACATTTAATTATCATGTAATATGATAATTATCATTTTTTTATTTATTTTTTATTTTCAAATTTATGTACACACTGATAGGATAAAGGAAAGAAAGAATAAAAAACAAGAAAAGACATTGCACAAAGGTACTACTTATTTCTAAAGAAATCTCTTCCAGTAGACCTGCAAGAGGAGATTTTGGAAGAGAGGAAGATATGAGTGTGTAGGATGATATACATACATACGAACAAAATACACATATACATAAATACATACATAATTTAAAATAATAAACTACATAAAATACATATATCTAAGGCAAAGAGGAAAGGTAGTGTTCTTTTAACCTTTTTTTAAATATGGAGATGGTATTACTATTACGTATGTTAGGCGGAAGAGAGTTCCACAGCCTAACCGCCTGAACAGTGAAGGATTTGGAGAAGAAATCAGTTTTATGGGATGGGAATTTCAAAATACTTTTTAGGTGTGACCTACATTGGGCGTTGGGAGAATGTTTATAGGAGAAACGGTCCTGTAGGTAAGAGGGATATGCGTGATTGTGTAGGATATTGAAAAGGAGACATAATATTCGAGTATTCCTGCGAAGGCGGATTGGGAGCCACTTGAGATTGTTGCGGAATTCTGAGACATGGTCGTACTTTCGGAGATTAAAAATGAAACGTATACATAAATTTTGCAAGCGCTCAAGTTTGTTTAATAGCTCTTCAGTAGCATCCAGATAGCAGGCATCAGCATAGTCCAGAATGGGCTGGATTAGAGTTTGAGCAAGAGTTATTTTGGTTTCAAAAGGCAAAAAGTACTGGAGGCACCTAAGTGAGTGAAAGGTAAAATAGACCTTTTTGCTGACTTCATTAATGTGAGCATTCCAGGATAAGTTCCGATCAATAATAACCCCGAGGTTCTTAGCCGTGTCCGAGTACGCAATATGCACATTGTCTAGTAGAACAGGAGGAAAAGAGCCTACATCAAAACCAGCACGCATTTGCCTACTGCCAATAATCATAGCCTGCGACTTGATGGGATTTAATTGAAGACCGAACGATCTAGCCCAGTGACTGATGGCACTCAGGTCTTGATTCATAGCAGCAATGGCGGTTCTAGCTTCATTTAATGTAAACTGGCGGTATAACTGCATGTCGTCTGCGTAGAGATGAAAATTAGAGGAAATAACTCGTGTAGCAAAGTTGATGAAGATGGAAAAAAGTAAAGGAGATAACACGCCACCCTGGGGTACGCCCGTGGTAAGATTGCACCAGTCTGAGTAAGAGTCTTTATAGCAAACACGCTGCGAGCGTCCCCGAAGATATGTATCGAACCAGGCCACAGACTCCGAGGAGAAATTAAGAGATTTAAGAATTTCGAGAAGAATATCGAAGTCCACGGAGTTAAAGGCACTGCTAAAATCAAGGAGCACCAAGACTGTGAGAGATTTATTCTCCATGGCCCAACGGATATCGTCAGTGACCTTTAGGAGCGCTGTCACGGTGCTGTGACCTGGTCGAAAGCCAGATTGAAAGGGATTTAGAAGATTATTCTGCAATAAGTAACTAGATAGCTGACGGTGAACTATATGTCCAGAACTTTTGAGAGGAAAGGGAGGATAGAAATCGGGCGAAATTGTGACAAAAGAGTAGGATTGGAAACTTTAGGCAACGGGATGATATGAGCTTTCTTCCAAGCACATGGGAAGCAACAGGAGTATAAAGAAAAGTTAAAAATATGAGTAAGGATAGGGATTAAAATAGGAATTATTGGAGTGACCATTCTGGAGCATAAATCATCGTTACCAACAGCAGAAGATGTTATTGATAAGAGGGATTTTTTGACGTCGTCCTCACTCACTGAAGTAAGTTTGAACGGCGAACATTGTGGTATCGACAAAGAGGACAGTTCAAGCAAAGTATTCGATTTAATACGAGGGTCAATTGTAATAGGGGGAAGTGAGAAATGGTTGTTAAGAGAACCCAGGTCAATACTATTAAAGTCTGTTGAAGGGGTTTTGCCGATGCCATTGGCTTTTAGGAATTTCCAAACTTTGGAGGAGTTGTGATTATTGAGAGAAGTGTGGAAGTGGTGACGTTTCGAATCACGACACAGACGACTACACCGATTACGCAAGATTTTGAAGCGGTTTAAGTTGGACTCTGTTGGCGTGCGCTTATACCTAAGTTTTGCCCTATCCCTACTAGCCATAACTTCTTTGATGGCCGGAGTAATCCAAGGAGCTGGAATGAGTTTCAGTTTAACTCTCCGTTTCGGTGCATGACGATCGTATAGTGAAGTTAATATACTGCTAAATTCTCGAACTTTATTATTGATAGATTCACAATTGATCACCGGCGTCCAGTCAATGTGTTCAGCATCACACCTTAATGCCTCCAGGTTCATGCCCTTGAAATTCCGAAGGATTGAATATTGTGATCTACGTTTGGGAGGCCGAATAGAGTAGGATAGAAAGATTAAGTCGTGGTAAGAGAAACAAGCAGTGAGCTGACCATGTGTTGAAACGAGATCAGGTTTGGAGACAATCATTAGATCAAGAAGAGATGGGTTACAATTGGGAAAATGATGTGTGGCAGAAAGAGGTAAGATATGAAGATTAACAGATGATAAGAGAGATCGGATAGCATTAGCACGGTGATCGTTTTTGATCAAACACGTATTGAAGTCACCCATTATGACTACGTGCTCGTAAGACGGACATAGGTCATGCAGTAACGTCTCTAGTGCGTCGAAATAATTAATTCGAAGACTCGGACTATAGAAGACTCCGAGAAGCATTTTTTTGTGATGGACTATAATTTCAATAAATAGATGCTCTGCTGATTCAGTGTAGGTAGATGGAGAGACATTTACAATTTTAAAGGAGATGTTGGCTCGTAAGTATAATGCCACGCCCCCACATCCCTTTCCAGTCCGATCGTTACGGACGAGCACAAATCCAGGCAATGAAAAGTGAGTAGAGAGAAGAGAAGGCTTAAGAAAAGATTCTGATATTAAGAGAGCATCAATATGGTTACTGCTAAAGGATGCCAGAAGGTCAGAATGTTGGCGTGGAATACTCTGAACATTAATGTGGGCGATGTTAAGGTTTTTAGAGTAATCAGAGAGGAGAATGGATAGCTGATCATGCAAAGTAAGGATTGTGGAAGAATCACTGTCCGCGCTAACAAAACTGTCATTAGAGGAAGAACATGAGAAAAAACTATCATCAATAATAGGGACATTATCGTCCATACTAAGATAAACTAAATAAAATAAATAATAATAATAAAAAGATGTGATAGCGAGAAATAATAAATGCTCTATATAATAATTATTACTAAAAAAAAAAATAGTCTTAATAAAACGCTAAACTCACCGACTCGCAAGTGGAAGAGATTTTTACAAAACGTGTTAAAGTTATAAAATAAGATTATCAATAACAAAGAAATCATATTAACATTGTAGTGGACAATTATTTTGGCCATTCTAAGATATAGCAATAATATTTATAATACATTATGTCCGGTACGCTACATAACATTTACGGAATGTAACTAAACGCAAGTTAGCAAGCTTAAACAAGACGCAGACGTCACAAGACAAGTGACAACTGACTATTGACAACTAACAACAAATGTCAACAGAACAAAATAATAAGAAAAATAATGGCTACAAATCTAAGTACCGGCGTTAGATTAAAATAAAAGTAAAAATGTGATGGGTAATACACAAAAGTTAAAAAATATAGCGTACCGTCAGTGCATAATGTGAAGAGTATGTATAATACGACCAATGATAGTTGCAACTACAAATTTAGAATGTTGAAAACAAATCTATGTGAGACATAATTAAAATCGACGACGGCTTCTTGTAGCCTTAGTTTCCTGCATTGTAGGCAGCCCGGCCGGAGCCACGGTGGACGGAGCAGGTGCAGAGCCCTCGGTGTCACCGGATACAGCGCTGATTGGGAACTTCGTGATTAGGGCTTTAAGTTCACTCATGGATTCGATTTTGTGTCGGGATTTGTCCGGAGTTATTATAACTATTTTCCCTGACGACGACCAACAATTACGAACTTGAAAATGCCTGCGTGCTGCTGTGAAAACACGATGCCTAACTTGTGTTAGGAACTCCGAGACAGTGTATCCAGTACCTTTCAATGTGGTTTTGCTGTCCCAGACCAACTGGCGGTGCTCAATATCACGGAAGCGAATTAGGACTGGACGTGTTTTGCTCTGAACGGAACCAAGACGGTGGCATGCCTCAAAAATGTTTGTATTGAGGTCGGGCAACTTCATTTGGCTGGTTAATATGTTGATGACCACATCAAACAACTTTTCATTTGGCTTCTCAGGGATACCATGTAGCAAGAGGATCTTACGACGCATGGCAGTCTCATGGCGATCCATACCAAGTGAAATAAGTTCAACTTGTGTTTTTAAGTGGCATAGTGACTCCAGTATAAGGGATTTGAATTCCATAAACTCACGTGAAAGTGCAGCTACATCTGTGTGAACCGGTGATGCCATGGCATTCTGTAGCTTGTATTCATGTTCCTTGATGCGTGAGTGAAATAGTTTTTCCAGACTTTCCAAACTTTTTTCTAATCTGTTGTCCATAGCTATTGCAGTGAAATTAACTTGGATTATGATGATTTTGATGGAGAGATGATACACAAAGCGAAATAGGTGGGTTTAGCAAGTACTTAATACATATGTACAGTTATTACACTATTGAATTTAATTTTAAATCAATTATTATAGCAGGAGCTGATAATTTCGTATGTGTATATATTGCCTACCCACACACGAAAAAAAAAATCATGTAATATGATAATTAAATGTACGATATAAATTATCCTTGATTGAGATTTAGTGTCTATCGCCAATTGTAGTAAGAGCTTTCCTTGTGAAAGAGGATAAATTATATCAATTGCAGTAATTTGTATATTGCTACAGGCATTAGCATATTATAGAAATCCGCAGGCGAACCAAACTCACCGACGTAGCCCGAAAAATTGCAAAGCAGAAGGTGCACTGGGCGCGGCACATAGCTCGTAAAACCGACGGCCATTGGTGCAGAAAGGTTGTCGAGTGGCGACCACGAACCGGAAGATTCAGCGTGGGTCCCTACAAGATGGAACGACAATCTTGTGCGGGCCGCTGGAAACCGCTGGACGCGAATAGCGCAAGACCACCAATTGTGGAGATATTTGGGGAGGCCTTTGTCCAGCAGTGACGTCTTTCGGTTGATACGGTGATGATGATAGGCATTAAATAATGCGGGTAATATCACAGAATAGAACTGCTCATTTTGATACTTCCATCTATTGACCTCCCACTAAACGAGACACATCTTATTAGAGAGATCTTATTATCTAATTTACATATTACCTTACCAGACCGTCCTGGTTAGAACTCGTTGTAACCGGCATCTAATTTGTCCTCACAAGTTTTATTACACATTAACTACCCCAGATACAGTGATTGGTAAACGCTTGCTTTTCACGCCGAAGGTCGTGCATTCGATTTGTGTGCAGGAATATGTACGTTTATCCTGAGTCTGGGTGTAATTACCTATATAAGTATGTTTTTTTTAAATAAAAGTAGTGTTTGTAGTATATCAGTTATCTGGCTTCCATAGCTCTGCTTAGTTTGGAATCAGATGGCCGTGTGTGAATTATAATCACACATATACTAAAAATACTACTTTATCTTTATCTTTATATATAAAATTCAATTGATGTTCATTAGTCTCGCTAAAACTCGAGAACGGCTGAACGGATTTATCTTATCTTGGTCTTGAAATGTTCGTGGAGGTCTACGGAAGGTTTAAAAGGTGACAAAAATTTGAATAATAGCCGTGAAAACCCTAAAAACAGCCCTTTTCTTTTACCCATATAAACTTTTTCTAAAACAAAAGTTTAGGTCTTTTATTTATCGATTGAGGCAGTACGAAGTCTGCCGAGTCAGCTAGTAGGTACCAAATATTATTACCCAGGATATTATTATAATACATAACAAAATGACAGGACAAAATTAATAATCCTATTACATGATCTACGTCAGGTTTCAGTGATGCATGTATTGTATAACTATGACAGTTTCCCGTACAAGTCATTAGATGAATACTGATGATGTGAGTAGGTCCCGGACAAGATAGACTCATGATCTAGTGAGGGTCGCTGGAAACTGCTGAGTGCGTGAACCACAAGACCGCCTATTGTGGAGTTCTTTGAGGGAGGCCTATGTCCAGCAGTGGACGTCTTTCGGCAGATATGATGGCTCACGTGAATAGTAAGTAATAATAATAATAATATCCTGGGACATTATTTACACACGGCCATCTGATTCCAAACTAACCAGAGGCTCTACCGGCTAAGTCGCCGAACATCGATTTCTTAAATGGCGTTCAAATAAATAAAGGTTCCAAATTACTTAATCAATCGTTAAATCGGCTTCCATGAGCGATTGTCAACGTTGAAGCCGATTCAATGATTGATTAAGTCATTTTTAACCTTTACTTATTTGAACGCCATTTTAGAAATCGATGTTCGGTGACTTAGCCCGTAGAGGCCCAGAGCTATGGAAACCAGATAACTGATATACTACATATATATACTACTTCTCTTTAGTTAATACATACTTGTATAGATAATTACACCGAGACACCAGGACAAATAGACATGTTCATGCACACAAATATCTGTCCTGGATGTTAGTCGAACCCACGACCTCCGGCGTCAAAAGCAAGCATTTGCCAACCACGCCAATAGGCCCGTCTAAAAGTAGAGAGTAAACGTGTTCTATCGACTGTACTGGTACTGCTGGTAAAAGCTATTTTCACTGCTGTAATTGTCTTCGTACATTGGTCACATTCATTTATGGGTAGCGTGTTCAACCCTCAAATAGATTTGTTTCTTCATTATTGCTTCAGCCGCAGAACATTGTCTTGGGTTGGATTCCGTTGTCGGGAGAAAAAGTGTTACTAAGGTTGTGACCGCGCTACTGCTGCGTGCAGCCGAGAATCAGGAATTTGGCGGTTTATCAAAGTAAGATAATATATCTAGGGACAATGTCACACAGATCATCCTAGCCCCAAACTAAGCAAAGCTTGTACTATGGGTACCAGGCGACGATATAAAAACTTATATACATAGATAAATACTTAAATACATAGAAAACATCCATGGCTCAGAAACAAATATTCGGCTGCGTACCCATTGGACCTTTTTAGGGTTCCGTAGCCAAATGGCAAAAAACGGAACCCTTATAGATTCGTCATGTCTGTCTGTATGTCCGTCCGTATGTCACAGCCATTTTTTTCCGAAACTATAAGAGATGTACTATTGAAACTTGGTAAGTAGATGTATTCTGTGAACCGCATTAAGATTTTAACACAAAAATAGAAAAATAATAATAATTTTGGGGGTTCCCCATACATAGAACTGAAACTCAATTTTTTTTTCTCATCGTACCCATACATGTGGGGTATCTATGGATAGGTCTTCAAAAATGATATTGAGGTTCCTAATATAATTTTTTTCTAAACTGAATTGTTTGCGCGAGAGACACTTGCAAAGTGGAAAAATGAGTGTCCCTCCCCTGTAACTTCTAAAATGAGAGAATCATAAAACTAAAAAAATATATGATGTACATTACCATGGAAACTAACAACGAAAATTGGTTTGAACGAGATCTAGCAAGTAGTTTTTTTTAATACGTCACATACCGCAATTTGCTTTCATTTAATCAACTGAAATACTTGCTGCTACGAAACCCTTTATGTGCGAGTCCAACTCGCACTTGGCCGGTTTTTTTATTGTACCCTTTGGACCTTCAAAATTAAAACTACTTACTAAAGATTAACCTGTTGGACCTCTTTTCTAATACCTTTTAGACCTTAAAAAATATATCCAAGTTTGAAGGTCGAAACGGTACAAAGAGCTCCAAAGGGTCATCTTTGTAGACGAGGTCCAAACTAGGAGGTCCTACGGGTACGTAGCCAAATATTCGTGCTCATCACACAAATATTTGCACTTACCGGGATTCAAACCCAGGACTACCAGCTTCGTAGGCAGTAGCACTACCAACTAGGCTACGGTGACCGTCAATAATACCGTAAATAATATCCTGGGACATTATTTACACACGGCCATCTGATCCCAAACTAAGCAGAGCTTGTACTATGGAAACCAGATAACTATTTTTTTCTTTTGTAAATACATACTTATATAGATAATTACACCCAGACTCAGGACAAACAGACGTGTTCATGCATACAAATATTTATCCTGGGTGGAAATCTAACCTGCGACCTCCGGCGCGGCGTGAAAAGAAAGCATTGGCCAACCACGCCAACAGTCGTCTAATATATATAAAAGTAAGTAAGATATAAAACTTATCGCAATTTTATTGGCCAAGGACTTACATTTAATGCATGCAATTTCATTTAAAACAATAGTTGAGAATGTATTAATTTTGTATAGATATCAATCTATCTATCTAATCAGTCAATATAGATATTAATATTTTATATCTATAATAAAAACAGCAAACACCCGTCATTATTGACTAAGACATTGTATACGATAAACACTGAATTTAAAAACAACTACAAACTATATTATACGGAATTCAAAAACAGCTATTGTAAGACATTCTCCGCTTTACATTACATTAGCATCATCATAATCATATCAGCCGACCTCCACAGCTGGACAAAGGCCTCCCCCAAGGATCTCCACAATCCGGTCCTGCAATCACAAAGCCGGTCCTGCGCTGCCCGCATCCAGCGGCTTTTCGCGACCCTTGCAAGATTGTCGGTCCACCTTTTAGGGGGCCTGCCCACGCTGCGTCTTCCAGTTCGTGGTCGCCACTCGAGAACCTTTCTGTCCCATGTGCCCCGCCACTGCCACTTCAATTTAGCAATTCTTTTGGCTATGTCGACTACTTTGGTTCACCTGCGGATTTCAACGTTTTTGCATTACATTATAAACATTTGATTTTGGTGCCAACAAGAATAGAGAACTAATTAAAGTATTAGCACCACTTTCTAATGTTATAATTGTAATATATAGATGAAACTATTATATACTTTTTAGGTGGTTTTAAAGTCGGTGTTTTGGTTTTTGAGAACAGATTTTCTTTTACGCTCTTTTGTGAAATTAATTGAGTACACATTTAAAACCAACAATTTCTTCATCAATCCTAAGATTTTAAAATGATCTTAATAAAAAATATATGGGACAACCTCAAAAGCATGTTTATTCTAATAAAAAGTCATAAAAATCTGTTTATAAACACCGGAGTAGTCAGTGTACATACACAGAAAGCTCATCGAACTGAATCCTCCGTTTAAAAGTCCATTATAAAATAATATCCTGTGACATTATTCACACACGGAACTTTAAAAAAAAGTGTATACGTGCCATTTGTCGTGCAGGCCCATTTGATTCATGTAGACCCTTATTTAAATATTGAACAGATTAACACTAATATCGATGTACATTTTTGAAATATCATTATTTGTCAGAAAAAATGCTGATCTTTTTAAAACTAAGAAGGAGGGTAGTGACAAATCGAGAGATCCTACTAAATTAGTCGTTTCGTACTGCAGAATAACTTGTAACAAAAAGAACGTGTATCATATGTGTATAAATTCATATAATAAACTAGCGGCCCGGTACGTGCTTCGCTACGCTTTTAAGTATTAGTACAAATTGTTTGTATATGGGAGAATATAAAGATGTTGATTTTACACTTCTTCAAGAGTTTTTTTAAATTTTCTCTACGTACAAACCTTCCCTAGACTTCCACGAATAATTCAAGACCAAAATTAGCCAAATCGGTAAAGGCTTTGTTCAGTTATTATAACATTACAACGAAAAGTGGCATTGATTTTTATATATATAGATTGCCAAGAGACATTAGAGAACTGCCTTTTAGGACATGGTTGGTAACAAATTGCTTTTATACAATAAATGAATATATGACATTTGTATCTAGGTAAATTAATTCATAAACTTGACATTGCTTATTTTATTATTTTTTAGATTTAAATTGTATTCATTATTGTTTTAATATTTGCATGCCTGTAATAGGTAGAATATGGCTTGTTCACAAAATTTTCGCCAATATATTATCATGTTATGTAACCTATATTCTAAGCGAATACATGATTTCTGAACTACTGTACTGAAATGTACTATGGAAACCAGATAACTGATATACTACATATACTACTTTTCAATTGTAAATACATACTTATATGTAACCTATATTCTAAGCGAATACATGATTTCTGAACTACTGTACTGAAATGTACTATGGAAACCAGATAACTGATATACTACATATACTACTTTTCAATTGTAAATACATACTTATATAGATAATCACACCCAGACTCAGGACAAACAGAAATGTTCATGCACACAAATATCCGTCCTGGGTAGGGATCGCACCCACGACCTGCGGCGGCTGCGGCGAGAAAAGCAAGCATCCATCAGCCACGCCAACCGGCGCCGTAAAAATTTGGATATTTTTTTAAGATAAATGACACTCGTATAAGACGTACTTGTTTACCAGAAGCACAAACGAGGAATTACAATTAGTATTTAGTCATGACGTTTGCAAATACATACAAGATTTTAAGCAAGCAAAAGGATTGAATGGAAAAACCCAAAACTATAGGGTCAGCTACCTACCATGTATGAATAATATACTTAATCAAAAAACTGGTATTTTTTTCGAATTATTTAATGTTTTATTTTACTTCGATTAGATGGCGCTGTGTGTTATGTCCCGGATGTTTATTATTATTATTCAACATTATTCATTTCATGTCTTGAACTTTATTTATACTTTTATAATTATAAAATAAAATAAATTATAAAAATCTAATATATAAATAAATACGTGGAAAATTGAGCTCCTCCTGCGGCGGGATTTATTATTATTATATTAACTATCACACATCTAATCTGTCTAGGTGAGAAACTATTCGTTTTTCAAACATACCTTTTGCTTTTTATGTTAATGCAACACAGAAATGATGCCATGTGTGTCGCAAGCGTCACAGACTACGGTAACCTATATACTTGTATTCTAATTCAGTTTTAAAATATAATAAGTAAATAAAATATAAACACTTTATACTAAATGAAAAGTGTTACATTGGTGAATCGCCATTATCGATAAATACCTAACTAAATGCATAGTACAGAAATCATTTCTGAAAGTAACATGTACTTAAAATTTTGTGAAATAAATATTTTACTTATCACACTTGACAAACGTTATCGTCAAGTCTAAACACAGAAGAAAACCTTATTTTCTTAATATTCAGTCAGCAAATTCGGGAGGACAAACAATAGCATTCCCAGGTTAAGTGTCCCAGCACCGAAGCAGCATCCCCGCGTTCCCGGGGCTTCCCCCATCAGGCACCGAAAAAAGGCCACGGCAGATTAGGTTTAGTCGGTGAAAGTCACTTTTTGCGGGTGGAATGCGTAGGCATTCCCCTGCTTTACCAAAAAAAGGGATTGTCTCCTAACCAGTTAGAGCATAGCCCAAAAGGGAGCTCCCTTCACCAAGCGCCCAAGAGAAGTCCAAGACAGGATAATTTTGGTAGGCGACATACTACTATGGTACTTACTACTACTAATTAGGTCCCGCAGACGATCTTTGCGGGTCGAATACGTAGGCATTCGGCTTACCATTACAAAAAAAGCCACTAAAATAATTAAAATTGCGTTCGCATGTTACAAAACACATCAATTTAGTTCAAATCTATACGATGATACGCAAGAGCAACCGCGCGAAGAACTTGTTTGCAAGAGGACTTGTCGGCCTAGATACTACTGATAAGGTTAAATTAAAAAAGATATCAGCAAGGGAACGACGGTAATTAGCGTTGTGTTATAACTATAACGTAATAAGTGAAAAGCCGAAAAACCGCTTTTGTAAACCTTATCCAGTCTATATATTAGTGTTTTTAGCTTGCAAGAATATTTCTCAGCTGCCCGGGAAAGTGAAGCGTCCTACTAACAAAACCAGAATACACGGCTATCACGCGAATGCGAGCCAATTTTGACACGTTCGGGTAATATTCAATCAATAATGATTATCTCTTTAGTAAAACATCAAAACTTTTTCCAATTGTTGATGTACCATATATTGCACTTTTTGTGGGATTATGAAAAGGGTTATTAAAGCGAAAAATTGTTTATGTACATACCCCATTGTACCTATTAACATTAAAATTGAATCTTACACAATAATCAATAAAGTCCGGCCTAAATTATTAGTGATTGCCTACCCCGGATTGGTAGATAGTGCAGATTCGAGACCCGCCGGACGATTAAATTTATGATTTCCCATTTTTGAGATTAGATTAACGCTTTGCATTGCGAATAATGCTTAAGATTCAAATTTAATATTAGTGATCAGTGTGATCACACAACACCAGGGATTTAAATATGTGAGCATCGAATGACAGCGCACGCTTATGAATGACGCACACACAACGTAAATCGGCGCTCACGAGCACGCGTAACACTGCATCGGCTCACGGACTATGACGCGCCTGTTAGCGTGGTTGCAAAATGCTTGCTTTGCACGCCGGAGGTCGTGGGTTCGATTCCCACCCATGACAGATATTTGTGTGCATGAACATGTCTGTTTGTCCTGAGTCTGGGTGTAATTATCTATATAAGAATGTATTTACAAAAAAAAGTAGTATATGTAGGATATCAGTTATTAGGTTTCTATAATACAAGCTCTGCTTAGTTTGGGATCAGATGACCGTGTGTAAATAAGGCCCCAGAATATTATTATCTTATAAAAATAAAACATTCTCTGACCAAATCAGAGACGTGCTCAAGAAAGGGCAGGTCAGAAAGACCCTAAACCGGCGAGCATGTATGAAGAATATAATGACAGTAATCGAGGCAAAAGACGTGTGCATAGATCGTGACAAATGGCAATCCGTTATCTCTGCCTACCCCTTTGGGAAACAGGCGTGAGTCTATGTATGTATGAAAATAAAACTATGGTAGTTAGAGATGGTTGTTACATTACTTCAGCGCTCACCATGGGGCAAGCGCCGATGTAATGTATCTAATGTAATCCAATCCCACGTGTCGCTTACGTCCATACGTAAGAGACACGTGGGATCGGATCAGCGCTCACGATCGTATATACGAGATGTATGGCAACCGTAACCATAAATGACATTGTCATTAGTTAGAATACGCAAAAAAGAATGTCAGCTGTTGGTTCACAAGTCATTTTTGTAAGAAAACTATAACTATTAAAAGTCTGTTCAAATAAGTAGTCCAAGTTCAAACATTATTTACATTTGCTACTAATTTACTTCTTAGATAGTAATCAACCGGCCAAGTGCGAAGTTTCGTATAACTGGTAAGTGCGTAAATAGTCGTCCATCACGAGAATGAAGTCTTGAAGATTTCTCCCGCTTTTTGTGATGTAGCTACAAGATTGCGGTTTTATAATATTTTCTCTTGTAGAGAAAAGGTCCACCACGCTGACCTTATGTGGATTGACAGACTTCATATGCTAACTCTTAGACATTCAGGTTGCCTCACGATGTTACTCTTCACCGTTTTAAGCACGTAATAACAAATTTCTTATACGCACATTAATTCGTAAAGTCAGCGAGGCACGCCTTGGGTTTGAACTCGAGACCCTGAGTCTGACTGACTATCTCGACTGAGAGCCGTCGTCAAAAATCTAAAAATATTTTTAACCACTGAAATATTCAAATTTAGTAGAAACTAGCTGTGCCCCGCGGTTTCACCCGCGTTAAATTTTATAAGTTAAAGATTTTCCCGCTTTTCTATTGAATTTTTTCCTGAATTTTCTTGCTATAAACCTCACGGAGACCTTTCCAACGAATGCAAAACCGTGGAAATCGGTTGGTGCGTTCTGGAGTTATAGCGTCAGGAAGGAAAACCCGACTTATTTTTATATAGTAGAAAATAACTGTTTTAAGCAGATACCAGAATGACAATCTACTATATAAAAATAAGTCGGGTTTTCCTTCCTGACGCTTTAACTCCAGAACGCACGAACCGATTTCCATGGTTTTGCATTCGTTGGAAAGGTCTCGGGCTCCGTGAGGTTTATAGCAAAGAAAATACTTAGTGTGTGTGTGTGTAAAAAATTATAACGTTTGAAATGTTTGTTTAATACCCGTGCGAAGCCGGGGCGTGCTGCTAGTTATTTTATAAATATTACCAGGAGACCGAATGATAATAATTTCAGTAAAATTAAATGATTATGAAATTTAAGAATTCCTTTTCTTTTTGAATGGAGTCATCCCATAATACGACATTAGTTTGCTGTGTGGTCACGGCGGCGAATATCAGAATATAATCACTCCATCTCATCCATGGGGGGCGTAAAAGTCGACCCGAGGGAATATATACCAGAGGATGGGCAATAGCGTCTCTCTATGTACTATGACCATCATACTACAATCGCCAACCAATGCCTTTGCCAATCGTGGCGATTATGGCATATCCCCCTAAGACTCTTAGGGGAGGCTTTTGTCCAGCTGTGGACTTTTTATAGCTTTTGTGAGTGAGTGTGAGAGTTTTATATAATCTGTTTTTTAGAAAAAATGGAGAGACTTTCGAAATTCTTCACGTATCAGCTTTACCTCGTGTATGGTAATATGTAAAATGCCGTAGCATAAAATAAAGGCAAGGTCATTTCTGTAAACATATTGTCTATGAAATTCTAATGTAGTCCATAAACAATGTGTTTTGTTATTGTAATGTGGTTGTTAAAGGTTAAGGACCTGCATTTGGCTTAGATTTTATCATGCACAATGTGTTTTTCACTATTCAAATGTAGTATGGATATACAATTCATTTAGTACATTCCTATACAATAAAAAACCATTAGCATATGTTTTTCAAGGTGTTTATAAGATAAAAACTGGTAAATGACGTATGTTCTTTTTTTTCGTGACGTCTAGTGTTTATTTTTAGTTTATGTATTAACAGATAATAAAAGCTAATTTATTTAAAAAAAGGCTAGAAAATAAAGCTACAATAGAAATGACCCGCGTCAGAATGCATTTTTCAAATCCCAAAGTCCTTTGAAGTTTGAACCATGACTCAGGGCGATTTCCGACGGGTAGGAGCATGAGAGCGACGTGTTAGGGATATTTTGTGCATCTTTTGATTAAGCAGAAAAAAAATATACAGAAATATATTTTGCATCACTCAGTGCCAAAATTTTCATCACACCGTATGTTAAAGAAGGTTAAAACGTATCTCCATCCCAATTTAATTTAATTTAATTCATTAATTAATTTGTATGAAACAAATTCGTCGCGTGACTGAGTAACAAACATCCAAACATACTTCAAATACATACATACCTAACCTAATATTAAAGGCTCATGGTCACCCAAAGACCAATGGACAGGCCTATGCTCAGAGATTCCCTGCGAACCGGAAGACGCAGCGTCTGCTGCCCCCTACAATCGGCCCGATGATCTTGTGCGGGTCGTTGGAAACCATCTCAATGCTACTAATCATCATCATCATATCATCCGAAAGACGTTTCAAATCCCAAAGCCCTTTGGGATTCGAACCATGACTCAGGGCGGTTTCTGACGGATAGGAGCAAAAGAGCAACGTGTTAGGGATTTTGTGTAATATTTAAAGAGAAAAAGTTCGAAACACGCACTGTGTAAACTCTAACAGATCTTATGATATATTGCCACTTGTTCATTTTAAAAAGGTTTGGAAAGCCACATTGGCTTATATGGCCAAACATAAACTAATAAACGGTAAATTTGCGGAATCGTATAGTATTCGTGTGGAATAGTAATAATGCGGGCAATTTAAACGGATACCTATTAGCGAACTACACCGGATATTTACAGTTATATTCTACTTTTAATTGCATATTTTACTTTTTAACAAAAAGGAATAATTTACAGATATACGCTACATTTCTGGAGTTATAGTTTCAAAACTAAAACGAAAGTTGAAAACTTCCATGTCTTGGAGAAAAATTAAAAAGAATAGTCGATTCTCACACAACTTAAAATTATTCAAGTTATATCACCAAAAAAAAATAGGTAGAGCTCATGAAAAACTACTCCAATTTTGATCATAATATAACCTTTAAACGCCTAATTAATGCCTTGAAATATGAATAAAAAAAATATTTTCTTCCGTTTCATAAACCGCAATATTATTCCGCTTCTTGTTGTATATACTCGTTGTACATTACTGACATAAACATCAATAGTAAATGTGAAATACCTAGAAGAAGAAAAACATATATTATTTCTGCACCAAATGAAGGCATTATAGATATACAAGTTATGTACGTTATGTTATTAAATGAAATAGGTAAGGAATTAGTGAAAGATACAGATTGTTTAAATATCTAGGTATCTACTTAGGTACAAGATGGCGTGGCGATTATGGCATACATACATATGTCTCTAAAATGATAGTGAGAACTCCATTGTCCAAAATCTTTTGGGGAGGCCTTTGTCCAGCTAGGCCACATGATGATCTGTCATTAATATTGATGTTACTTTAATCTATGATACTATGATATCGAATTGTAAAATTTCATGGTCTAAATCATTATCTACTAAGACCAACAGCTTCGTTTTCTAGACAATTTCGACGGCTCCGCTTGTATCACACATATGTATCTATAACTAGCAGTGCCCCGCCGATTTACCCGCGTTAAACTTTATAAATTATAGCCTATATGTTAATCCATGGTGTCAGCTAACTCCATACCAAATTTTATTAAAATCCCTCCAGCCGTTTAGACGTGAAAAAGTAATAAACATACACACTCACAAACTTTCGCCTTTATAATATTATTAGTGTGATTATTCTAAATATGTCGTAATCCTTAATACCGTATAATATGGTTGATAATAGCTTGTTAATCATATAACAAAAGAAATTAAACAGATTAGAAACCGTAACGCTCTTGTGTGGTTATCGCTAAAGACATTGTGCATAATAAATTAACTTTTCCCGCATTACAATGTTCTAGAAAGTATTTTGGCACCTAATTGTTTTAATTTTCTCTGAATAATTAAAACTTAAACTATATTATTCTCGAGTTCGGATTCTCGAGTGGCAACCACGAACCAGAAGAGGCAGCGTGGGCAGGCCCCCCATAAGATTAACCGATGTTCTTGTACGGGCCGCTGGAAACCGCTGGATGCGAATAGCGCAAGACCGGCAATCGTTGAAACCTTTGGGGGTGGCCTTTTTCCAGCAGTGGACGTCTTTCGCCTGATATGATGATGATGATGATAAAAGTAAATTAATATTACCACACTTATTACGTTGTTTGTCGAAATTGACAGAACATAAATTGGTACGCGAAAAATGTCACATCAAATAATGAGGAGCATGTACGAACCTAGTACGAACTACACGGTAATTATATTTAATAATATGGCATAGTCCTTTTACGCACCAATTCAACTCCCGTAAGCCAGAATCAACAGTGGCCCACAATGACACTGAGCAATGACGCTCAGGCACGTCCCGGGGCCTTTCCTGTTTTGGATCCCGCAAAGAATCTAACCAAAAGTCGGAAAAAAGTAGTTCCACTTCCTCCATTCGGTCTTACTTGGAAGACACAGCGATATAACGAGACTAAAGCCTCCTAAAACAAGAGAACTGAAACTAGAAAAGCCAGCTTCAAAAGCAGAAAATGTTTTGCGGTCCTATCAAATAAGCTTTTATACTTGATTCCTATAGTACAGACGTGTGTATGTGTGTGATGTGCTGGCACATCCAGCTACCCCAATCTGTCAATTTTGATTTTCAACTTTATCACAAAAGTATAAGGTTCTCACTATATTTTGGGGAAATTTACTTCGTTTAGGATTAGGTGGCCGCGTGTGAATTATGGCCTGGGCATTAAATTTATAGTAATAACATTTCATATCCACCCTCACTAACTGCTTCAAAAAGATTTTGTCAAGGTATATCCACTGCAACGGCGACGACTGAACAATATTACAAAATATAATTCAAATTTACAAAACACATTCCGTTCGCGTTGTTATTCAATACTCGACGAAACGATAAGAGAACGACGCAGTTGACAAAATAGGTTGTATGCACTTACGCGTGGAAGTTTGTTTACATTTTATTAAATAGCAACTGTAACTTCGGTTTAATGTTGTGAAGAATTAAACGTAAAATATATTTATAAAAACCAGTAAACAAGTATACGGCCCGCCTGATAATAAGTAATAAAAGTTTATTATGGGCATCCCTTAAGTATTGTCGAGGTTATCCGCACTCTTCCCAGTGAATTCTAGCAACCTTCCTCGAACACCAGACAGAATACAACATTAAGTTCATCATCACAATCTGCCAAGGATTTATATCATCCCCTGTCCCACTGTTACCAAGCTATGGGAATATCAGGACTGCCGGGAACTAGGGGCCGTATCATTAAAAAAAAAGGTTTTTATAAAATTTATTTTATTATACCAATGATATTTAGCTAGCTCGTATCAAGTTATTGTCAAGAGATTATGTTTAATTATCTAGTTTAAGTCTAATATTTTTACTACATATTGTCAATGGTTCTGTCTATATTAAGGTATTATTATTCTGTGCAGAATCTTATCTTGGTAGGATATTAACTGGTATGGACGCTGCGACGCTGCCGCCCGTATTAGTAGATATTCCCTCGAAATTATTGCTACGTTAAGTTATTATCTGTACGTATTATGTGCTGACAGATTACACTGCTGTTACGAAGACTGGGTATAGCAGGACTGCCAGGGTCTAAATGCCGTTTCTTTCTGTGCATCATCTTGGTCTTAACAATTAAATACCTTGGTAGGATATCGATAGGTATGGTCGTACTTACAGAATACATGCAAGCTATAAAACTTAAGTATTGCTGTGTGGAACTTTTTCAGTCAGGCCCCCTTTTGCGGGAGGTAACGCAATGCCCCACCGCCGCTCAGCCAGCTGACACGAGTTGAGATGTTAAAAATAAACACGTAATTAATAATCACTTGTATTAAACACTTTCCAGTGCAACATTTTACACTAGCACGTGAATCTTTACGAAATGTAAACGGGCCATGTGGCCATGACTTTGTTACTGAAAATATGTAAGCTATCTTTGCATATCTGAATATGTAAATGTACTTGAAATGAAGACCAAAACAACAGACTGTTATGGTTACTCTCCTAGGAGAAATATGCATAGTAAGGTAGAAATAATAATAATATCTAGGGACAATGTCACACAGATTATCCTAGCCCCAAACTAAGCAAAGCTTGTACTATGAGTACCAGGCGACGATATACATACTTATATAGATAGATAAATACTTAAATACATAGAAAACATCCATGACTCAGAAACAAATATTCGTTCTCATCACACAAATATTTGTACTTACCGGGATTCGAACCCAGGACCACCAGCTACGTAGGCAGGAGCACTACCATCTAGGCTACGGTGACCGTCGTGATGTAACATCACTTTAAGGCGCTGCGCAAACGGAGACACTTTTTCTTGCCGACACGGCTAACTATCACAAGGAACATAGTTGATGTGTCATGTAGCGGTGACCGGCACAGTCGCCTGTTGCTACTACTTGTCACTGATAATAACCGTAGTTGCTGTGTCCGGTGGCGGCAATCGGACACAGTCACCGGTCGCTTCTTCTGGCCACAATTCGTTGCTTACCCCGCTCGTGTCCCTGCGTCAGCCGCACTCGTGCGCCACCCGTTTACTGTGCGTAGCTTGTGTGTCGCACACAGGAGACGGACACCGAATGCAGCCTCTTCTTTTGCCCAGCTCAGCATAATTGTAAGGGAATTTGTTAATGTCGCTTGTGTCTTCAACTGACTACTTTTATTTGCCAGTTAGCGACACCGAACACTTATTGATCGTCTTGGGTATGTGTCAATTGAAAGCAATCAAACCCAAAACATATTTATATATGCGCAGGGAGTAGAGGAGTTCATACTATCTCTAAAGAAATCAAATATTCTTCAGTTGCTTGTATCTGACACAAAACACAAAATTGTCCACGTTTACAACCTGCCTAAAGGTAAAAATGATATGGAGATGTTGTTTTACTAATAAAAATCCAAGCGAAATTGAGAATCCAGTTATAAAAAATCACATGAAGTCATCACAATTTATCTCGTTGAAACGAATTACTGATGAAACTGATGTGAACATAGACGTACACACGGCTCCATGCTATAAAATAATTCAAAGAATGTGCATCGGTCATTGTGATTTGATATTCCTAAATATTCAGGTCAAGTTCAATTTCATATTGACGATCACCGTAGCCTAGTTGGTAGTGCTCCTGCCTACGAAGCTGGTGGTCCTGGGTTCGAATCCCGGTAAGTGCAAATATTTGTGTGATGAGCACGAATATTTGTTTCTGAGTCATGGATGTCTTCTATGTATTTAAGTATTTATCTATCTATATAAGTATGTATATCGTCGCCTGGTACCCATAGTACAAGCTTTGCTTAGTTTGGGGCTAGGATGATCTGTGTGATATTGTCCCTAGAAATTATGTATTATGTATATGGCTTTAGTCACCAAAAGAAATAGGAATTGTTTTTCCCATATTTAGCGATCAGTACAAAAATATACATTTTAATTTATACAATTATTTCATAGCATCATTTCAACAATTATGCAACCCATATGGTCTTGTTCACGAGACAGACAAAAAAAATTAAGTAGGTAATCAACACTACACGTGTAGTAGCGCATTCTTTACGACATCGCTAATACCTGCGGGCATTGTTTTTTTAAAACCAATATATCAATGTACACGGCTACATACCTAGCTATACATTTCCAATATAAGCTGACCTCTCATTGTATATAAATCCTATACAACGCGGGATCAGCTTATATTGGTATTGTATAGCGTGATATGTAGCCGTGTGTACATAACAATAACATACCTCCTGCAATACAAAAGTATACTAATAATAAATCTTTATTTCACTAAAATACACATAGTAGTTACATAACACAATTACGCAAAATGGTTGACGTTCTGCCCTTCTCGATAGGCTACTAATTAGCCTGAATTATTATTTTGTAATTTATCTAATGATTGGCCCGTTGGCGTGGTTGGCAAATGCTAGCTTCTCACGCCGGAGGTCGTGGGTTCGATTTCCACCCAGGACAGATATTTGTGTGTTTATACTGAATCTGGGTGTAATTAACGCACATCCTGAAAATAGTTTGATCAGAATCGTTTACTGAACCAATTTATATCATTTTTAATATAGGTAATTTGTTATTTCCAATTAATTCAACTAATGAAATTATTGTCATATTAACCCTATACAGTCAAAACAAATTGAAACGGACCGTAAGTCAAAGTCATAAGACTTTCAAATCGCAGAATTATTTGTATTCATACCAATTCCATAATTCACTACAAAATGAAGAAAAATAAACTTTATTCCATGAAACTAAGTTAGTGAATAACAATGCATATTTATGTTAAATAAAAAATTCAGTGTATGTAGGTATTATGTTTACAACATAATATTCTAATTAGGGTGTTTGAGGGCGTTCGTTAATTACGTAACATGTTGTATAAGTATGTATCTACAAAAGAAAAGTGGTAGGTATATGTGGTATATCAGTTATCTGGTTTCCATAGTACAGATGCCAGCACATCTAGCAACCCCAATCTGTCAAATTTATTTTATAGATTTTCAACTTTTATCACAAGACCATAAGGTTTACTTTCAATTAGGGAAATTTGTCAGATTGGCGTAGCTTGATGTCCTGGCGTCTCTACAAGCTTTACTTAGTTAGGGATCAGATTTAAATAATGTCTCAGGAATCTTTATTTCATTAAAATATACTGCTATTTACAGAATAATAAGAAATAACACATTACGCAAAATCGTTAACGTTCTGCTCTCTTAGATAGGCTACTAATTAGCCTGTATTAATATTTTGTAGATTTATCTAAGTTTTCAAGGTTATTTAAATTTTTTTATGGATAATTTGAAGAATTTATAGCGTATGAAGGCCTATATTTTGTAATGCGGTCATCGTTATGTTAAATTTTGTATATTTCCTTTAACCTCGAAAGTAAAGCGTAACGTTTCATAAAAAAAACCTCGTTCAAGTAATTTTTAAGTAAGAAGGTACTGACGTTTATTACTAAATTTTGTTGGTAAAGGTTATTAGTCAAAGTTTCTTCATAAGGGGAAAATAATTTTAGTTTACGTTTACAGAATTACTTATTACTTAGATACGTTTCAAGTACTTAGACGTTAAGCTTATCTATATAGAAATTAAATTGTTTTTACTAATATTATAAACACAAGTGTTTGTGAGGATGGATGGATGTTTCTTACTCTTAACGCAAAAACTACAGAATGGATTTTGATGAATTGTAATATAGCTAAGAAATCCAAAGAACACACAGGCTATAATTTATAAAGTTTATAGCGGATGAAACCGCGGGCACAGCTTGTTAATATACATAGGGTGACACAAATATCTGTCCTGGCCGGGAATCGAACCCACCTTCAGGATGAGACCTTTACCTAAAAACTCTTATCTCTTACAAAAAACGACCCTTCTTCGCATGGATAGCAGAGCATATATGCCTATACACCAGCCAAGCTTGCACTCCTTAATTTTTTTTCTAACACCTTCAACAATCATTGTCATATTTATTTCTTCTCTTTATACAAAACTTTAATAAATTGTATAATTACATTTTGTCCTTCGTCATCATCATGTCCATTGATCCGTAAATAATCTGCGAAGTAAGCACGCGGCCAGGCCATAGATGGATGACATACGATAAATTAAGGTAAAACACTGTTTAAAAACAAAACACCGACTTCAAAACCAACAAACGATAAGATATAACATCATTCGAGTTTGTTGCCGATAATTACGTAGAGAGTTCATCAAACAAGAAAATCTAAGAATTTTCCTTGAGTTCCGTTTGAATCTTCCATCAGATCCTTGGTTGATGACAGTGACCTGTAGGCCACCTCAAGAGTATACACTCTCGAAAAAATATATTAATAAAATCGGTCCACAATTAACGGATTAATGAACATACATAAATAAATTAAGAATATTTGACTGTACGTAGATAGATGGTCATATATACGCTGTAACGCTGTACAGAGTTATTTAAATAGAATAACAATTATAAAATTATCAAAATGTAAACTGGCACCGATATGGCTTCCTTGCAGTATACTTTTACTAGAAATAACTGTTCTGCACTTGTGAAAAAAAAACTAAGAAAAAAGAAAAAAAAACACAATTAAGAAAAAAAAGTGCACAACACCGCAACGGTCATGTGAGTGTATAAACTTTAACGGAAGGCGTACCCCTCTGCTGGCCATACGTGCCCCTTGGCCATATAAGTTATATAAAACTGTTACAGTCGAAACTCGGCCAGTTGGTGTCGTTTCCTGTCGCGAAGTAGTGCTCCGTAAAAATGGTGAATTACATATTGAATTCTTATTTTAGAACTAATTAGAAGGTGTTTTAGAAGTTTTGTTCAAAACTTTATTAAATTTTAACAGGCTTCCGCAGGATCCAAAGCTGAATGAACTACGGGCAAAAGTTTGTGGTCAAAGTTTGAATTTTATAGCATAAACTGCTATAAAAGCACTGTGATTTGCTCAGTAGATTTTACGCTGGAAAGTATTCAAACTCTTATGAACAACAGAATACGGGACATAAAAAGGTGCTTATAACACTAAATGTCGACGATGGACTGGTTGCAGCTGCGTCAGATGAAGCTATAGCAAAGAGTCTTATGAATAACCTACAAAGTCATCTTGAAATAACAAGTCAACCAGCTTCGCTTTATTTAGGACTGGAAACTAAGCGATCCAAAGATGGTTCTGTCTTCATTGGACAAGAGTCCTACACTAAGAAGATTTTGGAGCGATGTAACATGAACTACTGGAATCCAGTTTCCACTTCGATTGAAAAAGAATCGACTATCTTAACTTGCATGTCTAATATAATGTTGTTGTCAATCAACTCAACTTACTAACTATATGACTGCAAATATGTTCTGACAATTTACGAGCGATTTTTTAAGTCTACGTGTATAAAAACCTTTTAATTTTATTTTTGCCGCCAAATGCCTTAGTATCTTTTGGAACTTTTTTTTGTCGTAACTGTCACTTTATCAGTACAGACTTGATTTTAATTTCTTAAAATTATAATAGTTATCAACTATATTCAGTTCTTTAATTTTTTTCTGTCTGTTACAGAAGATCAATGTTTTACATTAATGCAAAACCTTTCGTGGAAGCTAAGATGATACTCATTTATCTCTTCTTAGCGAATGCCCATCACTAGAGAATATCTTAGATCTTGTGAGCCGAAACAATGCGTTACTACGCTCTATTTTATACATGTGCGCAAATTTATAGTTGGTGTGCGAGATTGTTATAGTGTGCGTTTACATGAATAAGATTTTGGTCTGCGCGCGTTTCGGCAGAAAATAATGTTTGCAAATTTCAAACCAGAACGTGTCCATTTCGATCAGATCACGTGTCCTGCCGCGGGTTTTACATTTTTTACTTTCGAGCATAAATGCTCGAAGTTTTTTACCCATCCCAAAATGTGCACAACGCCGCTAAAGAAGTTTTCACTTAAAAAAAATGTAATTCATAGGCGTGAGCTGTCAAACAGATAAAAAAACGAATGGACAAAATATAATAATGACGCGATTAGCACAGAATGTCTCTGAACACAAAGTTTGAGACAATTTGCGAAACTAACGCCATCTCTTACCTTAGTGAGTAAACTTACATCATTATTTTACTAAAACGCGTGCTATGGGCCCCTTAGCTTATATTTATTTTTGTAAACTATATCGATCGTTCGAGGCGTATTATCTTTCCGATTTATTTTTACATACATACATACATAGACTCACGCCTGATTCCCAGAGGGGTAGGCAGAGACAACGGATTTCCATCCGTTGTCTCTGCCGTTTGAAATCCGTTTAATTTTTAAATCTGGCTAAAAAGAATGATAGGGTTTTATAAGGTCAATATCACCCTGGAATTGGGAAGTTGTTGGTGTTCCATAGCCTTTTGCGTCGCTGAGCCTATCTTATCGTCGAAAGCGCCAACTTTTCTTTTAGCCGACTTCAAAAAGAAGGAGGTCTCTATGTTTGGTTTAAGTTCTTTATTCCTCAAAAGAGTACAATTCACTTACGTGAAAAACATATTTACAATATTTAACAAAAGCTTCTTAAATACTAGTCGGGCGGTTACTAAATTTAGTTTACAATACAATACAAAAAAATGAGTATTTAAACTAATAAAGCTCCTCTAGTAGTTCAATTAGAAATCCATGGTCAAACTTTAATAGAACCAGCATATTTATTGCAAGCATAGAGCGAGTAGATACGGCCGGAGCGTATAAAGCTCAAAGACGAAAAGTGTACTTATATATAGTGTATATACCTATATAAGTATGTATTTATACAAAATAGGTAGTAATAGTATCTAAGTATATGTCGTATATCACTTATCTGGTTTCCATAGTACATGCTCTGCTTAGTTTGGGATCAGATGGCCGTCTGGGAATAATTGCCATTTATGAATTACTAGCTGTGCGCTGCGGTTTTACTCGCTTTAATCTTCATAAATTATAGCCTATGTGTTATTCGGGTACATAAGCTATATTACAACAAAAATTTCATCAAAATTCGTCCGGTAGTTTTTGCGTGAAAGAGTAACAAACATACATACTCACAAACTTTCACCTTTATAATATTAGTGTGATTATTATTTAGTAGCTGTGCCCCGCGGTTTTACCCCCGTTAAACTTGATAAATTAAAGCCTGTGTTAATCCAGGGTGTCAGCTAACTCCATGCCAAATTTTATTAAAATCGGTCTAGTCGTTTAGACGTGAAAAGTAACAAACATACACACTCATACATTCACGCACTCACAAACTTTTGCCTTTATAATATTCTAGAGGAGGCCTCTGCCCAGCAGTGGACGTTTTTCGGCGGTCATGATGAAAATGTATACAGCCTATGCATCTGTTATAACGTAACAAGTTGAATAACAATTCTTAACGTGTTTCATACTCCCGCTATCATTATGCAAATATTATTCGTCGAAACAAAAGGTTGTGGAAAATTCTGTTTGTCTTAATTCTTTTCCGGAATGCTCTTGTTATTCGTTACAATTTCGGTTTTTTAAAGGTTTTTATTCACGTAGACTTTTAAAAAGCGCTTGTAAATAGTCAGAACATATTTGTAGTAATATAGTTAAGTAGGTATACATAATATTTCTAGTTACATGTTATAGATATTTAGGTACACGGATTGTTAAAACATTTCTCAAATTAATTTAAAATAGTAAAGATATTAGATAGCTTGTATTAAGTTATTGCCACGGAGAATATGTTTAGGTTTGATTATCGAAATGTATCTATATAAATACTATTAATTAATTTAATTTATTAATACTTTATTAACTAAAGTATTACCCCCCTTAGCTTAAAACACGTGATAACGAAGTAATAATGATATAAGAATAGACCCGCATACTATTTTTTTAAATTAATTAATGTAATGATTTTTCAAGCTTTACTTAGTTTGGCCTAGATGGCAATGTGTGATATAGTTATCCCAGATATTATAAACATAAAGCAGTCCCCATCAAACTGATCAAATTATTTTTTTTGGCTGCCCATGCCCATACATAAGATAAGATAACTCTTTATTGTACACGTGTAAGTGTACAATACATTTTATGATACATAAGATAAGATAACGCTTTATTGTACACCAAAACATACACAATACATTACAAAATTGTACATAATTGGCCTCATCACTAAATGTGATCTCTTCCAGGCAACCTAATGTCATTTATCCACTTTTTTGTATGGCTGTGTATGGACGAATTATGCGCCTTACGGTACGTTCACGATTTATTTGGAAATTTAAACAGCATAAACTACATAGGAAATTAAAAAATTAAAGACCAGTTTGTGTAAAATTTATTTTTTGGCTCGTTAGACAATACGTAGGTATCATTTGATCTATCGTATTTTGTATGGAAACTATTTTTTTTATAGAGGAATTTTGTAACGTACCTAATGTTGCACACGTGTTCAATTTCATTGGCAAATGAAGCTCCTAAATTTCCATCTGCTACTTATGTTAGAGCTTGTATATACAAATTATTACAAATAGAACATGATGATGATGTCCTCCCGGCCGATTTCGGCCACGGCGGCCATTCTCAATGGAAATTAGCCCATTGCGCAGAACATATTATAGTGCACAAGTGTGTGCGGAAACAGAGGGGCACTTTCTATTCCATAACTCTCATGATCCGATGGGACGACTAGCGACACGACTGGAAGCGACCGACGGCTTTACGTGCTCCCCGAGGCACGGGGCTGTAATACCACCAACTTCCAGACTTCGGGCTGATACTGAGAAATTTCTTCTTACGGAAAAATCACAAAATCACATTTTGGCCCGACCCGGGATTTGAACCCAGGACCTCATTTTCTGCAGTTGAACTACCGCTAGACCAACGAGGCAGTATATAGAACATAAAATGTCCAGAAATGTATTTTTTCCAATATCCATATGAATGTTTTCTATCTATGTTAATACCTACATAACGTCCTTTAACACTACCAAGGCACTTACACCCTGTATATATTTACAAGCTGTAACATCTAAATTGATCGTTTAACCGTTGTTTTCCACACAAAACCGTTAATTAAACAAAAGCTTATCAATTAACTCGTATATATTTTTTCTCTTATCAGGCTTCCCTGTTTGAATGACGTCATTGTTATCAGTTCCCATAAAGTGGAACATTCAATTACTCCTTATCACTAGTTTATCATCATGGGATATGACTGAAACAACGGTTACATAGTGTTTAATGAATACACTGATAAGGGTTGTAAATACAGACGTATTGTGTACCTAATAATTGTATAACAAGTCAAATGTACTTCAAACTGATTAAAATAGAATTGCTTTTCGAATATAAGTCGTGTCGTTTTGTACCGTAAAGGGTCTGAGAGTTTTTTGCTGGTAACATTCCATGTGTTTCTATGTTTTGCTTATTGTTGTATGGAAATGCGGAAGGACTTCGCTCAATATCAACTCTGGATTTACTATTTCAACCAGTTCAAACCTAAAATGAAATACGTACAATGCTAACACTCTAATTTGATTTTAAAATAGGATGAAGATTGTTCAAAATATTTTATGGAAATGCGACAGGACTTCGCTAAATATCAATTCCGGATCTACTTTCTTGACCAGTTCAAGCCTAATGTAGAATATTTACAATGGAATCATCCATTTTGGATTTTTTAAGGCGCGGTATGAAGCTAAGATTGAAAATAGCACGTTGATTGCTCAATGGTAAAGTGTTGTATGGAAAAGCGGCAGGACTCCGTTAAATATCTACTTTGGAGATCTTTTGGACCAGATCAAACAATTCTGAAATGTGGTGTACATCAATAATTAGTAGGAAACATATCCATCGATTAAAATTCACAAACATATATATTATGTAAGTTATTGATTAGTTATTTTATATATTTTTTACTTAGTTATTTTTGTAACAATATCTTGCGATTTTTATTCTTGCCTCACGGGCAGCCGCTCGCTCAGTCCGATCCTGTACGAGCGGTGACTGCGTGAGCGTTACGTCAAGATCCCCTGTAGTATTATACCGCTCACTACTTGTATCTGTTCCTTCTTTACAATCATCACACACGCTACCGTCACTATCGTGTTTAGCATTACCTCCTCCGACTTATTCTATAGGGGAAGAACCACGTTGGGTTGGATCTCAAATCGAGTCGCCTGAATTTGAGATAAGTGTGTATATGGGTGGGTTAAGGGGGTTCGTACAAAGTGATAAATAGCATTTTTTTCTGCCGGAGACGCGCCAATTTTTTTTAATGAATTTTTTTTAATCATAGGACTTCATACAAATGCACAAAACAGAACGCAATTTTGAACATTTCGTAGCGATTTCGATACCTACAGCATTGTAAAACAATGTAAAAACATTGCTTTCGTGTTTAGAAGTTATATCAATTTTTTATATAATTATCCGAAAAATACCCAAAACTGAATTGTTCATTGTCACTATCGTGATATTTTTGCAAAAATGCACTTTTATGAAATAATTTGGGTTAGGTTAGGTTAGATAGAACGGTAACCATTTGGCACGCTAGAAAAACATTAACCATGGATATCTCCATAACCATGGGGTTCCGCGGGTTGGGGATGGTACAGGAGGGTAGCAAGACTTGTTTGATATGACTGTGGATTTTTATTTTTGGGACCTGATCAATGCAATCTTACTTTAACCTAGCAGCACTTGAGAATGTACAGACGCCACCACATCAAGCTACCCATATCTGTCAAATGTCCCTAATTGAAAGTGAACCTTGTGCTTATGTGATAAAATTGAAAATCTTATAATAAATTTGACTGATTGGGGTAGCTGGATGTGCTGGCGTCAATACATATACGACGATGGCCACATCCATATGGATTTAACATCATTGTTTCGAAGGCGTGTTTCCTACTTTTTTAAATAATTTAATGTTGTATGAAAATGTCACTCCGCTCCAGGTTTACTATTTTAGGGCCTATGCACACCACGTTTTTTAAGTGCGCCATTGACGTGTATTTGTACAGATTTTTCGATACAGACGCGCGTTAGCATCGCGTTGGTATCGATTGAAACAAACACCTAACTGCTCTGTAGGATAAAAGCGCGCCGAATGGAGAAAGTGTCCTGGACAGAAAAGATCACTAATGAAGAAATATTAAAAAGAGTAAATGAAGAACGACAAATTTTAAAACACATAGAAACCAGAAGGGGTAAGATGATAGGACATCTAATCCGAAACGACAAGTTTAACACAAATATAATAGATGGGATAATAGACGCCAGAAGAAAGAGAGGAAGACCGAGAAGGAAGTTTACTGATCAACTTAAAGAAACATTACAAGTGAACAGTTATCAAGAAGTAAAAGAGATGGCTCCACAAGGGGATGAAATGGAGAATGCTACACAGATAAGTGCCAAGCACTTAAATTTTGGATGGATGGATGAATCCCGAGACAGAAAAGATTAATATACATAACTATTCATTTTACAGTTTGATTTTGTGAATCAATGATCTAACTGGCTACCTGTCTATCTGTTGAAAACATGTTAAAAAAATATACATTTAGCTAACGGATTCCCCGTTAGGTAGATGGATGTTCTTTTACGTTTCGTCAAGAGCTATAGTCCGACTAATATAATATCTAATTAATACTAATAGATGCAACTATAAAGAACATTTATTTTAAATCTGGTACAAACATATTAATTAGTTTCATCCGCGAACACATAGTTCATTCTCGTATGTAAAAAAGTAGTACTATTAAGTATTTTTCTCATCACTACCGTTACTTTACTAGTAACGAGTGCAGCAGTAACTGGCGTGCAAACATTCATGGCATCCATTAATGTAACGCATACATACTCAACCTGCGGCAAATATTCTAAAGTTTTACTATTTTGTCATATTTTCAACCCACATACTAAGTACAGACAGCACATCCAGGTACCCCAATCTGTCAAATTTCTTTTATTGATTTTCAACTTTATCACAAAAGTATAAGGTTCACTTTCAATTGGGGAAATTTGACATATTGGGGTAGCTTGATGTGCTGGCATCTGTACGCTGATGGTTAGCGGTGACCTTTCGATACACATTGCATCACGAACGCGTTTCCAACCCTTCTCCGATCTACACCAAGATAAATCTTATACAAAATAAAAAAAATCTCTAATAAAATGTATTAAAGAAATAGTTGAGAACATTTTTATTTAATAATTTTGTAATGTTTCAAATAAAACAACAAAATTAAGGTAGTATAAAATAAATAATAAATAATTTTTATTGACGTATACTCTAAAAAAGTGCTTGTAAATAGTCAGAACATGTTTGTAGTAATATAGTTAAGTGTACATAATTATTTTTAGTTACACATTGTAGATATTTAGGTAGATACACGGGTTACAGTACTTAATGATATTTAGCTAGCTTGTATTAAGTCATTGTCAAAGAGACGCTAATTTTAACCTTATTTTAATAAGAAATATTTTTCTCATTAAAATAAGGTTAAAATTATCGTAAGATATTGCACCTTAATTTTTTAGTTTTATAAAATAAAATAAATATCGAAGGTCTAATATGTCGAAAGTAGTCAGAGCTAATTTGGGAGTAATGGAGATTGGGGATGCAATCTGTACCTCACTCAAGGATAACCATCAGAGTAGATAACATGCATGTGAGTCGTATGCGTGTTTGTAAACTTGGAAATATAAAAAACGTAAAAAAATGCTAAAATTAAACTTAAAACTAATATAAAAGATAAGTATTGGAATCAGGCGTAACTATCACTACGTGCAACCCGTTATTATCAATAAATAGTAAAATATAAGCATTTAAGTTTACTAAATAATAATGCTAAATAATGTGGGTTGAATCAGAGCATATCGCCTACAAACTGCGTTAGCTGTTTGGTTATGATTACTTATGATATTACCGCTAGTATCCCCACGGTTTTACCCGCGTTACAATTTATAAATTATAGCATATGTGTCATTCGGATGTATAAGCTAAATTACTACACAAAGTTTCATCAAAATCAGTTGGGTAGTTTTTGCGTAGAAGTGTAACAAACATACATCCATCCATACTCACAAAGTTTCGCATTATAATATTAGTAGGATTATGCCACTGTAAATAATTTACCTGAAGTGTATGTTAGTTACTCATACAAGTACTCATAGTTGCTCATAGAACGAAAGAACAATGCCTCAATTACATCGAGTCGTAATTTTAAGAAACGTGGATATAGCCAATCATAACAAAGTTGCATATGCAGCCTAGTAAAAGGTTGAGTATCGCTAATGTATTGCGAATAAAAACTATACTACTATCATTGCGCAATTCAAACTCGTCCAGAATGTGTCTTTCTTTGAAACTTAAAATGAGGCTTGCTAAGGCAATGCCTTGGAAATAGTGTGGAATTTTTTCGTGCAGTTACTTTGAGTAACATACATTATATGTATAAGTGTAAGTTATTGGCGACCAGCACCTAGACAAGCGGTTACTATATAGATGGGTAACTGACACTGTGGAGTAGTACCTATCCTCAACTTAGACGCAACACCAAAAACAATACTATATGTCTACTATTAGTGTAAACCCTCAATTATTTTTTTAATCAAATCTTTGACAGATGTGTATTTAGGTATGTTTAATAATCCAGTTTAAACAGTGTTCCTAGGACAAGTATCTGTGACTTACCCAAATTATTTTATTTCCTGAAATATATTTCGCCATGTTCGTAAAACAGCAATATAACAAATATATTGAAATGAATGTCAGTTTATTATAATGAAGAATATATGATACTCCAAACTATAACCAGAGATTACTTAACAAACGTCCAACGTAATTAAGTATAATAATAGTAAAAATGCGTAAAAAAAAATAATATCCCTAAACAACAAATCAACTTAAAATTAACCTACTGACAGGTAAAAAACCGTAAAAATATTGTCTGAACCAAAAGCACAATGAAAAGGGTAATAAAAACTAAACATTTTTCTGGTAACTTCTATTCCCTAAAGAAACCAAAAATATCCCAATAAAGAATTTATTTCCCAATATTTGCAAGAAAAATCCAATCCACCAACCCTGACTTAGACCATTCTTCACTGTATATAAAAAAAAAACACATTGATTATGAAAGTGCATCTTCCGTAATAGCATCAGTTACATTGCGCGAGATTATCTTGCATATTGAGTGGAAGCAATGACCGATGATATTTCATGTATTACGAGTATTTAATTAGTGTTATGTCTTGTGTGGTGGTGTAACCAATGTATGACATAACAGCATGCGATTTGGTTGCAAACTGCAACCACGAAGTACCGTTGCACGTGAATGTTCACCGTATGAGTTCCTGCCTGTGTATATTTCCGATTGACTTCACGGTATAGAATCTACCATCTAAACATATAACAAAATCGTAGGAAAGTCAAAACTGTACATTGAATATTTTTTTAAAAGGATACTTCGGGCGTGATCTACAATCGACATCGAAGCCAAAAATATAGTTTTTAGAATTTTTGTCTGTGTGTCTGTTTGTCTGTATGTATGTCCGGGCTAAAGTCAAAAAGTACTGCATGCATTTACTTCAAATTTTGCATGAATATTACGTTTAGGTTGGGTCAACATATAGGCTACATATTTTCACGCTATCACATACGGGGGAGGAGCTGTGATAATTTATAAAGTTTAACACGGGTAAAACCACGGGGCACAGCTAGTCTACCATAAATGGTTTGAGGTGTAAGTTTGATTCCCGCTGGGTTATTCAATGTATATATTCCCAGTTTTTTGTTCACTTTAAATTATGTATTTAGTCCTAAGAAGTCCATATAAATTTTATATGGAGTTATTAGAGCTTATTTTGTAAACCGGCGACATATAGTTCGGTAAAATAATAACTATGATATATGCATATAAAAAAGACGCCAGTCAATCGTTTTCGGGTAAATGAAATTCGAACAAAAATAATTCGGAAAAGTGAACAGTTCCCTAGTGTTGTAAATGTTCTCATACCTATAAACAATCCGTGTACCTACATACCTATGTAACTAGAAAATAATTAAGTATACTTAATTATATTACTACAAACATGTTCTGACTATTTATAAGCGCTTTTTTAAAGTCTCCGTGAATAAAAACTTTTTTTTATTTTATTTTTATTTATTTTATGTTCATTCTAACATGATATATCTACCTACCACTCAGTTTGAAAATTGTAAGTAGTGTTTCTTTGATAACAGTAAAAACAGTTATATTCACTAGACTTTATCGAAGTTTTTGTAAAAGTCAAAACATGTTTGTAATAATTTATTTTAGGTGCATGTATACATATATTTGGTTTCTCAATTGCTAGTTATAAAATAGTAAAGCATATAAAAATAATCGCAGTTTCTTTTATCCGATCCATCAATTTCTAGTTCCATCCAGTTTTATAATTATGAATACTACGACGACTCACACTGTTCTTCACTGTTTGAAAAGATACACATATATTTGGTTTCTCAATTGCTAGTTATAAAATAGTAAAGCATTTAAAAATTATCGCAGTTTCTTTTATCCCATCCATCAATTTCTAGTTCCATCCAGTTTTATAGTTATGAATACTACGACGACTCACACTGTTCTTCACGGTTTGAAAAATACACACAGATACAAAGCAAACATAGAACTGGCAAACTATTAAAATTGCTTAAATATCCATAGCGCATAATCAAGTGCCAACTTGTCCTTTGAGTATTAAGCGGCAATACAGAATACATAGAACTAAAGACGCCTGTACATTTCATAAAAAATTACGGAAGGAAACGCAATGACCACTTTCGATCACGCTCTGCTATTCTGTTGTGAATAGTTGTGTCGTGATCTACGAGTATTGTACCTATTTTTACTTTCCAAAATATCTACAAATATTTTGTTCAGAATAGCAATCCTCGCTTAACATTTGTTCTCCTAATATTAAATCATCATCATCATATCAGCCGAAAGACGTCCACTGCTGGACAAAGGCCTCCACCAAGGATCTCCACAATAGCCGGTCCTGCGCTGCCCGCATCCAGCGGCTTCCCGCGACCCGCACAAGATCGTCGGTCCACCGTGTAGGAGGCCTGCCCACGCTGCGTCTTCCGGTTCGTGGTCGCCACTCGAGAACCTTTCTGCCCCATCGGCCGTTAGTTCTACGAGCTATGTGCCCTGCCCACTGCCACTTCAGTTTGGCAATTCTTTGGGCTATATCGGTTACTTTGGTTCGCCTGCGGATCTCAGCATTTCTGATTCGATCTCGCAGGGAAACTCCAAGCATAGCCCTTTCCATTGTTCTTTGGGTGATGTTGAGCCGCCTGATAAGGCCCATAGTGAGCGACCACGTCTCTGTTCCATAAGTCATCACTGGCAACACACACTGGTCGAAGACTTTCGACTTGAGACACTGCGGTATTTGGGACGAGAAGATATTACGTAGCTTCCCGAACGCTGCCCAGCCGAGTTGGATTCTACGATTGACCTCCTTTTCGAAGTTGGACCTACCTAGTTGGATGGTCTGTCCTAGGTAAATATAGTTCTCTACAACTTCGAGTGCAGAGTCTCCAACCTTAACTAGAGTGGGTGCAACATGGATGTTCGACATGATTTTTGTCTTATCCATGTTCATTTTCAGACCCACTTGTTGATAGACTCTACTGAGGCCATCGAGCATTGTACCGAGGTCGGCAAGGGTCTCAGCCAAATAATGTTAATGTAATGCTAAGAATGTCTGCTAAGAATCGTGGCCACTAACATAATTTTGTTGAACGATTATTTGTAAATGCTGAGATTCGGTCTTTAAGTATCACATACATTTTCCCTCTTCCTTTCTATTAGGTGAAGAATAGAAAAATCATCCAATGCGCGTGTTATTTCCTCCTTCAAAATTGTTGGCTTAGTATCGTTAAGATATCGTTATTTGACATCAAATATATAGATAATCGCTGGATGCGGATAGCGCAAGACCGGCAATTGTGGAGATCTTTGGGGGAGGCCTTTGTCCAGCTGTGGACGTCTTTCAGCTGATATGATGATGATGATGATGATATAGATAATCTTTCAAGTTGAGCACGCTCCGTAGTCAATTTTGAGTAAGTACACAAACATTATTAATACATGCATCAAACTACACACATTCCCAACTATTAAAAAAAAATAGGGTCACTATTCTGACACTATCACAACAGAATTTTCAATTTGAAGATATTATTTTGTACAAAACAAATAATGTTCAGTGAAGGTTTCACGGACGCCTACCTAAATCTTTTAAAGTTCAAACTGGTACTCTCCAGTTACCTTCCACAACGAACTTGCTCTATCACGCTCCAGCTAACACAATGTTTTATGTTACCAGCAAATATTTAAATCGATTGAGTTCATATCGACAACGACCACAATTTACAGCACAACCTATCTCAAAATCTTTAATTACAATAGGAAAGGACTATATTCAAATAATTATCCATCAAGATCCACGACTTTTTCCAGTCGCCCACTGCTGGACAAAGGCCTCCCCAAATTTCTCCACAATTGCCGGTCTTGCGCTACCCGCATCCTGCGGCTTCCAGTAACCCTCACAAGATCATCGGCCATCTTGTAGGGAGCCTGCCCAAGCTGCATCTTCCTGTTCGTGGTCGACACTCGAGAACTATACTGCCTTTCTTTATCTAGTGAATTGATACAACTTTAGAATGGCTATAAACATAAACTAACTTTCACGTAAAAAATGATTTCATTTTTTTTTTTATATAGAATAGCCAGCTAAACGAGCAAGCTAGTCACGTGATGGTAAGTGATAATCAACGCTGCGATCCATAGACGGTCGTATCACCAGAGCAAGTACGTTGCCGGCCTTAAAACTTGGTGCACATTTAGTGCCAAGTGTTCCCTACACAGTGAGAAGTGTGTACATCGGGACTTTAGCTTTGGCAGTGTTCGTCACGGGGACTCGGAAGTGCGGCACGTGTGGACTCTGCCAGAGTGCTAGTCGCCGAGACGTGTACGTGTGTGGTGTGAGTACGTGTGTGTTCCGTGATATTAATGGTGAACCAACAGTCACTGTCGACGCCGATAAAAGTACCTTATTTGTCTGTCTATGATTTAGTAACTCCCAAATGGGAACTGCAAAACCACAAACACACTTCTATCCTTGGGAAATAAATGATCACGTACCGAAAGGCGTTCACAATGGCGGTCTTATAATTGGCACGATCTAACAAATACTAATCGTGAATACAATACGTTACAATAAAATTTTAAATGTAGCCAGATATGAACTTCAATTCTTTTTTAAGACTAAGCCCGCCCTATTGATTTAAATCCCTGTATCGCGTGGGTCTTTACTTCCATAAATTGCAAGAACTTCCTGACACAGAATAAGAATTTACTGGTGCATGATGGTGCATGGCGCCGAGGTATAACTGAGGAGCTAGAGCACCTTAACCACTGTGCCACACGCGCGGCCAAACTGTTTAATTACCTGGACTTATCGCCTTCACAATTAATATCTGTAAGAACGCCATTTTGAACGCTTTCGGTCATTTGTAGCTTAAAGTTTATTTATTTTTTTCAATTTATGTACACACTAAAAGTAAAAGAAAGAAAGAATAAACAAGAGAAGACATTGTACAAAGGTAATACTTATTTCTAAAGAAATCTCTTCCAGTAGACCTGCAAGAGGAGATTTTGATGGGAGAGATGGGAATTTTAAAATACTTTTTAGGTGTGGCCTACATTGGGCGTTGGGAGAATGTTTAAAGGAAAACGCTCCTGTAGGTAAGAGGGATATGCGGTATTATTTAGGATATTGAAGAGGAGACATATTATTCGAGTATTCCTGCGAGGGCGGATTCGGAGCCACTTGAGATTGTTGCGGAATTCTGAGACATGGTCGTACTTTCGGAGATTAAAAATGAAACGTATACATAAATTTTGCAAACGCTCAAGTTTGTTTAATAGCTCTTTGGTAGCATCCAGATAGCAGGCATCAGCATAGTCCAGTTTTTAAACTGCAATTTCTAAACACGTCAAAATTCCACTCGGATTGAAATTCATTATTAAAAAATGGTTTATTGTGCAAAAAGAATAAAAGTGGCGGCGAGAACTAAAATCTCAATATTTTATTTGTAAAAAGACGTGTTCTATCATTTTGTTCGATGAATATGATATTTAAAATTGAACGGTGATAATAAAAACCTCCATGACTGAAGAAGATTGATGTATTTTTTGCATAATGGTATAAAAAATGGACTTGGTTATAATTTTAAATACGATTTTCAATTCTATATAAATAAATTTTGCTTCCTACATACAAATGACTGATTGACTGGTCTAGTGGTTACTGACCCTGGCTGCTAATAAAGAGGTCTTGGGTTCTACCCCCACCCAGGACAAGTGTTTGTGTGATAAACACGTTTATTAATTCTGTATCTAGACACTACTTATATATTTATAAATACATACATATTATAGATAAATGACGTCTATAACAGATATAAGGATAAAGAATTTAATTAAATTGATATGAATACTATATAAATAAATGAAATTAGAACTACTTACGGGTAACGTTCGTTTTCTAAAAAGCGATGCACCAGCCATTCACAATTTATCCATGGAATACTACGATAAAGGGTAAATTTTCAAATTTAAACATTTTTTTATTATTAGTTTCACTAATCTGGCCAAAGCACAATGTACAATTTAAATAGAATTACACAAATATAGCATAACTACATGGCCTTCTAGAAGTGAAAACAGCATTCATTACACAAAAAAAGAAAGTTTACAGATGGTTTAAACTCCAAATCTACGAGAAAATTCCAATTATATATCAGAAACTATAACATCTTAATAGTATTATTCACTGTTTCAACGATCGCCAATTGTTAAGGTGCATGCCATTGTTGATTTATTTACTTTTTAAAATGGATTAGCTCACGCAATTGATTATAATAACAATTATTCTCATCGTAATACTTTTTTATTTCCACATTTTCCACTGCACTACACAAATGTAAAACAGAGACTAAAATTACTTAAGAATCACTTTGCTTTTTATATCAAGAATCGCAAAATAAAAATCTTATTAATACCTTAATTTACGTCATTATCCTTACCTCAGGACGAATTGTCTGACGTTTGACATTATTAAAAATTACTATTTATATTTAAAAATACCGGTAAATTATAGTGTATGTGAGGTGGCCTGCGCTCTGATGGTTCCGTTCATCATCCATCTATCACCAAAAACCAAAAAATGTCGCACAAACTAGCAGAGGTGTGTGAGGCGTTTTTGATCATTAACAATAATCAGTGCTGGTTGGAAACATTGCTTTATTTGCGTAATATTTATCAACGAACCGTAACTCTCAAGCGATTGGCAATCGAAACAATAAGATGAAAACTTAAAGCCATAAAAAAATAAACTGGTTTAGCAATGCAAAAACGAAACATTTTATTATAATTCACCACTAACACTCAGAATAACATATACATTTTGATTTTGATTGTTGTAGAAACCTCTATCGGAAGATTAGCGCTGCAATAATATACTTATGTGTTGCCGTAACTAATGCTGAGATAGGGGCCTATCTCGACTCTCAACGAAATGTTTGTTTTATTTTTCTGTGTATGGTAACATTTTTTTTGTCAAAAATAACAGTAATTTTTTTTTCATTATCACAATTTCCACCGCCATTTATGTTTGTTCAGTCAAGTAATATTTTTTTCAATTTATTCTCAATTGCAAATTCACATTTGCAATTTAAAAAAAAATACCGCCGTGACAGACCTACAATATTGAATGAACCATAAAAGTCTTTTTTTATTTATTTTGGTACGGAACCCTAAAGAGGACACACCTCGTATCTAATAAAAGACCAGAACCAGCTCAGAGACGGTTATTGAAGTAGGTATTATTTCTTTGAATATTTAGGTATTAACATTTAGCTTTAGACCATTGGTTCCCAATTAGAGATTGGTAATTTGTGGCTAATAAGAATAGATATACCTAAACTACAAAAACTGAAGACTAAGGGTCAGCGCAGACCGAGAGGAGTGCAGCGGAGAGGATTTTATTAAGGCACTAGAATATCAAATTTAAAATTATTGAAATAAAGTGCATGTATGCTTGAACATTAAAATGCGCGAGACTGCGCGAGAATTTTGTCATAAATAAATTAAATTAAATTAAAAAAGGTTTTTATTCACCTAGACTTTAAAAAAGCGCTTGTAAATAGTCAGAACATGTTTGTAGTAATATAGTTGTATACATTATTATTTCTAGTAACATAGATATTTAGGTACAAATTGTATGAAAACATTTATAAAATTTATTTTATTATAGCAATGATATTTAGCTAGCTCGTATCAAGTTATTGTCAAGAGATTATGTTTAATTATCTAGTTTAAGTCTAATATTTTTACTACATATTGTCAGGTTCAAGCTTATATACACTTTATTCCTATAGCTCTAAAGTTGATTTTCTAGTGCCTTAATAAAATCCTCTCCGTTGCGCGCCTCTCTGTCTGCGCTGACCCTAAGCGCGGACGCCTGCTCACCCTGTGTATTCCGGTTCACGAACTGGCAAGGGTTGCTAGAAATCGCTCAATGTGGGTAGCGCTGTACTAGCCAACGTAGAGATACCTTTGTTCAGCAGCGGATGGCTTTTGGTTGACATGTTGATGGTGAAGTTTATGTAACAGGTGGAACGACTGTGAATTCGTTTCTTATATACTTAAAATACACTTAAGGTCACAGATACCACATTTTTGGCGAAATTTCATACGATTTAAATATAACATTTTTTTTTGTTATTAACGAATATAGGTATATATAAGTTCTTTGGAAACTCTTTGATTTTTATAGTCTGTTTATTTTTTATTTTTTTTGTTTTAATTACAACGCTCGTGGTAGGCCAATGAATTTACTATATTATGACGTACTTTATCACACTAAAATTATAAAGGCGAAATTTTGTGAGTAAGTGAGTGTGTATGTTTGTTACTTCTTCACGTTTAAACGGCTGGAGCAATTTTAATAAAATTTGGTATGGAACTAGCTGACACCCTGGATTATGGATTAGCACATAGGCTATAATTTATAAAGTTTAACGCGGGTAAAACCGCGGGGCACAGCTAGTAAATATATAATCTTTGGTTGTATCTTGCCCGTATAGGGAGTTGCACAAGGTCATTTAAATATTGTGTATAATATTGACTCAAAACCTAATTTTGGATAAAACCATACTATCACCGTAGCCTAGTTGGTAGTGCTCCTGCCTACGAAGCTGGTGGTCCTGGGTTCGAATCCCGGTAAATGCAAATATTTGTGTGATGAGCACGAATATTTTTTTCTGAGTCATGGATGTTTTCTATGTATTTAAGTATTTATCTATCTATATAAGTATGTATATCGTCGCCTGGTACCCATAGTACAAGCTTTGCTTAGTTTGGGGCTAGGATGATCTGAGGCATTGTCCTTAGATATTATTATTACTTTTCAGGAGCGAGCCTCCTAGTAGGCAAAGCACCGATATGCCACAGTAAAGAAAATAATATCCTGGAGTAGTGTAAAAACTTATACTAGTTTTATTCCTTTGCCAGCAACAATAGAGAAAGTAGTACATTTTAGACCATTTTCGTTACACGGTTTAGTTCAAATACTTAATACAAATATTAAAAACGCATCTATTGCGCAGTTTATAACACTTAAGTTACATAAAAATACATTCTTTCTTTCCCGAGTTGTTTTAAATGCAGTACTCATCATTATCATCATCATATCAGCCGAATGACGTCCACTGCTGGACAAAAGCCTCCCTCAAGGATGGCCGGACTGGTACTGCGCGGATCCAGTGGCTTCCCGTGCCTCTAGCAAGATCGTCGGTCCACCTTGTAGGGAGCCTGCCCACGCTGCGTATTCCGGTTTGTGGTCGCTACTCGAGAGCCTTTCCGTCCCAGCGGCCGTCGGTTCTACGAGCTATGTGCCCCGCCCACTGCCACTTCAGTTTGGCATTATGACATGTTGTCATAATGTATTACATCGAAGAGGGATGATCCAACTTTCAATTGGCTGATATTTTACAGTTACAAATTTTTCAAAAGATCTCTGAGATCCATGGTAGACAGAAGTTTGAGAACCGCGGTACTAGACCGATCATCAATGACGTCAAACGAGCCTTATATAACACGTTTATAGAACTGGATATATATTTTTAAAATTAAATACCAGACTTTAAATAACATAGGTACAAGTTAGTGATTATAGGTATTTAAAACGCTTCTCGCAAGCAAAATATTTTTAGGTGGAAATAAAAAAAACTTTTTCTTGTATAAACCTTTCCTTGTCTTGTATTAAAAATAAATTAATATTTACTTTTTTAGAGTCGTCTATTGTGGTCGTTACCCAGTTGAAGCTATAGCAGCAACGCAGCAAGCAACCAAACTTAGATGATAATAGATCATCCCGGGACATTATGCACACGCGGCCATCTGATCCCAAACTAAGCAGATGATGTACTGTAGAAACCAGATAACTGATGTATGATTCATGCATAAAAATATCTGTCCTGGGTGGGAATCGAACTCACCACCTGCAGCGTGCAAAGCAAGCATTTATGAACCACGACAATTCCTTTATTATGTTCCATTAATTTCATGTTATAACCTCCTTCTTTGTTAAGTTGGTTAATAAACGAAAGAATATGAGAAACAATTACCGGCTACATCGACGTCTTACATAAAACAAATGAGAATGAGAAAGGTAATAAGGCAGGTAATGATCAAGATAAATATGATAATGACCTCAACATATCACGTGCTATATTAGACGGAAATAACATAGTTTCACATATAACAATGCGGCAATCTGTGAGAAAGTTTTGTGATTCATTCCCATCATTTTTGAATCAGTTGTTATGGTAAAATTGACCCGTTTAACTTCGTGATTGGCAGTGACATAGTAATAGCATTAAAGAGCGACCTTCTTTATAAACACCAGGTCCGCTATAATATTGAATAACTAGGGGTATCTATGTATGATATTAAATTAAAATATCTTAATTACGGACAACATTGATCCGTTATTAATAATATCCAGGGACATTATTCGCGCACGACCACCTGATCCCAAACTAAGCATATCTGGAACTATGGAAACCAGATAATTGATATACTCCATATACTCATTTTCTTTTCTAAATACATATTTATATAGATAATTACACCCTGACTCAGGACAAACAGGCAATACATGTTCATGCACACAAATGTCTGCCCTGGGTGGGAATCGAACCCACGACCCTCGGCTTAAAAGGCAAGCATTTACCAACCACGCCAACCTGTCCGTCAATTGGTTTATTGGTTAAGTAACAAAGCTTATAAAAATCTAGTATTAGTATATAAATAAAATATAAAAAGTGTAATACGTCTGTTCCAAAATAAGAGAGATGAAGCTTTCTGAAGGAGTTTTCGGAATGCTGTTGGGACTATTTCTCACTCGTCTAAGGATAGATGCGAATTTTTTTGCGAAAGATAGCAAGAAAGCTATCCGTGCGTGGTTCTGCAAACATTCAAGAATCGCTACAAAAACTAGGTAGTCCCAATGGCATATGATAGATTTTGTTCTTTGAAATCCACGCCTAAGTTACAATTTTACAATAGAGATGCGCGAGATCAATAATTTATCACGGATATAACGCTGTCATGTTGGGACCACCGCATATCCGTAAAGTACCTTGAGAATGGTTACGAAGCATACATTGACTACAAGGAACATAAGTTTTCAATTGACATCAATAACAATGACATGAAAATGAACTAAAACAAAACCACGGAAGTAACTGACAATGTATATTGTGAATATTGCGACGAGAAACACGAAACAATCGTGCGTGAAACAGTTTGTGTACATTCAGCTACACACATCTGTCAAATTTCTTTTATAGATTTTCTACTTTATCGCATACGAATAAGGTTTAATTTCAAATGTGGAAGTTTGACAGATTGGGTTAGCTTGATATGCTGACGTCTGTAGTACATCATTATAAAGTGCCACTAATTGAAATGCACATATCCAATAAAATAGCTAAAAACAAAACGAAGATCAACATCCAAATGAAAGCCTTTTTAACCATGTCATGTCAACAGTTAAGATTTTTGTGAAATAAAATCATCATAAGTCGTGCAAATTAGTTGCACAACCTTTCTATATTGTTAATATTTTTTGTTTAATATGTTTGTTTATCGAATAATAATGTGACTTGCACATATTAAGCCTATCCAGTTGCTTTTAATAAATAAAAGTGTAATTTATAAGTGTCGTTTCTAATTCAATTTATCTCATCATCATTGCAATCGAAAGAAGTCCACTGCTGGACAAGCATTCTTGAGGGCGCCAAGAATCATATTGCGGGGATATGCCATATTCGCCACGTTTGGCAGTCGGGTTGGTGGTCGCAGTAAGATGGTCATTGTACACAGAAGGAAGCTGCTGCCCATCCGCTGGTAGATATATTCCCTTAAGTCGATTTCTACGCCCCCCACGGGATGAGATGACGTGATGATATTCTGATATTCGCCGCCGCCATGGCACAGCACATTTGTCACATATTTGGCACATTTTAATATTACTTCCACGTAATTCAATAAAAAATAAATGAACAAAACATAATAATAATATCTTTACGTTCATCGGCAATTTACGGTTCTTATGGCTGTGCTAGTTGTAAGTTGGTTTATGGTATATGATGCAATATGATGGAACTGGTGTGACTTGTCAAAAATAAGAATTAAAAAAAAACTTACGTCACCTATTTATGTTACACCTAGTATAAAGTCGAGTAATAATATTAATTAATATATCTTGTAATCTAAATAACAGAATTGCCACCCATTATCAAGTTAGGTAGGTACGTATACCAGAAGTATCTGGAGTCTTCCAACAACCCGTCACTTACCAAACGAGCCAAATGACTCAATTGGTTTAACAGCTAACGGATGGATTCATTCTCTCTTTATGTCTGCGTATTACATTACTCCCAACTTGGCTTGGGTTAAAATATACAAATTTATTTATGTATGACCGGCTCTGAAAACAAGTAAAAAACAAGTGATATTGGGAATTTTGCATGAAGGAATATATTCAGAGTTGGGAATACAAAGTGCACGTGTTTATGCGCACACACTTGCGCACTAAAATACTAGTATATCCCGCGCAAATGGCAAGTCTCTATTGAGATTGACGCCACACCATCTCACGCCATAGCCAAAATTCGACCAGAAGGAGAATTATTATATATATTACCTATAAAAATTAAGAAAACCAAAAATATTGTGAGATACGAAATATATTTTCGACGATGATTAATGCGTCCGCTATTCTTGTGTGGGAAGTTTGTCTTATTTTGTAAATTATGTTTTATATTATATTGTTATTCTTAATTTTTAGTTACTCTTTGTATAAAATAATACTACTTTTAAATATAATGCTAATTTATTTAAATTATTGTCAAAATGTTGTCAATAATTTAAATTTGAATGAATAAAAATTGTTAATAAAATTAAAATACTAGTAAAAAATCTAGCTTAATACCCGATACTTGTTCAATTTATGATAATTATATGTGCTTGTTTAATATTAGAGATGACCTTCATTTGTGTCTGACAGGTCGCAGGTTCGATTTCCAAACGAAACATCCTTCTTATATATAACTAGCTGTGCCCCGCGGTTTCACCCGCGTTAAATTTTATTAATTATCACAGCTCCTCCCCCGTAGGTAATAGCGTGATAATATGTATGCTGACCCGACCTCTTAGTAATATTCATGCAAAATTTGATGTAAATCCATGCACTACCTGTTGAGTTTAGCTCGGACATACATACAGACAAACAGACAAAAATTCTAAAAACTATATTTTTGGCTTCGATATCGAGTGTAGATCACGCCCCAAGTATCCTTTAAAAAAAATATTCTATGTACAGTTTTGACTTTCCTACGATTTTATTATATATCTTTGCCCTAACCTTCCCTAGCCATGCAGGTTTCGGTAAGATGGCGTTAAAAGAGTCTTCATTACGTAAACATTAAGTAAAAGTCGATTTATAAATTTAAGTCCTAACAAGTCGGTGCGATAGCGGAGCGGTTAATGAATATGATTATGTATACCCCGTTGGGTGTAGGGTTCGATTACCACCTGCATTTTTTCATTTATTTTGTGAACATAGGTATAGTAACAACCTGTATTACCTATGTTCACAAAATAAATGCATTCGAATTATGAAAAAGTGCATTTATACATAGCAACTTTGGAAAGAACTAATTTTAAAGAAGTTTAGAAGATTATAATTCTATTCAAATAATCTTTTTAACTAGAAATTGTAACAGAATTTATAAGGGACCATTCCGAAAACATTCCCTATCAATAAAACATTATAACATAGATAGAATATAATTTTTTACACACGGTTCACAATTAACGGAAAAATCGCTTACGTTCATACAAAAAGCATACAGTCAAATAATTAGAAGGCTTTCAATGCTTCAACAGACAATGGGCATGGGCCCAATCTATCTAGCAAAAAAAAGATTACAAACTATGTACTCTCACAGGAGGGCACCTCCTTTAGGGCTCAAAACTCGACTCTACGCGGTTACTGACGAGCTGATGGTTGATGCTCCTTTCGAAGTCGGTTAAAAACAAGCATTTGCTTTGGAGTGAAGTTAGTTGATGCACTCTTTTCAGTGCCACATAGAGCACTTTAATATGTTGGTAGGTTGTCGTGAAAACATCTATGACAATGATTCTTGCAGGTAATTAGAAGTCTAAGGCTGAGATCTATAGAGCGTACTTAGACTTTGCTCAAACTTTACTTACGCAAAACTTTGCTAAGTGTATGCTAAGCTTATACTTTGATTTGGTATTTATAGACTTTTCGACGTTAAGATTATGCTTAGCATAAACTAAGACAGACAAAGTCAAAACACCAATTGTAATTTAGTTACATGCATTAACTTCTATCTAAGTAAAGTCTGAACAAAGTCTAAGTACGCTCTATAGATCTGAGCCTAAGACTAATAATCTGGCACCTAGTCTAAGCATTTAGGTTACTGATAGCCTATGTGTTTCGAGGTCAGATGGTAGTCATTCGAGTTATACAGCTAGCCAGTCGCAACAGGTTAGCATTATACAAGGTGTAATAAAAATAGAAGATCGAGAATTTTAAGAAGCGCAACCAGTTAAGTAGAATTCGTTGCGGGCTCCAAGACAGTTAAAGCGATTCCCCGGGACATGCCTGAGCCTCAGCACTCAGTGTCAATTCATTGGTGCTACTGTTGATCCTGGCTTACAGAAGTTGCAATGGTGGGTAAGAGGGAGGGAGGGACTTCCCGAAAATAAAATAAAGCGCAACCAAACCATGAATTACACCTATTAAAAATGCTCAGCTGATCGACCTTTTTGTTTTGGAGGTTAATCTTATTTTGTGCAGATTGTAAAGGTTATTCAGTTTCATGTGCAAATTACGGTGATTAAGTTTTGTCCACTAATTGTATTACACCTTGTATATTATAATTCTGTTTTATAAATGTGATACTAACTACTGACTTGTTGGTCGAGTGGTTAGTGACCCTGACTGCTAAGCCAGAGGTCGTAGGTTCGATTCCCACCCGGGACAAATCTTTGTGTAATGAGCACGATTACTTGGACGTAATTTATTTTTATTATTTTAAAAGAAGTCAACTGCACTGTGGAAATTAATCCCTATGTCGCAGGGTACTTTACAAACATCTAATTGACGGACACAATGTGCATCCAGAACAACTATTTATGGGTCACACAAATAGTTTTCCTGCTCGGGAAGCGTCGAAGAAGTCTTAACCGCTGCGCCACACGTGTAGTTAATATTTTACCTATAATATGTTTGTATTTAGAAATATATAATAATAATATACTTTTATAATAATAATAATATTTATATATATATATATATATATATATATATATATATATATATATATATATATATATATATATATATATATAAACGTACTTATATATATTATATAAGTACGTTTATCAGTTCGATCCGATGGCAGTGTGTTAGCTATCCCAGGATATAAAAAATATGTAAATTATTACCTAATAAGTACTTGTTCATTTTACTTTGAAGTGTTTTAACATATTTTGATAGTTTCCTGTTCACTCTATTTTAACCCGAACTTGGTAATTTATTCGAGACTAGTCCAATACGATAAAATTGATTGATGTTAGTGTTTATGATGAGCTATGAGCCTTCCTTATATTGATATTACTCTCTCGTCGGACCGAAATTCGAAAATCGACCTTGAGACCTCTTATAACACCTATAGTAAGCGATCACGTCTTATAATAAAAATTTAAAATAATTTATTTATTAAACAAGACAAACATTACACCAATTATCATTACAAAAAACACCTCACACTAGGCGGGGCCTGTTTTGTGAGTTTTCCTTAATTATATCCATTTCAGAATATGTAGTGTGTGGTACCATGCTTAAGATAATAAAATTAACCTCTAAGTACATAAATTATTACAGCTATTTTAGGTAAAGAGACGTACTCAAGAAAAGGCAGGTCAGAAGTACCCTAAAGCGGCGAGCGTGTATGAGAATATAATGACAATGACAGTAAACGAGGCAAAAGACGTGTGCAAAGATTGTGACAGATGGAAATCCGTTGTCTCTGCCCCTCTGGGAAACAGGCGTGAGCCTATGTATGTATGTATGTATTTTAAGTAATTAACATTAATTTAACAATTTTCAGAAGTCTTCCGTGTGTTAATACGACCAGTGCATCAAAGTGGAATTATTTTTATTGCTTTAGTTCAGTATGAGATAGAAATATTATTTTATATAGTTTATTGAATTTCTTATACAGGTATGGTTTCATAAAGGACGTAAAACGTTGTGCAAAGGCGGTTTTCACATCTCTTACTAGAGACGCGGTCTCGCTTGCTTATTAAGGAAAGCGCATAAACTATAACCAATATTTAACATGTTATCACCTCGCAGACACAGTTTATAACGTGTCTTGTCTACATAATGAATAATAGACGCTCAGCTTTTAGATAACAATATTTATTGTCCTGTCAAATATCACACGACGCAAACTTTTCCGTGAATTCTTGAAAATCTTTCTAGACTCACGCAGACACGATATTCGATTAACAACAATCGACTAATTACACGCAAACTAAGAATTTCATGTAAATTAATTAGTCAGAGACAATAAAAAGTAAAAATCTCGATGACATGAAGCACTTAGTTTTAAGATTAAAACGTCGGATAACTTTCTTCATTGCAATATGCGTGATTATGTCGCACATGCAACCGAAAAGAAAGGAAGTATACGAACGGGGATAATACAGAGCCCCATCTACATCATCAGAAAGATCTCCACAATGCCAGTCTTGCGCTTCCCGCACCCAGTGCCTTCCAGCATCCCTCATAAGATTATCGGTTTACCTTGAGAGGGGGGCTGCTCTCGGTGAGCCTCCCCGTTCGTGGTCGTCGCTCCATAAACTTTCCGTTCCAGCAGCCAAGTTCTACGAGCTATGTAAGTCCCCTGCCCACTTTTAGCATGCCAATTCCACGGGCTATTTAAATTACCTACTTTGATTCGCAGGCGGAATTCGACTTTTCTGATTTGATCTCACATGGCTAGTATTTCATAGTTTTAAATTTATATAGGTATTGTGTTTATTTTAATTATATGTTTTTATTACCTTATAATAATTTTGATGAACAAGATGACAATAATGTTCTGTGAGTAGATTAGCTCACATACCAGCCAATCAACATGTAAAAAACAAGCAGACAAAAAATACTTTGCTTGCAAAAGAAAACAAAAAAAAGCAAGCCCGGAGTTTCTGTCTGGCTTTCTTCACCGGGTCGTCCTCCTAGGCAACTTGAAAAAGCCGCAGGGTAGGTTGAGCGGGTGAGGATCGCGTTGACTCCTTAACTCCTGATCTGTGATCCCGTGCTAGTAATCATAGATAAGGTAAAAAATTATTTCGGCATGAAGTCCGCCTATGTACAATCCTTTGTATTGAAACTTTAATAAATAAAAACATAGTCTCCCTAACAAGTAATATCCAAATGGTGGCTTTCAGATTTCCAATCCAGATGCAGACACGCTAGTAAATTTCTAGTCTAGTTCTATAGAAAACAGCAGGAACGCCTTACAAACACGTAATACGCCTGTACGTAATGCGTATGTCGCCAAACAAGTGATTAATGAAGAATAGAAAAGGGAATACTTTTATATTGTACTTTTCTTACATGCATATTAATGTGGGGCAATACTGCATCACATTAATATGCATGTATTGAAAACACATGCAATGTTTTAACGTAATACTCATTCATATTAACCTTGACCATTAAAAGAGCAATACAACACAACAAGCAAAGCTAGGACTCCAGAAACCTCGTGGCCTCTCCGGAACTGATACCGAATTTGGCCATTTCCAGATGTGAAAGGAAATTTCTAGCCTAGTTCTGTAGATACTAGGAGAAACACCATATACACGTAATACCAAGTCATTTACAAAAAAAGAAAAGAATAAAATTTTGGATCTTGATTACAAAAATACAGAAAATTTCGCCCCACTTGAAGATAACATTAATCCCATTCATACACCCTATTTACCACATTATAATATATATAACATGCCTCTCATCCATTCTACTTGTGGCATGGTCCTACTTTTTGAAAGCTACTAGTTCATATGCAAGAAGGAGAAAGCCTGGAGAATTCTCATACAGGACTCGAACCTATTCCAGACTTAAACTGAGCTTATATAAGCTCAGTTTTTGTTTCATAAACCTTTAAAACCCATGTGTATTATTCTATTATCACCTTTTATTCATACTTTTATCTTTATTTAAATATAAACTAACAAATATAAACATTTAAATATAACATAATAGGATCTTCAACCGGCAGCAGGAACAGGGTCCATGCTATCGGAGGTTACGGCTCTAGAGACAGAAACCTCCTGACAAAGCGATGTTTATTATTATTGTACTAGCTGTGCCCCGCGGTTTTACCCGCCTTAAGTTTTATTAATTATCACAGCTCCTCCCCCGTATGTGATAGCGTGATAATATGTAGCCTATATGTTGACCCGACCTCTTAGTAATATTCATGCAAAATTTGAAGTAAATCCATGCAGTACTTTTTGAGTTTAGCCCGGACATACATATAGACAAACAGAAAAAAAATCTAAAAATTATATTTTTGGCTTCGATATCCATTGTAGTACATGCCCCAAGTATCCTTTAAAAAAAATATTCAATGTACAGTTTCGACGTTCCTACGATTTGATTATACTCGTATGTATAGATTTTATTTACCCGCATCGGGGCAGGTCGCAGTCACTGATAAGTCTTCTAACCCTGCAGATCTCAGCCTAAAAGCGTAAAGTCGGAAGAATAGAGACGCTTATGTTCCGCACTTACTTATTCAAGTCACGCAACTTCGCGTATGACGAACTATCAAGCAATAATCGACTCGACGCTTCCGTACGTGTCAGATACCAACTAATAATTTAATTATAATTCGAAAGTTACCGTGGTGAATTATTGAGGTTTTTGCGTTATCCAACTACACAATGTAACAGTTTTTATATAGGTTGGACCTACAGTTTATTCTTAGGCGTGTTTTGTTATATTATATTGACGTTTGACGTCCGTAAAAATTGTAATGATTGCGTTTGGAGGCTGCTTATTGATTCAATAGACATCAAAATACAGAGAATCAGACGTTTTTTTAACACTTTTATAGTGCGGCTGCAGTAACAATGCTTTCATATTGTACGTCAAACTTGAGCAGATTGACGAAAAATGTTTGGAACTGATAGGTGTCATGGGAAATCATTCTTAAAATAACTCTAAAGGTTGTCTGGAAGAGATTGCTACAAAGCGATAAGACCGCCGATTGTACCTGTATTTGCTTATTTGTAAGTCATGTATTGTTTCTTTTGGTGCAATAAAGTGTACTCTATCTATCTATCTAAATCTAATCTGTACTTATGTGGAGATGCCCAATTACCCATTTTCTGCCATTCGACCTTATGGTGGTGCAGAGATGACATGGGACAGATCTAAGAACTACCAGAAGGTAATAAAAAGGAGGTTAATCTATATTTTAAAGTGGTTAACAGTAATAATATCTATTTTATTTATGCAGCTCCTAAAATGAAGTCATACTTAGTGTCAGTGGAATGATTCAATTTTTTTTTAAATTCAATTTTAATCCCTGTAGGGCGAAGGCGAGCTGTCGATAGACCAACGAGGCACTCATTACAAATATTCTGAAGGAAAAAAGAACATTTAGATATTTTCTAGCTTTATAACATGCGCCATAGATAGACATACTGACCGCCAGCTATTGATAGTTAACAGAATCTAAAACACAAACCAAAGTCAGCACTGTGACGAATTGTCCTCGAATGATTGTCAGTTCCAATTTGCCGTTAAGCGAATTCTTATTGTTAATAAGTAAAAGCATTCGTACAAAAGAAACGGGTTCTTAGCATCTTTTAATTCTACATAGAATCACCTGCTTCTATTCTAACCATTCATCGCAAATTCGATTCGACCGCTAGATAAAAATATTTGTTCACTTGTGTATGAACATACCAAATACATTAGTACACTTCCAAGAACACACAATCGATAGCAATTAAGCCATAATCCTAACTTTTGCGCACGATCTTGTCTGGTCATCAAGCACACATTTAATTTGCTGACGTGGCGTGCTGGACAAAGGCCTCCCCAAAAGAATGTACTCCTCAATGTGTCCATCATTTGGTAGAACAAGCCACGCTTGGCAGAGGGGTTGGCGATCGCATTATGATGGTTATAGTACATGGTGAGACGCTGCTGCCCGTTCTCTGGGAGATATTCGCATGGAACGACTTCTACGCCCCCCACGGGATGAGATGGGTGATGATATTCTCTGCCGTCCGCCATACAGCAAAAACTTTTACATTCAAGTTTAAGTTATTCTTATCGGCAGTTACCTTAGTGTCAGAATTGTTTAAACCACCTGGTAGCCTTCTGATAACAGCCGATGGACGTAGATGTGACGATTATAACACCACATTGATTTTATGTCACGTAAAGAGTTAGTCTAGGAGGGTTTCACTGCTTTCCGGACTAAAGAGACGAACGGGGGCTCAGACCATCTAATTATTGAGACTACAATCTGACAAAACTGCTCTAAAGGGCAGAAGTTGAAGTTTGAGCATTTCATAGACAGCGCCGTCATAGTCTGACCGCGTGCCTAGGTACAGAACCTCGCCAATCGATCGATCAGCGATCATGTATGCTGTAAGCTCCTCAGTCAGTCACATAAATAATGATGAATAATAAAAATGTATTTTTTTAATTCTAGAAATGCAGTAATTTATTAATTACATAAAACAAGTCAAGGTTATTACAAACTCTTGTGTCACTGCACCCAATTTAATATATCACCGGTCGAGAGTATAACGTCCATAAAATCTGACCGTCAGATGTATCTTTACATCGGTAACCGCCTTGGGCCGAAGTTTGAACCCCAAAAGAGGTGCCATCTGGCACAAGTTTCACTCCCCGGTGGCCTCTATGGCCCAGTGCCGCTACGGTAACTGTAAACGCATGTTAAAGAAAGAAACGGCTCTCAATGAACTCAACATCTATATGGAGTACCGTTCAAGATGGAGCACCGCTGAAGACTAATTAAATATCAAATCTTTTTTATTTTACTTGGATGACTTGATGACTGGTATCTGAGAGGAGTTGTTGAGTCGCTGTCGAATATTTACACTGATTGAGCATGCTTATCACAGTTATCACCCCCAAGAGTCTTACAGCCTCATGCTTTTTTGCTAACAAAGGCGTACCCTTACTAGAAACGAAAAATAAATTAAAAGATAACAGCATTCCTCACAACCACATTCGGAACGGATGGTTAATTAAAAAGTCAGCAAAAACTTTGCTATGAAGTGATGTGTTCATCGTTAAGTGGAAAAATGTCGGAAGACGGACACTGCCGATAAATGGAACTAACAATTATAGTAATTAATCAGTGAAATCACGCGTGAGATAATCTGACAGCTATCTTATAACGTCAGTGTGAATCAGTCAGTGCTCAGATTTATCGTTAGATGATATTTCTCCATAAACTCCAAATAAACTCAGAGATACTTTTATGGCAACCCAAAAGGTATCCAAACCGGGTACTATTACTGAGAGTTGACCGTCCGTTCTCCCGTCTATCTGGCATATCTGCAACATTTGAATCAGTATGTTAAATTTACCGTTGTAAAGGATCGCTACCTGCAAATTGATGGATATTCTGTTTTAATGTATACTTATGAATGAAGTAGTGTTATTTTTCATTGTATTGTTTCTTTTTCGAGTTTATTTAATCAGTATTAGCCTAAAATAAATATTTATCTACAAAATTCTGATAACCTAGATAGTAAACTACTGTATAGCGTGTAGCTTATTCAAATTTTCCCAAAGGTACGTGTTACTTTTGCCGCTACCGCCTTAAAAGAACGTCAATTATTTAAATTCAAAGGGGAATCCCCGTACATTAACTCATGGGAGTGAAGTTGATAAACATGGCAAATTTTAATACAATGCACAATACTATAGACATCTAACATAAACAACCGTGCACATCACACAAATATTTGCCCTGGATGGGGATCGAAGCCATGACCCCAGGCTTAATAGTAAGGGTCACTAGCCTCTAGACTAATAGGTCAGTCACTATCATATAGTCACAGTAACTATCAACTACTAAGACAACAATAGGTTAACGGTTTTTAGCATCGATACCTAAACTTGGTGCTAAGATTAATTTTCGCTGTTTCCGTGTGTAAACGTATCCAGTGACTCAGCATCGGACAATCCACCTATCACATAATGCGGTCAGGATACTGTGAGAGCGATCTCGCATCCTCCTAAGGAAGGAGAGAGAGTTTACTGTGGCGATGGTGGCTGGTTTCCATGCTTTTCGCTTCCGGATGGTGGCATGAATACCATCCACCCACGCTTCTGCAAACAACCCCAATGCATTGCAGAGGCGCGGCATGCGGCAATTCCATCAACATCCTAAATACATTATTATACCCAAATTCTTTGGGTTATACATATTTACCTTCTACCTCATCGCCTCATCATCGCCTCATCGCCATACCTTCGACCCGAGGGAATATCTACCAGAGGAAGGGCAGCAACTTCTTTCTGAGTACTTTGACCACCATACTGCGATCGTCAACCCGTCTGCCAAGTGTGGCGATTGTGACATATCCCACCAAGATGATTCTGTTGGGAGACTTTTGTCCAGCAGTAGACTTTGTATGATGACATATGACACATAGCTTCTTCATATATCTAACCCACAGATTGCACGTGTAGAATGACCGCACAGTAGGCCGTAACTTAAAGTTGATTAATTGTTCTGGTTATTCACATTGTAATGTTTTAAAGGTAGGTAGATTTACATTCCATTGAAACATTTAGAATGAGTTCTATTTTGAGATGCAAATGAATACAAGTTATTTTTTGTGTGACGTTTGGTATTCCTTTTGAAAACCGGCTCCTATCAATCGTCTCGTGCGCAATACATTGATTTCCTTTTTGGATCTACACCACTGTACGTAGACACTACCAGTATGTGAATTAAGGACCCAGTTCTTGAAATAGTAACTTTATAGAGACAAGTAATATAGAAGATATTGACGGGCCGGTCGGCGTGGTTGGTAAATACTTGCCTTTTTTTAATGACAACGCCCGCATTAGGGAAATTAATCCCTGTGTCGCGGGGTACTTTACAAACATATAATAGACGGACACAAATTACATCCAGACTCAGGGCAACTATTTATGGGGTGGGACTCGAAGCGACACAAAGGCACGTGACACGAAGCGGCGAGGCGACTGTCTTAGCCCCTGCGCCACACGTGCCTTTCACGCGGCAGGTCGGGGGTTCGATTCCCACCCAGGACAGATATTTGTTTGCATGAACATGCCTGTTTATCCTGAGTCTGGGTGTAATTATCTATATAAGTATGTATTTACAAAAGAAAAGTAGCATATGTACAAGGTGTAGCATACATATTGTAGGGCACTTAAGAAACACTATCTATCCTTGAAAATAAATAATTTTAAGAAAATCAGGTTGTGATATATGTTCGTCAAATATTTTTTGGCTCGTCATACAAATGCGTCATTTGATTGGAATTCTTGTATTCTTCTTTTGGTTATTTTGCATGTGTTACACGTTGTTCAGTTATAAAGGCACATTGAAGTTTCGTCCACTATAGGTACAGACGCCAGCACATCCAGCTACCCCTATCTCTCAAATTTCTTTTATAGATTTGCAACTTTATCACGTTAGCATAAGATTCACTTTCAACTGGAGAAATTTGAAAGATTGGGGTAGCTTGATGTGCTGGCGTCTGTACCATGGCCACCAGACAACTGATAAACATACTTATATATATGGAAATACATATAAATTACAGTTTAATTACCAATCCTATTGTAAACGGTTTACGCAAAAAAATATTATTGTCTTTGTATAGAATAAACTTAAAAGACCAATTCTTGTCTATAAGACAATAAGGCAACATTACTAAAAAAGGCAGATAGATACTTCACTGTGAAAGTTGTATAGATTTATATATTATATAAGAAAAACTGATTGGCTGACCAATGAAAATATTATGGCCCGTGAGAAAATATAGAACAATGCAATGACGCCATTCTCCACGTAGATAAGAGCACAGCAGATGATGTATTGCTATAATTTCTCGATAGAGTAGGTACATCATATCGTGTTACTATAATAGTTAGCCATGTGAGCGGAGTTTAATGTCCTAGACGAAGAACAAGTCCAAATAGATTCTCTTGTAACAATATACACAATGCTTTATATCAACGCGATGTAGCGGGTAAGGGTTCCGTAACATCAAGAGACTATGAGTATATATAGTACTAGCTGGTGCCCGCGACTTTGTCCGCGACAATTTTGAATGATGACCAATGTAACTACTTACTTCTAGCTTAATCTAAAAAATATAACTTTCAAAACAAATAAGCAATATAAATTGAATAAAACCTAACCTATAAATAACCTTACTAAGAAATAAATGAAAGACTACTTTGCTACTGTTATTTACAAAAAGGACCCGATATCATCCATCAAAAATCAAAGAATACACATCAATTGTCTTTAAGTAAGTTAAATAAAGTAAAATAATAATTAACGATGCATTAATCACAAAGGTAACTCCCATTAGATTAGGTTGCGACATTTTGTGAACGAAACCATAGCAATAACAAAAATATAAACTTGTAAAGCGGTAAAATTAAGATGTGTGCATATATTTTGGGTGAGATTTAGGCGATCATCTATTGATTCAGTTTTGGACTACTTTTTATTTCAAGAATTTATTTATTTTAACCGATATGCCAATTAAGTTTCGCGATCTGAAACGACATTAACGCCATCTAGTTACAAAATTGTGAGCTTGTAAATCAGTAAAATTAAGATGATGTTTTTTGGGTGCGATCATCTCGACACCAACAATTTATACTACGCTAACTCAACTTTTAGATAAATTCGTCATTTATCCCAATTTGATTAAAATGTCGTTTATTTAATTTGTTATAAAATTTACCAAAAAAAGAAGTTACAAATCTTATAAAACGCTAAATTTTTACTTAGACGACAACGACCACGACATTTTAAGCTACTTGGCATAAGAAACTAATTTTTTTAAATTTGAGTTTGCTTAAATTGTTGGTGGCGATTTATTGTATCAGTTTTGGATTACCTTTTTTAACAACAAATTATTCCCTGTATTGCTTTATTTTAAACTGAAAGACCAAATACCAATGTACATGCGTTTAACTAAAAAAATACAGACTTTCATTACATCGCCTATTCTAGTCGTCCTTAGGGGTGGAATTTCCAAAAATCCTGAAATATATATTTATAATTTTTAAATGAAAGGCCATAGGTATACCAATTTTCATGGGTTTAACTTCAAAAAAGTCGCATTTTTCATACAAACTTACATGCCCTATTTTATACCCTAAGGGGTGGTATTCCCAAAAATCCTGAAATATATATTTTTAATTTTTAACTGAAATGCCAAATACCAATTTTCATGCGTTTAATTTAAAAATTGACACATTTTCCATACAAACTTACATCCCCTATTTTTCGCCCTTGGGGGTAGAATTTCCAAAAACCCTGAAATACGTGATTTTTTATTTTTAACTGGAAGGCCAAATACCAATTTTTATGCCTTAAACTTCAAAAACGGCAAAGTTTCATACTAACTTAGCGCCCCTGTTTTACCCCCTTAGGGGTTGAATTTCGAAAAATCCTTCCTTATTCCTTGTCTACATTATAAAGCAAACATTTGTGCAAAATTTCAGCTTTCTAGGTCCAAGGGTTTGGGCTGGGCGTTGATGAGTCAGTCAGTCAGTCAGGACTTGTCTTTTTATTTATATAGATAATTCATAATTCATTTAATCATTGTCGAACATAGGTACATACATTTTTTAACAATACATTTCCAGATGTGAGTGAATGTGTTTTCCCATTATGTTCTACCATTATTATAAGTATAATATATAATATACTAGGGGCGCACCATGGTTTTACTCGCGTTAAACTTTCTAAATATAGCGTTATTCGGATATATAAGCTATATTAGTTCAAAGTTTCATAAAAATCCGTTCGGTAGATTTTGCATGAGCTGGCAACTGTTTTAACAACCAAATTAAATTGTTTAATTTTGTTATTTTTGTTGATAAAACCAAGACAGTGAGAGGGGTACTCAGCCTATACTTTTGTAAAATAAATTGTGTAAACGTGTTTAATTATTATAACTTAACTTTATTTGATCACACTATTGTTACAGATGCAACTATCTATTCGTGAAGACCTTATATTGGCTCTCAGGAACTATAATAATTGCATATGATTGTTACTTTTTGCTGTTGGTCTACCTAAATAAATAAATAAAATAAATAAATATCGTCGGTGTTATTGTAAAATTGTAAAAGTCTACTTACCACGATTTAAAAGATACAGCCATTAGATTGAGCAAAAACAATAGTTTATATAAGGGGAGCCCCTTTTATTATTCAATAATTTTATTTGTTGATATATGTACTTATGTCCTCCTCGTTGAATTTCGGCCACGGCCTGTCTCAGTGGACACCAGCCAACTTCGCTGGACATATTATAGTGCACAAGTGTGTGCGCAAACACACCCTTTCTATTCTATCACTCTCAAGATGCGATGAGATGACAAGCGACACGACCGGAAGAGGTCAGTCCAGGACCGACGGTTTTACGATTTCTCTGAGACAGGGGGGTGTGATAACGGCAACTCCCAGACTTCTGGTCGATACTGAAATATTTCAACTGTCTAGTTACGTATTGACGTTTCATGAGATACAACCCACTGACAAATAAACGGACAGTGGAGGCTTGGTAATAATATGGTACCGCCAGCACCTTTGGGTATTCTGTACCCAAAAATTATAAAGTCGACTCTAAAAACTGCCTGGAATAAATAAAGCTCGAAAACTTTAAAGTTGCTTAACAATTTATGTTTTTTATAATTTATTTTTATGTTGAGGAAAAACTACATTGTCTTAGAATTATAAAAAATAATATACATTTTATGTGTTATGCGCACTGTTTTTCCCAGTACCCGCTTTTAGTGTTGCCACGTCAAGTTTTTAGAATAGATTAACGTTTTTTTGCAAATGCCCATATTTGGTTATTATGTTAGTAACAATATTACCTTATTACTACGTTAGTAGTGTTAGTCTCTAACAATTATTTGTCCTAGCATATTCCATTGACTGCCCTTACCCAGTGTTTTTGGATAGGGCAGACAAACCTAGAAGCAATGACTTTCAGAATGATGTTGCTGGCAATCCGTAGACGCAGCAGCAGTGAAGCTGTTTTTTTTCGGATTAGTGCCTTAATATCGTCCGTACGTGCAGTAGCAAACGTTCCGGATGTACGGTGTCCGGATCACGCTACCCAAATCTGTCAAATTTCCCCAATTGAAAGTGAATCTTATGCTTATGTGGTAAAGTTGAAAATCGATAAAAGAAATTTGACAGATAGGGGTAGCTGGATGTGCTGGCGTCTGTACATATAATATTTTTTGCAGTATGTATGATATTCACATATTAAATGACCACAATCATAATAATGCCTATACACCCCTACGGTAACCGACAGTATTATGATTTTTAATTTCCAATAATCTTTTTATTTATTAACTTAGTATTTTGTCAGCAATTCATGATTTCGTAAAATTTTATCCTGTTTGTTAACTTGTTTTGATAGTTTTTTGTTCACTCTATTTTGACACGTACCTCATATTTTATACGGTCGGGATTGGCTTAAAACGATAACGGTGTGGTGTGGCACCTCCATTTAGCTACGCGTGTTATAAAATAACTGTAAATAAATAGTATCCTCCTAGCCCAATTTCAGCCACGGTGGGACCTGCGCGGGACATATTATAGTGCACAAGTTTGTGCGGAAACTAGGGGAACTTCTTATTCCATCACTCTCATGATCCGATGGTATGCTTAGCGACAAACGACGTTTAAAGTAACTGAATGTCAATAAATTTATACTAAGATTTTTTACTCGATGGTTAACCTTTTTTTCAGTAGGTATACATTACTTTCTTTTTTGGTGTGTTAATATTATCGGTATATTAATTTAACCAACACAAATATTGTGTTAGTAAAATTTATATAGGTACCGTAAAACGAGGTAAATATATACGGAAACAAATTTTACTTATACACATAAGTAAAATTTGTTTCGTCCCCATCTGTATGCACCCTGTTTTACCGCAAACTTTATAAAGAAACGACAGTAGTAAAACAAGGTTTATAATCGTTTTGGGTAGATGGAATAACAAACTATGCGGTTTTCATTCCATAGCGAATGCTCTCGTTGGCAACACTATGTAGGTTGTTGCTCTTCGTTTGTCGCCACAGATTACGATCTGCACCGTTTTTGCTTACTGCCCGGAACGAACCCACGTGATACGCTTCGAACTAAAATAACTTGGACATTTGTTTGAGTACAATTTTATCAACATCATCATGTCAGCCCAATTACGTCCACTGCTCGACAAAAGCCTCCCCAAATAATAGGGGGTATAATACCATAAGTCACGCCTGGCAGACGGGTTGGCGAAAACAGTTTGATGGTCATAGTTCACAGAAAATCACTGCTGCCCGTTCTCTGGGCGGTATTCTATCGGGACGATTTCTACGTCCCCCACAGGATGATATACGTCACGACACAGCACTATATGACAATAATGTGAAATAATTACTCATCACTAAGATTTCGGTGCTCATGTACCTACTGGGAATGAGTATTCAATCCAGATACTTAGCTAGTTAGTAAACATTCAACTATGTATACTGCGTTCGAGCAATGAACTTACGGAATCATTATATCGCGTGATCAATTAGACAATTTTCTGCTATTTCATTAGCTAAACGCAGTAGATACGAGACGGGACGGGACGTCGTAGTGCGGTTCGCATCCGCCCTGAAGATGATCATCTGAACAGGTCGAAACGTTAGTCTAACCCAACACAAAATGAATTACGTGAGGCACCCGTTATAATTTTTCACTATCAATTGAGATTAAAATTCAAATGCGTTTACATTATTTATTATATTTATATTGATGCTGTTCCTAGTATGGCTTTTAATTAAGCATGTATCAATTGTATTATGATTAAATTATCGGGAAAGCTTAAACTGAATTCTTAATTAGTTATAAATATTCATAATAGACTAATTTGTAGAAGTAAAAAAGGTTTGACGCATGCGCTTCCATACCTTGTTATTTCCCACTGATTACTGTTTCCGTGTCGGAAAGTCATTTCTTATGTATTTATACGCTGAACGCACATGCTTTTTACTACTTAGTACTTATTTACCTAAGTTATACAGAAAACTGGTATTTAACGTTAACCGGTATTTAAAAGTTAACTACTTAGGTAGTTACTTCTTTTTTAGTGTTTCGGGATCATTGGCCGAAACGGACGGCTAGTCAATAATCTCTCTGTTTATCCGTATGTCACCTGTCTTTAGCTCGTAAAGAAAAACCTAGAGATACTTTATAAAGACCTCATTTCGTATATTTTTTTCGAAATACTTATCCAGTAGTTATTATATCAGGACGCTTACAGTTAAACTAGGAGAGTTTTACTACTTCACCGAGTAGCGGTTAGCGGGATGACAATATTTTAGTACTGAGTGACATCAAATGAAAATTATTTTTTAAGGAAAAATACATATTTAATTATTTTCCTTAAAGATTATAATACGTACTTTAATTTAGAAGATGACATAGAAACAGCACTGTTTAGGTACAGACACCAGCACATCCAGCTACCCTAATCTGTAAAATTTCTTTTATAGATTTTCAACTTTATCACTTACCTAAGCATAAGGTTCACTTTCAATTGGAGAAATTTGACAGATTGGGGTAGCGCCTGTATATACAATTAGTAGGTCCATTTTTCAGAGAGGGTCTCATACATAAAATAAGTTGCTTTTTCTTACACCGTAATGTGAAATGTAATTTTTAGAGCACATTGAATAGAGTAATATCTATTTATTATTTTTAGATCCCCATTGGAAGCGATGCGGAATTTTGTTTTTACACCCGAGGATGAGCTTTTGTGTATTAGCTATATTGCAAATCTTATTTTTTTTATATTATTATTAATTATTTAAACTTATAGTAGCATAATGCATTAATTTTATAATACCTTAGTAATTTACATAATAATAACAAAATACAAATTTTTAATATTATATATATTATATCAACAAATGTACTTCAACTCATTGCAAGTGAACGATGTTGATATAAGAAATAAAGTTCTATAAACCTAATCAGACTGATTACCAACACAGCCTAGCATAAGCTATGAAAAGCAAACAAACACAAATTTTACTGTATACTTTTTCAGTCAGACTCAGACTTGACCGGTCAAATTTTACCTACCAAGAAACCTAATACGAAAACTGGAAACAAAATGTCAAATAACTTAGGTATGCAAGTCTGTGTTCATATAACATGACTTGGCGGATTAAAAAAATCTGAATGTATATTGAATATCTTACTGCATGTCCCACCCGAGACGGATATTTGTTGTGTTGTGATATTAACATGTCTGTTTGTCACCCAGGACAAACAGACATGTGCACAAGTTCATGCACACAAATATCTGTCCCGGGTACATATTTAGGGGTATGTATTTACAAATTATGCTATCTGATTTCCATAGTATTAGCTCTGTTTAGTTTGGGATCAAATGGCCGTGTGTATTGTGCAAAAGTAAGTGCGCGAAACAGAGGTGCATTTTCTAGAACCTCACTCTCATAATCCGATGGAGCACAATCGGTAAGAGTTCAGATTTTATTTATTTATTTATACTTATTGCACAAAACTTTACAAAGGCGGACTTAATGCCAAAGGCATTCTCTCCCAGTCAACCTTAGAGTGCTGCAGAGATAATATGGTAGGTGCACTATAGACCAAGTATAATAAAAATTACGAAAATACTTGACAAGTACTATAAAATACAATCGTATAAATACAATAGTTACATAACTACACACTTTACTATAAATATATTAAATATATATAAATATATTACATATATAATAATATATACACAAACTGTAATATTAAGATGATTCTGCCTTAATTTTTTTTTAACATAGTCACGAGTTTTTTGTTTTAAACGTGACGCGAGTCTTAGCCATTCTGATTTCCGGAGGTAGCGCATTCCAGAGAAGAATAGCTTGTACAAAGAAGGAAGAATGTAAGAAGTTAGTTATTAAGTTGGTTAACATTGCTATTTGGAGGAGTAGTTACCGCGCTTGGCATGCGAGTGGCGACCGCAGTTAGGTGGTAGCTGTAATGTACAGATGGCGCAGTTGCCCGATTATCTGCTGTATCTGTATCCCTTAGTCGCCTTTTACGACACCCAAGGTATGGTATGGGGTGGATTCGTTATCCTTTCTAGACCCAAAACCATACAATGACTTTACTTAACAGAAATATCTCAATAGCTACCGATAAATCAACGAGTAACTAAACTAGTAACTATAGTAAAACTTTACCTGTAAATATAGTAAAAACAAATAAATATTATTAAGATGTAACCTAATAATAGTATTTGGTAAGAGCTTGTCGTAAAAACGTATTTGACTGTTTTTATAAACAAAATTTCGGTCTTATTTCTATATAATTTTTATATCATTATTTATATAATATTGCAAAATTGTCTACTAACTTATTGCCCAAAATTGTACTCATACTGTTATTTTAGATCACTATAATGTCACTGAATAACGACCACAGCTGGACAAAAGCCTCTTCAAAAGTATCCACATGGAGTTGTATCCAACATTAGATACGCTGCTATTTTTTCTACGCCCCCCACGTGATGAATTGGGATATTCTTTGCCGTCAGCCACACAGCATTCTCTATAGGGCGATGCAACTATTTAGATTACCTAGTTTCGGCGAATACTCTGGTGATTGAAGAGCTGGCATGAACCTCGACCAACGCATTTATAAGCGTTGCCATGTAAAGACGTTCCCCGTAACGTTTTAGTTTCTTAGCATACCCGCAGATGGCGACTTGAAAGCATTTTTTTTTTTTGCAAGCTGTACTTATATTTAACGTTTTGAAGTTAGTGATTTCAAAACCTAAGAGTTAACCGGAAGACCTACCGACGATCTTGCAAGGGTCTGGCTAGGGAAACCGCTATGCGGGCAACACAAGACGGCTATTGTGCAGATCCTTGGCGGAGGCCTTTGCCCAGCAGTGGACGTGTTTCGGCTGATATTATGATGATGAAGTTTATTAATGTTTGTTACGGACTTTTTAGACCTGAAATGACGTTGGCCGCCTCAAGAACAGACTTGACATGACAGATAAAAAGGTTTGTAAAATATAGAAGAATGTGACAGGAGAAGGAAAAATATGGAATAAAAGACGACATGAATTTCTGTGGGTTTTCTTTAACATGTGGCCCACGAGCCGTAATTGATACCAATCTATGAAGATATACAGTCCACGAAAAATATGTTGACACGCTCGAAGAGCAAAAGTTCGCCGCGCTTGGGTGACGACTTCGGCGGTGACCAGACGGCACGGAAGCTCGACAAAGCACCTGCCACGGGCTCGTCGAGGAGTAAGGAGGTAAATGCGACTCGATCTTTCATCTCCGTACTATCAAGAGCTCATACGAATAACCAAAGAATTGAAAACACGGATTACACGTGCTCATCAGGTAAGAAATACTCATTAAAAGAGAAAATAGTCCAAGAGGCGGAGGACAAAATAGCCGCATTTTCGAAAAATATTCTCGAAAAAGCCAGACGTGAACTTAGTGCTATGAGCTCTACTGCTGGTTCATTGAAATCTCTGCCATCTCTGCCTCGTTCTCGAGAGGAAAACAATTGCGAATTGACAACAGTTAACACACACGATATGAAAAAAATCATGGCTAGACAGGCGGGTAATTTCAAAGATCTGCCAACATTCTCTGGTAGCCCTGACGAATGGACCCTGTTCTACTCACAATTCAAAACGACATCTAAGTTTTGTGGCTATACGAAAGAGGAGAACATAGCACGACTAGCTAGGTGCCTTCGAGGGGAGGCACGTGACGCAGTGTTCCCGCTTTTGGTTACTGCCTCGAACCTAGACCGTATTATTGATACGCTGAAGTTACGGTTTGGTCGACCTGAGCTTATAATTGATACCATGTTGAACAGAATTCATGCCATTAAGGACATACGTCAAGATGACACAAATAGCCTCATAAAATACGCGACGGAAGTACAAAATGTCGTAGCGGTCATGAAATCCAACAATCAAACCTACCATCTACGGAACCCGACACTAATACGAGACGTTTTGACGAAACTACCGCATACGCTAAAATTCCAATGGGGTTTAGACAGAATACGTGGTAAACAATCCCACCCGACTTTGGAAGATGTCGCTGATTGGCTGATTGAAGTAGCTAAGTCAGTAGCAGAATTTGCAGTGCAACCATCTCGTTTAACTGAAAAAACTGACAAGAATCCAAATCGGCAACCAAAGACCGTAGTCATGACGACCACACCTGTAAAAACCTGCCACAACTGTAAGGCAAATCACCACCTTTCAGCTTGCCCAAGTTTTCTACATCTCTCTGTAGATGAAAAATGGAAATACGTCACGGAGGCAAAACTTTGTTTTGCTTGTCTGTCCGGCAACCATCAGCTCAAACAATGCAAGTTAAAAGGCAAATGCAACAAGCCTGGATGTTTTCGGGTCCATCACCAAGTTCTACATGCTGAACCCAAGACTACGGCAATCATTCCAGCAAATATCACCCCTGAACGCAGTGACATTGCATTGATCAAAGACAATAAACCTGTTTACACTACTGCCGAAAGTCTAAATACAAGGCGAGTACTGCTTAAAGTTGTCTCAGTTATAGTCCGTGGCCAAAATGGCGAGTTCCAGACTTCGGCACTTCTAGATGAAGGGGCAGCAGTGAGCCTGATTGACGCTTCATTCGCTACGCGTGCTGGTCTCGACGGACCAAATCAGCCGCTTCATATCAGAGGAGCCCATGGAATGACGTCGGTAGACACGACATCGAAATTGGTGAGCTTCAAAGTACGTGGGACTTCGTGCAACGTTGCGTATGATATGTTTAATGTACATACTGTAAATAATTTAAACCTACCTGTAAACAATTATGACAATATTGTAAATAGACTTGACTTTCTGAAGGAATATATTGACTTTGACATAGTGACGAAGGATCAAAAAGTCGACCTTTTGATCGGACAAGACCACATTGAGTTAATTATTACAAGACAGATTATACAAGGACCCAGAAAAGGACTTATATTATCGTTGACTAACTTAGGTTATACTCTACACGGTAATTTTTCAACTTCCGTTAAAAGGTTACCGCTTGAGACATCTGTACTACACCTTTGCTCTTGTGAGGAGCTTAATAACATTTATAAGACGACCTTTAGAACTGAAGATTTTGGAGTTAAGTTTACTTCTGACACACCTCGGTCTCGACAAGACATAAAAGCACTCGAAATCCTGAAAGATACTTCCAAGTACATAGGTAAACGCTGGCAAACCGGACTTCTGTGGCGTGCCGACATTGGACCGATGCCTGACAGTTACGCCCAGGCCTACTCCCGATTACAAGGTATTAAACTTAAAATGACGAAGTTTCCAGAGTTTGGTCGTAAGTATCATGAGAAGATTAATGATTATCTCACCAAAGGTTACGCCCGCAAGTTGACACCGGACGAGGCCAAGAACAGGAACGACCGGACGTGGTATTTACCACATTTTGCAGTTTTTAACCCCAACAAGCCAGATAAACTACGGTTTGTACTGGATGCAGCTGCAAAGTCTAACGGTAAGTCATTAAATGATTTTTTGTTAACTGGACCAGATTTAATGAACTCGCTACCCGGTATGCTGTTACAATTTAGATGCCATAAATATGCTGTGATTGGTGACATTCGAGAGATGTTTCATCAAGTGGTTATAATGGAAAGAGATCGTTCAGCTCAACGTTTCTTATGGGAGAACGATGAGTATGAAATGAATGTAATGATCTTTGGTGCTATCTGCTCTCCAGCGTCAGCACAGTATATTAAGAACATTAACGCCGAAAGATTTCGAGACTCTCATCCCGAAGCAGTTAAAGCAATTGTAGATCACCATTACATGGATGATTTGATCATTTCTGTGGATACGATTGAGCAGGGAAAGAACTTGGCTAATGACGTCATCAATATCCATGCACAGGGTGGTTTCACAATGGCTAGTTTTATGAGTAATTCTAGCGAGATTTTAAAAGTTTTACCTCGCGATAAACTAGCGCCAAGTGGTATTAAAATCATGACAGACGATAAAGAAGATTGCTTAGAACGTATTCTGGGTCTACGATGGGACCCCATTTATGACAATTTTCTGTTTAATCTTAATTTTACCAAGGTAAGTGAAGAACTTAAAACAGGTTCTAAAAGACCAACTAAAAGGGATGTTTTGAGGCTTATTATGTCAATATTCGACCCTTTGGGACTTATATTATATATCATTATAAGAGGACGTATCATAATGCAGGATATATGGAAAGCTCAACTAGGATGGGATGACGAGGTGAGTGGAGAACACCACGATCGATGGTGTTTATGGCTAGATCACCTTAGACAAGCAGTTTCAATCCAGATTCCTAGATGGCTTCTGACAGAAGACTGTGATGTATCAAGACCAGTTGAAATTCATATATTTTGTGATGCAAGCACTAGGGCTTTTGCGTCCGTTGCGTACTTACGCGTTGAACAGAGTGATAAACGTTTTCATGTTTCATTGCTTATGTCAAGAGGGCGAGTCGCTCCTTTAAAGGTGCTAAGTGTGCCGAGACTTGAGTTACAAGGTGCCGTTTTAGGAGCACGCATGCTCCAATCAATACGACGGTACATTGATCTCAAAATTTCTCGAGTCTTTTTGTGGTCAGACTCTAAGACTATTTTAAGTTGGATCAGATCGGAAGTAGGAAGATTTAAGCCTTTTGTAGCGCACCGAGTTAGTGAAATTTTAGAACTTACTAAGCCTCAATGCTGGAAGTGGGTACCAACACACTTGAATCCTGCTGATCTTGCGACTAGAGAGGCTTCACCAATATCTGAAGTAAGTTCAATGTGGTTAGAAGGTCCAGAATTTCTTCATCACGATGAAGAAACATGGCCAGTTGAAATATCTCATGAGCCCGATCTTTACAACGACCCTGAAGTTAAGACCGTTCTACTAACTACTGCTACAGGTAATGTAACACTTCCTGATATCACGCGTTTTTCATCTTATTGGCGATTGGTACGCACTACAGCGTGGATTTTGCGATTTATAGCCAATCTACGATCGCCAGTTCGTCTATCAGGAGAACTACAGGCTGAGGAGACCAGATCAGCAGAGCTGTTTTTGTTGAAAGGCTGTCAAAAAAGGACATTTTCAGGTGAGATGCACACTCTTCAGACCACAAGTAATGTAGACAAAGACAGTAGACTTTATAAATTTGTTCCATTTCTGGACTCTGACGGTTTAATACGCGCTCATAGCCGTATAAACTCTGCTACCGTTACTAGCTATGACACCAAAAATCCAATTATTTTATGCCCACGTGACTATTTTGTAAAGTTACTTATTCTACAATATCACAAAGATGCAGCTCATATAGGAAAAGAAAAGGTACTCAATGACTTAAGACAGAGATTTTGGTTGCTTCGTGGGCGTTCAGCTGTCAAGGCGGCGTGGCGAGAGTGTCAAACTTGTAAAAATAAACGGGCTGAACCGAATCCTCCCATAATGGGTCAAATCCCAGAATCACGCCTGACAGCTGTACGAGCCTTCGCGTATACCGGACTAGACTATTTTGGACCAATGACAGTGAAAGTAGGACGTAGACATGAGAAACGGTATGGTGCCTTATTTACATGCCTTACAGTTCGAGCAATTCACATTGAACTTGTCGATGATTTAACATCCGACAGCGCTATAATGGCTTTACGACGTTTTATCTCAAGACGTGGCACGCCACTTGAGCTTTGGTCTGACAATGCGACTACTTTTAAAGGTGCCGATAACGAATTACGTCGTTATGTCGAACGACTGGATCAAGATCGACTTCGCCAATTTTCGAGTGTTCGCCATGTTAATTGGAGAAACATTTGTCCCAACTCACCACATCAAGGTGGTTGTTGGGAGAGAATGGTTCGATCGGTGAAGACTGCCCTAAAATCGACATTAAAAGATCAGACACCGACACATCAAAATTTATTAACTGTTTTGACTGAAACTGAAATGTTTGTAAATAGCCGACCATTGACAGACGTTTCTATTGACCATGATGACGATCCACCACTAACACCAAATCATTTTATTTTTGGCGGTGTGACTGATTTTACGACTCAGACCTTAGACACTTTTAATGACACAGATTTACTCAGACGATCATGGCGACGATCTCAGAGACTGGCAGATTTAGTTTGGAAACGTTGGGTCAAGGAGTATCTGCCAACATTGACAAAAAGGGGGAAGTGGTTCCGTACCGTCGAGCCTGTAAAGTTAGACGATGTTGTGATAGTTTGTGACGACCAACTACCTCGAAATGTGTGGCCGAAGGGGATCGTTACAGAATGTTACCCGGGCCGAGACGGACAAGTACGAGTTGTAGACGTAAAGACTACAGCCGGAACCTACCGACGACCTGTAACCAAAATTTGCAGACTAGACGTACGACCTTCTTCTGACTGACTCGCACAATATAAGGTACTTGACTAAACTTATAAATCGTCCTATTGACTGAAGAACCTGACTTCGTACTAACCAGACTAGTCTGACGTGACTAATATGGTCTGACATTGAGAACTGCCGATTTGACAAGACATCGAGCAGATTTCTTAATCAGTTGCTCTGACATGAGCAGTCTGATCTGACCGGACACATTATGCGAGCAGGTTCTTTCTGACTTAACCCAACCTGATTGACTTAGGGTGACTTGGCTTGACCTAGACTGCCTTGCCCTGACCTGATCTGACTGGGAGTATTGAGTCTCAATACTGGAGGTGGGGATGTTACGGACTTTTTAGACCTGAAATGACGTTGGCCGCCTCAAGAACAGACTTGACATGACAGATAAAAAGGTTTGTAAAATATAGAAGAATGTGACAGGTGAAGGAAAAATATGGAATAAAAGACGACATGAATTTCTGTGGTTTTCTTTAACAATGTTTAATATTTAACTCACAATTTTTTATTATTTATTTTTGGATATAACTTGTTTATGTGTAAATATGAATGTATGTAAGTACATAAATCTATGTAGTGTATATATTAGTAGGTTCAGGTGTAGAACTGACTATGGTACAGACGCCAGCACATCAAGCTACCCCAATCTGTCAAATTTCTCCAAAGTGAACCTTATGCTTCTATGATAAAGGTGAAAATCTATAAAAGAAATTTGACAGATTGGGGTAACTGGATGTGCCTGTCATTTTTAAATTGTACAAGTCTATCCTGCGGTTGTCAGTAAGAAATCGCTATTATGCGATAAGAATGTCAGATATTATTTTTTCTGGAAACTGTTTTTATTTTTTGTGGAATAAAGTGTATCTATGTATGCAACTTAAAGTAGGTACTTTATTAAACATGTTTATTTTATTCGTTATCTACAAGTAACTAAACAGTAGTTATAGAATAAATGCGTTAACAATACATCATTAAGAAATTATAATTAGTTTGGTTTATCTTGAAATAATATTTATTTAAGTTTTATATAAATAGCTCAATCTGCCCATGGAAATTAACAACTTTTAAATAATGACTTTGTAAAGCACACATGATCTATGATCTTAGAAGGGTCGCGGGATGTCCTTGGATGGTATATACAATACGCTATAGGTTCTCGAGTGGCGATCACGAACCATAAGACGCAGCGTGGGTAGGCCCCAACAAGATGGACCGATGATCTTGTGCGGGGCGCTGGAAATCGCTGGATGCGGATAGCGCAAGACCGGCAGTTGTAGAGATCTTTGGGGTAAGCCTTTGTCCAGCAGTGGACGTCTTTCGGCTAATATGATGGTGCTAATGGTAAAGGCACACGGAAAAAAAATATGAAATATATATGGGCCTGTTGCCGTGGTTGGCAAATACTTGCTTTTCACGCCGGAGGTCGTGGATTCGATTCCCACCCAGGACAGATATTTTTGTGCATAATAATGTCTGTTTGTCCTGACTCTAAGTGTAATTATCTATATAAGTATGCATTTACAAAAGAAAAGTAGATAGTATATCAGTTATCCGGTTTTCATAGTACAAGCTCTGCTTAGTTTGGGATCAGGTGGCCGTGTGTAAATAATGTCCCAGGATATTTTTATTATAATTTCTTCAAAGTCCACAAACTGATCGGAATGCTTTCTATATAGTGTTTTCATACAATCCGTGTACCTAAATATCAATGTAACTAGAAATAATAATGTATACAACTATATTACTACAAACATGTTCTGAGAATTTACAAGCGCTTGTTTAAAGTCTACGTGAATAAAACCTTTTTAATTTGATTTATTTATAAACCTTCGAAAGTATATTTCACTACTTTTTAGACGTTGAAATATATGTAAATAACATAATTAGTGAGAACGGGCCGGTTGGCGTGCTTGGTAAATGCTTGCTTTACACGCCGCAGGTAGGGCGTTTGATTCCCACCCATGACAGATATTTGTGTGCATGATCATGTATGTTTGTCCTAAGAGAAAATTATGTTTGTTGTATATCAGTTATCTGGTTTCCATAGTATATGCTCTGCTACGTTTGGAATCAGATGGCTGTGTGTAAATAATGTCCCACGATAGTATTATTATTATAGTGTGGGATACTTAGCATCTACCTATGAAACTTGTAGAAAAGCAGTTTGAGGAACCCACACGGAAAATATTTGGTTATTGTTCCAAAGTGCATATAATTAAGTATACGGTTATTTTATGTTCTTTGGCACAAAAGTAAACAAAAGTATATTAACCTACAAAAGTATCCAACCTTGTTTATGTTCGTAAATATTCTAGGGTGGTTCGTATATGCTATCTATGGAAAACTGTTGGAATATTAGCTTGTGAGGTACTTACCTAAAGTGTGAGGATTATGCTACAAAATGCATAAACAGGTTGGAATGTTTACTACCTTTACCTCCGTAAGTACCTCACCTCACCTCAACACCTCCTATACCTACTATTTGTGTTATATATGTAGATACCCAATATTCTGACATACTATGTAGAGTCCAAATTTATTTTGTGTACCTCACAAGCAAATTTTTATCTTTAATGGTCAATTAAAGTGAAAAATTTACTAGTGAGGTACACAAAATTAATTTGATTATTTCTCCAAAATGCATAATCTAATAATAATAGGCTGGGACATTATTCACACACGGCCCTTCGAGCATTTACCTAACACCAGATAACTGATATATTGCATATACTACTTTTCTTTTGTATTGATCGCAAGATTTTACTGCCTATACATGAACCACTGCTGCACTGTTTCTCACGGAATGGGGCATCAGTGATTCATGATTTCAAAGTCATGTAAACAAAATTTTAGCTATATTTTTACTAACATAGAATAAGTCTTATGTATTACTAACAATTTTGAGTCTTTGGTTACTTGAATAAATAACTTTGTTATTATTATTATTACACCCAGACTCAGAACAAACAGAAATGTTTATGCTCACAAATATCTGTCCTGGATGGGAATCGAACCCACGACCTGCGGCGTGAAAGGTAAGCATTTACCAATCACGCCAAGTGGTCCGTTTCAGATTGTCATTTGTATTTATTTCGTGTTCGCCTAAGTTTAAACCACAATAGGAAAGACCTAGCCCGTAACACGGGTATAAAGCGCTAATTCTGTATATTTTTATGCAAAGAACTTGCATTTTAGTTTGTTGTTACTTATTGTATAAAATAGTTATATTTATATAGGCTATATTTTATAAGGCATTGAAAATAGATATGGACGTGACTTCTACTTAATAAGTTGATACGTATTCAAGGTGAAAATCAGGTTTGTATATATAAATTAAACTTAAAACTTAAGAAGCGTATTAACCAAAAAACTTTTAGGTACTAATCGCTTCTAAATTTTCAACTTTGAACTCGGAAGGTGATCTCTGACTTCATGTTAATAATATCCTGGAACATTATTTACACACGGCCATCTGATCCCAAACTAAGCAGAGCTTGTACCTGCTATGGAAACCAGATAACTGATAACCTACTTTTCTTTTGTAAATACATACTTATATAGATAATTACACCCAGACTCAGGACAAACAGACATGTTCATGCACACAAATATTAGTCCTGGGTGGGAATCGAACCCACAATCTCCGGCGTGAAAAGCAAGCATTTGCCTACCACGCCAACAGGTCCTTCAAATATTACAGATAAAAATAGAAGAAGCAGTAAGAATTTTTTCGTGTTCATCATTATACTTCAGAAGCAGACTCCTATATCTAAATCGCACCCCTTCAATTACTGCGATCATGTCCAAATACATGATGCTATTGTTGAACGTTTTTGTCTATATCGTGAGCCGCTTGAATTTTTAGAATGGTAAAACATTGTATGCATTATAATTTTTCATAAGAAATAATCTTTTTTGCCAAATTGACATTTTACATAAAGCATCAAGATTTATTCACTGGTTCATTTGACGTAAAGTATCAATGACAAAATTTCAATTCGATTTTACCTTATACCTACGCTCAAACTCTAGTCCCGCTTGGTTTGTGAAGAGTAGACCTATCAGCTTCTTAAGTTTGAACCTGAGTGATATACATACGGCTTTTAAATGCCTAGGTCAATACCAGCAGCTGTACCAGCACTATTATTTTAATATTGCACAGAACTTTTGTACGTTTATAAAGTTACCTTATAGCAATTACATTAAGGCTGACTTTGGTTAATACAACGCTACTTCAAAGAGAGATAATAACCCTTGTGGACCAAGTAAAATCAAATGGGCAGATAGTCAAAATAAAACTAGATGTACGTACCTACATAAGTACTTAAATTTCTACCAAATCGCCCAAATTATGTACCCACATCACCGAATTTAACTACAAATTACAAACCCAATGCAGAATCACACAACCAAAAAACAAAAACGTGCTTAAACTGGTATTCAAAACGAATATTTAAACATGAACCCAACAATGGTAATAAAGATTTCCAAATTTAAAATCAGAATAAACGCTCAGAATCTTATAAAGGGTCAAGTAGACAGTACTATAAAACCTACCTGCGATCCGACAATATCTCGTGGTGGTACCGTTAACACAACACTCACACAACACTTAAAAAAAAACAATTAGCCGTCGAAGCAAGACCGCGACCGTCGACCACCGGTTGCGCTAACCGACTACCAATCTACAACATACATTCGCAGCGCAGATAACTGAATCTAGATAATGCAAAGGTAAAAGCACGTAAAGGCGACCGCATACGAGCTCCCTGACGTTGATGGAACGTATATAAATATTGAACGAAGCGACGATCTGAAACTCGGCACAATTTGTAGGTCAGTTCACTTTGTTTGGTCAATTAATCCTATGGTGAGAACAAAATCTTAATAAAACGTTGAAACCATAATTAAAGATTCATAATTAGAGAAAGTAATTATTGCGACGGATTGTTTCTTTATTAAATTGCTTGAAATGAAAAAGAATTCGTAACAGTTGGAATTTGTGACAAATCTAGCGAAATTGTATAACCAATTAACTCACAATATACATTATATATATTGTGTGATATATATAGCTGGTATGCCACTGAACTGATGTTTAGCGTATTTATTATATCGATGATGTAAAATTATTTAAATAAGCATTATTTAAATTCAATTTAATTATTCTGCCAATTCAGTGAGTATTAATGCTGTGCATCAATAAAATGATGTATATAATAAAAACAGCTTCCTGGCAAAATTACAATAATAAGACTATATAACTAATAAGTATATACTTAAGTATATAAAAATTAATTTTTAAGAAATGTCACGGCATCACAATACTTGCCTGCTCGAATCCCGAACAATTTCTATACTCGCATGCACATACACTCGTTTAACTTACTTACCTACTGATCCTGTGGGTAGTGGTTAGTTTAGTGTTAGAGTTGCTCAAGCCGCCCATTAGGCCTATGGCATGGCTTAATGACTGTTGTCTAACGGCTACAACCGGGACCGACAGCTTAACGTGCCCTCCAAAGCACGGAGACGCTCGGAAATTAAACCACTTTGGCGGTCACCTATCTATGGACTGACCACGAGCCTAGTCGTTTGACCTCGCCGATCACTTACGGACTAATAATAATAATAATGAGAGCATCTGAGCAAGAGATCTGGCGTCAAGCTAGTCCTAAGAAACAGAGAGAGAGAGAGAAAGTAGCAATGAGGGACAACAACGTCTTTCCTTACGTAACGATTTCTACCAGTAACTCCTGCCACAAACCAAATAAAAAATAAGTAGATGATTTGATTGACCGCAGTAGATACTTATTTAAATGAACAATCCAATTAGAGACTATTTGGGCAATAGCAATCACTTCACTATAATGCCATGTCAAACATGACATCACGATACGACGGCGACCCGATAGCGACGCGACGTTGTCTTAATGTAAACCAGTTTTGTATTAATACCAGATACTACTATTAATGCGTTCATAGAGTTTTATTAAATGAAATAAACATTTTTTTTATTATTATCATTATTAGAGAAACAATGGTTTTGTTGGTACTAACCCGGTGCTGTCGTGCTTCGGGTTCAACAGGACACCTAGCTATTTGTGTGCATAAATTCTTGTTTTGAGTCTGGGAGGGCTTAGTGTTAATGTATAGCATGTTTTAAAGTCCCCCGCGATGTTTTTATAGTCCCTAGTGCGTTGCGTGCGTTCTCTTTAAAAGCATATAATATTACTGTGGGTTGTACAATCAACGGTAAAAGTTGATGTATTTTAGTATCTATTTAAAATCGAATTTAAAGTTATTTTACAGTACCTTATTAGCCACCTTTCTCAATGCTAATCTAGTCAATCCAACGGTTGTCTGGAAGAAATCGCTCTTATGCTATAAGACCGCCAATTGTACATAAATTGAAACTATGTCTATACATCCAAATTTTTATTCTGTGATGTGCAATAAAGTGTACCTAGCTATCTATCTAGCTATGATAAAAATCGGAGACTCAAAACTAATTAACATATATTGTGATAGATGGGGCGAAAGTATCGTCAGCTAATATTTGGTACACTTACCAATCAAGTACTTTTGAAACAATTTACAGTCATACTATATTGATGCAATTTACAATTCTTAGTATTGAATGTGTAATTTTGATCTACGTTTAGCGATCACTATTATAAGACTCTTCTTAGGTATAACGGAAAAAGTAGAACACCGGAACACGCACCCTGGTGCGTCTGCGCCAGGATGCTTGAATATCTACTTGTGTTAAGCTAGTTAGAAATATGACAAGAATTATGGCTTAAAAATCAGTAGAACCAAAACTGAAGACATGTTTTGTAATTAGAACTACCTTTCTAGCTTTGAAGCCATTGCACCAGATGGTGTGATGGTGTCCTGCGCTAACCAGCTCGTTGGCTTTCGTTGACTTTCGTGCCTCAAACAGATCGTGGTCTTCCCTGAGCTGCTTGCACGTCGCGGCAGTAGTGGGCACTTCTCTTACTGCCACTGCAGCTCCGAGTGGAAGTTGGTCTATCGGATACCGCCGCCGCCTCGACGCCTCCTCCACCTTCACCACCACCTGGGTCGGCTCACCCGTGATCCCGCTCAGCGGCATCAAGACCACGGCGTCCCATTAGATGGAGTCACCCAGCATGGCACGCATGACAGCTGGCAGAGACAGAACCCGTCCGATCTCTACGACCAGGACTCACCTCCCAGCCTCCTAAGTCGGGCACTCACAGTGTGCTGGGATCTAGGTCGCTCCCGCAGTGGAAGAGACGCCAGCATTTCAAGCTACCCCAATATGTCAAATTTCCCCAATATAAGTGAACCTTATGCTTATGTGATAAAGTTGAAAATATATAAAAGAAATTTGGCAGATTGGGGTAACTGGATGTGCTGGCGTCTGTACCATGACAAGACTGTATCCATAGGTCGTAAGACCGCCAATTCGTAATTTTGAATCATGAAACGTGTAAATGAAAGACTTATGCATCCAACTGAGATATTATATTAAGATGAACGTAATGGTGAATGAAGTGAGTTTATCATTGTCTATCTTGGTATGATCGTCTTATGTTTTAGGACACAAACTATGATAGATAAATGGATTGTTTCAAAGACGATAAGGCTAGAAAAGAGGTGAGCAATATAATGGTGGGAAAAAACTAAATTAAAAAGAACATATAGTACACCTACAAAAATCAGTTTATATAATACACAGTTCCTATCTAAACTGATTTAAAGCAAAAGAATCGCAAAAACTAGTTATAAAAAACACGTTTATGCAAGGTTGCATATAAAAATATTATTAAGTTTTTTTTTCCTTAAGAACAATATTATCAACTTTTAGTTAATAGAGAAGTCCTACTAGCCTAAACTGTTGGAATTTATATTTATAATTGACATTAAGGAAATTCCTAATTAATTCATTCTAGACACCAATATTCATATTATTATATATGTGGTGATTTATTTTTATAGTTGTTAAATAAAAATAACATTCTTTTAGTATGAAAATTAAAAATGAACATAAATATTTGACTTTATGCTTTACTTTATATTCAAAGCGAGCATAATAAATATCATGATTAAAATCTTTTATTTGGAACATGGCACAAACTGATACTCGAAATCTAATAAAATGAATTTTAAATTAAAATTAAATGAGCGTCGTAATAGTGTAGTAGGATCTCATACTATAATAACATCTATTGTTCTTTTCTCCAAGCAAAGTCGCTGCGCGGTCGATGACTCGCCCGTCAGCCGTGAAAACTGGACCTACTTAGGTTCCGCACTTTTCTGTACTTTGTGAAAATATTACTTTTATTAATAGAATGGCAAATGGTTACTAAAGCATATTAAAAAATAACTGTTTCTTTATTTCATAATTATGTACAGTGTTTAAAGAGACTATACCTACACGGAACAAGAAGGATTAAACACTCGTAAGGGCATGTCAAGGTTGTAAGTAACTCTCGTGATATATAATATAAATATATAAAATAAATTTTATAAATGTTTTAATACAATCAATACAATGTGTACCTAAATATCTATGTTACTAGAAATAATAATGTATACAACTATAATATATATATATAATATATATATAACTATAATACTACAAACATGTTCTGACTATTTACAAGCGCTTTTTTAAAGTCTACGTGAATAAAAACCTTTTTATTTTATTTATGATACTATACACAATCTGATATGTCGTACTCACGAGCTGAAAGCACATCATCATCGCCCTGTATGATCCTTAGTTTACATTTGTATCAATGTCATACCCCCTCGAAAACAGCTGGAAAAACCTGGACTAGACTGGCGCGGGAAGGAGGAGATGGGCACACAGATTAAAATTAACTTTTATATAAAACAATTATTTTTTTAGATGTACTTATGTCTGGAAAAGGCTACAAATAAGTAAAATGGATTTTTTTCTACCTCTGATTCGGACGAGCCACCTGCGTTTGCGTATTTTAGTAGTTAGCGTTGCGTAGAGTAGTGTTTTTTAAACTTTTCATGACACGGCCCCTTTAGTATGAATAAATATTTCGCGACCCCCTAACCGTGGCTTTCTTTTCATGTATTTTATTCTGTGACAAATATATCCGCTCCTATAGAAGACTCAGGGGGTCGCGACCCACACGTTGAATAACACTGGCGTAGAGCGACACGACATAGTTGCACAAAACTTGCTAACCGACTCTCATTCATCTCCACGGTAGAAAACACCTTAAGGCGAGCTTCGAAGCCTAAGAGCTGGCTACTATTTACTTAGTTTGTTATTGTGCGGGACACAACCGCACAGTACAACTATTTGTGTGGCCAGGTTTGGCCCATAGAATGTCCTGTGTCTGGGTATACTTTGTGTCATTGAATCACGTGTTTGTAAAGTCCCCTGTGATACATTTATATGATTCCCAATAGCTTGTCTATAAAAAAATGTACCTACAATTACTTTGTTTGAAATCATTGTTATACTCATTGATATCATTAGCTTTAATTACTCTTTGGTTGACAAAAAAATAGTGTATGCGTCGCTATTTGCGCATGCTGGGTGCACGCTTTGTTTTTGGTTGTTTTGTGTTGTTCGCGCCTTTTTTTCTTAATGATATAAATTCGCTTGTAAATAGTCAGAATATTTTTGTAGTAATATAATTAATATTGTACACCATGTAATTTTAATTGAAGAATATTAAATAGACCGACTTTACTGGTACCCATTGGTTGAGTTGTAGGTATATTCTAGGTATGCATGTTTTGGACATTATATTGTTTAACTTAGATTATTGACAAACACGAGGGCACCGACAACATTAACCACTGCACTACACGTGCGTCAAGTAAACCACAAAAAGGTTTGGAAATATCAGTGTAAGAAATTATTTGATGCGTCAGATCGTTTGATTAACGTCATGAGTTTGTAATGATCCGCGCCATCAACTCACACATGCGGATATTATGTAATAAACTTAATTATTGTATTTATTTTATTGTCATCAGAATGGGATTAATTGCTAGAAGACTTGAATCCACGCTTCTATTCGCTTCTATGGTCGAGTGACACAGTGTTGAAACATTTAAATACCTTGGCGTTACTATTGACACAAACTTTAATTGGAAAATACACGTGACACATACTTGTAACCGACTAAGGTCCGTATTAGGGAAGTTTTACCAACTGAACCGAATATTAAATAAACATACGTTGCTAGTCGTACCTATATTACGAATTGGCCGAATCACTTATAAGTTACTGTTTAATTGTTTATGGAAGAACAACTAAAACATATTTAAATGAGATCAAAAATATACAGTTAAGATTAATTAAATTCCTAGTTAGTAATAAAGTAAAACAAAAATGTAATACGACAAATTATTCCCTATTTGTAAACTATTGCCAGTAGATACTAAATTAAATTATTTGATAGCTTTAGAATATTATTATAGCGAGACTTGTAAAATTCCTGTTCAAAATAAATATAACACAAGGAGAGTTATAAAAAAAATCTCGTTCAACCAAAGGTGACCAATTATTATGGAAAAAGAACTTCAAAATTTTAATACCACATATTTTCAATAAGTTACCGATATTGAGACAAACACCTAAAATAAGTATAAGTAGTTTAAAATTAAAGTTGAGGGATTTACTACTCGATGGTGAAGAGGGGTCATCTGAGACCTGAGGCCATGATCATGCCTACAGATGACGGGTCTGTCAAATGTACCTAGCCTTAAGTATGTCTTAAATATGTAAAATTGAATGTAGATGTATGTAGGTTAAGATTGTATGTACTACAAGAGCGCGTTACTCGCCATTAAACGTAACAGTTTCAAAAAAAAGTGTAAACTTTCCCGTAAGTAAAAGTCATAAAAAAATTACTCTGGTTACCCAACATACACAAACCATAGAAAAAAGTAGGTAACTATAATTTAATGAAATATTAATTCAAATACACAATATAACCAAAAAATATAACCTAACAACGAATATGAACAAACTGCTCACTTCATAATTTTGGGAGTGTGATCTCTGGCAAAATCAGCGTAATATTATGTTAAATAGCTTGCAACCAATATCTGGAGTAGTTTATTATACGGATCATGTAGCAACAAGAAACAACTTCCGTGCGTTTAAGCGCATTTGCCATACTTACTATGGGAATCAAATATGACAGCGCACTTAGGACCCTTAAATAGATCCTCGGTGCTTTTGCAGCTGGCTTCTCTAGTTGCAATTCTCTCGTTTTATGAGGCTATAGCCTCTTTACATCGTTCTGTCACCCGCTTTGCTCTGGAGGAAAGTGGAGCTATTCATTTTCTAACTCCTCCTTTTTCTTTCTGATTCAATTCGTTGCAGGATTCAAAACAGTTAAAGTGATTCCCCGGGCCATGCCTGAGCCTCACCGCTCAGGGTCATTTCATTGTGGGCCACTGTTGATCCTGGCTTACAGGAGTTGCAGTGGTGGGTAAGAGGGTGGGACTAGTCCCGAAAAAAACAAAATGTTACTTACTCGTATACATACGTATGTATGTACACACATATATACCTATAATTCACCTTGTGTTTAATATCAAAACATAATAATAAAAAAATATAATAATAATAATTCAAAATAAATTATGAAACAACAATTTTATGATATGAGGGAGTAAAAATATAGAATAGAATTCCCTTTTATAATTAGGTATTTTAGTCGAAGGAAAAAAAATAATGGAAATCGGGGAAAGCCGTTTTATAATTAGGTATTTAATCGAAGTTTGTTGGAATTTAATTAATTGGTGTTTTAAATTATCTGTGAACCGTGGGGTATTGTTATGTCTACGTCATTATAAAAAAAATGCCTGATGTAACTACTGTGCATATGTATTGCCAACAGGTGTTCCACAAAAAAGTCGTACAGCATAAATCGTTTCGGCCCATCACAAAAAATACAGCACAAAAGACTACCTACCTATATAACGAGATTAATCATAAAATTATAAGAACTCAAACAACGCTCTCCTCTATTCTGGAATACATCCGTCATATAAAAGATCCGTCGCTATAAAATGTGCAAGTCACTTTAGCATGATTTGTCTAAAGACCGGAACGGTCCTTGACTTGGGTGATGTGCAGAAACGAACGGTCTGATTTCTGACTTCCTTTCCTCAAATTAAAATTAATACAGATGCCAGCACATCCAACTACCCCAATCTGTCAAATTTCGTTTATAGATTGTTAACATTATCACAATAGCATAAGGTTCACTTTCAATTGGGGAGATTTGACAGATTGGGGTAGCGTGATGTGCTGGCGTCTGTACAATAACTGTGGCAACAGTAAACATTTATTGGATTGGGAACAATACATATAACTACTTTTGCTGACGTATATAACGACGAATGTAAGTATTTACTAGCAGTCCTCCATGATCCTTTGTGTCCAAATCCCCTCCCATCCTCAATCCTCGAAATGCCCTCTCCGATCCTCAACCTGACGAGAAACCCGTGTCTTCGTATTTAAACGTAGAGGTACAGTTGCACAAAACAACCTTAAAAAGCGGCCAAGTACGAGTCGGACTCGCCCATGAAGGGTTGCGTATACTAGATGGCTTGAAACCTCACTCATGTAAAGGACGTGTTAGAATGAAAAAGGAGCCGCAAGTGATTTAATTACCAGCCTTTGTTAGACACCAAGAGATAATAGATAGTATTCCATAGAAAGCACGTTTCATGTAATGCACTTTAGATGACGAATGAAAACACTCAACTTCGTGTCTGTTATCATGCACTTGATGTGGATATCTGATGTTCCAAGTACAGCTAGATCTAATCTAATATTTGGTTTCGTTCTATAAGAAGATGCTTGGGTGATTGTCAATATAAGAAAAATATAAAAAGTGGCTCAAATACTAGAGCAGGTCCTCCCCACTTATTTGAGCTTACTGCTTTGTATTTTTCGCCATACTCATCATGAAATTGTCAGCCTAATGACATCCACTGCTGGACAAAAGTCTCCCCAAACGATTTTGTGGAATTAATCAGTTTAGTTATGATGTGACGATAAAGAGTGCGGGCACTCGGACCGCACGTTCCCAGCGTTTCGACCCTAAAACGCTTAATATGTAATTGATTAAATATCTGCAAAAATATTGTGCACTAATATTATAACGGGTTTTATACAACTGAGTTATCTTAGAAATACATAATCAATTTTAGCGGCTATCCTATTACTTACAGAATGCTGAATAACTATTTGGAAATACCCATTTGAAATTTTTATATCGAAATTTTTGGCACTAACATTATTATATTACACTAACATATTGCACTTACATTATATTATTTTATGCACTACGTGTATTATCCTGTCTACAACTTGTGTTTTATAAAGGACTAGCTGGTGCCCGCGACTTCGTCCGCGACAATTTTGAATGATTACCAATGTAACTACTTACTTCTAGCTTACTCTAAAAAAAATACTAATAAAAGAAATAAGCAATATAAATTTAAGAAAACCTAACCTATAAATAACCTAGTTAAGAAATAAACTAAAGACTACTTTACTGCACATTTTGTGAACGAAACCATAGCGCGATCTAAAACGATGATTACACCATCTACTAACAAAAATATAACCTTGTAAAGCGGTAAAATTAAGATGTGGGCATATATTTTGGGTGAGATTTAGGCGATCATCTTTTGATTCAGTTTTGGACTACCTTTTACTTCAAGCATTTATTTATTTTAACCGAGTTACAATAGAGTTACAACATTGTGAACTTGTAGATCAGTAAAATTAAGATGATATATTTTGGGTGCGATCAACTGCGATCATCTCGACACGAACAATTTATACTACGCTAACTCGAATTTTGGGTCAATGACTTTTTTATCCCAATTTTATTAAATTGACGTTTTTTAATATGTTATGAAAAATACAAAAAAAAGAAGTTACAAATCTTATAAAACGCTAAATCTTTACTTAGACGACAACAAACACAACATTTTAAGCAATAAGAAACGAATTTCTCTATAATTTAAGTTGGCGTACATTGTTGGTGTTGACTTATTGAATCAGTTATGGATTATTGTCGGGTAAGACACTACCTTAAGTACCAAACAATAATTATCACATAGCACAAAGCAACATTGGGTTTATTGAGAACTTCACTCCCATCGGATAATGCAGGTCTGCTTAGTCGGGGCAAGCGAATGTTGCAATTAACACATTGCAAACTCGTCATTTTAATTAAATGATAAAGCGTCCTTTCGTGAATCCATTGTAACAGATATATATTATAGTACGGAGGAACTGATGCTTAACACGTAAAATCTGCAAGATAATTTGCTAAATTGATGACATGTATCAAAACAACAGCAATAAATACCTGACAGATTGTCTTTGCCTGTCAATAAATAATTGCCATGAACAATAAAATTGTGTCGACGAAAATCGTTCCTATTCTAAATCATTAATTATTACGATTTAATGGAACTAGTATGCTTTCTTAGGTATAATAAATAAGTCTATAATTATATGATTTATATGTAATGTTGTTCCCTTTTATAAATAATTAATTATAATTGCGACATTTGTATTATTTTACACATGGCAATTTCTGTAAACGTAACTGCGTTTAGTTAACGATTTTATTACGTTTATTTATTGAAAGTTATTGAAATATTCTTATTGATTTAATTAATTAATCCCAAGTTCTAAAAATATAATACTTACAATAAAATGAATACCTTAGTTGTCTTAATAAGTGGTACAAATTATATAGCTGAACAACAAAGGAAGTATGCGATACGAATTCTGCCATTCTCTTTTGAACAGTTATTGCAGAAGTAACAAAATATTGTTATAGAAAATATTTGATGCTAAATTGCTTCTAATTTTAAAAGTAGAAAAAAGAACTAATCATTAATACGATAAAAAAAGGTTGGAAAACTCTTTGGTTTAATATACATTTATTTCCACTTTACAATTATATAAGTTTGCATGGAATTAAGCAGATATAAATAAATGTTGATCAATAATATTGATAACCTTTTATCTGCTATTATTTCTAGGCTAGACCACGGGGTATGTTTTTAGTTGTTCCATCGAATGGTTGGTCCAACGGGAAAAAGAAATCCCTTTGGTACAACCAGTTGCGTCAATAGTTTTATAGTTGTACCACAGGGAATGTTTTTAGTTGTTCCACGGTACGGTTGATCCATCGGGAAAAAAAAAGTCCTGTAGTACAACCAGTTGTATCAATGGGTGTACCACGGGGAATAAATGACAAAAACTACCTACCTAAATAACGAGATTAATCATAAAATTATAAGAGCTCAAACAACGCTCTCCTCTATTCTGGAATACATCCGTCATATAAAAGATCCGTCGCTATAAAATGTGCAAGTCACTTTAGGATGATTTGTCTAAAGACCGGAACGGTCCTTGACTTGCATGATGTGCATAAACTAACGGTCTGATTTCTGACTTCCTTTCCTCAAATCAAAATAGTACAGATTCCAGCACATCCAACTACCCAAATCTATCAAATTTAATAGATTTTCAACTTTATCACAATAGCATAATGTTCACTTTCAATATGGGAGATTTGACAGATTGGGGTAGCTTGATGTGCTGGCGTCTGTACAATTACTGTGGCAATAGTGAACATTTATTGGATTGGGAACAATACATATAACTACTTTGGCTGACGTACAGAACAACGAATGTAAGTATTTACTAGCAGTCCTCCATGATCCTTTGTGTCCAAATCCCCTCCCATCCTCAATCCTCGAAATACCCTCTCCGATCCTCAACCTGACGAGAAACCTGTGTCTTCGTATTTAAACGTAGAGGGACAGTTGCACAAAACAACCTTAAAAAGCGGCCAAGTACGAGTCGGACTCGCCCATGAAGGGTTCCGTAACAGCAAGTATTTCAGTTAAATAAATGAAACGTAAATTGCGGTTTACGGTTTATGACGTATTAAAAAAAACTGCAGAAAGCTTACTAGGTCTACCAGAAAGTTTCTCAAAAACTCAATACTCGAAACTGGCGGATGCACTGAACGTGCGAGCCATTGGTCCGTACTAGGAGCCGAGGAAAAAAAAATAAAGCCTCCTGGGCTAACTGTAAGCCATATGTTGCAAATTTCTACGTTGTCACAGACCTTAGTCTCTCGTACACATGGGCTGACAACCGCCAAACTGCAAGATTTCTGCTAATTATATTAGCCAATACCAGTTACGTGGTTTAAAATCCATTCCAAGATAATGTAAAATTTTGGCTCCTAGTACCCATAGTACCCTAGTATCCATAAGTGATCGCCGAGCTTAAGCACTAGGCTTGCCGTCAGAATAGATGGGTGCCCGCCAAGTTAGTTTTTATTTCTGATCGTCTTAGTGGTTCGGAGAGTACGTAAATTTTTCGGTCCCAGCTCCTTAGCCACTAGGATAACATTGATTTCTATGGTTCATTGAACTCAAGATACAATTCAACTACTTGTATTCGTGAAACTACAAATCTCCAAAAATACTACACAACATAAACTGTTATTTAATGTTATGTATTTTATGGTTAGGGATTCTTGTTGTCTTTCATTTCTTATATAATTTAAATTTTTACAGCAAATATTGATTATCTGATTAATCTTCGACTCCGTAGGTTTGCGTGAAGCTTAAAGTGTAAAAATCGAAGAAAATCAGTTGTGACAGACGGGAATTCTGGTGAAGCAGTGAGAGCCACCTAGGCTAGCTGCGAATGTCATATTTATAAATATTAACGGGAGTAAAACCGCGGGGCACAGCTAGTATTATTTATAAAAATAAGCAATCGCACTTATAAAGGGTGAAAGTTAATTAAAACATCAACATATACCTACTTACAATTATAAAAAACTCATGGGAAATTCCAACCCGTACCCGTATCCGAGTGTTCAGAGAATACTGTCATAAAATGTTTTAGAATTACTCTTTCAAAATAAATATTACTACTATAATAGTTACCTACAACTGTTTAGGCTGATTTCAGAGTCGCGCCGGCGAGCGGCGCCGTCTAGATAGTAGTTGCGTTTCATAGTCACGCAGTTCAAACGCGCCGTCGCCGTCGCCGGTGAGACGCGCGCCGTCGCCGCGTCGGCCAGCGCTGGCGAAGCGCGCGCAGCCCGAGCTCCGCTACTGGCAGCTAGCGTTTCAGAGTGACACGTCTCGCACGCGCCGTTGCGTACACTTAAAAAGAGTAACGATTTTTAACCGATTTGAAAAGGAGGAGGTTCTCAAGCTCACTGGTATTTTTTTATATATGCACACCGATTACTCGGAGATGGTTGATCCAATTTACGTGATTCTTCTTTAGTTTGATGCGGAATAGTTGCCTACAAGCTCGTTTTTGGAAGCGCATGTATGCGCACCTTTTAATACAAGCGCATTTTATTATGTACGTACACCGATTACGCTGAGATTTATGAACCGATTTACATGATTCTTCTTTAGCTTGATGCGGAATAGCAGATTTTTTTAGGGTTCCGTAGCCAAATGGCAAAAAACTGAACCCTTATGGCTTCGTCATGTCTAGCTTATATTAAGATATAGTCTTGCGTCTAGACGAAAGGCGAAAATGTTTAAAAAACCTGTAATTATCTTCTCGTAAATCGGAGAACAATGTAACGAAGGCGCCTCTCAGTAACCTTGAGGCATTGAACGGAACAACTTGCAATCTTCTACGCCGACGACGTCGCTGTTGCACTATTTTCAATCAAAAATAAATAGATAAACCTCTTAGTCGGTTTGTCTCCATGATGACGATTATACACAACTGTACTTTGCAAAGAAGCGCGCAATACTAAAACTCGTTTCACAGTGGTCCGCGCGTCAAGCGCGCGCTGTTGAGACGCCCCGGCCTACGGCGCGTGCCGCGCGCGTCACTCTGAAATCAGCCTTATAGTCTTACTAGATGGCTTGAAACCTCACTCATGTAAAGGACGTGTTAGAATGAAAAAGGAGCCGCAAGTGATTTAATTACCAGCCTTTGTTAGACACCAAGAGATAATAGATAGTATTCCATAGAAAGCACGTTTCATGTAATGCACTTTAGATGACGAATGAAAACACTCAACTTCGTGTCTGTTATCATGCACTTGATGTGGATATCTGATGTTCCAAGTACAGCTAGATCTAATCTAATATTTGGTTTCGTTCTATAAGAAGATGCTTGGGTGATTGTCAATCTAAGAAAAATATAAAAAGTGGCTCAAATACTAGAGCAGGTCCTCCCCACTTATTTGAGCTTACTGCTTTGTATTTTTCGCCATACTCATCATCAACATGTCAGCCTAATGACATCCACTGCTGGATAAAAGTCGTCAGTGGACGTCTTTCGGCTGATATGATGATGATGATGATGATGAAATAGTATAGTATTCAGTAAAGCAATTTGAGGAAATGTGATGAACCTGAATTAAATTACATATTTTATTTTATAAAATGAGACATTACAAAGTCACATAACTATTTTCATCTCCACATTTTTTTTTTGTTTTAAGAACGTTAGTAATAGTAATACTCTTGAATTCGTACTTGAATAATACATAGCATACACACATATAACCTCTGCCTGACGCCAATGTTGAAGAAGTGGCCGGTATTTTTATTATTTTTATTTTTTACTATTTATTTTCAAAATCAAAAATATATTTATTTACTATACGTAGTTGTTAGAGTGTGTGGGTCTCTTCTTTTAAGTTATATGTAACTTGTATTAGAAAAGACCCCTCTCTTATCTGTACATCGATATTGCTGTAGTTACATTTGAAGTATATTATTGCCTATCACCATGCGTAGATCTTGACTGATATGGTGATAGACATTTTTGTAGTAGGTATTTGTTTTACATGTCCACCCTTTTCTATGTTGCTTCATAGTTTTTGAAGTTATACTTCTTTTGGCGCGATGGAGAAAAATGATGAGAGTGAATTTTTACGATGCGCACGCACACCGACGGCAAAAAAATTTAACAGCATGACGTTAGTTCTAGGTGGTATGAAAATTGATAACTATGTTCAAGTTGTATATTAAGAAGTATAACTTCTAACGCGTGTACATAAGTACACACAAGTATTTTTTTCTTGTAGACTATTTTTTAGTCTAATAAAGGGTAAGGGCACAATTGGTTCTAGTGTAAAAAAAAATTGACAGCACCGCGACAACAGGGGCCTTGTCGATGCGCACGTTTGTGTGCCGTTTGGATCGTTTGTAGGTAGTTTCCCTACTGTCTATTTATATACTGCGGTAATACCGCAATTTCTAGACACTAGGCCGCTGCTGAAGATTGTTCTAGTCAGAAATCAAGAAATCTATCACATCACCCAATGAACATGTTATGACTGCGTGATATTATGTACGTGGCTACGGTTAAAAACACTATAAAGTTATTGAAAGATAACGATTAATTATTTATCAAGAAATTAACAGTTAAGTCCCTATGAGTACTATTTCATACGAAAACAATGTATATAAACAAGCCTATTAAACTTTTTACCACACGAGTGTATTAGCCTCTACTGTATATAGAGGTAGTGTCATTGTTGTTCCAATTCGTAGCGAGAATTTTAGCCATGAATATTTTAGTTTTGGCCTGTATTTTAAGTTTTGCTTTTGGGTTAGAAGTTCAAAAGGGGTATCATGAAAATATAGGCATACCAGCCGCGACCAGGGCAAAGGTGAAGGAGAGAGAATCGATCAGTTCTAGAGTTTATGGGGGTGGAAAAAGCTACCTTGGGGAACACCCTTATATGGTAAGTGATATGTGTAGACTTATAACTATTCAGACAAGTTGTAGTAAAATATATCTAAAATTATAAGTATTTACAATTAGTATTTTATATCTTAAAAATAAGAAATCATAAATGTAATCGTCCTGCGGGTCTCGAACCAGAAAACTTCTAGAAAACAAAGCCCATGGATAATACTTTCAACCTCTGGCAGCGTGTAGCAAGGGAATCCTAAATTTGTATCGTTCGTAGCTTAACGCAGAGCACCTCCCCGATTGGTAGATGGTGCTGGTTTGATACCCGCTGGACGATTAAATAAATAGTTTCCCATTTTTTAGATTAGATTAACGCTTTGCATTGCACATAATGCCATAAATATCAAATTTAATAGACTTTGATAGATAACTTTAAATAGCCATTTTAACAATATATTCAAATTAGGTATAAATAACTAAACCATTTCTATAATTACCTAATTAAACTATACATAATATATTATCTAAAAAAGACTAATAACGACGTAATTTGACGGTCACCGTAGCCTAGTTGGTAGTGATCCTGCCTACGAAGCTGGTGGTCCTGGGTTCGAATCCCGGTAAGTGAAAATATTTGTGTGATGAGCACGAATATTTGTTTCTGAGTCATGGATGTTTTCTAAGTATATAAGTATTTATCTATCTATATAAGTATGTATATCGTCGCCTGGTACCCATAGTACAAGCTTTGCTTAGTTTGGGGCTAGGATGATCTATGTGACATTGTCCCCAGATATTATTATTATTATTATAGAGACTAGGCACTTGTCACCTGAAACCGTGTAGAAAATCTACCAGTGTTATTAAGGTTTCATAACGTAGGCTTTCAAATATTTTCGTAGAATCCCCCACAAAAAGTTCATGATGTTACACCGCTGTCTATTTTATATTTATTTATTTTTATTTATAGTAAGTTTAATTTAGTCTATAAATTTGAAGTAAATCCATGCGGTACTTTTTGAGTTTACCCCGGACATACATACAGACAAACAGATACACAGACAAAAAAATGTGAGCCGTCACGGGACGCCTGGCAGATGTGAAACATCGACATTATTTTGTAAAAGTACCTAATATGCAGAAAAGAACATATTGTGATAGGAACTAAATATGTCATAATGATAAAATAAAAAGTCGATTGCGTATGGCGACGCGTCGCCACACCGTACACACTACTATCGTATAGCGTGGCGACGCGTCGCCACGGCATGCGTCGCCACGCCAGAAATCTGTTTTACGTGCGGCTATAGATGTTTCACATCAATATTGGAAAATTAACCATTAACTTGTAGTGCTCCTTCGATACCTGCCAGACGTTGACGTTTATGATTTCCTAGTTTTTAATTTAAACAAAATATGTTTCAACACTAGTTTGTCTAAACTGCCGTACCTATGGGTAAAAGTCGTAATGTACTGAAATTTGCCACGGTTAATACCACTCTGTACGAGCGTAATAAAGTGTATTTTACCTTGACACATGCTTTTTAGGGTTCCGTAGCCAAATGGCAAAAAACTGAACCCTTATAGATTCTTCATGTCTGTCTGTCGGTCTGTCCGTCCGTATGTCACAGCCATTTATTTTCCGAAACTATAAGAACTGTACTGTTGAAACTTGGTAAGTAGATGCATTCGGTGAACCGCATTAAGATTTTTACACAAAAATAGGAAAAGAACAATAATTTTGGGGGGTCACCATACATAGAACTGAAACTCAATTTTTTTTTTTCAAAAATCATATTTTACTAATATCATTCTTTTCTAAACGGAATAGTTTGCGCGAGAGACTCTTCCAAGGTGGTAACCCCCCCCCCCCCCCCTCCCCCCTGTAACTTCTAAAATAAGAGAATGATAAAACTAGAAAAAATATATGATGTACATTGCTCGCACTTGGCCGGTCTTTTGAAACGGTATTCAAGTGATAAGACGACAGAATTAGCTAATTAAAATGAACATTATATATTATAAATAAAAAACACTTATATGGAGACTAGACAAAAAATCTACCAGTCTTATTAAGGTTTTATGACGTAGGCTTTCAAATATTTTCGTACCCAATCCCGTTCAAAAAGTGCCAGGGGTTAAGGTCGCTGTTAGTTAAAATAGGTATTTGGATAAATTACATATGACATATGTTTATTCTCTGTCGAATATGATTGAACGTGAAACTCAATATACTATACATGAAAATTAGAAATAAACCATTAACTAGTAGTGCAGGTTTGATACCTGCTAGATGCTGACGTTTATGATTTGCTAGTTTTTAATTTAAACAAAATATGTATCAACACATGTTTGGCTAATATGCCGTACATATGGGTATTTTTGACATTGACTGCCTCGTTGGTCTAGCGGTAGCGTGTTCACCCGCAGAGAACGAGGTCCTGGGTTCAAATCCCGGGTCGGGCCAAAAAGTGATTTTGGGACTTTTCTGTAAAACTTTTCCGTGCCTCGGAGAGCACGTAAAGCCGTCGGTCCTGTACCTGATTTCTTTCCGGTCGTGTCGCTAGGCGCCCCATCGGATCATGAGAGTGATGGAATAGAAAGTGCTCCTGTGTACTATAATATGTCCCGCGCAGATGGCTAATCTCTATTGAGACTGGCCACCGTTGCCGGATTGCGGCTAGGAGGACATTAATTAATTAATTAACATATGGGTAAAAAGCCCTAATGTAATTAAATCTGCCACGGTAAATACCACTCTGTACGAGCGCAATAAAGTGTCTTTTACCTTGATACATACTTTTCAGAAACGGCATTTAAGTGATACAGCAGTAATGAGCATTTTCAAGTTATGTCTTTTAGATAATTTTTTGTTAATGTGTCCATATCTCATTATTATTGTTCACTAGCTGTGCCCCGCGGTTTTACCCGCGTTAAACTTTATGGAATATCACAGCTCCTCCCCCGTAGGTGATCGCGTGACAATAGCATATATGTTGACCCGACCTGTAAGTAATATTCGTGCTAAATTTGAAGTAAATCCATGCGGTACTTTTTGAGTTTACCCCGGACATACATACAGACAAACAGACAAAAAAATGTGAGCCGTCACGGGACGCCTGGCAGATGTTTTTTTTTTTTTTAGATTTTTATTTTCAATAAACTTATATTAAATTCACAATATTGCATGCCGTACCACGAAAACCTCACCGGGTTTATCTGGGTACCGGCGAGCCGTTCACGTGTACCGTATTACACGGTTAGTACGAGTACATGGGAAGGTATAATTGATACATAATAAGTAGATCATACAAAAATTCAATTATTACAATATAAAATATACAATACAATAATAATTAACTGACACCCTTTTCTAAGAAAAACTTTTTACATTTGTGCTTATAGCTTTTGGAACCATTTTTGTACAATGTTTGTAGATCTTCTGGTAGGCTATTCAGGTAAGAGGGTATCAGGTAGCCTGCAACTCTCGTTCCGTACAAATTTGTTGTTTTGGGTAATGTGTATTTGTTTTGATATGTGACTGATCTCAGAAACCCAGGTCTTTTATATTCGATAAGCAACTCCGGGTGTGTCGCTTCAGAAAGAGTTAGGTATTTTACTTTGTTATATACGTTTATTACTTTGCAATATTTGAATAGATCTTCCTCACTATCTTTATATTTTCTTGTTATATGTTTGGGGGCAATTACCTTTAACAACTTTAATTGCAGTTTATATACATCTGCTAAGTAAGTAGGGTATGTTCTTCCATAGCTGCTTAAGCCATAGCTTATCACTGAATCTGCTAGGGCCATGTATAGCCTTCTCAACGCTTTATATGGCAATTTGTATTTTAGAACAGCAGCAGTGAAACATCGACATTATTTTGTAAAAGTACCTAATATGCAGAAAAGAACATATTGTGATAGGAACTAAATATGTCATAATGATAAAATAAAAAGTCGATTGCGCATGGCGACGCGTCGCCACACCGTACACACTACTATCGTATAGCGTGGCGACGCGTCGCCACGGCATACGTCGCTACGCCAGAAATCTGTTTTACGTGCGGCTCTAGATGTTTCACATCAAAATTCTAAAAACTTTATTTTTGACTTCGATATCGATTGTAGATCACGCCCCAAGTAACCTTTAAAAAAAATATTCAATGTACAGTTTTGACTTTCCTACGATTTTATTATTATTGTTCATGTTCACAGGCTGGTCTTTTAGTGAACCTCACTAATGGACTGACATCTTTATGTGGTGGTTCTATGCTCAGCAATACTAAAGTACTGACAGCAGCTCATTGTTGGTACGATGGTTACTTTCAAGGAAGTTCTATCTTGGTAAGGAAACACAGAATTCACATATAATTAATTCATAGTTAGTGGTGACCACCATGAGGCGCTCATAGCTAGATGCTCTCACCGGTCCGTAAGCGACCGGCGAGGTTAAGCAACGAGACTTGCGGTCAGTCCATAGATGGGTGACCGCCAAAGTGGTTTAATTTCTGAGCGTCTCCGTGCTTCAGAGGTCATGTTAAGCTATCGGTCCCGGTTGTAGCCAATAGGCGACCGTCGTAATGTCGGAGGCCTACTGAGCAGCTTGAACAACTCTGACACTAGGGTAACCACTGCCCATACGATAATTAAGTAAGTGGTGACCATGCAAATATCGGCTCACGGCGTTTGCGACGCGGCAGTCTAAACTGGAGCGTATCTAAGCGGACAGCTGAAAAACAAGCAAAGGCATGAAAACTCACACATAATGCCCCCCATTAATTAAGTAACTCTAGTTCTTATGAAAGGTCACGGTATCTTTAGTTAGAAACATGTCTGTTTGTTTTGAGTATGGGTGTAATTAACTGAATTAGTAGTAGTAAGTATTTACAAAATAAAAGTACAGTATATATGTAGTAGGTATATCAGTAAGATCTGAATTCCATAGTAGAAGCTCTGCTTAATTTGGGATCAGATGGCTGCGTGGGAAAGAGTTAAAAACATCCATACATCCATACTCACAAAGTTTCGCATTAATAATATTGGCAGGATATTTTTTGGCGGTCACCGTAGCCTAGTTGGTAGTGCTCCTGCCTACGAAGCTGGTGGTCCTGGGTTCGAATCCCGGTAAGTGCAAATATTTGTGTGATGAGCACGAATATTTGTTTCTGAGTCATGGATGTTTTCTATGTATTTAAGTATTTATCTATCTATATAAGTATGTATATCGTCGCCTGGTACCCATAGTACAAACTTTGCTTAGTTTGGGGCTAGGATGATCTGTGTGACATTGTCCCTAGATATTATTATTATTATAGATATTATTAAATTATAAACAACGTTGGAATATGTATATATTAAACTGTTTATTAAGATTTGGGTATTTTTCTCGACAGGTAGTCCTCGGTTCCCTTATGGTATATTCAGGAGGAACTCGAGTATATGCTACTCAGGTCACCTGGCCCAACAGCTTCGATCCTTACGTGTACGTAGACGATATCGCGATGTTGGACATCCCTTACATTGCGTTTTCAGGTATGTAAGCTTTCCCTGAACGGCATGAGAAGCCATAATTGCTACACAATATCGATAGATGGAGATCAAACTCCGTAGAATATCTTGAAAAGATAATAATAATTTTCTATGATCTAATAGGATTTACCGTAACTTATTTGGCAAAGCATTGGGGACATTCACCCGGAGAATGTAGGTCATCATCTTATCATCTCACGCCATTTTCGACCCTATTTTCACCATTCTCCACACTGTTATATTTTGTGCGGTGTCAGCCAATTTTGGACCAGTATCCTTACAACATGTTTTAGCGTCCCATCCGTTATAAATCCTGCACTTACCTGCACCATGAATCTTGTTTTTGGCCGGCCCATCAAATTAATAAATGCCTAAATAAGATTTTCAATAAACCATTTAATTATTTTTTAATTGAAAGATATGTTCATAGATTTTGTAAGAAATAGGAACGTTTACAAATTCCATGTAAAGACAAGGATCGATGTCAACTCAAACAAAAGGACATTCACATTTCTTCACACACACTTCTTCATCCTTATAATTTGGCTAAAAAGAAGGGGGAACACTGAGAGACAGAGTAGGTGAGCATTGATGTATCACAAGGGGCCCCCTTAAACCTACATCAGAGTCGCAAGTATCAGACTCTGTCGAGTGTCTGAGAGTCTGAGACCCGCGACTCAGATCTAAGTTCAAGGCGCCCCCCTGTCATGCAATGATCAACGCTCACCTTCTCTGTCTCTCAGTGTTTCCCCCTCTTTTCTTGTTCTACCACGCGGTGGACCCGATTGACTCACGGTGAATCCAAGGAATGCTAAGAATTATGTCTTGTAGCTCAATCCAAAGGCATTCGTAAAGTTATCCGCCAATTAACTTTAAAAATATACCAATAAAAGAAGAAGAAAATAACGACCCGTAAATTTAGCTTGTAGTTCATTATTTTCTTCTCCTTTGCCTTTCTATTGGGGTATCTGACATGGCTTAACCGTGAACCGACTACCACGGGGAAAATCAACTTTGTCTTTTCATGTGACTCACACTCATAACCAGTTATTCTCACTGGTCCGTAAGTGATCGGCGAGGTTTGGCACCTAGGCACACGGTCAGTTTATAGATGGGTGAACGCCAAAGTGGATTAATTTCTGAGCGGCTTCGGCACGTTAACCTGTCGTAACGTGCCTCACCAGCGAGAAAAACTGGTGTTGACAGTGGGCCACATGAAAAGACAAAGTTGATTTCTAACTTTACTAGCTTATTAGGTATATAGTTATATTTTTTTATTGAATGTCACGAGTTTCATGCATCTATTCATGTTGTGACGCCTTATTAAAACTGTGCATTTGACTTATATTTAAACTGACAGTTACTGGTTGACCTAAATCAATAAATAATAGGTCTTTACCTATGAAATTGCCGTTTTGTATGAAAAAATTTTAACGAATTTTTTTCATGAATTTTTTTATTTGTATTAATCGAAGTAATCACCCATGCAATCAATGCATCTTTGCCATCGCAGTGGCAGTTTATTGATGCCCTTCTTAAAGAAATCAGCTGGACGGGAGGCAACAAATTCTTCAAAGGCATTTTGTACTGCCTCTCGGGTATTGAATTTTTTTCCCGCCAAGAAGTTATCCAAATTCTGGAAAAAGTAGTAGTCTGTAGGCGCAAGGTCTGGTGAGTAGGGCGGATGACGGAGAGCTTCCAACCCCAGTTCTTGCAACTTGGAGACCGTCTGCTGTGCAGTATGAGGTCGCGCGTTGTCGTGCAGGAGCAGCGGAGACGAGCGATTGACCAATGCTGGTTGGAGATGCGCCAGCTTCTCCATCATTGTGCTCAGTTCTTCACAGTACACATCTGCAGTAATGCTCACCCCGTTTGGTAAGAAGCTGTGATGAATCACACCGGCGCTAGACCACCAAACAGTGACCATCACTTTTCTAGGGGTAAGTTTTCGTTTAGGGCATTGTTTAGGTGCTGAACCAGGATCCAACCAACTTGCTGAGCGCTTGCGGTTATCAAACAGAATCCATTTTTCATCGCAGGTAACAATGCGGTTCAAAATTCCTTCATTTGTGTGTCTGTTGAGCAGTGCAAGGCACGTCTCGACGCGTACTTCGCGCTGGCGATCATTGAGTTCGTGGGGCACCCATTTGTCAAGCTTTTTTACCTTGCCAATTTGACGCAAATGGACCAATATTGTTTTGACGCTAACGTCGAAAGCTGCTGCTAATTCAGCCGTAGATTGTGTATCATCAGCTTCCACAACCGCCTTTAATTCGTCATTGTCGACCAAAGTCTTCGGACGACCGCGAGGTTCATTTTTCAGGTCGAAATTTCCAGAACGGAAGCGAGCAAACCAATAACAGGTGGTGCGTTGGTTTGTAGTGTTAGCTCCGTAAACGTCGTTGATGTTGCGTGCCGCTTGTGCCGCGTTGCTGCCACGACGGTACTCATATTCCATAATTACTCGAATTTTTAACGTATCCATGATGACGAAAAAGATTGAAATGCGATGAAAATGTAACACTAATCAATAAAGAAATGACTACTTTTGGAAAAAAGAATCCATGTTTTTAAAATAAAATTAATTTGAAATTAGAATTCTTAGCCAAACAAAAAATATTTTGATTTGAAAAGGCCAGTACTGCAGAACGGCAATTTCATAGGTAAAGACCTAATATTAATATTTACTTGTTGCAGCGTATATTGGACCCATCCCCCTCCCCGGAGGTCCACTCGCAAATAGCAACTTCGAAAACATAAGAGCCCAAGTTATTGGCTATGGCAATGAAAATAATAGTAAGTACCTAACTAACCATCATACTGGTATATGTCCTGTATGTACTAGTGTATGTATCATCATATTTAATCGATCATAGAAATTATATATCCTGGCTTGCCTGAGCAAGAATATCGAGACGAGCTCTGAAACTCTCAAGCCTGGATTAACAAAAGTAGATATTACAGAATAATAAAAAACCGGCCAAGTGCGAGTCGAACTCGCGCACGCAAAAACGAGCAACAAATTCACGTTTCTTGTAGGGGAGCCCCCTTAAATATTTATTTTATTTTGGTTTTTAGTATTTGTTCTTATAGCGGCAACATAAATACATCATCTGTGGAAATTATAACTTTCAGACGGACAGACAGACAGATAGCGAAGTCTTAGTAAAAGGGTCGCGTTGTACCCTTAGGGTACGGAACCCTAAAAACGAGGTGGAGGCCTGGCACGTCGCGGGGGATCGCTAGGGCTGTCTTGAAGTTCCGGGCAAAGAATTGTTCTGCAGTATAACCTGCCTATCGTAAGTGGCAACTAAAAGAGTTGGAGACGGAAAGTGTTGGTGAGACTAATATACCAGTTTTTATGTTTTTGAGGTTATGGGTCGTGGCCTTGCGAGGTACAGACGCCAGCATATCAAGTTACCCCAATCTGCCAAATTTCCCCAATTGAGATTGAACCTTATGCTTTAGTGACAAAGTTAAAAATCTATAAAGGAAATTTGACAGATTGGGGTAGGTCGATGTGCTGGCGTCCGTACCTACTACATCAACAAATAAGGACAGCACCGAGATATCCCAATGAAAATACATCTGCTCTTCCTATTTTTTTGAAGAAGGCTATTGCTTTTGGTTAGGCTACAAGATAAATATTTAGTGAAGTTGGTTTTGCAGCGATTCGTTTCTGTCACTAAAAGTAGCATAGCATATTGAAATATATAAGTATGTATACCCCAGACTCGCCGTTATATATATTTTAATAAATTATGAATCTATTCTATTCTATGTAAATGAAAATAGTTCAAGAAGAAGAGGATTCGGCCAATAACAAAAAGTTATTTTTCAAATCGGCAAAATATAGTTTGCTAAAACAATACCTATACCACATGATACTTCGATGATCTAAAAATATGTCAAATATTATCTACATGGGTAAAGCAAAAAAGACGTCGACCAATATGTAGCTTTTTTGTTTATAACGTTTATTGTCTGTTTCATAAATTTATGACTTATGTTTAAGTCTCCTTATTACCTACTGACTTTTTTAGAGTTACCCTATTGTTAACTTAATTTAGGGTTACCAGCCTACGATACTAGTCATACTACAGGCTGGCTATCTTAAAGACGCCTGCCAAAGTAAAACACGGTCTATGTAAAAAAAACTACAAAATATGTAGATTACGGTAATGCTTATATTATAACCAGTGATCGGAATAGGTAGATTGATTTGAGGTCATTGATCTCAAACGTATATGTTACTATGGGTATGCTTGCAAGTTTCCGGAATTTTAAAATTAGGTAGTGTTATTAATTAGTTGGAAACAATCTCTAAATTTTTTTTTTATTTTATTAGACCATTATTGCACTCAACGCCTCAATCGGGTTGGAATTTAACAATGATTGTACCTATTGTATTGTGCTAAAATAAACATTTTTTATTACATGTTTTACGAAATGTTAGGAACCTCCGGAATCATTTCCTGGACTCCGGTACAATTTCTGGTAATTTTCGTAAATGTGAATATCCCGATGTAATAATTGTGTAAATCCCATGTTATAATTTTATGGTGCAATTACAAAAAATCAATCTACCCATTCCGATCACTACTTATAACATGTTTATATTCAGCAAATTAATCAGTTATTTTAAATTAGCTTTACTTAATGACTTATTTGAGAATTACCTTATTTATTTCTTATTTCAGAGTTGCCAACCAACGGCGACCAGTATCTTAAAGATGTCTATGTGACAGTGATGAACAACACGGCCTGCAGAGACTGGTACGGAGATATAATCACCCCTTACATCTTGTGTACAATAGACCGTTATTATGGACCATGTGCTGGCGACTCGGGTGGACCAATAGTTACCCGTGCCCCCGGATCTTTGCAGGATGTACTCGTAAGTAGGAGCTCCTTTCCATCAATATTACAAGACTTGCTTTGGGTATTTTATTCAAACATGAATAAATTTATATTACCGAAAGGATTCGATTTTTTTAGTATTAGATCCATTCGCTCGAAGAGCAGCCCGACTGGGGAAGTACATCCACCTTACAGATGACATTCTTCAATAATAACATTAATAATTTTAATGTTTCGTTTCTACGTGTAAGGTCACCAGAGCTCATAAGGGTGGGGGGAGGGGCAGCAACACTTGTTTGCTGACTCTTAAAAGCCGGCAACGCACCCGCGACTCCTCTGGTGTTACGAATGTCCATGGGCGGCGGTGATCACTTACCATCTGGTGACCCACTTACTTGTTTACCACTGTTAATAAACCTCCTTTTTATTATGAAATCCTTTTAATTCCTAAAAATATAATAATATGTTCATTACATTTATTGTGCCTTTGGATTACAGATCGGTGTAATGTCATTCATCTCAAGCCAGGGGTGTTATTCAGGTAATCCCGCAGGACACACAAGGGTCACTGCTTACCGGAGTTGGATCAATGACTTGTTGTAAACCAATACTTGGTTAATGTACAGACGCCAGCACATCAAGCTACTCCAATCTGTCAAATTTTCCCAATTGAAAGTGAACCTTATGCTTTTGTGATAAAGTTAAAAATCTATACAAGAAATTTGACAGATTAGGATAGCTGGATGTGCTGGCGTCTGTACAGTCATCAATGGACACATACAGCATGTAACGTAATTAATGCACACCCTCAAACACCCCAATTAGAATATAATGTTGTTATCATAATAATTACACTGAATTTTTTAATTAACATGTATTATGCGTTGTTATTTACTAAATTAGTTTCATAGAATAAAGTTTTATTTTCCTTTATTTTGTATTGAATGATGTAGTTTGTATGAATACAAATAAAATTGCGATTTTAAAAGTCTTATTTCTTTGAGGACACACTTTCTTGATACAGGGTAAATATGACAATAATTTCCGTAATTGTAATTATTTGTGGAATAAAAAATTGCCTATATTAAAAATTATATAAATCGATTCATTAAACGATTCTGAACAAACTATTTTCAGGGTGTGTGTTAATTAAGTTACATATATTGTATAATTAAGTAAGATGCTGTTAAGGTCATAGAGTATCCACAGATATGACGTTAAATGTGTTACTTACCTTCACACTCCGCAGCACACCCTCTTTTGTGTGGAGAGGCGGTCCAAACTGTTTTACCCTTATAAATAAATAAACGCAATATGAAAGAAAAAAGAAAGCAATTTTATTTTTTAACTTACACGCTGTGCTCGCGGTTTTACGCGTTAAAGCTTATAAATTATAGCTTATGTGTTATTAGAATATATAAGCAATACTACTACAAAGTTTGATCCAAATCTGTTCGGTAGTTTTTGCTTGAAGAATTAACAAACATACACACTCACAATCTTTCACCTTTATAATACTAGCTGGGGTTTTACCCGCGTTAAATTTTATAAATTATAGACTAGTCAGCTATCTCCGTACCAAATTTTATTGAAATCCCTTCAGCCGTTTAGATGTGAAGAAGTAACAAACATACACACTCACACAGTCACACACTCACAAACATTCGCCTTTATAATATTAGTGTGATTTATGAACTAACTATAACTGCCAGCTATAACACGAGGCGCACATAGTTAGTTGCATCAGTTGCATGTACAGACAGCCAGCACATCAAGATTCAAGCTACCCCAATCTGTCAAACTTCCCTAATTGAAAGTGAACCTTATACTTATGTGATAAAGTTGAAAATCTATAAATGAAATTTGACAGATTGGGGTAGCTTGCTGTGCTGACGTATGTACTAGTCCGTAAGTGATCGTCGAGGTAAAGCACCTAGGCACCCCGTTAGTCTAATATACTACTACTTATCGTATGGGCAGTGGTTACCCTAGTATCGGAGTTGTTCAAGCCGCCCATTAGGCCTCTGACATGCCTTAACGACTGACGGCAACAACTGCGCTCATAGTCAGATGATCTCAGCGGACCTTAAATGATCGACGAGGTTAAGAAACTAGGCTCACGGTCAATCCATACATGGGTGACCGCCAAAGAATGATGTCCTGGTTTTTAGCATACCATGTCAGAGGCCTACTGGGCGGCTTGACCACTTTGACACTGGGGTAACCACTGCCCATACGATAAGTAACTACCGGGTCCGACAGGTTAACGTGCCGTCCGAAACACGGAGACGCTCAGTCATCTATGGACCGAACGCGAGCCTAATTGCTCAGCCTCGCCAATCACTTACTGACCGGTGAGAGCATATGGCTAAAGATATAAATAGGTTACTGTCAAAAGTGGTTTAATTTCTGAGCGTAACCATCACACTGGCGGTCCCGGTTGTTGTCATCAGAGAACAGTTATGTCAGGAGGCTGCTACGCGGCTTGAACAACTTTGAAGGGTATCTACTACAGCTGTCTGACGTTTTTATGATAAAGAAAGAAATTAGGGATTTTGAACCACGATAGTCTTGCCAGGACGAAATTAATATCTAATGACATAGAAATGCGTGCTAACAAATGATTTTCACCACCATGTGAGTCAAATTATGTCTACTGATCAACGAAAGCCTCCCCAAAGAATGAGGGGATATGCCATAATCGCCACGCTTGGCAAGCGGGTTGCCGATCGCAGTTTGATGGTCATAGTTCACAGAAAAACGCTGCTGCCCGTTCTCTGGTAGGTATTCCCTCGGAACGATCTCTACGCCCCCCACGGTATGAGATGGGGTGATATGGGGTTCTACGCCGTCACCACACTCATTTATTTGACATATTTTAATCGTATTTAGTTTCATATTCACTACACAGTGAGTAGGTAATCTGTGTCGCTTGACCATTTCACGTTAAGTGACCTTAACATAAATATCACCAAAAAACTGTAAAATCCTTCAAAATATATTTATTATAAGTAATTACGGTGTTTACAATATAACGCCTAGTAGATAAGTTTAGGTAGGTACTTGGGTGATAACAAATTATCTTATTACAATAAAGTCACCCGCGTCATATTAGCTAGGTAAATATCATTCAACTACGCAAGAAGGTAAATTACCTGTACCTAAGAGTTAAGATTACAGATATTAAGAGAAAAAAAATTATATCAACATTTCACAACAGAATTATCGGAGACCGATATAACAAATAGTTTTAGGTATCATCATTCTTTGTAACTTAGTACCTAATTTTAAATACTAAATGCTTTATTCAATAATTTTTACAAATACATATATGCTACCCAACATCTTAAATAATGTATCAAGTGAATAATACAAGTACTAGAAGAAATAAGACGTGATTTAGTACAAAGATCGGCGTTATAGTTTTTTTTTACTGTAGCATTTTTATTTATAAGTAGGTAGTCATTTTTTATGCAGTATGGGTTTGCTCTTGACCACGATCTTACCTGATGGTAAGTGAAGATGTGGTCGAAGGTGGACCGGGAGTACCCAGAAGAAGCCTGTTCACTCTAGCCTTGAGTCCCATGTTGTATGAGTCTGGAAACACGTCGTTCGGGAGGGTGTTCCACAGCTTAGCCCTGCGTATGATGAAGTAGGAAGCAAAGCGCTTCGTACCTACGGCATAATGGGATATCAACAACAAAGCGGTGGAGACCCTCCCGCCGACTGCTAGTCCGATGATAAAAGGGGGAAAGGGATAAGTTCATGGAGGGATAACGTCTTAAGATTCTTCATGAAACAGCCTGAAGAAAACGAATGTACTTTTCGCTGAACGCAGTTTTCTCGTGCAATATATTACCTACTGTTAATCCGCAATTTTTGGTTCATGGTGACAGGCATATGTGGAGGTAATAATCTCATTTTATAGAAAAGATTAGTAACCAACGTCATATAGTTCTTAGAATTACCAGTTTTAGTGCTTTTATCTTAATAAGCACGGATTAGGTACGCGATCTCATCATTATCAAGATCACTCTGGAAAAGTAAATAAAATCACACCACGATTTACGTCTCTACCATGTTTTGAGATCATTTTATTATGACTAACAGATTACACCTTATAAAATTGCCACGTTCCCGAAGAAACGAGAACGAGATTGGCCCAAGTATCATTGATCTTGCCACATTGTATTTCTCCAGAAAACAACTACCTACTGGCCATAGTAAGAAAGTGTTATGTAAATGGTCAGAGCTGTCAGCGAAAACACAGGATTTTAGGAAAATAGAATGCACCGTCCAAATGTAAGTATCAGTTACAAATAATAATATATGAGTAAAAACCTTAAAAAATAAAGAAAGCCCAACAAACTATTTTAAATTTGTTTTCGTTAAGAACGTGTTTAAAAAAATTAAATTTTATTCTTTTTCTTATACTTAAATAAATATAAAGGATGACTAGAAACTATGAAGAATAATCAAAGGGAAACTGAAATAAACAAGTTAGAAATTTTGTATAATAGGTCTTTACCTATGAAATTGCCGTTTTGTATGAAAAAATTTAAACGAATTTTTTTCATGAATTTTTTTATTTGTATTAATCGAAGTAATCACCCATGCAATCAATGCATCTTTGCCATCGCAGTGGCAGTTTATTGATGCCCTTCTTAAAGAAATCAGCTGGACGGGAGGCAACAAATTCTTCAAAGGCATTTTGTACTGCCTCTCGGGTATTGAATTTTTTTCCCGCCAAGAAGTTATCCAAATTCTGGAAAAAGTAGTAGTCTGTAGGCGCAAGGTCTGGTGAGTAGGGCGGATGACGGAGAGCTTCCAACCCCAGTTCTTGCAACTTGGAGACCGTCTGCTGTGCAGTATGAGGTCGCGCGTTGTCGTGCAGGAGCAGCGGAGACGAGCGATTGACCAATGCTGGTTGGAGATGCGCCAGCTTCTCCATCATTGTGCTCAGTTCTTCACAGTACACATCTGCAGTAATGCTCACCCCGTTTGGTAAGAAGCTGTGATGAATCACACCGGCGCTAGACCACCAAACAGTGACCATCACTTTTCTAGGGGTAAGTTTTCGTTTAGGGCATTGTTTAGGTGCTGAACCAGGATCCAACCAACTTGCTGAGCGCTTGCGGTTATCAAACAGAATCCATTTTTCATCGCAGGTAACAATGCGGTTCAAAATTCCTTCATTTGTGTGTCTGTTGAGCAGTGCAAGGCACGTCTCGACGCGTACTTCGCGCTGGCGATCATTGAGTTCGTGGGGCACCCATTTGTCAAGCTTTTTTACCTTGCCAATTTGACGCAAATGGACCAATATTGTTTTGACGCTAACGTCGAAAGCTGCTGCTAATTCAGCCGTAGATTGTGTATCATCAGCTTCCACAACCGCCTTTAATTCGTCATTGTCGACCAAAGTCTTCGGACGACCGCGAGGTTCATTTTTCAGGTCGAAATTTCCAGAACGGAAGCGAGCAAACCAATAACAGGTGGTGCGTTGGTTTGTAGTGTTAGCTCCGTAAACGTCGTTGATGTTGCGTGCCGCTTGTGCCGCGTTGCTGCCACGACGGTACTCATATTCCATAATTACTCGAATTTTTAACGTATCCATGATGACGAAAAAGATTGAAATGCGATGAAAATGTAACACTAATCAATAAAGAAATGACTACTTTTGGAAAAAAGAATCCATGTTTTTAAAATAAAATTAATTTGAAATTAGAATTCTTAGCCAAACAAAAATTATTTTGATTTGAAATGGCCAGTACTGCAGAACGGCAATTTCATAGGTAAAGACCTAATATTATCTTATAGATAGAGACTGCAACATATTATGGTAAGGATGTGATCACGATAGTAGTAATATGCCATAGCCTTCAATACTAAGTTTTATGGTTAAAATTTTATGGTGACACAGTGAAAGCCAATTTTTGGACAGGACGTTTACATGTTAGCCTAGGATTACTGTACAAGACAGATCATACCCTACCCCGGATTGGTAGATAGAATAGAACCTGCACCAGGTTCGAGACCCGCCGGACGATTCAATTTATGATTTCCCATTTTTGAGATAAGATTAACGCTTTGCATTTCGAATAATGCTATAAAATTCAAATGTAATAATTTGGAAGGTATTATCAATATGATAAATGATCTTTCACATGCAACTGTGAACATATCAATCGGCCATGTTTCTAAAAAACAAAGCCGATAGATAATACCTACATCCTCCGGAAGGGTGTTAACAAGGGAATCCTAAATTTGATATGCCAGCGTGTATCTTTAGTAGTTTAACGCAGAGCGCCTACCCCGGATTGGGAGATAGTGCAGGTGCGAGACCCGCCGGACGATTAAATGTATGATTTCCCATTTTTGAGGAAAGACAGATCATGCTAACCAAACAATTAAATTTAATATAGTATAAGTAGTCTATCAGCCAATTGTGATGGATTCACAGTATTTGTTTTTGTAGTTTAAGGCTTGCACATTACGTTTGTACTCTTTCTACTTTCCTCCTCAGTCTCACATTAATATTTATTTATTTTCTTAGGAACACCAACTGCATTTAAGAAAAAAATGTTTAGGATATATTGATAGGCAGCAGAAAGCCATTAACAGGTAGGTCTCCACGAATAAAATCCTGACTACTGAATAAAATGGAAATGAGAGCTCTGAGAAGTATGTGTGGTGTGACTTTGAGAGACAGAACTCGAAATACTGATGTAAGAGAGCGTTGTGGTGTGAAAGAGGATGTAGTCACAAAGATTGAAAAAGGAATGCTGAGATGGTTTGGCCATTTAGAAAGAATGAGTGAAAGAAGATTGACCAAAGAAGTATACCTGGCCTGTGTGAATAGAACAACCGGAAGGGGAAGACCTCGTCAAACATTCTCTGAAAGGGCAGGTCAGAAGTACCCTAAACCGGCGAGCATGTATGAAGAATATAATGACAGTAATCGAGGCAAAAGACGTGTGCAAAGATCGTGACAAATGGAAACCCGGTGTCTCTGCCTACCCCTCTGGGTAACAGGCGTGAGTCTATGTATGTATGTACTTAATAAATAGGAAATGTGTAGAATAAATTAAAACGTATATAATACGAACTATCTAAATCATGATTATGTTTTACATAAAACCTTTTTGGAAAAAATTAAGGCTATGTAGTTAGCCGTCTCACTGTTTCAGATTTATTACAAAATATGTCAAAATTAAAGGCTTTGACTTATTTATTCAAACTGTTGCCCGCTCGCCACAGGAATGCGTTCTGTCGGTAATTTTTTGTCACTAATGGAATATGTATAGGGCTTAACTTATAGCAGAGATGCAATTATAGACATATTGAAATATGAGCTCTGTCGCATGTATAATTAGGTCATTGGGCAACACCTAGTGACTATTTGTATAGTGGTTATATATAATTTATACACAAATATAGCTTGAGGGTATACAATAACTACCACTAAAAGTGAATTATATATACAGAAAATAGGTATATTTCTACCTATCTAAATTTAGGGTCCATAATAACTCCACACAAAGATAATGTGAGATAAATTTACCTATACAATACAGATATTCAAATAGAATAAATGAATAATTAACAATTTTGTTTAGTGCTACAATTTTAAAACAAAAGTTTACCTAAGTACTAAGAATGAATCATTAAAGAATTGAGATCATTAATTAGAAGACAATAAAACATGCTAACATATTATTATTAATCTAGGAAAAGAAGCTGTTGGGCCTTGCCAGAAATCTTCCCAGAATAAAACTTAATAAAATTGTGGATAATTTCGTATAGGGTTTTTCATAGTAGAATACAACCCATTAGTTTTGTTGACTGAAGATTTGTTGTGAGGTCTTCACATAAAATAACAACTTCATTTCCTCGACTATACAAGGTGTAATATAAAAGGACTCAAGGTAAGGAGCTTGAATTGCTTATGAAACAGAACAAAGTTATCAGTCGTCATTTTGTTTTATTTCTTCATTTTAAAAGACATCGCCCGCACTAGGGAAATTAATACCCGTGTCGCGGGTTACTTTACAAACATATAATTGACGGAGACAAAGTACATCAGATTCAACACGATATGGCGATGCGACTGCCTTAACCGCTGCGCCACAGATGCAGTCAAACCAATATGCTAGTGGGTATGATTTCCGCACTTAGTCCTGATGTGGACCATTGTATGTGACAGCTGAAGCATTTTGTATGGGCACCGAATATCTATCACATCATCATCACAATATGGTGATGGTATACATATAATAAAATCGTAGGAATGTCAAAACTGTACATTGAATATTTTTTTAAAAGGATACTTGGGGCATGATCTACAATCAATATTAAAGTCAAAAATATAGTTTTTTGTCTGTTTAAAGTCATAAAGTACTGCATGGATTTACTTCAAATTTTGAATGAATATTACTAAGTGGTCAACATATTATCACGCTATCACCTACGGGGGAGGAGCTGTGATAATTTATAAAGTTTAATGCGGGTAAAACCGCAGGGCACTGCTAGTATTTTTTAAAGTTAAGAACAGATTTTGTTTAATTAGTTCAGTTTCATGGGTAGGTAGCGCTCCTTAACTAACGTCCACTATTTATGTAATACTTTGTATACACTACAATCATGTATAGAACTAATTATAATATAGATCATTGATAACTAATGATATGGAAAAATAATTGACGTGAAGTATCATTATTTATTTGCATAGATTGTTAACAATAGCAATGTTCTTTGTATCATCATCATATCAGCCAAAAGACATGCACTACTGGACAAAGGCCTCCCCCAAGGATCTCTACAATGACCGGGCTTGCGCTGCCTGCATCCGGTGGCTTCCCATGAACCTTGCCAGATTGTTGATCTTGTTTTTGTATAAGTACTGCCTTAGTGTTATAGTGTTATACTTGAAGTTAAATCACGACGGCAAAAGCCACCTTATCTTTTTAAATTTAAATTCATATATATTTTTATCTACATTATAAATTCATTAGTAACACACATCTATTGTCTGGATAGTCATAAATGAATGAACTAATTTTAAGTTCTCCACAATTCATACATTTATAAAACTAGTGACTTCTTATTTGATAGTACCACCATCTCTATACTAAACTGAATTTCAGGAAAAACTTATTAGAATCAGACCAAGGCCAACTAGATTTTCCTAAAATTAGTTTTGTTTTATATGGCTATGCTACTAATCATCCCAACACAATCTAGTATTGCCCTTGATCTTGTAGATTCGCATTTAATTTGCTGGTTGTATCAGGAATACTTTGGTTTGTCATTGTAGGTAAAACTATGTATCCTAAGCAAACAATTTATTTTGCAATTCATTTTGGCCAGTCATATATTTATTATATACTCCTTCGAAAGTTTCAAGAAGAATGATCAATTATTTATCATTCTTTTATAATAATAATATCCTATCCTTAGTCTTCACAACTTTCACTTTCAACCAATTTTTTTTGTAATAATTCTATTTTCAATTGCATTTCCTTCCTCTCCAATTTATACATTAATATCTTATGATCCAGTTCTTCTTGTAATAAAGTCTTTTTCAACCATTTTTCTTCTAATTCTTCATTTAACAGTTCTTTCTGTAGTTTAACAACTTCTATTTTCCGGTCTACTAATGAATGCAGAGGTCTTTTTGATTTTAGAGAATCTGTAAATTACAATAAAATACTTTCAGAATCACATGTGATAAGTATGTACAAGCAATATAAAAAAATATTTTGTAATATTTTTCTTTGATGCACCTATGTCTATAAGTACAAAAAAGAAATAGATATGCACAATGCACATCTATATTGCCTTGCATTAATGGTGCTTTTATTTTATGTTTCATAGTCTATATTGCATTCTTCTTTTACCTGTATAGATCCTGCCTATGATAGGTTAATAATATATTCTTGCCACCATGGCTCCCATACAATGTCCATATCAAGGACTAAGTGCGAAAACCATACCCACTAGCATATTAGTGGGGAAACAATTATGAATGATGATTAATAATATATTCTTGAATTATATATATTTGACTTAATTATAAATGTGTTTATGTGTGTGTGTGTTTTCTAATTTTCTCATTGTGTTTACTTATTGTAAGATTTCAGTACAAATAAAACTGTTAATGCTGCAATGTTTCCTTGAGTTAAAATTTTGACAATTTATTTAGTTCCTCTATTATTTATTATGAGCTTCCATAGTCTGATGTTAAATATGTATCTCTATACAGTAGTAAAGAAGATACTTCTGGTTTTTGGAATTCTCAACATCTACTCTCAGTAACTATATGTAAGATGCATATGTAAGATGGATAGCTAGTAATACCTGTCTATAACCAAGCTTAGACCATTCTTGCACAAAGTTAGTAGGTACTTTGCAAATCATGTATAAGAAAACCACAATGAAATAAGAGGCAAACTTACCATAATTATTTAACAAATCTGATTCGTCTATGCTATTATTTCTGTCAGCTGTTTGAATAGACACATCTTTTACTTTATCTTCCACTGAAGCAAATACCGTTTCGGTACTGGCGGTAGTACTAACACTTGCCTTAGACGAATCGGTCAATAAAATACTGGCTTTCTTCCTCATTTCGCGTTTTAAAGACTTGAAGTACTTCATTTTCAAACTCTTCGCATCTCTGTGATGAGCACCACACACCAACCTATTAAATTCTGTCTCAATATCGTTCCATGCTTGTTCTTTGACCCGTAAAGAACAACCGTCAATCTTTTTACTATCTATCAAATTTAATTTCGCTTCCACTAATGAAATTAATGTTTCAATCTCACGCTGTGAAAAGCTGGCACATCTTTCACGTTTCTTTTCATTATCCATTTCGGAAAACTGAAATAACGCTCTAAATCTCGTTTGTTTGTAAACATTCATAAACTCCTGTGTATGGATGACACCTGTCAAAACTAAACTGTTTCGTATTGATTGATTGTTGCACTCCATTACACGCAGTTCGCTTCGTTTGCGCTCGACGTGCGGACGCGTGTCATACGTAACTACCGAAGTGAATAAAAATAAACTTATTAAAAATGGTGCAGTGCAAAAGGTGTAAACTTTTTATTTCTCTCACCAAAGATGATATAGTAAAGTGTAAAGGACAATGTAGTGGTGTTTTTCACAAAAAATGTATTAAAAACATTAAGCAGTTTTTTAAAAAGGAGTACTGTGAGGAATGTTCCGATGGCGAGATCTCAACCGACTTATCTGAATGTAATAAGCGGGAAGACTGTGTGGACCAGCAAAACCATTTAAACAGTCAAATACCTATGGAAAAACTGCTAATGGAGGTAAATAAAAAGTTAGATATTGTCCATAAGATGGAAAAGGATTTGGTCGAAATAAAAAACACAGTCACTTTCTATGCGGAAAAGTACCAGGAGATTATCGAGTTTAAACAACAAGCAGATAAAAAGATAAAACATTTAGAACAGCAGAACGTTTATCTGGAGAAATGTAATAAAGCATTGGAGGAGAGAGTAGTGATTATTGAACAAAAAGAAAAGGAAAAAAACATTGAAATAGTTGGCTTAGAGAAACATGAAAAAGAGGATATAAATTCGTTAGTCACTCAAATGGCGAAAAAATTCAATTTAGATCCGAAAGACATCGAAGAAGTAAAGCGGGTAGGTGTGGAAAAAACCACAAACAACAAAACCCGACCCCAGCCCGTTATAATAAAGTTGCGAACAAAAACCGCGAGAGATAAATGGTTGCAGTTGCGTAAACAACGAATAACTAATGACACCGTGTATAATAATAAAAGCAATTCCATGATATATATTAATGAGGATCTATCAAAGTATTTAAGACAGTTATTTTGGACAGCTAAGAGAGACTTAAAATCGTCTTACAAGTATATATGGATACAAAACTCCCATATACTGGCAAAAGCTAACGACTTAAACAAAAAAATATATACAATTCGTTGTGAAAGCGACATTTGTCACTTATTAGATATAATTAACAATTCACAATAACATGTCCGAGGCCCATGTCATACGAGGTGATTTACACTACAAACAAAATTCGACTCTGCAAAGTTAGAAGACTATATAGATTGTGAATATATAAATTACAATACTTTAAACGATTGGGTTACTTACATAACTAAAAAGAATGGTAAAGATTTGGATATTGTGCATGTTAATATAAGGTCATTACGAAAAAATTTTAATCAACTATTAGTATTAATAAGGGCTAGTAAAGAAAGCATAGATATAATAATACTTACAGAAATAAATGTAAAGGAGGATGAAATAATGTTATTTGCGGTGGAAGGTTATAACATATCCCATTACACACGAGGATGTAAAAGAGGAGGAGGAGTGTTGATCTATATTAAAGAGGAGTTTAGTTTTATGCAAGAAAATGTGTACAGCCCGGCAGTTGAAATAGTTTACACAAAAATCAAGATAAACAACAATTGGTTAAACCTTATTGCCTTGTATAGACCACCGGATAAGAATAGAATAGACTTCGTCAATCTTATAGACCAGCTGTTGGAGAGAATCCCCAGACAAGAAAGCGTAATCATCATTGGAGATATGAACCTAGACTTATTGAGCAGTAAACAAAAATCAGCTGTAAGTTACTACAAAACCACCCTGTGTGGTCACGGCCTACAGATGTTAATACCTGAGACAGCGATAACGCGGGAAGCTATAGTCGATGGACTAATACAGAAGTCGTGTTTGGACCATGTGTGGGTGCGTGAGGAACGAGTGAGGTGCGCGTCTACACACACATTCTCATGTCAACTATCGGACCATCACATGACGGGAGTTCGAATAGTTACGGAAATACCGTACAGTAATATTAATGTAGAATCGACGAAGAAGATACTAAATAATAGGTTAGTTCAAGAAAAACTGATGAGTACTAACTGGGAGGACCTTGCAAGTATTGAGTGCCCTATATTATTGTATAGAGAATTGTATCGTGTTTTTCATAGCATTTATTCGGGATGCCTAGTAACTAAAAAAATACATAGAGGAAGAATATCACAACCTTGGGTAACAAAAGAAATTATTAGAATTTTAGCAAAGAAAAACGATTTATTTAGAAATTGGAAAGCGGATCCGACTAATATGAATAGAAGGTTAGAATATACAAAATTTCGTAATAAAGTTAGTAAAAAAATTAATGCTGCGAAAAATAAGTACAGAAGGGAACAATTATTTAAATGTAAACTTGACTCTAAAAAAATATGGGCTAATATTAATACGTGGATAGGAAGAAAAAAAATGTCTATTGATAGTGTGATTCAAAAATATTTGGGTCAAACAGATAACATGTATAATATATGTACAAAATTTGCCGACACATTTACACGGGAAATTGTAAAAATAAAACACAATTGTAACTGTAAATTTTTGAATAGAAGTGTATACGTAAATAAAATAGATGTATCATTTAGATTTAAAAAAGTAGATTCCATAAAAATTGAGAAAATTATAAGTAAACTTGATAATGATAAATCTCCAGGCTGGGACGAAATAAGAGTACAGGATTTAAAGACAGTAAAAAGTAATATAAGTAAAGTTCTAGTGAAATTCATTAATATGTGTCAATCAAAAGGTGTATATCCGGATGAGTTAAAAAAAGCATTAATAAGACCTATTTATAAACATGGCTGTCACACTGATTATACCAACTATAGACCGGTGGCTATTTTATCAGTAATAAATAAAATAGTAGAAAAGGTCATAGTGGAACAAATAAGTGAGTTTCTTGAAAAATATAATATACTGAATGATTGTCAACACGGTTTTAGAAGGGGTAGAAGCACTAATACTGTTCTATCAAAATTTACAGACTACATTAACAATAAATTAAATGATAGGAACCAAATTCTGGTCCTATTTATAGACTTTAAAAAGGCATTTGATACTCTTCAGCATGACCAGCTATTAACAGCCATGGAAGAGTGCGGTATTAGTGGTCCTACAAATAAGTTCTTTAGTAGCTATCTAAAAAATCGGACGCTCTGCACACTTGTCAATGGAACGAGGGGAGCAGATGCGACCGTCACATTGGGCGTGCCTACTGGTTCAGTGTATGGGCCGGTGGGTTACATAATGCACGTAAATAGCATGCCAAATGTAGTCGAGCACTGCGGGGTTTATATGTATGCAGATGATACATGTTTAGTGGTAGCTGGTAAAGACTTAAAGCGAATGGAGGAGCAGATGCAAAGTGATCTAGACAGAATAACAAGATGGGCGCATGATAATAGCATAATACTGAATATAAATAAAACTAAATACATGCACATATACTCACCCCAAAGTGCAAGGCTGAGACGAGAGGACAGTGTCAGGGTTGTGGGACATTCGTACGAATGTTTACACAATAAACAAAGAATATGTTTATGTACTCCCCTGGAATGTGTAAGACAGTACACATACCTAGGATTAGTTATAGACGATAGATTTAACTGGCAGTATCATATAAATAATGTATGCACTAGATTGAGAGCAATACTAACTAAATTATATCTTTTAAAAAGAATAGTAGATAAACGCACCTTACTGATGATTTATTATGCATTACCAGAGTCAATAGTTAGTTATGGATTAAGTTCATATGGATTAACCTTTAAAACATATATTAATGATATTAAAAATATACAAAAAAGATTCTTAAAGATAATAGCTGATAAGAACATAAAAAATAAATGTAAAAATGATTCTGATAAACTGTTTATGGAATGTGAGATAATGCCAGTAGAAACGAAAGTGCAATATTTAATAGCGTTGGAATCGTATTATAAAGATGAATTTAAAACTAAGAAAGTATTTAAGTATAGTGCTAGATTATGTAAAAGGGGAAAACTAGTACAGTCTACAGTTACTAATTATTACGGAGAAAGGACTCGCCAATATATAATTCCTAAGTTGTACAACAAATATAAGATATTAAAAGAAGAAAAGAAAATTAAATGTAAATTAAAATTAAGAAGAATTATTAAAGAAATGTTTGGGTACACTAAAAATAAAACAAAAATTAGTATTTAAGTTACAGAATTGTTATAAAGGTAGCAATGTAAGGTTAAGATGTTTAAGTGTATGAGCGTATCGCCTACAAACTGCATTGCAGTTTGGCGTGTAAAAATAATTGTAAAAATTTATTAAATGCGTGAAATAAATAAATAAAAAAAAAAAAAAAAAAAAAATATATGGATTCCTATGATTTCTTGAGATTAGGAAGTTTTCTGAAGGCTATAAAAAGGTCATGTCTAGCTAGTAGATTGATTTGTTTGCTTTCTACACGGATTTCCTTCAAGTATTCGCAGATCCACTTTTATTAATATAGAATTTAGTGTTGGATTTAAAGCATCTCGTGGCATCATTTTTAAATTCAATAACAAGAATTTGATCGAGTATTTTAAGGAGACTGAAACATGTAACATGTTCAGGACGGCGCGGCGGCGCGCGGCGTTACGAGGACGGGGCGGAAATGGAACGTGGTTAGTTAACACCATAAAGTTAGTATACCTAGCGGAATTCCGCTAAGTATACTAACTTTATGGTTAACACTGACGGGGATTGAGCACCGTTAAAATAACTCGGAACTAACATACTAGGGACGTCAACAAAGAAGATTATCTATTAGAAGAATTGATGGCATGGAGAAAACGTACGAACGAGGCAACTAAATACCCAGCGGAATCATGGACGCTACGGGGACGTGCGGGGCGATGCGAGCTAAACGTCACATTCCAGTCCCGTCCGTACATCCGCGATGTATGCTCTATCTTTTACATTTTATATGAAAAGATATTTCCGAAACTTACCGTAATCTTTAAAAAACCGTTAAAAATACGGCCTTTATGTGTTTGCACTTATTTACACAATCGAATATTTGGCTTTGGTATCCCCAATTGAAATAAATAAGATACAAGTTGAATATTAAAAAAAAACATTTATTTTACTTATGTAACAGTCTTAATTTTAATTCTAAGTATAAGCCCTAGAACCCACCGAGAGGCCACGGGGAGACGGCGGGAGTTCTTAAACATCACGACGAAGTAAAAGAGTGCCATCAGGAATAATGGTGAACATTCACTAATGCTGCAGCTAGCCCACTAAGGAGTTAGGTAACCCCTAGAGGTTCCGCCACAGTATCGCAATGCGCTATGTCTACTGACAAGCATATTCAATCAACAATGTGGTTTTAAACAAACCCAGCATTGTACATCAGGCACCAAAAACCTGCCGTTTCTTGCAGAACAATACCTGCACGTCATACCACCGCGGCACTCTTCAAGCCCACAACGACAAAATAATTAATATTAACAAAATAAAATTAATTCAATCCTTATCTTTTTTTGCTAATTTTCAATATGAGAAGTTCCAGCAATGATTTAAACATAACACAAATTGATAGAGAACATACATTATTACTAATGGCAGAAAATACTAGATAAAATCTGTATTATGCCCAGAACATAAGCTTATGTACATTTTGTTCCAAGATTATTTTTTTAATAAAAAAAACCTAACCAAAAGTTAATAACAATTTTAAATAATATTTGAGCTAAGTTACAGATGCAATATTAATTTAATTACAAGAGTAATCTGATGTAGTTTTGCAAGAACAATTATTTAATAGAATAGTACTACCGTAATATAGATAATAATGAAGATATTTGTTTTAAGTATATCATCTAGCAATTATAATTATTTGTTATTTCCTTTGTTGGTATAGTGATTGTAAAGGAAATAACCTTTTTTTAACAATATGTAAATTTATACTTAAAGGAAACAACCTTTTTTTGACAATATGTAAATTTATACTTAAAACAAATGTCATACTAATCATGAAAACTACTTTCCTATAAAATTGAAATAATTATAAATGTTTAACATTATTTTATGTTTATATTTTTTTTATATTTTTTAGGAACCTTTTTTATCCTCATAACAAGATAGTGAATGGATGTCGATATTTACACAAAAATAATTAATAAAAAGTTCTAATAACCATATTAAACTAAGGCTTCTTCCATGCAGGTCTTCAATATACTGTTAAGATGGTTCAATACATCTGATTATATAAAAAAACCAGTGATCTTGAGAACCTCCTTCTTTTGAAGTCGGTTAAAAAAATAAGCAGCATTTTTGCGAAATCTCAGTACCTCTTCTTCCACCTAGTTGGACTAGTTCAATGAGGCTTAGCACATCAGAGCATTCTTTTTCCTCTTTATTTTCTATATCAGCTTGAGAAGCAACTAGATTCTTCAGGAACTAGGTTTCGAAGCATTATACTTAATACGTACTAACAAAAAGTACATGCAGTTCCCATATATAATTATTTATATCTTGAGTGTAAGTACCCATCATTCAGTCATTTTAAGTAATGTTGACATTTTTCTTATTGCTTTATTGATCATTCCTGCCATATTCAAAAATCAGCTTAAAAAATAATTTGCATATTTTCTTGTCTCTTGCTACTTGATACCAAGTAATTTACTTCACGAACAAAATGATAAATTCATCTTCAATATTGATTGAATATTGATATCCTAAAATTACTCTTAGCTCTCCTTAATCATCTTGATGTTAAGGTCTGAACCAAATTCCCATATTCTTCAATTACACTTACACGTCACAAAAAGTCAAAATGAACAAAAATTGTTCATTAAATATCCTTCTTTTATAGCGAATATGTACACTGCACAACCACTTAAAGTTTATTTTCATTTGACGAAAGCTGCAGGAGGTATTTTCCCTTCTGAGTTTAGTTGGTTGAAGACAAAAAGTGCCCGCTGGAAGTCCCAACCAGTTTCTTGCAGGCAGCTGAAAAAAAAATAAAGTGTTACTGAATATTACAAGCTGTTACGCAATCATTTTCAGGTACTATGGGTTTGTTCTAGGGTAAAATCTTGTTGGCCCAAACAAACTGAATAGGATGTAGTACTATGTGACTTTTTGTAAATCTAGCTACAATCTATTCAAATTTAAATGTCTTTATAAAACTGTTATGGACACAATTTAGATCGCGCTGGGATTGGGTTGCAGTCTAGCGCCGCTCACAACTCAAGTCAGCCTATTTGCTTTTATTTTATCAATGCGTCGTAATAGTTAGTTAATGGTAAAGTTCGTCTCTTGTGGGTTTCTCTATTACTGATAACGCTTATAGTATAAATTTGAAAGTGTGTTAGTTTCATTGTTGCCTCATTACATAACAAAGTTACATTACAATGAATATTCGTTTAATTAAAAGCTGCTGATGTTGAGGGTCAAATTTTGAGGGTTGAGCTTGTTTTCGTCCTACATATATCAGGAGTTCTGCTATCCTCGCATATTACCACCTGTTATGTGACTTATGCCTATAAGTAGTTAAGTAGTAGCAGCCCAGATGTGCTTTATATGTCATATTTCATGTGCAAGTGTAGGGGTCGTGTATAATTATATAAACCAAATTGTAATTTGGTGCACAAATTATCTGCTTACCAGCATGCATTTCAAACCAGGCCAACCATTGATATAGTATAGAACAGTGTTTTACAACCTGTGGGTCGCGACACTCGCGACCCCCGGGCGGGTCGCGAAGCCTCTATAGGGGTGTCGGGAAACTTCTATAGGGAAGTTGCAAATGAATTATGAGTATTATGATTAGAGCTGCTGCAAATACATTAAAAGTTTAGCGCGAAGTTCCAAAACTCTTGCTAGTAGGTATTTTGTCTCGTGACCGCCACATAACCTCTGAATGATAAAGTAAATTTTAATGGAGTGCTTTCTATTCCAATTCTTCACAATTTGTAATTATGTATTTATCCGAAACCTATGAAAAGAATAAAAATGTTGGATTCAATACGTGGCACAAAATAAAAGAAACTTCAAAAAAGCGGGTAAAAAATGGGACGCGGGGGGTCGCGAAAAAAAAAAGTTTGAAAAACACTGGTGTAGAAGATATCTAATAGGTACTAACTTTATGCTCCAATGCTCGTTCATGCCAGTCTGCTGGCTCAACATGTTGAGCATCAGTTTCTTCTGTTCTTCGTCAGAGACAGGCATTGCAGGTGTCGGCGTGGGCGCAGGGGTAGGTGGAATGGTTTCGACTGGTGCACCCGAACCAAACGCTTTATCCTCCTAAAAAAATTGGTCACACATAAGTAACAGAGACAGAGATTTAGCTTTAGTATTCTATTCTGTGTCTTGTTATAAGTTTTCTCATGGGTATGTGACATAAAAATATAGCTTATTCATACTAAAAATATTTTGTACGTTGCATTTTTTAGACAACAGGGATTCAGCCAACTTTTCAGACAGTTGTTAGAATGTACCACCATATAGAGCTATTTATTTACCCAAAATTATGTAAAAGTAAAATATGACGTTATTATACAAGTGTAAATAAACCACAAGATATCGTTCAAGGTATTGTTTAAATATTTTATGAAGTTTTAGTGTCCTGGAACGAAAAATATATCATACAAATCTGTAGACTGTCTACAGACAAATGATAGTTGACACTGTGTTAACGGTGTTTGTCTATGTTTACATATGACACCAGTCGTTGGGATTGGTGTTCATTTGACGTGAGGAATAGATTAAAGATATTGGTGGTTTAAAAATTAAATCATTGACATTTCACAAAAATATTACAACTGAAGGCTGAATCTTATCCCCATTCCGCATAAACAAATTTTCTTCATAAATACTGTCCAGATGCCTATTATCTATATTTCTTAATAATACTTATATATTTTATTTTTAATTTGTCCCTGTGATCACAAAATTTATAACCTATCTTTTAGTTTATTGTGATTCCTATATATGTATCTAAACCTCGCCTAGGTGGCATCACACCAATATTATAAAGGCGAAAGTTTGTGAATGTTTTGTTACTTCTTCATGTCTACCCGGCTGGAGCAATTTTAATAAAATTTGATATGGAGTTAGCTGACACCCTGGATTAACATATAGGCAAAATTTTATAACGTTTAAGGCGGGTAGAACCGCGGGGCACAGCTAGTTTAAAAATAAAATCAAAGACTCCTCACCTGTTCTTTAGTAGTGTTAGTGATGAAGAGCATATCATTGATGATGCAGAACCCACCGCCCGTATTGGGCACGATCACAAACGTGCGGTGGAATGAACGGGTTGGGTTCCCGTTCGTCGTTGTCTCTTTGTATACACCGTTCATTGCCAGCACTATCATGGCAGGCTGAAACCAACAAAATAATTAAAACTCTTGTATGTTTAAAACAAATGAAAACTTCTTATTTTTTTCGGTTATTAAATGTGAGTGACGTCTGCAACCCAGTAAACACGATTCAGCGTGATGGTTCACTTACGTTCACTCCTCAGCAAAAATGCAACTGAGGAGTGTTTAATTTTAAGAGGTTTCCCTCTGTGGCATTGTAGACCTAAATCAGGTTTAAAGATCTTTTTGATCAACTGAAAGTTAATTTTAACAAGAATCAGCTTCTTTTACAAATCATGTAGGAGTTTGCAGTTTTTGAAGGTAACTTCTATCTTCTAAAATGCAGTTTTGAAATGTAAGGCGATAGAGTTTTCCACAATCTGACCGCATTAACAGTCAATAAATAGTAATGGTAATTACACTTAAAACTTTTCGAATCAAGTGAGTTGTGAGCTCGCTAACAGACTTAGTAATGTTGAAAAAAGTTATCTTTATATTACATATGTCTACTTCATGGAAGTTTCACTCCTGGTTTGAATATAACAAAACACAATAATATGGCTAAAAAGGGTAGAGACGCTTTTTTTTAATAATAAAATTTTATTCCTAGACAAGGAATTAAATAAAAAAGCGATGTAGGTCGAGGGGTAGTTCGCGCCAAAATTTGTCTTTGTCTTGTCTTGAATTTTCTTGAAATATGTAGGCTTATAAAATATAACTGTTTTTAAAGAACACTTTGTCATATATCTTTCTAATATAAATATTTATCAGTTCTGAATGAATGTTTTATAACTACTGCCAATATCTTCTACGCGTCGTCTTACATCCCACATAACCCACAATGAAACAGGGCTATCGACACCATGAACTCACCGTAAAAACAAGTAAATCAACAGCGAATCCCATGAGGTCATGCGTAGTCTTCGGCAGGTCGGACAAGAAGGAGACGACTTGCAGCCTGCCCGTGCGCAAGTATCGCCGTCTAGACTCGCGCTCCGTTATACGCATAATGTTTCGACTGTTTGAGATGTACGTATTTAGTCTGGAAGGTAATAGAAAGGATTTTATAAATTATAACTAGTAAATAATTGCTGAAAATAAATGAAAATATAATTATTATTCCACCAAGACTCCGTGGTTTGATCATTCCACTTGTAGTAACTACAGCATTCAGACTTTCTGAAGTTTCACAATCTATTAATTTTAATGTTATGATAAAATGTAATGTAACGACGGGCCTGTTGGCGTGGTTGGTAGATACGCTGACTTTCACGCCGCAGATCGTGGGTTCGATTCTCACCCGGGACAAATATTTGTGTAATTTACACCCAGACTCAGGACAAACAGACATGTTTATATGTCTGTTTGTCCTGAGTCTGGGTGTAAATTATAATATATGTGTAATAGTATATGTAATATATCAGTTATCTGGTTTCCATAGTACAAGCTCTGCTTAGTTTGGGATCAGATGGCCGTGTGTGAATAATGTCCCAGGAAAATAAAAATAAATAAATAATGTTAGATAGACAGATAGAATACTCTTTATTGTACACACTGAAACGGAAAGAAAATACATTGGATATAAAGAACATAATGTACAATGGCCGGTCTTATCGCCTTAAGCGATCTCCTTCAGACTGTTATTAATGTTTGGTTTATATATTAGACCTAACTTGTATTTTTATCTAGCTAGTAATATTACTGTTACGTATAAAATGTGACACCGAGCATAGCTTTTAATCAACATTTTAATTAAACTATAACTAACCTTTGTGTAGGAGCATTTCTGTTATCATTGCTCAAGTAACTACACGCCATGGACATTGTGGCGTGTTCATGGTACGCCTCTAGCAATGGCTGGCGTGATTCCGCGTCATATATCGCGAAATATTGGGTCAGAAATTCCCGGACTAAGTCCTGGCCCGCGGGGTCGACGATGAAAGATTGCTGGCGAGGGGGAAGCTTGGCATCTTCTTGCACGTCGAAACCGATCGCTGGAGGCAGGTCCACTCCATCCTAGAGGCAGTTATTAAGATGTAGTTAACGCTGACTAGGCAATGAAATGCCTTACATTATTTCAGTAATCAGATTAAATGTATATGCAATACCCGGTAAGTATAACTAGTGTTTTGGGATGCTACTATATAAGGTAAACCTACAGACCTAAAGAATTATGTACAGACGCCAGCACATCCAGCTACTCCAATCTGTTAAATTTCTTTTATTGATTTTCAACTTTTATCATTTAAGTGTAAGGTTCACTTTGAATTGGGGAAACTTGACAGATAGGGGTAGCTTGATGTGCTGGCGTCTGAACGTCTTTTTGTCTGTAGGTTCCCCCTTATGCCTATCGTTTGATGGCAATTCAAAGATGCAATAATAAACCTATATTATTAAAACACTTCTACTTCTTTCTTTTAATTAGGTACAGTGTTTCGCCTAATAGTCTTCGCAATGTCTGCTTAGTTACAATGTAATCGTTGATGTCCTAATTAAAATCTGCAAATACTAACTAAAATAAACGTAATGTCCTCATTTATATGGAGTGCAACAGCAAAATGATTAAAAATATCATTAAATATAACAGAGTATTGGATTTACACGTCAACTGATCCCACTAAGACACACCACATTTAACTGTTAGTATCTAATTATGAAATTGTTAGTTTATGCACTTGGTACGCTAAGGTATTATTGTATCTGATAACAAAATTTCCCTACTCATATCAAACCTGGTAGACCAGTCATCCCTGAATAGGAATGAGGACAGTACTACTGAAATCACAAAATAAGGCACAGCATAATTTGGGAACGAGAAGGTAAGAGATGTTTCTCACAGAGAAACAAGATCTTAACTTTATCAATGCACTTCTTTCTATAGAGGAACTCTATAAGTAACTCCGTTGCGCGGTAAAAATGGTTAGTAGTACCTTGCGTAGTAATCAATCGCTAAAGAAAAGTAATTTTATTCGTTTGGGATTTCACACGCGTCCGAGATTTATTAGTTTAGAGGTGTCATCAATAGACTTGCAGCCAAAACTATCGTAAATAATTATGGATTTAGAACATTTTATGTCAAATTGCTCAAATTTCTTTTCTTTATATTTATCGAAAAATAATAATGAAAACAACGCCATCTGTTGTAAATTGTACAATCTAAGTATTGGCATACCATAAGTATTGGCCAGCTGTTCTAGGCAGTTCCAGGCCCAACGACTTTTAGTTTTATAAATCACTACATATAGGTATACATGACCAATAGGATATTGTAAGAGCCATACCAAAATGAAACTTTAATGGTAAATTTTATTTAATCTTAGACTTACCAATTTTGTCAGCTTGGGAAACTTTTTCCGCACATCGCTGGAGACAATAAAGAAGATGGCAACACATGTGAAAGATAAAACTCTGAAACTCAACACATGTTAGTTCCAGTGCATTCATACTGTACGAAACAAATAAAATAGGACCATTATGACCAAACAAATTTGTATACATAATACTTCATGTACTTGACTGCATTGTACCCAAATTCTGCTAAAAACCTGTCCAAGTTATGTGAAAAGTTTAATTTAAAACTCTTAATACCCAAAGATGGACTTGTAGAATTCGGGTACAATTAGGGTATGTGTATGTTATAGTATAAAATACCTATAACATGGCAGAGTAATTCATAAAAACGTTGCTGAACCAAAAAAAAGGCAGTATAAAACACAAAAGAAATCCCTTATAGTATCTATACAAACAAAATTTTAAGACAAAAAGCATACCTCAGAACTACTATCTATAGGACACATAAATGGTTGTCCTGTACTGGGGGTTGATCCTGCAAAACTTGCAGACATAATAAAATACAACCTGTTCACTAGTGTCCTATCTGTGCAGTCATTGTTCATGAACAAGACTGAGGGTAAGCTTGAAGACCTCGCTAACAACATAGACAATTTTGTGCTGCTGCATTTACTTCTGCATCTTGTTAGATGCCTCCCAGCTTACACTCAGCCTCTTTATAACTACATGTTGAGTTATAATGGCCCCATTTAGCATATAGACATAAGTTCGTACAGTATAAATGCAATGTTATGTTACACAAAATTTGTTGTTATTATCTTGCATAGACATTCTGAATAATTGAATAAAACAAACAATCATGAAATAGCAAAACCTTATTCCTTTATTTATTTATTATTATTTATTTATTAAAAAAAAAAGACAATTACAGTAAAAATGACATACAAATAACTAATAATTTAGACCATTTATAATTTTGATATGCATTTTTGTCTGTAATTTTATTAAGATGTTAATAAAAACTTTCTATTGCAAGATATTAAACAAAAAGTCCAAAACACAATGCCATTAAAATAGTTAAATACATAATATTTTTATAGCAATTTTACTAGTCAAAAAACTTGAAAGAAAATGATTCTATGAATTCTGAAAATTTAAATCAGAAAATATAGAATATGCTGACTACTACAATTCAGCACATGCATACTGACTTTAGACATCAATAATGGATATAGGTATTTAGGAAAAACCATAATGCAAGTTAAAACTGCAAAATATTATCGTAACAAGTAGATTATTCTTTTGGGATTTTCCAGATTTTATTCTATCTTGCATTTAAGTTACCTAACTATACCAATATCCAGATGTAACACCAAAAATGCCATAGTGACATGTGTAGGAATGTGTACTTTGTTATCAAAATTGGCAGGTGGTCCGAATTCGAACCCGCGACCGTGCCCTTAACCTAGTGGGTATTACCTCTAGGTTCAGGAGATTGAGGTAGCGGATTCTGAAAAGTAATAAAAAATAGGAGCACGAGTATTTGCAACATGTACATGGACTAAATCCTCAAATTTCTTTGAAGACATTGTCTTTTCTCCACTGTTCAACTCAATAGTTATTAGGACATACTGTTGCTCCTATTTCAATAATTGTATTTAGACAAGTGTACATATTATATAATATTGTTGTAAATATAAAATAATTATACCCCTATTATGTAGCAATTTGTCTCCAACTAAAAAGCATGTCTGTTTCAATCTCAGAGGTCCAATCAAAGAATAAAAGGAACAGAAGACAACAATAACTATGCCACTTCAAATACAATAATCCTTAAAACATAATATTCAAGTTTCAATTTGAAATGACAAAATTACAGATGTTGATTTGATATAAAATCGAATTGCCAATGGTTTTCAACCAATATGATTATGTGTTGCTACCTGACATATATTTCGTGATCGCTAAACCTGTTCACCAAAGGATTGCCTTTCAAGTACAGTTCCACAAGCGGCAGGGATTTAAGTGGTTCCAGTGAACCCAGGAATGGAATCTGTGGAACAAGACAAAATGTTTTTAACTAGACATATAATTAATTATTAATTAAAAGAAACAATTCTTTTATATTTTCATGCATAGCATATTAGCATAGAGATTTGAGTTAAGAACAAACTAGTGTCTAACTAAGAGAAGTTGGACACTGGTTTCTTCTTAACTGAAACCTTTGTCATAGGACAGGACAGATTCTAAACACACATGTGAGAGTTCACAAGTAAAGGTCTTGGAATATGTGGTTTGTTTGGATTTATGTACATCTTATTACACTAAAAATAATATACATTATTATCATAATCAGCTATCAGGTTATCAAGGCCTTGCCCTATCACTTTCCAACCATGGTGCTGAAATGTGTGGACTACTGTGGTGTATACTACTATTTGGTAATGATCACTCGTAGCACCATAACACTTTATGGCACTACAGCAAAAAAGGTGTCATTAGAGCTATTGTGTCACCTTTAACACTCACAACACCAAATGAATATATTGAACCCCTTGTATAAATTCACCTTCAGTTTCAAATGAAAGAAACAACAGTATATTTTTAAATACTGTATACAAAAATGTGATTTGATAACTTTGTACTATGGAAATAATGTAAATACAAAGCCATAGGTAATATCGCTATATAATGTCACTATCAAAAACTCAAAATACAACAGTCCAAGTACATTTGTAGTTAAAGGCATAACAGAATCATATTCTACCAAACTTTAAGATCAGTTTTTACTATTACCAGATCAGACTAATAATGTATATTGAGTACCGTAAAATGGGGCGGCTTTGATTAGGTTTCGGATTAAATTGTTCTCTATTACTTTGTATTTTAAAGTTAATGCCCTGAAAAAAAAACTGAAATATCGGTTTTTTGTGTAGATTACATATACACCTAAAAAAAAATTAACTAGCTATCGTTTCCGAGAAAAAAACAAAATGTTCCTTATCAACTTCGAACTGAGTTTGGGGCGACTTTGATAAAACCTGTTTTTGCAATCGTATTTGAAAGTAAGAAAGGAGCAAATCATAGAAAAAAATTTTTTTTTCCTCTGTACTCTTTAAGAGTTATTAATACTTCTATGAATTTGGGGTGGCATTGATTACAGGGGCTAATTTGATTGACGAAATAACAAGTTTCAAATCACAAAAACATTTATTTAAACTTTTATAATATTTCAAAATGTAGCAAAACAGATTTGTACCGAACTTAATGATTATACTAATTAGGTTAGGCACAATAATCAAACTTAAAAAGTAAAAAATAAATCGACCTAAAGAGTTAGGAATAATGAGCCGTCACGGGACGCCTGGCAGATGTGAAACATCGACATTATTTTGTAAAAGTAATACCTATACAGAAAAGAACATATTGCGATAGGAACTAAATATGTCATAATGATAAAATAAAAAGTCGATTGCGCATGCGCCACGGCATGCGTCGCCACGCCAGAAATCTGTTTTACGTGCGGCTATACATGTTTCACATCAACAGTAAATATTAAATTTTACATTTCTTTAACAGGAACCTTAATTGGAAAGATATAGCAACCATATTTGAGTTCGAGATGATACAACGTCCCGAATGGTATATTGTAGGTTTGTGAAGCTTGACTTATGGACATTTCATTGTCAGTTATTTTTTCAATGGCTTCTTCTAGCACTTCAGTAGTGTAATTTCTATAATTCCTTGTGCCCGGAGTCTTTTTGTAATTGCGCACTATGGTTGTTCCTGAACAGGGGGGACTTTGATAGTAAAACCTTTACAAATCAAAAACAATATAAAACCTTTACAAATCAAAGACGGCGAGAACGGGGTGACTTTGATTCCTCTCAAATTCGCCCTGGTGAAAAAATCAAAGTAACCCCGACAACTTAAACGATAATAACCTCAAAAATCTTGCAAAAATAAAAACAAAGAAATTCGGAATAAATTTACAATAAACCATGAAATATATATACTCAAAGCTCAAAAGATAAATATACATGGTTATTTTGGTGCATAAGAAGTTATATGAGCATGAATTACTTATATTAATTAGGATTCACTTTCAATAATTATTTTCCACGGACACAGATGCGCCAGCGCTTTGTGAGTGAATGACAAGATGGCCGAAAACTCAGTGTTAACAATACTAAAAAAAAATTTGGACGCGTTCGGATACTTTTTGAAATATTAACATAAAAGTAATATTTTTAAGTTATCATCAAAGTCGCCCCGTCGTTCTAAAGTCGCCCCATGTTACGGTATTTAATTTTATAAGTATTCTAACAAAATTACACACATAATTGAGATGAATCAAAATCTGAGAATCTGTATACCAACTGCTCATGTTTGCTTATGGATGGATCACATACCTATCACAATCGGCACCTTTCCTGAAAAGTACCAGGTTGTTCATACTTGATGATGACTAATCCAAAGAACATCAAAGAATTTATTCAACAGACACAGGAAAGAAAATTAAACATAAAAGAAAAGAAAGCTGAACATAAAGACAGAAAAACAGAACAAGTTAAATTCAAGAAACGGAATTTTAATTAAAAATACCATCTCACACCACAAATGAATGGTTCAGCAATGAGGACTGGAAAATATCTCATATGTTACATATCATATTATTATGTTGAGATGTAAAGACTACTGCATCAGCAAATTACACTAGTAATTAGTTTCATATGTGTACTACAGTCTGCATTAGTGTCATATTTCAAAATTTTAAATATATGTACAATATCTAAAAAAATTCAAATGGCCTTAAAATACCTTTATAAGCAAATTGTAACATTTGATAATAAGTCCAAAACTACCACAAAAAACATATCTTACCCTATTATCGCCCATGTACAAAATTTTCAAGCTCTTCAATTTAGTTGACAGTATCTTCAAATGCTCGATCCCATGGAGTTTGTTATCATTAAGGTTCAATGCTTCCAGGTCAGGAATGTTCTCAGAAATAATGTCAATTGCAGCCAACATAATAACTGGACGGAATAGTGCACAGAATATATCTGATAGATCTGAAAGAAAAATGTTTAGCTTAAGTTAGGTGTCATTAACTTAAATAAAGGTCCCTTTTAGTGATTTCAATCTGGCGTCATTTTCAGTCCGGCCGGATACGACCGGATTCCTATCAATCCGGCCGGATTGATTAAATCAAGATGATTTTCGCTTTTTAGTACAAAATAAGTAAGTTAATCAAGAGTCACTGCACTTATATGTAGGTAGTTTATAAAAAATAAATCACAAATATATAAAATCGACTTTAAATCCTAACCAATGTTAAGACAAATAGACAACAAGAAACCAATTAAAATTTAGTAGTGTAGGTAACTAGTAATAATTTTACGAAGTAAGGAGTAGACAGTCAGTCTCACAATAGTGTAGGTAACTGGTAATAATTTTACGAAGTAAGGAGTAGTCAGTAGGCGCCACTAAAATTATGACTACTATAAGATTAGCAGTATCGATAGTAATCCCCTTAAACTGTTAATTTACAATATATTTTACACGCATTTACATATTAGAGTATAAGGACTTTACAATATCATAAATGTTTAAACTATTTTTCATTTGACATCCTGAATGTCAAATGACAGATAAAGTCATACTTAAACCAAAGTATATGCTGAGACCCAGTTAATTCTGTTATGGCAAACGCTAAGCACCCTTTTCTGAGTCTCCTGCCCTGCGTTATAAAATCATACCCTTGATTCCTAACATCCATATATGTTATGATTTGCACGTTTTACAGATATTTAGATATATACGAGTATTCGGAGGTGGTAATATCATAATAGTTTTATACTATTATTCATTGGACATCCTGGACGACATATGATAAATATTGTGATAGTTTTATGACATTTAAACGTCCGTATATGTTCAAATAACTGTAGAAGACAGGAGTGTTTAAAGCCTGAAAACCAATAAATATTTAGTTTTGACCTGGGCATCACAAGGCATTAGACATTTATTTTAAATGAGTCACTTTCACAGATAGATCAATTTATAAGTAACAATATTAATTATCAAGTAACTATAATATCTAATAGATACAATTAACCTTATGTAATTAACTGAAATGAGATCAAAATCATTATTGAGAATGCTAACAAACAAGTCTTATAGGTATTTATGATTATGACAGATACCATCATGATTTGATGAATCTGTCGAATGAATGAATGAATGGCAAAAATTATCACAATAATGAGTTTAGAACTAACTAACTAACACTATGCGTTGTGCGGCACAACGCATTTAAAGTACCTACGCCTGCAACAGCTATATTATTTTCCCACAAACTGCTAGCACTGGATCTGGTCTTTGGATCTGGTATATTGGTACCGGATCCGGTAACCATTAAATGATGCCGGATCCGCCGGATTACCGGATCCGTTTTTCCGGATTGCATTCCCTAGTCCCTTTTAAGCACCTGTCTAAAGCAAAGTGGCTTATAATTGGTCATGCAAACTCCTTGCCACATTTGCATTACATAAACATGAAAAAAAATTTGAAACATAATCAAGATAAAATAATCAATAAACAGTCTAGTTAGTGAACTGTAAGTACTGTATTTTATTAACTGCAAAATAATATAGTCAAGGTTATCCCTTAAACAGACTGGACTAAATGAGACAAATTTAATTCCAATTTAATACTTTGGTCTAACAACAATGAAAGAATAAATATAGCAGTCTGGGTAAGGGTTAACTATCTAGTCATTGTTGGAAATTTAACCAAGTGGGTTAAATTTTGGCCATGGTGGCCAGTCTCAATGGAGACTAGCTAGACTTTGTATTTCCTTGCTCTCATAATCCAAAGGGAAAGCTAGCTGATAGGACTGGAAAGATTTCAGGTGCCGGACGAATGGCGTTACATGCTCTCACAAGCATGGAAATCATAAAATTTTTAACTCATTTAACTCCTTCATTAGACCCCCACCCTGAATTTCTATGAACACAATGCTTGAAACTACTAGTTAATTTAAAGACAACCTATCATGACTTTAAATATATACAAAGCCATAGACACTATTGGAGGTGTGGCTTTGCATATATTAATAGCAATGAAAGTATGAATTTAAAAGAAATCTATACTGCTTTTGGAACGTTTTTGCTTTTTCTCTAACTTAGTAACTGCAACAGAGGATGTCTTTGTCTAGCAGTGATGTCTATTAGTTGATATAAGGAAGGCCCAAGTATCCATTGTACAGTATACATAATACAAACTTTGTATAGTTCGGGATAGATGATGCTGTGTGATATTTTCTAGATATTTATTGATCTTAAATAATGATGAAATAATAATGCATGATACAAAACTAATAGAACCTGAGGTTATATCAACAAGACATAGTGGAAAAGAATGCTGGTTGATATTCACTCATATTTTTTCTTTCGAATGAATTTAAGGGCTTTTCATACCTGGATCGGCATGGAAATTCGTCAAGTCCAATGCTTTAGTTACAGCATTATATCTCTTGGCCATCGTAAGCTTCATTTTCTCCTTCATTTCTGCATTAATAGCTACATTAGGAACAGCATTCCTGACAATCACCATTAATTTGAAGCCGTCTGACATTGTGATCTTCCTGTCTACATGGAATAACTTCTCTGCCATCTTCACATCATCAACATAAAACACAGCAGCATTCCCATTGATCTTGTAATAATGAGGAATAAATACATCAGGTGATATGTAACTTAGTAGTGATCTTAGAACAACATCTTTCTCATGCTTTGCTCCATATGGTATGATGATTTGATACCATGGCAAGACTCCTGCAATGAACTTCTTCTGAATTCCATGAGGTCTTGGAGCAGGCGAATGCATACGGCCTCCTCTGCCTCTAAATGGACCTTTCCGGTGGCCATGTGGCCCACCAGAACCACTCATATCAATATCATCATCAAGCAGAACTTTAGCACGATTCCACTTATTTTTTCCCTTGTTGGTACCGGGCTTGAAGCTAACGCGTCTGGTATTGTTGCTGTGAGCACGGTCATCATGTTCTGTGAACAAAGAGTATCAGTCATAACAAAATCTCATGTAGACAATAAAATTCACATGTAAACCAATATTTGAAATCTTTATATCTATTTTATGATTAACCAAAGTCACACTTTTACATGTTTTCCTGTTGTGTTATAGATGACGCATTAGGACAGCAATTCCAAAACTGAGAAAAATAACATGCAAAGAAGCGTGCAGACTTATAAAATAAACGTATATAAAATCTTACCAAAGTGTTCATTATTCTTAAAGTTTCTTATTCTTCCAAGGTTTTTAGGCATTTTTAAAAAATATGCACTAAATAATCAAAGAATAAAACAATTACTGTCACTGAATAAGGTTACGAGTTATGACGCACTACGCGTCCGTCAAATATTTCGTTCCAAGTTCCAGTACACTATAATGTTTTACAATATTATGCGATAAAATTGTGTCTTCTAAGTATTATGGCTTCAAAAATATGTGAATAACACAATTACTCAATGTTTTCGACACGCGAATCAAACTTTCCTTCCTAATTCCATCAATGGACAACGAGGATAAGGGTTGCCAGACGAAAATTTTCGATCACCTTAATTAACCCTAATTCCCTAAAACTAGAGTAGGCCACGCTAGCAGGCCTGTCACAGTGGTATGGAGGTAATTTTACCACTTCGTGATCATATTGTTTCAGAAGCTTGTCAACTTTAAATACTGGCGACCCTTTGGTTTTTTATAATATCATATAAAACTGGTTGTGTCCAAATCTCTTTAAAGAAATTTTGTTTTTCGCTCAGCCAGTTTTACATGTCTGATTTTAAGCTTGTCAATGGAGGGGCTTTGTTAATTTGAGAGCAGTGATAAGATGCATTATCCATAACCACAAGACATTTTTCAGGCAGATTTGGCACTACTATCTCGGTCATCCATTTCAAAAAGTTTGTTGCATTCATATTATCATGGTAATTTACGGATTGCGACTGTCATTTACAAATCATAAATGCATTCGGTACAAATCCAGAGTCCGAAACCCGCATGCGCAATTACAAAACGAATCTTCTGGGAAAGCTGATTCTTAAACCAATACTCAGTTTTCTTTTTCGAATTGCTAGCAGGTTTTTGCATGGTATGTTGGATGAATAAAAGTTTCACCTAAAAATACCACAGGCTTCTTGCCTACTAGTCCATTTTTAGGGTTCCGTAGCCAAATGGCAAAAAACGGAACCCTTATAGATTCGTCATGTCTGTCTGTCTGTCTGTCCGTCCGTATGTCACAGCCACTTTTTTCCGAAACTATAAGAGCTGTACTATTGAAACTTGGTAAGTAGATGTATTCTGTGAACGGCATTAAGATTTTTACACAAAAATATAAAAATAACAATAATTTTGGGGAGTCGCCATACATAGAACTGAAACTCAATAAAAATTTTTTCGTCGTACCCGTACATGTAGTGTGTCTATGGATAGGTCTTCAAAAATCATATTGAAGTTTCTAATATAATTTTTTTCTAAACTGGATAGTTTGCGCGAGAGACACTTCCAAAGTGGTAAAATGAGAGCCCCCCCCCCCCTGTAACTTCTAAAATAAGGGAATGACAAAACTAAAAAAAATATATGATGTACATTATCGTGGAAACTAACAACGAAAATTGGTTTGAACGAGATCTAGCAAGTATGCTTGAATTATAAGTATAAAATAAGGATAAATGGTTATATAAAAAAATATAGTAAAAAAACCAATATTGGCTAAAATCTGGCAACATAACCAGTTTCGACCTTATACTAAAAATGAAAAGTATCGTCTATGGAAATGCTACAACGTTTCTTTACACTCATACCGATCTCGACACTCTAAATAGTCTTTTAACGATTTTACTATTTATTGTTCCATATTATAGTTCTATGATTGAAATTTCTATTATTTATGAACTAACAGCATCCTGTTGCATCGCACAGCTTTGCGGATGTCTGAAAAGAGGAAATACCCTGATAATTCATTCAATAAAATGAAACGTGGAAACCACCGCGTTTAAAAATAAAACTACCACAGACAATATTCGTGTGCTTTTCGAGTCTGCCATGTTTTGTCCTATTTGTCGCGCTTGATCAACGCGTTCGCGTTTACTGTTTCAAATTGTTATATTCCGAATGTATTACGGGCTGTGTTTTGTTTACAAATAGTGTAGTTAATGGCGTTGTAATAATACTGCTCAAACTTCTGATCAGTCAATCACCCTTATACCTGTGAGTGCGACAGTGGTGTTCGTATTTCACAAAAATTTATATTCGTTCTCTGCCCAACAACTGTCTGTATTCGGAGGTATGCCGTCGTAATGTTAGAACCTTCGTGACCGGGAAATGTGATTCCCATAGAAGTTATCGGTCCCGTCTATGACGCAACCCACGTGCACATATTATAGCGAGCTTCTCATGCACATTTGTTATTATTTTGTTCGCGAGTTCGATTCGGAGCAGTGAGGATCGGATCGGCGAAGGGAAAGCGCGTCGCGCATCTTGCTCGCTCCCGTCGCGTTCGGTCGAATTCATTAATTTGTCTGTAATAATATCGGAGGGTGAATCGTAATCGGGTGTGAATTAATTAGTGGTGGATAGTGTTGTGTGCCGTGGTCGGGTGCAGCGCGCACACAGCGCACACGTGACACGGGACGAGTGTTTAAGTGTCAGTCGGTTGCGGCTCGCGGGCGCCGCTACAGTCCGCCTGCAGTGCGGAGCGACGGTAGAGGTGAATCACCGCTGGGTGCCGTTTTGATCGTGCTTGTTTACCCGCGTGTGCATAAGTGCGTGGAGCGGAAGTGCAAGGCATGTGCGCCGCGCGTCGGCGCCGATGACATCGCCGTCCGGGCGACGGCGTTTTGATCGCGAGTGTGTGATAGCTATGTTCCTTGGATTATGAGTGTGTGACAAAGTTGTAGTGCGCTGAGGACACTGGAGCCCCTAGACGGAGTTGGGCCCGCCGGGGCGGCCCTGGTGCTTCTCGGGGCTCCTCACGAAGGCAAAATGGCTGCGTGGAACCGCCACCACCATTTCAACATGCTCATGGATGAGAATGCCAAAAACAAATGTAAGTGTTCACTTTCTTATTACAACACTTTAAAAACAAACTACAGATTAACAAGTAGACAGACCCTGGCATAATTACACACTCAATATTAATTTGGTTACATGGAAGTTTGTGTACCTATTCAGACAAGTTTACCTCCTTAACAACAAAAGTACTGTTATAAATTATGTCCTTGTTAGGTACCTAGCTTTTGTTGGAAAGTAGGTATGTCCTTACATATAAATATTGTACTTAAACAACAATGCAAATGATAACAAACCACATGATATTTTCATTCTGAAAAGTGTGTTATCTATAAAAAATAGTTTGTATTCTTCTTAGTAGGTTACCATTTTAAAAAGGTATTGCAGTATTACTTATTCAAGCTCAAAAAGTTGCTTAATAAATAATGTAATCATGTATTCTGTTTCCAATATGAATTTACTGTAAGTTTAAGAAATATACCAGTTAGGCAATGATTGAGGTATGGTCCTTTTTTAGGGTTCCGTAGCCAAATGGCAAAAACAGAACCCTTATAGATTCGTCATGTCTGTCTGTCTGTCTGGCCGTCCGTATGTCACAGCCACTTTTTTCCAAAACTATAAGAGCTGTACTGTTGAAACTTGGTAAGTATATGTATTCTGTGAACCGCATTAAGATTTTAATACAAAAATAGAAAACAAAACAATAATTTTTGGGGGTCTCCATACATAGAACTGAAAAAAAAAATTTGTCGACGCATAGGTCTTTAAAAATCATATTGAGGTTTTTAATACAATTTTTTTTCTAAACTGAATAGTTTGCGCGAGTCACACTTCCAAAGTGGTAAAATGAGTGTGTGTGTGTGTGTCCCCTGTAACATCGAAAATAAGAGAATGATAAAACTAAAAAAAATATATGATGTATATTATCTTTGAAACTAACAATGAAAATTGGTTTGAACGAGATCTAGCACGCACATAGTTTTTTTTTAATACGTCATAAACCGCGATTTGCTTTCATTTAATCAACTGAAATACTTTCTGCTACGTAAATCTTCATGTGCGAGTCCGACTCTCACTTGGCCAGTTTTTTTATAATTATATACATCCCTAGTGACCTGGATTACTGGAAATTGTAAATTCAAAACTTGAGTTCCCAAATTGAAGCAAAAGTATTTTCTTATATACTCTATGATTCCCTAAATATATTGTTAATCATACAAACAGATCTCAAGGCAATGTGGAAGTATGATGTATGTATGAGGTATGTTGTGTTTCTTTAATAATATTATGATAGATAGATAAACTCTTTATAACATACAAATTGTAGTAGTACAATTGGCGGCCTTATCACAAAGTGTGATCTCTTCCAGGCAACCTAGGTAGTGAGAGGAGAAAGGAGTTACAGAGATGGGCCAGTTGCAAGTGTACAAATTACTATTATTAAGGTGTATGTTATGGTGTGCTACTGTCTCAAGATACCTTTTGATTTGCAAAAGGGTTAATAACTAGTACAAGGAAGGGGTTACAATTGTTCCATAAAACTGAATAAAGTAAAGGTCTGGTACCTTTTTACCGGTATGTTTGTACTGGTTTTATGGATTGTTATTATAATTACACTATTTAAGTTTATGTTTAGGTAAAACTTATTTATTATAAATTTGTTGCTGCAATTAATGTTATCACTACATCTCACCCTGTGTGGCGGTTGAAATTGTTCCAAAATAATAGCTACCAAAGAATGGGCAGCAGTATCTTTCTGTGAACATTAACCATCATACTGAGATTGCCACCCTGTCTACCAAACATGGTGATTAAAGCACTTCCATGATTTTCCTCCCTTGCTTTTTGTCCAGATGTAAACCACATTCGGCTGACATGATGATAATAAATTTAAGCATCTCATTGCTCTTGGGTTCCATAACCTGCTGATCGAACAGATCACCCTTCAAGCAAGTAGTCATTTAGAATTTACAGTGATCTTTAAATAATATTTTTTTAACAATATCCAGTAATACCAGATATATAGTAAGTAGTCCATATTTTCTTACATAATTATTCTCACCTCCATATTTATTACCTAATTTCTCTTACTTAAATCCTGTAGTACTTTACCAAGGAATATCCATGTTGCAAGTCTTTTTTTAAGAAGAAAACATCTGAAGAATGGTACATCTTCTCCACTTCTTTATTTGAGAGTTAAATACAGTGTTTATTGTTTATTACCTTGCTAAGATTTTCTCTGGGTACTGATACCCAGATTAGACTATGATCAAAATTAAATGTAAATTAATTTATAAAGATATCATATAAGCTATTAAACTAGTAGATATTTTAGTTTATTATCTTTTTGACAGTTCAAAATGAGATCCTCACACATAAACAATTCAATTTAAAATAATAATCATATTACTTAAGAAGAACCTTCAATCAAGCCAATGCTCCCGAATGGGAGAAAAAAAGGTTGCAATTAATTGAACGCTGTTAAAAGTTATTAGTTTTTGTTTAGATATTAATTATTTGTAGTCTTATTTAATTATATATAAAATATGCCTCTCTGCCTACCCCTCTGGGAAACAGGCGTGAGTCTATGTAATATAAAATATATAAATGTTTGTAAATATCTCATCATGGAGTCACAGGAACTATATATCTATGGAATTAAGGAATTTTATAGAAATGATATTTTCATAAAAACAAATTAATTTTATCATATGATAGATTTATCTTATTTCAAGGCTTCACACATGGGGCACTTCTCAAAGTGCATGTTACCATCACATTGTATTTTATAGTGGTTTATTATTTCAAACCATTAAAAATACTGTGATTCATAGGTGTGAGCTGTCAAAAAGTAATAAACAAATGTATAGAGCATAGTTGGTGTTTGTTAGTGTGGTGCAGCGATAAGACAGTCACCTCTCACCTTCCTGGGTACTTCTTGTCTGGCTCATAAGTAGGAGTTCTGCCTGGTCTGGGTGGGGTTGGTTTGGTTCTGGGTTTGGGGAGTCAGTTGTGTATGTTTTGTACCCTGCATTATTGGATTCTTTCCTATAATGTGGCGTTGTGTGGAAGTTTTCTTTAAAAATAAAATGTAAGTAACTCAGAAGAATATTAGAAGCTGCATAACTTATGTTTAGTCCCTGTCATTCTTATGACATTTTACATTTAATCAGTGATATAAACTCTTCTAGAAAACTACTTAAAATAGAAACATAAATTTGAATTTTTAATTACTATATAACATCTTTCTCTGTTCATCCAGCTAGATTCATCAAGTGCTTAAATGTCAAATTATTAAGTAACAAAAATAACTATGGATACTGATTATAATGACATAATAAAATTTTGTGTGTGAAAAGTACCTTATGATACAGGCATTTATATACATAGTATATGCATTGTTTTAAAAAAATATTTCATGACTGATCAGTGTGACCAAATTTTTGTCTGTTTCATTCAAATTACATTTTGTGTTTAAATAATAAGACAAACTATGACTGAAGCAGCATACTGAAGCATAAGCTTAGTGATGTTATGTAAGTAAGCTTATGCTTCAGATAAGATTATCTTAATAAGCATAGTACTCAACAATCTTATAGAAATTAATATTTGAACTAAATGGGTTGAAACTAATTTCTCAATATGATTCCATTCCTTTTGGATTATGCTCATTTATTCAATTGTGAACAGTTGTCATGTACACATGTATTGTTACATATAATATATATATATATAGAAAAGCCATCCATATTATGAAACATTAGTTAACATTGTAAAAGTTGTCATAATGTGTTGTAATAATGTTACAATCTCTTGCATTTCTACATTCTATTTACATGTTAAAAACATGGAAAGAGAAACTAACTAACTATGATTACTTGCAAGGTGCATATAATCCTAGTTAATCAAATCACATGGTCCTTAATTCATCAGGCATATTACAATTTCCGATACTGTCCTCCTTTAGAACAATATGGTAAACAAATGCATATGCATATAGCCCTATGGATGTACATTGTTGAATGCACACAGCCCTTGCTGACCTATCTGAGGTTATAAATACTTACCTCTGCCCTATAGCCCTTTGACCTTATTTTGCATGTGTTAGCAATGAATTGCACAAGATATATAATGTGCTAATAATATTAAAACCTAAACTTTGTAATGCTTTTTCCATAGCTAACTAAATACTAAACTTAACATACGGAATTTAATTTACGTAAGCTACTAAACAACATGTAAAATACACAAAAATATATTAACACAACATTGTAGGCGTTGTTGGTAAATGCATGCTTTCCAAGCCACAGGTTGTGGGTTCCATTCCCGCCCAGGAAAAATATTTGTGTGCATGAAAATGTCTGTTTGTCCCGAGTCTGGGTGTTATTATCTATATAATTATGTAAAAAAAAGAAAAGTAGTATATGTAGTAAATCAGTTATCTGTTTTCCATAGTACAAGCTCTGCTTAGTTTGGGATCAGATAGCCATGTATGAATAATGTTCCAGGATATTATATTATTATTATTATATATATTATTGTATTAATACAATTCCCATAATGGTAAGCTGATGCATAATGTATGGCGAGTCAGTATATATGTTTTGTATTAATATAGTTTTGTTTAATTTGTTGAGTTTGAAGAGTAGATAGCACTCCTTACATTGTCTCCATAATTATGACACACCACCTGGTAAAATCACATTTTATTTAAGCTTTATACCCATAAACCAACCTACTAAAGAATGGAGCTGACTAAAACATTGGTACAAGGCCAGTAATCATAAGTAGCAAATTGTCTGGTAAAGCAGTGAAAGCCTCTTAGGCGAAAGGTAAATATGTTACACATACTTTTTATGCAATTCTCATCTAACTCGAATTTTTACTAAACGTCATTTACATTATCTTCGGTCCTTGTGTGGGTTTCAACAATTTTGCTGTGAGTTAGAGATTGCCAACATATTTTTATACAGGTAAATACCTAATCCAAAAATGTATATTCATACTTCTGTACATATGTATAATATTATTAAACTTTATTTTATTTATGAAATATGTATAAGTAATTATAGGTTTATAATATCAATTAAAATCTTTATTTTATCAGAATATTTTAACTATTAGAGATATTGTAATGAAAATTTCATACCTGTTACTCTAGTACTAACAATAAAGTGCTTATTGGCAAATGGTTGTTTCATTTCGCCAATGCAATGGTCTTTAATCATCCAAAAGTCATAATTAAGTCTATGCCCTGCTATTTAAGCACTGAGCTGTACTTTATTTAATTAGTCGTGTCCATTTCGTGTTTTAGCCATTTTCAATTAATAATACATAACCTTTACTAAAATGCCGTTCGTATCCGCATGGCAACACAATAAACTGCGCTCAAATACTGTTACATTGTAAACTGAAGATTGTTTTATGATATCTAATTTGTAGTACATTTTGGGGTGAGGTATGATCCGTCCCCATAGCGGTGACCCTAAAACTGTTTAACGCGGCGTCGACCTTCCCTGCCTTTAACCTAATTCTGGTCTCAGCCCTCGCAAAATGGACGCGTATATGATGCTTTATATCGGATAGATACAACGAATGCTACTTGTCAACTTGAATTAGTATTATCAACCGTCTTGTTTTAATCTTAAGGTAATATTAATTATAATGTCCTCCTAGTCGAATTACGGCCAAGTCTCTAGTGTAAATTAGCTGCGCGAGGCTTATACTATAGGCGCAAACAGGTGCACTTCTTATTTCCTCACTCTCATGATCTAAAGGGACGAGCTAGCGAATTTTACCGGAAAGAGGCCAGGTTGACTGAGCATTTTTTTTATTAGAAACATCCCTAAATCTGACTTGAGATTTGAACCCCAGAGCTCATTATCTGCGGTTGAAAACGTTACTGTTAACCGATAAACTACTAAGTGTCTTTTATGTGGAATGTTTCACCATATTTTATAGTTACTTTCTATGAAATTTAATAGCCGGCTCTGTTACCATTCTGGCAGTTGTTTGTTGTGATGATGACCTGCTTTACTGAGGGACACCTATATTTTATTCGATTTTCCGGTGGTGTTGCCCGGCGACTCCCGGCCTACACCCACGCTTTTGGCACTGAACTGGAGATCGTTGCATTTGCTAGTTGTAAATAACACAAAGACTGCTCTTAATACCCAGTTTCTGGGTAATTCGGGAGACTCCTGAATTTATATTCAGCAGATCGATCGGATGCACCCACGTCACGAATGTAAGATGCACATACATCTAAGATTTCGTCACATAGATATCGATATCGCAATGAAATAAAAGTTCCGAGAAATACGATAGCGAGAAAGAATAGGCAATGTTACTAAGAAGTTTTATTTCATAAAATAACATGTGACTCATAATTATTTCGTTACCCTCTATTGCTTATATAAAGATAGTAGAAGTTATCAGTTACTAAAAAGCTCATCTTATTAGTTGTCCATTCTGGTAACTGTTTTTATTTTTACGGATTGATATTTTCCTCCATTTCTCTTCTCTGAAAAATGAAGACTACCGTCATATTTGTTAACAAGGAAGGTGTTTTCAGATTAATGAATTCTCAATAAAACATGCTAATTGATCTCAGGATGTTTGTGGAAACAAAATTTTAGTTGAATAAATTAGAAGGACCGAATTCGCCCCATGAACCATTACGAAAAGAGAACCGGTTAGAGCTACGATGTGTACATATTTAAAAAATCTGGGGTACCTACTGAAATGTCGATGAAAATTGTAATGCGGCGGTCGGGCCGCGGGTGGGGATCCGAGTGCCAAATATTTACAGCCGCGGCCGACGTTTCGTTTGTGCCGGAACCACCGGCGCGGTCTCGCATTTTTTCCGCCGCGCCGCGATCAACTTTCATTCACTGTCTGAAAGCTGTTGCTACGCGGATGCTGGCCTCACCGTGCGCTGTCATTAAAACCAAACGCTCATGCACCGCCGTCATGTAGATGATATCGTATTGTTTGGAAAGTGGTCGCTTACAAGACTTACATTATTAAGTTAAATGTACTTTGTAGTTTGTATCGATACCGCCTTGTATTGTATGAGTCAGCCGAACCGAAGGATATCATTTGAATGCTGTATAGTGTTATCCATCATATGTGTCGATTTCTTTGCGGCAATTAATATCAAGAGCCTTCCTTGAACATGAAGAGGACTTGGTAGGATAATATACCTACTTTATGAATGCATATTGCAATCTACTTTATATTTAATTTCTAGCGCTGAAAGCATGTGGTCACACTTATAACCAAAAGCAAGGTCCTAATGAATAGTAATATATTGAACGGAAATGCCACAAACTTTTTGAAGTATCCCCAATTTGGAGAAGGAAAGTAAAGAAACCCGACGACCGTGTTGTCCCACTGTATTAATACAGACACAGGCTCATACGATGATTGACATCCATATTAAAACCATGTTATGTTATGAAGGAAACATTTCTCATGTTCCTCGTAACTAACAATTAAACGACGAGATTCTAACGGCACTTTGGAATTAGAGGTACCTAAGCAAAGCTATAAAAAAATGTATTCACATGATAACGGCTGATTACTAACCAGTTACATACACGTCTGTGGGAGCGGAGTCTGCCGCCTCGCGAGTCACGCCGGCCGGTGAATGGTCACCTTTCTCCGCCACACAGTCTAGACGACTTCGTTACGACCGGTGAATGAATTTCACATCGGAATGCGGAACAACAATTTATCTTTCCCAACACAAATTTTAGGTGCGCATTGTGCTGGTGAAATTGTCTCGAATAATTAGAAATTTCTTAGGTCACAAGTAGTAATACAGAAACATTAACCCCGCTTTAATGTGTTTACAACAACAAACTATGCTTAGCACGCTTGTCGGAACAAGATGTTTGTCAATCATCGTAGCGCAACACGTGTTAATTCCACATTTAGAAATACGCAATCAACATCATCATTACGAAACCGTTTGTCAATAGGCACATTTTAAATGCCAGAGTTTAATAACTTGTATTTCGGGGTAGGTAGTTACTCATTCATGCCGAAGACGTGGGCCGCGTGGGTAGCGTGGGCTAACTTGTGTGGGCATTCAGGAACCCTATGCAAATGTTGCAGATTTCACCGCAGTGCCATTGATTGCGGTCCATTACTGTTAACACGATTTCATTGCACACTAACGATTTACATTTTAATTGAATTACGTATTACTTTTTTAAATACCGTATGTATCCTCTAAATATCTCATCGAACTATTGAATTTACATAATATCGTTGTCGGTATGCAAATATGAGCCTCTTGACACGTGGATTTTAAGGGCAAGTTAGCATAACTTTGGCAGTAATAAAAATAGGTCCGGTGGCAGTTTACGTATATAATATTTTATATTATATTAATTTCCTACTGTAATATTATTAGGGGTTTATACAGTGTTTTTCTATATACACGGCACATATGTATGAAATAAAAGAAAAGCTAATCAGTATATTACAGAAGCCTATGCTGTTTCTGTATATCTATATGAACATTTTTTACTCCCAAATATAGGTTTTATTTTGCTAGAGAATGTATTATTAAATCATCTTTGTATATATTCGAGCGCTCGTTTATTGCAAACCCCTACTACCCTTGTAGTTCACTCTTAAGACATGTGCCTGTCTTCAATAATCGAGAAGTGAACGATGGAATTCAAAATATTTAATTAATTAGAAAGTTATGTGATCGATGTATTAAATATACACAACTACCAATTTCGTACTTTGCAATTCCCACTTGTATTTTACAAGGAAAATAGGTAAATGAAGATTTTTTAAAGTATGGAACAAAGTCGGCGAAGTGTGACGAGTCAGCCCTAAAGTGCCCCTCTGTGTCATCGACCGACAGCTAAAGCGCACGTCACACCGAGGCCGGTTGTGAACGAGCCGAGACGCCGATGCCGAATCTGCAACTCGGTGAAAGCGAGTCTGTGGACCTCACACATCGACCAGGATGTGAATAAGAGAACCAGCCAAAGTTAACTTTAACATTATGGGTCGCTGTCAAGCACATATTAGTTTCATGATTTCAGGCTCGATTCATAAATAAAAAGACATGGAGCACTTCCCGATTCCTAATTTTTTATTTCGAATGTCAACTTGCAATCAGCGTAGGTACAAACTTCTATTAAATATTTTTTTTGTCATGGATCTCCATGATAAAAATTAGCTACCAAAGCTGATATAAACTGTTTATATTTGGGTTTATAGTGGTTAATAGTGTTAAATATCCTTTTATATATTGAAGTTAGAAAGATATAGTAATTTAAATGTAATTTTACATTTGAGCGTAATAGACAAGCCATATATCCAGCCTAGGACCCACAACTCTACCTTATTGCCGAGCTAGCATAGGAGTGAAGACTCGTGTCTCTCTACAGCGTTCGACCAAACCCCATAATCACAGTCATAGACTCGTCTTTTCTGACTTAGAGCCTTCACACACATTATATCTCAGTAAAAAATTACAAATTTATGCTGTCTCAGCCCGCCCCCGCTAGAGCCTCCGTGTGGATGGTGCTTAACGTTTTTTGCGTGTCCAACGGTGCTGTTATTAATAATTGAATGGGTATGGAAACCATCAAGACTTAACGGTAACAGTGTGAATGTGTGACGTTTGTGAGTTTAAAATACATATCTATTTACCTTCTTATATTTACTCATGAAGTTTTTAGATACTTTAGTTTCTAAATAAAACCTTAAGGCGAATTGAGAAATTTTTAAGTCAAGTAAGTAAATAAATACATACATAGACTAACTCACGCCCGTTTCCCAGAGGGGTAGGCAGAAACAACGGACTTCCATTTGTCACGATCTTTGCACACCTCTTTCGCCTCTTTTCTTTAAACTAATTATATGAAATAAATGGGAAAAGCAGCCAAAGCTCTGATTTATGCCCGTAACGTTTCATGGCTGTCCTTGGCAATTTTATAGGAAACTGCAAGTTCCACGTCAGATCAGAGTTCGCTTTTGGTGGCTTTTACTTTGATGTCTTTTAAAGTATTGGATAGAATGAGATACTGGAATTGACAAATTAATTTCTAAAAATACTTACATATTTATTTGGATAAGGATCATTACTGAATAAGAGTTAATAAGAGTCGCAACTAACGCAATATTTAATAAAAGTTTGGTAAATGAAAGAAAATGTGTCAACGGTAACAGATACAGATATGACACCGAGGAGCTTTCTTTAGGATTTTACAACAACTTCAATTCACTGGTAACATAATTTCGATGTATCGCTTTATATTTAGCCTGTATTAGCCAAGTACACATGTTTTCCGGTGACTTGGTTGAAAAATATTTTTCTAGTTTTTTCTATTTACGTAAAAACTTAATTAGGTGTTTTTATCTATATAAAATCTTCCGTATAGAATATCTAACTGATTGGTGGTTTAGGAGTATTTAGCCGTGTTGAATTCGATTTTGTATTTTATTTTATATAATGGTAAAGATGTCTGCATCACGTCACGGCATGTATGTATGTAGGTACTTTATGTATTTTATAAAATATCGAGCCTATCATGCGTCAGTAACCGTCCTGTTCGAACACTGGCGCGGTTTACTTACTTTCTAGTTTTATCTGCTAGAAGGCTGGAGCACCCACTCCTATATATTCCGGTGGAGCATTAAAAGCTACCTACGTTAAAAGTGAACGTCTTATAGACACTTATATGTGCGTTTATTATTAATTTATTTTCCTATTGAACGCATATTCATTTGATTATTATTTTTAAGGATAACCCCCAATAAGATATAAAGGACATAACTTTGTACACCCCAAGTTTTCTATAAGAAGAATAGTCTCTTACCATATATCATGAATTTCGACAAAAAATATCAGACCTGTAAATATAAAATAAAGGAAAACGTATCTACTTTCTTAAAATGTGTAACACAATATTGTTAGACATTGTGTAACAAAACTTACTAAAAATATTGTTAAGTATTGGCATCTTCTGGAGAATTAAAATGTGGATTCTATAAGCATTGGAACAGTATAGTCTCGTCGGATCTTGTACAACATTTCGGTATATTAATTGTATTATGTAGATAAGTTGGCTAATTATATTAACTAAATTAAACAGAAGTGTGCGTCACAGCAACCGGGTAGGGTAACGTGTATGATATCGTTATCAACTTATCCAATAGTAGCGAGTTGTTATTTCGGTAGATATTTATTTTGTTCGACCTTCACATTCGAGTGTTCATTGCCCTTAGCAAGACTTCCTGTTCGAGACCTTTCAAGACCGAACTACTTACCTAAATTGATCGTCATATTGTAATGGATAATCAGAAAACGGCTACAAACTTATTATATGTCAACACAAAGCATTTGAGTGGGTCTGTATTAGAGGAGAAGACTTAATTCTTGGCATTCCATGGATTCACCGTGCGAAAACTGGGTCCATCGCGTGGTAGAGGAAGGAACATTCGACAGAGTCTGAGACTTGCAACACAGATGCATCAACGCTCACCTTCTCTGACTTTCAGTGTTCCACCCTCTTCCTAGCCAAATTTGGTAAAACCCTGACAATGGCGCTTTGGATACTCGTTCTAATATAGAACTTACGGAAGTTCTTGATAATACTATATTTCTGTAAGTCCCGACGTAAAAAAGGTGTGTTATAAGTTTGAAGTTTATGCTGTGATATGCTTTTTTGTACGACATGCATACCGTCCACTTGATCGTAACCTATTATCACTCATGTATTGGTGTTTCTTTTAAGTCATTTCATAATTATATATAATATCTTGGTAGAACTATCACACTTCCATCTAATTCCAAATAGGCAGAGCCTGTATTATGCACCCCTGCCTGTACTATAGCAGCCAGACAAAGAATGAAAAATACTTATATGTATATGTTTAAATAGATAAATTACACCCATATAGTGAACAAAGTCCTGGGTGGGGTCTTGTGTATCCACAGTATTTTTTTTACATTTCTTCAAGAGAAACTCTACTGCATAGCTTTTCTCGTTCTCCATGAATACTTGTGAAAAAGAAAACTTTACTTAAATTGAGTTTTATATTCTCCTATCTCATCCTCATAGGCTGAGCCCATTAAATTTAATTTTTCAGTAGTCAGAACATACATTTTTGTTAATTTTTTTTTGTTTGAAGTCTTCAGGTTTATTTGTCTGATATTGGTTTTAACACTTCTATAAGAATAGGTGTATCCAAAAGAAAACGAAATGCTCGGGCGTAGTCGTATCAGATATTTAAATTGTGTCAACGAAAATGAACCATATATTTTTGTATGGGAAAATAGCAGGCTTAATTTTTTTTAGTTCAGGCATGTCTATGTTGTGCGGGTCGCTGGAAATTGCTGGATGCGAATAGCGCTAAACCGGCAATATCGGAGATCTTTGGGGAGGGCTTGTCCAACAGTGGTCGTCTTTCGGCTGATATGATGTCTATCTGTGTTATCATAGTTTAATACCTGAAGTACATATTATATTTCTTTAATAATAAATGACGCACGCAGTAAGAGTATATTCCCGTGTTCCGCGGGAGAATGCATAACACACCATAAATAACAACAACTGCTAGTGGCCAAAAATGGTCCTGGGTGGGAATCTAACCCGGAACACAAGGGCGCCATTGTTACTATAACCACTGTGCGACATGTGACATTGGCTTATTACTTATAGGATGTGGTTGCCATATGGGTGTCTGTTTGTTTAACTAAAGTGTCAGATCATCAGTAATAATCAGCGTAGGACAACGTGAGCAATGAGTAACAGAGGCTGAGACCGTTTTGGTGGTGCGCATCCCCATCGGGCCCCAGCGTCGTTGACCGGCGAGTTTTTGCACATGAACGCCAACGGTGGTCGGTTGCACAATCAGAGCGACACACTTATCCGATGCTGGACATTGGACAATGGATCGCCTCGACGTCTCTAGCTAGCTGTTAGTAGATTGTTCTCCAAATACGAACACGGATGTGAAACTAGGAGATCTAGGGTTCTCGTTGTGCGTCGGTAACGAATACGTGTATTTTCAAGTTTATCTTAATTGGTCCTAACACAGTTACCCAAGAAACAATGAAACGGCTTTTGTATTTTACATTTTGGTTATATAGCGAAAATTAACACAACTAAGGCCCTTAATATGTTTGGATATACTAACTTCCAAATCTCTTCACCGATGGATTTCACAATCAAATGTAACATGAATAGAGTATATATATACATAATATATACTCTATTCATGTTACATTCGATTGTGAAGTCATTAATATATATATATATATATATATATTCATAAAGAGCGCAATGTAGGTACCTACAGACGCCAGCTACCCCAATCTGTCAAATTGTTTTAATAGATTTTCAACGTTGTCACTAAAGCATGAGGTTCACTTTCAATTGAGGAAATTTGACAGATTGTGGTAGCTTGATGTGCTGGCGTCTGTACCTATGAAACTAAACAATACGGTGAAAATCAACTGCCCTCACCGGTCCGCGAGGTTAAGTATCTACACGAGCGGTCTGTCTTTCGAAGGATATCAATCCTGGCTTGGCCAGTAGTTTTCAGTCATACCATAGGACGACTGGTTGGCTTAAAAACTCAGACACCAGGGTAAACACTTCCCATACGATAAAAAAATAACTAGCAACGCATCATTATATCTTTTTTAATTTTTTTTATGCAAAGGTTCGCTGATGATCACCAAGTGTACGGGGAGTGAAACATTTTTTAGTGGTTTTCTTTTAGCTTGCCTTGTTTTTTTACGTATCTTAAAAACACAATCTATGTTACATAGTACATCTATGTAAAAAGAAACGAAACTAAATAACTATCAAATACCTATCTCAATACATCAATTTATTTAACTGAACTACTCGTAGAATATTACTGTGCAGATTCGGCAAAAAAATGATTCCTCCAAATTTCCCATACACAAAGTTTGTGTAGGAAAAGACCATTTAAGGTCTCAATTTTTAGAGTGTAGTATGTTCATGTTACTATTCTTTATTGCTTACGTTTAATATAAAGAGAGATAGGGAACAGCGTTCATTCGCTCAAAGTCATCAAAATCCATTAAGTCCTTGTACTTTTCTGCACTTATTGGTAAAAAAATGTGATAGGAAAATTCTGGCAATTCAAATTCATTTGATACATCTGATCCAGTTCCCTTTTTTGTCACTATGGGTGATTTCTCCCATATACCATTATAATTACTTCTGTGTAAAATAACTCTAGGATGTTCTCTTATACACATTAATTCTCTTTGGGACTGCACAGGAAATGAACATTTTTTCAGATATTGATTTTGAAAAAATTCAGAAAATTTTCTAATTACTTTGCCTATTTAGGGTTTGGGTCTTTGGCGACTAACTCTCAGCAAATCATACCACTGGTGTAGAACTTCCATGTGGGTTTTTAGATTGATAAGACCCATATTTTTGTCACATTCTAAGTATGAATGTCCTCGGAATGGATATGTAATTTTGATTGAATCCAAAAGTTTCATTTTATGGACAACAAAATGAATGAATCTTATCACTGTGTAGTTCTTGTTCTGTCCACCTGCTGAATCACAATATATTTCTAAATGCTTAATACGACTATCCAAGTTGTTAGTTAAATAATGAAACAGAAATGAAACTACTTCATCTGATCCCTTGCGTCCACAGGTTTCAGGATAGGTATAAAAGTAGGAGCTAGCATCTCCCAATGCATGGACATTAAAAGAGTACATTGATAATTGACGTTTGTAATACACATCATTTGTGGTAATGTTTGGCAGGGATACATTCTTCTGGTAGTCCATGGCAATTGCTAGAAATTACACATCTCTTTTGCTCGCATTCTTCTTGCGATCATAAAATGTTTGAGCCTTTTTCTTGTGCAAATTGTTAAGAATACTTAACCAATTGAGTTCAACAGTATTTGCTTCAGCTCTTAATGCCTTTGCTTTTATTGTAAATTCATCACAAGCACTGCAAGTGTCAGTCCTTGGATAGCCAAATGAGATATTAAACTCTGAGTTAAAGATGGTTCTGTAAGTTTCATAAGATATATGATTTTGTGACTCATGTGCATCCAAGTATAACTTATACATTTTCTTTATGTTTAGATCTTCGGGCAGATATTCTTTTTTTGTATCATTCAAGCTATAGTGACTTAACCTTCCTTTGAAGGATTTTATGTGATTACATATCAGATCTTTAATGTTATTGTCTAATTTCTTGTTTGAACTTGACTGGCCTCTTTTGTCAGTTGGTGCAATACCTGTAATTTTCAATGACTTTTGAAGATGTTCAAGTTTTCCTTTAGGAATGCCAAATATGGATAAAAATGCCTTATAGCAAACAGGTACTTCCTTTGTGTCACCATTTTCTATCACCCTCACTTTGTAAGTGAAATGGGTTTGGTGGAAATTAGCATCCATTTCATCTGTCTTTCTACTTCGCCGTCTTTTAATTGAACACACGTTCATCAAGCCACATAAGTATAAATTTTGATCATCTATGCCCTTCATACTGTTGAAGTCTTTAAGTAATTTTACACGGTGCTCGGATGATATTCTTTGAAAACATTTTAATCTTTTACACCTACAATCATCCCCTGGCTCGTGAGTAGCAACTCTCATTTTTTTCACCGCCTCCCGCATTCTTCCTGTTTTCTTTCGTTTCTTTGTGTTATGCACAAAGCTGTTATTATTTTCTTCGTCACTATTATTCATTTTACTAACGATAAAGCAAAAAAAAACAACTATCTCTTCAAAGCCATACACAGCCGCTCATAAACAAACACTCGGCTGTTCGACATTACTTCAAAGTTGACATATCTATTTTGACAACTTGGACATTCCTTCTTACGTTCCGTTACACTATGGACCTTCCCTGTTTTGTTCCTGTATACAGTTTTAAGGTTTAAGTGATACATCTGACTATACTTGTTTTTACTCTTTTTGTGTAATGTCAAATAAAAATACGTGGGAAAATTAAAATATTGCCATCAAAAATGTACTTTTTGAATTTTAGTGACATTCCTAGTTTTGCACCTGTACTCTTGTCATATAATAAAATCGTAGGAAAGTCAAAACTGTACATTGAATATTTTTTAAAAGGGATACTTGGGGCGTGATCTACAATCGACATCGAAGCCAAAAATATAGTTTTTAGAATTTTTGTCTGTGTGTCTGTTTGTCTGTATGTATGTCCGGGCTAAACTCAAAAAGTACTGCATGGATTTACTTCAAATTTTGCATGAATATTACGAATAGGTTGGGTCAACATATAGGCTACATATTATCACGCTATCGCCTACGGGGGAGGAGCTGTGATAATTTATAAAGTTTAACGCGGGTAAAACCGCGGGGCACAGCTAGTACACTATTTATAGTGTACTAGCTGTTTAAGTATAAAAATATTATAGATCTTGGACGCGCTATAAAAAGGACCGTTAGTGTGGATGTTCACTACAAATTACGTCATATATGTATTAGTGACGTTATTTGTATTGAAGCCATAGAACCTTCATTAATTTTTTTTATGTCATTGGGCGACACACGAGTATTTGGTCACCTGTTATTAAGTCCCGCCATCGCCCATCGACACTCACAACACCAGGGGAATCACGAATGTGTTGCCTGCCTTTAAGACTCGGCAAACAGGTGTTGCTGGCCCCAATTTTAATGTTGCGTTTCTGCGTGTGAGTAAGGTCGCCTGAGCTCATTGGGGTGGGGGACCCCAATGAGCTTAGGCGACCTTACTCACACGCAGAAACGCAACATTAAAATTATTAATGTTATTATTAGGGAATGTCTTCTGTAAGGTGGAGGTACTTCCCCAGACGGGCTGCTCTTTGAGCGAATGAACGCTATGAGAACGGGGTATTGTATCCCCATTTTATCCCTGCCTTTAGCTCGAAGCATTCAACGCAGATATAAGCGTTGAATGCTTAATAAAAATATCAACTGTATTAAAAAAAATGGTCTATGAATTATATAATTTCTGTCATTTTATTTTATTAAATCAGCTAGTTTTAGAAAAATCAACATTAGTCTTATATTCTATTTAGTTTAAAATTATAAAATATTCAAAAAGCGAATAGTTAATATGTAGCCTGCACTTTAAAGCTAAATATTTTTTTTTTTATAAAATTCATAATTTCCATGTAATGGTGCATGCATTACGTAAAATTGTATACAAAATATGCATTATAAATAAGATATTTAAAACTTACTACGTTTAATCAGTATTAAGTTGTGTAATGTTATTTGTATATGGTTGATCCATTTAACCAAGGATCAAGTTAACTATTTAACCAAGTCACCCTAAGAGTGAGGGATTTTTTTGCGCCTACCATTTACTGCATACTCGTATAATATTGCGAACAGTACAATATTAACGATACCTAAAATTAATGACAGCTCTTGTCGTTTATCTATGACAGTTAATACAAAGCGATATTATTGTTTTCGGACCATCTTTATCTTATTTGACAGATAAATTAGGGAAATCGCGTCGGGCGATTTGTTGGGATTTACGAGTTGTAAACAATCGAGTGAACTGTTAAATACCCTTCATTCATTGAAGATTACCCGAATTAAGGGATACCTAACGGTTTTTGGTAAACATTTTACAATCTACGGGAATGCTGAACTGAAGCGGCAGTTCTTAATCCTAATTTCGTAAGTGGTGTGTTTTTAATTTAATTACTTCATGATTTCTTTTGTTATCTAGGTATACATCGTAGGAAAGTCAAAACTGTACATTGAATATTTTTTTAAAGGATACTTGTGGCGTGATCGAAGATCCTAGCCAAAAATATGGTTTTTAGAGTTTTTGTCTGTGTGTCTGTGTGACTGTATGTATGTCCGGGCTAAACTCAAAAAGTACTGCATGGATTTACTTCCAATTTTGCACGTATATTATTAAGAGATGGGGTAGACATATAGGCTACATATTATCACGTTATCACCTACGGAGGAGGAGCTGTGATAATTTATAAAATTTAACGCGGGTAAAACCGTGGGGCACAGCTAGTATATAATAATAGATTACAAACAACACAAACGAAACACGAAAGAAGATACGAATCAATATCTAATTTTAGTACATTACTAGCTTCATTCGAATCGCCAAGAAAGGTTTAATATTGCTCAATTGTGATATTTGCCTTGGTCTTGGAACTTCGTAGATAATTCTTCATACTTTCATTAACAACAAAAATAAACCTATGTACTTTGACTCATATCAAGTGAAATAAAAATGCAAGGAAAGAGTCGTGTCACCCCATTCATACAAACTATGGCATTATTAGACTAAACAGCTAAATTCTAAACGATATAATTATTTTACAAGCTCTTAATTGCTATAAATTTCCAGCTCATAATATAATTATCAATTTGACTAGAAAATCAAATTAATAATGCATGTATCTCCGTTTGAGTCTAATCCATTTCCTCGTGTAATGAGCGATGACATAGCTATACCGTATCACTTCCTTGTATTCTGCGTATTGCGGAGTTGTATGGACAGTGGACGCGTTTGCGCCGCGTCCTCTACTGACAGTAAGAAACAGAAAGAGATAACACGACAAAGGAAAACGTTTGGCTATGTGTCGGTCGAGCGTGAGGCGATAACGGCGCGAGCGCGGTGTTTTCGCGCACGTTTCGCCCCCGCGCGGGCCTCGGGTGAACGGCCAGACAGGCGGGCGGCCGGCCGTTAAACCTGCCTTGGACCCGTCCTGTGGCCTCGCGGGCTTCGCGTGCTATCATCTGCAGCACACCGCGGTTGCTACACCACACCGCCGCCACCGACCACGTCCCTGACGAAAACTATTTTCATGCTTTTTTATTATTATTAATGTCAGCCTTGTTTCGGGATATATTGTCCAAGCCATAAAGAATAGAAAGATTCATATTTTTAGAGCATGTATTTAAAAAAACTCGATTTAGCATATTCATTTCAAATCACACGTGGTATTATGTACGCGGACTACACATATGTAGCTTGCCAAAAAGATAAATGTGAAATCTACAGGGACGTTATGATAGTACAGTAGGTGGCACGTGTAAGGAGCATGGATGCCATTATGCGAGGTACAGGCATTCGTATTCCCTATAGTTCAACGAATTACACCCTTGAATACTTACATTGCACGTTATCATAAAAATGCAATAAAGCTATTTCAGCACATTAAATCATTGGCATTAAAATTCGCGAAGTTTCTAGAATAAAAAAATATGACGCCAAACGAGGCTCCCCAACAACAGTGTAATCGCTACCACGTTTATATGACGTGAAACTAATCATAGTCATTTTATATATTCTTTTTTCTTGAGTCGATAAACGGTAGTTTTAGGAATTTGCGCCGTATAGAGGCGCTCATTGTATTTTATTGCCGCATTTTTTTAAGAAAATGTGTTGAGCATTAGATTTTATAGTTTAACTATGAATATTTTACACGCCCGTCTACATACCATACTAGGACGAAGGACCCGATTTCGAATTCTTATTTCATACATGATGTGATGTTTGCGAAGAAATAGTAACAATATATCGGATGAACTTAGCCACTTGATAGTACACACATCAACACAATCTAGGGATATTGAACATTTCATTGATTATCTAGAAAACTATAAACATTTTGTTATGACTGTAAATGGAAGAATTAAAGATAATTTCATGGCCGATATTTAAACATTAACAACACGATGCGATTTTGTTTTTCTAATTAATAAAAGTCTTAAATTAATTAAGCCATAGAAAATTACTGAGTGAACAAAAACATTTTATTCTTATAAAATTATTCAATCGAATTAAATGAATAAAAATCTTACCAAATCTGATAATCAGTAATCGGTATTTCCTCCTCTAACATTAATCACACAGCGGCAACGATTTTCCATACTTAAAATTAAGGTGTCAATGTCTTGCTGGGGTATGCAGTCCCAAGTTCTTTTTAAATGTTCGAAAAGTTGTTCTTCTGTTGTCAAGTTGGGCGGAAAATCCCTCAATGCTCTTCGCTGTAACATGTCCCAGGCGTGTTCAATTGGGTTTAAGTCTGGCGACTGTGGAGGCCAATCTAATACCTGAACATCGTGTTCTCGAAGGGCGGCCCTCACCAGCCGCGCTGTATGGGAAGGTGCATTGTCATGCATGAGCTGAAATTCTTGCCCCGTTAGGGCCCTGAGCGGGACAATGACACGTTCTACTACCTCCTCACGGTATCTATGGGCAGTCATGCTGCCCTGAATCCAAATGAGTTGGGTTCGTCCGCCGATTCGTATTCCTGCCCACACCATAATTGTCCCGCCTTGGTAAGAGTGGACCTCCTGTGGATGTGGAGACGGCTGACCCTGCCTGGAGTTCTCCAAACGCGTGTTCGTCTCGAATCTGGATGAAATCCATAGCGGGACTCATCAGTGAACAGCACCAATGACCATTGTTGATCACTCCATGTCAAATGTTCTTGAGCCCATAAAAGTCGCCTACCGCGATTGCCACGTCGCAGCGCTGGGACTCGTAGCGGTCTGCGAGCATGAAGACCAACTTCATGCAGCCTCCTTCGCACGGTTTGGTCGCTCACCAGCAGCTGTTGACCCTCCTGGAGCCTTTGCACTAGTTGCATCGCTGTGATATTGGGTAGTCTTCTGGCGGTCATTTGGAGAAATCGATCCTGTCTCTGAGTGGTAACACGATATCTACCTGTGTGCCGTTCTGCCACATCTCCAGTAGCGCGATAACGTGACCACAGCCTGGATACCACATTTTGGCTTGTGCCCAGAGACTCAGCAACGACGCGTTGAATAGCACCGTTTTGTAACATGCCAACTGCCCGTAACATTTCATCTCGACTCAAATGATGGCGTGGCATGACGCTAAAAAGCTTACACAACCAATTGAGAAAAGAAAATAAAACAATTTATCAGGTTTTCTTCAATTAACACGCAAAAAAAATTTTAATGCAACTTCTTGAAATTAGATACAACTCAAGATTGCGCTGTGCTTTGCGTGTTTTCATTTGTTTCTCATTTTAATTTTTAAATTTTGAATAAAGAATAGACAAGGTTTAAATCTGTAAATAAACTTTTTAAGGAAACTAAATAGGTTTTAAACAATAAAGCCATGTTTGATTTCAAAATAACGTATCCCTAGACTTTGTTGATGTGTGTATAAAGATTGTTGTGCACCCATTGTTGGAACCCTTTACATATAAATCTCATTCTGTTGAAGGCTGTTGCTGGAGGGAGAACTCGTAGAATCGAGCTCGCCTGAGTACATTATGTATCGGATTTGTTAACTTAATATCAATAATTATACAATTATATTGGAATATAATAATATTGATTCGGAGGAATGCTACGACGCCATCTGTAGTTAGTTTTAATTTATTTATGTATATACTTTTTCGTAGATTTAGTTTTTCTATCAATTAATTAAGTAAATGTTTCAATGTCAGATTAGTTATTAGTTTGTAAATAAACTATACTTAACAATACTATTGTATATATAAGGTTTTTTAATTTAATCTAATTTTTTTAAAGACAACACCCACACGTAAATTAGTTAACGGATGATCTTGTGAGGGTCGCTGGAAATCGCTGTATGCGGATAGCGCAGGACCGGCAATTGTGGGGATCTTTGGGGAGGCCTTTGTCCGGCTGTTTGCGTCTTACGGCTGATATGATGATGATGATGATTAACGAATTTCGAGAAAGCCTAGTGGTTAGACCGTTGGACTGTGGAGTCAGTGGTCTTGAATTCAAATCCAAGGCGCGACCACTTACTTCAAATTCATGTGCGTATCAGAAATTCATTATCATTATTTCAAAAGTTAATGAAAAACCTTCGAAGGAAACCTGCATGACTGAGAGACTTCCAAAAATGTTGTTGATGGCATGTGAAGTTTGTCAGACCGCACAACGGTTTACTTATGATCTATCCCTAAACATTGTGCTGAAGGGGGCCAGAAATACATATGTGCCACATCAAATAGTGAACACAAAGCACACCCGAACTCAACACTAGATACTTATGGGTCACAGAAATAGTTCTCCTGTGCTGCAACAAAACCCAGGGCCATGAAGTTGCGAGGCGATTGTCTGAAACGCTGCGCCACTTGTCTTATGAAATTTCGAAATTCATAGACCACAAGTTATTAAAAACCAAAGATCAGGCCAAATCCCTATTACTACGACTTGCCAACCGCGCTATTTACCAACATTTAGAGTGGAACCACTGAATAAAACTGGTCACTTCCTCCGTCACACTATTTTAGACTGTGCCAAATGTTATATTCCCTTGACATAAAGAAACGTTATGTAGGATAACAATGTCGAACACGTAAGTTTGATAACACAATGTGGGTAAATAGGTACATGATAGCAATACTCTGCGTTAGTAACCATTGCCTTGACTACTATGTAATAAGCACCTAATCAAATCATTCTTATGAATATGTTACGGATCGCACCAATAAAGATTGAACGAACATAGTAACACGTTTCCATTTGTTATCGTTCACTTCATTAAATGGGTCACATTCTGATGCATTGGATTCTATTTTCCTCGGGCCATCTGCCGCACAGGCCAAGGTGATGTTTATGCGACTCGTTCGCCAACCCTGCCACTATGAAAATCTACTAGATGCATTATTCTTCCACCTAAGTGCTTAATAGAATACCCGCTGAATAATTCACTAGTTGAAGACTGCTAATAAAAGCGTGCTCGACAAGACGGTGGCGGTCGATATGTAAAAAGAGATGAGATCTATTCAGGAATAATATCGTGGTTGTTTACGGTGCGGCTCTCGGTTGGATTGCGACGCAACGGTCGCTAGTTTGCCCGCAGCTCAGACGGACGGGGGGACACAGGTGGAATGGAGCGAACGTCTGCGTCGGTGCTTTTTCATTCTTTGTTTGCGTCGAGGATTTGCATACAATCGGAGAAATTGCGTGGCTGGCAGCAGCCGAGAAAAAAAGGAATTCGTGTAGTTTTATGCATATGACTGTTCGAGGTGCGGGTCCTGCGCTTTTTCTCTAATATTCAAAGATTGAATACTTCGCAGGATTATTTATAGTCTTCTGTCATTTAAGATGTGATAATTAAAATAAACATAATACCTATTTAAAATATGAAAGTGGATCGAAATTGCTTTACTCTTGTGGTCAGAGCTTTACTTTTGAATGTTGGCTATTTAGAGATCTAAATATTCTAAATGCTAATCTAATGCAAAGTGAAAAGGTAAAACATTGTAAGCAGAGATAACATCCTTCTTGGTTATATTATACATATCGACATGGAGATTTGAAATAGAACCATAGACCGATAAGCGCGCGATCGTTCGGCCAGCGTATAGTTTACCGACGCGTTTGTCATTTGGAATCACGTGGCCAATCGTTCGGTTTTACAAGCAAGCTTTGGTTTCGCGCGTTAGTTGTGTCGGACTGGTCGCGCCGACATAGCGTCCTTATCGGCGGAGATGTGAAGTGCGCATCAACAACGCCACGTGTATAAACATTGTTTCACAACAATAACACGCGGGTGACGCGGGCAAGGACGCGTCGACGACGATGCCGGCCCACCGCTCACTGACACGTTGATTGTTTAACAACTACGTTCTGTACTCGTCCAAGCCAAATATAATGTTTAGCTATTTAGACGTCTCAAAAACACGATGAGCTTATTTGTATCTTTGTGCCCACTTCGGACGAGGATTTCTTACGATGTTTGGATTGCTCAAGTGGTTCTTTGTGCCTTAGAACGCTAATTTTGTGATTTTTGTGAAGTGTTATCGACGAATTGATAAGTGATGTCTGTGTACCTGGATTGTGAGTCTGATGATAGTAAGTTTCATAACATATTAACGTATATTGCTTCCTGACTGGCATTGCTACCAGTAATGCGTCAAGGAAATCGCCTTAATGGATTCTTCGAAGTCTCGACCTGAGAACTGCGCAGTTACATCGAACTACCATCAGTCATACATTTTACTTAAACTTCCATGTCACGGCTTCAATGCGACCTTGTGCTAAATACTACTAAATTACAGTACTTCACTTTTGACACCCGACCATATTTTTTTAAACGTTGCCCTTCACTAACGTGTCTCTTATTGTTGGTCTTCAAAATCGTATTATCTTCTCCAAAATATTAAAATTAGTTTTCTAATATTATCTACCTTCGATAAGTTCTTGCTTATACTGCAGCAACTAAGTGATTGATCTTCAATTGTGAATTCTTATTGTGTAGGTATATATTAGTATTACTGATAGTTATTATTCTTTTTATTGAAAAGCAATTCTGACAACATTTTCGATATAGCTAGGATTCCGTGGGTTCCAATTTTGTTGCTAAGTAACATTACGTAGGCAAAAATTTATATATTACTATTTTATACCTAGGCTTATTGAACTAAGTCCTTTATGGTTTGAACGAATTGGCCATGTAAATTAGGGGCAGCATTATTCAGATACTCTATTTTATTTAATGTGCAACTTATTCATATAGTATCCACCTCACGATTCTAATATCTAAAGGGTTAATGTAATTCACAAGCAAAATTGCAATTGCGGTTAGTAAACAGCTAACGCTGGTATCTTGTACCTCCCACGCCAATCTACCGGAGGCTAGTCACATTCCTCACATAACTACCACAGGTTGTCGGCCGACACCGCGGCCGGTTCCGTACGGCTTGCAGCACACCGCACCGGTGACGTAGCAGCGCGTCTCCGCCGTTGTATGTCGCGCGTCCCGCTCGAACGATACGTTTGTCACATACTGCCTCGCTACACCTCCCTTCGCACCACGGGAACGAGATTTCTGTGGGGCCACTGGGCTTGCCGCATATTTCTAAATATCCCGGACGCTTTTACTGCGCAATTTAAAATTAAACTAGTTATAATATCGCCGATTGTCGATGTTCGAGTACAGAGATCGCGTGCACTTTCGCCGCGTGCTGCCTTTCTACGCCGAAAGTCATGTGGCCCTAATGTATTTATTGTTTGTGTCATGCAAAGACATTCATCTTTTTTGTCATCGGCAGATAATCAAATCTAAAAATATTACAGGGTTTTCAAACAAAGTGAATTTATTATTTTCACCTCAGTCACAAAATCAAATGCAAAAATTTCAATGTGTTTTTATTTTTTTAGTGTGATTATTGTCCATGGAGGTGATATGCAGGTCCATGAAGAAAAATACAATAAACCTACAAACTAAAGTATATTAATAATTGTTTGAGAAGTTCCGTACATAACCCATCCATACATGTTTTCCGTTCTCAATTACTTCGAATACTTCACAATACGAGCATCGACTTTTTTCATTAGAGCAAATTTCCTGTATAAATAGTGACCGGAACGAAGTATATGTGCCAACACTATATGTATATACTATATGTATATTTGGTATAAAACTTCAGAATTCACAAAGTGTATATCACTTTGTGAATTGTGAAGTTTTATACCAAATACCATTTTCTTTAGAACTTGCGTCATAATTTTCCTTCCACATTTCGTAATGTAATCGCTTATATTTTATACAGCTCCTCTGTATAATGTGGAGTAAAATCGGCGTTGTTACCGTCTAGCGTCTTTAGCTGCTTGCCTTGCTAAGAGTTGTCAACCTGCTCGTTACCTTGCAAACCTATATGTGATGGAATCCACTGCAACTTCAAAATCTTTATTTTTTCTTTGAATTACATTTTTTTGGGATATGGTGTATGCTTCTCTGGAATTAGAGAAACACCGAGCCAAATGTTGAATAGCACTTCTGCTCTCCGTGCAAATAACCACATAACATAATATTTGCATACGAGGGGTTTCTGAAATTGGAAACATACATACCTCAAACATAATTTTATACGACATTTTTTGTTTAGGATCATAAAAAGGAGCACCTTTAGCGCACTTTTAACCATCTATATTGGTTCAAATATCACATAAGCATAAGGTTCACTTTCAATTGGGGAAATTTGACAGATTGGGGTAGCTTGATGTACTGGCGTTTGTACATTATCAGTCTGAATCTCACCCTCGGTAGTCATAAGTAAAGGCTTGTTTTTTAATTCCAATAGGGATTGCTTTTTAGTGCACTAAGGTCAATCAATAAAGCTTTATTATTAACATGATCCCATGACGCAAATTTCAAACGACATTTGTATGCCAGATAGTGTCGTCTTAAGTAGAGGTACCGAACATAGTTCGCTCTCCATGTTATGAATTGACATGCTTGTGATAAAGCTACCAATAATTCTTAAACGCTGTTTTTGTATCTTTTATAATTTGTACAAGTGCGTTGTAGCATTATTGTGAAATAAAAATTAACCAACATCAAATCTGGACCGAATTAAAGATGGTACGTAAAAATTTAGGGTGAATACCCCACCCAGATTCTGACAGAATTTTATGTACTTTTAAGTATCTTGAAACTTTTCCTGCCGTCTCATTTATATGTTTACTCCAGAGGATATTTAATCACATACCCAGATACTTTTTACAATCCGCCGACGATGCAGATAGATCGTCTATTTTATAAACTATCTTTATCTTTTGGAGCCCTCTCCTAAAAACACACAACTTAGTTTTAGTTGCTATATAAGTTGTTATATTGAGCTGCTGCAAAATCACAAGCGTCATATTAAAGGCAGTTTGAATACTATGCTGACACTTATGAATATTTCTACCCCCTTAAAAAACCCCCTTTAAATCAACCGTTTTTCTAAGGAAATAGTAAGAATGTTTATAATTCTAATAAGCGGATGCGGCCTTATTTTCAATCGGAGCGGAGTCATACATCCATTCATCTGATCGTCCGGAGAGTTATCCGGATGTAGATAATTTTAACATATGTATGCCACGAGAATGTTGTTGGTTTAAAGATTCTGACACGCGACTCAATACATTATATTGGCTACTACCCAGTTACCTATGCTTCGTGCTAGTACCCCGTTTGAGGATATAATGAAATACAACAGCTAGACGGGAATAAAATATTTACACCATAGACTACACACAGTACATATATGTTATAGATTGGTCATGTTTATAAATGTTTAGCGTATCGCGGCGGAACAGTTTCGAAAGTATAATAGCGATTAAATACCATAATAGGATTAAATTCAAATTACTTTCTAGCCTAGAACAAAACGGAAGGGGGTGTTTATAGAGTTTTTAGTTTCAAGTACGCAACCTATTACACGTTTAGAGTGGCTTATTTACGTTTGAATTTATCTAAGCGATTTGGTATGCCTCGTTAGACCACAATAAATTGTAATTTTTTTGTCCCAAAATCACTTTTAGGTCCGACACGGGATTTGAACCCAGGACCTCGTTCTCTGCGGGTGAACACGTTACCGCTAGACCAACGAGGCAGTCATACGAGCGCAATATATGTACGTGTCGTAAAGATTATTAATTCCTACGTTACATAGTTTCTGAGAAAAACCTCTTTGATTCTATAAGATATCAGTTTTTCCTTTGTAAGTACAGAACCCTAGTAGCTATTTCATTCTGTTTTCCGGTTTGGCAATGATGAGTATTTAGTTGGTTCGGCGTTTGGTTCGGCGCACTTCTTATTGATTTTATTTGGCAATAAGTGCGCTACTTTCTTGTGGACTACCGCTAATTGGTTTAGCTGGTATGTGTACTTGGCCAGCTGTTATAATTAATCAGCTACCTAAATTAGCTTTACTGGTGAAACCTAAAAAATTGGGAAATACCTACAGGGCACAACAGCACAATACAATACTTACGTAAAACCAAGTAGGTAGGTAATTCTGACTTATGTATACCTTTTTTCGTGGAGTAATCGTAGACAGGTGTAGTGCCGGATTAAAAGGGCTATCCTAACAAAAAAATCTGAAGTTTTAGCCGATTTTGAAGGGCAATCAAAATATGTCCATTAAAAAACTAAAATTTATGTATTATCACCTAAATTTTTAAACCATCTAGTCTGCATCTGACACGCCTACCAGACCTGTCTGATAACTGGAACCGTGCTGCGGAATATGGACACACATTACATCTATATCTAGCATTATTATATTATTTATCGACTTGAAACATTTTGGTTCCTAACAATATAACGTCCGTCCTTTTTAGGTTTTACTATCTGGTCTTAATGTCATTGTTGGCACTTTCGCCTATTATTTACCACAAAAGATCGTTGTCACTTTTGTACATGTTTTCTATAGCACCATCATTTAGGCGTTTCTTCATAAATGCGGCAGAGATAATGTGAAGCAGCGCAGAGGTTAAGGGTGTTTATCTCTACTATATCGGTGTCCTCATCATTCGGGTTTGGGTCCCGCACAGGATATTTATTTGTGTTACCTATAAATTGTCAATCTGATTCTTGGTGTGCTATGTGTACGTGAATTATATGTTTGTAAAGTCCCACGCGATGCACGGAAATAATTACCCAGCGGGAATTGTCTTGAATCATTTGTCTCATTGCTACGTCGACTGAGGAGAGAAATGCTTGCACTGCGTCTGAGCACACTTTAGTCAGTCCGCATTAAGCGCGCTGATGCGATGTCCATGTATAGAATGTCACTGTTCTATACACTCGCCCAAGTTAGATGGGAGTTATCTCATGGGAGTTCAGCATAAAATGTATTTAAACAAAAACAATAAAATATTACATCGATATAAATGCACCCAAAATCGAATTAATTTCACCACACAGGTCTTTCACGATCTCTCTTCTATCCTACATTCTGATTTGTACCTTGTTAAACAAACACAGTCCACAGATTATTTCGCGCACTGCACTACACATTTCACAATATACTACGCAGTTGCATGCTCAAGGCAGCATGTGTGAGTGACGATAACACGGCGAATGCTAAAATGCAACATACGTACTCGCTTGATAATAGGCCTTATAGGTTGCGTATACGTAACGTATTCCATTGTGTAATGTAAGGCACGTGTAAGTGAGAATGCCTTTAATTGAAAAGTATAGTACGGATTGTCTTATGGCGAATATAATTTTGTTTTGCCCATAATAGAGTGCTTGTTAAATCAGCGTCAATTGCTCTTTACTTTTGTTCCTGTACCATTTAATTAAGAAAAGCAATATGGCGTTGTAGATTAGCAGCACCAAAAGGTTCGCGATTACCGTATATCTTACTGTATATGGTACCAGTTAGTACATTTTGGTTTTTCGAGCCGGATCAAGGCCAGATATTCTGACTTATATTGCGGTACCCTTATATGGGAAGTTATAAACCCACTCATTGAAACATAGTTTATCTATTACTTTATCTATTAACGAATAGTTTACTTTGCCTATATCCCCCCGCGATTTCGGCTTAGCAGCGGTTTCGCCTTAATTTCGTTCACCCGAATTGGGCGAATGAACTACTTTCAATTTTGAATATTTTTTAGGGCCGGTTTCGCCCGAGGCAAATTTAATGGTAGGCGAATCAGGTCAAGCAAAATTCAATAATGTACGATTCGCCCAAATACTACTAAACCTCAAAAAAATAAACCTTTATTTAAATTTAAAATGTGAAATTTTATAAAAAAAAGTACAGCTGCGTACACAATTGTTACTTATAATAAATGTCTACACGTTTTATGTATGCACTTTATGCAGTTACTGTCAGTATTTTAGACACACTTAACCAAATGATGGGAAACACGCCGCACAATTTGCAAATGAGTGACAAAGACAGCGTTATACTACTATCTTTTGTGTTCCTGTGGGTGCGTTTATTTGCTATGACTTTACTTCTATCGCTGAGGAACTAAAGTCATTGTGCATATTATCTAGTAAGTTACTTACTATTATCGAGTAACACATGTGCCTAAGTAAATCCTCTTTAAAAATATTTGTACATGGTGCGCTCGACTGTACTACTTATTTTTTCTGAGGTATAATATTATTTGGGCGAATAGTACATTGCTAAATTTTACTGAACCTGATTCGCCCACTATTAAATTTGTCTCGGGCGAAACCGGCCCTAAAAAATATTCAAAATCAAAAGTAGTTCATTCGCCCGGTTCGGGCGAGCAAAATTAGGGCGAAACCGCCTACTAAGCCGCGATTTCGTGTCCCGGGCTCGATTCCCACACAAGACAACTATTTGTGTGAACTATAAGTAGTTGTTATGAGTCTGGATGTACTTTGTGTCCGTCAACACAGAGAAGGGTATAACAGGGCGTCGTCTTTTTAAAACAAAAAAAAATAGATTGATAGTTTATACATTTAAACGTATTTTAATGACAATTGGCACGAACTAACGGTGCAGGTTTATCCTTAAGGCCTACAACCAGTAGCTCTTTATCCTACTGTAACACTGTATTTTTGCTTAAACTTTCTACGTGAGATCAATGCTTTGCAAATGCAAATCTGCATGTGTGGCGCAGCGGCTAAGAAAGTCGCCTCGCCGCTTCGTGTCTCGGGTTCGAGTCCCGCGCCGGACAACTATTTGTGGGACCCATAAATAGTTCTGTGTCAAGTCTGAGTCTGGATGTAATTTGTGTCCGTCTATTATATGTTTGTAAAGTACTCCGCAACCCAGGGATGAGATTGCTTAATGCGAGCGCTGTCTTTTTTTAAAAAAAACTTGTGTATACTTATGTACACGCGTTAGAAGTTATACTTCTTAAACATAGTTATCAATTTTCATACCACCTAGAACTAACGTCATGCTGTTATTTTTACGATGCGCGCGCATCGTAAAAATTCACTCTCATGCCACCTAGAACTAACTTCATGCTGTTAAATTTTTTGGTGTCGGTGTGCGCGCGCATCGTAAAAATTCACTCTCATCATTTTTCTCCATCGCGCCAAAAGAAGTATAACTTCAAAAATAAATTAAAATAAAATAATTAATTTTTGAAACAAATCTCGAAAATCGGTGTCTCAATCTTTATAACTCGAGCAAATTAATACCTTTGGTGTAAAGAAGAAGATAAGACATTAGGTTTCATATAAATACATAACCTAGAGCCTTACTATAAGGCTTTATTTCATCGACACGGAGTAATTTTTAAATCGAAAATATTTATATGTGACGTGTTATAAATAAAAAGAGAGAGATGAGCTTTATAGTTACTGACATTTGTCTTATTTTGGTCGGGTTGTCACGTTTAACCAGTTGACGATGTCTTAAGTAATGTACTGAGAAGTTGTGAGACATTCAACAAACTTCGCCAGCAAAAGTAGCATCGAGCCCCGAATGTTGGTGTTTTATCATGAAATGTCACACCGTACCAGACGGTTCATAAATAAGACTAAATTAACTTGTCTGCGACCTCTGGATTGAACACGATAAAGTTCACATTCGCACCTTGGATTACTTGTTAAAACGAATACGACTTTACAGTATTATACTATATACACATGTTTATAATAATGCGCTCCCTTTCTCGGTCGTCTTGTGTTTCAACAATATAAACTGGTCTACCCGATCGAGGTCATTTGCTTTATAGGGCTTTATATGATTGGGTGATTTAATTTTACGGGCCGAAATTATGTTTTTATTGTGAGAAAATGTTGATAGCTTTATAGAATTATTACTAAACTTTCTGTGACGTTATATAGGATGGACATATCCTTAGTACAAAGGTTTTAAGTTGGCAACAAAATACTGTAACTGAGAGGTTTACGGTTTGATTGAAGGATTTAAAATATTTTATGATTTTTAATTAGTATAGTTTAGTTGCAATACTGATAGATGTTAACAATGACAATCTTTACATAAAGAATTAACTTATGTAAAGATGATTGCTAAATACCTGTGTACTTTCATGTGCAAAATTATAAATAAAAAAAAGAAATAAATATTTAATCTTTCGAATTATGGCAATTTAGCTTTTTCATGAAGTAATTTTTCCACTTGCCATTCTTATTAGTTATCTGTAAAACGTCTTTTCGCGAAATGGCATTAAAATTAGCACACAATAAAAAGAAAGATTAAAAATTGTACGAAGAAACATAAGCCATTTTTCTGATAAGTTAGATTTATGTATAAAGACGTCAATGCAATTGGCACTAATCGTCTTGTTACCACTAAATTGGTTAAGCATCGATGTGTCGTATTTGAAATCCAATGTCTTGAAATTGTCATAAATTAACCAATCGCTTTATAACGTATTTCCATAGACGAAAAGATGACGTAGTCGTTGTCAGTGAATCAAGTCATTCGGGAATGATTCATTCACCTTTATCATACCAACAAAGTGTTTGGATCCGGTAGTATGTGGGCGGCGATCAGGTGAACGAGCGTTCACACGGCAATTTGAGCTATTACGATATCAAATTTGATTAAGATGCGATGCCCGCGCCGTCTATCGGTCTAATAATGACCTTTTTCAATAGTTGACTCCTTGATAACATGATTACAATTTATAATGTAATTAACATTCGACGCGTATATTTCTTCTCAAGATGTTTAAATATACACACATTAAATATTACACATGGGTTATTTGTATATTTTATATTAGTACAGAGTTGGTATCCAATACAAATCGCACAGTCATCGTTACAATGTAAATATAATTTAACCACTGGTGTCCAAAGTAGTCATTTTGAGACATATTATCAGAATGATGTTATCAGAAATCTTTTTAAATCGGGGTAGTTTTAAAATATTGGTTTAATGCTACTTGAAGTTGGGTGTTTAAGGCGGTTAGAATAAATCCTGATATTCAAATTCTTTTATGAACAATCACACGTCGATTCAGAGAATAGAAATTAAATATGAAGTTAATTAAACCTGTTCTAACATAACAGAGTGATCTAATGTTAAACTTTTGAGGCAAAAATTGAATAATTTACTTAAAGATTGAACTACAATATATCTTTCAACTTAAAACGGTTCCCTATGCGGGCTAAATTACAGCAAATTGATTTTATTAGACAACTGTCGCGTATTTTAAATTAAGACATATTACAAAGACATTTTTGGGCCATCTAAATGGAATATCCACAGACAACTGTTTTCCATACGTTATTATTGTTCAAATGCAGGTAATCTATACTGATATTATAAAGAGGTAACGTTTGTGAGTTGTGACGTTGTAAGGGGTAATCTCTGGATCTACAGAACCGATTTTCAAAATTATTTCACCAATAGAAAGCTACGTTATTGTGGAGTGCCATAGAATTTTTACCCCTAAGTATTACGCGGGACAAACGGGCAGGGACATAGATATTTATAACGTGGAACGAAGTCCGCTGGCACTGCTATAGTAAATAATTTGTTTAATGGTGTGTATGTTGTTGCAGTGGGCGTCGTCGGCGGTGGCATACCGGAGGCCGCCGGTGGCGAGCGGCGGCACGTGCCGCTGTATGGCAGACTGGTGGCCGAGGACCAGCTGGCGTCGATGAGCGCGCCATCAGACATACAGGTGAGCGCCACAGTGCGCGACCCCCGAGCTTTCGGCTGCTACCATACCCCCGCCCAGGTAAATGATGCACGAGGCAGTTTGGGGACTAACCTCCGTATCGGCTAAGCTATCCGACGAAAATATACTGAACCGCTACCAAAATAAACTTACCCGTAGCGTTATTGCAACCATATGCGCATACATAGGGACTTTCTTAAACTCGTGACATCTGCGCGCCACACCTATTGTTTTATTAAAAGAGCCATTAACCACGCGTGTCTAGACATTACGCGCAAGTAAATAAATTAGTCAGTAAAGTGCCACTAATTACCTACTACAACTAAGTAAGTTCTCTTACACTGAACTCTAGTGATGTATTTAGTTAGCGTTGGATACGAACAGCCAACGATCGATAGATACCCGTCTAGACTGGGTTAATTAATATATGGTCTCCGACTACTGTTTCTCGCGCGATAATATTGGTTTTACTTCTTATTGTGTCAGAGTTAACATGTTTCAATGCGAAACTTAGTTAAATAATCGGCAATATCGCGCTGCGAGTATATTTTGTGATGTCTAGTCCCGGGACTAATACACAGTTATTTAATACTGACAGTAATTGCGTTTGGGATATTGTATGTTCGCCTCAGGTGTGAGCCGATTGTTCAACATTTTACTGAATAGATGTTTATACAAACCGTCTCGTGTATTATGACGTTTATACGCGTCTCTTATTTAGCCACATGTATGTTATCATAATTTTGTTTTATATTTATGTCACCTTTGATGCCTCTATTTTTTTTCAAGTTGCATAGTCAGTTTATATGAAGCTTGAGTTAAATTACCTATGATTGCTTTGTTTTATTGAGTGTAGTTTAGATATCTTTAGTAAAACATGATGTGCCTTGTCCATAGCTTATGTTGCTTTGTGTATGCTTCTCTTTCTATACCTTAAAGGATTTGTAATTATTAATTCTCGCTTCCCCAGGCCATGCAGGCCCGAATACCACATCACTTTCGAGATCCCTCGACAGCACCGTTAAGGAAACTCAGCGTAGACCTCATCAAAACCTACAAACACATAAACGAGGTAAGTGCATAAGATATTTTCTTTGTTTATAAACAAATTAGGATAGAAATAAACTCATCCGTATGCAGCACTCGCACAGTTAACGATGAGCATGTCTATACAACATTAGAACGTGGAGACAGTGCCCATGTTGAAATTGAAATTCTTGGAAAGTTTCTATTCTAGTGTAATCTCCATATGGATTGTACATGTATACAACACTAAATCACTTTTATATTTATTACAACAATAGTACACTATAAGAGTTCTATCATTGAGTACAATAAATATGTATAAATAACCTATCGACACCTTCTTTTGACCCAGCAAATTCGAAGCGCGCTCCATTCGGTACATGAAATGCCGATGCATTCGGTTCGTCTACCTGTCAAACCTCGCCGCTTGGTGTTGCCACATAAATAATCGATGTTTTTGTATAGTAGTTTTTATTTAAATAAATATTATCCAACCTGACACTAGTTAGTCGTTTTGCATAAATTGGAAACGAATTTTGAAAAGTGCTTCCCAGCGACACTTAAACATATATTTTCTTACCTCCAATATGGCATCATTACAAACATTGAAAAATAATATCGATAATCGCATAGCATATCACCTGATTGTTCGAATAATCTGGAATTAACCAGTGTCATCCGCGGTTATTAATTTACTTACTCCATACCATATCGGCTGTCCAATTTCAAAACCTAGTATCTGACAAATTAAATAAAAAGTGTTTTTTTGCATTTTTCGACCTTTTAGAACACTCTCAACATACTAGGATAGCAAAAACTCCTAAAAATTTGTCAAAAGCGAAGTTACACAAAGTCGAAAACCTAGTATCTACAGTAAACGTTTACAAAATGCAAAAACTACAACATTATAACATAGTATCTAACGTCAACCATTTTAAAAACCTATTAAGTGCTTCTAGTTACTTGGATATAAAATAGTTTATGTAGATACTAAGTCAATGAAATGGTTGAAATAAATGTTAAAACACCCGCGTAACTTTAGTATGTGAGAAGAAGTCATTGCAAGTGCGTGTTTTTGTCTATAAAAATGAGTAAAAATCAGTTTTATAGGTCAAAATTGATCTTGAGTGCTTTAAAAGAACAACATGGTGAAATGTAAGTACGCTTCAGTGTATAATATTGTCAAGGCTTTTTGTTTTCCAAGGTTTTTATGAATAAAAGGCCTAACTTCAAAATACACTCACCGGCACGGAAACTTGGCCACCAATAACTTGCCGATAATTTCTATTTAAATATTTAATTTTCACTATATTATGGGTTTATGCACTAAATTAGGGTTTTTTTATGGTTTTGTAACTCAGTTATTGAAAAAATGATGCACCAGCAGTAATCTTTAAAAAAATAAGCAGTTTCACAAAAATATTGGTTTTAACACTGTCAATTTAAAAAGAACACAAGATGAAAAATAACCAAAAAGTCTTCGTTGTGTTTGCATTTTAATATCGGGTGTTTCCTCCCCTAGCCCCGATAACAGCTTGCATTCGTTCTGGCATACTTTGGATGATGTTTCTGATCTCAACTTGTGGTATGCTTTCCCAAGCGGTCAGTGCTGCATTTTGAAGCTGATTCAGAGTTTCAGGCGGGTTGGAGGAGGACTTTATTTTTCTTTTAAGCTTGTCCCAGATATGCTCTATTGGATTTAAGTCTGGACTACGAGCTGGCCACTGCAATTTTTGAATACCAACCTCTGTAAGGTATTCCTCCACGCAATGTGCAACGTGTGGGCGCGCGTTATCGTGCATTAGGAGGAATTCGTCAAATCCAATAAACCCTGAATATGGTAACACGTGTTCCTGAAGAATCTCCTCGATGTATCGTGTTGCCGTTAATCGGTTATCGACGATAACTAACTCCGTACGTGCATCGGAACTTATTCCTCCCCAAACCATTATAGAGCCTCCATGAAAACTAACAGTTTGTGTGGTGGTAATGGGTAAAAACCGCTCTCCTCTTCTTCTCCACACTCGCTCCCGACCATCTGGAGCTCGTAAAGCGATTCGACACTCATCTGTGAACAGTACTCGAGCCCACTGCTCATGGGTCCAGTTGGCGTGTTCTCGTGCGAATCGAAGTCGAGCTACTCGGTGACTTCTGAGAAGTTCTGGGCCGCGTGCTGGTCTACGAGCTTGTAAATTCACTTCCTCCATTCGTCTTCTCACTGTACGTTCACTAACATTGACACCTCTTGTGAACTGGAGTCGCTGGCGTATCTCAACAGCGGTGAGGTAGCGGTTTCTCAAAATTTCCAGGACAATAAAGCGGTCATCCCGGGCTGATGTGCATCTGACGCCTCCGCTGCCTGGTCTGCGGGAGTAGCGGCCTGTCTCCTGGTATCGTTTCAGCGCATACTGCATCGATGAACGTGGTACATTCAGTATAACAGCAACTTCTCGCTGTGTCAGCCCTTGTTCGATCAATGCTACAGCTTGTGCAACCTGTGATGGTGTTAATGGCATTTTTATTGGAATTAAATCACCTTTAGTTATTGAAGTAACAGTACGATATCACAATAATTGAACAACCTAACAATAAACTTTCACAAAACACAAATTTAAAACAGCAACTTAGTCGCTCAGATGTCCGGGTTCAACTAAAACTTAAAAATAACGTCATATTGCACTCAAACATGATAAATTACCCTCTTGAACTGAAGGTAAACATTTTTTAGACCAACCTTCATAATAAATACTCATAGGAAACACTTAAAGCTCTTGTTATCGCGAAATACGCGCTTGGCCAAGATTCCGTGCCGGTGAGTGTAATTACACAAGCATGTAAGATTTGTTGGTAACTGGCGAGATTTTGTTTTGTGTCTCGTTAGATAAGATAAGATAAGATCATTTATTTGCGATAAAACATGGTTACAGGATGGTACATCTTAATACAAAGTTCAGCATGTTTTGCCTATTTAACGGCATGCAAATATTTAGGCTTTACATATATCCTAATAAACATCACACCTAAATCATAATACAGCATGGATAATAATTCTCTATTGTTTAAACATATAACTATAATTATTATGAATATTAAATGTCAAGAATTCAAAATATTATAAATTCACTTATTCAACATAAATTAATAATTTACTATTTGATTTATAATCTTATATCATATATGTCATTTCTTTCATATTGTAGAAGCATTTAGTTTGCAGCCATATACCTAATTTTGTTTTAAATTGTTTTCGTGGCAGTATTCTTATGTCTTTAGGGATCTTATTAAATATTCTAACTGTCGCGCCATGGCTATTTCTGACGGCAAGTGTGCTTCTCTGTAGAGGTATTTTTAATCGGGTAGAATCTCTGCAGATGCGTACAGATATACTTTCGACTGTCTCGAATAACTCGGGATGATCCTTCACAAATAGTCCTGCCTGCATGATATATAATCCTTTTGTTTTATTTTAATCGTTTTGTTTTAATGAACACGTGATTGTATGGTATTTGCAATATTTTTTTTTATAACTAAAGTTTAAAGATACCGAGAAGAAATTTAACGTTATCCATTCAAATACAATGTTTAATGTTTAGAAACTGGGTATTACATCTTGCTTAAGCACAAATATAGATACTTTATTTCAATTCATTTTGCACAAAACATGTCTGTTATAGCTATGTTATGTACTTTAATCTACTGCCTACGGTTTCATACGTTTTTAGTAGCATGAGGGTAGTGATTAAAACACAGAATAGTATACATAGTAGTAGTATAGCAATGTATTGGTGATGGCATGGCTATATAAAACATTTCATTTCAGATTAAAGGAAAACACTTCAAGTTTGCCTTCATTAGTTAGCAGTAATCAAATACAAGTAAAATCATGCTTACAAACCTTAGACCCTAACAACACCATCATCAAATGCATTTTCACACACTGATATACCCTGCAACAACTTTTTGCTTACTAACTCAACTGATGGCAGTCTTTTGGAAACTGAAGATGCTCCATTCACCATCTAGGACAATCCGATACCGTGTTCTTCCCGCAATGGAAATGTTTATTGAAAATTTTTTGGACGGTGGTGATTCGGTAGCGGATCAAACTCTCAATTGAAAAGTATCTAAATATTAAAAAATCCCGCTCTACATAGAAGAAACTAGTGAATCTGATGACGATACTAATTGCAACCCTTCATTTTAAAATAACATTCCGGCTCTTCCATGTAACGTACCACAACATTCAGTATTCATAGCAACTTACCCGAATTCACTTATATTTACTAATCAGGAACCTGCTGCATCGTATATACAAGCACCGTACACAAAAACAGTACATTTTATTTCTAATTATCCAGAACCCATTTATATAAACACAGCTTTAAATTGCAATAACAACAACTCGAGAATTATAAATAATGATAGCGATGTAAAAGTTCAACAAAAAGCGTCCCTAAGTTTTACTCGTGCAAATATTGAAAAAAAAAGAATAACCCGTCATAAAGCTAAATACTCTTTTATACAAAATGGTTGTGACCAAATTTTTTTTACTGTGGATGAAAGAAAAGTCATATGGAATAATTATTATTGGAACAATGAATAAATGATGCTTTACGAAGACAATTTTTAAATAAATGTATTGCAATTAAAACATACAAAGGAGAACAATAAATTTCCTATTATCGGATTTTTTTTTTCATTAAAACTGCTTATTACTGGCCAATTGTTTATGTTGTTTTATTCTGTTGTTTCTTACTAGGTTTATAAAATTGCATTTGGTTCCAACTCAGTAAATTCAGACCTAAATGAAAACAAAGCAAGTGATCTTACTAGGTTTTGAAATTGTCACACTCAAAAAGTTTGGTCTAAGAAAACAATGTTTTTATTAGTAACTGCTTCTCTACGTACATTATCTGTGATAGACGCATTAAAACTACTTTTTTATAAAGCCTGTTATATACCTCAAATTTTGCAACCACTCCCAAGAAGGTTAGACCAATATTATTGAAACGGCACGCTGTCAAAGCTATGAAATCATTTTTCGGCTCTCCTGTAAAATTTAGTTTTATGCAGATACTGGGTTTTGATAATTCACACCCGATATGCATGCAATGCTACCGCCATTGTTGATTCTCGCTCGAAGCTATTAAACTGCAAGTACTTCCGTAATTATTGTTTACATGTCGTATGCGGAAATTGCTCATCAGCCTTGCATTATGTTTTCATTTTTAAGCCGCTGTTATTTACAATATAGCCTATATTTCGAGCATGCATGAGGAATTATGTGTTGGTTGTGCAGACACAAGCACATCAAGCTACCCCAATCTGTCAAAATTACCCAATTGAAAGTGTACCTTATGCTTTTGTGATAAAGTTGAAAATCTATAAAAGAAATTTGTCAGATAGGGGTAGCTGGATGTGCTGGCGTCTGTACATTGGTATCATAGTTTTAAAAGCGATCGGAATAAAATATGAAGAGTTACATTGCATTACATTCTCCCACATGTAAAGAAGGCGGTGTAGGTATATTAATATGTTGTCAGTTCTGACCTTTTTCGACGTCGGTGGGCGAACCGTTGCTAGGAGGCGGGCAGGTCGCGTGGGAACAGATTTATTGCATCGTAAATAAAAAATTCTCAATGAACTACCGAGTATACTCTTGAATGAAGCGGTGACCGGGTTAATTCTCTTACCATATGAATTTACGTCGAACAAAAGGCAAACAAAAGTATTTTGCATGTGTTAATAACCTTTGACCGCATGGAAATAAAGATGCAAGTGCTTGTGTCGTATATTTATTAGTAGCTTGAACGTTTAAATTCTTTTAATATTTATCAATTAGTTATTTTGGTATATACTTGGGTAAATAAGGAGTGTACTTACCTATTCACGCATAAATTGAATAGAATTTTATTCTTTTTGAATGAGAAGCTTGTTAAACCTTTAAATATGTATTGAAGGCAATAATATTAATGACTTAAAAGTCTTTTGTTAGAAAGATTAATGTTAATGAGTGCATACGTGCATACCTGTGTACCAAAGACACGGTATTTAGAAGCCAATCAGTCATTGCCGCCGCAAACGACTCCGTTCTAGGAAATTGTTAGATTCATACGTATGATTTCTTTTGACATCCGTGTTTTGTTTACGACGCATACGTTCTAGAATCTAGGTACACGGAACGACCTTTACAGTCACGTGGATGTTAAGTTTTCACTGCGGTGGTCTCGGCGCAATAAACGCTGCGTCATAGTTCGTACACGAGCCGCAAATGACGCCACTAGAAACATTGAAACTTCGACGTATGCAAGGGAAAATTTGTTTTCTAATGTATTAAGGCACATTGCACTCCTTTGTTTTTATGTTAAAATTAGCCACTCTATCGTCCGCTATGTTTGCACGTGTTTCTTTAATTAACTGCCGGAAAACTGACAATGGCTCTTGAATTAATATCGAAGTCGTTGAATATATTTTAATTTGCCCCATTTTGCACTCTTTTGGATATCATGTTACAGTTCAGTGAAATTGTCAGTGACATGCTTCTTGATACTGTGAATAAGCGATAAGAGTACGCACATAAGGAACTTATTATTTTGTCCAAAATCAACTCTAGCATTCTGTCATTTAATTAGTTGGCAATTTATGTATCGTACTCAACTTTAAGCTGTTATCAACTCACTCTTTAATTATTCTGCCCTATTAAACTTCAATGTTTTTATCTTTATTTTGTCAATTGGATTCTTTTTTTAAATCTCCTGAACTTCTTAAGCCTATTTATAATTAATGATAAAACGAGGTCGAGTATTCATTACGAAAATACTATTGTAATGAAATAATCTGGAAACTGCTGGATGCGAATAGCACAGGCCTAATTGTGGAGAGAGAGTGTGGAGAGGCATTTTTCAAGCAGTGGACGTCTTTCGGCTTATATGCTGATGATGATGAATGACATAATACTCTATGATAAATATTCGTGGTTCTATATTATCAATGTATTTTACAATAGTAACAAATAATAATTATCCAACTAAATATTAAAAATACACACATTAATTGTTTAACTATGAAATAATGAAATTTTTGAGCACTTGTTTCCTAACATACACGTTTACTTGTCAAGCCTAAACTAGACCTATTGTGAGAGAAAAATAAAATGATTTTATTATATTATTATTAATCTCACAATACAGCAGTAAAGTCGAATGCAATATCGAATAACAAGATATTGTTTAGTTCATCGGCGCGGTCGCTCTTATCATATAAACTAAACACTAAAGTTACACTTTTCACATACACAAATTTAAATCAACCATATCCTTTTAAACTAACGCAAATGTTTCACGAACTCCCTCTTCCATGCTTTTATAACGAAGGAAGTACTTACTCACTATTTTATTATTCAACATATTTAAAAGTATACAGTGTATTCCTTTTGCCTACTACATTCTGAATGTTTCATATCATTGTACACTTGTAGATTAGGTTTATATTGTCCTCTTAATTGTAGCCGGCATATCAGTTAAAGTTGATATTAGTTAAATAGAAAGTAACGTACAGACCTTAATTTCTAGCAATATTAATTAACTAGAAAAAGTTTAGTTAAAATAAGTAAACATCCAACGCCACAATTTGAGACAGTGAGCAAATAACCTGCGGCATTAAAAGTTATCACTCCATACAAACGAAGGCAACATACAATCTAAAAATAAATTTAACAAATCTTGTTTACTCCGGGGATCTTGGAACAGTTTTATTTTTATCTAATTCGATGACAAAGGAACGGGCTAAGATTGGTTTACGGCACCCATACGTTTCTAAGAAGATTTGTAACAACTATCTACTAGAAAATTGTATCTACAAATTTATACTTTAGCTACCCCTCGGTTTTGGGTTTAGTTCGAAAATCACCTTAGGTCTCAAAAAGTTACTTAGCTTGGTTATTTTTAATTAACGTAATATATTTACTAGGTTCTTATGTAACCCCTCTATTTGATAAGATATCTGGCTGCTAACCTTGTTTCTGGATTAACTTGAAGAATACTCTTTATTCGATACTAAATCTTATACATTTTAAGAGTGTTCGGATAAAATCCATTTTAAAATTAGTAACTATCGGTCTGAACAAACGTCTACCTACGATCACCATAAATTTATTGTCGATAGCTGATACTGGGACATGATCAACATAAAGAAAAAATTACACTTTCGAATTAAATTGAAGACTTTAGTGCAAATCCGTGCATAGTTCTTAATATTAACTGATTGTTATCAGTTTGTATAAGATCAAATTTCCGAAATAATAAAGTCTTGTTTGTTTATCCAAGTCCATCCATGCAACTTTTGTAAGTTTTCAAAGCAACGTTTTAATCCAATGCTAAACATCAGTTCAGTATCGGAGCGGTGGCAATTAATCTTGGTATACGAGAGACACGTGGTGTCTCCCCTCCATTTGTTTATTTTCGAACGCGATTATTAATAGAAAATATTCTATTTGCGTTCTTGAGGTGGTCATTGCCCTATTTGGTGGTGTGTTTACATGGCTTAATGCCAGGTTAGTGACGCTCCAAGAGTTAAAGGAGATTCACTTGCATGGATAAACTGTGAAGACTCTGTTGAATTATGAGCTCGCCTTTTTGAGAATGTATTTTCTTTGTGTTAAAATTTTTCGCCGAACGATGCAATGTTCTATACAAAGTAACTTGCATCTGAAGGAGGCACCTCGATCATGCAACTTATGTCATTGTCCTTCGTCCACAAGTCATACGTGGATTATTCTATATTTGAACGAAGTAATATGAATATGTTCTGTTAATTGACTATAAATACTGTGCAAACAAGGATTTTCCAGTACCGATACCGAGTTAACTGGCCTAAAGGCCACCTCTGACGCATGACGTACGTGTAGCATTATTTGTTTCATAATACGTCACTCACTTCCCAAATTTTTGTTTTTCGTATTACTTTTTATCTACTTCCTCCACGCTTTGACATTTTTCCTTACATTAAATAATTTCTAGTTGCCGTCCATGTATAAAGATATCATGAATCGAAATCGTGTGCCGTGAGCACTTTATTGTTATATAAATAATTATAATAACCTCCTATTCCAAGCTGGTAAATAATCTAGAATAAATAATCAATGTATCTGTCTGTAGTTGTCTATTAATATCACATTGCGGTTTCGACGTCGAAGTTATTGGTTTCAAATGACCCAATTGCATCATGTTTTTTGCATTCCGCTGACGGACAATAGATTTGTACATTTATTTCAGTGAAACTCGGATTGACCCTAAAAAACATTACTCAATACATGTTTTTGTGAGTAAACTCTATACATTCAGCATTATTATTTGTTTCTGAATAATTAAAATATTTCTTTTACTTCTACGGCGAACCAACACTTATCACCACTACCTGCATAATGAATCAAATTGCTAAAGACTCGAAGCATATTACCTAAGCGTGTACAATACTTCATCAATACAGAGTCAAATGGAGCACATAACGTGGTGTGAAGCAACGGCTGCTTGCACTGGATGCAATAGGCGACAATGACTAACGCCTGCGGCCTGTGGGCAAATTTCGCAATGTGCCGACTGCCGAGTACTGCCGGCGATGCCAATACGAATCAAGTCACGGAGATAGAGACCGCTCTCAGATCGAAATCTCGCTGTACAGTTAACCACTGCGGTTGCCTTCTTTTTATCCTTATGGCGAGCCTAGACTCGAGACACGATTCGATAGATACAGTGATTTCTACGAATCGATATTGTATCTGTCGATTCGTTTCAGTCTATTATAAAAGTCAAAAGCTTTTTATAGCATCCTACTTCTAATGCATTTTAATTACGTTTAGCTAGGTACCTACATTACAAAATGTAAATAAATTAGATAAGCAATGTTAACATCTAAACATTATAAAGTAATTGTTATGTTATGTCCCACAGCGTATGTATCATGTCGCCATCAGTACGGACATGGAATTTGTGTAAAAACCCCGCGTCACAAAGCACGCTTTCGCCCCATGAATATTATCGTGTTGCTACGACACGAATGGCAGAGCATCAGCTGTTTTAGTTATCTGCTAGCAATTAATTGCGATATCGCCCATTCATAGCAGCGCTTAGTTTCACAAGAAAGTGTACTATTCTCTTACATTAAATACAACGTAAACTGTTGTACTTCTGTTAGTTAGAGCTCTATCGCCCGTAATCCGCAACGATATTTGCGTACCTTTTGGAAACTCGAATTAGGCTTTGGGAACACAATGAATTAACAGTGACGCAATTTATTTTATGCCTTATGCTAGTATTATAGAGCCTGTTCCAAGGCTCGGGTCTCTCATCTGATTCTGAGACTGAGCTAAGTTTAGTGCACTTGTGTTTGAATTGAAAGTATTTGGGCATGTATTGGTACACTATAATGTTTAGGTAGTCTCCGTAGCGAAAAGCCACCCTAGCAGAAATTTCGATAGTAAGATTATTATTATAATCAATCTTGACAAGCGTTAGTGACGAAACATATGATAAGATAGCATCTACCAGCTGGGTAGATAGGCGTTAGTGACATTGTTTATTAGAGAATCAATCTATCACAGCCGGTTTATAATGATGTTACTTATAAGTATCATTCTCTAGACTAATCACGAGTAAACGTCGAGCAAACAGTGTAATGCAAACGGGCCAACTAAAGTGAGTCAAGGTGAGTACGCGACGTCGTACAGTACTGTTGCCACCCGGATTATTGTACACGGCAGTCGGCGCCGACAGGGCGGGGTGTGGTCTACCTACTCTTGGAAACTCGCACGCTTTTCTATCCACTGTGTATGCCCTACTGCCAAAACTCACTTAAAATAACAGCCACATAAAACTTTTTGATACTCTTTCCAGCGTTTGGACCTTTACAATCTTATTATAAACATGAATGTTGGTGGAATATTTTATCTCGTGTTGAAATGTAAAAATATAATTCCATTTGATGACAAAGTCCACAGATCCTTGTTTTGTAAAGTTACCGTCTAGGTCCATGCAGCACGACTCCTTACGGTTATCCTGTTATAAACTTATTTATTATGTCAAATCTGGTGCTATGCAACATTGTACGATTAAATGTAGGTACGGACATCGGATTAAATAAATGTTGCCAGCCGTTTCGCGTAGCCTTTTCGAGTTACGGACATAATATTAAAAAAAAATATCATTGGCGTACTAACATAGTGTCAGTGATATAACAGAACGATAATGTTACGGTACACAATGTCTTCAGACGCAATAGAATCCAAGACATTATACAATTAGGTTTTCGAAACCCTAGTGTTGAGAGTTGTAATGAATCGCTATGACACTAATGAACTTTTACCTCATTACATGACAGCACTTGTAGTAAAATAAAAGATATACATATATAATTCATCTGTCTAAACTTAACTTTTAACTTAACAATGTGTAAGTCGGGCATATGAAACTACGTTCACAGAAGTGGTTAAATCGGGCATATAAAGGTACCTACTATTTTAGAAGTGGGTTTAATTTACTATGACATGCTGGCTTCGTATAATAACTAACTGGACTATATACGTTACGTTTTTATTTTATAAACTACTAGCGGCCCGGTACGTGCTTCGCTACGGATAAGGCATAGTAATAAAAAAATGATTATTAAGTCAATTCATTCAGACAAAAAAAATATTATTTACACTTTATCAAAACTTTATTTAAATTTTCTCTACGTACAAACCTTCCCTGGGCTTCCACGAATAATTCAAGACCAAAATTAGCCAAATCGGTAAAGGCGTTGTTGAGTTATAACATTACAACGAAAAGTGTTATTGATTTTTATATATATAGATAGATATGCTATGATTTATATTTTAACTTTGAATACTCGTATGGTGTGTAAATGAAATGGCTTCTTGGTAGACTTTCGGCCACAGCGGCGACTCCAACGGACCGTTTTAATCTGCCCGAGTCACAATTTAATATGTTGGCAAAAATAGGTGCACTCTCTCCACTCGATTCAATAAGCTTTAAAACCGATGTTGTATAACATATATATTAATACTGTATTATAAAACATTTTTAGCTTCTTGAAACAAGTCTGTTATCCGAGATTGAAACTCAGGACGTCTGCTGGCAGGAAGTTGAACGCGTAACCTCTAGACGGATAAAATATTCGAAGTATAAGTATTATATGTACTAGATATGTAACTAAAATATAAATTCTGTATTTTGGAAGACGTTGAAAGAAAAGCAGGACCACCCCATAGCATCACGTGGGTGTCGTAAAAGGACGAAGAGCTACACCATGTAGTTGGGCAGCAGATCACTAACTTGAATTTCTAGCCCTGTGACTACGGCAAACTCTCCAAATAGCAACATTGAGAATACCTTTTGGGGAGGACTATATCCAGCAGTGTATGAAATCAGGCTACTGAAGTATTTAAACCTTGCTGTCCTGCCAAAAGTCAGAGGAAATTGAAGTTTTCGGTTACAAATTATGTAATTGGTGCTCACAAAGATAAAAAACTAGAACTGAACTTGCCTGCATGCTTGTATATGAGAATACCTAATTTTTAAATGGGAAGGTATGAGAACACCAACATAGTTTCGTTATTTACCCTAGTATTTATACGGCTTCTTACTGACGGATTGCGTGCACAAAAACAATGATCGGCATTTGTTACCAAAGGCCTATCACGGGAAAACGCGCGTTAAGCTTCAAACAATAAAACTATTCGCGACCCCCCTGAAATATCGTGTCCAAACTTAACTCTCGGTTGCTGTGCGGGTGTACATTGAATTTTCGCCAGGTAGTTACGGACACGCGTCCCTGAAACACCCAGTCGATCGGTGCCAAGGTGTCCGCTGGGTTACTAATTGCGTGTTAAAATTTACTTGACATCGCTCAACCTTCGTCGATGTCCACTCCGTTGAGAGCTGCCACAGTTGCTTGTTTATTATCTTACACAATAAACACTGAGAGATCTCAAATAGTTGGTTATTGTTATCGATTTACTCGGAAACGTTTACTTTTATGTCTTTTCTCAGGTGGTCCTCTTCTTACAACCTTGTCACAGATAACCCCAATAGCAAGGTATTGAAACTTTCGCGGGAATGAGGACGCGGCTTGTCACCGTACTGTAGCCGCTTTGTTTAATTAATGAATTGTCGGCCGTTATTTTCTTTCATGAATGTTTGGCAAGACTAAGTGATCGATTACACAATGTTTCAGTTAACGGTTGAATATGGTTAGCGGTTTACCAACCCAGCCGGAGAAGTAATTCAACCAAGTAAGAAGTCTGTGTGAAATTCGTACTACGTCGAGAGAATCACTAGAATGACCAAACAGTATCTCGAATCATTATCCCCAATTACCAATTGAGATCACCTCTAATACCCGAAACTGGTAAATCTTAAATGAAATCTTTCGCTGCTAGTAGAACCTGCATTTTCCACTTGTCTCGGGTGTGAAATTGAACGATTCACGTCGGCAGATCACATTTACTAGTTCCCTCATCAATTAGGCCCTATTGGCAGAGGATGCTGATGTCATCTATCGGTTTTGTTCTAGAAATATAGATGACTGATATGTTAACAGTTGCATGTAAAACGTCATATCACATTGATAACAACTCTCATATTACATAGGTATATAGCATTTTAGTAATGCAAACCGTAAATCATTAATTTATTCTTCCGGTTGGAATCGAATTTATCTCTGCTATCAATTCAGGCAGATGAAATATATGAGTTCCTTTTCTAACACCTTCAGGCACGATATAGACGCCATTTATCGACTTAGTTCTAAGAGACCCCTGTTTAACAGTGAGTCGTAACTATAATTTGCATCATGTCTTATAATAACATCTCTATGTGATAAAGGCTGATACGCACATATTCCTGTAGTATATTTTTAGACACAATATATATATAAACATATAAACATGTTGTATGTTATGTTTCTTAATAAATTTAAATATAAACACAACTGGAGAGAGTCACATCGGCAAATGACAGGTCAATAGCGGGAAGTTTATTATTTATAAAAACACCCGATGGCACCCAGTGTTAGAGACTAAAGTCCTACATGTGTCAAGTGAGTTAACGGTGTTTACTGTGAAATGTATGTCACGCCCATAACCCGTCTGATAATAAAGTATTTCAAGGAGACTATTAAGTAACTTTATGAGTGTATGATTTATTGCATGCTCGCTTGCATGATGCAACGACACTCTTTAGACCAATTTACATTTCCGCGGAATGGAATGAAAGCGAATCTTTGCAATAAAATTGTACATATCATAATGACCTTTATATCAATTGTATACCATACGAACTAATAAGAAGATGCGCGTCTGCCGGTGAATTCTCGCGCATTCTCTAGAATTTACCTAGCTTCTATTCCGCTACGTTCTCGCGCAATTAAGGTGAAATTAGCGCTATCATTCCAAACCATTCCGTGACCATTGACATAGGACCTTAAAAATGGTTTTATTTACATTCACTAAGACTTGCGTACACAAAATCTCATCCGTGCAAGAGCGCGTTTTTCTAATTAACTTTGATTCAAATGGAACAAGTACCTTGGTAGCCACGGTAGTCAAATACGCCCCCATCGCTCTCTTCTATAATCACCATTGCCTCAAAAACGTCTTAGAAGAGATCAAGAGACATGGAACAATTCGAGGTCATTAGAAACTTTCGTGGCACCCTACACAATCTTATATATATATTACACTCGCCTGCCACCAGTGCCCAGCGACCACCCTGCCCTTGGTGACCCTTAGCTTGCATTTATAATGATGAAATACGCTCTCCGATATAACTAAGCGATGAACTGCCAAAAGACTGTTGTAAAGTTGATTCGTCTTGATTTATTCAAAATAACATAAACTTATCCACCCGGAAGAGCAGCAATTAATTTACTTAGATTCCTACTTACATAAGTAATTAAAGTTTCAAATTCGACACCATAATTTTCTACGGTTTGCACAAGGTAAATTGAATGAAATTGTAGCTTTTATTTTCAATGGTGGATTAAATAACGTGTTATTATAACAAACAAAAAACGTAAATTTAAATAATTGAGTTTATTCGGGCACGCGTGGCGATCCGTTCGTCCACCAAGATACCTTTTACAGATCATTATAACAGTATTTTCTAACAAAATAAGTTAACACGAATTTCCAATTTGAGAAAATTAACATTTGAAAACAATCTGACAGCTTTTATTTCACCCCTGAAATAATGCCTTCATTCAATTTCGTGCGAAATATAATTTGTCGTGCCTTAATTAATTTCTAAGTTTCTTTGATATTATTATACCGCTCGTCGTTAATTTTGTATTTTTGTTCTGGGAACAAGTAGAACTGTACTCTGTAATTTTCATGCAATACTAATTACTATCTTATTTCAAGACACCTAAACAAGAAGAATTGGAAAATGGAGCAATGGATTGGCGCAATTAAAACGAAACTTGTGACTTACGTGCAAGAATAGTAATAGATAATTTTTACCAATAATATTACTGGTGTTAATATAGAGGTAAAGGGAAGCTATCACTTTTCCGAAACTTTTTTGTTCGAATTTGCTATATGCATCGCCGATTGACAATTTCTTTTTGCCATTACCATTGTTAGAATCAGCAGTGAGAGTGGTAAGCTCCCGTCCGAACCCCGCAGCGCAGGCGCCGGAGCCGTGGCAGAAATAACGCTTGCCGCATGTTGCATGTTTGGTTGCACGCTGCATGCTTACATGCTGCATGCTTGTTTGCGTGCTACCATATGCCTGCTAGCATGCTGCATTCCAGCGATAGTGTGCACAAACTTTCTGAAATGAAAATATGGTAGTTAAAACAGTGATGATTGTTCAGAAACTTAATACTTAAAACAAATGTTATTTCGGCTGTGTTTAACTTCGGTATAAAGTTTTCGGTCGTGACTGAACGTAATGAAATAAAAAAACCGGCCAAGTGCGAGTCGGACTCGCGCAAGAGGCTCCGTACCATATTCTATAAAAGCGACAAAAAAATCACGTTTGTCGTATGGGAACCCCTTAAATATTTATTTTATTGTCTTTTTTAATATTCGTTGTTATAGCGGCAACAGAAATACATCATCTGTGAAAATTCCAATTGTCTAATTATCACGGTTCATGAGATACAGCCTGGTGACAGACGGACAGATAGACAGACAGGCAGCGGAGTCTTAGTAATAGGGTCCCGTTTTTCCCTTTGGGTAACCCTAAAAACGGATCGATAATAGTTGAAAAGTTTTAGAAATGAAACACTGTCAAATATTTGTAGCATAAGTTCTACAAATATTTGACAGTAGTTCATTTCTTCATTACGTCAAATGCAAAACATTATATTATTATCTGTTATTGCTTATAATTTTTATTGTAACTGTGAAGTTTGACGCCTTGGTAAGCATGCTGCTTTTTACTAGCTTATGATCACAGCTTCTGAGTGTAGAGTTCCGAGTGAGGGTTTCCACTTTGTATAGCTGGATTGAGTAGGTTCGTTGTTTGGTTATACCTATACCGTAGAAGGCTTCGGTCCGTTTAGAAGGCCATACGCCCCATTACTAGTAAGTTCATCTGATTTTTCATGTCCGCACCAGTTTAATTCTCTTAATTGCCACTTGGATTTCGTTTGTGTGCAGAACCACATAAGCAAATTTGGGTTCGTTTGGCAACTGCAAGTTTAAAAGAGTTGATTCCAATATTGCGTTTAGTGCTTACGCGGTGTGGTACAGAGAGCACCTGTTGCTAAGAAGCAAGCCGTTCGTTGTGGATTGTTCAATTTATTTTGTGTTGTGTTACGCTGTTTTACTGTAACAGACCGTGAAGGCATATTTTATGCCAGGCCTCACAACTGCGGTATAGCCAAAAGTGCAATCTTAGGTTTAGTCGAAAACTTGCTGCAACCATTGGACAGCATATTCATATACCTTTTTGGACTTTTCGGATTTTATTATTGTGATATACAGTACCAAATCAACTTTTCAAGTGAATTGTGACCCCTAGGTACTTCTTGAGAAAGGCACAATTCCCCTTTAGCTTAGGTTTATCAGTCTATCCAGCTTTCTTTTTTTTGTGAATGGTAACGGGCACTATATTGATACGTAAGTAAATAAAATATTGTTACCTTTTCCATTCGGTTTTACGGTGCTAATACCTCACGTGCGTTAGTATATAGTTCCTTGTTTCTGCACCAATGTTTTATGGTGTTCAGAACTCCTTGAATTAAAGCATAGGTGATGTGGAGGCAAGGGCCTCTGACTAGTGTCAGTCTGGGTTGAGTCTTCAGTTCATCACTGCAAGATGAAGCGCTCATAGCTAGATGCTCTCACTGGTCCGTAAGCGATCGGCGAGGTTAAACAACTAGGCTCGCGGTCAGTCCATAAATGGGTGACCGCCAAAGTGGTTTAATTTCTGAGCGCTTCCGTACTTCCTTCCGAGGGCACGTTAAGCTGTCGGTCCCAGTTGTAGTCATTAGACAACAGTCATTAAGCCATGTCAGAGGCCTACTGGGCCACTAGGGTTACCACTACCCATACGATAAGCAAGCAAGCAACTGCAAGAAATTGGTCCACAGTGAAGTTGTACAGACCACTAAAGACAAAACAACACGCTTACTAAAAGAGAAAATCAACTGAAATGGCACGACTCTATCTTCTTCGATATGAGTGCTTTCCTAGACATCGAGGGTGCTTTTGACAACACACCCACAGAAACTAATTGTTATTGTCAGGACTGTCTTAAACTAAATACATCAATTTCATAAACTAATATTAATACGGAAACTAGGTCCATGCGTAGGTCTTATTATACAGATGTATAATATGTATATTGAGGCCTTCCTCCTGAATTCCTAAACTAATTTTAGAAATTACTCAGTTTATGGCTGCCATATAATAATAATAATATCCTGGCACATTATTCACACACGGCTTGTTGATCCTAAACTAAGCAGGGCTGATATATTACTTATAGCACTTTTGTTTTGTAAATGCATACTACCATATGTTAAAAATGTATTTATTTGCAGAAATTTTATACCCCGTTATTGTGTTGTAATAGTCATTAGATACTTTCTTATTATTATTTTTTTTTAATAACACAATATGTAAAAGAAAAGTGTCATGCATTGTTGAGACCAGTACCATTTTCTTTCAAGATTAGCGGTAAACAAAAGAAAGCTTGACAAGCGGGTAGTTCACAATCACGGATGCAGTGCAGGTAATCACGTTTGTACGGTTACTGGCAATTAGCCGCCTCTCTGTTTTCTAGTTGCCAGTCTCGTGTTGCCTGCTGACTGTCGGTTTACAGTGGTAGTAGTAGCTACAACAATATTTCGGGACATGTGACATGAGACATGCGGAAATCGTGTGTTGTGACAGTATTCGTTTACGTAAAATTACTCTTGCCTAAGGCTTGGTTCGAAACGTTTTGTTTATAATGCTGTCTGTATGTGTGAACTAAGCAATATGCGCTCATTAAGCCTTAGTTTAATTATTTGATACTGGAGTAATTCTGTTTTGTACATAATACAGGCCGCGGCACCTGCTTTGGCCTCCGAAGGCAAACAATTTTCATTACATGTAATTTTAATAAATTGTATTTGAAGGTAGTGCACAAAATGTTACATGCCATATATATGGCGAAGCATGTGAAACCTTACTATGATTACAACACCTATAATTTGTAAACCATGTTTCATGTAAATAAATGATTTTTATCTTTTAAAAAAAAAAAAAAAAAAAACGACAAATGTATAAGTACAATGCCTATTTTGGCACCAAAGTTTTCATCACACTTTAAGCTGATTTGAAATAAATAAAAATTCATCGATGCGGTTCTTAACGGCATCTACGAATTTTAACGTCTGCCCTACGTGCCCAGTGTAACTAGATTAATATTTCTTGAAGCTGCCCACTTGTTTCCATAGATCTCCTCAATGGCGGCAGTTACAATATGACCTATAGTCATTTCCTCAGTCGCGATTTATACGGCAGAAGAAACAGTAATATGCTTTATGAGCTTTTATTCTTATTAAGATGTGTTGTTTTAAATGGATCCTCCCAATGTGTCCCGGATAAAATAAAGGCTGGGTCACACCTGAAAATTAGTTTAAAGTTGGGACGATGACATTTTTTTCATTTAGGGTGATTAAAAGCTAATTTCTTATAATTTAATGTCTGTAAGATAAATTAATATTCTGTCTTGCGATTACCAAGCACTTGTTTTAATTGGATAACATTCTAGATAGCTAAAGACCTCAATGGCTAGACTTTAATAGTGTTGATTTAACGATGATTAGTTAGTTGCTAATATAAATGTTATCTCGGCGTTTCTCCCTAATAAAATAAGTCTATTAGTGGTGTTGTAAAAGGAATGAAACTGGGGTGGTAAACAAAGCCATCCTCGTTTAGTGCCTCTACAGTGAGCGTTAATCTCGTTTTTCGCAATTAGTTGGCGGCTGCCTCTATTGCCCACCCGGTGGGGGTAAATACGCTTCATCTTTTTTCCTTACATTTCTTTTTAAACTGAGTGTTTTAATGGCGGCCACATCTTGGCTGTGTTTCATGTTTTTGTGGCTTATTCCTTACTGAACCTATGACATCTCCAACCATTCATTTTTTCCTTACTCAACCTGTTTAAAATCGGCACTCATGCGGCAACAATCATTATTTTTCATCTTTTGAGTGAAGTATTCCTTTCTCGGCCAACGTCGAGAATTATTAACACATACAAGCTTTATGTGTACGGTCTGGCAAAATTTTGGTTTTCCGATACATTAATTTATGAAATGGAATGAACCTGAATTTGAATCATATGAATATTATAAAAATCAACATTAAAAATAGCACAACAAAACATAAAAGTAGGCGGGTAGATCTCTTTAAGTTAACGTATCACAAAAATTAATAAAACCAAGCTAAGAACCAAGTATTAAATTTATATATCTCCTTTATTTTGCAATTTGCTTTTAATTAGCAATGTGTTTTATTTCTTAAATATATATAACAAAGAATGTTAAAACCGTCGAAATATTTATACTTACTATCTAAAGCTACTTATAAAACGTAATATCTTTCTGACAAAAATGTCAATGTACTTGGTTTTATCAATATTGATACTTTGAATTGATTGAACTTAACAAAATTAATTTAAATATATTAGTTAAAAAATCACAGATCAACAACGAACATAATAAAGACTTAAACAAGTAATTAATATTGTATGTTTAATAATTTGAAGCAATTTGTCAGAGAAAAAATAAATAGCACTTATTAATATCTCTTTTGCTCTTGCCGTCTGCTATATGTTGTAAAGAAAGTATGAGTTATCACTTTCATTCTTAAATAAAAGAATTCACGGTAAAACTTGATAAGCTCCGTCAACTTGTTTCAAGCCTTTAATATATTAAAAACAATAGTTATACCTACTTGACATAATTTTTATGCTACCTTTATTATCTTTCCATGAATATTCTTGTTGTACTTTTCGTTGGGATGAGTGAAGAACACATGTGGGTTGAGGTGAGCACATAATTAATAAAATTTTAATCTGTTGAGTTAAGAGCACGAGTAAAGAACGTTTATCACATGGGAATACGTCATAGGTTGAGTAAGGAACAACCCTTTGATTTCAACGCTGATACTTCATTGTGAAACAGGTTTCATTGGCATCGCTTTGCGTGTCGTTTATCTCGTTACACTTTTTCCATCTTGACAATTGAACGCCCCATCAAGACATCTGTTCTGGTTAAGATTAGGTACACGAATATTTTCACTATCGCTAAAATAAGAATTCAAGTAGCAAATGAGCACAGTAACAGCGAGTTCGACAAACTATTGTATTGCTCGAGTTCAGGTCACCTTCTCAGGTCATTCATGTCACCTTGTTTCCGAAACTTGATCGGCAATAGTTATCGCATACACAAACTTACTGACTTTCATTCATCATTGTTATTACGTTTCGTTTTCATTTTTTGCCCACTGAGTTGTGAATAATATCGCCGAGAGAAATCACCGGCTAGTTGGGTAACAGTAAGTAACGTGATATATTATTCGAATGTTCCAGAAACTTGAAAGAGTAACTCGATTTTCCACTCGACGTACGTAACATACGAAACGCTAATTACTTATTATGTATAAAAATATGATTACTGCATTTACCTCGAAATATCCTTCAGTCAAGTAGGTGATTAACGTTACTTGTGTATTCATTCTCACAGTCGGTGCATGCAAGGCCGTTACCCGACGAATGAATCAGCTGATGCCAGTCACTGATTCACTGCTCCGCTGTACTGTACCGCACCTTGCATTGTCTAACAGCTGATACACCGACTGCTAAATAGGAATTTTCAATGAATGTCTCGCTTCTTGAACCATATTTTACTCTTTGTCTAGACTTGTTACAACTTGTACTTTGTCTGGTCGCCAAATTAACATTGCGGTCATCAAAGAAAGTTCTTCAAAATGCTTTAATAAAAGTATATTTTGAAGCAAGCTCTTGTTTTCAGTCAATATATAGTTATCAGATATTTTGCTGTTTACGAATATCAATTCGTAAAACAAACGACTGAACGATTATGTTGTTGTAAATGGCTACGACAAATATATCGCAATACGGTCCAGTTTCGTCCAGTGTTAAATACGAAAATAGGTTTGACCTAGCTGTTGTAATCGCGTGGGATTGCGGATGTGTCACGCGGGTTTACCCGACCGGAAAAAACTGAATACCTACACCAATTTTGTTGACATACCTTGATATCATAAAAATTATCGTGTTTTTTTTATATACGCCTTGGATGTATTCATTGCACAAACACAATATAAGATGACGCACGCCAATTCTAGTAATATCTTAAGCAGTGGCCGGATTAGAATTAAGATCTTCCACCAAACACTTTTGGTTTTGTTAACGTTTACTACACATACACACATGAACAGAATCTAGAAATATTTTATGAAATATCAAAAAATCTATTAAGAATTTCCTGATATAATAAATTGAAGAATGATTATTTTTGGTTATTTAAGAGCCTGTGCACACCACATTTTTTGACGCTCCGTCCAAGCGGGTTTTAGAAACGCGCGTCAACGGCGCGCTTTTACCTCCTACAGAGCAATTTCTCGTTGTTTGTATCGATACAAACGCGATGCTAACGCGCGTCTGTATCGCTACAAACGCGCGACAACGGCGCGCTTAAAAACGTGGTGTGCATAGGCCCTTAAGGTCTTTAATAAAAATGTATTTTTAAACACAGTAGATTATTATAAAAACTATAAATATTGTGTAAAATTAAAAAAAAATCTTATAAAATCTAATTATTAATTATCAGTACTGCCACCTCTTACATTAATTACATATCGACATCGATTGTTCATACTTAAAATTAAATTGTGTAACAGTTAATGTGTTGCTGCGATATGAGGTCCCATATATTTCAAATGGTCGGAAAGTTGTTGTGCCTTTGTTAAATTCGGCAGAAAATCTCTGAAAGCTTTTGGTTGTAATAACCAGGCATGCTCGAAAGGATTAAGCCGGGTGATTGGGCAACTTAAATAACAATACTGGAATCGTGGTCTCGGAGAGCGGCCGACACCAGCCGTGCTGTATGGGAAGGGGTATTATCCTGCTTGAGTACAAATTCCTGGTAGATTTATCTTCTGCGTGGGGCAATAACAGGCTCTACTACCTCCTCGTGGTATTTTTGTTAAGTACGAATTCCTGCCCACCCCATAATTGCTTTGGTATAAGTGGACCTCCTGAGGGTGCCGTAGACGGCTGTCCTCTACCTGTAGTTATCCAAACGCGTCTACACCAGTTTGATCGCTTACCAGCAGCTGGTGGTCCTCCTGTAGCCTTTGTACTAGTTGCATCGCTGTGATATTGGGTTATCTCCAGGGGCTCTACCGGCTAAGTGGCCGAACATCGTTTTTGTAAATGGCGTTCAAATAAATAATGGTTAAAAATGACTTAATGCACTTAATGCACTGCACAGCAGGGTAAAAAAAATATGACGAACTGACGATTCCACATAAATGTAAAATTTTTACGGAATAAAGTTACTTTGACTTTGTTAAATCGGCTTCCATGACGTCATAAAATGGTCCGGAATCGATTGTCAACGTTGAAGCTGATTTAACGATTCATTAAGTCATTTTAACCTTTATTTATTTGAACGCCATTCACGAAAACGATGTTAGGCGACTTAGCCGGTAGAGCCCCTGGAAGGTCATTTGGGAAAATCGATCTTATCTCTGCGTAGTAACATGATATCTACTCAGGTGCCGTTCATACTTCAGCCACATCACCAGTAATAAGATAACGTGACCACAACCTTGATATCACGTTTTGGTTGGGGTGTTGGGCACCAGCAACTACGCGTCAATTAGCAGCATTTTCTAACGTGCACAAGGCTCTTAACATTTCATCTCGACACAAATGACGACGTGTCATGACTCTTAAAAACTCACACGGCACATTAAATTTAAAAAGACAACAATCTTTTCATTAATTAATAGTAATAAAAAACAAATTCCTTAACGTAACGAATTACTATGAATTTTGCCGCCGTATTCTGGTTTTTCTTTTATTTACATTTTGAACATAGAATATAAGATGTTTCAATCTGTTTATAAACTTTCTAAGGAAAGTAAAAAGATTTTAAGCTCTAAAGATGTAAATAATTTAGGATTAAGCTATTCCTAAATTCTGTTGATGTGTGTATTTTCCCCTAGAATAGTGAATAGTGACAACTTTCCCCGTATTTTATCGATATCGATTTAGTAATATAGGTAGGTACTGCAAAATGGTTGAAGATAAATTGGATATGAAGGATAGCACTGTTCTTCCTAATTTAAGGGACACTAGAACAATGGATTTACTATTATGTTCCCATGCGCCTCAGTGGCTTTCGATGAGTCAGCTGATGTAGCAACGGCCTCTAGTGACTCATTGCTGATCTCAATCAGATACGAATGTACTGTTTCGATGCGCCCTGAACTATTATTGCTAAAACAATCGAGATATCTTCGATTTAGCAGTTCTTAAATAAGATAATTAAAAAATCCCAGTCTTGCGAGTATTATGTAAAATTCCTACGATTCTATAATCAACTATTCAATGCAGTAGTATGCTAGACTTCACAGATTTCCCGTTGTCCTTGTCATTAGCGTTGTACTTGAAGCGATTATATGGCCAAACCGAATGATTGCCTTGTTAATTCTCTAACTTGCGTGTCGCTAATTTAACGGAAACATTCAGCCTTTTAAAACCCTTCCTGTTAATTGACGACGAAAAACAATTGACGGAACTTTTCCACTAAGGCTAAGATCTAACAAAACACTTGAACACTATCAACTTACACTTTAATTTGTACCTATATGAATATACCTTGTGTTAATTCAAAACTAAAGTTAGTGCTAAGTAATCACGTTCTTTAGACCTCAACTTTACTGAACGAATATTATGAATACTTAATTATTTTTGGACATAAATATAGCCTATGAAACTCGATGAAGATGTAGCTTTGTAACGGGGAATTTATTTTCAAAATCGGTCGAGTAGTTTTTGAATTAAATCGTTACAAACAAACAAATCTTTCCTCTATAAAGAGGAAAGATTTGTTTGTTTGTAACGATTAATATTATAAAATATTAATCGTTACAAATAGATATAAATATTATAAAATATTAATAATAATAATATCTTGGGACAATGTCACACAGATCATCCTAGTCCCAAACTAAGCAAAGCTTGTATTATGGGTACCAGGTGACGATATACATACTTATATACATAGATAAATACTTATATACATTGAAAACATCCATGACTCAGATACAAATATTCGTGCTCATCACACAAATATGTGCACTTACCGGGATTCGAACCCAGGACCACCAGGTTCGTAGGCAGGAACACTAGGAACCAACTGGGTTTAGATATAAAAGTTAAGGAGACTAGAATAGATTTCAGCCTCAATGCGTCGCCGCTTCTGTGTGGCTAACTGATTCGGATACAAAACTCGAAAATGATGTAATGCACATGAATTGTTTCGATAAACAATCGGTTCTATGAAAGGCTTACGCAAGTTTGACGTAATGGTCAGACGCGGTACGAGTGCGATGTGACGTTGACTCACAGGCGCCGTTGCTGATAACCCACCCACTCTCGTTTTCGTGCTGACGTCGCCCCTGATAACTTGATCATTCGCGTTTTATGTACTTAATTAGATTAGCAAATAAAGCGCGCCTCACCGGACGTTGCACCTGCTATCTGATGTCAATTCCGTGTATGTGGCTTTCTGAACTATAACAAGAATACAAGGTACTATCTACGTAGCTTTTATTACCCCAACGTCTAAGTTTGATATTTTTGACGTAACTTGTCAGTTACATTTTAGTGGTTAGTGAGAGAATGTATCCAATGATCCTTGATAGATGAACATTTGTCATTCGTATCAAAACATCTCCGTTTCTATTTCAATACATTTAATAAAACCTTAACAAAACTGGTAGGAGTTTTGTTAGGTATGTTAAGGATACATAAAGAACGTCTCACAAGATGAACAGGGAAGTTTAAGTAAAGGTAACAGAAGCATACCAAATTGGATTGAGAATAAAAAACTACATACAGGAAAAAATCCTTCCACCTCAAGCTTCCTCTGAATGAGTTGAATACAAAATTTTATCCGCAATTGTATGTGTGCGTAAAATCTCGCATTTGTTTGTTATGGGCTGTACACAATCGAACACTCGAAGTTATCCTCAATTACATTTGTTGATCGAGCAACTGGTTTTACCAATTTCGATAAAAGACAATTAGCATTCTGTGGCGGCAATGTCTGCATCCGGTTGTATTAATATTATCAAATTATTTAGTTGGCAACAAAACAATTTACGTGCAACGAGACATCCGGTAGGCGTCATTATTACCCACCACACCACAGCACAACTCAATTACCGTTTGACATTTAAACCCAAAGGGCGTATTGTTTAAATAAACTTCTCATTTACTAAGTAAACAAATTTTAATTATGATAGCTTTAATTTCGTCTAATAATTATCTTATTTTCGAACGTAGGTATTTTTAACTGATACGTAATTATTTTAACCTCGTCTACTAAAGTTTTTTACCTGACTAAAAACTTGAATGACCATTGAAGGATAGACGGAAGGTACTAAGGAAATCATCAAGCCAAAGGCTATGTTTCGTAAGACCGATAGAACTAATAGTTATTGTGTTCTTAATCGGAGTACGAATGGGCCACTTAACAATGCCACACATGCCCAAACATCCGGTCCGTTATCGACCGAAAGTTCGATATAAAAGGCACGCACTAATCTTTCATGAATGGACGTAGTATTTTTTCCATTTGTTAAGGCATTTCCGATATGTTTTTGGCACTTTTTAGTTTTGTAGCGAATGCTACATGATGACGTCTTGACGGGACGTGACCTCGCCGCATTCGCCTTGATAATCATCTGAAGAGATTGAAACGGGCGGCCTAGATCAACCTAAAGTAATTACGTGAGGTTTTAATTGAGGTAGAGCATAGTCGTCTTTCGTTTTATAGGAGGCTCGACTGGGGACGGAACTCCACCTTACCGAATCCACACCAGATAAGAGTGAGCAAGTTCTCCAGCGCTAGTCTGGGAGGGAAAGAAGGTGGGCAAAGCGTTAGAGATGACGCGTCGCAAGTTTCAGAGAGTACAATAAACGTAAAATTTCTTAAGTTTCTTCAAGTTAAATACTCACATCAGGTTAAGTAATACCGCCTCTCAGTTGCTTAAATATGTATAGTGCTCTTTAAGGTAGATATTGTAGTACTATAATACAATAATCAACAATCCTTCAATAACACTCCCTTATGCCACAGCTAATAGCTGGTTTGATACTCATGAGTGGAATCTCATAACCGCACAACGTCAACCGCGTGATCCGTACTCAATATTGAATGAGTACGGATCTATTTAGATTTATCATTAAACTTTATATTGGCAAAATCACTGCTGCATCCAATCCATGATAGTGGAAGCAAAAATGTAGTGAATCGACATATTAAAAATTAATTAATTAACTATTTTAACTGTTCACCATATTTACATATGTGCGCGTAGTGACTTTTTGCTGTGTGTATATTTTGCCGTTGAATTTTCCATCAAATCAATCGGGGATTATATTTGCAACATATAACATATAGGTACATGTAATAGTAGCAGTAGAACTCAAATGTTATAATCACACTAATATTATAAAAGCGAAAGTTTGTAAGTGGGTGAGTGTGTATGTTTTGTTCTTCAGGTCTAAACCGCTGGAGCGATTTTTATAAAATTTGGTATGGAGTAAGCTTTCACCCTGGATTAACACATAGGCTATAATTTATAAAGGGTAAAACCGCGGGACACAGCTAGTATGTTATATTTGATCGTGAAATGTAACAACGATATATATTGCCAAAGTTTTGTATTTACTTAATTTATATACAGCAATGCATCAGTTCCTTTTTAATACGATGATATTATGCAATCATTATATTATTAGTGGTTCTAGTATTGTTGGCAGATCTGTTACTAAGCACCTCGGTTCCGACATGCCATTTAGCCAAGCCAATAAAATGTCTGCGTCACAATAGATTAATGACATTGTCGGAAGCGAGGTTCTAGATGCTGCGAATGTTTTCTGTTGCCATGCGTCGGCGTCGCGTCGATGAATGGTTTCCATGCGCGTGAGTGAGTTGCGCAACGGCGAGTGACGCAACCTGTCGCGGGACCGTTGCTTGTTAGTATGCAAAATAAGTGAAATATTCGTGTCGGCCGACCGCGCGTTGGTGGCATGCGCTTACGGTTTCACACCCTGGGTATGGTTGTAATTGTTTATAAAATTTCTTATTCATTTATGGTCGTACCCATTTTTTTTTTGTCGTATAGTTTATAAGTAGTGACAGTAAGGAACCTGAAAATATTTCTATTGATGTGATGCCGATTTTACACAAAATTAGTCATACGTTATGATTTTTATTCTTACTAGGAAAAAATGATGTTAAAATGTTTCGTTATTAAAGTTTAAGGTTGTGGACACATTGTGTCACATTTACTGTAGGATTACATATTTGAAGCATGGGAACAAACAAAGTGGTTTTTGTCGTCGTCGGTCGGACCATACTTACTAATATTAAGTAGAGGGTAAAACTTCTCACTGCAATAGATAAATAAACTGACACTACAATGGACCATTATAACTAAAATCTTAAACATAATGCAGCGAAAATAACAAAATATACTAATAAAAATGTGAATCGCTCTGCTCTGTGAATCTGTAAAAGATAAAACCATCCAACCATTAAGAATTTCAATTATTATTATTTTTTTTCAGTTTTGAAACAATATAATCTTTGCTTCACGACCGTTTATATAATAGTTTATTTAAATTTCCAGATTTATGGACTGAGTAAATACACGAAAATAAAAGAATAATCTCCAAAGCAAAAATTTCGAGCAGCTGATACATTAATACATTATGTATGGGGAAATATATTTTTTCGTATTACACAAACTATTAATGCCATACCGTGTAAATGTTGATTTAAAACAGGATAAACACATTCATATATATTTTTTAAAGCCCCAAAAAACCAATGAAAATAAAAGCACTATACTGCAGATCATTTCGTTGAATTAATATAATCTTTTTCCTCGTCCTTCCTCTTAAAACTACTTAATGTACCTACAACCAACCAAACACTTTTATGTAATTGATTATTTTGTTAAATAGGTATCCTCAAAATTAAAAAGGAACCCTTATAGGATCACTTCGTTGTCAGTTTGTTTATGTCAGTCCCTCTGACTGTAATGTCTGTATGTATTTATGTTTGTCTACCTGAGCAAGAGCCTTTTCTCAGGACCGCGCGTAATAATAGGTTGCAGACTATTTAGTGTGCAACCTATTAAAGAGTTAATAAAAAAAAATGCTTCCGTTCATTTAACATATTCTGAAACTCGTAATAAAGTCAAAACCTGCAGGGTACTTCCCGTTATTCTAGAAGTAGTTTGTTTAACACAAGTAACGGGAGTACCCGGAAAACCGCAAAAAAATAGTTATGTCACAAAAAAGGGGGGAAAATTGTGAGGCTCGTGTGGATGTACATTTTATGTACATATCTCGTCATTTGAACGTAGCTTTAGGTGTGCGAGTCCGACGACCGCTTGCCTGCTATTTTTAATACGGTCAATTGGCATAATTGATTGAGAGGCATTCACAACAATACCACCGTAATATCGTAAGTTGCTGATTAAACTGTTTGTTTATAAATTCCAATCGTAAGTGTGAATACCACTGGCAAATTTGAATATAAATATTTTTATCATTGAAATTTGGATCATTTTCTACAAACTTGCCTTTAACTTAATAAATCCCTTATTTTCTCACTGGCACTTCTTTTTAAATCTTAACAGACACCATGAACACGCATCCATACCACGTGCGGTAAACTGTAGTTGCCATCACCCCTGACTGTCGACGAAGACTTACATATCTCTCTCTAAAGTTCTTCCAATAATATCATAGAAAAACCCAGTCCATGACAGCGAATAAAGGATTGACCGAAAGCTGTAGAGAAACATGAGTTTTTGTCGCCAAGCCTAGCTCCACTGATGAATTCAGGAGACTTTACTCACGCACAGACCATTCTAATGCAATAGCATGTATGTGTAATATCCTGGGACATTATTCACACACAGCCATCCGATTCTAAACTAAGCAAAGCTTGTGTTATAGAAACCAGATAACTGAAATACTCGTACTACTTGTCTTTTGTAAATACATACTTATATAATTAGTTTATAATTATTGCTTAGTATAATTATATAATATTGCTTAGTTTAGAATCGGATGGCTGTGTGTGAATAATGTCCCAGGATATTACACATACATGCTATTGCATTAGAATGGTACGAGTATTTCAGTTAGAAATTTTATAGAAAATATTTCAATCAATTGGCGTGGTTAATTATTATCGGTAGATAATTACACCCAGACTCAAGACAACCCGACATGTTCATGTACATAAATATCTGTCCAGGGTGGTAATCGAACCCTCGACCTGCGGCATGAAAAGCTGCCTCTCCAACCACGCCAACCGTCTCGTCATTTGATATTTTCTATAAGGTGCTCATCTATACTAAGATTATAAAAACGCTAAGTTGAGTATGTAGGGTTGTCGGGGTAATCCCTGGATCTATTGAACCGATTGTGAAAATTATCTTACCAATAATAAGCCACGTTATTTTTTACATGTGTGAGTGTCATAGGCTATATATTAATAAAAAAAAAATGTTAAGATAAGATTTAAGTCGGTGCTAAATTATATCTACTCTACGCTAACCTAATTGTTAACTAACGCGGACTTATATAAATAAATATACATTTTCATGTAACAATCTAACTAAAGAAACAAAAATATGATGAAGCAATATATCTTAAGCATTCTACAAAGTAAACCTCTACTTAAAGGAACACATAGATAATACAATGTGATGTCTTATACATACGCCCGGAAATTCTTTTCTATTTTAATTTGACAGCACTCTGTTTTCTATTTTAAATCCGGTAAACTAACACATTTAAATCTCTTACTCGTGATTCATCGCTCCCAAACATCTAATCACGTGTTGGTCCATACATTAAACAATTAAGCTTGATCAATGATCATGTTTATTTCTTGCCTAGATTACCTATATCATATTCGCATGTACCAATTACTGTCTGTAATAGATTCCTGAAAATCCGGTATTTGATGTGTACCTATAAATGAGCAAGTGTTGTCCTATGTTATCGTTTTACCAAATTTGTATCATAATTAAAGCCATTAAAACTAGTAAAGTTGTGATGCAATAAGGTATTACAATATGCTACGATGCCTGGTGGCCGCCTGGTACAGTGGTATCCGTACAAGCGCTCGACACAAACGGGCCCCTACAAACTTTGCTCATTAACGACTACGCTTTTATGACAGATAATGTTGGATGTCACGGTGCACTCGAAAGGTTTCGGCGCTCATCTACAGAAAAGGAAGAATGAACATTTATTTACCATTATCATCATTCTAATCTTTCCTCATTTAGAATGCTAATATAGGGCCTCTATTGAATATTATTGCGAGTAGACGTAAGACGGACACCTGTCTGGTCTCTAAATAATAAAATTACTATCATTAGGTATTAGACCTCTTTGTTTTACTAACCCACTGTGGACGTGACTGGTCTGAATAAAATATTATTTTATTTATTTAAAATTACACCAATCAAGACTACTTTCCAAAAATATAAATTATATAATTTGGCTTAGGTTACCCGTTATGTTGAATATATTTATCGGATTTACTAAGCAATTGCTATAATATGTAAATGGCGGTTTATTGGCATACAATTCTCTTGAATGTAGTTCCGTCATTAAACCAGTAAGAAAATGCGGTTACCTCAATTACTTGTAATTAATTATGTAATTGCAAGAAATAATTAATTATTTATGTAATTAATTATTTCTAGCCTGTAAACCACTGATGTGTTACGTTTTTGATTGTGCGAAAGATAGACCAAATTGATTGCTTACCTTGCTAAACAAGTAAGTTCTGCATACTTTTCTGAAGACTAAATTGGATTTAAGATGTTTTTTATTAATCCATAAAATTTTCTTATTGATTGTGATTTGTAAATGAAGGCTTTCCTATTCAGAGCTCTTTCAGTTTTATTGTATTTTTTTGCTGATCATAAAGATGCTGTACCTTATTTTTATGAAATTAATAATTCCGGCGGTAAGTTAAAGATAGCATTATTCAAAGTATATCCAAACACATTGCTAACTATTAAACCTCCAACAATATGAAAACACCATGTTCCATCTGATATACATACATGCAGATGCAGACTTCATTATTCAAAATTTAATATACTTATATTTAATGAATAATTCAAACTGTTAATACAAATAAAAAAGTGGGAATGCTTCACAACAGAGTGACAAGTAGGTATGAAGAATGACAGGTAGGAAGAATCATATATTTTTAAAATTCTCGTCCGATCTTTAATAGACATTACTTGTTAAAATAAGAGTTTGAAGTATTGTCATGTCACTTATTAGCCACATCTTGATCCGTATAGGCTTCTAAAATCTCACCCGTTAAAAATAAAAACCCCGTATTAAGGCGCGTATCAAATAGTAAGAGATGTCGTAATATTTCTGTACATTGTCAAAGGTGAGAAAGTTTGTTAAGCTTTATGAGTCTCCGTCACATCATGTTACCGACAATGTTTCACGATTCGTCAAACTTGTGCCCTCTCCTATCTCCAACTTCCTGTTTTTACGGAAATGGTATTTGTACTGGCTCTTGTAAGCGTTGTAAAATAAGTGTAAGGCAAAGTTAATAGACGGATCGTGTAAATAGCCATTATCGAAGTCTCCTCCATGGGCTATTTCGATGTCAGCAGCAGGCCATTTTGACCATGAATCACAATTTAACTCCTAATCATCAAATTATGATCAACAATGATTAGATTATATGCATTGGACGTAATATGTCCGTGCTCATATTTCGAATGTCAAATAATATGTTGTCTCACAGATAAGTCGTTACAAAAACAAGTTTAATAACCTCATGGCCATTGCAGTTTTCGGGGGCCAGGTACCAAAAATGTGTTTTAGAAACTGCGACGAATTATGTTCTCACAAAAGATTACCTGCTTCAAATTCTTCCTTGAATACGTTGAATGCAACAACCCCCAGCTATATTAAATTCAAAAGGTCACCTTATTTCATATATGACGTAACTACCAGGAAAAAATTGTACCAAAGTGGCTCGCCAAACACAAAAATATTGCAAAGAAGAGCGATGCATTCCGGGAACTGCATTGAAGCGCAGTGTATAGGAAGGGCGATCCAACTATCTGGTGCGAGGCCACGGGGTATTGTGACTTGTGCCGTTTCGTGTTGGGCCGACATTTGGATGACGCCGCGCTCCGCTGCTGAGACGCACGGTGGGGCGTTGGCCTGTTGAGAATGTTTGCCGCTGACCTAAGTGGTCAATAATGATCTGTTATACACTTTATACTACATATTTTCTTTACAGTGTCTCGATAATGCGAGAAGGGGTATTATTTTTAAGAGGCCGCGATACTTTGATGTTGCGATAGCGGTGTATTTTTGTTTGTTTTTATGTTAACGTAGCCACTGCTATTCGTGCCGCTTGGGCTAATTAAAACGGCATTGCAAGCGAACTTCATTACGAGGCTTAATCAGTGCACAGCAAGACAGTTACCTTAGACACTGAAAAGCGAGTACGTAAAATAATCGTTTTCTCTTTTATGAACAACTACGGAACTAAAAGCCTGAACAGTATAGTCCCTTCCATTATTTTTAACTTAGGAATAGACAGGACCGTCAGCCTACTTTGAATAAACACTTTTGATTGCTACCTACAAGAAAAAAGACTATGCAATTGAGTATCGTCATAGCATCATCATCAGCCGAAAGACTTCCAGTGCTGGACAAAGGCCTACCCCTAAAGATCTCCACAATTGCCAGTCTTGCGTTATCCGTATCCAGCATATTAATAATAATGATCTATTGTGTGTGTAATGTCATGGACAGCCACGATATAATTTTGACATAATGAAATAATAGTCAATGGCAAACAAATGCGAATAAATAATAATATATTTGCTGTGACAGGATTCCATCGAGGGTCCATAACTAGCGTCCCCGATAGAACTTGTGTAGGTGGAGCCGTTTTGCTATAGAAACTTGGTGTTCGTTGTAGATGGTCCAGTCCCTTCGTCGCTTTGTCGGCCATGTTGGGTTGTCGAGCCGCTGTAGTAAGATTTTTGTTCTGATTCGCCACTTCTGATTAGTCGGCCTTCGTTGATAAAAACGCTTGAAACCGAAACTCATTTACCTTCTTTTCAAACCGTTTATTGCCAAATGCAAGTGTTTATGTCTATAACTTAAAATGGTATAGAGATAATTCTTGTACCTTCTTTTATATGAAGTGCACCTGTATCGGAAAGTCACGTTCTTCCATATCGTAAATATTGTGGTACCCGATATATCGCACGGCATAAATATCGGAAATATACGTAAGGATAGTCTTTTTGAATAGAAAACTCCTATAGGCGCATTGAGCACTTTTTGGGTGAACAAAAATCAAGAATCGCGTCATCGTCACCGAACGCTTTCTATAAGATTTATGTATACGATATACCTCCATGCGTTATTACTTTATTAGTATACATATAGATATACCTATACATAAAGATCGCATGTGAAATAAAAAATAATAGTTTTCACTTCTATCAACTGTCCCCAAAGATTGCCCTCATGATTTTGTTGCATAAGTAAAACTACAGTATTAACTTAGTATTACTTTTAAAAATTATAAATATTTATAATTTGAACATCAATCATACATAAAATTAAGAGATTATTTTGAAAACAAAGTTAATTTGAAGGGCCTTTAATAAATTTCCTAAAAGATGTAATCTTCGCATTCACCGTACGCCCTACATAAACTTCAAAGGGGGTGGTACGTAAATTAGCGGTTAGATCTGGCGTCTGACACCCCGTTTACTTTTCTGTTTTGACATTTTTCCGATTTACAATGTTGTATTATTAAATAAAGATTACAAGCAAAGATATATGCATATATACATGCCTGGGTTAAGTCCTTTGCGGATACGGATATAAGAATAATATTATAGCGGATAAGGTCATGTAATTAGTTTGGATTTTCCGTTAGTTTCGGACAATTTCCGTTACGTGCATTCGATTATTTTAAAAGTAAAATACTAACAGGTAATAATTAATTGGTATTACAAGGAGTCATATAAGTTGTTATTATGGGACCTAAATCCTCCCAATGCCAATGTATATCGTTGGCAGAGGATGCTGGTTCGAGACCCGCCGGTCGATTAAATTTATGATTTCCCATTTTTGAGACTATTGACGGTTTATTTTGACACGACCAACTCATATTACGCTCCATAACAAAGTGTCATTGAGTGCATTCGCCTATTCAAACGTCACCACTTGGTCTTGTCACATAAATAACTGATATTATAGTTTAGTCGTTTTTATTTAAATAAATATTATCCAGCCTAACAATGGTATAATACAGGTCTCTTCGTGATATGTTACACTTGACTGTTATTCGCTATCGGTTGTATACCCTATAAATTAGCCCTTAACTTCTTTTGCTTGCAAAACAAACTCCCACACATAAGTTTTCAAGGACACGCTTACCGATGAAAATAGATATCTGAACTGAGTTAAAAATATCTCCTTCTTACTTAGCGAGACACGAAGCCCACGAGATGCGTAGGCGTTGCCATGGGTTACCATTCTAAGCTAACGGATATTTATAGTTTTAAATAAATGGTACGCAGCAAAATATTATTTACGGGTTTGTTACATTCATTCAGTATTTATTATACAACGATTTGTTTTCTCGAGTTGCTCAAAAGAAACTTGATAATTAAGTTCTTTGTTTGTGAATACTTAAAATGGACTCACCCTCATAGATCGATGTGTGACAGAACCTAGATGATTTAAAAAAAAGTACTTACCAAGACAGATTAGTTGGTTTAACGCCTATCTTCTTGATCTACCGGAAATTAACATTTTATACGTTGAGTATTTCATACATTATGAATAGGCCTGTATATACATATATTGAGTTTACCGTAAATGATGCGGTTTTGGGTTCAAAAGTTTTGTTGGCAAGAAAACTACCGAATAGCAACCTGGACTCTGGAAGTTGAAGATGTTATGCGCCCGTGCCTTTGATATCAAACAAAAGCGTCGAATAGCCAACCCAACGGATTTTAAAAGTGACAGCATAGACACTGCACCTATGTTCGCTCGCACACACTCCTAGATTACCATACTATGCCCTGCTTAGTTGGCTAGTCTCCGCTGAGATTGGGCGCCAGAGCAGTGATTCGGCCAAGAGCAATATTATTATCATTCCATATATCTCTATACGCTATAAACTGTGAAATCCAGTAATGATCATCACATAATCTTATTTCCCTTGCGCGTGGGATGAAAATTTAGGTCTAGCTTCCGATTCCGTATACCGTGCGTCATGCACTCGAACTCAGTGACGTAGGTCATACCTCATTATCTGAACACACTTCAGTTACAGCCATGAATCGGTGTCTCTGAACGACCTACATAAAAGTTTTACAGCTATAAATGGAGACTGGTTTACTTAGGTTTCTTATTTCCAGTACGATTTTATGCCTTTTATTCAGGAATTCATTTTTTTATTCCTCATGAGATTGTTGTTGGATGTTTAAAACATATATGTATTTCAAATATTGACGATAGACGAAGATGTCGCCAGTTAGTCTTAGAGTGATATTTTTTTATACCATAACAAAGTACAATGATCTCTAGATTAGTTGATAGCCTCCGATTCCGTTATGGAATCGCGCAAAAAATCAATGTGAATTCATAGATAAGGAAGAATCATGTTAAAAATATTTGCTTAGCAAACACGTTCTTTCGATATATGTATGTACGTTTATACTTTGCTTATCTACCGATATATTTTATAGCCGTTCACAATTACACGTTGGCGGGAAATCGACTCGACGTAGGGTTGCCGTTAATGGTTTCGGAGAATTAAAAAAAAACCCATGAGGTCCGATAATACTGCGGTTTGATTACTGAGAAATGTGAGGGGTGTTTATTTATGAAGTGGTGGAGTACCGTCGACCACTTTTATCAGTTCTGATTAGTATTGACATACTTTGCTTGCACAATTGCAGGTCATCGGTGATTCAATAAAAAAGTGAATCATTTTAGCGGGCATATAAATGTATGAATATAATAATAACATGTCCATATGTATCATTAATGAGATATAGTAGCGTCCATCACCCAAAACGGATTTTTCGTGTCCCGTTCACAACTGATGAGTTCGCTTTTTAGCAACAATATTGTTGTTTGAAATACTTTGTATAAACAATTATTTTCAATAAGATTGTATCTAAATACTATCCTTGCTTCACTCACTAAATTTATACGGATCAAATCCAGCCGGGTCGGCCGGGACCATTGATGTACTCGAAATCGAAGGTCCCGGTCGCGCCGGCTCAATCGGGTGAAAAGGCCGAATGACATAGGCCTAGTCTACAACTAAATCTACTTAAATTTGCGTGCTCCATCTTAGACCCTGCCTTTGCTTACCGATTATGGGACACTGTGTCACTGGGCCATACTGCATAAATTTTATGTCACCAAAACTTTTTAGAGAAATAACTAAATTCAATAGTAAGGTATTAAATTGTAAATTGAAGGAAAATAATCGTATATCAATAATTACTTTAAGGCGAAAAAAATTGTATGAGTTAACATTTATTTTTATTGTTTTTGATAGTTGCTAATATAAAATTATTTTGTTAAAATTATTTGTAACAGCTCATTTTAATTTATTTTTAGTATATTAATGATTTCGTATTGTTTCCTCTTTGCCTTTAAAATACTGCGCCCGTTCTAAGGAAATAAATCTTTGTATCGCGGAGACTTCACAAACACGCAAGTAATGAACAACATTTATGGATCACACAAATAATTGTTATACTACATTATGTATTAAATTTAATGTGATTTATATAAATGTGTACTGGTTGTGTTTGTTTCTTCTTACTTTTGAGTAAGCTTATGTTTAATGTAATTATACCGTGCGCAACACATGTAAACAAGGAGTTTTGAACTTCGTTTGTATTCTCAAATACAAGATATTTCTACTATTTTTAATAGTACTTTTGTAGTTTCTTGTAAGTATACAATTCACTTGTATACATAAACACACACTATATGAAAATTATATTTATTTCAGCCAATTCGAAGTTTAAGAGTAATATGCATGGTAGTTTCATAGCGCTAGATGTATATTCAGAGTTCAGAGATGTTTGTGGCAACTATGTGCAAACATTCCTGTATAATTAGTTTAATAATAATTGTATATAATAAATTTACGAATTAAATTAAATATGATCCAAATACGTCAGTAGAATGCAGAACATTGTGCACATTCTGATCCGTAATAACAGGAAAATGCGATCAAATTGTTTATTATCTTTTACACTTCATTACTTATATCAGAGAGGTTCAGGTTAATATTCTCGCAATGTAATAACTACAAATATTTGCTCATTGATTGCTCATCGATGTTTGGCGAATCAATATTACTCGATTGTATTGATTTTATATCTTAACAAATTTTATTCACGCTCAGTTGTAGCCTTTTGGTTAAATAAGCCATTCATTTATAATGCTAGATAGCTAATTGAACCCCGCCGTCATTTAATTAAACGGCTAGAAATCGTGCATCATCGGTTGATGTTTACAAAACACCACCTACTTTTCAATTATCACTACTATATTTGGTGCATTTGACAGTGCCTAACAAAATCATTATGTCGTATGAATATTGTTAGTCGGTAGAAGGTTTTTTTGTCTTAAAATGTAAGTCTAGAGCCGCTATAGGTACTCAACCTGCGGCCCGTCGGGCCTTTGTTATTGACCAGTCTTCTGACGGGTTACACATTTTTTCAATAATGAATAAAGGAACTACGTCTTCAACTCGAAATTAAGTTTTAATTAGGACCTAAATAATTTTTGCTTGCGGCCCTCGACAACTTGACTATAACGTGTTTGTAGCCCCTAAAAAAAAAGGTTGAGTGTCCCAACAAGAACGCAAATTTTTAATTTTGAATAAAACACAGATATTTAAAAAAAAACCGTGAAACTTTATTATATCGTAAAGTCGACAGAATGAGGTTATGTATGGAACAAGATATTGTGGAGATGGCCGCCGCGGCTTTGCTGGCACACACGCGATCTTTTAATAAAATTTTCAATGACCATTTTGCATAAATGCTGCGGTATTTCATTAATGCAGCGTCCAATTTCGTCTTTTAAGGCTTGAGTCGTCGTCGGCTTATTCGCGTAAACCATCGACTTCAAAAAACCCCAAAGAAAAAAATCTAAAGGTGTTAAATCGCACGATCTAGGCGGCCAATTCTGGTCTCCAAAACGCGAAATAACACGACCGGGAAATGACTGATGCAGCAATTGAATTGTTTCTCTGGCTGTATGACATGTGGCGCCGTCTTGTTGAAACCACATGCCATCCACATTCATTTCTTCAATTCTAGGCAAGAAAAAATTGGTTATCATTTCACGATAACGAACACCATTGACTGTTTGCGCTTGACCTGCCTCATTTTCATAAAAAAAAGGTCCAATGATTCCTCCAGCCCAAAAACCACACCACACAGTGACACGTTGGGGATGCATTTGCTTCTCGTGAATCTTTCGAGGATTTTCCTCACCCCAAATGCGACAATTCTGCTTATTGACGAAGCCATCAAGATGGAAATGGGCCTCGTCACTGAAGATGATTTTATCGGCAAAATCAGCATTTTCATGTTGTCTCTCCAATACCCAATTAACGAACTCCCTTCGCTGTCCATGGTCAGCCGGCTTCAGTTCCTGTGTCAATTGAACTTTGTATGCATGAAGATGCAAATCTTTCGTCAAAATTCGCTGCATAGTGGATTTGGAGACACCAATTTGCTGAGCTCGGTGTCGAATTGAGGTGGATGGATTTTGAGCGACATCATTACGTACAGCTGCGACATTTTCGATCGATCGACCTGGTCGAAGGCGCGTTGTTGTCTTTACATCACTAACAGACCCAGTTTCGGCAAATTTATTCATTAATCTCTTTACAGTTGACTCTTTTGGAGCATTATTGTGACCCCAAATTGATCGCAATTTGCGAACTGTAGCCGCAAAACTTTCACCATTTTGGTAAAACAATTTCACAATGAGAATGCGTTGTTCATTCGTGTAGCGCTCCATTTTTACTAACCTCGTACCTTCTACTAGCAAACAGTAACAATTGTTCAAATGTCAAACAATGACACTTCGAATGGCGCCAAATTTAAAAATTGCGTTCTAGTTGGGACACCCGTTATATAAGAGATGTTAAAGATTACTTCATATACCCGTCTGACGATTTGTAGGCGTTTAATACTAAACATGTATGGTTTTGGAGGTGGGGGGTCCAGCTTTCGAAATGGTCAAATTTGACTTCGCAAAACCAGTGGAATATTTGATTGTGCGCCGCGTCGTGGAAATGTTTTTCAGTTATGAGCTTAGTAGGTATGCAATTAAAGGCCATCGTTCAAGAATCTGTCTAGTCATCCAACTGAATGGCTGATTCAACCTGCTGGCTGCAACAATACATATAATACCAACTTGTCATCACACAGCTTTAATCCTTGGAGTCACTTGTCTTGTAAAAGCTTGTGAGCGGCCTCTTAAACATACAAGGTGTACAATTTTAATTTACCTATGAAATTGTATAAGGTATCATCAACATGCAAAATACATAAAGGATTAAAGCATCTATTTTATTGTATTTTATTTATTGAGGACAGCCAGTAATTGTTACATTTTTCTTACAAATGAATAATACAAGAACACAAATCCTAATGCACAATTTTTAAAGGCGTCACCGCACAGGCGTCATCTGTACAACTGCAGTCTAGAACTCTAGATGGATGGCAACCACCAGGGTGACCTCTGTTGGGACGTTGTTTTGCAATCGTGTAGAAGATGCTTAACTTCTCCTACAACAATACAGATCATGCATCCGATGATGCATTTGGGGAGGCAAAAACATATTTATTTTATGCCACAATTTGGTTTATTTTCATTTGTTCCGGTATGGGTGACAGCGCCTCTTAAGTTTTTTGTATTTGTGGTACACCTTGTCTATAATAATATATTTTATTTATTTATAGTAGTTTATTTCCACGAAACAGCACGGACTTAAACTGTTCAATGTCAAATCCGAGGCGCTTAACCAACGTCAAAACCAAGGCTTGTCTGCGGGTCGAGCGCCACATCCTCACTAGCAAATCTTGATGTAGCACGTGTAACGTCTTATGCAGGGACAGCAGCGCATACATGCATATCAAAAGAATGAGGTCTATAACTTTTTTGGGGCATTACATATACATACAAATATAAAATTCCTAACAAAATCTAAACCCCAACCCGCATAAACAATGGTTCGTTTTACCATGGACTCCATCGTTTGCTATCAGACATTGTCAGTTTACTCTTTTTCCACCAATTCGCTTTGCATCTTGGCAACAATTTAACCGTCTCGTAAATCAGACTTGTCTCAGTTCGTTGAACACTAATTCCAACAAAGTCTAGACGAGTCAATAGCTAAGATATGCAAATGACCTATGTAAGCGCGCTCTTGTAACTGTTTTACCTACACCACCTCGCTTCAATGAAGACCGTCAGGTCAAGATAACAGGTGTTAGAACATCAGTCACACGTTTTGTTCCCTTCGTAAATGGAATATACAGATAGTGGAACTTTGTTTTAAAGTACGCACAACTTGGTTTAATAGTCAATTTAATTTTGTTTAAAACTTTAAGAATAGCTTACGTTTTTGTTTTAGTTATATTGTAGTATATTTTTTGTGTTTTAATATGAATCCTAAGATATTATTTATTCAGCGAATTGTTATTCTGAATCATTGTTTCACATATACTTTACCACTGTCGAGGACAGGATCAAGTCGTAATTATGTGAAATGGAAGTCAAAAGCATGACCCTTAGCCGGGTCGCTTTTAATGGAGATTTGTCTGACCCAAACATGACCTTTCGACGGTTAACCTCAACGATACATTATTAATGTCTTTTATAATAGCAGCGTGTACAGTTTGCTCCAGATGAAATATTCTCACGAGTTTATTTATTTCTTTTTGCTGTATTTGATTTTCTAAATTAAATTAATACCATCCATGGAATATTCAGTATAATATTCCAAGTAACCTACTGTATAAATTGGGATAATGAATAGTTAAATTAGCTACATATTCTTGTTGGCACCAACATCACATTATTAAATACTTATTAATCAGTTTGAAGTCGGTGTTTTATTTAATAAAACATTTCATTCTTTTTAGGGACGGTCATTAAGTCTCGATCAAAAATTTTAAGAGAAGCGTCATTTTTTGTCCTCGCCTGATCTAATTAATTTCCTTAGAAGTCGTAAGGTATTCTGAACAAAAAATATATACGACAATCTCGCAGGCCCGTTCAAATAAAAGTAATATAATGAAAATACACGAAAAAAGCAACTGGTCGAATTGAGAACCCTCCTCCTTTTTAGGGTTCCGTAGCCAAATGGCAAAAAACGGAACCCTTAGATTCGTCATGTCTGTCTGTCTGTCTGTCCGTATGTCACAGCCACTTTTTTCCGAAACTATAAAAGCTGTACTGCTGAAACTTGGTAAGTAGATGTATTCTGTGAACCGCATTAAGATTTTTACACAAAAATAGAAAAAGAACAATAATTTTGGGGGGTGCCATACATGGAACTGAAATTCAAAAAAAAATTTTTTATCGTACCCAGACATCTATGGATAGTCTATGGCTAGCTCTTCAAAAATCATATTGAGGTTCCTAATATAATTTTTGTCTAAACTGAATAGTTTGCGCGAGAGACACTTCCAAAGTGGTAAAATGAGTGTCCCCCCCTGTAACTTCTAAAAGAAGAGAATAATAAATCTAAAAAATATATATGATTTACATTACCATAGAAACTAACAACGAAAATTGGTTTGAACGAGATCTAGCAAGTAGTTTTTTTTTAATACGTTATAAACCGCAATTTGCTTTCATTTAATCAACTGAAATACTTGCTGCTACGGAACCCTTCATGTGCGAGTCCGACTCGCACTTGGCCGGTTTTTTTAATTCTGTTAAAATTCAACAGTTGCTTATTTTGAATCCGCGATTTAAATTCCCTTACCGCCTACAGCCGCTATGTCTAAACCGAATATTTGGGTTTAAAAGTTACTTATTTCTATGTACCGCCTAAACGCTCAGTATAAATTGAAAATAGTACAGTTCCAGACTAGGTTTTATGAACCAATAAAATAGCCTCAAGAGATTCCTATTTCGTCTATGTTTGGAACATTGAAATTGAATATAAGATACCATTTTTATTCTCAACCGTTTGATAAAAGATCAGATGTCACGTTTTAAGGAGACGAATCTTATGGCGCTGTTAGTAGTACTCATCAGCGATCAGCGAGGTGAAGCAACTGGGGACGTCGTGGGCGTTTCTGTGCTTCGGAGGGCACATTAAATTGTCGGTCCCGGTTGCTATTTGTCAAATTGTCTTTTAGACATCTGTTACATCAGGGTATCCAATGCATGTACATGATAAAGAGAAAAGGAGGAAACAAATTCACAGTGAAAGTTGTACTTGTTAAGTTTTATATATATTTTAATATTACGTCGAACTTAACGCACCTGAATACACGGAGGCTAAAACTAGTAGTGGTACTTGTTTCATGAATCATTTTATTGTAATTATTTAACTCATATGTTTATTTTTATTTCAGGTATGTACCAATGATTCCCGTGGCTCATTCCTCCAGTTGATGTAAGTGAAGATATCTTATCTTTGGATCTAATTAAATAGAGACAACAATTTATATATAACAATAAACCATTCCTACATAAATCACAAAGAAAACATCTCACATTCTTTCGACTCAAGATTTCATTAATACTGAACATTCGAATATTATATGTAATCGAACATCTTACAAAAAGGACAGTACTAATGATATGTACTGTCCTTTTTGTCAGATGTTCGATTACATTGTCGTTTATAGTATTGTTAATTAGTGTAATAGACTTGTGCTCACACTGGCGTCGCTTTGAGAAGTTAGGTATAGGTATAATAGACTCCTATTGCTCTAAAGCCAGTTGAATCTATTGCCAGTCTTATGACTGACAAAAGACCCTTAGTGAAAGGTAATAGGATCCTTAGATGTATTATTTTATATAAATCAGTCACCGATACTCTATTGAATTCTATAAAAATGGGGGAGGATAAAAATAAATAAATAATGAACTCGATGTTCGAAACATTAAAAAAAATTGAAATTGGATGATTAGTATCAAAGATTGTCTTCTTGATCCAAACTTACTAATATTACCGCGTTATAAAATTCGTGTATATAAATTATTATCGACGGTCACCGTAGCCTAGTTGGTAGTGCTCCTGCCTACGAAGCTGGTGGTCCTGGGTTCGAATCCCGGTAAGTGCAAATATTTGTGTGATGAGCACGAATATTTGTTTCTAAGTCATGGATGTTTTCTATGTATTTAAGTATTTATCTATCTATATAAGTATGTATATCGTTGCCTGGTACCCATAGTACAAGCTTTGCTTAGTTTGGGGCTAGGATGATCTGTGTGAAATTGTCCATTAAAAAAAAAAAAAAAATTATCATAGAAATAACATTTGACGACATCTAGTTACTATGGTATTATCAGCCGTCTCGCCGCACTGCTATCAAATAATATGAACATTCCTTTAAGGATAATCCCAGTATCTTATCTCGATACTGCTTTGATACAAACAAATACATCACTGAAAAGTGTGAGTCAGCAATTTTTATCGACTATTGCTAGCGCCACTCCTTGTTTTGTCGACTGCCGAGTGTCGACCACACTTGGTATAAAACTAACAAAGTTTAATCTTGTTGATTACAGAAGTAGACATTATATAAAATAAGCACTAAGTGGATTACCCGACCGCCTCTATTTGTGTAAATGCTTATTTTTAATTTACTTTCTACTTGTTCAATGTTTGTATACGGACATAATATTTTGTTGCAAATTAATTAATGTACGATTTGATCAGCATGTCCTATGACCTATGGTCAATCGTTAGATGAAGGCGGCCGGAGTGCTTCAATTTTAGCTTCACCGTGCTTCTGGACTATTAAGAGTGTTCTTTTGCAACCATTTTCCCACAGAAACTAACATTGATGAGTAGGGAAATATTTTTCATTTCATCATCATCATCATATCAGCCGAAAGACGTCCACTGCTGGACAAAGGCCTCCCCCAAAGATCTCCACAATTGCCGGTCTTGCGCTATTCGCATCCAGCAGTTTCCAACTGCTGGATTTTTCATTTAACTTAATATTAATTTTCATTACGACCGTGGTTATCAGGTTTTTTTTTTAATAATGTACTTATTTATATCGCGTAGTTGTATTCTGGCATAGCTTATTGCCTTGTCGTTAAGTTACAATAATCGGCTGGTTATATAATAATGATTATACATCTTAATTTATTTTTTAATCTGTTAATGTAGTAAATATTATCGTCAAAGTTATTAAAAAAAAAATTCTAGAATAATAAAGTTCTATGTTTAACTTTTTTTTTGTATATAAGAACTTGAGATCATAATATCTGTGTATAGTTAGTTAATCTGTAATGTTACGACTACTTGCTAATACGATACACGTATGATAAGTGATAGATAACAAAAGCTTATTGCATCACGTGTCTACGCCGTGGGTAGTGTAGTGCAGGTGTACTGGCTCTATTTATAGTTTATTTACAGTGCGCAATGTGTGTTTTACACAATGACCCACTAATCTATGCCAAAAAATAACTGACAATATGGGACAGTAACCTACATACTTCTTCATGATATTTATTGTAATAAAACTTGCATGTTTTAAATTAATTGGAGGTCGATTAAGTAAAGAAGAGTATTACATTCTTTGACTCTATCCGCAGGGGTCAATTACCTTACCAAATACACTCGATGCGGACAAAGACAACGAGTGATGCCATGTTTGGTCGCGTATGTAGCTACAGTAACCTTCATCAGGTTCGTTTAATCTGTAGGTGACTCTTGCCCAACATATATGTGTTGTGCGCAATATTTTTATGCGAGTAGTGCATTTGCACTCTGAAAATTCAGCTAGAAAACAAATGGATTTAAAATTACTTAGATGAACTTCAGTATTGTTAATTTTGACGCACTTTGTAACAAATATCCGAGTTTCACGTGGTACTTCAAACATCTTAGTACTCAGTTGAATTTCAATCATAAAGAACTTCCAATTCCAAATAAATTTATATAACTGTCTTATATATATAAATACAGAAACTGACTGACTAATTGATCAAACGACAGCTGAAAACCCTGGGTCTAGAACCATGACATTTTGCAGAAATATTCCTTAATGGAAAGAATTTCAAGAATCGTAAATAAAATACGTCACTCATTTCATTTAAGATTCTTGAAAAGTCAACCCATAAGGGAATGAAATGGGGTTGCAAAGTTTGTATGGAACAACATATTTTTTTGATATGATCAACTTCAATCTTGATATTTATATTCTTTAAAAACGTGTCATTAATCATTTTAGGAATTGAATATTAAAATACGAAATACAGCATTTTAATCAGTATTAAAACTTCTTAGTGCAACATTATTAACACTGAATATTTATGTTTGAATACACCCCGTAAGGGGCTAAAGTAGGGGTTGGAAGTTTGTAAGAAACCTAATCAAACGTAAAAAATAGTCTTTATGTTTCCAGCTATCAATCTTATTTTTCAGCTAATAAGAATAATATAATGTATGTATGAAAATAATGTGCACTTTTAGTACCTACTTGTTGAACTTCTGATATCAGATTTAATTACAGCGACCCTTTCCCTATAAGGTGTAACAATAATAATGTCATATATTTGAAGTCTTTATTATACCGATTAAACTAGGAAACTTAAAAAAAAAACATGAAAACCTGTCATGATTTGCATCTATTTAAATAAAAATCAATGCCACTTTTGGTTGTAATGTTATAACTCAACAACGCCTTTACCGATTTGGCTAATTTTAGTCTTGAATTATTCGTGGAAGTCCAGGCAAGGTTTGCACGTAGAGAAAATTTAAAAATAGTCTTGAAAAAGTCTAAATCAACATCTTTTAGCAATTTAAATTATTTTTTTGTTTCAATAAATGAACTTAATAATCATTTTTTTATTAGTATGCCTTATACGTAGCGAAGCACGTACCGGGCCGCTAGTATTTTATATAATAGGTCTTTACCTATGAAATTGCCGTTTTGTATGAAAAAATTTAAACGAATTTTTTTCATGAATTTTTTTATTTGTATTAATCGAAGTAATCACCCATGCAATCAATGCATCTTTGCCATCGCAGTGGCAGTTTATTGATGCCCTTCTTAAAGAAATCAGCTGGACGGGAGGCAACAAATTCTTCAAAGGCATTTTGTACTGCCTCTCGGGTATTGAATTTTTTTCCCGCCAAGAAGTTATCCAAATTCTGGAAAAAGTAGTAGTCTGTAGGCGCAAGGTCTGGTGAGTAGGGCGGATGACGGAGAGCTTCCAACCCCAGTTCTTGCAACTTGGAGACCGTCTGCTGTGCAGTATGAGGTCGCGCGTTGTCGTGCAGGAGCAGCGGAGACGAGCGATTGACCAATGCTGGTTGGAGATGCGCCAGCTTCCCCATCATTGTGCTCAGTTCTTCACAGTACACATCTGCAGTAATGCTCACCCCGTTTGGTAAGAAGCTGTGATGAATCACACCGGCGCTAGACCACCAAACAGTGACCATCACTTTTCTAGGGGTAAGTTTTCGTTTAGGGCATTGTTTAGGTGCTGAACCAGCATCCAACCAACTTGCTGAGCGCTTGCGGTTATCAAACAGAATCCATTTTTCATCGCAGGTAACAATGCGGTTCAAAATTCCTTCATTTGTGTGTCTGTTGAGCAGTGCAAGGCACGTCTCGACGCGTACTTCGCGCTGGCGATCATTGAGTTCGTGGGGCACCCATTTGTCAAGCTTTTTTACCTTGCCAATTTGACGCAAATGGACCAATATTGTTTTGACGCTAACGTCGAAAGCTGCTGCTAATTCAGCCGTAGATTGTGTATCATCAGCTTCCACAACCGCCTTTAATTCGTCATTGTCGACCAAAGTCTTCGGACGACCGCGAGGTTCATTTTTCAGGTCGAAATTTCCAGAACGGAAGCGAGCAAACCAATAACAGGTGGTGCGTTGGTTTGTAGTGTTAGCTCCGTAAACGTCGTTGATGTTGCGTGCCGCTTGTGCCGCGTTGCTGCCACGACGGTACTCATATTCCATAATTACTCGAATTTTTAACGTATCCATGATGACGAAAAAGATTGAAATGCGATGAAAATGTAACACTAATCAATAAATAAATGACTACTTTTGGAAAAAAGAATCCATGTTTTTAAAATAAAATTAATTTGAAATTAGAATTCTTAGCCAAACAAAAATTATTTTGATTTGAAATGGCCAGTACTGCAGAACGGCAATTTCATAGGTAAAGACCTAATATTACTAGCAAAACATATTTGAGACACAACAGTTAGACAATGGCGGCAGCCTTTCGTAGAGATGAGCGCAGATTATAGCAAAATAGCTTAAAATATATGTTTTACAATTTGCACAGTTGCCTAAATGTCTAGTAGTATTTATTGTCTTTTTATAATTGACACTGATTCAAGTAGAATATATATTAGTAAGTCAAGCAAAGACAATCTTTGTACAGTTTATAACCAAATTATGTCCAAAATATTTGCGCTAATATAATCATGACGCTTTTGTTTACGCAGAATGATTCAACTGAAACAGTTGGCGCCAAAATTAATCTTATCATACATGGAAACTAGTTCATTACATATCTGCAGACGTCAAGGCGAACCTTACCAGGTAACAGGTTGAAGATAACAAAAACATATTTACTCATTGATAAATAAATATATTGTTGTAAATTGTCGGGCTAACCGCAGTAAACATTTTTTGCAAGGCAATGTACATAACTGTAAACTAAGAAATCTTCAATCGTACATTACAAACATTATATGTATGTACGTGTTACGTGAATACTTTACGTTTCTATGCTGTCCAATGTAACAGCAAACAAATATACGGTGTACCTAATGGTTACGCACCAAAACCTCCATACGTGCGTCACAATGATCTAATCTCTTAATAAGCTCTGCCAACCTAATTCACTCGTAGGACAACAACATTAACACATAAATGCTATTCTATAAATTGTTGGTATTTTCTTAGCTGAGCTGATCGTTGTTGGTTTAGCAGAAGCCTACATCCCTGTAAGAATTGTAATAAGCTATTTGCTAATTTAACTTGTCCGAGAAAAAAAGGTCCGATTCCCTCGAATAATAAAATATATGTATTATTTGTCAGATTTAAGGTAGGCAAGGTAGTAAATATGATGAGATTATAAGACTCCTATGTTTGTTATACCATGTTGTAAGAAGAAAGCCCATAAACGATTAAAAAATATTGCTTTGAACGCCGTATAAAACCGAATCCGAACCGAAGCTGACACTATTTCCATACCTTCTTCAGACAATTATATCGAAGCTCACTCGTCTGTCGTCACAAACCGCAAAAAGTGTCTGCGGGTGAGTAAGTCGGACTCGTACTGACTAAACGTAACCTACCTTTGACTTATCTTGGCGCCTGATGGGAGGAACCCCAGCAACGAGGGTATGCTGTTCCGGTGCCCCCATTTTGCTCCATGTCACAGATGGTGGAGACACGTACCATGTGTGGGCTCTGGATCGCCTTTCCGTTATCGCCGATTTATTCAGTCCTGCACAGATACTGCGCCACAAACACGCTTCCGTTGCGAGCCACAACCACGCTGTGTTCCCGGCAGTAGAGCAACTCCTCACACTGCCACCGCAGCAGTTGCTAGCTACCGGATGCCACCGCTCATTCCCGACCCCGCTCGGCGACTTCTTCAGTCTGTAGCATGACTGCTTCACATTTGATACGGGATGACACTATAAAACTATGCTATAGAAGGATAGTAGAAGGAACGAGAAGTCGGGGTGACCAAGAATGCATGAACTTGCATGGATCAAATCAAAGAGACAGTTTAAGTACGGCCGTATCAAGAAGTTAATGTGATGCTGTTGATGAGAGAGTATACCCAACTCAAAGTAAAACACAATATTCAAAGCCAGCAGTTTCTTCATAAATAGTAATATAATTACACTTGTCATTGACTATTTGAAGAGTTGGTGCGTCGAGATGCCGCGGAGGGCACGCTTAAGCTGCAATTATAAATAAAAATAAACAATAAGCAAAGCTCTGAGGCTTCGAGGCCTGGTGGAGACACACCTGTCTCTACCAAACCGGTTCAGTGCGCCCGTCGAGACCGTGTGAATGGAACTGATGAATCTTCTCATAATATGTACCACAACTGGTTTCGGTGAGAATGTATTAACTAGTTTTGGGGTTAGAACATAATTTTGCTATTGTCTTTTAAGTAATTGAGTTATTGAAAACCATTTATCATGTTATTTTTTTATGGTTTAAGTGATTTATTTTCTTAAATGACTCAGGGATGAAATACAATTTCTTATTTTACAATAAAATTATTTAAATTATGTCGATTTAGCAGCGTAATTAACAGACTTAGAATAAAAACAGGGTAGTTACAAAAATAATGAAAGATATCTTAAATAAAACGCATTAATTAGAGGCCACACAATACAAGACAGGGGCCTATAATTACATCCTACTCTTTAAGGATTAGGATTTGTAGGTTTTTGTACGTACATAATCGTAGTCTGAAAAACGAAACTCACGATTTCAATAAAATTCATACTACACGGATTTATAGGCTGCTAAATATCGATTTGGGTAGCCACCCGTTAAAGGTGAGAGTTCGGTCGGTCAGGTGGTAATTTTATAAAAAAGCATCTTGACCCTATGCTTGGCTTCAGTAAATGGTTTAGTTAAGACATGGTCTCTTAGAAGTTATGGAAAATGAATCTTCATGATTTTAAGGGTGACATTTAAAAAATTTCACTTCTATATCTGAAGCTACGCCGAAAAAAGTATCTTCTAAAATTAAAATATTGCCCCTTTTCATACGCCTTTTGGTGCTACATTTCCAAAGATCCCTTCTTTGTGAGTGCTTACCTCACAAAGGATATTAAATTTTTATTTCATTTAATTCTCCTCAGAGATTTGGATGGGCGGCAGTGTGGATGTATCCATTGGGAAAACCTATTTTGTAAGAATTGGTGATACAGAATTAGAGATATATAATGTTAAAAAGTGCTATACAGGGAACTTTTTAGCATTCTATCTCTGTAATGAAAATATTTACGGAGTTCTTTTCTTATGTTATGTAACTCTAATCAAAATACTAATAATGTTTGTGTGACGTCAGCAAACGGCATCAGTACCTACCTAAGATGTTGGTTTCACTCAGGCTCGATCATTATCAATCGTTGAAGAGACATGTGCAGGAGCTTGGCGAATGAAGGCAATGTTACTTGATTTAAGACGGGACGATATTAGCAATACTCATTTTTATACAAAACTTAACTAATAAACTTCTTTTGTTCGTTTTTTTCACCTGTCAAATGGTATCATAAGCAGCATACGCAGGTTCAACTTAGAGATAACTTCATGCAAGGCGCAGTTGTTATCGACGCCCTTGTGTTTTGGGTCAAACCCGCTTGCTATAACTATTTATGTGATTCATATTATAGTTTTTCTGTGTAATTTGTGTTTATGAATAGCATGTTTGCAACGTACCCCACTGTACAAGGATTTATTTATATATTGCCTTTTCCAACAATAACAAAAGAGTTAAGTTATCATCCTTATACACACTTAAATAAGATCTTTCAGACTAATTTATTATATATTTTGATTTTGGTAAAATTAACCGGTGGTAACACAGGTTAAATAAATGTAACAAACATAATCTGAACTATCCTACAATAAGTCACTGTAATTTAAGGTGTCAGGTTGAAAAACATAACATTTTAATATTTTGACTCCTATGTATATATGTACACTGTATGTTAATTTTGTGGACATGAGTGTGCCTAAAGCTGCCAAAGCCAATGAGCGAGAAAGAGACGCGGCGCAATGCGCTGATATTAACATGTTTGTTGCAAGCGTCACTAGCTACGATAACCGCCTACCATCAGGTCATATGTTTATTTGCCGAAGTACAATCATAAAAATTTACATTGTCTTACTTTCTCGTTGTATGTATCCGTCTTTTACTGTGATATCGCAGCTCCCAGACGGATATACCCACCAAGTTAATCCGTTTTATCTTCTAGCTACTTTATTGAGGTAGGATTGTTAGCTAGTATTGCCAAACCCACCCCAGACATAGCAATAATAAGTAATGACTAATTCCAATGTTTCAGCTTTACTCGTCTTTGAAGTTAAAATTATCTTCGGTATTTTACATAGAACTGGCTTCACATTATATTTATAACAACCGATTACAACGAATTTAAAATGGCACCATATTGCAAGTATTCCCCATCGAATAATAATTATTAATATTGGTTCACGAACAACGGGAAAATCGCATGAATAAATACATACCAAAAATAAATACTTCCGCACTTAAATTTATACAATTCATTTTAAAAGATAGAGAGAAGTCAGAAAATTATACAGTCTAATTGATAACCTCCTTCTTTTTGTAGTCGGTTAAAATAGTATGTAAATTATTAATATAACTGTGTATGATGTTCTATTGTCAAGCAAATGCTATATGTAATGGGTAGTAAATATTTTATAGACTCGCAGTAAATTGCACGTGCACAAGTGAAATACCTATTGTTGGGAATCCCCATTGTGGCGCCGAGCATGGCGTGACGCACACCAAACTTATGGTTTCGGTTGTAAAATTTAAATAAATATAAAGTACACGGTTTGATAGCTAATTGCCATAGTTTACGAATTATTGAATGAAACTACCTATTGAATTTGTGGATTTTAACCACTGCTTACATAGTAACGATTTTTTCGTGCCTTAAAATTAATTGAATTGCCTATTTTCAGCACATTGGGTATGTTTTTTATTAAAGTAAATTAGAGGATTAACTGTGAACTCAGAAACTATTACAAGTGTATAACCTCATTTGAAATTACTTTGGGGTAGGAATGATAAAAAAATATCCCGAACTTTTAACCCGAAGTATTACGCGGAACAAACGTGCAGGGACAAAAATATTTATAACGAAGTCCGCGTCATAATTTATAATGTTTAATGTGGCTAAAACCGGGGGGTACAGCTAGTTAAGGATAATGGGCTTGTTCATGAGCACGATACCACCTGATGGCAAGCTGAGATGCAATCTAAGGTGGAAAACGCGTTATAAGATTCCTGTTCATTCTGACCTTGGATAAACCCAGGGTGTTTGTTGCTGGAAACGAGCGGGTCGAATCTCAAAGCTTAACTTCGATTTTAGGGAATATTAAAAACGTAACACGCTAGGTCGAGACTGTATATCATTTGACTTACTCTTACACTTGTGGTTGACCAATTAGTATACTGATTTCGCAGCCTATCTGAAATAATAACTTAACTACTTCGTATATTATGATTATGAGTATGTTTAATTAAAGTCACTTCACTACATGGAAATTAAAAAGGATTTTAAGACTTGACATTCTTTCTTAATACTGCCCTAAGATGAGTGAGTCTAGGTCTCAAATAAAAATATAATAGCTGAATTTTATCATCATAGAGCCTTTAATTTAAATCCCCTTTTTTCTGCCAAGGCCTATCATTTGCCTTCGCCGCCATATCAGCTTAGATATACGAGGTAACATCATCAGGTTTTTGGGCGCACTACCCACCACCAGTCGGTGATATGAATACAGTTTTTAATTGCAGTGTATTCCTTATGTTATAGTTAATAATTTTCTATCATATTCGTGGAGACTTATAAATGGGTAACTGTTATGTACAGCCAATGTAATCAGTTATTGTAAACCGTTGGTCTTCCTAATAATGTTAAATAAATAAATAAAATATATTATATTTAAAAAAAATATAAAGTTTATTATATTTATTATTTTGGTGTGCCTTTTTTACTTGCATGTACAAAATAATTATAAAAATTGTTCGTATTGTAAAGAAAGATTGATAATGAGTTGTTTTTCCATACTACCTATAAAATGCAAACATTCAACCCAGCGTTGTAGCAAATATTATGTTAACCGAAGGAAATGTGTTTTTACCCGTTATAATCCTAATGGCGTGTAATAGTTAGAAAAAGTCCCTTACTCCATAATCACTGCGCTAGTTGACCCACCTTGCAATATTGTACCTATTTCGCTTTATTAAATATTTGCTGTAAGTAATTTCCTTCCGTGGAAATTACTAAGTTTGAATGAATTTCATTAATATTGTACCGATACCCTAAAATAATTATTCAATTTACTTGTTACGATTTTTCTCCCTAGCGGAGATATTTTCTATAATTAGACGCCATAGATCTATAATTGGAATGTTGGCAGCGTCATTAACCTGGACTCTCGAGTTTGTCTTGTTTACGTGTTATGTAAACAACACATGTATCGTCGGCGAAATTTGGCATGTGTATAAATTACCTTAGAGGTCATTTTTATGGCGAAGTATGTGCTATATGAACACCAACAATCTGTATTAAATATATTTCATGCAAATAGATTTTATATGTTTTATTTATTGGTGGTTGGCAAATGCTTGCTTTTCATGCCGGTGGTCGTGGGTTCGATTCCCACCCAGGACAGATATTTGTGTGCATGAACTTGTCTGTTTGCCCTAAGCCTGTGTGTAATTATCTAATCTAAGTATGTAATTACAAAAAAGTTGTATATCAGTTATCTGGTTTCCATAGTAGTTTGGGATCAGATAGCCTTGTGTGGCCTAGGATATTATAATTATATTGTACCACAGAGGTAATGCCTTAATGTCAGTAATTTTTATGTTTATTACTGTCGACACGAAAGATCAGTGTTTCCTCTATTGTGAGCATTCAATACGTATTAGATTTACTTAGAATCACGTCAACTTGTTATGTATAAATAAACGTAAACAATTAAGGGCACGGATGTGAATGACAATTACTAAACATAAGTGTGGGACTATAGAGTTGCACATGTCACCAACAATGTACACATATAGTCAACAACAATTGCCTCTACGGCATAAACAATGTTTTATTTACCGTCGATGTGAACAGTGTGGCACTAATAAATTAATCAAAATCATGCCCGTATCTACACAAGGAACAATTGCGGTGGGAAGTGATTTCTCCAGGCAAGCTGGCCGTAGTCTGCGACTACGCATGTTTAGTCGCTGACACAATGTTTTATGGCCCACAAATGCCCAATTGACTCAATTTGCTTCACCTATTGTTGTTCGGGCTCCAATCGTGGCACTTTACGACTTTTAAATTTTATTGTAACCGCATCTGTTTTGACACGTCCATCTGAAACTTTCAATTGCCGCTGATCTTTGTATGACAGGTCTAAGTGAAATTTAATTTTATGGTTTTACTCTTAAGGGGCCTAAGTGTTTCTTTTTTCAGCAAGTTTTTAGCCATTTGGTTTGCTCTTAAAGAATATGTGACAAATTTGAATCCATATTAAGGAACTTCATTGCTCCTAAAATACGATTTAACTACTATTCCTTGGTTGCAAAAAGCGCAATCACATAAAAATGTTTAACGCAAAATAATGACTTGATTTAAATTTTATATGTTCTGAATTTTACGACACAGAAAAACGTTGTTGCCTTTAACTTCATATAGTTAGTAGTCTTGCTGTGTCACTCTGTTTTTTGAACAGTTTTATACTCACTCTTTCAGCCCCACTTGATAGGTTATACGGGTGAAATGGGAGAAAAACTGTAAAATTTGCTATTGTCGCGCTCAATCTGTACTTAAATTTTGCCTGTTCAGGCTTTTCATATGTTCAGTAAAAGCAAATAATATAATTTGCTGTTACGTAACGTTCCACACACGCGCATTATAAACAATCCAGCCAAGCGTGAGCTAGTCACCCTCACCGAGGGTTCAGTGCCTTTCTTAGACGTATAAAAAGTCATTTAGTTAGGCATATACCACAAAAAACTGAACTGCATGACTCAGTTCTTTTACAAAGGGTTTTGATGCTTATAAGAAACATCGTTCTTGTTCCGCTGGAGCCCACCCCGATAGAAATGGGAAATAGGAAGGGAATTAGTCATTATGCAATACATTAATAAAAATACCATCATGTTATAAAATATTAGAGATATTAGCGATGTGACAATTCTCGTTATCGTCAATCGTTATGTCGTTTTTAATTTTTCATATTTCACATTTTCACTCGTCAGGTACATGTGTTTTTAGGGTTCCGTAATTCATAAAAGGTAAAGTTTTCACTCGTCACGTAGGTACATGTGTTTTTAGGGTTCCGTAATTCATAAAAGATAAAGAAACTTATAGGATCACTTCGTTGTCTGTCTGACTCTATGTCCTGAAGACCCTTTTTCTCAGGAACGCGTGAAGGTATCAGGTTAAAATAATGACATAGTGTGGTTGGGCATACATCAAGCCAATCTAAATATACAGCCGTTAATGGCATGTGTTCACACTGACAAGGGAGTCCAACGTATACCTACGTTACTTTCCGTTAGCGAGAAATTTGATAAAAAGCAGTGTAACTCTAAAATCCATAACCCGTAAAGTTGTAGGTCAGATGGAAGTATTGGCAGACTCATGCGCGAGTCCAGCTCGCATTTGATTAGTGTTTTATTTTCGATCCGAATAATATATATACAGTTAATCCAACATGTATCTAATATTAATAAAATTACATTGACGTAGTGGATACGCATAGTCCGTTCATGAAGACTTCTAACTCTTGACGTATACTGTAGAAGAGTATCATTTATCATCACAGAAATAGGGTAACAGGCTTTTCATGTCATTCGATATTTAGGCACCTACCTACCTACGCACATTAGGGCTTCACGTTCTATCTATTGCGTCTTTGTTTAACTTGTTGCCTGCAGAAACGATATTATGTGGATATGTACATCGACTCTAAACCCTGTGTGTACTAAAGTGAAACTACAAGCCATAATTACCATGTAGTATCCTACCTCCCTTAACAAGTTTGATGAGTAAAAGAATAATTTGACTGTATCTATAAATGAACGCGAAGTACTAAAATACAGTTATATCATTATTGTCACAGTACATATAAATCGGAATAGCCAATTAGACTTGGTCAGTGTGAACTAAGCAATCCGTCTGAATCTCACATACGTCGGTGAGGCTAAGTGGGCCGACACAGCCGTCTGCTGAGCAAACACTCACTCCGACCCAAATTGCCTCTCACTTGTCACACTCCGCCGCTATATTCACACTTCTCGCGTGACTAGCAAAAAATAAATCTGTACTACTTGCCTTTATTGGCACAATCAGACACTAAGTAGCCCGTTTAATGTATCCCTATCGAAACTATATTCACGGACCATAATTTACCCCAGCTACATTTTATGTATTAGGCAGAACCAGAAAGTTAATTGTTCGCCGCCTCTGTTACTAAGATTTGTATTATTTAACTAGGCATATTGTTTACTCCGAATTCGATAGAAACTAGGTTACCTGCATGTAATCTTCTGACCTAGATTAAACTGCCATGTTCGAAATATTTATACTTCTAAAACATAACGTTTTGCGCATTTCAGTACTATCTCTGTTTAGATGCAATTCAGCAGCTAACTGCAACTTCAATCCTCAGACTATTACACAACGAATTATATAAATAGTTTGCGATACTTCAGAAGTACAAATTTACGCATTAAGCTGAATATTACAGTCGACGCCAATTCAGTGGATACGTGCTCTACGAATATCATCTTACTTTTCTTCGTAATAAAGTCGCCGTCAGTGCTAAAGCTTAACCACTGATATGTCGCTGAGGTATTACAAGTTGACAAATCTCGTGAAAATCGAATAATCTCTTCAGCTTATCACAGAGTATTTTTTTGCGTTATTTCGCTAACTGATGTATCTACAAGTAATTCCGTCTCTCCAGTTATGTTACACATTTTATAGATCCATGTCGACAGATTAATCTTAACTATCATACGAGTACATTAATATCTCTGGGCCTAAAACTATTGGATTCTCAAATGTATTATTTGTTTGTGTACGTTAATTCAATATTTATCGCCTTCCCTAGGCCTATTGATGTCTGCCAAGCTTTATTTCGAGAGTGAGTAACGTGGGTTTGTTGAAGTGAATCAAATAAATAGGTCAAACTGAACGTATACGGTTTGCTTACCTTGGACTCCCTTTTGATAGTTCTGCAGATATTGAGAATGACGAAGATTATATTAGCCCCTAAAACTCTACGTGTTATGGACAAATAGGCGGATATGACGAAACTAAGGACTCCTGGAGGGATTGGGTATCCTAAAAATACGATGTAAAATGTGCATTGTTATCAGACTACCTGTCAAGAGAAATTAAAGGAATCTTGGACTCGATGGGGTTGGTATACCTTTCTTATAGAGTTAACTTCAACTTTGGACTAAACGTATGCAACGCTATTTTCGCAAAGCTATAAAATTGGGTCTTTTCACCTTCCCTGTCCAAGTTGCCCTAACTTCTTAGTCATTACTTTTAAATAGTTCAAGTACTTTCATCGAGAATTATTGCAATGTTTACGAATACTTTTTTCTTGGCCGATCAACGACTACGAGCATCTTTGCTCTTAAGTGCATTATACAAATGTACATGCAAAAAATAGTGGATGCGAAAGCAATGTCACACCTACGCTGAGCCTCAGAAAATCCGCTCATCGATATATTTATAGAGAAACAGGATTTTATGAGTGCGTTGACATCGGAGCGCAGGTGTCAGTTCAATAAATATTTTATTCATCGTAATTGTCACTTGTCATTGTTTTGAGCACCAAAGTTTCATTGGCTAAATAGGAATTTATAACAACATTGGAATACGCACAAAAATATTACTTATCGGCTTAGCTTCATTAATAATTGTATTTATATATTGAAGCTGTGTGGTGACGGCGACAAATATCAGAATCAGAATATCATCACCCCATCTCATCCCGTGGGGGGCGTAGAAGTCGACCCGAGGGAATATCTACCAGAGGATGGGCAGCAGCTTCCTTCTGATTACTATGACCATCTTACTGCGATCGCCAACCCGCCTGCCAAGCGTGGCGATTATGGCATATCCCCGCAAGACGATTCTTGAGGGAGGCTTGTCCAGCTGTGGACGTATTTAGCTGTAATGATGATATATTGAAGGTTGATGTGTCTTTATATTACCAATTTGTAAAAAAAAATACGATTTTGTGTTAGTTTTATGGCCATTTTGTATATATTTGTATACCAGTCCTCGGTGCATTTTGTGAAATTGTAAAGGTCATCTGTCTCAAGGTTGTATCATACATCGGGAAATCTTATTTCAGTTCTCAAAGTACGTCCGCATAATCCGTCCCGGTACGTCGCGGTTCAATTCTCGCACCGAACAATCTTTGTCTAAATAAAGGAATATCTGTTTCGTGGCCTATTTGGTTGGGGTATCAACCATTGGGACTCACAGAGTACGTTAAGTCGTCGCTCCAAGTTGTCATGAGAACAACTATGCCAATCTTAATCATTGGTGTAATAAAACCTTTGAAACTTGCTGTAATCATCTAAGACACAGGTTTCATAGGTGTCCACGTCGAATATCTTATTTTTAATTAACGCTGGTAGCTGTAGTAGCATTACGATAGACTGGGGGCTATTAGCTCTATACTGATAGCTATTATATTAAAATAGGAGCATGGAAGAAGAAGGTAACAAATCTAATACAATTGATATGATTCGTATCTCTACTTTCGGAGTCATCATTATTTATTATTAGATCAAATGCTGTTGGTTTGTACATATATGAAACATTAGGTTAATAAAGTTGTTTTATTTTCTTAAGGTGGGAAAGCCCGTGGAAAGTACGAGGTTGTTATTTTTTTGTTGTTTATCTATCTTACTGCATCGTTTCTTAACGCCGCGGCCGTGTAATGCGATAGCGGCCTATAACAGCATTAAGTCAAACTTATGTTATTGCGTGGGACAAATTGAAACTGGTATTTTAGTTTCAGTTTCACATAGGTCACATTTTTATTGTGCATTTAATTTATTTTAATTTGTTTTTTCGTGGATGGGGAACGCTACGTAGTAGCTCAAATGTGAGAGATATATAATATTATTATTCTATGATTAACAAAAGTTAATTAATGAAGACGGTGAAGGTACGTTTACTATGAAAGGGGTTGCCTTAGGATTAAAAATTTTTGTTTGTGGATTAAATGTTTCCTTCCTTTCTAAATAGGATGCTTAAATAGAAAAGTGTAAATTTAATGGATTGTTAAAGTTAGATACATACAGTCTATTATGAAAACAATAAAAAATAATCCTTATTTATTTTTATTTGGTTGACATAAATCATTATTGCTTATACAACATTCATAATTTCCACGTTCCTACGACATTGTATAATTTGCAACTTTTATTGATAAATAAATATTATCATACACGTTAGCTATTAGGTGCGGATAACAGCGGTTTTATCGGTGTTTCGTCCGCGGCTGTCACTGGGCGGGCGTGCGTCCTTGACTCGGGCGGGTCGTTGACGCCGGCGCCGCGGGGGACGCTCGGCCCAGTCGGCACTTGGCCCTACATTATGCACACGCGACTGCCTCGGCTCCCTTCTGATCGTTCAAGACGTGCTTTGGCGCCGCAGACACGCGCGGCACACGCTCGTCGCGTTGCCCCGGCTACTTATTAGAGGTCATTTCATTGCTGCCAAATTTTATACATACATACATACGTCGACTCACGCTTGTTTCCCAGAGGGGTAGACAGAGACAACGGAATTCCTTTTTTCACTTTTGCACACCTCTTATTGACTTATTTATTTATGTATAATTTTTTCCAAATTTTGTTTATTTTGGTATATGTTATATACCTCCATGGTCTTTAATACCTCTTTGGTCTGGGTTAAAGATTGTCGAGTGACACTTGTGACATTGATTGATTCATTCCAATTCTAATAAAATATTTAATACCATGAACAGTATTTTTATGAAGATTTAACAGAATATTAGACGGACACATACAAATTTTGCTTTTCTCAACATTTATTTGAATAGATCAACAACGATTATGACATACGATTTAATTTGTTGATCACTTTTAATAGTTTGATTGATCTCTTCAATTAAATGTTGAGAAAAGCAAAATATTTGTTTCGTGATTTGATAGGAGACAATTGCTGATGGATTTGATTATTTTTTGTTGTACAGTAGATACCTCCGCCAAAATAAGGCCTAAAAACGAAAGTATTTTTTACTATGATATCTCAACACGCCAACACAAATATCTGCCAACTCTATCAAAACTAATATGATAAAGAAAATACACAAAAAACAAGCAAACAGACAGCTTGTTTGTTTGATTAACTACATACTTATCGTATGGGCAGTAGTTACCCTCAGCGTGTCAGAGTTGTTCAAGCCGCCCAGTAGGCCTCTGAGCTCTGACATGGCTTAACGACTTGTCGAATGACTACAACCGGGACCGACAGCCTAACGTGCCCTCCGAAGCACGGAGACGCTCAGAAATTTAACCACTTTGGCGGTCACCCATGTATGGACTGACCGTGAGCTTAGTTGCTTAAACTCGCCGATCACTTACGGACCGGTGAGAGCATCTAGCTATGATTAACTCAAAAACTACTTACACAATTTTAAGCAATATTTAACCTATTGAAGTAACATGGGCATTGACATTATTGTCGTCATTATTTTATTTTAAACTACCTGTCCCTTGACAACCCCATTCTTTTTGCTTTCAATAATGCCTGTAGTCTAAGATTTTAATAATTTTTTGAATGCATTGTAATGTACAACATTTTTTATTCCGAAGAGAAAACAAATAGTTCCGAAGAAACAACGAACATCTAAAAACAACGTCCCCCAGTCTTCAGTCTCATTCGCACACCCACTTTTCGGAGATTTTTATATATTATTTACTTTATTTTTTCATTAAACCTCCTCGTGATTTTAACGAAATTATAAAAGAAATATTTATATTTTTGCGATGTGATACAGTCGTTTGGAAGTTATGGGCGTACAAACAGGCTGTCTAATTACGCCTAATAGTGTGACAGCTTCCACATTCCTAACTTAAATCGTTTAAAAAATACTGGACATACTGACAGGTCAAGTCAAGTTGCGAAGGAGCGAAGATACAACTTGATGGCACTAAGATAAAATTGGTCGTGGTTTAATAGTTGGAACGAAATATGCACATTCCGACCTCGAAGCTTGCGTGGGCGCAGGTACTATTCCACCTTCCTAAAGTAGTAAATGAGACGATGAAAAGAAATAATTAAAGTGTACTATTGGAATTCGAAAGTTAAATGCTTATTTTATTATTTCATATCTAGTCAAACGAAACTTAGAGCAAGTTAAACTACGAAATAAGTTGTCAATCAGAAAAGGACTTACATACAAGTAAGCAAAAACAAGTCGCTAATGTTCATGTTCATTGACGTTTACGTCCATAGACGAGGATTTCCCGGGGCGAACTTTATCCCAGAGGAAATTAGCTTCTTATGTTTCACGCGTTTCCTCCGCCTGCGGACAATTGAATCTTCTCAACGCAAATTGATATTTTTTGCGACACTCGGATTGCCCTATGCAATTTCACAACGTCTGGCCTCATCTGCCTTAAATACCTCTGTGCTCCTTAAATCAAAAGTTGCCAGTCATCGCTAGTTTTGAATTTCCTTTACACAACCATCTACCTGAGCTCATATAACCTACATGTATCGGTTTAACGGACTTTGATCGTTTAGACAACTATTTCATTTGTGTACGATGGTTTAGCACTAAAATTGGGCTTTAGAGCTCCTGTTCAAGTGACGCCAAAAACATCCGGGTATTCGTTTTTTAAGTTGAGGCAAGGTCTGTATTTCCGAAAAACTTGAAGTATGTATAATATTTTTGAAGTTATACTTCTTTTGGCGCGATGGAGAAAAATGATGAGAGTGAATTTTTACGATGCGCGCGCACACCGACACCAAAAAATTTAACAGCATGAAGTTAGTTCTAGGTGGTATGAGAGTGAATTAATACGATGCGCGCGCATCGTAAAAATAACAGCATGACGTTAGTTCTAGGTGGTATGAAAATTGATAACTATGTTCAAGTTGTATATTAAGAAGTATAACTTCTAACGCGTGTACATAAGTACACACAAGTTTTTTTATTAAGATACTACTTATACAAAAGTAGTAATGATTTTAAATTTTCCTCTTAATGCATTTTCGTTAAAAAAAAAGCTACTATATATTTATTCTATGTCAAAAGGCATACAATACATAACATGGTTTTTGAAACAAAAATTATTGGGTTTAAATCTAAGATGGATATAATAATTATGGAACCAGTCCGGTTATGTGAGTATAATATGAGTTTAGTGATATCAAAGCTTAATAAACGTTTGCTTGTAGAGATGTTGATGAACGCTTATTTATTCTGTCCTGAATAAGTGTGCCAAGATCCACCTGTATTTTATCTATATATACTGTGCCAAATATGTCTTGAATATCAATTTTCTCTTGACATTAGAATTGACGTTAAATAAGTAAGAATTAGAAATTATTCTTACCATTTTAATAAAATATGCGGTTCCAGTTATTGCCGTGAGATGGGTAAAGAACGAATTTCGTAGGACCACACTTAGCAGGATACTCCATCACATTTTATACATATACCTACTAGCAATGAATATGTGTTCGGTTGAAAGACGCGTTCATAAAACGCCCAATATATATGCTGCTATGGTGACAGTACGAATAAAACAGTTCCCTCACTCAACCTGTACATATAATTTTATTATTTTAGCATTGATTATAAATTGTTATGTTCTCAATTCCATATCTTATAAATCCAATGTGATTGACGACCCAACTAACTACATACGACGCACTCGACGCCAATATATTTGATCAATGCTTGTAACGTTGGTATGTACTTGGTTTTATGGTTCATAAATATTTTTTTGTTCCGTGACCCGTCTCAAATACCAGAATAACCATACGATAATCGATTCAGTGCGCATGTTACGTGTTTCAGGGACCCCATAAAGCTGTGTTTCCGCACTGCGCCTATTATAACTGTTTTACGATTGCCGACTAGGTATCCTCGGCGCATGCACGTATATTTTCCACGGAGGGTTTTGAGTACACCAATGTCTCGATGCCAAACGTATAACGATATAATCGTTCTCGTTTTATAGGGGTTTTATTCGGAGTAATTGCCCCGCCGCGCCGCGCTGGCGTTCAAACCCACCGTAATGCTTCGCCTAAAGCTGCCACATCAACATGTTGCAATTCATTCTTCTGCGACCAAAACGCTTCAATACTAAATAGATGGAGGAATAAAACCCATTTGCAACGGGCGGCGTTGATAGCGTATCGCTTTCGCTGCCTAGCAACAATATTTCTGCTTAAATATTGAGATAGGAGTTTCGAATTTCTAACCCTTTGTCGGCGATTTGTGGGCGTGTAAACGTCTACTTCTATTTATCGGGAAAGATCGGGCTATAATGGCTGTAACAGGCCGACTGCGGTACTTGTCTGACTGTTCGCGTAGGTACTATATCAAAGTGATAGCTGAAACGTTAGGTCGTTCCGCGGTCAAGCCGCCCGACTCGCCTAAACGACTGTCTACTAATTTCACCTCTAAAATACAACCAGATGTGATTCTAAGAATTGAAGCGATCGATTTATCCTTGTTGTTTGAAAATAATATTTAATGCCGATATTATTACACTTGAATACGTAGCTTCATTAATTTCAATATACATATATTTTATTTATGAATTAAAAATAAATAGTGGTTCACATTTTTTTTATGAATACTCGCCATAATTTACTCTACAAGGTAAAATGATATCCCCCTAAAATTAGTTTTTATTATTGGTACCCTAATATTGGTACCGAAAAGTACAAAATAATGTTTTAAAATTATTTGGCTCAATCAGTACCAGTGAATACCAACCATATAACAATCTAAGAAAAGTTTTTCTATGTCTTATGTGATTTTAGATAATTATAAATTAAGCAAAAAAAAAACATTATAATAATCTATTATTGTTCACAAGATCATTTATAATTATAAATTATCTAAAAAAATATAACGCTATTCGCAGGTACTTGATTAGGTAGTAAATTAGTTTCTTCATTAGTTTCGTTTCGCACACTGTATCCCCCTTGTATTATTTCACCTTTATTGAAATTGTGGATCTCTCAATCTCATCAAACTGCTTCAGCTTTAAAAAAAAAATATTTTAAATATATGTTCAAAACTGACTTAGTCGTCTTTCATTAAATTATTATAATTTAATACATAATATGTTTTGTACGGGCCAAGGAAGTAGGGTTGCTATTTCTGGAATGCGTATTCGGGAAGGGCTGTTACATGCATGAAACAAACTGTTGGGATTACGCACGTCGCATTAGCATATAATAGTGATATTTGCATTCGGCCACTGAGGCTTATTTTACGCCCGTTTATTTTTCAGAAATCCAACCCGTTTACTGCACCACTGTAATTTATGCAAAATACCGCACATGATTGGACGACGGCGGCCCCCTTTTTGCCATTTTAAGCCTCCTCGTTTATAGTTACACTGTAATGTGTTCCGACTTACAAATTTTGTGGTTACTTGGGCAATTTTTTAGTTCGATGGCATGGTATTATTTTTGTTTTTATTTGCTGCTTGTCGTAGCTGTCACGTCTGGATCGGGGCCTGTTTGCTGTCGTTGTTTTTTGATGACCTTAAACTTTGGTGAACCTAACAGAAAAAGATTTTATCAAATTGAGGTATAAAACACACCAAACGCAGTGAGGCGCTGTCGTATTTAGGCTATAAATCGTTTATCAATTACTTAGTTTAAATAACTCTATAATATAGTTATAACCAAATAATTCGCTTATTATTCAGCTAAGCTTATACATGAATTATTTATTGTTATATCATACCCGGTATAGAATATCCTCACCCCATCTCATCCAGTGGGGGGCGTAGAAATCGTCCGAGGGAATACCTACCAGAGAACGGGCAGCAGCGTTTTTCTGTGAACTATGACCATCAAACTGCGATCGCCAACCCGTCTGCCAAGCGTGGTGATTATGGCATATCCCCGCCATTCTTTGGGGAGGCTTTTGTTCAGCTGTGGACGTACTTTGGCTGACATGATATCATAGCTTGTCAACAAACCTTTTAAGGTATTATTATATGTATTGTTTAACAACGAAGTTAGCTACCGAGGATCATGTGATGAATGCTCAAAGCATATTATTTTTATAAATCAACTAGCTGTGCCCCGCGGTGCTCCCCCGCGTTTATAAATTTTCTTGCTATAAACCTCACGGAGCCCAAGACCTTTCCAACGAATGCAAAACCGTGGAAATCAGTTCGTGCGTTCTGGAGTTATAGCGTCAGGATGGAAAACCCGACTTATTTTTATATAGTAGATTAATTTAATTAAACAATATAAATGCATGTCTGTAGAGTTGAACGACTTTTGAAGATTCATAATAAAAAGGCACAAGAACAGTATACCTGCGTCCACCTATCCTTTTTGGACCCTTGTTCAAGATTACGTAAGAATGAATTACTTAAAGGAGTAAAGCCGCAGAGGTTGACAATTACATTGCGAACCCGATGCCATCTGAAATATCGGGGATCCTTCTAGGACTGCGCGCTCGACACGCGGGCCGGGAAAGAATTTCAATAAGTTGTTTTCATTTGCAAATTGCGCGCCGCAGCGACACCTAATGGAATCGGAATCCAAGGGGCCGCGTGCCGTCCGTCGCACCAGTTCCGTTTATTGGATTATAAAGAGCTCTTTCGATGCGTTCACGCCTGCTCCGATTTTTCGACCGGCTAATGTGATTTGGTTAAAATAAAAAAAATATCAAGGTAACACTTCAAATTGCTTTAAATTCGAACTCCTTTGATACTTTTTAGGGTCCCGTAGCCAAATGACAAAAAACGGAACCCTTACAGATTCGTCATGTCTGTCTATCAGTCCGTCCTTATGTCATAGCCACTTTTTTCCGAAACTATAAGAGCTGTACTGTTGAAACTTGATAAGTAGATTTTCACACAAAATAGAGAGAAAAAAAAACAATAATTTTGGGGGTTCCCCATACATAGAACTGAAAACCAAAAATTTTTTTTTCATCGTACCCATACATGTGGTAGTATCTATAATATATGAATAGGTCTTCAAAAATGATATTGAGGTTTCTAATATCATTTTGTTCTAAATTGAATAGTTTGCGCGAGAGACGCTTCCAAAGTGGTAGAATGAGTGCAACTTGCTACTTCTAAAATAAGAAAACGATAAAACTAAAAAAAATATATGATGTACATTACCTACCATGCAAGCTTCCACCGACAATTGGTTTGAACGAGATCTAGGTAGTTTTAGTTTTTTTTAAAACGTCATAAATCGTAAACAGCAATTTACCTTTCATTTAATCAACTGAAATACTTGCTGCCACGGAACCCTACATGGTCGAGTCCGACTCGCACTTGGCCGGTTTTTTAATGCTGGCTCCATTTATTCTAAACCGAATCGATATCCTGGCCGACTTTTGGTCGATGAAGAATGATCTTTCAGAGGTGCGCTGAAAAATGCGAGAGTCGCGTTATTAGCATCCCGAGGACAAATTGGTATGCCGCCCGCGGGCATGGTTCCTTCGACCGCCATTATTCATTTATTCATAGAGCTTATGAACCAACCGCTGAGTTGATGTACTAGACCTGTTAATTATGTAGGAAACGAAAGGCGATTTCGTTTATTCCGCCTTACTAAACATTAAGAAATGAAATAACTAGCCGAGCGGCTTAACTGGCTGGTCCATTTCAAAATAATGTTCGAAATTGATGAATATTTTAATAGAATAACTAAGTTATTTGTTCGAAGTTCGGGTGTGTGATTAAAACTATATTTTCTATTTCATTAGCACTATAATTACACTTTATTTATGGTTATGGTGATAGTAGCTATATTGGGGTATTATATTTAATAATAAGATACTATCCATTAAATATAAATCCATAATTAAATTATATGGATGTAATTTAAGAATTTGATGCTATCTACTTTAATTACTTCTATATATCTACTTTAATTATGGTCTTATATTAAAATACCTAACCTTCTCCTTCGCTAAGCTATGTTTATTATTCAAACTGACTGACTGATGTATATTATCGCCACAAAATAATGATGAGTACAGCCCCATACATTTGTTTAGCATTATGCAAATAGTTAACGGTATTTCTCGTGCCAAGGAACGCGGAAGTACGTTTTCCAATAAAGAGAGCAATAAACGTGTGCCCGTACCCACCGCTGCACTCGACTCCATGGCAGTGGCCACATTCCTACTGACCATTGTAAAGGTTTCACCTAAACTCTCGCTAAGACTAACATTGCGCGTTAGGATCAGAAGTATTATGCGTTTTGATCCATCTTATTAATAAGAGTAAAAGAAAAAAAAAATTGAGAGGTGTCAAGGGACACCCGGATGGAACGAAGTTATTTCTTATTATTTATTATGTACAAAAAACCTGTATACACTCAACAAAAATAATCGTCGCGACACCACACTGTTCAATGCGAAATAGAACGACGAAACGAAAATATCTGGCTTGCTTTCTATAAGAGAGAGAGAGAGACAGACAGAGAAACATGCGCACGCCGCACAGCTGCAAAAAGTGTCGTGACAACTTTTCGTAAGTATTTTTTCCATCTAGCCCCCTTTCACAACGCGCGATTAGGAACTTCGTTCCAAAATTTCAAGGTAATCGCTTCGTAACTCAGAAGTAGTAACGAAGCGATAATATCACGCGAGTTTGATCGAGAACGCCCAACTCCCCGATGATGTCTGTCGACCTGAGTCACGTGCTGCAATATCACATCGGAATGTCAATAACATAATAATTACTCGCAGCTTATTTAAAAAAAAACTAGACGTTATGTCCTACTTCTCACATCAGCAGCCTGATGTGATCCATTGCTGGGCATAGGCCTCTCTCAAAGGTTTCCACCTTTTTGCTATTTGGAGGCTTTGCTTACGAGTATTTGTCACTGCGTTTGGCATGCGAGTTGGTGAAGGTAGTTAGATGGAAGTTATTACACTGGTGCCACTGCTGCCCGACCACCTGATGTATTCCTTAGCCTTAAGAAAACAATAATTTAATCATTGCTTCAGTTGTCAAGATTTTCTTGTGAAAAGTACAATAAAAATGTATGAAGAACAAAATGTTGGTGCAAATTGCGAACTGCTTAGTTAGTTTGCAGCGCGAATCTTACCAATATTATAAAGAGAGAAAGTTTATTTTGTTTGTTGAGGTAATCTCGATAACTACTCGATTGTTCTCAATAGTTCTTTCACTGTTTGAGACTTGTTTCTTTTCTTCCCCTTTGAACGAACGATGTAATAAGTTTTAATTCTTCGTGTTGATCTCATATCTACCGCGATCTTTGCGAAGTCTTCATACACAACATAAAACATTAATAGTGTGATACTGTATGCACTTCAATGTATTGCATTGCATGACACATAATCAAGTGACACTATGAAGAGGTGAACATGTTGCGTATTTCTTATTAATCAGCTGTTTTAGTATCACACACTATTTATTTTACGTATAATTTATAATGTTTTTAGTTCTACGGCGTCGAAGTACTGATGGATCTTTCTCATGATTTTTATTATTAAAGCATTCACTGACCTCACACCTTATCTTATAAAATACGTACGCATTTTTATATGGGATATCCATTTTGGAGCCTTAAATGTTTTTCTGGAAAGGTTTGGCATGCCATGCTATTTCTTAATGCAACTGTTAGAAGGCGTAACGATCACATATGTTCAAACTCTAGTCAGTAAAAGAAAGCAATTTATTTTTAAATTAAACGTGGCTGTATCATTGGTCGGTCGTTAACATGTCGCCAATAAAGTTACTAAGTGACCTACCTACCTTACCCCGGGCACTACATTGTTTTCGTTTTATAAAATTACCCCGTCACAGGAATCCGCCTAAGCGGTACACATGGGAGGCTATGTAGGACATGTATCGAGTGTTAAAATGTAGCTTGTGGTGGTCCGATAACCAAGTTAGGTTGTTAAATATGTATGTCCTTTTTGGATGGTATTTGTCCTGTTTCATTTCTTCTTAGTGTAGTCTTTTTCAAGTTTTCAATCTAGACTTTTACCGGGTTTTTTGTATTATTTTACTACTAATGAGTCGCCGTAGCATGATGGGGTTCCTGGCGTAGAAATAATGTACTTCCCGCACGTTCCGCCTGCCGCAGAAGTTACGTAGCCGAGCGTAGCTTAATTTCCGGGAAGAAGGTACTGTAGTTAGTTACAAGTTTATGATACAGTATGTTCCCGGCACGCGTAGTAGTTACGTAGTAAAATGTAGCAAATAATCGCTACATTTTACTACGTAAAAGTAAACCGCGTCCCGGAGAATTAAAGCGTACTTTCGTAGTAAAGCGTAGAGTAGTTCTGTGGTCACGCCGTAGCAATACCGTGAAAGAAATGATGAATTAGAGCTCGTCAAAATTAAATGAATAAAAAAAAGGACTCCCTCTTTTAAGATTTTATTTAAATTTAATCATTCACTACGACAAAACTTTCATTTTTACTTCCATTTATTTAAAAAACACCTCGCTATTTATGACTTCTCCCTAAGAAAGTGAAGATTTTTTTTTGTTTAAATCGTATTTTACATCATGTGCATAATCTCTTTGACAATAACTCAATATAAGTTAGCTATATAACTAAATCATTACTATTATAAATTATTTATTTTTCTCAATTTTCAATAAGTACCTAGATATAATAATAAAATAAGTAACTTAACTATAAATATGTTCTGACTATTTACAAGCGATTTTTTAAAGACTATGTGAATAAAAACCTTTTTATTTTATTTATGTTTTGTTTAAGAATATTCTCTGTGAGCATGTTTTGTTTTTTTATGTCAGAGGTCGTCAAACGAGCAAGTGGGTCACCTGATGGTAAGTGATCACCGCAGCCCATGGACACTTGCAACACCAGAGGAGTCGCGGGTGCGTTGCCGGCCTTTAAGAGTCAGCAAACAAGTGTTGCTGACCCTTCCCTCCACCCCGATGAGCTCTGGCGACCTCACACTCAGAAACACAACATTAAATTATTAATCTTATTATTAAGCAATGTCTTCTGTAAGGTGGAGGTACTGCCCCAGTCGGGCTGCTCTTCGAGCGAATGAACGCTGTGCCCTACCTCTCTTAAATGTTACTAGTGTTACAAATATATTTACAATATTTATGTAACATTAGCGTTGTTAGTATCAGGGCATTGTATAGGTTTAATACTGATCAAGATCCATATATATGCGGACGGAGTTACGGACCCGATAATAATTAATAATAATTTGTTAACTAAAATAACTTTTCGTCTTCGGATACGATGCGAATATCCCCATGCCCTATGTGTCTTCTGCCCCAGTTAATAGATTTATAATTTAAGCGTTAAAGCATCACTTATTGTAATGTGTGTGTAATAAATAAAGCTACCTGTGCGCCATATAAGTATTCAATACAAGACTCGACATAAATTAACCAACAGGTGTGTTCTTTCCTCACATGAACATAAATAAAAAAACAGATCAAGCGCGAAATGGCGACTTTTGCAATAAAGGTTCTACCGCTACACATCTGTTGAACAAGCTCCTTTTCAAAACATTTTTCACAGGAATGGTGATGAAATATATTATTGTAAAGTTATTAAACCAGCTAATCGAACTTTATTTATTAGTATCCATAGCTAAATAACTAACGACATTAAATGGCCCTTTCGGTCGTTTAACTGCGACTACTTTTCACGATTTATGTTATTGAACCCTAAAAACAGATGAGAAGTGCTAAATGTCGCACGCCTGGTACCTTTATTTATATTTAGTGCCTTTATTTATACCGGGTTCGGTGTATGCTAATGCCCTGAAACGGGATGTAGACGGACAGAAATAACTCCTTACTTGTCACGACAAAGGCTACTCCAACCACTCAGCTAAACAGTATTATATATCTACCGTGTTGTAATACAACATTTAACATAATAGTAGTATACTGAAATTACAACGTTAAATAAGATAGAGTAGAATAGATAAGATAGAATAAAAAGATAGAATAGAAAGATAGAAATAAATAGTATTGTACAGATTAGTGGCGAGAGGTGATGTAACCAAACAACCTATGCTAAGGATGGCTTTGTTAGACTTGCATCAAACCGGCTTCTCCTTTCCAATCATTATCATTTTCATAATAGCGGAAAGACGTCCATTGCTGGATTGCCCCCAAAAATGTGCACAATTGCCAGTCTTCCGCTACCCGCATCCAACGGCTATCAGCAAACTTTACAAGATCATCGGTCCAACTCGTAACATTTAAGCCCACGCTGCGTCTTCCGGTGTGTGGTAAACATAGTTAAGTTTCGAGAACGAGTATCTCGTGATTCCATTGCTTTGATCGTAACTAATACAAAAAGTTTAAGAAGGTGAAAAGTTTAAGCTGTTCTAGCAGCAGCCTTGTATTATAAATTGCTTTATAATACAAGGCAGGTATTGGCAGGTAATGTTTCAACAGTGAGGGTTTCTATTGTTCATTTGGATGATATAATTAAATTATGACACTCAAGAGACTGTTTATAAGCTAGGTTACAATATTTATGGTTATTGCAAGAAACTGCACTGCAATAACTTTTGCGAACTATTGTCAAATTTATGTACCAGCAATTGAAGCAATAATCCATAAATATGCAAGAAACAATTGCAGCGCTGCACTCGCCGACATTTTACCTCGTCTAATACTCTTTCCTTGGCCTATTTCTGAACGAACATAAAAATGCATTTTAAAGGAGTCGAAGAAACTATAAGTAGTGCAAAACTAGTGTAGACTAGTGCTCCTTGGCCGACGTCAGAGACTTTCGCAGAGACGTTTGCGTGACATTTACAACGAGTGCTAATTGTCGCTCGACGGTTGCGGTCGTTACGGGAACAGACCTGTGTCGAGTGTACTCCGCTGTAGATTTCTCTTGTCTGCATCTGATTTGAACCAATGCAACTTTCGCTTAAGACACGATCTGGTTTTAACGACTGCCATGTTGCCGACTGCATTTCTTCCTTTAAATCCTTAGTAATTGATTTATTTTATTTGTCTATCAGTTTATGCACATTAAATTGTATAAGGATGGACTTAATACCCATGGCATGTTGTGCCAGTCAACCTTGGGGTGGTGCTGAGATAGCATGGTAAGTCCACACATCATAGAATACTAAAAAGTGAAAAAGAGGAGGCTATTCTAAAAGCTTACTAGTAATAGTAAAATAGTTATTATTTTATGTGACTTTTTTAGTTACGATAATGTTTGTAAGCGGTGAGCTGTATAAGCGGTACAGTCGAAAGTACTAAAATAAGTTTCGAAGGTGGAGGAGGTTTAACTGAGATCACCCGTACGTTGCTCTTACTTATCATAATAAAATCTTTGACAATCGCATCTTTCCTATTAGAATAGGAGCTGACACCTAATCTAACCGTCTAGGCTACTAATCTTTATCGAAATTAGCTTAAGCTAATTTGAGCAATCAATACCTACTTACGTTACTTCGAATATACACCCACTGGCCAAATGGTCAATCTAAACGTCAGACATTGCTCAACCGGCCTAGAATTCGTTGTCAACTGCTTGTCGGTCAAACTGATTCGTAGGCGAACATCTGCCAACATACCACCCATAGACATATCCAAACTTGGTACACGAAAATATAAATCATAGCCTGACTAATAATAAACGATATGACTTTAACATTGTAATTTTATGCGATCTTATACTCGATAAAATATTTATTCAATTCTTAATTCGTATTTCCATAACCATTTCATTCTGTTATTTATCTTTCCAGTTCGAAATTATAATCCAATTTACATTTCTTTAATCGAACAATATTGATAGCCCATAATTAGTTCCTGTATATGGACAAAAACTAGAATATAATTTTTAAAGGCCACCGTTACGGCTCATAGGTCTCACGCAAAGCCGACAGACTGGCTGTATGTAGTCTCTTAACTATTTTAAAACTATGCAAAAGTTTATAAATACTAGACTAGCACTGTAACTTACTCGCTACTACGAGTCGCCTGTCCATTGCTATTTCTGGGAAAACATTATTTTGTCTTTTACAGCAGTAGTACATCTGGATAAAATAGCTTCTTATAGTGTTTTTATAACCGTGAAACCACTTGATGTTTACGCACATTAAAACTTCTAGTGCGTCGAGGAAAATTTTAGGATTTTATAGAGCCATAATAAGGTCTCTTAAATTGAAACCTTCGATGGGGACATCAGAGCTAAGAGTTGATAAAAGGTTGGTGTTTGAGTTTGTTTGCATTTTCAAAGTGGCTATTTTACCGATTTAGTTATGTAAATTCGGATCGGATCTATATTGTGTATCCAATATCTTTATGAGTAAGGAGTTCATTGCATTTTAAAATAGTGTAGGGAATTTCCCTATAATCTTCCCTAGTGGACTGTAGTTTAGGTTCATAGGAGGTACAATAAAAGCAAAGCAGCACTTGCACTATCACAGTACTTATTGTATATATTTAATGCACATCTGTTATTATATATCAGAACATAACAGATACGACATAAAACATATATGATTTTGCATGGAAGTGTTACCAACAAACCACCCTACTATGTTTTTATTTTATATGTGTTTTTCTGTCTGTTCATCTGAAAACCATTTCAATCGCGATGCCTCTTGGCTAAGTTTCTTTCGGTCCAAAAGTTGCAGTTATCTTTTCCTAGTTGTATTCGGGGGTATTTGACAGTTGCGTTAGATTATTATAATTGGATTTCGCGGCGGGCATGGGCACAGCCTCTGGCTGTAGATAGTTAGCGTAAAACGCAGATGTTTAGTAGTTGCAGCCAAGTTTTCCCAGATTGTGATCATATATATTGTATTCGTGCGAACTTCTTGCCGGATCGCCGGGGGCCTGTCTCCCGCTACTTTCTCACAATCTTTACTTGTGATTCTTGTTCTGTTACAAAAATTGTTTGCATATTAGGTAGTAGCGTAAGCGTAAGCGTAAGAACGGATAATAAACTTAATCAATATTTTTTTAACGAACAACAAACCTATTATTCCCGTTAATTGGATTAGCGTCGCTGTGAAATGTCTAGGATGTTTCGTGTCTAACTTATGATGTTCACAACAATTCTAGGTATTTTATCACCTAGATTTTTGCAATTGCTTTTTAATATTTTGACGTTTGACATAATATAGACTGATCTCTAAAAATTAATACTAATGTAACAATTAGGTATTATGGAATTTAAAAACATGTTTGAGTGTTAAATAAATTTTTTGACCAATCACATACTATGAATTCTTCAACAGGCAGGAATGTGTATTAAATCAGTTCTTGAAATGAAATTGAAAACATGCCAAAACAGTGATGTTTAGATTCGTATGTTCGTCATAAAATATCAAAAACCAATTATCCTAAGCCAACGTCGCTCATCAAACTGTAGGTAGCCTATTATACTTGTTTAGATACGTACAAGTATTTAACTCATATTTATCACGGTTCTATGAAGCATTAACGTTACATGAGGTATTATGCTACTATTTGACATACATATTTAGGTCATACAGATTGGACAATACAGAAGGTTAATCCAAAGTTTACATTTCTAATTATTTGCCTTAAATTTTAAGCAATACATCTTATTTCAGAAACGATAACGTTTCTCCGATGGGGTTCGAATCCATACGCTTAAGCATATGCGTGTCACTCACTTATTCAACTATTTTCAAATAGCCGACTGACTTTTATGGAAGCAAATGCTATTAATTACGAATCCAGATGCAGGTAGGTATGAGGATTCTTCAGTTAATACGCTAATGCGTGTCAACGTACCGTTATATTAGACAACCACTTATTTCGATTTGATGAGCTCAACTTGATTGACTGGGCGGTCGCATGGACGATATAAAACTAGACCTTGTTATGTGAACATTTTTCGTTTTCGTTGGCAGAACATGTGTCGGCTTAATACTGAGTATATTGACATGTCTACGATTATGTCAGTGATATTGAACTTTGATGTATTAGCATTTTTTTACTTGAGAGCCAATTACGAATAACTAGCAAATATTTTATGTGTCTAGACTTCGATGCTGGTAACGTCGTTTTCATTTCTTACGTCAATAACTACGTATAGTAATCATAATATAACTACATATCTAAATGTATCATTAAATCGTAAGGAAATACAAACTGTACCTTGAATATTTGTTTGATAAAAAGATAATAATTGCTACTTACTTGTTCTTGGAATTATTTCGATGCCATATATACAGTGTAAAATTGTTTTATGTATGTTTGTGTGTACGAGCTTCATGCCTCATACCTACTCGTAATTCTTTTATTCAAACATGCCTATAAAGATTTAGAATCGCAATGGCCGGTTTATAGGCGGTCATTGCGATTCTAAATCTTTTCTTTTAATAATGTCTAAAAATAATGTTTTCACATAATAGTAATACTTCATATTATTATTTTATAAATACCCTCTATATAAAGTCAGGTGTAGGTACTCCATACCATTAGGTATTTGTTACAGGAGATAAGCAATATTATGTACCTATTCTTTTTTTATTTAGGATACCACACTGACAAAGTCGCGAACGCATCTAATATAAAATTAATTTACATTTAAAAAACCATATCTATTTCTATCACCAGTCCATGATAAATCAAAGCAATATGAACATAAACACATTTTAACTTGTAAATCATCTTATCCCTCTATGGATCTTATACATAAGGCCTTCCATGAAGAATGACGAACATGATTATAAGATTAAAATTATGATGGAAACATGGTATTTACATGAAATACTAAATAATTGGCTTATTTCCTTATACTCCATCTTATTTCTGCTATTAAAGCGATGTACATCACAATATGTTAATAACTTATCCAGTTAATATGATCACGATCGCTACCGTTAATCCATACGAAATTCAATGCCGTATCGCTAGCTTCTATAAAAAGACTTAATATTCAAACTGATGAATAAATCATTGATGCTTGCAAGAATATGCAAAGGAATCGTCGCGCCGACGGGCAGTCGTTATTATGACCTTTGACAAGATTAAACAAAGTACAAAGAAGCTAAACCATCACAAGTCATATTTAATACATTATCATAATTGAATAGGCCATGCAAGGAGTATGGAGAGCGTACAACAAACCGTGTCTACGTGACAATACCAATAACAATTCCCTCATTGTCCGTGACCAGGACTATCCCTCGCATAATTTTATAATGTATCCATTAGGTGCTGCCTATATCGTATGCGGGCGCGTCGTTGCCTACATAAATCTCCACTGATAAATTAGACAATTCCATAAGATAGGGTGCACGCTCCCCACTGGGCCGCATGCAGAGAGGCTGAAGGGATAATTGACGGGACTCATGCAATTTGGTATAGTATTTATCGTCCCACGTGTGCACGAGTTTTAATGTTACCGGCCGGTGTTTTGTTGTATCAACTTTACGAGCTGAACGTTCACTAACGTTGGATGTTGATGAATTGATGTAAAAGTAGTTTTCTATTTTATTGTTGAGGTACAGTCGACGTCACGTTAGACGATACATGATTGAATTTGTGTAATTATAATACGTGAGCTGTGCTTCGCCACTCCATTTCTATACTGCTATGTTGTATATCAAATGAATATTTTACAAATTCTAAATAAATTAAGATCCCTACGAAAGTTACAATAATGTAACTCAACGTTTCAATAATTGACATTAAAAAAGTCATTATTTAGCATGCGCTGCGAAAACAATTGATGACATAAAACAATATACAACATGTTTATGGTACTCATGAAAAATTATGTGAGGATATTATGGATTTGAGTTTGGATACGAGTTGATCAAGCATGAGTAGCGCGGATTTATAATTATGAAGTGACATTTTCCAAACTTCAGTCATGCATACTTATTAAAATAGGTATTTTATATCCAAATAAAATTGTACTGTAATTTAAATTGGTAAGCTGTAATTAGGTACAACAAATTCGAACTACGCGTACAATGGGTAACATGCTAAACTGTCCACTTGCGATTATCCTACTTCATTTGTCTAGCGTAAAGAGTCGCATATACTGCGAGAGAAAGGCAAGTACTGCGAGAGTGTTCCCCACGGTACATACTGTCTATTTACCATGATCATGTTATAAAAAGAGTAAATGGAAAAACTAAAGGAAACCAAATTTTCTTAGTCACTATTTATTTCCGAATTACTTTCATAATTTGTGTCCGTTACATTTATTACAAATCTTTCAGTCATATGGCAGGAAGTGTAAATTCATCTAATTCATTTGTCAGTAAGGCTGCGTTAGCTGCAGACCAGATCGTTGCGGTGGAGTGAGTGCCACATTATTTTTAAAGTCTTTCAGTACATTAAAAACAGTGGTAACTGTGATTCAACTTGCGATGTCAGCTGGTTTAGAGCACAATGACGCTTGTTTGGTTTTTTTACCTAATAGCGTATATAGTTTCTTTTCCTCTTCGTATATCACACTGAAATGAGTCGGGAGTCTCCTTTTCCTAGGAGACATAACTGCACTCACGGTCCTCGTTTGTGAGTCTGCCATTTCGTTTAAAAAAGCACATAATTACGACAACAATCAAACAATACATCTAAAACTTAGCATCAAATGTACAAATAACAACATACAGTTAAGAGCGCAAGGAATATTCATACAACTGATCGCAGCGATAAAGGAAGCACTATTTACGTTAAGTCATTCTTAGTGCAAATCGATAAATATATAATATCGACTAAGTTCTCGTATTTGACTATGTATGTATGTTTACGCATGCAATATTTAAAAAAAAAGTTCAGTCATAGCTGTCAGTTTAGTCCATCTAATAAAATTTCTAACTGTATAGTGTAGGTGTATCCACTAAGGTCGCGTCGACTGTACTTTTCGTGTATTATTACATCATTGATACATTCAAGAGATGAGATTTCATGTCATTTATCAGACGGCGCGGCGGGTGGGTTATCAAATATGCTAAACCCGATTGAATTATATTTATGGTCGTGTAACTTGTTTCTTTGTTGGCATACTTACACTAGTATTATCCCATTGTGAAATACCTCACTCAAATCACAATCGCGGGAAACCATTGAAGCGCTTGTTTTGAACATTACTGCGGGAGTCGAGTCTCACTGCGGAAATAACGATCCTTTTTGTTTTGGTCAAGTTGCAATTTAAAATATTCAGGGAATAAGAATTTGTACATTCTAGATTATCAATGTCATAATATAACATTACACAATTCTTTTAACGAACCATAACAAATTTAATGACTAATGACACACATCTCAAAGTCGAAGGGCATATCTTATTTTAAAGGTCCCCCTTAGGTACTGTAAAAGCAGTCGGACCAACTTTAGTCAGAAGAGACAGAACACAAGTAATAAGTTCTGCTTATTTTTGACAAACAATCTTATGATGACAATGACAATAATGCCTCTACTAGTTTTCTCCTTCGGCATATTGAAGTGGATTCAAAGCGAGATAGATGCCCTGATCGAAAAGTCCGGAAACGCCTAACAACGTACCTTATGCACCATCCACACTCATCACTAATGAGATTCTATATGCCACGGAAGTGTGTGGGTCGGGGCTTCCTCAATGTCAAGAACCTACACAACCGTGAGGTAAACAATCTCAGGGAATATTTCCTTCGTGTTACGGGTGGGGTGTATCATGATGTCGCGTCGTCGCAGTTAACAGAGAACTTACACCGCTCTCATTAGCCAAAGAGTACTGGAGTAAGCTGGAGATATAGGGATCGTATTGACGTATGGAAGAGCAATGTGCTTCATGGTAGGTTCCACCAGGCATACAAGCATCTGTTGCTTGGCTACGTATCGGTGACTTCTGTAGGGAAACTGAAGATTTTGCATGTGCAATTGCTACTACCGGAGGCACATCTTCAGGGATGGTACTATCGACAACTGCCGGGTGGGTCTCGTTCCCGGAGAGTCTTATCAGACACATTGTTTCCGGTTGTTCCTATCTAGCCAACACGGCATTTGTACAGGTATAACCAAGAAGCCAGGGTTATCCACTAACAACTTGCTCTTTGGTATTGCCTTGTAGATACCGAAATGCCTTAGTTTTTGTACGTATCGGAACCGTTTCTAGAAAACGGGTAATGCCAAGTTCCACTGGGTTCGGTCTATCATTACAGACAGGACTATTGCTGCTAATAAGCCTGATGTAGTTTTGGTAGACCGGTTGATTTATTTTTGATATCACTGTCTCGTTTGAAGATAATCTCGTAAAAGCTGAATATGACAAGTTGTCAAAATATTTGGATTCTGTTCACGAGATTACCGCCATGTAGGATATGGACTCAATATTAATTGTCCCAAGAGTCGTCGCGTTAAACGGTCTTATAGCCAAGAGCCTCGACCAACATCTTAAGAGGCTTTACCTGGTTCACTGGATCAAGGGCCGAATACAGAAGAGGCATCAATTATGAGAACGGCACGCATTGTGAGGAGGTTCCTCACTCTGTCGCCCTGACCACCGGCGGCCTACGGCGATAACCCCGCCGCTGGAGGAGCGGTGTTTTTTACGTATTTATTTGTATATTATCGTTTTATGTACATATGTGGTAATTTTATAAAAATAAATAGATTAGTTGACATAATTATAACAATATTTTTGATAGCCGCTAATTTGTGAAAATGTTTACAAATTAATTCAATATACATATACAATTCCCAAAGGCTTCTTATTTCCAAATTTAAAATTGTCTTTTCATTATTAAGCCAGATTATTTGTGACCTACATACATACTTAGCACCTTTTACGCAGTCGGATAAAAGTACTCCAATGTAAATTAAAAATGGCATCACTCCGTGTTCAGGTTCGCAGCGGAACACAACAAAGCATCAATTTTCGTCATAAAAACGTCTTTCATCGTAACGTTGATCCCAAATAATAGCCGCTATGTATACAGTAGACGTCATTATGGTGTTGGGTACGTCAAAACACGAATGTTGACGACCCCAATGACTTGCTTGATTCGGTCGGCCATCTCATATCGATCCTGCTCGTCCACCAACCCATTCTTCACAGTTTTATACAACGTAATAAAAAATAAACTGAATATTAATAAAACATTTCTTTTTGTTTCAGGTAAGACACGCAACTGGAAGAGCTTTTTATTTACTTCAGAAGCAGTAGATACGCAAAAAGGGACTGCTTCTAATTGTTTTTAAACTAACTATAACTTGATAGACTATGGTCAGTGTTGCCAGGTGTACATATTATTGGGAGATTTATTGAACTCTAAGATTTTGCTTGTAAGGATTTTTGTAATGTACCAACGCCAGTACATCCAGCTACCCCAATCTGTCAAATTTCTTTTATAGATTTTCAACTTTATCACATAAGCATAAGGTTCACTTTCTATTGGGCAAATTTGACAGATTGGGGTAGCTTTATGTGCTGGCCTCTTTACCTTACCACTGATATTAATGGCGGTTCTGTATTTTACACGACTAAACTTATTTTAATATCATAACATCGCTCACTATTTCGTATTAAAAGTAAATGTTCACAGAAATATAAGGCGCCCAAGCTAAATTGACACAAGTAAATGTGCCGTGTCCTGTTTATAAGAACTGTATTAGACAGAAAAGTTTGAATTTGCTTTCGGAGCAGCATTTGATAGAAATTCTTATCTTTTTTTATAAAAATATATTAATATTATTCTTTTACACGGCGGGCGTCAGACAAACTATAGTGTGCGCCCGCCTAATTAATACTATATTTTAAGGTATTTTTTTCTTGAGACTCAATTTCTTCTGATGTATGGACCTGGTAACTAACGCGTATTGCTACGACTACTACGTTGGTAATATTTTAATACGAATATTTCTTTACTATGTGGGTTACACAAAACTCGATTTTATTAAAGTCAATTATCATAAATCAGTAATGAACCTCACGAATACACGGCATAGGTATTTGTCCAATATCGATCCCAAATTTAAAATTACTTTCATGTTTGTTAATGGTTACCAATGGTTGTTATTAATCTATATTCATTTACGGTACCTTTCGCCTTTGTATTAAATATCAAAGACTGAAGAAATATTATGTTATGAGCCTGAATCAACGAACTCGTTTAAATGAAGACTTTAAAAGAAGATTACGCTACGAATTCCATTCAATGGAGTTTTTCTTTGATCCCTTAAAAACCATCATGACGCGGCGTCAGCCGCTTACTCGGTCTACACGGTATTCCCGGTAGGTATTTTTAATCCCTCGTGTATTTAAACTAGGATTGCATCGATCCGCTTCGTGAGAGATTATTTTAGTCGTGGCTGTCACGTGGCTAGCTAGATATTTCAATCAGCATTCAACCGGTCAAGGAACTATTACATCGCCACCGCGGCACCATTATCTTGGCCCGGAGATTGATGGCCCAATATTGCGATGGACTCCGATACGATACATATACATTACGTACTTACATACACTGTTATACATTTACAGGAGACTATCTGAAGTCTTGATAGCGTAATGTATGCATTTCAATTAAATAATGTTTTCTTAGCAACGTAATGACATCGAGACATAAACATGCAAGTGATTCTTGAAATAATATTCAGGAATCTCAGAACAAGGATTTATGCAAATTATTCTAATAATATATAAAATATAACTGAATCCGAGATTGAAGGCTAGGTTTATGTACGATTTCCGGATAAATGTTTGTAACTAAGACTAGTTTTTTTTAGTACGGATCAAAATATTTGTACCTGAATACAATTTTTCTCCGCCGGGCGTTGATTAAAAACGTCTATCATTTTTATTACGTGCTGCCTTCTTTCTGCCCGCGATTTCTTCCGCGTTGGGTTTAGGAATTTTGATTAGACTTTAGATTTAGAATAAGTCTTGGATTTCGATAATTGATAAATCCCACGAGAACCTAACATTTTTCGAGATCAAGAGAATCCTATAAGAGTCCAAGAAAAACCCAGGTAATAAACTATCTGTGTGTATGTCATCCAAATCTGTTTAGCCGTTTGCGTGATTGAGTAATAAACATACAAACCAAACATTCACATTTATTAGGCTTGAATATTTATCAAATAACCGATTATGTATATTTGTACTATATTCAGTGCCCCCTCAATGTTATTTGGTATTTTAAGGTATTTTGATATTTTTCTTGGTATATAAAAACTAGTTTCATCTTCGTATTTCATCGAGAATTTGATATTGTCGTAAAAGTTTTTGTTTCCAACATTTGTCATTAGAATACAAACAATAGCGCCAAACTTCGTGGCTCCTTAGGTACGTCAAACGGCACACATTACATACACCATAGCTAAACATAAGAGACTGCCAAATTTTGCCACAATCTTCTTTTAAGAGATAAGTAAGATGTAAGTATTGATTTATGTGGAATGTTCTCCGTCAGTTTATCCACATTATTTATTTTTGTAGTTAGGCGAAATCCTTAAACTCCTAATAGAGAGTTTACGTCGTCAATCAACAAAAATGCATTGGTAAAACGACAAATTCGCCTCCCAATTCGAATAAAATTGATGGGAAGGCCAATATCGTAATGCGAAACACGGGCGTACACTACCGAACGACTATTTTGAGCCCATATCGCCAACCCCGATCTATTTGATGGACTCGGTAGCGTGGTGTGGAATAAAACCCCCTATGCATTGGACGCTAATCATGTTACGTGATCTAACTTTGGTGTTTTGAGTAATTGGGAATCCCCAATGTTTCCAAGCTATGTGGTATTTTTAATATCCAACAATGTTTTTTATGTAGCAATATCATTTCATGTATAATAATTCAAGCACAAGTTCAAATGCATGCATTTCACTCAATACTTTATTAAATATTTGCAATGTAGGCGTATGTTAATGTAAGTTAATGCGTTTGATTTATAGCTCAAACAATAACAGTTATTTAACTCGGACATAAAAGTGTACGTTACACATTATAAAAATGTATTTGCAATACATAATACCCTATTTGAATTTCAAAACATGGTCATAATCAAGTTAGCGGTATAGCAGCTGTAGTATGCTGTTTGCGGCGCGGCCGGCGCCGAAACGCTCCAGTTGCTGACGTCTGCGCACCCATACGGCACCAGACCAGATACGGCATTGTACGAAGAGTTAATACGAGGTTTTTGTATGTTAACTTGATAGACACATCCACTTAAACGTTTCAATTACTAAATTTACATATCATTGTACAGCTGTACTAGAATCTGTCCCCCTTATTACAAAACGAATATTAAATTGTTTTAATCGAAAACCAGCGATAAAGTTCGCTTAATCCTTAGTTCGATTATGGTATTGACTACGTTTTCTATTATAGGGGTTAAATCTATTGTTGTAATTTTTAGCAAAACATGGAATGTAAAAAAACTTGCAAATATCGCATCATCTAACGATTTGTTGACAAATACATAATTCTGCCAACAACGCCGACGTTATTTCTCGTGCTTCATACATTTGTTCCAAAAATAAATACCAAATTAGTTTAAAATAGAAGACCTCCAAGACGCCTCATCTCGCAAATCTAAATAAAGAAATCAGTTTAGCGCCTGCTCCACTCGTGTGTGCCTATGATTGCAATTATTTGTTTTCTCTAATACCGTTCCTGCCATCTGACACTGAGTTACTGCCATGATGACCTACCTAAAAAACGTAAGAGTAATTTATTGTCCATCTGCATCTTCTAACATTAGTATGTATGTCGTTGACCACTTAAAATTGGCCGAGGTTCTAAAAATGTAAATAGCTATTTTTGCATCGTTTTATATGTCGTATTATGTTAACAGACATTTTTCATGGCTTTTTAAAGTACTAATACATATTATAATAAATTCAATATTATATTTTTAAGCAAAAATGTATTATAAATAAAGAAAATAATAATTATTACATATTCACGATTAGAGTAATATAAACTATAGATGATATCCTAAAGCCCCTTAAATTCTTGATGTATTTTATGAATTATACTAAAAATGTCTAAAAGACTTAAAAACCAGAAACATTATTATTAGCATTTTCCGAAATTATAAGTTTATTGCAAAGCGTGTATACAAATACTAAATAAAGATTTTCTAGATCGTCTGGCAGGAATCGAACCTGCACCTTCTGCTAATCGAGGTCTGGCGCTGTGCCGTTTAGCTACAAACGATCCGACCGGTATATCAAATTAATGAATTCGCTTGTAAACAATCTCCCAAGAAATTCTAAACTAATTCTACAAATAGTTTTTTAGAAATATATAAAAGTATTTCCGTGCTGATACTGTTACGCGAATATAAAAAGTAATTGAAATTGTTTAGCATTGTAAAGATATTAAATACAGTAGGTATGATCTATCACTTTTCGAAATTAGACTTAAGACCGAGTACCAGAGCCAGTCCATGTCGAATGCCAAGTACATTGACCTATTTGTCTTATTTCATCATCATAATTTGGCTGACATGATCAGCAGCTGATAAAAGAAATGTGACTCCTTTTATACCAGTTTGTATGACATCATTACTAAAATACCTGAATAACATGTCGTGTATTTTTTTCGTTTAGTATTTTTTTTCCAACGCCAATCCCGCCTGTGTAATTAACGAGTACGGATCAAAATAGAGTACACTATCAAAGTGAGTTCAGTAAAATAGGGTGTAAATTAATAAAATCATTAATTGATAGCAAACCATAGGACAAGATTTACTGACTCATCAAAATTTAACCTGAACATAAAATGCATTACATAACAAAAACATATTGTATTAAAATTGAGTGATCAATTTGTGAGGTGCTTTCTTGAAGTTTTTTTGAATAATATTGTAATTTGTTTTTATACGGGAAAATTTGTTTAATTATGTGTCGGGATCAATGAAGTTATTTTAAATACATTATTGTCATCTGTAGTTTTTAAAGGAACCTACTAGTATTTAATCTATTAAAAAAACCGATTTGAGGGTTGTCAGCTCCTTAACTGACCACATGACGATTTAAATGGTCTGTACTATAAAAACCTGCTCACTGAATTTTTAATCCAAAACTCGGATTGCATTAATTACTTTCGGAGTTTTACGGATTATTTCCGCCCGTTTTAAGGAAAAGTTACCCTGGAATTACGTAAGTGTTAGACACGCGATTTTAATAATCGGGCAAGTTCCCACTTATTGTGAGTCAAGTTCGCAAACAGTTGACATCACTTACTCCGGCCAAGTTCCGTACCTATTAAGCAGCCTTTTTTGGTCTGCAATTCCACCGACAAAACTTTCATAGCCTCTTTCGGACCGTCCAACTGACGCATTACGTATTGATGTGACATTTAGGGCATTTAAATTGTATATAGGCTCATTCGCTTGGTCTGGGAACAGTAGAATAATAATGCACCAAATCTAACAATATCCAAAAACGAAAAATGTTGTTTTTATACTGAACCTGTGCTACAATGTTGCCTCTATCTTATTTGCCGTATGGTTGCTACGCACCCGAACTACAATGAACTGATAACGTTCGACTATAATGAACGGGTACACAAAAAGTCAATGATTTAGGGTATAACCTTTCTGTGAAATTCAATTATTCACAAAAACAATTTTGGAAACTATTATCTATTAGCTTATTATAATTAAAACTGACGTTAGGAGCTAACATACTGATCTGACCTAACATTTATAACGGGTAACTCACGTAATTAATTTTATGTTAGATTCGGTCAAAGTTTGGACCCATTCAGGAGATCATCCAATATAAAATTAATACCTACTCTTCAAATAAATGAGACAAAGGTGCATGTTGGTTTGAAAGGCATTGTGAAGTTACGCGACGGGTCATAAAGAGGGCACAGGTCGGCTAGCGACCTTGCGGGTGTATTCTGAGCGGCCGCGAGTGCTATTTCGGCGCGTCGACATCGATCCTAGCCAGAGAACTGGAGCAGCCTCATTGGCACCTGAGATGCATCAACAGTAATCAACGATTGCGATATCGGCGTTTGAACACGTGAATCCTGCCGGTGCCAAAGCCAGACCATTGCTCTCTTGTCCTTACACACAAGTCATTTCGAGGTTGTGGTGAACTCACTCGGACATCTTTATTATTTTTTTTTTTCAAATACATCGGCAAACACTCTTTGGGACAGGCTGAAAAAGACTTTTGATATCTTAGCGTTACAGGTGCTTGCAATGTCGATAGACACGTTCAGGTTTTTTTGATCCATTACCCTCGTCGGTGGGAACTGGCAACCTTTCTCACACACAAGATCACATTAAGCTATTATGACTGCATGTATTAACCTGCTTATTACTAGAGTAGTTGATAGGTGACTGCGCAGTAGCTACAGCAGCACTCAGACAGTCCGTAATATATGGAATATATTCCATAGAGCGAGGTCAATATTAGGATAGGTTGTTGCTGATTGTTGACTGGTAGCTTAACCCGCTTGTTGCTAGAGTACTTTATAGAAGACTGCGTACTAAATATATCGCAGTGCTGCTGCTTTTCGTAATATCTGGGTTTTGGTAGAAGAAGTATCTTCTTCTGTCAGATTGCTCTTTGAGCGAAAAAGCTGATTGCTCTACTTCTTGTAAAAATAGATGTTAAAGTTTTATTTCATCCTCAAGAGAAATGCGGTCTAAGTTTCACTTTTAGGCTATTAAGGTATGGTGGTTTTTTGCTTGGTTGTAATAACCGTGAAACTTGACTGTTCAGCGACAATGGAGCACTCGCGTATTTTTGGCATGTTTGTAGCGTGAACCCGGTAACAGAGAAATGCTGTGGCGTTTAATTATACCTACTATTACTTATGTACGTCAGCATGTCTGTCTAGTTGCGATATGGCGAACGTATATCATGACGTTGGTCGAAAGTACACAAGATCGCGCGCATGTTTTTCTCTTATTGCCTACGTTTAATTTTGTTTGCGAACTATCGTTACGCTTTGTTGCTCACCTAATTTTACATCTGTGTACACATAATTACCTAACTGTTTAAGATATACCCACATAATATTCTATTTTTATAGGGTAGGGTTTATGTTAACACATTTCTATCCTACATTATAATTAACATTTCGTTAGGAAAGTTGTGAGATAACAATCAGCTAACTGACAAGTGGGTATTTAGGATTGGAACATGGTGTGTGTTATGGTGAGATTAGAATAGAATAAAATAGAGTATACTGCACCAGAAAACACAATACATTATCTCAATACCTTACATACATACATCACGAAAAACTGAAATGTCATAAGGACACTCGGGTGTGTTGTCTATCTGTCGACATATGTCTTCTAAATCTAAATGGGCTAAGGCTGGAATTTTTATCCATATTTGAGTTAGATAATACAATCATTGATGACAGTGTGAATAATAGTTTTGCGAGGCAAAACGTAAATCTAAATCCATTACGGTCTTATAAAATTAACAACTTTGTTGTGAGAATGCAATTTATATTATTTATAATATATATTTTAGAAATTATCTGTGGCGACAGGCGTCCGTTACATTTCCTACATATTCGAATGTATTTTATCTAAAGTTTATTATTTCCAGAAAACGCTGAGGTAGAGACTTATCTTTGAAATTAAATTATTTCAAATAAGATATCAATTATTGCTTTTTTGAGGTATCCTGTAAAGCGAACCCAGACTAGCAATTAGTGCGATTTTATATTATTTGAGATTTACCATCACCGTGATACTATTTAAACCTTCCACAGGAAAAATATTAATTTCAGTTTTAATTACTCCTCATCATTATAACTCAAAAGTTCAATTTACTTTGGTGCAATATGTCCTTTTTCTTACGGTTCTCATTCTTTTTGCAGTTTTAACAAAGATATTTTCATAACATTATTATCATAAAATATTTGTTTACTGTAAGCAGCTTTTAGATACACGAAGAAAATTTGCGACGCAATTGATAGGCCAACGTTCCCGTGCACAGATTCCCTGCTTAACCTCATAACCGTAACAAAATTACGATAAGATAGCATGACATTGGCCAAAATTCTGTCGTTCACTTGAGTGGTTCGAACCTCAAGGTGACCGGTGGGTGCGTTGACATTCAGACGCCTTTATCAGAGCAGGCGGCGGGTTCACGACGCGCCTATGTTTATTAGCGGCCCGGTTGCCGACTGCTAACGATACATGTACAGTCACCGGCACATAAGTAGTAACAATGGGGAACCTTAAATTTTCATTTGTAAAGACCAGTTCTAATATCAAAGTTTCTATTGATGTGACGCTGACAGTAGAATATACCCCCACACGATCATCTATAAATCACACGAGACTTCATTGGTATTAGTCATAGGCCAAATTGAATCGGATTCCTCCGGTGCTATAACAATATTTTTCTTGATTTGTTTCGCGATTGCTATGTAACAAGCTATTATTAACGTTGAAGCAATTATGTCTGCGGAAAGACGTCTGTTGTTTGATTTGTTGCATAATTCTACGATCATTTACTCTATTATGACATGATATGACGTATTGGCTGAATTTTCTATCATCTTCATCTATATTTACAACATAACTCAGGAATGGTTGCACCGATTTTTATGATATCTTATTTGATGTATTCGTCTCCTCCGAGAATAGAGAATAGAATATTATTGAGTTCAAATACGTAGAAAATAATTATGCAATTATTAGAAGGCCATAATTTATATAAAGTTTAACGCGAGTGACACTGCGGGGCACAGTTATTATATAATAATTCAAGAAATCATAGTACGTAAAATCGACTTAGCCGGGTCTTCGATTTTTTAAATCTGTCTTAGCCCGCAAACGACTAGCAGAATATCTTCTAAAACATCAGTAAAAATATTATTAAGAAATTGATTAATTGCTCAAACATGTTGCATGGTGTGGTTTTTAATGATATCGCTGATTATATGTTTTGTTTGCCGGGTGTAGTTTCTTAATCTATATTTATAAAAGCAGAAACTGACTGAATAATCGATCAACACACAGCTTAGAAACATGACATTTTGCACAAATATTCCTTAAGTGACCTAGGTGTGCAGTAAGAAAGGATTTTCGAAACCTCTACTCTAAAGTGAAAAATGGTTGCAATGTTTGTATGGTACAACGTGTTTTCTTGCTCCGATCTACTTCAAACTTGGCTTTTATATGCTTTAATATTACTGGGCGTACGAAGTTGCGGGTAAAATCAATAAATCTAGAAGCAGTTTTAGTTGCGTAAAATGAATTGTATTACATTTACATTTTTATTTATTAACTAAGTTCCATCTCACACAAATCAAGGAAAATGTGGTTGTACGAAAAATCTGTATTGTACTACTATCACATCTTTTAAATATTAAAACCAAAAAATCTTATCGTCTAGATTTATACATAATAATTCAGTATGAACTATAATAAAATTGTATTATTATACTTCATTAAAATAAATAAAAAACAATTCACAGTCGAGTTGCAATGGTACCCGTCACTGTGGAATTTACCTTCACCATGGTCTTGCCTCAGGTAAACCTATCGGCTAATACCTCGAATTGTGCGTTGTACTGTCAAGCGATAGATTTATTGACCGATAGCGGTTCTACAATTTCTCCAAAGGGTGGTCGATCGGCCACTTAAGTTAAACTTGGAGATCTAGGACACAAGGTTTAGTGATGACTCATATTAATGGCTTTGAATTATAAGTATATTATGTAGATAGGTAAGTGGTACGTAAACGTTTTTTTCTACCTAGTACTTCATCGCATATAAAAATATGAATATTTTTATACTAATTTTACAGTTACAGTGGTGCTGTAATGGTTAAGAAGTGCTCACGGTACAAAAAATGGTGCGTAACTATGTTGTCATGATGACTTTTGAACAAGTTCAACACGACTTCTTCATATAAGGAACCTTGCCACTTCTAGGGAGGCTTAACGCTTAAAGCTTAAATCTACAATTCTTGGGACCATTTGTGTAGGATATTTAGTTCCAAAACGCCAAGATGTGGTAGGCTATTGACAAATTCTTAGGAAGGATATTTGAAAAATGTTGGTGTTAGCTATGTTGGTTAAAATATTGATGTACAGATAAATATCAAACTTTTTGAAAGGCCTTTTTCCGCACGATATTAGTTTTACTCGGAAGAAACGTGGATCGATTTTGTTCCGTAAATCGCGTCTGTCTGCGCCTCAATTGCAAACTAACAGAGGCAATGATTGAGTGCAGCGAAAAACTCTATTAAACCCGAGATAGTATCTCGATGCTGTCACGTGATCCGATCGCCTGCGGCCTATACGAATTGTCGCACGATTCTGAACGTTCATGGCATCCAGACTCCATTGCTATAGCAAATATAAGCCGTGCTATTCATTAGCTCTGTTGCTAGAAATCAGTATACTATTTGTAGTTAGTAACAATTTATTTAGTTCTTTTTCCTTTTAACCAGAAAGAAACTGCTTCTTCGCGCGGTTCTGATAAAATTAAAACAAAAAACGATGTGCAACGGGACGGAAGTACTTGTAGGAAACCAACACTTACTGTATTTATACCTCCATTCTTGCCCTGTATACACTGTATGCATTGTCATTAACATTGTTTAAAAAAGGGATTTATAATTTGTTATTTGGAAAGCATGAATAGCTTCGTTATTGTGTAATGATGCGTCAAGAAACCTAAAACTGTTTCTTGCCAATTTCCTTCCGTAATATAACTACAGTTTATTAAAAGCGTAAGAAGCTTAACTAGTTTGTGAACGTGAAAGGCTCTTAACGCTTTTTCCTTGTCATATCCCTGACTTAACGAAGCGAGATAAAGATGAGAATAGAGTTATTTCCGAAATATAAGATAAGAAGTTTCGGTATTATGTGATGTGCGAAGCCGCCTCATGCGCTTCCTTTGTAAAAATGAGAGTGAATGATAAAATGGACTTATTTTAAAAGTTATTGTTTCATTCAGAATTCTCGTCACAATTTATTCGTTATACATCAATCGCATTAGCTCTCTAAATAAAGTTACCACCATCATCGTCCCGACTATCGCACCCTCATTGGGGTAATTTCGTCATTTACACAAAATTTCGTATTCTAATTTACATATTTACAACGGTATTTTTCGTACATAAATATTATTCATGATAGCAATAGCAACAAATTCCGGGGTGTTTACTTGACAACAACTCTTGGCTGTCTTCGTCAAAACAGCCGGAGGGCGTCGGGCGGTGAATAAAGGAAATAATGGAAATTATTCGCCGCGTCGCGACCCGCGAACGGTTATCGATGGAGGCAATTTGCCGAATAAATGGCCCGGTAATGATTGGACTCCACCCTGGCTTCGGTAGCCACTCAATGTGAGGTCTGTTTGCGTACTATCAGACTAAGTGCACACTCTACCTGTGGCGGTCCTTTCATATGCATAGGTTTGGCCTTATTTTTGTGGGCTTTAAGTGGATTTAAATAATGTAATAGTTTAGAAGTGGTTTCGAACTCAATTTACATCATACCGCAAGCTTTTATGACAGGAAAAGCATAGCGTTTTTCTTTCGTAGAGAACGCCGACTGGTGCAGTACATTCGCCTTGCGGAATACTTGCAGCCATATTAACTTTATTTATGACTAAGGTTGTCAGTGCTATTCGGGATGGGTAAGCAACTTCGGCGTCAACCGCATGGACAACAAGCAGATCGTATAGTTGTTACCTGTCTTGGCTGTATAAAAAAAAACATTATTGACCATTATTCCGAGATTCGTCAAATTCCGTAGATATTTAAAGATAAACATTTTTATCCACACTGCTTAAATCTGTGGCATCGTATATATCTCTAACGTATGAATCTATCTATCTCAGAAAATGTTTTAAACTTAAATATTTAATTAATTTAATTAATGTTTTTGCTTACATACTTAGTATACTTAGGCAAAAGTATGTTATGCCCCAAGTCAATTTTTTACATATATAACACTTAAATGTTATAAGTTTGAGTCTTTAACTTTGTATATGTACAATATCGTTTTTTGATAGGTCGTTACAGTTAGCCTATAAGAATTTCACTGTATTCACCTTACAAAAGCAACAATATCGCATTTGTGTCCCGGTCAAAGGTTTTAGAAGGTTATTATGTCAAATTAATGTGATCCTGAGTCGAAAACCATAATAGGTATAGGCTTGTAATTTGAACATAATCTTAACGCTGATAGATTATTTTATAAACCCCAACATAATATGACGACTGTTAAAACGTAAAAGTGTTGTATCTCTTTGATTTTTTTGACAATGAACGGATGCCTCTAGTTTGTTAACTAAAACAAGAGTCGGGGGTGTTTAGCCGTTGTGATTATAATTGCGTTGAACTTCAGCACAAAAAAAATTGTATTTAAATCTAATTAATGCCATACGGCATTAGCTATCAGTCAACCAGTGGGTAGCGCAGAGAAACTGGCAGGTGCACACAAATTGTTTATTATTTTGAACTCATACGTCAGTTATGTAAGTTACCTTAGCCTGGCTACTTCTTATCGTTCCGATGAAGTGATTTAATCGTAAGTGGTCTAGGCCCATTCAATAATAATTTTATTAATGCGATACCGATTTGGTCGTCCATTCACAAAGTACTCTACTAATTCATTTATTAATATAACTCTCGCAATTAAATACTGGTGGTTTGATTTTATTTTTTACTCCATCACAATAATCAACTTCATCATGTCAACCATAGTACGTCCACTGCTGGACTAAAGCCTCTCCCAAAAATGGGGTGACATGCCATAATCGCCACCGGTAGCAGACGGGTTGGCGATCGCAGTTTGATGGTCATAATTCACAGAATAAACGCTGCTGCCCGTTTTCTGGTAGGTATTCCGTCGGATGATTTCTTCGCCCCCCACGGGATGAGATGGGGTGATGGTATTCTGTGCCGTCACCATACAGTATTCAACTTAAATTGTGTTTAATCAAGTGATTATTATCATAAGATTCGTACCTCGACTAAATCTTAAGAAGGCTCTTGATGGCATAAACCAGTGATGTCTTTCGTGAGTTATAACGGTTTGTGATTACTGTAACGATAAAATATTAAGAACAATTTTTATTTTCTAACTAGCAGTGCTCGCGGACTTCGTTCCGCGGTATAAAATTTTTTATCGCTGTCCGTTTTTCCCGCGTAATACTTCGGGTTAAAAGTTCGGGATAAATAAAAATTATGATGATGAATCATAGCCTAGCACTCCACATTATCGTAGCTTTCTATCTGTGAAATAATTTTGAAAATTAGTTCAGTACAACGTCAAAAACTCACAAACCCACACACGTTACCTATTTATAATATGAGAATAGATTAACATGTTTGTTTTTCTTTTAAAATTGTCAGTTGTTGGTATTTAATGTATTTTCTGGTCGATTATATTAAAAAATTCACATAGATACGTACCATTGTTATTGATTTTTACGCGTCGACCACTATGAAAGGGTGGTTTCTAAAGGCGAGTTTACCTTACTTATCTAGTTAGTGACCTTTTGTGTCCTAACAGGAATATTATTGTTCTCTGCAAATATTCTAGATAACTTTCTATATCATGGTTAATTCTTTAGTAACTTGATGACATTTTTTCAATTGTTTAAAGTCATCTATTAATAAGTATTTTAAAGTCTTGTAATGAGTTTGTTCAAGTTTATCTAATTAATAAAGAATATATTAATTGATAACAATCATTGTTTAAGTTCCGGCATTCTCTTTGATAAGATACTAAGGTATCGCTTCCGTTATTTCAATTAAACTGTGTAAACGCGACGATAATATGGGTGAGGTCAATATAATCATACTAAAAAATGCTGCGTTTCTTGATTGGCCGAGTACATAAGACCTTTAGTCGCAATGTATGGTGAAATTCTAAAATTGAACCTATTTTTAACTAGAGTTCTGGTATTTGACTTAATCTAAATTAACAATGATATTCAAAAATACTGTGGATAAACAAGGATATCAAGAACTGTATCTATAAAAGCAGAAACCAACTGACTGATTGATCAATGCAGAGCTGAAACCATTAAGTTTTGAATAAATTTATTCTATTATATTAAAAATACATCGCCTAAGAGGGGGAAAAGGGGTTGCAACGTTTGTATGGAACAACGTGTTTTGTTGGCCGGATCAACGTCAAACTTAGCATTTATAATTTTAAACTTTTTGAACCAGCAATTTTTGTATCAGAAGGCTCACTACCAACTGAGTCACGGCTGAACTTATTATTATATTTGTAACCGATGTTTGTGTTAATAATTATAATGTTTACTGAACCGGCTGACATTCCCCATATACCCATTTAAATTTGCTATTAGTATTGTTTGCTGACACGCAGCACTTGTTAGTAAAACTATAAGCTAATATTAATTTTATATTTTCGACCAAAACCGAAATTGATTACGTATTTATTTACAGCTTCAGTCACACCGTTGCGTTAATTGCGTAATGTTACATAACCGGCATAACAATAATTATAATAACAATGTTGTTACGGTTCCATTAATAGCAAACCAAAAAATTTAGTAATACTTATAAATTTGAACCATTAGGAAACTGTCTAGTGGCATTCATTTCACTTATTTCAACATAGATTTGTTTTAATCACATTCCACGAATGTAAAAATATTCCATAAAATACTTTGCAACTAAAACACTTAATAACTTGGTCGTTTAAAATTCAAATATAGGGATGTGTTTGAATTTTATACGACTGAGTATGTGCCCTGTAATAATATATATATTTAGATATTATTATTTGTACTAATTTATCATTGCCCATCTTATCTACTCTTTATTGACAAAATATGGTAATGAACATTACCATTAATGTCATGCGTAATTACAAATTAGTTATTTATGGAGCCTTCTATGTTCGTAACATAATCAAGAACTAAGATCCATATTTGTATATTTATGTTTTATGTATAATCATATTCCGAGATATTAATTACCTGCATATTATTCTGGACTTCTAGGATTTTCATGAAAAGTTATATTTATTAAAATTTGATTGCATTCTTACATTTAGTGTAGGATAAAGAATTAAACAAATAAAAATACGAAGTGACAATACAGTAATAAAATTACAGTTGAAAGTGCTGAAGGAATGTTAGTATCAATAATAGAGACTATTAGCACTTCCGCCTAACTAGGCTAGGGATGATTGCCAAACGTATGATTTCCAGTATAAACCTCAAACCAACGGATGGATAAACGGTCGTAAGATGGTAAATGTACTAGTTCACTACGGATTTAACGTACTTTTGCTAGACTTCGGTGTGACATGCTGACATGGCGCTAACGTGGCAAAATATCTTGACGACCGTTTTGACGTTAATTATGAGGCACGCACGCGCGCCGTCACAGTTCGCCCTCTGACCACCCAACGACGACGCGGCGACGTTTAATGTACTTCCTTATGAACGGCGATGTTCACGCGATGTTACATGTTACACCCACCAAACAACATACGACATACAACCATAAAATCTGATATGTTACCATGTCAAATATTATTCACGAATTTAATTTTAAAAGGTTTCATCGTGTAATAACGCAGAGCGACAGTTGCACCAAACGTCCCAAGAAACCGTTCCCGTGAGATTCATGGGAACGGATAGAAAATTTTAATAGTGACAGTGGCCGCCCCAATCCTTTAGAATCCTAAAAGCGAGTGGTATTGACCACTTAAGCTAAACCACACTAATATTACAAAGCCGAAAGTTTGTGAGCGTGTGAGTTTGTATGTTTATTACTTCTTCACGTCTAAATGGCTGGAGAGATTTTAATAAAATTTGGTATGGAGTTAGCTGACACCGTAGATTAACACATAGACTATAATTTATAAAGTTTAACGCGGGTAAAACCGCGGGTACAGCTAGTGTTAAATAAAAAAATACCTACACTTTGGCAATTATTTTAATTCATATAGCGTTCCGTTTGAAACCAGTCTTGTCTGATGGTAAATGCAGGCAAAGTTTAAGATGGAGCACGCAAGCAAGTAACAACGAAAATATTCCCATCATATTTAATTTCCATAAACTTGTAGTCTACAAAGGAGATGCCTATACCAGGATAATACCTCTATATATCGCTTATATGTATATTTTGCCTTGGGAAAACATTGTGCGCATAGGTAATTTAGCTTACATATCTATATTTCCTATCTTTACCACTTTCCACCGTTGAAATTCTATAGCTTCTCGTGAGATAAGAAGGAACCACAACTTCTCATCTGGTTTAGGTATATATTTTGATGACTATACCTACATAGTGAAAGATTTGCAATTTACCCTTTTTTTTTAATTAAATAGATGCAAGCTGATGGTAATCAACCAATCATAGACAAGTCGAGTCACAGTTGATGGTCGTAAATGGATCCAATTCCACCACGAAATCTGCCCTTACCGCCTACATAATCAAGACTTTCTCAAGATCAAAGTGTTCTACCGATGTGGCGTCAACGGTACCACGGAACGCGGTAAAACTAAAGATGTGAGGGTGGTAGGTAGTCAAGCGGTCCATTAGATCCTCATTATCCAGCGTACTAAGTTTCGTTGACATTTACAACAAGGCTTTTTTCCTAGCCTGCTTACGTATTGTATTCTGTCCCGTCCTCTCACAGGGAGAGGCCCTCAAAGCCGTTACCCTCACTGGTCCGTTAACGATTGACGAGTTTAAGTCTGAGGGCGAGATGTCGTTCACACTATATATGGGCGACCTCGTAAGTGTTTAAATTTTTGAGCATCGACATGCTTCAAAAGACTCGATTATTATGCAGTCGGTTTAAGACTTAGTAAGACTACTGGCTTTCCACAACACGTACTGGGTTTACACGATTAAACAATAAAATAAAATACATATAATAGAAAAACTACTATAATTTATTTTAAAATTATAAATTAAATGACTTTTTTTATCCAATTTAATTAAATATCCCCATTTACATTAAATATATATTGTGGACGTTTGTTTCTCAATCTCCAAAGTGAGCTAAAGGAATTCGAAATAAGTTTGCCACACAAACAGTTTATTATCTGATTGATACATAGGATAATTAATGGAGGGTAAATATGAATTTTAGTATTTACACGGGAAAATGTTAGGTTCCTGTGGAAGTATCAAATACCAACTTCATGACGTATTAATAATATTTAGTATACATATGTGTTATGGCACATCAATCCAGGATAAAATGTAGACTTCATTTTATTCTAAAGTCAACGCGAGGAAAATCTAGAGTGATATAAAGGTATGTTATGTGCCTACATGCAATGGGTATACCGCACAATGAAAATTGAATTCCGTTTAATGCGTCGCAGACGAAATGAAATTCTCTTAACTGCGTGCTTTATCTAGCAATGCTGGGATGTTCAGTAGCGACGAAGCGACGCCACTTATGCGTTTCCTTTATTTATGTACCGTCGACGGCACGCCAGTGGGTACACGTTGACCTACAGAAGCGTCTTTATTATGTAGACCATAAAGGTGGCTTTCGTATAGCGAATGTATCCTCTGATGTGGCGTAGGTTGAATCTACGCGTGTTTGTCAATTTGTTCATGCGTACTTATATCGTCTGTCTATATAGACAAAGGGCAAATAAGTGCACTAGATTAGTGCATGCAGTTTGCTAAAGTTTTCATCTTATTGTTGTTATTTGCTTGTGTCATTCTACAACCAGTTGTAGCCCATTTTGGCGAATACCATTTTATATTTTAATGCACTCTTTAATCAGACAAAAATCATGAAAGTTATTCAGAACTTTCATGATTATTTCTGCAAATAAAATAATTTGAAAAAAATAATTTGAATTTGAACTTTGATACTAATATATACCTGTACTCGTCAAACTCACCATTAAATAGTAAAGTCTAATACATAACAAATTTTATTTTTATGGCTAGAGAAACAGCCAGTAGTAGCCTAGAGACCGAAAGTGGACAGTGTCATACGTGCCTCGGAGAACATGTAAAGGGGCCGGTCTGGCACCCGGTCGCGTCGCGCGTCGGTTAGCCCTTCTCCTGTGCTTGCCGAAGTCAAAAAGGCGATTTAAGTTTCCATATGTCTTTATTAAGATCAAATAACCTAACATATTTCCATACAAACTTTTATCCCCTATTCCAGACTGTTGTTTTACACCCTCAACTTTGAATTTCATATTTATTTATATCGAATCGACAGCCTAAAAATAAGTTTCAAGCTTCTAGCTTTTTTTAAATTTTCATCCCCCTTTCAACCCTTTACAACACTTTTCGCAGTTAAAAGTACCCTATGTCCTTTCTCTGTGTACCAAATTTAAATTAAAACGCATTAGTAGTTTTGGTGTGAAAGCGAGACAGACAGACAGCTACTTTCGCATTTATAATATTAATAAGGATTTAAGAATTTGTGATGAAAAGCTTTTCGTTCTAGTTCCTCCCATATTTTATATACGAAACCCTGATAGAGCAAGGTACGACTCGCATTTGGCCGATTTCTAATATAGATACACAAAGTTGTCTTCATTAAACTATAAAAAGAATACTGTTTACTACGTAAAAAATTATTTTCCAATTCCAATTAACTTCTCGTATTCATATATGAAATTATGAGAAATTAGCGATATATTGATTAATTAAATTAATTATTACGATAAGATATTGTGATAGTAGACTTGAAATTTTGGAAAATAGGTCAAGTACAAATCAATCTGATGATAAAAATGATTTATTGAGCTGTTTGTTGGTATTAGTAATCAGGTAATATACTTTGTACCCGATAGCGACAGGGGCGTTACTTGTAAGTTTAAGTTTTACTAAGAGGTACTTACCTACTGCTTACTTACATACTACATGTTGCATTATTAAATTATTAATAACTAGCAGTGCCCGTGGACTTCGTTCCGCGTTCTTAATATTTTTGTCCCTGCCCGTTTGTCCCGCGTAATACTTCGGGTTAAAAGTTTGGTATAAATAAAAATTATGATGATGAATCATAGCCTATGACACTCCACAGTAACGTAGCTTTCTATTGGTGAAATAATTTTGAAAATCGATTCAGTAGATCCAGAGATTACCCCTTACAACGTCACAAACTCACATACATTACCTCTTTATAATATTATATTAAGTATAGATAATGCCCTCCAGCAGGACATGTTATAGTGCACAAATGTGTGCGCAAAAACAGGGGCACTTTGTAACTCTCATGATCCGATGGGACGACTAGCGACACGACCGGTAAGAGATCAGGTACAGGACCGACGGCATTACGTGCTCTCCGAGGCACGAGGTATAATACCGCCAACTCCCAGACTTCGGGCTAATACAAAAATTTTCTTTTACGGATAAATCCCAAACCCACTTTTACCCATTGTATGCTATTGGTTGTCAATATAGTTATTATTTTATTTGGACAAAGTTTAATTTAACATTATTTTACATGCAACGCTAAAGGTACATTATACTGAACATTTCCTTAAGTAGGTATATCCATAGCATGGTAAAATATGCTTTGTAGATAATGAAAGATGACGTCAGCCATTCCCGGAATTTATTCTCTATAGCAAGCCGCAGAAGCCACCCACTCCAATATAATATAATACATGTGTTACGCTAAACTAAACGCATAATTAATGTCTACACAGAAATATTTCTGCATGTATTTACTTCTATTTATAAAAGTAAGTTTTCAAAAATTATTAGTTTCATCAGTTCAGAATTTAACTGTATGTAGTGTGTTCTTCTAGTACTTCAATGCGGGCAATGGCTGGCCATTCTTTTATAACCTTCAGCAACTATTTAACCGACTCGGGGAAAGGAGGAAGGTTCTCAATTTGATCCGTATTTTATTTTTTCGTGTTTGCACACCGACAACTATGGTATTTGTGAACCGGTTTACATGTTGTTTACTTGTTACTTTTTTATTGTATAGAGAAACATTTCGAGGTGGTTTATTACATTTTATACATTGATTATAATTTTTGTAATCATTTGTTTTCTTGTGATCGTACTTATACGAATTTTAAGGTTACCAATGATAGGATTTGTAAGAATATTTACAGTTTCTTCTGATACATCAAGTTATTCTTTATCGCGCCGTTGTAACATTAAGTTATTCTTAAAATTTCGGCAACACACAGACTTTAAAACAAACTAGAACGTATAGAATAATTTCAGTTGTACATTGTATTTCAGGTGCTAATAATTACCTATATTTGGTACCTGGTTCGGGTTTAAGCAATTTATTGTATATCCATTCTAAAATTCAAATAAATTTATAGTAACAAATATCTAAGTTTACTGTAAAAATATAACACAAAAACGCAAATACTTGAAAACATCTGTCGGTCTGATGGCTAACCAACCTTTACAGAATCTCTCCCTGACCGAATGCCAAGATTAAAGTTTTGAAGTTCATAGGGTACATAAATAAAAACAACGATATATATATTTGGCCATCATAATCATTTATTTCTCGATGAACTTACATACAATAATGGGAATCTCACTACGGTCTAATATTATTGCATTCAATATTATATTTACATGGGACTTTTCCTAATATTATTTAATTCTACCCTTAAATTCAATCCACTTTTGGGTGCGTATTAAAAAAACCATTTAAGGACGATCCTTAAACGATCATTAAACCTTAGATCTTATTTTAATTAGTACCGTTCTAACAGTTTCAGAATAAATAGAAAGGGATATTCAGAGATAGTACATAATATTACAGTAACGAAACTCATATGTAGTGTCACAGTTTAAACACATACAGCTAGGTGATTTAGCTTCGATCATCCTGTTGGTCTAGAAATAAATAATCTCATTTTACACGAAGAGGGTATTAGCCCGCTGAGGTACTCATAGCCAGTTGCACTTATACCTATCCGTAAGTGATCATTGAGACCAAACACCTAGGACACAGTCAGTCTATAGTTGAGTGACCGGTAAAAGGGTTTAATTTCTGATCATCTTCGTGCCATATCAGCTTTGTCAGGCTTAAACAGCTTTCACACCAGGATATGCATTGGGATACGATTAAGAAATAATCCGGCCTGTTATCATCAACTGACTACTCTAGTTCTGGTTTATACACACGATTTAGTGTTTTACTTTATCAGCGTTTGACACAGGACTCAAGTTATCAGTCCCGGCCGGCTGTAATAATTACACGCAACAGTCGTTAAGCCTCACCAGAGGTGGCGTGATTGCCACAAGGGCTAAGCTTATAGCCAACATAAAATGTATTCCTATGTACTTGAATTTACATGCTTATTTTGGCATAAGCTGTAGCCTGTTCAAATTCAAATTCATTTAAGCCAAAATAAAGAAAGATGTGTATCGAAAATCTAAGTACCCACAATTTTGTCCGAATTATCTGGTTAATCTATACTTCATACCGCCGACTTCTTAGCGGAATGTGGATCTTTTGCGATTCAGAAAAATGCCCCTGTCAACGACCGACCACCCGATATAGTGCGAACCCGTTATATTAGCCGAGTGATCGACCTGGACTCCTGCCACGATCCCGGCGCCTGGCTAATTATAAACACGGCTACATACAATAAACAATTCAATGTTAATCGCACCAAGAAATAAAATTGCTTACACCATAATGATTCGTTTAATGAGCTGCTGGGCTATCACATATGATGCCCTAATTGCCTTACAATTCCAAACGTTGACTTTTTGAGTACGTCGAGCTCGATAATTCTGACATGGGAATGCATGCGCTTGCACATTCTGCTGCAGTCGGCAGCAAAGGGCGAAGTTCAGTAGCAGAAGATGTGTAGGTCTAAATTTTGAGTTAATGGAATAAAAAAATATACCTACTTTTTTTATTCCTCAGAACACTTTTTTTATCCAGCAGTTTAATGAGCCCGCCTACTACATGTGACAGAGATTAAACACAGCTTTGTGCTCAAACAACCAAAAGACTTTTTCTATACCACCAAAATAACCTGCGTTAAGTGTGTTGATGTTATATATATTCCTGGAGCACCAAAGTAACATATGTGGGACGCACGTCAACTGACCAAAACAACGAGGTCGGTCTTTATTCACGTATGCGGAATCGTCTACTTGAACTGGAGAATAGGTATCGCAGCGATAACGAGCCAGTCGTGTCCTCGCAGCCGATTATTGCGGTTGCTACATCAATATGTTATTTAATTTTGTTCTCGCATATTTTGCCCGCTGAAAATACATTCGCATTAACAAGGGCCTCATCATCGCGCGCACTGTGGAGTCAGGTGTCGGTTGAGTTTCTACGACTAGCCTTGCGTTTAAAACTGTCAAGGCGAATGTAGAGTGTGGACCGAGTGCAACTTGTGGTTTGTAAACAGTTTAGATTATAAGCGAGTGCGCAGTGGTGCAGTGACCCACCAGCCGTGCGTGAAGACGGGACGATGGTGCGCAAAGGGGAGAGGACCCTGCTCAGGACTCTGGCCGATACGCTCCGGTGGCAATCTCTCCGTGCCGTCACTATGGTGCGTTCGGTAAGCAACAAGCGCTTTGCTGATAATCTTAATGCGCGACGTACGGGATGCAACTTATCATTCCCCCTTATGTTTGCTTACATAATGTTGGAATATTTATTAAGCTTATCTTTATACAGTTTCTATTGGCAATTATTCTTTAATCTTATTTACAATCACACAGGTGCTAAGCTACTATTGGCGTTATCGTAATTTATTTGTGTTTGCTTCTCGCCGTATTGACTACTGACGTCATTGTATTGTGTAAAACTTGAGGCAAACTAAATTTTTATCTGATATCGATAACTTGTATGCTACTTATATCGATTGGCGTGATGTTCAGGATGTTTTGACATGTGCTCACGATGCGTCCGTGTGACCGTCTCGGGCGTTCACGTGCCGTTATCGGATTCTATCACAATCACTGACCTCAAGAGCTGAGATCACGTTGCGTCAAGAAGTGTAAAGACACCGTGCTGTATCTCCACTTACCTTTTTCTGCACAATATTAACGAAAATACTAGTAGTCAAGTAAATGAAGCAGTGTAAAAACTTTTCTTTGTTTCTTTCTTCAAACTTCTACGTTACATTCGCAGTCGATGCAACTTTGACGACGTAATAGAGTCAAACCTTTTATAAGAAGATCAAAAACAAGTCCAGCAATGTAAATATATATAATAATATGGAACAAATATAATAATATGGGCCCGAGTACGTCTCATTTTTTTATTTATATGAATCTCAAATATACTTAAAACTGAAGTTTTACTAAATACAAATAAAAAATGAGTTTTAAGTATTGGCTTTAGTAAGCAACACATCTGAGAACAATCCTTTTTCTCAGAAATATTGGTTCGCTAAATATAATGAATAATAAAATAAAGGTAAAGTTAAATTCTTTGTAATACTGTAGATGCCGGTCATTTAACTTTGTTTCCTAGACTGTTCATTGATATCGCCTAATGCCTTTGTATGCCTACACCCACGTGTTTCTAGTGATTGAAGATGCCGTAACAAAAGGTATCTTGGATTGTAAATAAACACTAACTGTATAAATAAACAAAAGATTTGAAACTTTGAAACAAAAGATTAATACACAACCATTCAACCTACAAATTAGGTTAAATAAACATAACTTTATATCAACACGTAAGCTAGGAGAATGGTTAAAATGTCGCATTTTATTACCATACATCTTGCGATGTACTGGGTACATTACTACAAGAGATATCCACCGAGGGCCTTGCTCTGACCCCGTTATAACCGATGTTTCTGTTTTCTTTTCTATGAGACGCACTTACAGGTATCATTGCCATTGGCCAGTCTAGTTGACACTTAGCGTCTTTTGTTATTTAAATGTCAGATAAATACCCTCAGTTTATATGTCTTCTGAATTTACGTACCAACTACATCTAAGGCGTATTATATAACTTAGCTTCTTTTCTTGTTGGACTAAAGACATGGTCAAATATTTTTCTTTTGTGTCAGGTTTGAGTGCCGTGTAGACTATTAGTTAACTTTGTTTTTCCGCGACGACACACGTGACACTGTGTTCGGCGAACCGTACTGCCCGCTGGAAATTTTCTTTCTGGCCTATCACGAACCTCTCATCTACACAGCAGACAACGCTCACTCCGGGAGGAAGGCCAGTCCGCGGGACGGCATCGTAGGCCAGGCCCCAACACAGCCCCTGAGGTACCCAGCAGAAGAATTCCCTCCGGATCTCAATCTTGTTCCGACCGACGGATTTCAGCGTCTTGTACCGCAATTATGCCCCGACTATGCTGCGCAGATAGACAAGCACGTTATGATTGACCAGTTCGTCCCTTATCGCCCAGCAGGGGACGAAGATCAACACTGTACCTACCGTTATCAAAGTTCTATAAAGTGTTTGCTGGAGAACTTTTATCCGACTTCAAAAAGAAGGAGTTTAGCAATTCCACTGTAAAGCTTTTTTGTATGTAAGTTACGGGATATCTCCGTTGGCAGTGTATTTTTTCTTTATTTAATGAGAATATATAATATAGTCAAACCAGTTAATACACACAACATGGAAAAGTTGAAGTGTGTATGTTTATAAACAGTAATTGAATGTTAAGGCTGTGACAAACAAACAGAAGTCGAGAAAATTTCATAATAAATCCCACTACGGAACTTTTAAAACAACTTCAAAATTTAGTAGTCAAGGGTCAAGCCAGACTCTTTTTAAAGTTAAATTTATTACGCAGAACGCGGGCCTAGATGGTCGCTTTATGACCCCTCACGGAGTCGTGTGAACTCTGCAATCAATCTGTAGTGGGTGCGACCCACGGATTAATAGTTGTTTTGATAACAACTCATTTGTCTTATCGTTTATAGTATAGATATTTGTCATTTTACATTACAATTAACCAGTGTTGCATTTAAACTTCATCCTGGTAACGAGGCGCTCGTGGCCTTTAGCGAGCCGTAAGCAATCGGCGTGGTTAAACTCCTATGAGACAGCAGTTGTTAAGTCATGTCTGAGGCCTACTGGGCTGCTTTAACAACTCTGACAATACGGTTACCATAACATACTCAGGATGAAACATGGTGATGTGTGATGGTGAATCTCACGATTTTGTATGTAGACTTAAATGCATGTTTTTATTGTTCTTATGGACCTCTTTCCGAGTTTAATTTTGATGGAACCAGGTGGCGTTAAAACCAGAATGCCGCCCACCCAACCACCTGGGAGAATTGTAATCCAGATTACTCGTTCTCACAAGAAACGATTAATGATATAATGCTCAGCTCACGAGACGGGTGATAACGTTAGGCAGAGCACGGCAGCATGCAGCACTCATTATTAGTCATCCATTTTATTAATAAATGCATTTCATTTTGATTGATTTAAATTTAATGTAATTAAGAATTTGTTAAGTCGGAGTTAAAACGATTTCAATTGTAGTATTTCAAATAATTTTATCAATTATTTGAAACAATATTTTTTAACTTTATTTTCGGTTTCACTAATTGTGCCTGTGTGTGTAGAGAAGGCATTTTCCGCACTAGGTAGATGAAACTCTGAATCGTGGAGGACATCATAACCATCATATTCTCGATACACCGAGAACAACTACATATGGGGAACTACATAATACGAGGTCGCTGAGGTAATTTAGCCAAGTATTCAGAAATCGAAGAAATTCTGTATTTTAACATCCTGCCGGCATCGTGATAATGCCTTAAAATTTCTGTCATGTCAAGAAAAAGCTCGAATTTGGCATCGCTGCACACACTCTTTGGACATGGAAGTTAGGGTAGGAAAATATGTATACTACCTGCCTCAATGAAATCATAATATATATATATATATATATTATATATTCTGATTTCATTGAAGCCGGGGTGGTGGAACAAAGTTACCTATATGTTCCGCTTAGCAATTTTTCGGGCTATGTCGGTTACTTGGTTCGCCTGCGGATTTCGACATTATGGATGCGGGTAAAGGGAGGTCCAGCAGTGGATGTATTTCAGCTGATATGAAGATGACCTATATGTTTATTTGTTATTGTAATTTAATATTGTTAATGTTTTTAAAACTAAATTTTTGAAATACATTAAATTTTTTAACTTTAGTTAAATATTTGGCAACTTTAATTCTATACATTTACATTTTTTATTAATTATTGCTAAGTCTATACGCATGCGGTGTTCATCTTTAAGTAATTATAACAATAAAAACTGTAATGTAACCTATTAAAAATGAATAAAAATGTCTATTCTATTAAATTTACATATCTTACAATCTTATTATAATCATTTACCCGTCAGATATATTTGGCGCCCTTGTAATAGGCGTTAGGAATGCTATAAACTTCCAAACAACTTTATTTAATCTTAAGTCTCTTTCTGACAAAATTGTCGCTTTTAAATTTGTTTTAAAACTTCATTTACAACTTTCTAGAATCTCATCTCACCATTTCCGTCTTTCTCGGTGTGTAACTTGAACCCTAAATCTATCTTAGCTCTAACTTTATCAACTGTTCAATTAGTTGTTGAATTCTGCGTCCAGATTTTTTGGTTTCTCCCAATGATTAATATCAATGGTACAAATGAGAAACCAATTGTAATAGCAAGGAGCCATGCTCGTCGGTACGTTACTAATATAGTGTGTAAAAAAATACGTGTGTATAAAATAGCAGGTGTTGTGTGTGCACTGTGCAAGGTTGATCAGTGTTCGGTTCGTTATCGTAGCGGGCAGCAATACATTGGATCGGGAGCGCAGCGGAGTCTAGCCGAGGTCGGTGGCGGCGGCGCGGCGTGCCGTATCGCCAGAGCCGCCATCCGCAGAGATGACTATGCTCGCTCTCATTCATTAGAGGGGCGGGAGGACCGGGGCGCAAGACGTCGCGCGCCGCCCGACGATATCGATTTTGTCCCACTCTCCCTCCGCGTCCAGCCCGCACCCCCGTACTCAGCATCCGACCTCGAGTGCTCTCCTGTCGCGCCTACTGAACACCTCCGACAGAAAGTACGCCTTAACGACATGACGCCACAGCTCAAAATTCCAATCCCTGTCCCGAGCACGACGTCCTCCCGCCGATCCCTAATGGACCCTCCGGCCGAAAGTCACTCGGTCGAGATTACAATGACGCCTTCGCCGTCCTCGCCGTTGGAAAAAATAAGCTTTTTGTTACAATTAAAATGGTAAATCAAACCAATTTTAGTAATTGCGAGGTCAAACTTTGAAGTGGCGGCGCGCGCTGAGGGCGGGCTTTTTAAACGCGTATGATTTTTAATGGCACGCTCTTGTTCTTGTATAGTATTGTGAAGGACTGTCGCAATCTGTTCACCTACGTGGTTGAGTAAAGTCTTATGTGCATTAATTTAAATATTAGTTTAGCGGTTCCAAGACATTGGATCATAAGTTCATCAGCTAATTATTGTTTTCTATTACCGTTTAGCTGCAAGGGTTGTCTCAACGCAAAAGTTCATTCTGGGTTGAATGGTTCCTATTTAAAACTCTAGATCAAACCGAGCAAAGTCATGTTTCTAAATCGACTTGGACAAATAGAATGTATGTATTTGTGTTTTGTCGATAACATGTTAAGCTATTCAGCGATCTTCCATTTTACTGGTAAGATGTGTAAAGCCAGTGTAAAATTTAACATAAATTTGTACTCAGGTTTAGGTTCAGACTACTTTTCAAGATCTATCAAATAAATTCCAAGATTAAGTGGTCCTGGTGCACCAGCTGCGTAGGGTCCATATAACTTGATTCCTCTCGGCTTCCCATACCATGTCAAATATTTTTTCTATGGTTTTTTTTAGTAGACTAGATTGAATATCTACTGTCTAGATGCCCACCTCTGTATTTCAGGATCACACTAAAGTCAATATAAGCATATAACGCTCCGCGTCGGATGCTCTTACGATACTCTGTGCTTCTGGTAACGAAGCATATTTCGTCTTTATCATCAACCTTGTAGTCTAATTAAGCTTGTTGCATTAGTGGTAGTTTCTATCTTAACTACAACGAATAATAACGGGATGTTCACGATTGAGATAAAATATTTAACATGTATTATGTCAAATATTTTAACTCTATCGTGATCAACTTAATTAAAAAACCAACAATTATAAATTAATACACATCCCTAATTAAACTAACAGTTAACTAATACGCAGGTTAAATCTCAAAATGTAGTGTAGCTATTCTATATTTATCTTGAGTGTTTAATATAATAATATTAAACACTCTATGGGTTTATATTACTAAAAAAAATGTCTAAAAACCTTCTTATTTCATTATACTGCAAAAGACTTTTAAGAAAGTTTGAAATGCAGTATCAGTATTGAATAAAACCTATACAGGCTTTCTCTATACCAGTAGTTAGTAGATAACAGACTTCAGAGTTCAAAGTCCCTTAATGGAATTAAAATCAAATGTATCCTCATCATCCTCTACCGTAAGCACTGCCGGCCTCCACTCTCATCTATTCTCCGGTGAAGCATTGAAAACCTAGGCTATGAGTTAACGACGATTTATAAAAAAAACGTAGCAATTTTTTTAAATAATACAAAATTTATACTGCTTATTAAGTATTGGTTATTCTTATTATTCAATACCCAATACTATTATTTAATTATAGCAAATATTAATATGCGTGGTTTTTCACCCAAATGTCTACGGAGCATGATAAAAAGACTTCCTTTGGTAAAAATGTTTACTAATTGAACCCAAACATCTAGCTGGAGATCAACTTAACTCGCAATATTTTTTCTATTATTGTATTTAGAATAAGGGTGCGGGCTAATATTCAACAATTCTCAGTATTTGATTGAGCATAAATAAAGCTGATTCTAAATATTCTAAATAAAATTATCGAAGCATTTAAATATAATGTTAAATAAACAACGCGGTATACTAATTTATAGAGGACCCATAAAGCCCCCGTATAAGCAGTCGTTTCTTAAGATAGGGACAAAGTATCTCCACTTTAATTAATATCCACACCAAGAACTCAAAACGCTTTTATCTAATAAGATTATTTGGCGATTTAATATTATTTTGAATTATATTTGTGTATAGTTGTTATTGAGTCTGCTATTGTTGAATTGTTGGAGAGACATACCTACATTAGGTATGTCTCTCTACTGTGTTTGACCAATGAAATATCAGAAATTTGTCTATTTGATCACGCGATGGGATGAATCCGTGATTTCATTAGTCGCATTAGAGAATCGAGTCAATACAGCTTTGCTAGCCGCGCAGTATGAGTGTCGCTGGATCTTATTCCGTAAGCGTTGTCTACCTTCAAAAAACAGTTTTTTGCAGATGAAGAACAATTTCACAGTAGATACACTATCTATGTTCATTATTTAGTTCACTGATCCTTGACCCGTGTAGTAGGTCATGTTGTGGTAGGTCTTTGGGATTGTGCATCAGTTATATTGCTTATAGTTATTTAATTAACCCCCGAAAAGAGACTGTTATAAGTTTGAAGCCTATTTGGATTATGTTATATTATATTTGTAGTATTGTTTTGTACCACAATATCAACACTGTCAAAACAACTAATTGCACGACTTGTTTGGAGATTATTATGTTTTGCGGCATATAGTAAAATTTTATGAGAATCGAGTTTGCTACTCAAAAGTTACATAGTTTTCTAGTCGCAGTCGTGAGTTCTTGTGGCTAATGGCTAGGGATACTAGTGTACGTCACACTTTCAAATGAGTTGTTCCCAACATCCTATATATTATTACTAGCAGTGCCCGCGGACTTCGTTCCGCGTTATAAATATTTTTTATTCCCTGCCCGTTTGTCCCGCGTAATACTTCGGGTTAAAAGTTCGGGATAAATAAAAAATATGTTGTTGAATCATATCCTATGACACTCCACCTTTCTATTGGTGAAATAATTTTGAAAATCGGTTCAGAGATCCAGATCCAGAGATTACCCCTTACAACGTCACAAACGTTACCTCTTTATAATATTAGTATAGATAAGATTTTCTTCTCAGTTAGGGCACCTTGGATTCGGTGGTAGCATTATAGTGTGATCATCATAATTAAGTGTACCTTAATAATAATTATTGTATTCTTACCTTAGTATGAAATATATCTTAAAGTATAAACATCTATAATTAGTAAATACAGTAATTTAAATATTCTTAATGTATTACCTATTGTGTATGTGTTTATCTCAAATGATTCAAAATACATACTACTTCTACATGTACAGACGCCATGCCATGTTTATCCATTAAATATTATCATTAGATTAACCTGATTTGACGCCGTAACTGTACTGTTAAATATACATTCTGTTCATCGACTTTTGGTGCTGACTGTACATCAAGCTACCCCAATCTGTCTAATTTCCCCATTGAAAGTGAACATTATGCTTATGTGATAAAGTTGCAAATCTATAAAAGAAATTTGACAGATTGGGGTAGCTGGATGTGCTGGCGTCTGTACATATAGAAAGAATACATATCAATTGTCCTAAAGTTGGTACAGTCAGTAAGACAAATAAAGTTAAATAATAATCAACGATGCATTAATTACAAAGGTTTATTTCCATTAGATTAGGTTGCGACCACGGCATTGATAGGTCTTATATAAAATTTTGTGAACGAAACCATAGCACGATCTAAAACGATGATTACGCAATCTATTACAAAAATATAAACTTGTAAAGCGGTAAAATTAAGATGTGTGCATAGTTTTTGGGTGAGATTTAGGTGATCATCTATTAATTCAGTTTTGGACTACCTTTTATTTCAAGCATTTATTTATTTTAACCGATATACCAAATCAGTTCCATGATCTGAAACGATATTACCGCCATCTAGGTACAAAATTGTGAACTTGTAGACCAGTAAAATTAAGATGATATTTTTTGGGTGCGATCATCTCGACACGTACAATTTATACTATACGTTTGTTATAAAAATTACCAAAAAAAAGAAGTTACAAATCTTATAAAACCCTAAATCTTTACTTAGACAACAACGACCACGACATTTTAAGCAACTTGGCAAAGAAAAGAATTTCTCTAAAATTTGAGTTTGCGTAAATTGTTGGTGTCGATTTGTTGAATCAGTTTTGGATTACCTTTTTTTTTATCAACAAATTATTCCCTGGATTGCTTTATTTTTAACTAAAAGACCAAAAACATTACATGCGTTTACTCCAAAAAAAAAAACAGATTTTCATACAAACTTACATCCCCTGTTTTAGTTGTCCTTAGGGGTGGAATTTCCAAAAATCCTGGAATACATATTTTTATTTTTAACTGAAAGGCCAAATAGCAATTTACATAGGTTTAACTTCAAAAAAGTCGCATTTTCATACAAACTTACAAACCCTATTTTACGCCCTAAGGGGTGGAATTCCCAAAAATCCTGAAATATATATTTTTAACTGAAATGCCTAATACCAATTTTCATGCGTTTAACTTATAAATTGACACATTTTTCATACAAACTTACACCCCCTATTTTACGGTCTTGGGGCTGAAATTTCCAAAAATGCTGAAATTCATATATTTTATTTTTAACTAAAATGCCAAATACCAATTTTCATGCGTTTAACTTAAAAATGTACACATTTTTCATACAAACTTACATCCCCTATTTTTCGCCCTTGGGGTGGAATTTCCAAAAACCCTGAAATACGTGATTTTTTATTTTTAACTGGAAGGCCTAATACCAATTTTTATGCCTTAAACTTCAAAAACGGCAAAGTTTCATACTAACTTAGCGCCCCTGTTTTACCCCCTTAGGGGTTGAATTTCGAAAAATCCTTCCTTATTCCTTGTCTACATTATAAAGCAAACATTTGTGCAAAATTTCAGCTTTCTAGGTCCAAGGGTTTGGGCTGGGCGTTGATGAGTCAGTCAGTCAGTCAGGACTTGTCTTTTTATTTATATAGATTGCTTATTATGGATATGCTTAACGTTTAGAAGATGTAACGTAAATAGTGTGGCAAACATAAGCATCTTTACAACAGCACGGCACGCGCAGAATATTTAAAAAAATAAAAATAAAATTTTATAAACATGTTATACGAAATGCCGATCAGTTGACGTACTTAATATGTATTTTGTTATTGCATGGTATGTTCCATTCTCATGTCCAATTACGTGACGTTTTTACTAGAAATTGCGATTGCTACACCGTAGCATGTTCTCTCAGTTTTTACAAATCCCGCACTTGGGAAATCCGTGACTCGCGGTCGAATCTTTAAATGTACAATTGATACAATTCACGGCGACAAAGCAGTAATGCCGGCGGTGAAATATCAAGCGTTTTTTTTTTTCGAAAATAGTCAGCCACTACGCCGTAGCACGTTCTTTATTTTCTACGATGCCTGCATCAGGGAAATCCCTATGTAATAGGCGACATGACAATCATACAAGATACCTACGGAGACAAACACCGACATTGGTCATAACATTATGGGTCACAAAAATAGTTATCATTGACATACATGGATTGAACCTGCATGCAACACGTGAACCTTTCCCACGCGTGAAGTCAAAGTGTCCGATGAGCTAACAATATTTTTTCGTGAGCTTTGACTGGATGTGCTACAGCATACTAATGGGATACATATATCCAAAGTTTTTGGAACCCCATGCGTATAACCAAAGTCATAAAATTAAAAAATGTATATAAAATGAATTGTACCTACCCTTGTATATGTATATCCTTCGTTGGGATGTCAGCAAGGTAACCCGAAAATTGGCTGGCCAGTTTTTATCGTTCGTAACTTAAAGGCAGTGCCAATTTACGTTTTGAAATTAGAATAATGCTATAAAACTAAAATTATCTATTTTTATTTTGCTAGTAGTACATATGCTTCCCGCTCTAAGAGAACAAAAACATGGAAACTATCAACAAAACGTTTGACTGACGAAACGTGTTTCGATGATTAGTAAAACCAAAGTTTCCATGTGTTTGTTTTCTTAAAGCGGGAAACCTATGTATGTATGCACTCTTTGCCAATTAAGTTCACTATTTTAGTCATGGTACCAGTGCGTACTATGTCATTATTTGTGTACACTGACAACTAGCCCAACTCCATGTTATTCCATACTCCAATACCTGCCTAGGTTGTCTGGAAGAGATCACATTTAGTGATAAGGCCGCCAATTGTACAATTTTGTGATGCATCCTTGTATTTTATTTTACTTGGTGTATTATAAATAGTTATCTTTGCTTATATCAACTTATCCGTCCGATAGAACGTTAGCCAAATAGTCTACGTCTACAAATAAACGGCGCTTGGAGTTAAAATATAAGTCTTCTAGTGTAAACCTAATTTGTTAGGGATTAAGTTTTAGCACATTTTAAGCTCTCAATAAAAATGTTAGAAAAGACTACTAGTCAAGTTTGACGTCTACGTCTTTACAAGGTTTTTTTACGCCGAATGTCAAGGTGTTCGTGTGAACGTACGTTTAATGTCTATAAAATTGTTGGACATAACGTCCATAGAGTCTATTCTGTATTTAAATAAATGTCTCAATTCACATCCAATGTATTCGTTATCATATTGATGTTTCAAGCCCTCTTGTGAGACCACACATAGCATGCTAGTACAATCACAAGACACAAAATAAAAAAAGCTTTTATTGCTATTCCATAAAACAATAAATTTACTTATTAATCAATCGGTTTCACTGCACAGCTTGTCTTCCGACAAAGGCCTCCTCTAAAGCTTTCCGTTTCTGTCTGTCTCTCGCTGTTCTCGTCCACTCTGGATCCGCTACCTTTTTGAGGTCCTCTTCCCATCTTTTTGTTTGACGCCCTTTACTTCTTTTCCCATCCCTGGGATACCACTCAGTTATGGTTTTTTTTTCCATTTTCCATTCGTATCTCTAATTATATGTCCAGCCTGTCGCCATTTTAAAGTTTTACATGTGTTCTTTGCATCCTTAAATTTAGTTGTATTTTTAATTTTTTCTAGTCTTATTCTATCTTTCCTCTTGATGCCCATATAGCCGTCGTCGAAGAGTCATATAAACAGCAGGCTATTATTTTCCGGTCCCATTTCTAAGTCATTATATGTATAACATTTATACCTATGTGGCCAAATGGTACCTGTACAAGTAAGTGCTTCATTAAGCTTCAAGTTTTACATGATCCGTATAATCGACAAATTTTGTATGCTATGGTCGAGTAAGCCCTGCGCTAAGCGTTAGCAATATTGAGAGAAGAAGAGCAAAGTGGTCTTTCGTTCTACGCCCAGCTCGACTGGGGTATCTTGCAGAATACACTTTAAGCATCATGTTGGGGTCTGGTATGTGCCGGCATCTAGGAGGAGGGGGGGATGGGTACCACCTTGGTGATGCCTTGTGTGTAGCAAGCGTTTCCGGCTACGCTAACTGCTTACTTAGCACATGTGTGCCGTATGCTTGATCTCTAACTTGGTAATAAAAAAGGAATTTCGCAGGACCAGAGTTTTAATTTTAGTTTTGAAGTTTTTACCGTTTGTCCCGTACAGAATGGTAAAAATGGATCCATAATTTATGGGGTCAATATTTGTCATACAGGTTTATATTAAAACTCACCCCGTATTGGGTTAAAACAGACCGAACCAGATCATTCTCAAATTTATCTGGATCATTAATCTGGATCATTAATCTGGATTTAGAAGCGGGTATCGCCAAGAGTATGAATACAGCTCACCGAACCGTATCCATACGTGGTTTTACTATGCACCCAATCACTTGAACACTGGTTACGAGTACATTCAATATAAATTATGCGAATTTACTATGAATTTTAATTAATTGAAGCGGCCCATAATCCTTCCTTACCGATCTGTAAACGATCGGCTAGATTAAGCACTTAGGCGTGCAGGCAGTATGTAGATAGGTTTAGTTCTAGAAGGTCTCTGAACTACGGGAGCACGTTAAGCTTTCGGTTTAGACGGTGGCCAACAGGAGTCTAGCCATGTCAAAGGTGTAGGTGGCTTAGTAAATCATCATTGTACCAGCCGAAAGACGAATATATAAAATCACTAGCTGTGCCCCGCGGTTTTACCTGCGTTCAATTTTATAAATTATCACAGCTCCTCCCCCATAGGTGATAGCGTAATAATATGTAGCCTATATGTTGACCCGACCTCTTAGTAATATTCATACACAATTTGAAGGAAATCCATGCAGTACTTTTTGAGTTTAGCTCGGACATACATACAGACTAACATTTTTTTGGCTTCGATATCGTTTGTAGATCACGCCCCAAGTATCCTTTAAAAAAAATATTAAATGTACAGTTTTGACTTTCCTACGATTTAATTTTATGTATAGATAAGCTCGCAAGTTAATACGTAGCTTTCAAGACAGGAACAAAATTAAAAGGTGAAGTCAACGTTTATTCCCTTATACTGACTATATTAATTTATTTAGTTTAATAGTTTAACCTAGAGCAATAAAGATTCTAAATCATTAATTTCGAAAGTATTCAGTGTCTTCGGTACTTAATTACGAAAACCCCTGTATAGGGCCTAATATTTTCTTAAAGGTGTGCGTCTCCTCTGGTGTTCCGATTTACCATGGGCGGAGGTGATCAGGTACCCTCAGGACCCATTCGCTCGTTTGCCTTGCTATTCTATAAACATAAAGAATATACATACCTCAGTTACAAGTACCCTTTTCAAGGTGTTTACGTTTTATAACAAACTTCTGATTAGCACGTCACGTGTCAAAAATAAATTACATAAACACCTACTCATAACATATTTATTACACCAGTTACTAACACTTAGTTGCAGTAATATGGTCGCTCATGATTTGTTACTTTCCAAATGTTTGTAGTAATAAAGTTGCACCATGATTTATGACCGCCCGTCGCGAGTACTCAGATCCATCTACCTAGACATACTTAAGTGCTTTCAAGCCGTTATTGAGATGTTTGACTATTTCATATTTACTTACACAATATGAGTACCTACATTATCTCCACCCGAGCTGAATGGGATAAACTACAACACTTCGTTATCGCATGTTAGGATACCGCGCATTGTAACAGCCAAAAAACACAGCACCTTCACATGTAATTATAGTGCCAAGCATTTCGACTGTGATTACTAACTGCATTCAGCCCCTGAGAGCACTGAGAGTCAGTAGTGCCTGAAAATTTATGAAAATTTGACTTAGCGTCATCCTAGACGTTGACGTGTGGACTAGCAAAAAATCCATTCAAGCACTTACTTAAAATTAGTTTGCATGTTATCACAGTCTTGTTATGTTATTTCATATAAATACCCAAATAAAATGTTCTTGTTAAAATTCAAATTGACTGACGGCATGTTTGTTTACCGTATGTAAACACAAGTAATACGTTTGATACAAAACATGTTATTTATTAACGAATAGTATCTATCTGTTAGCTTCGTTATTATGGTAATGCCCCATCAAAGGCGTCTGCCCGGACCTTTCTCAACGAGGGGAATGGTTGGGGTAGGTTATGGTATTGCATTCGCCGATCCGCCGACTGCAAGGGTGGTTTTGCATAAGTATACCTCGGTTTATAGTTTACAGCCCTGAATGTGTCTGTCTAACCGCTGGATTTATGAATGCTGCGGTGCAATTATGACGTTTCAGGCAAGTGTGTGTGTGGGTGTTTACGCTGTTCCGATTGCTATGTAAACTTGTGTGTTATACGAACTATGGTTTTTTTTCACGATTTATAGTAGTTGAAGTACTTGCTGCTTTCTTCTTTGTGAAAATTGGTGAGATGTCCATGTTTATGATTATCGATCACTCGGCCTTTTAATTTGTTATAAATTTTAAATCAGTAATCTAGACCTGTACCAAGTTTGGAAATAAACGCCAGATCGATATGGCTGACTTGCCGTCGAAGACACGATTGGATATATGTAAATGTTTTCCTTCTTGTGACGTTTGTATATCCAACGTACTACGAATTAAAGATTAATACGGCTACGCAGTACAGTCTAGAAAACTTAGACGAGTACCTGTTGGATTTTTTTGCTGGATCGAGTAATCCGACAGATGATTAAAAAGCGTGCGTGCCCACTTGACGCACAGTGTTAGGTTTTTTGCGCGTGTATGCGGTGGCGGTGTGCGGTGGCACTAATGAAACGGGCCCCGGCGTGTGCGTCGCGGCGGCCTACGTACGCGGTCCTTGCATTGGGTCGGGTCAGTGAACCCGCCCGCCCACTATCGGGGTAAATATGCCGAATGCACACAGATGCGCGCGCCGGCCCCCGCACACCCTCCGTCCGGACGGTCGTCGCCGCTGCACTCTGCACGCATACACCCCGACCCCTCTTAAAACTCCTAATTGATTGCACAAATTTTCTCGCAATAACTGTCTTTTTATGGTGTTAATGATGTAAACTTGTGCAGTTCCGCCGCTGTAATTGATACTCGACGACGTGATAAGTTGTAAACCAGAGTACCTAATGCGCGATAAATTCTCATTTACATATCCACCACGGTGTCGTCGGCGGGACCATGAAAAATTAATTAGCATACGGCCAATTCAGATTTTGGAATTCCGTTTGCGATCTTTAGCTTATTGCCAAGGCGGAGATCATTCAAAAAAAGGATAAATCAAAGTTTTTGGAAAAGCTTAGTGGTATGCGTATCACTTACCACGTTATTCATTGGTTAAAAGGCACATTTTATGAAACCTAGATCGATTACAGACAAATGTGCATTTCAGTAAAAAAATTGCTACGCAGCTAGCAGAAATTTATTCGTCCTTGAATATTTTTTCTTCTATAAAAATGTAGGATTGAAATGTTTTATTCAGCATTCATTCGTTTCTATTTAGCCAAGATCAAAAGCAATCAGCGTCTTGGCACTAGAGAGTAAGCATTACTTCAGCAATCACTACATTTATTTTGTTATATTTCCACAAAAAGAACAATGGAAACTGCTGAAGTTATTATACGTGTCAGAAAATATGAGATCGCATATCATTCGATATGGCGAGATGATCGCAACGTTACATCATCAAATGCATTCGAATGATATCACGGTTACGTCAGATCTTAATGCGTATAAATAAAATGCGAGTCCGGACGATGCCAATGTTTCTCCATACAACAATAAATGCACGCAATAAACATCCCATAGAATTGCAATGCTGTCATAAATGCACCCGTTTTGGCATCAATTGCCACGAGACGCAAATCCTTTTCTTGACCTATACAATTGTTTGATACATGGCTCATTTTATGGTAAAATTGTGATCTCTGAATGCAAGAAAATTATTGTCATCGTTTCCCGGGTAATAAAAGACGTGGAGGGAAAGACTTTTATGACGTTTGGAACTCCGCTATTGTTCAGATGTTGGTGTTTACGTGGAGCACTCGGGCAAAAGTAGGAATAAGGTGGATTGATAAATATGTATTTATAATAAAGAAACTATTTATTCTGATTTACGTTAATATCTAGTCTAGCCTTGCGTTTGGTTACTCTTGTCTTAGAGCGCATGTGGGAGAGAGGATGGGTCAGCCACCCGTAAGTGATATCCCGGGTATTGAAAATGTACATAGGCAATGGTAAGCGCTTACCATAAAACGTATGCTTGTTTTTTGACTTGGTTGAATAGAGACAAAACGCATCTGAAATTCTACTGGGTCTAACGCCTTTCGAATCATAGATACCTTCAGAATGACTGACTGCTTGTATAGGTGCATAACCTAGCAGATTGATTAAGAACTGCTGATGGTGCCATTAATCAATCATCAAATATCCATAGTTATGCTCATTAGCACTGACTTTTCAACAGCGTTTAGGTCATATCAAAATTCACGAACAAGAATTTAAATAAAAATCTTGCATGTAAAATAAATAAAAGACGTGGTATTGTTTATCAAGCAATATTTTCAACCAAATTATTATTCTTAGAAATTACTATAATCTCTAGACTTTGTTCAACTCAGCTTTGTGTATCTTATAGCGAAAAAGCTAAAGCTAATATTATTTTCCTCGGAATTATAAAATTCAAATACACCTAAAATTTGTCAAGTTCCCTAGAAACCATTTTTATTACGTTGCGGAGTTAAAAATTTAGATATTTTCTATTTAATTATATATAGCATCATCATCATATCAGCCGAAAGACGTCCACGGCTGGAGAAAGGCCTAGATCCAAAGATCTCCCCAATTGCCAGTCCTGCTATCAGCATCCAACGGCTCATAAGATTATCGGTCCATCTTGTAGGGGGCCTGCCCACGCTTTCTGCCCCAACGGCCGTCGGTTATATCTATGAGCATCACCCACAGCAACTACGGCTTTACAATTCTTCGGGCTATATCGGTGACTTAGGTTCGGCTGCGGATTTCGAATTTCTGATTCAACCTCGCAGGGAAACTCCGAGCATAGCCCTCGCCATTGCTCTTTGGGTGAGCCTTCTAATGATGGCCATATCTCTGTTCCGTTAGTCATGCCGTTAGGCAACACACACTTCGTTCGACTTGACTGACTTGACACTGCGGTATTTTAGACGATAAGATGTTCGGGATTTCTTGCCGAACGCTACCTATCCGAGTTGGATTCAAAGATTGACCTTATTCTCGAAGTTGCAGCTCATAGAGTGTCAGAACACTGCTCGACTTCACTTCAGGAGCCACTATTGTGTCCTTATCCTAAGGTCTCTGTAACGTAACGATATAGCGTGATAAGTTTCCTCATTTTTTCCTACAACTGTCTCTGTTACGGGGTAATGGGAATGGCAATTTTATATAATTGGTATATTACTACTTTTCTGAGTTGTTTGCTTATATAATTAAATACCCATCATGAAAGTTTCGGATTTAAGGGAATGGTACTCTCAAAATCATAATTACTTTGCCTTTTCCCATTTCCATTGAGGTCGACCATTGCGGTTGATTACCAAAATTAATCAAGCGACTGCCGTATGTCCACGAAATCCATGGGATAACATACCCGGCACTGCAAAACTTTGGACTTGTTTTTATACTTCAATGATATTTTCCACCCGATTGACTGGATTGACTAGTTGACAGCAATTGGTGAGTGTTCCTAAAACATCGCTATGGTTTATGCTACGTGTTCAAAGTTTGGGATGACGAGTTGAGTTGAGACGATATAGGAATTGATTATGAACATCGAAGTTACTGGCTCCTCGTGACTATGCTTTGATGTTTTAATTTTTTTTTATCCATATATCAACCGATAGCATGTCGCGGCCAAACCCAGTGATCCATAGAGTCTTCCAATGCTGCATGATCAAAAATTACGCTAATCTAATCAAGTCCCAAAAGGTACATATGTACGGTGGAGTAACGGTTGGGGTACCGCGAAGTCCCCGTCATACTTGTTACAGGTTGGTTAGGAAATAGTCACAAGTGTCAAATCAGTACATTTTTATATAACGTGTTACGAAGGTATGTCTATTGCAAGGTTGAAAGCGGACTTACAGAATTTTTTATTTCGGAATCGTATGGGAAACTTAAATCGGCGTTGTTGAGTATTTGACTCCAAACGCTCCCATTCGTTTTCCGATTCGAATATTAAATCTACAGAAATTATTGATTATACAAATCATGTAATATAATTAGATATTTCATGATTTGCGCTAAGATTATATTCGGTGATATTTTAGGCATGTAAACTGTGTTTTATGATAAACATACCAACAAAAAAATAATTCGAGATTTATATTCCATGTGTGCAAAATTTATTGTTTCCATTTTCCTATTCATTACAAAATAAATATATTCAAGCGCCCTCTCATTCTTGGAAAATAAATATAACTTAAGAGTTTATTTACATCTTTTACACCTAATAGTTCGGAGAATCGCTAATTACATACATCACAAACAAATACTACGCTCGGTAACTTAAAAAAGTTTCTAGAAGTGGCCATTTGAATGCGCAGCCCTACCTCGGTATCTCCGCTTATTAAATGAGTTTATATTATTTCATTAGAAATCAGTAGGGTTGCTTTTAATCAAACGCAACCCAAGATGTTAAACCCGATAATGTATTATTAGGATAATTTGGATAACCTACCTAGATAGATTAATAAAGATAATTTTGAAATGTGTCTGTTAGTATGTAAATTTGTTAGATGGTTACCTCTAAACGACCGCAGGGTCCAAGTCCGTTCAGGCGGACTTAATAAATATAACGTGTGACTTATACATATTACTTTTTATTTTTTGATAAGGCAGGAGGAATGCCTACGTATGCCACCCGCAAAAAGTGTCTGTGAGTGGGTATGTAGGACTTGCACCGACTAAACCTAACCTGCTGTGGACTTCTGGTGCCTAATAGGGGGAATATATTACGATCAACTATTTTCCGGTATAGTTGATTAGTTTGAAGTATTAGTTGTTATTGAGAGAGATATTTCATAAATTTATTTTCGAGAACTCGTTACTTAATGCGGGCATTGCACTAGGTAATGAGTCCCCGTGTCGCGGGGTAGGTACTTATCAAACGGGGTAAACATATTTTATAAGCATTATAAGCACACCCAGACAGTTACGGGTCACAAAAATATTTGTCATGTGCGGGCATCGAATCCGGGCCACGAAGTCTCGAGACGACTTGTCTTCTATTTTATGTTACAAATAAAATTAAAATATACCTGTCAAACAACTAATTAATGTTTTAATTTGCACTACGCGATAGAATAAAGCATTCTCACTAATAACTTCCTCGTAATCAGTATCCCGTAATTCACTATGCCTAAAAACATTTGACACTAATATTGTTACACGTTATGCAGAATAGAAATAATGCCAGATAATTAATGCATTTTACATTAATAATTACACTCATGTCTTGTTATTATTATCTTATGTCATAGTTGACATTCATGATCATAAAATTACTGTCCACAACGCAACAAATATAACTCGTGCTTTGCAAATTGGTGAGTAACCTTCAAAAATTCTATTGTTTATAAAAAAATACTACGTCTTTCGGCTGCACAAATCAAGCTCGCCATATTATATACTTAACAGTATTCGATAATTTAAACCCAATACTTTTACGTGCTTCAACAATAGTTATGATGGATAATGGTAAAGAAAATATACATGAATACCGTAGGGGTATTCATATATATTTTATAAATACGTCCTAGACAATAGAAAAAAACAGCAGTTGAGTACAAGTCGTTAAGCATTTCCGTTTCTAGATTATCTTTGTAAGAAAGCAACGCACCCTTACTGAGGGCGCCCGCCGGAGTCGCAGACTGTACCGGAACATTATGTCACTTTAGTTGGTTCACGTTACAGTTTGTTTAGTCAAGATCAGGAGTACGTTGACATTTCCACAGACTGCCATTATTAGGGGTGGATGTTGACTCTCCATCAGAAAAGGGTAGTCTCTAATGCAGTATACCAGTGGTGAAGGGTCCATATCACACGACTTCTTTCGGTTTGATTTGAAGTAAACATATCAAATGACGTTGCCTTTGCCATTAACATCAGCTTTTTGGGATTAAAGGCTTGATTTGTGAAATTTCTTCCTTTACAATACGCGAATGGTTAACAAAAGTCTTATCTAAACTTATTATACCACAAAATGCTGCACGAGCATACTCGTTACAAATTGTTAAATATAAGTTTTAGTACTCATAAGTACATACTAAGCTATACCAATATAAATAGCTAAGAATTTTCAAGCTGATGATAAAGTACATCAGCGACGTCCTTGAAACAGAGCATCTCTAAATAGCGTATATATAAGAGAATTAAAACCATCAGAAACATCTATATGTGCGTACGCCATACTCAGTATTTTTAACGGAACTTTTAAGTTGGGTAAACTTCACCAAAACTGAAATACCAATATTGTGAGGTCTCATAAATCAGGTTCGGTTAGAACTCTTCAATATTTCATCCAGAGTAATGTAAATGTCGTAACAATATTTTGTTTACCTTTTACCTTCAAATTTTGTCGACATTACTAGACAAACAGTATCCAAAGGAAACCAGGCGTGGGTAGGTTTGTATATTATTAGCATCATCCGGATTAAATTAATATTATCTTGCATAAGCTGTCATTCTTACTATGTATTTATATATTATTCACTTTTTTCTATCCGCACGTATTAAAGTAAAGTAAATATTAATTTCAATATTGTTTGCAATACAACCATACAATGTGTCGCGCTCGACTGTTCAAGCCACGTTTTTTTATGTTAAGACGCAGGAGATTTGAATCAAGCTCAGTTCGCAGCAACACAACTTGTATGGTTGTGCACTTCACGTTTCAAACTCCGGCTTCTTTCATTAGATAATTAACCGTCGACCGAATAGTGGATCACGTCTCGCTATCAGGTACGCTGCAAACAAAACGCTGAATAGAGGCCGGGTTAAACATGCACGACGGGTGTACGGGTATAATTAAAGTTTAGGAGACGCTCACGTCGCCCGTTAACCTCGTTATCGGGCGCTGGAAGTGGGTGAGACGCGGTGGGGAGGGAGCCAGGCTCGGGGTAGGGGGGAAACGGGGAAAATCAATGACAGCCGCCGCGCGCCGTCTCTCCCCGGCCCGACGACGCGCTCATCTCGCGGCCACGTGCCGCGGTCACTGGCCTGACTCACCATACCATCCTTACCCGCCAACACCATCATTTGTATCCTGGTATCCTCACCACCAGCCCTCGCAACTACCATAAAACTATATAAAACAAACTACTATTGTTAAACGCCCACCCCGATAATCCAATCAATCACCCAAAATGTAAGCGAATATTTCGATATTATGCTTCACGATGAGGTATACAGTTGAGATTGACATGGCGGCATAAACTAAGTAAAGTAGCTTAGTTAATATCGGTCAACAAACAAACAGTTTAGTAGAACAGATAAGTGTGTGGTTGCACGAAGCCTTGCCAGTTGATGGGGCGCGCTCGGTCGCCTGTAAAACATACAATGTAATATGTAGGTCGCTGTCAGAAATTTGGGTTATCGTTTGGCCGCGTCGATATGCGACACTTCCGTACCGCTACGATGCGAATGCTATGCACTCGCCAATATTATGGCGATGTCATGCCTCTACATTACGTAATAACGGATTCCGAATGCCAGTTATTATTACTCCTATGACGCGTTCTGACGTATCGATCATACGCTTCCTACATGCTCTTGATTTTATTTGACGTTTAGCCATATCACAAAAACTGACCTGCACATAGAAACTTTTTCGACTTTAAAATATGTTTCCGCCGAGTTCCCGAAGTTACCAACAGTCGCAAAACAATGAGTCATATTTGGGACGAGTGTCACAGTATCTCGTAAAAAATCGGTAGCAATGAACTTCCTAGTCCCAAATCCATGGTACATCATCGGTCGGCAGTCGGTACAAATGTTTTATATAAGCATATCGCGACCCGTCGTCGATCAATGTCAACCGCATATTTAGGTCAACGTCCGTCAGCCGAAAATTCCCGCGTTCGTCTACTCTTTATTGCCTATAACCCATGGGATCACTTTATTGTGCATTGTTTAGGATCTGACAGCATGCTATTTGTAACAAAAAAGGACTTTACCTTTTAACTGATTATAAAAATGGTTCGAATTGGAAAGCTTAGAAAAGTTGGAAACCTATGATGTTAACACTTGTACAAGGGTTAGTAAGTAAGCACAACATTTTGTTGGTAGTTGATAGATGACTTTATATCCCTGTGATTAGTGAGTTCAATAATTGAAAATAATATGTAACCTTTTTTTATTGACTTATTCTATAAGGTTTATAAACATAGACCGGTTAATTAAAAATAAATAATCAATGTTTCGTTGTCAAACAGCCTTTATCTGTCATCCGTTGTCCGTGTAATAATAAAAAATATATGTCCATATTTCCAATGTGATTCTCGTTTGACTTTTGATTTTACTGCAAAAACTGGGAAATATCAAATCGTTGGTGAGTAAGCATGAGGTGATAAAAAAATCGTCGCGCTGGCACCACAGAACTGAGTATGTCATGCTAGCTATCACCGTTATGCTAATCCTAGTCATCTCTTTTTCTTTACACATATAAACATGTAACACAAATGTATTCGAACACTAAAGATATTTAACTGGTATATATTCTACTTCGCTACGATGACGGGTGCCGGAGAAATAGAGATTACAGTCCACAGATACACAGTATATGCGTCGCGGGCATAAGCTACTAAAGTTCTATGAACGTGTCTATCAACTTCTGTGATCTCGTGTTGAGTTTTGTTTGTATATTTATATGAAGAATTTTATAGACTTCTTAGTTGTCGAATAAGGGTTAATTTAAACAGGATCCGTACCTAGATAGTTAGTGTCCACTGCCATGGACCACCTCATCATACAAATCTTCGAATCAGCCGTAAAACCGCCTCTTTTAATAAGATCTAATGAGGAGTCTTCAATAGCTTTCCACGAAAAGAGATCATCAAAAGCTAGTCTTTAAAAAATGCTCATTTTGAATACCATTAATAAATAAAAATTAACTCAACTGTGTTCGTGTGGATATCTATGGAAATTGTGTGTAATCCAAGATTATTTTATTATTTTCCTTTCCACTTAGTTTAGAGCATCAATGCTCGAGTTGATATTACTAAATAGTAACAGGAAAGCTATTGGTCTAATAAAAATCCATGCTTTATCAATAGAAATGTATCTGAATTTAAATCTAATAAATTTTATATGTTTTGTCCTCAGGTATATTATGCAAAGAAAAAGCGGAGAGCGCAACAGTACCTGGGCGAGGATGGCTCGCACAAAAAGGAAAGAAAGTTATACAATGATGGTTATGATGATGATAACCATGACTACATTATTAAGCAAGGCGAGAAGTTCCTCGACCGGTATGAGATCTCATCGCCTATTGGGAAGGGATCTTTTGGACAGGTGAGAAAGCTTCTTATTAACACTCAATATTAACTATACCTGACTGATGTGTGTGACTCTATAATCCCAATTCAATTACTTGTTGTGGTTATAATTATTATTAATTTATTCGAGTATCTTGTATTCTTATAGTTCATTAATTAATTACACCTAATAACAAAACATAATGTCAAAATAAACACAATACATAATGATTATATGATACTATTGGGCTGGTCTGATGACTTAGAGAAAAATTTCGACTCATAGTAAGTGTCTCAACGAATTCTTATCATTTTATTCCAAAACAAGGATCTAATGAAGAAACTAGTACCTACCATCGAGTTACCGATCATTAGAAACACCTGTGTTCTATGCGATCATAGAACTCAGCAACGTGGATGATAATATGGAATGATGAATATATGGAATCTGGATGATAAATGAGTATACTCTTAGGTCATCAAGGTTTAGGCTCATTACAGATTTCCTATTCTATCACAAAATAAACATGATCCAGTTTCTGCCTCTCTATTTAATTTGAGGGACATCTGGTGGCATACAGGTACCACCTGCTGTGTAGCTGTCGGAAAATAATATCCCGTATGGCAGCTTAGAATACGACCCGAGGGAATAATTCTCAGAGAACGGGCAGCAGCGTCTCTGTGACTATGACTATGACCATCATTCTGCGATCGCCCACCCGTCTGCCAAGCGTGGCGATTATGGCATATCCCTTCAAATGATGGACACAGCTCCATTGTGGAAATCATTTGGAGGGATCTTTTTCCAGAAAATATTGTCGAGAATTTCTAACTTCCTGGATAATGTTGTCACTTGTCACAAGTTTTATTCGTTTCCATGCTAGTTGGTGGAGTTAAAGTATATAAAAATGGCAGGAAAAAAACAACTTCCCGTAGAACATATTGGTTTTGTCTTTACAAAAGAACATGATAATATGGCTATTTGCATAATGAATTAATGTGAGTCATGAATACATTGTAATCACGTAGTAACATGTTATCAGTAGTAAGCTATTTACGGTAGGATTACATAATGAGTTTGTCTCCATTACCATTTGCGCTAGCAACCACGTCTTCGTATGTATAATGCAACGATTCTGGAGTTATAATGTATTTTCTACTAATATCATAGTCAAGGATTATGGAGTTACAATGTATTTTCTACTAGATTATAGTATCTTGGATGTTGTGGAGTTGTTGGATTCTGAGTTGATCGTTCGCATTTTGAAAATTTCGTGTGGAAATATTTCCTCTAGTTATCGCTATAACTTGTATTCAATTCAATAATACTCCCTCAGTTGGAAGAGGTTTACTAAGAATAATATTTTAAGTCAAGGTAAGTCTTGTGGACTTGTGGTTATTTTTTATAAACATACATAATATAACATAAATAACATATCAACACATTATGTGTGGGTTTGTCAGGAAAAATATTGCATTAGATTCAACCTCAAATATATATCACTGATTATCTGATTTTAGAATTTCTATTGTATGTAATTATTAGCTTTGATTTTCTCTTCTAGAATTATTACGGCTAGTTAAAGTCATTTATGATGCATCTCGTGAAACGGTCCAATAGCCGCTTCAGTTAAAATTCATCCGTCTAAATTTAATCTAATGGATATACCATCTAAAAAGGTTACACCTGTAACTTTCCAGGTCTCATTTCCCTCTAATTCGGTCCTCTACTTTTATTAGTACCTAGACTTTCACGTTTTCTTTTATTTTACAGGTTGTGAAAGCGTATGACCACGAGGAGCAGTGTCAAGTAGCGATTAAAATAATTAAGAATAAGAAACCTTTCCTAAACCAGGCACAAATAGAAGTCAAGTTACTAAAAATGATGAACAGAGCAGACCCTGAAAATAAGTATTATATAGGTAAGTTACTACTAGTGTTCATTATTAAGATAACATTATTAGACGTAGTTGGCGTTTTACATAATTTTATTATACAGATGAAATCTGAACTACATCAAAAAAGTCCTAGTATTTTTTCTGATTGAAAGAGACTTGTTTATTCCCACGCGATATATTAAATATTGTGTGATAAAATCCAATTATTTATTTGGTATTGTTTACCAGATTTTTTTTATCTTAGGCAGCAACTTTTCTTTAACAATGAATATAAATATTTACCAAAGTAGACTAGATTTTCTTTGAAGTTTAATTAATATTGTGGATCTTTTCCTTTATATGTATGTTTTCTGTTTATTGTTAACAATGTTTCCCCCTCAGCCGTGCCAATTTAGTTATTACCTTGCCTTATGCAATTCATCTTCTTTCATTAATCTTTATCAGTCATAATTTTATTGTTCTGTTGTTGCGTAATAGCTGTACTGTACTATAGTCGCTTAAACAATGCATTTCCCGTTTGTTTGGACCACCACTTTATTTAAAATCATCTCCATTATGCAACATATTTAGAAGTTATAGACAAGGGAAGGTTAATTATTATTATCACCTAGCAACCAACCCTATTTATGAATTTCCTTTCCCTGATTATTCTGGCACTATAGACATCAGCTAGACTGATCACTTAGCATAAGTTCGCACCTAATTTTTAATGTCGGCTTATTTTTTTGCAATACAATCTCTCATTTATTCTAATTGCGAGACGTGCTCAGGATTTTTCTTTCCTACAATTCTTGCAATATTTAATATATACACAACGTTCTCAATATATTCACACAATAAAGTATTATTCATTTATTCATTAATAAACTACTTTGCTTAATATATATGTAAAGCGCACGTACATTATCGGAACTGGCGTTCACCTCTTGCTTACATTGTTATTTTTACTAGTTTAGATCCATTAGAAAGTTAACGGATTTTCTAATCAGTGTGCTTTTGTGTTTCAGTGAAACTGAAATGTCACTTTATGTGGCGGAACCACCTGTGCCTAGTGTTCGAGTTATTATCGTACAACCTGTATGACTTGCTACGCAACACTAACTTTAGAGGCGTATCGCTCAACCTTACGCGCAAGTTTGCACAGCAACTGTGCACGGCGTTATTGTTCCTTAGTCAACCTGGTAAGTGTAACGACATATTTATCCATTCATATTTATACATTTCTTTCCAAATACCGAGAGAAAGGTTGTGAAGTTCTTCCTTATGATTCTTTTATCGGTCAAGCCTCCTTTCTTTCCTTATATGCAAGGCCAAGATGTGGAATGCCTTTCCGACAACGTTTATTCCTGACACCACATGACTTTATTCAAAGCTAGGTAATAGGCCAATAGGCTAGATAGGCCTCTTATGAGGTGAAATTTTAGTCAAGGGCAAACCTATTAATGGAAATGACTATGTTCTGTTAGGTTTTCCTGGAGCGCCTAAATAATTAATATTGTACTATGGCAAAATATGTCATTTGGCTTTACGGTGTCTTAAGTTATTTCGGAAATAAATGTCATGACATTAAATAAATAAATGAAAGATAATTAATGTTTGGAATTGAGTATAAAATGAAAAATATTTATTAATATTAATGTTTGGAATTAAAATTAATATGCTATACAATAACATTGGCATTTCTTAATTTTCCTATTATAATATTTATAACATTTTCCTATTATAACACAGGCTTCGCCCGCAGCTTCACCTGCGTGGATATACTTTGGAGTACGAATAATTTTTGGTATTATGTTATTCCGGACTCACGTTTTAAGTTTGCGTCTTAATTCAGTAGTTTAGGCGTCAAGTGGAAACAAAACAAAGTTAGAACCACACTTTCGAAATTATAATATTAGTATAGATTAAATTAACTTTTATGTACACACACGGGTATATATAGTCAGTCTAGTATATATAAGTATATACAGATATTCTTTGCCCAAGAATAAGCTGATTTATTGTTAGACAATCAAAAACCAAACTATCTGTATAACTAAATATACAGTCGCTACATGATTTTGATTTTAAGATTTCAAATTAACACTTTTGTAATATTTTTTTCAGTCTGTTTAATATCATAGTATTAAATATAATTTCAAGAATTATATGGACCATATCTATTGGTAACCTATAGCACAACCTGTGTTAACGGACGCCATAAATTGTCTGTTTAATTTCCCAAATGACTACAGCACTGACAGAGTTCAGTTCCCAGTCCCTTATCCATTGTTCCGGCAATCTCGTGAAGATACCCTTATCTAAACCACTCTCTTTTGTATTTCAGAACTAAATATAATTCACTGTGATCTTAAACCCGAGAATATACTACTATGCAACCCGAAGAGGTCAGCCATAAAAATCGTGGACTTTGGAAGTTCATGTCAGCTAGGTCAAAGGGTAAGTTCTATTTTTATTTTGCTCTATCAAACATATAATTGAATTCATGCAAATACCTTAAATTAGTTATTTGGAATCATTAATACAACGTTTTAAAAATTTAAACACGCTGCAAAAAACTTAATAAAAATTCTGAAAATTGGCTGTAATCTAATGCCAATTGTACTGTAATCGTTGAAGACCAGAAGGTCCGAACAAGTGGCAAGCGATTCTTTAATTGTATGGATCCATATAAACTTGCATTATTTATGTTATCAGTTCATTTTAATATTAAATGCCAAATCTCCATTCTATAGACCGAATTGCTTGCCATTTAGTGAGGCCTTCTAGCTATTCAGTGTTGAGCTAGGTTGAATAATTATGGTATTGACAGGTGTGGGAGGTTGAAAACATGTTTTTTAGACCTTTCCTGTTGTCAATGGAATCGTAATCTACTCTAACACGGCCTTATCGACTATTATATACCTTTTAATTATGAATGTATGTATATCATTAGCGAATAGCTACGTAGGTACAACTCTTCTGATCTAAAATGACATGGCAATAACCTTTCTCTACATTTACGCTGTAGATTGTTCAACAAATGCGGCGGAATGGGAGGATTATAATATGCGGACTTCAAAAGTTCTATTAACTATTGGAAATTGCACCTAGGTCTCAATTTATAGAGTCGTTTCCTTACTAATTGCCCAGTTAAATCACCTCGGGGTCGTGTGATTCAGTGCCTCGCGGGTTATCGCGCGTATAACATAATATTATATTAATATCAATGTAGATAGCGGCCGGCGATAAAATTCATTCATATACTGGATATTACAATTACTTGTATGTAATTGGTCAACTTTAGGTTAATTAGTTCGCCAATTTCCGTTCAGGCCCCAATATTGGCAATAGGTATAATTCTGGACAGGAGATTTTTAAGGGCATCCACGAATCAGAAAGTTAGCGCTATAAACATGTCAGTTGTATACCTGATAATGTTACGGGGTGCCTACTTGTCGGACGTATAAAGTTAGTGAATTGAAATTTCGAAGCGGCGATGGCTGCTAGGGCAGAAAGAATTTTGATTTCAAGATGGCTGCTTGGCCATGAACTGGAAAACGCAGCTAGGGCAGGTCCCAACAAGGTGGACCGACGATCGAGGAAGGGTCGCGGGAAGCCCTAGTCCAGCTGTGAACGTCTTTCGGATGATATGATGATGAAACATTGAGACACCTGTCTTAAGCTCATGCTTGTGTCCTTATCTCTACGTAATTAACTATTTAGTTGCGTTGATATACGCTGCTGGTAGCGGAAATTTGGCCGGGACACTACTATCTATAATTGACTGTAGCCATTCGTAAAGTGGTAGCATATTCAACTGTAGATTACGTGGGCCCAAGTTTATATCCCATCTCAGGCAAATAATATTTATCGGACAGGATAAATCGTGGTAGCTCACATTTCGGAAGTTGTTGATTTTATACCCCCGAAACTTGGTGCGGAAGCTGTCAGTACTGCGGTTCCTCTTTTTCCGGATGTGTATCCTACACATCTGTCCAATTGTATTATGAGAGTTAGCACTTTATTTAAAAGACAAGTTATACGGATTATAAGACGCTAATTTCCATCAGGCATTCATATTATATATTCGTAAAATTATTATTTAAGTTTTCTTTAAATAAATAGAGCATTTATTGATTCTAAGTAAAAAAATTCGCCAGTTTTGTTTTATAATTAAACTTTTCGTTTTTTAATATTAAATTCCTTCAGGATTGAAGAATTTTACTTGAAGATGATATAAAACATCAGCGCAAGCCGATTTACTTTTATATTTATGTAGCAATTGTATCTTTTACTGGAAAGCGGTTGAAAAATCGCTGCACCAATTTCTACACATCGAGAATGATTGTCCTTGTCTCTCACGAAGTCATATAAAATGGCTACAGTTTTATTCATTCATTCATTCATTCATATCAGCCGAAAGCCAAAGCTGGACAAAGGCCTCCCCCAAAGATCTCCACAATTGCCGGTCTTGCGCTATTCGCGTCCAGCGGTTTCCAGCGACCCGCACAAGATCATCGGTACATCTTGTAGCCTTCCGGTTCGTGTTCGCCACTCGAGAACCTTTCTGTCCCAACGGCCGTCGGTTCTAAGAGCTATGTGCACCGCCCACTGCCTCTTCAGCTTTGCAATTCTTCTGGATTATGGTTACATGGATTTCACTAACAAACATTTTTATTACTTCATATTACTTTATTTCAACCTAAGGCGCCCGGCTGGTATGCCATAGTTACTTATATTAGTGAAATAAATGTTTGATGCCAAATGTGGCTTCAAAATTCTCAGCCACCCCGCGCTCAGGTGTCTTTCGACTCACCTGGAGTGCAAATAATATCTTGGCATCAATTTTTTGACCCTGTAACAATTGCATTGTAATTGTATTTATTTTATGTTCTAAGTATATTATTTTGTCTTATAAATATATAATTTGGTTTTATTCTCACTATTAATAGTGTTTCCACTTTTAAACATCGTAGAAGAATTATGAATACCTAATAGTAGAACTCTACAAAATTCTTGACTGTAGGTGGTGAGGCAAGAATGTTGTACACGAAAGTAAAGCTGAATATTGCTTAAGAATTTTGGAACTTTAACAGCGCTTATATTTTCAAGTTATGTGTTTGAGAGCTACAATGCACTGAGCCTGCTTTGTGCAATCTCGAAAGAAGTTTCAGTATTTGGAATGTAGGGTTTGATAGTCTCCAAACCCAAAATTCTAAATACATGGAAGTCAAATCAATAACCCAAGAAACTTGAATATTAAAAATTCTGGGTGTGAATGTTATGACTGCACGTGTGGTCAAGACAGTCGCCTCGCTTCTTCGTGTCGCGGGTTCGAGCCCCGCGCCGAACAACTATTTATAAATTGTTGTTCTGAGTCTGGATGTAATTTGTTTCCGTCTATTATATGTTTGGTAAGTACTCCGCAATACAGGGAAGAAGATATCAAAGTTTGGGCGTTGTACTTAAAAAAAAAAAATGTTTACTTCTATGTATATTGCGTAAGTATTCTTATTTATAATATGAAAGCATATTTTTAATATGTATTTTTTTAATTTCAGATATACCAATATATACAGTCAAGGTTTTACCGGTCACCGGAGGTGTTATTAGGAGTCCCGTACGACCTTGCGATAGACATGTGGTCGCTGGGCTGCATACTCGTGGAGATGCACACGGGCGAGCCACTGTTTAGTGGGGCCAATGAGGTCGATCAGATGAACAAAATAGTCGAGGTGCTCGGCATGCCGCCTGATCATCTGTTAGACCAGGTACTTGACTACATCAGTTGTGTTGTTGGAACTGTTTTGCTTTGTACTAGCCTACGACCCGCCCGGTGGCACGCAGGCTACGACTACTTTACTCCTTATTTAAATTCGACAAACCTTACAAAGAATTTTTACCGATTTCAAAAAGGAAAAGCTTATATATTTGTCTATGTTTCATATACTGTATTATGTGACCTGCATTAGTAATTATTGTTTATTCTATAATGTTCGGTGTTGAAATCGCGTTATAAAGCATAAGTTAGAGACGGTTGTACATTTTTATTAAAACAGTTATTGTTCGTTTTTGTATTTAATTTATATAAGTATGGATCAGCTACAGACGCAGGAATAGTTGCAGGCTGTAATAGCAATAGCAATGTCATGCCATTTTTTGGGATACGAATTGGTGATGTTTTGTATCTTATCAGACTTTTCGAGTATTTGTTAGGTGATTGACTAGTCTTAACTTTATAAACAAAGGAGCAGGAGTATTGTGAATACGCGTTTTACGTGGGTTAGATTGTTGTTTAGGAACGCGTTTTAATATTCTTCTATATATGTATTTATCTTCATGTCAAATATCGAACAAACTCCTATGGTACATATTCTGTTCGAAACGAAAAGAGATCGTCGATGTCCCGCGCTGCAATGGACTGTCGAAAGAATAGTTTAGGATTTTTTGCTAACGTCTTGTGTCATTCTACAGAATTCCCATTCAACTGTCAATGAAGTACTTGGTATTCTGTTTTTTTTTAATGTTTACATGGCTTACCTACTGGTATTTTACTCGCAGGCCAAAAACGTTGAATGACCCATTTAAAATACCATATGATACTCCATACCATCCCGTGGGTGTCGTAAAAGGCGACTAAGGGATACACTAGGTAGTCGCGCAGCAGCGCCACCTGTTTTCTAGCTACCACATAACTGCCTACTCGTATGCCTAGCGCGCTGACTACGGCATCCAATGGCACCGTTAGAAACCTTTAGGGAGGGCTATGTCCATCTATATCAGGCTGCTGATGTATATTTATACATTTTATTATTTTCCAGGCACACAAAACAAGAAAGTTTTTCGACAAATTACCGGCGTCAGAAGGCGGTGGTTATGTATTGAAAAAAGTCAATGGAAAGGACGGGAGGTAAGTGTTTATATACATGATTTATAATCACTTTTCTAAAAGTTATTTCCAGCTGTCTAAATATGAAAAGCTCATAAAAATTGCTTCTTAAATTTGATGGTGGACCATCCTTATATGAATTCCGCTGTTTCTTACATACTCCACCTATGAGCATCAAGATCAAACCTCTCACTGGTCCGCCGTCCCTTATAAAGAGATGTAATACCAAGTGGTATAACCTAAGTGTCTGATGAACAACCGTCCATTCTCATATTGATAGACCGATCTATGTTACATAACATAACACTCTTGCCAACCACTACAACTTCTGTAAGCCAGGATCCACAGTGGCTGACAATGCAAAGGGGAATTATCTTTGAACTGTTTTGGATCCTACTAAGAAATTAATCTGAAAGAAACGCGGAGTTACATAAATGTAGTTCACTTCCCTGCAGAATGATACGAGTTTTGAGCCTATGGAAAACTGGCTGAATGCACGTATGGCGTTTAAGACAGTCGCTTCGCCACTTCATGTCCCAGGTTCATTTCCCGGACAGGAAAACGATTTGTGTGAGCCAAAAGTAGTTATTCTTGAGTTAATGTCCGCTAATTATATGTTTCTTAACCCTTTTCCGGGCAGTGGGGATATAGTTGCCACCATGTTTGTAACTCTATTGGCTTGCGATAAAGTTCAAAACCAATAAATTTGAAACATATCTGCTGCTTCAAAGAGTTAACGACACCGCGATATAGGAATTCATTTACTTAGTGCAGGCGTTGTCTGAAAGAAAAAGTACCATGGGTTTATTTTAATGGTCCTGCAAAGTGCTATGGTGGAAACTAAATGAAGCTACTTAGCTTGGTGTGGTGTGTGGCACGTAGTAATGTGTGCAGCGGTTACAGGAAGTACCGCGCGGCGGGCACGCGGCGGCTGCACGACATCCTCGGCGTGGAGGGCGGCGGGCCAGCCGCCCGGCGCCGCGGCGAGCCCGGCCACTCCGTCTCAGACTATCTCAAGTTTAAGGTGAGACACATCACTTCTAACTAATATAAATTCGTACATCTCTTTCTAATATAGCTTGTATGAAAAGGACAGGGCATACATAGAGCTAAAAAACTACTAGAATTGCTTCTAATACACGCATCTATTATGTGTATTCGTCGACAAGCTCTAACGTGTCGCTTATTTTTTTTCCCCAGTACTATGCGCCAAAACGAAATTGACGTAACTAGAGATGCCCTGTCCTTCTCTTAAGAACAATATTGGGTAGAAAAATAGTGCCGTTATTATTGCATAGAATCGGCAGTAATATTTATTATTACAGTATTGTTTGGTTAGCATAGGCTGTATTATATTTTATGAAATTTACAAGAGGTTCTGCAGATATTGAAATCTTTTTACAGAGTTTTAACTGGGATCTGATAATGGTTAATTTCGTGATAGATGTAAAACTTCTTAAAATAACGCAAAGTGCGTGGTTTTCGTGGTACCTTACCTGTTCTTATGTGAAGTTTATTTACAACAAGCGTAGAGTATTCAACACGCGCATGACATGTTGCCATTGACTGGCCGGTTGGCGTAGTTGGTAAATGCGTGCCTTTCACGCCGCGGGTCGCGGATTCGATTTCCATCCAGGACAGTTTGTTTGTCTTGACCATAGTACAAGCTCTGCTTAGTTTGGATCAGATGGCCGTGTGTCAGTAATGTCCCAGGATATTATTATTATCTTAATCTATAGCTTCATTCATATCATTGTGTATACGCTACTCTCTTTTGTTTTACTTCCGTGTCATGGGAATATATGTCTCCCTATACTTCATATCTTCAGGTATCCAGGGCGCATAATTCGGCAACAGGTTCCAACATAACATGTGTTTTGTTCATTCAAAGCACATAATGGGTCAACAGGTTCTCACTTGTATTTTGCTCATCCACAGTTCATATATTTTCAACAGGTTCTGAAACCTTACAGGATCGCTTATTTTATTAAGGTGGCCACGGTTTTATCCAGTTATAGCGAATCTTTCTCATCTCTTCATTTTATTATCTTTTTTTATACCATAAAATGTGCATGTGGATATAAGTGGCCCATACCTTCAAACAGTTTGTAGTTCCAAATAGGTTGTCGGATACACAAGATTCCTTCACATTAAGTACAGAGGTACAAGTATAGATCGGTCATGCTTTCATTTTCCCATGCGTTTGACGTATCGTGACAGGACAGTTTTGAAAACACGGCGGCCTTTCAATAGATTGGTTTACTCATTTAACCTCTTGATTGGGCCATTTTGCGTGGCTCTATTTGGCTACTCGAACTATTTCAATTATGTCTAGTATAGTATTAAGATTTCTCGAAGGTGCTTGAGTACCCCCTGCAACGTCTTTATTATTCAGGAACTTTGCCCGTATTTCCGTTGTGCTGGGGTTTCCTCAACTTCAATGTAACCTTTCACAGGGTCCAATCTTGTGGAGGTGTTAGTTAAGTGTTCAGTGACAGGTAATCAAAGGGTGGACACAGTTAGTCCAAAAAATCTCTTTTATAATATTAGTACAATTTGAGCGTAAATCATCAACAAATTGGCTTTAAGGAAGCCAAGGAATAGATAGATAGATAGATAAACTCACCAATATTAAAATCTTACAGTACAGGAGCATGTAAATAAAAGTATACAATTGGCGGTCTTATCACTAAAATGTGATCTCTTCCAGACAACCAAATAATGGACAATAATAGGGATTATTTAAGAGGGCAGTTGTCGATGTACGAATACTTTGTTAACAGTACCCGTTGGTACTCAGTACAAGAGCCTACTATATATACTATTTACACTAAACCTACTATATATAAATATATAGGAATATCTATTTACATATAATAAAATCGTAGGAAAGTCAAAACTGTACATTGAATATTTTTTAAAAAGGATACTTAGGGATACTTGATCTACAATCGATATCGAAGCCAAAAATATAGTTTTTAGAATTTTTCTCTGTGTGTCTGTATGTATGTCCGGGCTAAACTCAAAAAGTACTGCATGGATTTACTTCAAATTTTGCATGAATATTACTAAGAGGTCGGGTCAACATATAGGCTACATATCATCACGCTATCACGTACGGGGGAGGAGCTATGATAATTTATAAAATTTAACGCGGGGCACAGCTAGTTCAGCTTAAAACTATAAAAAACCTTCAATGCTTTTGATCACGTCGGATTTGAACTATGAGCCAATTTATATGTTGTATGTGTGGAACGGGACTTATGGGATTTGAAAAATCCTTTTCAGTACGTGCGATAAGTTAAAAGCTAACCGTCTCTTTAGCTTTTTAGAGGTAAAGGTGTTACCTAATTTGTAATATTTTACTGATATATTTCAGGACCTAATCCTGCGCATGTTGGAGTACGACCCCAAGCAGCGCGTGACGCCGTACTACGCGCTCCAACACAACTTCTTCAAAAGGACCGCCGACGAGTCGACCAACACGCAACAAGCACAGTCGCATCATCAACACGGTGAGTCTTCCCATATCGTTATTGTACAACCATCGTTCAGTTATTTCTAGCCAGTAAGATCATTCATACATAAATTAAATAAAACACTTTAATCCTGACACAATCATTATAATCGCAGATAAGGTTTGTGTCCTTAGAAACAGGCTAACCTACCATGCTGCAGCGTTTTTTTCGCCCCATCTGTGATTGAAGATTGATGTCAGAATATAATAAAAACAGTATTAAGAAAGCTCCCACGCTTTGGCCGGTTTTAGGGTACGGTTCTATTTAGAAGATGTTGGCTTGTATCAGTTAGTTTAAGACTTTAACTGGTAGTGGCAATGTATTGCCACTATATTTTGGAATTTCTTGGTTTGTAATAAGAATCAAATCAATCTATTAGAAACATACCTACTACTAGTTAAAGGGTTAACATATAATCGAAATCGCAGGCCTTTGCTCTTCTAATATAACTGTATCCTTAATGACCCAAAGCCGATTATGAAACTCTTTTTATGTTGTTGAGAAGTTCCCTCCACTCGAATGTAATAATCTGGGAAAGAGACTTCAAGAACTAACTTTAAAAATGAAATGGGAATTGTAGCCATTTTCTAATCTCTTGCAATCCATGGTGCTTGGAGACTTAATATGGAGATATCTCCTTTGTGTCTAACATTGTCATGTAGTATAAGTAATATGATCATCTTAAGCTTCTGTCGTGTTCTTTGCTAACATGCTTCATCATCTCATTTTAACTAATTAACTTGAGTCCCGAGAAAATGTGTTAAAGTGTAAGTTAAGCTTGCAATATTGCCTGTAATTTTGGACCAACGGTTCCTTGAAATATATCCTCTAAAATGTACCTATGTTACTCGTTAATATGGATTGGGTATATGTAAACCAAGACTTTGCAAGTATGTCCTAAATATGTTTCTATTCCCAACCTTAATTTTACCACAATACGTAAAGTTCATTAATGAGTGACTTCACAACATGTCAGAATTTGATATTCGGGTAAAATTATGAGACTTCAAAAATACTATGATTTAGATATATAATTGCAATAATAAAATATTCAATGGCTAACTAGAATAAAAGTTAATAAATTAAATTTTAATGTCGATTATAACTTAAAAATAATGTTGCGAAATAAATAAATCTTAATTCATCAGATAGTACTTATTAAGAGGCTTCGCTGCATAATTTTACTCAAACGTCAGAATTGGGCATGTCGTATGTTTACGAGTTTGTGGTCTATCGTTGTTGATGTTTGTTGACGTTGTGGCAGATGGCCCGTCGGATCCGCGATGACTAGAGCGGTCCGGCGGCCCCGGCCCGCGCCACTAGCGCCGCCACTAGTGCCTAACGATTGTTGCCAGGTCTGCCACTATCTACTCCCGATGTTATGCGCCCCCTCGTAGCATGCTCGATGTTGCTCACGCATGGCTTCTATGTGTACGTGCTGCCTTTAGTCTACATTCCTTATGCAAATGGTTCTTCGAGCCGGATATTTATTTTGTACTTTATTTATTTTAGAGAATGTATTTTTTATATATATATTAGCGAATGAAGACTATGGGCATAGATTGTGTATTCATTTTAAAGCGGAGTGCAAACTAAACGATTTTATTGCCTGATTGCGTTTATAGGCATAATCTAAATAAGTAAGTAAGGTTAGAAGTAATGCCTAAAAGTCCCTTGGGGGCCAAAGGACTATATATATCTTTCAATCGAACTCGCAATATATTTACTCTTGCTAAATGTTTGTTTTTGTTATCGTGGTCTAGCGATTGCGTACAATTGCATACAGAGTTCCATTCCAGTTCAATATTATAATGGGATTTTGGTGACGCCTAATAAACCCGTCTGTCTTCAATCTGTTCTTTTTCCTATCATGTGCCGTGGAAAAAATAAAGAGGGCATTTGTGTTTGTATAGTTATAGCCTATAACTATTATCGTTGTAGGCTAGTAATCTCGCCGAGGAAAAGTCAACTGGCTATTCGATATAGGACGGGCTTGTTGAGGTCGTTGATAAATGCTTGCATTTCACGCGGCAGGTTGTGGGTTCGATTCCCACCCAGGACAGATATTTGTGTGCATGAACATGTCTGTCCTGAGTCTGGGTATAATTATCTATAGAAATATATATTTACAAAAGAAATATATCAGTTATCTGGTGTCCCTAAAACAAGCTCTGCTTAGTTTGGAATTAGATGGCCGTGTGCGAATAATGTCCCAGGATATTATATTATTCTACCTTAAAATAGTCTGACGTAGTAGACATTTTGTTAGGAGTAGGTACACACGGCTACATATCAAGCTATATCATTCCAATATAAGCTGATCCCGCGTTGTATAGGATTTCCAAACAATGAGAGGTCAGCTTATATTGGAAATGTATAGCTTGATATGTAGCCGTGTGTACTATGATAACTAGGCTACTTGGTCGCCACGCTGCATTATAACGTAATTGTTTTGTTTGCGCTCCGCTTTCATCGTGTTCTTGATTTACATAATTTTCTTGGCTAGAAAATGGATGATATGTTAGATTGTTACCCTATTTGTTTCTCTCCTACTCTAACACCATAGTACTGAGTGTATCATAATTTATTGGTTTCTTTCTATATACAACTTCGTTTGTGATCTGAATATTCAAAAAATAATAACAATCCTTTCATCTAAGGTTTTACTAAACTGGTTCACGTCTTTGAATGATAGTTTTTCATCAATAAAATCTTAAATTAGCTAATGAATTTATGGTTTTACTGTCTGGTTTTTGTATAAGACACCTCAATAATTTTTGGATATTCAGATTATACTTAGTGTTTTTATTTTAAATTTGTTATTGAAATTTGTTATCAGAGCAGACAGATCAAAACTTCTAAGGGTTATTTATTTACTTTTCACTGGGTTTAGTTCAATTTTAAATTTAATCTATTATGCAGTGAGTACCTAATTTGGGAAATTACAGGGTCGCTGAGAACATGGGCCCCTTTTATACAAGAAAAAAAAAATGTGAATGAAAGTAGCTAGTTGATAATTTTTTTTGGTTAAATGTGTTTACTGGTTGAAAATATTATTTTAAACTATCGACACCAGCGATGCAGAAATGCTGACTAGAACACTTCAATATTAAGGGAGGGAAGGGAGTTTCTAATCATTTGAACTTATAGAATTCAGAAAATACATTTCATAAAATCATCTCATAGTTGTTTTGGGTCTTCAACATATACTATCTGACAAAAAGTCATATATTATGTCTCGTATTTCGGGGCCTACCTAACTTGTAAATCATGGGCTGTAACCGTACTTGCTTTTAGATATTATATCTCCTTTGGGAACTGAGTATATCTGATGCTGTTAAACTGAAGATTTTTTGTTAAATGGGTATTATTAACATTATAATTCAATTTGGGTGCAAGTTGCATAATAATTTCAAATTCCTTCGTTCGTGAATAGATAAACGCACTTTAATCACAAAAATATCCTTCAGAGGTTTTGATCCGACGCTGTTTGTTGAGGGTAGGAGAGCTGACTCAAGCGTATTCTTTGTAGACAAGGGTGAAGGGGCACATTCGTAATAACCAATTGAAGCATTACCCAACCATTGAATTTATTCTGTCTATGGCGTCCAGCAACACAGAATCTTGCATTTGTGTTGTAAGACGCACAACGAGACAAGTAAAAAATTTTGATATTATCAAATTCGTAAGTATTTTAAACAAGTTTCTATATACACTGTCGTGTATCTGTAGTTTATTTCGTTATCATATATTTCAGATTCGTTCAAAATAATTATTATAAATGTGTATAGAATTGTGTTAACATAAATACAGCAGAATATAATCTTATATTTAGTTGGGATATCGCTTGTAATGGTTAATACAAGTGAGCACTTTATCTTGTCTATAGTGCGATGATGGCAGGCGTTCTGAGTGTTGTGTATGTGCAGTGGGCGGGGCCGGAGTGGGCGGCGTGGTGGGCGGCGCGCGGCTGTGGGAGCTGGAGGGCGGCGCGGGCGGCGACGACGCGCGCCTGCTGGTGTGTCCGCTGGCGCACTCGCCCGTGGCCATCCACTAGCCGCGCGGCCGCAGTGGCCGCACCGGCCGCCCTGGCCGCGCTGGCCGCCGCGCGGCGGGGACTCCTGGACTGATCCGATATTTATCATTCTATATTTTTATTTAATACGATAAGTCTGACTGTAGAACGAACGACGGTGACGTTCGTTCCGTCTCGTTCGTTGTTTCGTGTCGTTCGTTTCTCGATCGCTTCACCCGACAGTACTTAGAACGTTCCGAGTGATCGTCGGAGCCCAGTTTTTTTATTGTTACGCGATGCATATCGAGGACGCAATATGGTAGAAAATAAATATTGTATATAAAAATTTAGGAGACCGACTAAATCTATGCAGACTGCGACGTAAACTGGACGATCTATAGTTTAGTTACGATCTATGCTAGTTAGGCTTTCGTTCGGTTTTGATTATCGCGAGCTTTATATTCTCCGAGTGTCGGCAACTGATGACTGAAATTCAAAGGGCCAATGTGAATTTGTTTATACGGACGAAGAAATAGAATAAGTATTTTTGTTAATGCACAAAATGATTCGACTCGACACGTACACATACACACTTAAAATTGTTTACTCGAAACTATGCCCTCGCATTTCAGAGTTGTTGTATTATGTAAATGTTTTATTTCTGATGTATAGTCGAGGGGCCCGCGGTGCCTGGCGCCCGCTCCGCCCCGTGGGGCCCCCTTGCTACGCCCAACTGTATAATGCTTGTGATCAAGTGGCAAGTGTTTCCTTTGACGCGTTTAGGTTATTTTTGACCCATTGGAATATTCAGACGATGTGTAAAACAGAGAATAGAGTATAGGTAATTCTATAAAACACAAAATGTACTTGTAGGTTACGAGAATGTTGAATCATATATAAAAATTTGGGTATTTCAGATAAGAGTTAATGAATTAAATTACTGACTTGTTCAACCTTTTTGGATTTGAATCTACAATAGACTAACCTCATTGCAACAGACTGGTTGAAACTTTGTAAACGGAGATATTTTGTATAGCATACACTGAATCACTGCCTTATTGTGCCGGAACTTTTTATGTATAAGGCCCGCTACTAATTAACGACTTTTTGGTCGCTCGATATTAAATAATCAAACTATTACGATAGTATTTGGTTATTGAATTTTGTTGACTTTTATTCCAGATGATCTTAAATTGCATTTAAGATTGAAACGAATGTGATGCGCACATTCTAGATAAAGGTTAGCAAATCTGATGTATGGGGACGGGTGGATGTTATTTGAATTTGTACATATATCTTCACAAGATATGTTTGATTGTCCATTGACTTGAAAAAGCTTGTTAGTAGCGGTCCTGGAGCCTAGGTCCTTTATTCTGGTCGTGTCGTGATATAGTGAAATTTTTATGTTCAATTATTTTTAGTTAAAAATTGACTGAAATGATTAACGCACAGAATAAAGTATCTAGATATATGACGAATTGCAACTGATAGCAAATTATTTCTTATCGCAAAGTATTATTGCGAATTTTATATAAAAACTTCCTAAATGGATTTATTTTTAAAACAAAACACATGTATGGTACAGCTATTCGTTAACATGAAGCATTAAAGTATTTTTCTAACGTTGGTTTGTCTAACAATACGTGCTATCACTTTCGTTTCATTGTAGATTTGAATCTATTTCTAATCTCGCTGTTCTGTACTATAAATTTTTCAAATATCTGTATAATATTTACTGTAATACTTTTCTGCTTCATGAGATATAGGGTTGTTAGAAAGAGTATAAGGAATAAGTATGGGATACACGTTTATTTTGATAATGATTATGATAGAGCAATAACGAAGTAATCGACAGGCAGGTTTCCAAATGTATGTAAAAAATTATAAAATTGTGTTCATCAAGTGTACCTAATTGTAATATACTATTATATTATTGTTTTATCGTTTAGTTCCTTTTAACTCTATAAATTATGGTTAAATAGATGCTGTATCCACCGTATAATATACAGAGTTATATATATGGTTTACTCATTGTGAGACACGTGTATTTAAGACAATGTTATTTTGTTTATGACATACCGTTAACACGAGAACAGGAAATCTGCCGTGACAATGTTTATATATGACAAACTAGTCGGGATGTTAAGTGATAAACAACACGTAAAACACCAACCTATTTGAATATAGTTGTAACTAAATCCATTACTCAAGGATGGCCCTAGATGTTTGCGCTTGAGTATGTAATATACTATACTATTTATTTGTACTGTGACAGTATGGTTATATGGAATGTGTGAGTTGGCATGTGGTGGTGCGCGAAGTTAACAGCTAAAATGTTTATTTCCTATCGGATTGTCAGTTCGCAGGCACTGTAACAATAAAAGGATAGAGCTTTATGTCACTAAGTTTTGTATTTTAAATCAATAAACGATAGCAATTGACTTTGTATTTTTATTTATATGATTTTGTTTTTATAGCAGTATACAGTCGTGCCATTAATCCTGTCCCTTATATAAAGACTTCTTCTGCAAAAGAAGAAAGATAAAGTGAAATATTAAGTGTTTATTTTAAAAGAGTAGTACAAATGTAAAAGTATTTTAAATCACCTCATATTACACAATTCTCCAAACGATCTGGTCATTTATCTATGGCTGTTCGTACCGCATTTAATTTAAATTCCGCGTTGGGCTGATATGGTTTTGTTTGGTTGAACAATCTGTGTGCCAAGCGCCTACAGATTTAACTAATGCAGGTAAGTACTACGTTCTCCTATTTCTTAACATACCCCAGATGGACTTAACTTATGACACAGAATAGATAATTGTAGGTACTATTATGGGTAGGCTTTTAAACTGGCACCAGTAACGGCGCTTGCACCAATTAACCTAAAGGTGGAATATACCGTAGTCATACATAATTGAATACGGGACCTGCGACAAGTACGCACTCCGTCGTCAGAGATTTCTAAATCGCCCCTCCACATTTTATAGATGTTCGAAGAGTGGTATGAGCGGTCCAGAGAGTACAGCCCCTTATGCGATTGTGGTTCCAATCGAAAATCTAGATTTCGTGCTAATGAGGTCTGTCTTTTAAAATAGTGGCCTTAAGATAGGTCAAAGCAAGCCTACCCTATCATTAGGATATTTTTCAAATGATCTCTTTTATTTGCGCTATTTTCCTAACAGTAAGCAAGTAAGTATATACGTCACGTCACGTCATGCTGCATCGAAATAAGCTGCTCTTTGAAATTAGAATACAGGTAAGTAAATTTCACTATAATTATTGCATAATCTTTTTTACAGTGGGACAAGGTTCTTTATGACTATGACGGCAAGGGTTGCTTTTAAGAAAATTCCCTAATATTATGGGAAAATTAAAAAATGGCAATAGACTGTATCCATTGTATTTTGTATCAAATATATAACTTTGACGGGCCAGTTGGCCTAGTTAGTTTCTTTAATCCCACTCAGGACAGATATTTGTGTGCATTTTAATGTCTGTTTGTCCTGTGTCTGGGTGTATATCTATATAAGTATGTATTTACTCAAGTAGTATATTATGTAGTATATCAGCTATCTGATTTCCATAGTACTTAGTAGTTACTTAGTTTGGGATCAGATGGCCGTGTGTGAATAATGTCCCAGGAATATCTAACTCTAAAAGTTTATTGAGTACCCCTTTATTTTAATAAATAACTTCATAGCACAAGGGAAGAAAAGAATATTTTTTATCTGTATAAATAAATTTATTTCTAAATTACTATTTCATTCACATTACTGAATACTACAATAATGTAAAAATACAAACGAAAAATTAATACACGGGTGCGACTTAAAAATCAAGCATGGTAACATTTACGTATCGCGGCGGCAAATCGCTCGTTAACTTTTTCAGCGGCAAATCGCTCGTTAACTTTTTCAAATGGAATTATCGGGCCTACATTGTATTTTTCTTTCATGAAAAATTCCTTAACCTTTAGGATAATTGCCCTGACACTACTTTCTATCATTTAGCAAATTGCTAGTGTTTTAAACCAAATAATACAATAATAAACTTAGAAACAACAATCGGCAAAGCAAGCTGTGGCAGAACTGTCAAAGAGACACTTTGGTTGAAAGATGGCGGCGTTAGTTCCTCTTTCAGCCACGTTCATAAATATCCTTGTCGCACTATATATAAAGATTTTTCTGTTTGACACCCTCAATGGTATAAGACCTGTGTCATAAAATACGCTTTAAACCACCAAAAAAGCCGTATTTACAAATGCTCGAAGGTATTTAACAATTTCAAAGGCATGGCACCAAATATTTACAACAAATTGCCAGAACATTATAATATTAGAATGTAACAATATTAAATTCAAAAAGCTTTTGACGGAGTTTTTAATTAGTAAGGTTTATTACACCATAAGTTTTTTTATTAGATAATGGTCATCATTACAGCTTAAATAAGTCCACTGCTGGACAAGCCTCCCTCAAGAATCATCTTGAGGGGATATGCCATAATCGCCACGCTTGGTTAGATAATGGTATGTAATGTAAATTATAATAATGGCTCAAATATGTAAATTGATATATATTATTTTGTATATCCTTAGTATGTAATACATTTATTTCCTAAGTTCCTGTTATATGGAATAAGAAAAATAAGAGTTATTACCATTATCCAGCTCTTGAGAGTACTCTTAGCTATCTCCGGTGTTGTTGCAAGTTCAAATACCTACTGGTGATGGTTGTCGTTTAATTTTTTGTGAATTGATAGTAGAATGCGCCGAAACTGGTAATCCTTTACACAATGTTATACCAATCATTTATTTGCTAGAATGTGCTAACAACGGCAGGTGGTAATACATATACAAAATCCAGCACAATCTGTGCAGGCCGCGGGCGTGCTAATTTGGTAATAATAAATAAATTTGTCCATCAATATGTGTTATGTCTATTAACATTTACATTATGTGATTTACATTATTAAAATTATCTTCTAAGTATTCTCTAGTATTACCTATAATAATTTTTATTCAGAAGGAAGTCAAATAGTTTGTTTATAAATAGTTTGTTGTATGTCAATATCTTATTGTCTTTTGGCACAAATTTAATAGCCATACAGTAGCCGTTTTTTTAACTAATCAAGTTTTTTTCTATAATCTCATATAAATATGATACTTTTTTAAAAGATCGCCTGTACTAGATTAATTACCCCCTGTGTCGCGCGCGGGGTACTTTTTAACATATTATTGAAAGACACAAAGTATATCCAGACTCCGAACAACTATTATGTGTCACACAAATAGCTATTTGTACTGCGCAGGAATATGTAATTACTATCGATTGTTTAACTAGAAATACGTGCATTATTAATTACTCCATGAACACCAATAAACTGTTCTTTTTACATGGTCTCTTGTAATGAATGTTTTTTTCTTCTAAATGTGGGATATCTGCTGCAACCTTTAGAGCTTGCATATGTTTTACTATATCAAAGATAATATTTATTCGGGTACACAAATACCTCTTAGGTACAGACGCCAACACATCCAGCTACCCTAATCTGTCAAATTTCTTTTTGAAAGCCTTATGTTTATCACATAAACATAAGGCTCAATTTCAATTGGGGAAATTTGGCAGATTGGGGGTTGATGGTCTGTACTTGTACAATTTTTTTCTTTTTTTGGACATAGTTACACAGATTATCCTAGCCCCAAATTAAGCAAAGCTTGTACTATGGGCACCAGGCGACGATATACATACTTATATAGATAGATAAAATACTTAAATACATAGAAAACATCCATGACTCAGAAACAAATATTCGTGCTCATCACACAAATATTTGCACTTACCGGGATTCGAACCCAGGGCCACCAGCTTCGTAGGCAGGAGCACTACCAACTAGGCTACGGTGACCGTCATTTTAGGACCAACAAAGATTTTAGTCTATACATTGTATAGACTAAAATCAATTTTTGCTTGTATAGTATACAAGTACTAGTTTGGATAGTAATAACACATGCGACACACGCAACACAGTGGACAAGATATTTATGGTTTAATAAACTAAGGAAAATTATATAATACGCATGGTTAGACAGACAGAAAGATGAATTAGTAGGTACCTACTTTATTTGGACAAATATAAAAATCAACTGACTGCACGTACGTGTGGCGCAGTGGCTAAGACAGTCGCCTCGCCGCTTCGTGTCACGGGTTTGAGTCCCGCGCCGGACAACTGTTTGTGTGACCCATAAATCGTTGTTCTGAGGCGGGATGTACTTTGTGTCCGTCTATTATAAGTTTGTAAAGTACCCCGCGACACAGGTATTGGATTCCCTAGTGCGGGCGAATTCTTTAAAAAAAAATCTCATTCTAAATTATTTTTTAGCAAGCGCCTCACCTCAAGCACAATAAAGTTACTTTACCGAAAACCATCGTAACTCAATTGTAGTAGTTAGCCATATAATAAGGTCAAAGATGAGACTATAAACATATACCTAGTACATTATTTTAAGTATATGATCAATAGGTATAGCTTTTGAAGCGCACGCCAAATAACGACTTAGAATAGGCAAATTTTGATACATTTTGAAGCGTGTTTGGGAATCCTAAATTTGATTATGCCGATGTGTATCGTTCTTAGTTTAACGCAGAGCGCCTTGAGATTAGATTAACGCTTTGCATTGCGAATAATGCTATAAAATTGTTAGAGTAAAAGTGTTATCAATATGATATAATTTTTCTCATGCATCTATGAACATATCAGTCGGCCATGTTTCTAGAAAACAAAGCCGATGGATAATACCTACATACTCCGGAAGGGTGTAAGTAACAGAATCGTAAATTTCATCTGCCAGATTGTATCGTTCGTAGCTTAACGCAGAGCGCCTACCCCGGATTGGTAGATGGTACTGGTTCGAGACCCGCCGGACGGTTAAATTTTAGATTTCCCATTTTTGAGATTAGGCAATTTTTAATTACATTATTGTTATTTTAATTATATTTGAAAAAAAATTAAGCATAGGTATGATCGCTGATAATGCTTTCTATAAGGTAAGAGAATCTTTAAAATTTAGTATTTAATTTTATTAATTACCAACATATAAAATATTACAAAATACCAAATCTTTTCTACATCTTATATTAGCTTAGATTACTGGCGTAGGTCCGATCGATGGCTGATGGATGATGAATTGACGGACTCTTGCGTGCAACACTGCAAAAAGGATTTGTGATGGAATCTACAAGTAATCTCGTTCAGTTTGTTTAGTACCTATATTGTTTGGTGCTAACATCTCTTTCTAATAACAGCAATAGTTTCTCATACAATAACTTCGGCGCCTCTTCCCCAAACAAAAAATCAATGTGATCAAATTCTTTCGATGGCACTACGTAATGCTCGATGGGGTTCTGTAATTTCTGATATAACTGTAGTAAATCTACCTCACTAGTTAAATAGTCGTTTCGTGCACTGAGTAAAGCGATAGGTAAAGTAATGTTTTCCACTGGGTATTCAGGGGGGTTGTCAGTTCCGTATCTTATATAGTTCCCATAGGATCCATAATCGTATAACTTGAATCGGCCTCCGTTATTTATTATTTGTGAATAGTGCATCAGTGTTTTTGTGGATATACCTGAAGGAGCATGACCTAATACCATAGGTAACAATGATTTATCGAAGTGTCCACACATAAGGTGCCTAGTTTTCTGACAAATAAGCTCGTGTAATAAATCCAATTGACAGGCAAATTGGGATAGCAATTTTGCAAGTCCATTATGGGGCAAAAATTCGTGTTGCATTCCAAAATCTTTCAATATCTGATCTCTTATATACTCCTTTTTCTCTGCTAAAGTATGTATATCTTGCGGCATAACTGACATATAAACAACGGGAGCCAAAACGAAGCCCGCTCTTAAAATCTTGTTGTATTCTGGCTTCATTGACAACAATGCAAAGAGCGCAGTAGTGCCCATAGAATGTCCAATGTAGTCAATCGTCACTTTCGTTTCACCTTTCGTTTTCTTGATGTAATCTATCACTGCCGGAAGGTCGTATTGGCTTATTTCGTGAAAAGAGAAGTCCCAAAATTCACTAGATGTAACATCCCTGTAAAGATGGGCTTTGGAGTAAGTATTTCCTCTAGCGTTTGCTAACCACACATCGTAACCTGCGTCGGCTAAAATGTAAGCCAGGCCTTTCTTTGGGCCAGTTACAATCCAATCGGCTGAGCTGCTTAGAATACCATGTTGAAATAGTATTGCTTTTCGAGGGCTAACTTTACTAGTGGCATTTTTGGCGTAAGGGATTCTGTGAACTGTTAAGATGTATCCATCCTGGGTGATGATCTTGTGAGAGATTGCCATGTAACCATTCCTTGCGATGAGCTGTGGCGGGGTCATGTCAACCATAGGATCGTCATTTATGCAGGGCTCGTTGTTGTCTCCTGATGAAATCAATTCACGTGTGGCTTCCTTTCCTTCGTAGAGAAATAGTTGAAGAGGATCCAACTCTTTTATTTCATCTCCGGTATAGATTGTTTGTTGAGAAAAAGTGTCATAGTTGTACGTCTCAAATTTAGGGATTATACGTGAATTGCTACACTGACCGTGCGATATCAGCAACACGTATATAAGGAGTTCTACTGGGACCCGCATGGTCACAAGTTACTTAACACGTGTGCCTCCGATTGATGTCGTTAATATTACAATGAACAGCATTTATATAGTCAGGTATTTTAAAACATATGATAATGACAGCAAACAGACATCGAAATAGATTATGCTTTGAGGTAATTTTTATCAACTAGCTGTCAGCGCGGCTTCGCACGTGATTAGTAAGAGTATGAAGTGAAATTACATTTAGTTTATTCATAAATAAACTAAATGTTTATTTTTACTTCTATTAATTTATTTTATTTATTAATTCTTGTACACACAAAACATACAATAAATATGTAGGTAAAAGTACGAAGAAATGAATAGTACAAAGGTGCTGCTTATTTCGCAAGAAATTTCTTCCAGCAGACCCGCGACAGAAAAAAATTTGCACAGCCATAATGATGGGTGTAGGTCTATAATACACTTACATACTAATAATTCCATACATACTTAAATACATAGGTATAAATATTATATCCAATTTAGACTTAACAATGAACTAAATACTAATACCTAATACATTCTATGAGGATGAAATTGAAAGATAGTGATTTTACACTAGTCTTTTGAAAGTGTCAATAGTTTTGCTTATTTTTTATATTTGGCGGAAGAGAGTTCCACTTATAATATCTTCAGGAAGTTCTGTGTTAAATTCATCACCACAGCATAACGAATTACATTGATATTGTTTGATTCGGAAGGTGCTCCATCTACCTCTCCTCTAATCATACAGAAAGACACAAAATTTCACTACTAACCAATGACATCCTAACATAATGCTCGAGTAAAATAGGTATTATTATTCCAACCGGAATTTGCTGGAGTTGATACCCCGGTAAAACGCTTGAAATAACAATACTTATTTATATACTATAGCTATACTTACATATAATCCTTATTGTTGTTGATTGTGCAACCTTTAACTTGAAATAGCTTCGACCAACTATGTTTACTTACATAAAGTCCGAGAACATACGAACACAAGAAGTCTACAATCGCAGATTAACTTCGAGCATAGATTAAAGTAAACACTTCCTTATCATAAATGCAGACTATGTAAATGTCGTTCAACAGTGGTCGAAAGGGAGGTGATGGGAGGCACACATATTCTTTAACTTGTGACAATGCGGGTCCCGGTAGAAACTTGGCGTGTTTGGCAAATGCTTGCTTTTCACGCCGGAGTTCGTGGGTTCGATTCCCACCCAGGACAGACATTTGTGTGCATGAACATGTCTGTTTGTCCTGAGTCTGGGTGTAATCTACTATATAATATTAGAATCAATTTACAAAAGAAAAGTAGTAGGTATGTAGTGTAAAGTTCGTTTTCATAGTACAAGCTCTTCTTAGTTTGGGATGATATAGCCGTGTGTAATGTAATGTAATGGGAAATAGGGGTAATTTGAAATTTGAATAAAAAATCACTTGTACAGTATATTAATCATTTAAATTGTTTAAATATAAGTAAAATTGTTATATTCTCATTTCCCTATAGTGCTAGTTTGTCACAGGAGGAAAATATGATTAGATATAACTTGAATCTGACTTTACACACATTATCAACCTATATGCAGGAGAAATTACATGTAATTGACATTAACACCTTTGTTAAGAAACCTTTTTACCTGACAAAAGATAACTATTGCTATCTTCCTAACTATTGTACAAGACAAATAGCTTCATCGCTATGTTATTTCTTTGACATTTCAGCCAGGAACTTGGCTAAACCTTTAGCTAGAAGTAAGATGTTTGGCCAAGTACTGAGTACTGAGCAATGTACCGTTGACATAAATAATGCCAGTTGTATGCCTACTGATGACATTTATATTCAAAATAATTTAGTGACAATAGAGGATTTCTCTTGCATAATACCAAATTCTGGTCATGGTTTTAATGTGAGTTTAAATGGGAAGACAGATCCACGTAGTGTAATAAAAACAAATGTGAACCCATCAAACATACATGATAAAGTCAAAAATATACTAAAAAAAAATGTATAACCTGGTGCACCAAAATATTCAAGGTTTGATGGGAAAAGAGCTAGAATTGGAGGTGTTTTTGAATTGTAACAATATAGATATTTTATGTTTAACTGAGCACTGGCTAAAACTCCATCAATTCATTTTCAGCTTCAATAATCACCAGGTTGTAAGCTTGTTCATCAGGGAAAAATATATTCATGGTGGCTCTCTAATTCTAATAAATAAGTTGTTAAAGTTTAAAGAAAGAAGTGATGTTGTGAGCCTCTCTGTTGAGCGAGTTGTAGAGATTTCATGTGTTGAGTTGGAGCAATTTATTGTTTTGAGTCTTTACAAACCTCCTTGTGCGCCATTTGATACTTTTTCAGATATTATGGAGGATGCATTAAATAAATTGTCTAACAGCCATAAAACAGTTATCATTTGTGGAGATTTTAATATAAACATTTTGGAGAAAAGCACAATAAGTTGCAATTTATTAAATTTGTTTAAATCCTATAATTTATATCACAATTTTACAGAACCAACTAGAGTTACTGCTACAAGTGCTACATGCATTGATAATATATTTAGCACTGTAAAACCTTTATTTAAATCAATAATCAATAAACTTCAGTCAGATCATTCAGGTCAGTTGGTAACTTATTCAAATGCTCCAAAAATAAAAAGAAAACTTATAAGCTATATTCCATTTAGTGAAAACCGCTTAGAAAAATTTAAATGTAATATAGTAAAACAAATAGCATGGCTGCCCTATCATGATAATCCGGATCACTTGTACAACTCTTTATTCAATTTGATTAATGATGAGTTCTGCACAATATTTACACCCAAACAACTGTCTGTAAGTGACCGTCTGGTATTCAGTGATTGGGCAACTCCAGGCATCTATAAAAGTCGGAACCGGTTGTATGAATTGTATGAAGAAAGATCCCATAATCATAATACAGCTTTTCAAGAATATGTGAAACAATATGCCAAAACATTTAGACGAGCCTGTACCGCTGCTAAATCTTTGCACATAAAAAATATACTTAAATCTTCTACAAATATAATCAAAACTACTTGGAAGATAATTAATGCTGAGACAGGTAAAACAAAAATACGTAGTCGTGATTTTAACTTAGTAATAAACAACATAGATATTAAAGGCGATTTGGAGATTGCGACTGAGTTTGAAAAATATTTTTCGAATATTCCAGGCATAATTACTAACTCTCTTTCATGTTCTTCTACATCTGCTGAGCAGATACTCAAGCAAAGCGTAGGGTCGTGTGACACAGTTTTTGAATTTTCGGTGGTTAGCCCTAAAGATATTTTAAATGCTTTCAAGAGTATTAATATGAAAAACACAAAGGATCTGTGGGGTCTATGTGTTAAGACTGTTTCATCAATTATTACTATAATCAATTATTAATATAATATGTTGCATCAGGTGTATTTCCTGACTTGATGAAGTATAGTAAAATCATTCCTTTGTTTAAAGCTGGTGATACTTCAGACCCTTCAAATTTTCGACCTGTTTCCGTGCTGCCCACTCTTAGTAAAATATTTGAAAAGCTTATGCTTAGCCAGCTGCTCAGACACTTTAATATACATAATTTACTACACCGGAAACAGTTTGGATTCACAAAGGGTTGTTCAACCATAGATGCAGGGGTCAACTTATTAAAAAGTATATTCGCGGCGTGGGAAGACTCGCAGGATGCATTAGGTATCTTTTGCGATTTGTCCAAAGTGTTCGATTGCGTTCATCATGATACTCTGGTCAGAAAATTACACCACTACGGTATTAGGAACAAGGCTCTCGAACTTCTGACTTCTTACTTGGGCAATAGAATTCAGGAGGTTGAAATAAACGGTAAAATATCTCCGGGATCTCCAGTGGTAATGGGCGTCCCACAGTCAATTCTTGGCCCATTTTTGTTTTGAATTTATATAAATGACTTACCTTACTATGTAAGGGATAAGCATGAGATTGTGTTGTTTGCAGATGATACTTCCCTGACGTTCAAAATAAACCGACAATTAAGCAATTTTGACGATGTTAATGATGCAATCTCTAAAGTTGTTCATTGGTTTAATCCCAATAATCTTGTGCTTAATGATAAGAAAACTAAAGTCATTAAATTCAATACACCGAATGTGAAACAGGCGACAACCAATGTACAACTTAATGGAGCTAGGTTGGACCCTGTTGAATCAACTGTGTTCTTGGGTATCACTATTGACTCTAAGCTACAATACCCACAAATAGAAAAACTGTACGGCAAATTAAGTTCTGCAGCATATGCAGTGAAAACTATTAGACGGCTGACTGATGTTGACACAGCTAGAATGGTTTATTTCAGTTATTTTCATAGTGTAATGTCCTATGGAATTCTTCTCTGGGGTAGCTCTGCTGACATTAACACCATATTTATATTGCAAAAAAGAGCTGTAAGAGCTATCTATAATCTTGGCCCGAGAGTGTCTCTAAGAGAAAAGTTCAAAGAGGTCAACATTCTAACTGTACCATCTCAGTATATATATGAAAACTTACTATATGTGCATAAAAATATTGATTGCTTCTGTAAAAGGAGCGATACACATAATGTAAATACTAGATATAAGAATAATCTCATATTGCATACTACCCGTCTCCACAAAATAAGTAACTCTTTTATGGGGCAATGTATAAGATTCTATAACAAACTTCCCAATGATATTAGAGAATTGTCTACGAATAAGTTTAAAAGAATTATTAAAGCCAAATTGTGTAGCAAGGCATATTACAAAATTTCTGATTATTTAAGTGATAAAAGTGCTTGGGATTGAGTTGTTCTGAGTCAACACACATGATTGTAATTAATCTTAAGTATATTTTATTTTAAAAAAGGATTCCTACTGAGTTTTCTGGCAGTGTTTTTCAGTAGCTGCCACGTCATGCACTGCACGGTAGGGTAAAAAAAATATGACGATTCCACATAAATGTAAAATTTTTACGGAATAAAGTAGGTACCTTTGACTTTGACTTTGTAAATAATGTTCCAGGATATTATTATTATATACAATGTTGACGATATATTACGGTGAGTGTAGCAATTCACGTATAATCCCTGAATTCGCGACGTACAACTACGACACTTTGAACTTACTACGAACTTTGACGGTCACCGTAGCCTAGTTGGTAGTGCTCCTGCCTACGAAGCTGGTGGCCCTGGGTTCGAATCCCGGTAAGTGCAAATATTTGTGTGATGAGCACGAATACACACATCAACAAAGTCTAGGGATACGTTATTTTGAAATCAAACATGGCTTTATTGTTTAAAACCTATTTAGTTTCCTTAAAAAGTTTATTTACAGATTTAAACCTTGTCTATTCTTTATTCAAAATTTAAAAATTAAAATGAGAAACAAATGAAAACACGCAAAGCACAGCGCAATCTTGAGTTGTATCTAATTTCAAGAAGTTGCATTAAAATTTTTTTTGCGTTTTAATTGAAGAAAACCTGATAAATTGTTTTATTTTCTTTTCTCAATCGGTTGTGTAAGCTTTTTAGCGTCATGCCACGCCATCATTTGAGTCGAGATGAAATGTTACGGGCAGTTGGCATGTTACAAAACGGTGCTATTCAACGCGTCGTTGCTGAGTCTCTGGGCACAAGCCAAAATGTGGTATCCAGGCTGTGGTCACGTTATCGCGCTACTGGAGATGTGGCAGAACGGCACACAGGTAGATATCGTGTTACCACTCAGAGACAGGATCGATTTCTCCAAATGACCGCCAGAAGACTACCCAATATCACAGCGATGCAACTAGTGCAAAGGCTCCAGGAGGGTCAGCAGCTGCTGGTGAGCGACCAAACCGTGCGAAGGAGGCTGCATGAAGTTGGTCTTCATGCTCGCAGACCGCTACGAGTCCCAGCGCTGCGACGTGGCAATCGCGGTAGGCGACTTTTATGGGCTCAAGAACATTTGACATGGAGTGATCAACAATGGTCATTGGTGCTGTTCACTGATGAGTCCCGCTATGGATTTCATCCAGATTCGAGACGAACACGCGTTTGGAGAACTCCAGGCAGGGTCAGCCGTCTCCGACATCCACAGGAGGTCCACTCTTACCAAGGCGGGACAATTATGGTGTGGGCAGGAATACGAATCGGCGGACGAACCCAACTCATTTGGATTCAGGGCAGCATGACTGCCCATAGATACCGTGAGGAGGTAGTAGAACGTGTCATTGTCCCGCTCAGGGCCCTAACGGGGCAAGAATTTCAGCTCATGCATGACAATGCACCTTCCCATACAGCGCGGCTGGTGAGGGCCGCCCTTCGAGAACACGATGTTCAGGTATTAGATTGGCCTCCACAGTCGCCAGACTTAAACCCAATTGAACACGCCTGGGACATGTTACAGCGAAGAGCATTGAGGGATTTTCCGCCCAACTTGACAACAGAAGAACAACTTTTCGAACATTTAAAAAGAACTTGGGACTGCATACCCCAGCAAGACATTGACACCTTAATTTTAAGTATGGAAAATCGTTGCCGCTGTGTGATTAATGTTAGAGGAGGAAATACCGATTACTGATTATCAGATTTGGTAAGATTTTTATTCATTTAATTCGATTGAATAATTTTATAAGAATAAAATGTTTTTGTTCACTCAGTAATTTTCTATGGCTTAATTAATTTAAGACTTTTATTAATTAGAAAAACAAAATCGCATCGTGTTGTTAATGTTTAAATATCGGCCATGAAATTATCTTTAATTCTTCCATTTACAGTCATAACAAAATGTTTATAGTTTTCTAGATAATCAATGAAATGTTCAATATCCCTAGATTGTGTTGATGTGTGTATTTGTTTCTGAGTCATGGATGTTTTCTATGTATTTAAGTATTTATCTATCTATATAAGTATGTATATCGTCACCTGGTACCCATAGTACAAGCTTTGCTTAGTTTGGGGCTAGGATGATGTGTGTGACATTGTCCCTAGATATTATTATTATTATTTTCAACTCAACAGTAGATCGATTTTGTCAGTGATAATATTGTTAAGCTATTACTTATCTATTCTCAAGAAACAATCTAGGGTAGATTTCAGCGTAGGATGGACAGGTTTATATACTCTCCGAATAACACATGTGCAACACCGCGTACCTCCAGGGGCCCATCGTGATCGGCGTTTAAATACGGACGCACGTGTGGCGCAGCGGTTAAGACAGTCTCCTCGCCGCTTCGTGTCCCAGATTCAAATCCCGCGCAGGACAACTATTTGTGTGACCGTTAATTAGTTGTTCTGAGTCTGGATGTACTTTGTGTTCGTCAATTATATGTAGGTATGTAAACTACCCCGCGACACATGGATTAATTCAGTAGTGCGGGCATTTTTTTTTTAAATAGCGAAGGTTAAAAATTATTAATCATTCGTTTAATCGGCTACCACGTTTTTACGTACCTCGTGGCCGTAGCTCATTATTTCAAGAAGCCAATGTTTGTGACGTTGGCGTACTGGTACATCGTAAGTTTTTGCGTGGAATGTATTTGTGATAATGGCATCCAAAAGCTCAAAGCTACCCCTATCTGTCAAACTTCCCCAATTGAAAGTGAACCTTATGCTTAAGTGATAAAGTAGAAAATCTATTAAATAAATTTGACAGATTGGGGTAGCTGGATCTGCTGGTGTCTGTAGATCATTTAATTTTTGTTGTCTTTTAACAGAGACGTGGTGGTTTACCCACAAAACAATGGAGAGGGCTATGTCTGCGAGATATAATCAGGAATGATGAAAATGGTAGGCGAACCAAAGTAACCAACATATCTTACAGAATTGCCAAACTTAGGCACATACATATATCACTTCAAAACATTTAACAAAGACGCCTAGAATAACGGATTTGCCGGTTTTCAATAGATTGGCCTCAGTATTTTATTAGATTATTTGATACAACATAAATCTATAAAATGTACAATGGGATGGAAATATGTATGGTGACCATGTATTCTAGCGAATCAAGGACTCGTTAACTCAACATACCTACATGATTTTATTTTTGTTATGTTCTACATATATTATAATATTATTATCTATGAGTATAATATATATTTAGTTACTGCTGTTTAAAAAAAAACTATTACTCATGTGAACTATTTAGTTGACATACAAAACTGTATTTAGAAGCCGTTATTTATATGTATAGAAAATATAAATAAATAAATGTCTATATTCGTAGGGGCAATGTAATGCTATATTTGTTATTACATGTATAATTTATTCCATATTAATTTGTATACAGTAGACGAGTTATTTAAGTCGTCTGATAAGGGCATTACATGCGTGAGGGCGGGGCACAGTGTTATATGTGACCAAAAAAAATTCCCTCTTCTGTTTATAGCCTTAATCGATCAAGCTATGAATTTAAGATATACGACAAAAACACCCACGTGCCAATTTCTAATACTTTTTTTTTAATTATTGAACTTTACGCGACCGTTCACCTAAAATAATAAAAATAAATTCTGAAAACGTAAATATCCAAGATATTTATTTTCAATAAATATTGTCTAATAAAACATTTTTGGACGCATATTTTCCCTTTTTTATTTTTGGAAAATCATTTCTGGATATTGAGTTATTAATTCACTAATTATTTTTATTCTCCTAAAAAACTCAAAAGTGGGACTTGTGACTAGTACAGAAAGATAGCTCCTTAAAAGGCCTATCGATAATAAAAAAAACACGTTCCACTTCCGCGGCCTTTGAGAGAAATATACCATTTTATTTCAAGGACAAATTATACAGAAAAGGGGTACCGCAAAAGGTCACTCAATTTTTATAAGGTACCTATAAAAAATAAATTTAAAAAATCACTGTCATATTTATCGTATAGCATACCAAAAAATAATGGTCAAGAAATTAAGAACTTGTATGCCACGCAAACAATCTCGCTACCAAACTAAACTCTAATCTTATTCATATAAATCGATTTCGTTTTTTTAGTGTTAACGTACAATCATCATCATCATTTGACAGATCTTCATCATATTTTCATCATCATTGGATAGATCTTCATCATAGTCATCATCACTTGGATAGTTACGTTTACAGAATTAATTTTATTTTTTATAAGGTAAAGGTCACGAAAAAGTTAAATCATTTTTATAAAAAATGTATTTGAAACTGGCACGTGGGCGTTTTTATCATGAATTTTAAATGCATAGCTTGATCGCTTAAGCCTATAAACAGAACAGGGAAATTTTTTTGGTCACATAAAACACTGCGGGGTCCGATTCCAGCTTGTTTGCTGGTTTATTTAGTTGAGGGCCTACCCTCCGTGCCTCGGAGCCGTCGCGGCGTCGGCCACTGTCACACCATATAAAACAATCTGACTGATCCGTTGTCTCGTGGTTTCAGATCTTGACTGCTTAGCCAGAGGTCGTGAGTTCGATCCCCATCTAGGACAAATATTTGTGTGATGACGATTATTTGTGTTACTATTACAGTAGAACGTAGGCTCAAAGTTATGAAAATACCTATTTTAATACTATTATAATCTATAACATCGTTAAAAAAAGTTGTTGCAGGGAGTGAAAATCCTCCTAAATCAGATACCTGGTCGAACAATCATGTTTAGGTACCGATTTCCTGTAGGTTTGAGGTAATTTTGCAGCCGCTTGATAAGTTTTGGAAGTAGCTCATTATGCAGATAATGAGGTTTTGGGTTCACATTCCGGTTCGAGCCAAAAACAAAACAATAATAATATCCTGGGACATTATTTACACACCGCCATTTGATCCCAAACTAAGCAGAGCTTGTACTTATATAGATAACTACACCCAGACCCAGGACAAACAGACATGTTCATGCACAAAAATATATGTCCTGGTTGGGAATCGAACCTTGCCGACCGAAATTTTCCAACCACGCCAACAGGTGCAGCCTCAAGTCTGAATGGCGGTGTTATACGCCGAATATTTAAGGGAATAAAGAGAGTGCTGATCTCCAATGATTTCCGCTGGCCTAACATAAACGTGAAACTGAAAGCCGATCTCAAAAGAGATATAGGCAAAAGGCATGGAAGGAATAAACAGCTACTATATGATAGACCTCTATTTAATATTTCAAACTTAACATACAAATTCAAGAGTATAATTCATAACTGGTTTTAAATTTTGACGGTCAGTGATACAGAAACTAAAATATGATTAATAAAATGAAACCTACTGTAGATAGATATCTCAGAAATTATACCAAAAATATATGTAAGAAACTGTAGGTTACCTATAAATATGGAAGTATATGTTTTATATGTTTACACACACACTTTTATGTGTCTGTCATAATTAAAAACCTGTCATGTTAGTTAATAGAACTATTATATTATTTAGTAAAACTTTATGTATCCTAAAAAACTGGTATTTAAATCTTAGGGTTTTTACAAAACAGTCCAGCCCTTGTCAAATACTTATGCTCCTTTTTTGGGTTCCGTAACCAAATGGCAAAAATCGGAACCCCATATGGATTCGTCATGTCTGACTGTCTGCCCGTCCGTATGTCGCAGCCACTTTTTTCCGAAACTTTAAGAACTATACTGTTGAAACTTGGTAAGTAGATGTATTCTGTGAACCGCATTAAGATTTTTACACAAAAATACCTAGAAAAAAACAATAAAATATGAGGGTTCCCCATACTTAGAACTGAAACTCAAAATTCTTTTTTCTTCAATCCCATCTATGGATAGCTCTACAAAAATGATATTGAAGTTTCTAATATCTTTATTTTCTAAACTGAATAGTTTGCGCGAGTGACACTTCCAAAGTGGTGAAATGTCCCCCCTCCCCTGTAACTTCTAAAATAACAGAACTAAACAAAATATATGATGTGATGTAAAGTGATGATAAAACTAAAAAAATATATGATGTACAGACGCCAGCACTTCCAGCTACCCCAATCTGTCAAATTTCTTTTACAGATCTTCAACGTTATCACAAAAGCATTAGGTTCACTTTTAATTGGGGAAATTTGACAGATTGGGGTAGCTTGATGTGCTGGCTCTGTACATTACCATGCAAACTTCCACCAAAAATTAGTTTGTACGAGATCTAGAAAGTAGAATTTTATTAATACGGATACATAAATGGAAACCCCAATTTACCTTTCATTCAATCAACTCAAATACTTGCTGCTACGGAACCCTTCATAGGCGAGTCCAACTCGCACTTGGCCGCTTTTTGTATTTTAGTAGGTAGGTCATAACAACAGGAAGAGCTTTAAGGAATTTTCGTAACTTTGGGTTGGATAACCAATTAATGTTATTATTTAATCATCATCATCAAAACCAAGCCTATTTATTATTTATTTTTTTTACAAATATATTTTCAAAAGTTTGTACATTTGTCCCACAAAACTGTGTAATCGGTTTGACTGTAGCATCGAGTCTCTGTACAGCATCTATTTTTCTTTATAACAAAACAAAAGGGATATGCCATAATCGCCAAGCTAAGCAGACGGGTTGGTGATCGCATTATGTTGGTAAAATACAGAGAGACACTTCAGCCTGTTTTCTGACAGATATTTCGTCGGGACGACTTCTCTCTCTCATTCATGGGGGGGTGCATGAATGAGATGGGGTAGTGATCAAAATGAGCCTCTTCCAGATTTTCCGCCCTTGATAAGATACTTCAAACTTCTTATCTCATTTTAAATTCAAAATATTACTACATATTTTTAAGTGTTAATGACATAATGACTAAATGCTGTTGAAGAAAACAAATTCATTGAATGTTTACTTATACCCTAGGCATACTGACATTTCATAGCTAGAAATGTTGTATCTAGTGAAATTATTCTACATAAAACAACACAATTAATGTAAATATCATCATCTTCAATTCTTTAATTTTAATATAGTAGCACTAAATATAAAATAGTAGCTTAGTAACTTGACATTTATTTAAGGAATTAAAAAATATATGTAATAAAACAGACCACACCGATGGATGTATTACATTTTTTTGTTACTTTACACTGTATTTGACTTTAGTTTTTGTCCTGCATTGTGAGCTTGAGAAGTGAAAGTGTATGTTAATAGCCAAGTGCTGAATAAATTTCATTATTATTTCAGTTCACATTGGAATGCAGGAGTAATTAAACATATCATAGTTAAAAGAGATTATTAAAGATAATTCTTGGAACCAAATTATGCAGATAGTTACATAATAAAAGTACAATTAATATATAGAAATATTTATTATAAAAATTAAGACTATGATTAGTTTTCATTTTTAGGTATTTGTGAATCTTCAACAGTTCTTGAAGCAGGCACATACACTTTAAAAGAAAATTCAGTTCGTGGAAATGAACCTGTGTTGATGATATGGCAATCTTTGTAAGTCCTTGAGAATGGTTGAAAATGATCTCCAATCACAACTAAATCTGGCAGGGGGTATAAATTTAAAGAACTAGTATGTTTCCAGAATGTTGGCTGCACTCCTAAAGATACAGGCATCAATGTACACTGACTCAGTAAAGTCTTCGCCAAATGGTCAGGAATGTCTCCAGATTCAGGAAAGTGTAATGTATTCCTGCAGAGTTTCATCACCAGATCTTGTCTAAATACAACAATCTCTTGTGTGCAATACTGTATACGGCATGGATTTGTTGTAAATATTGCATTATCTCCAAGTTTGTTCTGAATAACATCAGTAAAGAAATAAGGAAGTGGGGGCCTTGGTAGGACATTAGGTGCGGCAGCATCAGCTTTCCCAGGAACAAATATGAATTTACAATTTTCTTTCAACTTTTTAAACTGTGAAATCATATCTCCTAAACTATTTAAGCCATTTTTCAGCTGCATGTTGAACTCATAGCTGTAGGGGCATGACAAGAACTCTCCCATAAACACAATAGCTATCGGTGGATACTCTTCAAAACCAGAAAACAATTTCTTTAAGTTGTCCAAGACTTTAGCAGTGTCTAACCACACATCTGATAGGAAAACAAACACTCCATCCTGGTTATCATTTTCTATCTTTAAGAGAGATTTAGAATTTTTAAGTGATGTCCTTGAATTACCTCCAAAAGTGTTGAGGCTACCAAAATATGGTGCAGAACTTTCTCTAGATTCAACTGGCGGTTGGACTAAACCAGTAACATGCAATATTTTATCATCATAGTAACCTTCAGCAATAACAAAATTCTTTTCAGTGAATATACCTGAATTATACCTCACTTGAGAAAGATCCAGTGGTATAGTGCCTGTTGGATCTTCTAAATGATATTTTCCTTCCGTAACTAATGTGAGTAGACCAAGAACTACAACTTCATTTATTCTACTTGAACTGCTCAGTAAATATTCAATTTTATGCAACTGGAAACATTTTTCAGTCTCTGATGTATGAACTGGATCCAGGGTGAAAAGGTTATGCCTCAATGTTCTTTGTCTGATTATAGTGTATCTATCAATTAAAAACCGTGGCTTCCATTTAGCTTCAGGAAATAAACACTTTCCGTTGTTAGAATCTTTCACAAACTTCTTTTGTTCGTTATCGTAACATAGTTTTGGAACACTGTAAGCATCTATAACATTCAAAATAGTTTCATTTTCTTCGAGGCCCGCAGAGGAACATTCTTTATAAGCTATTTCCAAATGGTGCTTCTCTAAGATAGGTTGTGATATACATTGATGTAATAGATGAGAGGTCAGCTTTTCCAAAACCTTTTGCCGATCATTGTATGGCAATAAAGTTAGTTGTTCAGCGACAAATGTGCTCGCTTCTTTGCGCAATGTAAATCCACTGAGTTTGAACACCGAGTTGACTTCAGTGCGTATCTTTTGTACATCTCCCATTATATAGCGTAGTATTTAAACAAACATATAGAGATTTAAAGAACTAAAAGAAAGTGAAAAATAAATAAAATAAAAACGCGCCAAATCCACTAAAATAATACTTTGTAAACTAAACAGTGACATTAGACAATATTTTTTTAGGTAGGTTTCTTAAAGACCCTAATTTTTTAGGCTTTTGAGCCAAAAATGCCGTTTGCCATTTCAGTGCCGGCATATAATAATATTATATAATCAAGAGGTATTAGAACATCAAACTAACAATTTAATAATATCTGCTACAAAAACGTTCAACTCAACTTTTGGCTCCCTCCCACCTTCAAGTTAGTTAGAGGTCAGGCGGTGCTGTAGCGTAGCGGAGGCTGCTAAGAGCCTTAAGCGGAGGAAATATGCTCCCAAAGGTGAGGGTATATGTTTCTACCGTTTGGGGTCGAAATAATGCATGAAAAGCATGGTACTTTGACAAGGAGTAATCCAGGCGGCTTGTGAAACACTTTGGTCATCAGAGTTGGCAAGTACCTCGACCAACGCATAAGCTTTGCCATCCAAAGCGGTAACGTTGCTAGCTTTTTGGGTACCTTACCCGCAGATAGCGACTTTAACTGTACTTATATTTTTAATTAGTAGTTTGATAGTAAGTTTATGATGGCAGTTTTAGTTGGTACAATTTAAATTGATAGATTAAGTTTAGTGTTTTAACTATATATGTAAAATAAAATACTTGACAGAAAAAAATATTAAGAATAAATAAATATCTTGGGACAGTAGTTGTCCCAAGATAATTATTTGATCCAAAACTAGACAACGCCTGTACTATCTGGCAAGGGAGTTTTGTGCGGAGATTGGAGAAAGCTAATAGGATTTACTTAGTCAAAAAAAAATTACAAAAATTGGCCTTAATGCAATGCAAAACATTAATTAGAAAAGCTATTGTTTTCATACAATCCGTTTACCTAAATATCTATGTAACTAGAAATAATTATATAAACCTACTTAATTATTATAATTATATTACTACAAACAATGTGTTCTGACTATTTACAGTCGCTTTTTTGAAGTCAGCGTGAATAAAAACCTTTTCTTATTTTTTTGTGTGCTGCCATTTTATTGATCACATAGGTGCCGTTTTGGTTTATTTTTGATTTTTAATATTTTTACATGGAATCGTCCACATTTTCTCCATGCTTATTTTTCTTTAGTGTTTCGCGCTGACATTATAGGTACCTAGTATCTCTTCCTATCAGAGCTCGTGGGAAAGGCACTTCCATTCGTATGGCTTGGATACGTAATGCAAGGCCCTTTCCCACGAGCTTTTCCTACTAATAAACTTGCCTTTTGGGAGCGTTTTATTAGTCGACACGCTAAACACGTTGCATATTTATTTTTCTTTAGTATTAAACGCCTGAACAAAATTGAAAGAACTAAATATGGTCTGTGGACGCACTGATTATTTGTTTAGTTGCAAATGGTGCAATGCATAAAATCTAGGTCATTTTGTGTTAGAAGCAATTAATATTATTTTAATAAGTAGGTATTTAGACTTATAGGATTATTATGGACTTAATTGTTAACTATAATTAATTTAATATTTTATTTCGAGTAGTTAATTGTGTAAAAAACTGAACAAACATAAATATATGTACATTTAGGTAATAATTAGTTATGTTAGTTATAAACTGTAAAAATGTGTTTAGATGATCGCTGTAGGTAATTTTTTTTTATTTTAAAAGTTTAATGTAACTTTTGAAACACTGACCTACCAGCGAATTAAATAATGCTTAACTATTACAACATAATTTATGAAAAATAACTAAGAATTATAATTACCTGTATCTCATTAAACTAGATTAAAATATCGCATTTAAATCTGTTTGTTTGCACATGTCCAAACAGACGGACATAGTAAGGAGCTTTAAACTACAAGATATTTTAAACTATTATATACGAGGTACTTTAAAATTATAAGTAAATATTTCGCGCCGCTACATATCTGCTCCGATAGCCGTGATCGTCTAGTGGTTAGGACCCTACGTTGTGGCCGTAGTAACCCAGGTTCGAATCCTGGTCACGGCAGTGTCATACACTGTTACGGCGGAGCTATCTTTTTGATTATTTTTGTAAAGCCAATATTTAAAATTAGTTTAAATGTGCGTCACAAAATTTAAATACAGAACATTTAAATTACTTGGCAATTAATATTTGAAGCTTTGAAGTAGCTTAGCCACATTTATGTTCTAGAATTTGTTGTCCTCCATCTTTTTGCAACCAGAAATCAGTTTGACTTCCTCAGAACTTGTGAGTTAATCACTATAGATAATTAAAACCACTGGCACAAAAGAAAATTCCAAAATAAATAGTGTGGTTAGTTCATATGTGAAGGTTGATTAGCGCCATCTATAAACAAGTGAGCAAACCAAGAAGCGCAAAAGTTGCTTGCTTTGACATTAATGTCAATGGTTCGTAAACAAGTACGGACCACATATTAAAAAGTTTGTTGATAAACTCTCAATAGATGGCGTCAGAAGTATTTGTTTTGGTTCAACACACGCCGCAGCTGTTCGCTATCACAGAAATCCGTGAGAGAAAAGGAGTGGTGATTAGGTCTGTCTTTGCCTAAAAAATACGTTTTTTATATGATCCACTAACATTCTGTGGCCTTTGACCGTTATATGTGCAAGTTAAAGTTGTTCTACAAGTGATATATTGTTGGCAAAGTTGAAGAACATCGCCAAATAGTGTAATTAACGATGTAAACGTTGGTTATGACGTTTACTATAGTGTATTTGTGTGTGTGCGTGAGTGACAGCATTGCCGACGACCGTTGAAGCGAATCTTGTAACGGAATAGGTAGCAATTGGATGTAAATGGTGTTTTCTTCGGTAAGTTACATTGTTTTGATGAAGTTATTCCTAACCTATATGGCTCATGCCTGCGTTCTAAAGCTCTATATACTTACCAAGGTACCTATATTGTTTGACCTCGATACGCGGAGCGATCTCGTTCGGTATTTCCCTTTGAAAGGCAATTTCTCGTGTTTGTATTTTTTTTTGCAACCGCAATGGTTCTGCACTAATGTTCTGTTTTATTAAAGTTTAATAGCTGTCATTGCGATTAAATTACGTTAAGCATGAGTTTGTATAAAAGTCTTATCAACTTTGAGTTTGGAGCATTAAGGTCGTTAATGGCTTTTTTATATATACATAACCAGCTGACATTTAGCGCATCGATTTAAGGTTTTGGGGGATGTTATGTTCCTTTTTATGAATTAGGTACTTAAATCTTATAATCGTAACATTTCTAACTATTACTTTTTGTCAAATATATATACCTAATCAATTGTTTAGTAGATAACTAGCTTCTAAAATATAGGTACGTATGAGTGTGCTACCGTAAAGTACTTGTACTTTATTCATAAAAAAATATCGTCATGTCAATGCACTGTTATGCAGGTACCAAGGTAAATTTGTGACTGCTTTACGCACACCTGACGTGTGCACCTATAACAATAATATGTAGTAAACTCCACAGGATACGATTGTGGTAATGTATCCACTGCTTGCCTACTTAGTTATCTGTAACCATATCTTATGTTGAAAATTGCCAATGCACAGTGCAGTTCACCGCACGTGCCGGTCTGTCGATCACAATAAGTAGATACTTTACGAAGTACCCGGGTAGCAAGTATATTCAATAATTAATTATTCGGCGATTTCTCTGTTGCTTGGGAATTTGTTTTGATTAATCTTTTGGATTTTATTGGATAATATATAGATTCATGCTCTGAAAATGGATTTGTTTGATTTATGGCTTTTAAAACGGTAATTATTAAGTACCTATACGGTGACATAGATAAATCACCTTTAAGTAAGTATGATTTTCTGCAATTTTTTTATTCGACACAGTCCTTAATCCTAAGTAGATATGATTTTCATGAACTCAACAAACACTTAAGTACTGAATCTAGGGTTATTTTATATTTCATCAAATATATAAAAATGTCTGAAGACTTTTCTGATATAGTAAATGGAAGAATGATAGGTTATTTTAGGGTTTTAAATAAAAAGTAATGAACTATTCGTGATTTATATGTTTTATGTAAAATAATGTGTGTGATTTTTATGTAAAATAATTAATATACAAAAAAATTGAGAAACATGGATACACTTTCTATTCCCTCGCTTTCATTATCCGATTGTACGTGTATCCAACACTACCGGGAGAGATCAACCGTCGCTCGCGTCGTCGGGCCGACATCTTTACGTGCTCTCTCTATGCACCGCATTACACCGTTAACTTGGTGGCTGCTACTGCATCCGGCTGCAAAAAATTAAGCATTATTTTGTTTGTTCCGGCGCGAAATTTGAACCGATTAAGCCATTGTCTATGGTTGAACCACGAGGCAGTACCAAAATATTAAAGTCAATATAAAAAAAAAAGGTTTTTATCCACGTAGACTTTAAAAAAGTTTGTAGTAATATAGTTCAGTATACAGTAAACAATACTGGGGATTCTCTCCCTAATATCGCTTGTATGTAGGGCTGCCATCCGTCCTGATATCTCCGGAATTCTCCTAATTTAGAGGGCGTCTGGGGAGGGTGTGGACGGGGTTTCATTTGTAGTCCGAGTTCAAACCTACGAACTTACGCTGGCACTAGTAGTGAGTTGGAGGACAGTTATGACATCCCAGACATGTCATAACTGTCCTCCAACTCACTACTAGTGCCAGCGTAAGTTCGTAGGTTTGAACTCCATTCTGGACTCCATAATCTGAGGGTTTCACGCATCTTGTCCTGGTTGCCAAATTTTAGAGAAGGCAACCTTTTTTATGGTATGGCAGCGGGAATGCCTACGCATGGCACCTGCAAAAAGTGTCTGCGGGTGCGTATGTCGGACTCGCAACGACCAAGCTTAACCTGCCGTGGACTCTTGGCGCCTGATGGGGTGAGCCCCGCCCGGGAAGGCGGGTATGCTGCTTCGATGGCAACCAAACTCGTATGAAAACAACAGGGCATACAATACGTACAATGTCGAACTACTAAAATTGCTTGCAGTACGCACTGCACGCATTATAGGGTGCCAATACGACGTGCTAGAAATATAACATCTTTCAAAAATATGATTAAAAACCACTATTTATCTTGTTAATAATTAGAATACTAATTAGACTAATCTATTTGACCATTTATTTAATTATTTATTTATTATTATTATTTATTTGTTAATATATAAAATGTATTATGAAATATTTATTAGTTTATTATACTTGTTTATGTATGAATATGAATGTATGTAAGTACATTAATCTATGTAGTATATATATTACTACGTTAGAACTCTGTAGAACTGACGATGGTACACTACCAGCTGCCTGTCATTTCCAATTTTTACCAGTCCATCCTTCGGTTGTCTGGAAGATCGCTGGATGGAATCGCTATTATGCGATAAGACCGCCAATTGTACATTATTTAAAATTTTTCCTGTAAACTTCTTTTTTATATGTTGTGCAATATGTTGTGTATCTATCTATCTATAGGTTGTAAGGTTCTAAGGTCCCGCTTATTTTCAGAACGAACTAAAACTATGTTAAAAAGTAATGCATTGACACTACAATTAGTATCGTCCATATTGCATAGAATCAGGGGCATTGTAATTGTTGTGAAACAAAAACTTGAGAGGTGTCAAGGGACACCCGGATGGAACGAAGTTATTTCTTATTATTTATTATGTACAAATAACCTGTATACACTCAACAAAAATAATCGCCGCGACACCACACTGTACAATGCGAAATAGAAATGAAAATATCTGGCTTGCTTTCGATAAGAGAGAGAGAAAGAGACAGACAGACAGAGTAACATGCGCTCGCCGCACAGCTGTAAAAAGTGTCGTGACAACTTTTCGTAAGAACTTTTCCGTCTAGCCCCCTTTCACAACGCGCGATAAGGAACTTCGTTCCAATAAACCAAGAACCATGTCGAATTATTAGAGATATAGGTAGAGCTGCCATGTCAAAAATTTGGCAACCACGACATGGCGTGAAGTCGCCGGATTTTGGAGCTCAGAACCCAGACATGTCAAACCTGTCATAGCCGTCTTGCGACTAATTGCCAATGCCAGGGTTGGTTCGTCGGTTCTCCACACCGAAGAACACGAGCCGCAGGACTTTAATTTTTACTAACTTTAACACAAATCCGGGAAAAACCGGACAGATGGCAACCCTATATAGGAATAATAATTAAATAGTAAAAGCAAGAACCGGTTTTAGACGCTTGCCGTAGGTAGGTATAATTTGATCATATCTCACTAATAACTGGGACACTCGCTACGAGTTTCTTGAACCGTACGCATGTTCGAAACTTATACGTACTAGGGATTCTACCGTTCATACCGAACGTTCGATAAGACCGAGGCTTTAATAGAAGTTCGCATAAAACGTACGTTACTACTGCTAGTAGATGGGCCTCCTCAATTAGGGGAGATCAATTGCCCCCTTTCATCACAATAGGCGCGTGAAATACTAAGATCTCGGGCCTGTTATGGTCAGTCGACAGAGCGCTTTTTATATATTGTTGACACGGGTCTCAATCGCGATAACGATTTAAGGCAAATCATTACCTTTAGGTTACACCAGCCGTGGTTACGGGTCGACTGGTGTGGCTCGGCAGCGTCGTCTTCGTGAAGCTCGGGTTTCGGTATCTACCCTCGCATGGTCTTGATATTTTTCGTCCTTATTTTCTTGTACGAAACTGTCGGTATGTTTACACACAACACTAATGACATCAGTGGTAACCTAAAGGTAATGATTTGCCTTAAATCGTTATCGCCAACGTTTAAAAACATTAAGAGCGCCATATGTCAGTCACCCGCAGGTGATGCCACCTATGGTAGCGGTAGATCCATCACGATCGCTCTTCGACGCTCTCGCCTCATGGCGCGGACCGGATGAGAACCAGTAAGCTCTCGCATGCGTTCCGCTACTTCCTTCCTGGTTATTAATATCGTCAATAATAATATACTGGGACATCATTTATACACAGCCATCTGGGGCTCTACCGGCTAAGTCGCCGAACATCGTTTTCGTGAATGGCGTAAAAATAAATAAAGGTTAAAATTACTTAAGTCATCTTTAATTCGGCTTCCATTACCACATGTGACGTCATAAATGGTCTGGAAACGATTGTCAACTTTGAAGCCGATTTAACGATTGATTAAGTCATTTTTAACGTTTATTTATTTGAACGCCATTCATGAATACGATGTTCGGTGACTTAGCCGGTAGAGCCCCTGATCCCAAACTAAGCAGAGCTTGTACTATGGCAACCAGATAACTGATATACCACATAATTATACTACATTTCTTTTGTAAATACATACTTATATAGATAATTACACCCAGACTCAGGACAAACAGACATGTTCATGCGCACAAATATCAGGCCTGGGTGGGAATCGAAGCCACGACCTGCGGCTAGTATGTACCAACGACGCCAACCAGCCAGATGTTGTGTACCTACTGTCGCCTTGTGAAGCCCAATTATTACCTAGGGATTTTAGAAAATCAAAAAAACTTGAGAGGTGTCAAGGGACACCCGGATGGAACGAAGTTATTTCTTATTATTTATTATGTATAAAAAACCTGTATACACTTTTACAAAATAATCGTCGCGACACCACACTGTTCAATGCGAAATAGAAATGAAAATATCTGGCTTGCTTTCTATAAGAGAGAGAGAGAGAGACAGACAGAGAAACATGCGCACGCCGCACAGCTGCAAACTTTTCGTAAGATTTTTTCCGTCTAGCCCCCTTTCACAACGCGCGATAAGGAACTTCGTTCCAAAAAACTTTACATAGTTATTTGAATGTACGTAGACAATACAAAAGTCAAGGCCAGATTCATATGGCGACAGTGAAATAACAATAACGTAGCAACTCTGCTCTTTAATAAAGCCAATTTAATGATAGGTTCTCGAACCATCCGCCAGAATGATGAGTCAGTCATCGGTTTCAATATTTAAGGTTTCAAAATTTTATATTTCAATATATTTAAGGCGCTCATAGCCAGATGCTCTCACCGGCCCGTAACTGATCGGCGAGGTTAAGCAACTTGGCTCGAGGTCAGTCCAAAGATGGGTGACCGCTAAAGTGGTTTAATTTTTGAGCGCCCACGTGCTTCGGAGGGCTGTCGGTCCCGGTTGTAGCCATTAGGCCATATCAGAAGCCTATTGGGCGGCTTGAACAACTCTGACCTAGTGTAACCACTACTATAAGTAAGTACCTATTTATACTAGATGAGTCAAGGATTTTATTGAAAGTTCGGCAATGGGTGCTAATTGGTAATATTTATACTTAAGGCATAGGATAGACAAAACTCGTTTTTGTAATAAAATAGGTATCCTACCTACTAATATTATAAATACGAATGTTTGTGTGTATGGATATATGGGTGTTTGTTACTGTTTCCCACAAAAACTACGGAACGGAGTTTGATGTAAATTTGTAGTAATATACCTTATATATCCGATTAACACATAGGCTATAATGTATATACTTTAGAGAGGGAGAAACACACATTTTTCTTTTTATATTTATGACATGCCAAAATTGCCACGCTTGGCAGACGGGTCGGCGATCGCAGTATGATGGTCATAGACCACAGAGAGACGCTGCTGCCCGTTCTCTGGGAGATATTCCCTCGCGACGACTTTTACGCTCTCCACGGAAAGAGATGAGGTGGCAATTTTCTTTGCCGTTAGTCACATAGCAATAATAATATACACACAACAGAATATTTTCCTTCTGTGAAGAAATTACTAGGCGCTCATGGCCAGGCATTCACCAGTCCGTAAGTGATCGTGAAGGTAAAATACATAGTTTGAACTAAAGAACTAATTACAACACGCCCCTGCTTGATCATATAATATAATAACAATAAATAATTTATTCTCGAGCAACTAAGACTCATTACAATACAATATTATAAACGCCAAAGTTTGTAAGTATGGATGGATTGATGTTTGTTACTCTTTCATGTAAATCTTAATGGATTTTAATGAAACTTTACAATAATATAGCTTATACATCAGACTAACACATAGGCTACAATTTATAAAGATATTGTGTGAATTGTTCAAAATATGACCATAAGTGTCTAGTAAGTAGGAAAAATCTACCATCTGCGAGGTAATCCGGCGTGCACTGTCAAAACCGCTAGAGGTATACATCCTACTAATATTATAAATGCGAAAGTTTGTGAGTATAGATGTATGGATGTATGTTTGTTACTCTTTTACGCCAAAACTACTTGAACGCGGGTGAAACCGCGGGGCATAGGTAGTAAGTAAATAAAATAAAATCACAGTCCCATTATTAAAGTAACATACAAAAAATAAATACAATACAAATTATAAAAAAATAAAATATATTGTATATAGGTAGTCATACTGGGTATAACACCTACCTGACCTACCCGAGATCTATGTTGTAATAAGGGCAGGTTTTTACTAGATGACAAAAATAACAGAATTGCCAAATAGTTTCACAATGTACTGACGCCAGCACTTCAAGCTACCCCAATCTGTCATTTTCCCCAATTGAAACTAATTGAAAGTGAACCCTATGTTTACGTGATAAAGTTGAAATCTATAAAAGAAAATTGACAGATTGGGGAAGCTGAATGTGCTGGCGTCTCTACATTTATTTACAAATCCATTAGCTGGTTTAGACTTGATATATTGACAGTGTTGTTTCATTTAAGACTTCTTAAAATTATCGTTTCTTTAATGTAGAACACACGTCCGCAACCGTATGCTTAGTCTAGAAAATCTCTCAAAATGTACAAAAATATATTCTCTATCAAATTTCTTTTTCAACTTTAATTTGTGTATGCTATATGAATAGACATATACACGCACTGCTGCACAGGCAATTTAACCTGCTAATGTTCTTTTGAACGATTGCTGTACTGATTTAAAATCGTAGACACGAGTCGTCTCATTTAAAAACGTGGACTCGAGGTCGTTGCACCCACGACTATAATGTTCGCAACTTTAAAGCTTAATAAATAAACACCCACGCTTGACCGGTTTCCACTTAATATGTACCTACTGATCAGTGAACCTTCCATCTATGCGTCTAAATAACTACATGGAATTTTATACATAATTAGGTTGCGTTTTAGTACTCTTAGTTCCGATGCTGACTAAAGACTAAACTAATTTATTTGTGCGAAATAATAAATGAAATTAGAACAGTCCTAGAAATAAAAACTTAAGAATCTAAATAAACTTATGGATATACTTAACTAATTACATTAGAAAGAAAAAGTAAAACTACAAAAATGTTAATTGTATACATAGATAAATGATGTGAATATACAATAAACAATGTATAAGATTCTATAACAAACTTCCCAATGATATTAGAGAATTGTCTACGAATAAATTTAAAAGAATTATTGAAGCCAAATTGTGTAGCAGGGCATATTACAAAATTTCAGATTACTTAAGTGATAAAAGTGCTTGGGATTGAGTTGTTCTGAGTAAACACACATGATTGTAATTAATCTTAAGTATATTTTATTTTAAAAAAGGATTCCTACTGAGTTTTCTGGCAGTGTTTCTCAGTAGCTGCTACGTCGTGCACTGCACGGTAGGGTAAAAAACATGACGATTCCCAACGATTCCACATAAACGTAAAATTTTTACGGAATAAATAATTGTTGACTTTGACTTTGATAACTAACTTCAGATTGCCGCTTAGTATTCCTTCGAATCGAGGCCATGAGAAAAGGTGCCGAGAAGACTGGCCGCATTACCAAGTTAAATTACCAAACTTATTCTGTGGCCAAAGAAAAAGCTCGGGATCTGGCGATAGAGACTAAGGGCACTCGGGCCACACGTTCCAAGCGTTTCGACCCCATACGGCTCAAATATGTAATTTCCTATTAAATAACCGTATTTGCGCCGCTTGAGAGTCTTCGCACAGGCAGCAGCAGCGCCCGCCGCCGCGCTGGTATAGGAAGATGTGGTAGGGCTAGGGTCTCAACGCATGTGGCGTCCCACACCAAAGGCCTAAACTAATTTAGTTTTCATAGTTTTTTATTGGGTAACACTAGTGATAGAAAAGAGTCGAGCCTTTTAGCCACCAATTTCAAGCTTACAAGCCTTTTTAAAGGTGGACTCATAAAATACGAGTAGGACTATTAAAAGTAAGGACTTGCGCCTTTTTTAGGCTAGGGCTTTTTTTTAACTCAAGCCTTTTTTGAAGACTTGCATCGAATGAGAAAAAAAAGTCTTAAGTCTCTTTTGGGGATCAGGTTAATGGGAAGGCAAAATAAATTAAAGTTCAAATATATGTTCTTTTCATTTATAATAAGTAGGTAATACTCGTACATGATTGAATTAAATGTAATAAAGCAAAGGTTTAATATAATCGAAGAATTAATCACCAAAAACGTTTAACCAGGATGAGAGGCACATTGATGATTGTATGCTTTTATTGCTTAGACAATTCCTTCTTTTATTGATTAAAACCGCTGCTATGTTTCGACCTGTTTTTGTGCTAGGTACTACCAGGTGAAGACCTGGTAGTACCTTTAATTTGCTCAGTTTCATGAGTACCTTTGATTATACTCCTTACATTTCCTCCACTATTTATGTAATACTTTGTATCAATATTTAATAAGCGTAATCTTTTTAGTGACGACTGCACGTGTGGCACAGCGGCTAAGACAGTCGCCTCGCCGCTTCGTGTCGAAAGGACACAGGGACTAAATTCAGGGAACAGGGATTAAATTCCCTAATGCGGGCGTTATCTTAAAAAAAAAAACCATACCATTCCGTAGTACAGACGCCAACACTTCCAGCTACCCCAATCAGTAATTTTTTTAATACATTTTCAACTTAATCACATAAGCATAAGGTTTACTTTCAATTAGGGAAATTTGACAGATTGGGGTAGCTTGATGTGCTGGCGGCTGTACATTATTTTGATCTATCTCGCAAGGCTTAGCCAGGGTTTGCAATGTGGGGTGCTAGGCCAGAAAACCTCCCCGTGTGCCCGCAGCTACCTTTCCCTTTTGTATATTATCATATCCAATGTGAATGGTAGTTTTGCGGGACGGTGCACCCTGGGCGCGGGTAGTTGTAATTCTTTGTTTTGGGATACGTCCCCAAAGAAGGGTAACTGCCTCGTGCCTCGGAGAGCACGTGAAGCCGTCGGTCCTGTACCTGACCTCTATCCGGTCGTGTCGCCTAGGCGTCCCATCGGATCAAGAGTGACGGAATAGGAAGTGCTCCTGTGTTTGCGCACACACTTGAGCACTATAATATGTCCGTGATCTACGTTCATTTTACGACCACTAAATCTCGACATATACGATCTATTCATTTATTTCCACTATCTTGGGAGCTTCTACAACAATAAAGGTAATTACCGAAATAACTGAGTTGTATTCTTTACGGCTGTTCATTTTATTGAAGGAAGAATTAACAGTGGACAAGAAAAGGAGGGAATCTTTGTGTAGATTATAAAAGTAATAGTTGAATGTATAGATGTTTATTACTCAATCAATATATATGAATTGAATCGATTGGGATGAAATTTCATGCCCTCTCATTGTACCGCGAGCCTAAGATAGTAAGATACTTGGTGAGTGGTTGACAGCAAAAGATATCACCACACCATCTCATCGACCCGAGGGATTATCTTCCAGAAAACGGGCAGTAGCGTCTCTGTGGTTTATGACGATTATGGCATATCCCTTCATTTGGACACAACTTCATTGTGGTAATTTATGGAGAGGCCTTTGTCCAGCAGTAGACGTCATCCAGCTGACATGATGAAACTAGTAATAAATATGTCCCACGCAGATGGCTGGTCTTCATAGGGACTGTCCTGAAATTCAACCAATAGGATTTCATTATGAATATTATTATTATAACCAAACTTCTTACTCTTTTCCCCAAACAAAGTTCTTATCTGATTAAATATCTCTATTAAATATCAAACGATAACTATAGACACAAGAAATCATAGTCAATTTATGACAGAAATAATGACACACATCAAGTAAAACCTAAAATTCCACCAACAGCTATCAAAATACTTTTCATTCGCCCCCATTTTATATAAACCGTCAAAATTTTACGTTACAAGACCCAACGTATTCGAAGTGTCCTTAAAAGGGCAAAGAATTTGTTAATGAAAATATCATATACAATGGCTACAAAAAGACCTCTCGTTCTCAAAAATTCGCATGACGTCGACAAACCCGAGCTCCCAGAAATTGCCCTAGCTGCTTTCGTATCATACAAAAGACAAAAAGAGATAAGTGACTTCATAAATTTTGTGCTAGATGCTCTAGAACGCAATTCACATTGGCTAAATACAATCGCAAGCCGACAAAACAGTTTCAAATGTGCTCTGATGGAAGGTGCAGGTCCGGGCCGGTTCCAACTCAAAGATATAATATACCCATCCAAAGGAACCTTCAAAATTGAGGTAGAAATGAAAGAGTCTAAAGAACACGATAAAATTGGTATTGCTGCCTTGCTTAGGCTGAAGCCTCAGGACGTAGAATATCTAATGAAGTTTATCAGGGGAGGTATGTTTAATAATACTCTGTTACGAGAAGATCTTCAGCAAGGCAATACTTTGGGACTGACATATGCTGTGCTGAAACCAATTTCTGATAAACAATACCGTGTCATAGAAACAATCGTTGTGAAAAAATCTCTGAAATCTATAATAGTAAAGAAACCTAATGTAAATGACGGATTGATTGGTCCTCCTTGCAAAAAGGTTCGAAAAGTATAGCAGATTTTGAAATAGTAGTTGCAGGGCCAATAGGATCATGGGCCCATTATATTGGAGCAAAATGGATAGTCGTTATGGTGTACCGCAGTGTCATGTAGCATGTAATGACAGCAATTTGGGTCGACTGTAAAATGCGAAGCTCACAGTAAATTATACTCATTTTTGCAATGATCGTTTCCGATTACCTATGATGGATGGGGGCGCTTTTGTGGCGAAATGGCTACTTCATTTTGACGGATAATCATATCACTTCACCCTAGTTATATGCTTTATTACTGGAAATATATGTCATTGAAGCAGTAGTTTGTTCTTTTAGTAACTATAGATTCTATTTTTATTCACTAATTTATTGTAGCCTATTTTATCTAATTTGGAAATCTAGAAAACTTAATAATTTTGTAAGTTTATGGTTAATTACTAGTTTTCACTTGATTATTGATTAACAATTGATAGTCCATGGCAATACTGACTTTAATGGTGATGATTATTAACATAATGTTGGTATATAATAATAATAATATCTTGGGGCATCAATGACACACGGCCATCAGATCCCAAACTAAGCATAGCTTGTACTATAGAAACTACTATTTGTAAATATATACATATATAGGTTATTACCCCCAGACTCAGAACAAACAAACCTATCAGTAAGCGATTGGCAAGGTTAAGCAACTGGGCTCGCGGTCAGTCCATAGATGGTTGACCGCCAAAGTGGCTTAATTTCTGAGCGTCTCCGTTACGTTAAGCTGTCGGTCCCTTTTGTAGCTATCAGGCAAAAGTCGTTAAGCCATGTCAAAAGGCCTACTGGGCGACTTGAACAACTGACACTAGAGTAACCACTGCCATACGATAAGTAAGTAATGCTACATTACTTCGTGTACGAGTTTCCGAGTGCTTTGTTTACAGATAACTGGATGGATTAATGAATACGATAATCGTATTTGTTTACTTATGAGGGACATTGATGAATAAAGAAGACCAGCGTAATTATATTCCGGTGTTCCCTTTCGTTAATCTGTGGTCGTTTTCCTCTCGTCGCAGCGAATGTTGGACTTGCAAAGATCAATATCTGTGGAATCAGAGCACCGTGCGCCGAGTAACTTATAGCCACAAATCCTTTCGCCAATAACTTATTACAATAGCATTCGGAGTTATGTAACATTGAAGAGTGAAACTATAGTTTTTCCCATTTGGTGTGTGCTTCCGAAGATGGTTAGCAGTGGCGTAGGTGACATGTAGTGCTCCAGGCACAATTTCGGTTTACGAACGTATTATGAGAGTTTTTTGCATTCTTACACCAACCACTCGCAATAACCGTTTAAATAGGAAGAGTACATAACAGTTAGGTGATTATAAATAGCCACCAATATTCGTCCTACTAATATCAGACATAAGTGCGAAAGTTTGTGAGTATGGATGTTTGTTACTCATTTACTCAAAAACTATGAAACGGATTATGATTAAACTTTGTAGTAATATAACTATTATATCTGAATAACATCAGTTATAATTTATAAAGTTTAATTGGGGCGAAACTGTGGTTCACAGCTAGTCCAGATACAAATGTAGAAGTGAGTATATCAGGACGCGACGGAACAAAATATTATTATATATTCTTATTAAATAGATAAAAGTGAAAGATTACCTACGTTTAATCCAAGGAACATAAAATTTATAATTGGTCTTCAAAGTCAAATCACCGTCCATGGTTCAGTATTAAATCGAATTTTTACTTTCAAAGTTTAAAGAATTACTATAGTGCTGGCTGAATTTCAGTTACGGTGACCATTCTCACTCAACAAAGACTAATCACTTAAACGAAACATATTATAGAGCACACAATGCACTATAATAATATGGCCGCCGCATCTTAGCTAAAATTCCAGGCCAGGAGCACTGCACACTTTGATTTTGATTAATACTGACAAAAGACTGGTATTTTATTTCATATGATTTTAAAATGAAGCCGAGAGCAATCGAGTGGCATGAACCCTACGCCACTAAAGGTTAGTTGGAGAAGTTTTCGATCTGCTTATCGGCCAACATAAATCAATTTGAATCATGGCGAGCTGAGTATAAGTTGGGTCGCTCCTGAGCCCTTTTTCTAACTTGGGACCGACCATACAGATTAAGGGAAGCCTGACCGTTGCGTAATTGGCGTAATAGTTATGTGATTTATTGGATATGTGAGATGGATGATATCTTATATTGATGGGATCCTTAAAATATACCCTCCGTGCTTTTACAGTAGAGTTTTCTAGTTGTAATTAATTCTCTTGTTTTAGTTTCACTTCACCACGGAGCAAGTTTCTTTTTAAAGTCAAAGACAACGCCCGCACTAGTTAATCTAATCCCTGTGTCGCGGGGTACTTTACAAACATATAATAGACGGACACAAATTACATCCAGACTCAGAATAACTATTTGTGGGTCACACAAATAGTTGTCCGGCGCGGGACTCGAACCCGCGACACGAAGCGGTGAGGCGACTGTCTTAGCCGCTGCGCCACACGTGCAGTCTCTGCTCTGGAGGAAAGTGGATTTTTTTCCAAATCGCAATGTGTGCAACTGTCGCTTTACGTCAATACGGGAAGACCTGGGGATCTCTCAGGGATGTTCCGAATATCTAAGTTATTACATGGATTAAAACAAAGAGAATGTGAATGTAGGATGGTATAAAGAAGTAAAAGTGCTTGCCGAAGATAGGAGGAATGGAGAAAGCTCCACTGATAGGAGCATAGTTCTTAAATTGGATAGATAGACTTCACGGATGAGGGAAACACCAAATGGTACGCGAACTCGAAATTACTAGTTGCCTTTAGTTCCAACAGAACAAACGTAGAATTGTAAAAGTTTATGATACGGAAAAAATGGTATAGTTTATCTAAGCTAAATGGTACTGGATTCATGAACCAAATAACTACCTTTCCGTATGGACTTGGCAAACTGTGAGTTTAAAAAAATAAATGTTGTTTGTATTAAGGAAACCAGAACCAGCCGGCACCAACTCCATCCAGGTTGAAAAATATTTTTAAAAGTATGTATGTATCTACAACATGTAACTTAATTAACGCACATCCTGAAAATAGTTTGTTCAGAATCGTTTACTGAATCGATTTATATCATTTTTAAAATAGGTAATTTTTTTATTCCAAAATAATTGAAACTACGGGAATTATTGTCATATTAACCCTGTACCATCATCATCATCATCATCATATCAGCTGAAAGACGTCCACCGCTGGACAAAGGCCTCCCCAAAGATCTACACAATTGCCGGTCTTGCGCTATCCGCATACAGCGATTTCCAGCGCTGTACATTCAAAACAAATTGAAATGGGCCGTAAGTCAAAGTAATAAACCTTTAAAAATCGCAGTTTTATTTGTATTCATACAAATTCCATAATTCAATACAACATAATGGAAAATAAACTTTATTCCAAGAAACTAATTTAGTAAATAACAATGCATGTACATGTTAAACAAAAAATTCAGTGTTTGTATTATGTTTAAAACTAAATATTCTAATTGGGGTGTTTGAGAGTGTGCGTTAATTACGTTACATGTTGTATATATATGTAAATCTCTTGGGGAGATAAATATATAGGTATAAGACTGTATACATACATTGAAATTGAAATACATTATAAATACTCCGGAATTATATATACATAGATAAATACATAATCCTAGTGAATGAATAGTTTCAAATTATTAAATAATAAAACCTAATAACAATTTCAGAGCGATCTAATTTCTTTTAAGTCTGACCGTAAAGCGGAACAAAAATCAATTAATTAGAAGCTTAAAGCGTGTATGAAGAATATAATGATACTAAAAGGCAAAAGAGGTGTGCAAAGATCGTGACAAATTGAAATCCGTTGTCTCTGCCTACCCCTATGGGAACAGGCGTGAGTCTATGTGTGTATTTCATGTACGTTTAAAGTTCCTATACTATTATTAGGGTTCCGTACCCAAAGGGTAAAACGGAACCCTATTACTAAGACTTCGCTGTCTGTCTGTCTGTCTGTTCGTCTGTCACCAGGCTGTATCTCATGAACCGTGATAATCAGACAGTTGAAATTTTCACTGATGATGTACACTCAGTCAAAAAGTATCGGGAATGGATGATTTCTTTATGGTTCCAAATTCAAATTTTTGTTATTTTTTTGTTGTTGTTAGATTGGCACAACTGTTTTCCATTTTGGCGCGGAGTTTGAGTTGCATCTGTTATTTATATTAAATACAGTGCTGGTTTTAGTTATATCATAGAGAGTGTGTATTGCGAATTTCATAATGGACAAAAATATCGAACAAAGAGTTTGTCTTAAATTTTGCATCGCTAATGGAATTTCGTGTTCGGAGTCACTGAAAATGTTACAGAAGGCTTACGGTGAATCGACTTTATCTCAAAAACTCGTGCTTATGAGTGGTTCAAAGAGTTCAAAAGCGGTCGAGATGTGATGAAAGATTTGCCTCGCTCTGGTAGGCCATCAACGTCTGCAACTGAAGTTAACATTGCAAAAGTGAAGGAACTAGTGACTGAAAATCCTCATTCAACTCTGAGAGAGATAGCCGCCGAACTTTCTGTATCTCACGAGTCGATTCGTACCATTTTAACTAATAATTTGGGTATGAAACAAGTTTTCGCTCGGCTAGTCCCAAAAAATCTGAATTTTCTCCAAAAACTCAATCGCATGAACGTCGCTGAGGACATGGTAGAACGAGTCAATTCTGACCCAACATTCATGAAACGCATTGTTACTGGTGACGAGACGTGGGTTTACGAGTTTGACATGCAAACTAGTCAACAAGCTTCGGAGTGGCGCCTTCCAACTGAACCGAAACCGAAAAAACCACGCCAAAGTCGATCAAAAGTCAAAGTCATGTTGACTGTTTTCTACGACTATCGCGGTGTTGTGCACTCTGAATTCTTACCGGAAGGTCGAACGGTAAATAAAGAATATTATTTGAGCGTTATGCGGCGTTTAAGAGAGCAAATTCGACGAAAAAGGCCAGATTTGTGGAAAGAAAATTCTTGGATTTTGCACCACCATAATGCGCCTTCGCACAAGGCCATCATTGTGAACGAATTTTTGACCAAACACTCAACAAATACCATCCAGCAACCACCATATTCACCAGATATGGCTCCAGCTGACTTCTTTCTTTTTCCTAAACTCAAATTACCACTTCGTGGGACCCGTTTTCAATCGGTAGAAGACATAAAGGAGAATTCGCGGCGAGAACTGAACTCAATTCCGAAAGCAGCGTTTAAAAAATGTTTTGATGAATGGATTATTCGTTGGCGTAAGTGTATCGTTTCTGAAGGAGCATACTTTGAAGGTGATAAAATAAATTTGGATGAATAACAAACATTTTGTATATTATTGATCTTTTCCCGGTACTTTCTTGACAGAGTAGTATTTCTGTTACCGCTAAAACAACAACGAATTCTAAAAAAACAAAATAAAATAATTATTTAAGGGGGCTCCTATACAACAAACGTGAATTTTTTGCTCGTTTTTGTTATTTTTCGGTACGGAACCCTTCGTGGGCGAGTTCGACCCGCACTTGGCCGGTTTTTTAAAATCACGTTTATTAGTCTTTCATTACTTCTCCGGACAATAGAGTTTGGCGAATAAGACCACGTACTACTAAGTAACCCGCGAAGAAGAAAGACTTGGTAACTGATGTGTTTTTTCTACAGTGTCACAGCTGAACATATTTAGGTTGGCAACACTAACACTAGGAATCAGTACTTTATGAATACCGCGCAATACTCAAGACAGTATACATTTTACCTCCATAATTTACTGGCATTTCAACTGGTACAACAATAAAATGTCGGTCGCAAACGCAAAAATTGTGTACAATTGTTGAAAGTGCTCCTCGAGGCGGTCCCGGGAGCGACATATTACATTTGGAGTGTCGTCGCTGTTGAGGTATCTACGTTCTTCGTACAAATGCCAAGTTTCGCCTCGTTGGCCATCGTCTTTTGACAAATGAAGGTGATACGGCCTCATGCTGTTCAGACTGCAAAAAGAGTTAGGTTCTTAATTCGAATGCATGTTTTTTTTTCGATGGACAAAGTTGTCTGTATGATCCCATAAACATAAAAAAAATTAAATTTAAAATTAAAAAAAAATTGAAGAGGTTTTCATTTTGATGGCCACATTCATGTATAGATGACAAATCAAAATATGTTATAAAATGATGTAATTTTTGTCCGTCTATTATATGTTTGTAAAGTACCCCGCGACAAGGGATTAGATTCCCTAGTGCGGGCATAGTCTTTAATAAAAAAAAAACTTGATTAATACTTAATGTTGCATGAGGCATATAAGAAAAAATAATTTATATAAAATATAAATTAACTCCTCGTATACGCCTCATGCAACATTAGGTATGTTAAGGCATATAAGAAGAATTAATTTATATATATTAGCTTCAGAATCAGTGTCTAGAATTATATGATCACTTTTCAGTGTGTTAGTTTTCTCGAGATTAATATTTATTTAAAACTATATTGTATATAAATAAATGTCGTGGTTGTATGCAGTTTGCCTAACGGCTTTCATTGCTTCACCGGACTATAGGGGTAACCGTGGGCTCTAACCGTCTTAAATTTCGTGGGAAAATTTACATCATCTGGTCCCAAACTACGCAGAGCCTGTACTATTGTAACCAGACAACTACTTGTATATTTCTAAATACAAACATATTATAGATAACTTACTACAGCCAGAGACGGCTAGTTAGAGTGGCTGGTAGATAAATACTGGCTTTCACGCGGCATGTCGTGGGTTCGATTTCTACCCAGGACAGATATTAGTGTGCCTGAACATGTCCGTTTGTCCTGAATCTAGGTGTAATTATTTATATAAGTATGTATTTACAAAAGATAAATTAGTATACCTATGGAGTATATCAGTTATCTGGTTTCCATAGTACAAGCACTACAAGCTCTGCTTAGCATGGGATGGCTGTCTGTGAATTATGTCCCAGGTTATTATTATTTTTTACAAGAGTAGTATTTAACTGCATACACAATATATTCCTTCTGAATCAAAATACAAAATCAATATGTAGTGTTAATCCCGCTAATTGTCAGTTTAATCATGCCGGGATGCAATTTGCACCGCCCTCCCGCCCGCAAAAATGTGCACATGCAAGAAGGACAATATAAAAAAGCAAATTATCTTATTAAGCATGTAATTTCCTTTTTTATATTGTCCTTCTTGCATGTGCACATACAAGACAGTATACTCAAGACAGTATACATTTTAGTTTTAGTTGTCAGTTTAATCATGCCGGCATGATTAAACTGACAATAAGCGGAATTAACACTACATATTGATTTTGTATTTTGATGGTTATGGATTTCCGCAAAGTGACGCCTGATTCCATTACTTATGTTCCTTCTTTATTATTAAAAAAATCCATATCCTAAGCAAAATACTGATTACACAACAATATAGTTATCACAAAATATTAAGATCTTAGCAGTAATCTAATTTCATGACGCATTGCTATTAATAAAAAGAGAATTATTTGTGAGAAGAAACTTGTTTCTAGTAGCCAAATACATTTCAGTTATGCTCGGGTAAATTTGATGTGAAATGGGTATATTTGTTGTTGTTGATATGATAAAAATAAGTCGGGTTTTCCTTCCTGACGCTATAACTCCAGAACGCACGAACCGATTTCCACGGTTTTGCATTCGTTGGAAAGGTCTCGGGCTCCGTGAGGTTTATAGCAAAGAAAATTTATAAAAAAATTAACGCGAGTAACACCGCGGGGCACAGCTAGTTTGATATGAAAATATTTAATTGATGTTATGTTTTTAGGGTTCCGTACCCAAAGGGTAAAATGGGACCTTACTAAGACTTTGCTGTCTGTCTGTCTATCCGTCTGTCACCAGGCTGTATCGCATGAACCGTGATAGTAAAACAGTTGGAATTTTCACATATGATGTAGATATTTCTGTTGCCGCTATAATAACACATACTAAAATACTAAATAAAATATGTTTAAGGGGGCACCCATACAATAAACGTGAATTTTTTTGCTCGTTTTTATAGATAATGGTACGGAAGCCTTCGTGCGCGTATCCGACTCGCACTTGGCCGGTTTTTTTAATACATCGCTACATTAGTTAATTAATCCCTGTGTCGTGTGGGTACTTTACAAAAATTTTATTGACTTACAGAAAGTACATCCAGACTCAGAACAACTACTTATTACTAACGGGCCACACATATAGTTGTTCTGTGTGGGAATCGGATCCGGGACACGAACTTGTGAGGCCTCTGCCTTAACCGCTGCGTCACACGTGCAGCAAAAAAAAAACGAAAAGCATTTAAAAATTTACCTCTTTATGATTATAAATTGAGTACAATGGACAGTTTTATAGTTATGGTGATTTCCGAACATCCAGGATTCAGCTAAGACATAATTGTTTTAATTTCGAAATAAGTATTCATGTAGTTTGATATGTAATCTGTCATTTTGTTAACTTGACTTATGTAATCCAAAGGTAAAGAAAACTTAACTTAACTTGAAAACAATATCAAATTTAATATGAATTATACCTATTATTTGTTTGAAATTTTACATATAACTAACATTTCGCATGCCGTTCATCAGTAAAATAAATGAGACTAACCTCACCATTAAAAAGAAAATGAAATAAACGTTTCTAAGGTAAATTTACCTACTGAACAATTTGGATAACATCAGTTGGCAAATAAGCAAACGAAATATTACGCTCATTAGTCTCGAATTATTAGGATATTGTAACTGGAATAAAATATGATTTCGCTATCAGTTACTTTGATTTCCCTAATTGGATGCAATGGAATCTAAATGGTATTTGCGATTCCCGGAAATAATTAATGTTTTTTGAGTTATCTTGTACACGTGTATTTCTTTCAGTCGCTATTTATATTTAGGCTCATTTCTTACTAATTAATTTATTATATAATATTATACCGGAAGACGCAGCGTGGGCAGGCCCCCTATAAGCGGGACCGATGATCTAGTGCGGGTCGCTGGAAATCGCTGGATGCGGATAGCGCAAGACCGGCAACTGTGGAGAACTTTGTCCAGCTGTGGACGTCTTTCGGCTGATATGATGATGATAATATTAATACCTGTGAAGTTCCGGTAATCGCGGTTCCATTTGGTGTTTTTTTTAAAGACTGGAATTGAACCTTTTCGTCGCGGGGAACTTTACAAAGTTTTTCAAGCCAATTAGGTTTGCGATATACTTACAGTTTTCTAATGATTTTAATCGGTAGGTACCGACAGATTTACGTAACCCCCGTAACACGGAGATGTTCCGGTAATCGCGGTTCGAATTGGGGTTTCTTTTTTGAAAGAACTTGGTTGTTTTTTTTTAAAACGCTTTGGAGGTGAATCCCTTTTCCTGACGAACTTTTCAAACATATAAGGGAGTTGTTCAACCCGCCCATTAGGCCCCCAATTCAGGGAGACGCTCAAATATTAAACCATTTTGACGGTCAGCCATCTATTGACTGACCACGTGGCTACACCGAATAATTACGGACCCAATGGCATTCTTGTACGGACCGGTGTGAGTAACTGGCTATAGGTAATCGTCTCGGCTATATCGGTCCCCTAGTAGGTACTTCAACTAAATATGACACGTTACCTTGTGCCTTTCTCTATTTTTTATTTTAAATTAGTTCACTTAGTTGGATTCATTTATTTGATATCAGGTTTAGCAGACATCGGTCACGAATTAAGTTTGTTTTTAAAACCATTTTGCTTTTTTAAAAACCTTTATTTTTAGGTAACGTGAAACTCATGGGCCCTTCAAACAAGAAGTGATTAAGGTACAAAATGCGCAAATGCGCAAGAGATGCCCCTGGATTTGCAAATGTCCATAGGCTACTGCAAAGAGTATAATAATAAACTGGGAGGGCTACTGTGCCCGCTTACCACTAGGCGGGCCGAATACTTCTTGTTAAGTTATTTCAATAAAAAGATCCTATCCTATGTATAATTGATGATTTTTTCTACAATATGTACAATAAGAAGTGTTATCTACTTTTACAAATTGTAACATAAATAGCGGGCTTAACTTAAACTGCCTTATTTGCCTATGGAACTGAACTACGTGTAGCGCCAACATACAAAATACTCGAAAATACGATTTAATTTCCCACGCAAGAATAATCATCAGCCGATGCATATTGTATGGGTACATCATTTTCATTTTAATTACACATACTGCTTTTTTTATTATTACTAACAGTTTTATTAACTATGGATTCCGGTCCGAAATCAACGAATTTTATTTTTATTTTATTTATTAGTTTCATGGGTAGATACACAACTTGTATACAAACCGCAAAAAGCTCCCCAAGTTCCTCGTTTTTTCATGGATTTATCTAGAATATCCCAGTGGATAATTACTACGTCAGTATACCAGTTAAATGGGCAAGAGTATTAAAAGGTTCCCGCAAACTTTAATACCCACACCCCGCAGACTTAATACAAACCACCAGTGAAAAAAAAGCTTACGAAATCCGTAAATTATTAGTAACATCATGTAATAAAAAAAAAAATTATAATTAAATTTACAATTCCTCATGAATGCGTAGAGGTCTTAAATTGAAATTCATATCAAATACTGAGGTCTATAATACCTTTAAGCTGTACTACAGGTTTATACAGAACCATCGTTGCGCGAGGCCGACTCGCTCTTGGCCGCTTATTCAGGGTTAATCCAGAATATCCCCGTGGCAAATAACTATGTCAGTAAACCAGTCTGATGGCAAGAAAAACAAAACTACACCAAGACAAGCAGAACAAATTCACCGGCGTGTTTCTTTTAAAAATGTAGGATCTCGTACAGTATTAAAAGGTTCCCGCAAACTTTAATACCCCACATCCCGCAGACTTAATACAAACCACCAGTGAAAAGAAAGCTTACGAAATTGTGGAACGAGGTAGTAACAATTTTATAAGAACAAATAAATGCATCTACGATGCCGCAGGGCATAAAGCACCTTCATAAAATGAAACTGCTTTTAGGGTTAAATTTTTATTTTAAACATAGAAAGGGATTTTGATGGCCCTCCCACGTCGTTCAAGGGCGTTATCTTTAGATTTAAGACTGCGTGCAATAATAACACGCGATGGTAATGGTGATTCACAAGGGCGTGAAGAATATCCTTGATTTACTGGTGAAATGGTGACACCGTCGTAAATTATTATGATTTGCGTTATTAATGAGCGCGTTTGAAGCAAATGGGACTTGAGGGGTTTTGATCTCTGGCGCCTGTTGATGCATTTATTGTCATGTGCAATTTACGTGATCAAAGTTAAATGTAGTGGTGGGGACAGTATACAGTTACCTGCTTCTGATTGGTTTATTATGGAGCTATATATAAAGTGGGCCGAGAGTGTCTATAAGAGAAAATTTTAAGGGTTGTGGATATGTTGAGCGTGTGCAAAAGATTTTCTTCTTTTGCAACCGAAATCGGTAACATTGATTGAAAATGTAAACAATAGAAAAGTTATGTTTGCACTTGTGCACTAAAGTACCTATGACCCGCGCAGATGACTAGTATTCATTGTGACTGGACGCCATGACCATAGCCAGGAGGATATTTTAATCATAAAGATTTTACTATCTTCAGAGTTTAAAGAATTAAGCTCACCTATATACAGTCACATCTATAGTCATATCTACGACAGAAGAAAATGATTAAAAACGGATATAAAATATTAATTATCGTAAATTGCGTCAGAATAGGGTGGGTGGCGGTGAAGTAAAAGTGCGTGAGTGTTAAGTGTATAAATATTAGCTGATGATGTCAAAGGCGTCCCCCAAAGATATCCACGATTGCCGGTCTTGCGCTATCCGCATCCAGCGATTTCCAGCAATCCTCATAAGATCATCGCTCCATCTTGTGGGGGGCCTGCCCGCGCTACGTCTTCCAGTTCGTGGTAGCTAGTGATACTGCCGCCCAATTTACATGATCATTCACAAACCCAAACCTCGCGTCTGATTATGATCATCTACTTTTTCCGTTGACTGTACATGATTATTTCACACATTTAAGAAACATGTTACTACCATGTTTCTTAAATGTGTTTTTCTATGTGCAATGAAGAATAAGAATAATATACAACGTGTAACAGAAAGAATGAACGTAACTTAAGGGGCATATACGGTCTCCTTAAGCCTACCTATACACAAAATCTCATACCGAAATACCATCATTTTAATCTTGATCGTGAAATAATATACCATTCAATATATCGACAAGTATTTTTATCGATATAACGAACATCCGTACTAACACAGCACAGCTGATTCTGATTTACGCTAGAAATTGTTTGACATACCTCTGTGTTTCTATGCACGCCTGGTAGTTTGATTCCGATTGCACTCACTACACATATTTTGTTTTATTTTCGAGTTATGTTTTTATTTATAGCACTGCTGAATAGCTATTGGATACTTTACATCGTATAAGTACGTGATACACAAACACATTACGAGAATCTTTTTATAGTTTAACTTCTAGTTGAAGTTGTTTTCAGTACTGATGGAAGAATTTCATTATTTCACGTTCACTAAAATGTGCACTGACACCGAAAGCTTGACTCTAAGACTTGCCAACTAACACGAGTCTCTCTCATGTACAACATATTCATAGAATCGTAAAGCTTTCATGTTTCTTAGTTATAAAGAGGCGTGGCCTCCATCGCGACACTGTACCCTTCACGACATAGGTTCCTCGTAATTAAGAGGCCTTAAATTCTGCGACCTATGAATCCTCATCATCACAAAGTGCACGTCTGAGGCTATTCTTTCATAGATGAATGCACGAAATGTTCAAAATTATTACGATCACTAAACGACATAGTTAAGGATTTCGCGGAACACTTTACTCATTACTAAACGACATTTTAGACGATTTAGTAACTAAACACGACCTAAATAGACAACAGTTTACGAACAACTGATGATTTTAATATTTTTATTAAATAAATGAAATTGCACAATATTTGATGAATTTGGCGGCTTTCATCGAACGCGGCCCCTTTGGCGGCGTCTTTGAGTCCGCTCAAAAGAGCCGCCTAGGTATCTACGACGCGCGCGGCTCGCTTCCATGAATATTAAAAGATATTTAACCGTTTATTATTTACCTATATCAACTCTTTGATTTTGCCGCCATATTAGTGTAACTTTGGATATAATCAAGACGGAATTTGAAATGTCCTCTACTGTTCATATGAGCCTAGTACATTATTCATATTTTTTTATTTGTATGTATTGTATGAATGATTAATATTTCGTAACAGGAAACCTTTAAAATTTAAAGTGTACCACTCTAAATTTTAAAGGTGGAATTGAAAGTGCCCCTGCACTTTCTATTCCATCACTCTCATGATCCGATGGGACGACTAGCGATACGACCGGAAAGATTGTACGTGCTCTCCGAGGCATGGGGGTGTAATATCGTCAACTCCCAGACTTCGGGCTGATACTGAGAAATTTCTTTTTACGGAAAAATCCCATAATCACTTTTTGGTCCGACCCGGGAATTGAACCCAGGACTTCATTATTCCCATAATCACTTTTTGGCCCGACCCGGGATTTGAACCCAGGACTTCATTATTCCCATAATCACTTTTTGGCCTGACCCGGGATTTGAACCCAGGACTTCATTATTCCCATAATCACTTTTTGGCCCGACCCGGGAATTGAACCCAGGACTTCATTATTCCCATAAACACTTTTTGGCCCGACCCGGGAATTGAACCCAGGACTTCATTATTCCCATAATCACTTTTTGGCCCGACCCGGGATTTGAACCTAGGACTTCATTATTCCCATAATCACTTTTTGGCCCGACCCGGGAATTGAACCCAGGACTTCATTATTCCCATAATCACTTTTTGTCCCGACCCGGGAATTGAACCCAGGACTTCATTATTCCCATAATCACTTTTTGGCCTGACCCGGGAATTGAACCCAGGACTTCATTATTCCCATAATCACTTTTTGGCCTGACCCGGGAATTGAACCCAGGACTTCATTATTCCCATAATCACTTTTTGGCCCGACCCGGGATTTGAACCCAGGACTTCATTATTCCCATAATCACTTTTTGGCCCGACCCGGGAATTGAACCCCGGACTTCATTATTCCCATAATCACTTTTTGGCCCGACCCGGGAATTGAACCCAGGACTTCATTATTCCCATAATCACTTTTTGGCCCGACCCGGGAATTGAACCCAGGACTTCATTATTCCCATAATCACTTTTTGGCCCGACCCGGGATTTGAACCCAGGACTTTATTATCTGCAGTTGAACACGCTACCGCTAGACCAATGAGTTATACACGAACACATTCAAATGGCGCGGCGCGCGGTGGCGGCATCTTTGACTCTCTCAAAGGCGCCGCCACGCGCGGGGCCCGCTTTGATGAATATTAAAAAATATTTAACCATTTATTATTTACCTACATCAATCCTTTGTATTCGCCGCCGTATTAGAGTTCCTTGCGACAAAATCAGGACGGAATTCGAAATGTCCCCTAATGTTCATATGTGCCTAGTACATTATTCATATTTTTTCGTAATTTATCAGTAGTCGTACCGCGTGTGTTTATCTGGTTAGTTTGTATTAAAAATTAAGTACCTATTCGTTTCCAGCCAGATTAAATTCACATACTGAAAGAAAAATTTAATATTCTTACTATTTAACACACAAAAAAATATCTGCAGTTACATAAGTCAATTAAATTATTTATTTCTCCTAGATCCAACATCTTGCGGAATATCATTTTAAATTAAATTCATTGATTTTTCCTAGTTATCAAATTTATATGAATTTAGAGCAAAAATTCAGTTAAACATTTGATTGAATCTTAAAATAAACACGTGTAATAAATTATGTGACTGTACAGAACCACACTTTTTATTTACAGTCTAAGTAGTAGGTACCCAAAGAGTTCTCGGTAAGGTTCATTACCCTTGCGGCTGAGTTTTGCTTAGTGTTGTTCATAACGTCGGTAATCTTACTTGTTGATTTAGGTTGTCGATATAAAAATAAATTACTAGTTGAATAAAAAAATGATTATTTCTGTTTGAAGTTTCGTCCATAGGTAGCCGTCCTGATACCCTATAACCCCCTTAAGTTACGTTCACACTTTCTGTTACACGTTGTATATATACTTACCTATTTGCGTAACGGTGCCTTATGCCCAATCTCTGGAATTCCGGGAGACATTAGCATCTACGTTCAAACAAGTAATTACATGTACATCAGCATAATGTTCCCTCAGTGACACCTCCGGGTAATGTTCATATTAATTCAACAATAATGGCTATTAGTTTGGGGACCTGCCATGTTGGAGAAAATAATCGCTTATACTGATGCGCAATCTCAATCAAATTATTACAGCATCCCGCTTGTTATTTTTTCGCGAATATTAAGCAAAGATAAATAAAAAAAATTATAAGCTGAAATTCTTCCCCGAAGATCATCATTTGCGGGGATATGCCATAATTGTCACGTTTGTCACACGGGTTATACGGATGAAAAGTAAAAAAATACAAAATCAATTCACAAAAAACAGAGAAATCGAATCGAATCAAATATACAAAAACAAAAATATAGGATACCATAACCCTAAGAACAATACTTACGGCGGCACAACACCGGCGTTGCAATGTGTGTAAAATACTACATATAAACCGCCATCTTACCTTATGAAGTAAAAGTAGGGCAGTTAAAAGCCCGGGACACTTACCATCTGTCCTCCGGTAATTCATCGACCCCTGGTCCACCTGCTTCCCGTCAGGGTATATGGGATTGTTTGATGTATCTTATTCGAGTTATAAAAGACTCCACAGTCCACTTTTACGGGAATGGAGTTAGATAATTGTGAACATTGAAATGAACATGTTTTTTGGGAACGAAAGAAATTAGTTCGTATGGGTTTTCTTAAAAATAATTATAATTATATGAAGTTTATAGAGACTCTATTTTCACTGCTTCACCTTATGCGAATTAAGGCAAAAGCCATTTAGAAAAAAAAAAATCAAATTTAACAATAACTTAATATAAGCTAGCTAAGTAACTAAGTGATTTCAATTATAAATTAAATGTTTATGTTTTCATACAATCCTAAGTAAATAATTATGTATACTTAACTATATTATACTACAAAAATGATCTGATTATTTACAGCTGCTTTTTTAATTTCTACGTGACTAAAAACTTATTTTATTTTACATTTTATAATTTATTTTAAACTTAGTATCATGCGCATGGGCCGTTACTGTTGGGTGAAGAATAAAGATACATGAGACGGTCGATTTTAGACACATTTAGTTTTGTTTTGTACACAACGTTGTATAAAATAGTATACATTCGCATTCATTTAGTTCACATTACCAATTCTACAAGTACTTACCTACCTACCTATCATAGGCGAACATTAAAGACAGATTATTTTCGTTTCTTCTGTCTAAAAGGCGGGTGACATTTTAGGTAGCATAATAAATTCATCGAAGGATCACCCTTTAAAAGCCCGTCCAATTTTACCCTAAGGATCCTTTTCCAATTTTTTGATAAACGGTCCGCCTGAGCGAGCCGCTGTATGGGAGGGTACCAGGTTTTTGATAATATCTCGTCACACGACATATTTGTATGTGATATGGGCAAGTTGAGCCGGCTCGATATACCCTTGATACGTCGGATAGACGTATGTTGGACAGACGATAAAGCGCAGACAAATTTTAAGTATTGCTTTTATCGTGATAGAGGGCTTTGGGATGAAAAGATTACAGCTTCTAGTTCTGGACTGTTGCTATGTTGGTTTTCTTTTGTTTTCTTTCTTCTACTATTATTAAATGAAGATTTGAGTCTTTTTTGCTTGTAGATAATGGAATTCATGAAAAATAGTATCATTGAGTAATCCTCACGCTCATCGAGTAATGTAGGATGAAAAGTACAGACGCCAGCACATCAAGCTACCCCAATCTGTCAAATGTCCCCAATTAAAAGTAAACCTTATGGTTATGTGATAAAGTTGAAAATCTATAAACAAAAATATGACAGAGTGGGGTAGCTGGACGTGCTGGCGTCAGTACATATTTAAAAAAACATGCGTGCCAGTCTTTGGGGACTGCCGGTTTCCATATGTTTTTGAAAAACGGTGCGGTCATAAGGAAAAACTATTAATCTATTTACACTAATAATAATGTCAGAATGTCCGGTCGATCTGGATGATCCGGTCTATAGGTCACACAAATATTTGCCCAATGCGGGAATAGAACTTTGTGAATACCATGCCATAGTCACGCATTAAACATACGTTGCAGTTGCACGCGATGTATATTTAAATCCCAAACGCTTTAAATATACGCCGCCTGCAACTGCACTTTAACTTTCAAATGAAGCCATTTATTTTTCATAACAATAGCTCCAAAGTTCCAATCCCATAAACTATCAAAACTTTAAATAGGAAAGTCGAGAAAATCGCGGTTCTTTTTCATATAGGCAATAAATATTATTAGATAAATATGTATCATTGTCCCGTGTCACGGCTGTTTCGGATATAGTTTGGGGAGGAATTCAAATAGTTTGCGAGTGGCAAAGGGCTTGAGACGGCTTTGAGCTTTCAAAGAAATGATCGCCTTTTATGTTACGTGCCGATACATCGTTACGCCTTGTTTTGATATCATATATTTTTGTCTTTGATACACGCGCGAGCGTGATCTGTAACGAGTCATGTCAAAATATCTTTGCGTACCTTTTTGGTGCTATATGTTTGAAGCCTCTATCCATGTGTAGGCTAGGCTCGCAAGCAGTTAAACCGATTTAAAAAGAAATAACAAGTCGTGACAAAATATCTTTGCGTACCTTTTCGGTGTTATTTGTTTGAAGCCTGTATCCGTCTGTAGGCTAGGCTCGTAAGCAGTTACACCGATTTAAAAAGAAATAACGAGTCGTGACAAAATATCTTTGCGTACCTTTTGGTCTAAGTTTGAAGTCTATAGTTTGGGGTCCAAGCTCCCAGGTGGATGCACTGATTTATATACCATTTCATATCAGATATCTAAACTACAAACAAACTTAGGAAAATACTTTTTTGTTCGGGATGATATGATTCTGTTTAAGACATCAGATATGTGTCAGGGTAAGGCACGTCGAATTCGGTTCAGCCGTTTCGAAGATTAATCAAAATAACAAATTCGCATGAAAATTACAAATGCGTAAACTAAGTTCTGAATATCTAAATAAATACGAAAATGTCTGTGACTCTAGAATGTTAATGGAAATAATATATGAATACACGATTTTATGCAAGGTATGATCATCATCATTATATCAGCCAAAAGACGCCTCCTGCTGGACCAAGGCCTCTTCCAAAGATAAACACTTCTCCATATTTCCCCGTCTTGACATGTTACTATATACTAATACTTATTTCAGTGGCCATAAGACTATATAAAAGACTACCAGTAGAAATCCAAAATCTTACAGCAAACCGTTTCAAAACCGCTCTATTTCAATGGCTTACTGATAGATGTTTCTATTCCCTTGCAAAATATTTTAAATATAAGATATTTAAATAGAAAATATTAATTCAATAGACGGACATAATTTTGGGACGAATGGAAATGAGTTACACGTATTTATTAATTTATTTATTATTAGTACATTTATTTGACTTATTTGCCAATTTTATATAATATACTTAATAGTTAATATAATTATAAATGTCTTCAAAATGATTAGGTTTTATGACTGTGCCTGAATAGATTTGATTATAGATAAGTATGTAAACACTTCACTGTAATTATAATTATAATTTTGACATTATGGTAATCAATAGACGTAGATTGAATTATTAACACATCAATTATTTGCATGCTATTATATAGTGAATTGTACTGCACCTTTTAAATAACAACACCTGTAATGTATACTACAATTCTGGCAAAATAAACCATTCATTCATTATCAATAAACTGGTACGTTCATTATCTATGGCACACCTGGTATATTCATATATTTTATCTCTCCACTAGACTATAAGATATAGGTACAATGAAGCCACGTACTAGATGGGATTACTATAATTTTATTGTATTGTATTTACTAATTGAAAGCAGGGATGCAAAAGGTAACACAGTCGTCTTTTCTTTTCAGTTACATGAATAATTAACAGGGCTAAATACAACCCCTAATAATGCTAACAATGGCGCCATAAGCAAATGCACATTATATAAGTATTTTTTCGCACAGTCACGTTTTTAATTAAAAGGAATTTATGGGCAGCGAACAACGTTACATTATGCAAGTCACATTTTCACATGTGACTTGGCCGAGTTTATTGCCTTCACGTATTACTTGCAAATGGCGCCCAACATGGGCCGTGAAAAATCACTTGTCAAACAGCCAAAAGTAATGTTTTATTTTGTTATGACTATTTAATAAGCTTCCACATTTAAATTAACATGTAAAAAGAATTTTATTCATAACTTGACACAAACAGATAAATCGAGGCGTCCGCTGTAATTTATGGGCGTAAAATAAATCTGTAAGCGGATACAAGTTTATCCGTCCTTTCAAAATAAGGGAACATGGCGCAGGTCCGCCGCTCTCGGAAGTGGGATGACGAATGTCCACATCTTTGCCCTGGGACGGGTTATATAATGCGTAAAATTACTGTCTTCAACTATCTTCATATGTTTCGTGCAACGTTTTCTTTTGATATATGTTTATTTATTTAGGTGGGCATAAATCACTTTTGGGATGCACATATATTTTTGGTGCGGGCTCGTTATGCCAAATGCCATTTTATTTCAAATACTTAGTTAGATTTATATGATGGTAAAAAAATTTACTGCTATTTTACTCGGTAATACACTACTAGTCTTTCTTTAAAAGGCCTTTTCTTTTAAAGGACTTTGATGTAAGGTTTCTAAAGGGTCGGCAACGCGCTAATGATGCCCCTGGTGTTGCAAGTGTTCATAGGCTACGGTGACCACTTGCCATCAGGTGGGCCGTATGCTTGTTTGCCAACTAAGTTAAAAAAAATCTAATTAGAATTAATTTCCTTAAATAGCAAACTTTGCCAGTTATGCCTTGCCTCATAATTTCCTCAATCCAATTAACCATTGCTATTATTTACGTGAAGCATATCATTTGACTTCTATTAATTCATTCTTAAAGAAAAGTAGATATATATGATGTCCGGCGCTGGGAGCTTATCCCAGCGCGAGAGAGTTTGCAGCGCCCAGCTTGCTTCTCCCCGGCTGGGCGCCGTCCCTGGGATCGTTGGCGTTTGGAGGAAAGCAACTCCACTCGTACTGTATTAACGGTCCCAGGAAGAGGTAACCTACTGTAGCTAAGGTTGTCTAAACGCGCTTGTGCGTGCTGGGGGGGGGGGGAGGCATTCGGGCATGTGTTAGTTGTCCCAAGATATTTATTTATTTATTGTACATTGTCGTGCATGAATTTTATAATCATACGAGCAGTGCCCCGCGGTTTTACCCGCGTTAAATTCTATAAATTATCATAGCTCCTCCCCCGAATATTCATGCAGAATTTGAAGTAAATTCATGCAGTACTTTTTGAGTTTAGCCCTGACATACATACAGACAAACAGACACACAGACAAAAAATATAATAACTATATTTCTGGCTTCGATATCGACTGTAGATCACGCCCATGGTATCCTTTAAAAAAATATGCAATGTACAGTTTTGACTTTCCTATCCGATTTTATTATATAATAATATAAGTGAATGAAACAATTACAAATAAGTCATCACACAAATATTCGACCTCTGGATTAGCAGTCAGGGTCACTAAACGCTAGACCAAAAGGCCAGCCATATCTATAAAAAGTTAAGCATTATAACTTTTTATATATATGACTGGCCTTTTGGTCTAGCGTTTAGTGACCCTGACTGCTAATCCAGAGGTCGAATATTTGTGTGATGAGCATCATTATTTGTTTTGTTTCTGGGTGTAATTTATCCAATATATGGATGTAGTGTGGTTGGCAAATGCTTTCTTTTCACGCCGGCGATCGTTGGTTCGATTCCCACCCAGGACAGATATTTGTGTGCATGAACATTTCTGTTTGTCCTGCGTCTGGGTGTAATTATCTATATAAGTATGTATTTACAAAAGAAAAGTATTATATGTAGTATATCAACTGATATTATACTACATATAATACTTTTCTTTTGTTCAACCAGATAACTTACCTGTGTTTCCATAGTATACCTCTGCTGAGTTTGGGATCAAATGGCCGTGTGTAAATTATATCCCAGTATATTATTATTATTATTAGTTATCTGGTTGCATAGTACAGACTCTGCCTAGTTTAGGATAAGATGGCATTATGTTAATTATTCCAAGATATGTATTTATAAAACTTTTATAGAAATATCCTTAAATGTTTAAGCTTCTCTGGAATCGTATATGAGATCGTACGAGTAGATCTATTATGTGACTTCAAAAATAACTGACATTCAGACTACCTTGCTGGTCTAGAAGCTTGAACTAGATAGAGTTATCTAGTAAGAAGTCCTCCGCAGATAAAAATAGCTATTAATAATTTTCAGATATGAAAGACACCCAGCAACAGCCTATGGGCTGGAAGTTAGGTGGGGAAAAACTTTCGTGCCTCGGAACTCTCCAGTTGTCTCTGATAGCCGTTCCAATAATAATAATAGTTAAAAGGGTATAGAGAGTTTGAGAGTTTTTATGCACAGACTCCTGCACTATAATATGTCCTGCGTAGTTTCCGAGCCGAAATTAGGCTTATTAGAAACGCTATTAACTTCAAGAAATTATCTTATAATTCTTTATGATTAAGTCACGATCTACTAATTTATTTATACCTACGATTAAGTATATTGTTAATTTGTAATACTACAATTCATGTTCTCTTTTCTTGAGTCTATAAGAAAGAACAGTTTTTTTTCACTGTATAATGTTCATTGACTACTCAACTATTTGTTTCAGTAAAGAAGTTTAAAGTTACACTGCAGCTTAAGTGAATACAGCTTTAAGGTCTTACAAATTCACTTCCCACTTCTTGCGTTGTTGTGAATTGTTGAGCCTCTTGCTGAGGCAGTATCTTAAGCATGCACCACTGAAGGACAGTCACGTGCAAACCATTTGACTTAAGTAATTAAGCGGTGATTAAAGTTCTACATTCTAAGCTAGACTTAGTAGTATTTGCTCGCGAACCGCTCCTCTGTTGGCGCACAACTTGGGACCACTTTATTAATATTTGTTTACGCGTTGCATTTAAATTTTAAACGGCTTTTTATATGAAGCGTTTGCTTATAAAGCCTTTTAATATTACCTTGAGGGACCGTAATAAATAAAACATGTTTGATATTAAGTTTTATAAGGGTGTTTCAGAAGATTTATTATCCACTTTTCTGTTGTTATCCTGGAACTCCCGTTGAGACAATATTGGAGCATGTGGTGCTAAATACTAGTCACGTACGAGTTCTCGCCTTTAATTAAGCGGTCATTAAAGTTTTATACAGGACCGTGTCGGAACCAGTTGCTACGAGTCCATTGGTGTCAATAGTCGAACCGCTTTTCATTAATTGTCTTTTATTCCGCGCATGGAATACCAAGTTTTATACGCCTCTGATAGTTTCAGTATGAAGGGGAAATCTGGTGGCATTTTACGAACCCTGCCACTTATGGATATTGTGTAGAGTGATGGATGACATTATAATTAATTAAAAGTTTATTAGATATTTATTAAAGAAGTAATAAATCCCAAAATGCCGAAAATCGAATTTTTTGTAGGCGCTATTACATACATTAATAAGAAAGTGTATAATTATTATTGTAATTCAAAAGGTACATTGTAACGTAACTCGGGAGGCTCGTTTAAAATATATTTATCGTTTGCGTAATTAGCCATTAGAAGGTCCCTTTTTCCTGAGAACGCAATTAATTTACAATTATGTACAAGAAGCTGCAGTCTTATTAAATAAAATGTTTCAAAGACTTCTCCCCCATTAATTTTGGGCAATTTCTTTCTTAGACGAAGCTTTAATTATCAAAGATTTACAATTTCTGAAACATTCCCTTTTACACCTTTTCACTTTTGCTTTATGACGTCATATTTTCAATAAAAAATCATTTTAATGAATCGTGTTACTTTTGTTAATGTGTTTTTATTTTCTTATAATTATGTAGTCGTTTCAGAAAAATGGATGATGTTGTGAGGGCGGGATAGAATATGTTCTTCCTGGCACGCGGGAAAACCACTCATGTTGCCATAACTTATTTAAACTACCAACTTGGTCTATAGGTTGGTCCGGCAAAGTCTAGTGTGGTCTGGTTTGGTGACTAACAGTTTTACTGTTTCCCGCCGTGTGTATGTGAGAACCAGTGTCTGTAAATTTGCAGTTCGCTTATTATTCATATTAGCTTTCAAAAAGCTAGTCAGAGAACACTATTTGTCTGGATAACTTATGGTTCCTTAAGTAAAGTATTAATTCTTATTTATTTCGTTAATTATGTTTTTTTAACAGTGAATTTATTTAAAATACCCTTATTTATGGATATAACACATTTTGGTATATCTCTTGTTGCACACCTAATGAAATTGCAAAAACAATGTTCCTCTCCATCCTAAGGCTGTTTGGAAGAGATCGCTTTATGCGATCTTCTTTATCTTCTTATCGTGTCGATGGTAAGAATTAAATTTTATCTGACCAAAATTGGGCAACGCTGACTGCCATGGCTGAAGCGTCATACAACTCCTGAAGGAAATAGGAGACTGGGTCAGAGTTATAAGCAGAAAAATGTGCCATCCTTTGGGGTGACAAGAACCGCTCTTTATACAGCTATCTATGTAATATTTTATGTCATATGTATTCTTAACGTGTACAATAAACAGTATTCTATTCGGCAAGATTAGTATTTAAAGTAATAAACTTAAAGTAATGCATTTTATAATCTTTCTCGCGTTTTCTTGTTTATATAGGAAACAACTAGCGGACTAGATAGACGACTACATCTAGCCAACAATAAGCGAGCGATTACTATTGGCTTACTGACCACTTAACACGTACCTATCCAAGATGCTTACACCACGTTTCGGATTCTAACAGGATTGTCATACCTACATGTACTCATAATAGGATCTCACAGTTCAGAGTGCTTATTGAAGCACAGACAACTCGAAAACCCTGATTGTATTACAAATCATGACCTGAGCGTGGATAGAACATAAGACGTCCCAGGTTCAGCAGTGGGGCTTTTGACTATCTGTAACGTTTGTTATAGATGTTTTCATGACAACCGGGACCGATGCCTTAACCTGTATTGCAAGACATTGGTATCTCCACAGTCAACCAGTCCTTGAATCATATCTTCGTTTGTAAAGGCGCTCCTTGCCAGTTGCACTCACCGACAGACTGACCGCGAGCATAGGTGCTTCACCTCGCCGATCACTTACGGATCGGCGAGGTGAAGCACCTATGCTCGCGGTCAGTCTTAAGATGGGTGACCGGGTTATAAATGGGTCAAAGTGGTTTAACTTCTGATCGTCTCCGTGCTTCAGAGAGCTCGTTAAGCTGTCGGTCCCGGTTGTTAGTGTTACACAAATATCGTTTATCCCCGACAGAGCCCTACTGGGTGGCTTGATAAAGAATGAGAGACACCAAAATTTGTTCAATTCGGGAATCAAACCGCGGCCTTCTTAAAACGGCCCGACCAGCTTACACGAATAAAGATTTAATCAAGTCCAGTGAATAATTGCAGACTCCACTTACATCTCGAATTCACTTACTAGAATTTCCGCAGACATTTAACCTTAAACCTCCCATGAATCTAAACGTCTTCCTCATTTAGCTTACGTACCCCATAATTACGTCCCCGCTAAAATAAGTAGATCGTTGAAGGAAGATCTAAGAATATAAAATGTTCAATAAAGTCCTTCGAGCCGCAGCTAAAGTATCTGGCCGAGCCCTTTTCATTCTAGTATTAGAATTTTTAATAAAGTCTGACGTCAACAAGGTTTTATATGCGAAAAATGGTCGTTAACGAGTGCCTGTGGGAGGTAAAAGTGTGTTAATGAAGCATTTTACATACCTTCAGTATAAAATATGGTAAGTTTATATCTGAGTCTGAATAGTGAAGGCTGATGAAATATTTGGAAGATTTTTTATGAGGTTATGAATTTAAAGTACGCATTATGTTGGTAATGGATGTTAGCAAAAACTAAAAGATTGTGGAAATGCGCATTGGGGAAAAAAATATAAAGACATATCTTGGGACAACTAGCACATTGCCATCTGATTCCAAACCAGGAAGGGCCTGTAATATAGAAAACAGGACATTGATAAACATAGTTTATATTTCTAAACTAGCTATGCCCCGGTTTCACCCGCGTTAAACTTTATAAATTATAGCCTATGTGTTATTCGGATATATAAGCTATTATACTACACAGTTTCATCAAAATTCTCTCAGTAGTTTTGGCTAAATAACACATAGGCAATAACAGTTTTGGATAAAAGTAACAAACATACATCTATACTCACAAACTTTCGCATTTACAATATTAGTAGGATGCGTACCTCTAGCGGTTTTGGTAGTACACGCCGGAATAGCTCGCAGATGGTAGATATTTTCCTACTTACTTGATACTGTTCGTCATATTTTGGACAATTCACACAATATCTTTATAAATTGTAACCTATGTGTTATTCTGATGTATAAGCTATATTATTGTAAAGTTTCATTAAAATCTATTCAGTACTTTTTCCGTGAAGAGGTAACAAACATCCATCCATCCATACTGACAAACTTTCGCGTTTATAATATTAGTAGGATAAATACATATTATAGATATGTTACTACACCCAGAAACTGAACAAATAATTGTGCACATCACACAAAGCTATTTTGTTGGACCTATAAATATTGGTAATGTTCACAAGTTAATAATAATAGTTTATGAAATTTAAATAACCCTTTGCACATTGGCAAAAGACGTGTGCAAAGATCGTGACAAATAGAAATCTGTTGTCTCTGCCTCCCCCTCTGGGAAACAGGCGTGAGTCTATGTATGCACATTGTAAGCACATGTACTTTGTAAGTACCTCCGTGTTTAACTTATAACTTACGAAAACGAGCTTATCGATTTTTCGTCCCAGCTATATCCTGTAACTGTTTATGGAAGAATTTTCAATTCAATTTCGTTACGTATAAATATACGTGTATAATATACATATTTTTATTAATATACAAAGTCAGTTAATTACCGATTCACTTTGTATCAGACGAGGAAAAAACCGGAAGAAATATTTGATTTCTCAGGGCGCAAGGTTTCAATCGTGGCTGTATTTAATTAAGCACATCCCCTGGGCACTTCAGTACAGTGTAACGTTCAGATTTTATTTTGCCCTGCTGCCCTCTTCAGTGAAGTAAATAATAGAGCTTTTATAAAGTGCAGCGGCGATTTCCTCTTAGGTTTTTGTTTGGATGAGTTTGTAAACATTATTTTCTGGGACATTTGGAGCTTCAGATATTTGTTATTTTAATTTGAATAAGATAAATGTTATTTAACCATCGAGTAATTGTATTCGAGTGCCCTAAGCCATCCGGTAGGATTTCAAGGAGATAGCGACCACAATCCTCAAACCGGACAAATCTTAGCATATTTCTTTGAGTATTTTTAAACAACGCTAGTACTAAGTACAAATACCACCCGCAAAAAGTGTGTACGGGTGGGTATGTCGGACTCGCACCTACTTAACCTACCTGCCGTGGACTTCTCTTGGCGCCTAATGGGGGAGCCCCGGGAACGCGGGTATGCTGCTCCGATGCCCCCCTTTTGCGCCATGTCCCAGATGCTCGCGATACATAAGTACCTGTATCGTGGAGACTTTACAAAACAGACACAAAGCACACCCACACAAGTTGTCCTGTCCAGGGCTCCAACACGAAATTCTGTAATAAAAATCTTTATTTAATAATAAAACACATTTACGAAAATTATATAATATAGTATCATTGCCCTGCAAACACATCTTAATGCTAGACAATAAAAGAAAAAGGTAAAAAGCCATGGCACTTTTCGCCTAGAAGCCATGGCAGTATCTAATAAAATTAGATTATTTATGTCAAAATGTCAGGTGGTTTCTGTGGAGGTTGACATTTTGCGCCGAGGTGATATTCCATGGCCGCCTCCATGGAATATCACCTCGGCGCAAAATGTGTTAATAAGAAACTGTTAATATATAATTGTCGGCTCGTCTTGTTGAAACCATGAATCCGAGTTGTACGATTATAACCTTCAAATTTCTTGGAATCTTTAATTTTTTACTGATAATCTACCGTTATATAGGTATTTTATTTCTAAATCGCTTCGTATTTTTTACTTTATTATCCATTTCAATGAAACGTACAAAAATCTATGTATTTCCCTTCATTATTTCAGTCACTCATTCAGTTACGAATCCACATAGCATAGGCTTCCAACTTATAAAACCTCTATCTTTGTATTGAGGGCGCAATATCTGCGGGAGCACTGGGGTAGAACTTAAGTTTTACTTCACATCAATTGACACTGATATTGTTCAGTTCTGAATGCTTTCCACTTTTTCTGCCCTATTTAATTTACTGTAGAACAAAGAATTCTATTTATATATAAAAACTAGAATAACTTTCAAACTACGTATAAACTAGCCTCTATTATGGAGTCGGACTTCGGTTTTAGGGATCCGTACCTTAGTGGTAAAACGGAGCACTAGTATTTCATTGCAGGTATTTCCCATCCGATATGCATTAAGGAGCGAGGTTATTCCTTACTTAAGACACGTTGCGAGTGTCTATGTCGATGATCACTTACTATAAGGTGAATCATTCGTTTCAGATTTAATACCCACTAGTGTAGACTTACTCTCTACGTAAAAAAGTTCTGTTTAAGTATCAGCTCGATAAGTGATTTGTATTTTGACTATAAGCATGGTATGGCACAAAATAGTAAAGCTCCGTTTTCTCTATTTCACCTGATAGTAAGTAATCGCCGCCGCCCATGGATACTCGCAACAGCAGACGTCGCAAATGCGTTGCGAACCTTTAAGAAAGAAATAGGCTAGCTTATTGAAGGCCTGATCCGGTATACGATGCTATGTCATAGCTGAACGGCCCTTGTAAAAGCTAGCCTTTTTATATTTCAAAATAAATCGAAAAATTTGGTTAGCAGAAATAAATTACTACGTAAGTATAATCCTATCTTAATATAAAAAATCTTTTATAGAATTTTTACAGCGTATACAATTTCTCAAAAATCGTTTATAAAATAGCTTAATCATGCCGCTCGCGCGCGGGGTTTCGGACATTTTCGAGTTTTAAACACAACGCGCGCCACAGTCATCTTTATATATGTACGGCACCCTAACAGAATAAAATCCGACTCGTGTTGGCCGGGTTTTTCCTATTCAGATTGAATCACTTCGTCTCCCGAGAGTTGAGATTAATTCAGCCGGGTTGCTTTGTGCCCAGATATGAATTATTGTTATCCAAGCCCTTTGGAAATAACCTGTTTCGCTAACCGATGTTTCTTTGAAGCTATGGGTGTTAGTTTAAATTCTTTACTACTGGTAAATATTTCATCCAATTAGCGGTTACGTGATTTTCAATTCTGTTAATGTATTTTTGATTTATAGTGCTTTCATAATGATCTAAAAATAAATATTGTTTAAATCAGTTTTAGTAAAGAAGAGTTGGTCTATGTTTTTAAACACTAATCATCATCATCATATCAGCCGAAAGACGTCCACAGCTGGACAAAAGCCTCCCCCAAGGATTTCCTAAATAGCCGGTCCTGCGCTGCCCCCATCCAGCTGCTTCCCGCGACCCTTGCAAGATCCTCGGTCCACCTTGTAGGGGGCATGCCCACGTTTAAACACTAATAATTTACCCTTATCGAGAGCTAGGCAGCAATAATTCCCTTTTATACCAAACGTTCCGGCATTTTTTTTAAATGACAATGCGCACACCAGCCTATGAGTCACGAGTATATGTCGCGGGGTACTTTACAAATATAATATAATTAACGATCTCAACATATAGACGCCAGCTAATCAAGCTACCCCAATCTGTCAAATTTCCCCAATTAAAAGTGAACCTTATGCTTTTGTGATAAAGTTGAAAATCTTTAAAAGAAATTTGACAGATTGGGGTAGCTGGAAGTGCTGGGATCGGTACATTCAGCCTCGGAACAACTATTTATGCGTTACAAAAATATGTTTATGCGGGAATGGAACCCGGGACATGAAGTGGCGATTCGACTGTCTTAAACGCTGGGCCACACGTGCGTTAATAAAATAGCATATGAATTACATAACACATTTCTCACAACAGTTCTAGTCTTGTTTACGAAGTTGTTAATATCGAGTAGAAATTCGCAATTTTCCTTATCACCGAACATTTAGAGACACGCAACTGTATCCCACTTATACGTCATATAACTACAAGTAATACGACCCTAACTGTATTAGTTGTATCCAGGGTTGACAACTCTCGGCCACAACGCCATAAACTAACTCCATTTAATATGGAAACTGCGAGACACTTCCTTATATCAGGAGTTTAATTATACTGCGTTCGTACTCGTAGGATTTAGTTCAAAACGATTAAATGATGAGCAGTTCCATTAGAAAATATTCTATAATAATGCCGACATAAGTAGTAGCATCACGCTTATAAAAGTTGCCTTCGCCAATTCGAAAACTTTCGATGATTTAAAGCAGTGTTTTTCAACCTGTGGGTCGCGACCCCCCGGGGGGTCGCCAAGCCAAGCAAGGTGAGGTCGTGACACTTCTATAGTTAAGTTGCAAAAAGTTGGGAAAGCTAGTCAAATGAATTTGGGGTATTATGACTAGGCCTGCTGCAAATACATTAAAAGTTTAGCGCGAAGTTCCAAAACTCTGGCTAGTACTTTGTCTCTTGACACCCACCTAACCTTTGAATGATAAATTAAATTTTGGTGGAGCGCTTTCTATTGCAATTCTTCACAAATTTTAATGATGTATTTATCCGAACCCTATGAAAATGAATAAAAATGTTGGATATGTGTCACAAAATAAAAGAAACATGGAAAAAATGCGGGTAAAAAACGGGTAGAGGGGTCGCGTGATGAAAAAGGTTGAAAAACACTGATAAGCAACTAGCCGCGCCTCAAACATTGTTTAATTCCACCAAAAGTAGCTTAATTGATGAACGATTCCGTACTTCGGAGGGAACTTTAAGTCGGTTCCGAGTGAAGTCATTAGACAACAGTCGAGCAGCCTATAGATGTATAATATATATATATACCTCAAATATAAATAATTAACTAAAAATAAAATACTTTTATAATAACAAATCATAATATTAGAATAACTTGCTTAACAAACTAGGCCATCAATGCAACATACAGTAAAATTCGAATTTGTACATCCATGTTGTGCTTGGTTAACTTAACTTGAGTTTCTTACCGGTTATGATATTTACTTACCCACATCTATTTTGTTCTTAAGAATATCGTTTTTGTTAATTAATATATGCGTACCTTTGTGCGCCCTAATTAATAATCTTAGTTTTAAAAATTGTTTATCAGTAAGTGAATTATGTATACAATTCTTTATGAGAAATAAAGTTATTCTTAACCGTAACCGTAAGCCTTTTCAAAGGCCCACTGGGCGGCTTGCATAACTCTGATACTGATGGTTTATGTGGTCCTGGATGTGACTAAGGTCACTAGAGCTCATCGGGGAGGAGGAAGGGTCGGCAACCCCTCTAGTCTGTCGTAAACGTCATAGCTTTATTAAGCACTAGCTGTGCCCCGCGGTTTTACCCGCGTTAAATTTTATAAATTATCACAGTTCCTCCCCCGTAGTTGATAGCGTGATAATATTATGTAGCCTATATGTTGACCCGACCTCTTAGTAATATTCATGCAAATTTGAAGTAAATCCATGCAGTACTTTTTGAGTTTAGCCCGGACATTCATACAGACAAACAGACACACAGACAACAATTCTAAAAACTATATTTTTAACTTTATTGTTGTTCGTTGTGCGTGTGTATGTATGTAGTCTAACGAAGCTTACGGGCGGCGGCGCGGCGGTCACGCGCGATCTCGCAATGGCTATTTTTTAGTGGAAAAGGGTCAGTGCGATTTCAATTCTCTTCTCGCCTTGTCTCGTCTCACCACTCTGGTGGAAAATCACCTTCAGCGTTCTCCTCAACGTTTGATGACGTTGCTAGTTCCGCCCCCTGAATAAACTAAAATATATTATTCATACATCTGACGCTAAGAGCTAACATAGTGGAAACTGTAACGGCTAATTCTCGTAATAATTTTAGTTTGGGCTTGGCCAACCGTTTCAATCTTTTCAGGGCCAACATTAATTAATTATGTGAGTTACTCATCATAGTTTTAACCCTCGATTTTAGATAAGATTCCCACGGACAACCCTATTTGTATCCCTTTGCGAGACCCAGGTGTCCAGTGGATCGTTTCACTAGAAACCATTTAGTCGCTCTGAACTGGTCACTCCCTTAAGGCTGGATTAACTAGTTCCTTATTGTATATTTGTTTTCCATTTTCCTTTTCATTCGTCTTAATTTTTCCTTAATTGCAATAAAATGGACGTGTATTTTATGTGCGAAGGTTTTCTTTTATTCAGGTTTTTCGGTCTGTGTTTTAACGTAAGACTATTTCTTCAGACAAACTTTGGTGTAAATAAATAAGTGTAGTTTTTTTTTTTTTTAAAGACAACGCCCGCATTAGAGAATTTTATCCCTGTGTCGCGGGGTATTTTACAAACATATAATAGACGGACACAAATTACACCCAGACTCAGAACAACTATTTATGGTTTTTTTACATGTATTATATACTAGGTGTGCCCCGCGGTTTTACCCGCATTAAACTTTATAAATTATAGCCTATGTGTTAATCCAGGTTGTCAGCTAACTCCATACCAAATTTTATTAAAATCTCTCCAGCCTTTTAGACGTGAAGAAGTAACAAACATACACACTCACAAACTTTCGTCTTTATAATATTAGTAGGATAAGAGAATTCGTTTTATTAATTATCTAAGTTTGTAATGCTGTATTATCCAGTGAATTTGTGTTGGTCACTTATGAATGACAAAATAAAAAGTCAAAATACAAAATTAATATATAGTGTTTATTTTTTATTTATTTAACCATTTATGTACACATAAATAGAAACATAATAACAATAAATAATACAAGGAAAAGATTGTACAAAGGTACTGCTTATTTCAAAAGAAATCTCTTCCAGCAGACCCGCGAGAGGAGAAACTAACTAGAAAAGAGCATATTATGTGTAGTTTACGCTTCTATATACGACATACAAAGTGTATGTATACACTACATACTAATAATACACAGATACCTATAAGGGGAATATATATAAGGGCTATATAATATACTACCTATACATACTATTATCAGGATAATCATCCAGGCAGGTTTAATCATCCAGGATGCAATTTGCAAGCCCGACGCCCGCAAAAAAATATGCACATAATTCATAATTAATTTATTGTTTACAAACATGGGTACACTTATTATCATGCAAATATCATCTGTCGTTTTTAAGTGATTAAGTAACAAACATACAAACTTTTACATTACCTGTAATGATTATATCCATTGTACTTAATGTGTTATTTTTGTTCTCTATAGAACCCATAATTCCCTTCCATATCTAAACGAAAGGTGGAGAAGCAACCTGATACAGGCATATACCAGTTGTTTCAACTGTTTGCCTGTTCTCCTACATAATAATAATATCTTATTTATCTCACAAGTGCACTCAAGTATAAGTAAATATCAAAATGAACTAGGTACCTTTCTTCCAAGTGGCGTGAAATCTCATCTTTTCTGAACACCATATACAATACTTGAGGAATTTATTCATTCCACTTTGCTTAACTCACTCGAATGCGTTCACTGAAAATCCTAACTCAGTTGTGTGAAATGTTTAACATTAATCATGTGGAAGGAAATGTGAATTTTGAGAAAGTGAAATGACGAAGTGGGAATTGTATTTTGGAAGTTTTACAACTAAGAACCGTTTTGAATTATGCGATGTCGTTCACTCTTTTGCATTTGATGATCTGATGCAATTGACTTGGTACATTGGACTCAGATAATAAACATAAAAGCTATAACACTAATAGGAGCTTAATACCAGGAGCAACAACAAATTCCAAAATAATTGATTGACTTCCAATAAAAAATGTCGATTTTTGTCTATTTTCCGAACTATTTTTCTTTTATTTATTACGATTCATGGGTATTCATTTATTCTAAAATGGCGAAATGATCTTCCGCCATTTTAGAATGAATGAATAAGTTGGAAAGGTATTCAATATATAGTGAATGCTTAGTATTCCCGGAAGCAAGCATATTTGCAATGGCAACCTTATTTCTGGTACTGTTAATTTGAAATATTCGTTGCAATTATAGAACTTACGTATATTTGAAAACCAGTTTACACCCAATCTGACTTAATATGAAATCAACTTAATTATTTTCCGACTGCGGGGCCTGTTTTTACAATGAGAGGGAATAAGCTATAGTCCCCTAGGCCTCATATGGTTTGACAGACTTAACATGCCATAAAGACGAAGTTTTCATAGATAATATACTAGTATAAATAAAATCACGTACTAGATACTTCTAAACTTTTAGTAACTATGAACAAGAATCTGAGTCTAAAGTCAAATGGAGCTTCCAAATCGGTTGGTTCGCAATCTTACGAGGTACATACACCACTTGACCTGCAGTCTAAACGAAGCCAAGGAGAAGTACCATCAAAATAGAATCCCCAATTATTCCGATCTTTTCAATGACTTCATAAAGCAATAACTTCCAAAATATCGAGGGCTCTCATCACAATGGACGCAAATTATAATCCAATATTGAAAAACGGCTGAAGCTGTACTTATAAGATGTAGGTTTCTTGCCGAATACCGGTCTGTTAGCTTTTGAATGCATTTCCCAACCATTGTGCGATATGATTTAAACGCTTAAACGACTTCCATAGAAAGTTCTGAAAGGTATATAAGCCTTTGTCATTGTATAAAGATTTTTATGGGATTTTAAAAGGGTTTGAAAATTGAATGATTTGCATAAATTTTAGTTTTAGAACATATTTAAGGCCCTTCAGCGCATTTTTCATGTGTGCCAAGTAAAAAGTCGGCTGAATTTAAGGAACATATTTTGCTATATGAAATAAGATTTTTTTTGCCCATAATAATTGGTTACTTATCGCATTTTTTTTATACAAGAGGGCGACAAACGAGCAAGTGGGTCACCTGATGGTAAGTGATCACCACCGCCCATGGACACTCGCAACACCAGAGGTCGCGGGTGCGTTGTCGGCCCTTATAAAAGTCCGCAAGCGAGTGTTGCTGACCAACCCAGATGAGCTCTGGCAGCCTTACTCACACGCAGAAACACAACATTAAGTTATTAATGTTATTATTAAAGAACTTCTGTAAGGTGGAGGAACTTCCCCAGTCGTGCTGCTCTTTGAGCGAATCTAATAAAATCTAAAATTTACAATTAGACCCGGCAGGTATCGGTATAATCGGGATCTAGGTTTTCAACTAGACTGCTTAGATTGGTTATAAACCGTTTTGCTAGACTTTGTTGAGCGCTTGCGTTACATCTAAGAAGAGCGACGAATATTGCCAACTTTAAGCACATGTCATTAGACTTAGATTTTGTTTCTATAATTCGTGAGTTCGATAGCTATTTTCTACATTCTATAAAATGACATAAAACTTACTTATCGTACAGTTTGTTCAAGCCGCCCAGTAGGCCTCAGATATGGTTTAACGACTGTTGCTTAGTGCCTACAACCGGGGCCGCCAGCTTAACGTGCCCCCCGAAGCAAGAAGACGCTCAGAAATCAAACCACTTTGCCGCTCACCCATCTAAGTAGTAAGTACTGACGCCTAGTGGTTAACCTCGCTGAGCCGGTGAGAGCATCTAACTATGAGCGCCTCTATATAAAAAAGAAAACATATCATTAGAGTAATTCAATTGTGTAATACTGTTAACATAACACAGTAGTCTTTTGACGTTTGACATCTGTCATTCGTACTAGCATTGCATATCGGAATATTATAGCGGTTTTAAATGAACCGCTATAATATTCCGATATGCAATGCTAGTACGAATGACAGATGTCAAACGTCAAAAGACTACTGTGTTATTTTAACAGTATTACACAATTGACATCTGTCATTAATATTGATTTAACCGACAATGTAGCATTACTCAGTAGTTTGACATTAATAGGTCAGTGACATTAAAACGACTGTTCCAATTATAACAATAAAAAATAATTCAATAATATCTAGGGACAATGTCACACAGATCATCCTAGCCCCAAACTAAGCAAAGCTTGTACTATGGGTACCAGGCAACGATATACATACTTATATAGATAGATAAATACTTAAGGGGCCTTTTACAGTCCACTAGCGCCGCCAATCGAAAAAATGTCATAACTCGTAAATAGAATCAAAAATACAAAATGTGGTCTATTATTACTGTAGAAAAGGCAATAACGTAATTTTATAACACATTGTCAACACTTGAAATATAGCTGTTTAGCTAAATCGTGCATTTGTAACAAAAACGGCCGTTTATGTTTTGAATGCACGAATGAACTAAACAGCTATATTTCAAGTGTTGATAAGGTGTTATACAATTACGTTATTGCCTTTTCCACCGTAATAATAGAACATATTTTGTATTTTTGATTCTATTTACGAGTTATGACATTTTTTCGATTGGCGGCGCTAGTGGACTGTAATAGGCCTCTTAAATACATAGAAAACATCCATGACTCAGAAACAAATATTCGTGCTCACCACACAAATATTTGCACTTACCGGGATTCGAACCCAGGACCACCAGCTTCGTAGGCAGGAGCACTACCAACTAGGCTGCGATGATCGTTCAATGCAGAATTGCCTAGTGTTTGGTATACGTACATACGCCAGCACATCAAACTACCCCAATCTGTCAAATTTCTTTTCTAGATTTTCAACTTTATCACAAAAGGATAAGGTTCACTTTCAATTGGGGAAATTTGACGGATTGGGGCAGTTTGATGTGCTGGCGTCTGTACTTATTGAAACACATTGATAAGTATAAGTACCCTCTATCCTCATTGGAAATTGGTCTTTAAAATAAGAAAATCAAACTAACAATTCTAATAAAAATACGCGGTTCCCCGATATCTCCGGAAAGAACCCAAGACTCCATCTCTTCTATTTATTTTTCAGACAAAGATAAAAGCGTTCGTTTCATAAGGGATTTGTACAATGGGTGTTTGGAGCTCGGAAGATAACATTGGTAATATTAAAATATGGATATGGATTTAGTCTACTTTGATATTAAACCCTCAAGAGGAATTTTAATATTTTTACGATTACGCCGTAGTTAGTACCGAAGCGTAGCCGTGTCGTGGGCGTCCGCCGCGCCGCCGAAAAATCAGTGAAGAATAGATGGGTTCTTCTTATATTGATATAAAACCTGTGCACATAAAATTATTGACAGCACGTGTTGCGGTTAAGACAGTCGACTCTCCACTATAAATTAAAATATGTATGTATCTATACTTACATAAAATAAAATCGTAGGAAAATCAAAAATGTACATTGAATATTTTTTAAAAAGGATGCTTGGGGCGTGATCTATAATCGATATCGAAGCCAAAAATATAAATTTTAGTATTTTTGTCTGTGTGTCTGTTTGTGTGTATGTATGGCCGGGCTAAACTTAAAAAGTACTGCATGGATTTAATTCAAATTTTGCATGAATATTATTAAGAGGTCGGGTCAACATATAGGCTACATATTATCACGCTATCACCTACGGGGGAGGAGCTGTGATAATTTATCAAATTTAACGCGGGTACAACCGCGGGGCACAGCTAGTTTAGAAATAAATAAGTATGTTTATCAGTTGTGTGATTTTCATCATATACGCTCTGCTACAAGTATGGGTTCAGATGGCTGTGAGTTTAGTAGTCCCGCCCGAGATAATTATAAAAAAAAATAGAAAATTTTCAAATGACTACAGTAATTTGGATCTTATTACTCAATAAATAGAATTGAAACTTCTTAAATGTTCAATTTATAGTCTAATGATAAGTTGTTAAGCAATTAAGGCGTCTTTGAAATCCCTTATAAAAGATTAAGGATCTATTATTCGTACCACTTGAAGTATTCAGAACAAAACAGATTGTTCCGGACGATCAATTTCTTCAAATTGAAAACATTGAAATGGAATTAAATCACGGCAAATGAAAGAAATAAATGTTGTTAAAGAAAAACCACAGAAATTCATGTCGTCTTTTATTCCATATTTTTCCTTTTACTGTCACAATCTTCTATATTTTACAAACCTTTTTATCTGTCATGTCAAGTCTGTTCTTGAGGCGGCCAACGTCATTTCAGGTCTAAAAAGTCCGTAACATCCCCACCTCCAGTATTGAGACTCAATACTCCCAGTCAGATCAGGTCAGGGCAAGGCAGTCTAGGTCAAGCCAAGTCACCCTAAGTCAATCAGGTTGGGTTAAGTCAGAAAGAACCTGCTCGCATAATGTGTCCGGTCAGATCAGACTGCTCATGTCAGAGCAACTGATTAAGAAATCTGCTCGATGTCTTGTCAAATCGGCAGTTCTCAATGTCAGACCAATTAGTCACGTCAGACTAGTCTGGTAAGTACGAAGTCAGGTTCTTCAGTCAATAGGACGATTTATAAGTTTAGTCAGGTACCTTACATTGTGCGAGTCAGTCAGAAGAAGGTCGTACGTCTAGTCTGCAAATTTTGGTTACAGGTCGTCGGTAGGTTCCGGCTGTAGTCTTTACGTCTACAACTCGTACTTGTCCGTCTCGGCCCGGGTAACATTCTGTAACGATCCCCTTCGGCCACACATTTCGAGGTAGTTGGTCGTCACAAACTATCACAACATCGTCTAACTTTACAGGCTCGACGGTACGGAACCACTTCCCCCTTTTTGTCAATGTTGGCAGACACTCCTTGACCCAACGTTTCCAAACTAAATCTGCCAGTCTCTGAGATCGTCGCCATGATCGTCTGAGTAAATCTGTGTCATTAAAAGTGTCTAAGGTCTGAGTCGTAAAATCGGTCACACCGCCAAAAATAAAATGATTTGGTGTTAGTGGTGGATCGTCATCATGGTCAATAGAAACGTCTGTCAATGGTCGGCTATTTACAAACATTTCAGTTTCAGTCAAAACAGTTAATAAAATTTGATGTGTCGGTGTCTGATCAATAATGTCGATTTTAGGGCAGTCTTCACCGATCGAACCATTCTCTCCCAACAACCACCTTGATGTGGTGAGTTGGGACAAATGTTTCTCCAATTAACATGGCGAACACTCGAAAATTGGCGAAGTCGATCTTGATCAAGTCGTTCGACATAACGACGTAATTCGTTATCGGCACCTTTAAAAGTAGTCGCATTGTCAGACCAAAGCTCAAGTGGCGTGCCACGTCTTGAGATAAAACGTCGTAAAGCCATTATAACGCTGTCGGATGTTAAATCATCGACAAGTTCAATGTGAATCGCTCGAACTGTAAGGCATGTACTTTCACTGTCATTGGTCCAAAATAGTCTAGTCCGGTATACGCGAAGGCTCGTACAGCTGTCAGGCGTGATTCTGGGATTTGACCCATTATTGGAGGATTCGGTTCAGCCCGTTTATTTTTACATGTTTGACACTCTCGCCACGCCGCCTTGACAGCTGAACGCCCACGAAGCAACCAAAATCTCTGTCTTAAGTCATTGTGTACCTTTTCTTTTCCTATATGAGCTGCATCTTTGTGATATTGTAGAATAAGTAACTTTACAAAATAGTCACGTGGGCATAAAATAATCGGATTTTTGGTGTCATAGCTAGTAACGGTAGCAGAGTTTATACGGCTATGAGCGCGTATTAAACCGTCAGAGTCCAGAAATGGAACAAGTTTATAAAGCCTACTGTCTTTGCCTACATTACTTGTGGTCTGTGTCTACATTACTTGTGGTCTGAAGAGTGTGCATCTCACCTGAAAATGTCCTTTTTTGACAGCCTTTCAACAAAAACAGCTCTGCTGATCTGGTCTCCTCAGCCTGTAGTTCTCCTGATAGACGAACTGGCGATCGTAGATTGGCTATAAATCGCAAAATCCACGCTGTAGTGCGTACCAATCGCCAATAAGATGAAAAACGCGTGATATCAGGAAGTGTTACATTACCTGTAGCAGTAGTTAGTAGAACGGTCTTAACTTCAGGGTCGTTGTAAAGATCGGGCTCATGAGATATTTCAACTGTATCTTCATCGTGATGAAGAAATTCTGGACCTTCTAACCACATTGAACTTACTTCAGATATTGGTGAAGCCTCTCTAGTCGCAAGATCAGCAGGATTCAAGTGTGTTGGTACCCACTTCCAGCATTGAGGCTCAGTAAGTTCTAAAATTTCACTAACTCGGTGCGCTACAAAAGGCTTAAATCTTCCTACTTCCGATCTGATCCAACATAAAATAGTCTTAGAGTCTGACCACAAAAAGACTCGAGAAATTTTGAGATCAATATTGTGAAACCACCCTGTGCATGGATATTGATGACGTCATTAGCCAAGTTCTTTCCCTGCTCAATCGTATCCACAGAAATGATCAAATCATCCATGTAATGGTGATCTACAATTGCTTTAACTGCTTCGGGATGAGAGTCTCTAAATCTTTCGGCGTTAATGTTCTTAATATACTGTGCTGACGCTGGAGAGCAGATAGCACCGAAGATCATTACATTCATTTCATACTCATCGTTCTCCCATAAGAAACGTTGAGCTGAACGATCTCTTTCCATTATAACCACTTGATGAAACATCTCTCGAATGTCACCAATCACAGCATATTTATGGCATCTAAATTGTAACAGCATACCGGGTAGCGAGTTCATTAAATCTGGTCCAGTTAACAAAAAATCATTTAATGACTTACCGTTAGACTTTGCAGCTGCATCCAGTACAAACCGTAGTTTATCTGGCTTGTTGGGGTTAAAAACTGCAAAATGTGGTAAATACCACGTCCGGTCGTTCCTGTTCTTGGCCTCGTCCGGTGTCAACTTGCGGGCGTAACCTTTGGTGAGATAATCATTAATCTTCTCATGATACTTACGACCAAACTCTGGAAACTTCGTCATTTTAAGTTTAATACCTTGTAATCGGGAGTAGGCCTGGGCGTAACTGTCAGGCATCGGTCCAATGTCGGCACGCCACAGAAGTCCGGTTTGCCAGCGTTTACCTATGTACTTGGAAGTATCTTTCAGGATTTCGAGTGCTTTTATGTCTTGTCGAGACCGAGGTGTGTCAGAAGTAAACTTAACTCCAAAATCTTCAGTTCTAAAGGTCGCCTTATAAATGTTATTAAGCTCCTCACAAGAGCAAAGGTGTAGTACAGATGTCTCAAGCGGTAACCTTTTAACGGAAGTTGAAAAATTACCGTGTAGAGTATAACCTAAGTTAGTCAACGATAGTATAAGTCCTTTTCTGGGTCCTTGTATAATCTGTCTTGTAATAATTAACTCAATGTGGTCTTGTCCGATCAAAAGGTCGACTTTTTGATCCTTCGTCACTATGTCAAAGTCAATATATTCCGTCAGAAAGTCAAGTCTATTTACAATATTGTCATAATTGTTTACAGGTAGGTTTAAATTATTTACAGTATGTACATTAAACATATCATACGCAACGTTGCACGAAGTCCCACGTACATTGAAGCTCACCAATTTCGATGTCGTGTCTACCGACGTCATTCCATGGGCTCCTCTGATATGAAGCGGCTGATTTGGTCCGTCGAGACCAGCACGCGTAGCGAATGAAGCGTCTATCAGGCTCACTGCTGCCCCTTCATCTAGAAGTGCCGAAGTCTGGAACTCGCCATTTTGGCCACGGACTATAACTGAGACAACTTTAAGCAGTACTCGCCTTGTATTTAGACTTTCGGCAGTAGTGTAAACAGGTTTATTGTCTTTGATCAATGCAATGTCACTGCGTTCAGGGGTGATATTTGCTGGAATAATTGCCGTAGTCTTGGGTTCAGCATGTAGAACTTGGTGATGGACCCGAAAACATCGAGGCTTGTTGCATCTGCCTTTTAACTTACATTGTTTGAGCTGATGGTTGCCGGACAGACAAGCAAAGCAAAGTTTTGCCTCCGTGACGTATTTCCATTTTTCATCTACAGAGAGTTGTAGAAATCTTGGGCAAGCCGAAAGGTGGTGATTTGCCTTACAGTTGTGGCAGGTTTTAACAGGTATGGTCGTCATGAGTACGGGCTTTGGTTGCCGATTTCGATTCTTGTCGGTTTTTTCAGTTAAACGAGATGGTTGCACAGCAAATTCTGCTACTGACTTAGCTACTTCAATCAGCCAATCAGCGACATCTTCCAAAGTCGGGTGGGATTGTTTACCACGTATTCTGTCTAAACCCCATTGGAATTTTAGCGTATGCGGTAGTTTCGTCAAAACGTCTCGTATAAGTGTCGGGTTCCGTAGATGGTACGTTTGATTGTTGGATTTCATGACCGCTACAACATTTTGTACTTCCGTCGCGTATTTTATGAGGCTATTTGTGTCATCTTGACGTATGTCCTTAATGGCATGAATTCTGTTCAACATGGTATCAATTATAAGCTCAGGTCGACCAAACCGTAACTTCAGTGTATCAATAATACGGTCTAGGTTCGAGGCAGTAACCAAAAGCGGGAACACTGCGTCACGTGCCTCCCCTCGAAGGCACCTAGCTAGTCGTGCTATGTTCTCCTCTTTCGTATAGCCACAAAGCTTAGATGTCGTTTTGAATTGTGAGTAGAACAGGGTCCATTCGTCAGGGCTACCAGAGAATGTTGGCAGATCTTTGAAATTACCCGCCTGTCTAGCCATGATTTTTTTCATATCGTGTGTGTTAACTGTTGTCAATTCGCAATTGTTTTCCTCTCGAGAACGAGGCAGAGATGGCAGAGATTTCAATGAACCAGCAGTAGAGCTCATAGCACTAAGTTCACGTCTGGCTTTTTCGAGAATATTTTTCGAAAATGCGGCTATTTTGTCCTCCGCCTCTTGGACTATTTTCTCTTTTAATGAGTATTTCTTACCTGATGAGCACGTGTAATCCGTGTTTTCAATTCTTTGGTTATTCGTATGAGCTCTTGATAGTACGGAGATGAAAGATCGAGTCGCATTCGCCTCCTTACTCCTCGACGAGCCTGTGGCAGGAGCTTTGTCGAGCTTCCGTGCCGTCTGGTCACCGCCGAAGTCGTCACCCAAGCGCGGCGCACTTTTGCTCTTCGAGCGTGTCAACATATTTCTCGTGGACTGTATATCTTCATAGATTGGTATAAATTACGGCTCGTGGGCCACATGTTAAAGAAAAACCACAGAAATTCATGTCGTCTTTTATTCCATATTTTTCCTTTTACTGTCACAATCTTCTATATTTTACAAACCTTTTTATCTGTCATGTCAAGTCTGTTCTTGAGGCGGCCAACGTCATTTCAGGTCTAAAAAGTCCGTAACAAATGTATTGAAAATATTATAATTATAGAACCCCGAGGAGAGTTCATGATTTTTAGATGGAGATGTTCGGTTTAAAGCGAAACTAGTGAGGCCTCCGGTAACTAGTTGTGTACAGGTAGTACCCATGACATGAGTGCTTAAATCATGAGATGAGTGAGTAGATTTTCGTGTAACTTATATTCGTGTTCTTAGCTCTATTCATTTTTTAAAGTGATTCGCGCTTGAAGGGTTTTTTTAACACTTTAATTGGGAGGGACACTACACCCAAACAAGATTAAGTTAATCAGTGGCATATTATAAAGTCAAAAAAATGTGGCATGATAGCCATTCACAGGTTAAGTACCTAATACTTTTTTTCATTTTTCTAAACTGGACACTAACTTTAATTTTTATTTTGGCGCAAGGCCGGCTATTTTGGAGTCCTTGGGCTTTGTTTAGTAGTATACGTTTTTCGGCAAAGAAAATGATGATAGTGAAGTGACTCAACGAAGATAATCAGAAAATGCCGTCGAACGGACTATAATATAATAATAATAATATCTAGGTACAATGTCACACAGAACATCCTAGCCCCAAACTAAGCAAAGCTAGCTATGGGAACCAGGCGAAGATATACATACTTATATAGATAGATAATTACTTATATACATAGAAAACATCCATGACTCATAACAAATATTCATGCTCATCACACAAATATTTGCACTTACCGGGATTCGAACCCAGAACCACCAGCTTCGTAGGCAGGGGCACTACCAACTAGGCTACGGTACTATGTTGTATGGAATCATAATACATGCATAGACTCACGCCTGCTAGGGGTAGATAGAGACACCGGATTTCCATGATTCATGCTCCTTTGCCTCGTTCGCTCTCATTGAACAATTCTTCATACATGCTAATGGTCGTTAATAAAGAAGACAAAAGTGCGGAAATCCTATATACATTTCCGAAGTTAAAAATATAATACTATCACTAAAAAATACTAACTCAGTTGGGTATGACGAAATTAATACCAAAATTTTAAAAGAGGTAGGGTCTATTATTCCTGTACTGACACACCTCATAAACTTGTCTTTTGAAAAGGGAGTATTCCCTGATAAGTTAAAAAAGTCGATAGTTAAGCCGATCCATAAGAAAGGGGACAAAACGAACATAATTAACTATAGACCGATAACTCTTATACCAGTTTTATCAAAAGTGTTCGAAAAAGCTATATACAAGAGATTTATTGGCTTCCTAAATAAATTTAGTGTAATAAAGAGTGAACAGAATGGTTTTCAGGCAGGAAAATCAACAACGCTCGCTACTTTTAATCTTATGAATCATGTCATTAGTAATATAGATGGTAAAAGGCCTACGACTGTGGTTTTCTTTGACATGACAAAAGCTTTTGACTTTGTGTCCCATAAATTACTTTTACAAAAGCTAGGCAACTATGGTATCAGAGGGCCCAGTTTAGAAATTATTAAATCCTACCTCAGTGAACGAAAACAATGTGTTGAAATATCAAACATTGATAAAGATTCAGTTGTAAATCATTGTATGTCCACGTATGAAATAAATAGCTGCGGGGTTCCACAAGGTAGTATCCTCGGCCCACTTCTCTTCCTCTTATACATCAATGACCTCCCTAATGTTACAACCTATAGATGCACCTTATTTGCCGATGACATATCTATCGTACTGACTTGTGATGACAATGACTTAGCAAACTATGAATTGAATATAAATAAATTAATTAACACAGTAATTGACTGGCTCTCAAAAAATAATCTGACTGCAAACTTAAATAAAACAAACTACATACAGTTTCAAAATAAAGGCAGTAAACATAATAATTTAAATATAATATATAATGGACATTTCATTGAAGAAAAGAATAGTACAAAATTTTTAGGTTTGACGGTTGACAAACATTGTGACTGGAAGGAACATGTGAATGTAGTATGCGCAAAAATCAATAGATATGTATATGCCCTTGGTAGACTACGGATGACCATATCACAACAAACAGCGCTTACTGCATACTATGGATATGTCGCATCTCTTTTAAGTTATGGTCTATTGTTATGGGGGAATTCTACTGATATTCAAAAAGCATTTCTGTGTCAAAAGAAATGTTTAAGAGCAGTCGTAGGTATAGCTCCTCAAGAATCATGCAAACCTATATTCCGGAAACTCAAAGTTCTCACCTTGCCTTGCTTGTATATTTTTGAAACAGGAATATTTGTGAAAACAAACAAAGATTTGTTTATGACGGCAAAGGAGATGTTTCCAAGAAACACTAGAAAAGGGGACCGACTAGTTATTGATAGAGTACCCAATACGACTATGTTCCTAAAAAGTCCATATGCCATGTGTATCAAGGTCTATAATGCTCTACCGGAGCCTATAAAAAATCTGCCGCTAAATAAGTTTAAACAAAAGCTTAAAATATGGCTTTTAGAAAAATCATATTATACAATAAAGGACTTTTTTATGGACAAAGAAAGAAAAATTGACATTTAACAATTTTTATTATTTATATCTCTTGACATTGTTTAGGTTTAATTTTATATCTTCTTAATTAATGTATTTTATGTCGTAATTTTTATTGTAGTAGTATTTTGTTAATTTTTTATTGTATTTTGTTGATCTGTAATATTGAAATTAAAAAATGTAATAATTTCACATGTCTTCTACTACAGACAAGATAGGCAGCATGCACTTTCTAGATTAAGACCTATATGTACCCTATTTTTGTGAATTAAATGATTCTGATTCTGATTCTGAACGTTCACTCACAAAAAAAAAAAAAAAAAAAAAAAAGAAGAATGAAAAGAAATTGTTCCCCAGCTGTAAATGACAAAACAGAACAATAATAAAGATAACAAAAATGAATAAATACAATAACCAACTTGGTTTGAATAGGAGGAAGATGTTTAATGTGGCATTCAGCTGTTTCTAATGGTTCTAATGGCGGCGCAAGATGTTTCATTAAGTTAAAGATATGAATTATGATTTTGGTAGTGATTAGACTTTTAACCACAACGTAGATATTATGTAGATATATTTTTAGAGTTTCCTATCAAGATCGCATGTGTTCCGGGTTTTTTGTCGTCGTCAATCGCAACTTATTGCAAGCGTAACGCGTAAGTGCATCTAAAATTATCCATCGATCAAAGGGTACTATTTATTTTTATAGACTAAATTCTATAGCCTATATATATAATATAATAATAATCGTTTATTTTCTCCACACTTACATAACTTATGTCTTACAACTTAATGTAATTATCTATATAGTAGGGAGCTGGTGTCCAAAGTAGGCGTAAACCTGTATTACGGATCATCAGGTCCTTCCCCGCAGTAAAATCACAACATATTCTACATTTTTATAAAAAATTAAAATATGAGCCTTTTATTTGGCAACGTAATGTTTAAAAAGGAAAAAGATTAAAAAAAAAATACCTAATTTAAAGTTAAAACAATATTTTTATACATTTCGAATCATGTCAAATAATTTGTATGTGTGTGAATGAGTGTGTGTATGTGTACGTGTGTCTGATGACTTACCTTAAGGTACTATCAGCCCTTCAGTTTGGAGATAGTCCATTTCATGCAGCCATTCTTTGACAACATGTTTGCATTTCATTTTAGTGAGTGGAATAGTTGACAAAATTCTGTTTAATTTGTTATATAAATTGCTACCTTGGAAGCAAAAAAAGCGCTGAGCGAAACTGGTTTTATAAATCGTTTTCGGGCAGACTCTCGTTTATATATATAAGCCGTGTGGTTCCCGGCCCACAAAGAATAACTGGGCTATCCCATTACATCCTGTGGGTGTCGTAAAAGGGAAACATCAGGTAATCAGGCAGCAGTGTCACCTGTTTACTATCTACCACCTGCCTGCGGTCATTAACTCGCATGCCAAGAGCGGTGACTACGGTAAACTCCTCGAAATAAATACGTTGTGGAAACCTTTGGGCGAGGCCTGTGTCCAGCAATGGATAGTCCACTGCAGGCTGATGATGATGTGCTATTAAAATTGTCGTATTTTTTTTATATTCTAGGACATTATTGTAACACGGCCATCTGATCCCAAACTAAGCAGAGCTTGACTATGGAAACCAGATGACTGATATTATACTACGTACATACATATACTACTATTCATTTGTAAATACATACTTCTATAGATAACACCCAGACTCAGGACAAACAGACATGTTCATGCACACAAATATCTGTCCTGGGTGGGAATCGAACCGTCGTGAAAAGCAAGCATTTGCCAACCACGCCAAGAGGCCTAGGCAAATTGTTTATTCACTTTAATTTTTAACAAAAGAAGCCGCAACTATTCCTAAAAATAGTAATACGATCGACATATCTTCGCCTTTATGGCGAACTGACGGTTCCATTTTAGTTCAAAACAAAATCCTATTTAAATAATAATAAGAATCAATTTAGACTTAAATGGTTGTTTTTTCGTTTAAACCTACCGATATTGGAATACAGTGTTCTTTTCCGCCAGGTCTCAGATGTGGGAACAAATTGACCCGCACCGCTTGTCCGAACACCAGATTTATTCTACTAAGGATACATGAAAGCTTATATAATACCGCACTTAAGTGCACTATATAGTACATATATACAGGGATGAGCTTTACTAGTGCTAACTGTCGAAATCAGTAGCTCAGAAATGTTATTAGATAAAAGAAAACATAAAAAAACGCGTTTGTACGTAAAATTGCTGCCGCGAACAAACAGCAAACAAAATTGCTTTATCGAAAATTTGCTTTTTTTGAATGATTTCTTTAGAAAATTAATCACTGCATTTATTTCTAACTATATATGCGCCCGGTGCGCATAAAGTGCAGTTTTATTTGGATTGATTTGGCAATTCTATGTATGCCCTGTTCTTTTCATACGAGCTTTATTAGAGATAGAGAGAGAGAGAGATGTAATGGCATTTGAAGAGAAAATAAAAAGATTTTTATTTTTTTACATTTAAATTGATTTGGATACATCATCAGCCTGATATCGTCCAGACATAGGCCTCCCCCAAAAGTTTGTACAACTTTGCCATTGGCAAGGGTTTACCGTAGTCACCGCGTTTGGCACGCCAGTTGTCGACCGCAGTTAGGTGGTAGCTACCTCACAGGTGGCGCTGCTGCCTGACTACTTGATGTATCCCTTATCGCCTTTTACGACACCAAAGGGATGGTATGGGTAGGTAGGTAGGTAGGTACACTTTATTGCACATCACAGAATAAATAAATAAATCAAGGGACAATGTCACACAGATCATACTAGCCCCAAACTAAGCAAAGCTTGTACTATGGGTACCAGGCGACGATATACATACTTATATAGATAGATACATACTTATATACATAGAAAAAATCCATGACTCAGAAACAAATATTCGTGCTCATCACACAAATATTTGCACTTACCGGGATTCGAACCCAGGACCACCAGCTTCGTAGGCAGGAGCACTACCAACTAGGCTACGGTGATTTTCTACGGTGATTTACGGTGGTTTAGATGTATAGACATAGTTTCAATTTATGTACAATTGGCGTCTTATCGCATAAAAGCGATTTCTTCCAGACAACCGTTGGATGGACTAGATTAGCAATTGAGAAAAGTGGCTAGTAATGTACTGTAAAATAACTTTTTTGGTCCTGGTTTTATTTTTAGATCGGAATCCACACAATTTTATAAAGTAGTTTATTTGTTTATTTAAGTAAACATATTGCCAAATAATATAATAAGTAGTAGTTTATGTAGTATAACAGTTATCTGGTTTCCATAGTACACATGGCTACATATCAAGCTATACATTTCTAGTATAAGCTGATCCCGCGTTGTATAGGATTTCCATACAATGAGAGGTCAGAATATATTAGAATTGTGTAGCTTGATATGTAGCCGTGTACAAATTCTGCTTATTTTGGGATCAGATGGCCGTGTATGAATAATATCCCAGGATATTAGTGGCGTAAAAGATAGAATCGCCAGCACTGTCAATACGACTGTATGTTATTTTTGTACATGTTTGTATTTCACGCAATTCCTCCGTTACTAACATTTTTACACTATTTGACACGGTACCCATTAATGAAAAAAAAAACATATATTGAAACAAGAGTAAGTTTTTCTTTTACAGTTTTCTTTTATGCACAGGCGTTAACGCCATCACAGTAAACCTCAGTTTATTACAAAGCCACCAATAAACTCTCTGCACCCTGGACACAGTCTAAAAATATCAGCTTGCCAAAGATGTAATTTGTTTGATTATCGAACAGAGCTAGTTGGACTGGGTTAATCTTATTCGCCAACCCCAGAATTGTCCTCTCTGGTGACGAATGCGACATTTTCAAAAATAAGTAATAGTGACGCAGCGGTGCTGCCTCCGGTGGCGAATGGGAATTTTGTTTCGTTTTGGAAAAGTAGGTGAACAAGAGTAAATTGCGACATTGTTACGTAGAAATTTCCTATCACTGGTTATAGTTATTTCTTCATATTTTAAAAGGTTTTATTATTTTTTTCCATATAATCGGTGCTTTTAGGGAGAAATCAAAAAGTTTTGAATCAGATTTTAAGGTACATATTATGACAATTTTAGTTAAGTAGGTAGGTATCTACTAAAACTATAAATGATTTTTGTTATAAAGATACATCGCCGATTAGGTACACAAATCAGAATAAGAAGAAAACAACAATGTTTTGATATGAATTGTATGTTGTTCGTGGTCTTATGTAAAATATATATATAATTCTCTTTTTATTCAGGCATTTTCATCTAAGCTTCTCGCCAAGTGTAAATTGATGAGATTGAAACAGTTGGCCGAGTCACTTTGAATAACAACTAAGTAGTTTTTTTTTCTAGAATCTAAAGATATAGTATGGTTTTTTTAATTGAATTACGTAGCTTCCGTCCTACCCGTCGCAGATTTCACTATAATAGCTACGTTGTTTGATTTACTGTTGTTATACTTTTGCACCTCCTCTATGTACTAAGTACCTTAGCTGAGTGCAATAACTGATCGAACTCGCAGCGCCACTAAATTATCGCAAGTACAATACAGGAAGTAGTGACCCATAAATCCTGGACCAAAGTGAATAGCCGCCGAAGAAATGGCACCCAGTATTACTTGGTATTACTAGGTACTAGCGAATAATGGGGGTAAAAGGATTGGGGACATACTTTTTAGCGCTTTGTTTGTAGTATACGTTGTTGAGGCATTTCCTTTGATGTACATTGATGCTGTGGAATGCAATTCCTGTTTCAATTGCATCTCAAGAAGCTGTTGCCTGGAAAAGATTCTTGGAAAATATCACTTTTAGCGATAAGGACGCCAATTGCATCATGACTTAATTACCTTATTTGTATTCATTAAGTAAATGTCCGGGTAATATCACACAGCGCTTTCTTCGCCCGGTTTAATCTAAGCTTGTACAGACGCCAGCACATCAAGCTTGGGTTGTCTCTGTCAAATTTCCCCAATTGAAAGTGAACCTTATGCTAATGTGACGAAGTTGAAAAGCTATAAAAGAAATTTGACAGACAGGAGCTGGATGTGCTGGCGTTTGCACTATAGAAACTAGACATCGTCGTTATTTGTTTTCATGTACAAACATGAAAACAAATAATTAAATTTTGATTTGTGCGAGGATTGAACCCGTAACCTTTGGATCAGAAGGTAGCGTTACACTTCGGTTTTACGCTAAGGTGTTTCATTAAGGTGTTACACTAAAGTGTAACGGTAGCGTTACACTTTAGTGTTTTGGTGGTGGTTTTACACCAAGGTGTTACTCTAAGGTGTGATACTAAGATTTAACACTGAGGACATTATTTATTTTACTGTTTTAATAAAATATACCATCGACTTAAAATTTTCATTTTATAACAACAGTTTTAAACAATAAGCTATTTGACCAAAAGGATTATTATGTATATAATAACAGCCATGTATTTATTAGAGAACTTAAGTTTCAAAACTATTAACAACGAAGAAACTCAAGTGGGGATAAAAGTCCACTCCATTACGACAGCCGACACAAATGCAAGACTTTGTGGACAGTTCGCTCGTATTTTCCAATGATCTATCGCAGTAGTTCGTCTGTTTGCTCGCCAGCCGCCCGCGGTTCTCACTTCTTTTGTCCGTTTCACTTCAAATACTCGTCTCTGCAGTAAATGCAACCGCATTTCTGTGAATTTCACACTGTGAGAGCCGTCTTAGGCTCAGGCTTTTAGGGGTCTGAACGAAGATGGTAAAATAAATTCTTATTGTGCGAATTAATCTGTCCGTTTGTTGTTAAAGTAGTATATAAGCATCTATAAATGCTCGCGACCTAAAATAGAGAATAGGTTCTCAGGTTGTACAACACCTAATTGCAAATAGAATAATTAAGACCCGTTTCTATACTCTATGACAAGGCTATAAAACTAAACCCAATATTTTTCTTTCGCAATAAAGAAACGACAATGCTCCATCGTCTTGTTCTTTGTGGAGAAACCTTATTAAGTACTTAACCAACATGTCATTCCATCAACTAACCTCCAAACACCCCTTTTCCAAAATTTCGTCGTCTGTAATGCTGAAAATCTGTATTAATTGCAGTTGATAGATGTTTACGTTAATATAACAGGAAAAAATTTCTTTGCAACTAGGACGAAATACAATACTATTATTCTGCTAAGTAATAATTTAATTACGCCTGAAGAAAGCATGGAACTCTCCATTCATAAGTCTAACTCGTACATGACCAGTTTTTTTCATCTTTCAATGACAATTCCAGCTTCAGAATACGAAAATTCAGGTCAATAAGGAATCCAGTGGAGCGTGTCGTTCGGCGTGCCGTCGGCAATGTCGTAAACCTACAGCTAATTTCGCACTGCAAAATTTCGTAAACCTACAGCTAATTTCGCACTGCAAAATTTCCACCACTAATAAGTCTTCGTGTTGTTTCAAGGCGGGGTGAATTTGCGTTAAATTATAAAGCTTATTAAGCATCGTTCCCTTGTGTGTCGTAACCTGCCGCAATGAAATGTTCCACAGTAGGTACGCTGCTCCATCCAAGTTTTGCCTTGACTTCACTTGAATTATGTATTTCTATATGCTGAAGCACATCGTGGGATTTTTGATTAATTAAATTGTGAAGCGACATTTTTCTTTGTATACTCGTCTAGACGGGAGTCATGAGTCGTTGAGACTCGTCTAGTCTGATTAGTATTAAATCCTTAAAGAATCGAAATGTTTTCCCCTGAAAGGTGTTGGGCGCCAGCTGAGCTGCGACGTGCTTGAGCGTGGAGTGTAATAAGATGAGATTAAAAGCCTTTTTTTGAAATACTCATTGTGCGATTATTTGTGTTTTTCATTTTGAATATACGGTATACGGTTTTATTCCTTGTTTGTAAACCAATTGTGATGTTGGTATGGTCCCGTAGTATTATTATATGTTTTGTTCCAATCGAATGTCGGAAAGAAAAGTTTAAGTCGGGTTTATGTATTTGGAAACGTATATTATTCTGACTAATTTTATTCCAAAACAGAACTTCACGAAGAGAAAATAATAACAAAACATTTCTTACTAAATGTTCTCGAAGAAATTTGTGCTTCTCACTTTATAAAATGGAATGATAAATTTGACTATATATTAATGAACTCCGTCGATCCCAAAACGCGAAACCACTACTTTTCCTTGCAAATAAAAAAAGTTTTTGGTAATACAGATTAGATACCAAAAACTTTTTTAAATAATAATTGTGAACTTAATAGTTAATGTAATAATAAAATGTTATCATGTACGTAGGCACTCAGATATAACATTTCACATAAAATAATAATATCCTGGGACATTATTCACACACGGCCTTCTGATCCCAAACTAAGCAGAGCTTGTACTATGGAAACAAGATAACTAATATATTACATACATATACTACGTACGTATGTATACAAATATCTGTCCAGGGGCTCTACCGGCTAAGTTGCCGAACATCGATTTCTTAAATGGCGTTCAAATAAATAATGGTTAAAAATGACTTAATCAATCGTTAAATCGGCTTCAACGTTGAAAATCGATTCCGGGCCATTTATGACGTCACATGTGCTCATGGAAGCCGATTTAATGATTGTATAAGTCATTTTTAACCTTTTATTTATTTGAACGCCATTTAAGAAATCGATGTTCTTCGACTTAGCCGGTAGAGACCCAGGGTGTGAATCAAACCCACGACCTGCGGCGTGAAAGGCGAGTATCTATTAACCACACCAGCGACTTCCACATCAAGCAAAGCTAATATCGTGGATGCCCAACGATATGTTTATTTAACAGTATTGAACCACGGTATCTTAGCAAAAAAAAAAAAAAAATTTATTTCAAGTTTTTAATTTGTTTACTATTAGTTAACAAAAACCTTATTATAAAGAATTAAGGGTAAGTATTAGGCTTTAATAGGCAGAGCCTGTTCTATGTTAACCAGGCAATTATAAATCTCTTATAGAAAGCAAGCCAGATATTTTCGTTGCGTCTTTCTATTTCGCGTTGAACAGTGTGGTGTCGCGACGTTTATTTATATTGAGTGTATACAGGTTTTTTGTACATAATAATAAATAACTTCGTTCCATCCGGGTGTCCCTTAACACCTTTAAGTTTTATATTTCTAAATACATACTTATTATAATGATACACGACAAATAAACCTTGTCCTGGTTGGTGCGCACTCACCACGCGACCACCTTATTTTAAACAAATAATAGCTAAAACCAATTAATTATTACATATCTTATGAACCGATTAAGGCTTAAAACTATCATTATAGCCGAAGTAAATGATTTTATTCAGTTTGAGACTATTTAATTAACTCGTTTCGATAGTTTTATGTTCATTAACTTTGACGACATCTTAGCTCATACGGGTGGAATTGGTGTAATATCATAAATTCGGGTATGCTTAGCCTCTTAATAAGATTTAACTTTGCATTAGCATGCTTAGCTACCATTTAGTATGTTCGGAGGTTCTTTAAATGCATCAACTTCGGAGACGGGAAGATGCAAACGCTAACTTAAGCTCCGGGGATCCATCGAGTTCTAACGTGTGGTGATGTATACTTGCATCTTATATGACAAAGTCTGGCTGAAGTGAAATGTAAAGTTTTATTGCGTTTGCAATATTAATAGTTGTTATTGGACTTTATTCCTTTACTAGTTTCACCCCGCGGCAACTGCCGCGTAAAAAACAATTTTTCTACCTCTGGCCAATTTCTGTACCTCTAAGAACGTGTGTGTTCCTGATGATCTGTTGAGTAGTTAAAGACCTGTTAGCGTCACAAACAAACAAACTCTTGTTCGCATTTACAATATTAGTTGATTCCATATCAATGTAAGATATTAGTTACGCTGTTAAATTGATGTTAAATTAATTAGGTAGGTATGTATATAATTGGTACCGAAATCTGCAGGCAAACTAAAGTCACCATCATAGCCCGAAGAATTGCAAAGCTGAAGTGGCAGTGGGCGGCACATAGCTTACAGAACTGAAGACCGTTGTGGCAGAAAGGTTCTCGAGTGGCGACCACGAACCGGAAGACGCAGCGTGGGTAGGCCCCCTATAAGATGGACCGATGATCTTGTACGGTCACTGACAAACACTGGATGCGAATAGTACGCTATTCGCATCGGACCGGCAGTTGTGGAGATGTTTGAGGGAGGCGTATGTCCAGCAGTGGATATGATGATATGATATGATGATGATGATGACTTGGTATTAAAATCTTAACAAACCTAAAACCAGATCAATATGTATGTATAAACAGTATGCATGGGGTTGACTTATTACTAATTTTCTATGTGTTCATTAGCTATTGATATCTTTAATAAATAGGGAGAAGATTTCGTTTTTAAGCTTCAGTGGAGAGCGTTTGTTGATTGTGTATCGGTGAGTTGATATCGCATTTCAGCAATCTCTTAGCGGATCGTATCATATCGGAAATTGAATTTCCGATTGGCTCTCAAGTGCACAGCAGACTCTCTGTAATGGATGGTCCCGCGGTCCCTGTTTCGAGTTCATGAGAATGATAGATAGAAATACTTGTTGTAAAAGAAATTTCAATTTCAAATGTTCCGACGTGGAAATTGAAGAATAATGGTGTACTTGTTTCTGTTTATTTTGCTTTTATATGACTATGATGCAGTAACAATAATATTCTGTTTGATTGATTTTATATGATACTAACATTTTGTGTTTAGTCTATAAGTATTATTACTATTAAAATAGATTGTAGCTTTTTAAATCGTCAATTTATAAGTTGTATTGTAAATTCGCATGCAAATTATTATTATTATTGTATTAAATAAAGAACTATGTACCAATGTCTCTAGAGATGGGCGTTGATAGCTGCGCTACAGTTTTTACTTATGCGGCTATCATCGTTATCCATTATGTAATGTAATCCATTGTTGTAAGTTCACACAATAAATCATTATTATTATATATGTTGATTTATGACGACCGCCGTGACTTAGTTTGTAGTGAACCTGCCTTCTGATCCAAAGGTTGCACGCTCGTCTTCTAAAAACGAGATGACGTCATCATATGAAGGCAAGTCTTCGGGTTTCTCGCTCCCATATTTCTACTCGGAGCGAGCTCTGACTTCCGTCGACACCTTCTGCAGACCAATATGCACCAACATATAGCTCATGAAGTCCACGGACAGTTCCAACTGCCTTAAGGCATTGTTCGCAATCACCAACGAGTTCAGCAATGCCACCCTCAAGGTTGCGATCCTATTGACCACTGGCAACCACAAAATCTGGTTTCACAATTCACAATAATGCAATCTTGATATTTTATAAGATCTAGTGCTACCCCAGGCGAGCTGCTCATAGAACCAATGGACGCTGTGTTGTCACTTAAATGCTGCTACCGTTTATCACTAGAACCGAACAGCATATGCGCGTACCTGGAGGCCTCAAACGCCAAGTGAAGTCCATTGCATGGTGGATTTAGTTCCCGACAAACCTACCCGCAGACATCTTTTGTGGGTGGCCTGCGCAGGCTCCCCATGCATGTTTCATCAAAAAGAACAAAGACGGGGTACCGATGCTTAAACCGATGACGGTGCAACAAAGCATGGAATACCAGAAAGGATAGAAAACAAAAGGCAGAAGAAGACGAACAAAAGAGTCTCCTACTGGCTGGTCGCCAACCAGAGAAAGCCGCAGGTTTTTGTACTTCAGTGAACCCCATAAGAGTGTCCTCAGGTATTAGTGTAGTACCAGTAGGTTGAGAGTAAAATAGTAAGTAAGTTAAAAATGGTAGCTAAGTAACTTGTTATTTCGAAGAAGAGGAAATATTTATTCATAAAATTGCACAGACAACGAAAATTTGTCAGTTGTTTTGTCCATGCGAGACCGAAATGGCACCATCTCAGCAATTTTTAGAACATTTTATTCTTCTAGCGCTAGCAATTCTGATAATATTTATTTCAGGTAAAAAAATGTGATAAAACAGACCACACGGACGGACTAGTTAATTAATTTTTAACTTTAATATTGCATTGTGAGCTTAACAACTACAGGTGTATGTTCATACCCGAGAATAACTTTTCATTATTTCATTTCAGATACCTATACAAAAACCAAATACAAATATGTAAGTTGTTTTTTTTACAAATAAATGCAATTTGTAAAAAAACAACTTACATTCCATTTTGTGTCAGTGGTTTAAACTAAAGTGGCAAACATGATAGTATTCCCTCACAATTCACGGCACGTTACTGCATCGTGTTTGTACATATTTTGACAGGTAATGTAATATGTAGTGAGAAAAATTGGGTTTGAGCTTGTATTGACGCGGGCTGATATTGATGGTGACATGTTTGAAATAAAACGTGCTGCGTCTTATAGATAAGCCATTATTTGAACGTGGTACATTGAAGCGTGGCTTGGAAAGGCTATTAGGTATTGTTTCTGTTTTATTTCAAGCATCCAAATAGTTGCTGAAGAAATGTAGTTCAAATGGTGGTCTATTATAGGAATTTTCCAAATCAATAAAAAAACCGGCCAAGTGCGAGTCGGACTCGCCCATGAAGGGTTCCGCGGTTTCTGAGATCAGTATTTCAGTTGATTAAATGAAAGGTAAATTGCGGTTTACGATTTATGACGCATTAAAAAAAAACTACTTACTAGATCTCGTTCAAACCAATTTTCGTTGTTAGTTTACATGGTAATGTACATCATATATTTTTTTTAGTTTTATTATTCTCTTATTTTAGAAGTTACAGGGGGGGGGGACACTCATTTTTCCACTTTGGACGTGTCTCTCGTGCAAACTATTCAGTTTAGAAAAAAATTATATTATGAACCTCAATATCATTTTTGAAGACCTATCCATAGATACCCCACATGTATGGGTATGATGAAAAAAAATTATTTAGTTTCAGTTCTCAGCAGCCTCTAAAATTATAATTCTTTTTCTATTTTTGTGTAAAAATCTTAATGCGGTTCACAGAATACATCTACTTACCAAGTTTCAACAATACAGCTCTTATAGTTTCGGAAAAAAGTGGCTGTGACATACGGACGGACAGACAGACAGACAGACAGACATGACGAATCTATAAGGGTTCCGTTTTTTGCCATTTGGCTACGGAACCCTAAAAAGCCAGCCAAGTGCGAGTCTGACTGGCGCACGATGGGTTCCGTGCCATACATCTATAAAAACGAAAAAAAATCACGTTTGTTGTATGGGAGCCTCCCTTAAATATTCGTTTTGTTTTATTTTAATTTAATTATTTGTTTTTACTGAATATTTAGTTATATGTATTATAACACAACATACATATAACTAAATATTCAACCGTCTACATGTTGCCGTTATTAATATGGAGCAACAACAAGCAAAAATATCACGTTTGTAGTATGAGAGGTATTTATTATATTCTGTTAATATTACCGTATTATATATTCATACAGATTTGCAGAACAAATTAAATTGCCAAGTACTAGATATTTATTTTATTCTGTTATTCAGTATTTGTTGTTATAGCAGCAACAGAAATACATCATCTGTGAAAATTTTAACTGTTCTAACTATCACGGTCTATAAGTGTTGAAAGACGGACAGACAGACAGACAGCGGAGTCTTAGTAATAGGGTCCCGTTTTACCATTTTGGTACGGAACTCTGAAAAAGAACGGCGGATGAGTTAAATACATTTGTTTAAAAAGAATAACTAACTACAACCAGTTGCTTTTGAATCCTGCCCGTACAAAACAACTTGACAGTCCCACATTGCCAAGCAACATTTAATACGGTTTAAAGTGCCACCTTGCATACATTACAAGGGCTAAGTAAGTAACTTATCGGCTATCTTACGTCCCTCGGCGCATTTTAGAAGGGGTCTACTGACATCACGCCATAGAAGTTGGACAATACTGTGGATACGCAAATTTGCAAACCATGCTCTTCAAATATCAACTTTCAAATAGATACATGTAGGTTGCTTTTAGGTTGAGTGGAGTTATATTTTTGTCCACTTCCTTGACCAAATTAAGTCCCGGTAGTGAAATGTCCTCTAATAATGAACTATGACCTCTGGCCTTAATCTACGGATGTGTACAAGTTTAAATTACATCCTCCTAATTTGAGTTGTGACACGGAATGGACATGACGCGTTTATCGGTACTGCCATCCTTGGGGCCATGATATAAAGAAGAGGTTTTGATTTTTGTGACTTTGTAACTTCGTCCGTAATAATATTGAATTTGTACGTTAATATAGACAGAACCATTCAGACAATATGTAGTAAAATATAGCTTAAACTATAAATTTCGATAATTACGCGTAAACATAATCTCCTAGAAAATAATTTAATACAAGCTAGCTAAATATTATTACTATTATAAAATAATTTTTATAAATGTTTTAATAATCCGTGTACCTAAATATCTTCACGTAACTAGGAATAATTATGTATACTTAACGATATTACTACAAACATGTCCAGACTATTTACTAGCGCTTTTTTAAAGTCTACTGGTTTGTCTTATCGTAATTAATCAATCAAAATACTTGTGATATAAGTCTAGCGGTAGCGTGTGCAACCGCAGATAATGCGGCCCTGGGTTCAAATCCCGGGTCGGGCCAAAATGTGATTTTGGGATTTTTCCCTAAAAATAAATTTCTCAGTATCAGCCCGAAGTCTGGGAGTTGACGGTATTACACCCTCGCGACTTGGAGGGCACGTAAAGCCTTCGGTCCTGTACCTGACCTATTTCCGGTAGCGCCGCTAGTCGTCCCATCGGATCATGAGTGTGATGAAATAGAAATTGCCCTTGTGTTTGCGCACATACTTGTGCACTATAATATGTCCTGCGCAATTGGCTTGTTTAAATTGAGACTGGCCGCCGTGGCCGAAATTCGGTCGGGAGGACATTATTTATTATTATATTTAGACAGATTTTATGGTTTTTAGGGTTCCGTAGCCAAATGGCAAGAAAGGGAACCCTTATAGATTCGTCATGTCTGTCTGTCTCTGACTGTCCGTCCGTATGTCACAGCCACTTTTTTCCGAAACTATAAGAGCTGTAGTGTTGAAACTTGGTAAGTAGATGTATTCGGTGAACCGCATTAGGATTTTTACACAAAAATAGAAAAAGAACAATAATTTTGGGTGGTCCCCATACATAGAACTGAAACTCATAATTTTTATTTCATCGTACCCATACATGTGGGGGGGGGGGGGGTGTCTAGATGGGGTGTGTAGATTGCGCGAGAGACACTTTCAAAGTGGTAAATTGAGTGTCCCCCCCCCTGTAACTTCTAAAATAAGAGAATGATAAAACTAAAAAAAAATATATGATGTACACCACCATGCAATCTAGCAACGAAAATTGGTTTGGACGAGATCTAGCAAGTAGTTTGTTTTTATACGTCATAAATCGTAAACCGCAATTTGCTTTAATTTAATCAACTGAAATACTTGCTGCTACGGAACCCTTCATGGGCGAGTCTGACTCCCACTTGGCCGGTTTTTTTTAATGAAGTTTACAGCCTAGGAGCTTGATCAGTTGCGGCTTCTGCTTTACCATTCACCGACCACCGAGGCTCAAATCGTCTAGCAAATAAGACTATAAAATTAGGTACCTACCATTTAGATCAGAGGTTCTATGTCTAATGAATTAATTAATGCATCTCTGCAGAACTTGGCGGATGGGAAGCGTTCGCAAACTTACAACAACTTAAACTCCGGGGATCCATCGGTTTCCAAAGTGCGTTAATGTATGCTTGCATTACGTTGTACGTACGGTGAAGTTAGATGTTAAGAGTTGGGGTTTACTCTCTGGGATATGTTAATTAGTGATTATTCATTTATTTGACGGGCCCGTTGGCGTGGTTGCTTGCCTTTCACGTCGCAGGTATTAGGTTTGATTCCCACCCAGGACGGATATTTGTGTGCATGAACATATCTGTTTGTGATGAGTCTGTGTGTAATTATCTATGTAAGTATCTTTTTACAAAAGAAAACTAGTAAATGATGTAGTATATCAGTTATCTGGTTTCCATAGTACAAGCTCTGCTTAGTTTGGGATCAGCCGAGTGTGAAAAATGTCCCTGGATATAACTCTCAATGCTCCCCTTTCTAAGCAAACTATTCAAATTAGTATAAAAATTAATCTTAGTATAATTTTATTTCTTTCTAACGTACTAATTTTCCTGCATAATATCGAAGAAAAATAACTGGCACGTTAAAATCACACACACACACACACAAACAGATTTTAGCAAGGGGAGCGTTCCAGTATTACGTGTCGCAAGTTTTAGTGATTTTTAACCCCCCCCCCCCCCCCCCCCCCCCGAACCGAAGGTACAGTAAGCTGCCCCATATTCGATCTCCTCAAACCTTATCGACAATGTGCCAGATTTTGCGTGTTCTTTTCCACCAAGAAAATCCCACGACTCACCCCTAACTATCTAATAAGTACAAGATTTACGTCTGATTGCCGTCCCTATTACCCAAAAAATACAACCCGGCCTTATGTCGGGTAATCAGTTACTATAGCCCCCATAAAAAAATATTCCATCATCTCAAATAAAGCCTATTTACCCAATATAGCCATAGCCTTTTACACAGTATGAAAAATTGTTTACTGCGACGACGACACGCGACGAGTTAGGGGTCCGTTGTAAAAAACCCTAATTTCCTGCACCCTTTCATTTATAACCCGGCAATCTGGAGGCCCCGTAGCTTATTTATGGGGGTCTCGGCCATTTGATGGGTGGGAGTCAGAATGTGTAATGATAAAGGTTGTAAAAAAATGCGTAGACTTGCGATTTTTTGTCGTCCGTGCGACATTGTAAGCTTCTTATAATAGTTACATTATAGACCATGGGTATGATAAAGGCGCCAAGTCAGAACAAGGGAAGTTTGAGGTTCCAGCAGTTCCTTTAAGTATAGATACAACGTCATTGGATAGACTTAAAAAAAATTATAAATTCATAATATAAAATTCAATAGTCAAAAATATTTATGGCACTTGTAACATGATATACGTTTATGCACGGCAATGGTAATAAATAGATTTCGGTTATTATCACGCTTAAAACTAATTTCAAATTACCTTTTATCAATCAATTGGAACAAAAAAGAACAAAGAATTGTCCAGCTCAGTTCCAAAAAGGGAGAAATCGGGTAACATTATTTAAACCGAACAAAAAAATACCTCGCCTTGATAATTTACTACTTTTGAAATCGTTTAAAAATCAGGATTGGGTCACTTGCTGTAATATGAAAACCTGTGCATATCTTATCATCAACCGCAGATTATAAGGTCCTGGTTTCTAATCCTGTATCGGGCCAAAAATAGATGTATGGGATTTTTCTGTTAAGAAAATTTCTAAGTGCAGCCCGAAGTCTGGGAATGGGGATTTCGTAACCTCTTTCCGTTCGTTTCATTAGTCGTTTCATCGGATCATGAGAGTGATGGAATTGAAACTGCCCACTATAATATATCCCGGGCTGATGGCTAGTCTTTATTGAGACTGGCCGCCGTGGTCATAATTTGACCAGGAGGTCTTTAAAAAAAGTATTCATTAATTATTATGGGAAACACAAAACCTCCAAGTTGTTTTTCTCCGACAAAATAGTCGTCCGACTGTTCCCTCCCATAGCCCACTGCATTGTCATGTAGCAGAAGTTTACGAGTGTTAGTTTGCCTGTTTTGCCGTCTCGATGATATGTTATCATCGTCTGGTATTTTTGATGCTTCACCCCTAAACCCGAGGTACGAGTATAGCGTCCTTATCTCCGCATTGTGTCTCATAGATAACCCGTGTAAGTGTTCCTTTTTGTAACATACTAGAGTACAATGTATTTCAAGAATTTCGAAGAATGGATTCTGCTTTATGAGCTTCACGTGGAAATCTGGATTTTGTAGTCGTAAATTTTTTAGTTTGGTGTTGATAGTGATGGATCCTCACCCTTAGATGGCATAGAGTTCTGAGGGAAATGAGGTATTTATTCAATGTCTTCATGGATAAAGTGGGTTTATGTAAATTCTTTTACTTAAACCAGGTATTTTTTTAGTTAAATAATATCCTGGGACATTTTTCAAACACCATCTGATCCCAAACAGAGCTTGTCCTATGGAAACCAGATAGTTGATATACTACATACTTTACTTTTGTAAATACATACTTATATAGATAATTATACCCAGACTCAGGACGAACAGACATGTTCATGCAGAAAAATATCTGTCCTGGGTAGGAATCGAACCTACGACCTGCGACGTGAAAGGCAAGTGTGTACCAAACAGGCCAACTGGTCCGGTAGTCCCTGCTTTCGCTAGTTTGTGGTCAATAACTAGCGGGTTAAGTGTTATATAGACACTTAACCGGCTAGTTATTGACCACAAATTGTGCGAAATTCTATTCTCATCTTAACAAGCTCTAAGTTACATAATCCAGATGTTATGTCCAGCATAAGCTCTGCTTTAGTTAGTCTGATGTCCCATGCAGTATACTCTCTAGTTACAAGTGGGTTAATATTTTGAAACAAAAATAGAATCATGTCACTCCTACAGATCGCATGGAAAATAGCATTTTAAAAGGCGTATATGAGACGAAGGAGTGTATAATTATTTCTATCAAATAAAATAGTATAATGAAAATAAAACACAGTACATACTTACTTTTAAAAAGTTTGTACAAAACTTCATATTACTTTGGTGTTTAACTTCTAAATAAAATATTTTTTATTATTATAATTATAAAAACGCATAATTATTATCATATATCAGCCGATTAATCGGAGGCATCTTTGGAGGATGCCTTTTTCCACTGCCTACCTACGCTGCGGCTTATGGTCGTATCATTGTTTTAGTAGTAAACTAGCTCAAAGGAATTTGCAGTGGGAAGGGCACATAGCTCGTAGAACCAACGGCCGCTGGGGCAGAAAGGTTCTCGAGTGGCGACCACGAACCGGAAGGCTGGCTACATGATGGACCGATGATCTTGTCAGGGTCGCTGGAAGTCGCTGGATGCGGATAGCGTAAGACGGCAAGACCTATAATTGTGGTGATCTTTGGACTGCTGGACAAAATCCTCCCACCTTTGTCCAGCCGTGAGCGTATTTCAGCTGATATGATGATGATGAAAGCAGCTAAAAAGAAAATACCGATAATGCTGACGAGAAGTGAAGACATACAACAAACACAAAAGTTACCGTAAAGTAAAACTCTATAACAACAAACATCTGAAGCGGCATGGCTACTATGCATGAAGCTAAAAATAGCCACATAATGGGCATTAACAGATAAGAAACTATAAGGTTTAATGTGCACAGCGTGGGGCCAGGAAGAATATTTTAGAATGATTAAAACTAAGTTAAGCTATATAAACTTATAAGTATAGCTTTTTTTGGAACGAAGTTCCTTATCGCGCGTTGTGAAAGGGGGCTAGACGGAAAAAATTCTTACGAAAAGTTGTCACGACACTTTTTGCAGCTATGCGGCGTGCGCATGTTTCTCTGTCTGTCTCTCTCTTATAGAAAGCAAGCCAGATATTTTCATTTCTATTTCGCATTGAACAGTGTGGTGTCGCGATGATTATTTTTGTTGAGTGTATACAGGTTTTTTGTACATAATAAATAATAAGAAATAACTTCGTTCCATCCGCGTGTCCCTTGACACCTCTCAAGTTTTTATAACTATATTTCTAACTATATTATGATAAAAGGTAAAATCTAGATTTCGGATCGGATCGGAAATATAAAAGTTAGTTAAAAATCGAAATAAAAATGGGAATGAAAGAAATACTTTTATTCATAATACACAACCATACATAACAATTCCAAAAATAGTAGGTGCTTATAAACAAAATATTTTGCTGTGTACCTTAAATGGGTGCCAACTTCAGCATTAGCTACAGCAAAAGTTGCTGTATGGCAGGTATTCTAGTTTGGTCCCGTGATTGTCGCTATACATATAATTTCTGCACAGGTCTTACAAAATAAAAAAAGCAATTAGATACACAAACAATTACAAAGAGTTTAGTCTTTGTAATTGTGTGTCTAATAATATGAGCAAAAAATCTTAGATTCAATGATGTTAAGTGGATAGCTAACATACGATAACATTGAAACTGCGTAAATGTCTCAGTAATGAAATGAGTTAAAAGAAAATGAAATTAAAAATAAACCTATACGATACCCAGGATACCTAACTAGCGGCATTCCTACACTAGATAGCAGTTCTAGACTCAAGACAAGGCCAACCCCCGGTCGCGGGAAAATAGGCGCTTGATTATGCAGCCCTTCAAGATTTTTTTTTCCTGGTTCGAATTCGAGAGCACTGACTTAACATTCCATCAGTCTAACCACTTATCTCGATTTACGTGTGGAGTGATGGGCTCACCATAACAACGAAATACATGCATTTATTTATTTCCATTGTAAACACAGTAAAAATATGTAGAAAAATAATCTTGCACAAAAGGTCACAACTGCGAACGCCTTTACAAAAATAAAGGATATTAACTTGTAGTGCGTTGAAACATTAAGATATTGAGGGCTCACTGTAAAGATAAATTTTAGCTGTTAAACACATGTCAGTGACATTTACAGCAGGCGAAGGCCATACTACACAAGTCTTAGCAATTAAACTAAATCCTACTAATATCATAAATGCCAAAGTTTGTGAGTATGGCTGTGTGGGTGAGGGCCAACAAGAATATCGCCACCTCATCTCCCCTCTTGGGGGCGTAGAGGTCTTACCGAGGGTATATAATCCAGAGAACGGGCAGCAGCGCTCTTTTGAGTTCTATGACCATCTTACTGCGATCGCCAACCCGTCTGCCAAGCGTGGCGATTATCGCATATCCTTCCATATGAACACAATAAATTGTGGAAATCTTTTGGGGAGACCTTTGCCCAGCAGTGGACGTCATTCGGCTGACATGATGATGGATGTATAGATTTTTGTTTCTCTTTTAGGTAAAATCTACGGAACGGATCTTGATGAAACTTTGTAGCAACATAGATGTTATCGTTACTCCTGCCAAGAAGATTCTGCAATTTATCTATGTTGCAGGGTCAGACAGGGAAGTTTAGTTGGAGCGGCGAGCACAATAGTTCATCACTGGACGCAGTGTTACCAGGACCTCCGGGGACTGGAAATAGCCGCCACCAGAAGAATAAGAATAACATAGCTTAGCTTATATTGGAATAACACAGGCTATAATTTATTAAATTTAAGGCGGGTATAACCGTGGGGCACCGCTAGTACTGCAATAACATATGTTATTGGTTAACTACTATTTATTTGCAGTATTAATGGTCAGTGATGGGTGTAATGCGTAGGGGCAAACATTTATAAAAATATTAAAATAATTAAAGGCCAGGCGTTAAATCAGCCTCTTCTGTGCTCTCGTCTCCGCAGCTAATTTCACAAAAAGAATAATGGATGTTAATTCCCTATTTGTAAAATATTAACTGTTATAAATAATATATAATAAAGTGACGTATTTAAATAAATAATAAATTTAATACAAGCAGACAAGATTAGTCAACCCAAAGACACTATTATAGAGAAAACAAAATACAGACGCCCGCACATCAGGCTACCCCAACCTATCAAATTTCTCCTATTGAAAGTGAACCTTATGCATTTGTGATAAAGTTGAAAATCTATTAAAGAAATTTGACAGATTGGGGTAGCTGGATGTGCTGGCGTCTGTACAAATAATATTTAGGGTAGTTATATTGATTTAATTGTGTCCTATGTTAAGGCGAATTAAAAACCAAATTAGAGATTCTTTTGGCTGGGTGCCAATGTGTAACCCATAATTTATTATTTTAGTTTTTATTACCTTTTGAGCTTTAATAATCGAACGGCTAAATCATCATGGAATTAACCCAGCATTTTAATTTGGAATCGTTTCAAGTGCATGTTTAACGAACGTAGGCTGGGCGATCATTACAAACTAAAATATTTAATAGAAATTAAGTATTGTACAAAAAAAAATTAAGATCGATCGTTTTGTGATTACACGCAATAATACACGTTGGTTTGAATAGTCCTGCTAATACAATAATTGCGAAAGTTTGTGAGTATGGGTTTGTTACTCTTTAACACTAAAGCTACCGAACGGATCTTGATTAAATTTGGTAAACTGTAGAAAAATTATTAATATGTCCGAATAACACTAAGCTCTAATTTATAAAGTTTAACGCGGGTATACCTGTGGGGTATAGCTAGTCTAAAATATTTTCTACGATTTTATAGGTATTTCATACTTTATTATTATCTGTAATTTATAAGACATGTTTTTTCTTATTATTTGTTATGGTGAAACCACGGTTAAAAAAGAATTCTAGTAGTAGCATTAATATCTACGTATATGATAAAATAAATAAATTCTTAAATTTGCAAAATGATAAAACACCAATTTATTATGTTCGTAAATACTATCGAGCTTACAGTTAAAAAGAAGTTATATATGTAGCAGTATCTACATTTAATAAAAATGTGTTAGGTAACTTTTTCAGCTTCGATAAATTTTAAACCCATTTCTCACTAGCTAATCCAGGATTATTGAGTCAACTTCCCTTTTTCGTAACAATAATATATTTAGCAGGGCCTTTTTGGGAAATCCGTTCAAATTAGCTCGCTAGGGGTTCTTGAAGCCCGGGGCCTACGTATTAGAGAGGATTTTAATTATATTCGGACTCAAAAGAAGTGTCCTGCTAAGTGATTGTGGGCATTTTAAGATTTTGCTGCGTATTGTTTTGTTTAGTAGATTGGCATTGCCTCTCAATAGGAAAATACGTTACTACGCATTTTTCTATTTCCCCGTTATTATTATATATTATTATTTCCATGTTTTACTAAACAAAAAAGTAACAAAATTTTAATTTTTTATGGATATTGTCCCTATTACGATTCACCCCCCGTGTTTTAAATCACATTGTTTTAAGGTACAGAATATTTTTTATAATTAGTTTAAATTGATTGACAGTGATGTAGATCCTTATAAACGTTAAAAGAAAATGTTTTGTAAACGATAAGTTGCTCATCAAAGATAGGTTAATTTCCCGCTCATCTTAAAATTTCTGTTAACAGTTTTGATAAAACAGAATATATATATATATATATATATATATATATATATATATATATATATATATATATATATATATATATATATATACATTTGAATTTATCTAAGTATTCTATTAAATCTGTGCTAATTATTAGGAGAATATCCACGGAAAAAATAGTCATAGATTTCTAACCGCCAAGTGTTGTAGGTATATCCATTTTTTTTTTGAATTATTGCGGGTCCTTAATCTATGTACTGTGAAGTTAGCAGGGCACAAAGGGCACTAAACACAAATAAAATAAAACTATATATGATTCATACAAAGTGCAAGTGCCCCTGTGTTTGCCACATACTTGTGCATTTTAATATGTCCCTCGCAGATGGGTAGTCCATTGAGACTGGCCGCCGTGACCGAAATTTGGCTTGGAGGACATTATTATTGTGTTGATGTCACGTTTTTATACCTAGAGAAAACACTTTTAGAATCATAAGCTTTGAGTAGATTCGGTAGGTACTTGTGCCAACATGAGATTCAAATCGATCCGCCAATGTCACATTAATCAATTCTTAATTGTCATTTCATTGAATAGACTATGCAATACCATTAGAAACAATACCTATTAGCGGTTTATTCGAATCAATGTTAACAATCTTGGGACGTTATTTCAATTATCCGCGAGACAGACCTAGCCTTGTGTCTCATTATGAATTAACGAATCTAGCATTATTAGTTACTAGCTGTATATGTAATTCGGATATCTATACATATAATAAATCTGTAGAAAAATATTTTTTGTACATCAAAAGAAAATCCAAAAAGAATAGCCAGGGTATTAAAGAACAACCAATAGAACCCATTTCCAGCATTTTTAGAATTTTTGTCTGTTTGTCTGTTTATATGTTCGGGTATCACGTAAAATATACGAAAGCAATGTAAATAACTTTTATACACAACGAGTGAGCGTAACTTGAGGTAACATTTAGTTTTTGTTTTATTACAATCGGTTCAGTCTATCAAAAGATATTAGATTTTAAAGTAATCATGAAGAAAAATAACACACATTTCGTTACTTCAAGATGAACTAATGTTTATAGTTGAACTACCTAACTGTCCGATAGATGTCATTGTGCATATTATGACATCTCTTTACTGAATGAACTACGTTGATAGTTGATTTTTATTTTGATAGATATCGTTCTGCATTTCTTTTGACTCGCGGTGTTAAGATTTGCCCGTGTTTGCTGATTGCATTAGTTACGAAGGGTTTTGAATGTTCTGAATTGTTTCGAAATAAGGTCTTGGTTGCCTAGAAGTATGTCGTTGTCCAAAATTGGTTATTAAAAAAAACTGTTTTCTTTGGGCAAATTGAATTATGTAGAAGGTTGGATTTGTTATAATTTAATTATAAATTATTGATAGTTGATTTTTATTTCGATAGATGTCGTTGTGCTTGATAGTTGAATTTTATTTCGATAGATGTCGTTATGCTTTGCTTTTGAATTGCGGTGTTAAGATTAGGGCTTTAAATGTTCCGAATTGTTTCGAAATAAGGTCTTGGTTGGCTAGAAGTATGTCGTTGTCCAAAATTGGTTATTAAAATATTTTGTTTTCTTTGGGCAAATTGAATTATGTACAAGGTTGGATTTGTTATAGTTTAATTTTAAATTATAATATCAGTCGATCGAAAGTTTGTGCTGTCGATTCGTATGTAACGCGAATGTACAGACGATTCAAATTTTATTGAGCCTGTCCGATTGAATGTATTTGAATGTAGTAAATAAACCCTGTCTCTCATAATTTTCTCAGCACAAATCTATATACCTACCTATGTAAAAGAGGAAACTGACTGACTGACATATCAACGCACAGCCTGAACGGCTGGGGTTAGAGACTTGAAATTTTGCCGGTAGTTACTTTTTATGACGTATGCATTCACTAAGGAAGGGTTTTTGCAAATACTAACCCTAATGGGGTAAAATAGAGAATGAAAGATTGTATGAAAATCCGTCATTTTTGAAGTTAAAGGCATTGAAACTTATATTTAGTAGTTCAGCTAAAAATAAAAATAAATATTTAAGAAGTTTTGGAAATTCCACCCCAAGGGCGTAAAATAGGGGATGTAAGTTTGTATGAAAAGTGTGTAATTTTTTAAGTGAAAAGCATGATAATTGGTATTTGGCCTTTCCGTTAAAAATAAAAATATATATTTCAGGATTTTAGGAATTTCCACCCCTAAGGGCGTATAATAGGGGATGTATGTTGCGTGTGGGTATACCTATAATGGTTCTGAGGAATTTGAAGCTACCTAAACTTTGCAACGGCACTAGGCTTCAAGTGAAAACTTTGCATCGTGTTATAGAGGCTACTATTATGCCTGGATCCGCCCAGGGAGAAACAGTGTTCGTGTCACGTTTTCCGTTAGTGCCAAATGATCTCCCTTTTCAGTTTAAAATACTGTAGTTCCCTATAAAAGTGTGTGTCGCGATAACCATCAACAAATCGCAAAGTCCAACTCTCAAGTTAGCTGGAATTGACTTAAGGAAGGCGGGCAGGTTTACGTGGCGTGCTCACGTGTGAGTTCATCCCACAGTCTGGTCCATGTAGTGCGAGGACCTACGTCTTTTGCTGAGCTCCGTAAAGTTGATGATATTGAACATCCCACATACCAGGCCGCTTGCCAAGCACGCCATTTATTAGATGGAGGTCAGCATTGGGATGACGCTCTAGCGGCAGCATGCGTGAGCGATAGTCCACATCGCTTGCGCCAATTGTTTGCCATCTTATTGACCTTTTGTGCGTTATCGGGTGCTAACCAGTTATGGCAAAAGTACCATGACAAGTTTGCTGAAGATTTTATGAGACATGTACAACTAAATACTGATGGAGAAATTCCTGACAGGGTACGTGAAATTTGTCACAACAGGTCCTTATTGGCTATTCAAGAGATAGTTATTAGTATAGGAGGGAACCCGATCAGTCAGAGGCTGCGAAAATGCACAGGAGTTTGCCAATTTTTTGTAACAAATCGGCGATGGCACATACCATAAGTTATTTTGATTGGTAATCTCTGCTCTTACGTTACATCACAGCAGGAGCTAATTTCTTCTGTGTACGGAGATACCACAAACATGGGAAATCAAGCTGGTTCTTGGCTATGTCAGCGAGCTATTTTGACTCCCCGCAATGACCAAGCTGCGGCAATTAATTTCAAAATATTGACTCATGCGTCCGGGAATAGTAAAGAATATAGCTCAATTAATACAGTTATGGAAGAAGATGACGCCACGCACTACCTGGTAGAATTTTTGGATTCCTTCAGCACACCCGGACTTCCAACCCACAAAATAGTTTTAAAAATCGGGGTACCAATAATTCTCCTCAGAAATTTATGTCCTCCCAAACTTTGTAACGGCACTCGGCTCAAAGTCACAAATCTGCAGCAAAACATTATCGAAGCTGAAATATTAACAGGTTGCGGCGCCGGTGATATTGTTTTTATTCCAAGGCTACCTATAATTCCTAAAAACTTTCTTTCGCTTTCAAACCAGTGCAATTCCCAGTCAGTCCCTGTTATGCCATGACGATTAATAAAGCTCAGCGCCAGACATTATCCGTTGCGGGGGTGGACCTAAGTATTGGATGCTTTTCCCATGGTCAACTATACGTAGCTCTTTCACGCGTAAACAACCCCAATAACGTTTTTGTGTACGCTCCAGATGGTTCTACAGGTAAAATAAAGAAGCACTCAATTAAATAAAAAAAACATTGTATCGGTATCCTCCCACAGCACTATACACAAAAAAATACATTGTTTAGTTCCGACATCCACGCGAACGAAGTCGCGGGCACAGCTAGTATAAGCTATGTTACTACGAAGTTTCACCAAAATCCGTTCGGTAGATTTTGCGTGAAAGGGTTACAAACATACACACTCACAAACTTTCGCCGTTATTATATTAGTATAATTATTGTAACCTATTCCGATGTTAACGTCGACAAACCTCAGAAGCTGGTCCTCGTATTTTTTTAATGATATTTCTTCTGAGCTCCAAAGGTACCAGTTGGAAACTGTTCTTTACTTTAAACGAAACTGTTCTTTATCATATGATCGATTTTATCGAACCATCAGTTATCTCGCCAGGCGTCTAGCGGAGTCACTTCTCACCCAACAAACAGCACGGAGTAGGGATGAGAACGAGCTGGTCTCCTGTCTTTCTCACACAAGAATCTTTCTCTCACTTCCTACACAGTTTTTGGCCATTATTATTGTTTGGGTATCGATCGTAGCAGTGACCTTATACTTATCATTTTATTTTCCCTCGGCGACTCTCATGTTATAATTATATTATCATAGTAAATTTATCTGTGTGGTGACTAGAATATCATCACCCCATCTCATCCCGCGGCGTAGAAATCGACCGAGGTAATACCTACTAGAGAACGGGCAGCAGCGTTTTTCTGTGAACTACATCAAACTGCGATTGCCAACCCGTCTGCCAAGCGTGGCGGTAATAGCATATCCCTGTATTCTTTGGGAAGGCTTTTGTCCAGCAGTGGACGTTGACTGACATGATGATGATGATGATGAGTACATTTATCATCAATTTCTATCGGCCGTCATAGTCCACTGTACGCTGTATTGCTCTTTTAGTCATAGACTACATCCCCACACACTTAAAATAAGTCAGCTATTTTTCTTTTAACTACCAAAATATTTACTACAAATATATGTGGCAAAGCAATGTTTGCTGAGTCAGCTAGTAATATCCTAAAACAGAGTTTAGTATGCATTATTAATTATCTAATAATTTCTACACTTAATTCGGGTTAACTGTGCCAAATCGAATATCAATTGATCGATATCTATCAATTTGGACGTTCATAATATCGAATGATTAATATACCTATCATTCAATCGCGTTGCGTTGCCGCGTTGTATGGTCGTAGTTCTAACCTAGCCTTACTAGGAGCGAATGTTCGATTTATGAAATATTCGATATTTTTAAACGTCAAATTCAACGTTGAGGCGTTCATTGCTAGATGCTCAAACCGGTAAGTGATCGGCAAGGTTAGCTACTAGGCTCGCGGTAAGTCCAAATGGATGACCACCAATGTGGTTTAATTTCTGATCGTGTCCGTGCTTCGGAGGGCTCGTTGAGCTGTCAGCTCCGGTTAGATAACAGTTGTTAAGAAATGTCGGAGACCTACTGCCCCATACGATAAGTAATACAATACAGTTACCTAAACACTTATTGACGTACCGTTCCGTTGAGAAACAATCCATGGGCAAATGGTTCTTTGGGAGAAAAGTTATTGGTCAATACATTCTGTTGGTTTAGCATTCACTGACGTAGAGTTATTATGGCGAATCGTTGGTGGATGAAAAGTCCATTGGATGAAAAGTTAATGGTTTAAAGATAATGTTGACCAACGGTTCATGGACCAAGCGACTGTTGGTAAAACGTTTCAGTTTCGGACATTCCATTAGTAGTCGATCAATTGATGGTCAATGATATGGCATTCCATTTGGCATAGTATATCGACTTAATTCATTCTCATTACTACGTTTAAAATTATTATATCATGTCGTTTTTAAGAAGGATTTTTTTAAATAAAGTTAACCTGTCATTTATAGCTATAACCAAACATATGAAAAAAGACCTCGTAAACCCGAATCCTACTAATTTGCTATTTAGAATATGAAAGTATGTGAGTATGGATGTATATATGAATGGAAGTTTGTTTTCACGCAAAAACTACTGAACGGATTTTGCTGAATGTTTGCAGTAATATAGCTTATATATCCGAATAACTCATAGGTTACAATTTATAAAATTTTAAGCGGGTAAAACCGCGAGACACAGCTAATGAAATATAATTGTTGATTAAAACCACCCAACGGATTTTGCTAAAACTTTGCAGTAATATTGGTATGTATGTAGTTTATATATCCGAATAACTCATAGACTACAATTTCTATATTTTAAGCGGGTAAAACCGTGGGGCACAACGAATGTAATATGATTGTTGGTAAAATTGGAACTAGGTACCGCTAAAGCGTTCAATTGTCGCCAAAAGATTAAATAAATAAACTTATACTTCACATGCAATACCTTCTTACTTATAGATGTGATATACGGTAGCTGTCACCGAGAGGGTGAGCAGATGTGACAGCTGTGATAAGGTTGCGACAGACAGACGGAACAAAGATAACGTCACGAGGCTTAGTTCCACTTTTTGTTGACGTAGGTACCCTCAAGTTTTTCGGGAATTGTGTTTTTCGAGTTAATATATATTTTAGTTGTTGATACAGTAGGGGTGCTACTTAATTTACGATTACTAAATTGTTGTATTTAATTGAATATCTTCGATAATTTCCAGTCCGAATAGTACATTGCGGTGGCGGAGGGGTTAAAGTAGATTGGGTCGGATAGCCCGTAGATCGCTGGTCCGATTCCTACTTATACTTATGTTTAAAAGACTCATTTTAGAGATGTCTTCAAGTAGTTCTTACTACTATAAAACTAGTTAAATTTCTCGTTCCGAGTGCATAATTAGTTGATAAGTTGTTTTAACCAGACAGTTATTAAATACTCTGTCCTTTTCTAATGCTTAAAATTTGTTTAGAAGGTAAGATTGTGGTTAGCTTTTAATGAAACTCGCGTTTCGTTGTTATGAAACTGAAGCTTGAAAGCAGCATAACTTCTTGAAAGCAATTCTTGTTACTTAATAATTTAAGTATTACAAGTATTGCTTTTTTATGGAGTAAGTTGTATAATAAACATATTGTAGTTAAGTGTATACAACACGTAACTTAATTAACGCACATCCTGAAATTAGTTTGTTCAGAATCGTTTACTGAATCGATTTATATCATTTTTAATATAGGTAATTATTTTTCCAAAAATAATTAATACTTGAAATTATTGTCATATTAACCCTGTACAGGCAAAACATATTGAAATGGATCGTAAGTCAAAGTAATAAGACTTTTAAAATAGTAACTTTATTAGTAGTCATACAAATTCTATCATTCAATCAAAATCAAAGAAAAATAAACTTTATTTCAAGAAACTAATTTAGTAAATAGCAATGCACATATATGTTATATTAAAAGTTCAGTGTATGTATTATGATTACACCATAATATTCTAATTGGGGTGTCTGAGGGTGTGCGCTACTTACGTTACATGTTGTATGTGTAAATAGCTCAGTATGAAGTCTGTATGAGTATTCGTATTTGTAACTACCATAATATATCTGCATCTTTTTTTCGGACGCTCACTTCTTTACCGGGAAATTACTCTGTCTCACCTTGTGTGCAAGAATACTTAAATAAAAAAATAACATGCACATGTAGACAACATAATATTTATCCATAATTATATCTTATGAGAAGCGTCAGGTCAGAAGTACCCTAAACCGGCGAGCATGTATGAAGAATATAATGTCAGTAATCGAAGCGGAAGAGGTATGCAAGGATCGTGGCAAATGGAAGTCCGTTGTCTCTGCCTACCCCTCTGGGAAACAGGCGTGAGTATGTATGTATGTATGTAAATTTGTTATTAATATAGCTGTGAGTACTAACCTACAGAAGATTTAGTTTCTTAAATAAATTAATATTCTGTTCTATTCTATTCTTCAGTAGCTTTTGAAGAATTCTCCAGTTGTCTCTATTCAAAAATGTCCCTTTTGAAGTTAAAATCCTACGTAAATCATTTGGAAATATTCAGTGCTGTAATTGCTGTTCATTTATTCAGGAGCACAGATTAACCTAGTGCTTTTATCGTCAATGCCCGTTATTCGGTAGAAACTTTATCATAAATATAAACTGTTATGACTTAGTTGCCTGCTTTTGTGTCTAAGGTAGATTTGAGCAGAGTCAATTAATTTCCCAATAAGTTTGAGGGAAACATACTTTGTTTGTTGTGAGAAACTGTTTAAAGCAAATATTTTGTATTTTATCTTATTGTATTGTATTATATATTTTTTATTTCGGAAAAAGTATTTGGTGTAAGGAAAAGAAAATTAATAATTACTTATTATCTAGTGTTAGTACCAAGCAATCTCTACACAAACTGTTTTAATATTAAATTAAGTTAAGGTAGTCGAAATTAGGTTTTCACCTATAGCCATACATTACCAGTTTTATAATGTATGGCTATAGGTGAAAACCTGTTATTGGCTTTCTTCATCATATATAAAAGCTAATCGCGTATCAACAGCTGTAGGTTTTCCAACTAAATAAAAATAAAATATTGGAGAGCTTAAGTTCTCCGCTACAGTTTTCAAAATACTGTTTCGACCGCCTCTCACTTTCCTCAGTAATGATGCAGTTATTTGCGTAGTACCGCATGAAACCCGTCAGTATAAGAAAATATATATTTATATTGTTATATCGAATTTAGGTGTCCGGTCACCAACTCGCATTACAAGCGCGGTGACTAAGGCAAACCCCCTCCAAATGGCAACATTATAGAAACCTTTGGGGGACGCCTATGTCCAGCAGTGGACGATATCATGCTGATGATGATCTTTAGTTGTGTCCGTTTAGTTTTGCCACGAATACCTAGTAAATATGAGTGACAGGTTAGATCTGCCAATTTATAATTTTAGTGGCTTGATAATTCTGTATATGACCTGCTCTTTTCAAACGAGCTATATTAGAGAGAGATATTATTATATCTAAATCAGTCTAAGATTTCGCAGCGCCTAAGACAGTCGCCTCGCCGCTTCGTGTCCTATTTGTGTGACTCATAAATAGTTGTTCTGAGTCTGGATGTAATTTGTCGTCTATTATACTACTTTACGAACATATTATAATAAGGTTTATTAGTGCGGGCGTTGTCTTGTTAAAAATAAAAAGTCTAGTCGTGCAAAAGACAGAATCGCCAGCAATATCAATTATTTAAATTCCAACTAACTTTAAGTAGCCCAGATATTATGGACAGTATAAGCTTGTTTTAACTATTCTGATATATCTTATAAATTATAAGTACTAGTAATAGTAACAAGCAGGTGACTAATTCTATAAAGTATTCTAGTAACAAGCGGTCGGCTAATTCTATAAAGTATTCTAGTAACAAGCGGTCGGCTAATTCTATAAAGTATTCTAGTAACAATCAGGTAGCTAATTCTATAAAGTAGTCTAGAAACAAGTAGGTAACTAATTGCATAAAGTATTCAAGTAACAAGCGGGTGGCTAATAAAAATAACGTAAATTGAGACTTAACAAGCATCTCAATTTCACTATTATTGTAGTGAAGTAAACGTGTCTTTATTTTGTTTTAAGATAACTACTTTTCAATCGTGTATATCCGTCGTAGAATAAAAGGAACACTTTTCCCAAGAAACCAATTTTCTTCAACAGTCAAAGAGAAAATCTAAATGTTAAGATAGTTTGAAGAAAAAAGACAGCTCTAATGGAAGCTTCGTTGCATCCATTCGATTTAAATCTATTTTTGTTAAGGCGCTATATGGTTGAATGTTTATGTAATCATCAATGCACTGCACGGTAGGGTAAAAAAAATATGACGATTCCACATAAATGTAAAATTTTTACGGAATAAATATTTTTTGACTTGATGACTTGATGCCTCATTATTACCATCATCATAACAGTAGTAAGAAGTCCACTGCTGGAGAAAAGCCTCTCTCAAGAGTCTTGATAGAGGTACAACATATGAGGGGATATGCCATAATCGCCACGCTTGGGAGACGGGTTGGCGATCGCAGTATGATGGTCATAGATCTCAGAAAGAAGCTGTTGCCCGTCCTCTGGTAGATATTCCCCCGGGTTTTCTTCTACGCCCCCCAGAGAAGAGATGGGGTGATAATATTGTGATACTCGCTGCCATCACCACAAAGCAGTTACTATTCTTACCATATTAAAATGCATTATTGCCATATTAAGATATTATTATTAGCAATAAGCTGGGATATGCCTACGGGATGAGTTGAAGAAACGATTCAGAGCGAGAAATCCTGTTCTGGAGACGCTTGGCCAGGTTAAAACAGATATAGAAAAAAATTCTTCACAATGACCGACGCAAACAAAATTTGTATGGGACTATTGCGAAGCTTTCGAAATCGGTTCTCAAAACAACGGAGATATTGCGTAACAAACAGCGTACACCAAAGTCAAATTGATTACCTCCTTCTTTTAAATTCGGTTACTTAAAAATAAAACAGAAACTACGAGATAAGTTGCTTTTACCAAAATTGTTTCTATTAAGATTCAATAGAATATCGAAAAGGAACATTAAAGCATATCTTGATTTAGTGCCAGTACGCAGCACAGATAATAAATTACAGCACAATCGATTGTACAACCACAGTTTACAGTTTTAAACACAGAGGAAAAAGCGGAATACAATAGGAAAGATGACGTTACGTGTATATATTCCAAGTTGGCAGTTCAAAACAGATGCGGTTAGTATAGTGCCACAAACTTATCTGGCCCGGTGGCCAAAAGTAGAACTAACGACGCCAGTTTGAAATGTCAATCGGCTGTTATTCCCTGACGTTCCTGCCATTGATTGTTTGTTGCGCGTATTTATTTTTATTTTTGTGGTTTTTAATTGTGAAAAAGCCGAAAGCTTTAAAAAGTGATGCGAGGAACGTTATACTACAAGTATTGAATTATATGAATGAAGAAAAACACCTTCAGGTACCAATTAGACCTTTCAATAAGTTGTATGAACGCGTAGCTGCTGTTACAGATTAGTGTTGTCAGCTTCTGAAAAATACGAAACCCCCCCCTCGCACTTTAAATTTAAATAGATATTTTAAAATATTCATTATTTATTTAATTTTTGCTATTTCCATTGTAGGTGTCGTGGAGTGATTTGTAAGAAAACTTGTGAAAGAAAAAGAGCTAGCAGATGCAAAAATTTATAGCAGATCAGAATAATGGTAGATCCAATTCTGAAATGCCTACATTGATTGCAGAAGCTTTTGATAAAATAACAGTCAATGAATGGCAAAAGCATTGCAATCATAACATTTACTACCTGGGAAATCAACACCTTGCTCCTGTAACTACACAAAAAGATCTGGGAGTTGTTATAACAAATGACCTTAAATGGGAAACCCACATCAGTGGTGTCTCTAAAAAAGCTAATTCAATGTTATATCTTGTCAGAAAAGCGTTTAAGTGTCTTACTCCCAAAACTGTCTTGAAAATTTATAAAACTTATATAAGACCACTATTAGAATATGCATATGTGATATGGGATCCTTATTTCAAGAAAGACATCATGCTATTAGAGAAGGTCCAGAGAAGAGCGACAAAAATGGCTTCAGTACTGAGAAACAAACCATATGAGGAACGATTAAAAGACCTTGGCCTCACTTCTCTCGAAAAACGTAGACAGAGGGGAAGTCTCATTGAAACCTACAAAATTTTGTCTGGGGCCTACAATGTAGCAGGAATTAGGGACTTGTTTACTCTAAATGACAATCAATATCTGAGAGGACACTCCCTAAAATTAAGCAGAATACCGCACAAAAGCAATCCACTAAAACACTTCCTGCCAAACCGTGTGGTCAATGAGTGGAATAAACTTCCTGAAACTGTCATAAAGGCACCCAATTTAAACTGCTTCAAAAACAGACTTGACAAATTTTCCAAATTGCAAACAAAAACACACGCATCAGCTTACTAGCTGCTAGTGTGATAAACACGTAATAATAATAATAATCATGTAAAAAATATTGAAAATGAGTATCGAAAAGGAATGGATACTTAGACGAGCCTTTCATCATTCAATTAGGTAGTGATGGTGAAAGTGAAAGCAGTGATTATGATAATGATGATGATGAAATGACTTCTGCATTAAACAATTCCGGTGACATAATAATACCTGGAGTACCCCCATTAGAGGACACTCAGCATACATTTTATGTAAATGATCATAATTATTGTATAAAAATATAAAGATTTGTAATGACAGTATTTGTTTGCTTTTTAGTGAAGTAATATATATGTGGAGGCAGGACGGCTTGAAGGCTCTTCACCAGAACTCATCCTCTTATAATTTTATGGGTAGGTGAGGGCGGAACAGAAATAAATTACTTCAAATCACAATCAACGTAATTCACAAGAATCATTATTTAATTAGATGTTTACTGATTACTACAACGTAAAATCAATCAAATTAAATCTTAAAATATCGTGATGGTGAAGATTCTCAGCGATTCGTCACAAGCGTGGTGCGCGGGCGCCGTCTCGTTCCAAAGTGACTTCAAGATGGCCGCCCACACCACCATCGACAATGACGCTTCGCTAGGTTGACATTGACAGTCGTGTCAACCTGACGTTTTGACGTAAACGCCGTCACGGCCGGACTGACATACGACCGTCCACGGGTGATTTATCTGAAACAAACTAAGATAACTGCATAGTCCGTTCGCTCATCCTGACTTAATAATTTTCATCAGTATACAAACACTAAAAACATTTAATAACTTGGACTAACCAGGCAAGTGTACCGCTTAGTCAACCGTGAGGTGTGACTCGGATTACACTTCAGTAAGACCAGTCGAGAAACGCATTAGATATCATAACTGGCTAGAATTAAGCCCAGACAGCACATTTTCGTTCTTGTGAACATCTAGACAAGCCAATCCTAACAAGGATGTGACCCGGACGACACAATTCGTCTTACACTTAGCAGGCAAGCAGCCAGAACAAGTCAGTCCTCCCGAGGGAACCGACTCGGACGACACAATTCGTCTCGGAAATAGCAAGCGATCATCCATGACAAGTCAGCCCTCTCGAGGCAACTGACTTGGACGACACAATTCGTCTCGGATATAGCAAGCGATCATCCATGACAAGTCAGCCCTCTCGAGGCAACCGACTCGGACGATTATTTAAGTATAGCGTTAAATCATGATATCATAACGTAAACGACGATTGGGTTGTCCATGAAAAACAACGAAACATTATCGATCTCGATCTGTGTTGAAATTTGTAAGCTACAAGAATAATTAACATTATTAAACAGTTTTGCTCGAAATTTATAAGCCGTCTGTAGCTTGTGAGCAATCAGCTCATGAGTCATAAGTGAGCAATCAGCTCTAGAAACGTATAAACATGGAACTACTCACCAAAATGTCCTCTCTGGTGTGTTAACGACGTAGACGTTAACGGGCATCTCTTGTGATCACGTTGTTCATTGCCACGGTTGCACTTCGAAGCTAAATGGCTACAGCGTAAACAGCAGCGATGTCTGGTTTCTGGTCGCAGAAGACCAGGTCGCTGCCGGCGTTTTTGACCTTCTCTTTTTCGGACGACACTCACATGCACCATGTCCTAGCTTGCCGCACTGAAAACACTTTAAAAGCACTTTAAAAAAACAATTTAAAAACACTATAAAACCACATTAAGAACGATACAGTTTCGGATCGTTTTGCGTCTACACAATTATATTCAGCTACTTGAGGCGCATTCCTTTTCATAAAAGTAGACGGTTTCAATTCTCGCTGCAGCTTCTTTCTCGTAATAATCTCCGTATTGAAGGCTAATCGTTGTAGGTGGTTGAAGAATTTTGACGAATGTGACAGTGCAGTGGACAGCAATGTAGTCTTCGCTCATATTTGTCCATTTTGAGGTTTATGTATGGTCACGCACAGATATTCGTTTTCCTTGCGTTTGCTATTTTGCAGGTTAATGAGGTCAGTCGCGGGTGTTTCAACACTATCATTCCGTGGAGTAAATAACTCGAATCTGCAACCATCGCATCTCAAGGAACGATATTTGTGATAGCCACTGCGACGCCGTGCTTTTCAGCGCACCATAGCTATTATAAATGATTTTCATCGAAACAAAGATCAACAGTATGCCAAGCACGTGCGTTTGTGTTAGTTTGGGGTCGAAATTGGGTAGCTTCATATTGTGGGCGCTCACTTGATTTTTAATCGCTTCCATCAGACTCAACATCCGGCTATTTTCTAGCTCAAACATTTTTCGAAAAATATCTTCACCATGATGTGGCTTATCTTCGGTTCTTGATCCCACTTCTGATGTGGAGGCAGGACGGTTTGAAGGCTCTTCACCAGAACTCATCCTCTTATAATTTTATGGGTAGGTGAGGGCGGAACAGAAATAAATTACTTCAAATCACAATCAACGTAATTCACAAGAATCATTATTTAATTAGATGTTTACTGATTACTACAACGTAAAATCAATCAAATTAAATCTTAAAATATCGTGATGGTGAAGATTCTCAGCGATTCGTCACAAGCGTGGTGCGCGGGCGCCGTCTCGTTCCAAAGTGACTTCAAGATGGCCGCCCACACCACCATCGACAATGACGCTTCGCTAGGTTGACATTGACAGTCGTGTCAACCTGACGTTTTGACGTAAACGCCGTCATATACGTTACAATGTGCATATTATTTTTACCCACTTTATTGCAAAAAATAGTTACCAGCAACACTAAAAACGATAACAGCGACGCTGCCAGCGGGCCAGATAAGTTTGCGGAACTGTACAAAGCAACTATTAAAAAATATATTCTTTTAGCCATTGGCATATCAATATGGACAGCTTGCTCTCCAAGACAAAATGAAATATTTACATTTAACATTGCGTTCGAACTTTTCCTTAAACAATGTCTGTTATTGTACATTTAACGTCACAATTATTATTTTGTTTTTATTATCTGCCAGCTAGTAAAAGGAATAATCCACAGATTATGAAATGGTAAAGCTATGTTAAAAAAAATATATAAGTGGATTAGCGTTACCGTAATAAGTTTTGTGTTGTTTGTGAAATTTTAATGCTATGTCTCTACGTCACATATGTAATATAATAAAATAAATTGTAAATGTTCTATGTTCGTATAATTTTCTGAACGAGTTATTTATACGCGAAAATAATTAATGATGTTTTAATTGTGTGCGCGTACCCGTATTGAAGTTCATCATATATTTAGCAAACATTTCATTTAATTAAAGTGTTCTTTTATAATTGTGTAGTTACGTTACTGTGATAGCTCAATTTACTGTGGTGGAGAGGTTATCGTAGTGGAATGGGATCGCTTATCTGAATGCTTTTGGTGACTGCTACTTCGATTTGAGCAATCTATTGGAACAAACTATTCCTTTAACAAATGTTTTTCAACATTTTGTATAGATATTCCGTACCGATAGTCTACTGTAAATAAATTGTAGAGAAGCAAGTCGTCAAAACGTCGTCACTTGGTTTAAAGCTTTCCAGCAAGATAAAGATGTACGTAAGTTTTATATTATTACATATAAATATAAAAAGATGAATTATGATTTTTATTGAATGTAGCTTTGCTATAGAAAAAAAAATGCACTCATAGCCAGACTGTGGTCTGACACAGTGGAGTGAGGGCGGGCGTTTGTGGGTACATCTAATTTACAACTACCTACAAATTGTAACCTTTCAATATTATTTCAATCTTTTAAATAAAGATAGACACATATAGATAGATACACTTTATTGTCAGTAAAAGGATACATGAAACAGGTTTTTTTAAATAATTATAATCCATAAATGGCGGCCTCATAACAGCAACCGCTTCAACTGTTGTGAGTAATTTATATGCTAGTTTTACTAGTTCACTACATAACAATTAAAATTATATATAATTACACGTATTTCCTTAGTCAGGTAAAATTCTTAATCGATGTGTTCTCTCATATAGATTAAAGTAAATTTGCAAATATACAAATTTTTATCATCCTTTGCAAGTATTATATGCATCACTGATTAAAGATTTTACATAACTATAAAAATACCGAGTAGAAGATTATGTTAAAAAAGTGCTTCAATATTGATACAACAAATTTATTTTTTAATGGTCTTCGATGTTGTGGTAGGCTGGGTCTAGTCTACCCCTGACCTGCGCCTGCGCCTGCACCTGCGTTGGCGCCGAATCCGAATCCGCCTTGAGCACCACCACCGGCTCCTGCGTCACCACCTGCGGGTTATAGGATTGTTAATCCCTGATTGTGGATAAAATCTTGTGTCCGATCTGTTACTTTGGGACGGCTGATCAAACTTTTTTTGTTATACAAAATGGGTTTGCGCTTGACCACGATCTCACCTGAAGGTAGGAGAAGATGGGGGCGAAGGTGGACCGCGCGTACTCATAGACGCCTGTTCATTCTAACCTTGTATAAACCCATGTTATATGATGATGCCTGGAACCACGTCATTTGGGAGGGTGTTCCACAGCTTAGCCGTGCGTATGATGAAGAGGAAGTAAAGCGCTTCGTACGGCATAATGGGGTGTCAACAACAAAGCGGTGGAGACCCCCCCGACGCCTGGTAGTCCGATGAAAAAAGGAGGGAGGAAGGATAAGTTCATGGAGGTCTTGAGCTTTCTTGAGATTTGACAAATAACCATCAACTAGCTGATCTGAATACAAGTAGGTATGTCGTAAGTCTTGCGGTAGCGTGTTTAGTCGCTATTGATGAGGTCCTAGGATATTTCTGGCTATAAAAACAGCCAGTAGCAGACCGAAGTCTGAAAGTTGGTAGTTTTAAGGGCATTGAATTGGTTGAATGTGTGCAAAACGCCTTTATCTTTTTCTATCTGTTCTCTCTCTCTCTCTCTCTCTCACACATGGAGAAATGAGACAAGCGTACACGAGTATTGACTGTATGTGATGACCGCCGTTACTCGGTTGGTAGGGAACCTGCCAAAGGTTGTAAGTCCTCGATCCTCGCACAAGACAAGTATTTGTGTTCAGATATGTCTATTAGAAGACTTCTGTATATGTAAGGTTACTTGTAAAACACCAACAACCGTGCTGGACTAGATTGGTAATACCATAAGCAACAACTTTTGTTCTACAACTTTTGATAATTTGTCAGATTTTATTTTCGTACAAAAATAAGTATTAATTTAATTTCGCGCTTGAATGTTCATAACTCTACGCGGATCACAAAGATTACGTAAATATATCCTTGCGAGGGTACGGGGAAGGGGTGCAGCGGTAGCGCCTTTGAACTTTACCCAGTCGCTAGTGTAAAATAATGTAGGGTAGATAGGTACTTGCCTTTCACGCCGCAGGTAGTGGATTCGATTCCCATTCAGGTCAGATATTTGTGAGCATGAAGATGTCTTTTTGTACTGAGTCTGAGTATAATAATCTATATAAGTATATGTGTAGGTATGTACAAAAGAAAAGTAGTATATATAGTATAGTATATCAGTTATCTGTTTCCATAGTACAAGCTTTGCTTAATTTGGGATCAAATAGCCGTGTGTATAATAATAGTATAATATAATAATAGCCTGAATGTCTCAGGCTATTATTATATTAGTTTGGCCTAGATGGCGCTGTATGGTGTGTCTATATGGATATTTTTAATTTATTATGTTGGTTGGTATCCATTAAAATTTTATTTATTTTAAAAATTTTGACTTACCTGCTCCAGCACTAGCACCGAAACCAAACCCTAAATAAATAGAAATAATTAAAATTTAATGTTCAAACTAAGTGTTCTCTTATTGCATGTATAAATTCAATCAAAATACAAAATCAATATTTAGTGTTAATTCCGCTAATTGTCAGTTTAATCATGCTGGGATGCAATTTGCACCGCCCTCCCGCCCGCAAAAACGTGCACATGCAAGAAGGACAATACAAAAAGCAAATTACATGCGCCAGTACGATACCCAACACACATAACCGGAAACTTTTATCACAACTATGTAAAATATTATACGTATTATTGTCGCCCAAGGAAAAGTTTCCGGTTATGTGTGTTGGAACAATTAGAAATATTAAAACATAGCAGTAATAGTTTTGCATTGTTGAATGACCAAACAAATTTAGTTTCATCTCCTTTACTACGAATATTTGGGGGTAGTTAGAAATAATTGTCCGTGCGGTTGGTAGTATATAAAAGAGCGCTCGCCTCGTTGGCTTTTAGTCTCCTTCGAGCACTCGACGAGTTAGCAGCCCTTGAGAATGGTCCGTGGAGGACCGAAACACGTGTTGGGTATCGTACTGGCGCATGTAATTTGCTTTTTGTATTGTCCTTCTTGCATGTGCACGTTTTTGCGGGCGGGAGGGCGGTGCAAATTGCATCCCAGCATGATTAAACTGACAATTAGCGGAATTAACACTAAATATTGATTTTGTATTTTGATTGTTATGGATTTCCGCAAAGTAACGCCTGATTCCATTACTTATGTATAAATTCACATTAGTACCAATATAGGCTCAAGAAAGGGCAGGTCAGAAGTACCTTAAACCGGCGAGCACATGTGAAATCGTGGAAAGATCGTGACAACTGAAAATTCGTTGTCCCTGCATATCCCTCTGGGAAATAGGCGTGAGACTATGTATTTCTGTATGTACACATATAAATCTATACATTATTATGATTTTATTTTAATATACTCAAGTCAAACGGAAATATATTGAAATACCACAATTAATTCTGTTACTATTTAGATTAGTCCGACTACTTGACAATTTATTTAATTTCCGTTTCTACATTAATAAAATTTTATTATATATTTATGACTATAAAATGAATTGTAAAATATTCCCAGAGGGGTAGGCAGAGACAACGGATTTCCATTTGTCACGATCTTTGCACACGTCTTTTGCCTCGATTACTGTCATTATATTCTTCATACATGCTCGCCGGTTTAGGGTACTTCTGACCTGCCCTTTCTTGAGAACGTCTCCGATTTGGTCAGAGAATGTTCGACGAGTCTATGTATGTAAAATATTTATTAGTTTATTATACTTGTTTATGTATCCATACGAATGTATGTAAGTACATTAATCTATGTAGTATATATATTATTATGTTGGAACACTACACTCTGGAGAACTGACGATAGTGCAGACGCCAGCACATCCAGCTACCTAAATTTCTTTTAGGTATAGATTTTCAACTTTATCACATAAACGTAAGGTTTACTTTCAATTGGGAAACTTTGACAAATTGGATAGCTTGATGTGCTGGCGGAAGACCAATACCAATATTGGTCTAGTGACTAGTGACTGCTTAGCCACAGGTCGTGAGTTCAATCCCCATCCAGGACAAATCTTTGTGTGATGAGCACGATTATTTGTTTTGTATCTGATTGTAATGTATCAATAGTATGTTGTATTTAGCAATATATTAGTATGTTTATCATTGGTCTTAGTACAGGCTCTACCATTTGGGGTCAGATGGCATTATGTTAGTTGTTCCAAGAGTTTCGATCACTAAAATCATTCAGGCGATGTTTCTTACTTGGATAATTTAAGAATAAGAATACATTTTCACAGATTGTCCACAAAAGATTCTTCGAGATTATACTCAAATGAATTTGATCTATGGATGGAGAAATCACGGCCTAATTTAGTAAATTAGATTTTTCTTACCGGCATTGCCACCAGCATTGCCACCCGTACCTGCACCAGGACCTTGGGCCATCGTCTGTAATAAAAAAAAAAAATTAAAACCCATTCTACGCTTAATTATTTAACAAACATAATATGACTTGTAAGGTTTACCTTTTAAAAATATAAAATACTCAAAATTATTAAATTATTTATGTATAATGTGGTGATGACGAAGAATATCATCACACCATCTCATCCCGTGATGGGCGTAGAAATCGTCCCGAGTGCACGGGCCAGAGAACGGGCAGCAGCATTTTTCTGTGAACCGACCATCAAACTGTGATCGCCAACCTGTCTACCAAGCGTGGCAATTATGGCATGTCTCCCCATTCTTTGGGGAGGCTTTCGTTCAGCAGAGGAGGAAATTCGTCTGACGTGATTCGACGGTCACCGTAGCCTAGTTGATAGTGCTACTGCCTACGAAGCTGGTGGTCCTGGGTTCGAATCCCGGTAAGTGCAAATATTTGTGTGATGAGCACAAATAGATGTTTTCAATGTATTTAAGTATTTATCTATCTATATAAGTATGTATATCGTCGCCTGGTACCCATAGTACAAGCTTTGCTTAGTTTGGGGCTAGGATGATCTGTGTGACATTGTCCCTAGATATTATTATTATTAGATATTATTATTATTATATGATGAATGCATATTAGAATAGTACTTAAAGAATACTTCAGAAGTTCAGTTCAGTCTAACCATAACTCTAATCAATCTTAAGAATATCAGGTTGGAAAACAATTGCAGCTGTGCATACAAAAGCTGGCTTTGTATGGCAGGTGAAAAAAAAAATAATACTTTGCAGTTTCCACAAAATGTACAGTTGTAATCACCGATACGTAAGTGATCGGTGAGGTAAAACATCTAGGCACGCGGCCAGACCATAGATGGGTGACCGTTAAAGTGGTTAAATTTCGGAGCATTTCCATGCTTCGGAATGTACGTTAAGCTGTCGGTCCCGGTTGTTGTTCAAGCCACCCAGTAGGTGGTCAAGTCATGGCTTATCGACTATTGTCAGTAGACCGCAACCGCTTGCCACTGCCCATACGATAAGAAAACTGCAGCGCTTTAGGATAATCTATAAGTATCCCTAACTGTTTAAAATTCTTATTGTGTAGTAAAGGCCCGCATTACGCAATTATAATATTAATTATAATATTAATAGCATAGTAGGATAACGTATTACACGAATATTGTTACTATATTTATGTACCGGTTACAATAATTATTCAAAATTTGTCTACAAGGGTATAGTTACAATTTATTTTTCAAGTCGATTAATAACATAAGGGTTTGGAAGTAAATTAACTTTAATAACGATACATCAGTAGTTTTCCTTACTATTAAAATTTTACGTTTATTTAATCTATAAATAATTAATTTGTCGTCTACTTACACTTCCAACAAACGCCAAAACGAAGAAAAGAAGAAACAGTTTTCCAAACATTTTCACTTCAAATATTCCTACTTTGTCAACCAAAGATCTGAATGTACCATGAGTTTCGATGTCCATGCTTTTATATGATTTTTAATACGGAAGTGATTTTGTAAATTGTGATGGTAAAATGATTGTTGTACGCAAAGTATTTGAAACCTACCCATTATATGGCAATAGATAATAGGTTTTTAAACTGCTGACGCCACGATGACCATGCTTACTATATTACCATGTTTTGGGGTTCAGAACCTCATCACGAAACATTGGAAATCGGCTGGAGATATTACTAGGAAAATATACTGGGTTAAATTAAGTATGGAAGTAAATTCTTGTTACTTTGGAATTTTCCTAATAATGCCTAGATATCGTAACAAAATATTTTTAATAATAATATAAATTATTTTACTTTGAGAGAGATTTGCTAGAAAAACTCATCGCTTCGTTTGCCGCAAATGGTATTTCATTGCCACATGTACGGAACCCTATTAGAGTGCTGGTCAACTCGTACTTAGTTTCCCTTTTTTATAAATGGCTCATCAATATGATACATAGTAATGTTGTGATATCATGCTAAATAGCTCAATGACATTTATATTTAATTTTTTTTTACATTGTATCATCGCAGTATATAATTCTTATTCCCTTCTTATGAGAAGAGTATCATTAGCTCTAATAACTAACAGAAGGTATCTATTATTTAATATCAACATGAAAAATGTATATTGTAATTGACACGATAAGGAGAAGTACATACTTACTTTAGTGGATACTCAAGCTTCCGAGGCATTCAAGCTACCCAATAGGCTGGCATGGCTTATCCATGGCTACAACCAGGACGCTTAGCCTTTAAACTATTCTAGCTGTTATCTTGGTATATACTAAACTTGAGCCTTCACGTTTTACCTCACATCTCTGGCTATATATGTCTAAAGAGAATGTCATTAAAAACAGGAAAATCATAAATTTAATCGGCGGGTATCAAGCCAGCACCCTTTACCAATCCGAGGTACCCGCTGCTATTAAGCTATGAACAAAACATACTCAAATATCAAACATTTTGTGGAATCTGCAAAGTACTAGATTTTTTTTCACCTGCCATACAAAGCCAGCTTTTGTATGAACAGCTGCAATTGTTTTCCAACCTGATATTCTTAAGATTGATTAGAGTTATGGTTAGACTGAACTGAACTTCTAAAGTATTCAATAGGTACTATTTTAATATACATTCATAATGTCAGACAAATTACGTCCTCTGCTCGACTAAAGCCTCCCCAAAATCATAAATTTAATCGGCGGGTATCAAACCAGGGGCTCTACCGGCTAAGTAGCCGAACATCGATTTCTTAAATGGCGTTCAAATAAATATAGGTTTAAAATGACTTAATCAATCGTTAAATCGGCTTCAACGTTGATAATCGATTCTGGACTATTTATGACGTCACATGTGCTCATGGAAGCCGATTTAACTATTGATTAAGTATTTTTTAACCTTTATTTATTTGAACGCCATTCACGAAAACGAAGTTCGGTGACTTAGCCGGTAGAGCCCCAGCACCCTTTACCAATCCGAGGTACCCGCTGCTATTAAGCTATGAACAATACATAAAGATGCATGAATACATAAAGGGCAGATAAATTATACTCAGTTTTTAGTGTGATTTAGAATTATCATCAGCCGAAAAACGCCCAATGCTACACAAACGCCTCCTCCAACTTACTTAGTTATCTTGTGGGCAGTGGTAACCCTAGTGTTAGAGTTGTTCAAGCCGACCATTAGGCCTCTGACAGGGCTTAACGACTGTTGCCTAACGGCTACAACCGGTACCGACAGCTTAACGTGCCCTCCGAAGCACGGAGACGCTCAGAAATTAAACTACTTAGGCGGTCACCTATCTACGCGAGCCTAGCTGCTTGACCTCGTCGATCAATTACGGACCGGTGAGAACATCTGGCTATGAGCGCCACAGCCTTGCGCTATTCGCATCCAGCGACTTCCAGCAACCCTCACAAGATCATCGGTCCATCTTGTAATCCTGCCCACGCTGCGTCTTCCGGTTCGTAGTCGCCACACGAGAACCTGACAGAGCTAATAATGCTATAATATTAAAATTTTATACATTATTTGTGCTTAATATTGAATTTTTTAATAATTTCGAGTTTATTCAGAATTTAATATATCTACTTCATCGAGAGGTTTTTGTAAATTCAATGGATACGGTATTCTTACTTTACACATTAATAAACTACGTGTTAAAGTATGAGTAAAATCTGTAATCATTGGAGTTTCCTATGAAAACCATGAATTGGTTCAATCAAGAGTCTATTCAAGCTTTGCATATACGGAATCGTAGCTTGTGACCGACGGCGACGTCCAATTTTGATGTGTATAATTTTCTCTTGAAGGGTCCCCTCTACAGAAAATTATCATGTCTGATAAGCTAGATTCTTCTACAAAATAGTATAAATATACGGTATACATATATATACTAATCACTTCTTTCTTCTAAGAAACTATTATACAGCATAGTATATATAGTATATCTCTATACAGCATAGTATTTTTAATAGAGGCCTTCAGAGTCAAACGGGATTCTATTACTAAGACTCCGCTCTCTGTCTGTCTGTCTGTTTTTCCGTGAGTCTGGCTGTCAATCTGTCACCAGACTGTGCCTCATGGACCGCGACAGTCGGATAGTTGAAAAACAGAATAAAATAAACATTTATTCCCATACAACAAACGCGATTTTGTTTGCCCGTTTTTGCTCAATATTGATATTGGTACCAGGTAGACCCTTGAAATATTTACAGAATATTTAGTTATATATGTATTCGTTTTGCAGTATAATTTTTTTAGTAGTATAATATTTGTTTTCTCTGTTGTAATAGTTAACCAATCATGTAAAGCTATAAATAAATTTGAAAAATACAACCACCCCCCCCCAGACTCAGAGCAATTACTTATGGGTCACATAAATAGTTGTCCTGTGTAGCAATAAAACCCGCGACACGAAGTGGCGAGGCGACTGTCTTAACCGCTGCGCCACACGTACACTATAATCAAAAGTATGACAAATATTATAAATGCGAAAGTTTGCGAGTATGGATGGATGTATGGATGTTTGTTACTCTTTCACGCAAAAACTACTGAAGGGATTTTGATGCAACTTTGTAGTAATACAGGTTATGTATCCGAATAACCCATATACTATAATTTATTAAGCTTAACACGAGTAAAACCGCGGGGCAAAGTTAGTTCTTGACAATTTATTACAAATTTTGATACTTAAATAACTTTCTAAAAGACGTACTTATTTTAAGTACGTAATTTATTTTCTCAAAGATGAAAATTGGTCATCAAATATCATATTAAATAAAAATCACTGGCCTTAAAAAAACGTTGTAGTAGTAGTACGACGAAGTTAAAAAAAATCACATATATTTCTCTCATTGGAAAATGGGAAATCTTTACTTATTTGCTACTCAAGCTGTTTACCTATGACTTCGCAAGATATTTTATATTCTTCGATCCTTTTACCCGTTTGTCCTTTCTCGGAGAGCTATTAACTGCCACCAAAAGGTTCTATAATAGCCTTGAAAGGCATTAGTGACCCCACCGAGAGGACGAGAGGACCTTCGACATTTTGGTCCTCCCGGACTGCTTCCGGCGGAGGCGATAGTGACGTCATATCCGCTCTCTTAAAGAGCCATGAATAATTTATTTGTTTTTGATGAAAAATTGCCAATTTGACGTTTAAAATAGGTTTTTCTTTTATTGGTAACAATTGTAGAAAGAATTCAGGTATTTTTCAGTCTGTTTGAAATGTTAGTTAGATGTATATTTAGACAACTGTTAATTACACACAGACATACACTCACTAATTTTATGTTATAAAAAAAAAATCCATACATTCATTCTTACAAACTTTCGCGTTAATAATGTTAGTAAGATATGAGATCAAAGTTTTAGAGCAATTCACCATAAGTTTATCCTCATCATGACAAGTTCAATATAATACTAAAATAAACCTATTCTCCTTGCATAGTCCGCAAAGGATCATGCTGCGGAGCAATTCACGACTATAGTTTCCTTAATACAAAATACACCATATTTTCGCTATATGAGAATTCACACACAATTCCTTAGAATGCAATCCCTGTAAAAAGTTTTTATTCGTATCCTTTCTACCGTCGCTTGAATGTTTGGTAACCACACATCAAGCTTTTTTGGAGAATGTGGTTTAGCATCTGAAGTTACCAATATATGTTTTTATAGCAACATATTGGTTAACTATTAGTGCAGTTAATGTAAAACTAGGAAGTGTGTAATTATGTTTGTTCGCCAAATTGTGTAATTAAATCGAATATCTTTCCAACCTTTTGTTTGGCAAAAAATATACAGACATGACAATATGCGCTAACCCAGTTTTTTGAATCAATCGATTTCGGCACATTGGCATTTTATTTATTAACAATTTCAAAGTCACTGGTGGTGCTGCTGGTGCTGCCATTAAATAAAAGTTTATGGTCATGTTATATATAGTCAGCCTAAACACGCGTAATCTAAAACAAGATATTTCGCTTTCGTTGTAGTAGTAGTACGACGAAGTTAAAAAAAATCACATATATTTCTCTCATTGGAAAATGGGAAATCTTTACTTATTTGCTACTCAAGCTGTTTACCTATGACTTCGCAAGATATTTTATATTCTTCGATCCTTTTACCCGTTTGTCCTTTCTCGGAGAGCTATTAACTGCCACCAAAAGGTTCTATAATAGCCTTGAAAGGCATTAGTGACCCCACCGAGAGGACGAGAGGACCTTCGACATTTTGGTCCTCCCGGACTGCTTCCGGCGGAGGCGATAGTGACGTCATATCCGCTCTCTTAAAGAGCCATGAATAATTTATTTGTTTTTGATGAAAAATTGCCAATTTGACGTTTAAAATAGGTTTTTCTTTTATTGGTAACAATTGTAGAAAGAATTCAGGTATTTTTCAGTCTGTTTGAAATGTTAGTTAGATGTATATTTAGACAACTGTTAATTACACACAGACATACACTCACTAATTTTATGTTATAAAAAAAAAATCCATACATTCATTCTTACAAACTTTCGCGTTAATAATGTTAGTAAGATATGAGATCAAAGTTTTAGAGCAATTCACCATAAGTTTATCCTCATCATGACAAGTTCAATATAATACTAAAATAAACCTATTCTCCTTGCATAGTCCGCAAAGGATCATGCTGCGGAGCAATTCACGACTATAGTTTCCTTAATACAAAATACACCATATTTTCGCTATATGAGAATTCACACACAATTCCTTAGAATGCAATCCCTGTAAAAAGTTTTTATTCGTATCCTTTCTACCGTCGCTTGAATGTTTGGTAACCACACATCAAGCTTTTTTGGAGAATGTGGTTTAGCATCTGAAGTTACCAATATATGTTTTTATAGCAACATATTGGTTAACTATTAGTGCAGTTAATGTAAAACTAGGAAGTGTGTAATTATGTTTGTTCGCCAAATTGTGTAATTAAATCGAATATCTTTCCAACCTTTTGTTTGGCAAAAAATATACAGACATGACAATATGCGCTAACCCAGTTTTTTGAATCAATCGATTTCGGCACATTGGCATTTTATTTATTAACAATTTCAAAGTCACTGGTGGTGCTGCTGGTGCTGCCATTAAATAAAAGTTTATGGTCATGTTATATATAGTCAGCCTAATCCGTAATCTAAAACAAGATATTTCGCGTAGCCAATTATAATGTGTAAGGTTGGTGATTGGCGAATAGAGTTACTTTAAGTTTTGTTTTTATTTTATTGTAACCATTTGAACGAAGAACTTACTAGGCTAGGCTATGGCCTAATGGGGTTATTGTATGCGGTAACGATACCCCGCAAGGCCATACGCTATGGATGGATGTTTCAATAACCTTGGATACTGGACTCTTGGGACTTGCACGTTGCGGAATGGAAGCCCTTTTAGCGTTAAAGCTGCCTAATGCATTAACATTCTTGATTGTAAATTATTTGACGCAATTAAGTGCACTTACTTACTGAGAAGTATGTGTGGTGTGACTTTGAGAGACAGAATTCGAAATACTGATGTAAGAGAGCGTTGTGGTGTGAAAGAAGATGTAGTCACAAAGATTGAAAAAGGCATGCTGAGATGGTTTGGCCATTTAGAAAGGATGAATGAAAGAAGATTGACAAAAGAAGTATACCTGGCCTGTGTGAATGGGACAACCGGAAGGGGAAGACCACGTCGAACATTCTCTGACCAAATTGGAGATGTTCTCAAGAAAGGGCAGGTCTGAAGTACCCTAAATCGGCGAGCATGTATGAAGAATATAATAACAGTAATCGTGGCAAAAGAAGTATGCAAAGATCGTGACAAATAGAAATCCGTTGTCTCTGCCTACCCCTCTGGGAAACAGGCGTGAGTCTATGTATGTATGTATGTACTTACTTATTATTTACTTCAACTTGTGGGTAATATACCAAATAGTTTTAACATTATGGTCACCCTATTCGTTCGTAGGCTAATATACAATTTAAATTGTGTCCCGAACTCGTAAATGGGAATCCCGGACTTATGCAGGGTCCCTTTAGTTTTTACAGCCCTCGATATTTTGGCCCTAAATAACTTTCGCGATATGATTTTGATGACCTATTTACATTTATGATATTATTGTGGTCTGACCTCTCGTTAGTCAAGCGGTTGCGTACTCAGCCTTAGATATAATGAAGGATTCAATTTCCGGGTTGGGACAAAAATCTTTTCCTAGGAAATTGGGCAGTTGGATGTGCGACATCCCTGTGCCGTCGGCTTCCTCGTCCATCGGATTATGATAGGGAATAGAGAGAGAGTGAGTGTGTTTCTGTACATGCTTGTGTTCTATCATATATCATGCCAAGTTGAGTACTTAATGTTCAGTTTGACCGCCATAGCAGAAATCGGTTAGAAGCATTACCATACTACTATTTACTACTATATTGTTTTTCTCCCATATGGCATTTAGAGATGGCGAACATAATGTATTCCTATATTATATACATAATTTCGCTATAGCTTCGTTTTGTGTGATACATTATAAGGTAACCGCCTTTTTATATATAGCTACAGCCAACTATACCCAGTATTCTACGGCACTTGCCGTTCAAGCCGCAGGCAGTGGGTTCAATTCCTAACCAGGACAGTTATTTTGTGTGCATGAAAATGTCTATTTGTCCTGAGTCTAGGTGTCTATCTAGATAAGTACGTATTTACAAAAGAAAACTAGTATAATTATCGAGTATATCAGATATCTGGTTTCCATAGTACAAGCTCTGCTTAGTTTGGGCCGTGTGTGAATAAGGTCCCAGGATATTATTATTTATTATATGTTTCGTTTTTTTTTTTTTTTTTTTTTCATATTAAAATATGTCTTAAAGTTAAAATATGTTCAACATGTTTAACCAGGGACTGGTATACAAATTAATTAAAACATAAAATAACACACACAATTCATTACATTAACAAACATTCATTTACATACATCAAATAAAATTACATTTATATTAATTATTAAAATATTAAATTATATTAATTATCATACTTTCAAATAAAAAAATAAAAAACCAATCAAAATCCCTTCAAATCTAAAAATTCTTGTACAGTGTAAAAACATTTTTCAATTAGCCATATTTTAAATTTAATTTTGAACATTCTTAGGGGAAGTTCTCTTAGTGGTTTTTGGATTTTGTTATATATCACACATAAAAATGCTGTTCCGGTGATAAAGTGTAGTTCTACATTTTATTAATCTGAGTTTTGTTGGCTTGCATGAGTCAAGAGGATCGGCATTGCATATCGCTCTAATACATTTATTTTGAGACAGAAATACCTGATTGACTAACGTAGAATTACCCCACAACAATAAACCGTACCGTAACAACGATCCAACATAGCCGTGGTAAGCCATAATTGCAGAGCCTTCTGAAGCTGTAAATCTTAAATTTCTAAGAGCGTATACAAATTTATTGATTTTTGAGCAGATGTTATTTATAATACATAAAACAGTTTTTATTTATTCTCATCAACTTCATGCATGTGCGTATTCTCTTCACGCACACTAAAACAGACGCAGTGTTATACAGGAAAATAATATCCGACGTGTAATGAACTTTTGAACGCTTACAGTAAGTACTTCTTATGTTCTATTCATTCCACTGACACTTGACAACGATCAATTGGCGACCTCTAGTGAACCAATGGATTGTCATTTGATTGTTCTTAGCAGAGCTCAAGGATTTTATCTCGTTCCATAGAAATAATATGCATGCATATCGCTATAATTACTGTCTTATATAACAGCAGTATCGAAGTAGTACATTTTATAAGTGTAGCTTTTTCTTTTAGTTCAACCAATGACTGCTTACATCTTTTATAATACATATATGGTACCGACATATTTAATTTTTTTCTTTGTGCAATAACCAATTATAGGCTAACATCACATGCAATAATATAAAGAATACCTGAACAAAAAAGAGATAGCTAACACAACTACCGTAACATTAAAATTAAATTCTAAAAATACAATTAAAACAATTAATAATAAAATAAAAACCTGCTTCATTTCTTGAATGCAGTTTTAATCACACACATTACAAATGCGAAATTTTTGTAACTAGTTCACTTTAAAATAGCTGGATGGATTTGAATGAAATTTAGAATTAAGATAGCTTATACCCTGAATTAACACATGAGCTACTATAAGTTGAGCAAACGTGGATAACACCTCGAGACGAATCGTATTAAGGCGCTGGCAACAGCCAAATTTGTATATTATGCCAGCCGAAAGACGTCCACTTCTGGACGTAAGCGTCCCTTAAATATCTCATTATTTAGGGGGGTTATGCCATATTCGGCACGCTTGGCAGACGGGTTGCCGATCGCAGTATGACGTTCATAGCACACAGAAACGCTGCTGACCATTTTCTATTATATATTCCCTAGGGCCGACTTCTACGCCACCTAGGGTATGAGATGGGGTGGTGATATTCTGTGCCGTTAGCCTCACAGCAGTAAAATTGGTTGTTTTCTCGAATTTTTACTGACATGACGAAGCTTGAAAAGGCTGGTTTTTAGGGACGTTAGGTGCAAAGACGCTAGTCCGACTGAGAATCAGAGCTCATTTTATCGATGCAAAGCTAACGAATGGTTGTGGAGGGAAAGTCATTTATTTATTTATTTATTTTTATTAGGATTTCCAACAAAGATTACACTATGCATACAGATTACATTGCCACGGTAAAAAGATCTTGCGCATCTTTACTTACAGGAAATCACAGCATGCGAAGAGTAGGTGTACAGAAAAAAAAGTTAATTTAATATACAAACTAAAATTAAAAATTAAAATTACTTAAAATTTAAGGAAACAAATTCAAACTAATAGTATAAAATTACAAACAATAAATTAAATTTGTGCACAGAATATAAACAATTTTATAAATAAAAATAAAGCAGTGCAATGTTGCAATAGTCTTAACTTAGGTGAGCTCTTAGAAGGCTTTTAAACTTGCTAAGCGAATTATTGAAAATGTCTATATTTTCTGAGGTGGTTGAAATTTTATTATATTCGTCAGATATTCTGACAACAGGAGAGTGTTTGCCTAGATTGGTTCGACATCGGGGGGCTCTTAGTAAAGAGCAAGGATGACGCGGAAGGCGGCTGGGAACATTAATACAGATTCTCTGCAGTACATCTGGACAGTCTATCCCATTGTTAAGCAGCTTGTATAGGAATATCATATCTGCCATTAACCGACGAGATTGGAGAGAGGTGATATTGAAATGATTAAGCCGTTCTTCATAAGACCGTTTAGTTCTTGCTACGTTAGATCACATGGCTTACAGTTTTTACACAATTAAAGAAACATGTTTGATATCTATTTCAAAGTTCACGTTATTGTATCGATACATCCAATAGATTATTTTAAGAGAGGTCGAACAAAGCATTTTTCGCCCAATGAGTGTCTCCCTCCTACTCTCACCTTACACAATACACTCCAGGTAATAAATAGTAACGTCGCTAGGACTTATGACGGAGTAGGAGGAATGCACGCCACACATATAGTACAAACCTAGGCCCACTACTTTTTTCATATTAGTCTTACAACTCTTACTTATATATACTAATGGTATATTATGCTGCTAGCTGGACGCAAAGCTCGTAGAACAGAAAGCCGCTGAGGCAGAAAGGTTCTAGTGTGGCAACCACGACCGGAAAAACGAAGAGTGGACAGGCTCCCCACAAGGTGGACTGACGATTTTGCAAGGGTCGCCTGATGCTGCTGGATGTGGGCAGCGATTGACTTACTATCATGAGATCCTTCGGGGAGGTCTTTGTCCAGCTGTGGACGTCTTCCGCCTGGTCTAATGTAACCAAACATTATTATAACACCACAAGAATTTGTTGAAAATTCTAGAGTCTCTACTTTCCTTCACATTGATAAATTAATTTGAACAAGTCCCAACATCCTTTCAAAGTTCTAAGTAACAATCCGTCCACTCCCAGACCAGGAATAAATTCCGAGTAAATACTGAAAACACGGCACAGGACTTAATAATTACTGTAACGGTGGAACTTCTCCAATGCTGGGCTGGAATAATTAAAATATTGTACTTGTGCATGAAGGGAACCGCCGTGGTCTTGCTTTGAATAATTTGGAGAATAACTCATAGCCGCTAGCGTTTAAACAATGTGTTAGTATTTATTTTCTTTGTGTTGACTGTTGAGAATACAATACCGGAGTTCCATACGTTGAATGAAAACTCTTGTTGACCCTTAAAATAGAAAACGTTGCGAAAACTTAAAAAAAACCAACATTTTTGAACTAACATGTACACAGTTGTTTATAACAACGTATAAAGGTTGTTCGTACCGCTTGCTGCGAAATCCTGAAAACTTAGAAACATGATATTTTCTTCTCTTTCCTCTTCTTAAAATGCCTCTCCAATCATTGCAGGTTAGCCGTAATATTTTAACCCTTATTTAAAAGACGAAATACGAACATTTAAGGTTTTAACTTTTAAACTGAGAGGCGTGCTATAAGTCTTTAAATTTAATGCACTTAAAAGTTTTTAAAAATCCCTCGTTGTGAATTGAGTGATTGGATGACTTAATGAAAAATTGGTGATAATAGGTCTTTACCTATGAAATTGCCGTTTTGTATGAAAAAATTTAAACGAATTTTTTTCATGAATTTTTTTATTTGTATTAATTGAAGTAATCACCCATGCAATCAATGCATCTTTGCCATCGCAGTGGCAGTTTATTGATGCCCTTCTTAAAGAAATCAGCTGGACGGGAGGCAACAAATTCTTCAAAGGCATTTTGTACTGCCTCTCGGGTATTGAATTTTTTTCCCGCCAAGAAGTTATCCAAATTCTGGAAAAAGTAGTAGTCTGTAGGCGCAAGGTCTGGTGAGTAGGGCGGATGACGGAGAGCTTCCAACCCCAGTTCTTGCAACTTGGAGACCGTCTGCTGTGCAGTATGAGGTCGCGCGTTGTCGTGCAGGAGCAGCGGAGACGAGCGATTGACCAATGCTGGTTGGAGATGCGCCAGCTTCTCCATCATTGTGCTCAGTTCTTCACAGTACACATCTGCAGTAATGCTCACCCCGTTTGGTAAGAAGCTGTGATGAATCACACCGGCGCTAGACCACCAAACAGTGACCATCACTTTTCTAGGGGAAAGTTTTCGTTTAGGGCATTGTTTAGGTGCTGAACCAGGATCCAACCAACTTGCTGAGCGCTTGCGGTTATCAAACAGAATCCATTTTTCATCGCAGGTAACAATGCGGTTCAAAATTCCTTCATTTGTGTGTCTGTTGAGCAGTGCAACGCACGTCTCGACGCGTACTTCGCGCTGGCGATCATTGAGTTCGTGGGGCACCCATTTGTCAAGCTTTTTTACCTTGCCAATTTGACGCAAATGGACCAATATTGTTTTGACGCTAACGTCGAAAGCTGCTGCTAATTCAGCCGTAGATTGTGTATCATCAGCTTCCACAACCGCCTTTAATTCGTCATTGTCGACCAAAGTCTTCGGACGACCGCGAGGTTCATTTTTCAGGTCGAAATTTCCAGAACGGAAGCGAGCAAACCAATAACAGGTGGTGCGTTGGTTTGTAGTGTTAGCTCCGTAAACGTCGTTGATGTTGCGTGCCGCTTGTGCCGCGTTGCTGCCACGACGGTACTCATATTCCATAATTACTCGAATTTTTAACGTATCCATGATGACGAAAAAGATTGAAATGCGATGAAAATGTAACACTAATCAATAAAGAAATGACTACTTTTGGAAAAAAGAATCCATGTTTTTAAAATAAAATTAATTTGAAATTAGAATTCTTAGCCAAACAAAAATTATTTTGATTTGAAATGGCCAGTACTGCAGAACGGCAATTTCATAGGTAAAGACCTAATATTTAAAAGTCCGACATATACGTGGGTGTAGTCGCGATAGAAGTGCCAGTTATGTAAATAAACAATTACCTTATATGACTAGTTATGCTCATTAAAACTTATGATATGATATCTATGAAACGTATGAGTGATTGTCGGTTTATGTATACTTGAGTCATACATTCTCCGCTTCCTCTTCATGTTTGCGCCATTACCGAAAGGGTAATCCTGGGCCCTTTCGTAAAGTTTGTCAACTGCCTCCCAGGGAGCGATATCCCGACTTCAGTAATTTTAACTAATGACACTTCGCGAGCGTTCGCCAAAGCCTGGGTTAGGCTGAATTTGGTGTCAGCCTGAAGGATTCTGTCCAAGATTTGAGAAATTGCTCGAGTTGTGATGTGTGGTGTTAACTTGTGACGGAATTAGTTTGAGTTTAGGTACACTTGTAGTTTGGTCTTCAGTGTAAAGTCAAGTTTTATGTGCCAAGTTTGAACAGGCTTTCACGTGTTCCAGTGTCCACCATTAATTAATGTTAGTGCTTCTGACAGTCACAAATTGAAGGTGTTATGAGGCGAATAAGGTGCTCCGCTCATGTTTCTTTATTTCTAGCCAATGACAATAGTTTCCCATGACTTATTCCTTTGATAATATATAATATAATCAAATGTTTTACGACTATAATAAAATTATAGGTCTAATTTGTACCAACAACATATAAACCACAACGGCAAGAAGCTAAGCGGTACGAATTAGACCATAGTGGTATTATTATGGTACTTGGGTAACTGTAACCTTTTACAATAACAAAATGCGTATTTTCGGAGCCCGCTGTCGCAATCATTTTTGGCACTTCGACCTTAAACCTAACCTAAAATCATAACAAAAGGCAATATTACTCCATGATAGTAGTATTGTTTCTAAAATTTTGTTAAGCTGTGCCTCGAAAATACAATGCTTATTTTTATAGTGGTGTAATAATTTCTAAATTATAATTCTATTAATCATTACTTCTCTAGTTAGGAGCCATTACTAACAGCATTTTTTTAAAATTAAATCTTCATTTTATGCATTTAAAAATATTAATAGACATCTTATCCATTCCGACCGTTTATGGACTAAATTTGGTTTTGTAGAAATTATAACGCGCCGAAAATCAATGACAAAACTGATTTAAACTGCCTAAAATAAGTGGTCTAAACAAATTTCGCGGTTTACAAAAAAAAAGTAGAACATGCTAGCATAGACTGTTTTCGATGGTTTGATCACTGTAAAAATAACTGAACTGTTTCAATTTTGGAACAGGAAATAGGAAAATAGAAAATCCAAATTTTGCCGGTATTACTTCGCTATTTTGTAAAACAAGTTTTATTTGAAATCAGACGCATCGTAATGTTGTTTGAACTTAGTTTGGTAAATATTTCCGCACTAGTGCATTTAAATCTAAACATTTCGTGTTCACCCACACTGGTTTAATGCAAGGATTTCCTTTGACTGAAGCTCAGTTTATGTGTTCATATTAACCGAAAGTTACAGCATATTAGTCCTGGGGATAATCGCGTTATATTGTTTACCCAGACGTTATAAGGTTCAGCATTAGCTAGTCTGCTGAAGTTACTATAGTTCTTCACTTTAATAGTTAATTTTATCATATAAAAATGTTAAATTTGGAAATCATTATGTGAGCCGTTTTTGTGATTTTCTTTCTCTTTCTTTATTGCATGAGTAGTGGTTACCCTGGTTACAGAGATATTCAAGCTGCCCAGTAAGCCTTTGACGTGGCTTATAGACTACTGTCTAATGACAACAACCGGGACCGACAGCTTAACGTGCCCTCCGAAGTATAGATACGCTCAGAAATAAAAAAAATTACGGTCATTTATCTATGAACTGGCCGCCTGCCTAGGTGTTTTACCTCGACGATCACTTCCAGACCGGTGAGTGCAACTGGCTATGAGCGCCTTATTATTGTCATATGGAGCCACAAACATCATAGAGAATCACAATAATGATAGTACGAATACGCTCAGAACTTAAAACAATCAGGCGGTCACCCATCTATAGACTGACCGCGCACATAGGAGCTTAACCTAGCAGACATCTGACCTTGAGCGTCTCGAGTATTAAGGTAACGCGCCGTAATATGCTGACAACTTCCATATTTATAATTAATAATTCTTGCATGGTAGAATCAGCAAATCTAATGTCCTCAAATCCATGGCCTTTTACACCCTCATGGCTGTCGGTAATATTCTTGAAGAGATGTTTATTTAGATTTGATTTTTGTCTGTAAATGTGACTATGACCATGCGTATATATATATATATATATATACATATATATAGTATATATGGAACGTCAAAATAAAAAGATAAACCGAATAAAATACTCCATAATTGGAATAATAATTATATTTATTGAAACGATAGTGATTCGTCGTTACAAGTTATGGACAATTGCTAATACAAACAATCATACCTAATCTTAAAAATATAGTATTTCTAGAAAGTCAAAATAGATAGGTAAACTCGTCGTTGAAAGCTATGGATAAGGAAAGTAAGGGTAAACTAGTTTGGCCTAGGCTAAACTGGTTTGTCCTATTGAGCTTAGGTCAAATTAGTTTCGACTAGGCTATACTAGTTAAACCTATCGCTAATAGGAAGAACTATTTTATCCTAGGCAAAACTAGTTTGTCCTGAAATCGGGTTTGGCCGGTAACATATATATGCCTTCTGTTGGGGTTATTTGGTGCAAGGAGGCACCGGAGCAGCATACCTGCGTTCCCGGAGCTCCTCCCACCAGGCGCCAAGAGAAGTTCACGGCAGGTTAGGTTTAGTCGCTGGTAGTCCGACATACCCGCAGACACTTTCGGGTGGCATGCGTAGGCATTTAGGGGGAATGGAAAAGACATTATCAAAAAAGAAAGCAAGTTAAGATTTGGTATAGTTAAAATAGCATTTTAGAATAGTCTAAATAACATTTTAGAACAGTTTAAATAATATTTTAGAATAGTTTAAATACAATTTCAGAATAGTATAAACGAGTGTAAATTTCAACATTGATATCATTTAACATTATTTTTAATCTCTCTGTGGATGCTGTTAAGGCAATAGAGAGACAATTTTTTTTAACTTTTGCGATTTATACACATTTTTTATAAAAACTTCGAAACGTCGGGTAACTTAAAGGTAATGACTTGCCTTAAATTGTTATCGCGATATTGATACCCGTGACAATATAAAAAAATAGAGAGGTAAATACTCTATCTATCTATCTACTCGTATATAGCAATAGACATTTTTAATTTAGGAAGGTGATAAGAAATTTGTTCAAATTGAAACAGTATTTGAATAATTGATTATGGCTATAAAACCTTGACTTGTTAGATCACAAGCGGTCCTCGTCACATCCAATATGATGAACTTACCTAATTTACATGCAAATAATTGTAACAGATTGTCTCCCGTTTCGGACACAAATTGTATTCATCTGTATAATTCGTCCCGTTCGTTATGGAAAATTGTTCTAATTCCAATACTGTTACGTTTATATTCAAGCTGTTTTCTAAATGAAAGAGAATGTTTAATTTGTTATATTAAAGCGGAATGAGGTTATTTCGGAATTTTGTACGAAAGATGATTTTGCATGATTAGATGTCCGTTAATTGGAACGGAAACTGATTTAATTATGGCTTTAATTAACTTGGCATGTGGCGGAAATCTTCGGGTTTAATGAACTTATACCCCCGAACCAAAAGAAGGCTATTTATAAGTTGGAAATGTACGCCTATGTTACTGTCTGACTGCACGTGTGGCGCAGCGGTTAAGACAGTCGTCTGACCACTCCGTGTTCCGGGTTCGAATCCCGCACAGGACAGTTATTTGTGTGACCCATAAATAGTTATTATGAGTCTGGATGTACTTTGTGTCCGTCAATTATATGTTTGTAAAGTACCCGTGACACAGATGATTAACGATACGACCCGATACAGGTCTGGTATAGGACCGACGGGTTTACGTGCTCTCCGAAGTACGAGGGTGGGATACCGCCAACTTCCAGACTTCGGAAACTGCGGACTTTCATAGAAAATTTTTTTCTTCCGACCCGGGATTTGAACCCAGGACCCCATTACCTGCTGTTGAACACGTTAGCGCTAGATCAATATTACACCTGTAATTGATATTCTCTTAATATGCAATGTGTATCGCCACATAGCGAAGTATCATGGCGCTTTTCCCTATCATTTATCTCTTCTGTACTGTCTGTTACCTTCAAATTAGAAAGCATTAAAACTAGTAAATATGTCAAAACTAAACATATTGCAAAAATAAGAACATTTTAAAATACTAATCTTATTATTAATTGCTTTACAGATGGCAGGACAACGCACTTTTTGGTAAGTCACTTGGGTTAAGTTGGGTTATTTCCATATATGTACACACTAAGACGCCAACACATCCAACTGCCCCGATCTGTCAAATTTCTTTTAAAGATTTTCAACTTTATCACATTAGCATAAGGTTCACTTTCAATTGGGGAAATTTGACAAATTAGGGTAGCTTGATGTGGTGGCGTAAGTACCTACAGCCTTCCTATTGCATGTTAAATATTTTCTCACAAAAAACATAGAATTAGGTTAGTTTAGAACTCTAACATACTATATTTTACAGAACAATATTTCAGCTGCAATGAGAACACAGGCATGCAGTAGTTTTCGTAAAAAAATAACCTTTAATAAGAACAACTTTCAGATATCTTTAAATTAAAATATATGAAATTGTTTTCAGTTTTGCATGTCTCAAATGCTAAAGGTAATAAATGAAATCATAGTTAATTATAAAAACTATGATTTTAAGAAGTATTCTTTAATGAAAACATTAACACGCTATATTTCTCAGAAAAAAATATTTATTCCGTAATGAAAATACGAACTTCGGGTGGTTATACTGAAAAATATTGTCCTGTAATAACATCACTACCACGATACAATTTTCTGATATAAATATTTCCTGTAATGTGAATACTAACACACGGTACAGCGCAGCCTAAGATTGCTGCCATAACCGATCTTCTTAGTAAACTGTTGTGTGCACTGAGTGCACGTGAGTTTACCATCAACTAACTAATTAGGTATTGTATTGAATAGTCGTTATATCGGGCTAATATCGGGCTTTCAGGTCATCGCGTTTTGTATCGAACTCAGATTTTGTGCTGTTCCTCAAAACGCCTCTTGACAAGCCCGTGCCAATTTGGTCGTTGAGCTGTCAATCTTTTCCACTTAAAGGGTTAAATATTGCAATATTTTCATCAGCCGTTTCTGAACATTTTATATGTGGACTTTTTGTGAAATTTTCGCTTACCCTCCTTCAGTACAGAATAAAAAAAAATACCTGTAATGAGAACACTAACGTTCTATTATTTCTGTTAAAAGTAACTAATATCCCATATTGAGAACTCTAACATGCTACATGTTGTCTGTTGGTATAAAATATGCCAAAAGTTTTTATTTTACTGGTCATATTTCATCAAACAAAAGAAATATCCCTGCACCCCGCCTCCTTTGATGAAGATCTCTATTTGTTTTTATTTGAAACGTTCATCTCTTACCTTTGTCTGCGATCCCACGAAGTTTTCCTTCATTCAGTTTCTCAGAACCAAGATGTTTTTAATGTTTTCTAATAAATGTGAGTCTTATTGTTCGTTTTGTGTTTTTCATTACTTTGACTTTAAAGAGCGTTGTTGGGTGATTTTCTTTGTCGTCGTATTTTCCATTTTTTTTATAGAAATGTTTGGTTTTAAGTTTACTAGAATAAGTGTCAGTGTGCGTATTATCTTTATTGCTATGAATCGCTGTGTCGCGGGGTACAGTAAAAACATAATTGACGGAGTTCAAAAAAAATCTAACGTGACTTTAATTTTAGTAAGTGTTTGTCGTCGGTGTATTTGATACTTATTAGCTAGTATATTATACCTATATTTTTATTCTTTAATGTTGTAACACTTAAATATTTTAGACCAGTGTGTAATCTTCCACAACAGCCCCTAAATTGCTGTTTTCAAAACAGAGCGAGAATAATAAAAGAGCAAAAGAACAACAAAGTAATTACCGCAACCGGACATATCTTATAATTGTTTACAGTGAAAATTGGCGAGTAAATTCAACCGGTGTAATGAAAAATGTTCTCAAGACTTTGTCCTCGGTTCTTTATGGCCCAAGTTCTGCGGGTAGGACTTAAATTATTTTAAGTGTGGCAATTTCTGCACGCCTTGCGGTTATCGCCTACTCGGTGTGATTAATGCAAGTCAACTTGGCTTCTGAAGGATTTGCACATGAATTCTACTTGTCTCACTTCAATCATGGGAGTGTTGGATCTAACAAAACCGTGCCTAATTGTCTGTAGAGTTTTATTTACGAGTGGAGTTTTGGTGACGAGCTTAGGTGTTGAGTGGGTGTCTGGTTTTAGTATGACTGAAAGCAATTTGTTGATTAGATGATTTGCAGTTCTCGTCGTTATGATTAAATCGGACTTAGGTGACAATATAATACAGCGAAGCTAAATTGTATCATTCCATCTCTTTTCCTTAAAGTTTTGATAAAGGTATAATAGGTATTAGGCATTTTTGGCTGTCTTACTGCTACTTACTAGTAGTAATAATATCCTCCTAATGTGAGGACTTGTCAAATATCGGCCACGGGGGCCCGTCTCGGTGGAGACTAGCTTCTGGATAGAGTGACATTGTGCAAAGGGGTTATAAGTTTCTGTAAGAAAATGCAACATTTAATTATAAAAATTGATTGATCCTGTTTATTAATAACATTTTCCAAAATAAATTGCAAAAAAAAAAATCAAGTAAAACTGACAAGAGTATTGCATTTATTTATTTATTCAAGAGTATTCCGGAGTTGAAATTAAAATAAATGCAGAGTTTACAGTCATGCAGCATAAACGCAAACATTTGTCGTTCTAAATAGTTAGTAGGAACATTAATTTCTTGCCATAATTCACTCTCAAAATATTCAGTGCAGAGAATAACAGCATTATTATCTCACGGTGTTTAAAATTCTCGGCATAATGAATACAAAACAAACCGAAGAGAACTTTAATTGTTTACGAGACTATTCCGACGTACATTCACTCTACGATAAACGCTTTATTGCTTTTACAATCTATACATACATCATTACTCGTCGTGACTGACTGATTCATAAAAGCAGAGTTTTAACCAAAGGAGTGTAACCCCAACTTTCACTGATTTGGAAATGTAATAGACGAGTCCTAATAGACGATCAACGGACCGTAATACTTGCCTTTCACGCCGCAGGTCGCGGGTTCGATTCCCACCCAGGACAGAAATTTGTGTCCATAAACATGTCTGTTTGTCTTGAGTCTGGGTGTAATTATCTATATAAGTATGTATAATAAAGTACTTGGTACGTATATAAATAATAGTTTAACCTGAGAGTAGTCGGGGCGGGCTAGTTCTAAACTTAGACTAACGTTGCTTATTTAAGAGGTACAAAATTGAACTTATAAGACGGAAAATATTTAATATCACACGGTATAAACCGATATCATTAGGCCCATCGTAAATCTTACAGATAAAGAACTGCAAACAAGTAATTACTCAGACCCAAAGATTTAAAAGAAAAGGATCCCAGATTAAAAACTGTTCCAACATTGTCCATAGAAAAGGGAGTAAATGGAACAAAAACAGATAAGCGCATGCCGAGCGAACTTAATTTGAAACGCTTTTAAAGCCGACCATAATAATATATTTCCTCCCAAATCTCAGATTCGTTACTTTATCTAGAAAGAGGTTTTAATTAAATTTTTCAACTATCAGATGGGACAAGGGCTTACAGGCAAAAATACGACTCATAAACTGAGTCGTTTCGTTTATTTCAGCTGGAACAGTCGGCCGTTGATTGGTGACTGAATAAAAATAGTCGATTTAATGAAAAATCGTAAAAAATCCCTGTTGGCGAATGTAAAACGGATGGAATTAAAATTTTATCTTGCTATTCGACGAGAACCATATAATGCTTGTGTATTTTAATAAAACCGAATTGCTAAGGACAGTTGTAAAATTTGAAGACCTCTGAATTAATGCAGGGAAGTGTAATTGAGCCAGTCGGATTTGCGTACGAAATATAATTTTATGTGTACTTCATTTGGGGTGTGTTCGAGCGTTTCTTGAAATGTTCAAAAGCCTCTGTTGAAATAGTGAAATCTGAATGTAAGGTTCATGGGAAAGTTCTGTGTTTCAAGTATTCCATTTCACCACCTCTTTGATTAGTTGGCGGCAGCATGTCCAACCGCGGATTTTGAGATATTGAAAAAATACTTCATCTTCCTTCCTTTAGTTTTGTTCTTAAAATCGATTGCACAATCTTTCAATTATTTATGTTTTAAATTAATGTTGGTTTTAGTGTGAAAAGATAAATGTGTTCTGCACACATTCAACCTATGCACAGTCTTAAAGTTTTCCGTCACTGTTTAGGTTAAAACTTGTATTCAATTCGACTTAGTTCTTTTATATTTCCAACAATGTTATAAAACAATTGTTGTGTATTTCCACCGGCTATTTCTCAAACGGTAGTTTACTCGGTAGAAAAAGAAACAGGAGCGTTAAATCTTTCCTTTATACACGTTCAAGATTATTTACAGCCCGTGAAAGTGTTACCCGAATAGCAACAATTATTAGTTTAGTTGTTTTGTTTAGTGTGGAAAGTTCATACATTCGATATAGCTGACTGGTAGTTTTTCTGATTTATGGACTGTGCGTCTGTGCTATTACCCTCAGCGGTCGTACGTGATGCGGCACATTTAGTATATGTTTTAGTAATATACTCGTTTTGTTTTCTTGTTAGTAATGAACATTAGACGGTACGGAAGGATTAATTTTATTACGTTACAAAAGAAGCCGGTAGCACAAGAACGGCCATTGGGGAGATCTTTGAGGAGACCTTAGTCGGGCAGTGGAAGTACTTCGACTAACATGATGATGATGATGACGTCGTCACAATGACATAAATCACTTTAACATACATAGTGGAGGAGATTAAATAAGCAAAATCTGTCCGAGAAACTAAACAAATCATAAAAGAGAAAAAAAATGTTCGTAACATTTGTATAGAAGTTGAATATTGTGTTTTGTGTATTTTACAAGTTGGTTTTCTACAGGTTTTCGGTGTCGTGGCAAAATAAGGCCTTTCAAGTTTCGTCCACTATTTATGATACACCTTGAATAATCTACCTTTAGTATGTTTTATTTCATATGTTGCGATTTATAATCTGACATAGATATGTATTCAGTGGACGGATAGTACCAACACTACAATACTCATCTACTCATCAGTGACGAAAAGATTTACAGAACTGCAGATTTATTAAAAGATTGGGCCTTAGTATATACACATTTTTATATGTACCATACTAATGTGCTATAATTTTATGGAATGGGTTCGTAATTTAAAAGTCGAATATAATATTTTAAATTTGTACATCAAAAATAACGGTGTTCAAAATATAGAATCTTCAAATTCGAACGACTATATATCCGAAGTTTAAAATGTTGTGTATAAGTAGGTATATTGCCGAATGATACAATAAACGTCAAGAAATATATTTTAAGTTTTCGAAATTTAATGTCGGTATTTTTATTGCATATATTTTATGCCATATTTTTATTGCAACTATTTTATTTTTCGAAATTTTATGTAGGTATTTTTATTGCATATATTTTAATTTTCGAAATTTTATGTCGGTATTTTTATTGCAGTTATTGTAAATTTCGAAATTTAAATACGTACAACGTACCCATTCAAATACCGTACAGGTTTAGTTTAGTTTAGTTTTATGGGCAGATAGAGAAATAATCCCAACTATATACATAGAGAACATTACATACAAAATTGTATGTTGTACACAGTAAACCCTACAGTAACGTATGAATATTACCACTCTGATCCATAATAGATACGCTCATAATTGCTTCCCAGTAACAGACAGTCTATACCTAATTTCATGAAACCTAAAGCACGGATACATATCTATTGTATACAGAGCTATATTTAGCTGAAGATAATTTGGAGCGCTTGATCCAAGGTATAATTGAGATTGTTTCCATGAAATCCTATTCCAGCTTAATCTGGTAACTAAATCCAACACTGCTATGCTTACGAATCTTGATCAATTAAGTTTGTTGGGATTAAAATGTATACATTTTCTCTTCGGTACTTGTGTTAAAGATTTCCGTTCTCACTTCCAAAGAATTGGAAGACATCAAGTAAGACACGTGTGGCGCCGCGCTTAAGACAATAGCCTCGCCACTTCTTGTCACAGGTTCGATTCTCGCGCAGAACTACTATTTGTGTGACCCATAAATAGTTGCTCTGAGTCTGGATGTACTTTGTGTCCGTCTATTATTTATTATTATATGTTATATATTATTATATGTTTGTAAAGTTAAGAAAAAGAAAAGAAATAAATAATTACTATCTTCGCATCCGAATTATGACCTGGACACAATCATATTCGGCCTACGGGCAGTCTTTGCGTATCATACCCCCGAAAACGTTGACTCTAATGTGCCTTCCGGATTAGTTGCTGACAGTGTTTACCTTTATGAATGCCTCGTATTCATAAAATCGTATTAAACTGCAGTCAATGAGGTCCTGGGCTTGAATCCCAGAATTAATTTATAATAAAAACATTTATTTTATAATAGTAATGATATTTAGCTATTGTATTAATTTATTGTCAAAGAGATTATGTTTAGGTTTTATTATTGTAATTTATAGTTTCAGCTATATTTTACTACGTATTGTCGAATGGTTCTATCTATATTAAGATACGATTTCAATATAATTATTATGGCGGACCTTGTGTTTATAACGACGGTGCGCTTTAGTGCTACCACCGGACCCAATGCGCCCCAACTGAGAAGACCCAGCGTTTAGATTATAGAGCGCAATTTTTTTTTAGACAATGCCCGCACTAGTGAATCTAACACAGGGATTAGATTCGAGGGGTACTTTACAAACATATAATAGACGGACACAATTTACATCCAGACTCAGAACAACTATTTATGGGTCACACAAATAGTTGTCCAGCGCGGGACACGAACCCGGGATACGAAGCGGCGAGGCGACTGTCTTAGCCGCTGCGCCACACGTGCAGTCAAAAGTTATTGGAATTATCCTGCAAAGAAAAACGCGATTTAGAAACCCTGGATTTGGTGGTTGGCGGTGATAAACGCCCCTGCTCTGCCGTGCGCTGCTGCCCTACTACTGATTGCGGTGATATTCTTTGGCGTCACCACACAGCAGATCTGACCTACACTACGTAGTTACCCTAGTGTCAGAATTGTTCAAACCGCCCATTAGGCCATTGAGTCGCGACAACAACACTCTTTGTCTGTCAGTCTTAACCTTACTCATCGTATGGGCAGTAGTTACCCTAGTGTCAGAGTTGTTCAAACCGCCCATTAGGCCACTGAGTCCCCAGATATTCTGGGGACAATGTCACGCAGATCATCCTAGCCCCAAACTAAGCAAAGCTTGTACTATGGGTACCAGGCGACGATATACATACTTATATAGATAGATAAATACTTAAATACATAGAAAACATCCATGACTCAGAAACAAATATTCGTGCTCATCACACAAATATTTGCAATTACCGGGATTCCAACCCAGGACCACCAGCTTCGTAGGCAGGAGCACTACCAACTAGGCTATGGAGACCGTCAATGTAATATTCTCCGCCAAACTACAATTCACCAACCGTGAAAGTACAATTTTATTACTGAATCATAAGGCCACATATCATAAAGCATGCAGTACTTGCATATAAAATAGTGTAATGTCCAAATATAATAATATTAATTGCGAAACTACCATTATTTATATTTTCTTTTCAGCTTTCAATTGTTCCCTAGGCAGCATTATGCACTACAGTAACTGCTCTTCTCGCATATTGTTTAGAGATTTTGTAAGTGTTTATCATAAAAAGTTCTTAAGAACTCCAACTATACGTCTGCAGTGAGTTTGCCGCGATTTGTTTTTGTTTTTAAATACTTAAAGTTCTTCCGTTCATGACTGAACTTGGACTTATACTATACTTATTTCATTTGAATAACATATTATTGTTAACTACGCCATTAGAAGATTTTAACATGTTTTTAGATTTCCGTGAAAGGTTCTCAAAGGGAACATAACGCCTTATAACAACACTCTATATATTCTACTCTATATCTCCTTATAAATTATTATTATATTTATTAAAAAAGAAACACTCTTTGTCTGGCTGTCTTAAACGTGCTTATCGTATGGGCAGTGGTTACCCTAGTGTCAGAGTTGTTCAGGCCGCCATTAGGCCTCTGACATGGCTTAGCGACTGTTGCCTAATTGCTACAATCGGGACCGACAGCTTAACGTGCCCTCCGAAACACGGAGACGCTCAGAAACTATACGTCTATTTATCTAACTGCTGTTTTTACGAATGCGTTGGCAAATGCTTGCTTTTCACGCCGGAGGTCGTGGGTTCGATTCCCACCCAGGACAGATATTTGTGTGCATGAACATGTCTGTTTGTCCTGAGTCTGGGTGTGATTTATCTATATAAGTATATATTTACAAAAGAAAACTAGTATATGTAGTATATCAGTTATCTTATTTCCATAGTACAAGCTCTGCTTAGTTTTGGGTCAGATGGCCGTGTGTAAATCATGTCCCAGGATATTATTATATTATTAAAATAAAATCATATACTCAGGTCGGCAATGAGAACGGCGCTGAAAACAAATCGAGCTTCTAAGTGAAAAGTGCTAGTACAGAATGCACGTGTGGCACTGCGGTTAAAACAACCGCCGGCCACTTCGTGTCCCGGATTCGATTTCCGTACAGGATAACAATTTGTATGACCCATAAGTAGTTTTTCTGAGTCTAGGTGTACTTTGTGTCCGTCAATTAAATGTCAGAAAAGTACGACGAGATAATATCTAGGGACAATGTCACACAGATTATCTTAGCCCCAAACTAAGCAAAGCTTGTACTATGGGTGACGATATACATACTTATATAGAAAGATAAATACTTATATACATTGAAAACATCCATGACTCAGAAACATATATTCATGCTCATCACACAAATATTTGCACTTACCGGGATTCGAACCCAGGAACACCAGCTTCGTAGGCAGAGCACTACCAACTAGGCTACGGTGACCGTCAATACCGGAATTCATTTTCATAATGCGGGGGATGTCGTTAAAAAACATTTTTACACTACCATGTGAGTGAAATATTAATGGAGGACCCCCTCCATTAGTACTTCCCATCGTATACAATAATTAAATTTGACAAGAAGAAATGTCGTACCGGTTGGCGTGGTTGGTAAATACTCTCAGAGCATTAAAATACTTGTCTTTCACGCGGCAGGTCGTGGGCTCAATTCCTACCTAGGACAGATATTTGTGTGCATGAACGTGTCTGTTTCTCCTGAGTCTGGGCGTAATCTATACATATAATAAAATCGTAGGAAAGCCAAAACTGTACATTGAATATTTTTAATAAGGATACTTGGGGCGTGATCTACAATAAATATCGAAGCCAAAAATTTAGTTTTTAGAATTTTTGTCTGTTTGTCTGTATGTATGTTCGGGCTAAACTCAAAAAGTACTGTATGGATTTACTTCAAATTTTGCATGAATATTACTAAGAAGTCGGGTCAACATATAGGCTAAATATTATCACGCTATCACCTACGGGGGTGGAGCTGTGATAATTTATAACATTTAAAGCGGGTACAACCGCGGGGCACAGCTAGTTAACTATATAAGTATTTATTTGCCAAAGAAGAGTAGTACACGTACTACATCAGTTATCTGGTTTCCATAGTACAAGATCTGCCTAGTTTGGGATCAGATGTTCGTGTGATTATTAAAGCTCTAGTAAAGGGACATATTCAAAAACCGTCAACTCCTAGTTACACAAGAAAAATAAAAGTATGAAGCACGTAGTCGACGCCAAATCAGTCAATACAGTTGCACTACGATTATCGCCCTTACCGCCTATGTAATAAAGACGCTGGCAAGGTTGTTGTGTGTACATCGATGTGTCATGTTCTGACCCAACATCTCGTTTGGACTGGGATTTGGCCAAATTCCACAGTACCAAATAAAATAAAGCATGGGTTAATTTTATCTGTTATCGGACTCATACGTAATGGGGGGTAATTAAAAGCGGAAACGGATACCAAGATAACACAACACGGGGTCCGAAGTTATCGTTATATTTGTTTATTAGATCGAACCCTGGAATTTTATGGGAAAAAGTTTCGAATGTGAAATGGTTCGGAAAAATCGTTGTTTGTGCGTCTGGACTTGATTAAACATTCCCGTTAAGTGAATTGGACGTATTTTAAGTTGGTGTACCTTCAAATATTAGTAAGTAAATATACTTACCAGGACGTAGGCAACCTACTTATATTATAAATGTGAAAGAATAAATACTGGGTTTCACCTTTGCTTTATAAGATTCTCTTCAACATTCCAACTTATGTCAAAGAAAACTTGGAGTCTCTTCGTGGTACATATTTACGATCGTTGAGATCATCATAAGTGCACATTCCAACTCACTAAATCCAGATTTTAGAACTAGTTATGCGGCATTATGCCTTGTCCATTGCGACTAGACTTGTTTAAAGAATATCGATTTGCCTAAAGCTAGTCAGAGAATACTATTTGTCTATATAATAATATGCGTATGTATATACGTGCTTTATACTATGTAACATGTAATAAAGAAATTGCTTAGCAATTCTTTATTGGACGTTAAATGGCACTGAAGTGGCAGTGGTCGGGGCACATAGCCCGTAGAACCGACGGCCGATGGGGCAGAAAGGTTCTCGAGTGGTGACTACGAACCGGAAGACGCAGCGTGGGCAGGCCCTCTACAAGGTGGACCGACGATCTTCGGGTCGCTTTCCCCTTGAAGATAATGATGTAGAGATTGAAACTGCAGGCAGAGTCCAACATATATATACGTCTAAAATGTAAGGTTTGTTCGATAAACGTTGCGATCAGCGTTTTTTTGTAATAGGTTTACCTAATACTGATTCTGAACGGCCAATCTGGAGCAAATTACAAAGCGCCTTAATCAACACATTCGGGGGTTCAAAGCACAGAAATCTTTTGTAATATGTAAAAAGATCCTTTTACACTTTTAGGTCCGGTTCTCTTAGGCTATTGGTACGGATCCCTAATATTTTGCAAGCGCAAAGAATAAAGGTCCTGTTCGATATCATTTTTAAAGGAATGCTTATTTTTTACCTTATCTCTACTGATTTTTAGATGTTTCTTAGAATCATACATCAAGTTGAGATAATAGACAAAGCTTCTCCAACAAAAAAGGTGCGTCACAAAATCCTTATCAGTCCGAAAATAAAAAGTACAGAGACAAAATGTCCTGTGATAAGGATTTGTGAGACAGAGATGGATGAGCCACGCTGACAGACGTGCTATCTGACCCCTCCCTTATCACGAGATGTTTCGGTTAATTAGTTTTTAACGGTTAAATGAGGACGTGGGTCTATAATGTTTTTTTATTCTGTGTATGAATTAAATGGTTGACATACCATTTTGGTGGAAAGTTTCAATGGATATAAGCCATCTGTGTGGAATTATATCATCATCATCATCATGTCAGCTGAATGATGTCCACTGTTAGACAAGAGCTCCCCCAAGTATAGGGGCGATATGCCATAATCGCCACGCTTGGCAGAACGTTTGGCGATCGCAGTATGATGGTCGTAGTACTCAGAAGAACGCTGCTGCCCGTTCTCTGGTATATATTCCCTCGGGATGTTTTCTACGCCCCCTACGGGATGAGTTGGGATGGCGATATTCCTTATGGTATTCATGGGATTATGTAATAATTATATAAATATAAGTACAATAATGTATGCATAGAAATAAGTGTAGTAAAATTACGAGCTACGACCTAGGACCGGCAGATTTACGTACTGTCAGCAAAAACATATATAGTAAGCGCGTACCTTAGGCTACGACCATTACAACACAACAGGAACATAATAATGCTGTTATATGAAGTGCGTTCTTTAATATGAAGTTTCATCTTCGATCAATATTAGTACTATTATTGATCGAAGAGTTACATACTTCCCTAATCGAGCTGCGAGCGAAAGACAGCTATCCTCTACTATACTTATATATAGCTAGCGATTAGGTTACTTGCAAGTAGCATATGGGCTTCAGAGGATTTAGTCATGTAACTTGTATTTATAATATCAGTAGAAGTAGCAATAGTAAGGATTATCGGTAATGCAGCGGAGTAGCGTTCCCGGGGCTCGCCCCACCAGTCGCCTAGAGGAGTCCACTGTAGGTTAAGTTTAGTCGGCGGGTGGCACATGAAGCCATTCCCCCTGCCATAACAAAAAAAATAAAAAACCGGCCAAGTGCGAGTCGGACTAGACCATGAAGGGTTCCGTAGCAGCAAGTATTTCAGTTGATTAAATGAAAGGTAAATTGTAGTTTAATGAAAGGTAAAAAGAAACTACTTACTAGATCTCGTTCAAACCAATTTTCGTTGTTAGTTTATATGGTAATGTACATCATATATTTTTTTAGTTTTATTATTCTCTTATTTTAGAAGTTACAGAGGGGGGGGGGACACTCATTTTTCCACTTTGGAAGTGTCTCTCGCGCAAACTATTTAGTTTAAAAAAAATGATATAAGGAACCTCAATATCATTTTTGAAGACCTATCCATAGATAACCCACAATTATGGGTACGATGAAAAAAAAAATGAGATTCAGTTCTATGTATGGGGAACCCCAAAAATTATTATTGTTTTTCTATTTTTGTGTGTAAATCTTAATGCGGTTCACAGAATACATCTACTTACCAAGTTTCAACAGTACAGCTCTTATAGTTTCGGTAAAAAGTGGCTGTGACATACGGACGGACAGACAGACATGACGAATCTATAAGGGTTCCGCTTTTTGCCATTTGGCTACGGAACCCTAATAAAAAAGGATCAGTAATATTTTTTCATGATTTCTCTTGTGAACCTACATCTAGACTCAGAGCAAATATATATGGGTCACACAGATAGTTCTTCTGTGCGGGTTATCAATATACATTATCCAACCATTTAATTCAACTACTGTATTTTAAAACTGGTCATCAACAATTGTTTACTCGCATTGATTTTACAAGTAAACTCTTGTTGACTCCAAACTTAGTCAGATAGGTTGAGATTTCGAAATATCATCATATCAGATGAAGTACGTCCACTGCTGGAGAAAGGTCTCCCGAAATATCTCCATAATTGCCGGTCTTGTGCTACCCGTATTCAGCGGCTTCCACCCCCAAAATGTCATCGGTCCATGTTGTATTGGCCTCGCCCACTCTACCGAGCGGTCACCACCTTTCCACCCCAATGCCCGGCGGTTCTTTGTAATTTAAAACTTAAAAATGCGTCACAATCCATTGTTCCCCAAAACGACCTCTCCTCTTTATCTTTCATTTCCTACATTAAAAGGATTTAATTCGAACTGAAACGAATCTTTTCAAAACTCGTTTGCGATTCAATTAGATAATCCTTTTTGTTGAATATTTAAATTTTGAATTTCAGTTCGCGTTTCTTGTGAACTTTTCAGCGGGTCGCAAAAAAATATAGAGAATACTGGGCCTGTTGGCGTGGTTGGCAAATGCTTGCTTTTTACGCGGTAGGTCGTGGGTTCGATTCCCACCCAGGATAGATATTTGTGTGCATAAACATGTCTGTTTGTCCTGAGTCTGGGTGTAATTATCTATATAAGTATGTATTTACAAAAGAAAATTAGTATATGTAGTATATCAGTTATTTGGTTTCCATAGTACAAGCTGTGCTTAGTTTGGGATCAGATGGCCGTGTGTAAATAATGTCCCAGGATATTATTACACAGGTCTGCAAATTTGAATTCTTATTTTCCCCTTTTGGATTTGATTGCTGATCTTGAGGTATTTTGGTGCGCTGATTACGAATATGTACTTGGATTTGTCCTATCACCCTCAGTTTTTATGAAAAATCCTTTTATATGAAATCGGAAAAAAAGGCCAACTTTACAAAGTTTATTTTTTACAATGAAGTAACAATTATATTACTAAACTTAAAACATTAAAAATACATTGAAGGGACGGTAATAAATAAATTAAAAATATTAAATACTTTTATGGTATCTTGCTTTTTTTTCACCGAAGCTCCGATTGTGAGATTTTCGCTTGAAATTCCGACTTGGATCATCACGCTTTAATAGCCAACAGTAGTCTGCCATCATTACTTTATTCCACTTTCCCTGATAGCGACGTTCCATCTCCTTCAAGTCCTGGTGAAATATTTCGCCTTGCTCTTCACTTACAGCTCCCAAGTTATCAGGAAAGTAGTCCAAATGCGAATTAAGGAAGTGAAGTTTAATGCTCATGGAACATCCCATTTTGCCGAAATTTTCAATCATTTTCTTTACAATTTCCTCATAATTTGGACTTTTATGGTTTCCTAGAAAATGCCTCACTACTTCCTTAAAAGATTTCCAGGCTTCTAATTCAATTTCACTCAATTTTTCATCGAAATCTATATCTTTCATCAATTTTCTTATGTCCGGGCCAACGAAAATACCTTCTTTCAGTTTAGCTTCAGATATAGATGGAAAAATCTGGTGTAGATATTTAAAACCTTCTCCTTCTTTATTCAGCGCCTTCACAAATTGTTTCATCATCCCCAGTTTTATGTGTAAAGGCGGTAGCAAAACTTTTTCTCGGGGCACTAGATTGTCTCTCACAACATTTTTGGTTCCAGGGACTAGTTCAGTCCTCGGTGGCCACTCTTTCTTTGTCCAATGTTGTCCTCTGTTTCGACTATCCCACTCGCAGAGAAAGCAAGGGTACTTCGTATAGCCACCTTGTTGACCGAGCAGCATGCCTAAAACTTTAAGATCTCCACAGACCATCCAACCGTGTTCTACGTACTTTATTTTATCCAAAACATTTTTCAAATTGTCGTAGCACTCCTTCAAATGTACAGAATGGGCAACTGGTAGTGAAGCGTATTTATTGCCATTATGCAAAAGGACTGCTTTTAAACTTCGTTTTGATGAGTCTATGAACAATCTCTATTCGTTCGCGTCATATTCCATGTTAAACATTTTCACTAAGCCCGGAATGTCTTCGCAATACACTAGATCACGATCTTCAGCAAAATATGGTACAAAGTCTTTTTCTCTGTTGCGATATCAAGAAAATGAAGTGCCAGGAGCAAGCATATTCTTTTCCGATAGTCTTGATCCGAGGAGCTCAGCTGCGTCTTTTGGAAGGTTTAGATCTCTCGTTAAGTCGTTCAGTTCTGATTGTGAAAATAATTGTGTTCCACTTGTACTTGGCTCAAATTCAGCGTCAGGTTGAGATATCTCTTCAACATCACTGTCACTGTCTTCAGCTTGTAATGATTCCAAGTATGGCGGTGATGGCGGTGCAATGTTCTGGTCGCGATGCACAGCGAGTGTTACTGACTGCAATATTGGATATATCAAGTCCTTTTTTGTTTTTGAATTGTAGCCTGTAGTCTTGCAGCAGCAAAAATAACAGTCTTCAGTGTGATTCTGAGGTTCTCTCCATAAAACAGGCGATAGGAGATCAAACGTATTGTTCTTTCCTTTTGACCACTTTCGAAGTTCACGAACGCAGGTGGTACAAACTTTATGTCGGACCCACTGTTTATCTTGATTGGCAATTGATAGGCCAAAATACATATTATAAACGTTCCTTATAAATTCGGTTATGTTATGCTGCTGTTTTCTCAGCATAAATTGCCCACAAATGTAGCAAAAATTGTCCGGAGAGTTTAAACACTTTCGCGATGACATTTTTCAAGTAAGCGTTACGAATTGCACAGAAGTACTGACTTTTTAAAAATAGTGATGGTGCTATTTATACAAAATAATATTAATCTACCCTCATTAACTGTCTTCTAACGATTTAAGTTAATTTCTATAAAAAAAGCATTTAGCCTACAAGAAATGAGGTCTTTAGCAAATGACCTAAAAATCCACTAGTTTTTTTGATAATAAGGGTATATCACATACTTAATTAAAAGTTATGTTTAACTACATTTATGAGAACTCATTCATTAATGTCTACTTCAACCATTTAGTGTGTTTTCATAGTAGTTGTTCAATAAGATACGATTAAAATAAAATAATTAATAAATTACTAGGAAGGCTTAAGTAATTTAGGCAAAAAAAAGGATGATCTATAACTAAAAATCCTAACGTGATGGAATTTTTTTAATATTTTTCCCGTAATCAGCGCCCCAAAATCTATCCAAATCGCTCATCAAAACTGAAAGGGGAAAACCAATGCAGACCTGTGTTATTATATTATTATAATACTAAGTAATTTCTGGAGTTAATATTTTTAAACCTCGATAAGTAATGGAATCAGGTGTTATAAGCGATATTCGAGGACAATATAAATACAAAATTAATATGTAGTGGTAATTCGATTAGTTTATTCAGCCGGAATATAATTTCTACGTAATTTATTAATTTCCGACAATTATTTAAAAACTGTTATTTATAACTCTAAATTATTTCAATGTTCTATATAGAGGAATATGAAATAATAATACACTAGGTTAACTAGCTGTGCCCCGCGTTTTACTCGCGTTAGGGTCTGTTTCACAATGTCCAGATAAAGTGGCGGATAGCTAACTAACAAATAACAGATATAGAAAAACTGACAGATATAAGTTCTGGATAAAACACATTGCGTTTCACCATCACCTTCCCGGTAAATTTATTTATTATATTTATGCCAGATAGCTATTCGGCAGTTACTTATTAGTAGGTTTGGCAACGTCGCTTTTTGTCGTTCCGTCTTACGTAACAGACAACCTATAAATACATTTCTTATGATAAACACACCTAAAAATATCTTTTTACTATTTTTTATGTTTAGCATTTTCAGGTTTGCATAAATAGTTTCAAATTTATCTTCTAACTATTATTTTATCAAATAAAAATACGTACATAAATTGTTTATTTTTTTGCGTGAAATTAAACGTATGAAAGTCAAATATATAGACGTCAAATGTTAATGTCAACAAATGTTTGTTGCGGTGTTTCGGTGGTGTTTTTCGTAGCGGTGTCGGATTTATGTGCGGTTCACGATCAAATAATTCATCAATTTCGTCTTCAATAGTATCAAATATTACCATTTTATTCTAACAATAAACACCACCGAAATAAGCATCGAATGACATCTGTCAGATATCTTATCCATCAGTTAACTTGTATCTTGCTATCTGAAGCTTGATCTGGCCAATAGTTTACTTTGCAGTTTATTTGCTAGTTAGTACTATTTATGGATTATGAAACGCAAAGGATGTCTTTATTCGATAGATAAGTTGCAAGTAGCTTATTCGAGACTTTATCTGGACATTGTGAAACAGACCCTTAAACTTTTAAATTATAGCGTATTTTATTCTGATATATAAGCTATATTAAGTACTACAAAGTTTCATCAAAATCCGTGTGGTAGTTTTTGCGTGAAAGAGTAACAAACATACACACTCACACACTCGCAAACTTTCGCCGTTTTATATTAGTGTGATTTTTAGAGTATTTACTACGTGAACATTTAGTAGCGTCTTCCACTCGCTACTCGGATCAAATAAACACTACTTTCTGAATATAAGAAATGAAAAAATAGTTTTTGCTTCTTTCGGCAGTCCCTAAAAAAACATGCGGGGCAGCAGCAGTATGCATATATTTTTATTATAGGTACTGCCCTGTGTGTGATATTGTATTAATTTAATGATGTAAAAGTTAGATTTAAATTTAAAGTTAAAATTACTTTATACGGACATTTAACTCTCACAAAACTAGACGTTAAGCTCCCCAATAAACTCCAAAGCGGATGCAATTTAAAGACGCAGTTGCAGTTGGAAACCAATCCAACTACTTAACAACACATTAAAGTTTGAAACGTACTTTTTACACATGACAAGAGTAATATATTCCCATTCAAAGTTCAAACATGCATAAATCACCAAGTCTAGGTTCCCATCCCGTTTTCAGTCTATAGTTTGAGTTTGCGGCCAACAATGAAAGTCTTGCGAGTTGTGGTCGGCCCCGACTTACTGTGAATGGCGCGCCTTGCGACTTCTGCGTACAGCCAATAGGGCTACCAAATTGTAGTACACAATAAATTTTAATAATAATAATAAGTTTATTTCCAATAAAATATCAATACATAATTAAGCGTGGTCTAGTCCTCGCACTAGGATTCCCTGTGTTGCGAGGGCTAGGTCCTTCCAATTGTGGTTAAACTAAGATGAACAAGTTATTATTCTTATAATATCTTAAATTATTATGAAAATTATATCTAAGCGTGCATTATACAAAAAGAAACAAAATCAAAAATGAAGGAAATTTAACCAGGTTATGTTTGTAAGTTGTGTATGTCTGTACGAATTTGTATTGAATAATTTGTAGTGTATTGTGGACTTAATTATGTTTATGTTACTATCCGTTATGTTTATCGTGATAGTAGTTCTTCGGTCGATTGGTAATTAAGAGAATTAAGCCAGATTGAAGTTACTTGTTTACATTTGTGAGTTGATAAATATATTATATTTAAGTGAGATCCTACTTTGTGAATTATCCTACTATTTTATATTATTACTGATAAGTTACAAAAGACGATGCGACATTAACCAAATATAGCGACAGCAACGCTGCAACAATCATCTACCAAGATGTTGTGGCCAAAATGATGATGTCGGCACGGGGTGTACCTTCCTTACCTTGTAGAGATGTAATATGACTGAATATGACTAGTCACAATTGTCATAAACCTTAAATGACCGGTCATTTATTGTCAAATTCAGTAAATTTGACTCAAATATTATTGTCTATTCTCGACTACCACCCAATTATTTATTTATTTAGGTACCCAATTTATATGCAAGTTTAAATGAAGCAACGTTTTATTTTGTATTATATCATGAGAGGATAAGACGACATCAAAGTCGATGCGCGAGGCGATGCGACGTTGCCATTTTGTCTTAAATGCTCGCATGATTAGAAATTTAAATGATTAACACTTTATAATAATACTATAAGTCATAAAAACCACTTTTTTGTTTCAATTTAGAAGTTGGTACTAAAATATTACTGAAATCAAATTGACTGAAAATGACCATTTTTGACAGTTGATGACCATTTTTGACCAATTTGACCGTAAATGACAGTCAGTCTAATTCAGTCACTTACTCATTTTCAACACTATGTGGGTGCATAAAGATGAGGTAAAAGTCCAAAAGCGATTATAAAATTTTAATTCACAAATAATTCAAATTACAGTTCAATTTACAAATCAGTACACTAAAATTTAAATAGTCACTTTTACTTTAGGAATGAATCACAATACACCGGCCATTACAGATAGAATCAATCCAACATGGCCGCACCGACCATCGACACGACACGCCACGTTCCGCTAGAAATGACATCTGTCAAATCTAGTTCCGACAGGTGACATCTCGAATGCGCCGTCAAATACATTAATAGACGAGCAGGTTGGTGTGGTTGGTAAATACTTGACTTTCACGCCGCAAGTCGATTGGGTTCGATTCCCACCCTGGACAGATATTTGTGTGCATGAACATGTCAGTTTGTCCTGAGTCTGGGTGTAATGATCTATCATCATCATCATCATCACCATATCAGCTGAAAGACATCCACTACTGGACAAAGGCCTCCCCAAGGATCTCTACAATAGCCTGTCCTGCGCTGCCTGCATCCAGCGGCTTCCCGCGACCCGCACAAGAACGTCGCTCCACTTTGTAGGGGGCCTGCCCACGCTGCGTCTTCCGGTTCGGCGTCGCCACTCGAGAACCTTTCTGCCCATTCAGCCGTCGGTTCTAAGAGGTATGTGCCCTGCCCACTGCCACTTCAGTTTGGCAATTCTTTAGGCTATGTCGGCTACTTTGGTTCGCCTGCGGATTTCGATGTTTTTCATTCGATCGCGCAGAGATACTCCGAGCATAGCCCTCTCCATTGCTCTTTGGGTCCTTCTTATGAGGCCCATAGTAAGAGACCACGTCTCTGTTCCATAAGTCATCACTGGCTACACACACTGGTTGAAGACTTTCGACTTATGACACTGCGGTATTTGAAGATATTGCGTAGCTTCCCGAACGCACCCAGCCGAGTTGGATTCTACGATTGACCTCTTTCTCGAAGTTGGACTTACCTAGTTGAATGGTCTGTCCTAGTTAAATATAGTCGTCTACAACTTCGAGTGCAGAGTCTCCAACCTTAACTAGAGTGGGTGCAGCATGGCCAATTATTATATAAATTATCAACGCAATATCTTTATAAATGGGAGCATATGTGTTATTTTGATGAATAAGCTATATTATTGTAAAGTTTCATCAAAATCCATTCCGTAGTTTTTACGTGAAAGAGTAACAAACATCCATCCATCCATCCATACTAACAAACTTTCGCGTTTATAATATTAGTAGGAGTCTTGTTGCCATAGAACAAGGGATCATATGGCAGATAGTAATTGTCTCAAGATATTTATTATTAAATGTTAAACCTAGTTTTAAACTACTGGCAACCCTGCCCCAGCAGCTTAATGCTATATGATTAAATACCGTACTTTGAAGTTTCCCAGTGAAAAGTTATGGGGTATACTTTAGTACTATATATAGTACTGTTTTGTGTCAAACTTTTAAGTCGATTTTTAACTGTCTTCAAAAAAGGAGACCATTTCAAGTCGACGCGGACATCTGTTTTACTCAGTCAGTTACTTAAAGTCGTTACGAAATATTAATATTGGAGTATACCTATGGAGGAAATTTTTACTCCACAATGGCCACTAAGGGTGACGCAAATGATTAAGGAGATTGTTACATAAGAAAATTCAATTCAATTTATTTTAATGTAACCCTTAAACAGGCGGTGGACTATACAAGACGACATCAACTTCAACCGCATCTGTTTAGAACGAGGACCATGAACAATGACAATAATATATCAGTCTGGTTAAGGGTTAAATATGAAAATGCAAAGTTTACCCTAGTTTTGAGTTTATTCGCTAAATAATATAAAAATAAAGAATAAATATTTTGATAATGTTAATATGTAAGTAATTGAATGTAAAAAAAAAGATTAATATTGTATAACGATATTGCTGATATTTAATGTAGATATTAAATTGGTAGTAATAACAATATAATAGATTATATGTGGTTAGTAATCCTTGTGTAATACCTAAGATATTTGCACGCATGGAAATTGGCAGACATGTCGTGAGTCACTTTTATACTAAGATCTTGCATGCATGTATTTATTTAAATTCTGTATGCATACACATGTTTAAGCAAATAAATTTTCTTATCTTATCTTCGCTTCTGAAGCAATGTCAGCTTATCAATATAATGTCTTCCTAGCCGAATTTCCTGCTAGCCTGCAGACCGTGCGACTAAGCCCAAAGAGCCTACTAACCATTTTTGGTCATTGTGACTCGTGGCATTCATATACTTCGTGCTTCTACTGGCCGAATCGTTAAATATTAAATAGACAAAAAAAATACGTAAAGATTTTTCCTTCTTTAAAGGCTAAAAGCATTTAATCCGAATCCTTAACCCACAATAGCCCGTATGTATGACGATGTATGAGCAACTACCTATTTATAAAGCACTTCTGTATGAGTCTGTGTTTAACATTAATGGGAGTACAAGCCTTGTTGGAGACCATTTTATCCGCATTGACATTCAAATTGTTTTGTTCTCGAGCAAAGTTTTAATTTCGAGATATGCTCCGTTGGGGTTACTAAGGGTTTTCGATGGCAATTATTATTAAAAGTGCACCTGGCGAATATCATCTCGGCGGCTGAACTTAATGGAGGCTATACGCCGGACATATTATAGTTCAAACACAATTGTAAAGAACGAGGATTTAATCCAAACGACCACGATCATCGATAGCGTTACGTGCCTTTAGAGACCCGTGGCTGATACAGTGCCAATATTTAGAACCGGGATTAGATGCTACCGGGATGTCTTTCTTATCTAAAAAACTCCAAAAACAAACATACAATTTTATACGTTTATTGCGTACTGATGCAACTTGTCACATACACAAGCTAACTTTGCCTTGAGCCGATAGAGATCGAACATGGATACTAATACCACTATTTAATTTTCTTGAATTTGACAACGATCGCACTAGGGATTTAAATCCCTTGGTTTTGATTGGTGTGGGAAATTTACCTAAAGCATATATAGACAGAGGGCAATACATATGAAGTGCCAAGCTGTCCTGTGCGGGAATCAAACCCGGAAACGACGGCGTTGAGGTAGTAACCAGGCAGCTACCTAAACCACACCGCCACATGTGCAGTTCAAATAGGAAAGTTTATTAATGAGATTGCTCGGGTGAGTTTGATTCGAGTAATCATAGTAAAGAGCTCCAGGACTCGCGTGACTGTTCCGCTTCAGAGTCAGTAGCATGTCTTGAATTAAATTAATTGTTGTCTATATTTTACTTCCTAACTCCGGGAATATTTGATATCGTGGTTGGATATTTATACTGAAACATTATATGTGAGTCTGCAAACGTGAAAAGGGTTCTGTACCATAAAAAAACTTTAGCTTATAGTGCGAACCCCTCATCCGACTGCCTCTCTATCAAAGAGTTCTTACATTTTTTTTACATACGAACTAACAACTCAAAAGTTCCCAAAGAAAATTAATATAAATATATTAAAATTTATTGTTTCAAAAACATCCTACTTCCTATTTCGGGCGACAGCAACGTGCAAGCTGCAACTTGCAACAAACTGAGCCCCAGACGGACTTTGGAAAGTCTAATTTCAAAGTTTGTCTGGGACTTATTTTCATGGACGATATAATTTCACGAAAATAAACCTTAATCAAACCATTATATAACAAAAATAACTTTACAATTATCTACGAAACGAATTTCTTTGACTACTTTCAATTTTAATTTCATTTACACCATCACAGCTATTACTACCCCCAATTTACCCATTTCTGTCCACATAAATATACATTTAACCCGGACTGTTATACTCTTTTATGAACGCAATATACGAAAAAAAAATGTTTAATTATTCCAATGTTACGGAAAATTACCGATAAAACCAGCCGTCTATTCATATTGCCCACGAATTATTGTAATTGTTTTTTGTACTAATAACCCTGTGACACGCTACGGGGCTCAGAGTACCCGTTGGAATTTATGGTGTCTTTACCTTTGTGTGTTGTATTCTGATTGGCTTTTTAGTTTTAATTAAATTCATAAGACGTGTAATGCTTTTAAGTTAGAAGTCTTTTTTAACATCGCTTGGGGAGGGGGGGGGGGGCCTCTAGACTAGAAACAAAAAGAAAAGCCGACCTAAGCCAAGACGGAAGTGGTTCTGATTAAAAAGTAGCTGCACCCCGCGGTTTCACTCGCGTTAAAGTTTATATCTTATAGCCTATGTGTTATTCGGATATATAAGATATATAACTACAAAGTTTCAGCAAAATCCGTTTGGTAGTATTTGCGTGAAAGAGTAACAAACACAGCATTTTAGTACGTAGTTTTATTTTTGTATAATTTGTATAATATTCGCTATTACAAAGAGGATTGGTGGTCGCCCTTTAAGTTTCCGTACTCTAGTTGTAACATTTTGTATTTGAGCGCGTTTTCTGATTTGTTTTATCCTCTTGTCATCTGCAAGCTACTAAAACTGTTGTTTTTAATATAGTTAGGTATAATCTAAGATTTAAACTATCTTACAGTTAAACTAATATGGTGATAAATACGTAGGTATCTAACTAGCAGGTTCTGACCAATGAGAACACTGAAAAACACAAAGGCATCGTCTAAACGCTGTGGGAGTGCTCAAAGATGGTTTGAACAAAATGTTAGTTACCACTCACAGGACAGACCGTTCACCATTTAAAATTTCACAGCTCTTTTCTTGTTGATATAACGTTTATAGACAGTTTAGATGTTCTACGAAAATTAACATTTCAATTCGTTACCATTCAATAGTTACCATTCCGCGAAATTAATTTCTGTATGCTAAAGACTCATCAGTGTCAGCGCCACACGGACGTAAATATGCGCGCGTCATTTTGCTTAATACGTTTACATCACCACATTTAAATAATTCACTTAACCCTCTCCACGCCGACTCAAGCGCGGAGAAGCGCAAATCTCAAAATCGTGAATTGTATTGTGTGCGTTAATATTTCAATTCGCTTGCGTCCCTGGAGCTCAGCTGAATGCTCCTTTTGTTTCGAAAGAAGATGGAATCAGATGGATGTGGCTTGATACAATGTTTGCTGGGGTAATTGAAAGGGGAATTGTTTTTAAGTAGTTATTATTGTTGGGGAAGTGAGAAATCTCTAGCAAATCTGCTATTTATATTTATTGTAATGATATAAACTTAAGTAAGTTTGCATTTACGCTCCTGTCGGTGTAGCTTCTATTCAATACTATCTTAGCAAGCGCTACGGGTTTTTCAATCTGGATAAGGCCGGGACTCCGCCAAACCAGAGATGTGTGCGGTGTGCTGTGTGCTGTGCGAGAAGAGATGATTTTAACTCGGGGGACTCTACCAAAGCGGAGATGCTCACTCTCTCATCACCACTGTCGTCCGCGCACAGCTCACATCTCCGCTTCCATCGTGCCATACAAATATTACACATCTCCGCACAGCGATCTCCACTGAAGCAGAGCGGAGCGGAGATGTGACAATAACACAATTCTATTGGATGTTTAAAAACATCTCTCTGCTCGTCTCGTATCCGCTATAGTGATCCAAGATAGTTTTAGCGATTCCTCGGTGCGTGCCGCGTCAACGCTCAGAGTCTTCTCACTGTGTTTCACAGTTGATCCTGCTTAGGTATTAATTATGTTTTTTTTATTTATTCAGTATTTAATTTACAAATGTTTTTAAAATCTTAAATACCCATAAAATTTTGAACTTTGTGGGTTAACAAGCTCTATTTTCAAAATTAATTTGTTCTAGCGTAGTTAATTTACATTCTAGTACCGGGCTGTCATTATGACTCGGCAAGTAACATATTAACAAACCAATAACTATTAAAAAAATGTAATACATATTGTATGATTTCTACATAATATTTTCATCAAAATAAAAATTAAATTTGATTTCATATTTAGATTCTTAATTTTGTACTATTTCTATTAGTACCTAATATATACAATCAAGTTCGTAGCATATTATAAATACCGCCAACTAGGTAGTAACATAACGATACAATCATATCAGCTACTCTAAAGATTTTTAATCTCATTCAATTTCAAGTTGCCATCTCAACTGTTTCTGCACTCAATGTCTTTCTATTACAAGCTGCGTCTGACTGAAATACTCTTTTGTTTGGAAGATCTGATTTATTTCCTTTGTGGGTCTTTCATTAAAGTAAGTACTGAGATAATCTACATTATTACTTAACAGTGATCTACTAGAATGGACGGATATTTGTTTAAATGTATGCTATGTATATCATTTTTTGGGAAAGGAAAATATAATAGCTAAGTACGTAAAGAAAATGCGAATAAGATGATGACGTTGTATACGAAGTCAAATTATTAGGTGTACTTTAAAAATGATTTCAATCGTTAACAATATCCTTCTTCTTTAATTTTACATTTTTTAATAACTAACCAGATTTTTTCAAGGTTTATATTTTAAATGACCATTTCTTTTGTAATTCGCCGTCACCCGCCATAACTGAAGTAAATGTGAAGGTAAGTTTGTTTAATTGTTTTACGTGAAATTTTGGATTCACGTTCTTAGGGGCACAGAAAAGTACAAGCGTATCTTCCAATGGGCAGACACGCTGGCAAAAACTAGTATTATGTATTACATCAGCTCAAACCGTCCGTTATATGTCAATGAAAGACCTGTCAAAATCGGTCCAGCCAGCGGTTTCGGAGATTACTGGAACAAATGAACAAACAGAATGGCAGTCTAAAATAAAATGTTTATTATAAATATGTACACTGAATACTTTCATATTCATTACGTAAAAAGCTGTTGTTAGGCATTACAAACAGACACTTAAACTGTATTTATTTTTATGTAGTATTGTATTTTGGTGTTTGGCTGACGGCATAGAATATCGCCACCATCTCATTCCGTGGGAGCCCGTTCCCACGGAATGGGGGGGGGGGGGGTGAGGAGTTTATCTTCCAGAAAACGGGCAGCAGAGTCTCTCTGATACTATGACCATCATACTGCGATCGCCAAGCTGTCTGTCAAGCATATCCCTACAAGTGATGGACAAAACTCCATTGTAGAAATCTTTTGAGGAAACCCTTGTCCAGCTGTGGACATCATTCTGCTGATATGATAATGATGACTGAATTATGTATTTCTATGATAGATTACAAGAAGTAGACAAATATTTCTATATACCAAAATAAAATATTGTACCTACATTAAAAATATTGTACACTATAACGTGATTGCATGTCCGGAACAGGTGAACTAGTCTGAATTGCTACGTGGCTTTAGTGCCAAGGTCCTGAATTTATCCCTAACATAATATGTAATAATTTGCCGCGCAACTCTTAGGAAATTGCCTGCAATTCTGTTTGCACCTGCTGCCTCCATTGTTCATATCTTACAAACAATTGCATTAAAAATATAGGATATATTATGCTCGGCAACAATTTATTTTGTATAAAAAACTACATCGAAATTTAATATTGAGCTATATTTTACTTCTAAGATGCTCACACGGGCTAATTTTAAGGAAACAAAGTAGAGCTTTATATGTATAAGGTAAAAATCGGTCAAGTGCTTGTGGGACTCGCACATTCCGTACCGGGTTTTTTTTAAATTAAATTTTTGTTATTTGTATTTATAACGGCATCGGAAGTCCACACCCTATTAAAATTTCAAACTTTTCGGTTTATGTGATGGGCTGTATCTAATTAATATAAACAGAAACGGTTAAAATTTTTCCCTGGCTGACAGATGGACGGGCAGATGCTTTAGTGATATGGTTCCGTTGGTAAAGCAGATACCTAGACGGAACCTTAAATGAAGCAATAATACAGAAGTGATTTAATAAATATTTTTTTTAGTTAACAAATATAAAATATACATTTTAAATTAAATTAAGGAATAGTTATCTCAGTTTTAACGATCGTCCTCGTGGATTTCCTTTATATATCTTTAATTAGACCACACACAGGGTACGGAACCCTAACACTAAAGAAGCCCCGAAAACTTCTTAAAACAAATTAATCTCCTGAATTTCAATTCAATTTAAATTATTATTGTTATATGTTGTAGTTTACGCACTTTATGTTTAACAATTACGTACTTGGATTTGTCACAAAGATTATTTTTCTCCCAATGAATGCTTTTATTTTGACCTGCCTTTTGACGTGATTTTGATAGTTTTCAGTTCTGTACAGATCTAATCTGTCGCATTTGGTAGCTTATAAGCGCGATAATAGTGTGATAAAATAATGTGTTATTAGCCTCTTTAAGATTATTGTCGATTTTTTATCTAATATCCTACTACCTATGTTTTCACATTTATGAAATTGAATTTAAGCTACTGGCTGTGAGCCTTCTGCGCTATCCAACTACTCGTTATCTTCAATTCTTTAATTTTAATATAGTAGTACTAAATTTATAATAATTGTTAGTAACTTGGTATTTATTAAAGGATTTAAAAAAAAATATATGTGATAAGACAGACCACACGTACGGACTTATTAATATTTTTTTTTGTTACTTTTATACTATATTCTACTATGTTCATGTAATGCATTGTGAGCTTGACAAGTACAAGTGTATGTGAATACCCAAGTGCTAAATAAATTTCATTATTTCATTTCATTATGAAATATTAGCGTCTTTATACTAAATTGAGAACACGGCGAAGATAAAATATTAGAATATTAAATACATTCATCCATTTTCCTTCTGTTAAGTCGCGAGACTCCAGTTTCAATATAAGTATTGAGAAAAACTATTTCCCAAAGGAAATCAAAGACAAAACATCTTTTCAGGTCAGACATTCCACGTTTTTACGTTCACCGTCTCTTCAGTGAAATAGGTACCGAGGAACATACTTACTGAATATTTTATACATTAACATTTCACGTTACGCAAGTCAACAATTAAATTTTATCGGTACTATAAATACGCCTAGCTTATCTGAACAAAAAATATACACAGTTCACACACTGGGGGTCGGAATGACCAATTTAATAGACTTGATCGCGCGAGCGGTAATGTAGGTAATACCAGGCGCGGCGGGTTAACAAACGAGGATGAAACAAATGTCGTGCATTCGTCAAGCGCACGCTCATTTGCACGGGTCTAACCGAACCGACCTCTACATCATAGGGTTAGATGTAGGTGAGATCGACTGTAGAGAAATGGTGCATAATGTTGCAATCGGTCTTGCATGTTCTTTGAATTTGTAATGAATAGAGAGTTATTTTTCTAGCGCGGCGCTGGGAATATTTATTCCTTATTCATTGTTTTTATTAACCCTCGACATAAAACTGTGGAGGCGCTAGTAGCTAGTTATTTCGACCGATCCGTAAGAAAAGAGGAGGTAAAGCTTCTAGGTACGCTGGCAATCTATAGGTTGGTGAGCGCAGAAGTTGTTTGATTTCTGAGCTTTTTGTGCTTCGCAAGGCACGTAAACCTGTCAGTGTCTATTGACAATAGTCGCGAAGCCATATCAAACGCCTATTAGGTATCTTTAACAACTCTGACCATGCCGCTAGTGCCACATGGTGAATGACCACTGCCCATATGGTAAAATAAAACCTTGGGTGGTGTGCGTTTATTGTATAGGTATGTGGCAGCAGCTTTTCAATGAGGTTTTAATTCCATACGATAGCTAGTTGAAGTAGAATGGTTGGAGGTAATTGACGGATTATTCAGCAACACATAAGGGGCTGTACCTATATAATGCAGGTGCATAGTATAAGCTAAAGCTTTGGTCAGTTGTTTAAATTCATAATTCACGGAATAAAATTTGAGATATATCTTACATTGCACTTCTGATTTAATTAAGAGATATGCAAGGGTTAATTTTAAGTATAAATTGTATGTTTTCTAATTACTAAACTGAGTTGTATTATTTGATTACTATTTAGTCAAAAATAGAAAGCAATAGCAATAACAATATATATAGTTAACACATTTTTGTTAACTATAATTTGCAATGTAAGTTTTTGGTGTATATTTAAAAAAACATCTGATATCAAATGTAGGTCTAGGTATTACATGACTACGTTTTTTAAATGCAATGCAATAAGATTGATTTTTCAGCATTTTTTAAAACAACTTTGTTTTAAGAAATGCTGCAAATTCAATCTTTTTGCAATTTGAAAATTAGTTTATAGTAAACCTACAGTTTTTGCACTAAATTGATACTAATCTATAAATTTGATCCAAAAAAACTATTTTCTTTGGATCAACTAATGAATAAAAAGAAATGTGTGAAGTTGTGTTGTATGACTGTGAATATAAAAAGAAACAAAAAATGTTTTAATTTCTCTGTGTATAAGTAACTCTGTGTCACAATCATAATAAGCGAGGCACGATGTATGGCCGCTCATGGCGCTATTATTTTTCATACCACGTAACCAGTTACGGGTTATGTTGATTTTTATTTTACGACGCGGATTGTAAGAATTAATTTCATTTATGACGCCATTAAAATCTTACGCTGTAATACTTTATTTTAATGTGAAGTAGTGGGCAAGCATAAAAATAAGAATACAATATACACATTCACGAATATCGAAAATGGTATCGTTAAAACGTTCGTGGCGCTCCGCTCAATTAGATTGACTGATTTATTTATTTTATTGTAATACAGTCAGGTTTCTATTGGTTCGTCTGTGTGTTATGTGCCTTTTTAATGTACTGTTTGGTTTGAGGAATAAAATAAAATAAAAAAGGTTTTTGTTCACGTAGACTTTAAAAAACGCTTTTAAATAGTCAGAACATGTTTGTAGTAATATAGTTAAGTATACAGAATTATTTCTAGTTACATATAGATATTTAGGTACACGGATTGTTAAAACATTTATAAAATTTATTTTATGATAATAATGACATTTAGCTAGCTTGTTGTTGTCAAAGATACTATGCTTAGGTTTAATCATCGAAATTTATAGTTTAATCTACATTTTACTACATAGTAAGTAGTAGAGCCATATTTAATTTAATTTAATTTAATCTTTATTTCAGACATATATGTACAATGACAGATATAGTCCATAATTTAATTACGAAACTAGGGTTAGTACGGGTTGTTACTAGTACACAGAAATAAATATAAAAAAGTGTTAGTAATTTGTTAGTAAACAAAACAGATTAAAACAATTATTACTATCGTCTATTTCTGTGCAGGTGTACACCTGCCCAGTACACGATAAAAGGGCTGTCAATCTTGCACGCTAACATTCTCAGTACAGCATTGGTGCTACCACGGACCCTGCTCATCATCGATGCAGTTCTTTTCCTTATAATGGAAAAGAAGTCATCAATGGATGCATCCGCAAACATTTCGGAAGCACTGCAGTACCGTGGCTTCATCAATACTGCTCTCAGAGCGTCGTTGTGTATATTTATCATTGTAATAAATACATGATTCGTTATCATCATCGTCAGCCTAAGATCGTCCTCTGCTGAACACAGGCCTTCTCAAAAGGTTCGCCGTAATCACGCCCATAGAGCGATAATTATATCGCTCTTAGTGCAACTATGCTTTTCATCACTCAAAGAAGCCAGTCTACACGTGGCTTTTCTCGATCAAAGCATAGAGCGATATAATTATCACTATATGCTTTGATCGAGGAGTTTAACTCAAATTAAAAACTTATGAATATTTTAAACGTAGCATATCTTATTCCTAACAGACATTTAGCCATAAAAGCTTTAATACTGAACTAACATTCAAAATGCAAATTAATGCCCCGGCAACAGTCTGGAATAAGCCAAAAACACCACATTTTCATCAAGTCCACATTTTAATATACTCTAAATTTCCCTTCGTTTAATTGCTCGTAAAAACCGAAGTGCATTTTTCTACATATGAAAAGGTTCCTAATTAAAATTCTCCCCCTTATTTCCTTGGGGGTAGTTGGAGGTTAAGGAAACTATTTTCCAGGTTGCGTCGTATTTTCACAAGATAAGATCTGGACACGATTATTTATGTGAACATTAGGGGAGTTAACCCTATCGATATGCCTGTTTATATGCGTTTTGTGTACTGTTTGGTTCAAAAGTCTTTGGGAAATTAATACCGGGCATCATTTTATTCTCTATATTGTAGTTCAATTAAGACTGAATGTTCATCGAACAAATATTCCACCATGTTACCCAAATTATGTCCACTGCTGGACAACACCTCCTTAAAGAATTGGGGGATTTGTCATAAACGCCACGCTTGAGACGGGCTGGTGATCGCCGTTTGATAGACAAATTTACAGAAAAACGCTGCTGCCCTTTCTCTGGTATGTATTTCCTCGGGACAATTTCTATACCGCTCACGGGTGAGATGGTTTGATGATATTCTACGCCGTCACCACACATATTCATTAGTTACACACTAGAAATATTAGTGTCAAACGAATCAAAGAAAACTCTTGACATTAAATATTAATAACAATAATATAAAACTCGACCAAGCAGAAAGTAATAAGTTGCTGGGTATAATATTGGATCAAAATTGTAACTGGAAGGGACAATTTGATTATGTATGTGACAAACTGGTCAGATTTGTCTATTCCATAAAAACGCCATGCACGGTATCAGCAAAAGCGGCTCTGTGTGCATATGACGGATATTAGTCGTCCGTACTATCCGTCCCTACTATATACTAGTATCGCGAGTGCAAAAAATGTGTGCGTGCAAGTTGTGGAGCCTGGTGCACTGATAGTTGAAAACCCTTGTTTAAGTTCTACAATAGTTTACTACTGCCACGAATGTACAGACGCCAGCACCTCAAGCTACCGCAATCTGTCAAATTTCCCCAATTGAAAGTGAACCTTATACATTTGTGATAAAGTTCGAAATCTATAAAAGAAATTTGACAGATTGGGGTAGCTGGATGTGCTGGCGTCTGTACATTACTCTTATATGGTTGTACATCAACATCCGGAGTTTTTCAACAATGTAGATGTACCATAAAAAACTAGTTCTGTGAAATAAACATAAACTTTATTCAAGCTCAAATTATCCAAAGAAACTTATATGTTCATGCAATAAAGGTATATAACAATTACCCAAAACTTCAAAAGATCTACCTTCACCCAGGTTTTTTTTGAAAATCTATCAAAGTATTATATTGTGAGGAATTTTCAAGTTGGGCGATGAGACACGTCGGACATTGCCTACTAAGGCCGAATCGGCCGGTGCCTCTCTCTCTTTTGGGACCAGACATCGCCGCGTGCGGAAGCTCTGCCGGATTACGTAACGATTAATTTCAAACCCAAGTGTAGTGTTTATTGGTTGTCGTTATAAGTGATAAGAAAATTACTGTTAATTTCTAAATTATTTATTCTGAAGTGTGAATAAACCTCGTTTTATATGATGAAATCCTTTTAATTCCTAAAAATACAATAAACAAAGTTCTTATTTTGTCCTATCAAAGATTTTCATTTTGACCTTTTAAACTTAACTATATTCAAACCCGTATATTGGCAGGACTGACGGGAGTTGCCTGAACCGATAAAGCTAGATCTTATCAGTCGGTTAATAATAAATGTGGAAACTAGACCCAATATCCATTATCACTTTACTCCACAACAGTACTAGGCCGTACGAGTCAGATAAGTTTTTCAGTTCATTCGTTAAGTGGGCCGCTACAGCGATTTATGGTGTCTTAGTAGTAACCGAATTGTAAACAAACCTATTTGGTTTAATATTGCTATATGGGAGAAATGGTGAGGTAAGCTGATTTGTGTGTAAAGTAAAATCCTCTTTATTGTACTCACTAAGAACATGACATCTAAGCGAAAAGTCCAGTTCTCGGTATTTAGTTTCCTAGATATGAGAAGTTTTGTAAAGTTGGTCTAAAAATCGTCTTGTTATGTGTTAGTCCCTGAATAGTCGAGGAATACAATTATAATTGTATTACTAAATTAATTAACATTTTTTTATTGCTAATTTGACAGCAATCAGCAATAACTTTACATGATTGGTTAATATTTACAACAAATAAATTAAATTTCTATGAAAATAGATCTTTTTATATTTAGAACGAATATATTCATAACCTTGTGTTACATACTAAACGTCTCCACCTAATAAGTAACTATTTCATGGGGCAATGTATAAGATTATATAACAAACTTCCCAGTGATATCAGAGGAATGTCTACGAATAAGCTTGATAGGACTATAAAAGTCAAATTTGGGTTTCTCGATAGCTGCCACGTCATGCATGGCACGGTAGAGAAAATAATAATTGATTATACACAAACATTTTAACATTTTTAACGGAATAAACTAATTTTGAATTAACGAGTATCGAAAACTCATTAATTTAGATAATTTGAAATTCATACTTTTAATTGCTTTGAGGATCAAATTTTCGTTTTGTAGTATTATTAACGAAGCAAAGCGTGAATGTTAACTTAAACTCGGGATCGAACCATCTCCTTTTTAGGGTTCCGTAGCCAAATGGCAAAAAACGGAACCCTTATAGATTCGTCATGTCTGTTTGTCTGTCCGTCCGTATTTCACAGCCACTTTTTTCCGTAACTATAAGAGCTGTACTATTGAAACTTGGTAAGTAGATGTATTCGTTAAACCGCATTAAGATTTTTACACAAAAATAGAAAAAGAACAATAATTTTGGGGAGTCCCCATACATAGAACTGAAACTCAACCTTTTTTTTTTCATTGTACCCATATATGTCGGGTTTCTATGGATAGGTTTTCAAAAGTGATATTTAGGTTTCTAATATTTCAATCATTAAACCTAAACATAATCTCCTTGACAATAATTTAATACAAGCTAGCTAAATATCACTACTATTATAAAATTAATTGTATAAATGTTTTAACATTCCGTGTACCTAAATATCTGTAATATGCAACTAGAAATAATAACTGTATTACTACAAACATGTTCTGACTATTTACAAGCGCTTTTTTATAGTCTACGTGAATAAAAACCTTTTTTATTTATTTTATTTATAATATATTTTTTTTCTAAACTGAATAGTTTGCACGAGAGACACTTCCAAAGTGTTAAAATTAGTGTCCCCCCCCCCCTGTAACTTCTAAAATAAGAGAATGATAAAACTAAAAAAAATATATGATATACATTACCATGCAAACTAACAACGAAAATTGGTTTGAACGAGATCTAGCAAGTAGTTTTTTTTAATACGTCATAAATCGTAAACCGCAGTTTGCTTTCATATAATCAACTGAAATACTTGCTTCATGGGCGAGTCCGACTCGCACTTGACGGTTTTTTTTTTAAATATCGATTCCAGTTATTCTATGAGATTTTCACTGCCACATCGGACAATAGAGGCGAGTATGGGCCCAAGCCTTCTAACCAAATAGAACAGAAAATGAAACCCTTTGGGATTCGAACCTCTATTCTGAGCGGTTACACACACGAGAGGGATTGTTGGTTTAGTAAGAGTTTGCCTGGAAGAGATCGCACCTAGCGGTAAGGCCGCCATTTGTACCATCTTGATAACATAGTTCTTTGTATGTAATATTTTTTGGTGTACAATAAAGAGTTGCTTACTTACTAAACGTTTTGTGCAATTGTCGCTTTACATTAATACGGGAAGACGTGGGCCTTTCGTCCTATTCCAGAGCACCTAATCCGGATTAGCAGAGGGTGTTACCAATCGGGAGTAGGCATTCTGCCCTTAAGCTGCGAACGGTAGATCACAGGAATTAATAAAAAGAAATTTGAATAAATAAATTATTTTATAATATATATAATAATAATAGCTTTGCAAGAAACATGGCTCCTACCGAATGATATAGATTTTCTAAGCGACATTGATTCTGATTATGGCTACGTGGGGACGTCAGCTGTGGATACTACGGCGGGCATGCTCGTGGGCCGGCCGTATGGAGGAGTGGCGATACTGTGGAAGAAGAGTGTCCTACAGAATGTGTCCATAGTGCAGTGTGATAACGCTCGCGTCTGTGCCATTAAAGTGGAGTTAGGGCAAAGGTCGTTTTTAGTGTTCAGCATTTATATGCCTACCGATTGTGTCGTGAACTTACCGGAATTTACGGATTGTCTTAGCTTGGTGAGTGCTATTATTAATAGTGAACATATTGAGACAGTATATTTACTCGGGGACTTTAATGCTCATCCAGGCCAGTTATTTTTTAACGAGTTGAAAGACTTCAGTACGGAGGCTGAATGGATATGTGCCGATATAGAACTACTCGGGCTCTCATCTGATATGTATACCTTTATTAGTGATGCGAACGGGTCTAGACGCTGGTTAGACCACTGTCTAGCTACGGAATCGGCTATGCAAACAATTGTTAATGTAGAAATTAAGTATGATGTCATGTGGTCGGATCACTTTCCTTTGTTTATAAGTTGTAATTTAAATAGTATTAAGCCTAAAATAGCTTGTAATAATATCGAATCGTGTAATAAAATACGTTGGGGCGATAGAACATCTGAACAAATTGCGCTATATAATAAATTATGTAACAAACGATTAAAATTAATAGAATTTCCGTGTGATTTAAGTAAATGTTGTGATTTCTCGTGCGATGACATTGAACATAAGTTTATTATTGACAAAATGTATGACAAAATTGTAGACATCTTAGGCCGAGCGGCTAATGACAGTTATTCTGGTAATAACAGGATACATAAGAAGAAACCTGTAGTAGGATGGAACAGACATGTTAGTAGTGCTCACCGGGAGGCCAGGTCTAAGTTCCAGTTATGGACATTATATGGCAGGCCGAAGTCGGGACGTGTTTGAAGTGAGATGCAAGAAAGCCGTAAAATCTTTAAAAGTCGGTTAAAGTGGTGTCAAAATAACCGTGACCAACTTAAAATGGATATTCTGGCAACGCATCACGCCAAACATGATTTTCGTAGTTTTTGGAAGTCTACTAATAAAGTAAACAGAAGGCCGGGCTTGCCTGTGAGCGTTGCTGGCATTACTGATCCAAAAAACATAGCTGATATGTTCAAAAGCCATTTCATGGTAACTTCACCATTGGGATCATCACGGTCGGGACTTGAGGGTATGACTCAAGGGCAGGAGCTCAGTGTAAAGTTTACGGCCAAAGATGTTGGGAAGGTTATCACGACCATGACCCGAGGCAAGTCTCCTGGCCACGATGACTTGAGTATCGAGCATCTTAAATATGCTGGCGTCCATCTTCCAAGGGTTCTGGCTATGTTTTACTCCATGTGCCTAGGGCATTCATACCTACCGCCAGCTATGATGCAGACCGTGGTGGTACCGATCGTGAAAAGTAAAACTGGTGATATAAGCGACGCCAACAACTATAGACCCATATCTCTGGCTACAATTATGTCTAAGGTGCTTGACAGCCTTCTTAACACACTAATGAGTGATTGTCTCGAGTTACATGACAATAAATTCGGTTTCAAATCGGGACTCTCCACTGAAACAGCTATTCTGTGTTTGAAGCAGACTGTCAAGTACTATACTGATCGCAAAACACCAGTCTATGCTTGCTTTCTCGACCTTACGAAAGCGTTTGACCTGGTGTCCTATGATATCCTCTGGGATAAACTGAACGACACATCCCTGCCGAGTGAATTCATTCGTATTTTGAAATATTGGTACGGGAACCAGGTCAACGTAGTTCGGTGGTCGGGGGCGCTGTCTGAACCATACAGGTTGGAGTGCGGGGTGAGGCAAGGGGGGTTGACCTCGCCAACGCTCTTTAACCTATATGTAAACGCACTTATCAAGAGGCTGAGCAGCACGCATGTCGGATGTCATGTTGGTGGGGTTTGTGTAAACAACATCAGCTACGCAGATGACATGGTGCTGCTCAGCGCCTCTGTTTGTGGCCTGTCTAAGCTGCTCGGCATTTGTGAGGAATATGCTCTCAGCCATGGACTGCTCTATAACAGCAAAAAAAGTGAATGTATGGTTTTTCGGGCCAGGGGTAAATGTCCGGATAGTATCCCTAGCATTATATTAAATAACGTACCGCTAAATAGGGTTGACACCTTCAAATACCTTGGGCATCTGGTGACCTCTGACCTGAAGGACGATGCAGACATAGAACGGGAGCGTAGGGCGTTGTCTGTTCGAGCGAGCATGATAGATGGCAGGTTTGCACGATGCTCCAAAGAAGTAAAAAACACTCTTTTTAGTGCGTATTGCACTTGTTTCTACTCGAGCGCCCTGTGGGCTGACTATACTCAAAAACAGTACAGCGCCCTACGAGTCCAATTCAACAATGCCTACAGAATGTTGTTGGGACTGCCTCGGTACTGCAGTGCGTCGGGGATGTTCGCTGAGGCGCACATTGACTGCTTTTATGCGACGATGCGAAAACGGTGCACATCTCTGGTGCATAGGGTCCGCGCCAGCTCCAACACCATCCTGAGGATGATGGCTGAGAGGTTTGACTGTCACTACATTAACCATTGTTGCATGCTTAATGTAGTGACAATAACAAAGTGAATGAATTAGGGACAACACATAACTGTTTCATTATCGGTCCGTATTTTCTGACTTATATTTTAATTTTAATTCTCGTGACATGTATGTTTTAATTCATTGACTTTGCCAATTTACTTTTTAGTTATAATGTAATTTTGTGTTGTGTTGTTTTATTTCTCTAATTTTAATTTAATGTACTTATTATGATCCTTTGTTGGTCGAAATAAACGAATAATAATAATAATAATAAGGGTAAAATTGTTTTGGCGCGGAAGGCTCATCGACACAAGGTAGGTCACGCGCGGATTTATTCGCTGGCCAGCGCCGCCGCTAATTTCCTCTCTGTCGGCTTATTTTTGTTTATCAAAGCATCGCCTTAAATATGTCTTAATGAGGTATTTGTATCTGTACCTACATATTGTAGGTGCTTTCTCAATTTAATCTTCACTACATTATTTAAATTCATATTTTATTGTATCCTTATTATTATTTGTTACACCTTTATTCTGCCCATTTTTCATTTCTCACTAGTTTTGTCCATCCCAAGGTTGTCTGGAAGAAATCGCAACTAGCGATAAGACCGCCTTTGTACATAATTATAATAATTGTTTTTGTAATTAATTTATGTGCACAATATTTTTTCTTTAAAGAATTTAATCCCTGTGGCGCAGGGTACTTTACAAACATATAATAGACGGACACAAATTACATCCAGACTCAGAACAACTATTTATGGGTCACACAAATAGTGGTCCAGCGACTGTCTTAGCCGCTGCGCCACACGTGCAGTCAAATTCATATTTTATTATATCCTTATTATTATTTTACTATTATTACACCTTTATATGTACCACCCATTTTTCACTTCTCATCCATGTCCATCCCAAGGTTGTCTGGAAGAAATTGCAACTAGAGGTCGCCCATTGTACGCCCATAATTACATATTATAAATTTTTTTGTAATTAATTTTTAGTATACAATGAAAAGTTTTGTATTGTATTGTATTGTATATGCCGTCAAGATTAAAGCGTACTGCCGAGACGTGACGTCATCTGTAACTATGATATCAAAGGGATAGTTTCACGATATTACGAAGTTAAATTAATTTGTTAAAGACACTTAGCTTTCAGCTATTCTGCTTAAAGCGATTAAACCTTTGAAGTTAATTACTATTTACAAAATCGTTTGTGTCCGGAAATTGGGAACTTAAGTTAAGTTTAAGTAACAATAGCACTTAATTTAGTAACTTATCTTCGGAATATGATTTGATTTGAATTCTGGGAAAGGAGGCAATATAATTTTACTGAAAGCGTGGCGCAGTGGTTAAGACATAGGACAACTATTTATGTATGTAACCCATAAGTAGTTGTTCTGAGTCTTGATGTACTGCCATTTGTCCGTCATAGAAAACACTATGCTCTACCTTACTTGATTTTTAGGGTTCCGTAGCCAAATGGCAAGAAATGGAACCCTTATAGATTCGTCATGTCTGTCTGTCCGTCCGTATGTCACAGCCACTTTCTTCCGGAACTATAAGAGCTGTACTGTTAAAACTTGGTACGTAGATGTATTCTGTGAACCGCATTAAGATTTTCACACAAAAATAGAAAAACAATAATTTTGGGGGTTTCCCCATACATAGAACAGAAACGCACTTTATTTTTTTCATATAACAAGTGGGTTGTCTATGGATAGGTCTTCAAAAATGATATTGAGGTTTCTAATATGTTTTTTTTTCACAACTGAATAGTTTTCTGTAACTTCTAAAATAAGAGAATGACAAAAATATAAGATGTACATTACCATGCAAACTTCGACCGTAAATTGGTTTGGACAAGATCTAGTAAGTATTTTTTTTAATACGCCATAAATCGCACACCACAATTTACCTTTCATTCATCAACTCAAATATAAAAATAACATATTAGGTTTTTTTCTGCTACGGAACCCTTCATGGGCGAGTCAGACTCGCACTTGGCCGGTTTTTTATATACAAGTAAGCGGGTCACCTGATGGTAAGTGTTCACCGCCGCCCATGGACACTCGTAACACCAGAGGAGCCGCAAGTCCGTTGCCAGCATTACGAAGGGAATAGGCATGTACACGCATCTTGAAGTTTGCCATTTCACCTCTGTAGTTAAGAGATACTCATATGTCATACTAAGTATTTGGTATGCAATATGTTTATATCACAGTTCCTTAGTATAATTTATTTGTTGCACTCCTGCTACTGTTTACGTTACTTTCAGTTCCTATCCTCTCCAAGGTTGTCTGGAAGAGATTGCTTCAGGCGATAAGACCGCCCGTTGTACATTATGTTCTTTATATCCGATGTATATTCTTTCAGTTTGAGTGTGTACAATAAAAAGTATTCTTTTTATCTATCTAAGATATTCACATGTACTTATCAAGATCACAGTTCAGAACTAAAGTATGATAAAACATTGTACGAAATCAGATTTATGCGTATTTAATCGACAATAAGCAAATACAATAAAAAAGAACCTTTTTATGTTGGTACAAGGTATTTATTTGTTTATCCATTGTTTCACCCGTATATTTCAGCAAAACATCCCCCATACAGGTTAGTATGTCACAAACCGTCACAATACGTTTCCGTGAGGCTTTCACCTTGTTAGCTACGAGATGACACTAATTAATAGGATGGTACTATGCACTGATGTAACAGTTCTGCAAAATTCGTCCTTTCATACAAAAAGCGATTAAAAATGTTTTGTTTAAACACGTTTTTTATGAAAAGACTCCTTTTTACCAGCTTTTATTTTGAAATAATTAAATGAAATGAAATAATGAAATTTATTCAGCACTTGGGTATTAACATACACTTGTACTTGTCAAGTTCAAAATGCAGTACACAAACATAGTCGAACACAATGTAAAAATTACAAAAATATAATTAGTCTAAAAAAATTAATTTATATAATTTAGTTTCACCTGTCCCGGTGTGTGTCTGTCATAAAATCTTGCTACTCGTAGTTAAATTTGCTCCACTTCCCGGTTAGTGATTGAGCTGAAATTTGCAAATTTTATATAAAAAGTTGCATTTTCAATTTATACTAGTCCATCCTTCGGTTGTGTCAGTTGTGTGGAAGAAATCGCTATTATGCGATACGACCGCCAATTGTACATTATTTTCAATATTAAGATTTTTTTCTGTAAACTGTTTATATTTTGTGCAATAAATTGTATCTATCTATCATGTGTCAATTGGATGACAATGGAAAATTATTTATAAGTGGATTTAACTTTTCAGTTTATGACTTAGATCTTTTAGCCTCATAGACTTGCGTGGTTAGATTCTGTAGTCAGGCATTTTATTAGGCTATTGGGTGTAAAAAACATATGTTGTGTGGCTTGGTACTTTGTTATCTAACATGCCCTCCATTGTTAGTCCAATATAGTTTATAACATATGAAGTCCGCGCACCTTACCTGTACCTTGTTCGGACTGCCCAGGATACCTCAGGTAAGTAAGCTAAGTTTCCATAATAGACTCCATAATATAAACGACCAACAAATAAATATTTTGACTCTTCTGTAGCAATAATGCCTACTAATTTTTTTATACGCGATCCTTCAAACATGGCATTCGTTCAAAGTTTCCCTCATTAATTTTGATTTGATCTTATAACTATTTACTTAATCTTGCAAAGAACCTATGCGTGGAAACTATTAGGCCTTGGCATGTATTATTACCAAGAATTTTACGTGTGTTAAACATCTGTAAACTAAAGTCGCGTGATTCAAATGAAGGTGAGTAGATATAGTTAGGTAGGAACATATATGTAGGCAAGATTTAGTAAGTCTAGACTATTTCTATGACCGTGAATTATGAATGAGCTGGTTTTGACCTAACACTAAATTTAACAAACTAACAGCCGGTGAATTTTAATTCATTTTCTGTTACCTCTTAGATACTAACAGTTGTTGACTTAATTCTATCGTAACAACTTTAGAGGTGTATCAAATCCGTGGTTTATAATTTAATGAATGAAAAAGAATTAAAAATACATACTACTTAAATAGACTGACTAGATTACGGGTTGAAAAATTTATAATCAAACTGAAACCGTAAGAACTTGTGATTAAATAGAAAACTGTAAAAATATGTCAAAACAAAGATAAGGCTGGTTTAGACAGACTTCTTATACGTTATTTAAATAAAAATTGAAATGTAAGATTTGAATTTTTTACACAGTTTTCTAATTAATCACTAATTCTTACGGTTTCAATTTCTAGATATTGAGTTGTGTGTGTGATTTGAAGCAATCGTATTTATACCACCATATGTATACGATAACTTTAAGTAAATTTATAATAAGTTAAGTAAATTTTAATTGAGACGCCCTATGAAAAACTATAAATGTATATACATACATAAGTATTAAAATACCACTTGACCACGTCCGTGTAACCAAACAATGATTTTCCACGTGTTAAGATTAGGGTCCTTCTGAATCATTATCATCATCATTATATCAGCCGAATAACCTCCACTGCTGGTCAACAGCCTCTCCAAAAGACTTCAACAATACAGTTGTATCCATCATATGGAAGGATGCCATTATCGCCACGCTTGACAGACGGGTTCGCGATCGCAATATTATGGTTATAATACACAAAGAGACGGTGCTGCTCGTCTCTAGGAGATATTCCATGGGGTCGACTTCTACACCCTCCATGGGATGAATATGGTGGTAATATTCTTTACCATCAGAGACACAGCTCTGAAACATTGTTAATATACGAAATAAAATAAAACAATAGCTGTCCTGAGTAATGTTTATACAGCATTCACTGAACGATTGTTCTCTCTAACATTATCCCATCCTCCATTGCGCAATATCTCCTAAAAGCCCGTTTTACGAGGCCCGTTTACCACCCCCACCCTTAATAAATTAAACGCAACAGCTCTAAATAGACATGCTAATTTCTATTGTTCGTTATAGCTTTTTCTTATTTTTTCTTTCACGCAAAAAGGGATGGAGTAGTTATGTTATTGTAAGTTGTGCTTTGGTGGTGACAGCATTTTTATATTCGGGGAGAATTATTTGATTAAAAAAGGTCAATCGTTTTTTTCGCGATCGTTCCTGCGGATTTATGTAATCGATATGGTAGCCATTGTTCTTGACCGGCAGTACTGTGTTAGACTAATGAAACACATATGTACCTATTTATGATCAGCCAGAAAATCTGGCAAAATATATACAAGGATTCGCATAAATAGTGTACGTAACTAAATGAGCTTAATTTGCCCATGAAACTGAACAGCGTGTAGAACATGAACATGTAAACATATATAAAAATATATTAATATCATATAAGAATAACGATCAGCTGATTTTGTATGGGGCACCATGAATATTATTTTTGTATTACACAAACTGGTTTTGTTTAATTAGTTCTGTGTCATGGATAGCGCTCATTTACTCTCTCTCTCTCTCTCTCTCTCTCTAATTAAGTGTTGTGCACTTGCTTGTGTAGCAGTTTCCAGTCTACTCTATTTCTATTTCCACTATTTATGTTACATATTTTCCACCCTCAAAATTGTTCATCGAATCAGTGCAGTCAACTCATTCAAGTTAATAACTTAATGTTGTGTTTCTGAGTGTAACTGAGGCCGTCATAGCTCATCAGGGTGGGGAAGGGTCAGCAACATTTCTTTGCCGATTCTTTTAAAGGCCGGCAACGCGTCTGCGACTTTTCTGGTCTTTGAAGTTTACATGGGCGGCGGTGATCACTTACCATAGGTTGCCCCACTTGCTCGTTAGTCAATTATATATATAAAAAGGTTGGTCCTCAAAGGAACACACTTAATAAAATCAAACTGTGTTAAGATTCCCACCACATTGTGCGGCTAGTTGTACGCTTTACATTAAAATTATCCATCGGCTATGTTTTACTGCCATATGATAAATTTCAATCCATTATCAAATATAAATTAACATGAAAGGCTTAATATAGTATTAATGATTATTTGATCGATAACGACGCTTGGTGTTTACCAAGCCGATTAGAACGACATTGTAATGATTGACTTGTAATACCTAACGCTTTTAATATTCATATATTTTGTGACATTTAATATTGATGATATATTGTATAGTAAATTACGTATATTTATAATGGATGATGTGAAGTTTATTTTACGTTTCACATTGATCCATAATTAATTATGCAAAGTTCAAAGTTTGGTAAATTATTAACTAACCTAACAAAACTATTACACTCAAGTTATTTGTTATAAAAGAGTGCAAAGTTGCTTTTTAACCGCGTGCTCAATTTTGATCACCGATCAAGCGAAGGATACTAAAATTAAATAATTCGCCGCGCTTGTGATTCAAAAATTAGAGTCATGAGCGTCAGCGAGGGAATTAAAAGAGCATGACGTTAAAAATCTTTGCACTCGAGTGCAACACGTAACTTTTCATTCCACCTCACCGAGGAAATTACTAAATGCAGAAAAATAATTTGCAATCACAACATACTATTATTTCAGTTTAGGTATTATCTACTAAATAATTATAGGTAAGTATTACATAATTATCTTTAAATTATAACAAATAATACTTAGGTATAATGCAGAAACATTTAAAGAAATGTTACTACAGTTATTTAAGTTGAGTGTATTAGTTTTGTTAGGTGCTGTAATTTTGAGCAAAGGAAATTAAAGAAAACCTACACCATAAAGGTAGAAGTAATTAGGTTTAATGATATTTGCATTCACAAACTTTTAAATTAAAATTTACTTTATCCTCTGGAGGTTAAACAACGGCTTTTCCACTCAGATATCGAAGAGCAAAAATACTCTTTCCGAGATGAAATAGTTATACAAGAGTGCAAAGTTGCTTTTTAACCGCGTGCTCAATTTTGATAACCGAGCAAACGAAGGATTCTAAAATCCTGAGCATTAGCGAGGAAATGATTAAATGCGAAAAAAAATCTTATCATAAATACTTTTATCTCAGTTTAGGTATTAATTACTATATTATGATATTTAATTATTACAGGACTATCTTTAAATTATAACAAATAATACTTAAGTATAATTAAGAAAAACTAAAATAACGTAGCTACAGTTTGAGTGTAATAGAACAGTAATATTGTGCAAAACAATTAAAAAAGTACACCAAGAAGGTTCCGAGTCTTAGTTTTTAATAAATTAAAAAAGTTGTATGATAAATTCGGCACCATATTGGTAGAAGTGAATAGGTTTACTGAATAACGTTGCTACAGTTTGAGTGTAATAGAACAGTTATATTGAGCAAAACAATTAAATAAGTACACCAAGAAGGTTCCGAGCCTTAGTTTTTAATAAATTAAAAAAGTGGTATGATAAATTCGGCACCATAGAGGTAGAAGTGAATAAGTTTACTGATATCTTTCATTCATAAACTTGGTGCACACGATGTTCTAAATTCAAATTTACTTTAACCTCTAGAGGATAAAAACGACTTTTCCACTCAGATATCGAAGAGTAAAAATGCCCTTTACGGGATGGGGTGATGAAAAATATTTTACAGATCTATTTAGCGAGCCTTGTGAGTGCCTTAGTGTTATTACGCAACGATAGATCAACATTCGATCACAACAACATTTAGTTACTTAATGCATTTCAATGTCAATAAACTAATATTCAATAAAAAGCTAATAAATAATAAGCTACATTTGTGACAAAAATAACCAAATTAAATTACCCATCTACTATCTGAACTCTGAATTTTATTTACCTCTTTGTTTATAATTTTAATGATTTACTTGCGTAATGTAGCTTGTGTCCCTAAGTGCATTCTGATACCACCTTAGGGTGATTTCAGAGTCGCGCCGGCGAGCAGCGCTGTCCAAACGCGCGCGCTTACAAATTACACTAGATAGTAGTTGCGTTTCACAGTCACGCAGTTCAACGCCACGTGTGAGACGCGCGCCGTCGGCCAGCGCTGGCGAAGCGCGCGCGGCCCGAGCTCCTCTGCTGGCGTTTCAGAGTGACGCGGGTCGCACGCGCCGCTGTTGAGACGCGCTGGCCTCCGGCGCGTGCCGCGCGCTTCACTCTGAAATCAGCCTACTGTTTGTTATTTTTTCACTGCGTCTTTGGTGTAGTGGTAGCATGTTCAATCACCTATAATAAGGTCCTGGGTTCAAATCCCAAGTTTTCTTAGTATGATCTCGAAGTTTGGAAGTGGCGGTATTCACACCCCCGTTACTCGTAAAGCACGTATAGACATCGGTCCTGTTCCTGACCTCTTTCCAGTCGTGTCACTATTCGTCTCATCGGATCATGAGAGTTATGGAATAGTAAGCGTTCCTGTCCTTGCGCACACACTTATGCAGTGTAATTATGTCCTGTGAAGATGGCTAGTCTCTATTGTGACTGGCCGCCGCGGCTGAGCTTCGACCAGGAGGACATATTTTTTTTTCTTTTTTTTTTTAAAGACAACGCCCGCATCAAGAAATCTAGATATCTGCAAGATAAAGTGGTTTATTTTTTATAAATGTAATATTCATTCGCATGTGACAAGAGGTAAGTAGTAAGCCTTTAACTACTTATAAGTATAATAAAGCGCCATTTTAAAATTAAATACCCAGGGCAACCAGGGGCAACTAAGTAAACCCTCTTTACCATGCGCATAGCCCTGGACGTTTTCCCACGGACTATACTTTGAAGACCATTCGAATGCTTCACAAATCCACTTCCATAATACTAAAATGTACCTATAATAAAATCTCATGCACGTCAGCCATAGGTAACAGGTTGTATAAAATCCGTTCATTGTCCGGTATAGCCAATAACCTGGTTGTGTGAAAAATTAAACGTTATTTTGACGGTCCACCGCTTCCCGAAAAACAGTGCGTTTTAAATCAATGTTGTTATACGCCCCGGGTTTATAGCTATTTATTTTATGTACCTTTTCTTTTTTGTTCGGATTTTTGTTTTGTTTTAATTAAATGAGTAGAAAATTACTGGTGTATTTTTTCTGTTGTTTTTTTTATCTGAACAGACAAACACCATAGACTGAAATTTGAAAAAGTGTTGTACCCTTTTATTAATTCATGAGAATGGATGAAAATACATATTCGATAGATTGATAAGATAGTTGAGAACAATACAGATTTGACAATTTTCTCTTATACGCATAAATCATAATTACAACTTTTAATTTTCAATATCATCTCAAAGTCCCCGTTTCTATTTGTTATCCATTAGGATTAAATTTTTTAAATTCCGTTTTACGGCTCTGGCTTCTTTGGCCTTATGAGCCGTCAGTAAATATATTTTTATATCATTTATTTCCGTCATTGTCAAGTAAAGTCCGTCACAGTCAAGTCATACATAGTCCTTGTCCAACCCCAGTAAAGCATTGGAGACTTTACTAGAGGCTTTTATGGAGTTTTGGTTACAACACGGAAAATCACAATTCACGGCAATATCGCACTTTTCTCCACTTGTGTACGTTGTCGAAGATGTTATGTCTAAAAATCCACCATATTTATACATACCAACTCGAATTTACACCAGTTTTTGAAACTAAAACATAGCCTCGATGCGTCTTTTTCCGCGTTGGCGCCAAAACTCATTAGGATTAAAGAAAATATAGTGTTATTAACGTATTTAGTACTTTAATTCACTTTTATAAAAGTATATTTGCTTGTAATGAGAATACCATCCTTTAATTCGAGACAAGAGTACTCTTAATAGCGAGAATGTGAGTTATTTCCATGGAAGGAATAAGAACAAATATTGACGTTTATGGCGTCTTACAATTTGAAAATAAATGTTCCCGCCAAGATGCGAAGTCGATTGTGTTTTGTTTTGAAAATGCTTTTGGCAATCATTTATCTTACTTTGTGTAAGTGATTACAATCAGTTAAAATGATATATGTTACATGGAATATATGTAAGTACTCCATGTAAAAGCTAATGATAGTATAATGTATATTTTTTTAAATATATCTATATGCTAAGTATACAACATGTAACGTAATTAAAGCACACCCTCGAACACCCCAATTAGAATATTATGTTGTAGGTAATCATAATACATACCTACACTGAGTTTCTAATTTAACATGTATATGCATTGTTATGTACTATAGTTTCTTGGAATTAAGTTTATTTTTCTTTATTTTGTACATACATATATATATATATATTCTAATATAGGTAATAATCTAATATAATAATATCTGGGGACAATGTCACACAGATCATCCTAGCCCCAAACTAAGCAAAGCTTGTACTATGGGTACCAGGCGACGATATACATACTTATATAGATAGATAAATACATAGAAAACATCCATGACTCAGAAACAAATATTCGTGCTCATCCCACAAATATTTGCACTTACCGGGAATCGAACCCAGGACCACCAGCTTCGTAGGCAGGAGCACTACCAACTAGGCTACACGGTGACCGTCAAATCGGCTGTTAGTTCAAATCAGATAATAACGAATGAAGAGAAGAAGACAATGTTATATAATAAATATTATAATTAGCTGTGTGGTGACGGCGGCGAATATCAGACAGAATATCATCACCCCATCTCACCCCGTGGGGGGCGTAGAAGTCGACCCGAGGAAATATCTACCAGATAACGGGCAGCAGCGTCTCTCTGTATATTATGACCATCATATTGCGATTGCCAACCCGTCTGCCAACCGTGGCGATTATGGCATATCTCCCCAAGATGATGCTTGGGGGAGACTTTTATCCAGCAGTGGACTTTTTACATTTTAATCCACTAAAAAAACAAATATAATAGAGGCTAAATACGTAGACTAAAGTATAAAAAGTATCTATATTGTGGACACCTATTTTTTACTATACGCATTCCTACAAAATCATTAAATAAGCTAATCACATTGTGGTATATAAATATCTTATAAATATGATTAATCACCGACAAAGAAAAGATAACACACAACATATTTAGTAAATAAAAAGATAATTGAAATCCTACGTTAAAAAGAACCTATTTGATAGAATGATTCAATCTAATACCAAAACGTTTCAATTCTTTAAGTTAAACTGAAACTCTGTCTGAGCTAGACTTAAAGGACTTACTTCAATTTCAATTAGGCACATAAGTAAGGTACGTTTTTCCATTAGAATGTAAGTACATGTGTTCGTTGCTTGGTTGATAAGGTGTCAGTATTGACATGATATCAGTATTTTCAACCGACATCTAAAAAGGAGTACGTTCTCAACTCTACTCTTTATCTCCAATGCATTGTTTTATTGTAATATTTAGCAAGCAAATTAAGCAAGAAAATTTTAAGATGATTTTATGTCGTTTTTACTACCAAATCGTTTAGTGGTTACCGTAGCCTATAACGCTTGCAGTACACATGTCATCACACTAATCAATCACTCGTTCAGCGAGGGTGAGAACTATGTTCCTCAAATTTATCCAGGACGACATTTTAAAGCATTTTAAAGCAATGCATTATCAGCATAGATTTTATTCTTATAATAGCAAGGCAAACTAACAGCGGGTCACCTGATGGTTAGTGATAACCACCGCCCATGGACACTCGCCCACCAGTGGAGCCACGAGTATGTTACCAGCCTTTAAGAAAGGAATAGGTTCACTTTTCGAAGGTTAAATTTTTAATTTTGTAGCATTATTCGCAATGCAAAGCCTTAATCTAATCGCAATAATGAGAAATCATAAACTAACATTAAATGAACCATCTAAAATAAAAATGCACCATCTACCAATTCGGGGTTGGCGCTCTGCATTAAGCTACGAACGATATGGCAGATCAAATTTAGGATTCCCTTGCTAACACCCTTCCGGAGGATGTAGGTATTATCTATCGGCTTTGTTTTAGAAACATGGCCGACTGATATGTTCACAGTTGCATGTGAAAGATCATATCATATTGATAACACCTTCCAAATCATCAATTTTTTTCGACGGTTGCCATAACATACCGGAACATGCATGTGACTTAAATTAAAAGAGATAAAATACTTCAATCCATGCGAGGCACATTCAGGTACAACAGTCTAAGTAATTACTGACAGCTGTACGTTAAGCCCCACTCAGACGGGATTACGGGCGCTCTGCAGGTTTAACTGATACATTTTGTTTTTAATCACTTTTGTTCATTGGAATTACGAGTACGTGTGATCTATTTGGTTCGATTAAAAAGTCCGTGTATATAAACGTACAATTTATATTGTTATAAGGGCGTAGTCTTATTCTAAACAGGCCTGTTGGAGTGGTTGGCAAATGCTTACTGTTCACGCCGCAAGTCGTGGGTTCGAGTCCCCACCAGTTATCTGGTTTCCATAATACAAGCTCTGCTTGGTTTGGGATCAGATTGCCGTGTGTGAATAATGTCCCAGGATATTAATATATATAGCATTTTAGACTCAACCACAGTTTACAGTAGATAGTAATTAATTCTTACTCATTAAGTGCATTAGATAAGCTAAATGTGTGCAAAACACATTTTCTTTATACCACCATAAACAACATTTATTAAAAATATAAACAATAGAAAATCATGTATATTGTTTTTAAAGTATACTGTATATTGTTTCGAGTTCATACAAGAAAGCATGAAAAAAGTTTTTCCTGAGTATAATTTTGCCTCGAATTTTCCAAATTGTCAAGAATGCCTTACATTTTTTCTTTCTGTATCTTCAATTGCACTATTACGATCGTTTTAAAAAGAAATTTTGCAAATTTGTCCAGCAGTTCAAAGCGCATGCCAGCGAAAAGCATTTCAATTTCATTTATATTTGAGAATAGATTTTTAAACGGCGACACTTAGTCAAGAAAAGGAAATTAAATACAACAATGACAAAAATTACGTGGGCTCCGATTAGATTCGTACACTTCTTTTGCCGGTTTTTAAATGTTTCATACCAATTTAAAGAAAATAAGGTTTCCCTTCCAAACACAGGCTTACTCTGGTTTCAACCTTCAAACAAAAAAAGGGAACATATTGATGGTGCCCAAACACAGGAGACACTCTCATGATTCGAAGGATCAGGCTACTTGACAAGAGCGGACATATATTTGAGCCCAGAGCTTCATTATCGGTGGTAGAAAAAGCTACCGTTAGGTGAACAAGGCAGACAAAAGTAGTAGGAGAGCTGTAGAAAAATGCATGTAATACTGTAGAGCATCATTCGAATTTCTCCTGGTAGAGCTAATTTCGGCCGCGGTGGCCAGTGACGATGAAGCCTAGCTATCTGCACGGAACATACTTTCTATTCCATCACTCTCATCATCCAATGGATGACTAGCAATACGACCGGAAAGCAGCGCTTTCTGAGGCACGGGGGTGTGATACCGTCAACTCCCAAGCTACAGGCTGAAAAATTTCTTAACACAAATATGCCAAAATTACTTTTTTGCCCAGTGTTTGAACCAGGACCTCTTTATCTGCGGAACTCAGACCAAAAACAGTCACGTATATTAAAATGGTTGTGTACTGACTGTACACAACTACTTTAATGTCAGTTGTAACAATATCATACAGTTCCTCTGATCCGATAATATGAGGCGCTCACAGTCAGATACTCTTACCGACCCGTAAACGATTGGCGAGGTTAAGCTGATAGGCCAGTCCATAGATGGGTGACCGCCGAAATGGTTTCATTACTGAGCGTCTCCGTGCTTCGGAGGGTACTTAATCTGTTGGTCCCGGTTGTAGCCATTAGGCAATAGTCGATAAGCCATGTCGGCGGCTTGCACAACTCTGACACTAGGGTAACCACTGCCCATACGATAAGTAAGTCTGGTCTGATAACAGCGTTCTCTTGCACAATGAGCGACTCGACTGGGGAAGTACGTCTACCTTACAGAATAGCTTAAATAACTTCAGGATAAGCATAGGATTATAATAACATTATTATAATAATATCAAAGTTGTGGTCATGGGACAAACAACTCGAGCGCAACTCGCCCGTAAAAACGACTCGAGTGCAAAAAAGACTCGAGTTTCATGTTGCGCTCAAGAGCTCATATCGACTTAAGTTCTCGAGTCTTGGAAGTCTTATTGTAACAAGTCGAGTTGTGCAATTTGTCAGTCGAGCTAAATTAGCTAAATTTTGATTAGGACTCAAAGACTCGAGTTCTTAACATCTCTCAGTTACTAAGGACGTCAGAAATTTTAGGGTATGGAAGAAGGGCAACGCGTCAGTTATGCTATATGTGGTGCTAGTGTTATATAAAGTCTACCATAACATACATTCTGGTAATGATCTCTTTCTTACAAGTGTATACATAAAACAATATTCCCACATAAATTCTTTAATCTCTCGCAATTTCTCCTAAAGATATGTTTTATTAGATCTTCAACGTTATTATACACCGGGGATTTTAGAAAGTGGTAGTATCTAGAAAATGCTTAGATCCCGTTATAGTTTTTTGTTATTTATGGCTATTTGTCGACTATAAACAGTAAAATGCCGTTGTACGTATGGTGTTAAAGTTTTCTCAAGGTTAAAGTGTTCTCTTTGCATGCCCGTTTGGGTTTGATCCCCGTACAAGACAACTATTGGTGTGTCTGAATCGGATGTTTGTAAATATTAATTACGCTAGTATTGGCGTGGTATATTAAGTTAATAAAAATGTGCCTACATATCTTACATAGCTCGTACATATAAATAAGGCACTTAAATACCTGTCCGTCAAATTTATAATACCCTCGTTATAGGAGGTGGCGCGGCAGATGAACTCTTAAATCTGTGCAAGATAACAAAGTAAGTAGACTGCCAAGAATCATTTTTACTTTCTCAGTAATCAACGGTTGTCTCGAATAGATGAAGAAGACTGGCGGGCCTGTTGGCGTTGTTGGCAAATGATTGCTTTTCACGCCGGAGGTCGTGGGTTCGCTTCCCACCCAGGACAGATATTTGTGTGCATGTCTGTTTGTCCTGAGTCTGGATGTAATTATTTATATAAGCGTGTATTTACAAAAGAAAAGTAGTATATGTAGTATGTCAGTTATCTGGTTTCCATAAAACAAGCTGTGCTTAGTTTGGGATCGGATGGCCGTGTGTAAATAATGTCCCAAGATATTATTATTTATCACATGTTTATTACCACTATTATTTACAATATATTATAAAAGGGTATTTTAATACGAGTACAACTTATAAAATATATGGGCTACATGGAGAGAAAATTTCCGCACAATCCTGGCATTCGCCAGCAAAACCGCCTTCTGCATCTAACTCTCCAGCCAGATATCAAGCCCTAAACATGCAAGGTTGATTTTCAGGGATTTAGGAATAACGCCATTTGTGGATATAACAATAGGTATGATCGCAGGTCTTTCGGTTCTCCAAATTTTCTCATATTCAAGACCGCCGATTGCACCTGAATATTACCAAGTGAGTCGAAAAGCCTACGGTCAACCAGATAGTTATTTTATATATAGAATAGTAAGCAAAACCAACAAGTGAGTCACCTGATGGTAAGTGATCACTGCTGCCGCAACACCGGTGGAGCCGCTAGTGCATTGCCGGCCTTCAATCTTAAAGGTTGCGGTGTCATCACCCTATCATTTTGGGAGGAGCCTCTTGGTCTGCAGTGGGACAGTATTGACCTGCATCATCATCAACATACCAGATCGGAAATAATTCCACCGAAATTTATTGCAAAGAGTGGTTGTGCGCGGTAACATTTTTTCAGGTTTCTTGTGAAACGCACGGTGGTAGACGATCACAATTGATCTAGGTGATATTTCCACTCTGGCGCAACGTGGCGCATGGCATCACTCACGCGTGGCCGACTCTGTGCTCCTGCCCTTCGCGTGGCCGACTCTGTGCTCCTGCTCTTCGCGTGGCCGACTCTGTGCTCCTGCCCTTTTTTTAACATGACGTTTACAGTTAGCCTAAAAGCTTTCACTGCTGCCAAAGCTGCCACTGCCCTATGATCTTAGGCGACCTTACTCACACCTACAGTTACATTTACGGTGTAGAGATTATTCCCCAGTCAAGCTGTTCATAGAGCCAAAAAAACACTATGCTCTACTCCTCTTAATTTATAATTTAACTGTCTAAACATAATTCATAAAAAGCTTAACATCAGTTAACCTGATATATTATGCTTTTATTGAAATGAAACGTTCTCTATGTCTATCTATTCCTGTTGGACATTTAAAATAGCACCTGTAAACCGGTAAGTCATAAACTATTAATGATTTATATAGCAACCAATCATACCTCATAGCAAACAAATACGTTACTTTTAAAAATAAATCATGCATTTAAAATGTAGTTGCATAATATCCGTTTATATTAAGCGGAGCGTTCCGGGCGCCCGTCTAACCCAAATCTGTTTCCGGCTCTACATTAACTGCTAGTTATTTTAGTTTATAAATCCTTTTCTAATTTTAATTTATATTGGCTGTATGTAAAATTCGTTGCGGGATCCAAGACAGTTAAAGCGATTCCCCGGGACATGCCTGAGCCTCACCGCTCAGTGTCATTTCATTGTGTGTCACTGTTGATCCTGGCTTACAGGAGTTGCAGTGGTGGGTAAGAGGGAGGGACTAGACCCGTCTGTATGTAAAATTAAATTATTGAGTGAAACTTCATAGACAAAACAGTTATAATGTCTTAGAGGTTGCATATTGGGTTTCGCGGTCGGCTTTATCGGAGACATGTCTTCTCGTAAATCAATTTAAGTAGGTAAGTAAGTAACTAAGTAGTAAGTAAGTAATCTTTATTTCGCTCAAAATATGGTTCAGACAAGATTTTATTGTCATTACAATTACACAATTTTTTCCTTAAGTATTTCGTAATTATATAGTCATATGTAGATATATAGTTATGTGTAATTTGTTATTAATGTATTATTTCTGTTTGTACCTTCTGCTTAGTACCTATGCGGCTTCAATCAGTGCTCTCAGCGTTGAACATTTTTCGACAGAAAGATAAAAAATAAATCTTATTATCGACATGATAAGAACACCGAAGTAATTGATGCCGTTTTATTTAAAAATTTCTTCTTAGATCTGCCATGTTTGTTTTAAACATACGATACCTCAATAGAAAATAAGATATACGAGAATAAGATAGAAATTCACTTCAAGATTGTTCCAATAAATTTCCCTTTAAGTGTCGTAATAATGAATTGAATAATTACAAAAAATATTGGGTCTATATTGTATAATTATGAGTTAAGGAGGGATTCGAAAATAATACCATATAAAAACGTATAGTATTACCATTAATGAGTTTAAAGAGAATCCAATATTACTCCTTTACTAACAAAATATATTCAACTAGCTGTGCCCCACGGTTATACCCGCGATAAACTCCATACCAAATTTTATTAAATTCCTTCAGCGTTTAGAAGTGAAGAAGTAACAAACATACACACTCACACCCTCACAAACAACAGAGAAAGGCTTTTGTTCGTGGTATTTTGTTCTAATAAAATATTTTAATTTGAAACTACACAGAAACATCTGTCGATGTTTCGACAACTCTGAGCAGAATTCAATGTAACATCGCCAAATTTGTTTATACGATCGCGTCTGGCAGACAGCTTGTCAAATGCTGACGTCGTAAACTTTAACGTCAACCTTTATAGCACATTTTAGCGAGGCCATGAAGTGAGCGTGACATTTGTGATACATTGTAAAATAGACAGTAGTGTCATTTAGTTGTGCCTTAGGTGTTGTATACAGGTTATGTAATACATACATGGTATACAAATTTGGAGGTATGTGCCAAATTTAAGGATCTAAGAATAGGTAAATCATATTAAATTATAAAAGCGAAAGTTTGTGAGTGTTTATTATTGTTAATTCTTACGTCTAAACGGCTCGAGCGAAAAAATTATAAAGTTTAATGCGGGTAAAACCGCGGGGCACATCTAGTAATTAATAAGTGTCAACTTCAGCAAAAGCTAAGAGACAATTTATTGTTGCACCGCTAGTGAGTGCGGGCGTTACCATTAAAAAAAGAAACATTTTGTTAACAAGTTTTTTTCAATACTAACTGTGCTCTGCGGTTTCACTCGCGATAAACTGTATAAATTATAGTCTATGTGTTATTCAGATATATTAGTTCCTACAAAGTTTCATCAAAATCTGTCCCGTAGTTTTGCATGAAAGAGTAACTAATATACATGCATCCATACATCCATGCCCACAAACTTTCGCTTTTTTAATATTTGTAGGAAGAAGGATACTCAGTTGTCTACAAAAAGTACGTTTCAAAGGCATAACATGGTATATACATTATATTGCACTGAACTTATAACTGACCGCGTATTTCAGTTGAATGTTAACGAAGCTCTTTCTTAGACGACTCATTTAGTTCATTCCTGATCGGCATTCTGTACGGCTAATCCGATCTTATTCAAATTAGTCACAGTGGTAGTGACCATACTCGTGAGTTCATATCTGAATTCGTAAAAATCGGACACGCCACGGAGGAATAACTGCTGTAAAAAAACATATATCTCTTTGAAATCTATATAACGACGCGTCTGGGGTACACGGAGGCATGCCTGGAACATTATTTTAATAATTTATCATTTATTATTTGGTGAGGTTATGCAGGCAGTTAATTTAAGAATATAGGCGGACGTTACTTCCTTAGCAATTAATTATTCAGCAAAATCAATCAACTATGCTTAATGCGTCAATCCGTCGATGATATGCGACCTCTATAACGTCTCCAAGCAAATGGTGACGTCAAGATGGACGCCTGTTAGACGTTCCACCAGAGTGACACCGACCTTTTACTCTTGTCTGTGCAGTTTTGTTGGTAGCGCCACGGTTGTGCCGTCATATATAATATAAGATTTTCCCGTGCAGAATAGAATGTTCTAATTTCAAAAGCAAAAATCCAGGCGAAGCCCTATTCGGTTAAGACATACATCTTTGCGATATAGACATCTGCTTAACAACCCTGATTTCAATATTTGCAAGCAATAGAATGCCTTGCAAACCTAAACCCTGCCTTGTATCTATTGTTTTAAAATAAAAAAAACAAAATACCCTGTCACAATTGCCAAAAGTTATGCATGCGTGAGAATAATTGGGGCATCCGCACCAGCACAACATGCGTGCAGGTATAGTCGCGTCGTGATCTTTTAAATACTCTGCGAACACTGAGCCAAGTTAGCGTTAATTCTTCCTGTAGGGAACACAAAACCGAGCAATTCCTGTTAGCAGAAGCCATTGATTTCCTTTGGTTAGCTCTACTTGTTTGTTTTTTTTTACTGATTTTACTGATTTAATTCATAAGCACATGCGATAACTCAAGGAGTTTGTTAGCAAAATAAAAATCTCGATAGGATCATCTGTTTGTGTATTGCCAACCCGCATTGTAATAAATATTTAGTCCTCCTACAGTACTTCATTTAAATTCGATGTGTAAATGTTGAGATCATTATAGTGATGTGAGTTTTTTTTTAAATAATATCTTGGGACTATGTCACACAGATCATCCTAGCCCCAAACTAAGCAAAGCTTGTACTATGGGTACCAGGCGACGATATACATACTTATATAGATAGATAAATACTTAAATACATAGAAAACATCCATTTGTACATAAGTATTTGAGTATTGTGTGAGAAGTAGGACTATTAACTTAGAATGGCAAGTTAAAATAGTGCAGTTAATATAATCGTACCAATATCAAAAAAACATGCATCATTGGCTTTTCTTCATTTCCCGACAAACGTGTGCAAGTTAACTGATTTATTTTTTTATTTTATTTAATCATTAATGTACACACGGAAAAGGAATACAGAAAATAAATTTTAAAAGAAAATAACATGTACAAAGGTACTGCTTATTTCAATGAAATTTCTTCCAGCAGACCCGCGAGAGGAGAAATTAAAAGAAATATGATATATCGTGTGTAGTTTCTAGTAATACATATATACATACACTACATGCTAATATACATAAATACTTATAAAATACAAAGATAAATATCTATATACACTTACATATACATACAACTAGGTTGAGGAAGAGAGATAATGTGCTTTAACACGATTTTTAAATATTGAAACTGTTTTACATTGGCGAATGTTAGGGGGAAGAGAATTCCACAACCTGACCGCATGAACCATATAGGAGTAGGAGTAAAAATCAGTTTTATGTTGAGGGATTAGGAGAAGAGATCGACGATGGGATCTGCAGGGAGCATCGGAACAATGAAGATAGGAAAAACGGTCCCGTAGGTAGGAAGGGGATAAGGGATTGTGAAGGATATTGAAGAGGAGACACAATATACGAGTATTCCTGCGAAGTCGAACGGGTAGCCACTTGAGATCCTTGCGAAAATTGGAGACATGATCATATTTCTTAAGACCGAATATAAAACGAATGCAGAGATTTTGCAAGCGCTCAAGTTTATTCAACAGCTCCTCGGTGACATCCAGATAGCAGCAATCAGCGTAGTCTAGAATGGGTTGTAGAAGAGTTTGAGTAAGAGAGATTTTCGTTTTCAAAGGCAGAAAGTTTTGGAGATGTTTCAGTGAGTGAAAAGTAAAGTGAATCTTCCTACTGACTTCAGAGACATGTGCCTTCCAAGAAAGATTACAGTCGAAGGTTACACCCAAATTTTTAGCGGTTTCGGTGTATGTTATTGCATAGCCATCTAAATAAACTGCAGGAATGGACGCGATCTCCAGATATCTCAACATATGCCTGCTTCCAATGATCATGGCCTGGGATTTACTCGGGTTAATTAATAGACCATAGGACTTAGCCCATTGGTTTATGTGTTCCAAGTCAGAATTTATAGCAGAGATGGCGGCAGTAACATTATTATGGGCGAAGGACCTGTAAAGTTGCAAATCGTCTGCATACAGATGGAAGTTAGAGGAGATAACTCTTGTAACGGAGTTTATGAAAATGGAAAAAAGTAAAGGAGAAAGAACGCCACCCTGAGGTACCCCCGCAGTGAGTGAACACCAATCTGAATAAGACTCTTCATGGTGAATACACTGCGAGCGCCCCCGAAGATAAGAGTTAAACCAGGAGATGCTGCTGGAAGAGCAGTTTAGTGAAGATAAGACACCAAGAAGGACATCAAAATCGACAGAATTGAAGGCATTACTGAAATCCAGCAATACCAAAAGGGATAGGAATTTATTGTCCATGGCCCAGCGAATATCTTCGGTCACTTTGAGAAGGGCAGTGACAGTGCTATGGCCAGAGCGGAATCCAGACTGGAATGGGCTGAGGAACTTGTTGCAGGATAGAAAGTCTGACAGCTGACGATGGACAATATGCTCAAGAACCTTCGAAAGAAATGGGAGTATAGAAATAGGGCGGAACTGGGACGGTATGACAGGATTGGCCACTTTGGGCAAAGGAATAATGTGAGTGGAATAAGCTGATGGAAAAGTGGAAGAGAATAAAGAGAAATTAAAAATATGAGTAAGAACAGGTAGAAGGGTAGAAAGAATTGGGCTAATCATCCTTGAGCAAATATTGTCATGTCCAACTGCAGTTGAAGATATAGAAAGAATGGATTTTTTGACCTCCTCCTCGGTAACGGGAGATAGGTTGAAAGGAGAACATTGCGGTATCGGCAAAAGTGAGAGATCGTGCAAGGTAGCAGATTTTCTTGGAATGTCAAGAGTGAGAGGAGGATTTGAGAAGTGGATATTTAGTGCATGTAGATCGATGTCCTTACAGACCAAGGCGGGGGATTTACCGATACCATTGGATTTTAAAAATTTCCAAACTGTAGAGGAATCCCGACTATCAAGAGACTTATAGAAGTGGCGTTTCTTGGCATCACGACACAGGCGATTGCAACGGTTCCGTAGGTGTTTATACCGGGCTAAATTTCCCTCTGTATGATTGCGTTTGTACCTACGCTTTGCCTTATCTCTGCGAGCCATATAATCTTTAATATCAGCAGTAATCCAAGGGGCAGGAGAGTGTTTAACCTTTACTCGACGTTTTGGTGCATGTCGATCATACAAAGCGAGAATATTAATATTAAATAAATTCACTTTATCATCAACGTTAGATGAGTTAAAGATATTTGACCAATCTATTCTTTCTGCATCACACTGTAACATCTCCAAATTAATGCCCTGGAAATTACGAAGAAAAAGGAGTTTTGCTTTAAGTTTAGGAGGACGTACAGCGTAAGACAAATAAATCAGATCGTGATAGGAGAATGAAGCAGTTAATTGACCATGAGTTGCAACGTGATCAGGAGACGAAACAATCATGAGGTCTAAAAGAGATGGGTTGCAATTAGGAGAATGATGTGTAGCGGAGAGAGGAAGAATATGGAGATTGATAGAAGATAAGAGTGACAGAAGTTTAGAAGAACGGTGGTCGTTTTTCATCAGACACGTATTGAAGTCACCCATCAAGACTACGTGATCATAGATTGGACATAAGTTATTTAGTAGAGTGTCCAGAGTATCAAAGTAATCAGTTCGAAGATTGGGGCTATAAAAAACCCCAAGGAGTAACTTTGTGTGGTGTACAACAATTTCGAGGAATAAGTATTCCGCAGAACCAGTGTACTGATAAGGTGATGCACTTACAATTTTGTGAGGGAGATCAGCCCGCTAATATATTGCTACACCACCGCAACCTTTATTAGTGCGATCGTTACGGATCAAAACGAATCCTGGAAAAGAAAAGTAAGGCGAGAGAAGAGAAGGTTTAAGGAAAGATTCTGATATTAGAAGAGCGTCGATATTCGTGCTGCTAAATGATGCCAGAAGATCAGAATAATGACCAGGTATACTCTGTGCATTAATATGAGCAATGTTAAGGTTATTGGAGTGGTCGGATAAACGAGAGGAGATCTGGTCATGCAGAGTCAGAGAAGTAAAAGAATCATCCGCGCTAACGTAACTAAGTGACGATGACGAACACGAGATAAAACTATCGTCCAAGTTAGGTAAAATATCATCCATAATTAGTAATATATAAATAAGCAATTAAATATTAAAATATATATATAATAATATATATACTTATATATAATATTTATAATAATACAGAAGATTGATATTTACAATTTAGCTAAACACACCGTCTCGCTGGAAAGTTGGAAAAAATTTTAACAATAGGAGAAAGGAAATATACATTGCGAAACGTATACACATTAAGATAACAAAGAGCAAATAACAATATTTAAGTACAAAAATGTAAAAAAAACAACCTGTATACATATCGGCACAAACGTCCGAAGGCCCACAACGTATACTTAAACTAAACGTATTTTTGTTTAGGTAGTGTAAGTTAATAGGGAAAAACGAAACGAAGTTTGTGAACAGAACTGAGAAGTTGTCAAAAATGTCAATGTCAAATTGAAGAATAGACAGTAAAAGTAGTGAATAGAAAATATAGTTATAAACCCTAATCGGAGGTAGTTAAATATATGGTCTACAATATTATGCACCTACCCAGTACCCTACCAAACACAATTATTACTAACTATTACGCTACCAAAAACAAGAGAACACAATATAGTAAACACAATAAAGGACACAAAACTTATCGAGAATTAGCGACGATTGCCTCTCCGGGCTGGTTTGTTGCTCTTCGAGACTGGAGGCGGCGCAGGCGCTGTGGAGGTGGCAGGAGGATCATCTTCAGCTGCTGTGGCAATCGTTGGAAATTGCAATATCAAGGCATCGAGTTGCTCCATTGTTTCGATCTTGCGGCGAGTTTTGTCAGGAGTTAAGATGACAATATAACCCTGTGATGACCAAGTGTTTGAAATGGAAAAATGCTGGCGTGCTCTTGTGAATACTCTGTGTCTAACCTTGGTTAAAAACTCGGATATGGTGAAACCAGTGTCCTTCAAAGTAGTCTTGTGGTCCCAAACCAGGCTTCTATGCTCCATGTCATTAAAACGGATGAGAATAGGCCGTGTTTTCTTTCCTGATACAGAACCCAAACGATGACAAACATCAATGTTCTTGGAACTGATGTCGGACAATTTCATTTTGCTGTTTAATAGTGCAACAATAGTGGTGTGTAATTTCTCATCAGGCTGCTCAGGGACACCGTGAAGTAGTAGTACTTTCCTGCGCATGGAAGTTTCATGCCGATCCAGCCCAAGAGATAGCATCTGAAATTGTGTCTTGAAGTAGCACATTGTTTCAAGAATAAAGGTCTTGAAATCCCTAAATTCCTTAGACAGAGTGGCAATGTTTGTGTCTGGGGCATTACCTGTCATAGCTTTTTCCAAATTATCTTCATGAGTTTTCATTCTGGAGTTAAATAACTTCTCAAACTCATCAAAAGACTTCTCAAACCGGCTGTCCATCTTCAAAAGTAAGTTGTTGACTTTTCTTAAGTGTAGATAGATATTTAGGAGATATTATTATTATCAGCAAGAAATAGTGTGTTTAGCAATTGACTAATACATAAATATGTATGAAATTCAAAGTATTATAATTAATAAATTGTAAATTAAACAGAGCACCAAATTACTTGTGCTGTACTTTCAACTACCCACAGAAGAAAAAAAAGTTGTCATGTAGGTACTCCGTTATGGTCTTAAATTGTGTGTAATTGTTTACCAAGCCGAATATAACATAATTATAATATTGTCATTTTGTGACATTTAATATTAATATATAGTAGTAATCACGGGAGCGACGGACGGCATCGGGAAACAGTACGCGCTGGAGCTGGCGCGCCAAGGAATCAACCTGGTACCGGCACAGACGATCATTCCAAAATATGGCAAATGCCAATGTTCAACTGATGCATATGTGCTTTATGTCAGCAGAATGACGTGTTACCCAACGATGGAAGAATATGCCATAATCGCCATGTTTGGCAGACTGGTTGACAATCGCTGTATGATTGTCATAGTGCAAAGATAGACACTGCGCTGGTGCCAGTTCTCTGGTAGATATTCAATCGGAACGACTTCTAAGCCTCTTACGAGATGTGGTGGTGAAATTTGTCACCGTCAACTACACAGCATCCTCTTTATCTGTTATTATATATTTTTACATACCTTGTTTTTTAATCGAGTGAGTAAAAATTTTACACTATGATGTTTTGTGATAATTTTTAGAGTTTTGTTCCTCTTAAAAAACCCCTTTAGGATCACTTCGTTGTTTTTCTGTGAGTTTGTCTGTCTATCAATATAAATATGTTCAAGAACGCGTGCAAAGATGAATTAAAAAGTAATATCAAAGGTGGAAAGAATGAATGAGAATTGAGACGATCGAATCAAAATCCTATTAGGCAACAACGCTTCATCTCCTTTCACCTCGTTTTTCAGGGCCGCACATTGTCACGCTCCCTCATCAATCATGGCGCCGCGGACATTGTAAACGGTGCTTAATTTCTCTCCTCTGCCAAATTAACTTTACGGTACGAATCGATGGAGCCAATGTGTTGGCATGATTACTTTGTCGTGGCTATTGGGGCTAATGAAGGAGTATGAACCTAACGTTCTCATATATGAACGAGGAAACGAAATAGACCCAATTTTTCTCTTAAGTTAAGATAGCCGTTACCTAGAAGAGAACTCGGCGTTATTTTCATTGAAATATCCACTGTAATAGTTATCTGATGAGAGAATTAAGCCGAATATTAAGGGAAGTCGGTAAATTCGGATATCTTAAAGCAAACGCAAAATAGCTTTTATATCAAATAATAGGTTCTCTACAATTTATCATAAACAACTTTATCATACTTGATCAATATTTGACAGAAGAAACAAATCAGAAACGTGGAACTTTCCATTTTCTTTGAAAATCTGCATTGAGGTGGTCGTTGCCAGTTGTTCTCGTCTAAGTGTACGGTCTGCCTATGGGGGGGGGGGGGGGGGGGTATTAACTGGCCGGTCACTGATGTGGTCATTATACAGCAGCCATTAAGCCAGGTCAGAGGCTTGAACAATATAAATAATATACTTACCTAATGAATGCGCAAGACACCAAAACGACAACAGTGACCTTAGCTAGAATATTATACCTTCCTCCTAGAATAGGAGATTATTCCTTATAATTTCTGCCATCCCCACCCATACAAAGTATTCTACTTCACTTCTATATGTAATTTTAAATTAAAACCAAGTTACCATCGACTTTTAAACTACATACGCTACGTAATTACACCGATAAGTGCAAATCAAACAAGACTACTCTGAACAACCGACGACGGCAAACAGTCTACTATGCACAGTATGCACCCAGCTACGGTGACCACGCGCTTGTCAATAAGTTGCTGACTCCGAATTAAATTAAAGCTTTTTTGTATCAAATCAAATCAATCGTTTATTTATTTTATATAGAACAAGGTACAAAATAGATGTTACATAGTTTAATACATGCACATATTCTGCCACATAATTATGGCGTGCAAATTTTATTGTTCTTAAAACTATATAGTATTACTACACTACTATTACTTACTACAAGTAGCTAAACCAGCTCACGACCATATGGACCGATTACCGTAGCTACACCGTCTTGTTGGTTTAGCGGTAGCGTGACAATGAGGTACTGGAATTGATTATTCGGCCCAAAAAGTGGTAGAGGTTAACCAGTAAGTTAAACACTAGTAGCAGGTCGTAGTCTGAAAGTTAGTACGTAAAGCTGCCAACCCTCCGCCTGATTTCTTCCGGGTCATATTAAAAATCCGTTATTATACATGTTTGTTTTTATAATATATAAATTATACATATTAATGTGTCGCATTAAACTGTTCGCACCTATTATTGTAATTTTTTATGTTATTGTGGTTAAATAAACAATTATCTTATAAATAATATTGTCTTATACCTGATCACGGTCGTCATTCCCTTCCTCCTCGGATCCCGTTGAGTACGGACGTGCACAAGCCACATCCATATTTAAAATTTTTAATTCATAAATAAAATAATTAAAGTCAGTGCAACCATTGTGAAGTACCAGGCGCATAGAAGAGCGTAGCGATCTCAGTGCGTGTGAGTGACTACTTGTTACGCAGGCCCCGCCCCCTTCCTACCCATCGCACCGCGTACGCCGTACGGTTACGATATCGGACGCCGCCAGTGACATGACGCATTTAGCGGTAAGCAGTAACCTTATTCTAACGGATGAAGTTATGGGCGGCTCGGATTCGCAATTAAATACCCTAACAAAGCAGCTCGAGACTAACAACGTCAAACGAAGAGTTAGGCGTAAAGTGGGCGCTGATTATGTAGATACTTCATGCGAAATTATGCCCCAGATAACGGCTCTTTTCGAGATCTTTGAACGTAAACAAAGTGAAAAATTAGACTCACTGATATCTAAGATCACGCTACAGAACTCCGAACTCGTAGGCACAGTGGATTTTCTTTCCAAAAAATATGATGAATTCCTGGATCGAATGCAACTTCTTGAACATGAGAACAAAAGTTACAAGAAACATATTGAATACCTAGAAACGAAAATTGAATACCTCGAACGTAGCAGTCGCTCATCTATGGTAGAAATCAAGAATGTCCCGAAATTAAATCCCGAAAACAAAGGGATTCTAAGTAATATTGTGCTTAAAATTGGCGAGACTATTGAACAACCATTGGCTTCTTCAGACATACGCGATGTATATCGCTTAAAAACCAAGAATCAATCAAATAACCACATCATAGTTGAATTTACAACTACATCCCTTAAGGCCTCAATTATTAAGAAATCTCGAGAATTCAACAGAAAAAATCTAAATAATAAACTCAACACCACCCATATTGGCTTACCTAATAACTTGCAACAACTTTATATAGATGAAGCTTTGACGCAGACGTCCAGAAGACTGTTTTACCTGGCCCGGGAATTCGTAAAAGCACATAATAAGTACATTTGCTGGAATTCCTATGGCAAAGTCTACGTTAAAGAAAAGGATAACGAAAAAGCTCCGGTGGTACGCATCGACTCCGAAGATGACATTCGTAAATTACGGCCTAATTGACTACCTTTTTTATGTACTTATGTGTTTTTTTTAATGTTGCTAATACTTTCTAAAACAAAATTAATTTTAAATTTTTTACTTATGTTCTATAGTATATGTACTTACACTATAAACTGGCAGCTACACTCTATCACATTAGCCATTTATCACTACACACAATTTATTAGAAATACTCACTGTAACCTCACACATTTGTTACAGGTAAAACTCTTGTTGTATCACGTCTTGCACATAACTCATTCAATAACTACCTATATCATAACACATCATGTCAGTACACAACACTCATATCCCAAACACAAATGTCTTATTTACTTTATAAAACTATACATAATGATTCCAATCTTTGCATATCTTTCACATGTAACAAATACTAACAATACAATGCATTACTTACTTCTATACCTACATAAAGCGGCATATATGACTATAGTCGTACATCAAAGTATGTCATACTACAAGATAATTTTAATACATATTTTACCTAAAAGACAATCTTGGCACTGTCATTACCTCACATATAAAAACCGGCCTTCTCAAAATGCAACAACTCACCAAAACAATCAAATGTTACCATATAAATTACAACTAAGACTTCTGTTTTTTGCTAACCATTCGATCAAATAAATATTGCCAATGACATAGAAAATACAACTAGTTTCAGATCCTTGGAATGTAAAGTAGGATCCATTGCAAAGTTAGCTCCAGCTGATAACTGTTGTTTATCGTTTCTTACTCAAAATATAAGGAGCATTCATCGCAATTTTCCTGATTTTGAGATTTTACTCGAACGTATCAAAGTGGATTTGGATATAATTATTTTAACCGAGTGCTGGCTAACTCGCGATCATACACTACCTTCCCTGCCTGGCTACAAAAGTTTTAGCACAAACAATAACCTCAAACAAAACGATGGCGTAGTCGTTTTAATAAAAAATTACTTACAGCCTACCATTGAAGAACCGATTGTACTAGAATCAAATTGTCTTATTATTAAACTAAAGCCCAACACAGTTTTTGTTACAGTATACCGCTCTCCCTCCTATAGCAACATTACTCCTTTCCTAACTTCATTAAATGATACATTAAGTAAATTATCTACATTTAAAAACATTATAATCACAGGAGATCTAAACATTCCTATCAACCCGGAAAAAATGTACAACAATTCTGATTCTGAAACCTATTTAAATTTGGCTGCGTTTCATGGCATGTTACCCGCACACAATATTATAACACGAGACGCTAGTGGTACTTGCATTGACCATGTTATAGTTAAAACCAATAAGTCCGTACTTACTCTCGTACCACCTACCACTGTCACCGACCACCGAGCAGTACTATGCTTTTTACAGGACTCTAAGCCAGCCTACCATGAAAGAACATATTATAACAAAGTGAATACTGAGAGGGTAATATCCACAATTCTTCAATTAGATCTAAATCCAATATACCACTCAGATGACCCTGAAATTTCAATGAATTACTTAACATCTAACTTAACAAATACCATAGAAGTAAACACCACAAAAATAAAAATAAGCAAACGTAAAAAAACCTTAAAGCCTTGGATAACACAGGGTATGCTGCGTTCTATGCGGAACAGAGATAACCTACACCAGAAATCTGTAAAGGACCCCGATAACGAAATCTTGAAAACCATTTACAAACGTTACAGAAATTTATGTAACTCACTCTTCAAAAAAGCCAAAAATGACTATGACAAAGCCCAAATTGAAAAAGCAGGAAATAATAACAGAAAAATATGGGAAGCTATTAAAAACATTACTTACACATCTAATTCGTCAAAAAACTTTCCTATAGAACTACTTAACTTACATACAGACCGACAGAACTCTATTAATTCAGTTAACGAATTCTTCACTAATATTGGTAAATCTCTTGCTGAAAAATTATACTTAGACCCAAATTACACAAGACCACCACAGAATACGCGTAACATTTACAACTCTTTCGTACTCTTTGATACTGATCCCAAAGAAATTGAAGAAATGATCGAAGTTCTAAAGACAGATACTGCAGTTGGATGGGACAAAATCTCGAGCAAAATTATTAAACAGCTGAAATCTTATCTTGCACCACCACTTGCTTACATATTCAATAGTTGTTTTAGTAAAGGAATTTTTCCCTCCTGTTTAAAAAAATCTGTTGTGGTTCCAATCTATAAGAGCGGAGACAGAGACCGTATCGGAAACTACAGGCCTATATCTCTATTACCAGCCCTGTCAAAAATATTAGAAAAACTAATTAACATTCGGCTAGTAAAATACCTTGAAAGGAAATGTATTTACTCTGAAAATCAATTTGGATTTCGACGTGGTAAATCAACTACTGACGCAGTACACACCCTTACCAACTTAATACTGCAAGGCTTAGACTGCGGTAAAAAATGCCTGACAATTTTCCTCGATCTTGCAAAAGCTTTCGATACGGTTTCTGTTCCCATCTTATTAGACAAACTTCATGAAATTGGCATAAGAGGCACTCAACTCCAGCTTTTTAAAAGTTACTTGACTAATCGATCTCAAATAGTAGCTATTGGACCATACAAAAGTTTCGAAATGTCTTTATCTTACGGTGTTCCCCAGGGAAGCATCTTAGGCCCTACTCTTTTTCTCGTATACATAAACGATCTCTGTTTAACATCACTCAATCAGGGCCAACTAGTCTCTTATGCAGATGATACTGCCATTATCTTCACTGGAGATACCTGGAGTGAAACCTTCGATGCTGCCCAAAATGGTCTCAATACTGTGACAGCTCTTTTGCATAGTAACGTCTTATCTTTGAACATAAGTAAAACAAAATTTATGTGTTTCTCAATTCGAAATCTAGACCCACCAAAGGACCTCTCACTGATTGCGCACTCGTGCTCGGATTCAAATAATGGACTTTGCACATGCACGGCATTACAACAAACATCTACTTTAAAATACCTCGGCATCGAAATAGACAGCAATCTAACTTTTAAAAAACATATAATATCTTTAAGTGGTCGAGTCCGTAAGCTACTGGTTATTTTCAAAAAACTTCGACATGTTCTTGATCCAAAACTATTAAAAATGACATATTTTGCTTTGTGCCAATCAATTTGCACTTATGGTATTTTGGTTTGGGGAGGATCCCCAAAAACTTCACTAAGACCCATAGAAATAGCTCAAAGAGCACTGCTGAAAGTGTCTACATTCAAACCCTTCTTATACCCAACAAAATTATTGTATAATAACTGCGAAGTCTTAACTATACGTCAATTATACATCCTCAGCATTGTTATGAGACAGCATAATGAACTAACGTTTGACAATAAGGTTTTGAATAAACGAAAATCCTACAATATTTGTAAGCAACGCCATCAGTATCGTACCTCATTTGCTCAAAGATTTTATGGTTTCCTAGGCCCATTTCTGTACAATAAAGCAAATAAGCAACTTTGTATATACCCTGACAAAAAAGAAAAAGCCAAAAGAAAAGTCATTAACTGGCTTCTAGAACTATCATATGATGACACGGAAAACCTTATAAATGTTATAAAATAAAACTAAAAATAAATTAGTACCAAAACTAATTAAATATACAGAATTACGTGATCTTACTCTCATACACACACGAGCACACACACACATACACACACACATACATACACATACATGAACACGCACACACACACTCACACAATAACCTATATTAGTTTTATGTCATAGAATAAACTTTTTAGATTATCCGGAGAGAGCCTGGAGTTCTGTAGTACAGGTCTCGACCTAGTTCAGACTCCAGACTCTCACAAGGACCGATAGCAACGAAAATTGTTAACTAGATATTTTTAATTGTAAATTTCCTTGTGAGATGTGAATAAACATATATTATATTATAAATGTATTTAAAAACAAGTTTTAGTATCCGTTTTTTGGTTTCGGGGTTTAGTAATCTTTGTCCGGCTTTATTAGCGTTGAGACTGGCAACCCTACTCGAAGCTCAAATGCAAGTTAAATAGTCTCGTAATTAAAATTTACCTCCCTGTTGTGGTGAAGGGTTCTAAGTAAAGTCAAAACCATGTCTGTGGGTGTACTTCGATGTCGAGAGCGTCTTTATTACGCTAGTATTTAAGGTGGTTTTCGTTGAGCAAATGTATATTTACTGACGGCGTCGACTGTACCAAGTACATTGTTACATCCAACTGAGGAAATTTAATGAAAATACTGGAAGTGATGAACCGCAGAAAATGAGCCCTAAGTTCGATTCCCGAGTTGGTCAAACAATAAAGGAATTAAATATAAATTGTTAGTCCGCAGTCAGAAAAAATGGCGGTATTATACGTCTCGAATGGTTCTTCGAGACATGGGAGTTAGGCATAGGAACGACAGCTTTACGAGTTCCTATGCTATCCTATCCTCTGCGTAGCTGCGGTTGTATCCGCTTACATCGGATTGTAAGAGTGAGAGCAAAGAGAGTACACCGGTAGTACCTACTTGGGCACACTTTTGTACAGACGCCAGCACATCAAGCTACCCCAATCTGTCAAATTTCCCCAATTTAAAGTGAACCTTATGCTTGATAAAGTTGAAAATCTATAAAAGAAATTTGACAGATTGGGGTAGCTGGATGTGCTGGCGTCTGTACAATGTAGTATCTTTTCTTTCAGACAGATCGGTACGGTGGATCGAATTATTGGCCAAGACATAATAATTATACGAATTTGTAGACACTTCGCCAGTTGAATGTTTATTAATATGTTATTAATCGTATTTCTGTTTAACATATAGTCGCTTATATATGCAATTCAAACTAAACAAATTTTAATATAATTACCATTTTTTTAATTATGTGGAAAATAATTCCACGTAGTTCTTCTGCAACTACAGGGAATTTAATTAAGTCCATTGATATTTGGCACAAAATTCTGAGCGTTAATAAGCAACATGTCACTACCTTTTGACTAATAAGGGACTACGCGCACTTATTCAGCTCTTTACAGCTTTTGTCCATAAAAAACAACAATTTTGTATGGAGACTTGTACGCGTCGATTCAGCTTTCCGCGTCCATTCTGCTTTCGCGGCAAACCAGCATGAATTGAGGATAAATGTGTTTTTATTATGCGAATGCTATAGAGAGCGTTCGGCGCTGTTACACCGCGTTCAGCGCTGTTCGCCGTCGAATGCGGCGGAACAGCTCATTACACGGATGGTTCGCGACTCCTTGTCGACAAGTTGCGACCTGTATTGCTCCTACATTGATTTGACGTAATCATTATTCACGCGAAGATTAAAGAGTGCAGACGTGATTTAAAGTTATTATATTTTTTTGTATTTATTAAAAATCGACGGAGAGAAACTTATATTGTTAGTGCAAAAATATTCTTGTTTGTATGATATTAGTTCATCACATTATAGCGATTATTGTTTTCTATCTCTTTACAAGAAGCGAAACGATAAAAATATCGCACATAGAACTGTCCATGTTGAGAGCACAATACTAAATGAGTAGCTTACCGTCTTCTCAGCAATTCAGCGCCGTACGCCTGCTGCTACGGCGCGTACAGAGTCGTTTCAGTGGAGATAGCACGTTATGACGGCTATTCTCATTCTTACGACGCCGTACGCGGCTGATAGAAGCAAAGTTGTATAAGTGCGCGTAGTCCCTTATGCACCTGGAGCGTAATTTGTTAAAGTAGTTCGACAGTTCTAATAATATAATAATAATAATAATATTCTGGGAAATAATTCCTAAACCTTTATACTACCCATGTTTCACTTCTCACTAGTTTTGTCCATCTCAAGGTTGTCTGGAATAAATTGCAACTAGCGATAAGACCGCCCTTTATACATAATTATAATAACTTGTTATTGTAATTAATTTAAATTTCTGGTGTACAATAAAGAGTTTTGTATTGTATTATTCACACAAAGAGTTTTGTATTGCTTAATTTGGGAGCAGATGACCGCTCCCAAATTAAGCAAAGCTTGTACTATGGAAACCAGTGAACTGATATAACTACTTTTTATTTGTACATACTTACTTATATAATTACACTCGGTGTCAGGACAAACAGACATGTTGATACTCATAAATGTCTGTCCTGGGTGGGAATCAAAACTACGACCTGCGACGTGATAGGCAAGTCGCTACCAGCCACGCCATCAGGCCCGTCAGTTCATTTTATGCCCTGTTCTTTTCAGATTAGCTATATGACGGACGGGCCTGTTGGCGTGGTTGGCAAATGCTTGTTTTTCACGCCGGAGGTCGTGGGTTCGATTCCCACCCAGGACAGATATTTGTGTGCATGAATATGTTTGTTTGCTCTGAGTCTGGGTGTAATCTATACATATAATAAAATAGTAGGAAAGTCAAAACTGTACATTGACTTTTTTTTTAAAGTATGCTTGGGGCGTGATCTACAATCGATATAGTTATAAAAATATAGTTTTTAGAATTTTTGTCTGTGTGTCTGTTTGTCTGTATGTATGTCCGGGCTAAACTCAAAAAGTACTGCATGGATTTACTTCAAATTTTACATGAATATTACTAAGAGGTCAGGTCAACATATAGGCTACATATTATCACGCTTTCAGTCACGGGGGAGAAGCTGTGATAATTTATAAAATTTAACATGGGTAAAACCGCGGGCACACCTAGTTATCTATATAAGTATGTATTTACAAAAGAAAAGTGGTCTATGTAGTACCTATATCAGTTATCTGGTTTCCATAGTACAAGCTCTGCTTAGTTTGGGATCACATGGCTGTGTGTAAATAATGTCCCAGTATATTATTATTAGAGAGAGATGTCATAATTTGCTACAATGACATTTAAATTAATTTAATGTGTAAAACACGGGAACGCCTGCATTGTTTATTATATAAATTAACTTGCATTACAAATTCCACTGCAGTCCCTATATCATGAAGCCAGAGTATAAATTATATTGACCATAGTCACCATGCAGTACTTTGTGGTACCCATTCCGGCTTTTATGTGCAATAATTGCTCAAATACAATTGAAATATACGTAATGGAGTGACATTATTTTCCGGTTTTTAAATTTCATTGTGGAATCGAGTGTAGTGTAGTGGTATAAGGTTGTAACGGATTTTACTAGTAAAAACAGGAGGAGGTTTTGTATTGTTTGCTTAGTTTGGGATCAGATGGCCGTATGTAAATAATGTCCCAGGATATTCTTATTATTATATTATTGTGAATGGGGTAATGGTAACACATAATGTATTTACTTTGAGTATTTTAATGTAAAATTTTGGAATAGATAATGTTTAGGTAGAGACAAAGTATATAGAAATAAAGCGTAAGTACAGACGCCGGTACATCCAGCTACCCCAATCTGTCAAATTTCTTTTATATATTTTCAACTTTATCACATAAGCATAACGTTCACTTTCAATTGCGAAAAATTGACAGATTGGATAGCTTGATGTGCTGGCGTCTGTACATAATATATAAACAATATATCAAATCAAATCTTAATTCTGACTTATATTTCATGGAAGGTGCTGTCTTCGTCTGCTAGGAACTTTTACCTAATGAGAATTTTCATGTTGTTGTGGTTTTGTCTGTGGTAAGCACAGAGATCTGTATCGCATGAGTTTCACCGTTGCTAGAACATCGTAAAGCAGCTAGATGGAGCATCCAACCCCTCACCAAGCGATCCAAGATTTGGCAATACTTCCTTTAGTGTTATAAATCACGTTCTCATATTTTTTGTAAATTTTAACCCACATTTCTTTCTCGTTCGCATCCTTTGCACATATTCCGCGCATCCGAATATAGTAATCGAGCAGTAGACGTTTCCATGGCAAGATTAGGGTGCGTTTCAGTAATTCGAGTAGAAAAGGAATCTTATTTACGAATATTAGAACCTTGTAGCATATTGCATTTTTTATTTCAAAGAGAAGGCTCTCTCGCCATCATATCCACGCCTTATAATGTGAACAGGTATGCAAATCTAAACGGCAGTTAATAAATTTGATTGTCTGGAACCGAAATTCAGCTGTTACCAACACACGCAGAGACACAAAGGCACAATGGAAGTCAGCCTCCAGGCGGTTTAATTAAAATCTGCCTTTTGAGTTTTGGGCGGGAGTCGGGTAAATTGTCATGTACTGCTGTGTACTCGTAATTATTTTGTGAAGAATTGTCGGTTTTTTGGAGTTCTTTGTTCTATTTTGATGAAAATAATAATGCTATGGTCGGTGAAATATATGCCACTCTTATCTCTCTATTTCTCAAGTTTGTTATTTAGATTTTGTACTAATAATATACATGTGAATGTTAGTATGATTGGGTGTTTAAATAAGTAAAAAAAAGTTTATTAAGTACACTTTTGATTACAAAAATCGTATCAAGTGTTATTTAGCTGCAACTCAGCATTATGCTACGGGTTACGGCAGCATTGATTTTCGGCTCCGGCCAAAGTTTAAACCCCAAAGTTCAGTTTTTGTAACCCTCGCTTTTTATATCTCCCTCTCAACTTCCGCTCGCCTCGCCCGATCACACTTTTCGTAACGATATACTTTCCTTCATTAAACATGTATCCCACGATTCTTCGAATTCATACAAATTTTGCTTAGAAATTTTGGTAAAGAATAAATCTAATCTGAAACCAATATAAATGGATCCTTACTCCACACGTAACAAATCTAAAATTTAAATCCTGGAAATGTAATCTGACCAAAATAAGAACCACAACTTATTATTCAGTACGTCAAAGTTTGGCGAAAGATTACAACTAAGGAAGTAGGTGACCTATGTTCTAGATAGCGGGCAACGTGCCAAATCGATAGCTTAGCGCCTAGCGCCTATTGATACAGATTAGAGACTGGTATTTTACGATTGGGACATTGCTTTAAGAAGTGTAAGGTATAGGCTTCTTTAAAAGGGGACTCCTTGAGCTTACGCAGCTTGCTCGTATAAATCCACAAAGCCAGCAAGATCCTCGTAATAAAATTAAAACACACGCAAAACATTGCCAATACGTCGTCTAGTCTTTGGACAACTAACACACTGCCATCTGATCCCAAATTAGGTTGAGCATGTATTATGCCAATCAGACAACTAATAAACAGAGGTAGTCCACGAAGGGCACCCATCTGAATGGCACCTGCGCGAATGGCACCTAGCCTAGTCCACGAAAGGCACCTATCAATACTTTTGGCAGGTACTCTTCGTGGATTCAATTTATTTTTTGCATTCTTGTCCACGAAAGGCACCTACGTTAACCGTTACAGTAACCTAGGTTATTAAATGAATGATATCAATAAAAATCACTAGAATGTTTATTAACACTACTAATATTACGCACTTTAAGAGTAGTATTTTCTTATGTTTAAGCGAATGTAACACATTGAAATTAAACTACTATCTATCCGTTAAAATCCGCTTAAACATAAATAAATACTAACGTCTTAACGTGCGTAATATTAGTAATGTTAATAAATGTTCTAGTGATTTTATCTATATTTTTGTTTTAATAACCTAGGTTACTATAACGGTTAACGTAGGTGCCTTTCGTGGACAAGAATGCAATAAATGAATTGAATCCACGAAGAGCACCTGCCAAAAATATTGATAGGTGCCTTTCGTGGACTAGGCTAGGTGCCATTCGCGCAGGTGGCATTCAGATGGGTGCCCTTCGTGGACTACCTCAATAAACATACTTATATCGTTGTAAATACATATCTTTTATAAAAAAAAAATACGAAACACGGAAAAAAATATCGAGTTCATCACACAAAGATTGGTCCCGGGAGGGAATCAAACCCACAACCTCTGGTTTAGTAGTCAAGGTCACTAATGACTAGAGTACTAGACCAAAGGCCAGTCACCAATCAGTAGAATTTCAGAAACGGCTGCTAGTCTCCATGCGATGTATAGTGCACAAGCGTGTGAGATAAAACAAGGGCACTTTTTGAATCTATTCTTTTTTTTTAAGACAACGCCCGCACTTAACAAATTAATCCCTGTGTCGCGGTGTTCTTTACACACATATAATTGACGGACACAAAGTACATCCAGACACAGTACAACTATATATGGGTCACACAAATAGTTATCCTGCGCGGGGTTTGAACCCGGGATACGAAGCGGCGAAGCGACTGTCTTAGCCGCTGCGCCATACGTGCAGTCAAGTTTTTGTTTTTTGCCCAGCCCGGGATTTGAATCCAGGATCTCATTATCTACAATTGAACAAGTTACTACTAGACAAACAAGTTCAAAAACAACGTACGCAATACGGTAAATGTTTCACAACAAAACCTCGTACCTGGCGATCCATCTACAGTAGCAAAAAGCCCGTCCACCATTACTACACAAAGACAGTAATGACAGACATTCAGACATCGCTAATGAGGGCTGTTAGCTGACAAAAACTGGCTCTACAATAGCTCTACAAAGGCTAGCGTCAGTTATCTAGGTTTGTCATAAAATGTAGCTATTAGCGGCTTTTAGCGCCGCGCCGGCTTGTTTGGGTACTTTTTTGGTGATTCACATCAAAGTTATCAGTTCTAAAGAGGGACCACAAATAAAATCACAAATTTAAATTTTATTTTTAACTGACTTTATGTATCTAACGCAATTCATCATATGTGTTTGAAATTACGAAATAATGAAATTTGTTCAGTACTTGGGTATTAACATACACTTGTACTCAAGCTCACAATACAGTACATAAACATAGTCGAATACAGTATTAAAGTAACAAAATAAATTTTAATTAGTCCGTCCGAGAGGCCTGTTTTATCACATTTTTTTAAATTAATTAATAACAAGTAACTAAGCTTATTATCTTTACATTTGTTATATTAAAATTACAACTTTAAACTCAGCTTTGATAATTCCTTATCCTTTGATGAGGAATGCTTAGCTTACTTCTCTTAGTACCATAAAAATGTTGTTCATATCGATTGAAGGAAATTTGAAAGTTGGTATATTTTTAAACAATAATTATGCTGCATGGTGTTTACGGTTTTGAGGTTTCACTGCTTTCCCAGACAATAGTTTTTAACATACGTTATTGGCATATCCGCAATATGCACATGTCGTACATTAAAAAGTATTTCTTATGTGTAACTGTCGGAGTAACTACAAATAATGTTAATTCCAGTTCTTAACACTCTTGGCTACTTTCAACTCACGCTTAACTCACGTTTTAAGATATACAGATACAGACTTTTTTTCAATTGGATACTAACGGGGCATTCCTTAATCCCATTCGTTTTAATAACGCGATATTTTACTAAATGTGTATTTTAATTTACAAAACTTACGACATTTGATTGCTCTGTAGTTCTAGCAGTTAGTGATCATGACTGCTAAGTCAGAGGTTCGAATCCCAACCATGACAAATTTTTGTGTCATGATCACGATTATACCTTTGTGGTTTATGTTTGGGTGTAATTTGTCTATAATATATATGTACAAATGTATACCTTACTTTTATATATCTATATATAAGTATCTTTATCATTTGCATGGTTGCAAAAGTACAGGTTGTGCCGAGTTTGGGATCAGAAGGCAGTGTTTCAGTTGTCCCAAGATATTTATTTTTCATATGCATTACAGCTGAAATAAGTCCACTGCGGTACAAGCCTCCCTCAAGAATCGTCTTGGGAGAACATGCCATAATCGCCACGCTTAGCTGGCAGGTTGGCAATCGCAGTAAGATGGTCATGGGACTCAGATAGAAGCTGCTGCCCGTTCTCTGGTAGATATTCCCTCAGGTCAATTTATTTTTATTATTATTCCAAATTATTTATTTAAAGTTCTTATTTTTGACATATTTATATCTATAAAATTGAAACAAAAAAGAAAACATTAATATATAAATAAATATGAAAGAAATAGAGGTCCTCCAGCGGCGAGGTTTGACGCCCTAGGCCGCCGGTGGTCAGGGCGACAGAGTAAGGACCTCCTTACAATGCGTGCCGTTCCCATTATTGTCGCCTTTTGTATCCGACCCTTGACCCAGTGATCTAGCGAAAGCCTCCTAAGATGTTGGTCGAGGCTCTTCGCTATGAGACCGTTTACGGAGACGACTATCGGGACAATTATTGTTGAGTCCACATCCCACATGGCGGTAATCTCGTGAACCAAATCTAAGTATTTTGACAATTTGTCAGTCTCGGCTCTTACGAGGTTATCGTCAAACGGGATAGTGATATCAACAATTTATTATTATTATATATGTATATTAATGTATATGTCAGTTGTGCTACCCGCATCCAGGTGCTTGCAGCGACCTTCACAAGATCATTGATCCATATTGTAGGGTGCCCGCCTAAAAAATCGCTATATCTAACACTTACTGACCCGATATAGAATTTGAACCAAACTCTCCATTATCTGTGGTTTAACACGATACTGCTACACCAGATAGGCATATGAATGCAATGTACTATGTGAACTCGCATAATTAAACCTTCCAGTCGTCCAACTGCCGTCTGTGTCACGATTATCCACTTTTCGGCTGAAATTGTTCGTCATAATTGACGAGTTTCAACTGCATTTTCAGCCAGTTATTTTGACTACAGGCTTCATGGGATATTTTATATGGATTCAGTATCTACTTAAATAATATTTCAGTGTTTACCTAATACCTAATGTTTTTTACTTACGTTAACTTTAAAGGACACTTTTTCACTTAACTAGACCTCTGCGTCGAAACACTCCAAAGGGCTTCGGAGTTGGAACAGTAAACAAAGTCCGAGGTAGTACCACATGTCCACACGGTCATTGACCTCCGTTGAAATGTTTAATTCTCCCTACATTCCAACCCTTTGGAATATTTAATTAAGGATGAATAGAAAGATTCTTGCCTGACCCGTGCTATTTGTTCTACGAACAGATTTGTTACATTTATTTGGGATTTTAAAACGATTGGAATACTTTTCGGAAATTTTTAATTAATGGCAACAATATCGATTGCAGGTTTTATGTAAATTTGATTAATATAAGGAAATGTGCTGTTATATTGTTTTTGTTTTTTTTTCTTTAAAACAACGAATTATGAAAAGACTAGCTATGCCCCGCGGTTTCACCCACGTTAAACTTTATGAATTATAGCCTATGTGTTATTCGGACATATAAGCTGTATTACTACAAAGTTTCAACAAAATTCGTTCTGTAGTTTTGGCGTAAAAGAGTAACAAACATACATCTCACACACTTTCGCATTTATAATATTAGTAGGATGTGTACCTCTAGCGGTTTTGGCAGTGCACGCCGGAATAGCTCGCAAATGGTAGATTTTTTCCTACTAAATTGACACTTATCGTCATATTTTGAACAATTCAACAATATCTTTATAAAATGCAGCCTATGTGTTATTCTGATGTATAAGCTATATTATTGTAAAGTTTCATTAAAATCCATTCAGTAGTTTTTTCGTGAAAGAGTAACAAACATCCATCCATCCATACTGAAACTTTCGCGTTTATAATATTAGTAGAATGTTGGTAAGCCTTAAACTACGTGATCTATGATTTATTGTGTGTGTGTGATAGATAGGGCATACAATGTATGGAAGTTGGTTTATTGTCAAATTCTAAAGTCAAACTCAAAGATTTAGTTTATTTCGGCAACTCCTACTACGCGGGTGAAACCGTGGGGCGCAGCTAGTATTTAATATTCCGAATTAATTACATGTGTTACCTGTTGCAGTTTTCTTGACGTTAGGTCCTTATGTCAATCTTAATAATAATATTATAAAGTTATCTGGAAATAGCTGATATCTCTCTCATATTCATGTGATATCGATATCGATAAAAACTCCTTTTATCTTTTTAGATGTGTAAGTACACAACAAATCGACTATCACTATATTTTTACATTTATATGATGTAGATTCTCCCAGTTTTTAGATACAGTACTTCATAACGACATCCGAATATAGATCACGCTATCGATATGGGTTTTTAATAGTCTTAAGTTATAAGGATAGAATTTTAATAAGGCGGGGTGTATTCCCTGAGCTTATCTAGGCAACATGCCAAAGAAAGTAAAGTAGAATTTAATCATACCGTTATTTAGAGACCGAGTCTTGGATCTAACCTGCTTCAAGTTCAGAAAAACTGTTTTTCTATGAAAAACTACGAAAGTAGTTTTTGGAAATACTTAAGAGGCATTATTTCTACACGGTAATCTCGTTAATTAAATTAATAGCAAAGAAAGCTGCAGGCTAGCTAGCATGGCAATGTATATTCAAATTCTCTCTCTCGAAACAATCCATCGCCATATCATGTAGAGTATTCTCTAATATTTACTCATACATACATAGACGCGCCTGTTTCCCAGAGGGGTAGGCAGAAACAATAGAATAAAATATAATACTCTTTATTGTACACCATAAGAATACATATTTCATAGGATATTACATAAACAAGTTGTATAAAAAGGGCGGTCATATCGCATAAAGCGATCTCTTCCAGACAACCTTAGGATGGATAGGAGCTGAACAATAACTAATAGCAGTAGGTGTGCAACAAGAAATACTCCAAAATTGTGGTATATCCATAAAAAAATACTGTAAAAAGAAGGAAATGTAAAAATAAACATAATTAAATTACTAAATAAGAAAAATACTTTATTTAACGTAGGTACCATAAATTATACAGACAAATAGTGTTCTCTGACTAGCTTTTTAAAAGCTGATATTGTCTGGGCACGTTTAATTTCGATAGGCAAGGCATTCCATAGTGGAGCTGCCTGTACACTAAACGATTTTCCCATAAAAATGGATTTGTGCTCTGGGATATGTAGTTTTAAACAACAAAGAATTTGTTATGATCTTATTATCTTGTACATATCTGTTGGTCAAACCCAGTAGAGAGGTATACGAGTACACTGCCATGCTAATGGAAAAGGTCGTATGATGAGAAGTAATACAGAATTATTTGTTCAGGATGTTACCGAAGGGTGTCTAAGACAATAGAAAGAAAAGGAGGAGGTTTACTAGGAGGACCGTATTCAGATAAAGCTTTATTTGAATGGCCCACATTTTTTTATGAAATTATTTCAAGCAATAGAAAAGGCCTTTTAGAAAGAGAGAAATATATCTTGATATAAAGAAAAATAGTAACGGGTAACTCACGTAATTAATTTTATGTTGTTTTCGCCTAACAGTTTCGACCTCTTCAGGAAGTCATCTTTAGGGCAAATGCGACCCGCACGATGTCACGTCCTGTCTCGAACTGACTGCATCTATCTATATCTATTCTATACATATAATAAAATCGTAGGAAAGTCGAAACTGTACATTGAATATTTTTTAAAAGGATACTTGGGGCGTGATCTCAATCGATATCGAAGCCAAAAATATAGTTTTTAGAATTTTTGTCTGTTTATCTGTTTGTCTGTATGTATGTCCGGGCTAAACTCAAAAAGTACTGCATGGATTTACTTCAAATTTACTTGAAAATAACTAAGGGGTCGGGTCAACATATAGGCTACATATTATCACGGTATCACCTACGGGGGAGGAGCTGTAGTAATTTATAAAGTTTAACGCGGGTAAAACCGCGGGGCTCAGCTAGTCCATCATAAAATTAATAACGCGAGTTACCCATTACTTTTTTCACTATTTTAGCTCTTCACGTCATTTTCACGATCACAATTATATAAGTTGAATAAGTTACTTTGTATTTACTTAATACTATATTATGTTTATTATTATTGATTAATCTAATCGGTAAGGGTTGCTATTATTCTCAGACAGCACTTAACTATTTTAGAAAGTGTATCACACTAATGGACAAATGCTAGTAAGATAGATGTAGAGCTTGGTGAATTTACATATATACGGTTTTCAAAAAAATATTTACCATGAATATCAGTTTTCGATAAAAAAGAATAGTAATAATCAGTGATTATATAAGATATAAGACTAGGTAAGTGACTAGTCTGTGTGTGTGTTATATTCGTAAATGTAAACGTACATATTGGTAATGACCCATCGATGCAGACTTTTAATTTCAAAGTGAGGGCTTCTATCAAATAAAATTAAAACAGTATATTAGGTGTCAGTTAAATAGTGGAATAAACTTAAGGAGCCATAATAATAACATTTAATTCGTACCTTAATATAGACAGAACCATTCAGATAATATGTAGTAAAAATATAGCTAAAAATTAAAATTTAGATAATTAAACCTACACATGATCCTTGACAATAACTTAATTTAAGTTAGCTAAATATCGTTACTATTATAAAATAAATCTTATTGTAAATTATTTCCTACAATCCCTGTACCTAAATATCTATATGTACCTTGAAATAATTATAAATTAATTATATATTACTACGAACATGTTCTGACTATTTACAAGCGCTTTTTTAAAGTCTTCGCGAATAAAAACCTTCTTTATTTTTTATCTATATTTTAATTTGCCTATAAAACTGAACAACGTTTAAAACATAAATCTTAAAAATACACAAATAAAAGGTTTACTTCCCATACAAAAATGTTGTATGCAGTTGCATTTTTATGAGGAACCAAACAATATTTTTTCGCATTTCACATATTGGTTCACTTTCATAGGGAGATTAAGCTACTTCATTTTCCTCCAATATTAATGTTACATATTCTGTGTGATGCAAGTACTTATTTTGTGATGAATAATATGAAAAAAACTTCCTCCGTTGAAACAAGCATAATTAGCTTATCAAAAATGTTGTATACGTACTTCAGTATGCCCAAATGTTGGCATTATTGCCGTCATTATTTTGTGCAGAACTGCCATACCAAGGTGGTACCCCATTAAGAACACTCGGAACGGCTTAAAAAACGGCCGATAAAGCTATCAGCATTCCCTTAATACCGTTCCTCATTTACTTTGCCCCCACTGAGGATCGATTACCCTAATTTTAGGGGTGCCTAAATATCTTGCGATACGGTGTGCCTATTTATTTTGCCGTATCTTGAACCCCCGAGGCTCATTTACCTTTAGGCATGTTTGATAACATGATTGACCTTATAAATAAAAGGTGGACGGAAAGATTTTTTGGCGTTTGGGATATTCTTGAGGTTTGAACGTACGGTAGTAATGGTTTAAAAGATCTCTGGATTCGGAGCCCTTCAAGAAATCTTTTTGCAGTTTCGTCATTTCCAAATGTTTGTCCGTACGCATATAAAAATATGTCTCAGGTCAATATTAATAATAAAACCTTTTGTCAAATAATGAAATTTATTCAGCACTTGGGTATTAACATACACTTGTACTTGTCAAGCTCACAATGCAGTAAATAAACATAGAGGAATACAGTATAAAAGTTACAAAAAAATAAAGTTGTCCGTCCGTGCGGTCTGTATCACATTTATTTTAATCCTTAAATAAATTACAAGTTACTAAGCCATTAGTTTCACATTTAGCACTACTATATTAAAGTAAAAATTGAAGACAACGAGCAGTTGGCTTTTATTTTCTATCTCCTATGTGTTACATGTAATAGGTTGAGAAGACCTGCCCATTATTGTCCCATTCCAGAGTAAGGGTGTCCTCTCACAATAAGAGGAGATATAGGTCACATTCCATTAGGCTGACCTAGTAAGAGTTGGCAGACTTCACATGGAATCAAGAACGTTTTGAAGAACTCTCAGACATGCAGGATTCCTCAAGATGTTAATTATATAAATAATATATTGGCATCCCAGCCGTCTCAGCCGTGCAGGTTCCGTAAGATGGTGTTATACGCCTCCATTATATAATTGAAGCCGCTGGATGCTGGCAGCGCAGGACCGGCTATTGTGGAGATTCTTGGGGGAGGCCTTTGTCCAGCATTGGACGTGTTTCGGCTGCTATGATGGTATTTTTTTTTAATGCCAGAGGACGACCAACGAGCAAGTTGGTCACCTGATGGTAAGTGATCACCTCCGCCCATGGACACTTGCAACACCAGAGGAGTCGCGGGTGCGTTGCCGGTCTTTAAGAGTCAACAAACAAGTGTTGCTGACCCTTCCCCCCTCCTATGATGATGATTATGTAAAATTACTAAAATTTGTATAATTACATGTCCAAATTTGTTTCTTGAATTGAACTGTTTCTTGCCCTGTGGTCCGTGGGTTCGATTTCCATCCGCACTTAAATTTATGCAACTTCTTTGGAAGATGGCTAAAGTTTAGATAAATACAAAATAACTATATTCATAGGGCGCCGAAGTAAATACCCTTGCGAAACGATACATCGGGAACAAGTTGCATGAAGGCTGGTAGCATTGCTACGTTGAATAGCCATGCTCATTCTTTGACTCTGGCCACGCTAGGCATATAATTTAAGACCTTCCTGCGTATCACGACTACTAAAGACTCATATCTCTCTACAGCGTTCCACCAATCCCATGCTCGTAGTCATAGACTCATGTTTATCTATGATTTTATTCGTTCAACGCTATACTTCGTCGAGACTAATTTACGCCATTTTAGCTACAGTAACAGTTTTCCACTGCTAAAAAAAGCCTCCCCAAGGATCTCGACATTAGAATTGTGACCGTCATAGCAGGATAAGCCATAGTCGCCACGCTTGACAAAAGAGTTGGTGATCGCAGTATGATGCTCATTGTACATAGTCAGTCGATGCAGCCCGTTATCTGCTCGATATTCCCTCGGGACTATTTCTATGTACCCCACGGGATAAATGGTGGTAATCTTTATCTTCTCAAGTTAACATAAACCGCTTACTTTAAGGGGATCTTGAAGTAAGCGAGTGATCGCTTACTTCAAGATCCACAAGATGTGCAACTTTGACTGCACGTGTGGCGCAGCGGCTAAGACAGTCGCCTCGCCGTTTCGTGTCGCGGGTTCGAGTCCCGCGCCGGACAACTATTTGTGTGACCCATAAATAGTTGTTCTGAGTCTGGATGTAATTTGTGTCCGTCTGTTATATGTTTGTTAAGTATCCCGCGACACAGGGATTACATTCCTTAGTACGGGGGTAGTCTTGAAAAAAAAAAAACTTACGTACTTCATCATATCAGCCGAAAAACGTCCACTGCTGGACAAAGGCCTCACTCAAAGATCTCCACAATTGTCGGTCTTACGCTATTCGCATCCAGCAGTTTCCAGTGACCCGCACAAGATCATCGTTCCATCTCGTAGGGGGCCTGCCCACGCTGCGTCTTCCTGTTCGTGGACGCCACTCGAGAAACAATCGTACTTATACCGCCTTAATTAGACTTATGAATTACACAGAAAACACACACGAATAAAACATAAACCATCCATCAAGACAATACAAACCGAAATAGAAAGAAATTTGTCGAAAAATAGGGGCAGGACGTACCTACAATACTGAAGAAGATTGATGCGCTCTCGATGCTCTGTGACTGACATAAGCAATTTAAACGATTCGGGATCCGAACCGACTATCATTCAAACAATAAACACGATAAACTCGCTCTTTTATATTTATAGAAGAACAAATCGGTAGAGAAATATTTTTAACAAAAAAAGAGGGATTAATTAATAAATAACACCTTTTTGTACACAAAAACGAGCGTTTTACATTGACACTACTAATATAACGTACAATTTTATTAGTTGTTTATTATGTACTAATGCTCATAGGTACTCTGGTCCTTAAGTGATCGGCGAGGTTAAGAAACTAGGTTAGCGGTCAGTCCATAGATGGGTGACCACCAAAGTGGTCTAACTTCTGAGCGTCTCTGTGCTACAAAAGGCACGTTAAGCTGTCGGTCCCGGTTGTAGTATTTAAACAATAATCGTTAAGTCATGTCAGAGGCCTACTGGGCGGGCTGAACAAATCTGACACTGGGGTAACCACTGTCCATACGATAATAATAATAATGTCCTCCTAGCCGAATTCGGCCACGGCGGCCAGTCTCAACAGAGATTGGCCATCTGCGCGGGACATATTATAGTGCTCAAGTGTGTGCGCAAACACAGGAGCACTTTCTATTCCATCACTCTCATGATCCGATGGGACGCCTTAGCGACACGACCGGAAAGAGGTCAGGCACAGGACCGACGGCTTTACGTGCTCTCCGAGGCACGGGGGTCTAATACCGCCAACTCCCAGACTTCGGGCTGATGCTGAGAAATTTTTCTTTTTACAGAAAAGTCCCAAAATCACTTATGGCCCGACCCAGGATTTGAACCCAGGACCTCATTAACTGCGGGTGAACACGCTACCGCTAGACCAACGAGGCAGTCAACGAGGCATACGATAAGTTAGTAGGGTACAATGGGCAGTTTTATCGCATTATGGGCATTTGATTGGCTAAATGTCTACAAAACATTTTTCTTTTCGTACCAGAATAGGCTCCAGACAACTTTTGGACACATAATGCAAAAAGAGTCTAGAGGTGAATAAAAAAATCGGTATTTGTTAAATTCAGCTTCTGTCCGTAACGATGCAACGAAGTGTAATATACAATAAAAAAGAGAAACTAATAATTACTATAAGTATGTAAAACATACAATATTTTTTAATATTTAATAAACACGAATTCCATTTTTAGAATAATATCCTCATTTTAAATAGACAGCAACGCCATCTATTGTCCAGATAGATGAACAATTATTTATCAAATACAAACCTTTCCGAAGAGGCGAGCACAGCTAGTATCTACTACAGGAATGCTTCTAGAGACTGTACGTTTAGACTAAACTGTTGATGAAAGCATGCCAAATATGCGTCACCGCCGAAAATCCTTTTTCATTAGTAATACGGACAGTATAAAAAAGGACATTGGGCAACTTTTTAAAATTAATCTAAAACTGACTATAACGAAACATAATGGATATATGTATACCCGGAAAAAATACAAGTTAATGTGTATAAAGGTAGTTATGTACCTACGCATTGTAAAATCGTATCCTATTTTTTTAGTCTTCTTTTTCCTAGCCATGACGTCAGACGTGTGTAAATAAACCATAACATATCGTGCAAGGTATTATTATACGAAAAACATATCAAACAAATCCGTAGCAAAAGTAGTAAAATGCGAGTTGACGCGATGGCGAATGAAGTTTGTTTGTATACCTACTTACAAATGACGTCAGTCGTTCCCGTTTGTGTTTGTTTGACGTAAAGAATAGATTAAAGATATTAGACTTTATTTGTGTGTATAAAAGATATTAAAATTGAGGTATAAAATCTTTAAAAGAAATTGCCTACTAAAATGTTATTTATACAAACATATAATAGACGGATACAAATTAGACTCAAAACAAATATTTATGGGTCACACAGATAGTTGGCGCGGGACTTGAACTGACTACTGTCTTAGCCGCTGCGCCATACGTGCAATACATGATTTACCGATTCAACTACTTATTATATTATTTTATTAAAGTATAGGACTTAAATATGATCGCCCATATTTAAACGTCGTCGGCATATTAAGACGTCGCTTTACTGCTGACGCTCCCTAGAAACATTCGTATGATAAGGTCGACATGCCAAAAATGCAACAACCGACGTGTACAATCTTTCACTGTCTAACTAAATTGAGTGGAATATTCGGCGCAAATTTTCCCTTTGCTAGCCGCACCCGAGTCGAGTAGAAGTACTTACACATACTACAGAAAATACACATACTCATTACTGCTGCCCTAATGAGTGACTGCGACATCTCATTAGACTCTGTTTATGCCCTTTCAGCCTTTTGTTGGGAACTGAACTATGTTTCCGGACCTTGTGTAAGGCATTTGTGTTTCTTTTTTTTTTCATTTGGATTAGTCAGAGGAAACTCGCATTAATGTCTTTGGAGTTACGTACACTTGATGTTATAACAAAACGTTTATTGACCGCGTGTGTCTGTGCCCTTCTCAGCTGATCATCTGAGCGCGACAGATTTTGTTTGGTGTATGAATGAGAAAACAATTTAGAAGAATACTTATTGCCGAGACTATCTCTCTCTCCACTTAAGTGTGAAAAGAAAGAACGTTTTAGCCGCAACCAAGTCTAATAAAAGTAGTACGTATAGTTATTACTGCTGCCCTAATGAGTGACTGCGACGTCTCATTAGACTCTGTTTATGCCCTTTCAGCCTTTTGTTGAGAACTGAACTATGTTTCCGGACCTTGTGTATGGATTTTGTGTTTCTTTTTTTTTCATTTGGATTAGTTAGAGGAAACTCGCATTAATGTCTTTGGACGAAAATCCTTTACTGACCGTGTGTCTGTGTACGTCCCAGCTTATTTTCTGAATCTTCTGAGCGCAAAAGATCGCGGTTTGGTGTATGAAAAAGAAAACAATTTAGAGGAATTCCTATTGCTCTCTCTGTTTCTCCACGTAAGTGTGAAAATGAAGAACTTTTTTAGCCACAACCAAGTCTAATAGAAGTAGTACTTATACGCCTTAATGAGTGACTTCGACATATCATAAGAAGCAGTTTATGCCCTTTTAGTCTTTTGTTGCGAACTGAACTATGTTCCCGGACCTTGTATTTCTGCTTTCTGAGGCTCTTATTTAGTAACTAATTAAGGTTCCGTAACGAAAGGGTAAAACGGGACCCTATTACTAAGATTTCGCTGTCTGTCTGTCTGTCCGTCTGTCACCAGGCTGTATCTCTAGAACCGTGATAGTGAGACAATTGAAATTTTCACAGATGATGAAATTGAGTTCCCACTATAACAACAAACACAAAAAAATAAATAAAATAAATATTTAAGGGGGCTCCCATACAACAAAAGTGCATTTTTTGTACGGAACCCTTTGTGCGCGATTCCGACTCGCACTTGGCCGGTTTTTTATTTCATTCACATGTGTAGTCTACAGAATTTCCCGAGTCATCTTAAAACGAAAATCGGAAAAGGAAATATTATTACGGAAGTATATAAGGATGAACTCTACTCGCTCTTAGCCAGTTTTGTTTTGTTTCTATTTAAAGCCAGTTGCTTGTGTGGTTATGGTGTGATTAGTGTAGAGGAATTGTTAACAACCAAAGGAAACAATGTATTAAACATTTTATTTGTGATACATAAATAAATATCAAAAGTAAAAGTTATTTTATTGACAATACACGATATCTCGAATACCTCGCTCTCGCTCTCTCACTTGATTCTATACTCTCGAATACCTGTTTAGCTAAAATTTGGCAGGTATGTATGAGACGTTAGCTAAGAACTAATGAATACATTAGAACGATTTTGTTATAGTCAGAAACATATGGTTAGGTTTAGGGTAGGGTGATAATTCATTATTATGATGACTTTATAAATAATCCTCTGTGCCTCTTTATTTCTTACTGTTTCGGAGAGCTTCACCTCTCGTATTTTAGAGAAGTTCATGAGGTGACTTAATAATTTAACGATGTCGGTCTCTCATGACGCATTAGACTACTTATATTTCATTTATATTACTAACACCAGATTTTAAAAATCTTTGTTATTAAACCAATAATGGATCAATGTTGTCCGAAAGAAAGAAATTTTATTTATTTAACTAGCTGTGACCCGTGGTTTTACCCGCGTCAAACTTTATAAATTATAGCCTATGTGTTAATCCAGAGTATCAGCTAACTCCATAGCAAATTTAAGTAAAATCGTTCTAGCCGTTTAGACGTGAAGAAGTAACAAACATACACACTCACACAGTCATCAACTTTCGCATTTATAATATTAGTGTGATTAGCTACAACGAATATTTTTGCAGCGTTGATATTATAGTTTACCTCATAAATAGTTATTCTTTTCTGACTTTGTTGTTGGGGATAATATTTTCCCGATAAATGTGAAAAAATACTGACAGAAACAAAAAAGTATGTCGTCAATCCTAAAGGTCAAAACACGTGAAACCCAGCCAGTCGGCTATTGAGTAATTACACCACTTATCCGGATTAGTGTCGTCTGTCGCTAGGCGACAAAAGCCATTCTCGCCCTACTAAACAGTCCCTACTTTCCGAGCCGAAGAATGTCCGATCCAATAGTCAATTGAATTGTCCATGTTGGAACTATTGTTTGTTGTTTTATTCTTTTTTAATCCCCGAGACATAAAAAGGGTATCAGAAGTTTAAATCTACATTTGTGTCTAGAGAATTGTAGCACCCAGACGAAAGCGAATTTTTATTTGAAATCTAGTTTTATTTCTTCATGAAAAGCTGTTAACTGTTCCGTTACAAATCTCTCTTTGAAATCTGACTGGATGTTGGACATATTTTTATCTATCAATTTATTTCACGGTCTTCCAGTGCACTTCATCATCATATCAGCCGAAAGACGTCCACTGCTGGACAAAGGCCTCCCCAAAGATCTTCACAATTGCCGGTCTTGCGCCGGTCTTGACCCTCTCAATATCATCGGTCCATCTTGTAGGGGGCCTGCCCACGCTGCGTCTTCCCGTTGTTGCTACTTATACCATAAGTTTGTCTTCATATGTCTTTATTGGAGAAAGTACCAATAGAAAGAGCAGAGGCAGAGAGAATTGCCAGTTGAAGTTGCAAGTTGCTGATTGGCATTTGACATATTTTTATTTTTTATTTCATTACTTTATGCACAAACTCAGATCCATGAAACTGATCAAATGAAAGAAATCTAGTTTGTGAAGTACGAAGACAATTTTTTTCGCTCCCCATACAAAATGTACAAATTGATCATTAATCTTGTGCGGGAAGTTAATATTTTTTTTTGTATTATAGTCCACTATTCATGTTACTCTTTGTATATCCTACATAATATATATATACAACATTTTTACTTCTGTTTTTTTAAAGACAACGCCCGCACTAAGGAATCTAATCCCTGTGTCGCGGGGTACTTTACAAACATATAAGAAACGGACACAGATTACATCCAGACTCAGAACAACTATTTATGGGTCACATAAGTAGTTGTGCGCGGGATTCGAACCCGCGACACGAAGCGGCGAGGCGACTGTCTTAGCCGCTGCGCCACACTTTGTAAGGTCAAGTATTTACTTGAACTTGCACGTGTGGCGCAGCGGCTTCAATTGAATCGGTATGTTCTTGCTCATACAACTGTGCACAAATTAGTTCGCTGCCTTCGTAGCTTAAGGACTAAAGGAGAATAAGAGGGTTCGATTCCTGCAATTTTTTTACTTTGTGTTGCATGAAAATGCAATATAACAACATTTTTATTTTATGAAACAAAGACATTACTACTCATATTATTAGAGCCCACGTATTTTTAAAGGCCATAGATATCGAATCATATCTGATCTACTTACATTGGTATACCTCGCAGATACCGTTTAAAAAGTATTGGCCATCCTTCCATACTCCAAGCAGAAAATAAATAGGACAATAATAATATATTTGTATCGAAAAATCCTTTGCCGCTTTGGAACTGGAATCCCACAAGGTTCTTATAACTTGGGCTCTTAGTTTTATTCGGAGTTTTGATCTAAAATGGACATGGGATGTAAGCAGGCTTACTTCGAACACTTACCCAGCTCCATTTCAGCCATGTTTATTTGTGTCGGAAACCAAATAAATAATAATATACGTATATTTGTATACAAGGCTGTTTCGTCTGGAAACTTGTCGTCTGTAAAGTTTGGCACCTGAGTTTTGACACCGATGTACGACTTACGACTAATTTCATGTCAAAAGTTGTTTTACATGATGATTTCAAACAATCTTGGAATTAACAATTAGGATTTAAAGTTCTATCGTAAACGGCAAGGCAATTTATTGTAAGCAATGTAAAAGTTGTGCAAAAGATATGCACAACTTTAAAAAAATAATCTAAGGGGGGCTAATTTATTAAAATTCCATAAAAAATTGCGCAAATCTTTTGCACATGTTTCATTTTGAAAATGTGTTTGAAAATGAATTAATACCCTTAAGTCTTAAGTAAATAGCATTATTTCATTTTCAAACATTCCAAATCTACTTTTGAAATGCCCCATGGATATGTTTTAGGAATCTTATTAAATATTTTAACCGTAGTTCATAGCTAGATGGTCTCACCGGTCCGTTAGTGATCGGCGTGGTTAAGGAACTAGACTCGCGGTCACGCCATAGATGGGTGACCGCCAAAGTAGTTTAATTTCTGAGCATCTCCGTGCTTCGCAGCGCACGTTAAGCCGTCAGTCCCGGTTGTATTCATTCGATAACAGTCGTTAAGCCATGTCTGACGCCAACTGGGCGGCTTAACAGCTCTGACACTAAGGTAACCACTGCCCATACGATAAGTAAGTAAGTGTACAAGTAATATAAGCCGACGTAACTTAAGTACTACCTATGAAACTTGACATAAAGTAAATACAGACCTCTTTCCTGTCGTGTCGCTAGTCGTCCCATCGGATCATGAGAGTGCTGGAATAGAAGACAAGTGGAAAAATTTCGATATACCCTCTTAATAGACAAGACCTCATAAAAGTTCAGTAAATGAATTCTGAAAGGCACCATGCTTGAAGCTTGCGAAGTTTGAAACTTGCTACGAGGAAGTTGGTAGGACTAAAGTTATGGACAGAGTTGGAGTAGGTGAGGAATTAGATATAAGCTTCATTGATACGTTGTACCTGGACTATGCAGTACGTAAGCTATTTTCTTGTTCTTATCTCCTACCAATTAGTAGACTTACTGTTGCTATTAGCCGCTTATAATAAGTGCGTCTAATGCGAGTCGATTGCCGGAAAAATTGATTGAGATCGCTCATAGTGATAAGGCCGTCAGTCATGCATCAGTCTTTGCATATTTCAATAATTTAATTATACTCTTAATGTTCCATAATTATACTCTTAATGTTCCATAGTCAAGTTTAGTTTTTGTCTAAGACTAAAATAATATGTAGTATATCAGATATCTGGTTTCTATGCATATTTCTTTAAGAGATCGCAGCATGCATATATTAAATAGTAATATTTTTTGAGTTTTAACTAAGTCTAAGTACACATATTCAATTAAAAAAAACTTGTGTGTACTTATGTACACGCGTTAGAAGTTATACTTCTTAGTATACAACTTGAACATAGTTATCAATTTTCATACCACCTAGAACTAACTTCATGCTGTTATTTTTACGATGCGCGCGCATCTGCGCGCCAATCGTAATAATTCACTGTCATACCACCTAGAACTAACTTCATGCTGTTAAATTTTTTGGTGTCGGTGTGCGCGCGCATTGTAAAAATTCACTCTCATCATTTTTCTCCATCGCGCCAAAAGAAGTATAACTTCAAAAATCTTTATTTCTCTTCGCAAACATAAAACACATAATACAAAGGTAGCATTGTACTAATTTTGAGCAAATCCTTTGCTACATACAAAAAATAATATTAAATTAACTATGTTACACATAACATAACATATGTATTCAGATTCAGACAAGATGTAGTGAAATATATCTAAAACTATAAATATGGACAATTAGTATTAAAAGTCTTACTTATGTACTTATCGTGTGGGCAGTGGTTTTTTTTTTTTTTTTTTTTATGTGATGATACATTCGCCACTCCTTGCCATGAGCAGGGACGTTATGTAGTTATTCTTCTATTATTATTCAAGTTTTTGTGTTATTTGTTGTTATTGTATTATGTTTCAAGGTTCTAATTTTAATTTCTATTTTTAAGTTCTACGTTTAAGTTATATTGTGTCCGTATATATGATAGTTAATATTGTTATAGAGCTGTTTCGCATATTATGCTCATCTATTATAAATATATATTCCAGCCTTGTCTTGTCATTCCGTCTATAAGTATTTTATCATCAACATGATACAATCTTATATCCTATCTCTTTAATTCTATACCTTCATCCCATTAAATAATATTACATACTATACTTATATAATATAATTACTACTTAAACTATATTTTATTTATATTCATTTATTCCTATCTATAACTATATTAACTATCTTGCGGGCATATTCTAAAAAGATGTTTCTGGTTTTGGTTTTTGCTACTATTTTATTTATATTGCTTTCGTTGATTTGCATTTCCAACAGCTGTTCTGTGTCATTCCTTTTCCTTCCTAATACCGGGCATTGTGATATAATGTGTAACACAGTCTCTTCAACCCCCGGGTCGCATGTGCACGATGGGCTCTCTTTACACTTAAACCTTGTCAAGTATTCGGAGAACCCACCGTGCCCCGTCAACAACTGCGCCGTAACACTATCGAAGTCAATCTTTTTGACTATCCTATATGCTTCTATGGCATCCGGGAAGAATATTTTGGTCGTCCCAGCTGTCTCTCCTGATCGATACCTCCGGTTCCACTCGTCCATGGAGTCCTTTCGGATTTGTCCCTTGACGAATGAAACCGGACACATATCGTAGTCAGGGGCTCTTTTCAGGCGGAGTGCGGCCTCTTTAGCTAGATGATCTGCACGCTCGTTTCCCACCAACCCTGCATGGGCCTTTACCCAGAACAAAGCAACAGTTTTGCTCTGGGCAAGGGCTACTTGCAGATTTCTGCGGGTCTCAACAGCTAGGGGATGCTGGGAGCTGTTATGAACAACGGTCTCTAATGCAGCTTTGGAGTCACTGTATATTGCAAAGGTCTGTTGCGCGTTTTCGAGAATATGCTCCGTGGCCTTGCATATGGCCAGGAGTTCCGCCTGATAGACCGTGCTACATGATGGCAGTTTTAATTTGACCGTTTTTATTTCGGTCTCTCTACTCCAAAAGGAGAGTCCGGCTCCGACTTTATTGTCAATTTTACTGCCATCAGGAAAGATTCACGTTGTCATCATGCTCACTGTTCAGTAGCTTTGCCTTTTGTCGTATGATTTGGTGGTAGGCATTTTCCCCGATTTCGGTGTCTTTGGGATAGAAGGTTTCGGCAAGCAGTTTCACCGACGCCTTTGGGTCCAGAAACCGTCCGTCTCTCTTAAGGGGTAAGTCCTCTTGCCTTTTGGTCGTACGCCCTATCACCCTATAAATCCCCTCCCAAACCCCTTCTTTATCCTGTTTACCACAGAAGTCTTTCCATCCTTGGGTCTGCGCGTCTCTGGTTTTGGTTTCGTACTCTATTTTCTTTTCCAAGTACTTTTCCACTACCACAGCTCTTCTAGAGGGGGCCGCACTACGTATTCTTCTCTTCCTGATGGCTACTTCTTTTTTGAGTTTAGCGAGCTCTTCGGACCACCACGGCAAGGTGAGTTTGTGTTTATTTGTTAATGTTGGTATGTTTTCTGTGCATGCTTCGTGTATCATATGTGTGTATTTGTGTATTATGTCTTCTAAGTGTTGAGTGTTTGTGATTGTGTCGACTTTATTTGGGCAGATTTGACCTTCTGTCATTAATTGGGCCAGTTTCTCACGAAACTGGTTCCAATTTGCTTTTTTGGTGTTAAACTGCCGTGTCGTGCGTTGTGTGATTATGCTCTCCCCTCTTTTCAATTTTATATTGAAAATGATGGCGTTATGGTCCGAGTTTGTTACTCCTTGATCTACTTTCCAGTTTTCCACCAAGTCCAAGATCTCAGTTGTGCAGGCGGTGACATCGACGTGACTACTGTATGTCCTTTCCCCCCTTACCGTCTCGAATGTTGGGGTGTTCCCAACATTTAGTACCTGCAATCCCATTTGGTTGAGAGTTCCCATCAGACTGTCGCCCCTTTTGTCATTTCTATCACTTCCCCACCAGATACTCTTGGCATTTGAATCCCCCCCAATTAGCAGGTTTTTACAATTGGCCATCTCGCTTTTTCTCAACTGCTCCAGGTAAGACTCTATGGGCTGGTCTGGCTCAAAGTAAAAGGAGGCCAGTATAATCTCCCAGGCACTAGTACGGATCCTCACTACTACGATGTTAAAGGTCGTGAGTTCTGGGCACTGTATAACGTCAATATCTTTATCGAAGACCGCTATTGCTGCCTTTACAGGGCCCTCCCCGTGGTTAGTGTTCTGGAAGATTCTGACACCCCTATATGACTTCAAGCTTTTAACCGCTCCTACATAGGGTTCCTGGAGCAGTGCTACGGCGACTTTTCTGTTGCTGGCTTCAAGCATGAGCTCCTCAGTTGCAAGTTTCATCCTCTGTAGATTGGCCTGTATAAATGTGTACTTTTTTTGCCTGTCTTGGGAGGGATGTATGGTCATGTTTACCACAGTGGCGCCTTTAGCAGTACGCAACAGTAGAGCGTGCTATCGCATCCCATCGCCTTCGTACTGGACAGTCCAGGCTAAAGGCGTTATGGTTAGGGTGGTGCTCTTGCTTCGTTGTGAAGCAATTGTTACATTTGGGGGGGTCCCCCGACAAACGGACTGGACAGTCAACGCGCAAATGAGGGTCGCCGCAATGTGAGCATAGGTCCTCCCTTTCAGTGCACAGTTTTCGCCCATGGCCAAAGCGTAGGCACTTGGTACACTGTATCAGAGGTGTTTGGTCGAATGCCCGTACTCTTTGTAGGTCCACGTGTACTCGTTCTGCCTTGGTCATTCGTTGCCATAACTGTGGGGAAACCTGTAGCACCACATGATTTTCGTGTGGATTCCTTGCTCGTTTGCGGTATTTTACGGCAATCTTAATCTCACTCTCACTCAGACCATCCGTCAGGTGGGAGTTCTGGTTTAATATTGCCGTAATGATGTCGCTGTCTGTGTTGTAAGTCAACACGTGCAGCAGCACCACCAGAGGGTCCCTGTTTACTGCCTCTTCCACCTTGAGTTTGTCTGAGGAGCCCCTCAGTCTATCTTTCACAAGCTCTAGGTCTTCCCTTGTGTGACACCCGATGATTACTTTCTGGTCTTTGCCTTTGCGAAGTTTGTCGACCTTAATGCCTGTTTTTTTGGCGTCCACTGCGGTCCTGATTTTATCCACCACTATGCAGCTGGTGTCTTCTCTTGCCTCGGAGCTGACAATAATTGAGTGCATCGGCTTAGGAATGGTAGTGGTTCCACCAGCTGTAACCTTCGCATAAGTGAGTCTTGGTTGGCCTGTGGGTGAAGACAGAGACACAGAGGATGTCCTGTTGTCTAAATTTTTAATTTGTTCTGAGAGTGTGCGTGTATAGAGCGCACACTCTACAATTTCCTTCTTGCTGTCCTCTATCACTTCCCTCAGGCTTTCCATTAAGGCTTTTTGTGTGTCCAGGCTGATTAGTGTGGCTTTGTCGGTTTCGGTGTGGGTGTTGGTTAAGTCTTTTCCGATGTTATTTTGTTCGGGATTGTTCTTAACAAGTGCGGTCAGATTTCTCGCCACTTCGAGCATATCCCCTAATAATTTCATTACCTTGTCTTTCATCGTCCTTTTTGTGTTCCCGGAATTTTCTAGCGCATTAAGTGCGTCTTGGCGATGTTTTTTGGCTTGTGTAAATAACTTTTCTGCCAATTCCACCGGGCTCTCTGTGTCATACGTCTGCTTTACTATCGATATTTGTTCATCTGTCCCGGACCTTTTGCCACTCTTGTCTGCCAGTGCTAACTCATTTGTTTTCTTTTTTGAAGGAGGCGGGGGGGAGAACACCATGGCGGTTCCTTTACGACTAGGTCTGCGGCTTTTCAGGGGTTTTCCCTCTACTGTGTCGATGGAAGCACATGTGTTTTCGGCGCCAGTGTCGGCACTCTCGCAGGATGGGGGAGAGGGTTCCATATTTATAGGTGATAATAGGGTTTGGTCCTTGTGCTTTTTTGTTTCTTCCCTCGCTCTCGCGAGAGCGCCAACAGTGGCACTGGTGTCTATTTCTGTGTGGCTTCTAGACAAGTCGGTTATCGGACAATCGGGGGAGGAGGAGTCCATAAGAGGCAATATCTTCTTTTTTGTAATGGTTTTAATGTCTTCTTGTGGTCCAGCTATTCTCTGTGTGTTCTTAGGTGTGTGATATACAGATGCCATTATAAAGTGTGGGTAGTGAAACTTAACAAATTAGGATATTATATTAAGTAGTGATTGGTAAGATTATATGTATTTAATTTATTATATGTATTATTTATAGTTTGTATAAATCTGTATTCGTTATATTCATAAATTACTGTGTTTAATAAAATTGTAAAATTTTGTAAATTTATCGCATTAAGTTATTTTATATACAAGCTTTAATAATTGTCTAACTAATTACTGATTGTCAATAGTGCACACAGCGCAATCGCTGGCGTCCCGGGGTTAATTCCCACTTCGTAAATTGTGTAAGAATAGCTGTGGAGCCGCAAGCAGTGGCGAGTATTGTTATGGCAAGATTTAGTTTATGTAAATATTTGTTTCTAATACAATATTCACAGTGTGGTCTTAATAGCTAAACAAGGCCCCAATAGGAGGCCGTAGTCACTTAAGTCTAATGTCTCAATAAAGACCGTCAATACAAACTACATTAATACACATAAATATCATGAATACATTAATACAAAATATCATAGCTCCCCTCTAAAAAGGGGGTAGCACTTTTTTGCTTGTTACGCTCGTAATCCGCACTTTAATTATTTATTACAGTGATATTTATTACTTTTAGATACAATAGGTCCAATTTTGATTAAAACAAAAGAAAAATATTAATTTAAAATGACATGTTTTTTTTTTTTAGAATTACGTTACTCGTACAAAATTATCTTTACAGTTGCACTATTTTACTTTAATTAACTTTACTCAAAAACTAGATGTCCAAAAAATATACTTAAAACTGTTGTCTTCTTGTCTTGAGGTGGGCTGTTTGAAGCCGTGTAGATAAGGGTACCGTCCTCTATAGGAAGTCAGTCAGAATCTGGCAAATTCTCCCTGGAATTTCGTCACGGACCGCAAATGTCGTTGTTTCCGAGTTTCAGGGTGGTTTTTGAAACCTTTTGATTCAGGGTGGTTTTAACGGTCTTGTGTGGGATCTGGGTCAGTTTTCAAAATTTTCGGGACTCACCCCGTTACCAAGTTAGTCACGTAAACAACTTTTTTATTTTTGTTGTATTTCAGTCAATTTTGATTCAAAGGGAGGCAAACTTCACAGGGGGATGGGGACCCTTAAGACCCTTCGAAAACCGTTATAAAAAGTTTGGGTCGCCGATCTAAATCCCGAGCGCCAGCCAAAAAACTAGATTTTTTTGTATTCACTTTTCGGTGTTTGGTCCTACCCTACTTCAGGGGTGAATGTCTAGTTGTTTGTTTATTGCTCACTATATGCACCTACGTTTCACTAGTAATTTGACACTTTTCTTATGTTACTAGCACACTTTTAGCCACTTTTACGAATTTTTAACCGCGGAGCGCGTTGATTTCGTGGTGTTCTCCACGCGGTTTCGAGCGTATCTGTGGGCAGTGGTTACCCTAGTGTCAGAGTTGTTCAAGCCGCCCATTAGGCCTCTGACATGGCTTAACGACTGTTGCCTAATGGCTACAACCAGGACCGACAGCTTCAGTGCCCTCCGAAGCACGGAGACGCTCAGAAATTAAACCACTTTGGCGGTGCAATGGACTGACCGCGAGCCTAGTTGCTTGACCTCGCCAATCACTGACTGGTTAGAGCATCTGGCTATGAGCACTATTAAAGGTCTTAAATAAGGATTTTGACAATAACTCAGAGCTATAACTATTTAACTAAACCATTTACATCGTTATCATAATTTTAGAATTTATTCCCACCATTTCCCAGCAGTTACTCGGATCAAATGAACACTACTTGCCGTGAAAGAATAAAAAAAAAGTTTTCTATCGGTAGTACCCAAAGACTGCCCTGCTTTCTGTTTACTGTTTCTTTTTAGGGTTCCGTAGCCAAATGGCAAAAAACGGAACCCTTATAGATTCGTCATGACTGTCTGTCTGTCTGTCCGTCCGTATGTCACAGCCACTTTTTTCCGAAACTATAAGAGCTGTGCTGCTGAAACTTGATAAGTAGGAGTATTCTGTGTACTGCATTAAGGTTTTTACACGAAAATAGAAAAAGAACAATAATTTTGGGGGGTCGCCATACATAGAACTGAAACTCAAAAATTTTTTTTGATCGTACGCATACATGTGGGGTGTCTATGGATAAGTCTTCAAAAATCATATTGAGGTTCCTAATATCATTTTTGGCTAAACTGAATAGTTTGCGCGAGAGACACTTCCAAAGTGGTAAAATGAGTGCCCCTCCCCCTGTAAATTCTAAAATAAGAGAATGATAAAACTAAAAAAAATATATGATGTACATTACCATAGACACTAACAACGAAAATTGGTTTGAACGAGATCTAGCCAGTAGTTTTTTTTAATACGTTATAAACCGCAATTTAATCAACTGAAATACTTGGCCGGTTTTTTAAAAGTATCATTGTCCGTAGAATTACGACATGTCCAAATATTGTAGTACTAAGCGATACTTAAAAAAAAACATATATATATATATATATATATATATATATATACCTATATATATATCGGCGCAACAACATTAATTAACCAAAAACAAATGCGTCATAGGAGTAGTTTTAAGTCTTTGTTTAAGTCTTAAATAGTTAGTTAAACTTAATGAATTTAGTGTTAAAAATCAAGTTACGATTAATAAACCAGCTTTACATTTGTACAATTGATGATTTTAATAGTTTAATTTACATTCGTTCATCGAACAAAGAAAATACGTAACATGTTTGTCGCCGCACATTTCGTATAAATACGGCCGACGGGTCGAGTACAAATCACTTTCGCTCGAGCCAATGAGCCAATCATATATATATATATATATATATATATATATATATATATATATATATATATATATATATATATATATATATATATATATATAGAAGGTGACAAACCAACTGTTATATAAATATGTTGTTTTTGCCTATTTTTAACCGACTTCAAAAGGAGGAGGTTCTCAAGTTCACCGGCTTTTTTTATGTATGTAAACCGATTATCGTATATTCTTTCGCTACTGCTGTTATATATAATGTAGGTGTGTTGACTAATCGTATGTTTCGGTGACTTAGTATGTAATTACTAAGTGAGCTGGATCCCCAAATTGCTGGGTTCAATGTTCAGGGTTGTATTGAGTACGTAACGTAGCTTCATAATAATATTTTTGGATATTTTGAAACGAAATTACCAATCACATGTAAATTTAACACGTGACTGATTCGGCACCTCGGCACTGATTAATGTAAATATAATATGTATGTTTGGATTCGTACCGATGACATAACGCCTCCAATCCTCATTTAACGGCCCGCGTGTTAATATAGAGTTGCACAAAATGTCCTTAAAATCCGACCATCAGTAGCTGATGCTTAACTATTCAGGGGGCTCCTCTGGCGTGAGTTAGTTAGTTAGCAGTCATATTTGCGGCTTGACCTTCCGCTCGTCTCATTGTTCGTCTCAAACACTAAAAGCCTAAGAAACTATAAACTGTCATGGTAAAAAATATATAATATGTATGCTGTAATTTGTTTATACATGTAGTAGTAATGTTAACTATTTAGTTATTAGAAATTAAGATGTGAACCCGCGAGAATACTGCCGAAACTGTACTGCAGTTTGGCAGAATACATAAAGTGTGAAAAAATTGTATTATTTTTAAAGTAAAATAATAAAAAAAAATATATGTATCACGGGCCCAAAAAAATCACTGTAACAATGTGTATTTCTTCTCTCAGCATTCAGGAATCGAATCCGAATCATAAAGGGCAAGGACAGTAGCAAGCTAATTTTAACCACTACGTCCCACGAGCACAAATTTCATTCCTCGTCACTCCATACTTTGAAAACATGTCTTCAATCCTATAGGCTGCCAACAGTGTTAGTAAGCCGAAATGTGCTCTCTAATATTATATTGTGCAGACGTCTAGTTTCCATTGGCTCCCTTACCGCAGAACCGGTCAGGAAGAGGTTACTCATCATCATCATATCAGCAGAAAGACGTCCACTGCTGGACAAAGGCCTCTCCCAAAGATCTCCACAATTGCCGGTCTTGCGCTATCCGCATCCAGCGATTTCCAGCGACCCGCACAAGATCATCGGTCCATCTTGTAGGGGGCCTGCCCACGCTGCGTCTTCCGGTTCGTGGTCGCCACTCGAGAACCTTTCTACCCCAGCGGCCGTCGGTTCTACGAGCTATGTGCCTTGCCCACTGCCACTTCAGCTTGGCAATTCTTACGGGGAGGTTACTAGGTATTTCTATTTTCTGGTCAACGAAATGAAGCCTCAAGAACGGCGACTAAACCTTACCCCTTCCCCCAACAGCACTTACATCAATCTTATTTAAGTAAGGCTATATTTTATTACCCGATAAGCCGTAAAATTACTCAACTTTCTGTAACAAATTCCACCTCTTATTTAAACGTATCCCGGAATTAAATCCAAAACAAAAACGGTTTAAATTAAAACAATCGTTGTAAAATAACTTCTGAGATAAAAATTTCCGCGGATAGCCGAAATTTCCCAAAAAAGGGTTGACCTTAATTTAAGGGGTGTCCCTAGATAACACGGTTGATAACATTAATCAAAGCATGTAACTCTAGAGCTTGGGGTTCCGCCGTCAATTTTCTGGTCAGTGCCCTGAAATTTCAGTTTCCTAAGCAATTTTTCAGTTGGGCTGTTATGTAATAAACATTATCGGATTTCTTAAGGGAGGCTTGTAGGTGGGGGCATAAATCTTGTTGTGACTTTTGTGTTTTGGAATTATGAGAAATGGACGCGATAAGCTTACACGAGTACATAGGTATTAAAACCTTATATTTGTCTCGAATGCATCATACAGATTTATTGATATTATATAGGTAATATAAGGGGCAATGTATAAGATTCTATAGAAACCTTGCTAATGATATTAGAGGATTGTCTACAAATAAGTTATGTACATACAATATTACGATTATTTAAGTGACAAAAGTGCTTGGGATTGAGTTGTTCTAAGTTGACATAAATAATAAATATGTAATTAATATTAAAAAAAAAATCCTTCATGGCCCTTTGTTTGCATTTATATCGATGAAATGCCCTCTCCGAACCTAAGTCCGACGTGAAGCCCGCGACGCGTGTTAACGTAGCGAGAAAGTTGTACAAATGCAGTTGTAATATCCCCAAAATGATACGACGATCTGAAGCATCTCTCCGTCAGTAACCGCCCAGAGTCGAGGTTCGGACCCCAAAGAGTGCCCCCTCTGGCGCAGGTACTTAATTTGTAGTTTTATTTGCTAAACGGCTTGAGCCTTCTCACGCCACTTTTGTCTGTTGAAGCAGTGAAAACGTCCTAAGCTAACTGAAAACCTCATGTTAAAGAAAGAGCCCAATCTAATCAAAACTTATAATGTCCTCCTAGCCGAGATCCGGCCACGGCGGCCAGTCTTAAAGGAGACTAGCCATCTGCGCGGGACATATTATAGTGCTCAAGTGTGTGCGCAAACACAGGAGCACTTTCTATGCCATCACTCTCATGATCCGATGGGACGCCTAGCGACACGACCGGAAAGAGGTCAGGTACAGGACCGACGGCTTTACGTGTTCTCCGAGGCACGGGGGTATAATACCGCCAACTCCCAGACTTCGGGCTGATATTAAGATTATTTCGTTTTACAGAAAAATCCCAAAATCACTTTTGGCCCGACCCAGGATTTGAACCCAGGACCTCGTTATCTGCGGTTGAACACGCTACCGCTAGACCAACGCGGCAGTCCAAACTTATACAATATATACTTAACAACGAATAGGAATATTTATTTACTTTCTATTTGTAAATGTATATATGTATACATGTACAAAAAGACAGTAAAAAAGTATTTAGGAGTTGACGGGCCTGTTGGCGTGGTTGGTAGACACGCTGCCTTTGACGCCGCAGGTCGTGGGTTCGATTTCCACCCGGGACTGACATTTGTGTGCATGAACATGTCTGTTTGTCCTGAGTCTGGGTGTAAAATATCTATATCAGTATGTATTTACAAAAAACATTGTATATGTAGTATATCAGTTATCTGGTTACGTGTGTGTATAATGTCTCAGGATATTATTATTATTACACTGAAAGAAGACCATGAAAAATATTTGTCTTATGCGACGATCGAACCTGTAACCTTAGGATTTGAAGGCTGCTTACTAACAACTGAATCACGGCGGTCGCCATATGATCACCTTAAAAATATGCAATCTAAGCACTTCAAATTCAGTTATAAATTCCATTCGATTTATCTTAGATCTCCTTATATTCAAGATTTAACTCATACATATATACAGAAGGGGATAAATTGAAGCTTTAAAGGGGCTTGATAAAATATATCTCATAAATATAAAATATTCCTCACGTACATCTCTCCTATTCAATACAAAAACATACTCATAATAAAGTACTCAGTTCATCGCTAACTCACTCTAACATTTGTATTTTTTAAAGGATATGAAATTATTGTGAGATGCTATCCAACACTACGCATATAACATACAAGCTGCGCCCCGCGGTTTCACCCGCGTTAAAGTAGTTTTGGCGTAAAAGAGTAACATACATACATACATCTATGCTCACAAACTTTCGCATTTATAAAAACTTGAGAGGTGTCAAGGGACACCCGGATGGAACGAAGTTATTTCTTATTATTTATTATGTACAAAAAACTTGTACACACTCAAGAAAAATAATCGTCGCGACACCACACTGTTCAATGCGAAATAGAAATGAAAATATCTGGCTTGCTTGAGAGAGAGAGAGAGAGACAGACAGGGAAACATGCGCACGCCGCACAGCTGCAAAAAGTGTCGTGACAACTTTTCGTAAGATTTTTTTCCGTCTAGCCCCCTTTCACAACGCGCGATAGGGAACTTCGTTCCAATACATATAAGTAGAATGTGTACATCTAGCGGTTTTGGCAATGCACGCCGGACTAGCTCGCAAATGGTAGATGTTTTCCTACTTACTTGACATTTATCGTCATATTTTGGACAATTCACATAATCTTTATATCTTTATTGTAGCCTTTGTGTTATTCTGATGTATTAGCTATATTATTGTAAAGTTTCATTAAAATCCATTCAGTAGTATTCACGTGAAAGAGTAACAAAGATACATCCATACTTCGCGTTTATAGTGCAGGATTGTGTGCGCAAATACAAGTATACTCTATTTTCCTTCACTCTCGTAACTTATGTTACACCTTGTACACAACACATCCAGCTACCCCAATCTGTCAAATTTCTTTTATAAATTTTCAACTTTATGGCATAAGTATAAGGTTCACTTTCAATTGGGGAAATTTGATAGATTGGAGTAGCTTGATGTGCTGGCGTCTGTACATTAAATATTAAAACTAAAATATGCAGAATATCACACTGATATTATAAAGGCGGAAGTTTGTGAGTGTGTGAGTGTCAATTATTATTATTTATTGTTTCCTTAATATTAAAACACAAGTACAGAAAAACACTCCACGATACCCATCAGTCGGTTTGATGCGAGAGAAAAGTCTCAATAAACAAGAAAACAACGACAAGATAAATACTAAAAATATCTAATAACTTTTATTAATCACAGTTGATATTATGGCACTATTTTATGTATTAACAATATCTCTAATATCTTTCTAATCTAATTTAGTAAGTAATTATTTATTTAATTAGTTTTTAAATATATTTTTCTAGTTTACTCCTAATGTCAGCCGGCAGTCTATTTAAAATATAAGGTAATCAATATGAATATGTATATGTTTGTTAGTTCTTCACGTCTAAACGGCTGGAACGATTTTAATCACATTTGGTATGGAGGTAGCTGACGCCCTGGATGAACGCATTGGCTGTACAAAGCTTAACGCAGGTAAAACCGCGGGGCACAGCTAGTTAAAAATAAAAATTAATTCACATGTGAGTCTTTATTAGGAGTATATTCACTCGTTATTTATTTAAAAGTGGCATTGGTTTAGGTGATATGATATATATATCATATCACCTAAACCAATGCCACTTTTAAAGGAAATTTATATATTAAGTAAAGTACAGCTCCAGAGGTATCATACCTCTGGAGCTGTACTTTACTTAATATATAAATTTCCTAGTTATATTTCACTTTGGTTCACTCTTTTATTCAAATAAGCTGTTAGCTTTTAAAGCGTACGGAAGCAGAGTTTCTCAAAGCGTTTCCACTTCAGAATAAATATGAATGCTCAGTGAATGAACGACGAATGAAATTTAAGGTGTTATTCGAGCGTTTTAAATTTTATCTCGAGTGGATTTTGTTGATGAAGTGTGGAATCTGTTGCTTCTGTCTGGGGGAAGAGTTGAATATTATTTTAAAGTAGTGAAATTCTTTTGGTTTCTATCTAGCTATGGAGTATCCTATTCTGTGTGTTATTCATAAACTTATTATAACACAGATAAGTTCATGTTGGGTTGGTAATCGGACAGTTATCATGAAAATTAATAAAATTTTGGTTAGGCATAATGTGCAGAAGATATTAAGCATTCAAGTTAAAAAAAGCACTTCTATCGGCAGTTCCCAAACACTGCCCCGCACAGTGTTTGGGAACTGCCGATAGAAGTGAAAACTATTTGTCATTTCTCATATTCGGAAAGTAGTGTTTATTTGATCCGAGTAGCGAGTGGAAGATGCTATTTCCCACCTTTGGGCGGTAAAGACTTTTTTCATAGTAATTAAAAAAGCTTATAACGCCCTTCGGGTTCAATACAACAATGGTTTCAGAGTGTTGCTGGGACTACCAAGGCACTGTAGTGCATCGCAAATGTTTGCAGATACCTATACGGATGGTTTCCATGCGATTATCCGCAAGAGAGTGGCGTCAATACTGCACCGGACGCGTGGTAGTCACAACACCATTCTGAGAACCATTTCAGAGCAGTTTGACAACCCCATATTAAGCCACTGGGTGGGCAAAATCGTAGGGGTTGGCTAATTAATTAAATTTATTTTTATACTAACATAGCTCTTTAAGATTAATTTACTAACAATACTATGGATGCAATTATCTTTAATAAATGTTTTATTATTTATTATTATTATTAATTGCTTTCCTTCTTATGGTGGGAATACATTTAAAAAACAGATCTAACAACGCCGCTAAAGAAGTTTTCACTTCACAAGACCCTCCGTCTTACGAATATTCGATCAGGTCAAGCATCCTGACGCGAGTTCAACATTTATTACTTATCCCAAAAAAGAGCATAATGCCGCTAAAGCTAATTACACTTCAAAAAAAAAGGAAAATGTATTTTTCACGTCTAACAAAGACCAATATCAACGATCTCATATGTAACATACGTAAACATGCGATATTATCCACCGTAGTGTCAAATCTAAATTGACTGTTGACAGATCTACGGATTTGTCTGATATGTTTTTCATTCCATTACGATACTAAAACTTCACAAAGCTTTTGAATAAAGCTTAGCAGAAATCTTGTTGCTTATTTACATACGTATGACGTGTCTAGCAGCGTAAGCTTTTTTACGGAAAATTTAAAAAAGTAATGCTTGTACATAGTTTTATGTACATAAATACTTAAAGCATTTTCATTAGCTGGAGTTTGAAGTTTTCAAAGGTTAGGATATTATGTAAAGGCATCGACCACGCAGTTTTTATAAGGATTTTAGCCGGTATTACTTATTATTTTATAGCACATACAATTGTATTATTGTATGAGCGCTTTTAGAATATGCTTAATTTAAATCACAAATATTTAGAACAAATCCTTTCTTTTATTTTATTGAAATATGTGGTAAAAACTTTCTTCCCGTGGACATTACAAAACATATTAAACGAAATCTTTTTTTTTTTTTTTTTTTAATTTATTTATTTAAGGTCGTTTTTTAACAACTCAGGTCATTAACGACCACCATATTGACAGCATATATTATTTCAGTGTTTACTTAATTAAATTAACTTATACATATTGATCATTCTTAAATAGGCTAATGTCTGTTCGTATCCGCACTCATTTAAACAATCTTTTATATTGTTAGGGACTTTACAAATCCGCTTTTCTTCATTGAAATCTAAACATTCTACTAAAATATGTACAACAGTAAGGTCTAGTCCACACTTGCATTTATTTCTGTCAGTTTTCGTAATTAGATGTATGTGGGTCATATTTGTGTGTCCAATACGTAATCTGGTAATTATAGATTGATCTTTTCTACACGAAAAGGAAGTAGGGGATTTGTCGAAAATAGATTCTCGAATATTGAATAACTTTGAAGTGTTATCTCTCTTCCAATAGTGGTCCCAAGCAATTCTAATATTACATTTGTAGTATTTCTGTAGCTCAGACGGTGTTGATACATTCAGAATCCTACTATTATTCTCATTGACGGCATGTCGAGCTTCCCTATCCGCGATTTCGTTACCAATTATTCCTTGATGGCTTGGAATCCATATTATCTCCAATTTATATTTTTTGATAAGTAGGTTAATAATTGTTTGTTTAATTTCTAGAATAAGAGTATCTCTATTTTTTGGGTTTTGTATAGCTTTTAAACATGATTTTGAATCGGTATAAATTATATATTTAACTTGATTAGATTCTTTATTAATAAGTTTCAAGGCTTTAAAAATGGCAATTGCTTCGCAACTAAAGATAGAATTAAAGTCACCTAACTTATAACGATAACATTCACCTCCCGAAACTACTGAACAACCAGATTTTTTATTTATAACCGATCCATCCGTGTAGAAAATTTTACAATTCGTAAAGTTACTGTTTATTTCATGAAATAATTGTTTGAATATATATTGGGGAGTATCATCTTTAATATTTTTTGCTAATTGTAAGTTAATAGGGAATTCAATGTTTTCCCATGGGCCAGAGCTAAGTAATTTCTTTTGGAAAAGTTTCGGGACTTTAAATTGAAAGTCGTTCATATACTTCCGTGCTCTAATGCGTAAAGGTTGTGATAGATTTGGTTTCAATTGGTATTCAGAGTCTACGGCTGTTATTTTAGTGTAGTTATCATAAGTCATAGATTCTGGTTGGGATAATACATTAACAGCGTACGAAGTAACAAGTTGTTTTCTTCTAAATTCTAAAGGCATTTCTTCAGCTTCAACTAATATGCTTTTCGTCGGGCTTGTTTTAAATGCACCAATACTTAGTCGAAGAGCTGTATTCTGGATGCTTTCCAGAGAATCAAGTGTACGTTTTTTTGCCGAATCATAAATACTGGATCCATAGTCAATTTTTTGCCTTATTATAGCGTGATATGTGGTAATTAAACATTTTTTATCCGATCCCCATGTAGTTGAAGATAATGTTTTTATGATATTTAATCTTTTATAACATTCAGATTTTAGTTTATTAATATGAGAAATCCAACTTAATTTTTTATCAAATATTAATCCTAAGATTTTTAAATTATTTATTTCTTTAATATTGTATCCATTTAAAATCAAATTATTACATCTATTTTTATTTTTCTTGTTACTAAGTATTATATATTCAGTTTTTGTTTTGGAAAATTTAAAGCCAGTTTTGTAGGACCAATCTTGTAGTTTGTTTAGAGTGTTTTGTACAAGTTTTAGGGTGGGTTTTAGTGACCTGCCGCTACAAGTTATTGTTAGGTCATCTGCAAACAAAAACCCTTTAACCGGTTTCTCAATATGTAAATAAACATCGTTAATAGCCAGCAAAAATAAGATTACACTAAGAACGGAGCCCTGAGGTAAACCGTTTTGTAAGGGTACTGGGTTACTTAAAATATCATGGACTCTTACTCTCATTACTCTCCCGGTGAGGAAATTTCTAATAAACGCTAGGGCATTGCCATTAATATTTATATTTTGCAAAAGCTTTAAAACTCGATGTTGCCAAAGCATTTCATAAGCTTTTTCGATATCTAAAGCCACAATCACTACATAATTATCATTTGCAAATCCATCTAGTACTTCACTTTCGATATTCATTAAATGGTCTGTTGTCGATTTAAACTGGCGGAAACCAAATTGAATTTGAGACAGATATTTGTTTGATTCCGCATACCATCTAATCCGTTTGCTTATTATTTTTTCCAGTATTTTGCATAAATTACATGTTAAAGAAATTGGCCTATAACTTGACTGTGAGCTGGGAATTTTTCCTGGTTTTAAAATTGGTACTACTAAAGCTTCCCTCCAAGAGTTTGGAAATATTTGGTTTTTGTATATGTAGTTATAAATCCCTAGTAAGTATTCAAGAGCTTTAACCGGTAAGTGTTTAATTATAATGTTAGGTATATTGTCTGGTCCTGGACTGGTATTATTCAGTTGTTCAAGTACTAAAACCAATTCATGCATCAATATTTCCGTGTTGATAGGATTACTGTTGTCATGAAAGTCATAGTTCAGATTAATCTCTTGACTATTTTTATATACAATGAATTCCTGGTCATAATTATCTGTGCTGCTATTATTTGCGAAGGCATGGGCTAATAATTTGGACGTTTCCTTAGGGTTACCTGTAAAAGTACCATCTGTCTTTTCTAGTACTATGTCATTGAACTTAGTATTACGATGATTTAATTTTTGGATCTTTCTCCACATATCCTGTACTGTGGTTTTATTGTTAATAGACGATACCCATTCTTCCCAATACTTTTTCTTGTTCTCTTTTATAAGTCTTCTGTAATATGCTCTTTTTTTCTTATAATCTATTTTGTATATAGAATTCGGATCGTTTCTAGCATGTTGTTTGAATAGTTTAAAAGCTCTTTTAGTTTCTTTATTCGCGCTCCTACAATCTTCGTCCCACCATGGTAAATTATTTTTCCTAAACCTGCCGGAAGTTTTAGGTATCGATTTATTTGCCGCATTAACTATAATGTTAGTGAACTTTTCAACAATGACATCAATAGAATAGTTAACAGTGTGTAGTGATGGTAATTCAGACATATTCAGAGCAACTTCTTCACAGAACATGGGCCAATTAGCTTTGTCAAACTTCCATTTTTTAGGTAATTGGATAGCGTTTATGACATTATCATTAAACAGAATAGATTTAATTGAAATCGGAAAGTGATCACTATCATATAAATCATCTAAAGCGTTCCATTCAAAATATGACGCTATATTTTGTGAAGCCAAAGTAAGATCTATACAACTTGTGTGACCAGTGTTACTATCAAAGTGTGTTGGTTGTCCATTATTTAGTAAAGTTAGATTGTCATTTTCATCAAGTAATTCTGCTATTATTCTACCTCTAGTATCGCATCTATTTGAACCCCAATAAAAGTGATGACTATTAAAATCACCCAGAATTAAGAAAGGAGGTGGAAGTTGTTTGATGAGATCATTAATATCGTGTTTGTTAAGGGCATTACTATTTGGTAAATAAACGTTGCATAATGTAAAAGGTATCGGGAATTTAATTTTTATTGCAACAGCTTCTAGATTTGTATTCAAAATAATTTGTTCTGGCATTGTGTGAGACTTAACAAAAATAGCTACACCACCGCTAGCCCTATTACTTTGCAACCGATTTTTGTGGAAATTTTCGTAACCTAGTATAGACGCACAATTGTTAGAGGTGAAGTTCGTTTCCTGTAAACAAATGCAAGTGGGACGTAAACGACTTAATAATAGTTTGATATTTTCAAGTCTTTTGTAGTAACCATTTACATTCCATTGTAAAATATCCATAACTATTAATTATAAAATATGTGTTATATAAACCTAAATATATGTTATAAAGATTTTAATACAAATGAATTAAAATTGGTTAATTATCATCTGTAGTTATACTAACAGTGGGAAGCATTTCATGCAGTTTTCTGGATAAACGTGAACATCTGTTTTTCAAACTTTTGTTCATTTTACAGTGTAGTTTGTTACACATTTTAATTAGATCTTTAATATTGTCTGTATATGAATAAACTAAATCTTTTACATTTTGTTTACCTCTCGCGTTATCCAGTAAACTAATGAATTGGTCTAAATTTATAGGAAATGTATTGTCGTTATCTAGTTCCGCTATGGCTTCTTCGATATTGTTCCAAATTTCTTCATCAGATCTAGTGTCAGTTTTCTTTAGTTTTTTCTTCGTCTTAGTTTTTATTTCATTATCTTCTAGAGAAATATTGCTACTTGATTCATCAGTCTCAAATTCCATTATATCAGAGTCTTCTTCTTGTGTAAATTGTTTTGGGATTTCTATCTTAGAAGATTCAGTTGTTGTTGGTGAATGTGTCCGTTTTTTCCCCTTGAAGTATTGCTGCGTAAATGTAGGTTGTACGAAATTGTGTAAGGTTGTTTCAGCGTAAGTAGAATCCACAGGAGGGTGAGGAGTTATTGGTTCAATATTTTCATTGTTTATTACATTTGGTTCTTGGTAAGTATTTGAGTCCATTTCTTCAAGAGGAGTCTGGTTATTTGTAATATTCAGAGAGCAATTTTTTGCAAGGTGGCCTAATTTGTTACATGTAAAACATTTTAAGGCGTCAGTTGAAGTATAAATCCAGTAATTGGTTCCTTCGAAGGATAATTGGAATGATTCTGGTAAATGACGTTCGTCGTCTGGTGCAATATATAGTTGTCTTCTAAAACTTAGTATATGTGAAAACCCCGGGTCAATGACACCTACTTTCATAAAAGTTATCGGTGACATTATTTTTATATGGAAATCTTCAAATTTTTGTTCAATTATATGATTGGGAATAACGGGACAAACGTTTGATAATACTATTCTTTTGTTTCTAGTAATTAAGGGTTTGATTTCTAAGACATTGTTTTTAATTATTAACTTTTTCTTTTCTTCTACTAAAAGGTCAGCTGTTTTTTTGGAGTCCATATAAATGCAAATACGTGCATTAGATATGCGAGATATAAAACGAATAGATGCTGCAGGTGTTAACGATGATAATGCAATAAGGTACTCCCTGAGGTTTATGCCTTCCACGGCATCCAGTACGATGGCTTGGTCTTTCTTCGGGAAACATGTGGTTGACGTAACATTGGCGTAACTTGATGTTTTCGGTTGTGTTTGTGGTTCAGTAGCGGTTCGTGGTTCGGTAACTGAGTTTAGTGGTGACATTTGGGGGTTTTGAGACATTGAGGTACGATTCATAATTGTTTATAGGGTCTCCTGTCACCAGGAGATACCCTATTTGTGCTCTTACACTAATAATAATAAAGTGGGTAGTCGTTTGCCGCGTAAATGTAAACACGGGAGCGGATCGAACGAGCTGTGAGACGCGCGTCCGCTGTGAGCACTCGCGGGGAACTGCGAAATCTTTTTATGAATATTTGGGTATATTAAGTTGACTTATAAAGCAACATTTTTTAAAAGTCCGTGCAATATTTTATTCTACTAATATTACAAATGCGAAAGTTCGTGAGTATGGAAGTATGGATGTTTGTTACGCTTTTACGTAAAAACTATCTAACGGATTATGATGAAACTTAACAGTAATATTATATATCCGGATAACACATAGGTTACAATTTATGAAATAATACGCGGGTGGAACCGCGGCGTACAACATCTTATAAAATATCTAAATATGCGCTCTACAAATCAGACAAATCAACGCAGATCTATCCAGGATATCGAATAAGTAATTTGTGTTGTGTTTATTTGACTATGATCTTATACGACTAAGAACCACTGCCCTATGAGGTGAGACGAGCTAATTTTGAATATCAAAGACTTGTCTCGCCGCTATTTATTTATTGGTAATTAGTCGGTTGTCGTCCACAGAATAACAAGTTGTGATAGTTTTACTTGTCCTTATTAGTTGTTGTATTATGGTGATTAGTTGTTTTTATTGAAGTTGAAACGAATGTAATTTATAACATAATATAATGTTATAACTTCATCCACAGAGTGTGTGGCTGTTGTGCATGGGGTATGCACGTCATGGCACAACAACTATTTGACTTGTTAGAAAGAACTTGGGCGGCCATTTCTCAAAGTGATTTGATGTGATTTTGGTGTCATAGGCGGAACAATATTATTATTTTTTTCAACTCTGCAATAAAATTTAAAAAAGTCTCTTTACTTTCAATTGATGTTATTGACTTACAATTTTAATTAACCGACAAAAAAAAATATAAAAAAATTACTATATTTATATTATTTTTTTATAAAAACGAGGTTATATATAGGTTGTTAACTTAAACATAGGAAATAAACTAAGAAGACAATCTGGGGTAAATATTAATTCTATTTTTGTATGGTTAAAATAATATCCTGTGACATTATTTACACACGGCCATCAGATCTCAATTTGAGCAGAACATGGAAACCAGATAACTGATGTACTGCATATACTACTTTTCTTATCTAACTATGTAGTTACATAAGAAAAGTAGTACATGCAGTATATAAGTATGTACTTATAATGATAAAAATGTACTTGATCCCTATATATTTTAGATGCGTGTAATTAGACATGGATTTTTGGAGGTGTATATATATATATATATCTAGGGACAATGTCACACAGATCATCCTAGCCCCAATCTAAGCAAAGCTTAAGTACTATGGGTACCAGGCGACGATATACATACTTATATAGATAGATAAATACTTAAATAAATAGAAAACATCGATGACTCAGTAACAAATATTCGTACTCATCACACAAATATTTGCACTTACCGGGATTCGAACCCAGGACCACCAGCTTCGTAAGCAGGAGCACTACCAACTAGGCTACTATAAACATGTACATTATTTCATGTTTCTTCAATAGTTTTCGCTGTATACGCCACTTTAATAGGAAAATTTTAGATACTTAGGTTTAAATTATTGTAGTTTCTCTCTCTCTCTATTTTTTTTTATAAATATAGCCCTTGTTACTCAGCGGTAATTTAGCTTTCTATACGTGTGATTTTTTTAAAATATAACTTTACTAGTTTTAGATTTTACCCATTACAAACAAACTTACAAAAAGAACAAATGTTTACTTCAGATAATACTAGTTCAGAAGAAATCTAACGTTTTCTTTATTAGGTAACTTATAGCTAAGATTATTGTTTTACGATCCCAGTTTAGAATTGAATGGGAATGAAACTGATATTAAATGTACGGCTTTACGCGAACCTTTTAATGTAATCGAAAATAGTTTTATAGGCATCATTAAAATAGTTAGAGATAGGTAATTAAAGTTACGTTTTATTTTCTTTTTTACTGTGGCAACACTCTTTGTTTGGAAACACTGGATAGTATTGTTGACTTTGTTAATACCGTGGTGGTGATGTGGTGATAATTACCTAAGGTTTAAATTATTATTGTTTTTGAGATGTTGCATTGCGGCAATTAGGTACAGACGCCAGCACATACAACTACCCCAATCTGTTAAATTTCTTTTATAGATTTTCAACTTTCTCACATATGCATAAGGTTCACTTTCAATTGGGGAAATTTGGCAGATTGGGGTACCTGGATGTGCTGGCTTCTGTACTATTTTCGTTTTTGAATTGTTATTGAATATTGATTATTTTAATTGACTTAGCATGTTCTTTTAACATGGCGCTTACTTTTAATTTATTATTCTAAACTATTGTATATTTAAGAAACTTATTTCTTATTCCACGTTCCATTTACGCACTGTCGATTTTGTAGACAAATATGTTTCTCTTCTTTATTCTTTATTTTTGTTTGGTTGATTAAAAGTTCCTTGTATTAATTTCCATTTTGTATTTAAGAATAGCTCTCCTAATTAACCCTTTTTCATTTTCTATCTGTTGTTGTAATGTGAAACGAAACTAATGAATTAAGTGTTGAAAACCAATTTCGAATACGACACTCATTTAGTATACGACAGTGTGTCGCCCGTCGACATTACTTTGACACTGCTCCAAAATGTCGCCCGAAACCAATGACTAACGGGCCTAACTAGTAACTTCGTACCTTCCTAATTCCTAGTTCAACCAGCTAACGATGGCACAACTGACATTAATTATTTTTTTTTCAGCGTTCTAAATACGGCGGCGGCGGCGCAAAGGCAAATTAAACTGTGAAAAACATCAGTCGGGCCAAGATGGCGGCGGTTATTGCGCGCCAAATCCCCCGTCACCGGCAGCGCCATCTGTCAGCTGCGGACGATAACCACTTCCGTAGTTCGAAATGTTTGAATCATTCGGACCGTTCGAAATAGTCATTTGTGATTTAACTGTGACAGTGTTGGCTCGTAATGTGATATAATTGTTTTAGTGTTGTGTTTGTGTTTGTGTGTTTGTTAAAATGTCGGAAGAGAGGTCGCGACGGTTGTCGCAGATCTTTGATCCCCTATCTCGGTTCACGGATCACAGTGGGGCTGGCCACTCGGCCAGCACGCCGAACAGCCCCCGACTGCTGCCGAGGAGAGGGCGGGATCCACCGCCACCACCACCTAGGTGAGTTCCAATAAGTTACTTCTTGATAGATATGTAGTTACTTCATATCTGATTGAAAATGAGTGATATCAGATTTAAACATAGGTACGATCTTAACCCTTTAACTGGTTAAGGGTCTACAAAGGGGACAAACTCCGTAAAACGTACCTACTAATAACATTAACATTTCACTGTAACTACTTTGTATTCGTTTTCTAACTACCTAGTATTTAGAACATAAAATAATATTAGTTGTTTTCGATAATTCAATTCTAATAATAACATTGTTACGTAAAATAACAATAAACAGAAACCAGTTGTTCTTAAATATTCTAATAATAGAATCTCACTCGCATCATATTACTTGCGACCTTGACCTTCCACTTTATTTCTATGTAAAAATAAGTCATAAATAAAGATTATAAAAACAGGATGACTTTTATGACCCCGTCCAATTTTTTTCCAGTAATTCGTCATCAATCTACTAAGTACTATACATTCAATACACAAAAAGCGCCCAGGCCCAGAGATAAAAATATGTTCATGAACACAAATATTTGACTGGTTGCAATTATCGAACCCGCAACCTTTAACGCAGATGGCAGCTTTTTCTCCATCTGAGTAACGGCAGTCATCGGCTATAACGATTAAATAATCTTTCCGATGAATAAACACATTAAATTAAAATCAGTTCATCCCTTTAGAGCTAAGATCATTAGGGATCAGATGGCAGTCCTCTGTCATATCCCAAACTAGCCAGAACCTGTACTATGGCAGAGAACTTTATACACATTCTTACATATTTCTAATAGATGTCCTCCTCCTCCTCCCGACCGAATTTCGGCCACGGCGGCCAGTCTCAATGGAGACTAGCCAATTGCGCAGGATATATTATAGTGCACAAGTGTGTGCGCAAACACAGGGGCACTTTCTATTCCATCACTCTCATGACCCGATGGGACGCCTAGCGACACGACCGGAAAGAGTTCCATTACAAGACCGATGGCTTTACGTGCTCTCCGAGACACGGGGGTGTAATACCGCTAACTCTTAGACTTCGGGCTGATAATGAGAAATTTCTTTTTACGGAAATATCCCAAAATCTATTTTTGGCGCGTCCCGGGATTTGAACCCAGGACCTCATTATCTGCGGTTGAACATGCTACCGCTAGACCAACGAGGCAGTATAGATTAATGACACCCAGGCAACAAATAATCAAGCTCATCACACAAATAATTATCCTGGGTGGAAATCGAACCCATTACCTCTGGCTTAGCAGTTAAATTCACTAACCACTAGACCAGGCCAGTGAGATAATCATACTGAAAATAGAGTTGAATGGCGCAAACGTGTAGTGGAGGGTCGTAAGATCTGTGATGAAGCCTAGTTCGGAGTACTTGCTGATAAGAGACAGAAGCGACATGAAAGCGGCTCGGCACCAACCACCGCAAACTTCTCTTGTCAGGCCTGTGGCAGGCTATGTCGCTCTCGCATCGGTTTGTTTAGCCACAATAAGAAATGTCTCTCAGACAATGCGCCGTAAATCGTCTGTACCAGACGCAAAGACCATATAGACCAGGCCAGTGAGATAACATACGCAATTGCTACCTGTAACTATGACGTCATTTGTAACATCACTAATCACTATTTTAGGCGAGCACATTCATGCAGTAAACATTTTCATCCACACAAAAGGCTTTGTATAATCCTGCCTATGACATAGACGTGTGCCAAACAAAATACCTACGTAAATGTTATTTACAGGGACGTCGAATGCAAAAATGATGTCATACATAGTCTCACTACTTACTTACTTATATGGGTAGTTACTCTAGTACCAGAGATTGGGGAGGTTAAGCAACTCGCATCGCGGTCAGTCCATAGATGGGTGACCGCCAAAGTTATTTAATTTCTCATAGGCGTGCCTAATCCTTTCAACTGGCGGAGTGCCGACATATTTTAGACTAGCTGTGCCCCGCGGTTTCCCCCGCGTTAAGCAGTAGGTATAAATTATAACCTATGTGATATTCGGATATATAGGCTCTATTACTACCAAGTTTCCTCAAAATTTGTCCTGTAGTATTTTATAGAAAGAGTAACAAACATCCATACATCCATATTAACAAACTTTATACTTATTATTAGTAGGATTCTATTATTGTGTCTGCCGATTTTCGGATGCCACGACGATTCTGAACGGAGATTTGCCATCTATATAGGACATATTTTGCATATGTATTGCACTCCTTATTTCTCACTCTTATAATGCGGGGGGACATTTATCAGACACCACTGGAAAAAACAAAAGGGGCAGGACCAACAGCTCGAACTGTTACCCAAGGAACAAGAGTATAAGACCACAAACTACGATATTCCAGGCTGCTATTCGGTGTCTTTTCTACCAGATAAGCCCCAATAACACTCTTTATTCCGACCTAGGAATTGAACCCTGGACCTCATTATAAGCCCTTGAACACCCTGTCCCTACACCAATGAAGCAGTCGACTAAGTTTCCAATATTCTTCTGCTTTCATCATCATCATCACAGCTGTAAGAAGTCCACTGCTGGACAAAAGCCTCCCCCAAGAATCATCCTGGGGGGTTATGCTATAATCTCCACGCTTGGCAGACGGTTTGGCGATCGCAGTAAGGTGGTCATAGTACTCAGAGTGTAGCCCGTTCTCTGGTAGATATTCTCTCGGGTCGACTTCTACGCCCACTACATCCCGTAGTGGGCGTAGAAGTCGACCCGATGGGGCATATTCTAATATTCGCTGCCGTCACCACACATCAAGCGTCGTCACCACACTGCTTCTGCTTTCAGTCGACTAAGTTACCGTACTATGAGCTAACACTTTAAATAATATACCATGATCGAAACAATATTATAACTAAGTAGATAATATTATAAATCGTTATACTCACAAACCTATATATGAACAATAGGTATACTTAACACACCTATTTATGTATCCACATTGTTATTTGATCAGCAGTTTCACGATTTAATGTCAAATCGTCTTGATAACAACATTGCTTGACAATTGTTTGGAATAACTGTGTGCGTAATCTGAACTAATATTATAAAGAGAACTCGTTAGTGTAGTGGTAGCGTGTTCACCCGCACATAATGAGGTTCCGAATACATCTCCCAGGTTGAGGCAAAAGGTTTTTCTAATTATTTTTCTCAGTATCAAGTCTGGAAGTTCTTGAAGTTACACCTCCGTGCCTCGGAGAGCACGTTAAGCGCCAGTCCTGTACCTAAACTCTTACCGGTCGTGTCAAATTAAGAGAGTGTAGGAAGAGAAAGTTATTAAATTCGCAGGGATTAATTTACTCAGAGCGGGCGCTGTATTTTTTTAAGTTCTTCTGTGTATGTATACAATACACGCTTGAGCACTATAATACGTCCCACGCAGAAGGCTAGCCTCCATAGAGATGGCTGACATTCGACCAGGAGGACGCTATAATGATAAATGATACGGGCTTGACGGGGCTTGACGGGTCGTGGACGGGTTGGCGTGGTTGGCAAATGCTTGTTTTTCACCCCGCAGGTCTTAGGTTCAATTCTCACTCAGGACAGATATTTATGTGCATGAACATTTCTTTGTGTCCTGCGTTTGGGTGTATTTATCTATATAAGTATGTTATAAAAGAAAAGTAGTATATGTAGTATACCAGTTATATGTCGCAGGATATTATGTTATTTTCTATTAAACAAAAATCCGTGATATTTTATATATCTAAATATTATAGTTTAGTTTCCGCTCGAATTAGTCAGTTAAAACACAGGTAAAATTGAAAGGTGACATTGTTACCGAATGTATTGTTGCATATAGGTTATTTTATACCATTATTCGCAATGCAAAGCGTAAATTTAATCCCAAAAATGAGAAATCATAAATTTTATCGTTCGGCGGGTCTGGAACCAGCACCAAACTACTAATCCGTGGTAGGCGCTCTGTGTTAAGGGGCCTTTTACAGTCCACTAGCGCCGCCAATCGAAAAAATGTCATAACTCGTAAATTTAGCTAAATCGTGCATTCAAAACATAAACGGCCGTTTTTGTTACAAATGCATGATTTAGCTAAACAGCTATATTTCAAGTGTTGATAAGGAGTTATACAATTACGTTATTGCCTTTTCCACAGTAATAATAGAACATATTTTGTATTTTTGATTCTATTTACAAGTTATGACATTTTTTCGATTGGCGGCGCTAGTGGACTGTAATAGGCCTCTTAAGGTACGAACGATACACACTGGCTGAACAAATTTAGGATTCCTTTGCTAACACCTTGTCGGAAGATGTAGGTGTTTCTATCGGCTTTGTTTTACTATAAACATGACCGACTAATTTTTATCAAAGTATACATATACCTAACATTTTTCTGCATGTCATTTTTTTTGCTATTCTTCTCACTTATTCCATTGTAATGTAGTGAGGTTCTTGAAAATTACTCTGTTGATTTCAATATTCATAGACTTACCTCTTATAGGGGCGAAAAATCGATTTGGCTAGGTCTCATAATAGGAATAAGTCGTTTTCGCGCTTAAGCAACCTATCTAGTAAACCTTGATCGGCGCAGTAGTTACCTATTGTTATAATACGGGTTCTTAACATGCAAAATCGATTCAAAACATGCATTATTATGTGTGAACATTTGCATAATGGATATTCACTTACCTAGTGTTGTTTGAGGATGTTATCGCACTGTTAGTGTAATCGACAGGTCCAGCAGAGATTCAGCGAACGGTTATGTAGTATAATAATATACAGCAGAGATTGTACTATGGAAACCAGATAACTGATATACTACTTTTCAAAATACATACTTACATAGATTATTACACCCAGACTCAGGACAAACAGACATGTTCATGCACACAAATATCTGTCCTGGGCCTCTACCGGCTAAGTCGCTGAACATCGATTTCTTGAATGGCGTTTCTAATAAATAAAGGTTAAAAATGACTTAATCAATCGTTGAATCGGCTTCCATGAGCACATGTGACGTCATAAATGGTCCAGAATCGCTTGTCAACCTAGAAGCGGATTTAACGATTGATTAAGTCATTTTTAACCTTTATTTATTTGAACGCCAACAAGAAATCGATGTTCGGCGCCTTAGCAGGTAGAGCCCCTGGGTGGGAATCAAACCCACGACCTCCGGCGTGAAAAGTAGGTAAGCATTTGCCAACCACGCCAACAGGCCCGTCAAAACGTAAATAGCACGTATTTATTTATTTCAAACTTTAGCACAGAACACAGGCATTCTTAACCTGCCTCGACTGCTTCGTTGGTATGGCAGTAGCGTGTTCAACCGTAGAAAATGAGGTCCTAGGTTAAAATCCTGGGTTGGGCCCTAAAGTGATTTTCGTTTTTTATGCCGTAAAGCCGCCCCTTCCTTACCTGACCTCTTACCGGTCGTGATCTTTATATTTTATAAAAATGAAGAATTAATTGCAAATTGTGGGAAATTGGTTGATGACACAATATAGGTTATTGTGTCGTCAAAATAATGGCAACAAAACATGCAACCGAGTTGAAGCCATTCTAAGTACCTACGTGCAATTTGCAAACTGCGGTGCCTAGCAAACCAAACATTCAATATCAAGCTAGGCAATGGGCTTTGGCCCAGATGTCTACGATTTACGAAGTTGCTGCTTCTAATTTAGTAAACCCAAAATTAGGTAACAACATGTGAGAAGTCTACCCTTGGTTATTTCATAAAGATATTGATACTAAAGCATATACATATATTTTTATATTATATTTTTATAGTATATTTTTAACATACAGGCACTTTCTTTTGAATAATACTAGTCATGTTTAATTTAATTTAATAGTTGTTTTTTTTGTCTTTATCAGTTTAGGTAACATTGTAGGTTATTGTTTGTGAATCCCAAATTTAAATGTTATTAAAATCTATGCCATGCATACCTGTAAGTTGGGTAGTTACTACATAAGTGCTATATTATTAGTGTAATATGTATTGTTTCCATGTAATTATTCTGTTGGTGTGCTAAATAAATAAATAAATAACAATTTGGCAATATCAGTGGTACCCACACGTCGCAATAACTTTAATCTGGCTGCAGTATGCTTATCATGGCATTCTGCCTCATTGAAACTTACTATTATGTTGAATTGCTTAGTTCTGTGGTTTTGGATTACTAATAAAAGTAGTAGATTTCAGTATTTTTATGATAATGCGGCGAATTATGTATGTTCTGCAATAATAGTAGTGCTCCTGCCTACGAAGCTAGTGGTCCTGGGTTCGAATCCCGGTAAGTGCAATTATTTGTGTGATGAGCACGAATATTTGTTTCTGAGTAGGCATATAAGTATTTATCTATCTATATAAGTATGTATATCGCCGCCTGGCACCCATAGTACAAGCTTTGCTTAGTTTGGGGCTAGTATGATCTGTCCGACATTGTCCCTAGATATTATTATTATTATTATAATCCAATCAATTCAGCCTTTGCAAATGATCATATTACAAAGTCACGCAATGTTAATGTGATGTTATATTCTTAAATGGAATAAAATAGGTAACCTGTGCTATTTGCTATGTGCCCCAGTAAAGTTTGATGGAAAGAAACTCTCCTCTTTTCCTTTAAAAGTCGGCTAAAAATAATTGCAGCACCTAGTTAGTAGCTGTTCCGAATACAGCAATCGCAATCAACGGCCACACCGTCATTAACTCGTTCCAATCAATTTCGAAGACCTCATCTGATAATCCGGCTCATTTCAGCCTTTGCAAATTATCATTCAATATTATCATAGCTCATTTGTCCACTTTAATCCTATCGAGTTTGGGGTGTGGTTTGTGTATTTATATAGTGGAAATGTTATGCATTTAAATTTATGAGCCTGGTAGGATATTTATGGATCCTGGTAAGACCCATAGCTTATATACTTACAGGTCAGTGGAGCTTTGTATAGCGCCTAAAATATCTTTGGCATCTTTGAAATTGAGATTAGAATGGGAACAATTTATGAATGAAGTTGAACATTAACTTAAAACTAACTTGATAAGCTAGAAGGATTTAATGAAGCTTAATTGTTAGTAACCAACTTGTATTTTTAATATAAGGCCTTATCTAAGAGGTTTGGAGGTCAAAATTTATGGAAGCGCAAATTACATTTTTGTAGAAAGAAAGAAAGAATATATTTTCATTAGACACATAAGGAAACGGTACATCAATAAAAAATAGTCATTTGGGGACACAGAAAATATATACTTAGATAAAATATCTACGTTTATATTTTCTGTGTGTTGTATAAATGTATAATGTATAAATGCACGTGTGGCGCAGCGGCTAAGACAGTCGCCTCGCCGCTTTGTGTCGCGGGTTCGAGTCCTGCGCCGGACAACTATTTGTGTGACCCACAAATAGTTGTTCTGAGTCTGGATGTAATTTATGTCCGTCTTTTATATGTTTGTAAAGTACCCCGTGACACAGGCATTTGATTATCACGTGCAGGCGTTGTCTTTTTTTTTTTTTAATTATATCTAATTCTTTTTTTTTTTTTATAATCCTAATTTTACGTATTCGAAGTGGTATCCATACTACCCCTTATGGACTCAGTTCAGCATATAATACCCATTGCATCCTCATTACCAGCGAATTACCAACATCCACGCGGGCCGCTGAATTTTATTTAATTATAAGCACCATAATCAAAAGGCGTTTTGTTTGTCCAGGCCCATCGCCCACTCCTCGCGCCTAGATCCCTTGGATTACGAGCTAGTAGCCGCAGAAGTGGGGTCCATCAATTGGCAGGAGCGCTGCTTGGAACTGCAGCTTGAACTGCATAGAAGCAGGCACCAGGCGACCAGGGTACGGGACATGCTCCGAGATAAGGTAAGTAACAGAAAAAAACTATTTTTTTAATTTATTTTCACAATCGCATACAAACATGAAACAAGTATAATCGAATTCATTAGTCGGTATAACCAAGTTACATAGCTCGAACAACCATAAGTTATTTAGTTTTATATCAAATTAGCGTTATGCCTAGAGCGTATAATATTTGCCTAGACAACCTGATCATCATAGAGCGATAAATCGTTGTGTTCTCCTACCTCTAATTTAAATTGTTATATGAAGTGAAATACCTCAAAATCACACTAATATTATAAAGGCGAAAGTTTGTGAGTGTGTATGTTTGTTCTTCACGTCTAAACCGCTGGAGCGCTTTTAATAAAATTTGGTATGGAGTTAGCTGACACCCCGGATTAATACATAGGCTATAATTTATAAAGTTTAAAAGGGTAAAATCGCGGAGCACAGCTAGTATATAAATAAGCATATTTTCCTAAAGGATGTTCTGAATTGTTTATTTCCATGGGTGTGTGTACGTCAATACCCACACAATTTATGGTACATGTCGATTATTTATGGTTTTGCGTGGTTATGGCGCAGTTCCTGATTACGTAACCAACTTATTTCGTAAAATACTCTTATTTTTTCTAAGAACTGAAACAAATGAAATACCAGAACGATTGTATAATTTATAAAAATGTGACAATTATCTCACTTGTCTAAAGTGTTATGTATTATGCTATTTGCCACATATGTGGTGAACGATAGGGAACACGAGTGATACCGAATGATGTCAAAGACAAAATATAATGCATCATTGTTGTGCTTAGGTCACTAGGGAAAACGACAGGCCGGTCGGTGTGGTTGGTAAATGGTTGCCTTTCACGCCACAGATCGTGGGTTTGATTCCTACCCAGGACAGATATTTGTGTCCATGAACATGTCTGTTTGTCCCGACAAGCTAAGACAGTGAACTCGCCGCTTCGTGTTGCGGGTTCCAGTCCCGCGCCGGACAATTATTTGTATGACCCATAAATAGTTGTTCTGAGTCTGGACGTAATTTGTGTCCGTCTATTATATGTTCGTAAAGTACCCCGCGACCCAGGAATTAGATTTCCTTGTGTGAGCGTTTTTTAAAAAAAATGTAATATATCAGTTATCTGGTTAAGTAATGGAATCAGGCGTTACTTTGCGGAAATCCATAACAATCAAAATACAAAATCAATATGTAGTGTTAATTCCGCTAATTGTCAGTTTAATCATGCCGGGATGCAATTTGCACCGCCCTCCCGCCCACAAAAATGTGCACATGCAAGAAGGACAATATAAAAAAGCAAATTACATGCGCCAGTACGATACCCAACACGTGTTTCGGTCCTCCACGGCCATTCTCAAGGGCTGCTAACTCGTCGAGTGCTCGAAGGAGACTAGAGGAGGTTTCCATAGTACAAGCTCTGCTTAATTTGGGATCAGATGACCGTGTGTAAATAATGTCCCAGGATATTATCATTAACTAAATTCACCATTCCACGCCAACTAAATTCAGTTAGATCAATTTGGAAGTTGAGATTCATAGAGGTAACTATCAATAGTTCTGCAAGAGTCAATATTGAAATTCTGTTATCGCCGAGCGTGACAAGGCATCACTAGTCGCATCACTCGATGAACTCACACGCATATGCGCTAGCCGTTTTACAATAGTTATGTGTCACTGTCAATTAAAACCATAACTATAATAAATACTTATCACCTCATTTGCACACACAAAGACTATACATCACCTGCCAATAAGTATTTCAAACAACTACCAAATGCTTTTCGATTTAGCCAAATAGATTCGGCGAATGACGCGATGCGACGTGTAAATATGAAAACTATATTAGTTATTATATTTAACTTAATTTATACAAGTAAATAAAACTGAAGAATGTTCGCAAAGTGGTTTAAAAAATTGGAAAAAATAATCATGATTGTAGTGTATGTACAGACGCCAGCACATCCAGCTACCGCAATCTGTCAAATTTCTTTTATAGATTTTCAACTTTATCACAAAAGCATAATTAAATAAAATTAATAAACAAAAATTAATTTAAAAAAAATTCTCTTTCAATTGGGGAAATTTGACAGATTGAGGTAGCTTGATGTGCTGGCGGCGTCTGTACTTTTTTGTATAATCTTTATTGGAAAAAGGGTTTTATCACATAGTGATAATGTCACCCTCGTAAACACAACAATAAAAACTACAAATTAAAAATCCGGCCAAGTGTGAGTCGGACTCGTGCACGAAGGGTTCCGTACCATTATCTATAAAAACAAGCAAAAAAATCACGTTTGTTGTATAGGAGCCCCCTTAAATATTTGTTTTATTTTGTTTTTTAGTATTTGTTTATTAAAATCATTTACATGTTATCTGTTGTCTCGGGCAACACATTGCGTGAGCGCTGGCAACGTAGTCGGGCGACGGAAGTGGTATTGTATGTGCAGTGCGAGCTGATTAATATTTAATATATTATATTAATTGCACGCCCCAAGTATCCATTTAAAAAAATATTCAATGTACAGTTTCGACTTACCTTCGATTTTATTATATGTATAAATATGTATAAATTTGTCACACAATTAGTTGTTCTATGTGGGAATCGAAGTGGTGAGGGGACTGTCTTAACCGCTTCGCACTGTATGTCTACCGTGTGTTTATTGTAGGCTTAATTTATATTACTCATCAGTCAAAGTACGTCCACTCCTGGACCAAAGCCTCCCCAAAGAATGGCGGAATATGCCATAATCGCCACGCTTGGCAGACGTGTTGGCGATCGCAGTTTGATGGTCAAAATTCACAGAAAAACGCTGCTGTCCGTTCTCTGGTAGGAATTCCCTCGGTCGATTTCTACGCCCCCGCGGAATGAGATGGGGTGATGATATTCTAGGCCGTCACCACACCACACCACAGTAAATTAATAGTCGAAGGATAATGGTTGCAATCCAATCGTGTAAATCTACAACGAAGATATATCATTCTCCTGATAAATTAATTTTTTTTATATTATTACAAGTACTTTACAAATACATAATTAATGGACACAAACTATACCCAGACTCAGCACAACTGTATGTGTTTGTGTAATCAATATTGTTCTGTGTGGAAATCGAACCCGGGATACGAAATGGCGAAGCGCCTGCCTTAACCGCTGCGCACTTTATCTCTACCGTGTCTCTATTTCCGGCTTAATTTCAATATGACCAACTTATTATTCGTCAGCGTAAGTAACAAAGAACACTCCAAGGCTTAGAAAACCACAATCAAAGCTATAGTACATCCCAAACTTAGCCGTTCCATTCTCCTCCGTCATCTGTTCTTTATAGCTCCGAGATTTAATTTCGTACGACGTTATTCACAAACCCGGTAAGTTTTTGCGTTCTGAATATCCAGCGAAAAGAGTTTTTGATAGATGTCTGATACATTTTTCATCGGAATGCCTTTTTGTGAGCGCTTCTAGGCTTGAGAACTGTGGATTGTGCAGCTTTCTATTATGTAAATAGGTCGGGGTTTTATTGGCACTAGGATTTTGGTACAGTCAGCTCAATGTCAGTGGATAGACTACGACTTAGACAGCGTTTTTATAACATAGGTAATAAGGGTGATTTACGTAGTATATTCACTTATTCGGTGTCGACTGTACCTAAGTCTTGGAGGCTTTGTTTCTAGAATCTTCTCAAAGAAGGCAATTAATAATAGTATCCAGGGACATTACTTACATACGGCCTACTATGTAAATCAGATAACTGATATACTACATATTCTACTTTTATTTTGTAAATAATTACACTCAGACACAGGACTAACAGACATTTTCATGCACACAAATATCCGTCCTGGGTGAAAATCGAAGCATTTAACAACCTCGTCAAAATTGTTAAAAATAAATAACTGTCAGGGGCTCTACCGGCTAAGTCGTCGAACATCGATTTCCTAAATGGCGTTCAAATAATTAAGGTTTAAAATTACTTAATCAATCGTTAAATCGGCTTCAACGTTGACAATCGATTCTGGACCATTTATGACGTCACATGTGCTCATTTGAACACTATTTAAGTAATCTTCTTAATCTAAGACTTAGCTAGTAGAGCCCCATACAATTAATATATATAGTGTGTAACATCTATCGTAAGGTAAGGAGCTTAATTTGCCTATGAAACTGAAGTGTAGCACACCAACGTGTAAAATACACGAAAACAATATTATTAAATACCTAAACAAGAATTATGATCAGCTGATCCATTTCGTAAGGGGCGCCAAATATTCTTTTTTGCGTATTTCTCTAACTGGTTTTCTTTAAATATCATGTTGCCTTACCTTGGATTAACTGACGATGCGATTTAGAATCTTGACTACCGATTTTATCTAAAATGGTATTTATTCTTTATTCTTTATTGCACACAGAAAACAATAAAAAGAAATACAATTTATGAAATAAAAACATGTACATAGGCGAGCTTAACTCAATAATGAGTTTTCTTCCAGCAAACCAAACACAGAGGACAATTTGTTTTACAGGGTAGATCAGTGTACAACATTATCTATCTAAATTAATTCTACCTAGCTATGTGTATAAATACCTACAGACTATATTATATCAATACGACATAATAAATAATATACATATATATATATACATATACTTACATACTATACAAAATATTACGATAGGAAATGTGTCTTTATTCTTCTTTTAAAAGAGTCTAGAGACGGACTAGCGCGAATAGAGTGAGGAAGGGAGTTCCAAAGACGCACTGCACGGACGGTGAAGGAACCATCATAGCGACTAGAGCTGTGTAAAGGATTACGGAGGAGAAGCGAAATAGAAGATCGACAGGGTTTTCCCCTGGGGACTAAGTACTCAAAGCGTTCATGAAGGTACGTAGGAGAATTAGGATTATGAAGGATAGAGTAAAGTAAAGAGAAATTCGGACACATGGTCGTACTTCCGGAGACCGTAGATGAAGCGGATGCACAAGTTCTGCAGGCGTTCAAGCTTATCCAGAAGTTCATTAGTAGCATCAAGATAACAGACATCAGCATAGTCAAGAAGAGGAAGTAGAAGGGATTGAGCAAGAAGGACTTTGGTCTGAAAAGGTAAAAATTTCTGAATACGCTTGAGAGACTGAAACGAGTAGTACACTTTCCTGCTTACCTCTGCAATGTGATTGTTCCACGAAAGATAATTGTCGAATAAAACTCCCAGATTTTTAGCGGTCATGGAATATGTGATAGTGTCATCATCGAAGACGATAGGAGGAATAGTATTATTTTTAAGGAGACTGAACATATATCTGCCACCAATAATGAGAGCTTGTGATTTGGATGGGTTGACCAGAAGGCCAAACGATTTAGCCCACTCACAAATGTTTCCAAGATCACTATTGATGGCATCTACTGCCAGACTCTAGTCCTCTGCTTTGAAGTGACGATATAGCTGCAAGTCGTCCGCATAGAGATGGTAATGAGAAGAAATAATTTTAGTGATGGCGTTTATAAAAACGGAGAAGAGCAGAGGAGAGAGTACGCCACCTTGAGGAACACCGGCAGTCAGGTCACACCATTCAGAGAAAGCCCCATCAGAGCGGACCGACTGCGAGCGACCTCGAAGGTATGAGTTGAACCACATGAAAACAGGTGCGCGAGACATTAAGTGAGGATAGGATGCCAAGAAGGATGTCATAGTCTACAGAATTAAAGGCATTGCTGAAGTCAAGCAGTACCAGTATAGTGAGGAGTTTCCGCTCCATGGCTAAGCGGATGTCGTCGGTGATTTTCACTAAAGCTGTGACAGTGCTATGGCCAGGGCGGAAACCGGATTGGTAGGGACTGAGAAGACAATGAGAGGAAAGATACTGAGAGAATTGATTATGCACCACACTCTCTAGTACCTTGGACAGGATTGGAAGAATTGATATTGGGCGGTATTGGGATACGGATGTTGGATTGGTTGATTTGGGAAGTGGGATGATGTGCGCTTTTTTCCACGCTGTGGGGAAGTAACTCGAGTCCAAAGAGAAGTTAATGAGGTGTTTTAATATAGATTGCAGATTTTGAATAAACACTTGGTGACTGATCAACTACTTTATATTTGATATCCTCGCGGAGGTAGATAGCCACTCCACCGCCACCCTTGCCGGTTCGGTAATTTCTCAGTAGTTTGTAACCAGGCAAAGAGTACTGAGAAGAAGGAAGTGCTGGTTTAAGAAAAGACTCTGAAATGAGGACAGCATGAACAAGATTAGAGTCGAAAGTTGACAAAAGATCGGGATAGTGGGAGTGGACGCTTTGAGCATTTATATGTACAACGTTAAAATATTTAAGAGAAGAAGAAAGAACAGAAAGAAGATGATCACGTAAAAGAACGGATTCATCGTCACTAAGAGCACTAGTGTAATGTTCGTCAGAGGCGCTAGAAGAAGAACAAGTTAAAAAACTATCGTCATGATTATCATACATAAATAAAATAAAATGCTATACAAGAAGATTATATAAAAATATAAATATATATATATATATATATATATATATATATATATATATATATATATATATATATATATATATATTAAATCTAAGTTTATATCAAATAACTTTCAATACTCTGAGCACTCACTACTGCATTATATTTAAAATAACACTCATGGTACCAAAACTCAAAAGCCTCGGTCAAGAAGGGCATAGTAAAATTAAAACAATAAAGTAATAACCGTAACAATATTAAACTGGAGGTAGTTGGATATTTTGGACGGCTAAAGCCGTCGAATGTTTAATTTCCGAGGTAATAAGTTGTTAGTGAACAAAATAATAGTGACACAATTACCTACAAATTACATTGATACGAAAATGATTAAAGTAAGACGTGAAAGTGCAGAGTGAGTTATACTGCTATAATATAAGTCGACCAATTTGAAAAGTCACAACAATGTTTACTTCACCGCCTTCCGGGATTTATCCGAAGTAGAACTAGACATCATGCCGGTATCTTGTTGTTGATGTTGTTGGATGAGTTGACGAGCCGTGTGCAGGTTTCTTGAGAGCTTTGCCCGTAGTCATCACGACGGCGGGAAACTGGGCTTTAAGACGGTTGAGCTCAGCCATTGACTCAATTTTGTGCATAGATTTGTCCTGCAACTGGATCATGATTTTACCGTCGGAACTCCAGCACGACCTCATGGAAAAATGCTGCCTGGCGGCCATAAAAACATCATGACGCGGTTTTGTGCGAAATTCAGAGAGTGTGAAGCCGTAACCTTTTAGAGATGTTTTGTTTTTCCACACCTCGCTTCTTATGCTGTAACGTTCGAAACGTATTTATGATGATGATGATATCCTCCCGGCCGAATTTCGGCCCTGGCGGCCATTCTTAATGGAGATTAGCCAATTGCGCAGAACATATTATAGTGCACAAGTGTGTGCGCAGACACAGGGGCACTTTCTATTCCATCACTGACATGATCCGATGGGACGACTAGTGACACGACCGGAAAGACGTCAGGTACAGGACCGAAGGCTTTACGTGCTCTCCGAGGCACGGGGGTATAATACCACCAACTCCCAGATTTCGGGCTGATATGCTGATATGCTGAGAAATTTTTCGTTTTTTTTACAGAAAAGTCCCAAATCACTTTTTGGGCCAACCCGGGATTTGAACCCAGAACCTCGTGATCTGCGTGTGAACACGCTACCGCTAGACCAACGGGGCAGTCCATTACAGGGGATAGGTCATAGTCGAGTGCGAAAACTTCACATGCCATAAGGAACATTTTTGAATAACCCTTAGGCATGCAGATTTCCTTACGGTGTTTTTGTTCACCGTTTTAACTACGAAAGCATTAGTTTCTCATACATACTGTATTAATTTGAAAAGTCAGTCGTGCATTCGGTGTATAGTCGAGACCGCTGCCTCAGTCCAACTATTTATTTTGTTATCTGTAAATACTTTGAAGTCGAGATACCCTATATCCTACTAATATTATAAATGAAAAAGTTTGTGAGTATGGATGGATGTATGGATGTTTGTGACTCTTTTGCGCAAAAACTGCCGAACGGATTTTGATGAAACTTTGTAGTAATATAGCTTATATATCCGAATAATACATAGGCTATATATAAAGTTTAACGCGGGTAAAATTGCGGGGCACAGCTAGTTATTTATATTCTTATTTATATAAGATGTCTTAAGTTACGATTCCATGCACCTTTTAAATTGCTTTATAAATATTTTTGGACCATCACAGCCTTAGTAAGGTTTACAAAATTTGAACATTTTGATCATAACAAGTTCCAACGTTAAATCCGTACGTAAACCTACATTACCCTATTAAGCCTGGGGCTATGTCGGACCAGTGAATTGTAAACAGTCCTTCATACGTCACTACCCATGCTATGAAATGCTATAAAATCAGTCAGCTTTAAAGCCGATATGAGCGAGAAACAATGGGATTTACTGACACAACTACAGCAATATGCAAGCACCAGTGACGTGGGCTTTATATACATAATACCGATCGGCTTTCTTATTACCAACCCGCTTTTTACTAGAGTACCTACATTAAAAGCTGCTTCTGACTAGGTCAAGCAGACTTCATTCTTTCAGTTATTCATGGGTTATATAAAATAGAAGAAGTTTGACGGGCCTGTTCGATTCCCACCCAGGACAGATATTTGTGTGCATGAACATGTCTGTTTGTCCTGAGTTTGAGTGTAATCACACTAATATTATAAAGGCAAAAGTTTGTGAGTGTGTTTGTTTTTGTTTTAAAATTTGGTATGGAGATAGCTGACACCCTGGATTAATACGTAGGCTATAATTTATAAAGTCTAACGCGGGTAAAACCGCGGGGCCCAGCTATTTATCTATATAAGTATGTATTTACAAAGAAAAATAAGTATATGTAGTATATCAGTCATCTGGTTTCCATAATACAAGCTCTGCTTAGTTTGGGATCAGATGGCTGTGTGTAAACAATGTCCCAGGATATTTTATGTGGGAGTGTCTGTATGCGAGACAGCAGACTAAAGCAGAGCTCATGCTCTCCGTAATATCTGTACCTCTCTGATACCTACGCCTCTGATTACGACTATCGCCCTCCACGACTATCAGTTTGCATTCGTATCGAAAAAATGCCACTTCCGATCCTCAATCGGCGGCATCTTCACGTATTAATAGTTTTACAAAATGTCTCTAAAACCCCCACAAAAATATCGGCTTAGCTTTTGATTCAATTCACACTACGCCACTAGTAGGCATATATACGTTGTCGAGCCATTTATGAAATCACTAAGCCCGGATAAAAACCCGATACCCGGGATTTTTGTCATAACTCCAAAGTAAATTAGGTTTTTACCGAACAATATTGTTGGAAAAATAAATGTATAGAGACAAAGTAACACGTGACAGATTTTGTACATTTATTCGGGTCGGAATTTTCAATAAGCGCGCTTTTCACTAGAGTGCGCTTTTTATATTTCTTTTTGCTTAGATTTTTAGGCTTGTAGGTATTAATATTTATGAAATAGGCAAAAAATAATGGATTCATTTAATCCATTATTTTTTGCATTTTTACATGACCAAATATTGTTATGAATATTGATGTATTACAATATTTTTTTAGATAGTTTGTATTTTAGATTTGTATTGGAGAATTCCCTCCTTGATAAGCGTCAGATAAATAAGATGGGGATAATGATGGGTGATATTGGACTCATACCGACTATTATATAACCAACAACCATATTTTTAGACATTCCTTAATAATAACATTAATAATTTTAATGTCGTGTTTCTGCGTGTGAGTAAGGTCGCCAGTGCTCATCGGGGTGGGGGAACGGGTCAGCAACACTTGTTTGCTGACTCTTAAAGGCCGGCAACACACCCGCGACTCCTTGGTGTTGCGAGTGTCCATGGGCGGCGGTGATCACTTACCATCAGGTGACCCATTTGCTCGTTTGTCGCCCTCTGATATATATATAAACAACCCTCATTCTGGGTTTTCCTACCTTTCCTATTCATTATAAGGGAGCTGTTATTTCCTGTGGAACACGCCGATGCATGCCATGTATGTTCTCAATACTCTACCGTACTCCGTGTGGTCGCCAAATGTCTCCTCCACGAGCCTTAATAACCTCTGGTCAAGCTATGTGGACGCTCTTCCTTTGATCTTTTTAGTAGTTTCTCACAACAGACAGTACTCTGCCTGTATTCTGCCTGCGACTAACGGGATTAGTCCCTGAATCTCTCTTCACTCATTCCAACCAATCTACGTCTTTTTACACTCGGTACTTGCCATTTTTTGCATTTCTACAAGTGTCCATACAAAGGTTGTCTAGAATATATATCAACATGTTTGAGTACATTATTTCATCATGTCAGTCGAATGAGGTCCTCGCTGGACAAAGACCTCCTAAAAAGATCTTCCCAGTGGAATTGTATAATGCCATAATCGCTACGCTTTGCGTAGTAGTCGGCGATCGCAGTATGATGGTGAACAGGGAGAGGTTGCCTGTTCTCTTGTAGAAATGGTATATTATTTAAAACCATGTATTGTTAGCTCGTAGAACCGACAGCTGATGGGGCAGAAAGGTTCTCGAGTGGCGACCACGAACCGGAAGACGCAGCGTGAGCAGGCCACCTACAAGGCGGACCGACGTTCTTGCAAGGGACGTGGGAAGTCGCTGGATGCGGGCAGCCCAGGACCGGCTATTGTGGAGATCCTTGGTGGAGGCCTTTGTCCAGTAGTGGACGTCTTTCGGCTGATATGATTATTGTTATTAATTCTGCCGTTGCACTAATTACTAAACTAATTTAATTACATATCTCTCTCTGATATGGGTCGTATGAAAAGAACATGTCATACGTAAAACTGTCAAACTGCTAAAACTTTTATTACGCTTACCAATTATACGTCCCGGGAGCATTATTAGTTGAATGGTTTTGACATGTCGCTTATTTTGCTTTGATATTTCGCGCTTAAACTAAATTAACACAACTTTTACACTGTCCTGTTCATTAGGACTATGTTAAAAAGAGATGCAATGATTTAAAATTAGTTTAGTCAGTATTCTGTAGAATCGGTGGCACTGTACTGTAAAACAAACAAATTTAACTGGTTGCCTGACAAAGAAGCCATTTGCATTTATTTCCGTAGCAGTCTAAACAATTATTTGCAACAAAATGACAATCAAACAATTCAAATTTGTTGGGCGACTTGTAAACTTATGGACCTGAGTTCTAAACTTTTAATTAAGTAAAGGGAATTTCCGTAAACGTCGTTTGAGGCAATTTGTGAAGTTTTAACGACTGTCAACAACTCGGAACGCGCGGGACCGATTTAAGTTGACGGTGATCGATTTAAAAGTGAAAATGTTAAAAAATGTCGCAGCATGTTGCAGTGATGTAAAGCTAAATGAGATGTGTTTTAGACGGTATTGGGTGACCGGGGCTAAACACGGAATGATATTGTCATCATCATCTTCATAACATCTGTAAGAAGTCCACCGGTGGAGAAATGCCTCTCCACCAGGAATCATCTTTGAGGCTATGCCATAATCGCTGCGATTGGCACGCGGGTTGGCGATTGCAGTAAGACGGACATAGTACTCAGAAGCAAGTCCTCTGGTAGATATTTCCTCGGGTCGACTTGTACGCCCCCCAAGGTGATGATATTATGATATTCGCCGCCGTTACCAGACAGCAAAAACCATATTGTCATCGCTATGGAAAGATACTTCTAATATTTTAAGTATATTACATGTTATCTGCCTCCTAATCATTTATCAAAGTCATAGCTTTGGCTTTGATAAAAATTTCTATTCTAAGAAACTTGACCATAGAGATTATCTCTGTGGGTATTATCTACATTTACCTTTTGTTAGGTTTGTGAACCATTAGTCGGTTTAGGGGTGGACTTTGGTTTAAAACTATATACGGTGATAAGTATAATGGAACAAAGGTTTGAAGTAGGAAAATCATGTCTTATTTACACTTATAGTTTTAATACATAGTTGAACCAATGTTTGCTTAGTGACACTGTTCAATGACCGTTGCTGTTGAAATTAATTTATTTATGCATTATGTACGATTATATACATGCAGGTAATGAAAGGTAAAAAAGGGCTAAAGAATTCTGATATCTTATGACCAGGACGGATATCAAAAGTCATACAATTTGTGTAATGTAATTTATCAATGTCCTTTTATTGATATGTATTGTGTAACAAAATCTCTTGAATTTTGAATTATAGTGCAAATATTGCAATGTTTTACATTGGAATAAAGTATTTTTTTAGAATATCATGCAAAACTCAAAATACAAGAATAGCGATCAGATTATGCATGTTTTCGTATTTTACAAAATGGTTTATTTTAATCACTTTATTTTCATGTGAGCCAAAGTAAGTCCAGTGCTGGACAAAAGCCTCCCCAAAGAATGGGGGGATTTGCCATAAGCGCCCCGCTTGGCAGACAGGTGGACGATTACAGTTTAATGGTCATAGTTCACAGTAAACGGTGCTGCCCGTTCTCTGGTATTCCCTCTGGTGATTTATACGCCCCCCCGGGGTTAGATGGGGAGATGACATTATATGCCGTCACCACACAGCAAATGGGTTGATAGCGCTCCTTAAGTTACACCCACTATTTATCTTACTTCTTGTATAATATAGTAACTTATATCGTTTAATCATTTAACTGTCTACTAATCTGTAGAAAAGGAAATGCAATTATAATTTTTTTTTTATTATTTCAATTTCCTTTAAAGTCTTGGTGTCTTGCCTTGTTTTTTTTTTACATTCTATAGTGGTTTATTATGGCATTGTGTAAAGTTAATACCCAAAATGCAATGAAATAATAAATGATTTTGATTTTTGATTTTGAAGATACTATAAAAATGATATATTTCCGGCTATATTTTGAATGTTTGTGGTATAATCATTCTACAAACAAATTGGATGTGTGTGCTAAAATTATATTAAATTTTGTGATAGTTTCATAAAAAATACCTTTTTAAAGTATATATGTATATTTATAACCAAGTGGTATTCAACTCCCGATGTATGAAACTACTTTAGCAAAGCGTTCTCTTAAGATAAGTTCCCAACAGATTTATCTTGTAAATCTGATAGCAGGTTGCATAGCTAGCAGCAATCTTAAGCTATTCGCAGCAAGAAGTGCCATACATCTTGCGGCGCATACTTTATCGCAGCCACTTAGTGCAGATGCAGAGAAATATTGTGTACACCGTACCTTATACATTTTTGAATAAATTATGTATTTACTAGGTGTTAATAATCTTAGCGTAGACCAGGTACATAGCGCAAGATTCTTAGGGGTAACCGTTGATGAGCATTTTACATGTAATGAGCACATCGAATTAATTGCCAAAAAAATTAATCAGTTCGTATTTGCTTTGCGAAAAGTTAAAGATGTCACCTCTATGAATACTGCCTTAACGGTATATCACTCATACATCAACTCAATAATTCGCTATGGTATCGTTGTATGGGGAAATGCATCTGAAATAGAGAGAATCTTTGTTGCTCAAAAGAAGTGCATCCGTGCAATGTTTAATATGCAGTGGTCAGATTCCTGTAGGCCTGTTTTTAAATCGAATGTCCTTCTAACTGTGACGTGTATATACATATATGAAGTAGCTAGGTTTGTAAAATCTAATGTTACGTTGTTTGAATCAAGGCACAATCAAAATAAAAGAAAAGTCACACATTTGGCTCTAGAAATCCCTGCTCCAAAGTTAGAACTTTTTCGACGGAGTTGCGTTTACATGGCTCCGTTGATATATAATGCGTTGCCTAAATCGATTACTGACCTACCGAGTAAAAAGTTTTGTATCGAATTGCGTAAGTGGTTGTTGCAGGAATGTTTTTATTCACTTAATGAATTTTTTACCAAAAATCACTGTAAGTTTTTTAGTCTTGGTATTGTATCAAGACTGAAATATCGAAGTTGAGTGAGTTGAGTGTTTAGAAATAATTGTGTGTAGGTATTGTATTGTATTGTATGTAATGTATTTAATTAAGAGTTGACTTAGTTTAATTTATATAATTCAATTGATCAAATAAAATCAAATTTTACTAATTTATTAATATTATGTAATTCTTATGTAACCTTTTGCATGCCGCTGTGTCGGTGAAACATGCTGATCGATGTATTCATAACAACCTTGTACCGTGTTTCTGGCAAATAAATGTATTCTATTCTATTCTATTAAGTGGTTGATATATCAAGAAAATTTGTGATACGTATTACTGTTGGTTTAGTGGTCAGTGAGATTGAGTGCTAAGCCAGAGGTCGTGGGTTCGATCCCCATACAGGACAAACCTTTGTGTGTGTGTTTTTTTTTTTTGTTTCTTAATAATATCTAGAGACAATGTCACACAGATCATCCTAGCTCCAAACTAAGCAAAGCTATGGGTACCAGGCGACGATATACATACTCATATAGATAGATAAATACTTATATACATAGAAAACATCCATGACTCAGAAACAAATATTCGTGCTCATCACACAAATATTTGCACTTACCGGGATTCGAACCCAGGACCACCAGCTTCGTAGGCAGGAGCACTACCAACTAGGCTACGGTGACCGTTGAATGAAGTTCGTGTAGTGAAGATTATTGGTGCTGTGTCTGAGTGTAATTTATGTATTATATTATTTTTAGGAGGATTTAGAAATATATAAGTATGATTATCAGCTGTCTGTTTGCCATAGTACAATAATACACAGTGCGCTTTTACAAAATTACCTCGCTTCATAGATAACTTCTTATCTTGAGCGAGTATCTGAATAAACATAGTAAAATATTTTGTTCATCATATACTACATAATATTTTACTATGCATATACTACAGTCATTGTGAGGCTCATATCCTACAGATACAGGTTATTTAAAAAAATTGGAAAATAAATTCGGAACAGTTTCAGTTTAAAAAAATAAACCATTTCGTATTAATGTCCAGGCACTCGAAAAGTCAGGTTTCTAAGTTTGGAACGTATTTATTGGTGACATTGTAGCCCCCTTACGAATGGTAGAGATAAATAATCGTAAGCTTTCAAGCCTTTTTTTCATCTTTAATTTTAAAGATTCCTCCTTGTTATTAATGGGCTTTGCTCTTTTTCATGAAACTCTTATTAAGCATTTAATCTGCCCAGGCCATTATTAGTTGACATTAAGGATTATTTACGGTTAGGTTATTTATTCTGTGGTAAAACCATTTATTTGTACATCCCGCTTTATAATACATTTCAGAATGAGTAAATCTTTAGCAAACATACGTGTGTGTGCATAATAATATAGAGTTAGCTCGAAGCTTCCATTCTGACTGTTATTTATTTATATGCTAACACTTAGAAAAGCATGCTGAATGCAATTTGTAAAACACCGTAGGTATCCACGACCGTCACTGGGGAACTATTGCTGAAGTTGGTTTAACGAAAGCTATTAGCTTTTTCTGTGTAAAAGAACACTACCAAAGTGCCGCTACTAGACAATTATAACATACAGATCGGCGCCTGACACTAAAGAGTCGCCAAAAAGCATGCTAACTACCTAATGATGAACAGAAGTTAGAGACACATATGGTCTGTTTCAAGCTTTACCATCCTCCCACCTGAAAAGCCGTAGCAACTATCGCTGCAGCAAAATATCTCTAACACCTTCACTTCTACTTTTACATAATTAATTTGATTGAGGTCACTAAAGTAACAAGAATTTAGTAACTAAACAAGTACAATAGAGATAAAGTAATAACTATTCAGTCAAACCGGAGCCCAGAAGGATTTTTATTTAAAAATACCCATGTTTCAAGCGCTTTGTTCATGAAAATGTATAAACATAGAATTTTGAATTATGGATAATTAATCAATAATTCCAATATATAGCCCCAATATTACAGTTTATTACACGCACATATCTTAATTGAAAGGGTTTTACACATATTTTAAACACCTTTTTTACGGACACCACCTACTACGATTATGTCAACGAAAAGAAGACTAGTTTAACTGTAGTCTAATAAATTTATATACAGTTACAGCATAGGTATATACAGTATTACATCGAAATCATATAAATATAACATACATAACGTTCGATTTTTATCATTAGTATATGAAAAACAAGAAAATGTACAGACGCCAGCACATCCAGCTATCCCAATCTGTCAAATTTCTTTTATAGATTTTTTACTTTATCACATAAGTATAAGGTTCACTTTAAATTGGGGAAATTTGACAGATTGGGGAAGCTTCACGTGCTGGCGTCTGTACATGCCATTAATAATAATAAAAAAGGTTTGTACTGTATAGCGATCGAACCGCGACCTCTGGCTTAGCAGTCAGGGACGCTAATCACTTGATCAACAGACATACAGATACAACATATATGTATGTATAATATTTTAGACACTAAGCATAAATCGCAAATTTTTAGAGAACTTTAAAGTTGACAGCTTACTAGTTAGAGCAGTGGTGGTGGAATCTGTAAAATCTGGGTTATAAATGTCAGGATTAGCTACAGGGTTCACCTCAGCTGAAGCACTGTGTTTGGACAACAACATTGTTTTGCAGACTGACTGTTTTATAAAAAAATATTTCACTTGCTATTTTTGTCAACCGATGTTCATAGCACTGGCGCAAAAATAACCCGCAAACAAATCATTTTGTTAGCTCGTGGCTTCAATTACAGAGGTATGAAAGAGACAATATACTTTCTCTAACTACCTTAGAATGTGACTGTCATCGTTTTGTAAAAGACTTGCCTATAAAGCGTGTTATAGAGAACCGTTGCCTTTGGTACTTAATCTATATAAAACCAATTCAATGTCGTAAGAGTGCAGTTTTCTAACTTATTTCCATACCAAGATCGAAAATTATTATGTAATCAAAGTTGTAGTTTATTTATCTACGATTGTATGAAAATTAAAATGCAAATCATACATTCTAAATCATAAAAAAATCATGTCCTTCAGAAGAATTGATAATTAAATCGTTAAACACTAGCAATAAGAAAATTGTGATCATCCGTCAATGTGCGCTCAAATTGCTAGTGTGCTTTGAACAAAATATTTAGTACAACAGAAAACTCTATCTTCAAAAATCCATGTACCGAGCAGGCCCTTTAACAGATAAGAGTTCTATTCAATACATTGAAATGTTATTTTTTGGCCTCAAAAAACCTTTTTCTTTTTGGTATTCAGCAGGTGGCCTCTACACGAAATTGCTCTGTGCAAATCTCTGAAGACTAATTCATCACCGTCGTTTTCAGAGAGTATAAATCAATCGGCAACTTGCCGGCTAAAACAGATATTTTGCTTAAAACACGATGACCGTATCCTATCTTTAGCCTGTCTTATTTGATTTAGGGTGGAAAAGAGATAAATAGATACATGTTTATGTGAATCAGAAAGAAAAGAGAAAATGCGAACACACGTTGCAGTTATTGGACCAATTGTTGTTTTCTTGTCCGATTGAGAATCAGAGTTGGCAATTTCTTCTTAACTCTTGTTTAATTTACATAGTTAGATAGTTAAATAATATGTACCGAACTCTACCGTTATAGGTTACAGTCTAGTAATCTTATAAGTACGTATAAACTGTGGCTACTTGTACATTTAAGTTAGGAAGAGCATAGCGTTCTTTTGTTCTATTAGCATTTTTACCGAGGATGTTATTTAATCTTAGAGGTTAGTGTGAGTGACTCCATATATGTGGCAAACTTCAGGTTGCAACAGTCAGGAGTCACCTGCCTGATGCTATAGCCCTGTGCTGTTGTAACTGCTTGTCATAGGTTGTACCATTGTTTGCCAACTTGTTAGTACAGTAGAAAACATGAAATAAAATTTCATTTGTTTTTGATTTTATGTATATAATGATAAATACTTACTAATAAAAAGCTAGTATAAATAATAAAATAAAAAAAGGTTTTAGTTCACGTAGACTTTAAAAACGCGCTTGTAAATAGTCAGAACATGTTTGAAGTAATGTAGTTGTATACATTATTATTTCTAGTTACATAAATAGTATGTTGTACCTATTACTAGTATATGTAGTATTGAGCAGGTTTATGTATATATTTATTTACCACAGTATGGTTTTTTATATATTATTTTCATTTTCTTAGGTAGTTTCTTTATAATATGGAATTTTTGTGACACTTTTTCTGTTTGTAACACGTTATATATAAGTCTTACTTTGACAAAGATTTGCTGGTAGACAATCTAAGGTTTAGTTATTCTCGCCTATGTACAGACGCCAGCACATTAAGCTACACCAATCCGTCAAATTGCCCTAATTGAAAGTGAACCTTATGCTTATGTGATACAGTTGAAAATCTATAAAAGAAATTTGACAGATTAGGATAGCTAGATGTGCTGGCGTCTATACCTACATGATGTGTCTAACTCTTGTTCACTTATTTTTGTATGTTTATGTTTTATGTATGTTTATTCCTGTGTGAAATGTAATAAATAAATAAATATCGCTGTTTGCTTATTGTATTTCCATATTATAAGTCCTTAATTATAATACACATTCTACGCAGTAACGTGTAATTATTTAACATTTCTTAATTATGAAATAATAGTTCATTTGAATATGTAAATAAATTCCAGAGATAAAAAATAAAAAAGACTACTGTATGTGGTTTTCTGTAGAAAACTTACGTGACTCGGGACTATCTTGCATTGAAATTCATATCTCTTCGCTGTGCTTACATGATTTGAAGATAAAACACATGCTATTTGCAAAAAGAAATCAAACTACAATTTAATAAAAAGCTACTTTCATTCCAAATTACATTACGATTAAAAGTCAACGACTCAAAATGAAAACAACAGCAATAATCGTGAAAAATGTTGCTCTAAAAGAATTTGTACTGGCATACAATTTTTGTTCTGAAACTGCATCTATGAAAGTTAAAATTTCATAAAACGTAATTTGAAAAAGCTCTAAATGAAAACTTAACTTTGCAAGTTTGTTTTAGATTTCATCGTGATTTCAAGTAACTACATAAAAATAAGTTAGCTGAAAGTAATTAGAAATCTTTATCTCTCTAGCTTATTCAGTTTAAATATCGGAACTAAATATAGTTTGTGAGGAAAAAGTTACAAGATGTAGCGATTTCTAATTCTAGAAATGCTTTTAAGTGTTTTAAATTGGTCAACGACATAGAAATGCTCAATTTATTTGATATTGGCAAACATGTATATCACACTCACATAAAACGCAAACATGTACCAAAAATAATTTTGTAGAAACTGATAGGTCCAGGTAATTAACAAACCATACATTTTAAGAACTGATTCTTTATTTTTTCTTTCTCTATTTATTTATATTACTTATATTGAAATAGTATGCTGAGATTGTTTGAGCATTTAGAAAGGATGAATGAAAGAATATTGACAAAAGAAATATACCTTATGTATCCACTTCCGGTTGTACCATTCACCTTGTAGAACAAGGTGCGAAGCCTGCTGAGGAGGCTGATTCTCTGACCAAATTGGAGATATTTTCAAGAAAAACCAGGTCAAAATTACTAGCCGGCGAGCATATATGAAGAATATAATGATAGTAAACGAGACAAAAGAGGTGTGCACAGATCGTGCCGAATGGAAATCCGTTGTCCCTGCCTACTCCTCTGGGAAACAGGCGAGGGTCTATGTATTTATGTATGTATAACATAATTATGATTCAATAAAAATTGTTATATTGATTAACCAAGTGTACTATATTATATACAAGCCACATGATGTTATCCGGTTACGGTAGCCTAAGTCTCGTGAAACACACATGGGTTCACTCACACGTTTTATTCCTTCCTCGAAGATGAGCTCTGATGACTTGGTTTAGTTAAGTACTTAAGTAGTAGTAGGCAGTACTAAAATTACAACATAATTATTAAGATTCTCGTAAAGCGAAAGAACGAGCATGAGCGTTTGGCAGTTGTCATTCTAGTATGATGCCCGGAAAGCCGAGGCTATTGTAATTTGAGGAGCCGTATTTTTTACATAGGTTTTAAGGGATTAGACTAATACGGCTTGTTGCAATCTCAAAATTTCTATTCTTAGCGCAACATAACACTTGTATGTGCTTTATATATATTACGCACTTGGATTACTCATCCTCTTCTCTACTCTACTAACTATCTACTTTAGGATAAAATCTCCTTAATTCACCTCACTTATATCATATAGGTGCGCTCACAGCCAGCTTCTCTCACCGCTCCGTAAGCGAACGGCGAGGTTACGCATGTAGGCACGCGGTTAGTTTATAGATGGCTGACCAAGGTGGTTTAACTTCTGAGCGTCTCCGTGCCTCGAAGGGCACGTTTATTGATCTGTTCCGGTTAGACAACACTCGATAAGCCATGTCAGAGGCCTACTGGCTTGAACAACTCTGACACTAGGGTAATCGCTGCCCATACGACAAAGAAGAAGAAGAATTATATTACATCTTTTGCAATTATCATAATTTGGATTTCAGAACATAACTTTTATTTTTTTATTCGCTTATTCCAGTCACTTATGCCACCTTAGTTAAAAGTTCCGACTGTTCGCTTACCGCAGAGGCTGCAAATTTATACGCTGTGCTGGTGGAAGCATGCTGTCCTAATTACACAGAGGATCATGCTTTTTTATTTTATTCAACATCTGATGGAAATCAGTTCTCTGAAATTGTATACTGCTACAACTAAAGTCTTTGTTTCATGCGTTAACCTATATTTAATACACTGATCAAAGTTTGTTTTGTTCAGAAGAAACAGTTTATTTTTATTTTAATGTGTGTTAATTGCGAAATTTTAATTTGGTCGCCGATTTATTCTTTTACAATAAAGCATAATATTGTAAATGAGTAAGTGTAAGATTGATAAAACGTGTAATAATATTAGAATGAGATGCAGTAAAACTTTTTGTAAATACATACTTAAATAGTTTATTACACCCAGACTCAGGACAAACAAACATATTCATGATAACTTCCTTCCTTTAAGTGGGTATGCTATTCATAGAAACTTTATCAATATGGATCCGCTGTAAAAATGCTTACATGACATCTATCAGTTCAGAATATTTTACGTCAAATATGAGGAATATTGGGTTTAAAAATGTTCTGAAGTGGGCATTTTTACATCAGCCGCGCATAAGTTGTTTTTTAAATTCGGTGTTGTGTTTTAAAACAGCTTCTTTTGAGATTATATAGTATAATCGCTTCCGCTTATAAATTGCGACGCTGTTATCGCTACCGACTGCTCACTGACCGCAGGGTATTTAAATTTATTTGTGCGCCGGGCACTGTTATTCCTTAATAAAGGTCACGCATAACTTAAGTTTTTGTGGTATTGCATGCAGATTTAGTTTTGTCGGAGATTTTTTGTATTTGGTCGTACCCTAATATACTACCTACTTAGTTTTTCCACAGAAAATTTTGCTAAGAGTCATGACGGACTGAATTTCCACGCTTATTTTATTACAGATACTATTTTCCTTTCTGAAAATAAAAGTATATGGTGTTACTTGCGTTTCTCTGTGTACTCTGTGTTTGACGGGCCTGTTGGCGTATTTGGCAAATGCTTGCTTTTCACGCCGGAGGTAGTGGGTTCGATTCCTACGCAGGACAGATATTTGTGTGCATGAACATGTCTGTTAGTCCTGAGTCTGGGTATAATTATCTATATAAGTTTGTATTCACAAAAGAAAAGTAGTATATCAGTTATCTGGTTTCCATAGTACAAGCTTAGTTTGGGATCAGATGGCCGTGTGTAAATAATGTCTCAGGATAATATTATTTTTATTAACACAGGCGCGTCATATGATTTTTACTAAAATGCCTATGTAACCTGGTTTTTTTAATTCTGTATGTTGTATAATTTTGTGAAATAAATGTTATTATTATTATATTAAGGACCATATTGCGATCGCCAACCTGTCTCCCCCAATGATGGACACAATTCCTTTGAGCAGATTCCTGTGTGGCCTTTATAGCCTTTCCATTCCGATAAATTCAATTTAAAAATCATAAAAATCTCATCTCGGTTTTAATGGCTAGTTTGGATTATTGTTATACAATATAAACCGATTTTTGTCTCAATCTCGTACTTTAACGCATAAACTTTCTGCTGTTTTACATTTATTTTGAGTTGCGTTAAGTTTTGTTGTCCTCTCTCGCTTACTCTCATACCTTGCACCACAACATTGCCTGGTAGGTGACCGCAGGGCATGCAAATTTATACGTGGGGCGCATGCTCTCTTAATTACAACGCCTAATGCCTTTTCGATTACCGCTCTAATTGGAGGTTCACTTATCTAGGTAGGTGAGTTATCAGTTCGGTAGGCGCACTAATCCTCAACCAGCAACTTTGTGTGAGGCGTTGAGGAATTAGGTGATATCTGGATTGTTGAAATCAAAGTGTGTTAGTGTGAGGTATTTTTGGAGGTATGCATTCGGTATTGAAGGTATAGGTAGCCCGACGAAAAGATGGCCAGTCTTAGGCTTTCCTTATTTCAATTTGTTGGTCTTTTCTTGGATCATCTTATTAAATAATGGATGTTGTATTTTTTGAACCTTTTTCGTTTTCAAAAATGTATGTTTTCTTTTTGAAAACTATAGTGTTAAGAAATATATTATTATTATCGTATATTTGTGGAAAATTATCATGTGTTGCTTAATTATTTAAGGGAGATAAACAAGAGTTTAATGATTGAACAACGACATAAATTATCTTATGTTAATTTTTGTTCCGAAAATCGGAAGTGGCGCTAAAATTGCCGTGGAATCAAAATAAACAAACAAATAATGGCTTTGCCTTCATAAAATATTACAGTAAAATACATATTAAAACTCTATCACCAATAATACTACTTCTGTTGTTTTGGATTCCATATTAATTACTAATTTTCCCCGGTACGTACCAGTAATAGATGTAGATATTTGTTTATTTTGCCATTAGTGTAGTATACATGCAAGAGATATCATTTATGTCGTACTATCTATGCCCCGTGGTTTCACCCGCGATAAAGTAGTTTTGGCGTAAAAGAGTAACAAACATACGTCTATGCATCTATACTCACAAACTTTCGCATTTATGATAAGTGTTAGTAGGATGTTTACGTCTAGCGGTTTTGGCAGTGCACGCCGGAATAGTTGGCAGATGGTAGATTTTTTCCTACTTACTTGACACTTATCGTCATATATTGTAAAATTCACACAATATCTTCATAAATTGTAGCCTATGTGTTATTCTGACGTATAGGCTATAGTTATATATAGTTTTTACGCGAAAGAGTAACAAACATCCATCCATCCATACTTACACACTTTCGCGTTTATAATATTAGTAGAATTCGCAACGTTATACCATGCAACATTTAACAATTTCCTTTTTCACATGTAATGGTTGTAACAATGTCAAAGTTCATCATATGAGCCGAATGAGGTCCACTGCTGGAATAAGGTCTCCCTAAAATATTTGCGTCTATCGTTTGAAGGCATATGCCATAATCGCCAAGCTTGGTAGACGTTTTGGCGATCGCAGTATGGTGATCACAGAGAGACGCTGCTGCCCGCTCTCTGATATTCCGTTGGGACGACTTCTACGCCCCCCAAGGTATGAGATTGGGTGACGATATTCTATGCCATCATCTAATAATGTCAAAGTTATAATATTACTAACCACAATGTTATAGATTTGAAATTAGAATTATTAAGTTATTACAAAAAGTAAATGTATACTAAAACTTAAATATAACTTACTTTGACGAACAATATAATATTTATCTCAGTCCGCCCTGTATTCATTTGTACAGATGCCAGCACATCCAACTACCCCAATTTGTCAAATTTCTCTGTCTTTATAGATTTTCAACTTTATCATAAAAATATAAGGTTCACTTTCAACTGGGGAAATTTGAAAGATTGGGGTAGCTTGATGTGCTGACGACTGTACACTGTCGGCCATAATAAAAGATATTTGTTCATATTGCCAGAACTGTAGTATGCATTAAGATGTCATGATATTAATGTGGTACTGTAAAATGTGCTCCATGCTAACTTTTATTATTGTTTTACATCTTGTATTTGTAATAAGGGTAAAGATGCCACAATACTTAACTTGTAAAAACTTAACTATAATATTACACAAAAAGTGGTCATACTTTTCTTTTGAAAATCTCTATTCGTTTTATAATAAATTAATGTTGATTCATTTAAAAGGAAAATTCAAATACGGAAATTGAAATAAGCTGCTATTAACTGAAACAAAACGTTCTTTGAATATCAATAAAATCTTTACTGCATTCCGGCCTGTATCCGTTTGTACACTGTCAGCCATAATAAATAACAGTCTCGTGTCACCGATAAAGCTAATTTACTCATAAGTGGTATTTTTGTAATTAATGTTACACTATCCGAACGTTACACTGGCGGTATTATGAATTCTACGATTAGATTGTTTTATTATGCTAATTTTGTTTTTGAACTATTTTGTGTGCGTGGTATTGTACGGCCGCAGTTGTAATATTTCAATTCTTTGGAGTTCGTTTCGGTTTGGCGTGGTATTGAATAATATTCGTTCGAATAATAGAAGTTAGTAAGGGATTTTCAAGTTGAAATAAATGATAAGAAAACTTTTGAAAGGCAAGCGGAGTGAGCTGACAAAACCGCAATAAAGTCGATGCATAATATACCATAGCTCGTTGACGTCATTGGTTCGTTAAGTGCTATTGGCATATGAGTAAGGAACTTTTGGTTGTACACCGATTTGGCGATATATAATGTACCCACCAAGTTAGTACCACTTGACCACCAGCAACTGAGTGTCATCTGATCTAAGTCTTAAAATTTAAAAGTTTAGTAAAATTATTTCGATTCCTGTACTAAAAGCATTCTCCAATTATCCCGTTGTAGAGCCATCTCTTTTACTTCTTGATAACAAGTGGACAGTTATCAAGAAGTAAAGGAGATGGCTCTACAACGGGATAATTGGAGAATACTACACAGACAAGTGCTAAGCATTTTTATATACTGTGGACAAGGTTTAGGTAAATCATTACCTTGGTTACCCGACGTTTCGGCATGGATTGCACCAGCCGTGGTCACGGGTCGACTGGTGTGGCTCGGCAGCGTCGTATCCGTGAAGCTCGGGTTTCGGTATCTACCCTCGCATGGTCTTGATATTTTTCATTTTCCTTTACGAAACTGTCGGTACACACGACACAAATGACATCAGCGCCCGGGCGCACTACGTTGGTTACGCGACGATGGCACTTCGTTATTACAGGATTCCAAGATGGTGAGAGGCGGTATCCGTCTTCCCGGTTGAAATTTATATGGTTTTTTATTTCAACCGCTACACGTACTATTCTGGAGTAATAGTGACGATCGGTGGAGAGGATCTGTGACTTGTGTAAATTTGTAATCCAGTGTTGAGATCCTGTGTCGACTACGTGCTCAGCTATTGCTGATTTATTAACCTGTCGGTTCCGGACAGCTGCGATATGTTCTTTGGCCCTTTCAGCAATAGACCTTTTAGTTTGGCCGATATAAAACATACCGCAGTTGCACTCAAACCTGTAGACGCCCGGTGTTTGAAGAGGAATAAAATCCTTCGGTGTACGCAGCTGGTTGGAGACTTTGGAGATCGGACAATATACAGTCTTGATGGAGTATTTCTTTAGTACTGATCCAACCGTGTCCACCAGTATATAAAAATGTGTACAAATCGCGAAAGTTTAAAAACATTAAGTGCTAAGCACTTAAATCTTGGATGGATGGACTAAGTTGAATCTGTGTCACATGTGGAATTAATAAAATAAAATAATTAGATTTTACGATGACGACAGATACACATATACAAAATTTTATGCCTGGTAATTTCCTTATAAAGTCAATTATTTCGAACATCTATCGGGCAGTTTCCATAATCTTCTTACAATCATCATTATCATATCAGCCGAAAGACAAAGACAAATCCTTCCGCAAAGATCTCCACGATTGCTGGTCTTGCGCTACCCGCATAATGAAATGAAATGAAACGATGATGAAATAATGAAATTTATTCAGCACTTGGGTATTAACATACACTTGTACTTGTCAAGTTCACAATGGAGTACATAAACGTAGTCGAATATAGTATAAAAATTACAAAATATAATTATTAGGATAAAAAAAATTATCTATTATTTTGAAATTTAGTTGTACAATATTAAAATTAAAGAATTGAAGGCAATGAGCATTTGGCTAGCGCAGAAGGCTCTTAACCAGTACCTTAAATTAAACGATTAATACCCGAGGCCACCCTTTTAGGGTTCGGGCCACAGCTCAGGGGGCCGCTGAAGCAAAAGGACAGAATTCTAAGAGAGGGTGTGATCAGTTGCACGGATCACCAATGACGTGTTAAGGGGCCAGAGCGATCCTCGCCGCTGAGGAGCCTACCCTAGCTAACCTGCGGCTTTCTCTAGCTACCTAGGTGGACGACCCGGAGAAGAAAGGCACAAAGAAACTCCAGGCTTGCTTTTTTCGTCTTCTTTTGCTTTTTGTTTTCGTTCTTTTTTTTTTTTTTTTTAATCATGTATTTTCTTACATTGTGATGGGCGTTATGTAGGCTAATGCACGCACAGAACCGTTGTCATCTAATTAATCAAAAAAATTGTGAGATAATAAACAATAACATCAAATTTCACTCAAGCAATTAGAATAACCTCTTGCTAGATGAGAAAACGGTGGGTACATCCGCGTACATTTATAAAATTAACAAGTCACACGAAGTCAACCAGAGGCAACGACTGTATGAAAAAATAAAATATTATGAGTACCCCAACAGCAGTTCGACCAGTTACCACAAGCAGCACCCGTTCACGAGTATGACGTGAGGGCCAGCCATCGTCTCCCTCGCCATATTAGAGGGAAGGAAACGACCCGACCCACAACGCCACCGCAAGCATTAACACACAATGGGAGCATGACGAACTTACAACGGGTAGTTCATATTGAAGTCGTTAACAGCCTTCGGCCGAACAGCGTTTGACATGTTCGAGATAATATACATTTGTTTAATAATAAGAATATGCATCTAAAAATCTATGATATTACAGAATTATTTCTATAGTCAGTTGAGTAAAATATAAATGTATGTCCCTGATGTTACATTAAGATGTTGCTCGTGTTCAACCAAGCGACCAAGCGTTTTTGTCGTTTAAATAATCATTGAGAGTGTAATAGGCCTTTTTCATTTAAATATTCCTGACCTCTGACTTAAACTTAGCATAGGACAGTTCCTGAAGATTTGTCGGTATTCTGTTATATATTCGGATACTCAGTCCGACAAAAGAAGAATGAACCTTTTGTAAACGATGAGATTCGGCACACAATTTGTGTTTATTTCTAGTGTTTATTGTGTGCGTGTCACTTCTCTTTTGAAACAAATTCAGATTTTGCCGCACATAAATTATATTAGCATAAATATATTGCGAAGATACCGTTAATATATTTATCTCTTCAAAAAACTCTTTTAAGGAGAATCTCGCGCCTAGCTGATAAATAGCTCGTACTGCACGTTTTTGTAGAACAAAGATACTGTGGATGTCAGCCGCCCTACCCCACAGTAGTATACCGTAAGACATAATACTGTGGAAGTAGCTAAAATAAACCAGGCGCGCAGTATCTATGTTAGTAAGTTGTCTAACTTTTCTAACAGCATAAGCAGCAGAGCTTAATTTTCCAGCCAAGCTGGATATGTGAGTACCCCATTGAAGTTTACTGTCTAAAGTTATGCCCAGAAATGTAGTATATTGAACAGATTCCAACACTTCATTGTTCAATACCAGATCGGGACCAAAATTTCTCACATTAGGTGTGGTGAATTTAATGCACTTTGTTTTTTTAGCATTGAGAACTAAGTTATTAACCGAGAACCATTCGGTAATCAGTGTGAGAGCACTATTTATTTCAACAAGGTTATCTCTGTTTCGGTCTACTTTAAAGATAAGAGAAGTGTCATCTGCGAAAAGGACAACATCACAGAAGTTCTTTAAATAATGTGGTAAATCATTAATGTATACTAAGAACAAAAAGGGACCAAGAATGGAGCCTTGTGGCACGCCTAAAGTGACGGGCAAATTATTTGACTTAACTCCACCTACGTCGACACACTGAACTCTCTGATTAAGGTAAGAGGACAACACGTCCAGCGCAACCTCCCCTACGCCATAATGTCGTAATTTCAATAATAGCGTGTCGTGGTGAACGCAATCAAATGCTTTAGAAAGGTCACAAAACACCCCAATAGCATTCTGTGACTTCTCCCATGCATCAAATATATTTTTTATCAGCGCAATCCCTGCATCTGTAGTGGATCGCCCTTTAGTAAAACCAAACTGGTTCTGATGCAAGAGGTTGTGTAAATTAAAATGTTTCAGTAACTGCTTGAGTATAAGTTTTTCAAATATTTTACTTAATGCTGGTAAAATAGAGATGGGGCGATAATTAGAGGGATCGTCTTTAGAACCTGATTTAAACAATGGTATGATTTTACTACATTTCATTAGGTCGGGAAAAATACCTGTATCTATACATTGATTATAAATAATCATTAAATAAGGCGCTATTACGTCGATTATGGTTTTTAAAATCCTTACGGAAATACCCCATAAGTCACCTGTATTTTTTGGCTCAAGCGTCCTTACAATATCGTTTATATCAGATACTGTTACATATTCAAAGTTAAATATTTGTTTGCATTCTGGAACGCTATTACGTAGCAGCAGTTCGGCGCCAATTTCGGAGGAGTTTAAGGAGCTAGTGGTGTTTACAGGTATGGCGGCAAAAAAGTTATTTAACTCATGAGCTACATCAGCTTTTTCACTAACAACTCCATTATCTAGTTTTAATTCCAAATAATTATCACGTCTTTTATCCTTGCCACTTTCTTTATTAATTATATTCCAAGTGGTCTTTATTTTATTATCAGCTTTTTGTATTTTTCGACTAATATAATTAGATTTAGCTATAATGCAAATTTTTTTGAATGTTTTTGAGTAATTTTTGACATATTGTAAAAAATTTGAGTCAAATCTGTATTTTTTCATACCGTATAACTCGTACAATCTTGCTCGACTTTTATATATACCAGGAGTTGCCCATTCATTAAATTTACTATTGGAAATCCTTAGTTTTTTAGTTTTAAATGTACTCTGAAACTCAGTTTTAATGACACCAAAAACGGATGTATAATTACTATCTGGATTGTTATTTTCCAGCAAAGTGGGATTCATCTTAGATAGAATACCATCTTTGAAACGATGTAACCGTGAACTAGTAATTGGTTGGCAGGTTACATGAGATGCTATTTTCTTTTTATAATTTTCAAATACTGCTAACTGGCCACAGTGATCTGATGTCAGATGACTTATTATTTTAGGATTCATCACTTCGCAGTTAGAAAATATGTTGTCAAGACAAGTGGCTGAGTGTGACGTGATCCTAGTAGGTTCATGAAAGATATGTTTTAAATTAAATGATTTAAAAAGGTTTAAAAGACTGTCAGTTGTAGGGGTGGCCTCCAGAATATTTATATTGAAATCCCCACACACAATCAGCCCCTTCCTGGTACAACATATTTTTGAGAGGGCATCTTCCATAACAGATTCAAATATGGAGAAGTTGCTAAGTGGAGGACGGTAAACACACAATACTACTTGGTGCTCTAGCTCAACACAGGACAACTCAATAGTGCGTTCGACCGAAAGATTCACAATATCTTGTCGAGGCTTAGATTTTAAGTCAGATGATACAATAATTAATGAGCCCCCATGGATAGCTGTCCTTCTCACAAATGCACTTTGAATAATGTATTTATCAGTACTAAAATATAATAATTGTGACTCTTTAAGCCAGTGTTCTGTTAAACATAAAACATGGACATCACAGTTTTCAATAAATAAACTTAATTCTAACTCCTTGCCGGGCAGGCCCTGAATGTTCTGATGTACAACATTCAAACCGTTTAGGCCATCCGTTGTCCTTACACCTAGTTTAAACTAATTGTTTTAGTATTACTACTAACATCCAAGTTGTTCCTCACAGGTAAGTTGCAAGTACCAAATAAATTAAAATTGTCCGAAGTTAGAGTAGTTATAGTGCTACTCTGTGATAATCTATGATTATCGGTGTCAATTAAAAAGTTAAATGCTAATAATTTAGCAAGTTGTCGTTTGTAGAAATATGGTAGGTACATAGTACCATCTGTAAACTTAAAATTACTTGTATTAATAAATGTGTTAGTGTCAAAATAGGACACAAACCGGTTATTATGGCAAATGTTATACATTATCATGTTAAGATCAAAAATATACCTATTTTGCTTCTCAGTCAGGCTTGAGCAATAAGGCAGAGCACATAATACAAATTTTATATTTAGTTTGCAATTTAAGTCTCTCATCTTATCAATTGTATCTAAAATATGTTTCCTACTCACAGACAAGCTATCTCCATAAAGCATAATAACTGTCTTATATTAACATCTTCGTTACTACTTTCATGTCTCTGTCTTCATTTCATTTTCATTCTGTCTTCATACAACTACAACTTCTTATATTAACATCTTCGTTACTACTTTCTGATCTCCAATATACTTATATAACATTCAACATATGATAAGTGCGTTTAACATTAAATTTACCGGGTTTGGCGATGTTTATACCTGGAATGTTCATTATCAGTCCACTGTTTCGATCGTCTATGGGGACTCTCCGTCAACTCCTGCAATAAATCGTCTATGCATAGATAAGTTAAACACGATAAGTGTGTTTAGCATTTATTTTTTCGGGTACGGCAATGTCTTTCTATTTTTATACCTGGAATGTTCATTATCAGTCGAGCATTTCGCACGTCTAACGAGGACTCACACTGTCAACCTCTCCAAAAAATCCTCATTACGTCTATCTGATCTCATATATGGTATAATATCCATCTATGAATTGATAAGTGTGTTTAGTTAGCATTTCATTTGCCAGGTACGGCGATATCTTTCTATGCTTATACCTGGAATGTTCATCATCTGTCAAGTATTCTACTCGTCTAACGAGGACTCGATGTCAACCCCTCCAATTATGAATATCTGATCTCATACATGGTATAACATTGATAAGTGTATTTAGCATTTCATTTTGCTTATACCTCGTATGTTCATTACTAATTAAGTATTTAGCAAATAATGGGCAGTCACCATTAATTCATTATATCCTCGTAATGAAAATGAAACGCTAAACACACTTATCACAGATTGAATATTATACATATTTGAGCGCTGGTAGTCGTAATCGGGTACGGCGATATATATTTATTCTTATATCTGGTTAGTTCATTTTTTAGTCAAGTATTTCGTACATCTAACAAGCACTCTCCATCAACCCTTTAATCCAACCTCGGTTTTAATTTCAGTGTTCATCAAAGCCCCTGATTAATAGAAAGATAGAACCAGTAGGTCATTGGTTCAAAGGAAAGCATCTCGTCTACTGGAAAGCAATTAAGTTCCGTGCGGGATTAGAACGATCGGAACATCACAGTGTAGCAAGAATCGTTGGCTTGTTTCGTTTAATAAGTTGTTTCGTTCAGATTATTTTTAGATTGCTTCGTATTAAGAGTACGTCGGTCATGTCTGCTAGCCCGTTCTGCCAGATCTTGATTGAGAACCCGTATTTGCGAATACACTTGTAACTTATAATATGATAATACCTCTTCGTTACGAATAGTCGCCATGCCTGTAATTTGACCGGAACGATATTTAGTTTTTAAGCACTAGTGTCACATTTATCGAATCTCGTACCTAATGATACTCGTAATCCATTGCCATTTCTCTACTGAACAACATTAAACATTGTAATGCTGAAGTTTATTCAGGGAACCTTTGTCAAACTGCTCATAGAGCCAATGACTGCTCTGTTCTTTGCTACCGTAAGCGTCACGTGGTCACTACTGCATGTGAAAACTACGGAAGTGGTAGAATTATGTTCTCAAAACTGTTCTCATTAAAATACAGTTCGTTGGTGCAAATTGTTTAGCTGGTTCCTCTACACTGTTCCAAGTGTAGTAAATTGTTAGGTGAGTATTTATTTACACGCTCTTTACCGTCCAGCACGTAGAGGGTGGTAATAGTTAAATCAAACAGTATGAGGGTTTTATGTGGAAGCTCACTTTGAGTGTGGCGGAGGCTATTTTAGCGCTTGTTTTTGAGTGAAATCAAGGTTTAAATCAGCGCAAATATCTATTGGATCAAACGTTTTGATAAAGGGTTGAATTCACAAAGTAAACTGTATATCACAATAATACAGGTTGTTTTACCAAGTTCAATATTGAAATTGTTAGTATCAATATTTTATACATATATTTGTAGTCATTTTAAAGTATGTGCCTCGTGCGTTTCGGCATTAAATAAAGTGTAGGAATATAATGGTTCTCTATAAATAAATAATCTTTTTGTTTCGTTCAAATTCCCAAGGTTTGTATGGGAAAATAAGGCTCAAAATCGTGTGGTATTTTTGTACGAAAATCTACTGTTGCAATTCTTGCGTCACTAGTTTATTCATATTTTTTACCGTAAGCTTGTTTTTTTATGTACGTTACTCGATTTGTCCTATTTTTGGGAACTACTTTTGCGAAATATTTTTTTATTCCATAGGAATTGCATTCGAAACGGTTAAATATAAATTTTGTTTCAATGAAGTTGATTCAATGTTTTTAACACAGTAATTATTGTCGGTACTGTGTACTTATAGGTACTGTTGACACTATATCTGTACAACCTTATCCATGAACATATGATATGCAACAGTAAAAACTTATAAGATTTTTATTTATTTTTTAATATCTCAGGAAATAATTTAGATATATTCACCGAGCTGTACTTAGGTTTTCTGGAAGAAATCGCATTTAGCTTTGCTTAGTCTAGATCCAGAGTTGATGAAGCCGTCCAGTAGACCTCTGACATTACTTATTGACTGTTGTTTAATGACTAGAACCGGGACCGATAGCTTAACGTTTAAATTTCAATTTTCAATTTCAATTTCAATTTATTTATTGCTTTCATGGGTTTTACATAGGTATTTAAGATTATAATACAGTACCAAACATGAACCCCGTAAGGGCACTGCTACAATACAATATACAAACAAATAATTTTGAATAATTTAACCTGTCATGATAATGTTTAGTAAATTAAATAAATAAATAAATATTTTTTTTACGTTAACACCAGCCGTCACCGGATGTGCACGAACCTTATGTAACGAACAACCAGCTTTGAGCGGATCTACAGTTTGTGATAAAGCCGCCCAAGAGATAAATAATAATAATATCCTGGGACATTATTTACACACGGCCACCTGATCCCAAAATAAGCAGAGCTTGAACTATGGAAACCAGATAGCTGATATACTACATATACTACTTTTCTTTAATAAATACATACGTATATGCATAATTCCACCCAGACTCAGGACAGACAGAGATTTTCATGCACACAAATATATGTCCTGGGCGGGAAATGAACCCACGACCTCCGGCGTGAAAAGCATGCATTTGCCAACCACGCCAACAGGCCCGTCAAAATAAAATATTGCATTTAGATTGTTCCTCATATTAATAATAAAGCCACAGATAGAAAGACGGGTTGGTAAATGCTTGCTTTTCACGCCGCAGGTCGTGGGTTAACGACGGGTTTGATTCCCACCCAGGACAAATATTTGTGTGCATGCCCATATCTGTTTGGCCTGTGTCTGGGTGTAATTCTCTTCACAAGTATGTATTTACAAAATAAAAAAGTAACATATGTAGTATATCAGTTATCTGATTTCCATAATACAAGCCTTTGCTTATTTTGGGATCAGATGGCCGTGTGTGAATAATGTCCCTGGATAGGTATTATTACATACAGAAAGACACACAGACATGATTAAAAGTTATGACACGTCTCATTTTGTGTTGAGGATTGAAAGTAACCTGGGATGGAATAAATAATAAGTTAACAAATAAATTTAATTGATAAAAATATATGTTAATGAGTAAGAGTTATATTTTATTTTCTGTTTGGAGTCTGGTCTTTTCGACTAAAAGGAAACCTTTAATGGCGGTAACGTGCCTATAATATCGTGTCGTGTCCGTCGTGTTCATGCCATGTTACGCAATCAAAAGATATGTAGGTACACAACGTTATGAAATATGGCTTGCTAACTCACGCACGTTTAATGTTATATAGCCTAGGGTATAACGAGCGCCATCTCTATCATGCCTTTAGCTTAAACGCAAGATAGATGGCGTTGTCATCGAGGAATAATTGATGAAAGCTGTCCTCATTGGCTGGAATTAAATTTAAGTTTGGATAGCACCAATCATGACTCAGTTCGATGTTTCTTATCAGTCAATTAGCCAACTGAGGTAGTGCTACTATTCATGATTCCAGACGAGTTTTAAATCTGCACATAAAGGTCTTGTTTTCACTCACACATACAACACATTGTATTAATTTGTGCCGATAGGGTAGATTGTTGTCAAGTATGTATTTTATACTAGTTTGTAAGCTCGTACATATACTTACAAATATGGACGTAAACATAGGGTGAATCTGACATAAATGATTATTATTTATAATTATTATAGTTTCATTTAGAGGCGAAGTTATTTCCTGTTTCAATTGATATTTTACTCAATACATAACAGAATTTTCTATTCAAATGACCTTTAAGAAATTCAAGTTAGGATAATTCTAGAAAATCTACGAATATAATCTACTTTCGGGACCTTTCTACCATACTACGGACAGACCGAGCCTTAAAACTTAACATCCCCATTGTCATCATCGTCATAAAAGCTGTAAGAAATCCACTGCTGGACAAAAGCCTCCTCCAAGAATGATCATTGGTAGCAATATGATGGTCATAATACTTAGAAAGAAGCTGCTGTCCGTTCCCTGGTAGATATTCCCTGTCATCCCCTTTTTTAATTCATCCCATCAACAATTTTCGAATCACACATTTAGTGATCCAATGCGGATATCGAAAACAAAACACGAGCGCGTCGAGGTAGCCAATGAAAAAATTGTATTTTTCAATAAAATGGTACTTAGCTACGTAACTTCGTGTCTTCTCTGAAAGTAACTGACAATTTATTAAAAAGCACAGATGCAGGCTCGGGAAATAAGTTGTTCTATATATTCATGTTAGTCTTTAAATTTTATGTTGCAAAGCGACCAACAAGATTGATATGAAATTATATTCTATTCTATTTCTCATTTACAAATAACACAAATGTAAAATTTGAGAGACAAATCACATCGAAAACCTACCTATGAACTAACTAAAAATACAACCTAAAACATTGTTGAGTATTTTTCTGCTGAAATATAAATATTTCAGCAGCAAAATACTCAATAATGTAAAACGATGTATTGTGATGAGAATTATCATAAATATTGCAGCCTTTCCGGCTGATGCAGTCCATTATCGGTAATAAAGTTACCGACGTCTGACCCTCAAACTCAATTAATAGAGGCAGTATGGGAAATGAGCGAAAAGGTGGAATTTGTACTAACGACATTGCAGATTGAATAATGAGAATTAAGATGAATATTATGTGTATTTATTCACTGTGCGGTGATGGCGAAGAATATCATCATCGGAACTCTTCCCGTAGGGGGCGTAGAAATCATCACCTACCAAAGAACGGGCAACAGCGTTTTACTTTTAGCAATGCTATTGCATAACTTTTACTATTTATTATTATTAAAGTTGACATATGAAACATATTTAACTTTATGAGAATTGTATAATATTAATTGCTTGATTATAAATTAATATATTGAGGATAGTTTCAGATATATTATCGGTGATCCTGACATGTTATTACCCATGCTATAGAATATTAAAATGTTATATAGAAATAATGATATCTATTGTATTAAACTAACAATGACACTGAATACTTGGAACTAATAGCTATATTATTATTATTGTTATTGCACAACTAATGTATTATTTACATTTTTATTTAAATCGTCAGCGAATTTTGGTACAAAAAAAAGAATGTGGGTTTTTCACATTCAGATCATCGGGGAAGGTTAACTGAGTTTGCCAAAACTTGGAGTATGTCAATAAATTCAAGTACTTAGGTCTCTGGGTAGATAGGAATATGAGCTGGAGATCGCAGGGTGACATTGTATGTACTAAGCTCAGGGCAATTTTATTCATTGAAAGAAACAATAAATCGGAAAACTATACGTATTATTTATTTCGCTCTCGCCGAGTCATTGCTGAGCTATGGGTTGAGTACGTATGGCCGCACTTTTAAAACTTATTTGGACAGTATTAGATGCCTTCAAATTCGCTTCACGAAATACCTTGTGGATTTCAAAACAAAAAATGATTGCAAAGAAAATTATGAGAAACTTTTTGTTATTTGTAAAGTACTGCCAATACATAAAAGATCAAATATTTGGTGGTTTTGGAGCAATTCTACAATGATGAGATCAAACAACCAGTGGAAAATATTTATAATACTAGGAGAGTCAGAGAGCGTAAACTAGTTCGACCATCAGCTAATAATTATTACGGCCAAAGAACCAACAAATATTTGATCCCAACAATATTTCATCAAATTCCCTGGCTCGGAAGAGACCATGGTACAATTAGTAAATGTTCACTTAAAAAGAAGTTACGACAAATATTGCTTACCGAGTTCGCTGATACCTTAGAAGCGTGATACAATACAACTGTCAACGAACATCACCATCTAACCAACTAAAAGTAGTAATAGTTGTGCAATAGTTCTTTGCGAATACGTAGAATGTTATGTTTATGTACCTAATCTAAGGAACACTATTATGTAACGAGCGCTAATCCCGCCGACAAACTGTTACCCAGTTTGGTGGGTTAAAATGTAATGTAATGGTTTTTGTTCCAAATAAATGATTTATTTATTTATTTATTATTATTATTATTAATACCCTTAAAATAATAAAACTAATCGGTGTACTTTCCCAGTTGACCTCATTCTACTTCACTAAATGAATCCATGAAGTTGGTGATGGATACTATATCAGTGGGGTTATTCAAACAAATAGTAACATTTCTTCTGTATTATTCGCCAATTTAGACCTCGGCAGCCAGTCTCAATAGAGACCAGCCATCTGCGCGGGACATAATATTATACTGTACAAGCGTGTGCGCAAAGACAGGTGCTCTTTCAGCACCTGATGGGTTAGCCGTCACAATCGAAAAAAGAGCAGGTGCAGGAACGACCGCTTGGTGGTCCCCGAGGTTTAGGGTGTAACAATCCACCAAATTCCGGAGGCCTGTAGAAACTGAGAATGGTTCTAAATTAAAATATCCCAATATTCTTGGTGGGTCGCTCAAGCATTGCAAAAGAGGCCTTAATGATCCACGATTGTGACGCTACCGCTAGACCAAGATAGCATTCATACTAGTGACGACTTAACGCAATTATCTCAAGAATCCAACATGTCATACCATACCATACAGAAACACGACTCAACATATAGTTATAAAGGTGTCACCATATCAATCGTCGTCATAGCCATGTCGTGTACCTGCCGTGTTGAGTGATCGTCGCGATTATACATTACATGATGCTTGCAACATCCCTCTTCTGATGCTGTACGGTTTTATGGAAATCACGGTATGATATTTTAACGTCTTCTCTTTAGGTTTTTAAACTTATTCGTGCGCTTTTAACAAGGGTATAAGTTCGATGTATGGGGTGCTTGTTTGAATGATTCAATGTAGCCCAACTGAGAAGTTCCAGCGGAACAAATATAGTGGGTACTCTACCGGGGCTTAGAATGCGGCCCAGCCGATACAGTCCAGCAAAATGTAGTCGAGAATGAGTCTCCTATAACTCTATATATTGTATCGTTTTAAATAAATGAAAACGTCCGCATTAGAGAATTAAAACCCTGAATTACGGGGGGCTTTACAAAACTGTCATTCATGGACACATAGCACACACAGGCTCAGAACAACAGATTATGAGGCACATAATAGTTGTCGTGCATGGGTCTCGAACCCACAATACGAGGCTGCTGAGGTAGTTGCAAAACCACTTTAATTGCTGCGCCTCACGTGCAGTCACATCCTATTAAGTATTTAGTATTCAAATCTTCCGTACATCGTCTTGCACGAATATATAACTGGCCACCGTTTATACCAGTTTTGGAGCCACTTTAGTAATGGTAAAAATGGTATAAATTTGACTATAATTATATACGAGTAGTGAACTTTAACTAAAATCAGTGGCGTGATAGCGTGGAACTTGTTAGTTTAGCTACGTTTAATTTATTAGACCGGATAAATTATGTTGTTGGCAGAATTATTTTTATTGCTAGATATTTTATTTGACTGTGGAAATTATGGGGGAAAGTTCGTTGGGTGATATAGCTGTTCATTTTCAGTTTATAGGATATAATTTTTTCAAAACTACGTATATTATAATGAATATCATACTATCGTGACAAATGGAAGTCCGTTGTCTCTGCCTACCTCTCTGGGAGACAGGCGTCAGTCTATGTACGCATGTATGTATATCATACTATCGTATACTTATTTATTGTATGTTGTGTAAGGCTTTTTGTGAGGCGAAAGAGGTGTGCAAGGATCGTGAAAAATGGAAGTCCGTTGTCACTGGCTACCCGTCTGGGAAACAGGCGTGAGTCGATGTGATGTGTGTATGTAAATATTGGTGTATTATTTTAATTATTAGGGGTACATAATTAAAATATTGTACATATTATGTTATACATGTATGCATGTACCCATTATTTAAAAAAAGATTACAGTCCTAATGGTTTAATTCCTAATGGTTTTCTCAGTAGCTGCAACGTCATGCACTGCACGGTAGGGTAAAAAAATTTACGATTCCACACAAATGTAATGTTTTAACGGAATAAATGAATTTTCATTTCATTTCATTTTGTACTGAAAAAAAAAACAATTAGCTCGCATTAAGCAATTAAGCTCGTTATGTACATACTTTATTCTCTTTGTAAAATGTGAATTAAATGTGGGTTTCTGATTGCAATTTAGAATAATTAGAAAGTAAAGTTTAAAATAAGAAGCTTAAGATTTTTCTTGTCAATAATTAGTGGTTTGTTTTAAGCTTAGGTTATTATTTCTCAATACTCACAAATAGAACCTAATCTTAAAACAAAGTGTAATAATGGTTCACCTATTATTGGCAACTGTGTAAGACCATAACTTGGTACCAATCGTTAGTTGATGTGTTATATTCAGAAGCCTCTAATTAAATAAATTATTGTGCTATTAAAATACCTGCGTCTACAGTTAAATGATTTTTAAAACTCTAAATTATAAAAGTAAGTCTACGGTAATCAAATATGTCACTTTTCGTCCCTTGGGCAGAGCTTTCTCTTTGTGTTCTCGACTTTGTCCTCTAGCCAGGTCCTCATTTGTTGAAAAAATGCCTCCTTTCGACTTTTGATGTGCAAATTAACCATTGTACATTTTTGGGGTGACGAAATACAGGACAGCTAATCAGCAGTTTTTTTTAATGAAAGAAAAACGTAATGGCGCTGTCTGAAATCATTAAGTTAAATTAGATGTAATGCACAAAGTTTGTTTATTTAGGCGAATGGTATTAATTAACAATAACGAAGGAGGACTTCTAAATTTAAACAAAAATCTCTTGCAACATATTTTTGTGTACCAAATCCCCTAATAAATACATATATATATTGAGACATAGTGATGCTTGAGAGACCTTTTGCCTTGAATTAATAATAATAATAATAAAAATCTGTGTATTTCAAAAATCATGCATAAATATATAATACTTAACTATGTGTAAACTTGAATTAACCAAGATGTTTTTATACATAGTTAAGGAGTTGCGAGATAAAGAACAATTTTGAAGTGCCGTTTAAGTAGGGGAAATACGTGCATAATGACATATACGTACAAAATGACACAGGCGTTATAATTCGAATTCGGCGAGGTCAAGAGCGCAACTGACAACCACGTCACGTCGTCTGAACTATTTCTACTAACCTGTCATAACGCGAATGCGCCACTCTCATTCGCCTAGGAGTCATAGCCGACGACGAGTTTAGGGCCTAAGGAGTTTTTTTTTGTGCGACATGTTTTTTTGTAAGTGGTATGTATTGAACTAGTTTGTCTACTTGTGTAGCATTTATTTCAACCCTCATGACTATGTCGTTGTACTCAAATATTTTTTTCCATTAAAAATATCCTCTTTCTATTTATTTTGGAATTTTATTTTACTATAACGTTATATGGACAAAACGACATTCATAGGTAACGGACAAAATGACATAGGTATGAATATAAAACAAAATTGATTTAAATCAATAACTGTTTCAAATTAAATTCATCCATCTGCTAAAGAACATTCTTCGTCCTCTTTTCTTGCTTCCAATCGAAGTAAGTTCCCCAGGCAAACGTAATCCAAAGATTCGACCAACCTCTTTAGTTTGTCGAGTCTTTAGTTGTAATTAAATCCAAAAATGAGCCCAAAGCTCCTACAGAGAAGAGGAAACGAAACTTTACAAAAACATTATTTGAAGAAGACAGTGAAGAAGAAAACTATGCGGATAATTTTCAAGATGATGAATATATAGCAATGGTCTATTTTACAGATCTAAGCCTGGAGAACACTGTTTGCGGTGCTTAAGTTGTTTGCGTTGGTCCCACGCTTCGTGAGCTGATGTTCCTAAGAGAACTAATCGTTTTAATTGTGAACTTTGTCAGTAATTTCATAGCTTTTAGATGAATGTCATTTTGTCCTTATGTAATATGCCATTTTGTCCATAGCATATGGACAAAATGGATTATTGCTGATCTCAGTTATAATAATTTTAATGATTTTTTAAATATGTTTTTCTCGTACATGTTGATTCGATTTAATAGATAAATAACCAAAGATTTTTAGTGTGAAATATGATTGTGCTGTGAATTACCATTAAAGAGTTATGACCCAAATATAAAACCATATGTCATTTTGTACGTATTTCCCCTACATTTGTTATATGACATTTTTTTAATTATAAATCTGAGCTCTTATTAAATCTAATAACTTTCAACAGGCAATTCTTTTATCTTGAAACAATCTTGGCACAACTAACACCTGCCATCTGATACCATATTAGGCCTCTGCCTAGTATGGGATCAGATGGCACTATGCCTGTATTATGGCAACCAGACATCTGATAAACATACTTATATATTTCTAAATACGTTTATTATAGATCGATTACACCCATACACGGAAGAAATACTCGTGATCATCACACAGAGATATGTTCTGGGTGGCAATCGAACCCATGACATCTGGCTTAGCAGTCAGGGTAAGTAACCACTAGAACAATAGGCCAGTTAAATTCTTGTTTATATGTAAGTTCATAATTTTACTCCGTGAATCTCGGAAACAGCTGTCATCATTTGAAGAACATTCTGTATGTATATGCTTATTTATATATATTACTAGCTGTGCCCCGCGGTTTTACCCGCGTTGAACTTTATAAATTAACACAGCTCCTCGCCTGTAGGTGAGAGCGTACGTAATATGTACCCTATATGTTGACCTGACCTCTTAGTAATATTCATGAAAAATTTGAAATAAATCCATGCAGTACTTTTTGAGTTTAGCCCATACATACAGACAAACAGATGAACAGACAAAAATTCTAAAAACTATATTTTTGGCTTCGATGTCGATTGTAGATCATGCCCCAAGTATCCTTTTAAAAAAATATTCAATGTACAGTTTTGACCTTCCTACGATTTTATTATATGTATAGATTGCGTAAGCTTACAATTTAAATTAACCTATAGGTACTGTTGTAATACTTGTAAAAACGCGATTTCACAAATAAATATATGGTATTAAGTAACGGAGATAATTATTTAATTATTGTAGTTGCGTTTGTAATATGAACTCAATTAGTGTAAGTAATAAAACTGTCAAATCGAGACTACACCTGGGTAAGTAGACTTTATAATATCATGGTTTGTTTCGATTTTACCTTAAAATGCATTTCCATTATATGTATGTAATAATTGAATATGGTTCTTTTGTCACCAACTCTTAGTATTCTTATCTTTGTTCTGTAAATATGCCGGGCTTTGACTTATGAAGTGCCAATTATACACCCTGATTTTTTTTTTTTACATTTTGCTTTTATTTATATCAAGAGCAAAATGGACTGTGTGAACGTTAGCTTAGTTCATTTCTAGTTCATAGCCATCTCTCACCGGTCCGTAAGTGATCGGCGAGGTTAAGCAACTAGGCTCGCGGTCAGTCCATAGATGGGTGACCGCCAAAGTGGTTTAATTTCTGAGTGTCTTCATGCTTCGGGGGGCACATTAATTTGTCGGTCCTGGTTATTAGGCAACAGTCGCTAAGCCATATCAGAGGTCTAATGGGCGGCTTGGACAACTCTGACACTAGGATAACCACTGCCTATACGATGAGTATTTTAGTGTGCACACGGTGCCATCGGAATTCTACCTCAACCTCGACTGTCCGTCCATCCGTCTGTCTGTCAGTAGACGGTATCGCTTGAACTACTACTTACATGGTTTTCATAGTGTGTATTTCTTGATACAACTTAGAATCTTTTATGATGGTACGGTACCCTTCGTGTGTGGATCTGCTTTGCACTTCGCGATTTTTTTATTACACGTAGTTTACAGTTATCTTAAGATGCTTTCACTGCTAGACTAGCTAAAAGGAGAACGGGGGCTCAAATGTCAAGCAAATAAAGCTGCATTGAATCTTAAGCCTGAGCTAAGAAAACTCTAATTTACGCGTAGGTTTCCAAAATAGTCCCTTAAACGTAATATAGCTCGCCCCAGATTAATTTTCTCTTCATTTACCGACCTGTAAAGGTTTACGGTGTTCCATTTTCGTAAATAAGCACAAAACCAGTCCATCATATTTCACCTTCGGGACAAAATCCTATTACTTACCGACCGCAAGATTTTTCACCCGGCATAATCTAATTGAGCCACGAAACCTTTCGTTTTCGGATAATTAAAAAAAAATACCACGTTAAGATGATTTTCCTTCATCAAATTTGAGGCAGGCGGTTTGATAGAATTAACATGAAAGTTTGGGGCTTCCTGACAAATTTATCGTTATAGAATTTTTGGCCATCTGACTCGTAAAAAAACAAGTTTAACTTTGAAATTATGTTACCATTTTATTGGGATACGTTTTTATGTATTCCGGTTTGGTTGTTTTCTTTTTGCTTCTGTTTTTCAGCCAGCTGCTGCAATTTGCAAGTTTATAATGCTTTTATTATCATTTTAATGGTATTATGGAGCATTTTTATCACTTACCGAAATGTATAGTTTGTGCCAATTATTGCTAAAATCTATATAAGTATGTGTGTGCCGCTTCTAACAAAATGTTAGAAGCGGCCTTATGCTCCATTTTGGAGCACATTGAGTACGATGGAAGCATTAAAGCGGGACAGCCATTATGATATGTAGATAGAATAATACTAATGAATAATATAGTCGATGGTTCTGTCAATACTGAGGTACAATACCATCGACTGAATATTTTGCTACAATTATGGTGTCTACCATATAGCAAGATATTTATTAAACTATATATATCCCATACTAATAGTCACTAAATGAGGGACTGTTCTTTGAGCCAAAGTTAAATTGGGAGACTTCCATCGGAAGCACAGTTTTTGACACCCAAATGTCTGTGTAAGATGCCCGAATCTCATGATTGTCCTCGTCTATTTCAATAATACGGTCTTTTAATATTTGTTTGTAACAACTATCGCTGTACACAACGAAAACATCGATAAACAGACGAGCATCACGAGATTGATACAACTGCGTTTGCATTCTGCAAATCAGCTTTAAACATTTGACTTGCATGATACGTAATCACTAATAGCAGTTTGAAAGCCAGCGACACCGCTGAGGCGTCAAACTACACTTAAAACCGTAGTAAATCATATAACGAAAAGTATTCTCGAGTTAAATCCATGGGGACGTAGACGCGCCATATTTAAAATGGCGCCAAAATGTAAAAACCAGTGACAAATAGATGGAACTGAAATATCAATCCAAAAAGTTCTATTTTCAAAACTTGTAATTATTTTTTAATTATTGATAGTGGAAGTAGCCTGGGCATTTTAGGAAGGTATGATTCATGACCTAATTTATATTGTTATTTATTTATTTTTAACAATAATTACTCAATTTAATATCAAAACAACAGATTTTACTGCAAATTTAGCAATAAGCATACAACAAATTGTTTCCTTATCATAATATTTCATTCGAAAGCAAGATTATATAGATGCTTGCACGCAAACAATTATGAAAATTTATCAATCTTTCCGCGACATTAAAAGGGAGAATCACAATTTTTTCGTTTAGGGAGGTGAAAAAAAAAGAAATGTTCGGTCGAATGGAGGGCAAAAGCGTTCTTAGCTGTAAGAAGACGGTCATTAAACATGATCGCTATCATAATTGAATTAAAAATTCCGACACGACCGTTCTTAAGTGTTGGGGGACACGTTGGTAGGTAATGCAGTCAGTTGCCAGTTTCTCTTCATGTCAAGGAATCATTTTTAGTAGCATTTTTAGGTAATGGGTGAAATTCGATTTTGACTTTGCTGTTATGGTGTTCTGCATATTGAGTTCATTGGTTTCTTTATGTTCACAATTTATGGGTAGAGAAAGTAGTTATAAGCTGACTGCTTGTTGCTATAGCGGCAACTTGTTAAATTGCAGTTAACGAGGTTCAAATCCCGAGTCGGCTCAAGTTGAGCCGAAAAAAAATTGTATGGATTGTATTGGCAAAATCACCTAGTACCTAAACTCGTATTGTAAGATTTTAAAATAATTTGTAATGATCAAAATAGTTTTTTTAAACACTCGTTGTCTATACTACTACTATTATAAACGCGAAAGTTTCTGAGGATGGATGTATGAATGTATGGATTTTTGTTACAATTATCGCAAAAAGTACGGAGCTGATTTTAATGAAACTTTGTAGTAAATATAGCTTAAATATGCGGAGCGTATACTTTATCCATATAATATATTTTATTACGATTTTATATATGTTTATTAAGATAAGAACATTATTATTATTATAGCGGACCTGACGTGTTTAATGATAGCAGAATAAGCCGGGGAATTGGTGGGCCCCTCTTAAAACAGCTTTGAGCTAGCTTTGAATTTTAAAACAACAACAACATTTAAATCGGAACTGCTTTGTGAAAATTATAAATGTATGCATTTTCCTACTTGTTCACCTTCCCCTATTTACACTGGCGATAGTTTGTTCAGTGGAACGCCTCAAAGTTTCTGTTATCTTTGGCCTGAGGCAGTGTCTGTCAAGTTGACAGACAGACGGAGATTATGCTCTTCTGTAATGTAGATAGTATTGTAGAACAAAGTGAACATTTATGAACACACAATTCAGATTGTGGCACTATTAAACCAACATATTATTAATATATAGTGCTTTTATGTTAAAAAGTAAAATTTCTCAATAAAATTTGTTATTCGGAATCGTTATCACAAAACAGTAATTTTGAACTACTCTACTCTGCTACGTTTCGTTTCTTTTTCTATGTTTAATTTGTGTTTTAGTTCAGTTGTTTTTCCGGTTTATAGTAAAAAAGCACTTCTTCGAAAAATCCTGAATGAAACCTGTTTTTGGACGATATTATTTTAGTTTTAGATATACCGTAATGTGATATCGATGATCTGAGCAATGGCATTACAGAAAAATTACATAATATTGATATAATGATTCTTGCGATATATGCATCTGGACGAAATAGCTGATTTCATAACTTTGATTGCGTTTCTCAAGACCTATCCAACCATCCAATGTTTACGATTTTATTTTAGATAATCTCTGGATTTTACATCTCAAGAAACAGTACAAAGTGAGAAAATATACAAATTATGACAGTACAATTCATTGCCATTGTGGCCATATGACCATTTGACTTATATGTATGTATCATCATCATATATCAGCCGAAAGATTGCCAGTCAAAATATGTATATCCATGCAAAGCTGCGAACGATATAAAAGGACGGACATAGCGAACCAGGTAGATGTGGAGTAGTAATAGCTCGAAGTATTATATCACTGAATAATGGAAATTAAGTTCTTTAACTCGGATTCAGCGAATAGCATAGTACAAGCTTTGCTTAGTTTGGGGCTTGTCCCCAGATATAAAAAAAAAAAATAGCACAGGCGCTCATAGCTAGATGCTGTCACCGGTCCGCAAGCGCTCGGCCAGGTTAAGCAACTAGGCTCACGGTCTGTCCATAGATGGGCGACCGCCAAAGTGGTTTAATTTCTGAGCGTCTCCGTGCTTTGGAGGGCACGTTAAGCTGTCGGTCTCGGTTGTAGCCACTAGACAACAGTCGATAAGCCATGTCAGAGGCCTACTGGGCGGCTTGAACAACTCTGACACTAGGGTTACCACTACCCATACGATAAGCAAGCAAGCGAATAGCACAAGACCAAGAGTTGCAACACTTCTAACAAGCAAGAAATTATTAGAATTTAGTTTCAAATGTCAATGGTGTGACACTAAAGTTCCAGCTAATCTTCGTCGTCTCGGGACTTCGTTGGGATTGACAACTTGTTAGACATTTGAAGCACAAATTCCATTTACTATGACGTTTATCGGTTCAACCGTAGTGAACTATTATATTTATTTGAGGTATGGTTCTTGGCTGTGTCGTTTCCGGCCTAGAATGAATGATATAAATAAGGTTTTCTGAAATTTAATGTGTTTTTGGTAATTAAAAAAAAAAATTAGGCGTAAGTACAGCAGTGGACAATATCAGGCTGATGATGATGATGGTTCTTGGGGTAGATCATTCACAATTTCAGGTAATAGAATAATTATGAAACTATTGTGGTGTGAGTAAGATTGCAATAGCTTCTGGGGGAGGAGACGCATTGTCTGAGAGACATTTCTTATGGTGGTTAAACAAACCGATGCGAAAGAGACATAGCCTGCCGCAGGGCTGAAAAGAGAAGTTCGCGGAGGCTGGTGCCGAGCCGCTTTCATGTCGCTTCTGTCTCTTATCAGCAAGTACTCCGATAATAATAGTATCCAGTTTAAGCCTATTTATTTCTAAATCTGTTGTGAATATAACAGTTTAATATTAATAGTATCCCTGGGAAATTATTGACACACGGTCATCTGTTCCTAAACTAAGCAGAGCTTGTACTATGGAAACCAGATAACTGATATCCGGACTAATATTATAAATGCGAAAGTAACTCTGTCTGTCTGTCTGTCTGTTACTCTTTCACGCCACAACTACTGAACGGATATGAATGAAATTTGGTATACAGATGGTCTAGACCCTGAGAAAGGACATAGGCTACTTTTTATTGCGAAAAGGGGGTTGTAAGGGGTTAAAAGGGGGGGGGGGGGTGAAAAGTTGTATGGGATTGGGAACAACGAAGCCAATTTTTTTGTAAACAAAATCTTGCCACTGAACCTAGAAACATGATATTTAGAAGTTATTTTTTTAAATTTACTACTATACCTACTAATGATTCTTATTCAATAATTAAAAATGCTACCCAAAGATACTATTCCACGCGGACGAAGTCGCGGGTAACAGTTAGTACTACATATACTACTTTTCATTTGTAATAACATACTTATATAGATATTTAACACGCCAACAGGCTCGTCAATATTGTATTTTGATCTTTGGAATTATATTTAATAAGTTGAACGCACAATATTTCAATAATGTTTTATTATAATTTATATTTACGAAGAAAGATAATATTACAAAACTGTTTACTTTCACTATAAATGTACATAATTTACTTGTAAAACCTTTGTGACTACTTTGATGTTCAGCATTAAAAAATATATACAATAATAAAGACTATTTAGAAATTCTTTTTTAAAGTAATTGGTTATACTCAATGACATTCTATACGCAGAATGTCATTGGCTGTAGACACGGCTAGATATCAAGCTATACATTTCCAGTATAAGCTGATCTCACGTTGTATAGGATTTCCATACGATGAGGAGTGAGGAGTCAGCTTATATAGGAAATGAATAGCTTGATATGCCGTGTGTACTAATAAATGTCGGGATTTCCTTCCTGACGCTATAACTCCAGAACGCACGAACCGATTTCCACGGTTTTGCATTCGTTGGAAAGGTCTCGGGCTCCGTGAGGTTTACAGCAAAGAAAATTTATAAAATTTAAGGCGGGTAACACCGCGGGGCACACCTAGTCTACTATATAAAAATAAGTCGGGTTTTCCTTCCTGACGCTATAATAACTCTAGAACGCACGAACCGATTTCCACTGTTTTGCATTCGTTGGAAAGGTCTCGGGCTCCGTGAAGTTTATAGCAAAGAATATTTATAACATTTAACGCGGGTAACACCGCGGGGCACAGCTAGTGTTCTATAAATCAGAATCCAAAACAATGATTTGTGTACACTGTAGTACATAACCACTCATCAATACACTGTAGTATATTAGAGTCAGTCAGTCACACTGGTCACGCACGAACAATAGTGCCCAGAAAAATTACATTGAAGTTCAGTACGTTTGTTGGTTCTACAATATATTTGTTCATTTTTAACACTCAAAATGCAGCTATGTGCATTTCATTCCGCCCCGCGGAATACAAATCGCCCTGAACATTGTATTCGATAGAAGAATTGAAAGCTAAGCTGCGTGGTGGGCGTATTATTAAAATTTTCCTAGGAATCGAATATTGAATTGAATTTCATTTTATTTATATTTACAGGAAACATCTTGCGTATAATAAATATTTGAAAGAGGAATAAATTCCTCTCCGTAAAACTATAGTTCTAAAGAACTTTAGTTTTACTTTATTAGTTAATAGCTGTGCTCCGCGGTTTTACACGCATTAAATTTTATAAACCATCACAGCTCCTCCCCCGTAAGCGATAGCGTGATAATATGTAAGCCTATATATTGACCCGACCTTTTAGTAATATGCATGCAAAATTTCAGGGAAATCCATGCAGTTCTTTTTGTGTTCAGCCCGGACATACATATATACAGACAAACAGACAAAAATTCTAAAAACTATATTATTGGCTTCGATATCGATTGTAAATCACGCCCCAAGCATCCTTTTAAAAAAATATCCTGCGATTTTATTATATGTATATAGATAATAGTATAAAATATAATACAATAGTTATTATTTAGTATCGTATGTCAGACTTGTTCAATCCGCCCATTAGGCCACTGACATGGCTTAACGATTGTTGCCTAATGGGTACAACCGGTACCGACAGTTTGTTGTGTCCGTCAAATATGTTTGTAAAGTACCCCGCGACACAGGAATTCATTTGCCATAATTCATAGCGGGCGTTCCTTTTTTATTTTTAACTAACTGTGCCTCGCGGTTTTACCCGCGTCGAACGAAATTATAGTATGTGTTAATCCTGGTTGTCAGCTAACTCCATAACAAATTTTATTAAAATCGCTCTAGCCGTTTAGACGTGAAGAAGTAACAAACATACACACTCACTAACTTTCGCCTTTATAATATTAGTAGGATAATAACGTAAAATATCGTTACGATAGTTATTGCTTACTTATCGTATGCCAGAGTTGTTCAAGCCGCCCATTGTTGTCTAATGGGTACAACCGGGACAGTTTGTTGTGTCCGTCAGAATTTAGACTGCACTTGTGACTCATAAATAGTTGATCTTAGTCTGGATGTAATTTGTGTCCGTCTATTATATGTTTGTGAAGTACCACGCGACACAGGGATTATTTCTCTACTGTGGGAGTTTACTTATAAAACAATAAAAAAAATTGTGTCCGCCTATTATATGTTTGTAAAGTACCCCGCGAAACTGGGATTAGATTCCCTAGTGCGGGGGTTGTCTTTTAAAAAAAGCATCGTTACGATAGTTATTACTTACTATCGTCTGTCAGAGTTGTTCAATCCGCCCATCAGGCCACTGACATGGCTTAACGATTGTTGCCTAATGGGTACAACCGGGACCGACAGTTTGTTGTGTCCGTCAAATATATTTGTAAAGTACCCCGCTACACAGGAATTCATTCGCCCTATAGCGGGCGTTTCCTTTGTTATTTTTAACTAGCAGTGCCCGCGGACTTCGTTCCGCGTTATAAATATTTTTGTCCCTGCCCGTTTGTCCCCCGTAATCCTTCGGGTTAAAAGTTCGGGATAAATTTTGTAATGTTTTCAAAATTATTTCACCAATAGAATGCTACGTTATTGTGGAGTGTCATAACTCCACAATTACGTAGCTTTCTATTGGTGAAATAATTTTGATAATCTGTTCAGTAGATCCTGAGATTACCCCTTACGACGTCACAAACTCACAAACGTTACCTCTTTATAATATTAGTATTGATTAGATTCCTTTATTTATCTTACACCAATATATATATACATCATCACCCCATCTCATCCTGTGAGGGCGTAGAAGTCGTCCCGAGAGAATATCTACCAGAAAAGCAGCGCCTTTCTGAGTACTATGGCCATCATACTGCGATCGCCAACCCGTCTGCCAAGTGTGGCAATTATGGCATCTAAGATGATTCTTGGGAGAGGCTTGTCCAGCAGTGGACTTCTTCCAGCTGTAATGATGATGATGATATTAGGCTAATAAATTCTATGAAGGGTCAAACTTACATACGCACGTGAAAAATGCAGGTGAATAAGCGACATATTTTAAAGTATATAAGGATCAAAGTTGCATATTATTTCAACAGTATGCCAATATATTTTGCTGTGCCGTTGGTGTACTACTCCTGCTCTATCTGACGGAATATTGCTACGCTTCAAATTACAGAAAGCTTATAAATTCTGAAAGATTTCTCTCAAAAGGAATGAGAAAATATTCAGGTTTCAATGCATCCAGCTAGAAATACATTTCGTTCAAATAGTTTAGTTCAGTTTTCAGTGGGATTTTCTTGAGTTTGTGTTCTTTGATTTGTTGGAAACGATTCTGTTTGCTATATATATTAGCCTATATGGTGTGTATAATTTGTTGTGTATAAACTGCACGTGTAGCGCAGCGGTTAAGACAGTCGCCTGGCCCCTTTTTGTCCCGGGTTCGATTTCCGCGCAGGACAACTATTTGCGTGACTATAAATAGTTGTTCTGAGTCCCCGCGACATATAGATTCATTTGCTTAGAGCGGGCGTTGCCTTTAAATAAAAATACTAGCATTGTATTAAGTTTGATAATTAAAAGAAATAATTAAGAAAACATTTCTTTTGTAAAAGTAGCGTTCTCAAACTCATATAATCAGGTGCCCGGTTCAAGTTCAAAGTAGTAGTTTGGACTCATGAAGACGCGTCTTGGTACATCAAGCATTTTCATCATCAATCCGCAAACAAATCACGACATGTTTTCCAGAATAAGATTTTATAGGCTTAGCCTATAAACTGAAGATAGGGTTTATTTAACAAGATAGTATTTAACTAAATACTTAACTTCCACTTGCAGGCCAAATTATTATGTCCATGATATTGAAAGTTGATTTAGTAACTAACCAGTTACTAAATTAACTTTAAGCGTTTTGTTTCTATCTTCTTTACTTCGTATATTATTAAATATATGTCTTCACAAACCACATTCAATGAACCTCAATTGATTTACTAAGATATGAATAAAAATAAAAAATGTAGCAGGCAAAATAATTAAAACGTAACAAATGAAACAATGGTTACATTGAATAAAATTATTACCTCAGTACGCTCCGATTTAATCAATGCAATTACAATGCCGTAAAGGCAGTTACACACAGACGGCGCTCATTACCATTTCAAATCGCGCGTGTCATTACCGTAGTGTCGGCCGTATGCGATCTTTGCATAACCATCGCGTCTTGTGGGATAGTTTACGCCTTGAACGTTGCGGGGAATTCAATTTTGTAAGCTAAACGCCCCGAGGGTGGAACCCTGGGTCGGGGGTGTGAACTCTTCTTAAGGTGAGAGTGTAGTGTTTGTAAAAATCTCCGGGATGTTTTGAATAATATCGCTCGTTATATTTCAACAAATACTTAGAAGCGGTTTATTTTTATAACGAGACTGGCAATTTCCTTAGACTGTTTATACCATAAACTTGGAAGATACTTAAAGGTTTATTATTTCTAATGTTTCTGGTGTCTTCAGTCAGGGGGTCAGAGAATTGTAATAAAACTGTTTCGTTTATTTAAACGACAATAATACTGGTTAAGTTTATCCCGACCTAATTTATAACACAAGGCTCAAAAATATATAGTAATGAACCCGCATTAATTACTATACGAAATAAAGTTAAACTACAGACAAAAATAAATTTAAATCTTATATACCTTTTAAGATACCAATAATATGATTAAGACGCGATTTTGACGGGTTATAGTCTTGTACGTGGCATAACAGGACCGTTGGATTAATATAGAGAACCACATGTAATTGGTAAGATCGACCAAATTAAACGGAAGTTAACGATATTACGGTATGTTTTTCAAACTTTTCATTTAGAAAATCTTAAATTAAGGGCATTGTATAAGGTATATGTGTGCAATACACATTTTATTTTTTGTACCAAAGTTGGTTACTTTATTTAAGAATGTGAACTATTGAGTACGTTGAGATTTTAATTTATTGCAATAAAGTAAAATATATCCTAGTTAAAAATCACGCAAATTTATTGCACAAATTTTCTATTATTTACATTTTTAATTCTATTTGTCTATTGTGGTATAAAAAAAAATCTATGGACACCTTCAGTATTTCCAATGCCCTTAAAATATCATATAGTTTTAAACGGGCAATTTCTTCTTTCTAATTAAAAAAATCGATCTAGATATCTGACTGAGATCATTTGTTTTCGTGAGTTATAGTCACCCAAGTACTAATTAATTTGTTTTTCGGTCTCCTCAATGGAATAGCTATTCATTATTACATAAAAAAAAAATGTTCGAAATCCATCCATATCTCTCAAATTTTTCGGAACAAGCTTCCTTGTAGTAGGTAATCAACTCGTGTACGGCATTGTTTACGTTCGTTGAAAAGCGATAAACATTGATTGGTTGTAAAATCCTATGGCATATTAAAATATTCGTGAATCAATTTCACAACAGCATTCAATATTTTATACAGTTTTATGAACAACATTTTTGAACAAAAATTGCTAACCAGGTGCAGAGAGCACGCTGAACAGGTATGTTCTCGATCATTATTCGATAAATTTTGCGTATACCCTGTACAACGAAAGTTTCAGGGAAAATTTTGTTGAAACTCGTTTTATAAATGTTTGAGGGGCTTCAGATTTTCCCCACATTTTCCCGCTATCCGATATTTGCTGTGAAAGTTATGGAATTTGTAAATTATGTTTTATTCTTCGATGGTAAAATCGATATGGCATCGGTTATGTCTGGAATATAAAGCTAACTATGAAAAATCCCTTATCTTGATTAGAAAAGCTACTTATAATTACTCTATTGGTTGACTATTTCATGCAATCAAAAAATCTGCTCAGCTAAACTTATACTAAAAAAATACTAACTTATTTAGTAAACAAATTGCGGTGAATACATTTAATTATTTTGAGAACTACGATAGACAGAAAGACATGCTTTTAAAAGCATAACACCCTCTTTAAAGCAGGATAATTTTATATATTTATATAAAATTTTTATTATAATTATATTTTTTTATTTTGTACTTTTGAAGCCAATGTTTGTTTGCATATTATTATGTATAGACAATAGATTTTGACATAAGCTTTTCGTTTCAAAGCTAATTTGTTCGAGACATTTTTCAATAAGAAATACTTTTATAGGTAGGAAAATATATAGAGTCATTAAAATTTAACATTCTTTTATAGTTAAAGGTAAGTAATTTCGACGGTTAGTTTAGTTTAAATTTAACAGAAAGCCGTAATCTATATAATTGAACTTTAAAATCACTGGTACGTTCTAAGAAAATTGCGTGTTACGACGTGGAACATGTATACAGTGGACGTAACTTAAGGAGCGCTGAATTTTATATGTTGATGTGCAACACATTATCCTTACTAATATTATAGTAACTCTATCTGTCTGTCCGTCGCATTTTCACGCTAAATCTACTTTTAAATGAAATTTGGTATAAAGATAGTTTGAGCCTGAGAAACGACATAGGCTACTTTTAATGCGAATGAAGGCTAATAAGGGTTGAAAGGGGGGAATGAAAAGTTGTATGGAAGTATTGTCATTTTTAAATAAGTCTAAACGAACAGCCTAAATACAAAGCTTCAAGGTTCTAGCTTTGAAGCTTATTTTTTAGTCTGTTGTTTAGATATAAATATGGGATTCAAAGTATGTAAAAGTTTTACGCTCAAGGGTATAAAATAACAATAGGAAATTGGGGATGAAAGTTTGTATGGAGATGTGTAAGATTTATATGAATATTTTATAAAATTGAGACAAGAGACAAAATATTAGAGATATTCCCGTAAAACATTTACGGAGTAATTACAAAATGTGCGGAAAAAGTCGCGGGCACAACTAGTTTAGTATAATGGGTAAATTATTAATCTTTATTTTACATCTTGTAGAAATGTCGGTTTAGTTTCCTATGATATTGAACTATTAATTCTATAATGATCATTACCATAACATTTAGTATTCAGTGCTAGTGCCACCGGATGACTATTTTAAGTCTATTAAATACTGCGGCCTCAAATTTCGAATGTCATTACCGATACACAATAATTGTGCATACCGTCACGCGTTGAAATGCGGTGTTTAATCGCTCGCGTGTGACCGCGCATATTGAGTGGAAACGAATCGCGCGTGTGTGCGCGCCCTTATGAGGGATTATAAATTATCAGAATGACTATTGGCTGTGTTTAGTTTTATGGGACGAAAGTTGGGAAGAATTAATGTATTAAGAATGACTAGACGGTTTTAATATCTTTCTAAGCCTGTGTGGACCGTTTGTATTAACTTCGGTAAACTGAGTTGTTTCTAAATATCTCTTTGCCTGCGTGTTTAAGCGGTCTTATATCACTACTATGCTCGTGGGTGTTTGGCACTGCTACACAAATCAACAACGACGAAGCTTCGCTTGCAAGTATGACATATAAACACTGACGATGGTCAAATAGTGTAAGGGTTACACCCAAACCTTAACAAATTACTTACCACTTTTTGTTAACAGTCGGATGTAATGGCGAAGCAGGTCGCCAAGGCCTTGTTTGTTTTTTTAATTTGACGGGTCGGTTGGCGTGGTTGGTAAATGCGTGCCTTTCACTCCGCAGGTCGTGGGTTCGATTACCATCGAGGACAGATATTGCTGTTCATGAACATGTTTGTTGTTCTGGGTGTAATTAAGTATATTAGTATGTATTTACAAAATAAAATAAATTTAGGTATGTATATGTATATCAGCTATCTGGTTTCCATAGTACAAGCTCTGCTTAGTTTGGCATCACACAGGCCGAAGGTGAATAATGTCCCAGAAATTTTAATAATTATTAAATATTACTTACATTTAATTTGGGATTCCGCAGCAAGATGCAACGGCCCTTTGTTAGGGGTCGTTTGTTACATAAGAGTTTTGCACCTCAGTACGAATTAGTTCGCTTAGAAATACCAATATGATAGACGAAATCCTTTGACTTCTGATTGTAATATACAATCGGAAGTCCAACTTCGTAATTGGACTATGTCAGTCGACCTTATTCTTATTTTTAACATGACGAATACATTTACTGACCCATCATTTTAGCTAAGAACGACCTACAACGGCAAATTAAATTTGTGAGAGCTCTTTTTAAAAGCTTTACGAAGGATTTAGATGCAATCTATTGACTTTGTCCTCGAAATATGACATACTAGTTGTTATAGTCAAAGTCAAAGTAACTTTATTCCGTAAAAATTTTACATTTATGTGGAATCGTCATATTTTTTTACCCTACCGTGCAGTGCATGACGTGGCAGCTACTGAGAAACACTGCCAGAAAACTCAGTAGGAATCTTTTTTAAAAATAAAATATACTTAAGATTAATTACAATCATGTGTGTTGACTCAGAACAACTCCATCCCAAGCACTTTTATCACTTAAATAATCAGAAATTTTGTAATATGCCCTGCTACACAATTTGGCTTTAATAATTCTTTTAAACTTATTCGTAGACAATTCACTAATATCATTGGGAAGTTTGTTATAAAATCTTATACATTGCCCCATAAAAGAGTTACTTATTTTGTGGAGACGGGTAGTATGCAGTATGAGATTATTCTTATATCTAGTATTTACATTATGTGTATCGCTCCTTTTACAGAAGGAATCTATATTTTTATGCACATATAGTAAGTTTTCATATATATACTGAGATGGTACAGTTAGAATGTTGACCTCTTTGAATTTTTCTCTTAAAGACACTCTCGGGCCAAGATTATAGATAGCTCTTACAGCTCTTTTTTGCAATATAAATATGGTGTTAATGTCAGCAGAGCTACCCCAGAGAAGAATTCCATAGGACATTACACTATGAAAATAACTGAAATAAACCATTCTAGCTGTGTCAACATCAGTCAGCCGTCTAATACTTTTCACTGCATATGCTGCAGAACTTAATTTGCCGGACAGTTTTTCTATTTGTGGGCTCCATTGTAACTTTGAATCAACAGTGATACCCAAGAACACTGTTGATTCAACAGGGTCCAACCCACTATATACCCACTTATCATTCATATATCGTTGGTTTTATAACCCTGTATTAGCATTGCCAGTTCCTTAAGCCGAAGTTGAAAGTTCCCGTTAAAATTCTACATTTCTCCGGTGAATATAATCTACCAGTACAATGGACTGCAATAAGAAGTCCCAGAGGCTTGCAAAAATGCTGCACATTGCACATACCCCACGGGAATTCAATAAAGAACGGATTATGGGTATGTAGCCGGGTGGGTAAGTCCTTGTTTTGTTTTAGAGATTATGTTCTAACATGTTGGTTTAGAGTAACTGTTTTGTAAACTTGTTGTGGCAAAAGATACATGACGTAAATTTATTTTCACATATTGGTACTTACTTATTAAAAAAATATATAAGTTCCCATTTTTAGGGTTCCGTAGCCAAATGGAAAAAAACGGAACCCTTATTATATCAGATTCGTCATATCTGTCTGTCTGTCCGTCTGTCTGTCCGTCCGTATGTCACAGCTACTTTTTTCCGAAACTATAAGAGCTGTACTGTTGAAACTTGGTGAGTAGATGTATTCGGTGAACCGCATTAAGATTTTTACACGAAAATAGAAAAAGAACAGTAATGTTGGGGGGTCCCCATACATAGAACTGAAACAAAATTTTTATTTTTTTACAAAATACAAATTTATTAATTTTTTCATCGTACCCGTACGTGTGGCGTATCTATTGGTAGGTCTTCAAAAATGATATTGAGGTTTCTAATATATTTCTTTCTAAACTGAATAGTGCGAGAGACACTTCCAAAGTGGTAAACTGAGTATCCCCCCCACCCCTGTAACTTCTAAAATAAGAGAATGATAAAACTAAAAAAAATAATCAACTGAAATACTTGCTGCTACGGAACCCTTCATGGGCGAGTTCGACCGCGAGTTTGGCCGGATTTTTAGTATCCGTTTTGCTGCGATCCACGTATGCTGGCTAATTTTTGACATGCTATAAGTCAATAGAGGCCAATAGAGAAGAGCGAAAGTTCAATCGGTCTAGCAATAAGACTTCAAATTAAGAAGTTACCCTCCAGGAGCCTTGGAGGGCGATGGCAATCGTAGTGCGTTCGCTATCTACTCTCGTTCGGACATACCGGGTTGTATACAGTGTCACGAGAGTTTCGAAAAACTGTGAGCATATGATATACTCTATTTTTACTCTTAATTAATAAAAGCTTAATTTATGCAATTTTAATATATCTCTGTATATAGTTACAATGATATAATAAACGGTATGAAGGACATAGACAAAGGCACAGTTTACAGTAGGTAAACTCCATTTCCTTACTAGTAAGATTTTGATATTTGTCATCGGTATCGTTTGAAAATGACTGATCTGTCAGCGCTCAATTTTTTACAAAACAATTGCCGTAAAATGGCGTCAATTGAAACGCCGGAGTGCATAGAAGCAGGAACAATATTAAAAGAATGTATGGAAACTGTCCACATCTCTTTGGAACCTACAATGCCATTTTTCCCATTTTAGCGTTATTGATAATTGAATTAATTTTCAATAATTTATTTGAGTCAACTGGTAACTCGTTCCGATTAAAAGCTAAAGATTCGTGAAAATTCAACGGATTTTTTTTTTTTTTTTTTTTTAAAGATAACGCCCGCATTACGTAACCTAATCGCTGTGTCGCGGGGTACTTTACCTACATAATAGACGGACACAAATTACATCCATACTCAGAACAACTATTTATGGGTGACACAAATAGTTGCCCGGCGCGGGCCTCGAAACCGCGACACAAAGCGGCGAGGCGACTGTCTTCCCCGCTGTGCCACACGTGCAATTAGACCTATAGATTGCAGTGTGGATGGGAATATTGACCAGCAAATGTTGTGCATGCCTTCAAAATAACTGAACTGGGCTGGAATATGCAAATGGTATGTTTCGCTAGACTGGGCCGCGCTTAAACCTGTGGTAGAGAACCCACTGAGTTTGTTTTTCCGGATCTCTTCAGTTGCGCCGCATAGGATCAGTTATTATAATTAAATCGCGACTGTCGTTTTACCCACTAGCTCCGCATTAATAACCACTTCCTAAATATCCACTTCTAAATAGAAACGATGACAATAGAAACTAAATTTATAAAATATTTGGGTCTTGTGCTGCCCGCATCCAGCGCCTTCCCGCGAACCTTGACAATAATAATATAACTATTACACCTACTTAATTAAAATGCCTATGAACGAAATCTCAGGTTTAATCTTAAAATTTTATGTCAGGCGACATTTTTGTATCAGTATTACCTTTCAACATTTTAAGTTAAAATGTTGTCCTCCGAGTAAACGGAGCCATGTAAAGTCACACAAGAATTACCCGTATTCTGCAGAAGATTGGGCCCTGACTGCACACAGATGCATCTTTGCCAATAAATAATTCAGGCACGAGATGGATTGCGTTAATAGATGCTATCAGTCACTGAACGCCGCGTAAATCGTCTAGAACTTTCGATTGCACTCCGAAATACGTATGCACGCTTTTATAGAGTGTTACAGGTGGGATTATAGTGGGGATGATTGAGATAAATCGTTTAGTATTTTATTGGGGAGGGTGCCGTCCGATTGTAGCGTGTAGACACATTTTGTTGCGAAACTATGTCTGGCTCAGTCATTACAGTTATATTGCTTTCTATATTTGACGAGCTGAATGGCGTGTTTGGTAGACACTGGCCATTCACGCCAAAGGTCGTGGGTTCGATTCCCACTCAGGACAGATGTGTGTGTGCATGAATGTTTGTTTGTCCGGAGTCTGGGTGTAATTATCTTATAAGTATGTCTTTACAAAAGAGAAGTAGTATATTATGTAGTATATCAGTTATCTGATTGCCATAATACAAGCTCTGCTTAGTTTGGGATTTGATCGAAAAGCTCGGTTTCTGGTGTTACCTAAATGGATAACTAACAGGCTTAATAAAAGTACTTGACTCTCATCGTAGTTTTCTGACTCTTGGCGGCTTTAAAGCCAGTGGAAACAAAATATTAAATAAATTACAGTATTTAAGATACCTTTTAGCGAATTTCCTTTGGTGTATTTCTTTCAGGATAATTACCAATGCAAGCTTAATCCCTCCAATTAGCACCCACTTCGGTTACGAGCACGAGTTACGATAAAATTAATATAAATTAGCTTACTACTTACTTACCCTTAATTAGATTACTATGTTTAATGGAGTGAATTGTTTATACATAAAATTTCCGCCACTTTATTCAATTTCCATTTTTATGTAATTTTCGATGGTTCCGTTTTTGATGGTGCGTTCGATTCCTACCCAAGACAGATATTTGTGTACCAGAACATGTCTGTTTGTCCTGTGTCTATCTATATAAGTATGTATTTACAAAAGAAAAGTAGTATTTGTAGTATATCAGCTATCTGGTTTCCATAGTACAAGCTGTGCTTAATTTGGGATCAGATGGCCGAGTGTGAATAATGTCCCAGGATATTATTATTAGTGGCCTGTTAATCTAGTAGTTAGTGAACCTGACTGTTAACCCAGAGGTCGTGGGACCGGTCCCCACTCAGGCATATCTTTTTGAGATGAGCAATATTATTTGTTTTGTGCCTGGGTATAATTTATCTATAATATGTATGTATTTAGAAATAATATTTACCAGCTGTCTGGTTGCCATAATACAGGCTCTGCCTAGTTTGGGATCAGATGGCAGTATATTAGTTACGCCAAAATATTTTATTATTATTTATTTATTTCATTGGTGTGCAATTATCATAGACATAGTCATAATCAAAATCTTTATTTATATGTTGTCTTTTGGTATGATTCTTTGTTGTTTTTTTTTTGTAATTACCTACCTACTTCTTAATCGTTCATAGCATATGTTCATAAGTCTTTGTTTTGAGCTCTTATCAGAACACTATAGAGTTTGAAATGTTCTCATTATCATCAAATCAGCTGAAAGACGCCGACTGCTGGAAAAAGGCCTCCTCCAAAGATCTCCACAATTGCCGGTCTTGCGCTACCCGCATTTAGTGCCTTCCAGCAACCCTCACAAGATCATCGGTCCATCTTGTAGGGGGCTACGTCTTGCGGTTCGTGGTCGCCACTCGAGAACCTTTCTCTCTCAACGGCCGTCGGTTCTACGAGCTATGTGCCCTGCCCACAGCCACTGTCTGGAATAACATATTTGATTATCTTGGAGATATAGGTGGATCGACTTAAAGCTACGGGTGTTTATTTAGAATAATAAAAAAACACAACAAGATAATAATACCACGGCTATTTATTAAAGTAATTTATTATCAAACGCATTTTAAAATTGGCTCATCCAATCTCACAGCTGAGCAGAATCCTTCAAAATATTTTAATGTCTTTTTATATTAATAACCGTAATCAATTCACCCTTAAAGCATTGAAATGAACCCCTAAGAGATAGCACTCAATCTAAAAACAATATCTGTAAAGTATTCATGACAAATCGGTGTTTAACGAAGAGAAATAACTGTGTAAATACTGTGTGTCTTTAACGTGGGGGAGGGTGAGGTGTGGTGTTACTGTCAGCGTACATATGTTACTAGCGAAGCGGAGAGATCAGAGGAGGATATAGGTGTTTGTTCACCAGTGAATGTGCTTTGCTGCGTTGCTATGGATGGGTTTGATATCCATAAAATACCAGAGCTGTAGTAATTTTTGCCGTAGCCAATTCCGAAGTTAGCACCTTACACAGACAGAAAATTTAATTTTATTGTAATTTCTGGTAGGGACGACAAAAATCATGGAGCTTAATGGTGGAGGAAGAATAAATTCACTATCACTTGATTTGGTTGTTAATCAGCTTCGACCAGCTCTAGTGGAAAACAGATATTTGAGTAAGACCTTACTCGAATTGTCGTCGTACATCGACAACGAACGAGAGCTGTTGGACGCGAGCGAGGTATAAGTGTTAGGAATGTGTACTAGGCAATATGGTGAGAAGAACACCCCGATTTTATTTCATAAACTTTATATAGAATAAAGCTATGGCATTTAGATCGCTTTTGATATAATTCGATATAAAAGCTATTCGTATTGGACTATAAATATGGACATTATAAAAAAAAAGATATCGGTAGTATGTTTTTTTTAAACAGTAATGATCGAATCCCCGCTTCCCGTTACCAGAACCGCCCAACCCTCCCAACCCTACAATAGGGTTCGTAACTACATAACACCGTTTAGATTGATGGCTGATGCAATTTGCGACCGACTTGGATTTATTGACGAGGAGAAAAGTACTGCGGTCTATTTTGATACGGCAGTTGATAATGTGGCGGTTGATAATATACCGACTGATAATTTGCCGGTTGATAACGGCTGCGTGCTTTCAGGTCATTATTTGGGAGAAGATTGGAGGGTTAGGTAGAAAAGTAGAGTTGAAGACAAGCTGATAAAAAATTATTCTGAACTAGCTGTGTAGCTTTAACCGCGTTAAATAATTTACAATTATAGCCTGTGTTAATCCGGGGTGTCAGCTAACTCCATACCAATATTTATTTAAAACGCTTCAGCCGTTTAAACGTGAAGATGTAACAAACATACACCTTCACAAACGCCTTCGCCTTTATAATATTAGAGTGATTAGTGTGATGAGTACGACTCGATCATCACAATCGATTTTTGTTCAACACCAATGCGTTAGTAGCGATGGAAGTTGAAGGTACCGGAACAAGAAATTCTAATCAAAATTCCTGAAAGTGGTTTTAATATGTAATATGGTCATATATGTATGTTTGTCTATTGCTACAGCGGTGTGAATATTTCACTATGAAGCCCCGTCGAGTTGAAGTAACAATTATCGCAGCCTCGAAGCCTGGGTTCTTGAAGCGAGTGGTATAAACAAGTAGGGGAGTACTTACTCACCCTGATATTACTACACAATATTGTACTTACCCCTCTAAATAGTAGGTATAGTTCCTATAGTGCTACACGTACGTCTGAAGATGTAGAATTTAATTAAATCTTCGGTGAACTCATAAAATGATATCTCTATGGAAAATTAGTTTATTAGCCGTTGACATTCCTTTACATATTTAAACAGTTCGCAAGCCGTTGTACACCTGATTAATAAAAACTAGGAAGGAATCTCATATTTTACATGAGACTCGTTTTTAATACTTTCACCGCCTAAGACAACGTAGTTTAAATCTGTTAAGAGGAAAATACAAACATTCGGCACTCAAACTACACAAATTTAGATTATGGATCCAATCAAAAGGTTCCAATCAAACGCCTGTCCTTTTTGAAAGAACCTTCTTAGAACCAATGCTATGTTTGACTGGCCGGTTGGCGTGGTTGGTAAATGCTTGCCTTTCACTCCGCAGGTTGTGGGTTCGATTGCCACCCAGGACAGATATTTGTGTGCATGAGAATGTCTGTTTGTCCCGAGTCCGGGTGTAATTGTCTATATAAGTATGTATTTACAAAACAAAAGTAGTATATTATTATGTAGTATATGAGTTCTCTGGTTTCCATAATACAATCTCTGATTAGTTTCGGATCAGATGACCGTGTGTGAATAATGTTCCAGGATATTATTACTTATTATTACATTACGTTTGTTACTGCATCAGTAATCACATTTTCGAAGAAAATAGTTCTATGTCAGAAATCGCAAGACACATAAAATGTTACTACGTACCTTAACTAATAAAAACTGCTAGTAACTGACCATCAATCTCCCTTTATAAGCACTCCGATCAATCTAATACTCTAATGCATGTCTAAACTCGGACCCACCTTAAGACCGGGACAATTCCTTAATCGTTGGGAGCCGGAGACAAATCACTGGCAACGTTGCACTGAGTTGCGGTTCGAATCCTAGGGGAGATGCCGCCTTGCACCAAATGTTGAATGGCTCTAATGGAAGAGGAAGCGGGCAATTAGTAGATTGATTTTATAAATCAGATTCGAAATTTAGTTTTGACTTTGTATAGGTAAATTTACGACGCTCTGAAAGCTTGCCTAACATGAATACAGTTTGCAACATCCATGCCACCACACATCCTTTGCTGACTTCTAATTAGATGGCGGCAAAGACAAAAATTGGCAAGGTTAGCCCAAAATTGCTTGGACTACCTTATGCATGCGCAGAAACACAGCAGTTAATTATTTGGCTGTAGTATCCTATAAGGTTGCAGCTACTTAGCTAGGAAACCAGCTCTTTCACTGAATACACTAGATACACTATCCCTGCCGTACATTTGTTATCGTCTTCCCGCTAATCAAACATATTTTTTAAATATTTTACGTATACAGTTAGCCTAGGAGGTTTACACTTCTTCATGGGACAATAGTGACAAGCGGTGGCCCAATCCGTCTAGCAAATAAGATTAAGACCATTGAGGTTCGATCCTGTACTCAGAGTGGTTACTGATGTGGGGTGTAATAGGGTTGGTTTTTAGTATTGTTTTATGCGACTACGTTAATACCAGTAGGTATACTATTCGTTCGATTAAATATAAATGGTTCTAAATCAAAATATGGATTATGGAGGGTCATATATAGATTGTGTAATTGTTGATCTTTAAAATCATTTTTTTCAATTTCAATTTATTTATTTATTAGCTCTTAATTTCTATCTTATTCTTATATGAGTCAATCCCAGTAAGTTAAATTAATACTTGTGGTGGGGTTGACTCGCTCCTTTCCTTAATTGCTAATAAATCTGCGATCTTACCTGTATTTATATAACACAAACCGCTGCCTATCTTAGTTTGGACCACACACTTTAAAGCGACAACTGCAAATTGCGGCAAAATGGGTTGTAACACTCCCAGTTGTAGACTTTGACGAATGTACCGACTCGCACCTAATAAACTAATGTACCTACTTCTGTTTTATTTTATCGTAAGCCATCATGACGCGCTGTGAGGATTTTTAGGGGAGTTGTCTGTTAATACGGGAGTGGGAACGTTGTGATCATGTCAAGGTGTGCAAGATAAAAGTTGTGCATCGATTGAATACATATTAGATTCTTCTAGAAGAAGCAGTACACTTTGTTGCATAAGATACATAAACAGTGTAGTATGCAAAGAACAGTATTAGAGAACTGACGGCCTTATCACAAAAAGCGATCACTTCCAAGCAACCGATTTGCTTTGGATGGACCAGAATCAGGTAGCAAAAGGTGTACCAATTTATAGGATAAAAGAAAAGCTAACAAAATAAAAATAATACATACAGGATTGCATATATAGTATGGGGATCTAATTTAATTTGGGATTGTATTTAAGACACCTTGTAAAACTTTTTTAAAATAGGTACGTAATATTGTTAATCTATTGTGAAACATGAGCACCTTTTCATCACTTTTTTACGTAAGTATTATATATTATTTGGAGGGAGAAAACAACCAATGAAATAGTGTTGGAATGGAAAGCATGGTAGATGAGAAAAGATTATTACTAAAAGAAATTGATTGTAGAATAGGAATTTTGGGACAAAACCTCTTTCTAGTAAACACTATGGAACGAAAAGAGTTGCTTCTCATGTGGGTAGTGGTTAAACTTGTGACAGACTTGTTCAAGCCGCCCGTTGTCTTGTGTCAATAACTGAGATAGACGGCTTACCGTTCCCTCCAAAGCGGATATTCTCAGAAATTTAACCACGTTGGCAGTCATACATCTATACACTAACCGCACGCCTAAATGCTTATCCTCGCCACCTGTAACTGAAATGGAAGTAGTAAATATATCAGCAAAGGAAGAACTCATTTGTTTGTGTAAAGTGACAGTTACAATTGAGGGTTGCCAGCCCCATACAAGCAACTGATGGGACAGATAATTACGTGCAACATTGATACATGACGTCTACAAGATGATATGCAAGGGGAATAGTGAAAGATTACCTCCGATACAGGTATAAATATTGAACGAAATCTTAAAGAAATTGCTACTTTATGGGATTATCGAAGGAAGCTTGCATGCACATAATTTATTTATTGGGTTTTGGCAACGTTATTTGTCTTTGTTTGTCGGATAATTTAACAACATGGTTATTAGTACTTTAAAAGTCAATATCTGGCTGATCTGCTGATCTAATGGTGACCATGACTACTAAGCCAGAGGTCGTGGGTTCAATCCCGACCCAGGGCAAATCTTTGTGTGATGAGCCCGATTATTTGTCCTGTGTCTGGATGTAATTTATCTATAAAATATATGTATTTAGTAAGTATGGTTATCAGATGTCCGGTTTACATACAGGATCTGCCTACTTTGGAATGAATAAATGGCAGTGTCTTAATTGTCCCACGATATTTATTTATTAAACACTAGCTGTGCCCCGCGGTTTTACCCGCGTTAAATTTTGTAAATTATCAAAGCTCCTCCCCAGTAGGTGATAGCGTGATAATATGTAGCCTATATGTTGACCCGACCTCTTAGTAATATTCATGGAAATTTTGAAGTAAATGCATGCAGTACCTACTTTTTGAGTTTAACCCGGACATACATCACTTCCTACCTGCACATTGCTCGCTGGAGATCTTGTAGCCATATAGACATGACTGATCTGCTGTGTTACGTGAACTATCTGTAAATGATTGCTATCATATACTTAATTTAAAATTATTGACTCTGTCTCAAAATGAATAATGTTATTGTTTCGAAGTTTTTCTTTTGTATACCTAAATATAATCTAAAATAATAAGCATTCAGACAACCGATCGAGCATATATTGTGTTTGCCTACTAAATAATTACTCTAATTGGACCAAATCCCGTGTTCATGCCCGCTTGAGTATGTTTCGCCGGACCGTCTCAACTGGGTCGTGTTGAAACCGGTAGTAGATGAACCCACTGAGTTTGTTTCGCTGGGTCTTCTCAGTTGGGGCGCATTGGATCCGGTGGTAGCATTAAAGCGCGACCGTCGTTATTAACACATGGTCCGTCATAATAATAATACCTTTAATATAGACAGAACCATTGACAATATGTAGTAAAAATATTAGACTTAAACTAGATAATTAAACATAATCTCTTGACAATAACTTGATACGAGCTAGCTAAATATCATTTCTGTAATAAAATAAATTTTATAAATGTTTTCATACAAGATGTACCTAAATATCTATGTTACTAGAAATAATATCTAATGTATACAACTATATTACTACAAACATGTTCTGACTATTTACAAGCGCTTTTTTAAAGTCTACGTGAATAAAAACCTTTTTTATTTATTTATTTATACAGACAAACAGACAAAAATTCTAAAAACTATATTTTTGGCTTCGATGTCTATTGTAGATCACGCCCCAAGTGTCCTTTTTGAAAAATATTCAATGTACAGTTTGACTTTCCCACGATTTTATTGTATGTATAGAAGATTGTAGTTCTTTGAAAATACAAACACACGAATATCATTATTATAGTAATATTGTTTTTTAATCCTTTCTGTAACAAACGCAACACTATACACATACTAGTATATTACTTCCTGCGGTTGAAAAATTTATTTATCTCTAGGATTAAAAAAAATATATATAATTAACTAGTTTTAGTTTAGTTTTTAATATCTAGCTGTAGTATTTTTTAATTCTAGTGTTACTGTTTTAATAATAAATGCATGCGGTGACGCCTTAAAAATTGTGCATTAGGATTTGTGTTCTTGTATTATTCATTTGTAAGAAAAATGTAACAATTACTGGCTACCCTCAATAAATAAATAAATAAATTACTTGTTGTCACACATATTTCACGGGGATATGTTGCTTTAAAGTTAAAGTATACAATTTTGTATACTTTAACTTTAAAGAAGTTTTTTAATAGAAGATATTTGTCGTGGCCAATTTTGAAAAGGGTAAATCAATAAATCAAAGCATTGGCAAGATTTTGTAATATGTAATTATATCCTGGGACATTATTTACACACGGCTATCTGATCCCAAACTAAGCAGAGCTTGTATTATGGAAACCAGATAACTGATATACTACAAATAGTACTTTTTCTTTGTACGGGGTGGGAATCGAACCCACACCCTTCGGTAACTATAAACATTTGCCAACCACCCCAAACTTGCCTTGCATAAACATACATTAATTAACATAACATCATTATTTTATCTTATCACTATAGTTGTTAAATTATTATATTGGATCGCCTCATCAGCATCATCATCATATCAGTCGAAAGACGTCCACTGCTGGACAAAGGCCTACCCCAAAGATCTCCACAATTGCCGGTCTTGCGCTATCCGCATCCAGCGATTTCCAGCGACCCGCACAAGATCATCGTGTAGGGGGACGCTGCGTCTTCCGGTTCGTGGTCCCCACTCGGATCGCCTATTATACTCAAATCGCCAACCCGTATGCCAGGCGTGGAGGTTATGCTATGTCCCCTCAACTTAATAGTAGAGCTTTAGGGGAGGCCTTTGTCCATACGTCTTCCAGTTGGAATTACAATAAATTGACTTAGTAATAAAAAAATTCTATTTAGATAAGAAACACAATTAGGTGAAAATAATAAATTACAACTACATATTGTTTTATGACTGTAACTTTATACAATTGTGGAGAAGTTAAGAAACTTTTACTTAAGACTTTCGTAGTTCCAAAACTAGGTCACTTAACTACCTAGCTTTTATGTAATGAGTCTGAAACAACCCTAATTACATTAAAGATAATTAGAATTTAAGACTGCACATTTAGTTCCAGAAGTTTTGAATGCAAAAAGTTAATTCTTGGATACAACTCCAAGAGTGCAATATCAGAAGATAATAAGAGCAAGGCGTTTTATTAGTATGCTATGGTCATAACCCTATTTTTTATACTCTACTGGTCGAATTTCGGTCACGGCTGCCAGTCTCAATGGAAACAAACTATCTTTGTATTTATTAGTCTCATGATCTGAAGGGTCGACTAGTGACACGACCGAAACGAGTTTAGGTACAAGACTGACGGCTTTAAGCACTCTCCGAGGCACAATTCAAAATCACTTTTTAGCCCGACCGGGATTTGAACCTACGACCTCATTATCTACCGTAGGACAAGCTACCGCTACACCAACGAAGTAGTCGATTCTTTGTAAAGAAAGTTTATAAATAAGGATGTGTTGTAAGTTGGTGGGGTTTTTTCTCATTAGCTCCACAATTTCGTGCCTAACAGTTCAAAAGCTAAGATTAAATGTACTTAGGTATATTTTCTTGCATGAAAAAAGCAGTAATCGTAGACAGTAATGGAACAAAAACGTGCGCGAGGATTTTCTTTTTGGTCTGTATTAGGGCTAGAGTCTGTTTTCCTGGTCAATCTTTACTTGTACTTCTAATATCAACATTTCATAGATCAAGCAGTATAATCCGTAATTTCATATCAAAGGATTTCTTTGTAACTGTATGAGTTCCATTTTAAGCATGTATTCAACACATCATGTAAAAACTGCCTAGAATATAATTGTTTTAACTCGAAAAGAAAGTGTTGAAATGTAATTGTTGATCTTAGTATCCCAGGATATTAGTGTAGGTGGACTAATCTCCTGAGATATTAATGCAAGTGCACTAATATCCTACTTTTTAATCTCTTCACCTCAAGGTCGACTGGGAGAAAATGCCTATGGCATTAAGTCCACCTCTGTACAACTTTATGAACAAAGTTTGAAAAAAAAATAGCATTATATTTATGTCTAGCAAACGGATGCAGTTAAACATACTTGTTAAACAAAAATAATTACAAATGTGATTTACAAGAGAACTAGCTGCGCCCCGCGGTTAGTTAATTTTTTTTTATGGCATCGGGCGATAATCGAGCAAGCGGGTCACCTGATGGTAAGAGATCACCGCCGCCCATGTACGCCCGCAACACTATAGGTGTCACGGGTGCGTTGCCGGGGTTTAAGAGAGAGAGCAAACAAGTGTTGCTGACCCTTCCCCCCGCCCCAATGAGCTCTGGCGACCTTACTCACACGCAGAAACACAACACTAAAGTAATTAATGTTATTATTAAAGTATGTCGTCTGAAGGTGGAGGTACTTCCCCAGTCGGGCTGCTCTTTGAGCGAATGAACGCTGTGCCCTACCCCTTTTAAAATCCGGGGTGTCAGCTAACTCCATTCCAAATTTTATTAAAATCGCTCCAACCGTTTAGTCGTGAAGAAGACAAACATACACATTCACACATTTACAATTTTCGCCTTTATAATATTAGTATGATGAACTATATATCGCAATTGCGACCCGTGTCCACAGTATATAAAAATATATATAATACTTTTGTAAATACCAATTAATATAAAACTTTAGCTCTTAAATCTTTTATTCCTTCCTAGAAGTTCACATATTTTTGTTGTAGCCTGTACCAACACAATCATGGTACACCATGCATCTTTTCCCATGAAATATGACTCAATATAGGGCGGGTACGTACCTTTTTAAACCGTCTGATGGTGCAAATCGGTCTTCTCTGATATATGGTGCGTGGCAGACGAAAAATGCGATGTTGGTACTGTACGAGGATTTAAGAAAGATGAAACAATAAAGGGGGATGCTATGATTTGTACGGGGAATGTGGTTGTGGAGTTTTAGAGTGGAAATAATGGTGGTTGTACGCTCTAATATGATTGTAAAATGTTCTTTTTATAATTTACGCATACGAATTCGACTGTACGTGTGGCGCAGCGGCTAAGACAGTCACCTCGCCGCTTCGTGTCCCGGGTTCGATTCCCGTGCCGGACAGCTATTTTTGTGACCCGTAAATAGTTAATCGGAGTCTGGATGTAATTTGTGTCCGTCTATTTATATGCTTGAAAAGTACCCCGCGACACAGGGATTAGATTCCCTAGCGCGGGGGTCCTCTTTAAAAAAATATATTATCGCTCAACTGGAAAGTCAAGTTGGGGTTTAGAATGGCCAGCGATCATTCGTGCTATATCTATAAACTAGAGCTTTGAACAATAAAAAGCATAAAAACTTAGATATCAATATCGGCCATAGCGCCAGTCTCATTGAAAACTAGCCATCAGGACATATCACAGTGACCAAACACTGGTACATTTTCTATTTCCTCATTCTCATGAACTGATAGGCTAGCTTGCAGATACAACCGGAAAGAGGTCAGAACCAGGACCGCCGGCTTAACGTGCTCTTCTAGAAACGGGGAAGTATTGCCACCTAGTCTGATTTGATATGCGAATTTTTCCTAATAGAAAAATCATGCAATTAAATACGGTATCGCTCGACCAATGCGAATACGTATACAAAACTAGTATTTAAACTATGTTAAAATGTCTTTTTTAAATTTAATAAAGTATCTATAGTACTTTATATGTATTACAATCTAGTCTACATTTCTGTTAACCTAAATTTCTGCATAATCATCATTCTTTCTAAGAATCATTCCACCGACTGTCTTTAGTCATATTTGTTAAGGGGAAGACACTTATAATTATTTTATTTCTGTCACTAATCACTAAATTCACTAACCACGACACTAGTTCATAGGTTTTTCTTTTTCTTAAAATCTTTGATCTCAGTATAAAACAAGGGCTCAGTCTTTAATGCATAAAACATTCAAGCGGGTAAAGACGCCCATACAATTTGTTTAAGCAAACACGCATCAGGTGAAACATGGGTTATAAACATTTCCACGGCCGTCTCTCTGAAACAACCCAATTCAGAGGGATGCAGGTGGCTGTAAGATGATGACACATATCATTGTGTTCGCTTAGTCCTAGCTAAGAAAGGGAAAAGTACGTAGAGTAACATGGAATGAGCTGCTAAAAGTAAGTACCTAGATAGAACGTAGAAAATGTCTTTGTTAAAATATTAAAGGAAATGTTTTTATAACATAATAGGCGTAACATAATGAATTCTTAAGTAAAAGAAAATATTTCTGTGAACATAATTCGTTTTGTTCCTTATTTTTCTTTTACATATAAGTATTTTGTTCTATTCAATAATTATACGTATATATGCTACTAGCTGTGCCCCGCGGTTTTACCCGCATTACACTTCATAAATTATGGCCTATATGTTAATATAGAGTGTCAGCTAATTCCATACCAAATTGTATTAAAATCGCTCCAGCCGTTTAGACGTGAAGAAGTAACAAACATACACACTCACAAACTTTCGCCTTTATAATATTAGTTAAGAAGGGGGAAACTACGTAAAGTGACATAGAATAAGCTGCTAAAAGTAAGTAGATAGAACGCAGAAAATATGTTAAAATATTAAAGGAATGATTATAATATAATAGGTGTACCTACTCGCAAGATGAATTCTTTAGTATAAGAAAATATTTTGGGTGCATATTTTAAAGGCTTCGTTTTATTACTTATTTTCGTTATAAATAAGTATTGAACATATATACAAGAATATAATAGGGCCCAGGTGCTCGTTCACTCTTCAAGAGTATCTCTAAAAAATTTATCGACGCCACACGTGACCAGAGGGCTGGTCTATTTTTTGCACAGAGAATAAGCATTGCCATCCAACGTGGCAATGCTGCCAGCCTTTTGGGCACGATACCCTTTGATGCCGATGCGGAGCGCTTGTTGGATTACCTTTACTTAGTTTAGTTTATAGCATTACAGTCAAAATTTCTCATTATATTTAATTTTAGATCTAGTTTCCATAAGATTTTATTATCTCGTTTTTTCTTCTGTATTTATCAAGAATATAGGCAAAAGAGGTGTGCAAAGATCGTGACAAATGGAAATCCGTTGTCTTTGCCTACCCCCCTGAGAAACAGGCGTGAGTCTATGTATGTATGTACAGACGCAAGCACATCAAGCTACCCCAATCTGTCAAATTTCCTCAATTGAAAGTAAACCTTATGCGTATGTGATAAAGTAGAATATCTATAAAAGAAATTTGACGGATTGGGGTATCTAGATGTGCTGGCGTCTGTACATAAAAAGCGCTTAGATCAATCTCTAGTCTATCTACAGTATTAGAGCTCTTTTTAGTTGTTTATATTTCTGAGTCAGTAACGATTCAGTTCGTTCACCACGTTGCTCCTATTTCCACAAATTGAATAACGTCACTTGCCATCGGCCTGATTTCTTCAGCTACATTACAAACATAGGAATGGGTTTAAGGGAATATAATTTGAAATGGATTGCTATCTATTCAATATGATTTTATGTTATTACTAGCTGTGCCCCGCGGTTTTACCCGTGTTATATTTTACACATTATAGCCTGATAATATGTAGCTTATATGTTGACCCGACTTTATGTAAAATTTGAAGTAAATCCATTCAGTAAACAGATAAACAAAATCTAAAAACTATATTTTTGGCTTCGATATCGAATGTAGATCACGCCCCAAGTATCCTTTTTATAAAATATTCAATGTACAGTTTCGACTTTCCTACGATTTTATCATATGTATAAATATTTTTAAATTTAGAATAATGAGAATACGAATATATTATTATCAGAATTATTACAGTATTAAGTTAATTTTTTAATATAGTTTGAAGGGGGGAAAATGAAACTACTGGACCGAGTATATTCCATTCAGTGTGCCCTCGACCCAACCGCGCTACATTTCAAGTAAATCCGATTTAACATCACTGCCCCGGGCGTGACGGCTTAAACCCCAAAAATACACTACCACTTAACTTAAAACTTTTTTATATAAAATCGGATGCAAAGAAGCAAGTGGGTCACCTGATGATAAGTAATCACCTCCGTCCATGGACACTCGCAACACTATGGTGTTGGGAGCCGCAAGTGCGTTGCCGGCCTTTAAGAAAAGAATAGACTCGCTTCTTGAAGGTTGCCATGTCAAACCGGATCGGAAATACCTCCGCAGTTAAATTGATTCCACAGAGCGGTAGTGCGCGGCAAAAAGTTTCCTGTGAAACGCACGGTGGTAGAAGACCATTCATCCAGGTGATAAGGATGAAATTTCCACTTTCTCCTCGGAACAATACCGATTTTTTTAACGTGGCGTTTACAGTTCTCCTAAGAGGATTTTATTGTTTCATTGGACGAAAGAAGCGAGATAGGACTCGAGCCGTCGAACAACGAATAAAACTATAAACTATATAATACGCGCCAGAGTGTACCGTCTTTGGAATACAAATCTCGGTTCAAGAAAGATGAGATATACATATGGATAGAAAATGTAGTATACAAAAGTTGGAACAAGAATAACAGCGCCACCAAATACCATCCGGTGGGTGTCGTAAAAGGCGACGAAGGGATACACCAGGTAGTCGCGTAGCAGTGCCACCTGTGTACTGTAGCTACCACCTAACTGCGGTCGCCAGCTCGCATGCAAAGCGCGGTGAATTCAAATTCAAATTGTTTATTTGCTTTAAACAGGGTGATACATAATGTGGTGTATTATAACATTTCAGGAGAACAAGCCCATTTAGCTATAAAAACAGCATGCAAATATCAACAAACTTTATAATGTAAAAGCATCTAGTTAATTCACAAACAAAATCACAATCGGTAATCTGTGTATGGATTACTTCTGACAAATGTTTCTACAGTTATGATTCAAAAGGTGACTACAGCAAAACCCTCCAAATGTCCAGCAGTGGACGATTTCAGGCTTATGCATGGATAGAATACATGAAAGGATCAGATAATTTTTCAAATTCATTCATTAACAATTTTTCATAGTGACTGAATAGTCTATCCGCGAATAAGAGATGCTCCTCCGATTGATGATCGGGGTGGGCAATATACGGATACTATTGCAAACTTAAGGATCTGGTAGGCGACGGATGTATTGTTATACTCTTGCGATATTTCTGATTGTGTATTATGTCACGAGCGTTTCTAATAGCATTGCCCTGCTCTAAGTTATTTATGAAGCAGCAATCAGCAGAACAGGTCGCTTTGTACATAATATTAGTTACATGCACGGCTTATGGTTTTATTTTAACCCTTAATCGGACATTAATAAAATAGTTAACGTCTCATTTTAAACTATATTCTATTGTAATAAGAGCTAATACCGATAAATTATGAGCATAACCCTTGATCGAGCGATCAAGGATTAAATATATTTTGCCAAAAAAACAACTAATCCTTAAATCCTAACTCAATATTTCATCTCTAAAACCACAAAGCAGTAATACGATTTTCCAGAATACAATTTTCTCACTATATGCTTTAGCCATTTTTACCTTCTCGTACATGAAGATATAACAAGAGCCGACGAATTGAATTCTGTAAAATCTTTCAAAGGAGGTTAGCTTACGGAAGCTGAGGCGTCTGCAAGCATGCTTTGAAATTGCAATAAACCTGCAATCACATGTCCTTCACTTCACTCAAAGTGTTTTTTTATAAGAAACGACAGTGTGAAGACATGGATGTGCAAAAATATAAAGAAGTTTAGTGATAAATAGTTCAACACTAAAGTTTTTATTTTCGACTCCTGCCAGTTCGGCACAGCGACTGCGCCACAAACAGATCGCAGTCTTCCCGGAGCTGCTTACACGTGTCGGCATTAGAGGGCACTTCTCTTTCTGCCACCACATCCCCGAGGGAAGTTGGGCGACCGCTGCCGTGGCCGTCCCCACGTCTGCGAGCGGGATCGGCACATACCCGATCCCGCTCGGCGGCCTCCTTCTGGAGCATGGCTGCCTCACAGAAGGAGACCACGGTTTCCCATTTTAGTGGAGTCGACTGCAAGCATCGCATAAAAGACTGCCGGCGGCGAAAGATCCCCCCGATCGCAGCGACAGAACTCGCATCTAGGACTTCCAGACCGGGCACTTTACCAGCGTATACTGGGCCGAGTCTTGGGGGTGACTTCCGCAGTGGTGACACTGAGTCGTCGCTTTTCGGCGAATTCTGCTCAGATACTCACCGAAACAGCCATGTCCGGTAAGTATCTGATCTGTAGGTGACGTAACCTTCCTTCCTCCCCTTCCAGGCCTCGAGGTGAGGCAGAATGGCACTGACGCCATGCTGGTGCGCGTTCTGCGGCAATTCCAGCCGCGCGCGCCACTGAACAAGAACGAACCAATGTGCATACAGCCTATACGCAATAGCATGGGCTCTGTTTTATAGGTATAATTGATTTAAGTCAGCATGCGCTGTCCCTTTTACTTTAAGTGGCTGTTAGTATGGAGCGTTTATGGTTCCACTAGAAGTGACGTCATATGTTGTATAGTGCGGTCTTTGTCTAAAATATTTTTTTATATTTTTTTGGTATATCGTCGGTCTCAATAATTACATGTAAAAAATGTAGTATCCATCCCTATTCCCATAATACAGCATGTCTAAAATATTGCTTAAACTTATGAACTCGCTGGCCATAATGATATTGTATTCTCCAGAGCTCTATTGAACTCCTTACATCGTAAAAGCACAAGGATGAAGTAGGCCACCAACATAATGTTATTTTACCATATCCGAACTTCAAAGCAGACAGATTTTAACTGAAAGTTTTAGAGCTTTTGCTATGGAAATGCAGCGAAGATGCACGCTGCTAGTGAATATTGGATTAGATGTAAAATTTTGATTCAGCGCATCCTTTGTCCTTAGTGTCATATATGGAGTAGATTACTGTTACTATGTATATTTTGTAATTTAGAGAGTTAGCCTAAGGTAGCGTGTTGAATTGCAGTTATCATCAGTTATAATTCAAAATATGGCCAAATAGTGATATTGCGATATATCAGAGAAAGAAATTCTTAGTGGCAGTGCAAAATCAGGAAGAGATTAAGTAATTAATATTTGGTAATTTAGAGTATTGGTCTAATAGCTGCGTGTTGAACTGTAAATATCAGCAGGTATTAGGAAGTAATGCTAACTTTCATTTCGAATCTAGTAAAATAGTGTTATTGGTATTTATTTGAGAAGAGAAATTCTTAGTGGCCGTACAAAGCCAGGAAGAGACTAATTAAAATTATCTTACTATGTGTAATTTGTAATATCGGTCTAGTAAGGAGGTAGCAATGCCGTTTTGCATTTCGAATCTGGCCAAATAGTGTGGTTGGGATTGTAGATATCAGCAGTTAGCTTTAAATCTGGCCACATAGTGTTTTTGGGATTTATCTTAGTAGAACAATTCTTAGGGGCCGTGAAGTAAGGAAAGCTAATTAAAATTAAATTATCAATAATAATCTATGTCAAAATGATAATAATATTATTATTGAAAATTCATAAAGGGTTTAGTATCTATTTATTCGTGCTGGGTCTACTCGTGCTATATTAATTTCTGTATGTGCGTAAAGTTATCAAAGGAAATCAGGGTTAGTTGGGATCGTAATGCTTGAGTGATGCCTTCAGAATTACAATTACCCATAGGTTACACTGACCCCTAACCACCAGGCTGACAGTATACACGTTTGCTGGATTGTTGATATAAAAATGGATATTACTTAACTAATTGAGTACTCGCCATTTAATGAGTTACTGTGACCCTCACGTCCAGAGCAAGATTTCACCACCTCCAAAACATCAAACAACCATTATTCACAATTAAACTCTAAACTAAAACAGGTGGCAAACTAAATGCTATAAACATTGAGACCGGGGGCTGCAAATTTTCAAATCCTCGGGGCCCAATAACGGTCCTTCGGCAATTTCGATTTAAACTCGGCTTTGCCTAATAATTCCTCAAGTTTGGAATATGTTTGTTTCACTTGACGTCTTGACGTGATTCTTAACTTGATTAATTGGTCTTCTTATATTAGTTAAGCAGTTTGAATTTAGCTGATTTAATTATGAGGAAAGGTTTCTGTATTGTTAATAACACATTTTCTGCTTACGGAAGAATTATTGTTCTGACTCTTCATTGGTATGTTTTTCCTTACTGAGTATTGTATTAGACACAATACACGAATTTAATGTAATACATATAGGTCTCAGTTCCAGGGTTTATACATTTAGCGATTGGAAAGTTGTCATGATTAAAATATTTCTAATTTATGTAGATTACTTCTACGGCTACATATTTTATGTTTTATGCCTTTTGTAATTTCTTCATTTTCCTTAGAGAGTTTCATATAAACATTCGAATAATGAAAATATTTTTTATTATGAGAATATGAGAACAAAGGAGTGCCCCTAAGCTATTTGTAATACGTAATTTGATACAGAACATTGTATACAGGATCAACATAAGAGAATCGTGTTGTGAAGTTTTCCGATTTCCGGCAAAACAAGATTATATAGTGGTTACCTAAGATCTTTTTTATTTTAATGGTAAATGAATAAGAAACGTTTGAAAATGGAATTGAATTAGGGATGTGTATTCGATAATTAAAACATAGATTAAACTTACCAACATCAAGGCAAATTTAAGACCCGCTTCCGTATATAATTCAAAAAGAAATAGTGCTGGTGATTATGTCCACTGAATAAGTTTGCCTACATGATGAAGAAGGTTCCATCACCACTGTGCTCTGAGTGTGATATTATAGAAGACGCATATCATATTATGATGGAATGTGCCCGGAACGAGGACCTCAGAAACGATGTGCTCCAGGTTTCCCCGGATGCTAAACAACTCGGCGGCTGTAACGTTATCTTAGCATATCCACTTTCTGAGGCTGCTATGGTTTTATATAAAATTGTAAGTAAGGGTATGTGACGACGTAATTTATGTATTTGAATTAGGGTTTAATTTAGATTTTTAGATATAAAGTGTATGTGTTGTTCCTACGGAGTGGCATAGTCCTAGAGGACTAAAACTCCTTAAATAAAGAAAAAGAAAACTAATTTAAATTACTACTTACTAAGCTAACTGCAAAAGCATTATAATAAAAAATAATGTGAAGTGTGTGTGTGTGTGTTGTGAGTGTGTGTGTGTGTGTGTGTATTCGTGTATGTGTGGTAGGTTAAAATTCATAAAAACTTCAATGTCGGGCGTAACTAATTAGAATAATAGAGCTTTTAATGCATTATATAATTTTTGGCTTCTCCTTTCTCTCATTAATTGTGGCTAATTAAATAAAGAGAGGAGAAGCCATCTAGCAAATAAAACTACAAATTAGAGAGCAGCAGATTCTGGGCGGTTATTGATAATTTAACTTTAACTGCAAGATGGCGCAGTAGTAAAGGGTACAATCACTTAGTGTTTCGGGTACGATCCCCGTACGGGACCACTATTTTTGTCCATTTATACTTGTTCTGAGTCTAGACGTACTTTGTGTCTGTGAATTTCATGATTATAAGTTACCCGCGATACATAGATTAATTTAAATAGTGTGAACCACTGAAATTCAAACTGAATAATAATCTATACAAATAAATAAAATTGGAGTGTCTGTTTGTAATATTGAAATAGCCGGTTTTTACTACATAAATATGAATACGGTACATACACCAAAATAACATTTTTTACCATTTTTGTCTGTCTGTCTGTCTGTTTGTTCCGGCTAATCTCTGAAATGGCTGGACCGATTTTGACGGGACTTTTATTGGCAGGTAGCTGATGTAATAAGGAGTAACTTAGGCTACTTTTATTTTTGAAAAAGTCATTTATTTTACTAAAAAACAAAAAAAAACTAAATAACACGCGGACGAAGTCGCGGGTACAGCTAGTAAATAATAAAATTGACTCTACATATCAATTTTGTATTTCATTATAATGGATTTTTGCAAAGTAACGACTGATTGCATCACTTATTGGAAAAGTTTAATCACACTTTTCGTAACGCTCTCGTCACGCATTCACCAGCCTACTCCCCTAGTTACCGTAGCCTAGTTGGTAGTGCTCCTGCCTACGAAGCTGGTGGTCCTGGGTTCGAATCCCGGTAAGTGCAAGTATTTGTGTCATGAGCATGAATATTTGTTTCTGAGTCATGGATGTTTTCTATGTATTTAAGTATTTATCTATCTATATAAGTATGTATATCGTTGCCTGGTACCCATAGTACAAGCTTTGCTTAGTTTGGGGCTAGGATGATCTGTGTGACATTGTCCCCAGATATTATTATTATTAAGCATGCGTAAACAAATTTTACTTCAAAAATTATAGTATACCACCGTGAAACTTTGTAAATTATAGCCTATGTGTTAATCCAGGGTGTCAGCTAACTCCATACTAAATTTTATTAAAATCGCTTCGACCGTTTAGACGTGAAGAAGTAACAAACATACACACTCACAAACTTTTGCCTTTATTATTATTATTTTTTCTGTTTTTTGGTGTACAAAACTGGATATAGACTATATTGGATAATACAACATCGATTAATAAAGTCTATACCCTACTCTGATGTAGACACAGCTTGCTAGATTAGACAAAACCTTAACTTATCTTAAGGGGTACTTATTCTAAGTCTAAACAAAACTATTACCTACAGTTAGATCAGCAAAAATAATACGGTAATATTTTCAGTTTATGCTTAAGTGAGGCAAAAGAAGAAAGAAGATTATAAAAGATTATAATGTTAGTGTGATATTTTTAATCCAGCATCCAAGAATATCTATGTATACCAGTATCCAATGTTTTCGTTAGCTCGTTATTATATCAGGAGATGGCAACACTAAGGGTGCAGTTTCCCACGACTCGCAAACATGGCCGTCCTTATTGAAAGTAAACACCATTAAACTCGGGGTACCCCGGGATGCTCTAGGCGTTGTTCTTTAGAAGCAAGATTTTTTGCTCCTTAAACTAAGGAAGGGTTGTTTTGCTTATCGATTGTGAGTTTTTAGCTAGAACTGTATTTAGTATGGTTCGTCGTTTGTGAGGAAGGCTGGAACAATGGTTTTTTTTTCGAAGTTATACTTCTTTTGGCGCGATGGAGAAAAATGATGAGAGCGCACACCGACACCTAAATTTAACAGCATGAAGTTAGTTCTAGATGAGAGTGAATTTTTACGATGCGCGCGCACACTGACACCTAAATTTAACAGCATGAAGTTAGTTCTAGTTGGTATGAAAATTGATAACTATGTTCAAGTTGTATATTCTAGTATTTTTATTTAAATAAAATCTTTTTGATTAATTTTAATATTTATCGTTAATCACTACTGCATTTTAATTATTTTTTTTCCATACGCCCAAGAAGTATAACTTCTAACGCGTGTACATAAGTACACACAGAATTTTTTGTTAAGACCGGGATTTATATTGAAAGAATCAAACGCAATTTTTACCGCTTTTAAAAAAGGCAGGCTTTTTATCCGAAGGAGGTAATCAACTCAACTATATATATGCCGTTGTACACTTTCGACGGTTTATTAGAGTAAATCTGTCTATTTGTCTTGTGCATATATCACTGCTCTTAAAATGAACTGCAATATTATAATTATTATTATTTTAGGACGGGGGTTCGTCAGGCAGTTCCTTGGGAGCCTTATAAAGTCGTCAGGTGACCAGAGTGCTGGTTAATACCAATAAACAAAATGGCCCGTGGGGAAACAACCCAAAAAACTGGCACCTCGTTGTATGGCTACTCTTATAAGGTGACCTAGCAACTTACCTATCCTTATGTGTCTTCCCGGCGGGCGATGTTTAATTTGAACGCAGTTTTTATTTGTACGTTTCATTTATTGGAGCGACGTTCCTTATCGCACGTTGTGAAAGGGGGCTAGACGGAAAAAAAATCTTACGAAAAGTTGTCACGACACTTTTTGCAGCTGTGCGGCGTGCGCATGTTTCTCTGTCTGTCTGTCTCTCTCTCTCTCTCTCTCTCTTATAGAAAGCAAGCCAGATATTTTCATTTCTATTTGGCATTGAACAGTGTGGTGTCGCGACGATTATTTTTGTTGAGTGTATACAGGTTTTTTGTACATAATAAATAATAAGAAATAACTTCGTTCCATCCGGGTGTCCCTTGATACCTCTCAAGTTTTTTTGAATATTATTATTTTTTGCAATTTTTATTAGTTTTTTGAGCTTTTGTATATATTCTAAGTATAAATTAAATCTTTTCTTCTTCTTTATGATGTGGGCAGTAGTTACCCTAGTGTCAGAGTTGATAAAACATCCGAGTAGGCCTCTTAACATGGCTCAACGGCTGTTATAATATCATTTAATCAATTAATATCCTATTATCTTCAAAACTCTCGTCTGTTATCTAACAACTACAAGTCAAGTCAAGTCAAAAATTCTTTATTCCGTAAAAAAATTACATTTATGTGGAATCGTCATATTTTTAACAAGCGGGATCATCAGCTTAACGTGTTCTCCAAATCACGGAGATGCTCAGAAAGGATACCAATTTGGCGGTCACCCATCTAAAGGTTCCCACGCGTCACTTACGGAGTAAGCACTATAAAATATTTTTTTAGGAATATAGTTCTAGTAAGTACTTATGAAATTACTGCGGTGGGAAATAAATTCAAAACGATTTTTTTATTGTAGTAATGGAACTGTGCCATTTCCGAGTCTCTTTAGGTGTATAACGTCAAGTAAATTCCTCTTGTATATTTTTTTAGTTCTTAACTTAACTAAGTTAACATCTCCCGAAGACCTAAATTGTAAGAGCGTCCTCCCAGCAAAGATGGTAATCAGAAGTAATGAACGTGACTTTTTAAATTTTCCCTGGGTCCTATCTATGGATGTTCTGGAATATTTCAAGTTGTTATAATACTTTAACTAAATTATAATTTAAAATATTTAGAATTTGGAACTTCATGATCGAATTCGATTTAAGTTTCCCATTTAAGAGATAGAAATCGTATCGTGGGCAGATATTGTGTTATGAGATCTAAAATATCGAAATACCCTGGTAACAAATGGTTTACATGGCGCTTGTAAATGCTCTCACCGATCCGTACGTGATTGGCGAGGTTAAGCAACTAGGCTCGCGGTAAGCCCATAGATGGGTGACCGCCAAAGTGGTTTAATTCCTAAGCATGTACGTTCTTCCGAAAGCACAAAAAAAGGCAAAAGGCACGATGGGGTTGGCATATCTGTTTAGATAAAAACCCCCAAATAAAATAGAGTAAAAAAAAAGGAAGCACATGAAGCTGTCGGTCCCAGTTGAAGCTATCATTCAACAGTCGTTCAAGTCATATCAGAGGCCTACTGAGCGGCTTGAACAACTCTGACACTAGCGTAACCACTGCCCATACGATAATTAAGTAAATAATAGTTTAGATAAATAAATCAATATCTTGGGACAACTAACATACTGCCATCTGACCCCAGGCTAGGCAGAGCCGATTCAAGGACACAAAAACAACGACAAAACGCGGCACAGGGAATTAAACAAGGAATTAATTCCTTGTGTCGTGTTTGGTCGTTCCATATCTCCTTCTTCAACTAAACAATAGGACGGCACGTGTAGCGCCATGTTAAATATAATCGCCTTGCTACCTCGACGCCCACACATTCGGGGTTCGATACATATCTGTAATACCCCTAAGTAGTTAGCCGTCCCTAGGAATAGAGAGTGCAATTGTGATTACGCACACACTTGTTGTATAATAAATAGTTGACTGGCCTCTTGGTCTAGTGATAGTTAGATCGTAGGTTCGATTACCACCTAGCACTACTCTTAGTGCCACGCGAAAACGAGGGCGTAGAAGCAGTACTTCATCCCAGGATTAAGATTGTTGCTATACAAAAGTATAGTCCAGCTCCAGTATGAGCAACCTATCACCGATCTTCCAAGAGATTACATCATTAGTCCCTTCAAAACTGGAGCGATGAGAACTCTGCTGGATCAGTTACGCGAGACTATTACACACATCATCAGCCTTAAATCGTTAAACCTCCCCCAAAAGTTTCTATAACGTTGTCATTTGGAGGGGTCTGCCTTAGTCACCGCGCTGGGCATGCGATTTGGCGATTGCAGTTAGGTGTACACAGGTGGCGCTGATGCCTGATTACCTGCTATATCCCTTAGTCGCCTTTTACGACACCCACGGGAGGATATGGAGTAGTTTCTTGACCGGAAACCACACGGTTAACTATAGGCTAAGATGACAGTGTTCCATCAGGTGGGCTCAATGCTTGTATGCTGTCTGTTTGATTTGTATAATCACAACACATAAAATCTTAAGAAAAATAACATTGATGAAGTCTTCAATAATCAACGTAATTTTTACATTACACAAAACGCATTTAACTAAATGAGCGTAAAATACGTCCATTAGGTTCGAGAATCACATCATTAATAAAACGTTGTAGTTACCGCCCATTGTGCCAAGTCCCTGAAGGGCCGTTGAAAAAACGCGACTGGTATCAAATATGTAGAGGTCTTACAAATTACTGTTCGCCACAGAGAAATGAAGCAGAGAGGAATGTTCAGACACTACCAAATTTATTTAAAAATTAAATAGCCTCAACGTCGGAACCTCTTTTTTCAATTTTGTTATTTGAATTTTGAGTTCCAGAGTTACGTAATTAAAATATTATATTAAGAACCTAACATAACAGAATAGGTGGAATAAATTGAACAATTTTAATGCACCGACCACGGTAACCCATAACACCGTGGTCGGTGCATTAAAATTGTTCAATTTATTCCACCTATTCTGTTATGTTAGGTTCTTAATATAATATTTTAATTACGTATCAGAGTAATTAATATGATGTAACATGAAAACATATAAGATAACACATGAAATTAAATGTCCAATTTATTAAAGCGTGTAAACCATTTATATTAAAATCGCTAGCCTCGTCCGTAAGCACCTAACACGCGGTCAGTCAATAGATAAGTTACCGCCAAATTTTTTTAATATCTGTGCTTCTCCGTGTGTCAAACCTACACGTCAAAACATTTAAAAACAGTCTTTACGCGTCTCTAGCAAAATCCCCAATTAGTGTTTTCATACATTTGTGTTATTATTATTATTATTTATTTATCTCAGACTTTTTACATCCATATAATTGTTAGTATTACAATAACTTAAAACTATGTTAGTGTACTTATGCCAAATAATTGTAAACGTCACGTTAATAAAAAACTAATAAGGCAAGTGCTTGTTTGTATGATATTATTTTCTATTGGTAGTGTTAAACGCAAGAAGTGGCTTTTTAGTACATATAAAATGTATAGAGAATACCTTCAGTTTTTTTTTTTCTGTACCGATGTTAATCATGAAATTTTCCCTCGTATATGAGTCGAGGTGCACGTACAGATTTCTCTCTGCACCCTTTATTTCCATGGCTCTGTTGTACAGTCGTCAACAGAAGTATCTTTGCAATGACTTAATTAATATCGGTCTCTTGTAATTTAGATCTTACAATATATTAAATTAGGTCTTAATTAATTGTTTTTAATTAATCAGTATTATTTAAGGTGACTACAATTTGCTCTTTTAACGGGGAGGTGGTACGATACGGTCAGCGACGGAAGTATCTTGTGAAGTTACTCCTGTCGCTGAATGTATGATGATGTCATTAGACCACATAGTGTGAGGAAATTATGTCCTACATTTTATGTTTATGTGTTTCGATTATATTCTGTAATTTATAGGCTCATTAAAAATATAATGTTAATGGTTCATTTGTTTACTTATTAAAAGTGGACGTCGTAATCATAATCATTTACTCGGAACACAAGTACAGATATATATGTAGATGTCATTAAAAAAATTTACAAATCGGTGTTCTACCTAACAGTCATGAAAATGCCAATGTACGAAACATTTCACACACATATGAATATAAAGAATCAAGAATGAATTAGAAAAATACTATGATGATGAAAATGAATGTGTTGTCAAAATATTCTACCTTAACTTCAATGGACCTTTTTATTTAGATATGTTTCTTCTGGTAAATAGTAATATAATCCGCGTAAATAAATGGTGATTTTTGAAAACAGGGAAAAGTCGCGTGGTGGCCCGTTGAGACTGTATGCAGGATGACTCAGAATATCTACGCATTTCCCTTTCAAAAATTAATTTTCTGTCTGGCCGTCTGCAAGTGTCCCTCGCGCAATCTATTCAGTTTAGAAAAAAAATATATTAGAAACCTCAATATCATTTTTGAAGACCTATCCATACATATCCCACATGTATGGGTACGGTGAAAACATTTTTTTTGTTTTTCAGTTCTATGTATGGGGAACCCCCAAATATTATTGTTTTTTTTTCTATTTTTGTGTGTAAATCTTAATGCGGCCGCGGTTCACAAAATACATCTACTTACCAAGCTTCAACAGTACAGCTCTTATAGTTTCGGAAAAAAGTGGCTGTGACATACGGACGGATCTGTCCGTCCGTATGTCACATGCCAGACATGACGCATCTATAAGGGTTCCGTTTTTTGCCATTTGGCTACGAAACCCTAAAATTGGCAACCGTTCCCTTAGCGGTGATTGCACATTCACAACTTTAATTCACCTGAACAGACCCTAACATTGCTACTATGTTTTGAGATCGCAGCTGTAAATCCACACGTCTACTGTCTCTATGCCCCTATGTTGAATCTGGTAAGCATGGCATCGCACCAAGTGACCTGTTTTTTGAGTCTATGTAGAGGTTATATCCCAGCAACCGTTCTTCCTGAGCTGTAAGAGGTTCTATTTATCGTTTCCATGACAATGCGTCTGATTTGATGACCTACTTATATTCTTTTCGATATTAATATTTGGATTACTTCATTATGAACTGAAACACGTGTATTTTTGTGTGTTTCTACCAAAATTACACATGGGACTCATTCGGTTGAACATGTTTGTTTTTGTTCCATTAATTTTATAGTGGTAAGTAATCCCTATGACATATGACATGGCTTTGCCCAAAACTTTTATTTTTAATTACTTGGGAGTGGTGTGCGTTTTCAGCCAAGAAGATTATTGTGACGTAATAATGAATTTATACTTCAAGAGCCATTCATAGCTACAATTTTCACACGCGTGCATAAACAGTGTAACACAGTCTCGGCAATAGAAACTAAGAAAATATTAAGCTCGATAAGAGACTAGCAATATTTTTTAAGTTTGTTATTGTTTATCAGACTAATGTTATAAGCTTATGCGCTTGACGATAATCTTGTCCAATGCACTTCTTGTCATTCAAATAGTTGTACCTATTTGAATAAGGTGCATTAGATAAGCCTTTTATAAGATTTTAATGAAATAAAAGTATTATGTTTTCTCTATGAACTATGAACTAACCAAATTGCTAGTAACCCTAATAATTGTATAAAATACGTAAAAGAACAATAAAGGCAATACAGGTAGGTATATAAGTATATCCCGTGTTACCGCAACGATATTTTTCAGAACTGTCGCATACGGCATACCCATATTTAATCGCAATTTATATCACTTTGCGACTCAGAGTTATAGCCCTTTATAATTCGAACATAAACGGGGGTGATGTGAAATCTACAATTTTCCCGGATGGTGTTATGCAATAGTACACAATTGTGAGTAATGACGTTGTTGTGTTAACATGCGTCAGATGGAGTGGCTTTTATTTTGGTTGATGGATAATTTCAAGTATAATTTTAACTTTTTGTTATTAGTAGTACTATATATTTATTTGTGACCAGTTTTAATGAAAAAGTTTAGCCCACCCCGATTAGCATGGCTTTTAAGTGGTGGAAATAGCCAAATTAATTTCAATTAGTAAAAAACATGATATTTTAAAGAACCTAATTCATTTCAATACAACTATCTAACAACTTTTCTTCGGTAGAAAAAAATCACAAAGCTGTTTAAAATATGCTTAGGGCGTACTAATTGAGCGTATTTTATAAAGGGCACCAGTTAAGCTATATCAGAATATATGATGCGTGAAAGCTATTTATATGTATACACTAGCGGTCCGGTACGTGCTTCGCTACGTATAAGGCATAGTAATAAAAAAAAATGATTATTAAGTTTATTTATTCAAACAAATAAATATTTTAAATTGCTAAAAGATGTTGATATTACACTTTTTTCAAGACTTTTTTAAATTTTCTCTTATATATATATATATATTTGTCACATTATAAATCGTGAACATGGGCTGCTTGTGCCGCAGGTTGACAGTTAACGGAGATTCAAATTCGACAATGAAGAATAGGATTAAGAGCATATGCGTTTAGTTATATTGCAGTCTGAAGTAGATAACAAAAGCAAAAATATAATGACACTATTATTTATAAAAAATATGCTTTATCCTCTTGAATTCGTTAGATTTTCCCGGTCAAGAGGATAACATAATTACACTGATAATTGTCAATTTTGATACATATGGGTAATAATGACTTCCGCTTTTTGATCACCAACAGTAGACCGACACCAACTGTAGGCACACAAGCATTGATTTGACTATTTCGGAGAGGTCACCTTCCAGCATAAAATTAATATTTATTTTGTATTTGTTCCCAATAAATACGTATATTCCATTTAGTTTACGTTGAGTACCTATTATATTTTGTATTGGCCAAAGCCGTGACCTCTCCGAAATAGTTAGTTATTAATAACAAGATTCTGATTCTAGTCGAGAATCCGGCTGTGATGTCTGAATAGACCACAATTATTATATAATAAAGTATATCTGAATTAAATATTATATAAATCACACAAAGAGTTTAAAAAAAGCTCTCGTTTTGATTGTGGTAGTAGTATTGCAAGTTTAGTCGCAATAATATGTAGAATGTGTGAAATAACAAAACAAAACCTGATCATTGACACGAAATATATGTTTTACTTATTTTTACTGTACTTGCAGCTTTAAAAAATCTATAGATAGTGCCGACGATGAATTATATTTTGCCCTTAAATGAGTTTAAAAAACGCGTAAACGTGTTTACAGCGGTGGGCAAATTTTAATAAAGGGGATTTAAATATGTTAGTAAGTATGCAAAATCATGAAAAAAGTTTAGTTAAATTAATAATATACTCGTAAATCCCGTTGGGTTTATTCGTTTGCATATTAGCTTGGCGTTGTTCTTGTTAAATAATATACTTTTATCGAGTAAAACAGATTGTTGATATATGAATAAACTGCTTAAATTCTGCAATATTCGTGGACGGTGGACAACGTCATGCAATGTTGCACAATTAAGTGAATAATGAGCAATTTAACATACGCCACAAAGAGTGACTATTCTGCAGTCCTTTAAAAAAATATATGAGTTTGTTTTTATTGTCGACCGGCTTTAAATCGGTTCCGTTGTTCAAACATACATATAATGACTATTTGCAGATTGTTACGCTCTCTATACTCGAGCATTATTCAATATTTTTAATGATTATCATTTAAATATTTTGTATTGTTAAATAATTCAATTAAACTAGTTGAATGTTTACTATTTTAGGACTTAATTCGTAGGGCAGAAAATGCGGTGCGGTCCTACGAGCAAAGGCTGATATATTACGTGCCCTAAAACTGTAAGCTCAGATGGACGCTACTGATAAAACGATACTCGTAGCCAAGTTCTGGGTAGGCTTAGAAGTAGAAGGAAAGTAATGTATAATATATCTTTATAACTTTAAATAATTTATTTACTCACTTGTGATCCAATAAGTCGTTTGTTTTGTTACGGATGCGAATCCTACTTCGCTTGTGAAACTTTAATAAATGTGGACATGTTGGTGATGAGATTTATACTGTTTATTATAATTATTAAACAGTTCTTGGGATCATTTACAGCAAATACAACTTTGAACGCAATTGATGTTGTTAGTAGCACCACAAAAAACCTTCAGCTTACCTACCACATCTTAGGCTGATTAAAGAGTCGCGCCGGCGAGCGGCGCCGTCCAAACGCGCGCGCTTAGAAATACACTAGATAGTAGTTGCGTTTCATAGTCACGCAGTTCAAACGCGCCGCCGGTGACACGCGCGCCGTCGGCCAGCGCTGCCCGAACTCCTCTACTGGCAGCTAGCGTTTCAGAGTGACGCGTCTCGCACGCGCCGTTGCATACACTTAAAATGGCTGTTGAGACGCGCTGGCCGCCGGCGCGTGCCGCGCGCGTCACTCGGAAATCAGCCTTAGGTACAACTAATATTGACACTCCTTCGCCGCAAGTCGCCGCAAGCCGCCGCAAGCAGCATCGCAACTCAAAATTATATAGCTATATTTAATTTTTCTTTCACCTGAGTTACACATAAACTTAAAACCTAATTTTAATATATTTTCATAGATTAAGTTTGTAATTGTTTTTATAATTTTTGTACTGTTGCTGCGTCAGAATAGGCATAGACTGATTTATTATTGTAACATTAAATCATTTGCTGGTCTATTTTCACGTTGGTAGACCAATAACAAAAAAAAAGAAAAGAAATACAATGTAATGTTATAAGTTTAATATTCATACTATTTTTATGAAATTTCTTAGACATCATAGATCACCAAGATCAAGTGTAATTAAACTCCTGGTTCATGTTTTACATAAATAAGCTCCATAGAAAGTCATTCAGTTTTAGTTCTAGTGCACGTTTTAATTAATTTTAACATATTCCGAAATCTTATTTTAGCAGTTACATGAAAATCACATCTCAACTTTAATATTCTAGGAACATTAACTGCAGATAGAGCTTCTTCTGTGTTTATTTATTTAGTAATGAAGTGTGTTAAGAAAATTCAATTTAAGTCTCATAAAGGCAGGCACACATAGCATGACAAATACCGAAACCACCTCACTCGCTATTGTAGAATAGCGTACCCCAAACCGCTCGCCCGCTGTTGCTCGTAAAACCGAATTGACAATTTAAATTTAATCTACTTTATGGAGCCAGAGTTACGCCTTACATGCACTATTACATTATGCCATTACGCTACACTTTTATTTTGATTATGTAGATATGTGGAAATGAGATGCGGGAGATTTTCCGTTTGTGTACTCACGGGTTTATAGAAATAAAAAAATATAGAAGATGATATACTATACGGAAGTAGATTAGAGAACTAGATTATTTTTCTTTACGATTATTAATTTATTATCTTTTATTGTTTCAGGTACTTATTAACACTAACGTATCTGTGGAGAGATTGGGAGAAAAGCTGAGTTCATTAAAACGGATACTTCTCCGTAAGCTATAAATATGTATGTAGTATCAGAATTAAATAACGGTTACTAGAATAAACAGTAGCATATACATATTAAGTTATAGTTTCTTTCACCAACGAAAAATTTTGTTGTAACGATACGCACTGATCGGCTTAGGTTCTCTCCTTACTTAGATTTAGTTTATGTCTATAAGATTTATTTCTTGTTGTACATTTTAAAGATTTTAACGTATTTTTATTTAATAAATGACCTCTCCTGATCGCATCACGGTAATGGTGGCCAGTCCATAGTCGTCATGATGTAATCTTGTTCTGATAGATTAATTGGGCTTAGAACAGCGAAAGAAGCGGAGTAATCGAGAATTTAAATTCACAAATAGTGACACCGCTTAGCGCAACTACACATTTACTCGGCCATTGCAGACTTACCCCGCAATTACTAAATTACCCCAGACTTATGCTGAAAGAAGCACTGTTCTTTGACGCTTTAGCAGTGATCTAGAGTAGGATAAAGTAACATCTTCAAGATTACATTCATTTTGGGTAACTACGCATTTAATCGGACCCAATCGAGACCAGCCATCTGTGGAGACACAGGTACTCGCTCCAACCCTCATTATCATGATCCGGAAGGAGGTGCATGACCGACGGTTTTACTTGTAATACCCCCAACTTGCAGACTCCAGGCGCCGGGAAATATCCCAATATCACTACTCTGGTCTGACCCGGGATTTGAACTCGAGAGTCATTATACGCGGTTGACAGGCTACTGAAGTTAATAGGCAACGGGGGTAGTCTATTAATTAAAAGACATTCGTGGTAACACTATGATCCATTAAGCCACTGTTCATATCAAATTTTTGGTGACATCATTTAACCAAACGTATTAGTCGAAATCAATATAACATGAGCTTATTTTTAGGCAGAGAATCCACATATTTCCACCATTTTATTTCATACATGATTAATCTTTATAAGATAGGTTTTTGCTCGATCACATTGTTTACAATAGTATTAAAAATGTAAAAGAATATAAGCTAAAACTAAAATTATTAATGTCTGCCTTAGATAGCTTCTATACCTAGCAAATACTCTGAAAAAAAATAAATTGTGGCTAATAGGCCAGAGTCTGAAAGTCGGCAGTTTTAGACGTGCCGCCCGCATCTCCTCATGTACCTGATCTCTCTGCTAGCCGAGCCATCAGATTGTCTATAGAGAGTGAGAGAGTGTTTATTTTCAGTAGCTGGTATTCCAATAACGTAGAACTGACATCATTGGCCGATATAAGCGTAATTGACCTAACTCAACCCAAGTCGTTTCCAAGGCGACCTAATAGGTCTAGAAAGACCAAAACAAATTACCTATATTATTCAAACAAAGTACCAAAATTGTTTATATGTCTCTTCGTTATGTGTCTAAGTCTGTCTTTGACAAATGTGGCGCCGACATTCCATTTGACTCACCATGCTTGTCTGTACTCGCCTTTATTTGCTCTTAAATCACTTTTGATATTACAATAACAAATTGTTCTAGGTCGTCTGTTCGTAGACCTTCGATGAAATTTGCAATAAAATATTTTCTAATAAAATATTAAAGGTTAATAAATGTATTCTCCAGAATGGAGGTGGCGCAGTGGTTAAGGTACATCGCTACATCGTGCTTCAGGTTCGATAACCGTATAGGAAAATTATGCGAGTTATCCACAAATCGTTGTCGTGAGTCTGGATGTGTTTTATGCCGGTTGTCGGTAATTGCATGATAGTAAAATACCCCTCGATATAGAGAATTATCTCCCTAGTTAGGGCGTTGTTTTTTTAAAGAACTATAAAAAGGACTTATGCTTCTCCAGGCTATGTTGTTTATCCTTAACAGACGCCTTTACCCAGGAAATATACAACTGTTATTATGATTGTGATCTTTTCAAGCACAAACACTTCCATTAACATTAAATCACATTAATTCTATTTCATAATTACACAGTATTAATGCAGACATAAAAGTAAAATTGGAGAAGGTAAGACTAACTAGTTCATTATTTGTAGAGCTATTTTGTAAAAATTTATTGAATGGGTTGAATTCCGAGATTGGGTCACTCGTCTCTTTAGATCACACTCTTACCTACTTGATAACTCTTCGCAATTTTTATTAATACAATCTCCCGGCACCTTTCCTCATCCTACCATCTTTATGCCGATGATCTCAAAATTTATTCTCATACTCCACTAGCTACACTTACGGAAACTATTAACTTAGTGAACAATGATCTTGCTGGGATAAGTAAATGGAGTCAAGAGTATGGTCTCAGAGTAATAGTGATTTCTGGATAGCGCCGAACGATAGCAACGTTTAAGTGGGGCAGAGACCTTATACAATACACTCTAAGTAAAATCATAAGGCTCTACATAATCTTAGATATTTTTGTTATTAACACAGGACACCACGTGGTGCAAATAATGACGATCAGGTCAGGACGAAGGTCTATGTTTCCTGTTGCTTCCTCTCGTCCTATACCGGATCGTACGTGGTATCCCTGTGGGTGTCAAAAATGTGTTTACGTTTACGAAGAGCATAGTGCTAATGTTGTGGTCATTGCGGTAGACCGCGCGGTGCGTAGGGTTATAGTCTATGATAGACGCTTACCAACAGATCGCTGTATGCTTGTTTTTGATGTGAAACATCTATAGCCGCACGTAAAACAGATTTCTGGCGTGGCGACGCATGCCGTGGTTTTTATTTTTTTAAATTTAGTTCCTATCACAATATGTTCTTTTCGACTTCGATTTCGACTTCTACTTGGACTTCGAATTGACTTCGACTTTGACTTCGACTGCGACTTATACTTCGACTTCGACTGCGACTTATACTTCGACTTCGACTGCGACTTATACTTCGACTTCGACTTTGACTTCGACTGCGACTTATACTTCGACTTCGACATCGACTTATACTTCGACTTCGACTTTTTTTTTGTTTTTTTTAGGTCCTATCACAATATGTTCTTTTCGACTTCGACTTCTACTTCGACTTGACTTCGACTTTGACTTCGACTTCGACTTCGACTTCGACTTCGACTTCGACTGGGACTTATACTTCGACTTCGACTGCGACTTATACTTCGACGTCGACTTCTGCATATTACTTTTACAAAATAATGTCGATGTTTCACATCTGCCAGGCGTCCCGTGACGGCTCACATTTTTTATACTGGATGGGTGTGCGCTTGACGACGATCACACCTGATGATAAGTGAAGATGTGGTCGAAGGTGGACCGCGGGATGCAATCTCCAACACCTTATTTCATGCTATCATGTTTGACATGATATCATGAGATAAGGTGTTGTAGGTTTAGCCCCATTGGATGCACGTGTGGCGCAGCAGTTAAGACAGTCTCTTCGCCACTTCGTGTCCCGGGTTCGAGTCCCGCGCAGGGCAACTATTTCTGTGACCCATAAATAGTTTTCCTGAGTCTGGATGTTCTTTGTGTCCGTTAATTATATGTATGTAAAGTATGCCGCGACACAGGGATTAATTTGCCGGATGCGGGCGTTGAATTAAAAAATAAATAAAAAATCTGCCCCTTTACTAAAAAAGTTTGCCTATCCTTGACCTTAACAATACAGTTACATTTTGTTACAATGTGCTGAAACCTCTTGTTCCTGCCTAAGTATCGTCTTCTGGGTGTAAATTGCTTTCAGAAAAAGATAATTTACATACTAATGCCATGAAATAAGTATATCAAAGGAGAGCCATTCAAGTGAAAAAAACATGAAAGTTTCAAGTCAAATATCACATAAACCAAAATTACGTGATTCGTTTGCAAATGACATGTCTGAAAGAAATATTATCTTCGAGAAATGCGCACTAGGTCTTGGCGATAATAAAATGCCTGTCATTTCTTTATTTACGAGGTCACAGATATGCCTTTTTACAGATGTAACCCTTTGTGGGAAGGAAAGTATTAAATGGTTGTGTGGATATTTCTTTATCACGATATTCATGCTTCATCAGCCCATAGCTGTTGGAAATGGTAAATTCCTCTTTCTTTCGATCTGTGGAGTAATGACTGTGTGTGGTGTATATGATACTGAAATCAGGATGATAAAAACTCGTGAGAATAAAAAAACCGGCCAAGTGCGAATCGGACTCGCGCACGAAGGGTTCCGTACCATTATCTATAAAAACGAGCAAAAAAAAATCACGTTTGTTGTATGGGAGCCCCCTTAAATATTTATTTTATTTTGTATTTGTTATTATAGCGGCAATAGAATTACATCATATGTGAAAATTTCAACTGTCTAACTATCACGGTTCATGAGTACAGCCTGGTGACAGACAGACAGCGAAGTCTTAGTAATAGGGTCCCGTTTTACTCTTTGGGTACGGAACGCTAAGCAGTCCATTGCTGCCCCACTGCGGGAAAGTGCCTTCTCTCATGATGAGAGGGTACAGGCCGTAGCCTACCAAGCTGCCCTAGTGCGGTTTATAAGGCTTCACATGACATCAAGGACATTTTTGGAAAACTCTCAGGGATGCAGGTTTTCTCTCGGTGATTTAAGTACGAGATTATTAATTTCGTAACTTTAACTCGAAAAGTCAGAGGTGCGTGCTTTGAGATTGAATTCGAGACCACCAATTTCACAGTCAAACGCAAACCACTAGGTTGTCACCTCAAGTGATATTTATTCAATTTATGATTGATAATATTTTAATACTAGGTATGTATTTAGTAATTATACACTGTCTATTCTATGGAAGTAATTATATATTAGTTTAAGGATTATTAAATTACACTTTCCTAGTTTTTCGAGAATGCCTTTCGTATTAAGTCCGCCTATTTTTTTCAGACATCGCCCGCTTCTTAGAAATTATTCTCTGCGTCGCGAGGTACTTCGCAAACGTGTAATCGACGCACACAAATTACATCCAGACTCAGAAGAACTTATAGGCCACACGAAAAATTTGTCCAGTGCCGGAATAGATTTCGGCACTGGACAAAATTTTCGTGTGAAATATTTGTCCATCGCCTCGCGACTGTCTCAACTGCTGCGTCACACATGCAGCTTCTATACATTATTGTGAAAAAGTTTAGAAAAATAAAATTATGACCATGGATGCAGTTTGATATACATGTCAAAATTATATCTAAGCGTCTAAGTTTATTAAGTTGCTGCACTGCTCTGCACTCCTACCTATAACAGTCGCGGAAACTTTAGTTATTGAAGAAACTAGCACTGATGCATCACAACCTTCTATTGACCTTAAACCTTATGACTAGTATCGTATTGCGATAGTCGAAGCTTAGCTTAGTTTATTAATATGGCTCGAAGCACAAAGAAGCTTTGTAATTAAGCTCCAGTGGCGTGTAGTTGATGAACACGTAGTAAGGCGAATACTTACTCCGTGCAGTAATTTTATAATTTTGAAAGTTTCTTTAATCCCGAGCTGTATTGTTTGTTGCATATTTTTGTTGGCATATCCAGCAACCCCAATCTGTCAAATTGCTTTTATAGATTTTCAACTTTATCACAAAAGCATAAGGTTCACTTTCAATTAGGGAAATTGGACAAATTGGGGTAGCTTGAAGTGCTGTCGTCTGTACAGAACATTATAATTATAGGCATTATTATGCTGTTTTTGGTTGCTTGAATTCGTCAGTGACCCAGAGAATTTTTTTTACATTATATAAATACGAAAGGTAAGATATTCTATATTTTTATATACTTACTATTAGTTTTTATTGTTTTTACGTAATAATATGTTCTTGGATATTATACAACGGTGTTTATGCAAAGCTATGTCACAGACTAAAACATACAATCTCACAGTCACATTCCACGCAGGTTACCAACGTATAATACCTTTTATTTTATTTATTTTTTGTGTTGACAAATGAAGGCTAGTATTGTCGTTTTTTAAATAGATATAACGGTCGAAAATAATACCAAAAAATTTCATCCCTTTTCATGCATACCTTTTTGTGTTGATGACTTTTCTAGCTTCTCTTAATATATCTGCAAATTCTACGCTCATAACCAGAAATACTTGAGTATACGAAAAGCTCCGCAAAAACATCTCACAACTAAAGACTATCTGCAAGTAACGACTCTACTGCGTTTAATGGCGTATATTTCATCTCAGATCGAGAGTTAGAATATTATCTTTAAGATGCGATGCAAGCACAAAATGTTTCTTAACGAAATAAGGGTGAAAATAGCGTAACATAATTCAATATGTTCATTAGATCTGTGATTTTCTTTAAAACTGATCCAAATATAAAGATTCAAAATAACCGATTCAAATAAGTAAATGATTTATTTGAAACTCAAATATTCCAAAACAAATTACGACAAATTTTGTTATTTTCGATAGCAATACATATTTATTTAATTATTTTTGTTTAAAATATATTTTAGTACCAAGTAAGTTTTAACATCAACCTGTGATCTATACATATAATAAAATCGTAGGAATTCAAAACTGTACATTGAATATTTTTTTAAAGGATACTTGGAGCGTGAATTTCAATCGATATCGAAGCCAAAAATATAGTTTTTATAATTTTTTTCTGTTTGTCTGTATGTATGTCCAAACTAAACTTAAAAAGTGACTAAGAGATCGGGTCAACATACAGGCTGCATATTATCACGCTATCAACCGCGGGGCACAGCTAGTACTTAATAAATAGGTATACCTTTATTCTAACAAAACCTTTACTAAATCAGAAGGATAGTCTAAAATATCTGTGAAAGTACTACGCTCAGCCACTCAATTGTATCAATATTTGCATAGAAAAAAACCGGCTAAGTGTGACTCGGACTCGCCCATGAAGGGTTCCGTAGCAGCAAGTATTTCAGTTGATTAAATAAAAGCAAATTGCGGTTTACGATTAATGACGTATTAAAAAAAATACTTGCTAGACTTGCTAAACCAATTTTCGTTGTTAGTTTGCATGGTACATCATATATATTTTTTTGTTTTATCATTCTCTTATTTTAGAAGTTACAGGGGGAGGAGGACACTCATTTTACCACTTTGGAAGTATCTTTCGCACAAACTATTCAGTTCATAAAAAAATATATTAAAAACCTCAACATCATTTTTGAAGACCTATACATAGATACCCCACATGTATGGGTACGATGAAATAAAAAAAATTGTGTTTCAGTTCTATGTATGGGGAACCCCCAAAATTATTGTTCTTTTTCTATTTGTGTTTCACAGGATACATCTACTTACCAAGTTCCAACAGTACAGCTCTTATAGTTTCGGAAAAAAGAGAAAGACAGACATGACGAATGAATCTATAAGGGTTCCGTTTTTTGCCATTTGGCTACGGAACCCTAAAAAGGGTTAGCAGTCAGAGTCACTAACCACTAGACCAACTTTAATACGTGTGTTTAATCCAAATTCTGTTGTAATGAAGAATATTGTATCCTGTTTTAATTAAATTGACCATAGTCGAAATATGTGTTGGTTATTGACGTCGTGGACTGACATGTTAATATCTATTATATACTCGTAACAGTTTATGAATGTTCTTTCTCATTCGCTCGAATGTAAAGCGATGTTTGAACGATAAAGATAAAACATTTCTGTTGATCGGAGTTTATGCATGGATAGTGTAATTGTAACATTGGGTTTAATTAGTTTAAAATTATGAATCTAAATGATAATACGTTTTAATATATTTTAATTTGGTATGTTTTTATTTTGATCAGGTTTTTCTGTTCTATTTTTCGTATAATAACCTCACAGTGTGCACAAAGAGAATAATGTTGCCTGTGGGGGTATGTTTTCCTTGCGTCTTTTCCCTTTTTAAGAATTTTATTAAATTTGTTTTGATATTTTTTTATAAAACATACATTACAGCAGTAACCGAATATATTTGGCAATTACCTAAGTATATAAACATAATAGGTCTTTACCTATGAAATTGCCGTTTTGTATGAAAAAATTTAAACGAATTTTTTTCATGAATTTTTTTATTTGTATTAATCGAAGTAATCACCCATGCAATCAATGCATCTTTGCCATCGCAGTGGCAGTTTATTGATGCCCTTCTTAAAGAAATCAGCTGGACGGGAGGCAACAAATTCTTCAAAGGCATTTTGTACTGCCTCTCGGGTATTGAATTTTTTTCCCGCCAAGAAGTTATCCAAATTCTGGAAAAAGTAGTAGTCTGTAGGCGCAAGGTCTGGTGAGTAGGGCGGATGACGGAGAGCTTCCAACCCCAGTTCTTGCAACTTGGAGACCGTCTGCTGTGCAGTATGAGGTCGCGCGTTGTCGTGCAGGAGCAGCGGAGACGAGCGATTGACCAATGCTGGTTGGAGATGCGCCAGCTTCTCCATCATTGTGCTCAGTTCTTCACAGTACACATCTGCAGTAATGCTCACCCCGTTTGGTAAGAAGCTGTGATGAATCACACCGGCGCTAAACCACCAAACAGTGACCATCACTTTTCTAGGGGTAAGTTTTCGTTTAGGGCATTGTTTAGGTGCTGAACCAGGATCCAACCAACTTGCTGAGCGCTTGCGGTTATCAAACAGAATCCATTTTTCATCGCAGGTAACAATGCGGTTCAAAATTCCTTCATTTGTGTGTCTGTTGAGCAGTGCAAGGCACGTCTCGACGCGTACTTCGCGCTGGCGATCATTGAGTTCGTGGGGCACCCATTTGTCAAGCTTTTTTACCTTGCCAATTTGACGCAAATGGACCAATATTGTTTTGACGCTAACGTCGAAAGCTGCTGCTAATTCAGCCGTAGATTGTGTATCATCAGCTTCCACAACCGCCTTTAATTCGTCATTGTCGACCAAAGTCTTCGGACGACCGCGAGGTTCATTTTTCAGGTCGAAATTTCCAGAACGGAAGCGAGCAAACCAATAACAGGTGGTGCGTTGGTTTGTAGTGTTAGCTCCGTAAACGTCGTTGATGTTGCGTGCCGCTTGTGCCGCGTTGCTGCCACGACGGTACTCATATTCCATAATTACTCGAATTTTTAACGTATCCATGATGACGAAAAAGATTGAAATGCGATGAAAATGTAACACTAATCAATAAAGAAATGACTACTTTTGGAAAAAAGAATCCATGTTTTTAAAATAAAATTAATTTGACATTAGAATTCTTAGCCAAACAAAAATTATTTTGATTTGAAATGGCCAGTACTGCAGAACGGCAATTTCATAGGTAAAGACCTAATACATACCTAAGTATACAAAATTCGACCGCCTTAAAAAATATTTACATCAACCTTTACATAGTTAAACTACCTTTCTGACCGAAAAAGACCATTGCAATCGGTTCTTCAGTTTCGAAGGTACAATTATATAGACAGACAAACGCCTAGGACACTAACTAACTTATTACCTGTTTCGTCGGGTGGTAAAAATAATATTACCATAATTTATGTGGAAAACGATGAGGTATCAGGTAAGTGATACCGAAAATTAGCAAAGCTGATCGAAAACGGCTTGCTTCGTCCAAGATATTCTATCTACTTGTGATCGTATCACTAAAATGCTGCCAATATTATCAACCTAACGTGTACCATAATTAATTTTTGAAGTGAAAACTTTTTAGGCGCGTTGCGCTTTTTTGGGTGTACATAAATCATGGAACTCGCTCTCATCGTCACCAAACGCTTTCCATGAGCTATATGTATTCTGTGTATATATGTAAATAGATATACCTCCGTGTGTTATTAGTATACATTATATATATACAAAGAGTATATCTAAATATGAAGTGTCAACTATTATATTCTAGATTATTTAAATTAAAAGTGTAGAAAATAGTGCTCACTACTATCGGTAGTCCCCAAAGACTGCCCCGATTGTTTATTTAACATATAAGACATGAAGTCCGCATGTCTTATATGAAAATTTTCGAAAGCATTTTATAATGTATAAAAGAAATAGAATCTAAATCGGTTCACTTCATAACATAAAAAACGTACGTACAAAAAACCTAAAGCCTAATTTATAACCTTCTTTCTAATCCTGTTGATAATAGAAAAATCGAAAAGAAACTTAAAGCATTTTATAATGTACTAGCTGACCCGACAGACCTTGTCCTGTCTTAACGATGACTATTAACGCACGCTATCTGTCAATACTATGTCAAATAAAAAAAGTTACATTAAAAAAGGTTATATTGTCCAAAGCGCTAAGGTTAGATTAGAAATAATATTTGGTTGTGAAGTATTCTTAAATTTTCTTATTTTCCGCGCAATTTTAAATTCTTTTTTTTACATAAGAACCTTCTCCTGACAATAACAAACACAATAAAAAAAGAAATAGTGAAATCGGTCCAGCCGTTCACGCGTGATGTCGTGAAAACGGGTTTCATTTTTATATATATAGATAAAAGAAATAGAATCAAAGTCGGTTCACTTCATAACATGAAAAAACGTACGTACAAAAAACCTAAAGCCGAATTTGTAACCTTCTTTCTAATCCTGTTGATAATAGAAAAATCGAAAAGAAACGTATTATTAAATACTTCAGAAAATGTCATCACAGTGATGACATTTTCTGAAGTATTTATAACAAATTACCTAAAATAACACTCAACGAAATTCTCAATTCATAGTTAGGCATTATAAGCTCCTTACATTACGATACGTGAATTCATATAACAAAGCTTAAAAGGCAATATACTTATATTTTTTTAAGAACATAGAGAGATGTGAAGGTTTCCTAATCGCTACAAAGATGGCAAAAAAGAAATGTTAGGTGTTCTATAACTGACACCAAAGAAACCGAGGCAAAGGAATTCCTGATAATGCCAGAAGTCAAGTCTATTGATCAAATAAACTCTCGCGATGTTAGCAACATTTTTTCCCAATTGATATTGTGACCTATTTACGAATGGGTGACTTAGCGTTACCGGGAGTTCAATTCTGAGCGGTTGTTTATAAAGTTCTTATTTAGTTTCAGATATTCTAGATCTTGGCCGTGTGGTTTCCGGACGAGAAAGAATAATAGGGCCACCGCGCCGTGGGTGTCGTAAAAGGCGACTAGTCGGCGAGTAGTCGGACTGTAGCGCCTCTTGCGTACTAACTACCACCTAACTGCGTTCGCCAAATTATATGCCAAGCGTTGTGACTACGGCAAATCTCTCCAAATGACAACGTTATAGAAACCTTTAGTGGAGGACTATGTGGTCATCTGGCTGATGATAATAGGCTCTAGATGATTCTCAAAGAGTCTAAACATTTGTGTGGTCAATGGTCATCTTGTGTCAGAATTGGTGAAGCTGCCCAGTAAGATAAAATGAGGACTGTTGCCCAGTTGATACAGCCTGGACAGTCCGCTTAACTTGCTCTTTGAGTCACCAGGTCGCTCAGAAGTTAGACCACTTTAGTGGCTAGCTGTCCAGAGACTGACTGCACGCCCAGTTGTTTAATTTGGCTAATTGTATACGGAACACAACTGCGTCGTCCAGCTTAATAACGGAAACATCCTCCAATACCTTTTATAAATCAGCCAAAGTACGTCCACTGCTGGCCAAAAGCCTCCCCAAACAATGGGGGGATATGCCAACCAGTTTGATGGTCATAGTTCACAGAAAAAACGCTACTGCCCGTTCTCTGGTAGGTCTCAGACGGTTTCTACGCCCCCACGGGATGAGATGAGGTGATGATATTCCATGCCATCACCACACAGCAGAGAAAAGAGTCCTTTATTTACAATAGACATCAAATAACCAACCTTCAATTAAGTCTGGGAATTTAGGCCTCCCATCCCTTACTGAGTTAACCTTGAAAACTTAGAAGTTCATTTACATGTCTGTAAGTCCTCATTGAAAATAATTCACTCACCATTATTTCCTACTGGGGTTCAGGGAACCAATCCAATCTCTCGCCTGATTGAATTGTAGGCTTAAAAAAGCATCCCCTACCAATTTAAGATTTTTCTTTAGAATACGGTTCATCCTTCCCTTTCCTTGTTTTTAAGATTAGCCAACCGACGAGGGTATTCCATTAAAAATCCCATTAGAGTGTCGTCAAGGTTCTGTCGATGGCACTGCTAATCAAATCGTGGACGATCGTTGACTATAGAGATGCAAATTACATAGTACATTTTGACGACTCAATTTAAAAACATAAAGTAGATTATGTAATGAGTTATAAAATGTACCAATTAGGACTTTTCGTGGTCGTTCTTTGTGACTTATAATCGGAATGAGAATCGCTATGAAGTAAAGGCACGCGCACTGTTCATTGTTTGCTAACAACGTTTATTACCTTATTAATACAATTCGGACTGTTTAAATATATATGTAATATGTGCTGTGTGGGGATGGCTGTGAATATGAAAATATCATCCCCATCTCATCCCGTGGGGGGCGTAGAAGTCGACCCGAGGGAATATCTACCAGAGGACGGGCAGCAGCTTCTTTCTGCGTTCGCCAACCCGTCTCCGAGCGTAACAATTATGGCATATCCCCACAATGATTCTTGGGAGAGGCTTGTCCAACAGTGTACTTTCTCAGCTGTGATGATTGTCCGTCTCCTGTAAGTGAAGTACCCCGGGACACAGGCATTAATTTACTTAATGTGGGCGTTGTCTTTAAAAAAAATAGATATGCCTACCAACGATCTTGTCAGAGCCGCGTGGGAAGCCGCTGGATGCGGGCAGCACATGACCGGCTCTTGTGGGGATCCTTGGGGAAGGCATTTGTCTAGCAGTGGACATCTTTCACCGTGATGATGATGAATATGCCCTACGTGTACCTATACCAAAATTTTTGATGACAATTTATTGTGGTGCGAACCCACGACCCCTATAAGTATTGTCTAAGGCACCACCAAGTATGTGCATTATCACTTTTTAGGGTGGTGTAAAGTGAGCTTCAACGTTGATTTAAAGTCTTGTTTCCATTACTACCGGTAGCATGTGAATATATGATGTAATATTCTGTCTAAAATCGAAGACAGTATGTAGCCCGGAAATTGTTCGTGATGCGAATCCTTGGCATTATGAATACATCAATATTTATGAGCATTAAGACTGCACTACTAACAGCCTAATTAACCATCGAAATTGTGTGCTTAATAAATAATTAGACTTAATGTTTACAGACAGTTTAAAAACGTTTTCCTAAGTCGATTATATTAAAACAATTATTATTACCCGGAGACACTCATTGCTAGATGCTCTCACAGGTCCGTAAGCGATCGGCGAGGTTAAACAACTACGCTCGCGGTCAGTCCATAGATGGGTGACCACCAGTAATCAAATTTCTGTGCGTCTCCGTGCTTTGGAGGGCAGGTTAAGCCGTCGGGCCCAGTTGTAGTCATTAGACAACAGTCGTTAAGATATAATAGGTCTTTACCTATGAAATTGCCGTTTTGTATGAAAAAAATTAAACGAATTTTTTTCATGAATTTTTTTATTCGTATTAATCGAAGTAATCACCCATGCAATCAATGCATCTTTGCCATCGCAGTGGCAGTTTATTGATGCCCTTCTTAAAGAAATCAGCTGGACGGGAGGCAACAAATTCTTCAAAGGCATTTTGTACTGCCTCTCGGGTATTGAATTTTTTTCCCGCCAAGAAGTTATCCAAATTCTGGAAAAAGTAGTAGTCTGTAGGCGCAAGGTCTGGTGAGTAGGGCGGATGACGGAGAGCTTCCAACCCCAGTTCTTGCAACTTGGAGACCGTCTGCTGTGCAGTATGAGGTCGCGCGTTGTCGTGCAGGAGCAGCGGAGACGAGCGATTGACCAATGCTGGTTGGAGATGCGCCAGCTTCTCCATCATTGTGCTCAGTTCTTCACAGTACACATCTGCAGTAATGCTCACCCCGTTTGGTAAGAAGCTGTGATGAATCACACCGGCGCTAGACCACCAAACAGTGACCATCACTTTTCTAGGGGTAAGTTTTCGTTTAGGGCATTGTTTAGGTGCTGAACCAGGATCCAACCAACTTGCTGAGCGCTTGCGGTTATCAAACAGAATCCATTTTTCATCGCAGGTAACAATGCGGTTCAAAATTCCTTCATTTGTGTGTCTGTTGAGCAGTGCAAGGCACGTCTCGACGCGTACTTCGCGCTGGCGATCATTGAGTTCGTGGGGCACCCATTTGTCAAGCTTTTTTACCTTGCCAATTTGACGCAAATGGACCAATATTGTTTTGACGCTAACGTCGAAAGCTGCTGCTAATTCAGCCGTAGATTGTGTATCATCAGCTTCCACAACCGCCTTTAATTCGTCATTGTCGACCAAAGTCTTCGGACGACCGCGAGGTTCATTTTTCAGGTCGAAATTTCCAGAACGGAAGCGAGCAAACTAATAACAGGTGGTGCGTTGGTTTGTAGTGTTAGCTCCGTAAACGTCGTTGATGTTGCGTGCCGCTTGTGCCGCGTTGCTGCCACGACGGTACTCATATTCCATAATTACTCGAATTTTTAACGTATCCATGATGACGAAAAAGATTGAAATGCGATGAAAATGTAACACTAATCAATAAAGAAATGACTACTTTTGGAAAAAAGAATCCATGTTTTTAAAATAAAATTAATTTGAAATTAGAATTCTTAGCCAAACAAAAATTATTTTGATTTGAAATGGCCAGTACTGCAGAACGGCAATTTCATAGGTAAAGACTTAATATCAGAGGCCTACTGTGCGGCTTGAATAACCCTGACACTAGGGTAACCACTGCCCATACGATAAGTAAGTAAATACTCGGAGCCGTAAAAATGCACGTAAAATATACTTAATATTACAAATTCCAGATATTATAATATACCGTAGTGGGTATCGTTTCCTTTAATTCCGCTGCGATCCTGTTTTATAGCGGCGGACTTCATTATGCTAATGGGGCTCAGTTTCACCCCTGGGCACTGATCACTACTGATTTTCAACCGACCTTTTTGCTACAATTTGCGGATAGATGATGTGTGATTTCGTCTGGTGAAGTTTTTTTTTTGAATATGGATTGGGAATATTTGAAGCTATTAATGTTATTAAGTTTATTTCTAACCTCCTTACATGGTCTTCGTTACTCAAGATACGTGATTAAACCACACATTGGAAGTAAGAAAGGAAACTGAAAACTTGGAATTCATAAATTTAATTAGACGGCCTAAATCTAATAAATGTATGTATATATGTTTTTAAACTCCGCCGCAACACTGAGATTAGATTGCCTAAGGCAGGCGTTGTGTTAAAAAAATCAGCATCTTCTAACAACTCAGGGTAAGTGTTCTAATCTTTAAACTAATACGCATCGGCTGATCCAATTTCCGAGTTCCCTGTCTTACACATTTAGATAATGTAGATGCCTAGCTTTGTTCTAGAATTAAGTCGTTGCATGGGGAAGATATTACTAGTGCCTAGTATTGAGAGCACTACAAAAACTACTTTAGTCTAATAACACTTTTCGCGTTGACAACTGGGATGCTATAAACTCAAAAGGTATAAATGTTACTTTGAATATGAACTCAAGAGACGTATAAATCAAATGGATATTTTTAGCTAAATCGGAGAGCTTTCTGCAGGAATTTCCGTATTAGGAAATTTTCCAGTTTACAAAACTACATCTCACGTCACGTTATAAGAAACTACTATGTTATAACGTAATTTTTGAAGCTTACTCTAACTTTTATACGAATACGTTCGACCGTTTTAGCGTAAAGGTGTTACAAACTCACACTCACGCAATTTTTCGCACTTATATAGTAGCGTGTTTTTTTTTTCTGTATCGACATATTGCGTCCAATTTTCCAAAGCAAGCCGATTATGAATGCTTAGATTCTGTGCCACCTTCTGCCCTCAGTTTTATGCGCCCCTCTAAATTCACCGGTTCAAGATAGCAAAGTCTTTCATGCTGTTGAATGCACACAATCCATTTGAACTTGTTCAAATGGCTGGATTCGAATCAAATTTAAATGGAATTCATTTTTAAATATTGTTTTAAATCTAATCTTGAGATTCTCTATACATTTATGGTTTGAATAATCGTTTGAAACCTACTAGAACCGCTTACTAGAATAGACTAGATTATACCTAACAAGTCTAGACGGCATTTTGCGTGATAAGCGTACGTTATTATTCAAATCAAAATATTTACTTATTTGCGATGTGTGGCTCAAATGTTCAAATAAATATATGTGTTTATTTATACGTCTACGTATACTATACATTTGTACACGATGGGCGTGTACATGGAGTTGAGAATGTAAGGGTCGACTAAGCTCGGGTGACTGATACTTAGCTTGCACTTTGGAAATATTATTATGAATGGCATCTACCTGCACATAGTCCGCTGGCGATCTTATAGCCATATATTGACATGAGTAAACTATCATGTTGCAAGTACTATCTGTAATAAAACTATAAATTATTTACATTCTCTTCCAATTACAGAACTATTGGTTAGTGTTGTTCCAATCACTTGTTTATAATATTTAAATTTCATTATTTATTTATTTAATCAGTAATTTTCTTATTTTACAATTGGAAAGATTGCATTGCTATTAAGTTTTGTTTGAACATACAGAATTAAGCATAAAGTCTTAACAAATTATTTGTTTAACCGTTTTTCTAACTTCAAATACGCTTTTGACAGGCGAACTAAAGTTTTTGCGGGTAGATAGAGTTCCTTTAGTATTCCAAACTCTTTATAAATTCTATAAACTTTCTCTAAATTATAAGAATACCATCCATAAATATAGCGCAAATAGAAACAGTTTTAGAATACCATATCCATTATAAATGTTTCTAGTTGGAACTTTATAACTTCGATACAATCATTTGATTTACAACTAACATGAAAATCCTTAAATTCTGTATACCAACTTCGCTGCTATATTTCTGTCACACAATTACGTATTTTTAAGGTTACCCTGTTATATTGAGTTTGGTAATGAGAAAAAGTTTTGTTTGAAAGTAGGCTGCTGCCTAACCCGGGTATTTGTGTTACCTTATTGCCGCGAGTTGCCCTCCAAACATTTTTTCGTTGAATTTATAGTGGAATCACACGCAGTGGTGACATAGAAAAGTATGTCAACAGAGAGGAATAAATAACGCACATGGGCATGATCTACCCGGCATTTATCAAAAATACAAAACATAAAACTTATTTAAATTAGAAGAAAAAATAAAACTTGAATTATTAATTTAAATTTGATTATTTATTAAGTTACGACTTTGAATGATAAATTTATAGATATATGTAATGTTTACTCAATATTTAGGCAAACACAATGCCACCTATTTGGTTTTAGTTCTGACGGTCTCATATCGTTAGTGATTATTACTTGCGTTCACGCCGCAGATCGTGGGCTCGATTCCCACCCAGGGCAGATATTTGTGTGTATGAACATCTTCTTGTCTTGAGCCTGGGTTTAATGATCTTCTTAATTAAACCCTGACTCAATTTAAAATTTACGTAAGAAAAGTAGTATATCAGTTATCTGGTTTCCATAGTACAAGCTCTAGTTAGTTAGGGATCAGATGGCCGTGTGGGAATAATGTCCCAGGATATGTATCTGGAAAATACAGAATATGAAGGCAGGCAGACAATAGTACTCAATAGGCTAGGTAATATACGCTGACAACAGTGTGTTGACAAATGATACTGTCGGTATAATTTGTTTATATGTATATTTCCAATAGTCGTTTATACTTTTCTCTCTGTTCTTCTTATTCTCAGCGTCTTATCTAGTGGTATGTTTTAGCCCTGTTTGTCATTTTTGGGTTGAACCGCGGCGGAATACAAGTTGTTCAATTTAGACAGTTAAGTTACTGCGATTATAAGTTACATTTCTTTAATTGGCATTTTTACACGAATGTTGTGGTGTGGATAGATTGGATAGATAGACTTTTAAAGGTATATTGTAAGTATGAGAATATTATTATTTATTGTGTAACTTCTCATAAAAAATGTGAGGTGTTCTTAGGATTCCGTTACCCAAGGCGGCCAACGAAACCCTGTTACTATACATCCGTCTGTCTATCTGTCAGAGGGCTATATCTTATGAACCAATGAAATTTTCAGAGTGTTTATTTCTATCTACAATATACAAAATAAAAATTTTCATTTTAATTTTTTATTAGGTCTCCAATACAAGAATCATTCGGATTTTATTAACTCAATGATACGATTATTAACGGTTTATGAAACGTTACACGATTTTGGTATTTAAACAAATAAGGATTTTGAGACACGTAGGTAATATAATTAATGTCGGTTGTATAATGTTTGAATGCGAGTTAAATAAAATACAAGCCATAGTTCGATACACTTAAGTAAAATTTCAGTTAGTCGCGTCAAAACCTTAAAAACCCTGTAATCATTTCTTATATTAAGGCGGTAATTTGAATATAATGGAAGTAGGATATCCAATTTTCGACAGCAATAAAATATTGAAATTTATGTAATTTATTTATCTAGTCTTTTATATACTATTGGTATACACGATGGGTTAACTTTTAGAACAGATAAAAATATGTCAAAAACTGACTTTAGAACCAGTTTTAGTTTACAAGATAACTAGAACAAATTAACAGGCACATTTTCAGAATAGATAATTCTAAATGGCTGCACGTGTGGCGCAGCGGCTAAGACAGTAGCCTTGCCGCTTCGTGTCCCGGGTTCGATTCTCTGAGTCTGGATGTTTCTTTTTTTTTTATTTATTTCACATTTTAAAATACAGAATTAAAATAAGTATTATAGCATTCGTAAACCACTGAGGTTTGCAATTAATGCTACACTAGTGATACGTCTTCATCGTTAATAAACAGACAGAACTTATAAATTAATATTAAAAATAAAGTTAAAGTTGGAACTCGGTAAATACATATCTAAATCATACAATTCATTTTTAATTGTCATGTTTCAATGTGCTGTAGGAAATGAGACTTAAGATTTTCTTTAATATTATTTCTTCTTTAATTTTATTATGTAATTTGTGTCCATCTATTATATGTTTGTAAAGTACACCGCGACACAGGGATTAGATTCTCTAGTGCGTATCTTTAAAAAATAAATTAAAGCGATTTATAAAAAAATTGTAAACGTGTTTATAGTATAACAATAAAACAGTTTGGGTACGAAAGACCCATTAATCACATCAATCTCGCCACGCCCAAATTTTATGGGTTACTCGTCAGCTCATTTTTGTTAGGAATGTTAATACCTTCTTTACTGGCCTGTTAGGTCTAATGGCTGGTGACCCTGACTGTCCTGTCCCTGAGGTCGTGGGTTCAATCTTTCTGTGATGAGCACAATTATTTGTTCTGTCCCTGGGTGTAATTTATATATAATATCTAAGTATTTAAAGGATAATGAACAGGTTCTGCCTAGTTTAGGATCAGATGCCAATGTGCTAGCTGTCCCAAAATGTTCATTTTATTTAGTTAATAGCTGTGTCCCGTGGTTCGACCCGCGTTAATCTTATGAATTATCATAGCTCCTCCCCCGTAGGTGATAGCGTGATAATATGTAGCCTGTAATAATATGTTCACCCGACCTCTTATGCCCGGTTCCTTTATTTTACGAACCGTCATTGGACCAACGTTACCATCCGTAATTCAGCTACCGATACCGATGCAAAACTAGTGTTCCACAATGCCCTACCTGCGACGAACATCCGTAGTTTAAACCACCTACGACTCGTTCGGCGATGAACCTCTCGCTCCTCTTCACGATTAGTTATAACAAAACGTCTACGTCAATTATGCAACTAAAATCATTTATTATTCTGTAATATTATGTGAGTAATAGTACAAATTACTGTACTTATAGTTACAGTAATAATTTAATTTGCGTTTTAGGTTTAAAATATTTATAAATCATTAGTATTGAAAATTTGATGTTACGAGTGCATGGTGTGAACAAAACGCGTAACATGAAAGCGCATGGCGCATGCGTCTGTCGTCTGACGTCTGTCCAGGAGTATTTCATGGTTTCTAAATAAGTTTTTAAATTGAGTATTTAATCTAAGGTTTGTGGTTATAAAATCTTAAAAGATAGAAAAATAATCAACCCTTTCTAACGGAAAACAAAGCCATGAATTCTCTATCAGTTTCAGAGCTAGACATCACGGAAATCTCCTCAAACACTATGTTAACTACCAAAATAAAATACAAACAACTGGTAAACCGACCGAATTCGACTAGTAATCAAAGCAGTAACGCCTCGTTATTTTGACAGTTCCGTGACAGTAGAAAATATTTATAGGAACACTTTCGAACGCATCTCCATACAATAAGCTTACTAACGTCCTCCCATCCGTTAGTAACCAGACGTTCGTTATTTGGATAACGACTAGTATTTTATAGGAACGGTTTTGCGTTACGCCTGGTAGAAATTCTAACTATCCGTAGTAGAAACGATTCGTTTTTGGAATATAGGAACCGGGCATTAGTAATATTCATGCAAAATTTAAAGTAAATCCATGCAATACTTTTTGAGTTTAGCCCAGACATACATACAGACAAACAGACAAAAATCCTAAAAACTATATTTTTGGCTGCGATATCAACTGTCGATCACGCCCCAAGTATTCTTTAAAAAAATATTCCATGTACAGTTTTGACTTTCCTACGATTTTATTATATGTATAGATTTAATATCAATATTGACAAGTTTATCCTATTTGCGAGGGCATACAACGTAACAAAATATTATATTGGAACGAAGTTCCTTATCGCGCGTTGTGAAAGGGGGCTAGACGGAAAAAAATCTTACGAAAAGTTGTTACCACACTTTTTGCAGCTGTGCGGCTTGCGCATGTTTCTCTGTCTCTCTCTCTCTCTCTCTCTTATTGAAAGCAAGCCAGATATTTTCATTTCTATTTCGCATTGAACAGTGTGGTGTCGCGACGATTATTTTTGTTGAGTGTATACAGGTTTTTTGTACATAATAAATAATAAGAAATAACTTCGTTAAAAATTGTGAAAAAATTATATGCTGGATATTAGGGCTTACAATGTATGATTACTCCTATACCTATAGAAGAACACGCGTCTTAAATATTTTGTCAAACTTAGTAACCAAGCACCATGTATAGAATAATGCTATAAGCTTTTATTAATATTTTAATGCAAGAATTAAGTTTTTGGAGTAACATCGTCTGTGAATAAGTAGCCGATGTCACCAAAGAGCAATGTCGTGTATTTTATGTAGGTACTAGCAAAGTTGTCGTACAGTTTTATAACATGTCTGTATATAGACTTATATACTTCAATATTTTTTATCATCTACTAGCTGTGCCCCGCGGTTTTACCCGTATTAAACTTTACCAATTATAGCCTATCTGTTCAAAATGGAGATCCAGCTAAAGTCTGGAAATTCCTTAGATCCATGGGTGTCGGAAAATCACGGAATGACGCAGCTCCCAGAAATCAAGATCTCAACACGCTAAACCAGCACTTCTCAGCTTCGTCCAGTTTTGATAGGACAGTTAAAAATGGTACACTCAACTATCTATCATCTTTTCCGACACCTAACTATCCACAGTTTGTTATATGTCAATTTTCGGATTGTGATGTTAAGAAGAACGTACTATCAGTCACGTCCAATGCTATTGGTAGCGACTGCATCAGCCGTAACATGATCCTACCCATCCTTGACGAAATCCTGCCCATAATCACACACATCCTTAATTATTCCGTCTGTAGCGGTACCTTTCCATCTTCGTGGAAAGAAGCTCAAATTACCCCTTTGCCTAAAATATCCAATCCTGTATCACCATCAGATTACCGTCCAATTTCTATTCTTCCTTTCCTATCCAAAGTTCTTGAACGTCTTATTCACAGCCAACTAAGTGTCTTCCTTAACAAGAACAATCTCCTCAATCCTTTCCAATCCGGTTTTCGTCCAGGTCATAGTACTACCACATCTCTGATCAATGTTACGGAAGATATAAGGTCTGGCATGGAAAATGGAAATCTTACAGTGCTTGCATTGTTAGATTTTACCAATGCCTTTAACACTGTCGATTTTGATATCCTGCTGGCCATTCTTCGTTCTCTTAACATATCTCCAACGGCAATTGACTGGTTTCGCAGTTACCTGTTTGGCCGTCGACAGCGTGTTCGCATAGAAGACACTTTCTCTTCTTGGTGTTGCACCAATGCCGGCGTGCCACAGGGTGGCGTTTTATCTCCGTTACTTTTCGCAATATTTATCAATGCTATATCTGATCAACTTACTTCCTCATACCACCTTTACGCAGATGATCTTCAGATTTACTCTCAGGCACCACCTGAAAAGTTGTCGGAAGCCATTGAAATAATTAACGCAGATTTGTCTCGCATCAGTAAGTGGAGCATGAGATATGGCTTGAAGGTGAACCCAGTGAAGTCTCAAGTCATTGTAATCGGCAGCTCTCGAAAGTTTTCAAGAATCGACTGGCGCCAAACTCCACAAGTTACCTTTGATGGGATTATTGTACCTTACGCTAAGAAGGTAAAAAATTTGGGGATTTATATTGACAATACTCTGTCTTGGGGTCCGCAACTTCAAGAACTCAGCAGGAAATTATTCGCATCAGCCAGCTACCTGCGACGCCTTCGCAACTTTCTTCCTACTGCCACCAAAATTGCTCTTGCCCAGTCTCTTCTTCTCCCCATTCTTGACTATGCCGACACCAGCTATCTTGATCTCACGGAGGAGCAACTAGATAATCTTGAGCGACTTCAAAATTTTTGTATACGATTCATATTTGGTTTACGTAAGTATGATCACGTCTCCGAATTTCGTACTAAGCTCAAGTGGCTACCTATTCGCTTTCGCCGGAATACTCACATTCTTTGTCTTCTTTACAGGATCTTGTTCAATCCATCAACTCCTTTCTACCTTAAAGAACGTTTTAAGTTCCTTCACACAACACACTCGCGGTCCCTGCGTTCATCAGAAAATCTGCGACTGAAAATACCGTTACATACAACAACTTTTACGGATAAATCGTTTACTATCCAAGCTGCCCGTCTATGGAATGCTCTACCTGTACACATTAGATCAGCGCAGTCTCTTTACAGTTTTAGAAATAAGGTGAAAGAGTTTTATCTTAAACTCAGTAATTAATAATATAATTGCTGCATTTAGTTCGCTTCTATATATATGTAAATTTGTTTATGTATTAATATTATCTACTCATTTATACTTTGTGTATGTGTATTTAGTTTATACGTATTTATTTCGCAATTTTGTAGGTTATCTAATTTCCTTTCTATTCTGTACACTATCTTATACCCCTTTTAATATCTATATAAATTTTGGTTCATCCAACTGAATGGTTGCCTGGAAGAGATCGCTTTTAGCGATAAGGCCGCCTATTGCATGAACATTACTGTTATTTATTTTAATGAACTGTATTCTATATGACGCAATAAAGTGTACTTATTATTATTATTACTGTTACCCGCGTTAAATTTTATAAATTTTCTTTCCTATAAACCTCACGGAGCCCGAGACCTTTCCAACGAATGCAAAACCGTGGAAATCGGTTCGTGCGTTCTGGAGTTATAGCGTCAGGAAGGAAAACCCGACTTATTTTTATATAGTAGAATATATCACCATAAAGTTTCATCAAAATCCGTTTGGTAGTTTTTGCTTGAAAGAGGAACAGACATCCATACATCCAAACTCACAAACTTACACATTTAGAATATTAGTAGGATTACTACAAAGTTTGATCAGAATCCATTCGGTATTTTTTGCGTGAAAGAATAACAAACATCCGTACATATGTAATATACTCACAAACTTTCGCATTTATAATATTAAGTAGGATACTCCAGAGGGCTGCACTTTTCTTTGGCATAGAATAAGCATGGCTATTCAACGTTACAATGCTGCCAACCTTCTGGGCACGTCATCCAGTGGCCTCGATTCGGAGGAATACTTTAAAGCCGCCTGAGTTTACTTTTGATTTTTCTATTTATTTTATTCATTCATTCAGAAAACTTACTGCTAGAACAGAAATAAAACATACATTGAAGGATGAAGGACAATTACAAGTTTTAGCTGACGATGTACTAGTTATTTTAACATATTGTCTACATTTTAAATAAATATTTATTGTTAAAATGAAATATAATACATACATAAAGTTGTATAATATTATTGATTTATAGAAAATTTATTTTAAACCAGTTACTTATAATTTTTAGCTTTTTAGTGATTTAAACAGTCTTGTGACTTGCAATGAAATTAATGAATGAAATATGAACGGCGCGCGGCGCCTTTTTTAGACTGCTTATTTCTTTACAAATCTTAAGTTTATTTGTATTCCATATTTAAGAAAAATGTATAAGGTACCTTGAAAGAATACCCATTGTATAAAAAAATAAAGTCAAATTCGTAAACAAGGGCCGGAGAAATGGGTCTACATACACGAAAATTTATACGGATCCAATTAAAAATATTCTCCTTTTCGAAGTCGGTTCAAATACATACATTTTAACATATATAGTTTTTATATATAAGATAAATTAGGTAGCAATATTAAACAAGTAACAAGTAAATGAATACCTTATACCATTAATAAGTATACATCAAATGTGCCTACGTAGCTACCATTTTTATTACATCAGTTCCACAAAAAAATATAATTTGAATTCTTTCGCTCCTGTTGCTAAGTTCCTGATTTCCAAGACTATATTCGATAGTCAATCCACAAAAAGGTGAACCATGTCAAGATAGTTGAACTTGTCTTGACTCTGCTAGTCTCCACGCATCAATTTTCATCATCATATCAGCCGAAAGACGCTCACTGATGGACTAAGGCCACCCCCATAGATTCCCACGATATGTGCCGGCAGAGCGACCGCGCCGCGGCCCGTCTGCCGCATCCAGGAGTATCCATTAATTTGAAATGCTTAATAAATATTTATGTTAATAACTATGTTATAACGTTTAGGCTTTAAACAATATATTATTTATTTAAAATTGTACCTTTCATTAGAAGAATTGAATATGCTCGTGTAATTTTAAGATTTATCTTGTCTAACTTAAAATTAAATGAAACAGGTTTATTGTACACATAGCTGGAGATTCTCTCTTTTCAACCACTAAACTAATTTAAATATCTCTCTTTTATAAACCACGTATGAAAAGAACAAAGTATAAATTTTCCAAATAAAATTGCCAGTTTACAAATAGGATTGTCAGTTTAATTCAAACACATGGGACTTATTAAAACATATAAAATATAGTTTACTTGGAGAATGAATCCCAAAAAATATTGGCAATTTTAATGCTCTCTAACTTAATTTGTTGGAATTAGATTACAAGAGCAAATGCATCATTCAAATCATGATAAAGCTTTGTGTCTGTTTACTTTCTTTTAAAATTATGTTCATAGCTACCAAAAGAGGCATTCACTGCTTCACCGGAAAATACATGCAAATGTCGAACAAAATAAAACAACAAGCTATGTCTCGTGCCATAGATATGAATGAAAGTAGAAGCTTTTAGTGACGTTTTTCAATCGAGGTTCCGGATGGGAATAGTATCGATACAATTGCAAATTTAAGTGCCTGGAGGGTAATGGTAGTTGCGGCGCGTTTGCAGTCTTCTCTTTACCGCAAACGCTACTACTCTACGCTACTGATTTACTTCATACTCTTAGACAGTATATGGGATTGTGTACAGTGTGACGAGAGTTTCTAATAGCGTTTACTTACTTTAGGTAAGCCGTCAAGTCGACTTATATTTAAGGCCATTATAATTTAGTTATTATACGTCAACTAATACAACTAATTCTATGTACAAAGCTAAGAGTCGCAACCAGTCACTCAAGTTAGGTGTCAATGTGAAGACTCAGAAACCGATTTACTATCAAGTTCAAATCATAATCATCTGTATTGTTATTCCTTGTCTTTTTCACAATATCTGTAAAGTTTACCTCCGGGTCTACGGCTAGCTAATGGAATTAATCAAGCGTCCGCCATCTTCTCTCGAAATCCAGTAACTAAGATAGTTCGACCAGGCCCCAGTTCCTAAAAGGCTTCTATGTATTATCTTCTTCTAACTATATTTTAATGAGAACCACGACCGAACATTCAACGTGCCCTCTGAAGGACGGAGGGTAGGCACTGAACAGCCGAACCTTAAAACATACCTTTCATCATCATCATCATCATTATAACAGCTGAAAGACGTCCATTGCTGGAGAAAGGCCTCCTCCAGAGATTTCCACAATTGCCGGTCTTGTCTGCTGAGGTAGACGCCTTTCCTAGCTTGTACTTACAATGTTGTATTCTTCATATGGAACTATTATGTAAACTAAATGTAATTAGTTATTATTATTATTTATTCAATTAAAGGCCAACAAGGACCAATTAAAAAAATACACTAATACAATACAATAGGTACTTAAAATAACATACAGAACAATTACATTACAATACAATACAACAAAACAATCAAAACAATATTTCGACATCATCCCGTACATGTACCATGTCACAGTGATACATGTACAGTTATATCGTCTTAGATGTAAACTAAGTTAAGGATTGTCTGTGCTTGTTGGAATATACCTTTTTTATTTATTTTATTTTTATTTTATGCGCATCCAGCGATTTCCAGCGATCCTTACAAGATCAACTTGTAGAGGGCCTGCCCCCTACAAACATATCTTTATTCTGACGCAAATATTGGTAGGTTCGAGCCCGCGAGCTTCCGGAAAGCATAATCTGCTGAAACCATTTTGATCCCGAAACCTATTGTTATGGCAATATGCTTAAAACAAACCTTACATTTGATGCCGCTGATATTGTTATTTCTCTACATTCCGTGTCACAGTTTGGAGAAAATTGTAGGTTTACTTGTGAAGGGAGGAAAATGACGCGGCTGAATAAAAATGTGGTTTAAATAAAAGAGCTGTAATATTTTTTTATATTATCATGATGGCAAATAGGCATACGGCCCATCTTCGTAAGTGGCTAGCGTAGTTAAGGACGCTTGCGACACATATCATATCATATGTGCTGCGTTTTCGACCCTTGGCTCAATGAGCTCCGGCATCGTTAATTACTTATCATCCGGTGGGTACGTTGCTTGTTTGCTTCTTATCTTGGTTGGAGTGTACTTGCGTACAGCACTTCGACCCTTTAGGACGGTTGTTTGCTTACATAGTTGTTATAAAAAAAAGCGCCTCCGTTTGGACAAATTACATTCTGAAAGCATTCCTTAACAATTAAAAAAATAGCTTTGCAAAAAATAGAGATCGCATATCACACATACAAAAAAGTAAACTATATGTCTTGGTACAACTAAAAATCTGTCATCTGATCCCAAACAAGGCAAAGCATGTACAGACGACAGCACATCCAACTACCCCTATCTGTCAAATATCTTTTATAGATTTTCAACTTTATCATAAAAGCATAAAGTTCACTTTTAATTGGGGAAATTTGACAGATAGCGAAGGTAGGGGAAGGTAGGTGCGGGGTAGCTTGATGTGTTGGCGTCTGTACTATGGCAAGAGATTACTGATAAATATACTGGCATATTATAGATCTCCCAGATATAGAACACATGAACGTGCCCATTACACAAAGATTTGTCCTGGGTGGGTATCGAACCAACGACCTCTGGATAAGTAGACAGGAGGGTCACTAAACACTAGACCAGCAATCCAGTCCCACATACAGTTGAATTGATGTTGAGTAACTGTAAGTGTTTTTCAATGTCATCTTATTCCGTTATTCCAGAAGTGCCTATCCTACTTTTCTTTTGCACCCTACTAGAAGTATATACTCGTAAGTACGTTTTTTCATCTAACAGGATTAAAATATCTTTTATCTCTGTCACTCAATCCGGACCAAATCCTTCCACTTGGTTGTCGTGTGCCTCTATTAATAAGGATTTTCTGAGAGAGGCCTCTCTAATGCCTTCAAGCTTGCGTTTGTGTAGCTGGTCGGGAGATTGTAAGGGGTGTGTATTTTCAGGATATTTCATGGAAATAATGTTCCCAAGGAACACCATTTTGTTATATACGAGTAAATAAATATTTATTATGTAAGCTGGCTCTTTCCTTATCTATACCATTATAATCACCAAGAAGAAAATACCAAAATAATATTGAAGAAATTTGGTCACGTAGGTATTATCTGCGGGTTATACCTACATAAGTAATTGTTCTATATGGCTGAAGACTATTAAGGAGACAGGATTATATGAATATTAGAGTAGATTTAGTAGTATAAGGTAATATGTCATAATTGTAAGCACTAAGACCAATGGCTAATGAGACGATATCTGGCCCGCAGGTTATTCTCGATAACGGGTGCTGCTGAGATGATGAGCGTTCATAGACAAAATACTGAAGCGCACGGGAACTTTATAGATAGGTAGCCAAAAAGTGGTTTTATTTAAGCGTACTTTAGAGGCAGGTGAAGTTGCCGGCAGTCGTTGCAGTACAACTGTCGCTAAGCCATGTTAGAAGTAAATTGCTTAAACAATAACATTAAATTTTAGTCAAGGCAATAAAATAACCTCTTGCAATATTACACGGCGTGGGCATCCGAGCACATTTACAGAAGTAACAAATCACACGAAGTACAATAGAAGCGACGACTATGAAAAAGAAATTAAGTGAGTACCCCAACAGCAAGTCGACCAGTTACCGCAGTAACTGGTCGACTTGCAAGAGGTTATTTTATTGCCTTGACTAAAATTGAATGTTATTGTTTAAGCAATTAACTTCTTACATGGCTTAGCGACAGTTGTACTGAAACTATGAATACGGACCACAGCTTTACCAGACTAAATAGTACGCTTAAATAAAACTACTTTTCGGCTTCCCATCTATAAAGTTACCGTGCGCTTCTATAGTCTGTCTATGAACGCTCATCATCGCATACAAAATTAAAACAAACTAATGTATTTTGCTTTTATTTGTTATCCTCCCGTAACCACCCTATAGGGTACTCTAAAGGACTGTACAAAAAACGAGCAGTCTACCGAATAATTATAGTAAACACTACCTCTGTATTTCCAACTCAAAAAATTTACACTACAGTTGTTTCCCGGATGTGTGATGCGGTTAGCGTGGACACAAACACGGTTATTTGTTTTAGGGGCTCAGCGGAGACATGTGTGCTCTGGGGTTTACAGTTACAGAGTGTCGCAGTCACCAGACCTTTCCACCCAAAACATACAAACGTGAGGCACAAAGGCTTTAGTCGGTTACAGTTGCAAAACAATGCAATGTTGCCTTTTTTCGTGAAAGTTACGTTATTCTTTTGTTTTTCATGAAAAGCTAGAAAGTTATTTATGCAATGGAATATGAAGTTAACTTTTACTAGTACCACTAGGCTAATGCTATCTTGGTTTTCCCATGTGTTTTGACTTGGAGAGTAAGCTAGTGAATGCGTTACGAGAAGTGGGATCGGATGAGGCGAGTTAAGATAGAAAGAGAGAAAGTTCGGTTTCGTATATTACAGTAGTGACAAGAGAAAGAGAGGTGTGATAACACGTTTTCTTTCTCTCTTCCTCTCATAGCATAGTTACGTTTCATATATCTAAGTTTTACTTCAGCCGTGTGATCTAAAGCACACTCTTCTTTTTCTAACTATGTATAGTTGTTGTATGTACAGACGCCAACACATCCAGCTACCCCAATCTTTAAATTTCTTTTATAGATTTTCAACTTTATCGCAAAAGGTTCACTTTCAATTAGGGAAATTTGACAGATTGGGCTTGATGTGCTGGCGTCTGTACCTTTTTGTTTAATCTTTATTAGAAAAAAAATGGTTTAATCACATAGTGATAATGTAGCCCTCGTAAATACAACAGTAATAAAAATTACAAATTAAAAAAGCACTTTCTTATATAACATAATAAAAGAAACTAAAGATCTATTACTAATACCTATACTAACTATTTCGTAGAGCTTTTGGCTTCTACTGATAACGGAGAAGCCAAAATTATGTTACACTAGCTGTGCCCCGCGGTTTTACCCACATTAAACTTGATAAATATGTTAATCTAGGATAGAGCTAACTCCATACCAAATTTTAAAAATCGGTTCACCCGTTTATACCTAGTAGAAGTAATAAATATACACACTCACACACTCTCAAACTTTCACCTTTATAATATTAGTGTGACGTCCCAACAGAATTGAGGGAAATATTACTCTCCCTCTCAAGTATTTTTCTTTCAGCCCACACTCCAGGTCTTCAGGTCACATTCCACTAAATATGGAACACATCTACTCTCATATAACATCTCACAGTTTTATATACTTGTAATAGGAGATACAAAGCCTCTACTAGAATGGCAACGTGTCGTAGTGCAACACGCTGCTAAGCGGATTAGTGACGGCAAATGAATTTGCGCTCGCAGATTCACCATTTAGATACATGAAAGGCCTACAATAATGTTTTTTTGCAATCCAGCTGAAAGCAAAGTGGGATTCCGCTGGATCCCAGTATACTATTGATTGTAATCTCTATTTAGAACCCAATTTAGTTACTATTTTCGCAAATATGGTCCCGTGGTGTCAACTTAAACGACCGCCATTATATGCCGTGATTCAAGCCATCGTTGGTAAATGCTTGCCTTTCACGCCGCAGTTCATGGATTCGATTCCCACCCAGGAAAGATATTTGTGTGCATGAACATATCTGTCCTGAGTCTGGGTGTAATTATCTATATAATTATGTATTTACAAAAGAAAAGTAGTATATGAAATATATTTTTTTCTGGTTTCCATAGTACACGCTCTGCTTAGTTTGGGATCAGATGGCCGTGCGTGAATAATACATATATGGACTCACGCCTGTTTTGCAGAGGGGTAGGCCGAGACAACGGATTTCCATTTGTCACGATATTTTCACACCTCTTTGGCTTCGGTTACTGTCATTATATTCCACATACTCGTACATACCCGCCGGCTTAGGGTACTTCTGACCTGGCCTTTTTTGAGAACGGGAATAATGTCCCAGGATATTATTATTATTACATACACCTAACTTAAACAATGTGCGGCTACCATATTTTGGCATGGTCGCTAAACGGTTGAAGCATTTGCCTCGAAACACTTTTATAAATCTCTACAATACACCAATACATATACCAGTAACTAAGCGCAACCCTCACCACTTATCTGATTGTACTTATGTTGTGTACTTTATGGTTTACTGGGGGGCGGAAATGGACTACCGCCGGCTACTGGACATAAATATTACATTGCGCTAATACAACCTTGGTGAGCATTGAACAATGTTGAAAACTTTTTGCCTAAGTTTGATCGTCTTGTTATGAAAACAATATAAGGGCGAAACAATTTTATCCCATTTCATACATATTTAGATCTAGTCCCATCGACCGTATTTTTAGGATTGACACTTGATTCAAAATTGCAATGGGGTCGTCAGATTGAAAAGTTAGCAGGTAAATTAAGTTCGGCTTCCTATGCTGTCTGGAAAATAAGGCAATTGTCAGATGAACAAACTGCTAGATTAGTGTATTTCGCGTACTTTCATAGCATTATGTCGTATGGCATTCTGCTGTGGGGTTCGGCGGCTGACATAGGTACTATTTTTGTATTGCAGAAAAGAGCAGTCAGAGCCATTTATGGTTTAGGCAGTCGCGATTCTTTGCGAAATTTGTTTAAAGAAATAAATATACTTACTGTGCCATCGGAATATATATATCAGAATATAATGTTTGTTAGAAAAAATATTCATAATTATAAAAAGAAAAGTGAACTGCATAATATAAATACTAGGAATAAAAACAAACTAGCCATGCCAGGCTTTAGAGTAAGCAAAACTAATAAATCATTTTTAGGAAATTGTATTAGGTTTTATAACAAGCTTCCTACTCAAATTACTGATCTGCCTGACACAAGTTTTAAAACACATATTAAACGTATACTTATGGCTAGGGGTTATTACACCACTAAAGAGTACATCGATGACAAAGACGTCTGGCTCTCACTTCCTACCTGCACATTGCTCGCTGGAGATCTTGTAGCCATATAGACATGACTGATCTGCTGTGTTACGTGAACTATCTGTAAATGATTGCTATCATATACTTAATTTAAAATTATTGACTCTGTCTCAAAATGAATAATGTTATTGTTTCGAAGTTTTTCTTTTGTATACCTAAATATAATCTAAAATAATAAGCATTCAGACAACCGATCGAGCATATATTGTGTTTGCCTACTAAATAATTACTCTAATTGGACCAAATCCCGTGTTCATGCCCGCTTGAGTATGTTTCGCCGGACCGTCTCAACTGGGTCGTGTTGAAACCGGTAGTAGATGAACCCACTGAGTTTGTTTCGCTGGGTCTTCTCAGTTGGGGCGCATTGGATCCGGTGGTAGCATTAAAGCGCGACCGTCGTTATTAACACAAGGTCCGTCATAATAATAATACCTTTAATATAGACAGAACCATTGACAATATGTAGTAAAAATATTAGACTTAAACTAGATAATTAAACATAATCTCTTGACAATAACTTGATACGAGCTAGCTAAATATCATTTCTGTAATAAAATAAATTTTATAAATGTTTTCATACAAGATGTACCTAAATATCTATGTTACTAGAAATAATATCTAATGTATACAACTATATTACTACAAACATGTTCTGACTATTTACAAGCGCTTTTTTAAAGTCTACGTGAATAAAAACCTTTTTTATTTATTTTATTTATTTATACAGGTGTACGGTTCTTAATTTGACCGCATTTATAACTGACTTAAAAACGGAAGAAGTAATCAATTCTGCAGGAGGTATTGTCTTATTTATTTTTGTAGGTTTTTATCCGCGGATCTTCCATGGTTTGCCAACCTATGTTAATTATTTTTTCTTTATTCGGTAGGGAATTCTTTGGAAGTCATTATCATACCAAGTGTAAGGTTGCTATTATAAACTATCTGAAAACACTTAATTATGAAGAAACTGAGAATATGATTTATTTTATACAATGAATCCTAGTACTGTCTCAACTTATTATTCATACTTTCATTCTATGAATTTTTAGCTACACACCATTACACTCAACTCTCACGCAACACACAGTACACAGTATTTTTTATATTATACTTCTCATTTTACATTTTATTTACACACTCTGGCAAATATGTACTATTATTAATTTTACTTTTTTATTTTTTGTTTTGTTTAAACTAAATATATATACCGCTCGATATAACCTTGTCTTCAAGCTCCGGGAGGGTCCCAGAGACCTGTAATACAGGTTGTTTGAAAACCTACAACAGGCTCTGGTCTCTCACAATGTTATGTCACATAGTATATATATATCAAGTGTAATACCACATAATAACTAGTATATAACCATTGTGAAGAGAAAATAAAATTTATTTTGATTGATTGATTGATTGATCATCATCAGCCTGAGAGCCTCCCCCAAAAGTTTCTACAACATTTGAAGGGGTTTTAGTCACCGCGCTTGGCATGCAAATATGGCGACCGCAGTTAAGTGGTAGCTAGTACACAGGTGACGCTGCCTGACTACCTGCTGTATCCCTTAGCCTCGCCTTTTACGATACCCACGGGAACCACACAGCTTACGCTTAAGAGGTGCGCCCATATATATTTGATCAGATCAAAAACTTAAAAAGAAAGCATAAACTATATATCCTCATTATTACGTCTCCTTAACAGAAATTATCAAAAAAAATACAGTTTTATACAATTAGCTTTGCAGAAATCCCTTCAAACTAAATTATCAGAATCACATTTTAAATTCTGCTATCGTTTGGCAAGAAAGTGATCCTCTTCGACCAGATATTTTCAGCTTAGCGATTAATATTATAATTCGGCGGCTAGATTTCTAATTTAATGGTAATGGATCGTAATTGAATGACAAAGCTCCAGGAGATGACGTAAGCAATGTTGATAATGTCTTCAGAATGTGAACTTTTATCAGATAGAATTCAATTCAATTCAATTTGTTTATTCCGAACATAGGTACATTAATAAGTCATATTTCAAAGTGTTGGTGAACTGTTTGTATCGCTATGTCCAGCCGGTTAGGGCTTGCAACATGTCACGTGAATTTATGAATATACATACACATGAATATAAAATGTCACAATTACCTAAAGATATAAATGTCATTAATAAATTCAATAAAAAATACAATAACACAGGTGAAATAAAATTAAAATAAAATCAATTTTAAATAATAAAAGAATAAACCGACTTAGCATTATCTCGTAATTAAAAAAAAGCAGCCTGTGTGAGCTTACCGGTATTTTTGTCGCTGGTCAACAGCACGGAAGGGCTAACCAGGAAAATTCTTATATCGTCATAGGTTAGTTCCGAACTACCTGGTTCCCAAGGCCTAATATAGATATTTCTAACCCGCACCGCACCCAACCAGGTGGTCTAAATAATACATCAGGAAAACAAGAGCTGGCTGTAGCGGAATGGTAGTCGAGCCTTTGGCTAGAGGCGTTGTCTTCGTTCATCACTCTTCTGGGAGACCAGGCTGCCTTGGAGATTAGCTAGGCCTTTGTTGGAGTAATTGACATGCATTGGTAACGTAGCCCTATTACATCCTCCCAATACCAGGACATTGCTGCTGCCTGTGCCATTTGGGGTTGAAGACTGGGAGCGTAGGTTCCGCGTACTATTTATAGTTAAATTACAGCGCGTTTAGTTGGCTGTTTTAAGGATGCTAACCTTTTATTTGGTCGAGGAAAAATCAGGACTATTCAATATGGTAATGCTGCCAGCCTTCGGGGTGAGGTTTCTCTTGGCCTGGATTCAGAGCAATACTTTTACGCCTTATATGTATTAAGTTATTATTTATCTATGTACATTTGAGTGTAGTTTAAATTTTACCATCCAACGAAATTAACTTATATATTTGCACGTGTGGCGCAGCGGCTATGACAGTCGCCTCGCCTCTTCGTGTCGCGGGTTGGAGTCACGCGCCAGACAACTATTTGTGTGACCTATAAATAGTTGTTCTGAGTCTGGATGTAATTTGAGCCCGACTATTATATGTTTGTTAAGTACCCCGCGACACAGGAATTCAATTCCCTAGTGCGGGCGTTGCCTTTTCAAAAAAGAAAGAAAATTATATGGCAACAAAAACATTGGAATTAATGCATAAATTAAATTAAGTACAAATATATAGTTTACCAGCTAATACACCTGTTTTACCACAAAATTAACTGTACCACTTTAATAAACTACTAACTAGTTACCACCAAATAAACAATTGTATATATTGAAAAAACTTGGGTATTGCAAAACGTGAAATGTCTGGATAAGAGTGTTTGCAAATCAACTCTTAAACGGTTTTAACTCGCAAAACCCGTTAACACGTTTTATAGTTAATAGGTAAGTGTAGTTTTATTTTTATCACCTACACAAGAACTTAATTTTAAACATTTATGAACTCTAACGGAACCCCACGGAATATGACCTATATAAACCCGAGTAGTTCCCGTAACTGCCTCCCACATGCACTTTATGGGAGCGCTCCAGATTTCCAATTTTCCATCTCATCGCTTGCACACTCGATAGAAGTTTTCATTACCAATTCTCATTTATGTTACTTCTTCGTTTGCTGTGTACTATTAAACCTTTAATTACATTATTAAAATTTCTACAATATTTGTTTTTATAAATGCGATTCACTGTCTCCATACGTATGAGCTGTGGCCCAAACCCCAAAAGGGTGCAGTCAGTTATTAATCGCTTAAATTAAGCTACTGGTAAAGAGCCTTCTGCGCTAGCCAACTGCGCTGCGTTCAATTCTATAATTTTAATATAGAAGAACTAAATTTCAAAATAATAGATTAGTAACTTATTATTTTAGATTAGTATTTAAGGATTTCAGAATATATATGCGCTAAAACAGAATAATTTTTTTTGTAAGGTTTATACTGTATTCCACTATGCTTATGTACTGAATTGTGAGATTGACAAGTACAAGTGTATGTTAATACCCAAGTGCTGAATAAATTTAATTATTTCATTATGATATTGTAAATAAAAATCGGTGAAAATAAAATTCATACCTAAGTTGTCAGCATAACTTACATAACAAAGTATTCGATTTCTACTTACTGTGTCGCGAGGGTCACAAGGCTTTTTGGACGACTTTAACAACTTTGATACAAATAAAAGTTGTTAAAGTCGTCCAAAAAGCCTCTGATACGGCTTTACAACTTGTCTAATTACTACAACCGAGGGAATTACCACCTAACGTGCCCACCTAGAGCACACACATGCTTTCAGCAGTAAAACCGTTGAGGCAGTGATCTTACTATATACTCAATGCAGGTAGCTATTACTGCCATAAAATAATTATGGTGAATCGACATGCTAACCATTCGTATGTTTTAATTACCCAGGAGCTACCTAACAAGTAGAACTGTATAAAATGTGCCTTTCATTTTACAGTTCTAAATAAAAATAAAGGATTTTTTTTTTCATAGACTATAAAAATGTAAGAGATACATTCAGATATGTGGCTTGTAGTAAACATTTAGAATTAACGTTATTCAATTTATTGTCAAACTCTGAGTTTGATAATAAATTGAATAAGCTTGCTAAGTAACTAAATCATTATATCGTAAATTAAATGTTATTTCTGAATGTTAGAATCTTTATTAAGGTCTTCGACTGCAACATGGTTACATTTGAATGAATTTTTGCTCTACGCAACAATGTCTCTTCCATGACCAATTGTTTGCAGTCGTATCGATGAAATACCCTCTTCGATCCTCATTCGGATGAGAGAATGCGCGAAGTCGGGGTCACCGTCTTCGCGCCTTAACATAGAGCGACAGTTGCAACCAACGTTGCTAGACGCCTTGAGCCCACACTCACCACTATTGTCCTGTGGAGCAGTGAAAACCTCCTAGGCTAATTATAAATGTCATGTTTAATCAAATTATCAAATTATAAATATATAATTATAAAGATAACAGTATAATTTTTTGACGCCAAAAATTATTTTTACCACAACATTGCATTTTTATCAAAAAAAAGCTTTACTACAAAATGAATCTTTTTAGTAAGCCCAAAGTGCATCTATGGAAATAGCCTTTTAGGAAACCCCCTATAAGATTCGGTTCATCGGTTGAACACATAGAGCTTTTCATTAACATTTCACATTTACTCCATCACGCCATTAAAGTGTCCATAAAGAGCGACACTTCGCTTGAGTACTGGAGGTAATACCTATCTTCTTAAATCTCGACCGAAGTGAGTGCAGGGCCGGATTACACCGAACGTAGTAGACACCTGAAAAGCGTTTTCATACTGACACCCAGAAATGTAATCAATAATAATGTCCTCCTATCCGAATTTCGCCCACGGCGGCCAGTCTCAATGATGACTAGCCATCTGTGCGGGACAAATTATAGTGCACAAGTGTGTCCGAAAACACAGGGGCACTTTCTATTCCATCACTTTTATGAGCTGATGGGATGACTAGCGAGACAACCGGAAAGACGTCAGGTCCGGGACCGACGCCTTTACAAGCTCTCTGAGGCACGGAGGTGTAATACCGCCAACTTCCAGACTTCGGGATGATACTAAGAACATTTCCTTTTTTACAGAAAAATCACATTTGGCTGATTTTATCTGCGGTTGTACACGCTACCGCTAAACCAACGAGGCAGTCAAAGGTGTTAGGTATTGTTTCATCAGTAAACAATACCTAACTATAAATTGGTAAGGTACTGTTTACAAAAAAAAATATAGAAATTCATAGTCAGTTGCTGCACTTACCAGTCCGTGATCAGTGATTGGCGGTTTAATTTTTAAGCGTCCCGGTGCTTTGGAAACGCTCAAATCTACTATATACTATATACTTCTATTAAGCTTACGCCTTATCCCATTTTGAATACATGCTTGAAATGAAACCGTATGCTTGTTTACTAGTATAAAAATATGTGACTGTAGTTCCAAATGCGTTACTGGCGGCGTTCCCTCAGGACGTTTTACTGTTATTGCCGCTCAGTGAAAGCTTAAATATATGGTCAGAGGTAGATTTCTTCTGCTCACGTGATGCTGCGATATTCAGGAGTACGGCTTTAATTAAATTGTCTTGTTCAATGGTTTCTTGGATGAGTTGCATGCATTTTAAACTTTGGAAGATATGTTGAAGATATGTTATTTGGAAGATATAGAGCATTCTTAGTAAGAGTCAAATTGATGTATAGAAGTATTTTGGAGGGTGTTTTTGAAACATCTTTGTTATACGGAATGGTATTTAAATGCCTCCAAGAAGGAGAAGTCAAGATTGAAATGAACAGTTAAAATGAGTTTGAAGAAGGTATGGAAAATAAAATATATTTCAACGGTTTCAATGAATTCGTAATGATAATGGCTTTTAACTTCACATTTAACAAATTCTACCAGTTAACCAGATAAACATACTATACTCGTATATATGTGAAATAATGTTATGCTTTTTAGTCAGTCGCAATTACATGCGTAGGCTGAAAATATATGAATGCGCGTGAGTACTTTAAAAAATATGACAACAGAAATAATTTCTGTGAATTCGTGAGGATGTACAGACGCCAGCACATCAAGCTACCCCAATTGAAAGTGAACCTTATGCTTATGTGATAAAGTTAAAGATCTATAAAAAAAATTGACAGATTGGGGTAGCTTGATGTGCTGGCGTCTGTACAATCAGCTTGACTAGGGCTCCATTACCAGTTTTAGCAACATGTCCTATATTGCCAAAAAGAACAATAAACGGTTGTCCAGGTGTTATTAATTGCCAGTTACAGTATAGATACTAATATTCTTAACCAGTCAGTATACGAGTATGTTAAATTAACTCGCGTCTAGGTATATTCATTTCTTCCATCATTTGATACTCCCAAATTAAGCGCAAGGAATCACTGCTTTAATAGCACCGAATTCTCAAAATGCCGTTACATATTGACAGACCAATCGAAAATCTATATTAATAGAGGATTCCGTACACAGTATCCAATACAATCTGACCTCTCCTGAACTGAATTTGGTAGTTAAACCCGCCCAACTGGAATGTTATGGCGGGTCAATTTACATTGGTTTATGGTCTTTGTTCATATAGCTGATACTGCATTCGGAAGATTATTGTCCTGGACGAAATTTACCGGGGGAATCTGAAGCGGTGAGGTTAATTTAGATATAAGCGGTATTTTGGCAATCGGTCGGAATGATTGCCGATATCATGTAAGTATTTAGTTCGGAATTGGGTTAGATGGGCTTTGGGGAATGCGGAAGACTTATGGGGACGGTTGAAATTATACTTTGGAAAATTAGTTAGACTGTACCTAATTGTAGAGTCTGGTTTTCTCATTAAAGGTCAGAATCTTGAACTATCCGCGCAGTGTTCAGATAGATAATAGATTATTGCATTTGATGTTGGAAGAGAATGTTGCGCAACCATGGTATAGCATACATAACGTTTCTTGACTAATGTAGATTAACAATCGGTGTTTCAGCAATTTGTTCCCAAATGGTTCTTAATTAATTCTGCCATATTGCGAGGACCTAATTGGAAAACCTTATACAAGCCATTTTTTTGCACTTAGGATATCAAAGGCATCGTGGGAACTCCTTTTTTAGGGCTCTGTACCCAAAGGGTAAAACGGGACCCTATTACTAAGACTTCGCTGTCTGTCTGTCCGTCTGTCACCAGTCTGTATCTCATGAACCGTGATAGTAAGACAGTTGAAAATCTTACAGATGATGTATTTCTGTTGCCGCTATTATAACAAATACTAAAAAACAAAATATAATAAATATTTAAGGGGCTCCTATACAACAATGATTTTTTGGCTCGTTTTTATAGATAATGGTACGGAACCCTTCGTGCGCGAGTCCGACTCGCACTTGGCCGGTTTTTTATTTAATACTCTTAGAGTTATTAACCGGGTTACCTATCCTTGATGCATATGCTACGGCTAACCTGTGTGGACTGATAGATCTAACATCGTGGCTGCTCGGCAAAAATTCCACGAAGCCAACGGTTGGCATTAATATCCTTGTGTAAAGCCTATAGAACAGTCAGTAGGTACAGAGGACCTACCTGTACTAACGAGTGGATTTCCAGTTGATACGTAAATCGCCTAAAAACCTTTAGTAAGTCCAAAATAATTAATTGAGTAGCCGAAAATATTTCCTATAGAAATCCAAAACCTTTATTTAACTCACTACTCTGATTTAGTAAGCCATTTCATTTCCCTTATTACACAAAAACCATCTCTAAGTACTTTGATGTAAAATTCAAAATCAAATTGAATATTAATGTTCAGTGGTATTCTGTACTAAGTAGGTTTGTCCGCAAGATTTTATAAGGACGTCTAAGGAACCAATTTAACATGACCTACCATGCTTCTACCAGTGCGCTGTTAATTAGATGTTCTCGGGGTGTCTACGTACGTTCCCAGGGATCAAGTGAAGTGGGTGATAATTTAAATCCCCGTAGGACGTTTAACACTGTATTTGGGCTTAAGACTTGACCTCAGTAATTGTTGGGGCAGCTCATGCTGTATAGTCCGAAGGACGGTTGAATTATTTAGATGACTTTATGCTTAGGGGCGCCTGTGAGCCAGTGGTACGGGGTATTAAACTTAGTAGCAGATACTAAGCCTGGATTTTGTTAGTTAGGGTTTGAATATTGAGTATTTTATTAGACACACCTTTACAACTTGAGTGGGGCCTTCCAGTTGGGGATCTTACAAATACAAATTTATTTATTGCGAACACAGGTAGATAATGTACATTTAAGGGTGATAGTAAAATCTTACAGAAGAATATATTAATAAAGCCACATACGATAATAATTTGCTTTTATAACTTGCTAAATACACATAATCTATATAGATATATACATCAAACAAAGTCGGAAGCCTCAATAACTTTTTTTTGTATTCATTTAATTTAATTACCTTAATTTATTGCGTTTTATAAATGTATTTTACAACACTTAAATTATGTCTGTACTAAACAATTTGCATGCTGTGATCTCCTATAATTAAAGATGCATAGGAACTGAGTACCTTTAGTCATAAGCTAAGCTAAGCCTTTTGTAATCTTTGTTGGTTGATCCTAATAAATAAATAAACTCAAAGAAAGTCGGTTTGATTTTTATGATATACAATTTCTTGGGACTGTCTTTAAAAAAGGAAATAATGGGAAAATTAAAAAGGAATAATTTCTCTGATGACATCCCTTCTAGACGGCTGGACCGATTTTGGCGAAATATTGTGTGCGTTTGGGTAGATCCCTTCATAATTAAGACATAGCCCCGGTTGGTGCCGCTACAATAAGGTTCTATATTTTTCAACCTGATTTTTTTGAGAAAAAATAATTAAGAATTAATTAAGTTTAAACGTGTCCCTGGATAGTTTGGATTTATGATTTGACCACATGGATTTAAGATGGCGCGGCGTTGTAATCGGATTCAGGTCCTTTTTATTTAGGGCGGGATAATATCCACCGGGGCAGCTAGTATTCATACAAAAAGGCACAATATGGTTATATTATTGAAACCTAATACAAAAACTAAATGTTTAAAAACATTACAATGATAATAGAATAATACACCTAATTAATAAACTAACATAGAACTAAATCGCAGGTTTCAACTCATAATTTAATGTAAGCAATTCATTTAATGTAAGTCAGAGGTTCAGTGGTTTCGACATTAGAAGTATTAGACAGACACACTGACCGAATTAATTTCACATATATTTATCACCAAAAATATTATAATATGACTTACAAAAATATTTTCTCAATTTTATCATCGAACAATTTTCTTTCCTCGTTTACAGCTATCTGATTCTTTGTCATATAAAATGTCTTTTGTTTCTCGATGATTCTGTAGCGCTCTCGACACATTCACCTTTGTAACATTGTCGTACAAATGGGGGTATTCTCCGTATTAACGAGATTCTTGTTTGATAAAAGAAACATAGGAATAGAGTATGTAACAACTAATTTTATCTGGGATAACGGTGTGTCTTATGGTTGGATTTCAGTTTGCCGTTTACTCGATTAATCATAATCGCAAATTGAGTGTTGGTATTCAACAAATATACAAAAAATCGCAAAAAACATTGACTTTACCACTATCATCATTATCATGTGAGTCAAAGTACATCCACTGCTGGACAAAATACTCCCCAAAGAATGGGGGGATATGCCATAATTGCCACGCTTGGCAGACAGGTTGGCGATCGCAGTTGGATGGTCACAGTTCACAAAAAAAACGCTGCTGCCCGTTCTCTGGTAGATATTCCCTCGGACGATTCTACGCCCCCCATGGGTTGAAATGGGGTGATGATATTCTATGCCGTCAGCGTGGCGATTATAGGATACCCCCCCGTTCTTTGGAGAGGCTTTTGTCCAGCAGTGGACGTAGATTGGCTGACATGGTGATGATGATAGGTACTTCTAGGAAAGCTACAGAATCTTCGTTGGACTTTTTAGAACTTTATCCTATAAGTTTATTTAAAATTTTCCGTCACGTAAAATAATCTCTGAAAGCTATTTTATGAAATCCGTGGTGACCTATTTGTATTCAACGTAAGGGCTGGGATACACTTAGCGAGGAAAAATAATTGATAAACATAAGGGTGATTTCAGAGTCGCGCCGGCGAGCAGCGCTGTCCAAATGCGCGCGCTTACAATTACACTAGATAGTAGTTGCGTTTCACAGTCACGCAGTTCAAACGCGCCGCGTGTGAGACGCGCGCCGTTGGCCAGCGCTGGCGAAGCGCGCGCGGCCCGAGCCCCTCTGCTGGCGTTTCAGAGTGACGCGTCTCGCACGCGCCGCTGTTGAGACGCGCTGGCCTCCGGCGCGTGCCGCGCGCGTCACTCTGAAATCAGCCTAAAGATAAGAAATGCACGTGTGGTGCAGTGGTTAAGACAGTCGCATCGCAACTTCGTGTACCGTGTTCGATTCCCGTACAGAACAACTGCTTGCGTGGCTCATATGAGTCTGGATGTGCTTTCTACCCGTTAATTATTATGTTTGTATAGTACCCCGCATGTGCAGGTGTTGTTTATGTTTTAACAAACAAACCCGAAATTATGGAAGCAGATGGTCTGCTTCCATAATTTCGGGTTTTTTGTTGTTATTATACTAGTGTTTTGGGAGCTAAATATTCGCTTGATACTATCAGTTTCATTCACGTCTTATGTTAATGCGGCGTCCTGCCGACACAGTAAGTTTGAAGAATAAGAATAATTTTTTGTACATTTAACAATCGGATGATTTACGAGGTGTTTAGGATAAATAAATGAAATTTTTTTAGACAAGGATATCTGGAAGGAAGAATATCAAACACAATCCTTAAAAAATAGTTAGTATCTGTGAAAAAAATATGCAAATGACTGCATGAAAATATATATTCTCCCATTCGACACCTTTAAATCAAGGATGCAATAATAATGCTAATTAATCAACCAACCATGTCTCATCACGTTTTGTCTGTTTGTATTACGTAACTTGGTAGATATAATGTTATTTAAATTAAATCTATCTTAAAATATTGAGTTCTTAGTGTGTCTCAGCCTCAAACTAAGAGGATTGCAGACTTCAAAACCTTATTGTTTTCATTACAATTGTAGAGGGATTACTTCGAAGCCATTTATTGTTAATACCATCCAAGTTTCAGCGCATTTGCTCTCATTTTATTAATATAGAAATATGGTTTAATTATAATCTGTTGTACTTGAATAATTTCGTAGGTTTAACATTGAATTAATTGGCGATTAATTGAATGCTATATTCACGGTATCTGTTGTACGAGTAACGTGCAAATCAGCATCGCCTAGTGAATAGGATATCAGTAGCGAAGGGGTCGTGTGTACCTATTACTCTCCGCTTCATTATCATCAACCAAAAGACGAATTGACTGTCTTGAGCTATCCGTATCCAGCGGTTTACAGCGACCCTCACAAGATCATCGGTTTGCCTTTTGCAAAAATGTTCAATGCGCGATGTTCTGTATATGTATAATCGGCATATTACAGGCTTTCACACTTTTCTCTCATACACAATATGTAGTTGTTTACACGCCTCATCAGTAGATACATCTGCACAAGGAAGGCAACATACGATACCTTACTAAAGACGCTTTTGATATTAAAGTGTAACCACCGACTGGCTGCGACTGAAAATTCTATTTGTTGCGATCACAAGATTAAATGAAAGTGGCTAGTGCGTTGTGTCAACCATTCTAGCGTATTATACCTGTCGGCATTACTGGTCAAGATTTTTCGCAATGATATTAATTTGACAAATATAAAAGTCGTTTTATAGTTCATAAAAAGTTTATTATCGGTTACCAAGTCGAAGGTCGAAGTATCTACGAACTGGGGGCTAAATGAAATTAGTGAACTAAACTTCGGCGCAATTCTTTTTTTAATAAATATATTTTTTTGTCGTAGTCTACACTTACATTACAGGTAACCAATTCTATACGACCTCATTCAACATCCTTAGAGTGTGTGGAAATTATGAAACCACAATTCCAATACCTTCCAACACCTCACAAACCCGTGGCCAAACTTGCATTACTTATATTGTTTACATAATCACAAGTTCAGATGATAGCTACTATCAATCACTGCAGTACCAATCCTAGTTGTGACGTCAGCTCATAGTTACACGTTAGGCCCCCGTAAGGATCCCGCCGAAACCCTTAACACGTAGTTGAATTAAAATACCTCACGACCCTTTTTCATTAATAAGAGATCTTCACCCTACACTGAATATTTATGCTGGATGTGTGTGGTCCAAGTAGAACCACGTATGAACTTGTACCGGGTGATGTTTTTTTTTTCTAAATCTACGTATACAACATCCTTTGATGCAATGGCTCTCCATAGCCCCCTGGCTATGCTCTTAGTTTCCCCACTAGATTGAATCAGACTCATTGAAATCAAAAGGTGAACCAAAGTGCCCTACAAGCCCGAAGAATTGCCAAGCTAAAGTGGCAGTGGAACTAGTAAATGTAAAGTACTTTGGGGAAGCCCGCAGTAGTAATCTTTCGCCTGATATGATGATTACATAAATATTTAAAAAAGTAATAATAAGGCCTTTCACGATTAAACAAGCTTTAAGAGATAAAAGCTGTAATAAGAACGACGTATAAGCGGAGAGTCTTACATGATTTATGGAAATAAGCTATATAATTTTCGAGTCTTCGCGCAAAAAGGTTTTGCGGAAACGAATTTACTTTGGAACGAGTCTTCTTATGGAAACTAGCAACTCCTCTTACAATGTGTGATACTATATAATAGTGGATCCTATTATATTTAATACAATGTATCAGTTTGTTATTAAATTCTGCTACTAATGTTATAGTTTGTAGATAAAAACTCTTTAAATTTCCGATCCACTATATTTTTATTCGAATTTTGCAAACTGGAATTTTGTGGATCTCTTTTATCAGTCTGTAGGTAGAATTAACTTGCAACATCTTATTGACGTCACCGCACCGGTGGCCTAAATTAGAATAAAGTAAGTTATGTCTTATTTGCGCCCGGCTCGCGTGGCGTCGTATATTTCAATAAAATTGTTAAAAAACTAAAAAACACGCTTTTAGCACGCACAAAAAATTACAAAAGACGTCCGCCATATTAGATTTAAGTCACGTGGCTATTTTTTTCGTATTCCTGACAGCAAACCCTTTCATCTTTCAAACAACCCGCCATATTGGATTTGTAATGACGTTTCTAAACTAGTCATGTATTGTCATCAGAACTCAGAGCGTGTGCAAAATTTCATCCTAATCGCTGACCCGTAAGTAGGTCAAATTAAGATTCCAGATCTTACATACATAGTTAGTTACAAGTGAAGCTAATAAAAACGTGTTAAAAAAAGGAAATAATATAATTTTATTCTTCTATTATTTACTAAGTAAGTGTACAATTTCTTTTGCCTTAAACCATACAACAGTACGAAGACGTGGAAGCGGTTACTTGATTTTTCTGATACATTTTCATGAGGTTAAGAGCCTACAGTTGGGTCTGTTTGGACCTTTGCACGTCGTCATTGGGCCCCTAAACGAATTAACTCTATCTGCTAGTCTCAATATTGTTCCCCCTTTATTTTATCTCGATGGAACGTTTCTAAAAGTTACTTGTTGATTTGTGAGTCTGTTTTTAAATGTATGATTTAGTCTGAGAACGCTGGCAGTTGATTTGATATCATCTATATCATTTTCATTTGTTACTGAATACATCACGTATTGAGTACGTCATTGCTTGGATTTATTTTCGTTTTTCTTTTAGGATAGATAGAATCTCGAGGTATTAAAAATTCGTAAATCTAGATCAGTGAATCAGTAATTAATACAATGGTCTAGACATCTACCCGAGACATATAAATACACAAGTCTACACCCCAACATTCTATTCCAATGAGACGGAGTAAACGGAAAGCTGGAAATATATCTAAAAAATCGAAATAATTCATTTTGTCTCAACTGGACACACTTTCTAGATTAAGATCTATATGTACCCTATTATTTTAAATAAATGATTCTGATTCTGATGAGCTATACGCAGCAGCTAGTTAAAAAGTAAATAAAAAAGGTTTTTATTCACGTAGACTTTAAAAAAGAGCTTGTAAATAGTCAGAACATGTTTGTAGTAATAGTTGAGAGAGCCATGCTATTTATAGGATTATGGCATATGAAATTCGGGGTAGTCTTTGGGGAGTGCCGATAGAAGTGAAAAGAATTTTAACACCTGTAATCAAAATAATCCCCGAGAGAGAAAAATGAATAAAAGAGTTTTAGAACATGGCTAACCTACGTAGAGCTAGACAATCATGGGCGTAATTCCAGTCCTTCACAATCATGTAAATTCACTCCGTATGTTTTATATCTGCAGCTAACTTTATCATATTTTAACATTTATCTATAGGACTTAAAAATGACAATGAATGTCTCTATAAATATGAAAATACACTTAACTATAACATTCAACTTACTATATCTGTTGACCATTATAACTTGTGGATATATTCGACAGTACATAATAGACATGTTAAGATTTGGAGCACTTTTGCGTTATCGCCCGAAGTGATTGCAAAACCTTTCAAAGGTTCTTTAATCCCCGAAAATATGATACAAAAATCTAATACATTTTGGGAATCCATTCGCAACATCTGTAATAATATGAAAACGATACTTTAACTCAAACTTGGGCCTTTCATGGCCTGCCCAATGAAGGTAAAGAAGCAGCTTTTTCATTACGTACCACCACTATAGATCGTATATTACTTGTGTGCGTTATGTTTGTGTGTAGCTTACTTGTGTGCGTAATGTTCGTGTGTAGATTACTTGTGTGAGTAATGCCCGTGTGTAGAGTATAAGAAAAGTAGGATCTTGAATGACACTGGACAGCGTTAAACGGTAGCAACTTTGGACCGAGCATAGTATTCTTTAACTCAAACTTGGGCATTTCATGGCCTGCCCAATGAAGGTAAAGAAGCAGTTATTATTTATTATATACCTATAATAAATAATAACATAATTTAAAATAGTACATCTATTTAGCCTGATCAGTTGCAAAAATAATTAAGAAAATATTATAATGTCAAAGAATTCGTAAAAATAAAATAATGTAAAAAAATCAAATACTGATAAATTAAGATGTCGAATATAATTAAGCATGTTTAATATAATTGATTGATTGATGATGTCAAACTAATCGTCCATACTGATCAAAAATTGTCTGATAAGGTTTTTTAATTTCAGTTTAAATATGGTCACTTGCGTCTCTCTAAGGCTTTTTGGTAATTTGTTATATATCTTCTGAGCCATACAGAAAATACTGCTATGAATTAATGTCGTATTTGCCTTACTCATATTTATCCCTTTGCTCGCGATTAGAAGCTTCAGAGGCTAGCTCGAATAAATTCAAATTCAGTTTAACGAAAACAGCTATTTCGTATATGTAGAGAGAAGGCAGAGTTAGTATCCCAAAAAATAGTATAGTTACCCCAAAAAATAATCCCATATCTGAGGATCTTGTGTGCGTAATGTTCGTGTATAGATTACTTGTGTGAGTAATGCCCGTGTGTAGATTATAAGAGAAGTAGGATCTCGAATGACACTGGATAGCGATAAACGGTAGCAACTTTAGATAGAGCAGAGCATTATTTCGCTTATGAGCGACTCCTGTGGCGAAATTCTTTGGCCAATACACCCTCAATATGTTAATACCGTATAAATGAACTTATCTGGCAGGTTGAAGGGTTTGCAAAGCGGGTGATGTGTGTCTCAAGCGTCAGAAGCTACGGTAATCGTCATCATATTAAGAAGTGTACGAATAGATTTTTTAAAAATGGTTTGGTATTATAATAACTACATAAATGACTTCGATAATCCTTTAAGTACTTGCTACTTTGCTTACATTTTGTTATCATTTAAGCCTAGACCAGGGTTTTAAAAGCTCAATCCTTGGGACGCGCTAGCATTGGAGCTAGAAGAACAGTGATAATTTTTTCGTCTTCCTTACTTTGTACCGGACCATCTCGTTGGTAGGGGCGTGTCCAATAGCAGGTAATCAGTCTTGAGTTCAGATCTTAGTAGCAACCGGAAGTCAGAAAGTTGGCGGTCCTCGTTGGATATCAAACTGTCGGCCCTGTACTTGCCTTCTTTCCGGTCATGTCCGCTGGCCAATCCACCTGGTGAAAAGCCATGGAGACTGTGCTGGACACTATTACCTGTTTTAGTTGGTAGCTGTACCCACAAGTTTATAAGCAAAAAGTTATTCAAGACGCTGAGTATTAATTTAACTTTTGTTTTTGGCGTTTATGTGCCAATTTCTTATCCTTTAATAATAATAGACCTACCTTTCAATCGCAAAGATTGCTGCCATTATTCTTCAATTAGGAGAAGATCTTTTTGGCAAACTCAGCTGTCGTGTATTCCCATTTTGTTTGGAAACTTTCGTATTAAATAGAAGTGGAAAGTCTAGTTTGGTAATGAATAAGGTCTTATGTTGTTGTTATGTTATGTTGTTGTTGTTATGTTGTTGTCAAACTTTTGTTTTTGGCTTTTATGTGCCAGTTTCTTATCTTTTAATAATAATAGACCTTCTACCTTTCAATCGCAAAGATTGCTGCCATTATTCTTCAATTAGGAGGAGATCTTTTTGGCAAAATCAGCTGTCGTGTATTCCCATTTTGTTTGGAAACTTTCGTATTAAATAGAAGTGGAAAGTCTAGTTTGGTATTGAATAAGGTCTTATGTTGTTTGTGTCAGCAGATTGATCGCTTTTTGCTGAGTAGGTTTGGATATAGTGTTATTGTTTAGTAGATAGACAGCAATGGAGCTCGTGCTGAGTCCTTTACTTTTATTTTGAAATCTTATTTTTTACACTTGCTTTTCGAAGGAACGCTCGCGATATACTTGTAATTTTCAAACATTAGGTTTTTTCTGGCAATAAAATAATCCAGTAGCAGCTAGATGTCTGGAATTTGGGTCCCATCTGGACGTGAATTACCGTGGCCGATCTCGAAGTCTGTGGGCTGGGCAAAAGCGTTACCAAAGAATGCCACGCTTGGCTGGCGGGTTGGTGACCGCACTTAGATGATCATAGTTCACAGAAAACGCTGCTGCCTGTTCTCTGGTAGATATTCCCTGTGGCGATTTCTACGCCTCTCACGGGATGAGATGGGGGTAATGATATTCTATGCCGTCACCACACAGCATAAATATTAAATAATAAAATAAATTACAGTATCGTTCCTGACCCATCATCAGCTACCCCGATGAACCCCGGCAATATAATTTACACACGGGAACACAACATTAAGTTATTATGGCTGCCTTCTTTAATTCTGGTTGTTCCATGAGTGGAAAATCACGTACCTACTATACCTATATGTTAATATTTGACTGGGAGGCTTTCACTGCTTCACCGGACAACGCTTACCGTGCCTCTCTATTTGTTACATTCACATAGACACAGCGGTAGGTACAAAGTTCAACGGTTTGGCGCCGGACTCCCATGTTAAAGTGGTATCTAACCACGACCAGGCAAATTGCGTTCTTCCAAATTCCTGCTATAAAAAATGTGACACTGATCCGTCACATTGGGAGGCTATGTCGGCGGACCGACCACGGTGGAGGCGCACTGTACACACTAAGGTGTTCGAGTTTGAGAAGAAGCGGAAAGAAGAGCTCGATGCTAAACGAGACGAACTCAAGGCCCGACCACCCGCGGCAATATATTATAATTATGTCGGAGGGGTATAATTACGTCAGTCACCTGAGAGCACATAAACGAAGCTTTCAATAGTTAGCCAGTCGCTGTGGCCGAATACGGTCAGGAGGATGTATATAAAAATTCAGGTCACAGATTAAAAATAAAATAAAAATAAAAAAGGTTTTTATTCACGTAGACTTTAAAAAAGCGCTTGTAAATAGTCAGAACATGTTTGTAGTATTATAGTTGAATACATTATTATTTCTAGTAACATAGATATTTAGGTACACATTGTATTGATAGTATTAAAACATTAACAAATTTATATTATATTATTGTCAAGAGATTATGTTTAAGTTTAATTATCTAGTTTAAGTTTAATTATCTAGTTTAAGTCTAATATTTGTAATACATATTGGCAATGGTTCTGTCTATATTAAGGTGATATTATTATGACGGACCTTGTGTTAATAACGACGGTCGCGCTTTAAAGCTACCACCGGATCCAATGCGCCCCAACTGAGAAGACCCAGCGAAACAAACTCAGCGGGTGTCTCTACTACCGGTTTCAACACGGCCCAGTTGAGACGCTCCGGCGAAACATACTCAATCGATTCGAGATTAATCGGTATCGAAAAGTACACTCACCGTTATAAATAGATTACCACTATCCAGTTAGAAGTTTAAATTGTTGTTGATGTGTTCTTTCCAACAACTCGTTTTGATTAGTTGGCTATTCGATTTGTGACGTTGTATGAGTTTAGTATAAGCCGGGGTTTAGTGGAAACGATAAGTTTGCATTAGTTCGGCTTCGGTTTAATATAGTGGTATAAATTTATGCAGCAATAGTTTAGTGTCATATTTTCGATTGACTTGTTGGTCTAGCGATAACGGCATCAAGCGCAGATAGAGACTTTCTTAGTTTAGTGGTAAGTGACCTTAACTGCTTAGCCAGCGGTCGTGGGTTAGATCCCCACCCAAGACAAATCTCTGTGTAATGAACGTGATTATTTGTTTTGGTTTGTTTTTGTTTATAATTTATTTATTATAATTATTATTATAATTTAGTTATTCTATAACGATTGTGAAATTCATGGGGGGCTGATTTTGTCCATCAGTGGACGTCTTTTAGCTGACATAATTATGGTGATGATGAAGTATGTAATCTGGTTGCCATAGTACAGACACTTCCTAATTTGGAATCAGATAACAATGTGTTAGTTGCCCTAAGATATTTATATTCATAATTTAAATGTGGAATTTGGACTTATCTGCCAAGAAACATTCTAAGTTGCAGCCCGCATTCAGGAAGTGAGCGGTGTTCACCTCTGAGCAGGACATGAAAGCTAGCGACATCACTTCAGTCGTGTTGTGTCTATCTCATATGGTAATGAGAATTTGGTAAAAGTGTGTTGTGTTGTTGTGAAAAGTGCACACATTTGTACACTTCAATGTGTCCATCGAAGATAGCTAGTCTCCATTGAGACCGCCATAGTATGGCTCAGCTAGGAGGAAATTATGTTCTGACTTCTATGGCGGTGAACTGTCCTTTTCAATATTATGCCATCCCGTTTACTAATTATGTGATAATTTATGACTCAAAAGATAAATTAAAATAAATCGGTTTTGTTAATGTAAAACTTTATGTTTAATTTATTATATTTAGGGGTCATTTTAATTATTTTTTTTTATATCTTCTCTCCCGTACCGCCATTCTTTGAGCCATTTAATAGATGGCTCAAAGAATGGCGGTACGGGAGAGAAGATATAAAAAAAAAAATTAAAATGACCCCTAAATATAATAAATTAAACATAAAGTTTCTGATGTAGTTGAATGTCGGTTGTATAATCTGAAGCACAAAGACGCTATAATTTGAACCACTTTGGTTGTTACCCGTATACTAACTACTTGGACAAAAGAGGCGAGCAGGGTTCAAGCCGTCTCTGACCATAAGTTTTTTGACTAAATAGTCCAGTAGAAGCCTCCTACGCTCCCATACAATGTATGCTAAATGCAAAACTTTAAAGGTTTACCGATCCGTAAATAACTGGCGTAGTTAATATAATCATTTCATTTTAATCATAAAGGCACGTTAAGCTTAGGATCCCGATTGTAGTCATTATACAAGAGTCCTTAAGTCATGTCAGAGGGATACTAGGTGGCTTGAACAATTCTGACACTAGGGTAGCCGCTGCTTCTTTAATATAAGAGAATCTTTAAAAATATATCTAAAACTACAAATCTCGATAATTAAAAGTATAACTAATCTTCTTGACAATAAGTTGATATAAGCTAACTAAATCAAAGCAATTTTAATATTATTAATAAATTGCTAATCCCACTAATATCTATTATAAAGGCGAAAGTTTGTGAGTGTGTATGTTTGTTACTTCTTCACGTCTAAACGGCTGGGGCGCTTTTAATTAAATTTGGTATGGAGTTAGCTAACACCCTGGATTAGCACATAGGCTATAATTTATTAAGTTTATCGCGGGTAAAACCGCGGGGCACAGCTAGTAAATATCTGTATGTAACTAGAAGTATACTTAACTATATTACTACGAACATGTTCTGACTATTTACAAGTGCTTTTTTAAAGACTACGTGAATAAAAACTTTTTTCTTTTCTACGATACATTTTTCTAGAATCGCTCATCCTTAAAGCTGCTACATTGTCCCATGTCTGTACTGAACCGCATTAATATTCAGTCTCGAGGCCCATAAAAGTTTTACAATTCCAATTTGTACTTCGAGTCTAGATTCCTTGTTTTTTGTAAAACAAAAAGTTGCGTTGGAGATGTGCGTTACATTTTTAGGGTTCCGTAGCCAAATGGCAAAAACGCAACCCTTATAGATTCGTCATGTCTGTCTGTCTGTCCGTCCGTTGTCACAGCCACTTTTTTCCGAAACTATAAGAGCTGTACTGTTGAAACTTGGTAAGTAGATGTATTCTGTGAACCGCATTAAGATTTTCGCACCAAAATGGAAATATAATTATAATTTTGGGGGTTCCCCATACATAGAACTGAAACTCAAATTTTTTTTTCAAATTAATCTTACATGTGGGTTGTCTATGGATAGATAGATCTTCAAAAATTATATTGAGGTTCCTAATATCGTTTTTTTCTAAACTGAATAGTTTGCGCGAGAGACACTTCCAAAGTGGAAAAATGAGTGCCCCCCCCCCCCCCCCTGTAACTTCTAAAATAAGAGAATGATAAAACTAAATAAAATATATGATGTACATTACCATGTAAACTAACAACGGAAATTGGTTTGAACGAGATCTATTAAGTAGTTTTTTTTATTGCGTCATAAATCGTAAACCGCAATTTACCTTTCATTTAATCAACTGAAATACTTGCTGCTGCGGTACCCTTCATGGGCGAGTCCGACTCGCACTTGGCCGGTTTTTTTTATTTCTCAGATCAATGCTACATAGCTTTAATAGCATTTTCAATTCCTTCGTTCGTTGAAAATAGTCTTGTAGCTGTGATCGAACGCCGGGTTGACATGTCATTTCATTCGTCGTCGTGACGAAGTTCGGCAATATATATTTATTTATATGATAACAAGGCAAACGATCAAGTGGGTCACCTGATGGTAAGTGATCACCGCCGCCCAAGGACACGCGCAACGTTAGAGGAGCCAAATCCCAGGTCGGACAAAAACGGTGATAGTGATAAATTACTGCTAAAAAAGTCCCAGTGTCAGCCCGGAGTCTAGAAGTTGGCGGTATTACATCCTCGTTTTACTGTCGTATCTCTACAGGCTAACTCGCCGAACATCGTTTTCGTAAATGGCGTTCAAATAAATAAAGGTTAAAAACGACTTAATCAATCGTTAAATCGGCTTCCATGACCACATGTCACGTGTAAATGGTCCGGAATCGATTGTCAACGTTCAAGCCCATTTTACGATTGAGAAAGTCATTTTTAACCTTTATTTATTTGAAAGCCATTTACGAAAACAATTCGGCGACTTAGCCGTTTGAGCCCCTGGACGTCTCAGCTATCTGTCCCATCGGCTTATGAGAGTGCGAGAGTAAAAAGTGTTTGGGCATACACTTGTGCACTATAACACGTCCCGAGCAGATGGCTAATCTATATTGTGACTGGTCGCTATGGCTGAAATTCGGCCAGGATGTTTTATAATAGTGCCCAATATTATAGCAAAAATTACTTTGACAATATATAGCGCAAAAATGTATATAGGTATGTCCTTCATCTAAAAATTAAATCGAATCCATTAAGTGTTAGATTATCTATACATTATATGTAGGAAAATCGTAGGAAAGTCAAAACTGTACATTGAATATTTTTTAAGAATGATACTTGGGGCTTGATCTACATTCGATATCGAAGCCAAAAATATAGTTTTTAGAATTTTTGTCAGTATGTCTGTTTGTATGTCTGGGCAAAACTCAAAAAGTACATAAATAATAAATAAATAAAAAAGGTTTTTATTCACGTAGACTTTAAAAAGGCGCTTGTAAATAGTCAGAACATGTTTGTAGTAATATAGTTGTATACATTAGATATTATTTCTAGTAACATAGATATTTAGGTACATCTTGTATGAAAACATTTATAACAGAAATGATATTTAGCTAGCTCGTATCAAGTTATTGTCAAGAGATTATGTTTAATTATCTAGTTTAAGTCTAATATTTTTACTACATATTGTCAATGGTTCTGTCTATATTAAAGGTATTATTATTATGACGAACCTTGTGTTAATAACGACGGTCGCGCTTTAATGCTACCACCGGATCCAATGCGCCCCAACTGAGAAGACCCAGCGAAACAAACTCAGTGGGTTCATCTACTACCGGTTTCAACACGACCCAGTTGAGACGGTCCGGCGAAACATACTCAAGCGGGCATGAACACGGGATTTGGTCCAATTAGAGTAAGCTTGTTATAAAACCTAATACAATTTCCTAAAAATGATTTATTAGTTTTGCTTAGGTACTCTAAAGCCTGGCATGGCTAGTTTGTTTTTATTCCTAGTATTTATATTATGCAGTTCACTTTTCTTTTTATAATTATGAATATTTTTTCTAACAAACATTATATTCTGATATATATATTCCGATGGCACAGTAAGTATATTTATTTCTTTAAACAAATTTCGCAAAGAATCGCGACTGCCTAAACCATAAATGGCTCTGACTGCTCTTTTCTGCAATACAAAAATAGTACCTATGTCAGCCGCCGAACCCCACAGCAGAATGCCATACGACATAATGCTATGAAAGTACGCGAAATACACTAATCTAGCAGTTTGTTCATCTGACAATTGCCTTATTTTCCAGACAGCATAGGAAGCCGAACTTAATTTACCTGCTAACTTTTCAATCTGAGGACCCCATTGCAATTTTGAATCAAGTGTCAATCCTAAAAATACGGTCGATGGGACTAAATCTAATATTTTCGCATTAAGTGCAACTGTTGGTACAATTTGAGTCACATTCGGCAATGAGAACCTGATGCATTTAGTTTTCCCTGCATTTAACAAGAGATTATTTGCCGAAAACCATTCTGATATAAAGCTGAGTGTTTTATTATGCTCAATAAGATCTTTATCCTTTCTATTTACTTTAAATATGAGCGACGTATCATCAGCGAACAAAACTATCTCTGATACTTTCTCTACCAGATAAGGGAGATCATTTATATAAACTAGAAATAAAAATGGGCCCAATATAGACCCCTGGGGCACCCCCATTTTCACAGGATGACGTGCCGAAGTGACACCGCCTATCGAAACCATCTGTTGTCGCCCCGATAAATAGGACATCACAAGATCAAGAGATGTGCCAGATATTCCATAGTACTTCAGTTTAACAACGAGCGTACGATGATCAACGCAATCGAAAGCCTTAGAGAGATCACAGCAAACTCCCAGCGCATCCTGTGATCCCTCCCAAGCCTCCAATATTGATCTAATTAATGTGCAACCTGCATCCTGAGTAGAGCGGCCCCTTGTAAACCCGAACTGCTTGTTATGCAATATCTCATTCACGTTAAAGTGCGACAACATTTGGCTGAGCATCAGCTTTTCAAATATTTTACTTAAAGCTGGCAGTATTGAGATAGGCCTATAATTCGTGGCAATTTTTGAACAACCTGCCTTGAAAATGGGTATTATCTTACTTATTTTCATTAAATCGGGAAAGACACCATCACTTATACAGCCATTGAAGATGGCTGCAAGGATTGTAGCAATGTTTAGTATGATTGATTCAATTGCTTTAACAGACAGTCCCCACAAATCTTCTGTGCCTTTCCTTTTAATACTCTTAAAAGCTTTTATAATATCATCACTTGTTACGGATTTAAAACTAAAGTTAGGTACAGTTTGTTTTACGCTTTGATTTAAAAAGAGTTCAGCCACATCTGGTGATGATGCGAGACACTTAGTAATATCCACGGGTATATTTGCAAAAAAAGCACCAAAAAAATTGGCAATGGTAAGCTTGTCTGAAACCAGTTCATCACCAATATTCAATACTAATGTTTGATCTCTTGATCTACTTTTACCAGTTTCAATATTAATTATTTGCCAAGCTGATTTTATTTTATTATCAGATTTTTTAATTTTATCTCTTATATATAAAGATTTAGCTTGAATGCAAACCTTTTTAAAAATTTTTGAATAATTTCTAACATAATTAATAAAATTGACATCAGTTTTATAGGACCTTCTGTCATACAACTCATATAAAAATCTCTACTCAGTCTAATGCCTTGAGTTGCCCAAGAACTAAATTTTATCTTATTACTGTCACCCGTTATGTTTTTTTATTTTACAAGCTTTATTAAATTCTTTGCAAATACAGTGGAATAATGTAGTGTACATATCGTTAGGGTTACTTTTGTTTGGCACAAACTATTCTCCAGGTTGTTACTGAACTTTCCCAAATTAGATTTTGTTAAAGGTCTAAAACTAATTTTTTGTTTATTTATATTTATCTCATTTTTTATCTTTACTATTTGGCATTTATGGTCAGAGCGAACACCAGCCACCAAACACTTCTCAGAGACATCAAAGTTGGTAATTATGTTATCAATGCAAGTAGCAGATGTGGGTGTGACTCTCGTGGCCTCAGAGAACAAGCATTTAAGGTTAAAGGACCGAAATACAGATAGAAATATGTTTATTTCAGGTGAATCTGCTAAAAAGTTCATATTAAAATCACCACATACAAGGATTTTTTTTACTTTTAATTTCTTAAGAATGTCTTCTATTGTTGCTGTAAAAAGCTTTAAATCGGATGCTGGTGGTCTATACACACATATTATACAATAAAACTGCGTCTCTACACATGCCACCTCACACACACGCTCAATAGATAGTTGGCATATATCTTTACGTTCTTTAAATTTAATTTGGTCTCGAAGTAGTATCAGTACTCCACCACCCTCTGCCGAAACCCTATTATAAAAGCTGGCGACCCTATAGCCACAGACACTAAAAGTACTGCATGGATTTACTTCAAATTTTGCATGAATATTACTAAGAGGTCGGGTCATATATATATGCTACATATTCTCACGCTATCACCTACGGGAGAGGAGCTGTGATAATTTATAAAATTTAACGCGGGTAAAACCGCGGGGCACAGCTATACAATATTACATAACCCAATTTAAAAAATACATTTAATAGTTTATAAAACAGGTATTTACCTTTCTTTACCGACTCCATAGTGCACCTACCATATTTTGTCTGCATCACCCCAAGGTTCCTGGCAGTGAATGCCTTTGGCATTAAGTTCGCTTCTGTACATTGTTGTGCATAAAGTAAAAGAAAAGAAAATATTTAGTTTTATTAACAAGCCTGCAACATAAGATGCAATCGATTTACTAAAATTATTAAAAAATATCTGAATTTATTTTAGTTAAAGCCCCCAAAGCCATGCCAATTAAGCTACGGTGACTAGGATAAACTTTGTTTCCACTAAAGATTATTATTTAATTTCCAATACATATCCAATACATAACCAATATATTGCACTACTATTCAATGTTAAAAACATTGAATATTAGTGCAATGTATTGGTTACCAATTATAATTCGGCCCGCATTTCCATAGTTACGTGTGGGTATATCAACCAAAACAAAATCTTGAATCATTATCATGTTTTTACTATTTACATCATATTTCGTTTTGAAAATGGTTTCATTTTGTGTTCCTAAGCCGTTGGTGATATCTTTTGAATGATCCATGCGGGCCTATAGATTGGACCCTCAAGGTTCTTTTTTAAATTTACCATTGACTATATTTTCGTGTAGTGAGGAAGTATTATATTTGATCCCACTTTCACACGGTAAAGATACATGCGCTTATCATATTGAACTTCATAAATGTAACGTTCATAAATCTAGTTTTAAAACTGAAAAACTTCGTCCAATGTATAAAATGCAAACTGAGATATATTTCGAGAGTTCGATCCCCGTATTAGTTTCCTTTAAGTTTCCGTATTACTTAACGTATGTCTGGATGTAACCTAGATTATAGGAAAATATAGGTAAGTTAAGCTGAGGAAATATACCTATTACTATGAAGTTTGAAGTAAAATATTTGTTGCATTTTGCATACGTATTAAATAACGCTGTTTAACACGTCATTATTTCCAGTTAATACTGAAAACATACATACATAGACTCATGCATGTTTCCCAGAGGGGTAGACAGAGACAACGGACTTCCATTTGCTGAAAACAAGCCAACTTTATTTGCGTTGACGTGATTTTTGGGCCCTATTTTTGTGTATAGACATAGCCATAATGTGGGTCCTTATCCATGCGCTTATACTCATAGGAGTACAAACGCAAGAATTTTGACTGACCAGTCTTTGTAAAATACCATACGTTTTGATAAGACTTGCCCGGAGTAACGCAGTATCTTAAGTCGAAAGTCATCGACCAGTGTATTTTGCCAGCTATGACTTGCGGAACAGAGACGTGGTTACTTACTACGATAACGGGGCTCATTAGAAGCCTCGAGGTTACCCAAGAGAGAGAGAGAGAGAGAAAGTTGCGTGCACACATTTTCTTTCTTTCTTATTAGTTAAGTTTCGAATATCTAGTTTTACTTAAGTGGTGTGGTCAAAAGTATAAAACAAACATATTAAGAATAACAAAAAATCCATACATAAATGAGTAGTGGCTCGTAGAGAACCGACACAGCGTATTATCTATGTAGTTTATACATAATGAGTTAAATCTTGTCATTCTCATTAAATATAAAACTTTGATTCTATGTAAAATTGGTTTGATAAGACCATCTACTGGCTGCCTCGTTGGTCTAGCGGTAACGTGTTCAACCGCAGATAATGAGGTCCTGGGTTCAAATCCCGGGTCGGAACAAAAATAAATTTTGGGATTTTTCTGTAAAGAAAATTTCTCAGTAACAGCCCGAAGTCTTGGAGTTGGCGGTATAATGCCCCCGTACCTCGGAGAGCACGTAAAGCCATCGGTCCTGTACCTGAGTTCTTTCCAGTCGTGTCGCTAGGCGTTCCATCGGATCACGAGAGTGATGGAATAGAAAGTGCTCCTGGCCCGCGCAGATGGCTAATCTCTATTGAGCCTGGCCGCTGTTGCCGAAATTCGGCCTATCGGATAAAAATTATTATTATCATGTAAAACGGAGATCACTGTCACATTGGCTTATTGCTTCCTACTTACAAGCCAACGTTTTATTCTCACTGGAAACTGGAATATTGAGAACGTTCCAACTGGGCCACCGTTCTGCAAACTACTCCGTATGATTGTTCTGGCTTGTGGATGTAGGTCGGTTTAGGCATCGTTTTAGCTAGTATTAAGAAAAGAAATCTCTTCTAAGACAGCGTGGAAACGCTCTTAGGATATAAAAACTCCGCGGCTAAAGCTGTATCTCGGCCGCTTCTTTGATGATATCATCATCATAATATAAATACGTGAAGCAAAAACTTTGTACCTCTTTTTAGAAAATGGGGCGAATGGAGGGGTATAAAATTTGGACCACATAAAGTTGATATGGAGAAAGAGTGCATAAAGCTAATCTATATATATAAAAATCAATGCCACTTTTCGTTGTAATGTTATAACTCAACAACGCCTTTACCGATTTGGCTAATTTTGGTCTTGAATTATTCGTGGAAGATCAGGGAAGGTTTGTACGTAGAGAAAATTAAAAAAAAAGCCTTGAAAAAGTGTAAAATAAACATCTTTCTATATTTTTTTGTTTGAATAAATGAAATTAATAATCATTTTTTTTATTACTATGCCTTATACGTAGCGAAGCACGTACCGGGCCGCTAGTATTTTTATGTAAAGGGCATTCAAAGTAGATTATTTTAAATTAAACGTTACACACACTACCATGCTTTTGACACACTGACAAAGCGAGAAGGGATGATAAACTGAGTGTCAAATTTCAGTACAGACTATTTTTTTTTGCTTTTAATCCTTATAGTCTTTGACATTGGAACCTTAATAGTCGAAAAAGTGCAATCTCTAATTCTTTCAATTTTATTTCGATGGTTGTACGCATATATTTTATTATTTGTTTTGTTTTTTTTTGCCGAGGCCTTTGTCGAGCCAAGGACGTCTTTCGGTTTTTATGATGATGGTGATGATGACGATGACTGACGATTTCTTTGCGTTTTTGTTAGGATTTCAGATTGTATAAATATTACTGATATGTGCTCTGATCTATTACTTTCCGACTTCAAAAGAATGTCCACTTTGTGTTTTTGTACCGTAAGGCAGAGTTTTCGGGTTGTTCCCATATACGTTTATTGTTCCAAAGAGATCTATTTTAAAAAAAGTCTGTTTTATGTTTTAGAAACAAGATAGAAGTAACATAGAAGTAATAAAATATATACATATATTTTATTACAAATTTTGTAGAAAGAAATTTCAGAAAGGTTATCACACACGATCAGAATACATATTGTGTCATATTTTGCAATTGCGTACGCAATATTAATACTAGACTTACCAGCAGCTTTAATGGATCCCATAATTTTTCCACTACTTTTCTTACTATTCTTGATTTTTCTCTCTTATCTGCCATTGATTTTACTTATTTTATACGTTGATGTCAGTAAACACTTGAAACTGGCCTTAATATTATTGTTTTATTTTAGCTGTAATTTTCTCATGAATAAATAAAATAAAAGAGATTAGTTCTACAAAGGGCGGTCTCATCGCATTAATCGATCTCATCCAGACATCCTTAGGATGGATAGGAGCTCAAAATTAAATAATAGCTGTAGCTGTGCAATAAGAGATGTACAAAAGTTGTGGTCTATCCAAATCTCTTAGCAGTGACACACATTATTGTTGTAGTAGTGGTTTTGAGACTACGTGCACTATGTGTCCTTGAATTGCATTAATGAAATGTGTAGCAAAAATAGTGAGCGGTAATTAAGACAAAATTAAGACAATATATAAAATATATAAGATAGAACACAGCTCTACAAAAAGTTGGCTTCAAGCAAACGTGCTATACAACTTCTACGAAGATTTTATATAACAATCCGAAACATTTTCAAGAAAATGATAGTAAGTCCCTCTGATAAATTATCTTGTTTAGCTCCATAGCATAGTTTGTTCATTAAGTGCTCTCAAAGTCTGCAGTCTGAAATTTCAGTAGGAATCCTTATGGGACGTTCATTACTCAAACAACAGGCTACCTTGCTTCCGGCTATGTCAATGAACTCTAGTTTAAGTTAATTTAGCTTCAAGAACTGATTTATGATGTTTTAAGAGAATTAGGTTAGTTATATCATAACTAACGAAGTGAGACACCTGATTTCCTGATTATAATACGTGCGGGAGGTTTAAGTGGAGTAACAACCATGATATGAAGAATAGGAGACTAAACCCTTACTTATAAACGCGAGTTATCTTAAGAAATGGTTGCGCTCATTCGGTTGAATGTAACATTTCAATGACAAAACCAACCAATCTTTTTTACATTTGACTGCAAGTGTGGCGCAGCGGCTAAGACAGTCGCCTCGCCGCTTCGTGTCGCGGGTTCGAGTCCTGCGCCGGTTAACTATTTGTGTGACCCATAAATAGTTGTTCTGAGTCTGGATGTAATTTGTGTCCTTCTATTATATGTTTCTAAAGTACCCCGCGACACAGGGATTAGATTCCCTAGTGCGGCCGTTGTCTTTAAGAAAAAACAGATTTTTATGAATGATTAGCAATGGAAAGCAAATGTTAAGTGTTTGAGCTCTAACCTCTTTAAGCCCAAAATAGTTCCTAACTAGGTATTAAATCAAATTACCAGATATAAAAGTAATTGGCCGATAACGCAATTGCGGCCCCTCTGGTGATGCGTGTGTCCATGGGCGGGGTGATCACTTAACATCAGGTGACTCCACTGCTCGTCTGCCTGGGTATTAAATAAAAACCGGCCAAGTGCGAGTCGGGTTCCACAGCAGCAAGTATTTCAGTTGATTAAATAAAAGGTAAATTGTGATTTACGATTTATGACGCATTAAAAAAAACTACTTACTAGATCTCGTTCAAACCAATTTTCGTTGTTAGTTTACATGGTAATGTACATCATATATTTTTTTTAGTTTTATTATTCTCTTATTTTAGAAGTTAATGCGGTTCACAGAATACATCTACTTACCAAGTTTCAACAGTACAGCTCTTATAGTTTGGGAAAAAGTGGCTGTGACATACGGACGGACAGACAGAAAGACATGACGAATCTGTAAGGGTTCCGTTTTTTGCCATTTGGCTACGGAACCCTAAAAAAAGGAATTTCTGGTAAATCTGTCAAAGAACCACATATATTTGTAAGTTCGAACCCGTTCTCTTACGGAATTAAAGTAAAACATACCAACAAACAACCAATTTATAAACATTTACATTACTAGATGTCGTTATAAATCCAATATGGCCGCCACTTCCGGTATCGCCACACGTCACTTCCTCTGCACAGTTTCCGCTGGTGCCTGAAACTTGGCGTAAAGTATTTATTATAAATGTACACTCGTTTTGTTTATTCCGGTGCAGTTTAATTTTATGTGGCGAATTAAGTTTTTAACAAGCGGTGAGGAAGTACTGCATTTTATTCGGCCTCATGCGAGTATGAACTTTTATTCGACTTTTGCAGTAATGATGAATATTGTGGGCTTTGTGTTCGTGTATTGCATAATTTTAAGTCCCCAGCAACAGTGCCTGTATTGCTTTAACAAAAGAAAGATAGCTTTTTACTAGACTTTTTAGGGTTCCGTTTCACGCATGCAAAAATGTTGCGACTCAGTTCGTCCGTCTGTTACAGTAGTATATCTCAGCAACTACTAATGACATAACGATTTAATATTTATTTATTGCTTTTTCCATGGGTTTATACAAGTGTTAAAGAATCATTCGTATCCTACACGAACCTGTTGAGTTACGAAAACAATTAATTCTAACTTAAAAATAATATATTAAAAATATAATACTTTCATGCTATTCGCCTCATTCAGTGAATTAAGATTTACTATTTAGATACATTTGTTTAGATTATTGCATTTACAATTCTTATTATTAATGAAAAATATTGGAAAATCATTTTCTGTTTTCCCTTTGCTGGATTAAAGTAGAAAATTTCTCATTTATTTGGTCCGCTAAATAAAATCTCATAGATCACTTAATCGCCTGGGCATTATAGCACCCTAGTTTTGGGGTTGGCCTGAACCTGGCTCCGCTTCTAACCGACAGCTTGATGAGTTCTTTGAAGGACAGAGATGCTCAGAAATAAACCACTTTGGCTGGCATCCAATTATAAACCGATCGCGTATCTGCTTAACCTTGTCGATTTTTCACGCACCCGTGAGGGCAATTGGCTATGTGTTCCCTACGGATGAATGAATTATACTAGCATTTGTGTAACCCAAATATATTTCTGACTCTGTGTGTATTTTATTTCGATGAATTATAAGTTTGTAAAGATCTGCGATGTAGGGTTAAATTACTCTAGTGCACAGGTTTTATTTTTAAAACCAAAAGAAATATTCCAGACGAATGATTTAGCATAATATTTAGATGCTCTTACCGGTGCGTAAGTGACTGGCGAGGTTAAGGAACTAGGCTCACGGTCAGTCCATAGAAGGGTCATCGCCAAAGTGGTTCCATTTCTGAGAGTCTCCGTGCTTCGGAAGGCACGTTAATCTGTCGATCTCGGTTGTGGCCAACTTTAGGCAACAGTCGTCAAGCCATGTCAAAGGTCTACTGGGCGGCTTGAACAACTATGACACTAAGGTGACTACTGTCCGTACGATAAGTACGTAATCTACCTTTAAATATAAGCAAACACAGCAACTTTGCTCATTTAAAACACAATGGGTATATATCATTCTGTCTTGATGTCCAAACCGCATTTATTTTTATTCTAATCACGTTATCTTCATTCTAAGCTCTTTGCCTCATTCGCTCTTCAAAGCAGAAACAGTAGTATTAATTGAATGCATTGATATGATCGTTTGATTTGCACTGTGGTTTGGAGAATAACGGGAAGCCGCTAGACTCGGGTCCAGTCGTGAACATCATTCGTTTCACATAATGAAAGATTTGAATTTGTAAAAAAATAAAAATTAAATAAGATCAATTTATGTGTTTGTAATTGTTACATTTTGAAATATGTTTTCAGTATTTATTTTATTATAATACTTGTATGTATTTGTATACATACAAGTATTATAATGAACTAAGCGGAATACTACTTCTGTTTAAATTTTCCTTCAGAGCAACGTATGTAAATCATACCTTGCTTGCTCTGAAGGGAAATATAACCAATATTAAGAGATTACTAAATGATGATTTTGTTTTGTGGTCAATCTTGTTCACCTTTTACCTTTATGAGTATATATGGCGTCCTCGGTGACCTCATGTTACATGATCGATTCCTTACAAAACTATTCTTTCAAACATAATCAAAATTAACATTAATTGACGAGCCTGATGGCTTGGTTGGTAGATACGCTACCTTTCACGCCGGAGGTCGAGGTTCGATTCCCACCCGGGACAAATATTTGTGTACATGAACATGTATGTTTGTCCTGAGTCTGGGTGTAAATTATCTATATGAGTATGTATTTACAAAAGAAAAATAGTATATGTAGTATATCAGTTATCTGGTTTCCATAGTACAAGCTCTGCTTAGTTTGGGATCAGATGACCGTGTGTGAATAATGTGTTTTAATAAAGTCAACGGGGATAGTAAAGGCAAAAATATTGCGAAAAGAATCAATGAGGCTTTGTCAACTTGCCTTAATTATAAACCATTATAAATATCATTCGATGTTTTATTTATGTTACTGTTAATATGGGGAATATAATAACGTACCGCATGCAGTGAATAATTTAACTTGTAAACAAACCTTAATTAAACCACTGTTTGTTCTATTAATTATGTTTACTTTCTATTTTGTTAACCCTTCGGCGGTTTTTAATTATGTTGAGGATAATGTGTTTTCATTAAAATTGATAATTTTGTTGCCATTTTTGAACAACGTTATGCGGTCTCATTGGGTTTTTAGGACTCGTCCTACATGTCATTATATGGCGTAGTTATAGTGCGGACATGAATTGAAAGTGCCGGCGAAAGATGATTCTGGGCCTTGGCCAAGATGAGATTTCTAAGGCCCCAATAGCAGACTTCGCGAAACTCGTGTATATGTTTTTTATTTATAAATTAAAGAGCCGAAGGTTTAGCCATGACGGTTTCTATTAGCCTCACTAACTTCCAACTCGAGGACGCGAACCCCTTCGTGCCCGGGGCGCGAGTTCCCTTCGTGCAAGAGTCTATGGACGATTGTCCACTTGGCTTATTCTGCCGCTACTGCAGTTATCCTAGGGCTTTCACTGTTTTATTGTACAATCTTGTCAAACTTTTATATATGGCGGCTTCGGTGACCTCTATTTGTGTGATTCATATATTTAGTTATTCTAAGTCTATATTTAGTTGTTCTATGTCTGTGAGTGTTGTTAAGGAACGGAAATATCATGAGATTCTTTTGTTTACTTTTGGTACTTTTAGAGGTGACGGTATTTATCTATCAGAGAAAAGAATTGAAAACGTACTTAAGGCTCAATGAGATTTTTCAAAACATTACCAAAATGCGGTTACGGCAATCGCTTCGCCACTTCATGCCCTGGGGTATCCTAGGGCCTATAGATGAGACTGGACAATATAGATATCCATCTAGCAAAATAAAACTTACCTGTCCTCAGAGGACACTTCTTTTGTGATTCAGCCCGGTTATTGACGGGGAGATAAATGTTTGGGTCGTTTTTCAGATACGTTCTGTGCAACTATCACTCTACGTTATTATGCGATGGTGCGGGCCGCTTATCTAGTGCAGTATCGGAGAGGATATTTTATCGATAGGTATTTTACTAATCCAAAATAAGTGTCGCGTGATATCTCTCGCCCATTCTTTTGCTGACTTTACCAAAGAGTTACTTATATCATGCAAGTAACCACTAAGAAATAATTTTTAATAATTGATTTTCAAAGACTAAGTAAAGGATGAAAGTTCAAATGAAAATATGTAATTTTCGGTGAGAAATCCTATAGTATACTAGGCTAATATGTAATGCATGTAAATACACTGCCACAAGCACTTTCGCAGAACAGCGATCAAGCACAGACTCCCTTAAGCTAATACTGTTTGAAATTCAGCTCCGTCTATGTTGTTCTTGTATGTTTGAACTTTGGAATAGGCCTACGCTTAAGGCAAATACACCAAGAGAAGTTATTGAGCTTTGAGAATCATTTATGAAGAGTTAAGTTCATTTTTAGCGAAAATGAAGGTAAGGAAACCAACTTCCAATGTGTAATAGAATAAAATAAAATAGGTTTTTATTCACGTAGACTTTTAAAAAACGCGCTTGTAATTAGTCATATGTAGAAATAATTATGTTAAGTATACATAATTATTTCTAAGTACGTATAGATATTTGGGTACACGGATTGAATGAAAACATTTAGAAATACTCTTGTACTAATTAATATTAAATTTCTGTGCAATATTTTGTCGGTAATAAGTGTGACCTGTTTTCTGTTATATTTTACTTCCATTCTATAGATACTGTAATTAGTTACTTAACGGTAGTTTTCCATGTAACCTATAAAGCCATGGGAAATTTGTAACCGAGAGGGCTAGATCAGGAGTCGAATTCTATTTAGTTTTTGACTATATCTTTATCATGCCAGCTGGGCCAGATGGCCCAAAGCACAAATTATAGCTTTCCAAACAATCAGTTGTTGTTTTTTTTTGTTATATGTATGTATACAAAACATTAAATAAGTATTTCAATCCGTTGTCTAATATCGATAGTAAAAGTTTTGCTTTTTTAGGCTATTTTAGGCTAGATGGCGTTGATATAGGCCCCGGTTAATGTTACAAGGTTTTTGTTAGTTAGTCAATGTTAGGTAGGTAATGCATCTAAGCTTCCTAAAGTTACAACAAAGTTAGTAACTCCCGCACATTTTCCTGCGATGATAAAAACATTCCATTCCAATTTGCCATTACGGTTCCATCGTGAAAAGACATACTTAGACAAGTAGAAAATATTGTTCTATAATAAAAAAAGATAAAAGTGGTCCCCATGTAAGTAACGTGAAGTTTCCATGTTATTGCTCGATGACCGACAATCTTCTACGATAATAAGTCCCACACTTCGTCGCTTACTTTATAAATTTGGAGGCCTTAGTGAACTGTATAAACGTATCTAATCGTTATACACACAGTAACCCGTAAAAGTTATGTTGTAACTCTTACAAATATCGTCCACATTATCTAACCTTTCAGGTTATATAATGTACTTAATGACCTAGCCTTTCAGGTTAGAGTGAATACATTTGAAAAATTATATGCCAAGGTTGCTCTATTCAAGTATAAATCACATGATTCAGATACTCTGTGTTATTTTGTACACTGTGTACAAAAAAAACAGAGTATTAATTATCTAAAAGAAACTTGTCACATGTTTTCTTAAAAATATTAATAAACCTAATAATTTCCTCATCCATCTTTCCTTACTCTAAGAGCAAAACCAATTATCTGGGGAGTCCACTCGGGGCGCAGTTCTTTCACAAGTTGTGCTATTAACGCTTGACATTTGTTATGAATTGCTGCAAGGTGCAACAATAGTCTTTAATTAAAAATTATTGAGGGGAGCCCGGGGAACTTTGGTCTATTGGTACGTTTAGTACTTTGTTTATGGTATGCCTCTGCGTGCTTTCTTGTCGTAAGTTTTGGTGTAAGAGTGTTGTGTTGTCTGTGGCGTTATTTATTCTGGAGCTTAAGTATGGCTTTGTTATGCGGTTGTGTCATATTTTTTTCTTATTTATTGGGTACTAAAGGGAGGCGGAGTGCTACCAAACCGCATCAGTGTTTATCGGTAAAGATAAGGGTAAAGTTGAAAATTACAAAAAAAAAAATGACAATATGCATTAAGTGAACTGGGGACATTCCATAATAACATTAATATCTCTAATGTTGTGTTCTACGTGTGAGTAAGATCGTCAGAGCTCATTGGGGTAGGAGGAAGGGTCAGCAGCATTTGTTTGCCGACTCTTAAAGGCCGCACACGCACACGCTACTCCTCTTGTGTTGCGAGTGTCCATGGGCGGCGGTGATCACTTTCTTTTGTCGCCGTCTGAAATATAAAAAAGTGAAAGTATTATATTGTGTAAAATCTGTCGACACAGAATAATAATCGAAAAATATGTAAATACATATATATAGGAGCATATAACACGTAACTGTATGTAAATTTACTTCTTCATGTTTATGTTGGCCAAAAATCTATGTTTATATATAGGCGGGTTCGTGAGGTTGGTAGGTGCTAGCCTTTCATGCCACAGGTCGTGGGTTCGATCCCCACACAGGACCGATATGTATGACCATGTCTATTTGTCCAGTTTCTGGGTGTAATTATCTATATAAGTATGATTTTCAAAAGAACGTTAAAAAGTAAAGTTATCTGGTTTCCATATTGCAACTAAGAATTGCTTAGTTTGGGATCAGATGGCCGTTCGTGTATAATGTCCCAGGATACTATTAATTATTATTATTATACATGTTTTTATAATTATAATAAGTTTAATTTATAATTAAATATCTTTACAACTTTATACCCACCTGTACCTTTAGAAGGCACTCGCATACTTATTTGAAAATCTTTTCGTTGAATATTTTGCTAACCTGCATTTCTCTGTTACAGGTAGTGGTGCTTATGTGCAAGATTTTATAAAATATAGTAAGTTTAAACAAAGAATAACATTGCAGTTAAGTGCATTTTCACATTACTGGCGTCTCTTATCGTGATATTTAAGTTCTGTGAATAAGTATTTTATAAAATACGGTCAAATTACGGTAGATACGTAAATATATACCATGCATTATGAATTATAATAAAAATAAATAAATATCTAACATATGAATTCATAAGATAAGTATTTTCATAAATCATATATCCTTATTTATAAATTTAATAAAAATATTTAACTAACTCAACTAAAACTAAATATAATTATAGTCTATTTGACTACCGCCAATCTTTTACTCTCACCAATCCGTAAGTGATCGGCGAGGTAAAGCAATATAATAGATGGGTGACCGCCCAAGTAGTTTATATTTGTGAGCGTCTTCTGGCTTCCTTAAGCTGACGGTCCCGGTTGTAGTCATCCGACAATAGTCCTTCCATGTCAGAGGTCTAGTTGGCGGCTGGATAACTCGGGTAATAGCCTCCTTGTCATCCTGATCTTAGCCGTGGGTAATAAATGCGGCTGTGTTTAAGATAAGCCGTATTACCTCGGACATCTTGTATTTTGAGTCTAGGGTTCAACCCTTGTACAGGGCAACTATTTTCATGACCCGTAAATGGTTGTTCGTAATCTGGTTTTTTTGAGTCCGTAATCTGCGTGTTTATAAATCCCCGCGATATGGGGAATTATTAAAATATAGTTAGATATAGGGCCTGGTAATTCAACTCCATTGTTAGTTCTTCTTTGGAAAAGGTAACATTTATAAACATGGTAGTCGTGTCGCCTTGACGTATGCGTTTTATTCCTCGCGTTATTTTTGTGCACGGCAAACATTCTCTCATTTCGCTGGATCGGTGTAGCCAGCTCGATTATTTATTCAGTACGAAATACTGTACATAGTTTGATCTCTCGAATTATTTTTACTTATATTCTGATTTATAAATGGTTTTTTGTTAATATTGTTTAATTTAGTGTCCTTCTAGAACCGAACTACATATTTTATACAGTATGTTAGTTTAAACGAGGGACGTATTCAAACCCACAATAGTGTATGCTTAAATCATACTAATAAAAATATAAACAAAAAAAAAAACACTGATAAATAACAAACAGAACCATACCAAAAGATTCGCAAAAGTCTCACAACGTGTATACACCCTTGCGCTAACGTTAGTATTATCGCAGAACATGTGCGCGGGTCAATGACCTTTAGGTACAATCCATTGCCTCGTGATCACTTTAGGTACAAGTTCACTTCTTGCGCACTCAGTGTTCATGATAATGTATTTTATAGGACAATTACGTCAAAAATTTAGGTTATGAGTTTTTTAAATATTTGGGACGAGAATCGAATGCTGAACACCCTCCCTTAATTTGTCCCTCGTTTAACCTAACATACTGTATATGTATATATACATTCTTATTCAGTATGACCGAGAGCTTTCCAAGTTAATTTTACAATGTTTTAACGTAAGCCATGAGTTTTGGTCAACATTTTTACACATGGACCTGGCAACATTATACCAACACGCGCCTCAAAGAGGTTTTGGCGCCAACGCGGAAAAAGGCGCATCGAGGCTATGTTTTATTTTCAAAAACTGATGTAAATTCGAGTTTTTATGTGTAAATATGGTGGATTTTTAGACATAACATCTTCGACAACGTACACAAGTGGAGGAAAGTGCGATATTGCCGTGAATTGTAATTTTCCGTGTTGTAACCAAAACTCCATAAGAGCCTCTAGTAAAGTCTCCACTGCTTTACTGGGGTTGGACAAGGACTATGTATGACTTGACTGTGACGGACTTTACTTGACAATGACGGAAATAAACGATATAAAAATATATTTACTGAAGGCTCATAAGGCCAAAGAAGCCAGAGCCATATAACGGAAATAATAAAAAAAAAACGCGCCTCAAACATCTTACGTCTACAATCGTCGCGTTGCCATGGCAACGCACTCGCGTAGTCGTGCCTTTAATTTCGCCCAACAAAGGCTGGCTTGCCTATTATTATACATCATGCTCCAATTATTCGCCGTCTTGCTGGAATAGACCGTCATGTGGCTGTATTTTGGTTCTTTTGAAGTATTTTGATTTGTCATAGATAGATTTTGCTTAAATATACCTACTAGTCCCATTACTTATAAAAAACATTGAGATTACGTCGAGACATTCACAAGGGGCGCATCCCATTCTTGTGCGGGTCGCTGGAAAATAATAATAATAATGTCCTCCTAGCAGAATTTCGGCCACGGCGGCCAGTCTCAATAGAGATTAGCCATCTGCGCGGGACATATTATAGTGCGCAAGTGTGTGCGCAAACACAGGAGCACTTTCTCTTCCATCACTCTCATGATGCGATGGGACGCCCAGCGACACGACCGGAAAGAAGTCAGGTACAGGACCGCTTTACGTGCTCTCCAAAGTACGGGGGTATAATATCGCCCACTCCCAGACAGGTCGCTGGAAAATGCTGTATATGCATATGAATAGCGCAAGACCGGCAATTGTGGAGATCTTTGGGGGAGGCCTTTGTCCTCAGTGGACGTCGATTCGCAAGGGGATAACTGCCCAATCCGTTGATGGACTTTTTGGACAACGTACTTACGATAATAATAATAAATTTTATTTTCGACAAAGTCCATATATTACGTAATAAATACATATAAAACGTCCATAGATTACATGAAAGATAACTGAAATAGAAGACATTATAGTTTAAGAGCAAGAACGTATGCATTTAGGAAATTGGAATCTACAATGCCCTTCTGGATGTTGCTAGTCCTGCATCGAATCCTGCTTATCATTCAAGTCAGCCTCTTGCGTATAATATCAGAGGCACTAGAAAATCGAGGCAGAACCAACAACATCCTGAATCCATTGTTATATTGGAAACGCAGACCATTAAACGACCTTGGAGTATAACTGAACCACACTCTGCATGTGTAGAACGAATGACAATGTGCTCTAAATAAAGTAAGTTTCACTTGGTAACTACAACGTACAAACCTGCGGGCCAACATATTTCTTCAGATCGCCAATGCCCTGGGCTTCTTCGCTATATCATATTTGTCATCAAAGTCCTTGGTAACGTAATGCCCTCGGTATTTTAGCTGCTGTACCCGTTTAAGCTCAGTACTATTAAAATTAATTGCATGCACACTTATGGGGCACTTACCGGAGGTCCCGAAGACCATGTATTCGCTTTTTACTGAGTTAAACATGAGGCCATGCGTGTGACTATACATATGTTTCAGATATACCAAATGGTCTTCTCATTGCGCTTTCACGTATTGTCGGCGTATCTAAAGTTATATTATCAAATTGAGCAACCAACTCGTGCGCTGCTGTTACCAACTATAAACTCGTTTACGTACGGGGTGAATAGCTTCGTAGATGTTAAACCCCGTTGTCTCACTCTATCCTGCACTCCAGCCGGTACGCATCCGAGAAGCTGTCAGCCCACCCGAAAGTGTTATACTATTAAGCATACCAAAAAATAATTAAATGAATATCACAGTATTTGGGCCTTTAAGAGAGAATTAAACTATTATTTTATTATCTAACTAGGTCATACTAATATAATAAAATATAAAAAAATACTTTACAATTTCTCGATCTGTCTAAGGCGTTTGACTTGGTGTTATATGACGAAATACAGATGCAACAGCTTTTCATTTCAGGGGGAGCTACCGCCTGATTCGCCGGTCATCGTGATCGTGATACTCCGATCACGATCACGATGACCGGTTAATTCAGATAGATGAAGGATAAAAATGACTAAATCATTCGTTCCATCAGCTTCCATGGGCACATGTGACGTCATAAATGTTCCGGGATCGATTTTCAACGTTAAAGCTGATTGTACTAATGAATTAGTAATTTTTAACCTTTATCCATGAATGAGGCGGTAGCTTACCTGAAATAAAAAGGCTGTTGCACCTGTGTAGGCACACCTATCCTCTTGTGTTTGTCCCACATATGACACTAAGTCAAACGCCTTAGCCAGATCGAGAAATAGTAAAGTAAATTTTTATACTATTTTCTTTTGATCAGTATGGACTAGTTAGATAATAAAATAAAGGTAAGATACAAACCTTTATTTTATTATTTAACTAGGTAATTTAAAAGCGCATATATTTTAATATTCTGTTGTATTCTGGCTGTAGTCTCTACTAGGCTCAAAACCTATAGATAACTAGTAAAATATTTTTACTCTTATATAGAAGATCTAATATTCATATAATGTCGTAGAATGAAAGCTTATTTCTACCATTATTTTTGAGTACATTTCTTGCCAAGTTTTGCCAGTGTCGTTGTGTAAAAGAATAATATTTTATGCCGCAATGATCCCGTGTTTATTACGTTACTGACATTAAATCTACGATAATTTGTAGGATAAAGATATTTTATGAAACAATTTATGTTTTGTGGGAGACAATTTGGCAGCTCTCAGAAATAATTCCCTATGTTATTTATGAATATTATATATGAATGTCTATTAGACAAAATAATAACGTTAGAGCGTTTCTTTTGATCTTGTTTGTGTAATAGTATAAAATTTATTATTTATAAATTTGGAATTCATGTTGAAGTAAAAAGTTATTAAGCAGGATGAAAATATTATTATACAACTTTTATTATACAATGTTATAATAATATTTTCATTCTGCTTCACCTTAACGCGACTCGTGGAAAGAGTTGATCCGTATTAATTCTCAGATAACGAAAAAGCTCTATGGCTTATCCACGGAGACTTCTCTTTCTCTCTTTCTCCTTATCTATCTCTTTCACACTATCTCTCTCTCCGTGTCTCTTTTTTTATAAACGAGTGTATGGACAGTCAGGTAAACGTGCGCGGTCAGTTACACAAAATTTTATTTGGTAATCTGCCAATGTGTATCGCTCGTAGCCTAACGGCAGAACGCCTACCCCGGATTAAATTTAAGATCGGAAGAGTTAACCTTTTTTATGGTTTATTCGCAGTTAAGTTACAATGGTTATTAATTGTCTGTATCTCAGTGCTTTATGGTTAAATACTTCTAAATAATTATCATCTTGGATTTTGTTTTAATTTCGGAAAAAAATAAGTTCAAAAACGTAGTGTACTGTGGATTTCCTCAAAAATGCTGTTAAAAATGAGCTCAACTATTCATAAAATAAAGAGATTACAATGTAAACAACTCGACCACTAAATAGCCGAGAAAATAGCGTGTTACATGCAAACTTGTGCAAAGAAATGTACGAAAATTGTAAAACAAAACTCGTAGACGATTTATTTAGACCTCGGAACGTATAAATGTCTTTAAAAGCGAAATATGGATGCGACTGAGCATTATGTTCACTGCAACAAAAATTGTCCTTTGATGTACTGCAATGGCAGTTTTAGATTCGCTGGGAGTTATTGCGATAGTTATGAAACACATTGAGAGACGCAAACAAGGTACATGAACATTGAACATACACGCAAGTCATATCTGGATAGCTTTATGTGTAAATAAATATAGATACATAATAGATGAAATCTTTGTGTGATGAACACGATTATTTGTTCTGTGTCTAAGAGTAATTTATCTATAATATGTATGTATTTAGGAATGTATAAGTATGTTTATCAGCTGTGTGCTCGTCATATTACATGCTCGGCCTAGTTAGGGATCAGATGGGATAATTGTGTATGATAATTGTTCCAAGAGATTTTTTATTTATTATTTATTTGACGGGCCTGTTGGCAGTTGCTTACTTTTCATTTTGAAGGTCGTGGGTTCGATTCCCACCCGGGACAGATATTTGTGTACATGAACATGTCTGTTTGTCCTGAGTCTGGGTGTAATTGTCTATATAATTATGTCTTTACAAAATAAAAGTAGTATATGTACGACGGTTATGAAATCTACCACAATAGATATCTCCCAATTCACTCGAAAATAGTTTCACAATAATGATACCAGTTTAATATTGCAACGTACCTGAATCGTACGACTTGTAAACGACTTTTTTAGCGGAGCACGTTGTTCTGGTTAAATATTAGCTCAACTGTTCATAAAATAAAGAGATTACAATGTAAACAACTCGACCACTAAATAGCCGAGAAAATAGCGTTAAGAAAGCTGACCTACCACAATAGATATCTTCCAATCCACTCGAAAATAGTATCACAATAATGATACTAGTTTAATATTGCAGCGTACCTGAATCGTACGACTTGTAAACGACTTTTATAGCGCAGCACGTTGTTCTGGTAATGTTATGTCCGAAACGTGTTTGTGGCTTTGCAGATGCTGTGTATTAAGTTTCCGAACTCGTCGCTTGTATTGAAGGAAATTGTTTTAAGTGTGGAGGAATTGAATGTGATGAGAACTGTAATAACTGAATGAATCGAATCTGAATAATAACTAAGCTAAGACAGTCGTTTCGCCGCTTTATGTCGCGAGTTCGTGTCCCGCGCCGGGCAACTATTGGTGTAACCCGTAAATAGTAAGTCTGGGAGTAATTTGTGTCCGTCTATTATATGTTTGTAAAGTACCCTGCGACACAGGGATTAGATTCCCAAGTACGGGAGTTGTCTTAAAAAAATGAAATAGCACCTAATTATCTTTCAAACATGTTTAAATTACTAACTTTTAGTTTAGTGGGAGCTAGTTTATCTGTGGTATCATCGTCGGTTGAAAGTCCGAGTTGTACCATAAAGTTATATTGGGAGTTTTCTAGCAAGAAAATAAATTATATGAATATTACTTACTTTCACGTGGCTCCGAATCACTCCTGTAAGTTCCGGAGCCAAAATTGTCCGAGTCATCGTCTTTGCTGAAAATATATAAGAAATATAACTTTGGTTGGGTTCCATTATACCTTTGATATCATGATTTTATTATAATTATTATTATTAAATTCCAGACTGCTACGCCGTAGTGAGTTATGAGCCTGTGGTGGTTAGCCACATTTGACCTAGGAGCAGCTTGGAGTCTGGAATTTGGCGGACTTAGACGCTCGTACGTCGGAGAGGTAAAAGTTTCGGTCCAGCAACAGATCTCTCTCTCCCGTCGTGTTGGTGGGCCATCCCTTCGAAATAAGAGGTGCATTTGTATTTATGTTTGCACACACTTCTACTCTATAATATTTCAGGAGTTCTGAGTGAATAATTAGTATTTATTTTTATGATACTTAAGCTACATATCACTTCATATTTATTCTAGTAAAACGCAATATTGGCCAGTTTTTAAGAAATTTAAGGTTTTCTTTCAGTAAAATCATTATATATTGGTTGAAATACTATTACAACATTTTGCTACGGTTCTGAAATCATTACAAAAGGTACGTAACGTTTGACTAGATTTTGGGTAAATTTTAGTAAAATATAATGTATACACTTCGCTTAGAGCATATTATCAAAGTTAATTTATATTTTCGAAAATATACTACACATTATAAAAGAATCTATCTTGTATATATCGGCGCAAGAACGGGTATTAGCTCAAAAAACACACGATTACCAATTATTTTATATACTACTCTACTCATAAAATATAATTATTCTGTCGCGTCGTTTATATAAATGCGTTTTGGGTTCGACCCCTGCAGAGGAATACTATTCATATAAGCCATATACATATGTATAGTGTCCGTGAATTGCATGTTGGTAAACGATACCGAGTAATGAATTTATGTAATAGTGCGGGAGTTTTTTAATTTTAACAAATTGAAAAAATATATTTTTATCTTCGTTTTTAGGATTTTTTCGATAAACGTAAGCGTCCAATGATTATGAGGCGTCTGTATTCGCCTCACACATTGTTACTTACTCACATGCAAACAGTTACCCTTATGTATTGTGTCACCAATTTACACATATGTACAGACACCAGCACATCCAGCTATCCCAATCTGTCAAATTTCTTTTATAGGTTTTCAACTTTATCACATATGCATAAGGTTCACTTTCAATTGGGGAAATTTGACAGATGGGACACAGGGGTAGCTTGATGTGCTGGCGTCTGTACCTACAACTCAGTCAGCTAATTGCGTTAAGGAATATCGAATGGATTGTATAAATTCGAGTCTAAACACCACGGTGCAGTTACGGAGGGATTAACGCACTTGGGGCACCCTGTGGTTCGTGGGTTCGATTCCCACCCGGACATAAATTTATGGAACTCATTTTAAATATGTCTGCAACTTGTTTTCAGTCAGCTTGCTTCAGAGCATAATGCCTGTGACAAACGAATGGTCAGACAGACATGCGAGTGATGCTATAAGGGTTCAGTTATTTCCTTTTGAGGTACGGAACCCTAAAAAGATTCCAGCTTACCTATCTCTAGACTAACCACCATATTTAACCGGAATATAAAGACATTAGGTTATCATTATCATTGCCTGAAGGTTAATACAAAACAGCACATTCCAACGGTTTTATACAGGTGTGAGTTTGTTTCCTACACACAGTTACATATCTAGCTATACATTTCCAATATAAGCTGACCTATCATTGTACGGAAACCCTATCCAACGCGAGATCAGCTTATACTGGAAATGTGTAGCTTGATATGTAGCCGTGTGTACCTACAACAATCTTATATTTCCAACACTCGGTTCCAAATATTATAAGTCCCCAGTATATTTGCAAACTTTCCTTGGTTCTTATTATCTACCCTTTGAAAGAAAGAATAAAACTTATTGAAGACTATTCAAGATTCTCACACATTTCAGCTATAGTCTGTTGCGTAACAACAAGCATCCTCTATTTCTAACACTCAATTCGAACTATTATAAGTCGCCAGTTTATTCGCAAACTTGCGTTGGTCCGTATTATCAACTCTTACCCTTTGAAAGAAAGAACGAAACTTATGATCGTATTCAAATTGTATTAGTATTTGTTACTACTGTTGAGAAAGTGCTTTACTTAAACTTTAGATTCAAATATGTATGTTCTGTGGCTCTGTGAGATAGGCCGTTGTGAACTTTTGTGTAAATCGTAGTGTACTTGGAAAGTTGTATAAGCACAATTTTATGAGAACCATTCGGACACGTTGTAGTATATATCTAACTAGCTGTGCCCCGCGGTTTTATCAGCGTTAAACTTTGTAAATTATAGCCTATGTGTTAATCTAGGGTGTCAGCTAACTCCATGCCAAATTTTATTAAAATCGCTCCAGCCGTTTCAACGTGAAGAAGTAAGAAACATACACACTCACTCACACAGTCACAAACTTTCAGCTTTATGGTATTAGTGTGATAGTATTCATATTGTAGATTAAAAGTATTTAAAATAAGGAATAACCACTTTGGCAAAGTTTGGTAAAGTTTTTAAAGTCCTCGTAAATATAAATATTTGGTTATTTATTTTTATGTATGTTTTTAGAAGCTGTCTGGAAGGGTGGTTCGGTACATACTTCTTGAGCTACTTGCACTAAAATTTCACTTAATCTTTTCTGGTTTACTGATTATTTTCAAATTTTAAGCCATTTAATTCATGTTGACGTCGCCACGCATTTGGTACATAAAACCAATAAATCAGTAGTTTTGAAGTTACAAGGATTGTTTAGCCCAAGTCCATTTTTTCAATCGTACGCACGATGTTATTTGATCAGACATGCTAGCCATTTATATAACCTTGAAACAGGAACTTAAGTATACTTATGAAATTACGTGTTCCGTTAGTTAAATTACCGAAAGCTTTTGCATGATTAAAATTTTGTTGATTATTATTTTCCATTATGCCTAGCATAAATCTAGTAACCAAATAATTTATTTATTAATAATTATTATTTCTATTATTATTAATTAATTTATTTATTAATCATGAATTTTATCTTCCAGCGAAAATCAAACGTTGTCTTAAACCATTTTAGAGAATATGCTTTAAGGCTAATTAAGCTATGAATGAAACCAGCCGACCAAATTAACGCATTTGTTTTAATATCGGGTATTATTAATTACACGCGGCCATCTGATCGCAAACTAAGCAGAGCTTGTGCTATGGAAACCAGATAACGTATATACTAATTTTCTTTTGTAAATACATACTTATATAGATCATTACACCCAGACTTAGGATATACAGACATGCTCATCATCATCATCATCATATCAGCCGAAAGACGTCCACTGCTGGACAAAGGCCTCCCCCAAAGATCTCCACAATTGCCGGTCTTGTGCTATTCGCATCCAGCAGTTTCCAGCGACCCGCACAAGATCATCGGTCCATCTTGTAGGGGGCCTGCCCACGCTGCGTCTTCCGGTTCGTGGTCGCCACTCGAGAACCTTTCTGCCCAAACGGCCGTCGGCTCTACGAGCTATGTGCCCTGCCCACTGCCACTTCAGCTTGGCAATTCTTCGGGCTATGTCGGTGACTTTGGTTCGCCTGCGGATTTCGACATTTCTGATGCGATCCCGCAGGGAAACTCCGAGCATAGCCCTCTCCATTGCTCTTTGGGTGACCTTGAGCCTTCTAATAAGGCCCATAGTGAGCGACCACGTCTCTGTTCCGTATGTCATCACTGGCAACACACACTGGTCGAAGACTTTCGACTTGAGACACTGCGGTATTTTGGACGAGAAGATGTTACGTAGCTTCCCGAACGCTGCCCATCCGAGTTGGATTCTACGATTGACCTCCTTCTCGAAGTTGGACCTACCTAGTTGGATGGTCTGTCCTAGGTAAATATAGTTCTCTACAACTTCGAGTGCAGAGTCACCAACTTTCAATTGAGTGGGTGCAACATGGACGTTTGACATGATTTTCGTCTTATCCATGTTCATTTTCAGACCCACTTGTTGAGAGACTCTGCTGAGGTCATCGAGACTTGTACCAAGGTCTTCCATGGTCTCAGCCATGACTACGATATCATCGGCAAATCGAAGGTGAGTGATGTACTCGCCATTGACATTGATGCCAAAGCCTTTCCAGTCCAGAAGCTTGAAGACGTCTTCCAATGCAGCGGTGAACAGTTTCGGAGATATAACATCTCCCTGTCTCACGCCTCGCTGCAAGTGGATAGGTTTCGAGATCTGGTCCTGGAGTCGCACTGACATAGTGGCGTTTTCATACAAACACTTTATCACCTCGATATACCGGTAGTCAATTTGGCACCTTATGAGAGACCTCAGCACGGCCCATGTTTCGATAGAATCAAAGGCTTTCTCATAGTCCACAAACGCTAAGCACAGTGGCTTGTTATACTCTTCGGTCTTCTGTATAACTTGCCGCAGCGTATGTATGTGGTCTATGGTGCTAAAGCCTTTTCGGAAACCGGCTTGTTCGGGAGGCTGGAAGTCGTCAAACCTGCGCGCGAGACGGTTCGTAACGACCCTCGAAAACAACTTGTAAACATGGCTCAGCAGTGTGATGGGTCTATAATTCTTCAATAGGGTTTTGTCGCCCTTTTTGAAGAAGAGCACCACCACACTTCTGTGCCATGCTTGTGGCGTTTGACCATCTAGTCTGACGGAGTTAAATAACTTCTGAAGGGCCCGTAGGATTGGTGTACCACCCGCCTTCAGAAGCTCTGCTGTAACTCCATCATCACCAGGCGCCTTGTTGTTCTTGAGTTGTTTGAGAGCCATTCTAATCTCGTACAGGCTGACATCCGGGATGTCTTCGGTGTAATGTCGGGTTAGTCGTGCTCTGGGTTCCGAGGCATGACTTTTGACAGGTGGCTGTGTTGTCGTATATAACTGTCCGTAAAACTTCTAGATCTCTCCCAGCAACTCAGGTTTAGACGTGACGATTCTACCATCCTCAGTCTTCAGCTTCGTCAGTTGGCTCTGTCCAACAGACAGAGCTCTTGCGAACACTTTGGAGCCTTTGTTCCGCTCAATGGCCTCTTTAATACTAATTGTATTAAATTGCCGCGTGTCGCGAGTCAAAGACTTTGAGATCTGTCTGTTGAGCTGCCGATATCTGGTAGCATCATCTGAGGATGTCAGAACCATTTTCCGTCTATCTTCCATAAGTTGCAGGGTAAAGTCAGAGATCTTTTTAGTTCTGTTTGTACGGCGGGCCTTGAAGACCTTAGACCCAGCCGTATGGACAGCTTCTACGAGCCTGTCATAGTATGAGTCCACTTCCTCGCAGTCTGCTAGGCATTCGAAACGGTTTTGCAGTTCGAGCTGAAATGGTTCGGGGTTTTGGACGTGGATAGGTAAAGGTCGGAGCGTAGACTTTATCAGTCGGGACCTCTGGAGTTTGACATTAAGGTTCAATGAGCCTCTGACCAGTCTGTGATCGCTCCCGGTTTTAACCGCATTGCGGTTAAAACAGACATGCTCATGCACACAAATATTTATCCTGGGTGGGAATCGAACCCACGACCTCCGGCGTGAAAAGCAAGCAACTTTTAAGAATTGGTAAAGATGCATGCTACGTGCTACGGTAGCTACTACGGCGTAGCTATAATACGGATTGCAATAAGACAATGAACTGTTGTTTGATGTACTTAATCTATAATAAAAAAATGTTGACGATTATTTCATCGCACAGTCTAGTGAAGAAATAGTAGCACCTAATACAACAAGAAAAATACCGCAGCCCACTCAAGCGAATAAGCTGAAGTCCAACTTTAATGCCCTGAGCGCATTACGTAAACATATTATTTTACGAACAAGTGTTATTACGGAATCGCATTCAAAGTTCATCAGGAACTGTCCATTGTGGTGCAAATGTTGTTTGTAGACTAACTTTATATGTTATATGAATACGCGTATGCGTACACCTGAACTGGTATTGAATTATTATCTGCAGTTGAACGCACACATGACACTTGAAACTACAAGATTAATAGAACATTCTGGTATAGATATTTATTTTATGGATGATATACTTAACCTATTTACGGCACACACATATTAATTGTGCGATTAAATTATTATTGTTAAATTATAAAAGCATTTCTCTACAAATTGTTCTTATTTCTAAATCATTACGTCCTGAAAATTGTTTGTTCAGAATCGTTTACTGAATCGATTTATATCATTTATAATATAGGAAATTTTTCTTTTCAAAATAATTAAACTACGGAAATTATTGTCTTATTTACCCTGTACGGTGAAAACAAATTGAAATGGACCGTAAGTCAAAGTAATAAGACTTTAAAATCGCAGTTTTATTTGTATTCATACAAATTCCACCATTAAATACAAAATAAAGAAAAATAAATTTGATTCCAAGAAACTAATTTAGTAAATAACAATGCATATACATGTTAAATAAAACATTCAGTGTCTGTATTATGATTTCAACTTAATATTCTAATTGGGGTGTTTGAGGGTGTGCGTTAATTACGTTACATGTTGTATATATATAAAAATTAAATTGCTGTTCGTTAGTCTCGCTAAAACTCGAGAACTGCTGAACGGATTTATCTTCTCTTGGTCTTAAAATGTTCGTGGAGGTCTAGGGAAGGTTCAAAAGGTGAGGTTAAATTTGAATAATTTCCGGGAAATCCTAAAAACAGCCCTTTACTTTTTGCCATATAAACGTTTTCTAAAACAAAAGATTAGGTCAAAAAAATTGTTTTATTGAATTTTTTGCCCCATTAAACAGTGCAGACTCACGCCAGTTTCCCAGAGGGGTAGGCAGAGACAACGGATTTCCATTTGTTACCATCTCTGCACACCTCTTTTGCCTCGTTTACTGTCATTATTTTCTTCTTACCTGGCCTTTCTTGAGAACGTCTCCGATTTGTTCAGAGAATGTTTGACGAGGTCTTCCCCATCCGGTGCAGTTCTTTTTATAGCTAAAGGCAAGGACTTGATAGATTGTTGGGTAACAAAACTTGAAATAACTGTGAAAATATCTGTGAAAACTTTTAAATGATCTTCATCTTTTATTCTATGTGTCATTTGTATTCTAGCTGTAAGTTTTCTAAAGCAATAAAATAAAAATAAAATGCGTCAATACCAACATTATATTATAACGTTTTCCACCTGACGTATTATCATCACTTTTCCATGTATGATAATATATATTTAACTTGGTATTATGGGTCCATTAATAATTTCTACTACCAATCGCAAACCAAGCCCTCACTGTATAATATACATATATTTTATGGAAGCAGGTAACTGCACCTGTTAATGCCTTCATTATCTAGCCTCTATGCCGACGTCGCTCTATTGCTAAGAGCGACATATAATATGCAACTTAACCTGTCAAAGGAGTGATATCCTATTTCAAAGTGGCATGAGTGCCACTCCCAGCTAAGTATTTAAGTCATGCCTTATATTATGTTAACGTTGTATATTAATACGTGATGGTATATGTCTGGAACAATTTAGTTGTATTATTCATTTGTTAGATAATGTGTGGTAACCGTGGTTACACTACATTAATACGAAAAACTTTGTTCCGACAGTCACAAATACGAATTTCAAAATACCGACTTTCATAATTCCGAATGGTAGTAAATTCCGAATATTACAACTCCGACTTATCATTACTCCTAGTTTTATAATTCCTAAATTTCAATATTCCTAACGTTTATAATTACTATTCTCAAAATACCGAGCTTCAATAGATCGAATAACAAAAAGTCTGACTTAATGATAATTCGAAACATAAACAATACGAATAAAAATATTTTGTTTCCCCGGTCACAGTTCTAACCTAACAATAGAGGGGATCTGGCACTTGGCGGCTGCATGCAACATGCTAGCAGGCAGGCATGAAAAATGCAAGCAGGCATGCAGCATGCAAGCAGGCATGCAGCATGCAAGCAGGAATCCAGCAAGCAAGCAGGCATGCAACATGCAGCAAGCATTGTTTCTGTCACGGCTCCGGCGCTGCGGGGTTTGGGCGGCTCCACGCGAGTTTATCGTCGCAGATGGTTTTAACGCTCACCACCGCAGCTTCGGCTTGCTCGAGAGAGGCTTGCCAGCCTCAGCCGCGGTGGCGGGCCTTCAAACCACCTGCTCCTCAGCTCGCGGGCCGCTCCACCCCTCCGCGCCTACGCGGGCTTAAATTACACTCTAAGGTATAGCAGACAAGACTACGTGAAGTCGGTTTTGAAGCGATTCGTTTCTGTCACAAAATTTAGTAGTACAACATGTTGACTTTTAGTTTATTCGAAGTATTGAAATTCGGAATGTCGTTTGTCGGATCGAGAACCCTTCGAGCATTTGGCTCTTAGAACGTAAGAAAATCGGTTAACTAACAAATCGCATTTACGACTTTCGGTAAGATAAATTTCGTGATATTTAATAATAGACATTACAATTCTTAGGTATTATGAAATTCGGACTTTTGCAAATCGGAACAAAATATTTCGGAATAAAATATTTCGGAGTATTTGGGTGTTCCCGGTAACCGTGGCGTTTATCAGAAAGAATATCATCACCTTATCACCCGTGGGGGGCGTAGAAGTCGACTCGAGGGAATATCTACTAGAGGGCAGAAGCGTCTCTCTGAGTACTATGACCAATCATACTGCGATCGACAACCCGTCTGCCAAGCGTGGTGATTATGCCCCATATCAACCCAAGATGATTCTTGGGCGAGGCTTTTGTCCAGCAATAGACTTTTTACAGCTGTTATGATGTTCATTTGTAAGCAGGCACATGGGAAACAGAGATCCACTAGCTTTTTTAGGGTTCCGTAGCCAAATGGCAAAAAACGGAACCCTTATAGATTCGTCATTTCTGTCTGTCTGTCCGTCCGTATGTCACAGCTACTTTTTTCCGAAACTATAAGAGCTGTACTGTTGAAACTTGCGCGAGAGACACTTCCAAAGTGGTAAAATGAGTGTCCCCCCCCCCCTGTAACTTCTAAAATAAGAGAACGCTAAATCAATAAAAAATATATGATTTACATTACCATGCAAACTAACAACGAAAATTGGTTTGAACAAAATCAAGCAAGTAGTTTTTTTTTTAATACGTCATAAATAGTAAACCGCAATTTGCTTTCATTGAATCCACTGAAATACTTGCTGCTACGGAACCCTTCATGGTCGAGTCCGACTCGTACTTGGCCGGTTTTTTTATTTGCTTAGCTTTCCTGGTCACTACCAAAATCCAGCTTTTCCAAGATATAAAAAACTTGTGTGTACTTATGTACACGCGTTAGAAGTTATACTTCTTAATATACAACTTGAACATAGTTATCAATTTTCATACCACCTTGAACTAACGTCATGCTGTTAAATTTTTTGGTGTCGGTGTGCGCGCGCATCGTAAAAATTCACTCTCATCATTTTTCTCCATCGCGTCAAAAGAAGTATAACTTCAATAATAATAATAATTTTTTATTCAAGAAAAATGTGTACAAAATTATATCTATTATATTATAATAATTTGTACCAAGCCAAACTATAGACAGTTTGTGCCTGTACTAGGTTAAACCTGTACCACAGGCGTTCTAATGGCTTCAAAAGTATACTTATCCTTTATTAAAAATTTAATCAATTTTTAATTATACTAATCAAAATCTAAAATATAATGTTAAAAAATTAACTTATTTTAGAAGACTAAATAAGATGTAAACTATCTAAATATAGTTGAAATATTTTTTACTATTGTTATATTTATTATTTATTTTAAGTAATCAATATTTCGCTACTGTTACGTTTGTTACTATCAGTTATAGCGGTTTCGTGCGTAATAAATGAGTTAGAAAGAGGGTAGACATATTAGTTTGCACGTAAAAACTATAACACTCGTAATTCAAATTGATTCGTTAGTTAATCCCAAATCGTTGCGCTTGTACAGTGTTGAGATATTTGAGACTTAAAGCAAGTAACAAACATAAATACTTTACTCTTTATTGCACAGCAATTAGCTTTATAGCTGAGTTGGTTAAGGAGACAATAAATTGTATAACTGTATATATATTATTATTATATATTAATGACTAACAACACACCACCGCATCAAACAAAGAAACGCGTTTGGAGAAAACCCATTCGATACAATATATTATATACTTAATTCCACGTTGGCTAAACATACAGCTCATATCATAGCTGACGGGCCTGTTGGCGTGGTTGGCAAATGCTTGCTTTTTCCACGCCGAAGGTCGTGGGTTCAATTCCCACCCAGGACAGACATTTGTGTGCACGAACATGTCTGTTTGTCCTGAGTCTGGGTGTACCTCTAATCTATATATATAAAAATCAATGCCACTTTTCGTTGTAATGTTATAACTCAACAACGCCTTTATCGATTTGCCTAATTTTGGTCTTGAATTATTCGTGGAAGGTTTGTACGTAGAGAAAATTTAATTCAACATCTTTTATCAATTTAAAAATTTTTTTGCTTTGAATAAATAAACTTATTAATCATTTTTTTATTAGTATGCCTTATACGTAGCGAAGCACGTACCGGGCCGCTAGTTATCTATATATGTAAGTATGTATTCTCAAAAGCAAATTAGTATATGTAGTAAATCAGTTATCTGGTTTCCATAGTATAGGTACAAGCTCTGCTTAATTTGGGATTAGATAGTCGTGTGTAAATAAAGTCCCAGGATATTATTATTATATAATAGTAAGCGGTTTCCGTTACCTAAGTATGCATCTTGCGTCACATATCTAAGTATACCTCTAACGCGTCGTAGATCCTTCCACCCTCAATGATGAACTCTGGCGTTCGTACTTGTAACCACTAGATAACAGTCGTTAAGCCATGTCACTGGCCTACCAGGTGGCTCAAACAACTCTGCCTACAATAAGTAAGTAATCCAATAAACCTTGCCAATTAAATGTATTTAGATGGTGATAAATCATCATTGCGAGACGTAAATACGTCATATAAACGTCCAATATAATCACATAACCTCTTATAATCTTTAACCGTATCTCCAAATCACGGTGCTTCAGCAAAATAATATAGGCCATGTTTCCAAGTTCCCAAACATAACGATGCCAGTTTCGCGAAAATATCGAATCCGTTTACGCGATCGTCGATATTTTAGCTATGTCCGCACAAACACGTGTTTGGAACACCATTTATCATAGCACAAATATCAATAACTTGGTCGTGAGGTCGACAGTAACTAATGGTACTCAGGAATGGTGTAGGCGCGGCAATAGGTATAATGTGCTGAGATTTTTGGGAAGAACATTTAGGACAACTGATACGTGGTTAAGTGAGCACTTAGGTGTATTTGAAATGGATGTGGTTATCTATTGAGGTCTTCGGCCGACGTATAGTAGGAATCTGTAGGAGTGAGTACACGTAAGTTGCCATACTAATACCATTATTTTGCAGAGGGGTCTTAATATATTACCTACTTATATTATACAGCTAGTCCAAGTTTTGCAATCAATGTTGTTTTAAAATATAAGTACTATTAAAGTCACTATTTTAAACTTTTACTTACCAAATATCTGATGACCCCCTTAGATGTTTTATGATATCTTTAAGTCATTGTACCAGACTTATAGTGATTTAAAGATATAAAAAAATGTAACATATCATATAATATCCGAGGATATAATATCCTACATTATATGTCCACGTACGTATGTTATCACGTTATCTTGGTTAGTTCTAATTCGTCAGTGACGATTGTGTATTTTAATACGTACAGTTTTTATAAATCCGATCAGCCTACTTGCATAGTATATTATTGTATTTGATTGATTTGTATTTGTGTAGTCCGTAGTTATATTATTGTATTATTTCTATTTCAAAGCCACGAGAAAACATGAGGAGCCTTTACAACTGGCAGTCATAGTATATAAAAATATATACCTACAGCATTTAAGCGGGATGACTGTAAATAAGTCGTAGGAAGTTAATCTATTTTAAATTATTAAAATATTTGCTTGATATATGTATATATCTCTTCGGTTAAATTAATAAACGTATTTTTTTAATTTTGAGGAACTAGGTACATATTACTTTCATTTTTAACTTAAACATATTAACTTAAACACTTAATTTTAAAAACTCTTGTAATACCATTAATACACAACACACAAAATACTAACTTTTATCCTAAATAATCTCTTTTCTTTGGTTGCCTGGAAGAGATCATTGCTGTATATATGTATATATCCCTTCGGTTGAAATGAAATAAACGTAGTTAATCGCTTATAAATTATTTAAATATTTGCTGTATATATCCCTTCGGTTGAAATTAAATAAACGTATTTTTTTTAATTTTGATTAACTAGGTACATATTACTTTCATTTTAAACTAACTTACTTATGTATTAACTTAAACACTTCATTTTAAAAACTCTTGTAATACCATTAATACACAACACACAAAATACGCAACTGCCCTCTTAAATAATCCCTTTTCCTTGGTTGCCTGGAAGAGATCACATGTTAGTGATAAGACTGCCAATTGTATACCTCTTAACATGCTCCTGTGATTGTGTGATTTTACTATGAAGTGCAATAAAGAGTTAATCTAACTATCTAGGTATAGGTAATTATGCAAATCATTGAACATCTACATCTACATATACTTAATCTTTGTCTGCCGCTTTAGCGCTATCTCCGATATGAATATGAAGTTTTGTTTTGACACTTCCACGGATGAAACTCCAAATGATTTATAGTAGTGTTCAACTTACTCAAACTAGGCGAAGATTTCAGATTGTGTCTGCGGTTCGGAATATATTTTACTGGAACGATTTCAGATTTAATCTTTTATCTGGCTCGTTGGCTTGTCTAAGATAGATAGAAGGATAATGCGTTACGAAGGTGGTGGGTACAGGGGTTTACTAAATGTGTATTATTCATTCTTATAATTAACCCTCAATCTGATAATAGTATACTAGCCTGGCCATAAACACCTCATTTAAGACTCTATAGCGTTGCAATAAGAGTTGAAACTAATAAATTATGAACATATTTTATGGTAAATTAAGGGTTAAAACTGACCGGAGGAGCTAATATAGTGAAAAATTGTAAAAGTCAGGTTAATCCAATATTAAAATTCAGTACGTAAGGTACGGTATTTCCTAAATATAATCTAAAATAATATGCATTCAGACAACCGAACGAGCAGATATTTTGTTGGCCTACTAAATAATTACTTTAAGAGGACCAAATCCCGTGTTATGCCCGCTTGAGTATGTTTCACCGGACCGTCGCAACGGGGCCGTGTTGAAGCCGATAGTAGATGAACCCTCTGAGTTTGTTTCGCTGGGTCTTCTTAGTTGGGGCGCATTGGATCCGGTGGTAGCATTAAAGCGCGACCGTCTTTAGAAACACAAGGTCCGTCATAATAATAATATTTAATTCGTACTTTAATATAGGCAGAACCATTCGGACAATATGTAGTAAAATATAGCTTAAACTATAAATTTCGATAATAAAACCTAAACATAATCTCCTTGACAATAACTTAATACAAGCTAGCAAAATTTCATTACTATTACAAAATAAAGTCTACGTGGAGAAAAACTTTTATTGGAATTAAGTTCCTTATCGCGCGTTGTGAAAGGGGGCTAGACGGAAAAAATTCTTACGAAGAGTTGTCACGACACTTTTTCCAGCTGTGCGGCGTGCGCATGTTTCTCTGTCTGTCTCTCTCTCTCTCTCTTATAGAAAGCAAGCCTTATAGATATTTTCATTTCTATTTCGCATTGAACAGTGTGGTGTTGCGACGATTATTTTTGTTGAGTGTATACAGGTTTTTTGTACTTACATAATAAATAACTTCGTTCCATCCGGGTGTCCCTTGACACCTCTCAAGTTTTTTTATTTTACCCGTTACAATTTTTCACGATATTAACTGGAACACTGTGAGACAGAGAAGGTGAGCGTTGACGCATCACAAGGGGCCTGTGGTGCATCAACGCTCAGCTTCCCTTAAACCTACATCTGAGTCGCAAGTCTCAGACTCAGTCGAGTGGTCCTTCGTGTATCCATGGAATGCTAAGAATTAGATATTCTAATACTTTACTAACTAATAGCACTTCTTATTATAAGAAGTATCCAATGCTTTGTATGAAAAAGAAATCATCAAGAAACAAGTAGTGTAATCAGTGCACAAAAGCGCAAACCCTCGCATTTTCTATTACTCTCGGGCGTCCATTGTATTTTTCTATACTTACCCACCCACATCAAGATGTCGTAAGCAAACTCTTCAGCCTCCCCTCACTAATGCATCTTGTGGAATACCTACTTAATCAGAGCAGAGATTTACCTCATGCAGGGATAATATACAGACTGTTGTATTGGAGTTATTATAAATAAATGGAAAATACAATCTCGTTTTTTTACAGTCATGTGTTTTAAAATGTTGCATCATTGCTAAATGAGTAAGGTGAATAAATGAATTTCAATTATACTTTTGGTATCAAAAATTGTTAAAAGCTAAAGATATACCATACTGTATTGCTTTTTACCGCTTTTGATCTATACATAATAATATAATAAAATCGTAAAAAAGTCAAAACTGTATAAGTATTGAATATTTTTTAAAAAGGATACTTGGGGCGTGATCTACAATCGAAATCGAAGCCAAAAATATAGTTTTTAGAATTTTGTCTGTTTATCTGTTTTTCTGTATGTATGTCCGGGCTAAACTCAAAAAGTAGGTACTGCATGGATTTACTTCAAATTTTGCATGAATAATACTATGAGGTCGGGTCAACATATGGGCTACATATTATCACGCTATCACCTACGGGGGAGGAGCTGTGATAATTTATAAAATGTATCGCGGGTAAAACCGCGGGGCACAGCACGTTATAAATAAATGGAAAATACAATCTCGTTTTATTACAATGATGTGTTTTAAAATGTTGCATCATTGCTACAAGAGTAAGGTGAATAAATGAATTTCAATTAAACTTTTGGTATCAAAAATTGTTAAAAGCTAAAGATATATACCATACTCTATTGCTTTTCACCGCTTTTGATAACTAATAAAAATGTCAAGACCATATTATGAGAAAGATGTTTTTGTCAAGATGGTTTGATCTTGTGGAATACCTACTTAATCAGAGCAGAGATTTACATGCAGGGATAATATACAGACTGTTGTATTGGAGTTATTATAAACTAGTGGAAAATACAGTCTTGTTTTTATTACAGTCATGTGCTTTAAAATGTTGCATCATTGCTACAAGAGTAAGGTGAATAAATGAATTTCAATTAAACTTTTGGTATCAAAAATTGTTAAAAGCTTTAGATATATACCATACTGAACATATCTATTGCTTTTTACCGCTTTTGATAACTAACAAAAATGGCAAGACCATATTATGATAAAGATGCTTTTGTCATAATATGGTGCTTGTGATTCGTATTGATTGCTTGCTTACCGTATGGGTAGTAATTACCCTAATGTCAGAGTTGTTCAAGCCTCCCAGTAGGCCTCTGACATGGCATATCGACTGTTATCTAATGACGACAACCGGGACCGACAGCTTAACCTTTGCCCTCCGAAGCACGCAGAAGCTCAGATATTAAACCACTTTGGTGGCTAAACTGGACTGACCGTGTACCGCGTTATTTCTGTGTTTTTAGGGATGGATTACCCACATTTAAAACAAAAATATCTTTAGTTAAGTAGACTTTTGATTGAAGCATGCAATAATTGACTGCACGTGTGGCAGAGCGGTGTAGACAGGGTTCCAGTCTCGCACAGGACAACTGCTGTTCTGAGTCTGCTCTCACCAAATCGTAAGTGATCGGCGACGTTAAGCACCTAGGCTCGCGGTCAATCCATAGATAAGTGACAAATCATTCTATTGCTTAGACCTGAAATTGATGTTGCCTATTTTGGTACAAGAAATATGTGTTCTGCACATATACATCCTATCCAATGCCCTTAATCTGCACCCTTTAATAAACCCCTCTATAAACCAAATAATAAGAAACAGATGAAGCAGAGTAATACCCAGTAATACCTTTGAAGACTTTATTTACAAACCTCCGAAGTAAATCCAGTGCTGTAGGGGATATCTCATTACTAACTTTTGTTCGGCCGGTTAACTTCAGTCCCGTTACCCGCTTCTTATAACTTTACTTATTTACTTCTGTTACTTGTGGCAACACTCGCAATGAAACTATTTCGGTGTTGCCAATTTATTGTGAGATTAGAGTAGTGAGGTTATTTGTTTCGTAAACAATAAATGTTAATTTGCTATTAAAAAAATACAGTTTTATAGGCGGTTTTTTATTTATTTTTAGTTAATTTCGATCGATTTACTCGTACTTACTATAAAAAGAAAAATGGACTTCACGTGTGGCGCAGCGGCAAAGACAGTCGCCTCGCCGCTTCGTGTCGCGGGTTCGAGCCCCGCGCCGGACAACTATTTGTGTGAACCATAAATAGTTGTTCTGAGTCTGGATGTAGGTAATTTGTGTCCCTCTATTATATGTTTGTAAAGGACCCCGCGACATAGGGATTAGATTCCCTAGTGCAGGCGTTGTCTTTTTCAAGAAAAAAATAAAATAAAATATTGAACGTATTTCACGTTTTTTTGTTGTTATTTCTTTCTTTATCGTATGGGCAGTGGTTACCCTGGTGTCAGAGTTGTTCAAGCCACCCAGTAGGACTCTGAGATGGCCACGACCGTCTTCTTATTAGAACAACCGGGAACGACAGCTTAGCGTGCCCTCTGAAGCACGGAGACGCTCAGAAATTAAACCTTGACTGTCACCCATCTATGGACTGACCGCGCGTGTAGATGCTTTCCCTCTCCCATCACTTACGGACCAGTGAATGCATTGGCTATGAGCGCTTCAACGTTAAATACTTCCATAAAACAAGCCATAGAAAAAACCATACGTATTATTTTAGTTTATAATATACTAGCTGTGCCCCGCGGTTTTACCCGCGTGAAATTTTATAAATTATCACAACTCATCCACCGTAGGTGATAGCGTGATAATATGTAGCCTATATGTTGACCCGACCTCTTAGTAGTATTCATGCAAAATTTTAAGTAAATCCATTCAGTACTTTTTGAGTTTAGCCCGGATATACATACAGACAAACAGACACACAGACAAAAATTCTATAAACTTTATGTTTGGCTTCGATATCGATTGTAGATCACGCCCCAAGTATCCTTTTTAAAAAATATTCAATGTACAGTTTTGACTTTCATCATCATCATCATCATCATATCAGCCGAAAGACGTCCACTGCTGGACAAAGGCCTCCCCCAAAGATCTCCACAATTGCCGGTCTTGCGCTATTCGCATCCAGCTGTTTCCAGCGCCCCGCACAAGATCATCGGTCCATCTTGTAGGGGGCCTGCCCACGCTGCGTCTTCCGGTTCGTGGTCGCCACTCAAGAACCTTTCTGCCCCAACGGCCATCGGTTCTACGAGCTATGTGCCCCGCCCACTGCCACTTCAGTTTTGCAATTCTTCGGGCTATGTCGGTGACATTGGTTCGCCTGCGGATTTCGACATTTCTGATACGATCCCGCAGGGAAACTCCGAGCATAGCCCTCTCCATTGCTCTTTGGGTGACCTTGAGCCTTCTAATAAGGTCCATAGTGAGCGACCACGTCTCTGTTCCGTATGTCATCACTGGCAACACACACTGGTCGAAGACTTTCGACTTGAGACACTGCGGTATTTTGGACGAGAAGATGTTACGTAGCTTCCCGAATGCTGCCCAGCCGAGTTGGATTCTACGATTGACCTCCTACTCGAAGTTGGACTTACCTAGTTGTATGGTCTGTCCTAGGTAAATATAGTTCTCTACAACTTCCAGTGCAGAGTCACCAACTTTAAATTGAGTGGGTGCAACATGGACGTTTGATATGATTTTCGTCTTATCCATGTTCATTTTCAGACCCACTTGTTGAGAAACTCTGCTGAGGTCATCGAGCATTGTACCGAGGTCTTCCATGGTCTCAGCCATGACTACTATATCATCGGCAAATCGAAGGTGAGTGATGTACTCGCCATTGACATTGATGCCAAAGCCTTTCCAGTCCAGAAGCTTGAAGACGTCTTCCAATGCAGCGGTGAACAGTTTCGGAGATATAACATCTCCCTGTCTCACGCCTCGCTGCAAGTGGATAGGTTTCGAGATCTGGTCCTGGAGTCGCACTGACATAGTGGCGTTTTCATACAAACACTTTATCACCTCGATATACCGGTAGTCAATTTGGCACCTTATGAGAGACCTCAGCACGGCCCATGTTTCGATAGAATCGAAGGCTTTCTCATAGTCCACAAACGCTAAGCACAGTGGCTTGTTATACTCTTCGGTCTTCTGTATAACTTGCCGCAGCGTTTGTATACCACATACATACGCTGCGGCAAGTTATACAGAAGACCGAAGAGTATAACAAGCCACTGTGCTTAGCGTTTGTGGACTATGAGAAAGCCTTCGATTCTATCGAAACATGGGCCGTGCTGAGGTCTGTCTGCTTTGAGATCTGTCTGTTGAGCTGCCGATATCTGATAGCATCATCTGAGGATGTCAGAACCAAGGTGCCAAATTGACTACCGGTATATCGAGGTGATAAAGTGTTTGTATGAAAACGCCACTATGTCAGTGCGACTCCAGGACCAGATCTCGAAACCTATCCACTTGCAGCGAGGCGTGAGACAGGGAGATGTTATATGTATGTATGTGGTCTATGGTGCAAAAGCCTTTTCGGAAACCGGCTTGTTCGGGAGGCTGGAAGTCGTCAAACCGCGCGAGACGATTCGTAACGACCCTCGAAAACAACTTGTAAACATGGCTCAGCAGTGTGATGGGTCTATAATTCTTCAATAGGGTTTTGTCGCCCTTTTTGAAGAAGAGCACCACCACACTTCTGTGCCATGCTTGTGGCGTTTGACCATCTAGTATGACGGAGTTAAATAACTTCTGAAAGGCCCGTAGGATTGGTGTACCACCCGCCTTCAGAAGCTCTGCTGTAACTCCATCATCACCAGGCGCCTTGTTGTTCTTGAGTTGTTTGAGAGCCATTCTAATCTCGTACAGGCTGACGTCCGGGATGTCTTCGGTGTAATGTCGGGTTATTCGTGCTCTGGGATCTGAGGCATGACTTTTGACAGGTGGCTGTGTTGTCGTATATAACTGTCCGTAGAACTTCTCAATCTCTCCCAGCAACTCAGGTTTAGACGTGACGATTCTACCATCCTCAGTCTTCAGCTTCGTCAGTTGGCTCTGTCCAACAGACAGAGCTCTTGCGAACACTTTAGAGCCTTTGTTTCGCTCGATGGCCTCTTTAATACTAATTGTATTAAATTGTCGCGTGTCGCGAGTCAAAGACTTTGAGATCTGTCTGTTGAGCTGCCGATATCTGATAGCATCATCTGAGGATGTCAGAAATATTTTCCGTCTATCTTTTATAAGTTGCAGGGTAAAGTCAGAGATATTTTTAGTTCTGTTTGTACGACGGGCCTTGAATACCTTAGACCCAGCCGTATGGAGAGCTTCTACGAGCCTGTCATAGTATGAGTCCACTTCCTCGCAGTCTGCTAGACATTCGAAACGGTTTTGCAGTTCGAACTGAAATGGTTCGGGGTTTTGGACGTGGATAGGTAAGTAAAGTAAGGTCGGAGCGTAGACTCTATCAGTCGGGACCTCTGGAGTTTGACATTAAGGTTCAATGAGCCTCTGACCAGTCTGTGATCGCTCCCGGTTATAACCGCATTGATCACGGAGACATCATTGAACATCTGTCGTCTCGTCGACAAGATAAAGTCTATCTCATTTTTAGTTTTACCATCGGGGCTCACCCAGGTCCATTTGCGGTGATCCGGCTTTCTGAAGAAGGAATTCATCATAAAGAGTCCCTCCTTTTCCATGAAGTTGGCCAACATTTGGCCCCGGGGGTTCCGGTCTCCAGTTCCAAATTACCCCACTCTCAGCTCATTACCGAATCGTTTGCCCAACTTCGCGTTAAAGTCCCCCATGACCACAGTGAAATACGAGTTAGAGGTATGTATGGCTCTGGATATGTCCTCATACATAACCTCGACTTCATCGTCGGACTGTGTCGAAGTGGGTGCGTATACCTGTATAACCTTCAACGTATACCGCTTGGTGATTCTGAGTATAAGGTACGCAACCCTCGGCGACACACTGTCGATTTTCACTAGGTTGTTCACGAGGGACTTGTGGACTATGAACCCGACACCACCTTGGGATATTTGGTCACCCTCCCGGTAATAGAGCAGGTTTCCGGATTTCAGTATTATCGAGTCCTCCCCCTCTCTTCGGACTTCAGATAATCCTACAATATCCCAATGTAACCTGCTCAATTCTTCCTCCAGTTCGGTTACCTTCTCGTCGGACCGCAGTGTACGTGTGTTATATGTTGCCAGGGCCAGAGGTCGTCGGTGTTGGTAACGCGGAATCTGCCGGGGATTCTTAGCACCCCCTGCCCTGCCGTAACCACGGCTGTTACCACGGCTGGGATTAGCAGGGCTGCCGGGGACTGGGGGCCGCGGTTTGGTTGTGTCCATCATTTGAGGGGATTTGCCATAATCGCCACGCTTGGCAGACGGGTTTTGACTTTACTACGATTTTATTATATGTATAGATGTTAGTGTAAGTTTCATACAATATTAACTGGCCTTTTGCTCTAGTGGCGGTGACCCTGACTAAGCCACTTTTAACATAATAAATCCAAATTGCCAATTTGTATTATTGTCATACTTATAAGCAATTATTGTGCGAAGGTTTCTATCGCTAGGCTTCTGCAAGATACGTAATAAGGGAACGGGCCTAAGCTTTATGAAACGATGTGGCCAGATCTCACCGGCAGAGCGGGAAAGGTTGTCTAATCATGACTGATGTAATAATCTGTATCGCATTAGGTGGGCCGTATGACTTTTTGCAGATTTGGTAGTATATTAAAAATCGTTAGGTATGACTTAGCCAAGTTTCTAATCAAGATTTTACTTAAAACAAGCCGCATGGATATCTACCAACCCTTTAAATAGTTATTTTATAATACTAAATAATAATCCTATTACACAGCGCTATCTTGTCCAAACTAAACAAACTTCTATGGATATTAGACAACGGATTGAAATAACTTGCTTTTTTGTAAATATATCGAGGTACATGCGAACAATACACAGAAAACACAAGAGGAATACACATGTTCATGACCACAAACTTATACTTGTCTTCTGTGATGATCGAACCCGCTACCTTTGGATTAGAAGGCAGGTTCACTGCCTACTGAGTCTCGGCGGTCAAATACAACTTCGAATTCGAAATTCATTTATTCCGTTAAAATATTACATTTGTGTGGAATCGCCAATTTCTTTTACCCTACCGTGCTGCGCATGATGTGGCAGCTATCGACAAACACTGCCAGAAAACTCAGTAGGAATCCTTTTTTTAATATTCATATCTTAACGTAAAATTATATCATACAGACGCCAGCACATCCAGCTACGCCAATCTGTCAAATTTATTTTATAGATTTTCAACTTTATCACAAAATCATAAGGTTCATTTTCAATTGGGGAAATTTGACAGATTGGGGTAGCTGGATGTGCTGGCGTCTGTACAATGTAATTTTACGTGTTGTTAGCACATGAAGCTACCCCAAGTAGCTTGATGTGCTGGCACTGGTAGGTACTTAAATGTGCTAATTTAGAGCGACTCAATCCCACAGACATGGAAAAAGGCATCTAAACTATAACTCCCTCCTTTTCGCATCGAGGGTTACAGCTAGAAACATTCCCATACGTACACGTTTGGGCCATTCTCTTGTCAATAGGTATATTTTCCCATCTCACTCTTAGTTTGAAACAATAACCATTGTATTGAACGCATGCAACAAATGGCAACAGGTACGAAAGGAACTAACTCCACTGTTTTCATTAAACTTCGAGAAACCAGCCATTGAAAACTGACCGTTGCCAACTAAACTTGGTAAATAACTGGCCTTAGTCGACCTTAAAATTCGACAACCAGCAAACGAACTTAAACCTTCAAAATTAGAAGTTAGAGTTGAAACTACAACGGGGATGTGAAACGTTGTAGATACGAAATAACGCTAGGAACGAAACATTTCAGAATGTATTGTAGGATATGAGTTCGTCTCATGCTTATATGAACTTTTGTTGAGCGCTTATTACGGCTGTGCACTTTTCCTATGATTCTTTTTCTAATAACTGCTCATAGAGGCAATAAAAGTAGCTGTATCAGCAAATTGTACAGGAATTGTTTCTTATTGTACGAAAAAGCAGATATTATGGAAGAATTTCGTATGGAATTTGAAAGGGTAGCTTTGTCGTTGGGTTTTTTATTTTGTGTCCTATTTTCCGGCATGTATTTATTTCTATAATGATAAGGATTTTCGGCCAGTCTCAGTGGAGACTTGCCATCTGCGCGGGGCTAATGTTTGTGCAAACACAGGCTTATTTTCTATTCCCTCGCTCTTATGATCCGATGGGTCTACTAGCCGGCATGACCGAAAAGACACAGAACACATGATCGACAGCTTTACTTGCCCTCCGATGTATGCGTTGTGTAACACTGCCAGCTTTCAGGCTCCAGACTGATAATGACCATTGTTCTTGTCATAAAAATCATATTATTACTTTTTTGGCCCCACCCGGAATCTGCGCTTAAACACGCTGCCGTTACACCAATGAGGTAGTCATTAAGTTCTATATGCAAGTATTATTATAAAGCCAATTGACTGGTTTAGTAGTAACGTGTTCAATTGTTTCTAGTGAGGTGCTGGGATTCAGTTCACAATCGGATCAAAAATTGGATCTTGAGATTTCTGGCAAGAATAACTTAGATTGTAGTATATAGGTGTACCTAACAGAATCGGACGGCAAATGAACCCACGATTTCTTTAAATTTAAAACCTACACATGTTGTAGCATGTAATTCTTTAAAAAATCCTGTTTAATTTAACTGGAACATTGGACATTAATTTCTACCTAAAAGTTGAACATTCAAAACTTTATGAATTATAATATTATTACAAAAATCCGTCAGCTGTGTAAGACGTAAAGAATTCTTAGAAACAATTCAAGTTTTCTAATTTTCGCTCTAAATGTCTAGCGAAATGTCGCAAATTTAATTATCCTCGGGTGAAAGCATTTTGTGTTCATTGAGAAAGATTCCCAAAGACAGGGGTCAGGATGATCGGTATGAAGTTCTTTATTAAATTGTGTTAGTAAAAACAATAGAGCTTTTTAAACTTTAAGTACTCGACTGTAGTTTATTTCGCCGGATAATCCGAAGTTGGTACTAAGAACTAATGAAGGTTCATCGCTCCGCATGACCCTTAGTTATGATACGTATGAATGAAATGTCCCTTCCATTGGACGAGCGTACTGCGTCTTTACTTATCAACGGGAAGCAACAGTTCCAGAAAAACCTTCCTAAATACATATTGCTTCAGCCGAGGCTCGAACTCAGATGGGGTTTTCTCTAGCGGCGCGCTAAGTTTGTGTAGTCTTATTTGCTATACGGCGTAACGTTTTAAATCTTGGTTCAACATATGCTTTATAACATCAATTGTATAAGGCTAGATTTTATTTATTATTTGCCAGTGTTTACCCTAATTTTTAACTATCCAAAGTCTACTAGAAGAGATCGCACTTAGCGATAAGGCCGCCATTTGTACAATCTTAACATGCTCAAAGTTCTTTTTACGTATTATTTTTTGGTGTACAATAAAGAGTTACTTACTTACTTACTATCTCCGTGTATAATATCGCTCTAACTAACAGTTTAAAATACCCTATAAAACAAGGGCACGGAAAACTACATTAGCGGTAATATATATATATATAGATCACGTGCCTAACCTGGTCGATTACTAACAGACCAGTAACAGCAACTGGCCGTGTTAACAGCAACTGGCCGTGTCAACAGCAACTGGCCGTGTCAACAGCAATTGGCCGTGTCTATAGCAACTGCCCATGTTACTTCTATAAAACTACATAACACGATGATAAGTTTAAGCTGTTGTGACAAAAGAAGAGAGTTGCGCTCGCGCTCTACTGTAGTCAAACACTATGGGTTGGTATAAGATCTTTCCCTAACAGGCTCAAGCAACTAGACGAGACAATAAGAGGAAGCCAAAAAAGGCTGCCATTAAAAATATGATTTCTCTTAATGATTGATATGTCATGTTTGTCTTCATTGCCCACAAAAATGCACTTAGACTGCGAAAGGTATCGTTAGTAAATATTAGTGTATAATTTAAGTAAATATCAATACTTTACAACATATAATATTTTTTTATTTATTTGGTAGGTTTTTGTGCTCGTAATATAAAAATTCACTGTCCTAATGGTTTTCTCGCCTATGTACAGCATGTACAAAGACCCGAAGCCCATTAGGGTGCTGTTAGGTATTAGTGGCTTAAGTTACCTTACTATTTGAGAGTTTTCTCAACTACTCGGTGTCTTCAATATTTAATTTTTAGTATTAAGTACTCAATTTTAAAATAACATTAAATAATTTGTTATTTATTAAAGGATTTCTCAATATTTTATGTGATAAAACGGACGGCACGGAAGGTGGAAGGTTCAACAAAAGTGTTTGTTACTTTAATATTAGCTTAACAAATACACGTGTATGGTGATACACAAAATTATTTCATACTTATTGAAAAAAAAATACCACATAGTTATGTAACCTACATTACATATAATAATTAACGTTTATTAGTTCTGCTTTTAAAAATTATGACGAACTAGCACGTCAGGAATGTGGCGGTGCTCTCTATAAGAACTTACTCCTGTGCGTTATCCCGATGCATAAATAGAATAAAGCCTACTTAATTTTCCACCTAAACAATCAAAGCCACATTTCGACAAAATCATCCAAAAATATTACCACCCTCCATTAATTCCACGCATTCCTGTCGAAAAATGAAAAGCTACACGCGTCACTGCATTGCCATCAGTTTCTCCCCGTACCTAATGCGAAAAATATGTCGAAGTCCAGTCCTGCATCCATCATAAATCAAGTCGCTGGACCTCACTTAATCCGGGCCTGTAACTCCTGTAAGCCAGTCATTGTGCATTTTATAGGTAGGTAGGTGATATTGTGTTGGTGTCGTACGATTTTCCTTAGAGAGCCATGGTCATACTCTGAATTTTATTGTAAAACATTTTCTGTAATATATAATTTTATAATATCGGTGAACTTGGCAGGTTTTCTCAGCTTTAGAAATAGAACATATCCTTTCATAACATTTAGTACAGGGTACTTGATCTCATACAACACTCTTACAAAAAAAATATGTAGTTTAAGTGTTGGTATTTTAATTTATAAATAATATCTAAATAGGTACTAAATAATGATACATTGTTCATATTTTTATGAAAGAACTAACTTAGCATTCGTTGGAAAGATCTCGGGCTCCGTGTGGTTTATAGCAAAGAAAATTTATAAAATTTAACGCGGTAACACCGCGGGGCACAGCTAGTACCTGATAAAAATGAATTATTGAACTCGTTAGTTGAAAACTATATTGCATCGGTTCAAACATAAAAACCATAGCCAAATACATTATAAAAACAACAAGACGTTTTATTCAAAAGCCGCGGCCCCATAGATCGTAACAAATCGGGCGCACAATTTCCATACAACTCATGAAAAACATTCAAAAATTCTACCTACATCTTATGTTAACACCATCATAAAATAAACTCTCGTTTGCAGTCCAAAAAAATAACATTCTACACAACATATCTTGTACAGCATTTTATTTCGTGAACCACCTTAGACACCGACCATCATAAACAGACCTTTCGCTCTCTTAGCTTATTCCAAATTTTTTACGATTGTTTTTAAGTATCGTTGACGTATTGGGAGGTCTTTTAAAACTGGTATTTCCTCAAAAGCTGTACCATAACTAACCATCAGACCCCCCCACGTGTACTTAGAATAAATTTTCAATACTCTAACATGGATCGTTACTTCTATTCAAAAGGTTTGCGTAACGTTTATCTTAGAGATGCGTAGAGCCATGAGTTTTGCGAAGTTTTTGTTCCTAATGTCTTTTTAATACTTTATTTAGGGTTCTGACGGTACTCTCCAGGGATTTTATATGATTGATTGTGACAGAGAGATCGGAATGTTAATGTTTTGAAGTGATGATCGCTTATTGATAGGTATTGCGTGAAGTTTCGAGTGAACTGCATTCGGGAGATATTAAATTGTTTTTTTTTACATTGTTAAATTATATTATTAAAGTAGCAACACGAGGAAATTGCTACTAGCGATAAGACCGCCCTTTGTATAGAATTATAATAAATGTTTTTGTAATTAATATTTATTTCTGGTGTACAATAAAGAGTTTTGTATTGTATTGTATACTGATTACCTAAATGGTAACTATAACCTACTTATGTATGCATTTAATACCAATGAATGGATTGTCTTCTACGTACTCTGAAATGAATACACACTTATCATTTATTGTTAACTAGTTGTGCCCCGCGATTTAACCCGCATTAAACTTTATAAATTATCACAGATCCTCTCCCGTAGGTGATAGTGTGATAATCTATAGCCTATATGCCTATGTTAACCCGATCTCTTAGTAATATTCATGCAAAATTTGAAGTAAATCCATGCAGTACTTTTTGAGTTAAGCCCGGGCATACATACAGATAAACAGACAAACATTCTAAAAACTATATTTTTGGCTTCGATATCGAATGAAGATCACGCCCGAGGTATCCTTTAAAAAAATATTCAATGTACAGTTTTGGCTTTCCTACGATTTTATTATATGTATAGATTAAAAACAGCAGATAAATAGTTATTTTTTGTAATCTGTAAAAAGGAAACGTAATAATAGTACAACTCCATTTGTTTGTCAAAGGTCTATAGTTATATTTATTTATACCTTTTTACAACCAGAAGACGCAGCGTGGGGAGGCCCACAACAAGGGGGACCGACGATCTTAGAAGGTCGCGGGATGCCGTTCGATGCGGGTAGCGCGAAACCAGCAGCTGTGGAGATCTTTGGGGAGGACTTACTCCAGCAACTTTCGGCTGATATAGATATATAGATTAACTGTTAACTGTAAACCAATAGTAAAATCACACAGTACAGGAGCATAAAATTAAGAAGTATACATTTGGATATGATGATACCTTGTTGCAAATATAATAATATTATGTTATTTATATAAAGAGAAGTATTTTTAAATACACCAATTACGTTATTGGCTGCTAGTACAAATGTGTTACCACTTATTTAGTGTTTCATCTATTGCAAACCCAATTTATTCGTTTAATGTTTTGTAAAGTGTTGCTTGTCCTTGAGCAGTTCATCATCATCCTATGTTCGGTCTAAGGATTCATTAAAGATCATTATTGATCAGTGTATTGGAGATTTCTTTCTTCATATATACTAATATATTTTCCTTATTAATCTAGATGCTGGAATATATCCTCTAGTGCACAAGTAAGCTTTTGCATTTATAATAATGCAGCTCATTAATGTCCCACTTCAGAGAAAGGGCATCACGCTGACCTTATGTGGGATAGCGGACTTCACAAGACATTAATAATATTATGGAGAACTGGTCAGGCCCGAAGGCTTCCTCAAGATTTTGCCTTCACCGTTTGAAGTGCAAGATAATTCATTTCTAAGCCCATGAATTCGTAAAGTCAGTGGTGCGCGCCTTAGGTTTGAACTCGATACCATGGACTCCATAGTCCACGGTCTAACCACTAGACTATCTCGTACATCATTATCAATACATACATATAATAAAATCGTAGGAAAGTCAAAACTATACAATGAATATTTTTTTAAGAGGATACTTGAGACTTATCTACAGTATTATTTTAATTTATAAAATTTAAGCGGGTAAAACTGCGGGGCACAGCTAGTCATAAATATAGATCCCGTCTAATATTGTCTCTGTTTTGTCACGCACGTAAAACGACGTCAATATTTTGAAGCAGGTGTACGCACTCTCTTTATACTATGAGGTAATGAGGTGAACACTAATGCAGCTATGAAGCTGACAAGATAGGATGAACGTTGCGATATTTTTATCGCACGAGGACGAGGTAGAATATATTTGGTACTTAACTGTTAAATTACCAAAAAATGTGCGTTGTAAAAGTATCCAGAACAGGGGGTAGAATGTGAAGATACCGGTATGTAATATTCTTTTGTGGTATCTGTTTTAGGTTTAGTTAACAATTAATTGAACTGTTTTAACACCTATGTATCCAGTTTCCCCCTTCCGTTGTCAATACATGGTAGTCAAGAAGATGTCATTGTGCTTTATTTATGTACCTCAATTTGAACTGCGTGTAAGTGCTTTATAACTTTTTATAACTGTCGGCAAAGTGTCGAAAGGGATACTGTGGTTTGATTTTCTAGATGGTTTAAATATGTACTATCATTAAAAGTTAGTTCATATTTCGACCATCTTTAAACTAAACATCACCGTTCCTTTAGAACCATATCTACATCAGAATCAGACAGTGATGTAGATAACAAAAGACCCATGAAAATTCAGACGTATGAACGCATCACGTAGATACAATTAATGCCATGTCGTGGATACACTTCCACTTTCATAGCGTCTTTATTTCAAAGTAAGTAAGGTGGCTTTTGTAAAACAAATGTATACACTGAGCTAGCATCGACTGTACATTGAACGATAGACATCAAGCTACAATATACCATCAATTGAAAACTACCCGCCCGTGATTTCTCCGTGCAGCCTTTAGCGTACTCCGTAAATTAGCAATCTAATGACGTTGAAAACCCTCAAGCTGATTCATACTCTATTGTTTTAATCATAAAGCTCATTTATGATTGTGATATTTGGCGAGTGAAGTCATTTTGGTAGGTGACTGTGCAATCTTGCAGCGTTCAATATTGTTTGCTTCGTTAGTGCATTGTTTTGATATTAATTGAATTGAATGAACTATTGTTGAGAGTATATGGTAGAGTGAAGTTCAAATCTGATAATGTTTGGTTATTTGAACAAACGTTGAACACATTGGGAGATCGTGCTGTGAAGTATTTAGATGTATCTAATGAAAGAGTTGTATAGTATTTTGAGACTGTGTGTGCCTTATTGGCTGCCTGTCCATATAATGAACGACTGGTTTATTTCCATAGACACGAAAGTGTTCAAACATTCTTTTTTTTAAATTTTAAGCGTTAGTATACACTGTGATTTTCTATGGTTGATTTAATACGTAACGTTAAAAGTTCCCTTAATTAACGTAATTCTCATTTTAAGTACTAGGTTAGACTTATAATGAGAACTAAGTTTATTACGATTTTTTTTTAATTTCCTTTTTAACTTTTAAGTCAATCACGGAAAACCCCACTGTACATTTTATTAGGGGACTCTTTAGTGCTTAGTTTTAAGCCAAAGAAAATCGGAAAAAGCCAATATATTACCGAAAAAATATGTGTTTTAGCAATAAGTTGACGAACTGATACACCAGTCTTGCGGAGATCACGTAAAGTCGCTTACAGCTGTCGACTTATCCGTGCTTATGAAACCAAACCGGGTTCATGTTAACACTCATAATATTTTGTTACAGCATCAATATGTACACTACATTCTAACTTATTTACTCCTTTAAAAGACAAGTAAAGATTTACTATCTTTCTATTTTATCCTAATAGAATGTACACTAGTATCATATATATGTATGTATACATATTTTGTATTTATGTAAATATTAGTGTACAGTACTTACACGCATTATTGTGGATCTTTTCATCTCCTGTCGTGAGTGTACAGAAAGAAATTTCTTAAGAAATGTGCAGTACCTTCGTACTACGGAGCGGTTGGCGTGGTAAGTAGGATCTTGCTTTTCACGCCGCCGGTCGTGGGTTCGATTCCCACCCAGGACAGATATTTGTGTGCATGATTATGTCTGTTTCTCCTGAGTCTTGGTGTAATTACCTAAATAAGTATGTATTTGCAAAATATGGTTTCCATAGTACAACACTTATCGAATCACTATGTTATCCGTCCATCTGTCTGTCAAGACCGTTTTTCTCTGGAACGCGTCGAGGTATCAAGCTAGCATTTATATCAAATACCCAGGTCTACTGTCCCTTGGAGCTGTGAAAAAGTCTCCCGTGAACACAAAATCTTAAAATTTGACACGAATAACGTCTTATAGCACATATATAGGAAAAATTACGGTAAAACAAAATTTTTAGTTACATCATATAATAAAAATATTTTTAATAATTTAAAACTTACTATACCCTTCCTCATGCACGCGTAGAGGAATTCTATTCAAAGTCATATCAAATACTCAGTTCTTTAATACCTTTAAGCTGCAAGCTTTGTACGGAACCCTCGGGGCGCAAGTCCGACTCGCATTTGGCCTGTTTTTAAAAGAGCTGTAGGTACCTACCATAATTAGACATGTATAACATTTAACGGTTTCCAGTATCGTCAAACGAATGTACCAACAATCAACTACTTGCTATATTCTTATAACTACATATCATAACTCGGTCTGCAGTGCAGTAACGTGCCACATTAGCTATCGCTTCAGACCACTGTTTATGTATTTTGAGGCAATATTGTACGGGCTTAGTGAAACCAGTTAGAATTTACTGTAAGATAATGCACAATTGGGCGGCGGGCAGAGAGGATTTTCTGGTGTTGTGCAGTAAACTAAATTTAATTGTAACATTATTGGAACGAAGTTCCTTATCGCGCGTTGTGAAAGGGGGCTAGACGGAAAAAAATCTTACGAAAAGTTGTCACGACACTTTTTGCAGCTGTGCGGCGTGCGCATGTTTCTCTGTCTGTCTCTCTCTCTCTTATAGAAAGCAAGCCAGATATTTTCATTTCTATTTCGCATTGAACAGTGTGGTGTCGCGACGATTATTTTTGTTGAGTGTATACAGGTTTTTTGTACATAATAAATAATAAGAAATAACTTCGTTCCATCCGGGTGTCCCTTGACACCTCTCAAGCTTTTTTAATCTATTAGGAAGGAAAAATAAATAAAAAAGATAACATTCAAACTCTCATAATACATGAAAATACAAAATATATTACAAAATAATGAATTGCGAAAAAAATGTTAAATACACATGTTAAATACAAGTCCTCATAAACCTGCGTCTGGGTCGCGGCTCTCGGACTCTGTCGAGTGTTCCCTCCTCTACTATGGACCCGGTTTCCGCATGGTGAATTTATGGAATGCTAAGAATTAAGTCTTCTCAATTCAAACTCAAAATCAACGTCGGATAGAGGCCGCTATTATGCTGTGTGGTGACGGCAACGAATATCAGAATCAGAATATCATCACCTCATCGCATCCCGTGGGGGGCGTAGAAGTCGACCCGAGGGAATATCTACCAGAGGACGGGCAGCAGCTTCCTTCTGAATACTATGAACAGCTTACTGCGATCGCCAACCCGCCTGCCAAGCGTGGCGATTACGGCATATCCCCCCAAGATTATTCTTGAGGGAGGCTTGTCCAACAGTGGACTTATTACAGCTGTAATGATGATGATGAGAGGCCGTGTGTTTCTTGGCCCAGAAAAAATTAACAGGGCCATCACGTATCATCCCGTGGGTGTCATAAAAGACGACTAAGGGATACACCAGATAGTCGCCTCCTGTGTTTTAACTACCACCTAACTGCGGTCACCAACCCGCATGCCAAGCGCCAAGACGTATTATGGTGGAAGAGTGTGTGCACTATTTCCTTACGTTCACAATCCGATGGGACGGCTATCCTACACGACCGAAGAGAGATCAGGCAGAACCGTCAACTTTTCGTGCTCTCCAAGGCGCGAGCTACAACACAACTGACTTCGGGTTATCACTGTGATCAATAAAACCGAATTTCTAGGTCACTTCAAAGAGTCCATTTTTACGTGATTACAACCAATATTACAAACTTGTTTAGTGTCAGAGATAGTCTTGATTTGCTAGTGACCTTCGAGGCAAGTTCCACTCATGAATTCTACAATATTATTAAATCCAGTTTACATCCAGACACAAACGTAAAATACTAATTTTATTGGCTCTACAAACTAAAATACCAGACAACTTTTATGTGTAAAAAAAGATTGTCAGTTGTCACTTACCACGCAAGCCAGTTCAACAGGTATGGAACAGTATTTAAAAGTTAGAACCTACAATGAATATAATTTAAATCCATCATAAAATCCTGACTGAACTCAATTAACTAAAGATTGTAATTTCATTTAAGTGTCCACTTATACATAGTGGATTTATATTCTTTATGGATTTATATATTTATTATTTAGATACTAAGTTGTTTTGGCAGTGGCAGAAGAAATTTTGACGATTCAGAAACCCTGGCCTGTGTCCAGCAGTGGATGTCTTTCGACTCCAGCATCCGCATCCAGCGGTCCACACAAGATCATAAGTCCATTCTATAGGGGACCTGTGTGCCGGGTCACTGCTCGAGAACCATTCATATACTCATAGCGGCCGGCAGTTCTACGGTCTATGTACCCTGCCCACTGCCACTTCAGCTTGGCAATTCTTTAGGCTACGTTAGTAAAGTATTAAAGTAATTTATTTACCAAATCAAATCAACGTATCCTATTTCCCATTACAATTCACACACGCAGGCAAATACAGTTAAACCCACGTAAAACTGCAATAGATCAGCGGAGCCGTAGCGTAGTATACGACGAAAGATAAAACTGCAATTTGGGTGTGCCTTCATGGATGCACCTTTATCCGTAACCACTGTGGCGAAAAGTGCATGCGAAGAGGTATTGCGGAAATACAGGTACAGGCGACCCTGGGTGGTGGACACACTTTGAATTTGACATCGTCTTTATTATGAAGGCAGTACGAGCGGTTTTCATAATGCAAGTGTTTCCACTTACGTAATGTCGTTTGTACAACGGTATTTATTATACTTTTTTACGTATACGGTATGCAGACGCAGACTATTCGCCAATCTTTTCATTGGATGAATCAGGCAGACGGTCTCGGCGGTAACGTGTTTTGCCACAGATAAGTTGTTAGATTCCCGGGTCGGTAAAAAATGATTTTATTTTTTTTCACAGTTGAAGTGCGGAGCTTAAGAGGCTAAAAACACTAAATTTTGTTGTATCACACTAGTCTCGCCCGTATGAGCTACGAAGTACGGCTCGTATCATAACACGTAAACACACAGGGTGTCATATGACAACATTACTATTACAAAATCATTAATTCCGAGAAAAATATAATCTTTATTTCATAATTTAATATAACCATGGTTTTGTTAATCACATAGTAATTATTTTTAATACTATAATATAATAGATTTTTTTAAACATTACACAGGGGTGACTTTGTGATGTTTTTGTATCGGGCGAAAGTTGTTGAATCGTAGGATAAATAATATTCTTCAAAATATTATCCAATTTGTCGTACTCGTATGTTTTTTAACAAGCTGGACTTCGTAGTATTTTTATGTAGCTCACAAGTAGAAGCAACCTTCTTGTGTGCAAACTACACAAAATTACTACATGTATTTTTATTTTTATTTCAAAACTTTATGCACAAATTTGTACAGAGGTGGACTTAATGCCGTAGGCATTATCTCCCAGTCGACCTTGGGGAGGTGCAGAGATTAATCAGTAGGTAGGTGCACTAAGTAAAACAGTATAAGAGATTGAATAAATATATCAAATTATAATCTAAACCTTTATTTTTTAACTTGTGTCAATAATGCAATAACCTAAATCTATATGTTCGTTGGGTCTCAAGCAATTAAATTAATTGCGAATAATGCTATAAAACTAAAAATTATAAAATGTCGTTTAAAGCTATTGCAAGACTTTTGTATTATTTACATGTTTAATTAAAGTTACCGATTTATGTATAAAAGAAAAATGTATTTTATACTAGCCTATCCAAGACTATTAAAGTACGGTGAAGCTCAGAAATTAAACCACTTAGTTTGTCACCGGTACCAAGGCTGACCGCGCGACTAGGTGCTTGATATCGCCGAACACGTATGGACCGGTGAATGCAACATATACACACGTTACTTAAGCGCCTCTCCATATTATTTTATGGAGAAACCTATAAAATAATTATTAAACACAAGAACATAACCCAACAACGACACCACGATACAAAATCCCCCAAACAATACACATTTAGTGGCCAACTTCGGCAACCATACACGGAAACTTTTGAATAGAAATCAGGTGAGAATAGGAGGAATAAAATATTTCATGACAACGAATCTAAACCACTGGGAAAACCGGTCAGCAAGTGCCGGAATATCTGAAACTTGAATATATTTTAGTAAAGTTCAGCGAGCATTTGTGTGATATGTTGGGTGGGTGTGTTTTTGTATTATGTATACCCTCGTTTTGTAGCTATGTTGTAAAAGATTTTTCGATTTCTGTTATGTAATTAAAGTCATATCAAAAAATTTACTTATGACTAGATAACATGCCATCGTTTTATTTTACGTATAGGAAGTTAGGGTTATTGAATAAGTTATTGAAACAGGTTATTGAATAACCTGTTTTTTTATTGAATGTTATTTCTCTGTAAACCAATTTTGCGAATTTTTAATCGATATAGAATGTTTTTAGAACTTGTCGAGCAGTCGTCTTTCGGCTGATATGTTGATGATGATGAAAGAATGTTTTAAGAACTTTTTTCCAATCGCTTCTCAAATAGAAGAGTGTAAGTCGGTTTTATGTTTTTATATCAAGAAAAGATGACGCCGCAAGCACTATGTTAAATAAAATAAAATATAAAATAAAATAAAAAAGGTTTTTATTCACGTAGTCTTTAAAAAAGCGCTTGTAAATAGTCAGAACATGTTTGTAGTAATACAGTTATTATTTCTAGTTACTTATTATAGATATTTAGGTACACGGAATGTTAAAACATTTCTACAAACTATTTTATAATAGTAGTGATATTTAGCTAGCTTGTATTAAGTTATTGGCAAGGAGATTATGTTTAATACCAAAAATAAATTAAAACAGTTTTTACAAGATGATGTTTTACACGCCGTTCAGTTTCTTCAGTAAATTAAGCTGCTCGGCTTTTGTGCCATATTTATATAACACTATAATAAATAATAATAATAAAATAGTTTATTTCATTAACATTTCGCATATAACATAGTGTGGCTAGAACCACCCAGGAAGCATGTAGTAATGCTTGTGTTGGGTGACTCTGCTCCTCCCTAGGATTATTAGTACATTCTATTCTATTAATTAATTAAACTATTTTAGGTTTAATTACAATCACAATCAAGATCAATACAATAAAAGTGATAGGAAAAAAACTGGTATAATTCGAACTACTGGTAAACTAGCTTATTACTATGTGTGTGTGTGTGTGTGTGTGTGTGTGTGTGTGTGTGTGTGTGTGTGTGTGTGTGTGTGTGTGTGTGTGTGTGTGTGTGTGTGTGTGTGTGTGTGTGAGTGTGTTTGTGAGTGTGTGTGTAGCTGCCCCATACTGTCTGGCGGACTTCTAGCCGATGTGGTATCTTGGTATCGGTAAGTACGGTAGTCTAGAGTTCGTATTTAAATAATAAATTCTCAGTTTCACAGTACCCAAGCGGTTCCAGTTCTTGGACAATTGTTTTTTTACATACATGGAGTAAAAGGTTATGTATTGTACATTTATTGTGAAGCTTATTATAAAGGTAGGCAGAGTGGGCTTCAAATTGACGCCTTGCAAAAAGAGTTCTACAGGGAGGAGAAGGGGCCACTTTAGGCTTCCTTCTACCTGTTTGGGCTTTATATACATATGGTAAGGTTTTATGTAGTCTTAGTACTGAGTTGATAATATAAAGTTTTCTAAGGGACAATAATTTATAAGTTTCATAAAGCTCGTCAGTAGGAAATCTAAATGGTTTAAAGAACATAGTCTTTATTAAGCATCTCTGGGCTCTTTCTGCTTCCAGAAATTTTGTTTTAGTGGCACCACCCCAGACGGGAATAGAATAACTCATAACTGATTCTGCCAATGCAACATAAGTACGCTTTAGAAGATCTTGACTGGCGACATGTCTTAGCTTTTTAAAAACCCAAATGAGTTTGCGGATCCTATTATTTATAGCCTCAATCTGAGCATGCCAGGAGAGACGGTGGTCCACGATGACTCCAAGGTATTTAGTAGATTTTACACCTTCAATTTCTTCGCACCCACATTGCGCGGTATTAGAGAAGTCACAGGAATGAATCCTCAACGAGAAGTTTGGGGGGGGGTAGTGTACGCTTATTAATAGCAAAGCAGATGTATTTCGTTTTGGCAACGTTTAGCGTAAGAAGGGCAGATTTAAGCCAGATTGCAATTTTGTGGAGACCATTCTCAGCAGCCTCAAAAACAGAGCTCCAGGATGTACCATTAAATACAATGGCAGTGTCATCCGCATATGAGAATACTTGCCCTCTCTCAACCTCGATATTAGTTAATTCATTAAGGTATATTAAGAATAACGTAGGGCCTAATACGCTTCCCTGGGGTACGCCATAGTCTATCTTAGTGTACGAGCTAGTGAAACTGTCAATTTTTACGCTCTGGGTACGGTTATGTAGGTAATCAGTTAAGAGTTTTAGTGGCATACCCCTAATACCTATAGACTCCATCTTTTTTACTAGGGTGGGGACAGAAACAGTGTCGAAAGCTTTTTTCAGATCCAAGAAGACGGTCAGACATTTTTCTCCACGGTCTAAGTGCCGAGTTATCAAGGTGGACAATCCTGAGATGGCGTCTTCTGTGGATTTTTCTTTTCTGAATCCGAACTGTGAACTGGATAGAATATTAAATTTTTCTAGATAAGTAATTAGGCGTGAGTTGATTAGCCTTTCAATAACTTTTGAGATAACTGACAAGACTGATATAGGTCGGTAGTTATTGATATTTCTTTTATCACCACTCTTAAAGACGGGTGTAACAATCGATTTCTTAAGCAAGTTCGGGAATATGCCTGTTCTGAAGCAGAGGTTGGCAAGATGGCTTATTATGGGAACAACGAGGGGTTTAACCATTTTTATGAATTTAGTCTGGATGCCGTCCCAACCCGGAGCACTGTCGGTTTTTAAACTCGATATCACAGTGTCGACTTCCCATGGGTCAGTCTCTAGAAGTACGAAAGAAGATAAATGTGTTTTTGTAGTACACTGTATGCCACCAACTGGCTGCGTAGATCCACTGAGAATGCCCTCTGCGAGTTGCTTGCCGACAGTAGCGAAAAAATTATTAGCCCTGTTAACTGATTCTGAAGTAGTACTTCGAGTATAGAGTAATTCACGGCTTCCAATTTTGGATGTATTAAGATGCGTTATTTGTTTGATAGATTTCCATAGTGCTTTAGAGTTTTTAATATTAGTGCTTAATAGTTCAGATTCGTATTTACGTTTTAATTTTTTAACTAATTTATTGCAATAGTTACGGTATCTAGTGAATGTTATTTTTAATATTAAATTATACGGATCCGATCTTAATTTTAGTTGCATTCTGTTTCTGTTTCTGATGCAGCGTAACAGACCACTGGTGATCCACGGCTTAATAATACGTTGTTTGCAAGGTATCCTCTTTACCGTAACGCTCTCATCCAGAGATGTTTTAAGTTTATTAATCAAATTTTCGATCACAAAGTTAGGGTCGTCACTTAATAATAAGTTAGATAAATTTTTGTTTATAAGCTTTTCAGCAGCTGACTCAAAGTCAGTGAAGTTCTTGATAGTTGGAGAGCGGTATTTAGTTTTTATTTTAGATATGGTCAAGACAGCTATTTTCTCGCGTGGGAATTATGTGTCCAGGTAGAAGACCATGTGAGGACAGCACATTAAGGTAAGAGGACCGATTACTGTATTCATACGATGACTCGTTGTCTTTAACAGCTAGGTTAATATTTATATCACCAGATATTATAATATTCCGGTTGCGTTTAATCGTGTCTAATAACGTATTCAGTGAGTTAATAAAATTCGACGCGTTCTGATGTGAAGGTGACCGGTATATTCCCAATATAGTACTCTCACATATGTTTACCTGTATACACGTAGCGTTATCCAGTTTATGTTCAATAAAAACTGGATTTAGTTTAGATTTGGCGTATATAACCACCCCATCATTTTGATTACAATTGTACGTGGTAGTATGATGAATATAGTTCATTAATGTGGGGACGGGTTTGTTTATACTGAGGCGACATTCGGTGAGTATTATAACGTCAATTTCTGAATTAAATTCCGAGAGAGTGGCTTCAAAGTTATCAAAGTTACAATAGATACTTCTTATATTTTGTTGGATTAATGTAAGATCGTTTTTGTTACAGTTAAAATGTTTATTTAAATCCTTTATGTCACATGTAACCGACTTTGCAACCACGATGCCGTCCAATTCATTTAAGTTTGTGAGGTTATCTGCCATTTGTTTTTATAGGATCACAATGAGTTACATTTTGTGGGGGAGTGGTCACTTGTAAAATTTTTTGCATTAGTAAGTGAGAACGAATAGTGTGAGAGGTAAAGCTAGTTTTAAGTGGGGCTAATATGTATGAATTATAATGTGTGAATGGTTGGAAGTGAGTTCGAGTGGTTTTGAATATACTGGAAAGCGTGGTGAGTGTGTTTATGCTAGGAATGTATTCAATATGACTCAAAACATGATATAGTGATACCCGTATACAAAAAATATAGGCAATGTTACAAGTACAGCCTATAGTTAATATTATGTAAAAAGTGTAGGCTCTATTAAAAGTACAGTTTAGAATTATCATTATACACAAGAAATGGACACTATTATTAGTACAGACTAAAAATAATACTAGTCATGCAGTGTTGAAAAGCTGTTTGATTTGAGCTTCATTCGTAATGGATATGGTTGGAGAGATTTCGTCCTTTTTAACGTATACATTTCCGTAGGCCGTCCAACAGAAGGTAAATGTAGTGGATTTTATAAGATCCCGCGCGAGAAAATATAATCGTGAGGCCTTGGGTGTCAGTTGCTCAGAGACGTAGATGGCGGTTTCTTCGGTCACAACAAATCCCAGGTGTTTTGCGCGAAGTTTTTCTTTGTTCCTTTTGTTAAAGGCCTTACATTTCTGCAATATATCGGATTTTAGCAAGGTTGATGTCAGTTCCACAACGACAGGTGCATTAGAGACACTTCCTTTTTGCACACGAACTCTGTATATGTCTTTGATGTCTGACCTCATTATACTTGCACCGACAGTTGAGGATAGGCTGGTAGTATATTTTATCAGATCATCTTTGGTCTCCTTTTCTAATTTTGGTACATTTTTAATTTCGATGTTGGCTTTTCTGTAGATTTTTTGCATGTTCTCAATTTTCTCTTCAAGGATGAAAATATACTTCGCATCCTCTTTCTTTTGTTGGTCCAAATTCTCAATCCTCTTTTTCAATTCGGCGTTCTCCTGTTGCAAGTATTCAATAGAAGTTTCAATCTTTGCATTAGTTTCTTGAATTTTCATCAGCATGGGGTTTATGTTATTAAATTCCTGTCGCTGAGCGGCAAGCAAGGAGGCAAACATACCCCGCATTTCTTCCTTGAATGTGTAAAAATCATGTAAGACAGCGCTGGGGGACGAGAGTCTTAGGTCTGCAGGACTATGCTCTTCTTTCCTCTTTTTAGCACGATTAGAGACAAAGTTTGGGGGTGTAACATTATGTTCACTCATTGCTTGGTCGTTCAAGTTAGATTCGGATAGGGACTTATTCATTTTCTATAGTACTAGGCGACCACAATGATGTAGGAGTTGTTAATGGGGTAAGGGCCTTCTTACTTCGCGGAATTACTTTTATGATTCCAAAAATTGCAATAATCTTTCCACCGGTACTAGGAGGACATAGGTTCGTGGTAGTTGATTTAATCGACAATTGACACTCGCAGTGACAAGAGTGAATGATATTAAAGGTCTCCGTATATAAATATCGTGGTTACTCAATGGCGCGACGCTTCAAATGTTGTAGTGGTTCATTTATTGCGTGAAATTCAAATAATTCTCGGGATATTTGGCCGCAATAATCTTTCCACAAGTATTAGGAGAACATAGTATGTCGTAGTATCAATCAATGTGACAAATTGATCATTCAGCCCAGTAAGTGTCGTAGTTGTAACTGCTTATATGCTTAAGAAATGAGTACCAGGGTTGCATAAGCTTAAAGAGGTATATACAGATCAGTCTTTAGTCAGCTGGAGTCTCAATTCTCGGGATATTTAGCCGAAATAATCTTTCCACAAGTATCAGGCGAACATAGTATGTCGTAATAACAATCAATGTGATAAACTGATCATTCAGTCCAACGAGGTGTCGAAGTTGTAACTGTTTCGTGTTATTTTATGCTCAAGATATGAGTACCAGGGTTGCATAAGCTATATAGAGGTATATACAGATCGGTCATTTGGCAGCTGGTGTCAATCGTTGTCTGACAGATCTGTGGCTAGTTGACAGGATAGTTTTGTTTCTGCACTAAGATCAAGATTCACTGTTGCGAGTACCAGGGTCGCATAGACTGTAGGAGTTGTTGTTTATGTTAGTTGAAGTGGTTCCACAGGAGATTCAAACAATAAGCGACGTTATTTCAGGTAAAGTTGAATCAGGAGTACCAGGAACACATGAACGAGTTGGTGTTGAATCGGTCAACGTGTGGAGCGCAGTGTGGCCACAGGTACGGCCGAGCGAGATGGGATGATTATATTCGCTCGCTCAAATAGGTACAGCAGGTACTCACACGTGAAGAGTCGCAGCGGCGTAGTGGCAGGGCGGGGCGATGTGCGTGGTGACGATATAGTTCGTACTCCTCGCAACTTATGTACTCCTATTATTTGCACTGAATTTAACTAATTTAAATTTTAGTTTATTTAATTATGGAATAAACAAACGTGAACTCAGAGACGTCTACTCGTAGTCGAGGTCCGGGGGAAGAGGATATGGAGGACTATGGATATGTAGATTTTATGACCAGTGGAAATGTTGACGTCATCGCCAAACAGAAACCACATAGACAGATTACAAAGATTGCATACGGTTTACACATTAATATGGCTGTGAATTAAACAAGAATATGTTTCGGTGCTAGCCCCTATGAGCTAAAAGGCTATAACTCAGTAGAAATGCAATTAGTGGGCTAGATGATAACCTCCCCGTATATCACATTCTGAATAAAACCTGTACTAGTTTGTAATTAATCAATGATTTATTTAGATTGCTGTGATATGTGCAGAATGCGTCTATTGTGCCCAAGTGGATATTTTTTTAACGTCTACAGTAAAGTTACTATTTTTTTCTAGTTGATTGTTGTGTTCTTGTAGGGTTTCGGAAACCAGACAGAGGATCACTCTCTGAGGTTTTGTTAATACACACAGAGAGATGGTATGCGGTTCGAAATTTGCATAGGTAGATATTTTTGACTGGCCTATTGTTCTAGTAGTCAGTGACACTGACTGCCAAGCCAGAGGTCATGGGTTCAATCCCCACCCTGGACAAATCTTTGTGTGATGATTGCACGACTATTTGTTCGGTGTCTGAGTATAATTTATCTATAATATGTATGTATTTAGAATTTTATTTTTTAAGACAACTCCCGCACTAGGTGATCTAATCCCTGTGTCGCGGAGTACTTTACAAACATATAATAGACGGACACAAATTACATCCAGACCCTGAACAACTATTTATGGGTCACACAAATAGTTGTCCCGCGCGGGACCCGAACCCGCGGCACGAAGCGACTGTCTTAGCCGCTACGCCACACGTGCAGTCAATGTATGTATGTTTATCGGGAGTATGATGTCTGGTTGCCATAGTACAGGCTCTTCCTAATTTGGGATCAAATGGCAGTGTGTTAGTTGTCCCAAGATATTTATTAAACAAATTAAAAACAATTAAAAACATTTTTAAAGTAATTACAGCTCCTATCCATCCAAAGGTTGTCTGGAAGAAATCGCTTGATGCGATAAGACCGCCCATTGTACATGATTGTGTTATTAGTGTCCTATGAATTTATCGTATAAGAGTGTGTACAATAAAGAGTATTCTATCCTATACTAAAAACATGTGCAATATACGTCTATTGTCCATTTTTGTTGAAGATTTAAGTTTACTTACTGTTACCACCTACGTGGTACTGGCATTACTGAAATTATTTTGTTAGAAGCAGATAGTATTTGAATAAAATACACAAATGACTACAAGACCTTGTTACATGCAAGTTAAGGAAAGTAAGTAGGACGACATTATTTGAGAGAGAAACATGACACCTCCATTAGTGGCAACTTGTTATAGATGGCGCTTAAAACGCCGGTGACGAGATAATGGCGACTTTGTGGAGCGGTGACAAAAATTGATTGAGACAGTAAGTACGTATTGTTGCAGGATGTCAAGAGATATTTACAAAAACAATGAGAGGCAAAGCACATAGCATGCGGTCAGTTTATGGGTGGATGACCGCCAAAGTGGTTTAATTTCTGAGCGTCTTAGTGTGTTGGTGGTATGCCGGTCTTGGTTGTAGTCGTAAGACAACAATCTTTAAGCCATAAACGCAATTCGCCAAATGAGGCAAAAGAGGTAAAGATTGTAAAATGGAAAACCGTAATCTCTGCCTACTCCTCTGGGAAACAATAACAACGATCACCAACATTTTCTTTTACATTTACTCCATATACAGAATTTATATTCTATAAGTGTTAAGACACATCATTTTGTGACTAGAAGTATTTATTTGACTGATATAATTTTAATTTATTGTAGTAAGTCAAGTATTGAAGAATATTACTATAGCTGTTGATATTAAACATAATTAATACACTTACTTCACATATAAATTTTATATATAGGTGTTAACGGACATCGTCTTATAACTAAGGTTGCTAAACTGGCAAACAGCGAATCATAAAGCTGCCTACTGCGCCACACCTGCTGTGTCACTCAGCACTTTTGATACAACCATACTAGTACCTACACGAAAGAGCCCGACTGGAGATTTATTGCCTTAATAAATTGCATTTCCCTAATATTAACATGATAATTGATTAGCAATTATTCTTTAAAACAGTCTCATCTTAAGCACAACTGATCATATGTGTGGTAATCCCGAAGGATAGGGGTGTTCCAACACGCCTGGACACGTCTGTAAACAATCAATATGCTAATTTGGTTAACCAGTCCTCAGGTGGCCATGCTACATACAAATTTGCTTTCAAACGATTGTATTACCAACCTGATTTAGTGTCTAGTCTGCATATTGATAAATGTTTAGTGCTTAAATTATATTACTTTTACTAACTCAGCTAAAGAATACTTATACTGGATTTATTTAAATTAAAAAGTAGCTTTGCGCAGAAACGAATATTAATTTAGAACTACTATCTATTGTTTTGTTTATGTATTAACTTGATTGAAGTATTCATTCTTCGTTATTTTCAATTTAAGACTATACTAGCCGTGCCCCGCGGTTTTACCCGCGTTAAATTTTATGAATTATCACAGCTCCTCCCCCGTAGGTGATAGCGTGATAATATTTAGCCTATATATTGACCTGACCTCTTAGTAATATTCATGCAAAATTTGAAGTAAATCCATGCAGTACTTTTTGAGTTTAGCCCGGACATACCAACAGACAAAAATTCTAAAAACAATATTTTTGCCTTCGATATCTATTGTAGATCTGTAGAATCCTTTAAAAAAAAATATTCAATATACAGTTTTGACTTTCCTACGATTTTATCATATGTATAGATACGTACACAAAATCAATAATCAAATGATGAATAAAACTATACAAATGATTTAACGTGATGTGTGGTGACGGCGGGGAATATCAGAATATCATCACCCCATTTCGGGGGCATACAAGTCGACCCGAGGGAATATCTGCCAGAGGTCGGGCAGCAGCTTCCTTCTGTGTATTATGACCATCTTACTGCGATCGCCATAATGGCATATCCACTTAACATGATTCTTGAGGGAGGTGTTTGGACTTTTTACGACTGTTATGATGATTTAACGTAACATTACAGCAAAGTGACTTTTTTGTAAATGTGCGTCAAAAAAACATAAGAAAAACTCTCGTCTTTTTTTTTCTTTTTTAGTTTCTATTGTGTTCAGCCCGGTCGTTAGGAATGTATGGTTTATGGTTTACTTAAGACAAGTATTCGTCAAAAAGAATAAACATTATTCACTTACATGATATATATATAGGTATTGCTTAAAAGTAAATATACAACGAATACTCCTAATATAATTTGATTCATGGGACCAATACTACTACTTATCGTATGGGCAGTGGTTACCCTAGTGTCAGAGTTGTTCAAGCCGCCCATTATTCCTCTGACAAGGCTTAACTGTTGCCTAATGGCTATAATCGGGACCGACAGCTTAACTAGCCTTCCGAAGTACGGAGAAATGAAACCACTTTCACCCATCTATGGACTGACCGCGAGCCTAGTTCCTCGCAGCCTCGCCAATCACTTACGGACCGGTAGAAGCATCTGGCTATGGCTATGGGGCTATTGTCTAAATTATTGTCATGTAATTTTAACAACAAATCATACATATAATAAGTAAACATACTTTTTAACACGATTCATATTTTCCCATACTAAAAAAGTTTTACATATATATAAAACGTACCGTGAATGGTCACTGTACATTTAATTCTACAGCTAACTGCGTTACAGGAATGCACAAAAATCATAAAACTTTATATTCTCTGTGGTCGTTCCCCGCACGCATCGCGCCAATATTTTTTTTATTTCTATTTCACGCACGTGGCGGCCATTTTAAATCCAAATGTAATTGAGAGTTATGTAAATGTGGCTCGGTCAGCCTGTTTACCATTTGCGCGGAAATTCGGGATTTGGTATTTTGTGGAAAGGAAATGAATTGTATTGGAGTTGGTGTAGGATTTCGTGGTATTACAGAGGTGTGCAGAGACGAGTACGCTCAATATATTTAGGTATTATTTTTAACATAGAATACAGTGAATTATTAATATTCGTTTATTAGAGTCGCCACAGTGTCCATGGATAAACTTTGACATATGTGTTTCTATTTTGTAGTACAAAGCAAAATATGGCATCGACTGTATTTTATAATAATGCTTTTGTAAGAGTTCAAAAACCGAAACCTGCAAACGTACTCTCGACGACATGCAGCGCTATGATTGGCTATAGCCTTCATGGCGGAATAACCTTTGCCAATCAGAATATTTCATTCCCATCTCATCACCTTGGGTGCATAAAAGTGTTCCGAAGGAATACCTCCCCGAAAATGGGCAGCAACGTCTCTCTGTGTACAATGACCATCATACCGGAATTGCCAACCCATCTGCCAAGCTTGGTGATTTGGGATATCCGTTATACTATTATATATTTTACGTATTATATAGCAGCCTGAAGCCTCACTACTAGACATAGGCCTTCTCGTAGTGAGGTGGCCTTCTAGTATACTGGTATGCCGCTGCTACCCGGTATATCTTATAGTCGCCTTTTACGACACACAAGGGATATACCATCCCTTGTGTGTGCTGTTGTCCTCTTATTCTTTCTGGAAAACCACACGGCTGCATACTTTACACAAGCACGACTTCGTTTTACTATGAATTCCTGATTTTGCTTAAACACTACTGGTATTTGGGAAGTATCCATGCCTTACTTAAGAAGTCCATGCACATAGATTACTAAGCTTATCGGAATAGTTCCTAATGAAATATCAAACTGCAAGAAATTTGCTTCGAATTCTGAAATCCATAATTCAACTACATTATCGAGAGTTTCCGAATCGCTGGCTACAAACTCCAATTTATATAGAACTCCAGCCAACTATACCTCTGTATTACACTTTAGTACAATTTTACTTTAGTCAGAGCTCCAGAAATATTGGCCAGCTTTTAACTAGCTATTGTATATAGACCTCTCATGACCCTCTGTAAATTATTTAATAGATGGGAATTTCTTGAACGTTAAAGAATACGAGGGGCCAAATTAAACTGGTTGTTTCATGGTTGGATATGACATGAGAAATGAAGTGGAAATGATGGGACGTTCGGAATGGATCCATCGTCCGCAATGGTCATATTCTGTAGGACATTAGTAACAGGTCATATAGCCAATATGGGTTTTATGAACAGATAATTCTGTTCGGCGAATGTGAATGTGTTGTAATTAATAATTCTGATGCATCAGATGGAATTGCTTCTGTGTTGTGAAAATTTGAACGTGTTTGGTGCTAAATTGGAAAATGCGACGTGTATTTTTAAAAGGGATTATAACTTTCAGTTTTGTTTGTTATTTGTTTGCGTGGAATACATTACTTAGTACGTGTTGTTTACTTTTTTACATGTATGGATTTTAAAAGCCACATTTACATTGTAAATGTCTATTAAAATAATTTATTGTATGAAATATATTTAACTTTCAAATATATCTACTATAAACTCTTTATTGCACAGAAATAAACAGTATAAGAACACTATCCCGTACAAATCTCCATAAATCCCAGTTTGCATTTGTATCGACGATATGCCTCTTCCGATCCTATCCTTTCCCCTCATGGACTTCCACACTAGTAACCATCTCCAGCTGAAATCCGAATCCGAAACAGGATTCCCGCTAGTGCAGATTACCTAGTTTTCAGTCTTTTATTTGTTTGACAGATTGAACCACCAGTACAGTGAAGCAGTTAAAGATTCCTTGGCTAACTTCTACGCGTTTACAAATGGCCCGGCAATTAATAAAGCTCTTACAGCTAAAGAAGTGAATGTGCTACCTCACTGCTTAAATAATTCTGATAGATAAATCTAATTTACACACAGTAAATATGATACTTAAATTTAGAATAATGAAATTAGAAAATAAATTTCTCATGTTTAATAAGGAATATTGGCAAAGAATTGATGTTCCATGGTGCTTGAAGTGTTATTTTTTTTTCTTTGATATATATTTTATACCGGAATCATGTAATGTAAACTTGTTTTATAGCTATCCATCAAACCACAAATGCTTACAAAGCTTATTTCACAATAACTTTTAGAATTGTGTTAGAATTTATGTCAATGAAAATAATAAAGCCAATGAATGAAAAAAAAAAAAAAAAAAAAAAAACATCAGAAATGGAATTATGATGACATCAAAGTGCTATTTATTTCTAAAGAAGTATCTTATTGTACATTCGCTATAGGAGATAACAGAAAAATTAATTATATGTGTAACAGACATACATACATCCTACATACTCAAATAAATAAGTATAAATACATAGTACGAATCACTGTTGATCCTGGCATGCACTCAAATATCTGTCCTGGATGCGAATCGAATCCACAAACTCCAGCATGAAAAGCTAGCATTTGCCAACCACGCCAACAGGCCCGTTCATAAGTAAATATGTCATCATCAGCTTGAAGTTAAAACATTTATAATATAAATCTGTCACTATTTCTAATATTATATTATATTAGAAATAGTGACAGATTTTATATATATTAGTCTTAATATAATAAAAAACATTGAACTTTAACCAGCTTCCAAAGTCATTTAAAAAAAACTTGTGAAAGTTGGGAGAACAATCGCTTGAATTCATTAACGGCCTCATTAGAAGTTTTGAATGATCTTTCATGGAGCATTTTTAATTGGCACCAAGCAAAAATCGCGGAGCTATAGATCTAGGCTCTGCGCTGGAGGAAGTATTAATTGGGAAGTGGGTAAAAAGCCCATAGTCTCGGTGAAATCAGATGAAGATAAGTCGTTGTTCCTTTTATCTCCTTTCTCTTACAGATGTTCAACAACGAAAAACAATTTTTCACGGCATCTAATTAAACGTAGGTACCACCGAAAGCCATTGTTGTCACATTTTTCCTTATATCCGTCTAGTCCAGCACACATTACATTAAAATTCCATGTAACGGAAGATAAATCTTCGAGCCATTTATCGCTGGGGACAGGTGTTGTTATTTTTACGCAGGAAATTCGGCACCCACTTTAATTCTGGGCACATTACTCTGATACATGCATCCTGATGTAGGGACGAGTGTATAGGAGAGAAAACCACGAATTAATTCTACTTTTGAATTTCGAAGATGTAATTGTCGGCATATTATTAAAAAATATTACTTTTTTAAATAAAACCTTGAACTTTTATATATGACAACGAATTTGTATTCCGAAAGCACAAAAAAAACGAAAAATCGAGTAAAATATATACAAAAAACACACTCAGTCGAATTTAAGTTGGTTAATAAAGTCCTCTCATTACAGACATAATGCCCGAGTACTTGAGCATACTGGTCCATTCCCTTTTCCTGTCTTTTAACCTAATAGGACAGTGGCTAGAGACACGACCAAAGGACCAAAAAATACCATTGTCTGTTTGTTACCAGAGTTTGTCAGACGCAAAATTATTAACGATTATAGTTAGTAGATTATATCGTAAGGCCAAAAATACATTTCGGAATTTTAGTTTCCATTTTCTCAAATTAGGAAAACAATAATCATAGCGTCTGCGAAGGGAAAACTGATAGTTTATAATAGTCCGATAGTTGCTTACTTTTTGTTCACAAATCTTATGTTATTGTATTCGGAATAGGTGCATATTAAACCTAAAAGACTTTATTTAGTAAAGAAAATATGACATAAAACTTTATAACCTGTATTTTTATAAAATTTCGTGTACTCTTGTTTTTGGATTAGGTTTGTAGGCATAGTTATTCTATGTGTACATATGTATAGTAAAATTCCTAGTTCAATTAAATGTACTACGATATCCTACCGACTTTCTTATCTCCCTAAATAGTCTACAAAATACAATAAACTTGTAAAAGAGTATTTATATCATTATTACTACAGAAAAAACGGTTGGCAACCATAAAGGTTCAAAAATAGGTTTAAATTTAAACGTGGCTATTGATTTTTACTGCATGTACGAGATATAATAAGCAATAATTATTTTTTTTACATTACATTCATTGCTCACGTCACATAAACGGACCTAACCCGTTAAAATGGCGGAATCCGGCAAAACGACGTGTCATGCTCTGTACTTAACCCTTCTGCTTTGTTTGCTCATACATATTTTAGGTGACACAGTTTTTTATTTGTATAAAATATGAACCATAGAGTAATGTCATGTACATTACTCTAATTAATACTTTAACAGTAGCACAATCCCACCAAGCAACTAAGTAACCTATTACAAAATTATTGTATTATAATCTTATTACCAAAAATCGATATTTTTTGTCATCTTGTAATTGGATTATTTAATTCATTAACAGATGTCCAGGAGAAGCTGTGGCGGAAGGATCAATTGTGATGAAATCAAATGAAGAAATTTAATTTATATTATTTAAATTTTCTGTTCCAAGTAGTTTCATTTGTTTATTGCATGCTGTATTATGTTCGTTATTTCATTGTAAGATTTTCCTTGAATTGTCGGTAATTCGCTGTAGATAATCTTTGATAATTTCAAAGTTCTGACCAAAAGCTAAAAGTTCAGTTGTGAGATTCGCATTTTCATTCATTCTTTTATAATCATCGGCCTGATGACGTCAACTATTGGGCATCGGCGTCCCCCAAAAGTTTCACAACATTGCCATTTGGAGAGGTTTGCTGTAGTCATTGCCTTTGGCATACGAGTTGGCAACCGCAGGATGGTAGCTAGTATGTAAGTGGCGGTGCTACCCGGCTATCTGGTGTAGGATACATTAGTTGCCTTGTCCGATACCCACGGGATAGTAAGGGGTATTCATGTTATTCTTTCCTGGACGGCTGTTTCACTTATTCACAGATACTTAAACCAACTCTCGACTAAGTCGCTGGTTTAAGCATCTTCTACACATCTTTCACCCTGGTGGTCGCCATCCATCTAGACCGCACAACTGCAGTCTAGATGGATGGCAACCACCAGGGTGTCCATTTAGACTGCACAACTGCAGTCTAGATGGATGGCAACCACCAGGGTGTCCATCTAGACTGCATAACTTCAGTCTAGATGGATGGCAACCACTAGGGTGACCTCTGTTGGGACGTTGGTTTGCAATCTTGTAGAAGATGATTTAATCTCAAAAAATAAAGTAGCCAATGGCGTATAAGTCGTGTTAATCAACAAATGGTACCAATAGTTAAATGTTATGATTAATTGCAATCGCTCTTAATAGAATATATTATAAAAAAATTGTTCATTTGAACAAACACTTTATTAATTCAGATTTTCTGTTTCTTGCAAATCGTGGACACAAAGTAAACTCAAGCTTAGGACAGCTGGCTTAACCCGGAATCGAGGGCACCGAGATCGTAGCGAGGTTACTCTATCCACTGCGCCACACACATAAATTAGTTACAGTTTATTTAGGTAACTCAGGAATTTTCAATGATTATAGAATATAATAGTATTTTTTTTATTTATTGCAATTATGAAGGAACACTTTTGCACGTCAAATATTATAAAATAAATCGATAGTACATTAAAAATAGTCCATATGACAGTCATAAAATTATAAAAATACCTAATCCAAGGTCAAAACTCGGTTACAAATAGTGTCTGAAACAGTCCTAGAAATAATATACCTAATCCAATGTCACAAACTAAATTACAAACAGTCATATTGAACAGTCTTAAAAAGAAATATCTACTTCATTTAACTTCACAAACTAAAATAATAATTAATTATGTAACATATTCAAATATAATCCGATGACACCAATAAATTGCAATCTGTTAATCCGTTTTTTATGCTCAGATCAATCTCAAGCTCAATACTAGGTTAGGTTATCAATATACCATCTGATAATCTAACATAATCATGATATGCATTTCATAATGTAGCAGGATGAGAATATTCCAATGCAACTCATGTAAGTAGAACTTAATTAATTTTCTCGCTTATATCAGCATTTTCAATTCAAAATGTTAACTCATGCGCAGCACGTACTTAAATTAACTGGTTCATTTTATCTCATAAGTAGAGAAGTAGTGTATTAAAAGAGGATTTTGTTTAACGAATGAGTGAAAAAACAAAGTTGTGTTTTAAATTGCCACCGTAATAATGTGTCCAAAATAACGAATATTATTTTCAAGCATATCGCTTAGTCTTGTTTATAAGTTCCGTTGTTCCAGCATTATAGCATTATTATAGAGGGCTCATCGGAACCATACATTATAATGTCCCTCACATTAAAAAAAAATTATAATGTATGAGTCCGATAATATGATATATTAGGATTTGAAGCATTTTCTAACAGCGCATTGTCATAAAATTAGATAACTAGTATCAACAAAGCTGAAAATCATTAATTTCCGATTCCCATCTAGTCAACGATCAAGTTTTTCGAAAAGGAAGTAGTTTTATATTTATGTAATAAGTATCCATATTGATAAGTTTCATGGGTACATTGAGTTACTTAAGAAACTATCTCTATGTTAGAATTAACATGTACACTCATGTCATTAACGCTACACACATTTCATTTCACTCGAATGTATGTAATTATAAATAGCCAGGCTATCTTAATCCGTATTACAGTTACGTATTACTATGTTATAAATAAACTTCTGAGTAGATAAGGCCTAAAGTTCACTATCGCATGACGCAATACCACGCGGTAGGTGACGTCACTCGCATGCGCGTTTGATATTACGCGACTGGCACCGAAACGCTAATTTCAAACAATATGCTAAGAGCAGAGTGGCGCAGTGGAAGCGTGCTGGGCCCATAACCCAGAGGTCCGTGGATCGAAACCACGCTCTGCTAGAAATCCTTTTTGTGGCTTTTTATAGCTTTCTTTTTCCATTCTGAACGAGATATCAATAATAAGTTGCTTGTTTTAGTGTTGTATACGAGTATGTATACAATTCCTACAGCACAAACGTTTGTTAGTTTTGTTTATAATATAACTTTATGTAATTTTTTTAATGAATTGTATGTATAAGTATTAAATAAACATAAGACAGTACTTAATTCTAATAGCTTACAGTGCATTAAATTGACAAAAGCAGATTAGTTACAATATTTTCTCTCGGTTGAGGCTAATTGTTATAAGGTGCATGTTTGAATAAGTGACTATGTACATATTTATATAAAAAAAGAAATAATATTGTATATTGTTGACGGGCCAACGTCTATTTAGCTTTATAGAACCCTTTAAATGAGATTTGCCTATGGTTCGTTATTTATTAATTTATTTTTATTTGTTTCAGGTAACATGGAGTAATTGCTACATGAGTTCTGGATTACTATCACATTTTGTAGTATGGTGTAGAATAAGAAGACGTACGTATTAAAAAGTCCCTAATATATATTCAACTTAACTAAATCGTTGAGTGGTTGTTTACAACCGTGCGTTTCATAAGGAGCTTTTAACCGAGTACGACACGACCATGCTGTGGGAACAACTAATTGTGAAGGTATTTCCGATCCGATATCAGACGGCGATCTTTAAGAAGCTAACCTATTCCTTTCTCAAATGCCAGCAATGAAATTGCGATCCATTTGGTGATTCTAGTGTGTCGCGGTGATAAGTGATCTTTTACCATCACCTACCCCACTTGCTCATTTGCCTTGCTATTATATAAAAATAAAAAGCTTAAGTGACTGCGCGTTTTAAATTCGGTACTGTTTGCGATATATATCCTTCTGCGCTTGAATACATTCTCATCTAATACACCTTATTCAAATCTAGTATTACATACTACCGACCAGTTTCGCACGGGTGCAATTAAAAAAAATGCTGTATTTTACTACGACCTATGTTCGAATGACGGCGTCTTCCAGACATGATTATAAGTTCATTTTCAATTTAATACTCAGAAATACACATTAAAAGTATATTTTTAAGGTGTTTTTCTGAGTATTAAATTTATTTTATGATTATGAACAAATTACACGAATTATTATTAGTGCTGCAGTTAAAAATAGCCGACCTGACGCCGACGCCGACGCCGACACCTATACTGACGCCGACTCCCATGCTGACGCCGACGCAAAAACCCTTTCTTAGTGCTACCCTATGTTATAGAAGGAACCCCACAATTTCAAGTTTCTAACCCTTATAGTTTAGGCCCTGCGTTGATATGTCAGTCAGTCTGTCAGGGGCTCAACCGTCTAAGACGTCGAACATCGATTTCTTAAATGGCGTTCAAATAAATAAAGGTTAAAAATGACGTAATCAATCGTTAAATCGGCTTCCATAAGCACATGTGACGTCATAAATGGTCCGGAATCGATTGTCAACGTTGAAGCCGATTTAACGATTGATTAAGTCATTTTTAACCTTTATTTATTTGAACGCCATTTAAGAACTCGATCTTCGGTGACTTAGCCGGTAGAGCCGGAACCGGAAGACACAGCGTGGGCAGGCCCTAATAAGTCTGAAAACTAGGTAATCTGCACTAGCGGGAATCCTGTTTCGGATTCGGATTTCTGCTGGAGATGGTTACTAGTGTGGAAGTCTATGAGGTGAAAGGATAGGATCGGAAGAGGCATATCGTCGATACAAATGCAAACTGAGATTTATGGAGATATGTACTGGATAGTGTTCTTATACGGTTTATTTCTGTGCAATAAAGAGTTTATTGAGACAAATTATTTAATAGCCAATTCATATTGTTATCTCCTATTTGTTATTTTTGTTATCATAATTAATATAATATATAAACACCTACCTTGTTGTACCTTGATGGTTGCGTACTGCTTTCTTTTAAAAATAAAGCCTAACACCTAAGACCAACTTATTAATATTACTAGATACGCTTATCTCCTACACAACAAGTACTTATCACTCACACACACTCACACAAACAGACACCCACTAACACATCTACAAACTCTCTACCTACTTTTTATTTAGATTCTTTTTTTATTCTTTATAATATGTTCTTTTTCTATTAGTTTTAAGTATTCATCTGTTTAAATACCGTCTCACGTCATGTACCGTTTAGCTTAAAATATAGTTTAATTTCACTAGGTATAAACTGGGGAGTGGGCACTGGTGACCTGTAATACAGGTTTTCTTCTAAACCTACAATAGGCACCAGCTCTCACAAAGCTAGTTACTTATTCTAAGTGACATAAAATGTATTACCACCTTGTACTTGATCTTTGTGAGAGAAATAAATTTATTTATTATTATTATTATTATTGAAAGGTTCTCGAGTGGCGACCACGAACTGGAAGACGCAGCGTGGGCAGGCCCCCTACAAGATGGACCGATGATCTTGTGAGGGTGGCTGGAAGTCGCTGGATACGGATAGCATAAGATCGGCAATTTTGGGCATCTTTGGGGGAGGCCTTTGACCAGCAGTGGGCTTCTGTCGGCTTATATGATGATGATACATTAATTTTAATGTTAAGATGATTCTGCCTTTATATCTTTGGTTTTGTTTTATGTAATAGAAACGTTTGCGTTTCTATTATAGTAAGCGGGTCACCTGATGGTAAATTATTACCGTCACCCATGGACTTTAAAAACCATAGCTAAGACTTAGCTATTATGATTTCCGGAGTAGTTTTCATCTAAAAGCCTAAGGCTATGGAAGGCTACAAAGTTTGGTCAGTGAGCGGATCTCAAAATCTACATAATAAACTACGTTTGAAGCAGAGTAAAATATTTACTGGTTATTTAAACAAGTCTTATCAAGGGGTAAAATTAGAAATTTTGTAGGGCGTGCCGTTGCCTAGCAACCGACACATAGGACTCCAAGGCGCCTCCGTCTCCAGGGCCCTTTGTCCAAAAAATATGCTTAAAAATTGGTATATTATTAAAATGGGCTACAGATAAAAGGCAACGAGAGTATTTACTTACTTCCATACAGTGAGATCTAATCTGGCGGGTAGGTGAATTTAATTGGGTTTTATGAAGGGAAAAGGAACATAAGAGGGATTATATTACGTTTGTGAATCTTTGATTTTTAAAAGTTTATGAACATATTTTCTAAAATAAGTCTATAATCCTGGAGTCAGCTTATTGTAGATTTATTACCTGCACGTGTGGCGCAGCGGTTAAGACAGACGCCTGGCCACTACGTGTCCCGGGTTCGAATCCCGCGCAGGACAGCTATTTGCGTAACCCATAAATAGATGTTCTGAATCTGGATGTACTTTGTGTCCATCAATTAACTCTCCTTAAGGGATTAATTTTCCTAGAGCGGGCGTTGTAAATAAAAAAAAAATATAATATATCCTGGGATATTATTCAGAAACGGCCATCTGATCCTAAACTAGGCAGTACTATGGAAACCAAATAACTGATATTACTAATATATGATACTTGTCTTTTGTAAGTACATACTTATATAGATAATTTCACCCAGACTCAGGACAAACAGACATGCTCATACACACAAATATCTGTCCCCGGTACGAATCGAACCTACCACCTACGGCTTGTAAAGCAAGCATTTACCTACCACGCCAACCGACCCGTCAATTTCATGGAAAGAAGGACAAATAGACAATGTTACGAGGACGGATACCAAAAACAGTTGTTTATTGAAGAATTTAAAGCAATCAATCGCGTAAATTATGCCAGACACATTAGTAAAAAGCTACTTGAATGACTATATTATGATAAAGTTCTCTGTGCTACCTTTTTATTAATAAATAAAATAAAATAAAAAAAGGTTTTTATTCACGTAGACTTTAAAAAAGCGCTTGCACGTAGTCAGAACATGTTCGTGGTAATATATAATTATTTCTAGGTAGATACATATAGATATTTAGGTACACGGATTATAGGAAATAATTTAAAATAAGATTTATTTTATAACAGTAACGATATTTAGGTAACTTAAATTAAGTTATTGTCAAGGATCATGTGTAGGATTAATTATCAAAATTTTAAATTTTAGCAATGTTTTTACTACATACTATATTTTGATAAGGCAGGGGGAATGCTTACACCCGCAAACAGTGTCTGCCTGTCGGACTCTCATCGACTAAACCTAATCTGCCTTGGAATTCTTCTGGCGCCTGACGGGGGCCGCGAGAACGCAGCATACTCGCATGCTGCTCTGGTGCCCCCCTTTTATATTATAGTGCAAAATTGTCTATGAACACTCAAGTGCACTATTACTCCCTTACTATCACTTTACGACGACGTCGTATTGACACGGTCGGAATAAAAACCTGATGGTACCGACAGAAACACCGCCAGCCCACTTCTTAAATCCAAACAGAGTAATGGAATCAGGCGTTACTTTAAGCTAATCTGTTTCAAAATAATAATATAATTTATTTTCTCACTACAATATACAGTTTACCAAAGACAGTTTTATATCTATATATATAAAAATCAATGCCACTTTTCGTTGTAATGTTATAACTCAACAACGCCTTTACCAATTTGGCTAATTTTGGTCTTGAATTATTGGTGGAAGTCCAGGGAAGGTTTATACGTAGAGAAAATTTAAAAAAAGTCTTGAAAAAGTGTAAAATCAACATCTTTTAGAAATTTAAAATATAATTTTGTTTGAATAAATGAACTTAATAATCATTTCTTTTATTACTATGCCTTATACGTAGCGAAGCACGTACCGGGCCGCTAGTATATTACATAATTCAGGTAAGTATACATATATTGTAGGAGACTGGTGCCTAAGCTAGGCTTTAGGCCTGTATTTCAGGACACCAGACACCATTTCCCACCTCTTAATATTTACATTTCTAGATTATGTGTTGTACTTTAATAATACAATAGGTTTTTTCAAAATAAAAAAATAATGTTTAGTTGTTATTCCGCATATGCCAGTTTAATCAAGCCAGAAAGCAATTTGCACCGCCCGCCCGCCCGCCCGCATTAAGATAAGTACATGCAAGAAGGATAAAATCCGCGTCGGGCCTAAAAGTACAATGTACCAAAAGACAAAATGAATATGTAGTATTCATTCCAGCCAGGATGCAATTAGGATCGTAGCCCACTTACACGACTTTGCTACAACTAGGGTTACCATATGTAAATAGAGGGATGCCTGTCTATGGTACCTAAATTGCCTGAATTTTCAGGAAAATGCCTGTCTGAAGCAAAAGGTTGTAGGTAATTAGTAAAAGTCGACAGATAATAATGAAGAAGGATATTTATTACTGACTAGCTGTGCCCCGCGGTGTTACCCGCGTTATTATTTATAAATTTTCTTTGCTATAAACCTCACGGAGCCCGAGACCTTTCCAACGAATGCAAAACCGTGGAAATCGGTTCGTGCGTTCTGGAGTTATAGCGTCAGGGAGGAAAACCCGACTTATTTTTATATAGTAGAAGATATTGGTCGGAGGACACTATTTTTTTTAATAGTTCTTTCATTTCTAATGTATAAACGTAAAAATCTTCACAAGATACAGTTTTGTAATTTTCCTGTGCAATCAATATAGCTTTTACTGATTCAATTGTCAGCCGATTTCTTTCTTTACTCCACTTCGTTGTCGAGATCCTGCGAAAATGCCTGTCTCAGACCAATGCCGGCCGCACGCCTGTCTAAATCTTAAAATGTCTGTCAAATGCGGCTAACGCCTGTCTTATGGTAACCCTAGATACAACCTGACTTGTAAAATATCATACAAATATGGGCTTTAAGTCGTGGCCTTGCGAGATAGTTTATATTGACAACATAAATTAGCAGACAGCTCGGTGTCGTTCTGTTTTAGTTTAGGGCGGTGATCGGTGGTAGCGGTGTTGGAGCAGAGTCGTGTATGACTTAGCATCCCAGGTTGTTTATGTTGTCCTTCTGGCATGTGCATATATTGTTGCACTGCCTCGTTGGTCTAGCGGTAGCGTGTTCAACCGCACATAATGAGGTCCTGGGTTCAAATGCCGGGTCGGGCCAAAAAGTGATTTTGGGATTTTTCCGTAAAAAAAAATTTCTCCATATCAGCCCGAAGTCTGGAAGTTGGCGGTATTACACGCCGGGCCTCGGAGAGCACGTAAAGCCGTCGGTCCTGTACCTGAACTCTTTCCGGTCGTGTCGCTAGGCGTCCCATCGGATCATGAGAGTGATGGAATAGAAAGTGCCCCTGTGTTGTGCACACACTAGTGCACTATAAAATGTCCTGCGCAATTGGCTAGTCTCCATTAAGACTGGCCGCCGTGGCCGAAATTCGGTCGGGAGGACATCATCATATTGTTGCAGGCTGAGGGTGGTGCTAATTGCATCCCGGCTTGATTAAACTGACAATTAACAGAATCGACACTACATATTAATTTTGTAATCTAATAATACATAATCGTAATGTATAAAAACGCTACTAAAGATTTTTAATAATTTTGATCTCGCAGTCAAATTTTTTGTAAAGTTTTGTGAGACTTTGTTTTTAATTCTTAAGTTTAAGTGTGTAAATAATCCCTGCAAATAAATAAAATTATAAATAAAAAAATACTATTTGACCCAACTCGGGGTTTGTCCTTTTTGTATGTATGTATTTTTAAGCGGGCGGGCGGATGGTGCACATTGCACGAAGCTTTACAAACAGGCGCTTTCGGTATTAACACTACATATAAATTTTTGATCCAGACAATACTTATTGGCCGATGCAGGATTGAATCCTAGACCTATTACCTGCGATAAAACATACAGTCGCTAAACCAATGAGGAAACTATATGAAACAGTAGTGAAAAGATGTAAGGATTGGTTTCTTTCCTTTTCATCTTTACAAACGTCATGTCGTATCATTATACGACTCTTCTTTTTTGTAAAGAACGTAGTGGAGGGAAAAGTAGAGACCTGGCGGTGAAGGGGGAAAATGAAGACGTATATTTATAGAACCAAATAAATTACAACACGTCTCGTACTCAGCGATTAAGGCCTTGCCAGATAATAGACAGAGATGGGAGATGTTCCACAGACAAAAGCATTGTTTAACCTACTTGTCAGTAAATCAATCTGTAAAGAACTGAAGATAACGTTGCAGTTTACGCGTTTATTATCTTTGTTGCTCGTTGGTCTAGCGGTAGCGTGTTTTGCCGCAAATAATGAGGTCCTGGGTTCAAATCTTCATATAGGGTTCAATACTTAAAAGAGACAGAACCATTCAGACAACATGTAGTAAAAATATAGCTATAACTATAAATATCGATAACTAAACTTAAACAAATGACAAATGGAAGTCCGTTGTCTCTGCTTACCCCTCTGGGAGACAGGCGTGAGTCTATCTATGAATGTAAACTTAAACATAATCTCTTTGGCAATAACTTAATACAAGCTAGCTAAATATCATTGCTTTTTACACTCCGTGTACCTAAATATGTATGTAACTAGAAATAATTATGTTCTTAATTATATTACTACAAACATGTTCTGACTATTTACAAGCGCTTTTTTAAAGTCTACGTGAACTAAATCGTGAATGTAACAGTTTTATAATGTATAGCTATTGGTGAAAACCTGTAATTGGCTTTCTACATTATGATGTCCTCCCGGACGAATTTCGACCACGAAGGCCAGTCTCAATGGAGATAAGCCAATTGCGCAGGACATATTATAGTGCACAAGTGTGTGCGCAAACACAGGGGTACTTTCTATTCCATCACTCTCATGATCCGATGGGACGACTAGCAACACGACCGGAAAGAGGTCAGGTATAGGACCGACGGCTTTACGTGCTCTCCGAGGCACGGGGGTATAATAGCGCCAACTCCCAGACTTCGGGCTGGTACTGAGAAATTTCTTTTTACGGAAAAATCTCAAAATCACTTTTTGGCCCGACCCGGGATTTGAACCCAGGACCTCATTGTCTGCGGTTGAACACGCTACCGCTAGACCAACGAGGCATTCTACATTATATACAAATAGCTAATCATATTATTATAATTAATATTATAATCCCGGGTCGGACACATAAGTGATTTTGAGATTTTTGGAGTCTGGGAGTTGGAGGTACTACACTCTCGTGCCTCGGAGAGCACGTAAAGCCGTCGGTCCTGTATCTGAGCTCTTTCCGGTTGTGTCGTTAGTCGTCCCATCGGATCATGAGAGTGATGGAATAGAAAGTGCCTCTGTGTTTGCGCACACACTTGTACATAATGCTAGTGTCCGTCGAGACAGCCATCGTAGCCGAAATTCGGCCGGGAAGACATTGTTATTATTATCTTAGTTTAATGATGTTGAACTCATTTTAACCACGAAAGTGAACAACTTCTAGAACTTTATTTAAATAGAGGTAGGGCACAGCGTTCTTTCGCTCGAAGAGCAGCCCGACTGGGGAAGTACCTCCACCTTACAGAAGACATTCCTTAATAATAACATTAATAATTTAATGTTGTGTTTCTGTGTGTGAGTAAGGTCGCCAGAGCTCATCGGGGTGGGAGGAAGGGTCAGCAACACTTGTTTGCTGACTCTTAAAGGCCGGCAACGCACCTGCGACTCCTCTGGTGTTGCGAGTGTCCATGAGCGGCGGTGATCACTTACCATCAGGTGACCCACTTGCTCGTTTGTCGAACTCTGACATATAAAAAAAAGAAAACATAAATTAGGAACTTGGAAAATAAATACAAGGTCGATATACGACTATGTACCAATGAAAGTTGTTTAGTTCAATGGATAGATGGAGCTATATTATGTTTGTACGTCATTTATATACTACCAGCAAAATGTTGCAAGTTACTAGTGTAGTTTGTGCATTTATAATTTGATACATATTTTAAAAGCTATTTATTACTAGCTTTTTGTTAGTACCACCGTACCATGGTGCGGTGGCGGAGCGCTTAACGCACATGGGGCCAGATACCCCGTGGTCGTGGGTTCGATTCCCACCCGCACTTAAAATTTATACAATTCATATTAAAGATCTCTGAAAAATAGCTGTAAAGTATCCATCTAGATTTTTGGTCATAAACCTCAACTAACTAAGTACTCATTTTAGTATTTCTTGCTATTTTTTATATATATATATACCCATCAGAAGTAATCATGTTTTGACCTTCGAGTGACTTAATAGGGGATCACAAAAAGAGATGTTTAAAGCGAGTATCAGATTCTACCAGGTTTCTGACAAACAGTTACGATTGTCATACATTTTCTCTATAATACGCAGACAGAGTAGTTCAGGATTAGTACAAATTCCCATTTAGCACCATTCAGAAACTATAACTTGCTATTTCACAACGCGCGATAAGGAAAACCAAGTGAGTCCTTTTTAAAATACTATTATTCTTCAATGAACTTTGGTCCCAAGACCTACTTATTCATCTTCACCGAAGCACTCAGGCGCAAGGCCAATTTAAAGAGAGGCCTCAAAACCGGTTTATTTTCAGAGGAGACTGTTGGTCTGGTCTGGTCTGGTCAGGTCCCGAAAAATCATGATATTTAGCAAAGTTCGTATTATAGTTTGACTGCACGCGTGGCGCGGCTGTTTCGACGGTCGCCTCATTACTTCGGGTCCAAGGTTTTAATCCCACACAGTACAAGTATTTGCGTGACCCATAAGTATTTATTCTGAGTCTAGGTGTGCTGTGTCCGTTATGTTTTTGAAGTACCGCGCTATAAAGGGATTCATTTAAATAGTGCGGGACCTAGTCTTTTTAAAAAACGAGTGTGATTTAGATCACACGACTGAAGTAAACCTTCAAAACTCACTAAATGGCTTTGAGATAAACAGAGAAAGAAAATGTGCCCTCGTATCTCTCTCTCTTAGCCCTTTAGTAATATACGAAACATAACTTTTCTCTATTTCTATCTTCACTAACATTAATATCTCCTTCTCAACTTCCGTTCGCCTCGCCCGATCCCACTTTTATAAACGCTCTCGTCACGCATTCTCCAGCTTACTCTCCAAGTCAAGCGTGCATATAAAAATATTGCTTCAAAAATTTATATAGTAGTATATTTCCCACTACTGCAATACCATATAAGCGGTAGGTACCTACGCGCTTTGGTTTGGTGGATAGCCAACCACTGTTGCAAGTACAAATATAAATACACTTGGTGTATACCGTAAGTATCTACGAATAAGAGTCATATTCACTTGACTATGGGTTTGTAGAGTTGATTTAAATTTATGCATGAATATAATAGGGCGATGTAAGTAATAAAATTAATGGATTGTTGGTATTGTAACACTCGTTGGCTATTACTAGTCCGAGGTACAACACCGGGTTATATACAAAAAGAGATTTTAAATCATACACTACGTTAGTAATAGAGAATGAGGTTTTTGTATCGGAACTAGATGTAGTTAAAAAAAGACGTGTGGCACTTGGAGACTGCCGCGGTAAAGCTATTGCATAGCATTTTTTATCAACTTATGCAATTATAATTATTTATTTATTTTATAATACTGCATTTGTGATAATAATAATAAAATGAATGTATATAGAGTACTAACTCATTTTCTTTCACTGCTTTTTCGTGACTTTCTTCAATAATAAATGCACTTTGTTTATTCATATTTAAAACACTTTGTACACAAATTATACGAGTACAGATATTCACTGTTGTACATAGATGATAAATACCTATACACCTATTTACTTTCTCACAAACAGCTGATTACGATAGTTTTCCAATAAAACCAATGCCACCTAAAGGCGGATTGCTGAACTAAAGAGACAAGCGTGATATTTCAAAAAGTCATTAAAAGTTCTGGTATTTATCGATAGATGGCGGTCGGAGTGGGGGTGTTATGTTTTTTTCGTTACGGAATTTCTGGATTCGGTCCCCACGCTGAAGGCCCGCGATAGAAGCTATGCAATAGCTTAAAAAAATATATATATAAAAATTTTCAATGAGGTGTTTATAAAAAGAAGCACCCAAGTGCGCTTTGGACTTGGTTGCTTCTTTTCGTTTTTAAACTTTACGTTTTTATTTAAACTAGCAGTTTTTCACTCTGAGGGTTCTGCGATTTCCTTAGACGTATACTAACTTGCTAAAACTAAACCACGCCGTTTATATTATTTGTGAAGGATTTAAAATAAGATGTTCTATTTTTTTCTGTAATATCTGCGTGAACATCTATAGTGCATACATAAACTCACACCTGTTTCTCTGAGGGGTAGGTAGAGACAACGGATTTTCATTTGTCATGATCTTTGCACACTTCTTTTGCCTCGTTTATTGTTATTATATAATGAATTCATGCTCGCTGGTTTAGGGTACTTCTGACCAACAATTACAATTCATTTCTGTATTTGGTTTGGCCAGTCTTCGGAAAGGATATGTATGGCAGGTATGGGTTTTACGTAGGATACACGATATTTTTTACTGGACTTCAATTACTCTGTTCTCGTTGTAAACACACTTAGTTTAACTTCACCGTTATATTTTTCCATTTTGTTGTACAGACGCCAGTACATCCAGCTACCCCGATCTGTCAAATTTCTTTTATATATTTTCAACTTTTTTACATACGAATAAGGTTCACTTTCAATTGGGGAAACTTGACAGATTGGGTAGCTGGATGTGCTGGCGTCTGTCCAATATTTGGCTCTTATTGTATTTATGACAGCACACAAAATTTTCATGGATCTAACTTTAACGTGTGCATACAACGTTACTTATTTACTAGATTTTAAAGTGTTACACAATGTATCTAGAAATCTTTGAAGAATGCGATGTTCGTAGATTTTATAATCTATACAAACATACCGGCTGTTGAGAAAGTCATTTTATAAGGTACCTCTAATATCCTTAGGCACTTAATAATTTTAGGTATAGGACAACTGTGTTGTGTGTTAGACTGCCTGAGATTTTTTTGTTAGGAAGGCGTAGAGCCTGTTCCATTTTCAAATTTGCAGTTTGTGAATTGACACGACGCATATTGATAACGACAAACGTTTTTTCCATCCATAACTTGTTTTCATTTATTTTCCCTTGATAAAGGGAAAACCAGCTTTTCTCCCATTTCTGAACAAAAAACATAAAAGTGAAAACTTTTTCTGAATACTTTGGAATATAGGTTATGCAATTATTTAATAGTATGTTTTATAGCAAAACATCCACAAATATCTAACGTCGTACGTTTGATATCTGTAGATGTTTTGTGCATGTGTGTCGAAGGATGGGCCATAATGGCTATTGTCTTACGACTACAACAGGCACTGACAGCTTAACATGCCCTAAAATACACTTATAGTACGAAAACCTCGCTTACACCGCAGACAAGACCTGCATTCCTCTTTAGGGCTCACTAACAGAGCCCACAGGAAAGGAAAGCCAATACGTGTGGAGTTAGGTCAGCTGTAGAAATCTGCCGCATATTTCGGGTTGGACCCTACTCGCGCTTAACGGAGACCCCGTTCCAGGTTTGTGATCAAAGTTTTCCATCTCCTAGATGAGTTGCAGGCTTAGAGGCTCATCTCTATCGTAGGCCTGTGATGAATCCTTCGATTCTAGAGCCCCCGATAGAGGCAGTTTAAGGTCATACCCGGGACCAATACCACGCTTAATACTCAAATAATAAAGACACTTTCAATATCTAAGTGTATTTACCGATACGCTTTTGCTTTGGCTATACTATTACCATTACACCATATACTGACATTTCTTTACTATTCAAACACTATTATTGCCAGCCGTCTAATATTCTCAAGGCCTTATAACCGGTACGCGTAGCTGCGTAGGCGCACGTGAACGTTCATTCATATTACTCTCCTTATCTCCTGCCAAGGCAATTGCGATCTTATGTCTCATTGATATGGTTGAAATTTCTCTGGGGCCATTTAAAGGTTAATGATTTATTTTGATTCTTGGGGTAAGGAAATTTCAACTTTATTTGTAAGATTTTAAGATATAAATTACAATGTTTGTTGTTTGGAGGTTAATATGCCAGTACGGTTATTGAATAATAGTGTTGTAGGCGCTAGACAGTTGCATAGCGGTGAGTCAGGCAATAAGTACGTTGGATTAACTGGACAAGTGCGAGCTGGTTAAAGTGCTACGCTTGGTTAAAATTAACACAGAACTATTTAATATTGAGGCATATAATACTCAAAAGTGTATATTTACTTTATCTGTATTTGCATTAAACAAGACGCTCATAGCTAGTTGCACTTGCCATATGTGATCGGTGAGTAAAATCACCCAGGCACGCGGTGAATCTTTGGAAATGCCTACGCTTGCCACCCGCAAAAAGTGTCTACGTGTGGGTATGTCGGACTCGCACCGACTAAACCTGCCTGCCGTGGACTACTCTTGGCGCTTGATGGGTTGAGCCCCGGGAAAAAGCGGGTATGCTGCTCCAGTGCCCCCCTGACACGCAGTCAGTGTATAGATAGGTAACTGCGAGAGTGGTTTAATTTTTCCGTTTTCCGGAAGGCACGTTAATCAGCAGTTTTGTATTGGAGCATGAAAGTGTGAAAGGTCATAAGTGTGTGATAATCAGTAGCAGAGTACGATAATCCAATGAAAAATTTAGATTTTATTTGTATATAAAAGTTCATTAGACAGACCTGTTCTCTCTAGATTAGCCCATAAATTCTATTGAAGAGCTCTAGATGATGTCTTTTTATTTATTTAATAATATTTTTAAAATAATAATAAATCATAATCTAAAATCCTTTTGGAGCGTGGACAGAATTATTTACATCATTAAAACAATATCTAAAATATTTAAATAAAAATTCAATGTGTATTTTTTTTACATAATATGTTCTTTTATTAATTTTAGTGTATAAATTAGTAGCTTAAGAAAGTTTGGATAATAATTAATTATTCAAATTATAATTTAAAAGTTTAAAATACTTCATTGGCCTTATTTAATACAGATCTTTTATGTTGTTGTACAAATTAATTCCATTTTATTATTACATAAAAACAACTTAAAGTTTTCAAAAAAGTATTAATTATTAACGTATTATTTACAAATATTTACAATTAACGTTTAAACTTATAAAATAACAAAAATAAGATAACAACCTAATTTTTTACATTTAAATTGTCGACAATAGTCTGAATTGAAATATTGACCCAAGAAGCGTTAATGTTTCAGTCACTGAAAATGCAACGATTTATAAAATTACCATTTCTGCAACTTCAAACCCAACATCGTGACTCATTATCTAACTCCAATCCTATCACCTTACTAACACCCTCTGTTTACTTATGAATTCGGGTGAATACTGTCTCTACCTGGGTATTTTTGTAGTGATTTTGTTCAACGTGGTTCTACACAATCCCAGAGTGAACAGGGTGTAATGGGAATTTCCTCTCCCTTAATTTAAAAACAAAATAAATATGTTTCAGGGTCTCTTTCTCTGTCCTAAGTTATCCTATATAAAAACATTAATTTTAAAAAGTCACTTTACTAACTTTGCACTGAACATTGTTTCCTCGTTAGCTAACTCTTCAACCCTTCACTTTAGTCCCTTCTCCCTTTGGTCCACTAATGAATTTGAACCAAATCTGTCCCCTCTTTGGTTTTAGACGCTAATGATGGCGCGTGGTGCGGTCAGTTGTGGTAGGGCTAAGTTAATGTACAGGGTAGATACAGAAGATAAATTAATCATGTATAAATCTCGTTCCTTAGTTTCTGAGACAGGCCTGGTCGATTATTCTCCCCCTAAGTTGGAAACTAGGAGTTATATGTGTGTTAATTGCTACTATCCGAATGTCGGTTACAGCAGCCAGCTCCAAATGAAACCAGAAAAATAAGTACATGAAATATATATTGTAAAAAGTGCGCGACAACACATAGGCACTTTTTGCTGCTAACCCGGTTAGAGGGCAATCTGGCATTGTCTACTACATACTGTGAGCTTTCTTCCTAAAAATCTCAGGATCGATTCTGCTATGAATAGTAATAGCCATCACTCGTGAATTTAAGATCAAGATATCAGTAAATGATGAAGTACTAAATTTTTCCATTATTTTAAAGATATTTTCGTTTCAAGCCAGTTTACAAATATTTAAGTATAGACTTAATAGCGTAGGAAATTTCTAGAATTATTGGTAACATTTTGACGTCGAACTATCTACAAATACTCCATTTCTATCTCATTTCCAATTTTAACTATTGAGAACCAGTCACCAATCTACTAGGAGCTCATGATTAATGCAGAGGCAATCCGTCACAACATCTGAGCAAGAGATTTCTGATTAATGTATTAATAGTTTGATGTTTATATTTACAACTCTAACCCCTTGGATTATCTACAACCCTGGTAACGTTTGGTGAAATGGCGTGTAAAACGTGATGAGAAAGTTAACAGATGTATAATTAAATATATAATGTAAAGTACAAGGATACAAAATGTGAAGGTTGATACATGTTGACGGGCCTGTTGGCGTGGTTGGCAAATGCTTGCTTTTCACGCTGGAGGTCGTGGGTTCGATTCCCACCCAGGATAGATATTTGTGTGCATGAACATGTCTGTTTGTCCTGAGTCTGGGTGTAATTATCTATATACGTATGTATTTACAAAGGAAAAGTAGTATATGTATTATATCAGTTGTCTGGTTTCCATAGAACAAGCTCTGCTTAGTTTGGGATCTGACGGCCGTGTGTAAATACCTAATGTCCCAGGATATTATTATGTTTTCATCTACACTTATGTTTCATGTCGTACACTTTTAGGTATTCCAAAACTCCAAAAGTCTAAGCTATTTAAAAATAAATATATCGTCCGTATCTTAATAATAAGAATAAAATTAGTTTTCTACTACTAGACTACTGTCAATTGAATTACAATGTTTTAATGTAATGAAAGACAAAAAAGAACTCCATTATTGATAACGGCAATTCTAACAGAAATGGCAATTCCCTATCGATTTCAATAAAGGAGGAGGTTATTAATACGAAACTATAGTTGTATAAGTTGAAGATAATTTTTTTTTTTTTAACACCTTTTATCAGCAAATTTAAAACTGGTATTAGTTTTCGTCACACTGCACTCATCTACCTACCTACTAACCAAAACAAAAACGCCATAACCGTTACTAATTATGTTGAATAATATGTTTAATATTATTTTTTATCGATTAAACTACCCAAATCGTTCTTGATCTTCGACTTGGTCTGTGCCATAAGACAGATTTAAGATTTTGTCCCGAGGTGTTTCTTCAGATGCTAAATATGCTGGCTGCATATAATCTTTAATGGTGTGTTTACGTCGATGAATAGATTCTTAGTGTCAGATATTTATTTCAATATTGCGGGCGTCGTCATCCTAAAAATAAAAAGAACATAGTTTTAATAATGGTGTAGTCATTGGTCAATCAGTAGCGTGATAAACCGCACATAATTAAATAAAACCGTGAATTATTCTGTAATAAATAAATTTTGATTTTCAGAACTGAAGTTTGGGTGTAGACGGTATTTACAACCTTAAAGAGCACGTAAGTTTTGTACCTGCCCTCTTTCCGGCCATGTCGCTATTCGTTCCATCGGATCATGAGGGTGATGGGATAGAAAGTACCCCTATGTTAGTGCATACACTAGAAAATTACAATATGTGCTGCTTTGATGGCTAGTATCTGGTTGCCTCGACCGAAATGCGACCACGAGGTCATTATTATTATTACTAGTTATAAGGTCGATATTTTACTAAGTACTCAAAAGTTTTCAGTCCAGTGCAGCTTGTAAACATACATACATTTTCCTATTACTATTATTCGGTTAGTTTTGATAAATTAAATATAATTCCGTATGATTTTTTTTAAAGACAACGCCCGCATTAGGACAATTAATCCCTGTGTCGCGGGGTATTTTATAAACATAATAGACGGACACAACTTACATCCAGACTCAGAACAACTATTTATGGGCCACACAAATGGTTGTCCGGCGCGGCACTCGAACCCGCGACACGATGTATAATATGTATATATAAGTCACGATCTAATAATCTATTTGTACCTAGTACATTCATACATAGTTAATTTGTAATACTAAAATTATTATTGTGGCTCTGACTATTCACAAGATTTGAATAAATAGTTTTATATTTATTTATTTGATGTATCGTTATTACTCTAATTAAATATGTATTTTGAAAATGGGACTGTTTTTGTATATTATTATTTGTTCGCGTATTAAAAATTGTAAATTGAAACCAAGTTAGTGTCATCTCATACATAATTATGTCGTAAAGTAAATGTGTATCAAATGATTTTACAAATTAAAGCCTGAGCACCGCGATGTGGTCAGATACCCCATGATTCGTGAATTAGAGTCTCACCCGCACTTAGTTCTATACAACTAAATTAATTAAATTAAATTTAACTAATTACTTTAAAGAGATCTGAAACTTTATACATAGTAAATAAAACCTATTGAAGTGAAGGCCGTAAACTCTAGAGCTATCTTGTATAAATTCTACCTATTTAATTTGTTGCATGCAAATAGTTTAAGCTAATAGCAACAAAGTATCAACTTGCAAATTCACCCGAAACTAAATACACCTTTCTCTGGTGATGACTATGATGTTGATACCATTGCGACCATAAGTAAGGCAACGTTTTTATCGTTCGCTTTATGAAATTGTGAAAGTACTTCTATCACCTATGCTCTCATCACTATTTTTGGCCACCTAAGGTCGTTAAAGCTCCTCGGGGAAGGATACTAGTTTGAAAACGAGCAATTGTCTTAGGCTGCGGTGTCCACTTATTATCAAGTGGGTCGTATGACTGCTTGCTGTTTTAGATGAAGAAAACAATAAACCACCTGTGTATTCAGTATACATATTATATCAAACTAGTGCAAAATTTCATGACTGCAAGAATTATTAATTTCGCAATTATATTATCAACCCAACAACAACATCTTGACATGTATCGTTGTTATACAATATGACTGCTCGTCCGCAGCCGAATCATATACACGTTATCTACTGTAGCTACTACGCCTAGCTACTGCTACGACACGTAGTCGGGTGCTATAGTAACGGCCGGATCAGTTAGTACCGCGGCCGCCGACCGCGTAGACGTCTCCGTACTACGCCGTGCTACGGCACACGGTGCATTTTTCTCTCAAGTGTTTTCACGTTTCCCCCTTTTTTTTCTGAAAATTCAAAGGTGGTTTTTAATTAATGGTGACGTGTTAAAATTTCGTCGGCGGCTATGTGATTTTGTTCTGTGGTATTCTAGCCGTGAATTTTTGAGTGTCAACACACTGTATTTTTTTTTTATTTCGTGAAAATTCGTGTGTTCTACTCGTAGTGCAATTATGTTAGTGTTACTGTGAAATGTGTCGGGTATGTAGTAACTACGCTCAATCTTGTTTATAGGTATCGTGCTAGACTTGCTGAGTGATACCTAGGAGAGATTGTTTTACGACTATTACATTCTCTTTAAAGCAATATGTAGACACTTCTTTAGAGCAATCTGTTTTTTTATCTGATTTACTATAGATTCTCTGATATTTTAGTAATCTAAAAACTATGTTTACAAATAAATGTTCTGGTGCTGACAAACCCATCTTGTTGTCCACGATATCTGTCCAGATATGAATTGACAAACAACTAACACAAAAAATTATGACCTTCTTTATATAATAGCTATAGTTTACGTACGTATGGCTTTGTGTTTGTGTGGTTTTGTTTTCGGTATCCTGTCGGTTTATTTTTTTATCAGAAAGTTAATTAAATCTGCATAAATATTGATGTTTTATCATAAAGATCCTTTTAGCCCCTTAAAAGTTACCTTTAATTTTCTAACTGGAGTAGGGGTTATTTGTTGTTAAGGTTATCTGAGTGTGTGTTTAAAATTGTACTGATTTTCTCGAACAATGATATGATAACCATATTGAGAAATAAATATGTGAAATAAACATAGTTTTGAATTAATATCTTCATATTGTACAAATATGTTACGTTCTCTTCGTAATATTCTTTCTTGTTTTTGTTTGCTGCAACAAAACATTTGGCAACAATACGCGAATGAGTCTTAGTTGCTTGAGAATAAATGATTTAATTATTTTGTAATTATATTTGAGTATATTCTTTCTAATAGAATCCATCAATAGGTTTATGAACAATTCCACTGACTTCGTAGAATCTGATTGCGACCTACGATGTTATAGATAGCCTGACAGACAAAACATATTATTAATCCTATGTCTGTGGTCAATTAAGAACTAGTAGAATTCAGTTTTCTTAATTTATTATATAGATGTTGTTTACGTAAGATTTTCCGAACACATGAAACACCTGATCTATTTTTGTTCATATAAATGGATGTTCTGTATATATAATCAAAATCTTATGAACTATTTTCTGGTTACGATTACAAACTTATTAATATGTAAATATCGCTTCTCTTAGCATTCAGTAATTATGTATTCTATTATATACATATTTTGACAGTGGATCTACAGGAAAATAAGCACTATATACATGATAAAGCGAATATTTTTTCGAAGTTATTATTTGAGTAATGCTTGTTTAAAATTAGAGTAAATTTTAGTTAAACATTTTGCAGGTCATGTCTATGTCGAATATAGTGAAACTATATGCGCCCAAATTCTCTTGATTCTTTCATAATTTAAAAAAATGCTCTAGTTATTGAAAGTAGTGGCGAGGTTACCTTTCTTATTGCGCCACACGGGTAGTCCTTTACAATAATAATAAAAACATGAGTTCCTCATATAATTCCATTTGTCCTCACGCAATCACTACAATAACTAAATATTTATATGACGTTATTCATTTACAGCAAAACTATAATTTTCCCATATATTGTTGAAGAGTTATGGTTGGTTCTCTCAATAATATGAACAAACTGTTATTACGGTAATTATGGTCCTCATTTACGGTAAACGCTTGAAATATTAAGCTAAATATCGTTCTTCTAATCTCGAAATGAACACATGAATCTGGATCTATTCGAACAATGTATTCGACGGAATACCATTATTACGTTCATAATGGGAATGTAATTTTAAATAATTGTTGACTTTGGGGGAAGCCTTTGTCCAGCAGTGGACATCTTTCGGCTGATATGATGATGATGAATTGTTGATTTAATATTGTGTACATTTATAATGTTAAGAATCAACGCATATGAATACGGAACTATTAAAACAATAAATTGGACAGCATAACATTGTTAACAAGTAATTTTAATTCGAACCCTGATTGTGAGTGGTAATATTTTGTGCAGATATCCATACATATATAAGTTTGGGATGACTGTATATGAATACAAAAATATTCAAACAATAAATTAAAAAAAGAACATTGTTATTAAGTAATTTGAATGTGAACAATGATTGTGAATATTTACATTACGTATTAAAAAAATGATGATAGTGAACGTATGAGTGGAAGCTAGATTCATCAAATTAATTTAATTGTAAAACGCTATTGCACACGTCTCCTATATTTGAAACTAAAGACGTGGTCGTTTTCAAATACAAATCTTTTTATTGTGGTCCATAGGCCATCGTTCTATGGAAACTAGATAACTGATAAACTACATATACATTTTTTTTGTAATTACATATTATATAGACAATTACACCCAAGCTCAGGACAAATAATTATGTTCATGCACACAAATATCTGTCCTGGGTGGGAATCGAACCCACGACCTGTGGCGCGAAAAGCAAGGATTTTCCAAAACACGCCAACCGTCACGATATAATAAATAACAGAATTCAAAATTTGACAGTCCTGAAATTCACATACGAGTAACTAACATAACCAGATAGACACAACATACCAAATATTGACTAGACGGCCTACATATGTGGTATATAGCAATGTGCGCGTCCATTATGTCACACACAATAGACCTGCCGCCGTTCATGTGTTCTATGCTTATCGTGTCACTTGCAAGGCCCGAGTGAGACGATGTGCTTTTGTTTTCAATTACTGTTATTCACCATCCTAGGCAAATAGGCATAGGCATTTAGGCAGATGATTATTATTTAGGCAAATGTGAACGCCCATCAATTCCAAGTAGAAAATCCTATGTTAATGGTATTAAGCACGCGATATTTCTGTTATAGACATATATATCGTAAATTTAAATAATATAATAAAAAAAAAAAATTTTTGTGTAATATGAAGAGTCTGGAATACTTATGAATCTCTATCTTCATATAACGCTGAACCCTTTACAACATCAATTTTAGATTTATGCGAATATTATTTGTGGCACTTCATAATACACTACTACACAATATATTCATTTTAAGGGGAGATTGATCTGCTGAGGTATCTTACATCATTTATATTAAACAGTGTCTTATGATAGCTTTATTGTACACCAAGCAAAAAAAGATAATATAAGAAACAAGGATGGATGAGTGTAACAGAGTTGGGGTAGTTGCCAGTGTACACAAATGATTAAAGTGTACTATTTAATCATTTGTGTACACTGGCCACTACCCCAATGTGTAGACTGGTACCATGAGAGTTATGCATTAACTTAAGAACTATATACTAGTAAAATATTTTGAGATCATTCGAAATAAATATTATGTCCTAATAATCCTATGCAGGGTAATTTTTTTACTATCGGAATCTTATATGGTTAAGAATTAAAACTCTATATGGGTTAAACGCAGACCTGTCCAGACACCACTTTTAGTAGGTAAAAGTAAAAGCTTGTTTGGGCTTTTACTGTTTAAAGTTGTGCTTCCGACACGAAGTACTCAGACAGCAAACACTTGAGAGATGTTGAGTTTCAATCTTTTGGATCGAAAAGCGTTATAAAAGTTTAAATTTTTAGACAACAGTTTTTATACTATCCGGAGTGGTACTTACATACTTATTTGTTGTGTTGTGTTGATAAGGTAAAGAACTGCTTGATCTTTATATGGGTAATTATAACAGAAAATATAATAATAATAATAAAAAGTATGATATAAAGATTTTTTGTAAGCACTGCATAAACATTATTATTATTTCGACTAGTATCCAAGTGGCATAACTTTCAATATAATTAATGTGACAAATGTTATTAAAAGAAAAAAACCAAATCTTATTTTATTATTAATCTTTTTGCTTTATTACTACAATATAATAAAAGTATTATCTATTAAATTATGAATACTTACAATCGAAATTGTATAATAGGTAATTTCGATTATAAATTTTATTATTAGTAAATATTTATTCAACATTACGATAGCAATAATAATGAAAAGTGTTCGTTGTGGAATTATGGAAAGACCGATCTCAATTGAGACTAGGTCAGTATGAAGGACATATGCACAGACAAGTGCAATCTCTAATCCCTCATAATAAAATAGGTTAATTAAAATCTGACATGAACGGGAAGAAATCAGCTGCAGGAAAAACGGCTTCATGCAAGCCAAGTGTGAGTGACAAAACCAAACTTCTTGACACATAAAAATACCGATAACAATACCGATAAGTTTTCACCAACCGTTACCTAACCCAGGATTTGAAACAATGGCTGCAATACATGATGCTTAACACAAAACCGCTAGACCAATATCACAGTCAAACACAGAAAGAAGTAAGTGCTACATTCGATAGGTATAATCACAGACATAAATATTGGTGGAGCTGGTACCATGGTACCTACACATAATGACGTGAAAATTTATTCATTAGAAATAATGAAATTAAGCAGTTTTCTCAATACAAAATTTCACCTATGAAATATGGGGTTATATTGCAAGAAATTAATCTCCATCAATGGGCTGAATAAGAGCAATTACCAATATATCAAATATTTTTGTACACTGCACTCATTTTAGATGCGTAGTAATATAAGAGTAAATATTGGATTACATAATATATGCTATATACTTATTGATGCTTGTTTGCATGCCAGTGAACTAGCAGGTACTTAAGTTAAAAATGGGTATGTCGGCCTCGTACCGACTGAACCTTCCTGCCGTGGACGTATCTTGGCGCCTGATGGAAGGAGCCTCGTGGTCTCCTTCTGTGAGGCAGTCATGTGCCAGCCTGCATTTTCAAATGTTTCGAGGTCATAAGTAATAAAAGTATTAGTTATATGCCAGACTATATTAATAAAAGAACCCCTTTTAATGTTCGCAATCCAAATCTCCTGTATATACGAATGTATTATTTTGGGTTTACGTAATTACAGTTCACCGTCCAATTTAGGTGCTCATAATAATTAATTGATGGTAACAAACATAATAAAAAAATATAAGTACGTAGACATTAAATTTAATGTTACTTACTTGATTTTTTTTTAAATACAAGGGAAATTAATCCCTGTGTCGCGGGGTACTTTACAAGCTAATAATCGACGGACACAAATTACACCCAGACTCCGAACAACTATTTATGGGTCACATTAATAATTATCCGGCGCGGGAATCGAACCCGGGACACGAAGCGACGAGGCGACTGTCTTAACCAGATTTGCAGACAATTTTAGGCCTGTAAAGTTGTATTTTGGTTACCGTGTAAAAAATAAAATTCAGAATAACTGTTTATGTATTTAATACTTCTTTCTTCAGTCTATTTAATCTAATATGGTTGTATACTGTTCTGGAATCTCACGTTCATTGATGCGGAATCAAACACCATACTAACTCAGTAATGCATTGGAACTTTACTGAACACAGTATTCATAGCTACACAGATAACAATGAGCTTCATGTTTACACTGAACTGTTTACACTAATCTGTGTTGTTTCGTTTAATTAGATATTCTACGTTAGCTTTGTTAAGTTTAAGATTAGTTTTAGAAGATTAAATACAGGACAATCTACACAGTCTATGACTTAAACAGTATTTTCCTGTTTTTGTATACCCTTTTTTATTTTTATCGTTACACATGTTTGATAATGATGTATTACATTTAGCAGTACGATAATCTTTTGAACGCATCAGATAAATGAGAAGTTAAATGTCATTTAGATTCTAAATAACCATATAAGAGAACTCCTTTGATAATAGGGGTCTGAAATTTACAAGAAACTAAATGTACGATTACTTTGCAAGATTGGTTTAAACAAAACTTAGATTAAATTCCCGATAAGGAACATGTTCAAATTTTATCTTCGCAGTTAGTGACATGTCGATGTTTAGCTTAATGCCCGTAAGATGTTTGCTCCTTCTTATATTTTCTATTGAATACTGTGTTATAAGTTTTTAAATCGTGATTACAATAATTTCGTACACAATATGTCGTGTTGACAATGACACTTGAAAATTTTTAATTATGACTTTTATATTATGTAATTTTAGGTAAATATTTGTTTTGCGAACATTTTTTAAAAATATTTGCATGCCTAAAAGCTGATTATGGTCATACCTACTATCTTTGTAATACCTAATGTAAACCACCCATTTTCGCAAATAAAATATATGATTTGATTTGAAAAAAAAAACGTGTCCGTGTTTTACTTTGTTCGATATAAAATATCAATTTTTCCTTTGATTTAACCGATTCACTATAAACTCGGAATGAACAAAAAACAGTGATAACAATGGAATGTTTCAATTTAATCATCCGCCCCGGGTATCTGCTGACCCTTCTGTTATTTAATTATTCCTTTTTACAATTCATTTTTATTTCGACGTTTACATAAAACGTTGGTTTTATTTTTGTTCAATTAATTTGTACGAAAAAATTACACGGTTTTATAGGGTTGTGTAGTTTTAGTGGCTTGATTGAAACAGAAGACCGTTATACTTGCTTTTCTGTATGACTCTTTAAAATACAAACCATTCATTTTTATTAGATACAACTAAATTGGCACACGATATTATATTATACCTAGTGCACGCTTGCTACCCACATACCTAGTCAATCTTCTTTGTACGGGTATTGGCGTCTTAGGAATTTTTGCCACTAACTCCGATCCTTGTCTTTTCTTCACCGTACACAGAGGGCCGTAGGAAAAAGCCCGCAGGTCAGGTTTCTCTCTGATTTTCTTCTGCTGCGGCATCCGATTGCTCATAGACTTTGGAGTCCCTCATTGTCTAGTCATGTCATGTATAGCCAATGATAAACGCTGAGTTTTGATGAATCTATTCTAAAGACAATTCCTACCATTCCTGTCCCTGAGAGGACTTAATGTTCGGTTTAGCACTTTCCTGTCTAATGAGGCAAGTTTCTATCGTCTGCTTCACTTCAAAGGCCATTCCTTTTTTCTATTAGATAAGATACTTATTTTTGTAAATGTGGTAAGTACAAAAATTATAACATAATAATAGCTTAGGTATCAGATTTAAATGTTTACAGCATATAATTTTAAAATTTACAAGTAGAAAACATTGCATGAACTCCAAATATTATTTATTGTATTAAGTTTAACATGTCAAATACATTCATAGCTTTATTTTATTAATCTTTTTTGTTTTAATTTCATTGTAAAATAAAATGAATATATATACTTCAGAAATTGCATCCAAAGGGCTACTGAGCAGACGATGGTCTTTTATATGGGCATCTTAGATTGTGTAGTAAAGATTTTAAATGGAGAATTTTGTTTAAAACGAAGATGTAGTTAAAAAATCTAAATATTAAAAGATATTGAACTAAACCGTACCAGACCCAAAAGTCCAATGAAAATTTAACCATAACCAATGTACTATGGCATCTTCTTATCCAGCGCAATCTTTGTTTGAGCATTTCTTTGAATTCCAGTTCCATTCTTCGTTTGACGATTTTTGCTTCACATTTTATTAAAATACGCCAACTGCCTTTGGAGCTCGCCTTTTGTTTTGTTCAGTCAAAATGTAGGACTCCAGCATCTGAAATGTTTTAATGTGTACATATTCTGTATTCAAATAGCATAATATTATTTAAAATAAGGAACTATGTATGTACATCATAATCTAGTACCCCATTAGAATATTCGTCTATTACAAAAAATCTTTAACCTAACCGTTAGAAAGCCCTGGACTCCAACTATAATTACATCATTTTGGAAGATAGCTGATACTCTTACACGGCCGGACCAAAATTAACCAAAAGCTAAATACCACCGCAAAGAAATTGACCTCAAAATAAAAAAAATCCGCATTGAAATAGGTCCATTCATTTGAGATGTCACAGACAGACACATACACACAGACAGACATCGATTTCGAACTTATAACACCTAAATACGAGCAGCAACGTCTCACACAGGAACTAGTAAACTCTACATAAGTCCTACGTGTTGCTTAATTTCATTGGTAGATTGATTTAACAAAATTTATACCAAGTACGAGGTACAATAATTAGCTATTATTATGACGGACCGTACGGCATGGTTGGCAAATGCTTGCTATTCACACCGCAGGTCGTGGGTTCGATTCCCTCCCAGGACAGATATTTGTGTGCATGAACATGTCGGTGTGTGAGTCTGGGTGTAATAATATAAGTATGTATTTACAAAAGAAAATTAGTATGTGTAATATATCAGTTATCTGGTTTCCATATTGCAAGCTCTGCTTGGTTTTGGCAGTATGTAAATGATGTCCCAGGATATGTTTAATTATAATTATTATTACCTAAAACCCTGTTAGTACACAATAGCTACAGGTATTGCGCTACATAGAGTATACTTTTACTAATAAGAAAAATCCCAACACTGCAGTGAGGTGCCAACTTGCAGCGCGTGTAATTTCTAAGAGTGCTCACTTCGTAGCGTAGTGACAGCGAGACTACACGAGGTGTTGTCTAGTATTGCACCTCTTACAAGTTTTTCCCCCAGACTTTGCTAGTTAAAGAACTGGGAAGTTATACTATCATAATGTGTACATTTTATACAACAGTAGATACAAATAAAAACCGGCCACGTGCGAGTCGGACTTGCGCACGAAGGATTCCGTGTCATTATCTATAAAAACGAGCAAAAAGTTCACATTTGTTGTATGTCATTTTATACTTATTTTATTTTTTAGTATTTGTAGTTATAGTGGCAACAGAAATAAATCATCTTTGAAAATTTCAACTGTATAACTATCACGGTTCATGAGATACAGCCAGACAGACGGACAGACAGACAGCGAAATCTTAGTAATAGGGTCCCGTTTTTCCCTTTGGGTACGGAATCCTAAACAAGTATGAGATGTTATAGTAACTGAAATAAAAAGCGTCGTTTCTGCAGCTTGTTCGTTTGTAACATTAATTGTAACAAGTTCTACCTCTTAGATTGCAATGCTTACTGTCGTTCTCTATTTTTTGTAACGGAAATAGTACCATAAGCTATAGGTATTGGTTATTTCTATTGGTTCATTTTCAAAAACCTAGTTCATCCACTTTTGTAATACCTACGTATATTATATATTCTGTGAATTAGTTTCAACATTTCTATAAAACACATTATAAAAAAATAACTTATTCCGACATGAACATATTGTTTGTTCATTATTTTATTAATTAATGCACTTTATTGTACACTAAAAGATCACTTTACACGTAAAAATTAACGCAATTTACAATGAGCGTTCTTATCGCATTAAACAATTTCTTCCACACAGCGACTAGATGGATAGGAGCTGAATTTAAATAATGCCTGTAAAATGCAGCAAAATACTTTTTTAATCGGTTTATCTAAATTCATTCCAGTATGCAAATCTAATTGCAAATAATATATTTGAGCAATTAGGGGTTGAATTGCTGATCGTGTTTGGGTGCAAACGCATGTATTTTGTTTTGCAGGATTGCAAAACGCTTGATTTACGCTTAATTACCTTTATTACAATAGTAATGTTTTCTGGTATGGGTGGATGAGGATATAAGGAAGTGACAGTTGCTGTATTATTATCGTCCAATTAACACTTAGTTATTATTAGCGCTTATGTGATGACAATGTAACTTGATGAAGAGGAATTTTATGACGCCAGTAGTAGTATAGTAATATCCTGGGACATTATTCACACGGCCATCTGGTTCCAAACTAATCAGAGCTTGTACTATGGTAACCAGATAACTGATAAATGACATATACTACTTTTCTTTTGTAAATACATACTTATATAGATAATTACATCCAGACTTAAAACAGATATGTTTATGCACACAAATATCTGTCCTGGGTGGGAAACGAACCCGAACAAAAACGAAAAAAATATTTTTTATTCAAATATTTATATAAATTTTATTTTATGAAGTATAACTAGTGTATTATAATAAATTAACACACATTAGTCGCTAAACAACCATCTTACCATAAATTGAAGATAAGGCCGACCGTACTGAGAATCGCACATGATTGAATAATTCAACTGCAAAGGAAGTGTCATAATATCCTGCCAGTAACGACTGCTAAACAGTTGATACGTGCAATTGATGAACGATTAGCAACCGCCACACGTGTGAGTTGTATGATAGCTCTATCTGTTATTATGCTAATATATCGCATTTATTTAAAATAGAAGAACATTGAACTAAGTTTGGTTTGATTGCCTTTTTGTAAGCAATTAAGCGGAGAGTTCTTAATACGTTAAACACTCATTACAGTCATAATACTTATACAATGGCATATACCTTTCGTTGGGATCGTTTCACCGTTCACGAGTCGAGCTGTTCATAGACCAAAGAAAGGGATACTTCATCATCATATCAGCTGAAAGACGCCTGCTGCTGGACAAAGGCCTCCCCCAAAGGTCACCATAATTGCTGGTCTTGCACTATCCGTATTCAGCGACTTCCAGCGAACCATACTGTACTTCACTTAAATATTGCTACCGTTTAGCGTTACCCGGGAGTCACAGTTAGCATTTCTAGCGCTAGAGTGTACTACATTTTATGAATAGACAATGAGAAATGACATTTAACATATAATCAATAATGACGATGTACACTAGGCCACTTATCGCACTAATGGATCTCTTTAAGGTAATCTTTAGAGGGATAGCAGCTACATTTAGTTATAACAAAAAGCCTAGAAGCTCTGCTTAGTTTGGGATCAGATAGCCGTTGGTACCTATCTAACCAAGGTAACAAGATTTTATTTTTGGTCATGACAACTATGGTATAATTTTGTTTATTTTAATAAGAATAATATCCTGGGAAATTATTCACACACGGCTTTTATAAATTCCTTGAGTTGCCCCATCACTGAACATCAAACGGTCACTTACAGACAACTGTTTGGGTGTGAATATTGAGCAGAACTCACCATTAATTAAACTGAATAAGGAGTTGTATAAGTGAGTTTTCTTGCCAAATTATACTTAAACATTTCTAAACGGCTTTCACTATATGGTATGTAACTTATTTGTGTTCTTTGAACCTTTGGAGAATTTGAAAAAGTGACCATCCGACCTAAATGGTCGGATTGAATTTTATTAATTATTGATTCATATAAAGGTTTTATAGTGCTAAATATGTTGTCAATGCATGTAGCACTTGTAGCAGTAACTCTAGTTGGTTCTGTAAAGTTGTTATGTAAATTGTGTAATAGTATTTGAGTTGTGTGATGTATATAATAATAATAATATGCTGGGACATTATTCACACACGGCTATCTGATCCCAAACTAAGCAGAGCTTCTAATATACATGATAACTGATATATTACATTTACTACTTTGGGGACTTATATTAATTAATTAACTATTCGTACATTAGTTACTGTGCAGTCTACAGTAATTAATTATTACGGAGAAAGGACTATACAATATATTATTCCTAAGTTATATAAGAAATATAGATATGAACCATCCGTATTAATAAACAACATTGGATCAGTCTATGCGTTTGAGTCTTCGATACCACAGAACTGCAGACATAGGCTTAACTTTTAACAACCTTCTTTGTGTGTCAGCGTTGAACTGTAAAGTCAATAATAGTATGCATAACTTACTAGACAAGTTTAGAATGAAAATTAATTTATACATAAAACAGAATACAAAAAAGATATAAATAATTTAAAAGTACGAGGTATCGGAAACTTTCGATTAAAAACACTATAAATAAAACATTATTGAACACCTACCAGACATTGCGTACGGCTATAGAATCGCTAACGATACCTGTTCGATGCCCGGCTAGTGTGTTGACTAACTTTTATTAAAAAAATAATCTACACTGATTATATAAAGTTTTTAAACTTTGAGGAAAATAATATATAAATAGACTGCACGTGTGGCGCAGCGGTTAAGATAGTCGTCTTGCCACTTCGTGTTCCGGATTCGATTACCGCACAGTACAACTATTTGTGTGACCCATTAATAATGTTCAGTCTGTCAATTATATATTATCAATTATATGTTTGTAAACTACCCCGCGACACAACACAGGGTAATGCAACACACCCTATTGCTCAAGGGGTCTTTAAAAAAATGCCTCCCGAACTAATGTTGTAAATAGTCTTATTTGTTATGCAGAACTTTTAAGAACTTTATCAATATACTTAAAAATAATAATCTATTCTACACTAGCTGTGCCCCGCGGTTTTACTCGCGTTAAATTTTATAAATTATCACAACTCCTCCCCCGTAGGTTTTAGCGTGATAATATGTAGCCTATATGTTGACCCGACCTCTTAGTAATATTCATGCAAAATTTGAAGTAAATCCATGCAGTACCTTTTGAGTTTAGCCCGGACATACATACAGACAAACAGACAAAAATTCTAAAAACTATATTTTTGGCTAGGGTATCGATTGTAGATCACGCCCAAAGTATCCTTTTAAAAAAATATTTAATGTACAGTTTTGACTTTCCAACGATTTTATTATATGTATAGATAACAATTTATTCAAAATTATAATCTATTTAAAAATTCTTTCTTTTCGTATACCAATCGTAAATAACGAAAAGTACAGTCGTAAGACTCGTTTGACAAACAAATTTATATTGCTGATATAATAAGTTTTCCTACAAAGTTCTTTCAGAATATTAAAAGTGAGTTATTTCATATGAATTTCGTTGTCTTAGCTATCTAAAACAGTAATGAGAAATTTTTATATAGTCTCTTCATGGTTGGATTAATATTATTCGATAATGTTAAAATTAAGGTTCGAATCATAATTAAATATTTTATTTGATTGCACGTATGGCGCTGTGGTTATAGTGGTCGCACCGCTTCTACTTCGGCGTCTGCATATTCCAGGTTCGATTCCACAGGACAACTATTTGTGTTACCCATAAACTGTTGTTCTGAGTCTAAGTTTGATTTATGTCTTCTAATCGCATGTTTGGAGAAGCGCCTGTGATAATGTATTTTTCAAGAAATAAAGAAATTGATTGGCAGCTACTTGCCTTTCACGCCGCCGGCCCTGGGTTTGATTCCCACCCAGGACAGATATTTGTGCGCATGAATGTCTGTTTGTTCTGGGTCTGGGTTTAGTTATCTTTAAAGGTATGAATTTACAAAAGAAGAGTAGTATATGTAGTAGGTATATCAGTTATCTGGTTTCCATAGTAGAAGCTCTGCAAGTTTGGTATCAGATGGCCGTGTGTGAATAATGTCCCAGGATATTATTCTTATTATTATATTTGCACCTGACAGTGTAACAACTAGGTTAATTTAAATATAATAGATAGTACTAAAATGTTTGTTATAGTCTGTGCACATAACCAAAGTTGATCTAAAACAAAGCTAATAATTTGTCGCATAGCTTTTATGCCCACAATAGTCGTGGGAGGCGATCAATGAATTCTAATATTTATGAATGGACTGCAGTTACACACACAGCATATCGGTATCATACAGTAAGGAAACAATAGAGGACAAAAAAATGATTACAATTTCAGTACTTATATACGGATTCATGGCTGAGAGTTATGTTATTATCACCATCCCTAATTAATTTGAAATTATTGTATATATATTTGAATAGACGCGAATATGTGTCGAGTATGTACCTACTGCATTATACCAAATAAATACTGGAAATGTAATATAACGTGATCAAAACAACAGTTTTATCTAATTTTGCTGATGAGTGAAAATAAATTAACCAACACCGTTCAGTGCCGCTTCACCCATCTCCACTCGGCATCAAGCGTATTCAGTTTGGTGTCGCGTTGCATTGTGTATTCTTGCTTTCAGTCGTCATTAGTCACGTTGTTGACCTATAATAAGTTAGAAGTTTTCGCTTCTATTTTGTAATGCTTAATATATGTGTGCACTACACAATAAAGTAATCTTTAAGGTCGCCTCGATATTTCACAATACTTTTGTGAAATTACTTACTTATCGTATGTGCAGTGAATACCCTAGTGTCGGAGTTGTTAAAGCCGCTCAGTAGGCCTCTGAAATGGCTTAACAGACTGTTGCGTGCATATGCCTACGCCGTGTAACATGGCCTCCGAAGCTCGGAGACGATCAGAATTAATTCATACTTTCACTTTCACACTCTATCACAATTTCGCGTTATTGTTGCTAACAATCCCGAATACATAAATACGCACTCATTTAGTGCGTCGTAATTACTTATGTAACGTTAGTTTAAGTTATAGCAGTAATTATTTTGAGTTAATTACAGACCGGTCATTTGAATAAAATTTGAGAAACTTGAGCTATGACCAAAGTTTTCGCGTTATAACTTTTCTTGGTCGTTCCTTATCTGTTTAGTCGCTATAATCTGTGGTAATGCAGTAGATACATTAACATAAAGCGTGGTACGAATCCTTGGCCTAGTGGATTCGAGTTTCTATTTCATTCGGTAATGCAATACTTTGATACTATATGAAACGTAATATACATAGTTTTGTTTTATAATAAAACTAGCTTAATGCATATGTATCTTTAAAGTTTTAAACCGCCAACATGAGAGAGGTACTATAAGTGTGTTACGTTTATTTGTGTGTATCTATGACTGGCCTATTGGTTTAGTGGTTAGTGACCCTGACTGCTACGACAGAGGTCTTGGGTTCGATCTCCACCCAGTATAAATCTTTGGATGATGAGCATGATTATTTGTTCAGTGTCTGGGTGTAATGTATGTATAATATGACTGCACGTGTAACGCAGCAGTTAAGACAGTCGCCTCGCCGCTTCGTGTCGCGGGTTCGAGTTCCGCGCCAGTTCTGTGTCTCGATGTAATTTATGTCCGTCTATCATATGTTTGTGAAGTACCCAGCGACACAGGGACTAGATTCCCTGTTGCGGGCGTAGTCTTTTAAAAAGAAAAAACTTGAGAGGTGTCAAGGGACACCCGGATGGAAGGAAGTTATTTCTTATTATTTATTATGTACAAAAAACCTGTATACACTCAACCAAAATAATCGTCGCGACACCACACTGTTCAATGCGAAATAGAAATGAAAATATCTGGCTTCCTTTCTATAAGAGAGAGACAGAGAAACATGCGCACGCCGCACAGCTGCAAAAAGTGTCGTGACAACTTTTCGTAAGAATTTTTTCCGTCTAGCCCCCTTTCTCGACGCGCGCTAAAGAGCTTCGTTCCAATATGTATGTATTTAGAAATATGTATAAGTATGTTTATGAGTTGTCAGGTTCACATAGTACCGGCTGCCTAGTTTGGGATCAGAGAGCAGCGTGTGTGTTGTCTCAAGATATACTATTATTTATCTCTCGATGACATTATAGTTCCATAATTGTAAATAGTTGTTAAACTACTACTTTATATACTGTAGTTATATTTTTTTTAGATTTTATTCGTATAAAATCAAAGCGTAAGTTAAATTACTGTGCACTCTTTAGTGGTACATAGCCTAATGGTACCCACGGAACCCTATTTCTGAACATTATGAACCGTAGTAGATAGAGATTTGGAATTTTCACACATTGTGAATTTATATTGCTGGTATAACAAAAATAAAAATAAGTTAAAAATTGATAAAGGGTACTTACAAGAAACGTGATTTTCGTTTTTCTTTGTTCGTTTATTGACAATCTTGTACAGACGCCAGCACATCAAGCTACCCCAATCTGTCAAATTTCCCCAATTGAAAGTAAGCCTTATGCTTTCGTGATAAAATTGAAAATATATAAAAGAGTTTTGACAGATTGGGGTAGCTGGATGTGCTGGCGTCTGTACGATGGTGCGAGGGCCTTTCCTGTGGGAGGCCGAATCGTATCAACTTGACCATTTATTTATTATTTCAGGTTGTCAACAGCTTCATTGATATAAAAATACAGTGCGCTCGTGTTGCCCAGAAAATTATTGAGCTCATTCTATGGAATATATCACCAATCGCCAGCATTCGTTAGAAAACCCTAACAACGCTCCAACATTTTTATTCAAATGAATTCAAACTTTTTAACGCACAAAATATTTCACCTTTGTACTCGAAATGACATTGTGGAGCAGTACAATAGTTAAAAGTGTCACGTTTCCTCGTTAACGTTGACATTCAGGAGATGAAGGAATGTGGGCGTCATGTCAGGGTTCAGTGTTGGTAGAAATGTCTTTGGCTAAACAGATACTCCACAACCTATTTTTACTGATATTTTTGCTGTAATCCCTGGAATTAATTTAAACGTAAAATACTTTCTTGTTATATATTACTAGGCTTTCTTTTATTCTGTTTTCTTTGAAAAGACAATACCTGAACTAAAGAAATAATTAAGTACCTATGTCGTGGGTTATTTTACAAACGTATAAAAAACGAACACAAAGTACACTCAGACTCAGAACAACTACTTATGGGACACGTAAATATTTGCCCTGTGCGAGAATCTAACTCGAGACACGAAGTGGCGACTCCCTTAACCGGTGCGCCTCTCGTGTAGTTCTTTTCTATCTAAGTATAAATAGATGCAACATATAGAAAAAAAAATCTTAACTACCGAGACTTGCTCGCCTTCCTGACGCTTGAAAAAATGAGTAGAAAAATAATTAAAATCTAGTTTTTTGTTTCCTCCTCATCATCATCAGAACAGCTTTAAGCAGTCTGTTGCTGGACAAAAGTCTCACCCAAGAATCATCTTGGAGGGATATGCCATAATCGCCACGCTTGGCAAACGGGTTGGTGATCGCAGTATGATGGCTATAGCACTCAGAAAGACGCTGCTGTTTTTTTTTCTCTGATAGAAATTCTCTCGAGTCAACTTCTGCGGCCCCACGGGATGAGATGGGGTGATGATATTCTGATATTCGCCGCCGTCACCACACAGCAGTATTCTCCTACCTCCTCCAGTTTAGGAAAGGTTTTCTTATCATTAGTTTAATGTAATAATCGAATAACAAGAAAACGTGACTGTTTATTTTGGTTTCAAGTTGCCAGATTTGTTTACGAACCATTTATTTTAGGCACTTTTGGCGACCGCCGTGACTCAGTTTGTACTTTTTTTTTTTAAGGTTTTTATTCACGTAGACTTTAAAAAAGCGCTTGTAAATAGTCAGAACATATTCGTAGTAATATATAATTAATTTATAATTATTTCTAGGTACATATAGACATTTAGGTACACGGTTACTACTGTACTTCGTTATCCAAAGTTGCGGCTTCGATCGATTTCTTTATTAAAAACTGTTTTCATAAACATGTCCATTTTATTTGTGTGGGTGTTTTCTCTGTATTGTATGTGTATATTTACAAAAAATAATTAAGTATTTCGATCCTTGGTCTTGTATTCATATTAAATGATTCGCTTAGTTTGGGCTAGATGGCGCTGGGTGATATTTTTTTGGTACTACCAACACTGCAATCTTATTCCTAACTACGGAGAGCCTGTACTATGAAAACTAGATAACTGGTGTTATAATGTGAGATTTAATGAGACAAAAATGTCATGTCATGTTTAAATTTGATTTTAGTTGCGTTTTCTCAGAACCTATTTCTAATCGTCATCCAGCTGTTTTCAGCTGGATGACGATTAAAACGATGAACGATACAATTTCAGGGTTTTCCCTGAAATTGTATATATAAGTCAGCGGAATTCTGTAATCTACCTGGTAGCTGAAAAGTGGTGATTTTTAGGGTTCCGTATCCAAAGGGTAAAACGGGACCCTATTACTAAGACTTCGCTGTCTGGCTGTCCGTTTGTCACCAAGCTGTATCTCATGAACCGTGATAGTAAGACAGTTGAAATTTTCACAGATGATGTATTTCTGTTGCCGCTATAACAAACAATACTAAAAAACAAAATAGAATAAATATTTAAGGGGGCTCCCATACAACAAATGTGATTTTTTTGCGTTTTTATAGAAAATAGTGCGGAACCCTTCGTGTGCGAGTCCGACTCACACTTGGCCGGTTTTATTAACACACAATTTGTTCTTTAAATACTAAACGTTATTTTTATAATTAGGAGCTAATTGGTTAGAAGCCTTTTAAAAAACCTATTTATGTTACACGTGTAACAAACATCTGTTTGCTAATACGATGGCCTCCTCATTCACCTGCATAATACTTGTAACCAGTTCACTAATATGCAATAAACTCAAAGTTCTAACGTTCTAAGGTCACACGATTCTCCGTACAAAGATGTCAATAGTAGTGGGAGCACGGAGGTCATTGACACTTGGCACTGGCTTGCACCCGACTGGGAAATACGGGAACCTATATAGAAGCCTACATACAGTCATACACTTAGTATTATAATAGTATGCGAATGGAAACTACTAGTTCCAGCAGTTTCTGCCTGACCTGTGGTTTTGCATGAAGGAATTTTCGAAATAGCTCCACAAATAAACATAGGTAGTTACAACAAAACTTCGCCTAGAGTTGGATGTACAAACTTCAGAAAATGTAGAGAAAAAATGCCGTTTGAACTCGATTTTTCGGCACAATTTTAAGGCTCTGTAAAAATGTTTATTTCGTTGGATGTGAGAGTATGATTTTAAATTCTTTTAGCGTAGAATAACAAATATTTATAAATACCGTTATTTTGACAATTAATTAAAAGGTATTCTGTTTTGGTCGATATTAAAACTGCTTGTAAGTAGGTTCTCCATGTTTTACTTATTATTATATTACATGAATACTTGTATTATAAATTTTTCTTCTTGTAGTTTAGTTTAAAGGAGACTTATGGTTTTACTGTTGATGTAATATAGATCGTACTCAATATACAAAAACGCAGTCGGTCTGTTTATACTAAAAGTTTTAACCCGCGTCATACGGATGCTTTATTTTGAAGTAACCAGTTGCATTAGGTAAATAAATGTCTCTTTGGCAACGTGCAATTTACGGATATATCCCCACCTTTTATATGGGCCAAACAAAAAGATATCCTGTGCGGGGAAAGAATACGACGTACGTAATAACGAGGCGACTTCCTTAATCACTGGACTACAAATGTAGGCAGAAGTTATAATAGACAACAGACTAGCTGAAGTAAATCTCTTGCTATCACTATTAATAATAATAATAATATCTCGGGACAATGTCATACAGATCATCCTAGCCCCAAACTAAGCAAAGCTTGTACTATGGGTACCAGGCGACGATATACATACTTATATAGATAGATAAATACTTTTATACATAGAAAAAATCCATGACTCAGAAACAAATATTCGTGCTCATCACACAAATATTTGCACTTACCGGGATTCGAACCCAGGACCACCAGCTTCGTAGGCAGGAGCACTACCAACTAGGCTATGGTGACTAATATCTGTGTTATGTATGTTGTATGTATATAGATTTTTAATACGTGTTTACGTCTAACCACGATTTTTTTAAGACAACGCCATCCTTATGGTTATTTTTCCCTGTGTCGCGGGGTACTCTTAAACATATAATTGACAGACACAAAGTACATCCAGACCCAGTAGAACTATTTATGGGTCACACAAATATTTGTCTTGCTCGGGTACCGAACCCGGGATACGAAGTGGCGAGGCGACTGTCTTAACCGCTGCGGCAAACGTGCAGTAATTTTTTAGTATAAACTTGCTAATTTTGAAGACTCCCAGTCCTTCTTTTCTCATGTTATGTAACAATTTATTAATATCTTTATAATAGCTGAGACAGCTGCTTCTTTAGAAAGTAGAAACCTACGTATCTACTTCATCATTCACTCATAACGCCCACACTCCAACTAGAAACGTGTTTGAGTGCTCTGCAAGCTTTGGTTCTGTTGTGTAAGTCGACCTTGTAATAATAGTATCTAACCTTGAATATTTATACTTAGCACATATTTAAGTGTAACAAATACAATGAGATATTTGTGTTGCACATAATCATAGGTAATAATATAATATCCTGGGACATTATTCATATACGGCCATCTGATCCCAAACTAAGCAGAGCTTGTAATATGGAAAGCAGATGACTGATATATTACATTTACTACATTTTTTTCTTTTGTAAATACATACTTATATTATTTGCTTATTTTTATTATTTACGATCGCCTAGTTGGTAGTGCGCTACGAACCTGGTGGTCCTGGGTTCGAATCCCGGTAAGTGCAAATATGTGTGTGATGAGCACGAATATTTGTTTCTGAATCATGGATGTTTTCTATGTGTTTAAATATTTATCTATTTATATAAGTATGTATATCGTCGCCTGGTACCTATATAGTACAAGCTTAGTTTGGGGCTAGGCTATATATTATTATTATTGATAATTGAACCCAGACTCAGGACAACCAGACATGTTAATGCACCCAAATATCTGTCCTGGGTGGGAATCGAACCCACAACCTGCGGCGTTAAAGGCAAGCATTTACCAATCATCAAACATCGGTTGATAAGCCATGCCAGAAGTCTACTTTGCGGTTTGAACAACACTATCATTAGAGTACTTACTGCACATACGATTAGGTAAAAGACTATGGGTCACTTGAGGCATTCGGAAACCTAATTGTCGTCAAATTTTAGGTGCTGTAGGTGAGTTTTACATTGGCTAGTTGAGCTCAGCTTCCAATTTATGCAACAGACCACAACGCACTAGATAATACATGCCATCTATTATTTAAGATTTTCATTCTATCAATACTCCAATCAATCCTCCCTCTCTGTCAATAGGATTCCAAAGCACGCTGCATATTCTATTGGACTATCGATTAATTGCGATTAATTAATTCGCGGAGATGTTCGCAGCTATTTCAGAATATCAGCATCTTGGTCAATAGATAAATAGTCTCCATATTATTGTTACGTATGGGCAGTGGTTACCTCAGTGACATAGTTATTTTAGCCGACAATTAGGCCCTGGATACGGCTTAACATCTACTGCCGAGATTGAAAACTTGATTGCGGGTAAAATTTAGATGCTTAAGTTCACCGATTACAGACCGACGAGAACAACTGGTTATGAAAGCTTAAAGCTACCTAATCCATTGAGATATAATGAACTAGTACATAATATTTCAATGACCTAATCATCACTTATCATTGCGGACTTTAATTATATATTTTGATTAAAACAAATTGTTGAACAAAAAAATACAAATTTATGTTTGTTGTCGAAAATCTCGAATATTTTTTGGCCAATGACATATTCTAGTCCACAATAGTCGACGGAAACGCAAGTGTGCTCCCTATTATTACTCTCTTGCCATATGTCTCCAATCAATCAATTCAATCATGTCAGTTTTAACTGCCATGATTGGAGAGAGGTAAGGTGCAGTACCGACGGCTTTACATGCCCTATAAAGCACAGAAGTGTAACATTGCTAAATTCCTGAATTCGAACTGCTATTAATTTCTCTTAAAGAAAAAATCGCAATGGCAATGATTGAACTGAGGACCTTATTATGTGAGGTTAAACACAGTACCTATACATCAATAACACAAATAAGTGCTAAATCTTTTATAATAAACCTTAATATATAAAGTAGCGACAACGCTCAGTTAGGTTGGGCAAACACAATTATCGTTGGTAAACACCTGAGACTTGAGGAGATCTCCCGTGAGCGATGCGATGTGATAATGTAGTATGTTTGAGGGAATATACATAATTTAACGGACACATAAATGTGATTTATGCAAATAAAAAAGAGATGGATGGAAGGAGATCATCAATAGTGTGGCGCAGCGGTTAAGAAAGCAGCTTCGCCACTTCGATTCCTCTACAAAATAACTCGTTGCCTGCTCCTTAAAGAGTTCATAGCCAGATGCTCTTACTGGTCCATAAGTGATCGATGAGGTTAAGCAAATAGGCTGGCGGTCAATCCATAGATGAGTGACCATCTTTCTGAGCGTCTCCGTGCTTCGCATTAAACTGTCGGTCCCGGTTGTAGCCATTAGGCAAAGTCGTTAAACTATGTAGGCTTGAACAATTCTGACACTAAGGTAACCACTGCCCATTCGATAAGTAGGTAGTATAGATGTTCTACATCCTCATAACTTATAATACTAAAATATTTATGTCTATAATCTATCATAAAGATCGAAGACATTATAAGTAAACACCTGTCACAACTATGCCCTCTATCTATACATATAATAAAATCGAAGGAAAGTCAAAACTGTACATTGAATATTTTTTTAAAAGGATACTTGGGGCGTGATCTGCAATCGATATCGAAGCCAAAAATATAGTTTAAGTAATTTTTGTCTGTGTGTCTGTTTGTCTGTATGTATGTCCGGGCTAAACTCAAAAAGTACTGCATGGATTTACTTCAAATTTTGCATGAATATTACTAAGAGGTCGGATCAACATAATAATATAGGCTACATATTATCACGATATCACCTACGGGGGAGAGGCTGTGATAATTTATAAAATTTAACACGGGTAAAACCGCGGGGAAAATGTTGTTGAAAATATTGATCGTTTTACTTTGACAGTGTTCTATAATAGTACACTTCTCTGAACTGTATTTATTAATTTGTTCCGGAAATAGGAACACCCAGGTTTCCCTTTTTATAAAGGAAAATATAAATATCCGGATTCAATTTATATTTTAATTCTTTCAATCAACTTTCATTTCCGGCCATCGCTAAGAAGCTTATACTATTATTCTTTTCTTTTCAACAAAATGAATTAATAAAAAAGACAAGATCCGACTACTTTTTGTTACTCCGTTAGTCATAAACGCCAGCCAATTAAAAATGTAATTCTGCCACAAAAAGTACCAGGCATATTGGCCCCTATTAGCACTAAATAAATCTCTGAGACAGCGTTTTTCAACCTGCGGCTCCTAGTTCTCATGACTGTACAATGTTGATAGAGTCTCGACACTTGCAACTATATGCAAACTACGAAAAAGAAAACTGTATGAATTTATGTCTTTATTTCAAGTTGTACAAGACCACCTTAAACTCCTCAATCTTTTCGTTCATTCAGCGGTTGTCTGAAAAAGATCGGTATATATTCGGTATGGTATAATTGTAACTTTATTCATCCTCTAGTAACGTTTTTGTGCCTTTTATTGTTTAGGAATTATACTGGCTAGTAAGTAAGTTGTGTCCTTTAAAATAACTAAACGCATTCTCATGAAACATTAAAAGCCGTCTCTTAATTTGTTTTCAAAAAATTAACTTGTTTTCACATAAATATACCATTTTTAAATCAGTTTATCCTTTTCTTTTCGTTGGGTTTTACACTTATACTACTTCTATCTTTTATTTCGGGAGTTAAAAAGGGGCTTTCTTTATTGCCGCCCAAGATGTGAAATATAATAAAAGGAAAATTGCGCCTTAAGGGGTCATGTTGCGAAAAAAGGTTGAAACACACTGCCCATAATATTTCAAGCTAAGCTTCTACCGCGTTAGGTTAACAGCTATTTACGCTCGCAATTAGCCGGCTTTTAGCTTAGCTAACTTCATTAGTCGTGTTGATACATTGTTAAGTACACTGCTTAAAACGTTAAGCTTTGTACTTATAAGTTCATATGTATAGGTTAAATAGCCGTTAATGCAGTCTGCCCCCCAACTATTTTTTTTATAATTTGACTAAAATTCACAAAAAATCTGAAAATATTGGTATAGAATATGGACTATACTAGACCACATTATTTTCAACCATATGGCTTTGTAATAAAATCCAAATACAATAAAAAAGAGAGGTAGGGCACAGTGCTCATGCGCTAAAACCGCAGCCCGACTGGGGAAGTACCTCCACCTTACAAAAGTCGTTCCTTAATAATAACATTAATGTTGTGTTTCTGCGTGTGAGTAAGGTCGCCAGGGGTCATCGGCACTTGTTTGCGGACTCTTTTAAAGGCCGGCAATGCACCCGTGACTCCTCTGGTGTTGCGAGTGTACATGGGCGGCGGTGATCTCTTACCATCAGGTGACCCGCTTACTCGTTTGTTGCCATATGTCAAAAAAAAATATAGCAATGCCTGCTTAATAAATTAATTTTATTAAAAACAAAATAAATAAAAATATATTACAATAATATTTTCATAATCTTAGGAACATATAAAGTGAAGACTTCGTAAGCGGCTACATCTTTATCTACGCACGTCATTTGGGCATCTATCAATCTTTGTCCTTGAACGATTGTGTTTACCTTCCAAAGGGGCTCCTCAAATTTAATTAAAACCTTCATCTACGTTGACCGATTTGAGTGTAGTTAATATAAGAAAAAGGTAACAGGCATATGTGGATGTGGATGAAAGAGGGGCGCAAAAATACTTTGTTTTTCTAATTTTTCTAAACTTCTAAACTCTTAAACTCCATTGCCATTTCTTGAATGCTGGTAAACTAGCAAATATCTTATAAAGATTATATTTCTTATAACCGTCTCGTTGGTCTAGCGGTAGCGTTTGAACAGGTATGGGGTAGGTACTGAGTTCATCCCGGGTCGGGCCTAAAATGATTTTTCTCTAAAAATAAAAATTTCTTAGTATCAGCCTGAAGTCTGGGAGTTGGCGGTATTATACTCCCGTGCCTCGGAGAGCACATAAAGGCGCCGGTCTTGTACCTGACCTCTTAGTAGCCGTTAAAATTACGATATTATTGAATGTTGCCAAGGAAGTATCTACATATATTCTGTATTTGAAATCATTATATAATATCCTATCTGATATATACATTAGTGTAACTTAAAACTTGAACTTGCTGCAGGTTTCCGTAACTCAATCATAAAACGGTAGACATTTTGAATTACCTTCAGAAGTCTGTCTGACAGTTTCCAACTACGAAGCGGACAAATTAACACACACAAGGATTCGTCCTGGATGGGGATCGAACCCACGACCCCTGGCTTAGCAGTCAGGGTCACTAACCACTAGACTCACAGGCCAGTCAAGTTACGTAGAGCTACTCAAAATTTACCCTCTCAACTACATCATCAACCCATTTGACGATCACCGTAGCCTAGTAGGTAGTGCTCCTGCCTACGAAGCTGGTGGTCCTGGGTTCGAATCCCGGTAAGTGCAAATATTTGTGTGATGAGCACGAATATTTGTTTCTGAGTCATGGATGTTTTCTATGTATATAAGTATTTATCTATCTATATAAGTATGAATATCTTCGCCTGGCACCCATAGTACAAGCTTTGCTTAGTTTGGGGCTAGGATGATCTGTGTGACATTGTCCCTAGATATTATATTTGTAACCGCTCTGATTTGAGGATCCAATTCCAAAGGTACCGATCCACGGTGAAGCATAGGTAACTTCCTCATATCAGCCGCAAGGCGTCCACCGCTGGACAAAGGCCTTCCCTAAACTTCTCCCGTAAATCAACAACTATCTTATCTTTTAGTTTTTATGCTAGGTGGCTTGATCCCTCGTTCGAATATATTTTCCGTAGAAATGAAAGCTTAAACGCCATTTAAAAATCTTAATATGACTTTATTCCATGTAATCAAATACAGACAAGCTATTTGCAAATTTAATAAACTTACAGAAGGTTACCTTGGATGTCTGTCTACATACAATTGTATCGAAATAAAGTATTTCATTTAGTCCGCGCTTAAAGCTAGGTTTTATTAAACTTTTTTGTTTTATTAGAATAATTAAGTAAGAATATAAATGGACAAGAATGTGAATTGTGTTTAAAAATGTACATTTACATTTGGTATTTTGCTTTTATTGAACGGCGTGTAATTCATTTGTTAAAATGTACTCTGTATTTTTAAGTTAGAATGTAAGACTTCATTAAGTATTGTTGGAGTTCATTGTCATAGTAAGTTCGTAGTACTAGATCATTAATTTATATAGGGTATTTAAGTAATTGACTACCTCGTTGGTCTAGCGGTAGCGTGTTCAACCGCAGATAATGAGTCCTAGGTTCACATAGGGCCAAAAACTAGATACTGAGATTGTTCTATAAAGAAAAAATCTCACTATCAGTGTTATACAGTTGTGATGGTTAGCGGTCCCAATGGCTGCAGTGACTGCGCGTGTGGCTAAGACAGTCGGCGAGGCGACTGTCTTAGCCATTGCCATCATGTCGCGGGTTCGAGTCCCGCGCCGGACAACTGTTTGTGTGACCCATAAATAGTTGTTCTGAGTCTGGATGTAATTTGTGTCCGTCTATTATATGTTTGTAAAGTACCCCGCGCCACAGGGATTATATTCCCTAGTGCGGGCGTTGTCTTGTCTTATATAAAAATAAATAAATAAAATAAATGGATCATATGGGTGAGGGAATAAAAATGTACATGTGTCTCCATTGAAACTGTCTCCATAGAGACTGTTCCATTGAGACTGGGCATTTTTATTATTAGTTTTCACCGAAAATAATGATTCTAAAGAAGCAATATGGACGCTGAATACGAATTACGTAAAAAAATATTGTAGTAGTATTTAAAACTGTATAATTTATGCCTCAGTATTGTACAGAGTTTAAGTTAAGTTAAATAATTATGAATGAAATTACTGAATAAATATCTCATGAATTATTAAACTTAACTTAAACTAAAGTAGACTAAACTGAAAATACAAGTAATTATATAATGGCAATCGTTTATTTTATATAGAATAAATATAAACAAGGTGTAACAAAAATAGTGGTAAAATTTAAGGAGTACAATCTACCCATTAAACTATTACCCCACCGTGCGGTGGAGCCGGTGTAAAAACTGCCAATGTCAGTCTGAATTCTAGTTATGTAATAATAATGTCCTCCTAGCTAAATTTCGGCCATGGCGGCCAGTCTCAATAGAGATTAGCCATCTGCGCATGAGATATCATAGTGCACAAGTGTGTGCTCAAACATAGGAGCACTTTCTATTCCATCACTGTCATGATCTGATGGGATGCCATGCGACACGAACGGAAAGAGGTCAGGTACAGGACCGACGGCTTTACGTGCTTCCCGAGGTATAATACCGCCAACTCACAGACTTCGGGCTGATGCTGAGAAATTTTTCTTTTTACAGAAAAATCCCATAATCACTTTTGGCCCTACTCGGGATTTGAACCCAGGACCTCGTTCTCTGCGGGTGAACTTGCTACCGCTAGACCAATGAGGCAGTCAAAATCTAGCTATGTAATCAGTCTGTCAAGGGAAAATCGAGCGATACTCCACCCTTCTGTGTCAACAGAGATAGTACATACCATGCACAATATGTGATTACGCATACATTTCGCGATTTAACCCCCCCTGTGTATTCAAATTAAACCAAAATTAGCCAGGTGGGAAGGGGGTTTTAGATTGCGTTTGAGGGTAAACAAATAACTTAACATTCTTATTTGTTACATTGAAGACCCTTCATTAAAATGTTATTAGCATTGGATTCGGTGGCAGCATTAAAAGCACGACCGTCGCTATACGCACAAGGTCCGCCACAATAATAGTATTGAATTCTTAATGTAGTAAAATTGGACATATTTAACGAACTATAAATTACGATAATTAAATCTATAAATAATCTCTATGGCAATATTTTAATATAAGCTAGCTAAATAACTAAATCATTACTTTTTAAATTAAATTTGATTTCTAAATGTTTTTATCAATCTGTGTACCTACCTAAATCTACGTAATATCTTCTCGTCCCAAATACCCTAGTGTCTTAAGTCCAAAGTTTTTGACCGTACCGACCGACCGAGTGTAAACACACTGGTCGAAAACTTTCGACTTGTTGCCCAGTGATTGCTGCTTACCTTGCTATGGGCCTCATAAGGAGGCTCAAGGTCACCCAAAGAGCAATGGAAAAAGGAAAGACTATTCTCGGAGTATACCTGCGCGTTCGAATAAAAAAACGTCGAAATAGCTATAAGTACCTATAAATAATTACCTTTATTTAACTCTATTACTTCAAACATGTTCTATTTACAAGTGCTTTTAAAGTCGACGTGAATAAAAACCGTTATTATCCATACATACTCGTATAATAAAATTGTAGGAAAGTCAAAACTGAACAATGAATATTTTTTTAAAAGGATACTTGGGACGTGATTTGCCATTGATATCGAAGCCAAAAATATAGTTTTTAGAATTTTTGTATGTTTGTCTGTATGTATGTCCGGGCTAATCTCAAAAAGTGCAGCATGGATTTACTTCATTTTCATGAATGTTACTAAGAGGTCGGGTCAACATATAGGCTACATATTATCACGCTATCACCTACGGGGGAGGAGCTGTGATAATTTATAAAATTTAACGCGGGTAAAACCGCGGGGCACAGCTAGTTTTATATATAAAAACGACTTTTAGACACAATTAATACCGGATAATCTGAAAGTTAGCGGTGTTACTCCTCCGTGCCCCGGAGAGCACGTCATGCAGTCGGTCCTGTACCTGACGTCTTAATGCTTAATCGAGTAACTGTCCCATCGAATCAACGTATTTATAGACGAATCAACGTATATAAAGGTCGTCCACCTAGGTAGCTAGAGAAAGCCGCAGGCTAGCTAGGGTAGGATCCTCAGCGGCGAGGAACGCGTTGCCCCCTTAACACGTGATCGTTAATCCCGTACAAGTGATCTGGCCCCCATTTCGATATCCATCTTTTTACTTCAGCGGCCGCCTGAGCTGTGGCCCGAACCCCATAAGCTGAGAGCCTTTTGCGCTAGCCAATTGCTCGTTGTTTTTAATTCTTTAATTTTAATATACAATTGCAAAATGTAACAATAATAGCTTAGTAACTTGCTATTTATTATTTATTTAAGGATATTAAAAATATATGTGACGAAACAGACCGCACGGACGGACCAGTACAAAATATTTTGTTGCTTTAATTACTGTTTTTAAACTGTGTTTATGTAATTAATTCTGAGCTTGATAAGTACAAGTGTATGTAAATACCCAAGTGCTGAATAAATTTCATTTATTTCATTATTTCGAATGAATATAAAGTGCTCCTGTGTTTGCGCACACACTTATGCAATATAATATGTCTTGCGCAAATGGTTTGTCTCCATTGAAGCTGGCCGCCATGGCCAAAATTCGACCGGGAAGTTATTAATATTTACCTTTAAAAGTGTTTGCTTGGGATCGATATAAGATCACATGAACATCAAAACATAAATTCATGCCAAATTATTTTACTCTTGTTTGTTTGTTAAATTATCGATCATAAAATGATGGTTTTTCTATTCAAATACTCAGTACCAGAACATTTAATTTAGTAAACAATGGCCACGATTTTAGGCGATAGCCACTAAATTACAATTACAAGAGATGTTATATCATTAAAATTAGATTAGTCGTGTAAAATACAGCGCCGTTAATACCTAATCAAGAAGTTTTTGAATCAGTTTAGTGTAATAACAGGTCTTCCTAACTAATTCTAGTCTAATGCGATTATAAAAATAGTGTAAGAACAAAAAGTGAAGTCTACCTGCGACGAATATTTTACAAGAAGTGAATTCGAAATTCGAGCTAAAGTGGCGGGTTGAAGCGTTATTCACATGTGTCGGCTTACTCCGCGGTGGACGGTTCACCTATGACGAATAACAATAACGGCGTGAACGGGAGCGCGGGAGGCGAACCGGCCCCTGTCGACATGGATTCTCTAGAGGAAATGCTTCGTAAGGTAAGAAAACTTATATGTTAAGTGTACCTTTTACCCTGTTTTCCGTTTCAGCGCTTCGAAATAATTTTCATAGGAAACGACATTTTTATGTAAAGCCGGTAAGGTTTAAGTTTCGTGTTTAACTTTTTAAATGGGACAGAATTGTAGTGGTATATGTCAGCTATATTAAAATTCTATTTGTGATGGATCTCACACAGATAATCCGAATTAATACCACACAAATTGGGTGGTTGAATTTAGATGATATTCACGCTTTTTTTCATTAAGTACATATGATATATCTAATAGTTTTGCCTCTGGTTCGTGTCTAAAATATTATTTTATGTTGAATATTAAAAACCAAATAAAATAAGACGCCTTAGTAACGTAGACAATTTGTTCAAACTAAAGCATCAACCGAAATTCGCATCACTTCTTTCTTTTCATTCTAAAACCATCCAATGTATTTGTATGTCCTTTTCATCAGCTGTCCAATTTATTTTTTTCTAGTATAAATTAGAACATTCTCAAAATGTAACTTACTGGTACTGGGGTTCAAACCCCGAACGCGAGTATATTTGTTTCTCCTCATCAGCACAGTGAAATAAAGCGCTATAGTTCATCCATATGATCTTTGACTTTTTCATTAGTCGACGATTCTATTCAACTTTCTCAACCTCTTAAAAGGCCAAAGCCGCATTGAACTTATATAATTGTAATAATATATAATTCTGCGTTTCAGTTAATTTAGTATTCACTGTTAATATATATAATATTGGGGATGGTTATTAAATCAGCATTAAAATTAAAGAATAATTAAAATCTTGACCATAATACATCGTAACATCGTCCGTTATATTAACATTGTTACAAAAATATGTAAATAAAAAACAACTTATGGTGGGGGGCTTCTGTCATAAACAAAGTTTATAGCTGTAATTCTTCCAAAAATGTTATGATGAATGATGAGGCACGCTTGATTAAAAACAAAAGTGAATAATATATACAAGCGTGAACTAATAACAGTCATCTAATGACATTCTGGACAGTCATTTTATACGCTGAACACCAAATACCTTAAACCCTGTATATAGTTGATTTTTTTTTATTAGTACGTTTATAAAAAGGTTCATTCAGGACTCACCTTTGCATTATGAAGCGATTAAATTTATAAAAAACGATATCCATATATATACGGTTGGCTATACATATTTTATTAAATAATTAATAGCTACAAGTCCATCAGCACTATCCTAAATAATCAGAAACAAGTGACGTGCTAGCTACGTCGAATTAATTAAACCAGTGTATTTACATGTTTATTAATTAAGCGCTCTAGTGTTTGCTTAACTTAGACTTGAGTTATTTGCTTAGGTCTTGGGTCGATAGAGCACGGTCTTACCTAATAACCGTTGCCGTTTACGTTACTTAGGTTTCCTATTTATAGTTTTTAATGCGGCTTAGTATAACCCTTTTGTGTAACCTTACTTGGGGTTAGTTGATGTTAAGTAATTGTGTCAGTTTAGTAATAATATCCTTCTGCGTAGCTAGAATTAGAGACTGTACTTATGTTTTTCAACATATATTGTATACTTGTTCCTATGTTATGTAGATGGTTAGTCTATGGCGAAGGCATGGAGATGAAGATTCATGTATCTCTACAGTGTTTGGCCAGTAAAATAACAGAAATTTACACGAGTCTATGACTACGAATAAGAGATTTGTGAGTCTTAAGTCTGAGTCACAAACTAGCCGTCTAGGTGTATAAGATGTGTGCAGTAACACAAGTGCATTCTCTATTTTGTGGGTTGGGAAAGTCCCAATGGAGACTACCCATCTGCGCGGGACATATTATAGTGCGCAAACACAGGAGCACTTATTATCCCATCAGTACGACTAGCGCCATGACCAGAACGACGTCCGGTATAAGACCGCTTTACGTGCTCTCTGATGCTAAGGAGTGTTAATACTGTTAACTCCCGGGCTTGCGGCTGATACTGAGAAATTTTCGTTTACATCTTCTTCTTCTCTTTCGTTACGCTCTTGGCAGAGCGGTCGTGGTCACATCGAGGCATCCACGTTGGTGGTAAGGGTGGGCACAGCTTCCTTTACTCAAAAAACCCAAAATCACTCTTTGGCCGACATGTGATTTGAACCCCGGACCTTATTATTTGAAGTTGAGCGTGCTGTCGCTAGACCAACGAGGCAGTTGGGTGGTTTCTTCCAAAAAGAACCGAAGCACTTTCTTGGAAAGTTCATATAATATTTTCGGTCATTTTAAATATCCAAATACTAGAGTGCACTGGGTGCGTGGCAAAAGGTCGCAAAAGTTAGTTAGCTTAAGGGGCCTTTTACAGTCCACTAGCGCCGCCAATCGAAAAAATGTCATAACTCGTAAATAGAATCAAAAATACAAAATGTGGTCTATTATTACTGTAGAAAAGGCAAGAACGTAATTTTATAACACATTGTCAACACTTGAAATATAGCTGTTTAGCTAAATCGTGCATTTGTAACAAAAACGGCCGTTTATGTTTTGAATGCACGATTTAGCTAAACAGCTATATTTCAAGTGTTGATAAGGTGTTATACAATTACGTTATTGCCTTTTCCACAGTAATAATAGAACATATTTTGTATTTTTGATTCTTTTTACGAGTTATGACATTTTTTCGATTGGCGGCGCTAGTGGACTGTAATAGGCCTCTTAACAAGTTCAAATCTAAATTAAAAGCCAAGTGCTGAATGAAGTTCCATATTTCATGGCCATTTTTTACATGGAATATAAAATATATGCAACCCAAAAAATCCGGGTAAGATTGTTTTTCAGTCTGTAATATCACTTTTTTCATTACCTAAACGATCAGATTTAATTTCAATATCGATCGTTTACTGTATGAAGGCGGCGAATATCAGAATACCATTACACCACCTCATCCCGTGGCGGTCGTAGAAGCCGAACCGAGGGAATATCTAACAGAGGACTATAAGCAGCTTCTTTCTGAGTACTATGCCTATCTTACTGCGATCACCAACCCGGCTGCCAAGCGTGGTGATTATGGCATATCCCCAACATGATTCTTGGGGGCTTTTTATCCAGCTGTGGACTTCTTACAACTGTTAATATATTGATCGAGTATGTAATCCTTGCTCCCAAAATATTGTATCGAAATAAATCTGTACGGTTTAGTCTACCTAGTCAATAGTGCACGAACTCACACTGCGACAGGTTCGGTGAAATGAAAAACGCTGCACATAGGGAAATGGAAAAATATTCTACGTAGAGTGACGAAAAGCGCTAGGGGCATCCTTTTGTGCTTTTTTTCTCCTATAAAATGATGTCGTCATGTACTGTCTGGTGCACTGAGCCTTATTTTTTCCTTTTTGTATTGCAGATTGAGATTTTCTGTGTGCAGTTTTATCCTGTTCAATTGTTTGATGTGCTTTTATTTTTAATTTGATTCAAGATTTATATCTGGAGTCACCATTTAGTGCGGTATATATAAGGTTGTTTATCGCAATGCTTACTAAAATTATTTTTACATATTTTTATATTATATATATTAGAATCCGTTTCCCGTTTTGGTTATTTATTGCTTGAGAATTTTCTTACTAGCACTTAAGGCACTGTGAAACTGGATTTTCATCGGAAGTTTTTGCGTAACTACATAGTAGTATGTCCAAAGAACCTATTAAACGCTTTTTTTTAAACCAAGATATTTTGAAGTACTTGATACATTAGAAAACACGATTTAATAACATTACCTCTATAGAAAAAACATACAATATGCTTAAAACAAATATATTTAAAATAAGTAGGGCACAGCCTTCCTTCGGTCAATGAGCAGCCCGTCTGGGGAAATACCTCAATTTTACAGAAGTTTTAAGTAAAAAATACTTAATGTTTCATATTTAAAAACATTAATCTTGGGACAACAAACACACCTCTATCTGTTCCCAAAATCACACAAAGATTTGTCCTGGGCGGGGATCGAACCCTCGACCTCTGGATTAGCAGTCAAAGTCACCAACCACTAGACCTACAAGCGCATATTAGATGTCTATTGTAAAATTTAATAATAATAATATCCTGTGACATTCTTTACACACGGCCATCTGATGCCAAACTAAGCAGAGCTTGTACTATCGAAACCTTACTTTTCTTTTGTAAATACATACGTGTTCGGTCCAATATGAATGTATTTGCCCCACTCATTAACCAGTCATAATAAAATCACCACTCAAGAAAGACGTGTTTGTATTTCTACGATTGTCCTACATTCAAAAGTGAACCTTAACTACATCAACACATACATAATTACACCCAGACTCAAGATAAACAGTCAGGTTCATGCACACAAATATCTGTCCTGGGTGGAGATCGAACCCACGGCCTCCGGCGTGAAAAGTAAGCATTTGCCAACCACGCCCGTCAATTTAAAACAATGAACTGGGGGCTACCGGCTAAGTCACCGAACATCGTGATAGTGATTGGCGTTCAAATAAATAAAGGTTAAAAATGACTTAATCAATCTTGAAGTCGGCTTCCACATGTGACGTCATAATTGGTCCGGAATCGATTTTGAACATCGAAGCCGATTTTACGATTGATTTAGTCATTTTTAACCTTTTTTGTATACTGTGGACACGGGTCTCATCGCGACAGCTGCGATATGTTCTTTGGCCCTTTCATTCTTTGTAAATCATTACCTTGGGTAACCAAGGTAATGATTTACCAAAGTCTTTATCGCGATGAGACCCGTGTCCACAGTATATAAAAATGTGTACAAATCGCGAAATTTTAAAAACATTTTTAACCTTTATTTATTTGAACGGCGATCAATATCACGATGTTCGGCGACCTAGCCGGTAGCCCCCCTGGTATAACAGATGTTGGTGTTTTAAATTCGTCACCTTTTAGTTTTCAGCTACAAAATATTTGAGTTAGTTAAGCTCGCAGTTCTTTGGAAGCTCTTGTTTGTAGTGGCATAAAGTGAATGAAATATTTACTTAATAAACTGTACTCGGAGTTGCATTTAATTTGCATGCTTCGTTGTATTGAGACTGTTTCTATTTGTTTTCTTTGTTGTTTACCCTCCAGTATTTAAGTAACACGGTTAAGTATTTCTTTCTTAATTAATGAAATAAAAACATCTAAAATCAACGTGTTTTTAAAAATATATGAACGTTTATAAATGTGTGTCAAAAGATTACATTTTATAAATTACCAGGTTGGCAAGCAATCCAACTTTCTTGGTGTTAAGGGATCACCGTAGCTTGCTTGCTAGATGGCATCACTTACCTGTAGCTTACACTTGATTATTCCTTGATGAGCTTTTACAACCCGCAGGCTAGCGTGGACTATAGTCTCTCATTGTGAGGCGACGCCCTGCAGTGGTACAATAATACGCTGTATCATTATCAAAAGCATTATTATGATAAGTAATGGAATCAGGCGTTACTTTGCGGAAATCCATAACAATCACAATACAAAATCAATATGTAGTGTTAATTCCGCTAATTGTCAGTTTAATCATGCCGGGATGCAATTTGCACCGCCCTCCCCTCCTCGAGTGCTCGACGAGTTAGCAGCCCTTGAGAATGGTCCGTGGAGGACTGAAACACGTGTTGGGTATCGTACTGGCGCATGTAATTTGCTTTTTTATATTGTCCTTCTTGCATGTGCACATTTTTGCGGGCGGGAGGGCGGTGCAAATTGCATCCCGGCATGATTAAACTGACAATTAGCGGAATTAACACTACATATTGATTTTGTATTTTGATCATTATTATGATGATAATTTGGTCCAAAATGTGATTTGGTTAAAGGGAAAGCCCGCATTATTATCGTTGATCCCAGTGTCGCAGGGTACTTTACAAACATATAATTGATGGACCCTAAGTACACCCTGACTGAGAACAACAACTTCAGGGTCTCACAAATAATTGTTCTGTGGGAGAATCAAACCCGGTACACGAAGCCTTAACCGCTGCGCCTTATGTGCCACTGTGTATCGTTCTAAGTTTTGGAGGGTGCTGGTTTCATCCCTGGCGGACGATTAACTGCTGTAAAGTTCCTATAGTTTTCCCTATATGCTTTCTTTGTTGTTCTTCTTCTATTATAATAATATCCGGCCATCAAAGAAGTTATGGCTAGTTGGGATAGGGCGAAACTTAGGTATAAGCGCACGCCAACAGAGGCCAACTTAAACCGCTTCAAAATCTTGCGTAATCGGTGTAGTCGTCTGTGTCGTGATTCTAAACGTCGCCACTTCCACACTTCTCTCAATAATCACAACTCCTCCAAAGTTTGGAAATTCCTAAAAGCCAATGGCATCGGCAAAACCCCTTCAACAGACTTTAATAGTATTGACCTGGGTTCTCTTAACAACCATTTCTCACTTCCCCCTATTACAATTGACCCTCGTATTAAATCAAATACTTTGCTTGAACTGTCCTCTTTGTCGATACCACAATGTTCGCCGTTCAAACTTACTTCAGTGAGTGAGGACGACGTCAAAAAATCCCTCTTATCAATCACATCTTCCGCTGTTGGTAACGATGATTTATGCTCCAGAATGGTCACTCCAATAATTCCTATTTTAATCCCTATCCTTACTCATATTTTTAACTTTTCTTTATACTCCTGTTGCTTCCCATGTGCTTGGAAGAAAGCTCATATCATCCCGTTGCCTAAAGTTTCCAATCCTACTCTTTTGTCACAATTTCGCCCGATTTCTATCCTCCCGTTCCTCTCAAAAGTTCTGGAGCATATAGTTCACCGTCAGCTATCTAGTTACTTACTGCAGAATAATCTTCTAAATCCCTTTCAATCGGGCTTTCGACCAGGCCACAGCACCGTGACAGCGCTCCTAAAGGTCACTGACGACATCCGTTGGGCCATGGAGAATAAATCTCTCACAGTCTTGGTGCTCCTTGACTTTAGCAGTGCCTTTAACTCCGTGGACTTCGATATTCTTCTCGAAATTCTTAAATCACTTAATTTCTCCTCGGAGTCTGTGGCCTGGTTCGATACATATCTTCGGGGACGCTCGCAGCGTGTTTGCTATAAAGACTCTTACTCAGACTGGTGCAATCTTACCACGGGCGTACCCCAGGGTGGCGTGTTATCTCCTTTACTTTTTTCCATCTTCATCAACTTTGCTACACGAGTTATTTCCTCTAATTTTCATCTCTACGCAGACGACATGCAGTTATACCGCCATTTTACATTAAATGAAGCTAGAACCGCCATTGCTGCTATGAATCAAGACCTGAGTGCCATCAGTCACTGGGCAAGATCGTTCGGTCTGCAATTAAATCCCATCAAGTCGCAGGCCATGATTATTGGCAGTAGGCAAATGCGTGCTGGTTTTGATGTAGGCTCTTTTCCTCCTGTTCTACTAGACAATGTGCATATTGCGTACTCGGACACGGCTAAGAACCTCGGGGTTATTATTGATCGGAACTTATCCTGGAATGCTCACATTAATGAAGTCAGCAAAAAGGTCTATTTTACCTTTCACTCACTTAGGTGCCTCCAGTACTTTTTGCCCTTTGAAACCAAAATAACTCTTGCTCAAACTCTAATCCAGCCCATTCTGGACTATGCTGATGCCTGCTATCTGGATGCTACTGAAGAGCTATTAAACAAACTTGAGCGCTTGCAAAATTTATGTATACGTTTCATTTTTAATCTCCGAAAGTACGACCATGTCTCAGAATTCCGCAACAATCTCAAGTGGCTCCCAATCCGCCTTCGCAGGAATACTCGAATATTATGTCTCCTTTTCAATATCCTACACAATCCCGCATATCCCTCTTACCTACAGGACCGTTTTTCCTTTAAACATTCTCCCAACGCCCAATGTAGGTCACACTTAAAAAGTATTTTGAAATTCCCATCCCATAAAACTGATTTCTTCTCCAAATCCTTCAGGCGGTTAGGCTGTGGAACTCTCTTCCGCCTAACATACGTAATAGTAATAACATCTCCATATTTAAAAAAAGGTTAAAAGAACACTACCTTTCCTCTTTACCTTAGATATATGTATTTTATGTAGTTTATTATTTTAAATTATGTATGTATTTATTTATATGTGTATTTTGTTCGTATGTATGTATATCATCCTACACACTCATATCTTCCTCGCTTCCAAAATCTCCTCTTGCAGGTCTACTGGAAGAGATTTCTTTAGAAATAAGTAGTACCTTTGTGCAATGATTTTCTTGTTTTTTATTCTTTCTTTCTTCATCCTATCAGTGTGTACATAAATTTGAAAATAAATAAATAAATAAATCTAGGGACAATGTCACACAGATCATCCTAGCCCCAAACTAAGCAAAGCTTGTAGTATGGGTACCAGGCGACGATATACATACTTATATAGATAGATAAATACTTAAATACATAGAAAACATCCATGATTCAGAAACAAATATTCGTGCTCATCACACAAATATTTGCACTTACCGGGATTCGAACCCAGGACCACCAGCTTCGTAGGCAGGAGCACTACCAACTAGGCTACGGTGATTATTTAACAATAATCTAAGTAATATAGTTAAGAATTAGAATAAGAGCAACTAAACCCGTCGGTGCGACCTTGTCGGCTAGCTCTTCCTTTCTAATATTCGGGAATAGAGAGTGAAGCTATGTCTGCTCACGTCCTTTTACCCTATAATATATCTCACGTAGATAGCTTATCTCTATTATGGCTTAAGAACCAATAGGTATCTGACGCCAACAGTCTTCAATAAAATCTCATGGCTTAGACAAGACCACAGTAAGCATAAGATGAGTAAACAATGTTTAAAACATAAGCTACGTAAATTCTTACTCAATGGGTTTGAACAAACTGAGTGTGCTTAAGTTATACACTTGATCAATATCAGAGGTGTCGTGGTTATTTATAAGTATTTTGTAATTGTATTGTTAGTTTAAATAGCTAATTGTATTGTAAGTTTAAAAAGCTTAAGCGCTATTCCCGCCGACAAACTGTTACGCAGTTTGGCGGGTTTAAAAACATTGTAAATAAGTTGGATCCAAATAAATCATTTTATTATTGTTTTTTATTTTATTATTATTATTATAGAAACTGGCTGCCATAAACGAAAGTCAACCAGGAGGACATCATTCAGTACTATATAGGGCTCCAGAATAATAAGAGAAGAAGTCCTGATGATAATATCTACGGTCGTTACAACGAAACGTTTGACCTTTGATTTCTGAGTGTAATTGTATACATTACCTTAGGTTTTACAATTATGTTCTACCTACTCACATTTGTGTACGTACTTCTACTTCAATGGATAGCCATTTTTCCTTTTTATCTAAAGCACAAAATTATTTACCTTACTCCTGATGGTATTTCAACAAAAAACGGACGCCATTAAAAAAGTCGTAAAAAGCGGAATTAAAAATTAATAGAGGGTGCGTAAACGTATGAAAGGAATGGCGTGCATTACGGTGACTTTGGGGAGAGACACGGGTAATATCGCGTGTAACGGACAGTCTAACGACACCCGATACCATGGATTCAGTAAGTGCTCAATATTAAATTTTTACACTGCCTGGTCGGTTAATAAGAATACAGCTAGCTGCTGATTAGCGGTTATCGTAGCCTTCGGCGTATAGCATCACACATGTGTCGCCAGCTCTTCTACGTGTGGGTGGGGACTGGATTTATCATTTTAATTACTTGTTTCTTATAGGAGTCAAACTCTAACCTCATCGTAACATTACCGTGCGCTGTGGCATAGGTCATACTGGCAATAGCAATGGGACTAAGCGAGATAGATGCTTGTTGGCAATAATGGGTGTCACGTGACATCTGCCAAATGGCCAACACTGCTGGACAAAGAATGAGGGATATAATGAGCCATAATTCCCACGCTTAGGAGACGGGTTTGCCAGTGTCGTACACATAGTTCACAGAGAGACGCTGATGCCCGTACTGTGATAGGGGTAAATACAACGGGATGAGATGGAATTAAATTAATGGAATGATATTATTCGTCACTGCCAGTGACCCACCACTACCGGATATTAATTTATAAGACATTACAACTCTTTAATGTATAGAATAAAAAGTACATAAATCTTAAAAATTCTTAGAACTGTCAGACTAATAAAACTTGTTCAGAGTGCTTAATTAGTCAACGTATTTAAACGTGATGCTTTCGTCCCTTAAAGTATTACGCAGCTAAGCTAAATTAACAGAACTGAAAACGGAAGAAAGAAGTGCAATTAAATAAAAATAAACTTAGTCGGAGTCGGTGGAAAACGGAAACATTGGACGTGAAGCCTACATTTATTTGAATAGGTTTTAAGGCCTCCTGCGCACTATGCGGCTAGCCGCGATGTGGCTAGCCGTGCGGCTGACTATACTCTGATATTTGTAGGAGAAAGTAGTATTTATTCGTACTGTGATGCGGCAGCCGGTCAGTAATATTACTTGCTGACGGCTGCCCGCATTTCGGCTAACCGCATAGTGTGTTGGAGGCCTTAGGCTATCTCCCCAGTAAGCAAACTGTTAGCAGCCAACTGAGTGAGCCGCACATTTGTGGTGAAATGAAATTTGACTCAGCTTCAAACTCAGATCAATTTTCTTGCATCGCAAGCAAACTGTTATGAGTTAGCCGCTTTTTAAGTCGACCGACTGAATTTTCACTTTACTATTGTTGTATGAAGGGAGTGGGTGTGGTTCTTGTTATTAGCAGTGGCATATGTCCGTAGAAATTAGTTAGGTAGGTATAATCAATGCTAGAATGAACACGTCCGAACACGTCGATAGCTTCTTTCCAACTGTCCGCATGAACGGACTCACTACGTCCGCCTAACAGCCATATCGCTGCCGCCGACTGGAACCCTATTTGCTGTGAGTTGGCTACTAACTAAGACAGTCAGCGCACATAATGCTGCAAACTGTGTAAATTGAGCGTAAAACTAGCAAACTGTGGACACTCCATTTCAAATATATGAAAAGGCGAGATGGTACGAGAAAGTAGTTCTTATTCGCACTGTGATGCGGCAGCCGTTCAGCAATATTACTAGCTGACGGCTGCCCGCATTCCGGCTAACCGCATAGTGTGTAGAAGGCCTTAGGCTATCTCCCGGAACGGACTTACTACGTCCGGCTAACGACCATATCGCCGCCGCCTACTGGTACTGGTTTTGCTGTGAGTTGGCTACTAACTGAGACACGGCGATAAACCGATAGGCCGCAAACTCAGTCAGCCGCTAACAGTTTGCCTATTGGGAACACAGCCTAACACGGCCAGTGTTCGCTATCAGTTGGAAACACTGTTTAATCAACAAACCGTATTAATATATAATTAATTAATAATTGAATGTGCTCGGGTGGACAGCCTGCGCATTAATAAAGGGGTAAATTGATATCAGCTGTTTTCGATTGTGCGGAATTGATTTTAATGTTTTGGATATTGGTTTAATTGCTTTTAATGTGCATTTGTATAACTGAAATTATTTTAAAATCCATGCAACGTTGGGGCCTGTTTGCGTGATTGGTAAGATACTTGCCTTTCACCCCGAAGGTCGTGGGTTCGATTCCCACCCAGGCCAGATATTTGTGTGCATGAACATGTCTATTTCCTGAGGATTACCTAAATGTGCATCAAATGTTATAGCCAGTCTGTAAATGATTAAATAATAATAATATTCTGCGACACACACGGCCATCTGATTCCAAACTAAGCAGAGCTTGTACTATGGAAACCAGATAACTGATATACTACTTTTCTTTTGTAAATACATTCTTATAAAGATAATACTTACTTATATGGATTGGCGAGGTTAAGCAATTAGGTCCGCGGTCAGTCAATAGATGGGTGACCGCCAAGTGGTTTAATTTCTGAACGTCTCCGGGCTTCGGAGATAACGTCAGCTGTCACGTTAAGCCATGCCAGTACCTACTGGGCGACTTGAACAACTCTGACCCTAAGGTAACCACGGCCCATACGATAAGTAAGTATTCAAACAGTTACTGCAACATAGCAGCCCAAAAACATGACATTAAACGGATATCAAACTGAAATGTACCAACACAGATCTTAACTCCTTACACACGTTCTTTTAGCGCAATATAGTCGGAGAGCCGGAGTTATAAATCATTATTATTGCACGTAAACATTCTCTTTGTCACGACTCGTAACAGGTGTAGAAAAGGTAACCAGAGGCGAATCCATATAACATGTTCCCACGAGGCATTTTTGAAGTACTGTGTTCGCAGGTTTTATTCGCAGCGCTACCACTTACCGCTACCTTTGTATTAAAAGGTAGCTCTAAGCAGTATTATTGGCAGTAAACACTAAAAAAAATTAAATACATATCGGCCTCTTTGAGCTTTGAGCCCTTTGACAGGTGTTGACAGGGAAAAAAAGAATATTATAGTGAATGGCCCGGTTGTGCATGTCCTGCCAAGTACTTGAACAAAGTATTTTTTTAATAGGTTATTAAGTTCTTATAGATATAAAACGTCTAAACAATTAAAAAATATAGTTTTTTTTGTATTTTGTTATATTATTTGATTCCGGCATTTTAAATTTTGTTATTTATATCAAGTAGCGCTACTATCTAAGTGAAATGGCTATTTAAACTCTTAAAGTTAACAGTTGCCGTTTCTTCGTCAGACAATAAGCTGAATGACTTATTCGACAACATTATATATAGTATAAATAAATTGAGTATGTTAAGATATTAAATTTTTTTTTTTTGATGATATCATCGTATTATTGTAGATATTTGCAGAAATAGTTACTACTGCAACTCTGTTAAATAATACAGTGATATTTTTACGGGTACATACTCTTTTGAAATTAAGTCTAAACTAGTACTATGAACATTTCTACTAAAAGTTGCCGCACCCGCTATTTTATTTATTTCTGGCATTTCATATTGGGTTATTTACTTCCGACCAGTAGCGCTTATACCTGTTAGTTAAACTGAACGGCTTATTCGACAATATTAAATAAATATAAATATTAACAGCAAAAACGTTAAGTTAGGTAATTACAATAATTAATTAGTCTAAGTGTATCATGCTTATATTAATTATAATATCATTATTACGTACGTATTATTATAAAAAAACAGTAAAAATAAATACATATATATTTCTTTTAAAGTAAGATTCTTTACGCACACTTAAGAGTCAGTGCGCAGCCCGTTTTTTAAACGCGCCGTCGACGCGCGTTTTAGATACGTGTGTTGACGGCGCGCTTTTATTCTACAGAGCAGGTTGTTGTCGTTTATAAGGTGTACAGGCTGCGTCTGACTTCCGTGCGTATCGCATCTGAATCGCTACAAACGCGCGTCAACGACGCGTTTAAGAAAGTTTGTGTGAATAGGCCCTTATATACTTGGGGGGTGCGCTGGTGAATGCGAAACGAGAGCGTTACGAAAAGTGTGATCGAGCGACGCGAATGGAAGTTCAAAGGGAGAAGATAGAGAGGGAGCACACATTTTATTTCTCTCTCCCCCATGGCCAGTTACTTTTCGTATGGGTATTAAGTTTTACTTCGGTCGTGTTTCCTAAAGCACACTAGTTTTTTAATTATTATAAAATATTATATTTATATTATATTATTAAATGAAATAATTATTGGTTACAACTGGGACCGACAGGTTAACGTGCCCTCTTAAGCACGGAGGCGCTCAGAAATTAAACCATTTTGGCCGTCACCCATCGATGGAGTGACCGCGAGCCTAGTTGCTTAACCTCGCCCATCACTGACGGACTGGTATAAAATAATAGGGTGAGGTATAAAATAATACAGAAATATTCACCGCAACATTTTGAAATGAAGCCTGAATAAAACCGGACTGCATTCAGCTGTTGAGCTGTACAATGAACATTTGTATTAAAATTGGCCCCAACCCGCTATATTATTTATTGCCAACATAATAAGTTTCCAACCAGCCTTTATTTGTTTTCTCAACTCGTTACAGCCAAGATCTGGGCCAAATTTCAAAAGTACATTATTTATTCATTTGCGAACGTCTGTTTTGCTAAACGTCACCTGCTTGGCTACGCGTTGAATTTTAAAGGATGCCGACGAATTTGCCGTTGTTGGGGGTAATCTTTTGTGAAGTTGGAGTCGTTTGAAATTTGGATCATTTCAGTGTTTAAATATTTGAGGGCATTTGATTATGTTGACGATAATTTTGGCTTTCCGCATGGGCCGTTATTATATCGTTTAGAATTTAACGAGCGATATTTAAATGTAAATTGATGCTATAGAAGATAAACGTGATATTTTTATCAGTAATTAATATGCAACCATCAGGTTTCTTTTTCTTACAGCTACTTACTAAGCCTCATCATAACAGCTGTAAAATGTCCACTGCTGGACTAAAGCCACCCCCAATAATCATCTAGGGGGAATATGCCATAATTCTACTCGGTCGGCGATCGCAGTATGATGGTACACAGATAGACGCTGCTGCCCATCCTTTGGTAGATATTCCCTCGGGTAGTCTACGCCCCCACGATATTCTGATATTCGCCGCCGTCACCTCACAGCTAAGCATATAACCCATTTAATAGTAAGCGGTCACCGTAGCCTGTGGACACCTGCAACACCAGGAGAATGTTGCTGACTTTAAATTTAGATCTTTGTATGACATGCCCTCTCTGATCCTAAAGCGGATGAGCGGATTCGCCTTTTCACGTATTAACAGAAAGTAACAGTTGCACAAAAAGACAGTGACACCTAGCGTGTATTAATTAATTTGCTAGATGGGATGAGGCCCCGCTCGACCGCTCCCCTCTGAGGCAGTGAAAGCCTCCTAGACTTATGGTAAACATCTTCTTTAATATAAACCTTTTAATGTCCCAGTGCAGAGCGTAGTCGACTTTTCACAATTAGAGGGGATAGGCCATAGACCACCATGGTGACAAAGTGTGGGTTATCAGATTTTAGAGAATCCTCAGGCATGCTTGGGCTTAACATCGATGTTTTCCTTCACCGTTTTAGATACGCTTTTGGGCTTGAACTCGAGGCCACTAACTTTCCACTTTAACGGTCTTACTGTACTAGGCTATGTGGTACTACTAGATACGTTGGTGTCTAAGGGCGCTTAAAAAACGTGGTGTGCATAGGCACACCACGTTTTTTAAGCGCACCGTCGACGCGCTCGTAGCGATACAGACGCGATGCTAACGCGCGCTTGTAGCGATACAGACGCGATACAAACGCGCGGCACCGGCGCGTCTGTATCGATACACACGCGATGCTAACGTGCGTTTTAAAAACGCGCGTCGACGGCGCGTTTAAAAAGCGATGTGTGCATAGGCTCTAACTTCTACAAAAAAAAATGTAAAAAAAAAGAAACGGTTGGTCATAGTTGTGACAAATGTCTATATTAAATTTATTATGGTCTAGTCTTAAAATCCAAGGAGGAAAACAAGAAAGATAAATTATGTAATTTCGACATAAAATAAAATTCCATTTTGAAACAATCTATTTACAAACAATCTTGAACACAATCAATTTCGTTGAAGCCATCATTAAGATAACTTTTTAATTGTTAAGACACTTTACCGTAACGTAACAAGAAGGAAAAGTTGCTCTCATTAATTTGTTTATTTTAAGTCTAACGCAAGGTTTTAAGCTGCAAGGCTGTTAAAACTTAAGACAAGGCCTTTGGAGCTACTTTGGAGCTTTATGTTAAGCTTGGTGCTGAAGTTGGGCTCCGTAATACACATTATTTTTCGTACTTAGTCTCGAACTGATCATAGATTACGGTTTTAAACTGGATAGTCGGTACTGGGGTGGTGAATGGGTTTTGTTTAAAGCGGTCTTATATTAAGGGCGGCTTGCACGAAATTTCGTTTAAATATATCTTAAACAAATTTAACTAAATACGTTTAAATCGATAAATGTGTTTAACATGATTACGTTTAATGACCTCTTGCATCACGTTAAATGCGTTTATCGTGTCGGTATAGCAGTTTCCCTACATTTCGTTATAAGTAAGTAACAAATGACACTATTTTTTAAACAAAAATTACATTTTTCTGCGCGAAAGTGTGCGTAAATTGAATCCTCCATGTCATGGAAACATAACCTTTCAAAATAAATGTCAATTTTTGCTAAACGCATTTAGCTGCGCTAAATAGCTATTCATGGGTATTTAACTTTGACAGCTCTCTAAACGCGTTTAGCGAGTTATTTAGCATGGTGCAAGGCGTTGCAATGACTTAAACGTGAATTTTAATTTAAATTGGATTTAAATAGTATTTAGTGCTTAGTGCAAGCCGCCCTAGAAGTATTACGTTCATTGTACAACGTACCTAAATGAAAATAGACACTACACATACTATATGATAGAGGTAGCGTGTTCACCTGCAGAGATCCTGGGTTCAAATCCCGGGGCGGGCCAAAAAGTGATTTTGGAACTTTACTGTAAAAAAACTTGAGAGGTGTCAAGGGACACCCGGATGGAACGAAGTTATTTCTTATTATTTATTATGTACAAAAAACCTGTATACACTCAACAAAAATAATCGTCGCGACACCACACGGTTCAATGCGAAATAGAAATGAAAATATCTGGCTTGCTTTCTATAAGAGAGAGAGAGAGAGGGAAAGAGAGACAGACAGAGAAACATGCGCACGCCGCACAGCTGCAAAAAGTGTCGTGACAACTTTTCGTAAGATTTTTTTTCCGTCAGTACTTTTTATTCTGTGGTCTAGCCCCCTTTTACAACGCGCGATAAGGAACTTCGTTGCAATAAAAATGTCAAATCAGCCCGAAGTATGGGAGTTGGTGGTATTATACTCTCGTGCCTTGGAGAGCACGTAAAGCCGTCGGTCCTGTACCTGTATTTCTAATCTGGTATGACATGGCAACCTTCAAGAAGCGAGCTTATTCCTTTCTTAAAGGCCGGTCACGTACAGACGCCAGCACATCTAGCTATCCCAATCTGTCAAATATCTTTTATAGATTTTCAACTTTATCACAAAAGCGTAAAGTTCACTTTCAATTGAAGTAATTTGACAGATTGGGGTAATTTGACGTGCTGGCGTCTGTACTTGCGGCCCCTCTGGTGTTGCTGGTCTCCATGGGCCGCGTTGATCTCTAACCATCAGGTGATCCACTTACACGTACCTTGCTATTATTATTATATATAAAAACCGGCCAAGTGCGAGTCGGACTCGCGCACGAAGGGCACCGCACCATTATCTATAAAAACGAGCAAAAAAATTCACATTTGTTATATGGGAGCCCCATTAAATATTTATTTTGTTTTGTTTTTTAATATTAGTTGTTATAGCGGCAACAGAAATACATCATTTGTGAAAATTTCAACTGTCTAACTATCACGGTTCATGAGATACAGCCTGGTGACAGACGGACAGACAGACAGACGGCGAAGTCTTAGTACTAGGGTCCCTTTTTACCTTTTGGGTACGGAACGCTAATAAAGTAGTGTGTTCCTGTAAAATGTTTTTTTTTTATTGCCTTAGTAAGCAGATGAGCTAGCGGCCCACCTGATGGTAAGTGGTAACCGCTGCTCATGGACATTCGCAGTGCCAGGGGGCACAGCAAACCGCTGCCTACCGTGATATTAGTACTCTTTTTAAACCTCGTTTGAAGAAGGACATGTCGTAGCGCTGGGGAAACACCGCAGCAGGTAATTCATTCCAGAGCCTTGATATTAAGCTTGTGATATTTATATTGCTGGCCATACCACAAACTTGGCTTAATAATTTCGTTTTTCCATTACAATCCGCCTTTTCGGGTGCTGATTACTTATTGTGTAATATACGGCCCTGCAATGCAGTTCTTACGGGGATGTTTAAATCGGCTCAAAATGTGCGGTTGGCGTTAAAACCGATTAATGCCTTCACCACACGCAATCTTGCAGTTAGGCCGAAAAATATATAGGGTGTTCACGGATCAGAAAAAGGTTTAAACAAGGCTACTTTATGGTTTTAGAAACATCAGTTTTGAGGGTTAAATATTCCATAATCTTACTTATGGAATAAATTTTAACCCTCAATTAATGTTTGGTTTAATTGAAATGATGGTTCAAGTGGAAAATTAAAAAAAAATAAAAAATCATAAAGAAAAACAATCAAATTAATAATAAAATATAGCTTATTCAGCGTTAATTACATCCCCAAACAATAATTTTGATACTTCTGCCAAACTTTAAAGCAATCTATTGGCGGTCCTTTTTACACATTTTTGTAAGATATAAATTATGGGTAATTATTAATGCTAATGTAAAATAATATAGATACTTAAATTTGATTTTATTATTTAATAATAAAACAAAAGTTAAAACATTTATAAAAATAATTACATTATGCGTGGTATATTTATTTTATGGACTTGTAGGCATGCAAATTATAGTTGTCAATGAGTACGTTTTGAAGAAATTTGCTTTGTGCTTAAAAGATGGCTTTGAAAGTCAATAACTTTTTGATTGATTTGTCAAGTACCTAATAACGTTTATAATCCAACATAAAAGTTTTAAGCGCCACACATTTTCTGCATCTGCACATTCACGTCATCAGGTTATATTTATTCTGAAGGCATGAATTTGTTTTCCTAAACTTTTATACCTTTACTGTGAATTATTGTTACTATAGTTTTCTTTATATACTTTATAAAATATCAACTGTATTTTTAGCATCACCGTAAATTATATGCAGTAAAGCTTTTCAACAAGTTCGCAAACAACCTGTATATCGCAAACAGAACTACCAAAGTCGATGTTTGGCTTATTAAATAGTTACGTAGTCTGGTTACTTCGAAACTTTCCCTATTTGCTTCAGCCGGGTTTTTCTGTTGCAAATGTGGCAATGTCCACTGAGAATGGAGAAGTTATTCGTGGTCCGTATGTAAGCAGTTCTACAGAAGTTACCTCTAATTAAATGATAAATTTGAAGTTATTTTACTTTATCGTATGGCCAGTGGTTACCATAGTGTCAGAGTTGTTTAAGACGCTTAGTAAGCCTCTGAAATGGCTTAACGACTGTTCTCTTATAATTACAATCGGAACAGACAGTTTAGCCTTTAACCATTGCTTTCCCAAGCCCGGAGATGCTTACAAATAAGGGTATTTTGGTGTATATACTTATGTGTAATGAGGAGGACGTTATGATAAAACTTAATCACGTTATAATGTTTGAAAAAAATAACAAAATACACAGTTTATCCTGGCTTACACGAGTTGCAGTGTCTGGAAAGAATTTATAAATGATTTAATCTAGAGCTATTGTACAGAGGCGAGCTTAACTCAATATAACTTTTCTTCCAGCAAACCCTTGTTACAGTGAGACTTGTATGGAAGGGTATGTATGTATATTAATGTAGAAAATTAAACACAATCAGCGTGTATGCCAAACTGCGTACACTGTACCTACTGCTGCTACGTTAAGTTATTTGTTACTAAACATTTGGAAGTGTTCCAAACCAGCTATTTGATAGCGCTGTGGACATCAGAATTGCATTGATAACTATTAGGTATTCAGATACCTTCGGCATAATTGCTTGGTTGGTTCATATTACTTTTCGTATAGACATAGGTTACCTTAGTGTCAGAGTTGTTAGAGCCGCCTAGTAGGCCTGTTGCCTAATGACTACTACCGGGACCGAAAGCTTAATGTGCCCTCCGAAGAACAGAGAAGCTCAGGAAATAAACCAATTTGGCGGCCACCTATCTATGGACTGACCGCGCGCCTAGTTGCTTAACCTTGCCAATCACTTACGGACCGATAGCATGTAGCTTTGAGCAAATTAATATGATTGTAACTATATGTATAAAAAATATGTCTAATTACACACTAAGTATGTAATAATTATGTATCTGTTTTACTATGATAAGATTTAGCTAAGTTATTCAAGTTATTACCAAAGTAAAGTTACCTAAGTTATTCATAAGTTAAGCTACGCTTGGCAGATGTTTAGTTTTATTATTATACTAATATTATAAATGCGAAAGTTTGTGAGGATGCATGTATGGATTACTCTTTCACACAAAACAAAAACCTGGAAGAAGCGTAAACAGGTGAACATTTATAATTTTATAGTTTTCTAGCTACGATGTCAAATGATTGCGAGCTCAGAACTACGATCATTTCGTTACAGTAAAACTGCTCTCGTAAAAAGTTAATAGGCACATCGATTTGGAGCCCTGCTGCGTGTAAATGAAAACTATAAAATAGGAAATGTGTTTTAAAGTATAAAAGTTAGTGCCTCTATCTGGACAACAGTTACTAAGTTTTTATTTTGATTTTAACGTACGAATATATTTATAGTTTACTATTGCAGCTGTGTGGTGACGGCAGCTAATCTATACATTATAATAAAATCGTAGGAAAGTCAAAACTGTACATTGAATATTTTTTTAAAGGATACTTGGGACGTGATCTACTTTCGATATCGAAGCCAAAAATATAGTTATTAGATTTTTTGTCGGTTTGTATGTTTATCTGTGTGTATGTCCGGGCTAAACTCAAAAAATACTGCATGGATTTACTTCAAATTTTTCATGATTATTAAGGGGTCGGGTCAACATATAGGCTACATATTATCACGCTATCACCTACGGGAGAGGAGCTGTGATAATACCGCGGGGCACAGCTAGTAACAGAATATCATCACCCCATCTCCTCCCGTGGGGGCGTAGAAGTCGACCCGAGGGAATATCTACCAGAGGACGGGCAGAAGCTTCCTTCTGTGTACTATGCTTATCTTACTGCGATCGCCAACCCGTCTGCTAGGCGTGGCAGATGGGTTGGCATATGACATATCTCGTCAAAGATGATTCTTGGCGGAGGCTTATCCAGCAGTGGACTTTTTTCCAGCTGTAATAATGATGATGATGATGATGAATACTATTTATAGAATAAACTGAGTTAGTACACGTGTGGCGTAGTGGTTAAGACACCTCGCCTCACTACCTAATGTCTCCGGTTCGTTTCCCGCACCGTACAACTGTTTGTGTGAGCTATACATATAAGTAATAGTTCTGAGTCGTACCTCGCAACACGGCATTAATTTCCTTAGAATGGGCATTATATTAAAAAAAAACTAATTGCATATTATTTCTGCTTATAGTTGTCATCGCGTTGGTGGATAAACTTTGTATTGACATCGTCCTTATTTCATAACCAGTAAGGTCGGTTTTCGTTTTATAAGTGTACAGTCGGTGATATCTATTACCTGGCCCTAGTTAAGAAATAATGAATTTAATCCCTCACTTTGAAACTTTGAGGTTTATTTTCAATTGGTATGGATAGGTACAGACGTAGCATCGACTAGCAGTCAGGTTCACTAACCACTAAATCAATAGGGCAGTCAGATTACGGAGAATCTGCTGCAGTCCTGGTTGTAGTCAATAGACAACAGTCGACAAACTTCGTACAACTGACGAAGGATAACCACTGCCCATATCACACTAATATTATAAAAGCGAATGTTTGTGAGTGTGTAATGTGTGTATGTTTGTTACTTTTTCACGTCGAAACGGCTGGAGCAATTTTAATACAATTTGGTTGCGTTAGCTGACACCCTGTATTAAACCTAAGTAAGGTTATAATTTATAAAGTTTAACGCGGGTAAAACAGCTCGTTATCACACTAATATTATAAATGTGAAAGTTTGTGACTGTATGAGTGTATGAGTGTGTATGTTTGTTACTTGTTCACGTCTTTTATGGGGCAATGTATAAGATTCTATAACAAACTTCCTAATTATATTAGAGAATTGTCTACGAATAAGTTTAAAAGAATTATTAAAGCCAAATTGTGTAGCAGGGCATATTACAAAATTTCTGATATTATTTAAGTGATAAAAGTGCTTAGGATTGAGTTGTTCTGAGTCAACACACATGATTGTAATTAATCTTAAGTATATTTTATTTTAAAAGAGGATTCCTACTGAATTTTCTGGCAGTGTTTCTCAGTAGCTGCCACGTCATGCACTGCACGGTAGGGTAAAAAAAATATGACGATTCCACATAAATGTAAAATTTTTACGGAATAAAGTACCTTTGACTTTGACTTTGAAACGGCTGGAGCGATTTTAATAAAATTTGGTATGGAGTTAGCTGACACCCTGGATTAACACAAAGGCTATAATTTATAAAGTTTAATGTGGGTTAAACCGCAGGCCACATCTATCTGTCCCGGGGCATATCTATCTATACATATAATAAAATCGTAGGAAATTCAAAAAATACATTTTTTTTTTTTTTAGGATACTTGGGGCGTGATCTACTATCGATATCAAAGCCTAAAATATAGTTTTAAGAATTGTTGTATGTTTGTCTGTATGTATGTCTGGGTACTGAGTAACTCAAAAAGTACACCATGGATTTACTTTAAATTTTGCATGAATATTACTAAGAAGTCGGGTCAACATATAGGCTACATATTATGACGCTATCGCCTACGGGGGAGGAGCTGTGATAATTTATAAAATTTAACGCAGGTAAAACCGCGGGGCATAGCAAGGTATAAATAAATAAGTAGGTAATAAAAGTACTTTAGTGGCAAGCCACTTAAGGAGAAAGACTTTACATTACTGTACTCCATAGATGTCAGTTTACATCTAATTTAAACAAATAAACTTGTAACGAACGCAGCGAGCTAGTTCCCACAAGTTCACAACTCTATTACAAAATCTAGACTTTCCTTGAGGTAGAACTAGTGATCTAATTTCGCAGGTGTCTTTGCTAACTTTGTTCGGAACAAGAGAAATATGAACATGAGTGGGGAAGTTGCGTCTTTGTTACAAAGTTCCACCTTACTTATAGAAATAATAGTGCTTCTAGATAGTTACTTTCGTAGTTAAGTCAGTCAGTCTATTCTTTAGATGGGTGACCGCCAAGAGGTTCTTAGAGTCACCTTACTTCGGAGAGAGCACGTTTACAGTCGTTAGACGGTAGTACGTAGTCAAAAAATATAAAACATTTGAAATCTGATCAGTTATAGATAATTATCATATTTTCGTTTTAGCTCTGCACTTGGGAAATAATCTATATACCTACTTTACAAATCGAACCTGGGGCACGAAGTGTCGAGACAATTGTATTAACCGCTGCGCCGCACGTGTAGTCGTCATGCAATTTGTCGTTTTGAGAATTGAAATATGAGTTGATTCACGTCTTACTTATAATGCTAAATTTAGATTAGTTAGAAAAAAAAATTCTTTCAACTGTAAAATGATGTTTGATAATGATAAAATAACTCTTAAAATTAATTTAATGAAAATGGCTTAAATTTAAGGTATATTAATTCCTTCCAAAGTTCATATATCCCTAGCAAGGAATATATGTATAGGCAACAACAAAAGTATCATCACAGAGTCTTGGACCATTTACGCTTATGAACTGTAAAATGATGTTTGATAATGATAAAATAACTCTTAAGACTAATTTAAGGAAAGTGGCCTAAATTTAAGGAATATTAATTCCTTCCACAGGTTCATATATCCCTAGCAAGGAATACGAGTATATTAGGAAACAACAAAAGTATCTTCACAGAGTCTTGGACCATTTACGACTTATATAAGATTATTTGTGAAACTTGCCTGAAATAAACAGTGCCTTATACTATCTTTGTTTTCTTTGCTTTGATCCCTGAAGTTTTCTGTACACACACCTAAAACATGTTGAATACTGCAACATTTTTTAAATAAACCTCGACGTCAGTCTGCGTGCAGTCGGTCAGCGTAAGTCTAAAAAGTATTTCTAACAATCAATATTTATTTTTATATTATTTAGTGACTTAATGTAAGTAATTAGTATAGCAGTTAAGCAAGTAACTGTACATAACCATCTATTAAGTAAATTATAATAGATAACTTTATTGATCATAGTCTCTCTGCACCAATCAAAGATTAAATCTGCGATTTTTGTGGTAAACTGTTAATAAATAAATAGTTAATTATTATAAAACACCACTTATTTAGGACGGTCGAATAATAATAATAGTAATAAATTTCTATAGGGTTAAGTCATATTTCTCTTAATATATCTAATTAGTAAACTTTTATAGCGAACCTCTTTTTATTTGCATTCTAAATGTAGCCACAAACATATAAACAGAAAATCAAAGAAAGAAACCAAATTATGTAATGAATTGCAATTTAAATTCCGTGCAGATGTTACGGAATAAGAGAGAAATGCACATATCTTAGGAAATACACGAACAAAACGTCGATTTCACGTACACAGCAAATCAAACATAAAGAATGAGCAAATCTCATTTTCAACTTGGTCTCTGAGACTCTCTGCAAGCACCAAGGTATTTACCATACGAAACTATTTTATCTAGTTCCAATGGGGCAGTAAAACGTTTTCGAGTTAAATTTTACACTTGTCGACGTTGGAACACAAATAAATCGGCCGATTTAGAAGCTCTAGACGCTACCCGGTTAGTCGACGAAAGGCGCACCTTGGGTATGGTATAAGTGGGAAGTAAGAGCGGGTTTTGCTGGAGGTGGTTTTGTAGCGTTTTTACTTGGTGCTATGAAATTTTACTCGACTTTACACATTGTTCTAGGATATTGATTAAGGAATTATTTTTAAAGTTCTTTTCAGCCAATGTGTCTGTACGTTGACCATTTGACTTTAATAAACGTCGGACGTATTTTTTTATATATTTGCACGAAATTTGTGATTGAAATAAATTTCTTGTGTGTTACTCCGTATATCTTAATTCGTTATAAATTTAAATAATTATGAGTAGCAATAATATCGTGTCGGGTACGGACTGATTTTTCGGTGTGCGTAGGGTACAAATTAAAGTTTCTTTTTACTTAACGTAAACTAAACTTTAATTTGTGGCCTTACCGATTTATTACCCGCGTTAAACTTTGTAAATTAACGCGGGTTGAATTGAATTCGGATATATATATATATATACTAAAAAGTTTCATCAAAATCCGTTCGGTAGTTTTTGCGTGATGATAATGAAATGATGATGATGAATGATATTGAGATTTATCACACTAATATTATAAAGGTTGCCTTTATAATATTAGTGTGATAACGGATTTTGATGAAACTTTTGTTGAACAATTTGATTTTGATGAACAATTGTTACTTCTAACAAACATAGACACTCACATACTCATAAACTATTGCCTTTATAATATTAGTGTGATAAACCTCAATATTATTGACATGATATTATTTATCTGACTGAATTATAAGTTGGATTGTTTCTCAATATTTCTTTATGAATAAAGTTATGATTTGTTTGATATGTTTTTAAGAGAAATTGCCTTAGTCGATTTGTTACCGCTGCCGCTTATCGTATATACTGCCTCCTCACCATCCAAGTAGCCCGAGCCATATTTTACTTTAGCCGTGGACTGAGGCTGGCTCCGAAGCTCCAAGCATACCCTGATTGCTGGCTTTAACACCAATAATTTACTTCGAAGAATAGTCGGATTAAGACTTCCAGCTGAGTGTGGGATTATGGTGTAATAATTCGCTGAGTGGCTAAGGATTTTCCGGAATAACTTAAACGGCAATCGTAGAAATTCGGAGAAACAGTTGGATGTTCTTACTGTTTTGAATTGTGATCAGAAGCTGAATAGGGGATAAAAATTGAAAAGCGGCCAGTAGGATTTACGGATTTAGAACCGATTTCAAAATAGGAGAATATTTCAATTCTAAAATATTATATTGTAGAATATTATATTTAAAGTTTTATATATGGTAACGCGATTATTGATGGACCGGTTGGCGTGGTTGGCAAATACTTGCCTTCCACGTCGCTGGTCGTGGGTTCCCACCCAGGACAGATATTTGTGTGCATGAACATGTCTGTTTGTCCTGAGTCTAGGTGTAATTATCTATATTAATATACAAAATTCTCTCTTACTACTTCTTTTGTATATAGTAATATACAAATGAATTTATCTGGTTCCCATAGTATTATTTTGGTTATTTTGGGATCAGATGGCCGTGTGTGAATATTGTCGCAGGATATTATTATTATTCCGATGTTTATAACCAGATTGTTATTTATTTTTATTTGATACGGTAAAGTTTTGAGTTGGTACGCACGGCTACATATCAAGCTATACATTTCCAGTATAAGCTGATCCCGCGTTGTATAGGATTTCCATACTATGAGAGGTCAGCTTATATTGGAAATATATAGCTTGATATGTAGCCGTGTGTACCACATAGATTTCGTTCTAATCAGGTAGGTACTTATTGCGAGTCCGTTGAGTATTTACATAGTACAAGTTAAAGTCTAACTTGGTAAAGGTTAATTACCGTTTTATGAAACAGGAATTTCTTTTCGTTAGCAATTAGCGCCGAAATTAGATTGTCACAACTAAAAATAGACTAAATATAACTGATTATCATATTCTATAGCTTCAGTTATTCTGCTCTAATACGTATTTTCACCTACATAGTGTAGCTTTTTTGAGCCCTTGGATTAAATGGTGTTTTTCTTCCAGGTTACCTGAAAAGCGACAAGGAGAACAGTCTTCCGCAAAATAAGACAATTTTTAATCCTAGCCAGTAAGCGATAGGCTAGCCATTCTTTTACCATGGCTTGCCTGGAACCTGTTCATCCAAGATCAACAAGTACAACCGGGACCGACAGCTTAACGTACCCTCCGAAACACAGAGACGCTCAGAAATTAAACCACTCTTTGGTGGTCGTCGATCACTTGCGGACCGGTGAGCGCATCTACCTATGAACGCCTCATCAAGTTCATAATACCATTGATTTATTTATCTATAAAGGTTCTCAAGTGTCGACCACGAACCGGAAGACACAGCGTGGGCAGGCCCCCTACTTGATGGACCGATGATCTTGTGCGGTTCGCTGCAAATTGCTGGATGCGAATAGCGCAAGACCGGCAATTGTGGAGATCCTTGGGGGAGGCCTTTGTCCATCAGTGGACGTCTTTCGGCTGATATGATGATGATGATTTATCTATATAAGTATGTATTTACAAAACAAACATAGTATATGTAGTATATCGGTTATCTGGTTTCCATAGTAGAAGCTCTGCTTAGATTGGGATCAGATGACCGTGTACAAATAATGTCCCAGGATATTATTATTATTATTTATTTATTTCCTGAATATATCCCAAATATATTTGTTGCGCAGATTCTTCTTGTATCTTTTTAGATTTGCCCGAAACAAGTCCAATCAACAAAATTCTGTATCAGATCATGACAAATAGGTAATATATTATGCATTTTCCGATATATGTAGCGACAGAGCGTACGTGACTGCCGAGAACTTGTGTTTGCGACTGTACCTTGATTTCGCTGGGGACTGTTTATTTAGATGTATGGATATTTATGTGATCTCATGAAGACGCTATGATGTATGTGCTGCGTATGTATTCTGTGAAAATTCAGTAGTCTTGGATACTTCCAAGACTACTGAATTTAATACAATTAGTATTAAAGAGGCTATCGAGCGGAACAAAGGCTCTAAAGTGTTCGCAAGAGCTCTGTCTGTTGGACAGAGCCAACTGACGAACCTGAAGACTGAGGATGGTAGAATCGTCAGGTCTAAACCTGAGTTGCTGGGAGAGATCGAGAAGTTCTACGGACAGTTAGTAACATAAATAAATTGTATTATGCAATCGCTTCCGAGTTAGGGATTAGTACTCTAATCCCTAACTCGGAAGCGATTGCATAATACAATTTATTTATGTTATGGGCATGGTTACAGTGGATTCACGATTGTTTACGCCGCCCAGTAAGCTTCTGCAACAGCTTACCGACTTATTGAAAGATAGTAACGGGGAACTAACGTAATTAATTCGCACGACGTCGCGTCGCGTCTCGAGACGGGACGCGACGTCGTGCGGGTCGCATTCGCCCTGAAGATGACTTCCGGAAGAAGTTGAAACGGTTGACCGAATCCAACATAAATTAATTACGTGAGTTACCCGTTACTATCTTTCAATATGTTAGCACCTCATGTCAGTTTGAATAATAATATCTCACCGACTTTTTAAAAACTACAACAGGTACCGGTGACTTAACTTATTTTTCTTTGAAATACCAACCCCTAAATTGGAAGCGATTGCATAATACAATTTATTTATGGTATGGGAAGTGGTTACATTGGATTCGGAATGGTTTTAGCCGTCGAGAAATCTTCTGAAATGAACGACTATAACCGGTATTGACAGCTTAACGTGTCCCCTGAAGCACGGATCCGATCACAAATTAATCCACTTTGGCGGTCACCCATCAATAGACCTACCGTGCCATCAATAGGCCATGATTGCATAATCCAATTGATTCATGAACAATTTACATAATTGTGTGTGATTACAACATCAAACATGGGTAATTATATAAGTTAATTATAAACAGTACTATTCATTTAAAATGAGAAAATAAACATTATACATCCATAGACATAATTATGATAAATACAATTAAAATAATAAATTAGTAACACCATAACAATCACTTCTGATAAATTATTTAATAACCATTGACGCGAATTTCTGCCAAAGCGATTAGTCCCAATGTAGGCTAGTCAACTGCGCGGGACATATTATGGTGCACAAATACCAGGGCACTTTCTATTCTATCCGACTTATAATCTGATGGGACGACTACCGAAAAGACCGGAAAGAGTTAGATACATACATAATTAATAACTTATTGATTTATAAATAGTCTAGTGATATCTTTTTAATAGGTGTGCCTTAAGTTCCGGTTTAAATGAACTTGTGTCTAGCATGCATTTATTGTAACTTATTATACATTTTAAGACCATGATAAAGAGGACTATGATTAGCAATATCAAATAGAGGATTGAATTCTGGCGTAATAAACCATTCTTCCTTTATACTCATGCCCATAACTAGCAGATGATATAGATGAATCTAGCGCAGCATATAGACGGATTTTTAAACTGGAAAAACAGCGCTTGGTTGGATCAATTCCCGTACCGAAATGGCGGCCTCGCAGGATTTATTTCGCTAATGCGGGCGTAAAATAAGTATACAACACAGTGCGTCATTTCGGAGATTAATTAATGTTGCGAAATTATAAAGTTTTTTCAAGTTTCGTCGCCGTAGTAGGGAATATCATTAATCACATGTCTTCTGCCGACGCGCGGCGTAATAATAGATATCTATTTAACTGGACTGCTGGTCTAGAGGTAAGTGACCCTGACTGCTAAGCTAGAGGTCGTAGGTTCGTTCATATCCCAGGACCAACTTTTCTGTGATGAATACAATTATTTGATCTGTGCTAGGTGGAAGTTATTTTTAATATTGACGGGCCTGTTGGCGTAGTTGGCAAATGCTTGCTTTTCACGCCGGAGGTCGTGGGTTCGATTCCCACCCAGGACAGATATTTGTGCGCATGAACATGTCTGTTTGTCCTGAGTCTGGGTGTAATTATCTATATAAGTATATATTTACAAAAGAAAAGTAGTATATGTAGTATAATATCAGTTATCTGGTTTCCATAGTACAAGCTCTCCTTGGTTTGGGACCAGATGGCCGTGTGTAAATAATGTCCCAGGATATTAATATTAATATGTATGTATTAAGAAATATATAAGTATGTTTATCAGTTGTCTGGTTTCGATAGTCTATTTTGGGATCAGATGTCAGTGTGTTAGCTGTATTGATATGTATATATTTTATTAGAAAGGACTTTATTAGGTAATCTTGCATTAAAAAATATATTTTCCTGTCCATCTACATCGTAGTCAAAGCTCAATATCTATTTGTAATCGGAATTAAAAATGTGTTATTAGTACAGATTAATAATTTTCAGATATATTTCTTTAGTTGTGGTGTAAGACGTTGTGTTTTGACACATTTTAAGTCTTTGGTTAGTGAGAATATTAGTCCAAAGCAATTCCAAGATACGGTTTAATAACTTTCAGTTAGAAGCTTGCAGGTACACTTTACTATAAGATATTACATTCAGCTTGATTCTCAATAATAAAAAGGGTCTAGACAGTCTAGAGGGCTATTGAAGAGACCCTATAAAATATATTTAATTGGAGCCTTGTCACAAGATGTGATCTCTTCTAGTGAACCTATGTAGTGAATGAAGAAAGAACTTTTAGAGATTCGGTAGTTGCTAGTGTACAATATACATGCCATAAAACATGTATGTGTTTTGCTTAGTGTGTATCTTGAGATGTTCAATAAAAAGTTGATATATAATATAATGTCTTGTACCATCCCAAAGGTTTATCAATCAACATGATTAAAATTATAGAGGATCTAGTATTTAAATGCAGATAGTAATCGAACACGTCGATATCCGGTTGAAATCCTACCCGACTGCGCCCGGAACAAAGCTGCAGCAGTAAAATGACACCCGGTTTAACTCAGTTACGGTGAAGATCAGGCCAATCTAATTTTTGTTATTTATTATTTATGAACACTTCATTCTTTTCTTGTCCATCGTCATAGTAATTAATCATAGAAATAGTGATGTCGGTTACGATACTGAAGTGAATTCTATATTGGTACCGCTTTTACTTCTAAGCTGCAAAACCATAAAACGTATCTAAAAATACATTCTAAATTGCCAAGCGTTTGATCAATCAATATGATTAAAAACACGCAGTAAAATTACAGAGTAACCCATAAATGCAGATTATAATCTGACACGCGGATATCCGGGTGGAATCCTACCCGACTGCGCCCGGAACATAGCTAATATATTCATTGCACGTCGAACGACAGCCTGTTAAACCCAGTTGAGATGAAGATATGCCCAGATTAATCATTGAAACCTTTAATTTATGACCGTGTCTTTTATTTCTTCTATTTCACGTTGATAATTAATTCACCCGGTTAATTATTTGCATTCTGGAATTAAAACGTGACGAACATAATTTATTGGTGTAAAGTCTCTATTCTGATTATAAAAGTTGAAATTGACGTCACATTCAACGTTTAGTTGATTAAATTCCGAGACGTGAGGCGGTTATTAGGAATATTGTTCTTTTGGATTGGATTAAACTAAATAGTTTCCTAGTTTCTACAAATTTTAAAACCATTTTGTAGTATTAATATCTTTTATTTTTGATCTTCCATATTCATATTTATTTATTTATTTATGATCTTTTACACCCACATTGAAGTCTACAATACCATCATAAACGGAGGCAAACATGAGCACTCATACCGGTTCGTAGCGTGCGGCAAGGATATGCTCTGAGTCGTGCGGTCAGTCTACCGCCAAGGTAGTTTACGTTGTGAGCTTCGGTGAGCATGTTAATAACTCATAACTCAAAACCAGCTGAAGTCATCAGTTATACCATGTGAGGCGTGCTTACCGGTGTGAACAGTACTGATACTAGGAGACATCACTATACAAATAAAAAAATTGAGTCTCCGCATAAGATAACTATTTGTGAGACCCATATATAGTTGTTTGTAATTGGGATTTACATATAGGTCGTAGAACCGCAGGCCGCACAAAGGTTCTCAAGTGGCGTCCACGTACTGGAGGACGCAGCGTGGGCAAACCCTTACAACCTACAATATGGAATGATAATCTTGTGAGGGTAGCCCAAGACGAGTGATTGTGGAGATCTTTGGAGAAGGCCTATCTCCAGTATTAAACTGTAAAACGACACATGACATGAGATCGAAGGTGTGTACTGTTCTATTACAGGTCATCACATAATATGAGACAGTCAATACCTGATTCATATTATATTAAAATAGAAAGTTAAGTGAATTGTAGTTACTATGTTATACTATTACCAGCAGTACCCGATTATTTAATTTGTACTTGCTCAGGTTTCCATTCCCAATTTTGATGGAATAATAGGAACCCAAAATTTTAATATGATGAATTTATTCGTCCAGTGGGAATCTTATAATATCTACTAATCCTAGGTAGGCCTATAAACTAACGAATTCGCTTTCTAACACTGTTAGAGAGATATGAGTGCCATAAATTAGCTTTATTGTAGAAACATGACCTTTCATATGTAGACAAAAACATGTGAAAGATATAAGATATATTTATTTTGCATTGTGAAAAATTTTGGAGGACATTTTTTACAATAGAAACGTTTAATATAAAGCTCCATATTGTTACACATTCTCCCATTTGTTACGAGAAACATAAAACATTTGTAAACAAAACAACGCGGTGTAAACAGGCGATCATAGGGTCGTCTGACTTTGGCCTCAGTTTGCCCTACTTTCCCTCATATATCCCCTTCCCGTCCCGGCTGGCTGTACATAACAAATTATGTTCACATTTACATATTATCGCAATTAAATCCTGTTCATACTTTACTAAAACCAACCTTTTGAAAATAAATTACAGTCAGCATCAACATAATTTTAAGTAAACATGATTTCTATCCATGGAAAAAAAAGACAATTATGTTTATTACAGACTACAAATTGAATTTAGGCTTTAATATATAATGGTTTTTATCCCTAGTAAAATAATAAAACATTCATTTATTAGGGACCAAAAACAGTTATACGTATTATATCTTTTAATGTAGATTAGCAGACATATAACCTATATACCATTGACCAGAAATTAATTAAAATACTCATTACAGTTTGAGCTAGCATACTTGTTAAGACAATTGTTATCTTTAATAATTATGTTTAACAATTATATATACTAGATGAATCTTTCACTAAATTGTTTAATTTCCAGACTTATTTGTTTAACCCTTCATTTAACATGTCCTTAACGTGCCTTACGAAGCACATACACAGGATTCCTTAAATTACGGTTTTAAAAAACAATTTTAATCAAAAAACAATTTATGATCAAAATTTTTATAGGACCATTGCCAAAGCATTCCCAAAGACGACATGACAGACCTCCAAGAAGCGAGCAACTTCCAAGAAGCGAGCCTATTTCTTCCTTAAAAGCTGGCAATGCACTTGCGGCTCCTCTTTTTGAGAGTTCCATAGATGGTGGTGATAACTTACCATCAGTTGTCCTGCTTGCTCCTTGCCTTACTTGTATAAAATAACATACAATCGAATAGATAATCGCCTCTTTCTATTGAAATTTGTTGAAAATCTAAGTCATATTTTAATAGACACTAAAAAAGAAAAGTAAAACTCTCCTCAAATTTTAAGCAGACTCCAGATGGTTCTCAATTCAACATAATTGTGTTTGTATTTTTTTTATATACGCGATATATTTATTTATTTATTTAAACTATATGCATGAATAAGGCGGCGGACTCAATATCCGTTTTTTGTAAATATTTTTTTTCTTCAACTTGTCAATCATTAATCACTACAAAACCATTTATCACAACACCTTTTTTGGAAGTGAACACTTCTTTAGGCAGGTTGAGAACTTTTTGGTTGAACCATAATTAAGGAAAACGCGTCAACATCATGTCAAACTTCCCATGAACTATATATATACAAAGCTATACAAATAAAAAAAATACATAAACACGGTCCAATTAATAACTTCTTAATTTTTAAGTCTATAATACGTTTACTAAACAGTAATTTCGGTAATTCACATCACTTTTGCTTATTTACTGTAATAATTAAATAGAACCCTCCCCCCCCCCCCCTTTAAACATACTGTAACTAGAACGGTATTAAATTCGTTGTACATACAGGCAAATCCGGACTTTCCAACTCATACAAAGTCAACATACATCGATTTACGTTTATGAGAGATTTTCCTGAATTCAAATCGGCTCCATGTTTCATAAACAGTCGTGTAACGGTATTTACGTTCAATACATTGTATACATCACAAACAGACTGGTAAATAGGACAAATTCTGTTCCACACGGTATTGACATTGCAGGTTGTACAATCGACACCACATCCGTGGATACACTTTGGACTTGACAGCGTCTTTATTACGTAAGCGGTAAGGTCGTTTTTCGTAGTGTAAGTGTACCCCCTAATTTTACGCCGACCGTATATAAAACACATATGTAAACCAATGGTTGGATTACAGTGTATCTAAAACAGATGCTTATATAATATATTAATAATATAATTTCTTAGCAATGTAATTATGGTAATCTTTGAGAAATAAAAGTCAATTAAACACTATTTTTTGCATTATGCTTACTAAAATATTGAGATATGACATTTCACAGTTATTACAGAGAAGGATATTGAACTTTTATAATAACACTCTTTCAGTCCGTCTGTCACCGTGACTTATTTCTGTAACTATTACTGCTATGAATATTTTTTTTTTAATTTCGCTGATTTACGCTTCACTTACGCACGGGCACTGACTGACCGGTTTTAGGCAGACGGTCTAAAGAAGGTATTTGAATTATCGCGTAACGTTTTATTTTAGTTATGATTATTTCACTCCCTAATGTGATTCTAGAAACAACTTATCACTACGGCAAAGTAGGATGAGATTTATTTAATACCCGACTTAAAAAGAATAGTTTTATAAGTGTGTTGTTGTTTGTGGCATCGTAGCTCTCAAACGGATGGACCGATTTCGACAGTACCGACGCTGCCGTATGGGTAGCCACTTTAATTGCAACCGGAACTCCGACACGTGGTCGTACTTCCGTAGGCCGAAAATCTCTTTTCCAAAATTATATAATTATAGTTAGAGTTTGAGGTTTTCTAACGGTAAGGTTAGGTTATTGCATTTGATTCAAGGTCATCATTATCTACCGTTGAATACAGCACCGCTACGCCAATGAGCCCCTAGTACAATTTATGCAGTATTCATTAAACTGTCGCTTTACATTTTGTTATATATTTTAGCCGGGTTTGATCTGGGTGCCGTAATGACCGCGCTCAAGCTAGTATTGATTTATTAACGTTTAGCTCGTTTTAGCGGCAGCACCGTTTATCTTTGTTGCCAGTCAACATCGGTACAGCTCATCCGCATAGAATGGCTATGGGAATTAACCCAATTGTAGTGAAAATGTTATCAGAACAGGTAATCCGATCATTAACGATTTGTTAGAATATCGAATCCCAACCAAAACGTAAACATTTATGTTTAATTCTAAACAGGTACATGTAGTTGATAAGCTTGATAAAAAGAACAATAGATAAATACGTAACATACTGAAGACACATTACTTATACCCGACAAATTATGTAATCAACCATTATTATATTTTAGATACTTTATATAGCAACTCCTTAACTGAGTAATCTATTTAGTTGTAGATTAAGTTAAGAATTGTTTTTAATGCAATTAACAGATTCTTATTTTTTATGCATATATTTATGTTACAGCTTATATACATATGAGCTGTAACATAAATATATGCCGTATGTTAAGGAGCTTAATTTGCCTATGACACTGAACAACGTGTGCGAAATACACAAAAATTAGTTAACTTCCCATGCAACCATAATGATCAGTTGATGCATTTTGTATTGGAAGGTAAAAAAATAATTTTCGCAAACCACAAATTGGTATACTTTTTCTTCTAGTATTTTACGAATAAAAAATAAAACCAATTCATATTTAGGTCAATTTTTTAATTATAAGTCCTGCTAACATTAGTATTAGATAAACGTATTAATAAGTAAACAGAATTACAAAAAGAAATAATTTTTTATTAACATTATAAGTAAAAAAAGATAAATGATAAATTATCTATGTTTTGTTAACCGACTTCAAAAGGAGGAGGTTCTCAAGTTCACCGGTATTTTTTTTTTTTATGTATGTACACCGATTACTCGGAGATTTATGATCCGATTTATGTGATTCTTTTTTTGTTTCATGCGGAATAATTGCCATTTGGTCCCATAAAATTTTTATATAGTTTGGCCCAGTAGTTTTCATTTTATGGACATTTTTGTATGAAAATTTTTGTTTATGTGGACGATGTAACTGTCTTTGGCAGAGACGTTTTTAAATCTTAGCCAGTCTAGCTAGACTCACACTGTTCAAGTGTTTCATGGCATGAACAGTTACAGACGACTAGCGTTTAATACGCGCGTATAAGCTCGTTTTTGGAAGCGCATGTAGGCGCAACTTTTAGCACAAGCGCATTTTTAATTTGTACGTACACCGAATACGCGGAGATTTATGCACCGATTTACGTGATTCTTCTTCAGTTTGATGCGAAATAGCTGCCATTTTTAGGGTTCTGTAGCCAAATAGCAAAAAAGGGAAACCGTATGGATTTGTCATATCTGTCTTTCTGTCGGTCCGTCCGTATGTCACAGCCACTTTTTTCCGAAACTATAAGAACTATACTGGCGAAACTTGGTAAGCAGATGTACCTATTCCGTGAACCGCATTAAGATTTTCACACAAAAATAGAAAAACAAACAATTAACTTTGGGGGTTACCCATACTTAGAACTGAATTTAAAAAAATATTTCATCAAACCATACATGTGGGGTACCTATGGATAGGTCTTCAAAAATGATATTGAGGTTTATAATATTACTTTTTTCTTAACTGTATAGTTTGCGCGAGAGACACTTCCAAAGGCGTACAAAGTCCCCCCACCTGTAAATTCTGAAATAAGAGAATGATAAAACTAAAACAAATAGATGATGTCATTACAAGTACATTACCATGCAAAGTTCCACCGAAAATTGGTTTGAACGAAATCTAGTAAGTAGTTTTTTTTTTAATGCGTCATAAATCGTAAACCGCAAATTACCTTCCTGTCTATCAAATCAAATACGAGTACTTGCTGCTACGGAAACAAACATTCCGCCTTTCACGGGCGAGACTCGAACTCGACTCGTTGTCTTGATCATCAATGCGACCTAGTCTATGAGCCTTCTGCTCTATAGACTCGATGGCTAGTCTAACAGCCCTCTCATCAGCAGACTCCTTAGCTAATCAATCATAAATGAGACCTAGACTATGAGCCCTCGGCTCAGTAGACTCGGTGGCTAATCGATCATTAATAAGACCTAGTCTTCATAGACTCATGCCCTCTGCTCAGCAGGCTTGATGGCTATTCGATTCGCTTTTTACCTTTTTGCAACCATTGTTAGAATCATCATGTTACGTATATTATAATTATATAAAGTAAGTGACTATTTTTAGATTCTATTAATACTAGCACTTCTTTGCCTGAAATACAGAATTACCTAGTTCAGGCACACTGTAACTTTTGTAGCGAATTAAGAAAAATTGTATTTGTAGTTTTATTTTATGTTTCAGTTGTTAAGAATGTTATCTAAAACTAGCTGGGCCCCGCAGTTTTACCCGCGTTAAATTTTATAAATTATCACTGCTCCTCTCCCGTAGTTGATAGCGTGATAATGTGTAGCCTATATGTTGACCCGACTTCTTAGTAATATTCATGCAAAATTTGAAGTAAATCCATGCAGTACTTTTTGAGTTTAGCCCGGACATACATACAGACAAACAGACACACAGACAAAAATTCTAAAAACTATATTTTTGGCTTCTATATTGATTGTAGATCACGCCCCAAGTATCCTTCTAAAAAAATATTCAATATACAGTTTTGACTTTCGTACGATTTTATTATATGTATAGATAAATTATTATTTTTATTTTATTAATAAAGCCTAGTCTATAAGCCCTCAGCACACCGACTCGTTAACTAGATGGTCATAAATACGGCCTAACCTATGTATGCGCTTGCTGTTTAGACTTTCATGAATCTTAGCGAGTCTAGACTCGTACTGTGCAAGTTTTCTAAGAGTGATCGTAATTTTATGTAGTTTTTCTTACTTTACAAATGGTCTTTTCGATCATTCATTGTCTCACAAGAAAGTGAAAAGAGTTTCGAATAACATTTTATCGGAGGATATTTCTTTTTTCCATTCTCGTTTGTTGGGACCTATTGTTTCGAGGCGCGCGGCACCTTTCGTAGTCCTACCCATAGTTAGACACTAAAAAGTAACAAATAAAAAAAAACTTCGTTTAAAAAAACCGACTTCAAAAACTAAAAGGTATAAAAAAATATCTTAATAAAGATTTAATTTAATACATCTCTTATGCAAACGTAATACCTTTAATATTAATGAAATATTATAATTTGTATGTGCTAAATATTGATAGGTTTGAAGTCGGTGCCAAGCCCTAAGCAAAATAAAAGATAATATTACATACAGATTTCATACTTTGTGATGAGATTCCTATACTAAAGATTAACCTACGTATATAAACTTAAAGAACAATATGAATCACAGAAACAGATAAAACTATATCATAAAAATATATTTAATATTAATACCTGAACGAGTTACTATAAATCTATATTATGCGTATATATGAATATATTTGTGGCCCTGAAAAACAAACAGATAAATTTTATTAATTAGGAGACAACGCATCAAAATTTTACTATATTTCGAGACGACCGTCAACGACGTCTGCCCGCTTGGGTGGTTTGTGTAGAAACACGAAGCTATCCCGCTGAAGGTAACTCGCGGCGAGTATGGTACCTACTATTACATTTGGCCTCGGCACCGACTTCAAACCTATCAATAGGTAGCACATACAAATTATAGTATTTCATTAATATTAAAGGTATTACGTTTGCATAAGAGATGTATTAAATTAAATCTTTATTAAGATATTTTTTTATACTTTTTAGTTTTAGAAGTCGGTTTTTTTAAACGAAGTTTTTTTTTGTTATTATTGTTATTGCGGCGTTAGAAATACACACCGTTTGACACCTGGTTCCGGAACCAGATCTGATTTTGATCAAATGTTGGCAATTTGATCACAAGCCGTGGTGCAATTAGTAATACAATTTTGTTAGGTTCCGTACATATGTTTGTTAACAGGCTGTATCTAATGATCCTTAATAGGTCGACAGCTAAAATTCACAGGCAGTGTGTATTTCTATGCATGTTGCAATAATAATGATTTGACGTGAAAACGTCTTTTTTGCTTTTTTGCCCAACCTGAATAACCGTTGTAGGCATCTGTTGAACCGTAGAGGCTTCATGTCAAGATATAATAAAACTAAAACAAATTTGAAGGCAGATTTTAGAATTATAAATACAGGCTTATATTAAACGGTGTAGAAATTCGTTTACAGAAATGGTCATGTAGACATGTGAAAAGCAAGCATTTGCCAACCGCGCCAACAGGCCTTTCAAATCTTATATACTTAAAAAAATTAAGTATAATAAGATGAAATTCTATATAAAATGATGAAATACGAGCAAAACATTAAACGCAAGACGCTTAGCTTAACCGGTTGAAGGTAAGCCGGGTAACCGTGACTCGAACCGGGTCGCCCGTGCCACGCATAATATTAGCGTCAGGATTAAAGCCTTAGCGAACGTACCTTAGCATTCACCGTGTTATTTGTCGCACAAATGCCGTGTGTTCGTAATACTTATAATAATTTGTGATCGCGTTAACGGGTTAATGTGTCGGTGGTGAATTGGAGTGCGTAAGGTATTTTAGACGCACGTGTTTCTTGAGCAAATTACTTTTCTGGTCGTTCTGGTGTAATGGAGTCAGGAGCTGACGTGACACTATGGTCTTTATTCTTACTAATGGTTACCCCATTAGTCGAAATTCGACGCCCCATAATGAATTCAATGTTTATATTAGTTTAAAAATTATTAAGGTCCTATTTCCAAACGTTGTCATTGTGACATTCAACAATATAAATAACATTAATTCTCTATTATGTTTGATAATTTGTGTTCGTCAGTAGAACTCGTAACATACACGAGTTCCATTGACGAAAACTACTAAATTTACAATAATTTCTAATATAGTTCGATCATTTGACAATTCTCAAAATAATCATTGCAAATTTGACTGTCCTGATGGTCTAGACCATGACTGCTAAGCTAGAGGTCGTGGGTTAGGTCTGCTCACAGGACTAATTTTTGTGTGATGAACACGATTTTTTATTTGTTCTATGTATACATGATGTAATTTGTAATTTATCTGTATATGTTATGTGTATGTAGAAATATGGTATAGGCTATGCCTAGTTCGGAATCAGATGGCAGTTTGTTAGTTGTCCGCAATAGTTTTTTTTTTATATTTTATCGTCGCTATATACACAAAATTGATTAGTAAACGACATTATTTTAATTACCGACACGAAGCATAATCAAAATCTGAACAACCATTAATGGCTCACACTAGTTTTCTTGTGTAAGGATCGAACCTAAAACACAAATGCGCCGAGGTAGTAGCGAGAGAGAGAGCGAGTACCTTAACCAATAGGCTACACATGCAGTCTTAAAAAAATTAGAGTAGTGATTTAAGTCGTCAGAACAACAACAAGTTAGAAATAATAGAATTAAACCTTAAAATTTTAAAACACTTGTAATAAATATACTTGTAATGTTAACCCTACAGAACCTGTGTACCTCATAATAACCGCATAAGTTAGCTGACAGACCGACGGAAACGCCGGTCATTATTTGACCCGCGGGGATATCCTTGACGGTCTCAATCGGGTCTCCAAATCTATTAAAGGATGGGATAATGGCTATGGGAAGCAATATACAAGAAGGGCAATAATAATCTGGTTGGACCCGAGCAGAGGTATATCTTAATATCTTATTGATGTTATTGATTTAAAATCTAATTTTTGTTGGATTTAATAATTTGAGACTATGTGAGTTACGTAAAATGACGATTATCCAGTGTTCTATCTAATTTAAGAGCTCTGGTCGGTATATTTTTTTCCATTGGTCGTTATGTGAAGAAATTTATATGGGACTACAGAATTTGTTTACTAGCACTAAGTAACAGACATAAAACTCCAAACATTTTTGGAGGCTGTAAAAAATTATCCAATTTTCTATTATGTCGATAGTAATCAACTAATTTTATTATTTTTATCGTGTATAATATTATACAACAGGCTTTTATTAAACAGGGTTGAAAATGGTTTACAGAAATGGTCATGTAGACCAAGAAATTTTTAAATCGCTCCACAATATTACGTATTGACAAATGAAACACATAGCTAGCTAGAACCGACGGCCGTTGGGGTAGAAAGGTTCTCGAGTGGCGACCACGAACCGGAAGACGCATGATGGACTAATCTTTCGCGGGTCGCTGGAAACTGCTGGATGCGAATAGCGCAAGACCGGCAATTATGGAGATCTTTGGAGGAGGCCTTTGTCCAGCAGTGGACGTCTTTCGGCTAATATCATGATGATGACAAAAGAAAAGTAGTATATGCAGTATACCATTTATCTGGTTTCGATTCTGGTAAAGATAAGATAAGATAAATAAAGTTTATTGCACACCATTTGCTGAAAATTGTTACAAGATTAAAATAATATTTTAAAAAAGGTACAATCGGCGGTCTTGTCACTTACAGCAATCTCTTCCAGACAACCTTCATTACTTACGTACGACTAATCTTGTTACCTACTTAATATTAGTAGTACCACTAATTACTTAAATATATTACTTATACTTATTTACATATAATACTAATAATATTATATTATTTATTTAATTAATATTATATATATATATATGTCGAGCTCGACCGCGCCGGGTGTGCGCACTGATTCTTTTAACCACGTGCATGATGGCGGACACCGACGATGTTTCAGAGTTAAATCCGTCAGAATCTCCGACAGCAGCGGTGGGATCGATTCCAAAATCATCCCACGTGTCTACCGCAATGCCTGCCACTCAAAATCAACAATATTTTCGTGATTCGGTTCCACCACGTAGCAAAAATAGTGTCGTTACCAATTTGAAAAATAACGATGAAAATACAACCCCGCTGATTGTGAATTTACGGCTGTATCGCAAACACGTGGACCAATTACGAAACTCGATACGTTACATTGACACATCTTGTTTCATTCGTGGTCGGGCTCGCAAGTGGACTTCGAAGTCGTACCCGTTGTGCAAAACGTTAGACGAAGCAAAGGAACGTGTATCAAGACAGTTTGCGGCGACCGAGAGATTGATGCCCTTTTTCAAGATATGGTGCCGTCTGGTGCAGTGACCGTGCGAGATCTTACATACGTGGAGTACTCGACTTACAAGGTTGCCTGGATTGACCTGTGGGAGCCTGCTTGGAGCGAAGGTAACAAGATCGAAGTTGTTATCGCAGGTATCTCGGATACTCAGGTATGTTCAGACTTGTTTAAAACATGCCTACTGATTTCGTGGCACTCGAAAGACATCTTAGTATTTAACAAAAATTTAAAGTTACAAATGACCTCTTAGTTCACGTTCCCGCCAGAATGAACGTATGCCTGCCATCTGAAGCCCGATTAGCCGAAGTAAATGTTGATAATTTATAATTACACGCTCTTGTGGACAGTGGTTCCGATTGTTCCCTAATTCGTAAATGATTTGTTGATAACCATACAGGTACTCGAGATTTTATATCCACGCGCCTGACAGGTATTGGGTCGAATACTACATTTTCTTTTTCCCGTATTAGTCTGCGTGTCAAGGTCAACGAAGTGCTCGTGTGTGAGAAGTGACTTTTGTAATTGTAGTTTCACATATTTTGCCTCATGATGCTATGATAGGTAGAGATGTTTTTACCTAACCGGGATTGAGCTTGACTATTAGTAACAAAGTCATAATCATCACTCGCGAGGTCCATGCTGAAGTTTGTTTATTACAGAATCTTGACACTTGTACAAGCTATCGATACTGATTTGATCGACTGTAAAGACGTTTCTCAATTACTGACAAGTGGAGAGGTTCATGTCTGTTCTAATAATAATTCATCATCATTGTATCAGCCGAAAGACGTCCACTAGACGGAGGCCTCCCAAGGGAATCTCCGCAGTGGTCGACCCTCCTTGTGGGGGGCCTGCCCGCGCTGCGTCTTCCGGTGCATGGTCCCCGGTCGGGAGCCTGTCTGATCCAGCGGCCGTCGGTGTTGGGAGCTGTGTGCCCCGCCCGCTGCCGTTTCTGTTTGTCAATTCTTTGGTTATAATCATAATCATAATATCTTTATTTGTATAAATGTGGTGAATACAGGTGTTATTGTTTACATCATTTAAGTTTCACACATTTGCCATATTGTACATGGCATACAAATGTTGTACTTACAAACTAGGTATATTGAACTCAAAATACTAACTTACTGATTTGTGACACAATTTTTATGTCAGCCGCTTTGTTTCGCCTGCGGATTGCGACGTTTTTGTTCGGTCGCGCGGGGATGCTCCGAGCGTGGCCCTTTCCGTTGCTCTTTGGGTGGCCTTGAGCCTTCTTGCGAGTCCAGTGGTGAGAGACCACGTGAAAGACTTTAGACTTGAAACACTGCGTTATTTGTGATGGGGGGATGTTGCGTAGCTTCCCGAACTATTCTAATTAATTGCTTCACTATAACCGAGAATCACGAGCGTAGGTTCTGGAAGGCAGCTTCAGGTAAAATCCAAATTGCGCTAAATTGTACCATAGTTAGAAGTACAGTTAGAAGTCCGCTTCCATTTTTGATGGGTTGTAATAAAAGTTCTCCTCCAAAATTAATGCCCTTGTTCAAAAATATGGTAAGGTTAACCTCTACGAACTTAGATGTGAAGCAATATGCAGGATGGACGAGCTAGCTCATGCTGATAAGGTGCGTTATGGCAAGAGCAAAGTTAAAATTCGCCCATTTAAAATAAGAGACGTTGTTTTTGTCGGAAAGAACCCTAACAATAAACAAATTAAGTGATAAGTTTTCAAATCCTTGTAAGATAATAGAGGTCTATGACAACGATAGATACAAGGAAGAGCCAATAGCTGGTGGACACGTTAAGTACCTACGTATGTTACAAAAACTTGAATTTTACGGTTGTAGTCAGAAATAACAGTGTAGTTAATGCCGATGGTTGAGTTAAATTCTAACGTTTAAAATGATTATTGGAGTTCATTGTAAGACACATTTATGTGTTACATTATGAGTAATAAAGCTGGTTGATTTGAAATAAATTCTGTGACAAGGGAAATACCCTACTTAGAGTTCCTGAAACTTGAGCATTGAAAGCTCCGCGCTTTGTGCTTGTAGCAGTTGAGCATTGAAAGCAGCTCCGCGCTTTGTGCTTGTGGCAGTTGAGCATTGAAAGCTCCGTGCTTTGTGATTGTGGCAGTTGAGCATTGAAAGCTCCGCGCTTTGTGCTTGTAACAGTTAAGCATTGAAAGCTCCGCGCTTTGTGCTTGTAGCAGTTGAGCATTGAAAGCTCCGCGCTTTGTGCTTGTGGCGGTTGAGCATTGAAAGCTCCGCGCTTTATGCTTGTGACAATTGACTATCGCAAGCTTCGTGCTTTGAGTTCGTGACGCTGCATTGCGCACTTACTTATAATGTTCCAGGGTGGAGAACACCATTTTAGAACTTGTAGCAAGACCTCTAAGGAGTATGTGATAGTCATCGTAGATGCTTTTACGAAATCTTTTCAATTAATGTGTGTCAAAGATTTAACATCACGATCTGCTTGCGAGGCACTACGTAGCTTTCTCCACATATTTAGAACCCCGAAACGAATTCTCTCTGATCAAGGTACATCTTTTACTGGTCAAGACTTTCAGGATTTATGCCGAGGTTGAGCCATTGAGTTCCATGAGATTGCCAGTGGTGTTAGCCGAGCTAATGGACGGGTGGAGCGAATGATGTCCACCTTGACAAATTGTTTTACAGTGGCCGAAAATAATAAAAATGAATCCTGGAAGTCTGTCTTAGGCAAAGTAAAACTCGTTTTGAATTGTACTGTAAGTAAGAGTATAGAGAAAAGCCCCTTACAGGGTAGCTAAAGTGTGTTCCAATGAGCGTTATAGGGTGGAACCAGCATCTGGGGGACGGGCCCAATATGTGTGCCATGAACGACTGCGTAAATATCCAGCTAGTTTACCTAAATTGGCAGAATGTCTTGATCCTGTAGAACCCATAATTGAATAGTTTTATTTAATTATGGAACAAATTGTATTGATTAATTTGGTATCCTAATTTGGTGTAATTAGTAATTTGGATGGAATTACTGTATTGAATCATGATCATTGTTTGAGTTGAACGATAATTACATTGTTTTGTTGAACGTAAACCTGTGTTGATAAAAGACTTATGTTCATTGCTGATTGATAAAATGTTTTATTTAAACTGAAAGCTACTACGCTTTATTGAAGGGTGGATTGAAAGCCTTATCGCTTTGTCCTGATGTCCTGCTGAAAGGCATCACGCTTTGCAGTAAGGTTGGGCTCATTAGTCGTGACCCAAGGTTGATGCTGAAAGCTGCAACGTTTTGCAGCGTTTTTTAAGTGCTGCCTCTGTGCAATGCTGAAAGCTGTAACGCTTTGCCGAGTAATTGAACTTTTGCTGAAAGCTGTAACGCTTTGCTGTGTGATGCAGTTTATGCTGAAAGCTTCAACGCTTTGCTGTGTATTGAAGTTTATGATGAAAGCTTCAACGCTTTACTGCGTGTTGCAGTTTATGGTGAAAGCTTCAACGCTTTGCTGTGTGTTGCTGTTTATGCTGAAAGCTGTATCGCTTTGCTGTGTGATGCAGTTTCTGCTGAAAGCTTCAACGCTTTGCTGTGTATTGCAGTTTATGCTGAAAGCTGCAACGCTTTGCTGTGTGATGCAGTTTATGCTGAAAGATTCAACGCTTTGCTGTGCGTTGCATTTTATGCTGAAAGTTTCAACGCTTTGCATTGTGTGAGGCCCTCTAATTAATGATGAAAGCTTTAACGCTTTGTGGTAAATGCTGAAAGCCTTTAGGCTTTGCTTTGTGTAACATTGAAAGCCGCTTGTAACGCTTTGTGTCCTTGCCAAATTGAAGAGCTGTAATTCATGTTGATTATGTCAGCGAGTAACAACGCGAGAGCGCGTTGGTTGTCAGAATGGCCGTGTCGGAGAAATTAAGTTAAAGGACTGTTTACGTACTAGTAACGCCATCTATTAGCGTTTGGAAAACACTACTCACTGAGTCAGTAGTTCGAGTCGAGGTTGTCTATGAACTGTCGCATGTGACGTTTGACGTCTGTCAGTTGTCTAAGTGACATTAGTGTGTTAGCGACACGACACAATTGGCATCCAGAGCTCGACCGCACTGATTTGCGCACTGATTCTTTTAACCACGTGCATGATGGCGGACACCGACGATGTTTTAGAGTTAAATCCGTCAGAATCTATATATATATACATCATAAAGCTCAGAAGATCCAGGTAGAGAAGATTCACTTCAGTCAAAACACAAACACTTATTTACACTGTTAATGGCAGTAGTTCTAACTAACTAACTCTCATGATTGTGATTTGTTTTTATCTATTTGACTATTAAAACAGAATAGTAAATAACGAATAAGCACATCAAGCTACCCCAATCTGTCAAATTTCCCCAATTGAAAGTGAACCTTATACTCAAGTGATAAAGTTGAAAATCTATACAAGAAATTTGACAGATTGAGATAGCTGGATGTACTGGCGTCTTTACAAAATGATTACTGACTGTTTCATGCGGTTCTACTTTGACATCCACCTCGCCGTTATTGGAAAGTCTTATGCCGTTCTCTTGTGCGCATTGCTAAAAAGAAATTTACCTACTCTGACCTAAATGCTCTAATAAAGGCTTCGTCATACATATGAGCAGTGGCGGCTATTGTCTAAAAATCATTTTCAATCCCTTGAAAATATCGGCCTTTGTTGAGGACAGTACTGACATTTGCCAAGTCACTGAACCAACAAAAACTCATGTTGTTGATTACTAAGCCGATGTAGACTCGATGAATCCCCCATTTCATTCTATTGTCCTATTTTTGTCATTTCTCGTGGCCACAAATAAGTAGTCATGGGATTGACATAAGTAGGTCACAGTGCTACTGGTGAAAACAAATGGAAATTAGGACCATGTTATATATTTGTAACTCTAACAGAAAAAGACTGGTATAATAAATTTAATGCATTTTTCTATTTGTGTATATTTGTGTATATCTGTTGCATCGAAACGGATGGATCAATGGTATTCATTACGTTTAATCAAGATTCATCATGTCAGCCAAAGTACGTCCACTGCTGGACAATAGCCTCTCCAAAGAATGGGGGGATATGCTATAATCGCGCTTGGCAGACGGGTTGGCGGTCGCAGTTTGATGGTCATAGTTCACAGAAATACGCTGCTGCCCGTTCTTTGATAGGTATTTCCTCGGACGATTTCTACACCCCCCACGGGATGATATGGGGTGATGATATTCTATGCCGTCACCACACAGCAATATGCCATCACCACACAGTAATCAAGATTGCACTGAACTAAGCTGTTTTTCGCAAATCAATTATTTGAATTTGAATTTTTTACATGAAGTGGGTTTCTAGCTTTACCTTAACCTATGGATGCTTGGAGGGTCGCTGGGTTTTGAGGCCTTGCCAAAGAGCGATGGAGAGAAATCTCCTAGGGATAAAACTTAAAGACAGGGTCAGAAATGAAGAAATTCGGAAACGTACCAAAGTTAGAGATGCTATACAACATATCAGAAGGCTAAAATGGAAGTGGGCCGGTCATGTAGCGAGACTTGAGGATGGGCGTTGGACGAAAGTGGTAACAGAGTGGAAAGCGCAAACAAGGTCGTCCGCTAACGCTGGTCAGATAATATACGCGAGACCGCAGGCAAACACTGGCTCGGTTTGGCAAAAGATAGGGATAAATGGCACAACCTGGAGGACGCCTTCACCCGTACGGGGGTTCTTAACCAAGAAATCAAATAAATATTACCTTAACTAATAAATACTAACAAAAATTACTTTATTTCATTATAATTACTAATCCACTAAACAAAATGTTACTTAGTTCATAGGAGCAAATAAAAAGGCTTTTATATTTTTATATTATATTTATGGATGCTTACAACACTAGACATCATGCGCGCGTTACCAACCTTGTAAATAACTTCTAACTACCTTTATGAAAACCGCCATGCTGTAGTCTCTTGGGAAACCGGGGACGAGGCGCTTATTCTTTAGCGACAGCGTACAAGAGGAACTTCTATTAAATCATTAATGGTAGAGATAACTACTGAAAAACTTCTAGTCGGTAGCAATAAGTGTAAAATATCCAAGTTTATTAAGTTTTTAAAGGATCGTAAAATTAGTGCTATCTGTTAATGTTTTTAAACTTTCGCGATTTGTACACATTTTTTATATAAACGTCGGGTAAACAAGGTAATGATTTACCTAAATATTTATCGCGATGAGACCCGTGTCTACAGTATAGTGCTATCTGCTTTGTGTATCGACATGTTTATAGAATGTGACTTTGGTTTCTATACAGATAATATATCTGTTTATAGAAAACAAAAAAAAAATTAATCCCTAAGAAAAAATCTTGACAAAGATACAAAAAATAAATGGATTAAGCGTAATATTTCCGTGCTGAAAATACTTTTGACAAAATTAACGAGTTAAGAGTTGTTTGAAACCGAGTTTAACCGGTTACAAACTAGATCAAGGAATGTCAATTTAGAAATACAATTTCCTGCAACGGTTTTACAAAGCTTTGACGCAAATGGACTGAAATTATAATGAAGAAAAAAAGATAGTCGCTGTCTCGAGACGAGCGAGCAGTCTCAATTTAACCCCTTTACTCCTTTTACCAACCTTATGATCATGAAATTGCTTTGAAGCTTTAAGTGGATATCTTTATTAACTATATTATGTTGAAAGCCATCATCAATTGCTATTTCAAGGAAATTGTAAATATTGAATTTTTAAGATCGCCTCTAGGAAGAAGCAATGTATGTTCGATACTCACAATTTTATTTTTCAGTGTGTGCATATATTTATTTCTTACTAGCTGCTCCGGCAGACATCGCACTGCCCCAATCGATAAATAAAAGACCTACACCTTTGTTTTAGAAAACGTTTATAAGGGAAAAAGAAAAGGGCTATATTTAGGGGTATGTCGGCAATTATTCGAATTTTTCTCACCTTTTAAACCTTCCCTAGACCTCCACGAACATTTTAAGACCAAGATAAGATAAATCCGTTCAGCCGTTCTCGAGTTTTAGCGAGACTAACGAACAGCTATTGATTTTTATATTTATATAGATTGTATATGTTTCTAATTAAACATCTAGAAAGTAAAGGGCATTCAAAAAAAATATTAATAAGCATTCGAAGCATGTTAAACAACATTTTTTGCCTTATATTTAGATATAGTAACTGTGTCTAACTTTATTTAAGACTAGCTGTGTCGTCTGAAATATTAAAATTCTATATTTTTCAAAACAATTCCTAATATGTATCTAATTAGTATTTACATAAATTATACCGTTCGTCCCAGTATCGAAATCCTAAATTAAAATGATTAGCTAATTAGAAAACGAGGCACGAAAAACTTCGACTCATAAGCAATTTATCTCCAACTTTTCATTAAATTAATCCTTTATACAGATCCCGCTACCCGTATGTAATCAGCTCGACGAACATCTAGGGCTGCCAATAAGCTGGTTTAATCAACCTCCTCTTTTTAACGGTTTCCGGGAGATGAGATTACGCTGCGTAATACAGATTTTCAACACTTGCCAATGATTTGTGAGATGGAAAAGCGAGTGAGGACCAGCTTCTTATTTGAAGTTACGGACTACCACCATCTGCTTTTATAAAGCACTAGCGGCCCGGTACGTGCTTCGCTACGTATAAGGCATAGTAATAAAAAAAATGATTATTAAGTTCATTTATTCAAACAAAAAAATATTTCAAATTGCTAAAAGATGTAGATTTTACACCTTCCCTGGACTTCCACGAATAATTCAAGACCAAAATTAGCCAAATCGGTAAAGGCGTTGTTGAGTTATAACATTACAACGAAAAGTGGCATTGATTTTTATATATATAGATTTTGTTATATTACTAGTTTCTAGCAAGTCTCTAAAATGATCCGCGTATTACTTTTGCTTTAAAACACTTTGCCAGAATAAATAAACCAATTTCTTGAGACATCTTACACTCTGCCATCTGATCCCAAACTAGGCAGAGCCTGTATTATGGCAACCAGACAGCTGATAAACTATACAGCTGATATAATAATAATAATATCTCGGGACAATGTCACACAGATCATTCTAGCCCCAAACTAAGCAAAGCTTGTACTATGGGTACCAGGCGACGATATACATCCTTATATAGATAGATAACTACTTATATACATAGAAAACATCCATGACTCAGAAACAAATATTCGTGCTCATCATATATATTTGCACTTACCGGGATTCGAACCCAGGACCACCAGTTGCGGAGGCAGGAGCAGTACCAACTAGGCTACGGTGATATATTACCAAATACATAATATCTTGGGACATTATTCACACACGGCCATGTGATCCCAAACTAATCAGAGCATGTATAACATATTATACTTCTTTTCTTTTGTAAATTCACATAATATAGATAATTACGCCTAGACTCAAGAAAAACCGACATGTTTGGGCACACAAAAATAATATTTCCTGAGTGTAAATCGAACCCACGACCTGCGTCGTGAAAAGCAAAGTATGTCAACCATAGTGAATGGTCATACTGAGGATGGCCATTGCTTACCTATATGATGCATACTTACTATAATTCTAAGTTAGATTGTATATATACGCTAAGATGTCATGTTTTTAAGTTTACTTTATCGTACTCACCAGCCGTGGTACGACCGCCAAAGCCTCGCGTCCAACATATATTGCATTCTTAAAAATTCAAAATGCCTCATCAGTTCGGCGGGCCGCGTCTTCGCGTTTAACCTAGAGTAACATTTGCACTAGACCTCACTAAAAACCGATCCTACATTCATCTTAACATCAGTAAATGTCCTGACCCGAGGTCCGAATCCAAATTTACTTAGTCTGTAGGTTTATTTGCAGAATTAGCCCATGCTCGCCTCTACTGTGCGGCGGTGATGCAGTAAAATGGCTAACTGTAAAAGTCTTGATAAAATAAATTATAGTTTGGGGACTGCCTATAGTAAGAAAATTTATTTTGATGTGAAACATCTATAGCCGCATGTAAAACAGCGCGCCACGCTATACGATAGTAGTGTGTACGGTGTGTCGACGCGTCGCCATGCGCAATCGACCATTTATTTTATCATTATGACATATTTAGTTTCTATCACAATATGTTCTTTTCTGCATATTACTTTTACAAAATAATGTCGATGTTTCACATCTGCCAGGCGTCCCGTGACGGCTCACATTTTTTTTCACTCTCACGAGAAGCGTAACGTAACGATGATGCGATTTTCACGCTTTTTGTTCCCCCAAAAAGTACACATACATATATGCACAGTATACATATAGCTTATGGGAAACGTGACGAGATGATGACGTGAGTTCCATGATTTTTGTTCAACCTAAAAGTGTTCAAGGCACCTAAAGAAGTTTTCACTACAAAATTGATATCGTTATGGTCTTTGTAAATAATCGGATGGCTTAGATAATGTACCTATTCAAAAAACTAAGAATTTTTCGGCAGTATTGTTTATGTTTGACTCCTGAATGCAAATTTACAGAAGGCCGGGCAGACCCATTATATTAATTAGAGGTGCTTGGCATCCTTAATCGCGGCTAACTCCTCGGAGATTATGTCGGAAATTGCAACGGGTCGGATATGTCCCCTCGTGCTGACAGAGTTAATGAACAAGGTACATTATAAAAATCGGATGACGTTGTTATAACTTGTTGGCCGACGGCATAAAATATCGTTAACCTATCTCTCTTGAGGGGCGTAGAAGTCGTCTCGATGGAATATTTACCTGAGAACGGGCAGCAACGTCTTTCTGTCTACTATGACCATCATACTGCGATCGCCAGCACCACATGTGGCGATTATGGCATATTATCTCCAAATGATAGACATAACTCCATTGTGGAAATCTTTTGGAGAGGCCTTTGTCCAGTAGTGGACGTCATTCGGCTGACATGATGACATTTTTAGGGTTCTATTACAAAGACTTCGCTGTCTGTCTGTCCGTCTGTCACCAAGCTGTATCTCATGAATCGTGATAGTTAGAGAGTTGAAATTTTCACAAATTAATTTTTTCTGTGGCCACTGAAACAACAAATAAAAAAAAAATTTAGTGGGATCCCATACAACAAACGTGAAGTTTTTGCTCGTTTTTATAGATAATGGTACGGAACCTTTCGTGCGCGTGTCCGACTCGCACTTGGCCGGTTTTATTTTAATACGTATCCGCTTATTACTAGATCATTTTATAAGGAACAGCAGACTACCTAAATCAGAGCTCATACTGTCAGTAACATCCAGGTTATGTAACATAGAGCTCAACATATGGGTAGGTGATCGTTCATTGTAGCCGGTTATTGTGGATGGTAAATACTTACCTTTCACGCCGCAGGTTGTGGGTTCGATTCTCACACAGAACAAGTATTTTTGTGCATGAACATGTCTGTTTGTCCTGAGTCCTGCTGTAATCCCACAAATATTATAAAGGCGAAAGTTTGAGTGTTTGAGTGTGTATGTTTGTTACTTCTTCACGTCTGAACGGCTGGAGCGATTTTAATAAAATTTGGTATGGACTTAGCTAACACCCTGGATTAACATTTACAAAATAAAAGGAGTATATGTAGTGTATCATTTATCTGGTTACCATAGTACAAGCTCTGCTTAGTTTCAGATGGCCGTGTGTGAATAATGTCCCAGGATATTATTATTCTATCCTTGCCAATTTACTGGCCACAATACAATCCTAAACAAATTATCAGTATAACCAACTTTCCAGAAACAATAACAACATCAGTCTCCGTAATTTACCATCTTGTAATCCACATAAAGACGTCAATTACTTAATTAGCCCATCCCTCAAAACTATAATCGCGTTAAGATGATGAATGACGGGGTCCAGGTGCAGCTGTGGTAGAGTTGGTAGAGTTATACTGTTTTGCGGCTAAAGTGGATTAGTCTGATTATGAGTACAATAGAATATTAATGTAGCGGATTAGTTGGAATGAATGAGCGGCTTATTGCCTGGAAATACAAACGAAATTTCGTCTATTACGTATTGTGAAGTATTGCCAAATGGGATTATTAAGTTATTTGGAAATAGCTTTTAGTTTTCGTTAGTCGATTCTAAAAAGTTTCTATAGTACAAAATTCATTAATTCCGTTCAAATGTTAGATTTGTGTGGGTTCGTCTATTTTTTCTCTACCATGCAGTACATGACGTGGCAACTACTGAAAAACACTGCCAGAAAAATCAGTAATAATCGTTTTTTAAATGTTAATTAACACATTTAAATACAATGTAATTTTATACTAAAATAAATAACATTGTATTAAAATGTGTAAATTTGGAGTGTCTCTATCCGAAGCTGTTATTTCATTTAAATAATCAAAAGTTTTGTAGTGAGCCCTGCTACACAATTTGGCTATTATAGTTCTTTTAAACTTATTTGTTGACATTTCTCTGATATAATTGGAAAGTTTTTTATAGTATCTTATACATTGGAGGTTATACATATGTATGTCTTACTATTATACTCAAATCACTAACTATATAAGTAATACTATTTTTTATGTCTACCTATATTCTATGGATTAGAAACTTACAGTGCAAAATACGTATTTTATTGATGGAGAAGAAATCAATATAGAGGATAGTTTTGAAAGCACGTGGGTTATACCTAAGCTTACTTACAACCCAGGTATTTGAGAGTCTAAGCACTTTAGGTCTATTATACGTGCATTTTACGGAACGCGCGTTACTGGCGCTTATAAACTTAATAAAGTTACATGTATCTGAAATCATTGCTTCGTAGCGCGTGCATATGTGAGACGCGCGTCTTCAGTACGTGTCGATCTATAAAACACGCCGTGTTCTTAAGCTTTTATCCGTTTAACACACAGATATGCAAACTAAAATCGATCCACATAACATATAGAGTTCCTAGTGCTATTGAATAATGATATTTTGTTGTAATTTTGATTGATTCAAACAGAATGCATTCTATCATTATTGCATGAGTAAGCATAGTGATTCAGATAGTCATTTTCGATCCCCCCAAGCATTTTTGTTGTGTATTGTAGGTTTGTAAAGTCTCCCAAGATAAAGGGATATATTTTTGAAGTTCGTGTGGCTTCATATTATAAAATCAAAATCAGTCAATGGCTATGAATAATAGGAAATAAAGATAATTGAAATGATAATTTAAACAAATATTTAAATTATCATTTTAAGAAAAGTACGTCTAGTTAAGTTAGTGTTCTAGTTTGTTGACATAAAACCAAAATACATGGACTTTTTATTTAAATGGGTCAGTTTACTTTAATTAGAACAGTTTTATATGAAATTATTTTGAAAGCTTTTAAATAGATATTTTTACTCAGCGCTTCTAGGATACAGACCTTTCGACATAGAAGGTAGGCGTAAGTAAATTTATTGTGAACCTACGGCGGCTTATCCTAATGGAACAGAACTAGAGAACTACACAAGTTGTATTATAGTGCACTCTAACAGGTGCACTCTCTACCCAAACACACATAGACACAGTCAGGGAGAGATCAAGTATAAACCGACATTTTTACATGCTCTTATAATAAGTTTAAAGCCTATGTATATCAGTCTGTAGGACGCAGATAATGCTGACCTCTGGCTACTCTATATTGACGATTATCAGGGTATTCTCATTAATTTATTAAATTTAATGATCTTTTCGCTGCACCGTCCAGAAATGTTTACGAACTGTGACGGGATATTTAATTGCAGGCTAAAAATCGGGGCGTCCCGCTTCAAACGGTACGTTTAGCAACGCTTCCGATACGGCTCATTAATTTCGCCTCTTGAAGCCCAATAAATTTCGAAGTAAACAACAATACAATCAATACCTTTCAATTTACAAAAGATTTCTTGACTTATGTTCAACTTTGTAAAGTTATGAAACTTCAGCTTAATAATAAAGTTGGGCGACGGAAAATTCAATTAATTTATCGGGACTGGGCGAATAATGCGACTTAAATAAAGTTTTTAATGGTCGCCATCGCAGGGCTCTGTTGATTGAAATTGGAGTAGAAGTTGAGATCTTGTATTTTTTCAGTAAAATTTGCCTAACTCTCTGTCTTAGATACCATTACTGCTACTTATCGTATGGGCAGTGGTTACCCTAGTGTCAGTGTTGTTCAAGCCGCCGCGCCCGTCAGGCCACATGGCTTAAGGACTGCTGCCTAATGGCTACATACCGGACCGACAGTTTAATATTAAAGGCATATTATACAGTCAATGACTATATAAATGACAATAATGCGTTTCAATCTTACTCCCTAAAATTAAATGATGTGAGTGATTTGTTTCCATTTTATAAGTAGTTTTACATATTGTGTACCTTATTTTATTGATGTAGCGCATTGTTGACGCGTACATATTGTGTTTAATCTAATTTCTATTTTGATAACTATTCTAATTTATTTATTTTTCTTTTGACATATCTGTATGTATTAAATTGTTTATTTGTGTTATATTGTTCTATGTTTACAATTTTTACGTGTATAAGTGTATTTAGGTACACTTAATACACTTATGCAACAATGAACGATTTTTGGTTTTGATTTGATTTTGTATGTGCCCTACGAAGCACGGAGACGCTCAGATATTAGACAACTTTGGCGGTCACCTATCTATGCACTGATCGCGAGCCAACTAGGCATGCTAGGCTAGGCGCTTAGCCTCGCCAATCATTTACGGACGGTTGAGAGTAACTGGCAATAGGTGCCGTAAGCATTTAAAACAATAAGATGTTTAAATTTTAATTTTATAGCATTATTCGCAATGTAAAGCGTTTAACTAAAAAATTAAAATGTTAAATAAAAACGGAAAATGTTTTATTTTAATGTTACAATAAAGACGAAACAACGACTTATGGCGCTTAAGAAAGCGCTTGGCGCAAACTATTCTTAGTTAAGTTGTAATAAATTGTAAATTTGACTGTGTCCAAACTGGACTTAATTTGAAAAGATCTAAACGTGACTAAATTTTAAAAGAGCCTATTTTGCAGTTTAAAACGTTAAACACTTAGACAATTGGTAAACAAATCTTGAATCTTCGAAGAATTGCAAAACTAAAGTGGTAGTGGGCGGGGCATATAGCTCGTAGAGCAGACGGCCGTTGAGGCGGAAAGGTTCGCGAGTGGCGACCATGAACCGGAAGACACAGCGTGAGCTGGCCCCCTATAAGATGGACCTTGTGCGGGTCGCTGGAAAACGCTGGATGCGAATAGCGCAAGACCGGGAGGTCTTTGTACAGGTCATACCCAATAAAATATTACACACGGCGCGGTGTCAGTTCAGTTAGTTTGATTACGGCTAAACGGGGTAAATATAATTAAAAAGGTTGATAGAGATAGGGAGCATGACGGGCCTGTTGGCGTAGTTGGCAAATGCTTGCTTTTCACACCGGAGGTCGTGGGTTCGATTCCCACCCAGGACAAATATTTGTGTACATGAACATGTTTGTTAGTCCTGAGTCTGGGTGTAAGTATGTATTTACAAAAGAAAAGTTGTATATGTAGTATATCAGTTATCTGGTTTCCATAGTACAAGCTCTGATTAGTTTGGGATCAGATGGCCATGTGTAAATAATGCCCCAGGATATTATTATTTCCATATATTTGTTTAATTTTGTTCTCGTTTCTATTCACCCCTGCATTGCTATTAACCCTGTTTGACGGTACTTAAAAAATGTGAAATAGTTTCCGTTTTAGAGCACGAAATAAGAATAAATACATATAATTTTTAAGATCTAAGGGAAGATTCCTAGTCGGGCTGATCTTGAAAAAACGCTCTTTGCATTATTATCCAGATCCTATTTTACCGCCGTATTCTACATAAAAAATATGAAATGGTTCGTGACCTATATAAAAGTTCGAAGCTGACCAAGAAAATAAAAATAATGATCTCTTCAGTAAGTGAAGTTGGTCCAAAACTTTCAAGTACTTTTGCAAACGTATGGTGAAGCAACTTTGGCAAAGAAAAGACGTTTGTTTGAGGCTCTATTTGGGTTATTCCAATTGTGATCACAGGCAGGTATTCTCATCTACTAATATTTTTGGAATAGTAATTCAGTACGCAGAGACGTACACGGCTTTGCCGGCTTAGTATAAACGTAATGGACTGCCTCGTTGATGAAGCGGTAATGCATTCCACACTTGAAATTTTGCGGGTAGGTTGTTTATAAGTAGGAGACGTATACCTATATTATAATTTTGAAAGTGATTTTGTTAGTTACCTGTGCACACCACAACTCTCATACTGATGGACCTTAAAATTACGAACAAAATTAAATAATTAATATCGTAATTACGAAATTTATTCAGTAGTTGGGTATCATACATTTGTACTTGTCAAGCTCACAAAGCAGAACGTAAATATTGTCATAATCAATATTAATGTAATATATATTTTTGAACCAGACGCCAAAGCGGTTTGATCACATACATTTTTTAGGAATCTATAAATAAATAAAGCAGTATGTTTTATTATTTTACTGAGAAAGAACACTTTCTTATAACATTGTGAGGCTTAAGTGTAAGCCTTCCCTAAGAATGGGGGGACATGCCATAATCACCACGCTCGGCCGACGGCTTATTGAGCAGTTCGATGGTCTTAGTTAACAGACCAACACTGTTGCCCATTCTCTGGTAGATATTCCCTTGGTCGATTTCTACGCCCCCTACGGGCTGAAATGGGGTGATGATATTCTATGCCGTATTAAGAAGTAATATTGCCACACAGCAATATTACTTCTTAATCTGTTTTCCAGACGTATATGCTAAATAGCAACAAGGAATTAAGCTACTATTTTTAAATTCAGTAATTTTATATTAAAACTTGAACCAGTAGCTGAACGTAAGCGACAAATACCTGAGGGCACCCTTATGGGGTTGGACATGTATCACATTCGGATATCAATATATCATATTCCGAAGTAACATATGATATAGCTCAAATAGGGGAAAATTGCAAAGCTCTACTCACGATCGCTCTATGATCCTATAATCCAATGGGAGGGCCTAGCTGACACAACCAGAGGGAGGCTAGGTACAAGTTTGATGAGTTTCTGTGTTCTCCGAGGGGCAGGGGTGTGCATTAGCTACTTTCTGACTCCTGATGCCAAGAAAGCCCCAAATAAAATGTTAGCCCATTTGTACCAGAAACTCTTTATCTGAGTTTGAACACATTATTACAATGTAATTGAGGCGCTTATAGGCGAGGTAAAGCAACTAGGCTCGCGGTCAGTCCATAGATGAGTGACCGCCAAAGTGGTTTAATTTCTGAACGTCGCCGTGCTTCGGAGGGTACGTTAAGCTGTCGGTCCCGGTTGTAGTCATTAGACAACAGTCGTTAAGCCATGTCAGGGGCCTACTGGGCGGCTTGAACAACTTTGACACTAAGGTTACCACTACCCATACGATAAGCAAGCAAGCAATTACAATACCTCGTGGCATAATTTAATAGACGAACGAGTAAGAGTACATCAGTCCTATTCTAATTTTTATTTCCACTGGATATTCGTAGCAATCGAAAACATTTCAAGCAAAATACACAGCCAACACCGTTGAAATGACAAGCGAAAGCAACGCTGAAACTGCTTGAAAACCCGACTAACGCGAATACATGACATGTATGTATGTTGGTGTGACAGCTACTTCCGCTTCCCGTCCTCTAGGTGTGCATTGTGTCAAAATAACATGGTACGGACGCTTGAGATCGGAAATTGTGATATCTTCTCATGTTTTCTCCGTTCGTCTATACTCACTTTTTCTTCGTCCGTTATACTCACGTCTTGTCGGTTAACATAATAAATGGGCTGAGAAAAAAATGTGTTTTACAACACATTACTGTTAACAAAACCCAGCACATTTAATGGTAGTATATATATACAGTAGGTGGTCACCATCATTGCCCTCGCTCTACCCATCAATTATAGCGTTAAATTGTTGAGTTGCGTCGTGTACCTATATGAGAATCTGCCTGAATATGGCAGGGATACTGCCATATTCAGGCACAGTCTCTCATTTTAAAATTTAGATACAAATATAGAATATGCATTGCTTGGCCTTCCATGAATTGGATTGTACTTGAATTTACATGTTCTATCTTATGTTTGGCATACCATTATCACCAAGGAAATCGGAAATAATTATCGATATTTATGGATTTAGGTATATTTTACTACATCTTGTTTGAATGCTATGCCATGCCTGGCAGACGGGTTGGCGATCGCAGTTTGATGTCCAAAGTTCACAGAAAAATTCTGCTGCCCGTTCTGTGACAGGGATGAGATGGTGTGATAATATTCTTTGCCGTCACCACACAGCATAGCTGATATTAAACACACATTAATCATCGATACTTTGAATGGACTAGTTGTCGTCAACGTGATTCAAAACAGATACATACTAGCTGATAGATCGATGCTTTGGATTCTGATGTAGTCGTAAATATGGGTCACATTCCACTGTTTCCAATCTGTAGATAGTTAAACCCCTAATGACACGTAAATTCCATTCAACAAACACATTCAAGCTTTTCATTAGACATTAATCGAATTAGTCTCTGAGTGCTCTTGATACAAAACAATGAGTTGCTTTTGGTATACATCACGGCATTAGATTAACAATCACAGAACCCGATACGGTTTTATAGGTTATTAGTGACCAGTGTAGTCCATCCACATTGGATATCCAGAATTTCGTAAATCGTAAGGTGAATCGGGGTATTATGGGATGGATTTTTAAAACTTAACTTGTCTTGGAATGCTTTTCATCGTGATCGCCAACCGCGAAGATACAGATGCACTCTTCATTTCCGCATTTCCGATGAGAGATTCTGACAGCCAGGGAGATTCAGGTGCAAAACTGACGACTTTATGTGCTCTCCGAGGTATGGGCTTGTAACTAATCAACTCTCAGACTATTAGATTAAGACTTGAGCTTTGAAACTCATTTTGTAGGGTGAACTTAACTTCAAAATATTTTATTTTAATTGGAATTATTTTTAACGATCGGTTCTGTAACTAAACCGCGTAGGGTTATGAATTTACTAAAAAAATGTAGTCAACGTTTTTTTGGGTTCTGTATTTGATGAAGCAAGTGCTCAATGGTCAAGTTTCCCACCGCATCACCTCCACAAGTCCCCGCGATGACGGGATTTGTTTCCCTAATGCTAGCTTTGACTTGTTAAACTAATAGTTTCCAATTGTAAGATTAGTATAGTTATATTCGACTTTGCCTTTAATTATTCACGAAGCAATATCGAATCACAGATATGTGTAATAACACCAATAACAAAACGTATATCGTTTATTGTACTATCGTGCGGCTACTAAATACAACGGGACTTTTTTAACTGCGCCTGCTATTAAATCATAGATGGCATATAATAGGTCTGATACCAACCTATATATTTGATGAAAGCAATAAAATGGAACATGGAACTCTGTGTAATTATTATATTTGTAAGCATTGATATTTTTCGTATGGGAACGGTTACTACATGTCACAGTTGTTGACCACCTCTGATATTATCCGTGTGGTTTCCGACCTAGAAAGAATGACAGGACCATCCCTGCCATCCCGTGGACCGGGTGTCGGAAAATGCGATGAAATGGATACATCAGGTAGTCGGGCAGCAGCGTTACCTATGTACAGACGCCAGCACATCCATCTGCCCCAATCTGTCAAATTTCTTTTATAAATTTTCAACTTTATCACATAATCATAAGGCTCGCTTTCAATTGGGGAAATTTGACAGATTGGGGTAGCTTGATGTGCTGGCGTCTGTACTATAGCTTCCACCTAACTGCGGTCGCCAACTCGCATGCTATACGCGGTGACTATAGCAAACCCCTCCAAATGGTACCGTTATGGAAACATTTGGGGGAGGCCTATGTCCAGCAGTGGACGATATCAGGCTGATGATGTAGACTTCTGATATGGCTTAACGGCTATCGTCTAAGACTACAACCAGGACTGACAGCTTAATGCGCCTTCCCAAATACAAGATGCTCAGAAATAAGACCGTTATTACGTTCATGTGCCTACTACTTACTTTACAACTGAGTGTTTAACTTCGCTGATCGGATTAAATTTTGAATAGTAATACACTTTTTTATTACTATTCAAAATTTAATTTACTCTATAGGTTTATATAGGTTACTAGCGGCCTGGTACGTTTTTCGCTACGTATAAGGCATTGTAATAAAATAATATTTTAAATTGCTAAAATTTAAACTTACACTTTTCCAAGACCTTTTTTAAATTTTCTCTACGTACAAACCTTCCCTGGACTTCCACGAATAATTCAAGACCAAAATTAGCCAAATCGGTTAAGGCGTTGTTGAGTTATCACATTACAACGAAAGTGGCATTGATTTATATATATATAGATTTAGAAAAATAGGTTATCGGCACTCTATAGGTTATTTAGAAAAATAACCTATAGAGTGATGAGAAACTTGAACTGCTTCCTTAAATGACAAATCCTAAAAAGTGTAAACGCTATAAAAACCTACATTCTTTAATAGGATAAAGATAATTAATATCATCTCACGGTTGTCATGTTACAATTTTTGTTATATAGGTTTATCTGTATATGTAAAGGGGATCGGTTCGAATTCTGCCATAATTAGAAAATCGTCAGCGAATCCAAAATGCTAATGCCGAAAAGCCATTGATGTTGATGCCATATCCTTCACATTAATAGTAGGCCTTTTATGTATCACACAGTTCAAAGCATTAACATGAATAAGAAAACACCATGTAAACTGTTTTTAATAACAAAAAATGTTACAGTATGTCTACGGCGTCTTTCCATGTTATTCTTACAAAACTTTATTTTTTATTCGTATTATGGGCCGATTATACTCAAATGAGTTCAGCCACACTCATTTGCCACACGCCATAGAATATTGTCACCACATCTCGTCCCGAGGGAATGTCTATCAGAGGATGGGTAGCAGAATCTGCGTTCTATGACCATCATACTGCGATTGCCAACCCGTATGCCAAGCGTGGCGATTATGGCGTATTCCTCCAAATGATGGACACAGCTCCATTGAGGAAATCTTTTGGGGATGCCTGTATCTAGTAGTGGACGTCGTTCGGCTGACTTTATGAAGTAATTAATTGCCTTCGACTTGGCTTGATAATACTGTGTAAAAAAACAGTATTATCAAACCAGTTTGCACCGATTCACGTATGGAATATAACTTTGCCACTGCTTACTAGGTCACTGAGGTCACGGCTGCAATAGTAATTCAACCTGGACCTAGGTCATGTGCTTAGTTATTATTGTAGGCATATAATAGGTCCTTCAAAGTAATTTGGGTAGCAATCTATTATTCAACGGTGGAACTTCTAACCAATAAAGACACATTACTGCTCAGACATTTGTGTTCTGAAATTCGGAAACCACACTCTTTCTAACTATAGAAGCTCAACTTTTTATATTTTCTTCTTCAATCACTACGTCGAATAAAACAATCGTAAATTACGTTTGGGCAAGACGTCCGCTCCTCCCGATTGATATATTTCAAATGAGTTCGACTGCATAGGATATTGGAACGGAAATTGACCACGTGATCGACCGGACATGACGTTATCGAACGTGCTATGAACTAGCCAATCAGAACACATTCAATTATAAGGTTTCCTGTAAATTACTTTAAATATGTTGAAATCAGATTTTTGAGTTTGGTGTGAACCAAGAACGTTGCTTAGCTTACCTATTCGAAAACGAATCTATGTTTAAGTTAGTAATTAATACGGGACACTGCTTACATGAACTAAATTGTAATCAGTCTTTTTTTATTTAGCAAGAAAGGAATAGAGTTTATAGTAATAAGTCGATTTTTTCGACTTATTACTATATATTAGTAGTACATATTATATAGTAGTTTTGTCGATTCATTATTACTGTCATCTCTCATCATTAATAGGATGTACATATTAATATTTTATTTAACTTCTTTTTTTTTATTACAGGTACGAACAATATGACCCTACAACTGGTTATGCTACTGGTAAGATATAGAATAAGTTGTATTAAAAAAATTATTGAACATTGAAAAATATAAAATCACCAGCATCGTCTACATGTTTGAACTTATAATTAATTAACAATGCTTTTAGTTTTTTTTTTATGGACGGGCGTCAAACGAGCAAGCGGGTCACCTGATGTAAGTGATCACCGCCGCCCATGGAAACTCGAAACACCAGAGGTGTCGCGGGTGTTAGCAAACAAGTGTTACTGACCCTCCCCCCCTCCACCCCAATGAGTTTCGTGTATATATACTCATTTTAATCCAAAACACTCCGTCCAATATTGTTAATATTATAACTTAATGACATTATAATAGTATTTACAATAATACACTGGGACATAATTCACACACGGCCATCTGATCCCAAACTAATCAGAGCCTGTACTATTGCAACCAAGTAACTCATATGTATATTACATATACTACTTTTCTTTTGTAAATACATACTTATATAGATAATTACACCCAGACTCAGGACAAACAGATATGTTCATGCACACAAATATCTGTCCCGGGTGGAGATCGAACCCACGACCTGCGGTGTGAAAGGCAAGTACCTACCAACCACGCAAAAAGCATGTATGATTAACTTAAATATAATCACTTCTCTTAGTTCCTTAATAATATAATAATATCTGGGGACAATGTCACACAGATCATCCTAGCCCCAAACTAAGCAAAGCTTGTACTATGGGTACCAGATATACATTCTTATATAGATAGATAAATACTTAAATACATAGAAAACATCCATGACTCAGAAACAAATGTTCGTGCTCATCACACAAATATTTGCACTTACCGGGATTCGAACCCAGGACCACCAGTTTCGTAGGCAGGAGCACTACCAACTAGGCTACGGTGACCGTCGTCGTCGTCCTTCTTTATACCTTTTCTTCGTATGTTCATAATATACTTTAAACTGTTCGCAATGGATGACTTTATAAGCAAACAGTTCAAATTCTGTCAACTCTAATCACATTATGTCTGCTCAATTATTTAATAAGGAACACTTTAAAAGCACCTTTTACGACGAACGAAGATAAAGTGTTGGGTTATTCCTAAATTTTCACTCACACACGTTCAGTGAGCGGTTCAATGGGTCAAATTGACTCTCTTATGCAATTTCCGGAAGCTATTTGGGGATTATTTTTCTGGGTAAGTAAGATTTGGGGGATGGCGTTTTCTTTGAGTGTTTGTCATGCTATGAAAAGGCCATTAGGTGAACGTGTGGGGGAAAACGAATAATCGTGTTTGGATTCGCCTTTTTTCATCGCGGATTTCGTTAATGGTTAATTTAATAGTATAATATAATTTTAAAAAACTTCGTGTAGTTATTGGAATCATATCTTCCTTGTTGTACAAACTAAGGTAAGACAGTGCTACGAGGGCAATTGGATGTATAATTAAGGCTTCTGTGGTGAAACTGTTCTGCAACCATAGTCATTAGATATCAAACTGCTTTAGTGCACCATAGTCCTAAAGCACGCTTGTAAGAATAAACCATTCTGGCACTCACCATACTTTGAAAGCATGCTCGTACGAGCTAACTCTTTTTGTATTCGGGTCCATTGGAAATCCTTTTTATAGAAAATAGGTGAAAAATTACCTTACTCATTTAGGGCATTGAAAATATAAAAGGTCAAATCAAGGGATAAATAAGACACTTACTTGAGCACTATAGTTCCATATAATCTTCTTAAACCGTTTGTTCCGTAAACAATCTTGCCTCCATCTCCCCAATCCACCGACCACTCTTTTCACGTTTGCAGTTTCGTCATCCCTCTCTTCGCCAGTGTTGCCTATCTACCCTCGATTGATTTCCCTTAACGCATATTTATTATTGAGCACTATAGTTCCATATAATCATCTTAAACCGTCCGTTCCGTAAACAATCTTGCCTCCATCTCCCCAATCCACCGACCACTCTTTTCACGTTTGCAGTTTCGTCATCCCTCTCTTGGCCAGTGATGCCCATGTACCATTGATTCGATTTCCCTTAACGCATATTTATTATATCGAACGTGGAGAAATTGATGACCAGAGTTTAAGAATGTGTCATTTAAAACAATTAATCTAACCTTAATATCAAAGTTTATGTAACCCTACAGTAGTTTTATCGACTTTATATCGCAAAGGCGATGTAACTACTTTCAATGGCCCAAATAAGTGGTAGCTAACTCTTTTTGTCCTCGAGTCCACTGAAAATCCTTTTTCTAGAAAATAGGTGAAAATTTTCCAGCGCAGCGGTGTGCCCTGCATTCGCAATTGCGTTGTTTATTAGCAAAGTTCGACTGTGTGGCTTTTTAAGCGGCCATTTTAGATTTCAGTTAGTGTGCTTTGTCAGAATATTTCGAAAGTATGGAAGTTACCATAATTTTATAGGCACAGCGATTTAACTGTATAACATTTGGAATGGCGACATGATTTCACAATAGGTGCTGTTTAGGATACCGTACCCAAATGATAAAACGGGACCCTATTACTAAGACTCCGCTGTCTGGCTGTCCGTCTGTACTCATGAACCGTGATAGAAAGACAGGTGATATTTCACCGACGATGTAGGTATTTCTGTTTCGAGATAGTTTAATGTTCTCTACAAAGCATGGAGCTGCGTAGATATCAAACTGCTTTGGCATTGCCTATCTTTATCTACAGACAGCGACCTGGTGCTTAATATCGCTGATCACTGCCCTGACTCTGACCCTGGAATGGTACTGTCTATGCTATATTCGTAGTGATGTCTTAATATGAGTTTGCAGAAAATACCTAAAAAATTACAGAAGAGTTTAAGATCTCGCCGCTTTGATCGGTTGTTGCCATTATGACGTGATATGTTCCGCCAATCACAACGCTGGTTTTGCTCAATCGTATCGTTTTCTGTAGACTAGTACTAGCAAAAAGATAAACGATAAAACTTAACACTAGCTATCAGAAATATATCGTAAAGCATATCAATCTTAATCCCCTAAGGCTTTAAACAAACTAAGTCTCAAGTGCTAAGTGGCTATCTCAAGTTGAATAAAACTGCATTAGCCAAGTTGGATCAGTCTGGCGCAGTTTGTGTTAGATTGCTCGTTGATTGTATTAGCCGCTGATTGAAGCTTGGTTGTATACGTTTATCAAAGTTCAGGCTTCATTATGCTAACATTTTATTTGTGAAAAGTATAATAAGCTATACTAAATATTTCAGCAACTTTAACTTATTTCGAAATTTATTCTCGTAATATAAACTTGACTCCATCTTATCCCGTGGGGGGCGTTGAAGTCGACCCGAGGGAATATCTACCAGTGCAGCAGCTTCTCTGTGAGTAATATGATCATCATACTGCGATCGCCAACCCATCTGCCGTATCAATTTTGGCATATCCCTCCAAGATGATTCTTGGGGGAGACTTTTATAATAATAATAATTTAATTCAGAATAAATTCCATATGTGTTAGTTACAATGACAACTTATAAACTAGTGTTAGTAAAAAAATATTTCTAGCTGCGTGAACATCGTGGCAGAGCCCGCCTACTCTGGGACATGTCTACTTGACTGCGTGCAGTCGTATCCACCTTCCCAAGATATCGGAGAGTCCCACCTATCGACCAAAGTTTTAAGAATGCTGTCCAGGCAGTGGACTTTTTTAGCTATTATGATGAAACTTAGACCGTAATAGCTAAGCGATTTCGAATGTAGGCGCTACTGTTACATTTAAAATGTTCTAGAATGATAATGATACAACCTGACAGAACTTACTGTAGCTGGCAACGAATTAGTATCTTATTCTATTAGTACTTTGTATATTAGACTTAAACTAGATAATTAAACATAATCTCTTGACAATAACTTGATACGAGCTAGCTAAATATCATGCTATAATAAAATAAATTTTATAAATGTTTTCATACAATGTGTACCTACCTAAATATCTATGTTACTAGAAATAATAATGTATACAACTATATTACTACAAACATGTTCTGACTATTTACAAGCGCTTTTTTAAAGTCTACGTGAATAAAAACCTTTTTTATTTTTTATTTTATTTTATTTATCACATGCAGGTTTGAATACTGTTGCATCAATTATAATTGTTTGTTGTTTAGTCTTAGATATGTGTTGGTTCACCTGTTATTGGCGACTTATTTTTAAGACCGTAACTTGGTACCAATCGTTATTTGATGTGTTATATTCACAAGCTGTTGGTGCACCTCTAAATAAATAAGTACGTTGTAATTAAATATATAATAAAAGCTACAGTTATGATTGTTGTCCTGAGATTTTATAGTATGACCTTTTACTTCCCGTCACGTACAAATTACGCGTTATGTGCTTATCGTGGTACTTATATTTAATGTGTAAGTTATGTGCTTTTCCCTGCACTCAAATCAAAACTGTCATTTAAATGACCGGCTCAGCTATAAAAACTTTAACAGTATTTTTCCAGATTATTAAATTTCTAGCTTAATAACGATGGTCCATGAAAATGATCGGCCGTATGAACGAGTTTTCATAAACCATCGTGATTAAGTTGGAAACTAAATAATCTGGAAAAAAACCTTGTTTTAAGACTACGTGTCACACACCGGATTACATAAATAATAATAAACATCCGGGACATATAATTCAGCGCCATGTAATCCAAATTAGTCCAAAGCTTGTATTAAGGACACTAGACAACGGATAATATCCTGCGACATTATTCACACACGGCAATCTGATCCCAAAATAAGCAGAGCTTTTATCATGGAAACCAGATAACTGATATACAACATAATAATATATTACTTTACTTTTGTAAATACCCACTCTATATACTTATATAGATGAATTATAACTCGACTATCTTCCTTGTTGTACAAGCTTAGGTAAGACAGTGCTACGAGAGCTCAGCAATTGAATGTATAATTAACGCTTCTGTGATGAAACTGTTCTGCAACCATAGTCATAGCACAAACAGAAATATTGATGCACACAAATATATGTCCAGGGTGGGAAACCTGCGGCGTGAAAGGCAAGTATTTACCACCCACGTCAACCGGCCCGTCATAGAATTACTTATTTACTCACATAAAGACAAATAGACATGTTCATGAACAACATTTAGATCAGAAGGCAGGTTCGATACAAATGAGTAACGGCAGTCGTCCAACTGAAAAACTTATACTACCACTCTTTTGACCGGTTTACTACAGATGAGTAACGGCAGTCGTCCAACGGACAAACTTATACTACCACTCTTTTGGCAGGTTTACTACAGATGAGTAATGCCAGTCGTCCAACTGAAAAAACTTATACTACCACTCTTTTGGCAGGTTTACTACAGATGAGTAATGCCAGTCGTCCAACTGAAAAAACTTATACTACCACTCTTTTGGCAGGTTTACTACAGATGAGTAATGCCAGTCGTCCAACTGAAAATACTAATACTACCACTCTTTTTATTGGGGGTTAAAATGAAGGAAAATAGTACTGCTTTTGATTTAGAAAACGAGTAAAGAATCATAACAATCTATAACAGTAGTCGTAAGCTGTAACTGCATACAAGCACGATATCAAGAAAAAGCAACAAAGAATTGCATTTTGTGCTATATTTTCATGCTCCAGCAAAAGTATTACTGTTCCTTATAATAGACAAAGATATAAGACTGGTATGTTGTTCTAGTGGTTACGGACCCTAACTGATAAGCCAGAGTTTGTTTGTCAGTCCGCACCCAGGACAAATATTTGGTCACTCCGATCCTCCATCGGATGAGTAGCCCGTGTTTTCGTGTGTTAACTAACAGCGACAGATGCACAAAATATCCTTAAAAACACCACCGCGAAATCGGTAACCGCCCTTTCTTAGTTCGTGTATCCTTATTTGCTAGATGACTTCAACTCTCGCACACCCCTACTAGGCGGGGAAGCACCAGGTAAATAACTTCTATTTTTTACGAGGTGGAATCCTTTTATTTCCCCCCCAGTTAGGTAGGCTAGGGTATGTGAGAGTTCCCAATGTTACCAATTAAAACCACTGCGGTAGCCTAGCCTCTCAATACTTTGAATAATAGTTCTGGGAAAGCCAGGTAATTGCTTCTTAGGCTAACAGTAAATGAAAGGAAAAAAGGCACTATGAGCAATGAGATTAAGGCCTCTGGCCCTCAATATCTGCTACCGCTAGACTAACGAGGCAGTAACTGGAGATAAGGAGATAAGGCCATTATGAGCAATGAGATTAAGGCCTCTAGACCTCAGTGTCCGCTACCGCTAGACTAACGAGGCAGTAGATGGAGATAAGGCCACTAAGGGCAATAAGATTAAGGCCTCTGGACCTCAGTATCCGCTACCGCTAGCCTAACGAGGCAGTAGCAGGAGACATTAAACCAGAGTTTAAAACTTGTACTAATGCAATATCCATGCCGAATGTTCAATAACGACGTTATCACCCACATAAAAGGTGTTTTACTGTATCTGGTTATAAAAATACGCCATTATTTTATACTTTATGCTATCATAAAGTTTATAATAAACGGGCGATAGTAAAAAATGCAGTAAAGTTGAGTAAACCTAACATCGCGTGCGACGGAGCCAAACGCTACTAAATAATTTTTATCCTAGATAATCGTTTTTTAGATTTTGTGTATTTGTGTAACTATCCTTCTGCAAAAGGTATTTTGTTCTGAATAATAGCTAATTTCAGTATGGTTTGAGACTATTATAGTCTGTTGCTTTTGTTCGGTCCGCAGGTGATCGGCGAGATAAGGCATTTACACGCGTGGTCAGCTTATGGATGGGTGTTGTCAAAGTTGTTTAATTTCTCGTCTCTTTGCTTATACAAGGTGTGACATAAATAATATACAAATAAAGATTTTATGATTTTATAACATATGTCTTTACTTGTATAAAAGTGAATGTAGTTACAACTAATAATATCACATGGCAGGTCTTACAGCTATTTTTGAAACAATTTTGTGCGTGAATTAAGAAATAGTGGAGGAAACTTAAGAAGCGTTATGTACCCATGTATGTTATGTAAAACTGAAAAAAATAAAAAGTGAGTACTTTTTATTCTTTAATGGGAACTTAAAAACATTTTTGTAGTATTTTACTTGTTGATATGGTATACGTTATCCAATTTCAAAGGCAAAGAAATATATAATGAAGGAAATTTATGGGGTGCATTCTACCCTTGAAACTCAAATAAAATACAGAAAACCAGTTTGTTAAATAAAAAAATATGTTGTTGGCTCCTCATACAAAATGCATCAGCTGCTTGTTGTTCATGTATGGCAAAATAATATTTTTTATGTTTTGTGCCGCTGTTCATTTTCATAAACAAATGAAGCTCTATTCATGTTACACCTGGGGCTCTACCGTCTAGTCTCTACCGTACTAGTCGCCGAACATCCATTTCTTAAATGGCGTTCAAATAAATAAAGGTTAAAAATGACTTAATCAATCGCTAAATCAGCTTCCATGAGCACATGTGACGTCATAAATGGTCCGAAATCGATTGTCAACGTTGAAGCCGATTTAACGATTGATTCAATCATTTTGAACCTTTATTTATTTGAACGCCATTTAAGAAATCGATGTTCGGCGACTTAGCCGGTAGGGCCCCTGGTTTGAATGAACTTCTATCCATTTATTTCCAGCCCATTAGTAGTAAAAGTAATATCCAATTTATAATTATACGGAAGGTATTATCAAGTACGTAAGTAGTAGTATTATGTAAGTATAATCAATAGGCTGTGTGTTGACGGCGAAGAATATCATCACCCCATCCAATCCCGTGGCAGGCATAGAAGTCTTGAGTGCAGCAGCCTGCCTGTTATCTATATAAGTATGTACTTACAAATAAAAACCGGCCAAGTGCGAGTCGGACTCGCACATGAAGGGTTCCGTAGCAGCAAGTATTTCAGTTGACTAAATGAAAGCAAATTGCGGTTTATAACGTATTAAAAAAACTACCTTGCTAGATCTCGTTCAAACCAATTTTTGTTGTTAGTTTCTATGGTGATGTACATCATATATTTTTTTTAGTTTTATCATTCTCTTATTTTAGAAGTTACAGGGGGCGGGGGGGGGGGACACTCATTTTACCACTTTGGAAGTGTCTCTCGTGCAAACTATTCAGTTTAGACAAAAATGATATTAGGAACCTCAATATGATTTGTGAAGACCTATCCATAGATACCCCACATGTATGGGTAGGAAGAAAAAAAATTTTTTAGTTTCAGTTCTATGTATTTGGCCCCCCAACATTATTTTTCTTTTTCTAATTTTGTCTACTTACCAAGTTTCAGCAGTACAGCTCTTATAGTTTTTGAAAAAAGTGGCTGTGACATACGGACGGACAGACAGACAGACAGACATGACGAATCTATAAGGGTTCCGTTTTTTGCCATTTGGCTACGGAACCCTAAAAAACGAAGTATATGTATGTAATATATCAGTAATCTGGTTTCCATAGCACAAGCTCTTAGTTTGGGATCAGATGGCCTTGTGTGAATAATGTGCCAGGATATTATATTGTTATTAAACTGCGATCGCCACCCATCTGCCAAGCGTGGAGAAAATGCCATCGTGGAGATCCTTGGGGAACACTTTGTCCAGTCGTCTTTCGCCTATACCGAAACGAAACCATAAAATAAGTATTAAGAATGTTTCGTTTAAAATATTAACAAAATCTTAACAGCTCTGGAAATCTGTGAACCGAATGGAGCTCCGTAGAGAGTTGGTATCGAGGCAGAGCACGATTATTCACCCTATGAATTTTTCATTGAAACACTGACGAGACGTGTACCTAAATGTTTTATACATTTGATTTACGAATGTGTGGAAAAGGGTCATTTTTGTATTAATGAATGTTAGTTGACATGTAGTTGCAAAATTCTTTAGTAATCATACGTAGTTTTAACATAATAATTACTTTTCTAAATGACAACCGATTTTGACCAAATTTGTATGGGGTCAGAAAATCTTTACCAACAAATAAAAAGCCGACCAAGTTCGAGTCGGACTCGCGCACCGGGTTCCGTACCATTATTTATAAGACTCACGTTTGTTGTATAATAATAAAACGTTTATTAAAAGTTTTTTTAAACTCAATTGTTAGTAAAACTTAGCCTAGGTGTTAGTAATAAAATATAATATTATTTGCATTCCGCCGCTACGATATGCATGTCACAGCATCTTCTTATAAACGGACAGTCAATCCTGTCCGCGATCATTTTCAGCACTATGTTGGAACTAGCTCGCACCCTGCGCACCAGAGATGTGCCGCGCTTGCGTATTGTTGTATAAAAACAATCACTTCGCGCTTCGGCGAACATAGCTGAGGCACTGCAGTAGCGAGGTAGTCCCAACATAGCCCTGAATGCATTGTTGAACTGTACGCGGAGGGCACTGTAGGATTTTAGAGTGAACTTGATCCATAGACTGCAGGTGTAAAGTGAAGTACAATAAGCCTCGAATAGGGCAATTTTAGCTTCAGTAGAGCAGCGCGCAAATCTATGTGCTATCATGTTCGCCCGCACTGACAGAGCCCTCCGCTCCCGTTCAATGTCAGTATCGTCCTTAAGGTCGGCTGTAACTATGTGCCCTAAATATTTAAAATGCATTACCCTAGCTAGAGGAGTACCATTCAGTCGAATTGGAGGCAAATGAGACGGATGTTCATTACCAGCCTTAAAAACCATATACTGGCTCTTTTCCACATTATATATTAAGCCATGTGTGTCGGCATAGGTCTCACACGGGTTTAATAGTTTTCTTAACTCACAGACCGACGCACTGAGCAGTATCATGTCATCAGCGTAACTCAGATTGTTGACGCAGATATCGTCAATATAACAGCCGACTCGTTGCGGGACTAAATTCGTTGCGGGATCCAAGACAGTTAAAGCGATTCCCCGAGACATGCCTGAGCTTCACCGCTCAGTGTCATTTCATTGTGTGCCAGTGTTGATCCTGGCTTACAGGAGTTGCAGTGGTGGGTAAGAGGGAGGGACTAGTCGCGTTTAAAAAAAAAAGCCGACTCGTTGGCTGCTGAGTGCGACGATCAGTGAATTTTTATAGAGGTTAAAGAGTACTGGCGAGGTCCAACCTCCTTGTCTCACACCGCACTCCAACCCGTATGGATCAGACAATATCCCCCCCCCATCTAACAGCATTGACCTGGCGTCCATACCAGAACTTGAGGATATTGATAAGTTCTGGAAGTAGGTTAATATTAATATGTATAGGAGCCCAGTTATATATTTATTTTATTCTGTTTTTAGTATTTGTTGTTATAGCGGCAACAGAAATACATCATCTGTCATTTCATCATCATTCAGAAATTCATCAAATTTCAACTGTGTAGCTATTACTCTTCATGAGCCTGGTGACAGACAGACAGACGTCTGTCTGTCACCACCATAGAGAGAACAGTCTTAGTAATAGGATCCCGTTCTACCCTTTACAATGGAACCAACAATGGTTCGCGAATAAAAGAGAAATCTAATATAAAAAAAATAACTTTTTCTTTTGTAGTCAGTCGGTCGATATCATAACTGCTGAGTGGCTGACGGCAAAGAATGTCACCTCACCGCGTGGAGGGCGAATACGTCGTAACCCCGAGGAAATATCTCCCAGAGAACGGACAGCAGAGTCTCTCTGTGTAGGTACTAGGATCATCGTAGTGCGATCGCCAAGCCGTCCGCCAAGCGTGGCGATTATGGCATATCCCTCCAAATGATTGACACAACTTCATTATGGAGATCTTTTGGGGAGGTCTTTGTCCAGCTTTGGACGTCATACAGCTGACATTAAGATGATGAGCATAATTTATGTAATTAGATAAATTATTTTGTTGATTCTTTCACAAAGTCTTATCTAGCTCATGGCATGGAGGCAAGAGTACCGATAGTCAGTGATGCAACATGTTTATATCTACAATTAAATTTATATATTCTAACCTGCCACATATTCCAAACATGCTCCGTCCCATTTCCCTTGTAAAGACGCCAGCACATCCAGTTACTCCAATCTGTCAAATTTCCTTTACAGATTTTCAACTTTATCAATTATGTGTAAGGTTCACTTTCAATTGGGGAAATATGACAGATTGGGGTAGTTTGATGTGCTGGCGTCTGTACAAGCGTTATTTTTATTTATCGGTTGACAACTACCAACACTTTCTAATACCATATTAAAATATTTTAATGCGTAAGCTTACACGTATTTTAATCGGGCCGGATATGTCACTGGTATGACAGCAACCTCGGTATTGGAAATGGTTGTGCACACCGCTGCTAGTAACCAGAGGATGACCATTTCTTTCCCATTACCAGAATACTAGGGCTGCATCAAATGAATTTGTGCTGTGATTTTTAATGCACTTTTTATGTATATCAGAGGGCGATAAACGAGCAAGTGGGTCACCTGATTGTAAGTGATTACCGCCGCCCATGGACACTCGCGCAACACCAAGGAGTCGCGGGGGCGTTGCTGGCCTATTGCACATTTTTTGCTGACCCTCCACCCCTATGAGCTCTGGCCACCTTACTCACACTCAGAAACACAAATACAAATCTTTTTATTGTGGTCCATGAAATTATATTTTTCGAGATTCTTAGTACACATTGAATGGTAAAAATTGTTTATTATAGTATTATCGATTATCGATAGTTTGAAGACAAATAAGCACAATCTGTATGTAAAAATGCATTGAATAATACATATTTGCCGTTGAGATCTGTCGGGCAATGTCACACGAATTTCACTGTGCCATACGAATATGAATGCGTGTATTTTAACCATACAATAGTCCATTAGATATTTACACGTTCGATGATATCGTCACTAACATGCATGCATGCTTGAATGCATTATGTTTTATGGGTTACTAATAGAGTTTTTAGGGTTCCGTAGCTAAATGGCAAAAAACGGAACCCTTATAGATTCGTCATGTCTGTCTGTCTGTCCGTATGTCACAGCCACTTTTTTCTGTAACTATAAGAACTGTACTGTTGAAACAGAAAAAAAACTATTAATTTTAGGGTTCCCCATCTATGTATGGGGAACCTTAAAATTCAATCAAATAAAATACTTGCTGCTACGGAACCTTTCAGGGGCGAGTCCGACACGCACTTGGCTATTTTTTTTAATCCTGGGATGTTCCAGGAACTACGTTATTTTACTTGATATCAAATTTACCAGTGTTTACGAGAAATTAAAATTTTTGAATTTGGTCTCGCTTTTATTATAGAAAACACAATCTATTTTCTGTGTAAATTCTAGTTTGAAAAATTACAGCTTCAGAAACCTGAAGTATGGCACGTCGAGTCCAATACAGAATCTAGAGGACTTTCAGAGTTTTGTTATATTAAGGGATGTGTATAGGTTTAATGTGCGCGCTTGTTTTCTTTTTCATCAAAATTAAATAAAATGTAAACAACAGAAAAGTTGTACAATAGACTTGGACGACTTTTGATATTTTTAGATTTTCCTTTAAACTAAAGAAAGAAGCTTCAATTTGCTAACTAGGAGGTTGTTATATATAAAATTCAAGCCGAATCCTTTAGCTGTCTTAGGTACCTTAGGACTGCACGTGTGGCGCGCTTCATATCGCGGGTTCGTGTCCCGCGGCGGACAACTATTTGTGTGTCCCATAAATAGTTGTTCTGAGTCTGGATGTAATTTGTATCCGTCTATTATATGTTTGTAAAGTACTCCGCGACACAGGGATTAGATTCCCTAGTGCGGGGGTTATCTTTTAAAGAAAATAAATAACAAACCTTTATGCAAATCTGAACTTATACTCGTACAAATTTATTGCACAACTTTTCTACCGTTTACTATTTTTATTAATGTTACTGATTTTGGTACTGAAAAAAAATGTGTTTTACATAAATTTAACCTATCCTCCTAAGTTCATATTCAAAACAGAAGCTTTTATGAGGGTTAGGCGTTAAAGTTATAGTTTTCTTAGTCAGAATGTATGGAGATTTAGTACTCTCCCTACCTTTACAACAGAAGACGTCCCTCCCCCCACATTCCAAAGTCCAATTCGTCTAAGAAACAAGGCCTAAAGGCCTAAGTCTTTCTTTCTTTTTTTAATAATATTTGTATGTAGGCTAGGATCACAGGGAGAAAAGGATCAGCCTATCATCTATCAGCAGAAGGATGTCCACTGCTGTAAAAGGATCTCAAATCTCAATAATAGCCAGTCTTTCGTTGCTCGTATCCTACAGGTTCCCGCGACCCTTGCAAAATCGTCGGTCCACCTCGTGGGGAATCTGCCCACACTACGTCTTTCAGTTCGTGGCCGCCAACCTTCTGCCCCTGCTATGGACAATCCTTCAGGCTATGACCGTCCTCTTTGGGTGACTTTGAGCCTACTTTAATTATTTTTTCGACGTAACTACTGACAAAGTCCCAAGCCGAAGGGGCAGTGGGGGTGCACTGAGCAGACAGAACGTTTCTCGAATGGTGACCACGAACTGGAAGACGCAGCGTGGCCAGACCCACAATAAGGTGGACTGATGATCTTGTGAGGGTCGCTGGATGCCGCTGGATATGGCTAGTGCACATGGCGGGCACATAGCTTATAGAGTTGAGCAGACAGAACTTTCTCTAATGGCGACCACTAACTGGAAGACGCAGCGTAGGCAGACCCCATTAATGTAGACCACTCAATACGGCGGACTGATGATCTTGTGAAGTCGGTGGATGCTCCTGGAAATGGGTAGTGCAAGACCGGCTATTGTGGAGACCTATGGGAGAAGCCTTTCTCCAGCAATGGACTTTTTTCTGTCACTATCTTACTCTCATCCAGGAGAGTAGATAAAGTTCCCAAGGGATAAATCGAACGATGCCGCGGGTGTAAAGCTAGTACTTCAATAAAGAATATAACTCGTGGCACTGCATTAAAAATATTCGCGCAATAAAACTCACCGGCAAAGACATTATTAAAATGCACATCCTATTTCAAGAGCATACGACCACGTACACCATATAAATCCGGAAACCTCTAATTCTTTCAGCCACAGAGGAAACCGCCATTTTCTTCGCGAGATTTGTTACACCGAAAATTAGGCGAATGGCGAAATAGGTGAACGTGTCTTTGTAGAGTACAAATGTGGATATTTACGTATAGCGGTGTGCAGTGCGAGGTTCATTTTCGTTGTACATCTGAAACCATGTCGCGTCAGTAGATAGTGCCTTTATTACGTAGGTAGAGTTGTGTTTGTTTCGCCGCATCTTCTCAGTTGGGTTACATTTTATCCGGTAGTAGAATTAAAGCATGAGCATATCCACTAAGGTCCACTCTAATAATATATCCCTTAATGTATAAATTAATAGGAATAATAGACACCGTAACTATCAAAACTAAATTAATAAAAAAGCTTCATCTAAGCCGATTATCTTCCACTGTTGGATAATGGACACCCCAAAAGATTTCCATTGTGGAGTTGCTTCCATGATTTTGAGGAATAGCAAAGAATATCACCACCTCATCTCATCTCGTAGAGGGCTTAGGAGTCGTCCCGAGGAATATTTATCAGAGAACGGGCAGCGGCGTCTCTCTGAGTAGTATGTCATCGTAATGGGATCTTCAACCCGTCTGCCAAGCGTGGCGATTATGGCATATCTCTCCTAATATAATAAATACACCTACTTACAGAAGGCAAGTTCCTTACGGCGGTCGTATTTATAGTAAAATTAAGCATATTCATTACAAATGGATACATGGATTAAAAAGTCTGACGCAGGCTTTCATTGGCGTCCTGATCCCGAATTTTAATTGAGATTATTTGTGGAGTGGTTCCCTTGATCGAATGATCGTGGAAGGTGCAAGCTGCAATCCTATTGATTAATTGAAGTTTATGGTAATGGACGTACACCCAATACTACGCAGGAATGCATAGGTTTTGAATCGATTATGGCGTGTGGACGTACCTACCATATCCCATTTAGAATCATTAGTAAAGCTTGGCAATATACAGGAAGGCCGTAAAAATCAGGTTGGCAATCTTTTAATAAACGATTATATGATCAAAAATTTATTTAATATTTTATTAAGATTTGAAACTAGAATAAAATAAACAGTAACAAACTTAGGTTTAAATGTATAGTGAAACTGAAAACCCTTATTTAAAAACGAAGTCTGAAGTTAAACTGCAGTTGAACTATGGATCAAGCAATCTCATTGGATGGTTTTCGACCAAACTAAGGATCAACTGCAGTTTAACTTTAGACTTCGTTTTTAAATAATGGTGTAAGACTCTTAGAGCCTATGCGACGTTTTTTAGGCGAAACACCAAACTGCCCTGTAGGATAAAAGCGCGCCGTCGACGTGCATTTCCAAAACGCGCGTCGACGGCGCGTTTGTAGCGATACACACGCGCGTTAGCATCACGTTTGCATCGATTCAAACAAACACCAAACTGCTATGTAGGATAAAAGCGCGCCAGCGTGTTTAAAAAACGTGGTGTGCATAGGCCCTTACCTAACTACACACTTACATACATACAAATCTGTTTGATCATCATCATCATCATTTCGCTACCCTCATGCAAAGGCTTCCCGTCCTCACAAGCGGGTAGTAGGAAAAACAGGTCGATAATAAGATAGTATGCGTAATCCTACTAATATTATAAATGTGAAACTTTATGAGTATGTATGGATGTTTGGGACTCTTTCATGCAACAAAAATCCAACGGATTTTGATGAAACTTTGTAGTAATATAGCTTATACATCCGAATAACGCATAGGCTATAATTTATAAAATTTAACGCGGGTAAAACCGCGCGGCACTCCTATTACATTCATATGTTTTAAATCAATTCTCCACCAAATGAATGAAAACTGTAAAGCTATTTCTATACTTATCAAGTTATGTTTTTACTATTAAAGAAAAATATATAATTTTAACAGGTTCATTGACTTAAAATCTTTATTCGTATTCTTGTATCGAAACAATTACCTTATTTCTATTTTAAAAAGTTAAATTAAATGCCACCAAACTCTTAACCTGATTTCGTCACTTTAATGCTGTTACCTGACTTGGCTCCCCCCTACAAAGATCACAAAGGCCGCTCCCCCACTTCGCCCTTTTGAAAAACATATTTTTGTTATGATCCACCAAAACAAACTCAATCATGATGCAAGAGGGTGACTGTTCCCTCTGAAGAAATCAATTGAGTAAAATGTTTATTTTATCTTCTTATAAAGCCTTGTTGAAAAACTGCGCTGCAGTTATCTAGCAATGATAATCACACTAATATTATAAAGTTCAAAGTTTGTGAGTGTGTAAGTGTGTGATTGTGTATGTTTGTTACTCCTTCACGACTAAACGGCTGGACCGATTTTAATAAAATTTGGTATATAGTTAGCTGACACCCTGGATAAACACATAGGCTGTAATTTATAAAGTTAATCGCGGGTAAATCCGCGGGGCACGCTAGTTAATGATAAATAAGTCGTGGGTTCGATTCCCACCTAAGACAGATATTTGTGTGCATGATCATGTCTGTTTGTCCTGAGTCTGGGTGTAATTATCTATATAAGTATCTATTTACAAAAGAAAAGTAGTATATCAGTTATCTGGTTTCCATTCTGGGACATTATACACACACGGCCATCTGATCCCAAACTAAACAGAGCTTGTGTTTAGTTTGGGATCAGATGGCCGTGTGTGTATAATGTCCCAGAATATTATTATTATTATATCATGGGAATACCAACATACATTTTTAATGAGATTTACGATGCTAAAGAGGTTTGCTAGGATCGTGACAAATGGAAAACCGTTGTTTCTGCCTACCCCTCTGTGGAACAGGCGTGAGTCTAGACCAACGAGGTAGTCAATTAGTATATAATACTTGATGAGCGTAGATGGCTTTTACATAACTTCCCAGTCAAGAGTTAACAATAAGGTACTTTATCTATCATTATATAAAGTACTTCGAGGTAAAGCCGCAGGTGGCGAACGTCTTCGACTTGAGAAAAGTAGTGAAAAATGCTGTAAAGAGGTAAAAAGTGTAGTTACTTTATGCTTAAGTTATTTTCAATAGTCTTGTATATTTACGACAGTATCGGTAAGTCGGTAAGGCAATTTAATGGTTATGCAGTTTCTTGTTGAAACTTTGGTAAGAAGTCTGCTTCACCTGACAATAAAGAGGAACTTCTATTTTGCTACAATTTAACGCTACCCAAGCATCACGTGCATCCTGCACCCTTCTAAAGTTAAAACCTTCGTAGCATTCCTCACCATCATAACAGCGATAAGAAGTCCACTGCTAGACAAAAGCGGGATTTAAGTGATAAAAGTGCTTGGGATTGAGTTGTTCTGAGTCAACACACATGATTGTAATTAATCTTAAGTATATTTTATTAAAAAAAAAGGATTCCTACTGAGTTTTCTGGCAGTGTTTCTCAGTAGCTGCCACGTCATGCACTGCACGGTAGGGTAAAACAATATGACGATTCCACATAAATGTAAAATTTTTACGGAATAAATGATTTTGACTTTGACTATGTCATAAACGCCACGGTTGGCAGACGGATTGGCGATCGCAATGTCATATCCCAGGACATTATTCATACACGACAATCTGATACCACTTTTCTTTTGTAAATACATACCTACTTATAGAGACGATCATAGAACATCATCACAGACAATCAAAACATCCAGACTCAGGTCAAACATACATTTTCATGCACATGAACATCAATCCTGGTTGGGAATCGAACCTACGAACTCTCTACAATTTATTTAATATTGTATTACACACTACACTGCTGCATTGTGAACTTGACAAGTATTAAATTTTTTTTTAAATACCCAAGCGCTGAATAAATTTCCTTAGAATATTATAAATAAAAACTTTCAAAGTGTTTCAAAGGCTTTAATCTTATGGGCAACAAAATAAGTTTTACAATTAAAGCGCCCATCAAAAAGACGTAACAAAAAAAACCTTTTAAGAAAACAGAAACCCTCTCTAAACTTTCAAACCAATTACATAACCCTCTATCCCATGGAAGGCATTAACCACAATCCCCTATTACTGTCAATGCCATCATCCTACTGACCATTTGTCACTCTCCGAACCACGCCTCTGCCGTGTCCGCACTTTCTGTGTCACGGATTAAACCGCTTTTATCCGGATTTCGTGACAAGTTTTTTGTATAATCTTATTGGGAGCGAGACTTGGAGTGAAACCGTGCTTGCTATGTAAATTCTCGTAAGGTTTTTGAAGTTATTGACGGAAACACGTAAATAGAATGTTTTTTCATGTCGGTGACCATATCTCTAGAATACGTAGAAAAAAACATAATGAAAATGAAATCATTTTATTCAGCACAACACACAAGAAATACAGTAAAGTAAAAACAACATAAATACGGAGAAAAGGAAAGAAAGAAGGTAACAATCATATCATGGAACATGGTGAGTCTTGCATGTTCTGCCTAAAGGGTCACCACCTCAGCATCAGCTAAGTGGGACACACCTAGCGCTGGTTTTCAGTTGGCAACCCAGGTATAGTGACGTACGGACGTAAGCAACAATAATGTACATGTAGATACATGTAGATAGGATGACTTCTTAGAACAGACACGTGACCAAAAATGAAAACTGCATAACAGATCTATGAGATAATGCCATATAATTTGCATGCCTTATGGCAAAATGATTTTATAACTTCCAATCCGAGAGCCCAATTTAAACTCCGTTTACAGATTTGGTTGGAATCTTGGTAGGTAGTATGCTTAATCTGGGAGCCACAGACACTGCGTAAGGTCAGGAATGTGAACTCATTTTTGGTTTTCATCTCAATGAGTCTCTTGTCTTGCTTTGTGTTGTGTGTTTTGCGCCAGAAATCGGCAGAAATACTTAAGTTCTTTTTCTGGGAATAAGACGGCTGTTTCCTCGGCTTAAGATTGAAACCTTGATTAGGTGGTACACCACCTAATCAAGAATCAAGAAACTGGCGATAAGTACACTTATCGCCAGTTTCCCTCATCCAGTCTGTAAACAATCAGCACGTAGAACGCCCATAGATAGATGACTGTAAATGGCGTTTTATTTGTCCACGATTCTATCTCCCGCAGAAGGCACCTTAAGCTGTCGGACAGAGCATAGTCTCTAAACCTTGTAAAAGGTCTACAAACTCTACCAATAAGTCTGACAAGACAGTCACCACCATCTGTATAATAGGTGTAATAATTATGGGAAAATTGTTATTTACTTTCACAGATAAAATATTCCGATATTCGGAATACAATTAGATGAATTTTTAATTTTATTAGAATTTTTTCCACGATATAAACTACAAATTGCTACAACACTCGATTAATGCAAAAACACAGGTTAAAAAGATAATGCCGTCGTCAAACTCCAAGATAAAAATTACGTTATACCAAAAATACTTGTGTGGGGAAGCGGGGACACTTTGACCCACTTTGCAAGTAATTCATTTCCCAGCAGGTAACTTTGTTGAAAAATAAAGTGTTTAAGCCGCGTGTGCATAATGTTGACGGTAATTTGGGGTATATTTTTATGTCATCATAACTCACGTCTTAGAGTTTAAAATATGTATATGTAGGTGAACGTACCGAACAACTTAAAAGGGGTTTTTAGACGTCTGTCACAATGTTATATCTCTATCTCAGTATCTACTAATTTTAGTGATTTGAAACGTAGACTAGTTTCAGATGTTGGTGGTTATATATTTGTCGATATTAATATTTATACATCTTTTTTTTAATTGAGGAAAAAGCCGACGTCTTCTTTCGGTCTCAATTTCATAATCTATACAAATAAATAAAATTGGAGTGTCTGTTTGTAATATTGAAATAACCGGTTTTTACTACATTAATATGAATATATATACGGTACATACACCAAAATAACATTTTTTACATTTTTTGTCTGTCTGTCTGTCTGTTTGTTCCGGCTAATCTCTGAAATGGCTGGACAGATTTTGACGGGACTTTTATTGGCAGGTAGCTGATGTAATAAGGAGTAACTTAGGCTACTTTTATTTTAGAAAAAGTTATTTATTTTACAAAAAAAATGAAATAAACTAATTAACACGCGGACGAAGTCGCGGGCACAGCTAGTTTTATATAAAGTGGCGTATCATATGAAAGTGATTCTGATTACAAAATATTTGTTATGACGCCTGTATCGGGGGAGACTTTACAAATATGGTCAAACAAATAATGATCCTGTTTGACTGTTTGGGGATGGAACCTGAATGACGAGAGCACCGGTAGTGCTGTGGCGACCCTAATAACCGTGCCAGGATTATTATACATTGAATCGTTTTGGCCTATGAATTTTATTTTTCAAAGTTAGAAAGATAAAATTTAATATTTATACCTAATGAACATCCAACCAGCAATTCGTCAATTGCTCAATTTTGTTGTCTTGTTCCCGAGCGTGTACAATACAGATGTAATATCATAGTTCAAATCTTATACTCTGCCGTAATTTATTATTTGAAACTAGTCAAGTTTATATACGCCTGAGTAATACCAACATTATCCTGAACATACCTTACCGGTTTTTCTAAATTGACTGAAGCGAATTGCGTGGAATGATAAGCAGCTGATACACCCTACATTTTTCTTTCATTCCAACCTTGTAAATATTCAACAATCCGCTTTGATGTTCCAACGCATAAATAACCTTATTCACCTACTTTATGACGTCAACAAAATTGAAGGTTGTAACAGATTGAAGCTACGCTACGGACCCCAAAAAACTTTCTTCGATCGCTCGCGACAAATGCCCAACGATATCCACAAAAACAAAGCGAAACGATTATTTAAGCACAGCTTTAGGGCGAAAACCGGAGGCACCGAGATACGTCTCAGTGAATAAATTGTCGTGGTGCCGTTCGCGAATGGCCGACAGAAAAAATACACAAAAAAAATTACGCCATATGAGCCCGACATAGAAATGGCATTCAAAAATATATGTACATATACCGTATGCGATTGTCTCGTGTTTGCAAACGACTGGTTAAAAATCCATTTGTGTCTGGATTAAAAAGCGGAATTTTTTAACAGTGGGATGGATTGTGTGCGTTGATCACATTTTTGTAGCACTTTATGTACATTCGCAGCTTGATTCAATTACAGGCTGAGGCAGAGTTATGTTTCAGAATGACGACATTTTATTATGCTACCGTTTTCGGTTAAATTCTGCTTAAATTAATGGAAATGTTACAAATAATCAGTAGATGTATCTACTGGGTATTTGCAGTTGCTTTTTTGTCTACTCCAACTGAATCTAGCACCTCACATAAAGTTGCCAAGTGGCTAAGCTGTGGAACAACCTCCCAAAAGACGTATTTCCAGACTCATATAACATGGGTTTATTCAAGGTTAGAGTGAACAGGCATCTTATGGGTACGCGTGGTCCACCTTAGACCACATCTTCACTTACCATCAGGTGAGATCGTGGCCACGCGCAAGCCCATTTGGCATTAAAAGAAAAAGACTTGATATAATAGTCTTAAATGTTTCTTACTCAATCTGCATTGGTCTAGTGGCACCTTGTTCAAGCACAGACTGAATAAGCTACCGCTACTGAGTTCAAATCACGTGGCTGACAGTCCGCAGTCAGGAAGTGAGTGGTGTTCCACCCGGTGCTACGGAAAGCAAGTAAAGTTATCGCCTAGTTATATCCTGCACGTGTTGGTCGTGTCACCGAATCTCGGACGACCTCTCGGATAAATGAGGGAATATTGAGTGAACATGACTATTCGCACAAACTTGTACAGTATAATAATATGCCTCGCGTAAATGACTCCGTTAAGTTAGACTGCCGTGACTGACGTTAGAGCAGTCTTCAGAGTATAGCAGTATAGACGCAAGTTTTTGTACTACGTTTAATCAATGAATTTATGAAATTAAAAATTAATTATCTGCGATTTAATTAACGACACCTCGTAGAGATAATTATTATTCTACGTAATCTTTTAAAAACGAATTATAATACAATAAATAGTAAGCAAATAAATCACCATACTTCGAGGACCTCCACGAAATGCAACGCAGGGAGACTAAATAAACACAGACTACAATGTAGGGAATCTGATTATTTAATTCAATTTGATATCTTTCTTAAAACAGCACCTATTTCCTATTTACGAACCAAATTTAACAAATATTCTATTTAAAGATGGATTTAAGATCTCAATAATAGTAATACACCACTACTTCAGTTTAACGTTGTATAACTACAAGGTGAAACATAAATAGTAGAGGAACTTTAAGAAGCGCAATCTTCCCATAAAATTGTACAAATTACAAATTAAAGAAATATTAACTAATACGTATAAAAGCTTTTTGGCATGTCAGTTGGTCAACATTTTTGTATGGGACGGTAATGGTGTGTATTTTGCACGTCGATAATGAAATGTATATTTACGCTTAGTCTGAAATCTTAGCAATAATATTCTTAAGCAAGCAAAATATGTACTCGTATTTGCAAGTTGCAAGTACCCTTTGACACATATCTGCGACTTGAGAACAATGCCCTCGGATCTTAAGGTAGGTAGCCGAAGTCATTCCCAGCTTTAAGAGAGACTTTCTAAAACCTTGCAATTATAGGCATATCTCACTACTAAGTGTAGTATCTAAGATACTATAAAAGATAGTGAATGTGAGATTGCACAGTTCCCTAGAAAGTAGTAACATTCTAGCCGAGAACCAATTTGGTTTACACTACCATTTGTTTTTGTACAACTTAAGTCGACATGATTCGCGTTACACCTTGTATATTACATGACTTACTTTGTAGGTACCCTGTTCACAAAGAAAATGCGCTCGGTAGCATCAAAGCTGGGGCAGATTCTCCGCTCTAGTGAGTTTCCGTGTAAAATTTTGGTATTTCTCGACGAGTACATTCCACCCTCCTGTTATTTAAGCGCGCATTGTTGTAGATTAAAATAAGTGCAGCAGCAGACCACACTAAACTTAAAATGTTTTCCTTCCCCCAAATTGTAGTTTAATATGGAAATTTTATGTTTACTTCTTTCCGGAGGTTTAAATGATTGTTTTTTATTCGAATAATGTATCTGTATTCGTACACGGATTCTTAATTTGAATAAAAATTAAATCAATAAAGTAAATATTAAAAATATATAAAATGTTAAGAATATTATTTAAAATAAAAAGACTACAACGCCTGCAATAGGGAAATTAATCCTTGTGTCGCGGGGTACTTTACAAAAATATTACTTACGGGCGCAAAGTACAGACGCCATCACATCAAGCTACCCCAATCTGTCAAATTTTCTCCAATCGAAAGTGAACCTTATGCTTTTGTCATAAAGTTGAAAATCTATTAAATAAATTTGACAGATTGGGGTAGCTGAATGTCCTGGGTGGCTGACTTAGAGCAACCATTTATGGGTCTACATAATTATTGCCCTGCGCGGGAATCGAACTCGGGAGACGAGGCGGAGAGGCGACTATCTTAACCGCTACGCCACACGTGCAGTCTAGTCTCTTAAGTAGTTTACTTAACATCCTTATGATGCACAGACACCAGCACATCAAGTTACCCCAATCTGTAAAATTTCCCCATTTGAAAGTGAACCTTATCCTTATGTGATAAAGTTGAAACCCTATGAAAGAAATACATTTTATAATTTGACAACAATCAACAAACACCAATAATCATTAACTTCACTAGTGATATGCAAAACGATAAAATAAAAATTATGTTATCGTGTAATTTATGTTAGTTGAGTACCTTATTTCACAGAAATTATGTAGCATGAAATACAAGTTATGTTCATATTAAATTATAGTACGAGCGCTAGCGACATGAAAAATTAAATATCTTCTAACTTTGTGACTGCGAACCTCTCTCCCCATTTCTGCAATTCGTTTTAGTTTGTCTGCCATTAAAAGATGAAATGTAACACTAATGAACTTTCAAACTACCGTACAAATTATAATACATACAGAATGGAAAATTTTGCGGGACTATAACCATAGCGTTCATTCGCTCAAAGAGCAGCCCGACTAAGGAAGTACCTTCACTTTACAGAAAACATACCGTAATAATAACGTGTGAGGAAGGGAAGGAATGAGGGAAGGGTCAGCAACACTTGTTTGACTCTTTTAAAGGCCGGCAACACACTCGCGACTCCTCTGGTCTTGCGATTGTCCATGGGTGGCGATGATCACTTACTGTTAGGTGACCCACTTACTCGTTTGTCAACCTCTTATATATAAAAAAATAGTTTAACATAAATAATTATAGAATTTAAAGAGCGCTATCTACCCATTAAACTTAACTACTTATCGTATGGGCAGTGGTTACCCTAGTGTCAGTGTTGTTCATGCCGCCTAGTAGGCCTCTGACATAGGTTAACAACTGTTATCGAGTGCCCTACTAAGCACTGAGACGCTCAAAAATTAAATCACTTAGGTGGTCACCCATCTATGGACTGACTTCGAGCCTAGTTGCTTAACCTCGCCGATCACTTACGGACCGGTGAGGGCACTTAGCTATGAACCTACACTGAACAAATTACACAAAAATCTGTTTGTGAACTAGGAAAATTTGGTTTTGGGTCTCCGTAGAAAATAAATTAAATGATCGTTATTCTTGTATAGAGAGTTAACCTTAATTTGTCTTTAAAGTTGAACAACACGTTGTTCAACTTTAAAGACCAATTAAGCTGCTGGAGATAGAACAAATCATACAAGCCGTGTAGTTTCCGGCCTAAAAACAATATCTGGGCCACCCCATACCTTCTCGTGGGTGTCGTAAAACATGACTAAAGGGATACAATACAATAGGCAGTCGGGCAGCAACTACACCTGTCTACTAGCTACCACCTAACTGTGGTCACCAACTCGCGGTGCCAAACGCGGTGACTGTGGCATACCCTCCAAATGTCAACGTTATAGAAACCTTTGGGGGAGGCCCATGTTCAGCAGTTGATCAGGCTGAAAATGATGATACATCCATTATTTATGTTACATTGTATACACGACCAACTCGTAGCGCTCTCCTGAACTAAGTACCGATCCATTCGGCTCGTCTACCGGTTAAACGTCACCGCTTGATGTTGCCACATAAATAATTATATAAAACTGCTAAATGATAATATCGATTATTTAAATAATTGATATTATTGTTTCGCTGTTATTATTTCACTAAATATTATCGAATCTATCATTAAATAAAAGTTAAAACTGTTGTACTGTGTTCCATTTGGTAGTATCACGTGGCTTTTCACGAGCTCCCAAATAGTGCAAAATACGCCACTATACATATTCATACCGCATTACAAACACCCATGAAAGTGTTAGTTATAGTTTAGTTCAAGCTCTCGTTAGTTCAAGCGTCATTAGACGCGCGTATATCTTAAGACATATAACCACTCGTTACACGTTTAATCGTTGAACTTCCAGCACTGGGACAGTTATCAGTAATTCTTAAGAACATTACACCCCTGGGACATGGGATATATGAGAACTGCGGTTAAAGAAGAATTTTAAAGCCCCCTACAAATGGTTCTTGTTTCTGTTGTAATTGTTGCTTAGCAAACTGGAAAATAGATTATATTTTGAGTAAGTTTATTTTTATTTGGGTTTGGCATTGTTGACCTAAGTGTCCAAAGGGTGCTCAGTATCCCCTACTTTATAGGTAAGGAATATAAATACTTATACTGGTAATTAAACGCAGATTGAGTACAAACAGACATGTTCATGCACACAAATATCAGTCCTGGGTGGGAATCGAATCCACGACCTGCGGCGTGAAAGGTAAGTATTTACCAACCATGCCAACAGGTCCGTCTACATAAATTATCATATAAACACATATTCTAAACGAGACTAATGTCCTTTTATTTTTCTACTAAATTAATACAATACATTTTTTGGAACAGCACCATTATTTTCTCATCAAATGTGTCTCACCTTGGCCTTCGAATCAATCTATACGGATCACAGAAATGATAAATGATCTTCCAGCCATTTTAATTGTTGAAAAAAGAAACGGTGAATAGAAAAGTCGTCGTGAAAATTGGAATCGACCACAGTGACATGATTGATGGAGCCACGGTGGAGCCATCTCGTTGATTGGCGGTCGGCTATTCCAGGTTTTTAAATCTTTGTGGTTCGTAGAATACGTTGGCATTGGACGATATGAATGTAAGCTAGAAAGTTTGCTTTCTGATTTAAAATTGCCTGTATTTTTCTGTGGATTTTGAATGTACATACTTCAGTATCTGTTATCAGAGGTTTAGGTACCTAAGGATTTTTGGCGAATTTGAACTCTTATAATCTTTATTGTATAATAATAATATTTTTTGGTGCAGCGGCTAAGACAGTCGCCTCGCCGCTTCGTGTCGCGGGTTCGAGTCCCGCGCCTGACAACTATTTGTGTGATTCATAAATAGTTATTCTGAGTCTGGATGTAATTTGTGTCCGTCTATTATATGTTTGTAAAGTACCTCGCGACACAGGGATTAGGTATAATGGCTAGTGCGGGCGTTGTTTTAAAAAAGAATACCCTGGGACATTATTTACACGCGGCCATCCGATCCCAAACTAAGCAGAGCTTGTATTACGGAAACCAGACAACAGATACATGTATTACATTTTACATATTTCTTTTGAAAATACATACTTATGTAGATAATTACACCTAGATTCAGGACAAACAGACATGTTCATGCACACAAATATCTGTCCTAGGTAGGAATCGAATCCACGACCTGCGGTGTGAACAATCGTCTTCGTCCCATGTAAAATCGTCAGTCCACCTTGTCCACGCTGCGGGTTTCGATAATGCATATGTAGCGACAAACAATATCTATCTATAATATCTAGGGATAATGTCACACAGATCATCCTAGCCCCAAACGAAGCAAAGCTTGTACTATGGGCACCAGGTGACGATATACATACTTAGATAGATAGATAAATACTTATGTACATAGAAAACATCCATGACTCAGAAACAAATATTCGTGCTCATCACACAAATTTTGCACTTACCGGGATACGAACCCAGGACCACCAGCTTCGTAAGCAGGAGCACTACCAACTAGGCTGCGGTGGCCGTCATCACCGTCATAGTTTATTAATAGCTAGTTGCTCTCACCGGTCCGTAAGTGATCGTCGAGGTTAAGTAACTAGGCCCGCAGTCACTTCATAGATGGATGACCGCCAAAGTGATTTAATTTCTAAGCGTTTCCGTGCTTCGGATGGCACGTTGAAATAATGAAATTTATTCAGCACTTGGGAATTAACATACACTTGTACTTTTGACGGTCACCGTAGCCTAGTTGGTAGTGCTCCTGCCTACGAAGCTGGTGGTCCTGGGTTCGAATCCCGGTAAGTGCAAATATTTGTGTGATGAGCACGAATATTTGTTTCTGAGTCATGGATGTTTCCTATGTATTCAAGTATTTCTCTATCTATATAAGTATGTATATCGTCGCCTGGTACCCATAGTACAAGCTTTGCTTAGTTTGGGGCTAGGATGATCTGTGTGACTTTGCCCCCAGATATAAGATATTATATGTTCAACAAACTACCTTATAACCTTTTTTATGCATTCTCATCTTAACTACTATACCGATCAAACTATTCATCGAGAAAAAACGTAAGCGAAGCCGCGGTTATAAACTATTCTCAAATAATATCATAATTAACAATATATTTCTGAACGAATAAATGCAAGCCGTCACTTCCATTTAGTTGTTCATAAAGTCAGAAAGAGAGTGCAAAACAATGCCGCTAAAAGCAAGGCCCCTGTGCCTTAAATATTTTAGCAATATACTATTTAAGCTACAACTTGTGTAAATTACATTCAAAGTTTACCTTTGAGTGTTTAAAACCCACAATGTAAACTCTCGAAGCGAAATGTCGAACTTTTCATACTTCTCTGTTTTCCGTCAAAAATCAGTTGTGTTGAATAGAGGGTTCTGTAATAAATGGTTACGGAGCTAAATTCGTTCAAACCCGTACTGAAAGCTGCAGTGGGTTCCGTAGAATAATTTATTAAAAGCCGTTGGTGCTTTTGTTGAACACTCGCGTAGGGTTGTGCCGGGAACAGGAAATGTACTCAGAAACGTATTTCAAGTTGCTTCTGATTTTTATTGTGTTTATTCCAATGTGTTTCATATGTTGAACTCTTTTCTACTTTTCGTTATACCATAGTATACAAGGTGTAACATAAATAGTGGACGTAAGTTATACAGCTTATTTTTTCTATGAATCTATACTACTCTACGTGCAATACACAGTAGGTACTAAAATACACCCACGGGCATGATACACAAGATTAAATTCTCGTACAAGAATAACAATTAGCTGATCTATTTTTATGGGTAAAATATATAAATAATAATATCTGGGGACAATGTCACACAGATCATCCTAGCCCAAAACTAAGCGAAGCTTGTACTATGGGTACCAGGCGACGATATACATATTTATATAGATAGATAAATACGTATATACATAGTTTTCTATGTATATACGTATTTATCCATGGCTCAGAAACAAATATTCGTGCTCATGACACAAATATTTGCACTTACCGGGATTCGAACCCAGGACCACCAGCTTCGTAGGCAGGATCGCTACCAACTAGGCTACGGTGACGGAATATGTGTGGCTTCACGGGTAAATTGCATTCCTTAAATTATAGTAAACAAACTGCAATCCTTTTCGCGCTTCGGAAATGCCGGATGAAGGTCGTAAGTTGCTAACGAGAGGACATGCTGCTTGATTTGCACGTTGGTTGAGTCATGTTGCGTGTTTTTCTTCACGGGGTCACCAATTTGCCATATGATTTGGCAAGAGTAATAATGAGACAACAAAATGGTATTTTAGTCTGATTTATTTAAGATATAAAAAGGGTTTAAATACTAATGTTGTACGTGTAAAATACTGTCTTATTTTATCGCTAAGCTTAATCAATAAATGTGCCTTATCTAAATACGTGATATTATGTGCGATATACAGTCGCTACAACGTCATAATGGAAAGACCGTAGAATTAACACAACATACCCAGAGCGTAAAAGAGTTATGGGTACACGGTCGATCCTTTTAACCTATAATATAGTTAAATTATGGTTTTAAATGACTTTTATGGGTTTAATTAAGTTTTTATAGATTCGTAAGGCTGCCCATCTGGTCGCCGAAGCCAAAGCTTGTTTAAAAGCCCTTTATATTTTAATCCTTAAGTTTGTATATTGTTTTAATGAAGTTAATAATGAGATTGGTTATATTTAGAATTTACTGTGTGGCTGAATGGAAAATAATATCAACACCTCATCTCATCCTGTGGGGGGCGTAGAAGTGTCCAAATAACGGACAGCAGCTTCCTATGACCATCGTACTGCGATCACCAACTCGTCTGCCAAGCATAGCGATTATGACATATCCCTCTAAACCATGCACACAACTCTATATTGTGAAGATCACGGCTGGACAAAAACCTCACGTCTTTGTCCAACGGTGGGCGTCATTCGGCTGGCATGACGATGTTGATGGTGACACATTAAATTAACACAGGCTACAAAAAAATCTGAATCGCGAGTAACAGCGCAGCTAATCTATCTATTCTATACATATAATAAAATCGTAGGAAAGTCAAAACTGTACATTGAATATTTTTTTTAAAAGATACCTGGGGCGTGATCTACAATCGATATCGAAGCCAAAAATATAGTTTTTAGAATTTTTGTCTGTTTATCTGTTTCTATGTCCGGGCTAAACTCAAAAAGTACTGCATGGATTTACTTTAAATTTTACATTAATATTTCTAAAAGGTTGGGTCAACATATAGGCTACATATTATCACGCTATCACCTATGGAGGAGGAGATGTGATAATTTATAAAGTTTAGCGTGGGTGAAACCGCGGGGCACAGCTAGTTGATCATAAAAGAGCTCCTGTACCCGTACAGTACCAACCCTGCCCGTCTGGCGCGTCACGGTACATCAATCATGCAAAGATGGTGACCACGGTAGACGGGTCCTGCAGCTTCTTTTGGACATAATGTAGCATTTTAAAGGATTTGTAATTATACGTACATACTATATGTATGTACGTATTTAATTATACAAATGATAGCGATCGGCCCCGGCTTCGCTCGGTTAGATAGAGAGACAAATTAGTTCCTTATTTGGACAAATAGAAGATAACAAGAATTCCTCAATAGCGTTTATTCGATCAAAGAGCAGCCCAACTGGGGAAGTACCTCCACCTTACAGAAGACATTCCTTAATAATAACAATAATAATTTAATTTTGTTTTACGAATGTGAGTAAGGTTGCCAGAGCTCATTGGGGTGGGGGGAAGGGTCAGCAACATTTGTTTGCTGACTTAAAGGCCGGCAACGCACCCGCGACTCCTCTAGTGTTCGAGTGTCCATGGGCGGCGGTGATTACTTACCACCAGGTGACCCACTTGCTCGTTTGTCGCCCTCTGATATAAAAACAATTGTTTTAATCATATTTTTTATTTATTAATTATTTAAGATAATTTTACACGTATCTTGTCTGGAACCTTACACTCCAGTACATGGTCGCCAGACTCAATGAAGATAACATACCGTGCCTGACTGTGTGCGTAACCACAACTGCATATTCTATTTCTCACTCTCATAATCCGATGAGATGGCTAATCGACACCACCGGACGAAGTCAGGTCTAATAGGATCAACACGTTTTACGTCTCTCCAAGGCACGTTGGTGTATCACCTCCAACTTCTAAACTCCAGGCTGATGCCGAGAATTTTACTTAGCCTCATCAACATAACAGCTGTAAAAAGTCCACTGCTGGACAAAAGCGTCCCCCAAGAATCTAATTGCGGGGATATGCCATAAGCGCGACGCTTAGCAGACGGGTTGGCGATCGCAGTGTGATGGTAATAGTATCAGAGAGACGCTGCTGCCCGTCATCTTTTTTTTTTATCAGGTCTAGTCCCTCCCTCTTCATTCCTCAAGGATCAACAATGGCACACTATGAAATGGCCCGGGGAATCGCTTTAACTAACTTCGATCCCGCAATGAGTTTAATCAGAAAGAACTCCCTCCAGAGCAAAGCGGGAGACAGAATGATGTAAAGAAGCTATAGCCTTAAAAAAGCAAGAATTGCAACTAGAGAAGCCAAATTTAAGCTTCCCGGCCTCTGGCAGACACTCCCTCGGGTCGACTTTTACGCCCCCCATGGGGTCAGATGGGGTGATGATATTCTGTCTGATATTCGCTCGCCGTCACCACACGGCCGCCTCATCACCTACGGTACTTACTTATCGTATGGGCAGTGGTTACCCTGGTGTCAGAGTTGTTCAAGCCGCCTAGTAGGCCTCTGACATGGCTAAACGACTGTTGCCTAATGGCTACAACCGGGACCGACAGCTTAACGTGCCCTCCGAAGCACGGAGACGCTCAGAAATTAAACCACTTTGGCGGTCACACATCTATGGACTGACCGCGAGCCTAGTTGCTTAACCTCGCCAATCACTTACGGACCGGTGAGAGCATCTGGCTATGAGCGCCTCTACCTACGGTTAAACATGCTACCACTACACCAGAGATGTAACCTTATAAGTGAACCAAATTGAATTCTCAACACCGAGCTCAGCTTTTTAGATTCCTTTTATAAACACCAGCGGTAGAGTGAGAACCACCTCACAAAGGCGTTGGAAAATATGAAAGATGTTTTTCTGCCGTTCGCGGGGAGATAACTCGATTTCCCGAACTCATTGAATACAGACTCAAACGCTAAACTTTGCGTAACCAATTTTGTATTTTAATACATTCTAAATTATTCATTGTGTAACTAGAGGGGATTTTTGTAACTTATGTTATTTTGACGAAGTTAGAAGTTTTAATTGAGATTACAGCAATATTTCTAATATTTGTTTACTTTGAGTGGTGTTCATAAGTAATTCTTTGGTTGGGCTTGGCGCGGTCGGTAGATGACTACCACCCAGACACAGGACAAACAGACATGGTCATGCACACAAATGTCTGTCCTGGGTGGAAATCGAACCCACAACCTGCGGGGTGAAAAGAATGCATTTACCAACCACGCCAACGGGCCCGCCTTATTATTTAAGTGAAGTCGACCAGAGTAATAATTCTTGCGACCCGGATTAATTCTTCTAGTGTGAAAATCATCAGTATCATATCAGCCAAAAGACGTTACTGCTGGACAAAGGCCTCCTCCAAACACCTACCTTTAGTAGAGGTAGGGCATAGCGTTCATTCGCTCAAAGAGCAGCCCGACTGGGGAAGTACCTCCACCTTACAGAAGACACTCCTTAATAATAACATTAATAATTTTAATGTTGTGTTTCCCAGTGTGAGTAAGGTCGCCAGAGCTCATTGGGAGGGGGGGAGGGTCAGCAACACTTGTTTAATAACTTTTAAAGGCCGGCAACGCACCCGGGACACCTCTGGTGTTGCGAGTGTCCATGGGCGGCGGTGATCACTTACCATCAGGTGAACCACTTGCTCGTTTGTCGCCCTCTGATAAAAAAATTTAAAATCTTGTGCTATGCGCATCCAACGACTTTCGTTCATTTTTTTTTATTCGTTAAATTTAAATAACCTTAAATAAATATATTATTATAGTTCTATAAGTGAAAACTAGTAGCGTGGCTAACTGTTGGCATCCTAACTGTATATAAAATTGTATCCGCCTGTAGCCTCTTCATAAATAAATAAATAAATTACAGCCAGTAACTGAAAGCTTTCCGATAGTAGTGGGTTCATAATCTTAATTGAAGTCAGTATTTTACTGGACAGTATCTTATTTACGACTGCTAAGCACGCAACTTTGTTTTTTTTGCCGAAAGAAAATATTAGGTTCGGATTATCTTCATCGTACTAAATCAGAAGGACCCGTTTTATGTATGGAATGCTGCACGGGTGGCGCAGCGGCTAAGACAGTCGCCTCGCCGCTTCGTGTCGCGGGTTCGAGTCCCGCGTTGGTCAACTATTCGTGTGACCCATAAATAATTGTTCTGAATATGGATGTTATTTGTGTCCGTCTATTATACCTACATATGTTTGTAAAGTACCCCGTGACACAGGGAGGAGAGTCACTAGTGCAGACTTTGTCTTTAAAAAAAATATGTTCTATTTTATCTTTGTTCCAGGACTTTTAGTCCACGTGGACTTTACTAATCCAAGCCAATAATTAGAAACTCTTGCTTCAGTGTCGGTTTCATTCCAAATCAAATATTATATTGACTCTACTTATGTCTATGTAGCACTCTATGTAGAGCAGTTACACATCACACTTTAAGAGGGCCTTAGACTGCCGGAACAGACTTTAAACAGTCATTACCTACACAGGTGTAGGAACTAAAGTGAAGTATACTTGACAAGTTTGGTAAGCACAGAAAGGGTTTACTTGTAAGAGGAAATACGCAAATTCAAGTAAAATTAAAGCCCTAACTAAAACTGTTTGAAACTGAATTTATGAAGGATTGCGATAGGTGCTAGGTAAAGGATCGCATAGACGATATAAGGGAAGCATATAGAAGAAAAAATATTACTAAGAAATTTAATGCAATAGTTTTCATTTTTAGATTTCCATACCCAAAGAGTAAAACGGGACCCTATTTACTTAGACTTCGCTGTCTGTCTGTCTTTCCGTCTGTCACCAGGCTGTATCTCATGAACCGCTATAACAACAAATACTAAAGAACAAAATAAAATAAATATTTAAGGGGGCTCCCATACAACGAACGTGAATTTCATTTGTTTACAAGTAGCACTAAAAAGCTACAGAGATATCAGTGTGCATCTCATCTATCTATATATATAGGTGAGTATGCAAGGCAACATAATTCTTAATTCTTTATTTTAAACTTCTCCAACACGGGTGCACACTCATGAATGGATCTATTACGAGTAGACTAGGTAGTTACTCACGGCGACATCATTCTTAACTTCTCAAACAAATCAAATTGATTAAATGTAGAATAGGTAGGCACAGCAACATAATTGTCAAATCTTTATTCTTAACACTGCAAACACGGATGCACACTCTATTCACTATCATAATCAGATAGACAACTTTACGTGTTCTTCGAGGCACGGGCATATAACACCGACAACTTCCGGATTCCAATCACAGTTGTACTTTTTAGAACAATACGGGATTTTAACCTTTCACAACCTGCGGTTGAATACGCTACCGCTTGACCATGGAGACACCCCTAATGCAATCTAGTACTAATGTTATCTGAGTTTGCTACGTTGGCTAAATGTCAGTCGCATGTTGCCCTTTCAAATAAGTTTGGTGAAGTTGAACGGAAACAGTTCCTGGAGTCATGTATGATAGCGGTTTGTTCATTTAGCTGGCTGTATTTTGTATAGTTTATTTGGTCAGTAAGACATAAGGTTGCGGTACGAAAGGACATAAGTTAGTGGACTTAATTGTTTTTATGACGTTTTTTTATTACTACATATTCATAACTTATGCGTGCGAGTCTATCTCTAAGGAACGAGGCATTGTGTTTGGGAAACTTATCACGCCATTACAACAGTAACCAATCATAGGGATGTGTGCTTGTCGAGAGCTCGAACTTTGTTTATACGTTTCGTTTTTTGCAAACTCATATTCAAGCCTTAGTTGATAATACACAGGTCAACAAATGTAATAACATTTTTTGGTGCCGAGATCTCTTTAGTGGTTTTGGATTATGTATGCATTGGCAACACTAAAAATATTTTTTACTTTTTTTTCCTACGTGTAGTTTTGGATCTACCCTCTATTTTTTAAATGTTCTGTAATGAGTACGTCCGGGAACACGGTTTGAAGTCTTATTAGTACCTTTCTATAAATAAATTGATTTTGATATCATGTCTTCATCGCGAAGAAGTTGTCTCAATGACCCAAACGCGTTTTGTTACATTTGTGGGGAATACACAATCAAAAAATTCAGGAAACCTATAGCAGATTTTATAAAAAGTGCTTATTTTTCGTGGTATAAGTCGCAAATTGTAGACGAAAAGAAGCCGTGGATACCTCAAATTGTTTGCAAAATGTGTTATGAACACTTTAGACAGTAGGTCAGTGATAAAAGAAGCTGTATGAGGTTCGGGGTGCCAATGCTATGGAGAGAACAAAAAAATCAATTCGATGACTGTTACTACTGCTATGCCAATTTGCGTGGAATTAAAGTTAAAAAAATGATTTATCCAGACTTACAATCGGCTAGAAGACTTTTACCACATTCAGAGGAAGTACCTGTTTCAACATTTTTTCAAACCGTGAACCATTTGAAGATAACTATATGGAAGTGTCAAGCGATAGTGATATCGAACACATTGCGTCTACAGAGCCAAAACCTTTTACCCAAGTAGAATTAAACGATTTAATAAGGGATCTTGAACCACCTAAAGAATCTGCAGATGTTTTGGCTTCTAGATTAAAAGAAAAAAAATACTTATTGGCATCAGATACACAAGTGACTTTCTGTCGTACACAGAGCAAGACTTTCTACCATTTTTTAATTCGGAAAATTTCCTAGTCTAAGTATAGAAAAGATAAAAGCGGGTATTTTTGATGGCCCACAGATAAGAATATTGACAAAAGAGATTAATTTCTCAAGTTCAATGACCAGTTTGGAACACCTTTGTTTGGAATCCGTTTATTGAAGTTACTAAAAACTTTCTGGGAAATCACAAATCAAGTAACTTCTCTGAAATCGTTAACAACATGCTGGAGGATTTCAAAAACTTAGGATGTAACATGTCCATCAAAGTGCATAATCTCCATAGTCAGTGTGACCAGTTTCCAAAGAATAAAAAAAATAAAAATCATTTATTTTTCTCATCACAAAGTTAACACATACTACTACATACTAAACATTTAGGTACGAATACATAAGGTATTTATTAGGCTAACTTTGTGAGAGACTGGTGCCTGATTTAGGTTTAGAAAAAAAAAACCTGTATTACCGGTCACCAGGACCCTCCCGCCATTATACTAATTATGAAACAAACCTTTCTATTCAACATATATACTAAAATTATATGAGACCAAAGCTAAATCTATATCTATACATATAATAAATCTGTAGAAAAATCATTTTTGTACATGAAAAGAAAATCCAAAAAAAATAGCCAGGGTATTAAAGGACAACCAATAGAACCCATTTTTTTTTTTTTTTTATTGTCTTAGTAAGCAGACGAGCTAGCGGCCCACCTGATTGTAAGTGGTAACCGCTGCTCATGGACATTCGCAGCGCCAGGGGGCACAGCAAACCGCTGCCTACCGTGATATTAGTACTCTTTTTAAACCTCGTTTGAAGAAGGACATGTCGTAGCGCTGGGGAAACACCGCAGCAGGTAATTCATTCCAGAGCCGGCACGTACGTGGGATGTATGAACGCTGAAAGCGAACCGTGATTGACGAGATCGCTTCCAGGTGATACGGATGAACCTTACTGCGAGTGCGCGTGGTCCGATGATAAAAAGGGGACGGTGGCACCAGCTCAAACAGTTCCTCAGAGCATTCCCCGTGAAAGAGACGGTAGAACACGCAGAGAGATCCGAAGTCTCTCCGCTGCTCTAGCGACTCCAATCTGTCCGTAAGATTGGAATACCTATCCCTAATAGCACGCCTTTGGAGGGAGTCAAGTGGGTCGAGCTGGTATTTAGGGGCTCCTGCCCAGATATGTGAGCAATACTCCATGTGCGGGCGGACTTGTGCTTTATATAGCGCAAGCCGCTGTCTTGGAGTGAAGTACCGCCTAGCTCTATTCAGGACGCCCAACTTCTTACTTGCCAGTTTGGCTTTGTCCTCCAAATGACCCCTAAATTGGCAGGTGCTCGAAATTTCGATTCCGAGGATCCCAATACTCTCGGATACACGGAGATCAACCCCTTGGAATCGGGGCGCTACGACAAATGGGTCCTTCTTAGCAGTGAATGCGCACACTTGTGTCTTATTGGGGTTAAACTGGACTAGGTTCTCTACACCCCATTCATAGGCCCGCCCGAGAGAACCCTCGACTTCAGACACAAGTTGCAACCGTTTCTCTTGTACCGAGCTGCGAGAGACATTCTGGTGGCCGCTATACTGCGCATCACCCGTGCTGTCATCCGCATAGCAATGCATGTTTTCTATAGATAACATGTCATTGATATGCAGAATGAATAGCGTAGGGGAGAGCACCGAGCCTTGTGGTACGCCAGCGTTAATGGTTTTGGTGTCGGAGCAAGAACCGTCTGCTACAACTTTAATGCTCCGACCGTCCAAAAAGCTGGTGATCCAACTGCAGAGTCCCTCGGGGATTCCATATGATGGTAGCTTCGATAGAAGAGCCTTATGCCAGACCCTATCGAATGCCTTGGCGATGTCAAGACTACAGGCTAGAGCCTCACCCTTGCTTTCCAAGGTTTGTGCCCAACGATGTGTAAAATACACTAGAAGATCACCAGCTGAACGACCGTGACGGAAGCCATACTGACGATCGCTTATCAGCTGGTGTTTCTCTAGGTATTGTAGGAGCTTAGAGTTGATGACTCTCTCCATGACCTTGGATAGCAAGGATGTTACCGCTATAGGCCTGTAGTTCGTAGGGTCCGACCGGTCACCCTTTTTGGGAATAAGGTGGACGTTGGCTACCTTCCACGAAGATGGAACCCTTTTAGCGCTGTAAGAGAGACGGTAAAGGCGCGTTAAAACCGGGGTCAACTCAGGGGCGCACGTCTTTAGCACCACTGAAGGGATGCCGTCCGGCCCGCTCGACTTATGGAAGTCTAGGAGCTTAAGCTCCCGCCTAACCGCACGTTGCGTTATGCGGATTTCGGGCAGAGAGCAATCACACCGTGCGATGGAAGGAGGTATGGCACCCGCATCGTCCAAAGTCGAGTTTGAGGCAAAAGTTTGGCAAAGAAGATCTGCCTACTCCTTAGCACTATGGGCCAGACTGCCATCTTGCTTGTGCAGTGGTGGGAGATTGGACTGGCAGAAGTTGCGTTGAGCAGCTTTGGCGAGCGCCCAGAAAGCGCGACTCCCGGAGGGATACTTACCTAGTCGCTCGCCAACTCTGGCAACATGTTCTGCCTTGGCCTCGGCAATAACTCTCTTGTAGGACCTAGAAGCGGCATTGAACTTCCGCTTCTCTACCTTGACTTCCGGATCTTGATTTTTCCGGGCCTTATCCCACACCAGATATGCAGACTGCTTGCGGCGCGCGGCATCCCTACTGGCTTTGTTGAACCAGGGGCGAATGCGGCCGCCAACGGGAATTTTGCCACAAGGGATGAAAAGTTCCATCCCCTGTAGCACCGTCTCCGTGATGCAGTCAGCACATGTGTCAGGATCTTCGGTGGAAAAGCAGAGCCGCTTCCAAGAATAGGACGCAAAAAACCCACGCAGTCCATCCCAATCTGCTAACTCATATTGCCAGACTCTGCGGGACCCGACGGCAGGAGTGCGGTCTGGGTGCGCAACAGGGGCGGAGCTTCGGATAAGGCAGTGGTCAGATGATCCTAAGGGAGCATTGACCACCACCCTATAACCGTGCGGATGAGTTGTCAGCAGAAGATCCAACAAGGAGGGCTCATGGTTCTCTATGTCTGGAATACGGGTGGGCTGTATTACCAGTTGGGAGAGACCGTAGGCCGAGGCCATATTGAAAACTGTACGACCAGGGAGGTCAGTGGTCCGGGACCCCAACCACTCTTTGTGGTGGACGTTGAAATCTCCAAGGACCACCACCTCCGCGGACGGACACTGTTCCAATATTAGGTCAATCCCTTTTTGGACGTTCTCGATGAGTTGAATCGACCCCGGATCACTGCCAGGGGACCTGTACAGACACGCGTAGATTCGGGTGAGCCCTCCATGGTCTACACGTAGCCATAAAATGGACAGGTCACCCTGTTCGAGGCCCCGAAGTCGGCGACAACAAATATCGCCCCGTATGAAAACGCACACCCCGGCTTTCCGAATGAACGTGTGTTCGACTTCGTATCCGGGGTATCTTAGGTACGATATATCGTCCGGGGCAGATATTTGAGTCTCCGACAAAAAGAGTAAGGCAGGCCGCGCCATCTCGAGGTGGTAATGGACGGCGTTGAGATTGCTGTGAAGTCCCCTGACATTGCAAAAGTCCACATTAAATGTGGAATGGGTGTCCGCCGTAGAATACCTTTTCTTTTTTATCGTTCATTTCATTTTTTTTTTAAAAGAGTGTTAGGGAAAGAGTTCTCCGAGGGGTAGGGTTAAGGCGACACCTAAAGAAACTGACACGGAGCACGGAAGGGCCCCCGATGCCCCCCCGAATGCAGCCGCTGGGTTCCACTTCGTTCTCCCAATCCGGCACAACGGCTACATAACGGGATTTTCGCCGGATGGCGGGACAGCCTCCTGGACGGGATATACCCAGGTTCGGGTCCCCTACTGTCCGGCAGGTGGCCGACGGAACCATTCCCACCGGGTCTCCCTGAACTCCGCGTCAGCTTGCCACGTTCAATGAGCCTATCAGGTCCCTGACTCACCGCTCGCCTCGGGAGCCGCCCGAACCTCACCCCTCACAAAGGGTAGGGAATATGGGAGGACAGGAACGGCTATCTCTACCCTTCAGCCGGAACACATTGCTGCTATTCGACCGAAATAGATAGAGTCGTGGTACCTACCCGATCGAGTCCATCACTAGTCGGTATTCCTTGACTACTACGTTAGCGTTCCGAAAATCCAATCCAGTAGTGGACTCTACCACGAGTCGGGAGAGGTATGGAAAAGATAGGGACACCAATGTTGCGGAAATAAGGGGATGCTGCATTGATGGCTCGAGAAGCCGGGGTCGCATACCCGTGTTACCAGGAAAGCAGCCGGAACAGTTACAATCAAGGTAACCTCTGACTAAAAATTAAAAATTTCCAGAATTTTTAGAATTTTTGTCTGTTTGTCTGTTTATATGTTCGGGTATCACGTAAAATATACGAAAGCAATGTAGATAACTTTTATACACAACGATTGAGCGTAACTTGAGGTAACATTTAGTTTTTGTTTTATTGCAATCGGTTCAGTCTATCAAAAGATATTAGATTTTAAAGTAATCATGGAGAAAAATAACACACATTTCGGTACTTCAAGATGAACTAATGTTTATAGTTGAACTAAACTGTCCGATAGATGTCTTTGTGCATATTATGACATCTTTTTTCTGAATGAACTAGGTTGATAGTTGATTTTTGTTTCGATAGATGTCGTTGTGTATTTCTTTTGACTCGCGGTGTTAATTTTGCCCGTGTTTGCTGATTGCATGAGTTACGTAGGGTTTTGAATGTTCTGAATTGTTTCGAAATAAGGTCTTGGCTGCCTAGAAGTATGTCGTTGTCCAAAATTGGTTATTAAAAAAATCTGTTTTCTTTGGGCAAATTGAATTATGTAGAAGGTTGGATTTGTTATAATTAAATTTTAAATTATTGATAGTTGATTTTGATTTCGATACATGTCGTTGTGCTTGGTAGTTGATATTTATTTCGATAGATGTCGTTGTGCATTGCTTTTGACCCGCGGTGTTAAGATTTGCCCGTGTTTGCTAATTGCATGAGTTACGTAGGGCTTAGAATGTTCCGAATTGTTTCGAAATAAGGTCTTGGTTGGCTAGAAGTATGTCGTTGTCCAAAATTGGTTATTAAAATATTCTGTATTCTTTGGGCAAATTGAATTATGTACATGGTTAGATTTGTTATAATTTAATTTTAAATTATAATGTCAATCGATCGAAAGTTTGTGCTGTCGATTCGTTTGTAACGCGAATGTACAGACGCTAGACGATTCGAATTTTATTGAGCCTGTCCGATTGAATGTATTTGAATGTAGTAAACTAACCCGGTCTCTCATAATTTTCTCAGCACAAATCTATATACCTACCTATGTAAAAGAGGAAACTGACTGACTGACATATCAACGCACAGCCTGAACGGCTGGGGTTAGAGACTTGAAATTACTACTCACTAAGGAAGGGGTTTTTGGAAATACTAACCCTAAAGGGGTAAAACAGAGAATGAAAGATAATGAAAGATTTTGAAGTTAAAGGCATTGAAACTGATATTTAGTAGTTCAGCCAAAAATAAAAAATTTTAGAATTTTTGGAAATTCCACCCCAAGGGCGTAAAATAGGGGATGTAAGTTTGTATGAAAAGTGTATAATTTTTTATGTGAAAAGCATGAAAATTGGTATTTGGCCTTTCCGTTAAAAATAAAAAATATGTATTTCAGGATTTTAGGAATTTCCACTCCTAAGGGCGCATAATAGGGGATGTATGTTGCGTGTGGGTATACCTATAATGGTTGTGAGACTTCAAGTCAAAACTTTGCATCGTGTTATAGAGTCTACTATTATGCCTGGATCCGCCCAGGGAGAAGCAGTGTTCGTGTCACGTATTCCGTTAGTGCCAAATGATCTCCCTTTTCAGTTTAAAATACTGTAATTCCCTATAAAAGTGTGTGTCGCGATAACCATCAACAAATTGCAAAGGCAAACCCTCAAGTTAGCTGGAATTTACTTGAGGAAGGCGGGCAGGTTCACGTGGCGTGCTCACGTGTGAGTTCATCCCACAGTCTGATCCATGTAGAGCGAGGACCTACGTCTTTTGCTGAGCGCCGTAAAGTGGATGATATTGAACATCCCACATACCAGGCCGCTTGCAGAGCACGCCATTTATTAGTTGGAGGTAAGCATTGGGATGACGCTCTAGCGGAAGCATGCGTGAGCGATAGTCCACATCGCTTGCGACATTTGTTTGCCATCTTACTGACCTTTTGTGCGTTATCGGACGCTAAACAGTTATGGCAAAAGTACCATGACAAGTTTGCTGAAGATTTTATGAGACATGTACAACTAAATACTGATGGACAAATTACTGATAGGGTACGTGAAAATTGTCACAACAGGTCCTTATTGGCTATTCAAATGATAGTTATAAGTATAGGAGGGAACCCGATCAGTCAGAGGCTGCGAAAAGGCACAGGAGTTTTTTATTGTTAAAAATAGGCGATGGCACATACCCCGTACAAGAAGATGGAAAAGTTATTTTGATTGGTAATCTCTGTTCTTAGGTTACACCACAGCAAGAGCTAATTTCTTCTGTGTACGGAGATACCACAAACATGGGAAATCAAGCCGGTTCTTGGCTATGTCAGCGAGCTATTTTGACTCCCCACAATGACCAAGCTGCGGCAATTAATTTCAAAATATTGAGTCATGCGTCCGGTAATAGTAGAGAATATAGCTCAATAAATACATTTATGGAAGAAGATAACGCCACGCACTACCCGGTAGAATTTTTGGATTCCCTCAGCACGCCCGGAATTTCAGCCCACAAAATAGTTTAAAAAATTGGTGTACCAATCATTCTCCTCAGAAATTAATGTCCTCCCAAACTTTGTAACGGCACTCGGCTCAAAGTCACAAATCTGCAACATTATCGAAGCTGAAATATTAACAGGTTGCGGCGCCGGTGATATTGTTTTTATTCCAAGTATACCTATAATTCCTAAAAACTTTCCTTTCTCTTTCAAACGAGTGCAATTCCCAGTCAGTCTCTGTTATGTCATGACGATTAGTAAAGCTCAGGTCCAGACATTATCCGTTGCGGGGGTGGACCTAAGTATTGGATGCTTTTCCCATGGTCAACTATTATATACTCTTTCAAGCGTAAACAACCCCAATAACGTTTTTGTGTACGCTCCAGATGGTTCCACACGTAAAATAAAGAAGCACTAAATTAAATAAAAAAATGTTTTCGGTATCCTCCCACCGCGCTTTACACTAAAAAATACATTGTTAAGTTCCGACATCCACGCGAACGAAGTCGCGGGCACAGCTAGTTAATAATAAGGATATGACAATATAGGCTACGCCAAAACCAAAACAATACAAGCGAGAGTTGTATAAGCGCATATGAAGATGAAGATGGGTGAGTGATGGTCAGTGTCAATGAATGTGTGTATGAATGTGTGTATGTAAATGTAAATGTAAAGCGAGTTTGTTGATGACGGAAAGAGAAACACCGGATTATATTAATGAGATCAATAAGTTTTCAGTTTCTTGATAATTGAGAGTCTTTAGATATGCTGTGATAGCGTTTTTACAGCGACACTTGGGGAGCGAATATATATTGATTTTGTTATTTATTTTATTGTATAAATAGCTACCGAGGAAGCAGTAGAATTTCTGTGCGAGGGCAGTTTTCAATAATTTAGGCGTGCAAACATTTCCCTTACGTCGTTTATCAAGCTGAAGCTTAGGGTCATATTTAAGCTGGGAATGCTTTTTAAGTACGGTTTGCAGTATAAAAAATTGCCGCACGCTTAGAACATCCCATTTCCTATATACGTCAACAGTAGGGTGGCGATATGGTAAACTGGCGCCCACTTTCAGGATGGTACGCTGTGCTCTTTCAACATCAATTAGGTAACTTTTGGCAGCACCACCCCAACTAGTAATACAATAGTCCAGCACAGTTTGGCCTAGAGCATAGTAGACCAACTTTAGGGTTTTACGGTCAGCGCACTCTCTGAGGGTTTTAAAGATATAGATGAGTTTACGAATGCGTGGCACAAGTGCTTTAATGTATGGTTTGAATGAGAGAAATTGGTCTATTGTAACTCCCAAGTATTTGACATTATCAACTCTTTGCAGATTAGGACAGGTGCAAGCCGAAGACTTAGCATTACATTCATGGGCCTTAATTAAAAATGAAGATGAGGGGAGTAGATTATTTTTATGTGCAAATGAGATGTATTTGGTTTTTTCAACGTTCAATGTCAGGATACTGCATTGTAACCATTTCTTTACACTGTTAAATCCCTTCTGTGCTACCTCATAGACCTCCTCCCAGCTGTCACCACTAAAAAAGAGCGCAGTATCATCAGCAAAGGTAATTACTTTGCCACGTTCTAGTTTTATTTGACACAGGTTATTAATGTAAATCAGAAACAGGGAGGGCCCGAGTATGCTGCCCTGGGGCACGCCAAAAGTTACGGGTAGTTCACTAAGGGTATTGTCAATTGAAACTCTCTGTTTTCTATCTGTAAGATAGCTTTTTATAAATTTCAAGGGAATTCCTCTTATACCGATTCTATCTAACTTAGTCAGAAGGTGAGGGATAGAGACGGTGTCAAAAGCCTTAGCCAAGTCCAAGAAAACCGTCAAGCATTTCTTTCTTTCATCTAGGTTATTTACGATCGAGTTTAGGAACTCATCTACTGCATCGTTGGTTGACCTGTTGTAACGGAAACCAAAACTTTCCAAAGAATCTTGGTTCGTATAGCGAAGAACAAGGGGAGCGGTTTCACCAGGACCAAAAAACTATGGAGGAGAGGTACCAAGGCCGATGGGATCAACATATGATGGCTTACTACTGCTGGGGGATGCAACGTGATTGTCATAATACACATCATTCACGAAAATTCGCGTAAAGGAAGGTTTTTATGTACATAAGAATTAAAAAAATGTTGCTTTTTGTGTGGATTTCATGTTTTCTTTTCTATTAAAAATTCTTTTCTAGAAAACTACACGTAGGAAATCAATATTTTTGCTATATATGTAATAAGTATAGGATCCTGAATAAAAAAAAAAAATACAGCTTCTTGGCACCAAAACCGCTGTTGACCAGATATATACTCCATTTTTTTTGTACTACGAAAATTTCAGCATCTTATCACCCACTGAAGTTCTTTCTACTTATAATCAAAAACCCATATGGATAGTAATTAATTACTATGTTGCTTGATTTTGTTCTTGTTGAAGTTGTTCAAGCATATAATATTACAATCACGAATTTAACATAAAAATTGAAGACACATACTATCTCTCACACACAAACCCACACACTCAATACTCACCCAACACTCACTCAAAACTCACTCATTACTTTTCACTCATTAGTTTTGAGTGGCAATGACAAAAAGAGTAAAAACAAAAGTTCTTATACTACAGCAATAAAGGTTATTTAATCATTTACCTACAGAAATAAATAAACTAGACCTTTCAAACTAGTCTTAATAAATTATTAATAAAATGCAAGAATATTTTGCCAGCAAAAGACCCTTTGGTTGGATTCTGTTTCGTTTGGAGTTATTATAATAATTAAGTTTCTTTGGTGGTTAGTAACCCTGATAACTAAGCCAGAGGTCATAGGTTGTCCACCTATTTTAACATTATTTGCTCTGTGTCTGGGTATAATTTATGTGAAATATTCATGTATTTAGAAATATATTTATCACACTAATATTATAAAGGCGAAAGTTTGTGAGTGTGTATGTTTGTTACTTCTACACGGCTAAACGGCAGAAGCGATTTTAATAAAATTTGGTATGGAGTTAGCTCAAACCCTGGATTAACACATAGGCTATAATTTATAAAGTTTAACGCGGGTAAAACCGCGGGGCACAGCTAGTTATCTATCTTAGTTATCTGGTTGTAGTATGGAACTATGGCAACATCAACATCTCTACAATATCAGGTGCACTGTGTTAGTTTTTTCTTTTTTTTTTTATATTTATTAATAAGGGGTTTTTTTTATCCACATAGGGTCCAGGATACGTCTACCCCATTGTACCTTATGCTCTATTAACACACAACTGTACTTTTTTAATAAACTATGAAAATAGAAAAGAGAATCACCGACTAGACTTTTGACACTGTGTTAGTTGTCCCGAAACTTTTATTATGAATATTATCTACAGCTCTAAGAATAATAATAATATTCCGGGACATTATTCGCACACGGCCATCGGATCCCCAATTAACCGGTTCAGTGTGGTAGACTACCAAATATTTCGTGGCGCCTTTGAGGAGCCAAGCGCCAGGGAATGTGATGGCGCTATTACAGTGCCACCACCATGAATTGGAAATTACTGCGTTTTCTCATTTGTCATCATTGTCTTTTAAGTGTAGTTGTGACTCGATATTGAATGTAAACCAAACGCCACAGGTAAAATATTTCCATGGCGCCTCTCGGGCGCCATCCGCATTGAATCGGTTAAGCAGAGCTTTTACTATGGAAATCAGATAACTGACATAATACATATACTACGTAAATACATACTTATATAGATAATTACACCCAGACACAGGAAAAACAGACATGTTCATGCACACAAATAACTGTCCTGGGTGGGAATCGAACCCACGACCTGCGGCGTGGAAAGCAAGCATTTACCAACCACGTCAACTGGCCCGTCGAATATATCGATTCTTGATAATCGTAAGTCTCTGGAGTATACCTTATCTTAATATCAAAGTTTATTCAACCTAATACTACTACCTAAAAATATCACTGTCTCTGACAAATTGATATTATTTCAATACCAGGTTGGGTAGACAGTTGAAACCATATTAATTTAACAGACACAGTGTATGCTATAAAAATTTGACGGTCACCGTAGCCTAGTTGGTAGTACTCCTGCCTACGAATGAACACGAATATTTGTTTCTGAGTCATGGATGTTTTCTATGTATTTACGTATTTATCTATCTATATAAGTATGTATATAGTCGCCTGGTACCCATAGTACAAGCTTTGCTTAGTTTGGGGCTAGGATGATCTGTGTGACATTGTCCCTAGATATTATATTATATATATATTAAATAAATTTAAGTGAACATATTTTTTCTGTCTTTCACCTATGGCAGTGGTGGCCCTTATGCTAGTGTTGTGCAGCCTAATAGGCTATATAGCCCTGTGGCCTAATAGGCCTTTAACATGACTCAACCGCTGTTGCTTAATAACTAAAATGGGTACCGACAGCTTGACGTACCTTCCCAAGCACGATAATATATCATGATCAAAGTGAGTGGTTTTGTAAGATACCGTGGCTTTTGGAACGAAGTTCCTTATCGCGCGTTGTGAAAGGGGGCTAGACGGAAAAAATTCTTACGAAAAGTTGTCAGGACACTTTTTGCAGCTGTGCGGCGTGCGCATGTTTCTCTGTCTGTCTCTCTCTCTCTCTTATAGAAAGCAAGCCAGATATTTTTATTTCTATTTCGCATTGAACAGTGTGGTGTCGCGACGATTATTTTTGTAGAGTGTGTACAGGTTTTTTGTACATAATAAATTATAAGAAATAGGTAACTTCGTTCCATCCGGGTGTCCCTTGACCTCTCAATTTTTTTATTGTTTGAAATATTTGGATATTTTATTTTCGAGGATTCGATTATTATTTTTTATAACAGATTTATAACTGGAAAATCGACTAATTCGTTAAAACGTGTTTTAAGTACTATTTATTGGTAATTTATCAGCAATAAATTATCAATACATAGTACTTTAATCACTTCTTAACGAATGAGTCGCTTTTCCAGTCACCCTGTACCTAATACTTTCCTATACCTATTATAAAAAAAATTGTACTAATGTCCAAGGAAAACGCTACCTAACACAATTCAGAACAACGTGACGTAAAATTTCCAATTACATACAGAGAAATAAAATGTACGTATATTAAGAGTTAATTAATTCAAAAATGCTCTATTTACCGACCGGTAGGATCCACACTTCCCTGGTGAAAGCAATCTCTTTGTTACGTCTAGGTAATTACAACAAAAATACTGAAGCTTCATGTCGCACAAGCACTGCTTAGCCAAGTTTTGCAGCTAAAACTAAAGCAGTTTTGCAGCGACATCTGAAACGAGTTTGGGTAGAAGCGAAATTAGAGCTGCTGTGTGCTATACCGTTGCTGTATTGCGAACTATGGGTACAAGTAAGTTTTATTGTATTAAATTAGGACTGTGAACATAATGGGTGGAAACAAACAGCAACGTCCAACGTAACAAGTTACGTATCAGTCTGCAATGTTTCTAGGAAACAAAGTCGATGAATAACATTTACATCCTCCGGAAGCAAGTAAATCCTTAGTTTGATCTGCCAGTGTGTATCGTTCGTAGCTTAACGGGAGAGCGCCTACCCCGGATTGGTAGAGGGTGCCGGTTCGAAACCAAAAAAATATGAGATCCCATTTTTGAGATTAGGTTTACGCTTTGCATTGTGAATAATGCTATATATACATACTAGCTGTGCCCCGCGGTTTTACCCGCGTTAAATTTTATAATCGGGGGCTCTAGAATCTTAGGATTCATCAGAGGCCTACGATAGCATAGTTACTATCAGTACAGGATAGTAACTTAGAGCGGCGGCGGAAGAGTAGGCATAATTATGCATACCAACGGCGGCGCTCACAGGCCGAGTTAGCTGGCTTACTGTACGCTCACCGAGACGCAGGGGACGAGCACAAGTGAGCTATTTAGTCCGAGGGAGCATACCCGAAACAAAACCCCGATCCAAAGTGTCATCCGACCCGTGCTGAGGGATCCATGGCCAGAGGGTATTCTGGTCGATAACGGAGGGTGTCTATGTTGGCGGTCATAGGACACAGAATGGATCCGCCTTACCCCCGTATAGGGCTCTGCGAGGGTGGACCGTTTAGTCCCTAATACTCGTGGGAACGCAATGGAGATAAGAAATTTTAATCCTTTAAATGGCGGCGACGTGGTCCGCCACCCGTCACGTCTCGTTTCCCAGAGAGGCGAAAAGTGGTCAACGGAGAGCCGTTTTGCTACGTTGAATGTTGGAGGAGGAATAGAAGGTAAGATGGACGAAGTATGTCAGCTGATGAGTGAAAAGCGGATCGATGTGTTGTGTGTGAATGAGACGAAGCGGAAAGGGTGTGATACTACAAACCACGGACTATACACGGCGTATTGGTCTGGAGTACCGAACACCACCCGAGCTTGCCAAGGTGTGGGTCTCATTCTTTCCACAAGTATGTCTGAGTGTGTGACTGAGTTCGAATGCGTGAATGCAAGAGTAATGTGGTTGAGAATGAAAGTTGGTATGACCCGTATCTTCCTAGTAGGAGTGTACGCTCCTGTAGATATGGGTGCAGTTGTAATACAGCGAGAACAAGAGGAAAGAAAGGCATTCTGGGAGACCCTGAGAGATGTGTTGCGGTTAAGTCGGTATAATGAAAGAGTAATAATGTTAGGTGATTTTAATGGATGGGTTGGGGTAAAACGTGATGGTTTTGAAAGAGTACTAGGTCAATTCGGTGACGAGAGTGAGAATGAGAATGGGTACAGTCTGCTTGAGATATGTTTGGAATGGGGTCTTTGTGTTACAAATACTATGTTTGAACATAAAAGAATCCATACGTTTACACGAGAGAGGAAAAATGTGAGAAAGAGTATGATTGACTTCGTGATTGTAGATGAAAGACTGAGAAAGAATGTTCTAGACACAAGAGTCTATCGTGGGACCGCAATCCATACAGACCACTTTCTGGTGATGAGCCGAATAAGTGGTCTGTCCAAAGGATGGCGCCACCGAATCCCTGAGACTAAAAGTGTACTAGAGAGAATAAAAGTAGAGGAACTGCAAGAGGAAGAAGTGGCAGACGAGTACAAAAGTAAGTTGGTTGAGAAGTTTGAGGGATCTGAAGACATAAGAGAAGTAGAAGAGCTATGGAAGGTAGTCAAAGAAGGTGTGGTGAGTGTAGCTGGTGAAATATGTGGTGTAATAAAGAGAAGAAGAGGAAGAAAGATGAAGAATATTTGGTGGGATAAAAGTGTACAAAAAGTTGTATGTGAAAAGAAGAAAGCGTGGTTAGACTGGCTAGCCACCAGAGCAAACGAACGAATGAATAAGGCGACGAATGAGGATATAGAAAGGGCCTGGAATGATTATAGGAAAATGAAAGTAATTGTAAAGGATGTGGTGAACGAAAAGAAAAATGAACAAAAGGATAATTTTGATAGAAGGTTGTCTAAGGATTTTCAGACGAACATTAAGTTTTTCTGGAAATCCGTTAGATCAGTAAGAGGCATAACTCAAACCTCAGAACTGAAATCCATACGAGACCAAGATGGAAATATAGTGAAAGGGGAAGAATGCGTGTTAAAACGTTGGAAGGAGTATTTTGAAAGTTTGTATGAAAGAGGTGTAACAGAGAGTGAACGTAGTTCACTAAGTACAGACGAGAACAAATGTAAAGATGAAATTGGTATGGATGAGATTGTGAAAGCTATTAAGGGTATGAAATCAGGTAAGTCACCAGGGTATGACAGGATAACTTCCGAGATGCTGAAGGCTGGACATGGCGTCATAGCGAGTCAGCTGTACAGCCTTTTCAATCTATGCTATACCACCGGCCAAGTGCCAAGTGATTGGTGCAAGGCTGTCATTGTACCTCTTTACAAAGGGAAAGGCTCACGGCAAGACTGTAAAAACTATAGGGGCATTAGTCTGCTCAGCGTCGTTGGTAAGTTGTATGCAAAAGTATTGGTTGAAAGAGTTGTGAAAGAAACCGATGCGAAAATATGGGATGCACAGGCGGGTTTTCGGAAAGGAATGGGATGCACGGATCAGGTCTTTTCTCTGCGAAGTATAGTAGAGAAGTTTTTGGGCAAAAACCAAAAGGTCTACTGTGCCTTCGTAGACTTAGAAAAGGCCTACGATAGAGTGTTGAGGAATGAACTATGGTCGGTACTGTCCATGTATGGGTTGAACGACAACCTTGTTCAAGCACTGAAATCTCTTTATAGGGATTCCAGAGCTTGCGTGAGGATTAACGGGTCATACACCGAGTGGTTTAGCATCCAAAAGGGTGTTAGACAGGGATGTGTAGCGTCACCGTGGTTGTTTAACCTATTCATGGATAGCTGTTTAAAAGATTTGAAAGAAAGTGAATGCGGTGTAAGGATGAATGAGTTACTCATCAAATGTCTGCTTTACGCTGATGATCAAGTTTTACTTGCATCATCGGCGGACGAGTTGCAGGTGATGGTAACAAATATGTATGAATCCTTTGAAAGGAAAGGGATGAAAATGAATGTAGGTAAGACGAAAGTAATGGTATTTGAGAGGGATGAATACACGACAGCGTGTGATATTGTGATTGGAGGAGAGAAAGTCGAACAGGTGAATGAGTTTGTATATTTGGGAACTTTGTTTACGAGAGATGGGAAATATGAAAAAGATATTGTTAGAAGAGTAAATGCGGGGAACAGAGTGAATGGGGCACTACACGCCTTTATGAGTAGCCGGCAAGTATCAAAGAAGGCCCGACTAGCCGTGCACGATGGAGTGTTAGTGCCAACTTTAATGTATGGAAGTGAAAGTTGGGTATGGCAGAAAAAGAATGAAAGTAAAATAAATGCAGTGGAAATGAGAGCTCTGAGAAGTATGTGTGGTGTGACTTTGAGAGACAGAATTCGAAATACTGATGTAAGAGAGCGTTGTGGTGTGAAAGAGGATGTAGTCACAAAGATTGAAAAAGGCATGCTGAGATGGTTTGGCCATTTAGAAAGGATGAATGAAAGAAGATTGACAAAAGAAGTATACCTGGCCTGGGTGAATGGGACAACCGGAAGGGGAAGACCACGTCGAACATTCTCTGACCAAATTGGAGATGTTCTCAAGAAAGGGCAGGTCAGAAGTACCCTAAACCGGCGAGCATGTATGAAGAATATAATGACAGTAATCGAGGCAAAAGAAGTATGCAAAGATCGTGACAAATGGAAATCCGTTGTCTCTGCCTACCCCTCTGGGAAACAGGCGTGAGTCTATGTATGTATGTAAATTTTATAAATGATCACAGCTCCTCCCCCGTTGGTAATATGTAGCCTATATGTTGACCCGACCTCTTAGTAATATTTATGCAAAATTTTAAGTAAATCCATGCAGTACTTTTTGAGTTTAGCCCGGACATACATACAAACAAACAGACACACAGACAAAAATTCTAAAACTTTATTTTTTGGCTTCGATATCGATTGTAGATCACGCCCCAAGTATCCTTTAAAAAAAATATTCAATGTACAGTTTTGACTTTTCTACGATTTTATTATATGTATAAGATGTATTATTTTTATTATGTAGTACATAGTAAGAAAATAAATAGCTTAATTAGATTTCTAAACTAATTTGTTAGTGTGCGGTAGACACTGAAGGCTCATAGGTACTGCGACACGCAGACTCCAAGTCCCCTGAGGGAATGAAATATAAAATATAGCCCAATTGTATTCTTCTGTAAGCACTGTCGTCTCAGGACAGAACATCTTATAAGAAACCAAATATCTTGGTTACGTATCTTACAGAGGAAGACAAGCGATAGCAAAATTTGTGCGATTGTTGTCCTTCAATTACAAGTCAGTACGACACCTGGGTGATACATAATCTGCATATGCCATTGAAGAGGCATAATTGCGCAAATTTGTCTATCACTTGGCCTCTGCAAGATACTTACAGACGCAGCACATCAAACTACCCCAATCTGACAAATTTGCCCAATTGAAAGTGAACCTTATGCTTTTGTGATAAACTTTAAAATCTATAAAAGAAATATGACAGATTGCTTGACGTGCTGGCGTCTGTACAAAGAAGGCCTATCGTTAACATTTAATCAAAAATATCTGCTAAACCGATTTTTTCCTAACAAAATATTCCCAACTCTTTTTAAACCAATTTTGATTCTCGGAAATAATTCTGTGCGGTTGAACACGCTGCTAGTAGACCAATATGGTAATCTAAAAGATACTAGGGGTGATCCAAAAGTAATGATAATCAGTTATTTCTAGTGCACACAAAAATACAAAAAAAATATCAGTCACTTGTTCAGTTACCCACTAGTTCAGGAAAAAAAAATCATATAAATAGGCCACGATTCCCGGGAGCTACATTCATTTGAATACAGACTGTCAAGGAGTGAACATCAAAATGGAAAAAAAACTAAATCAGAGCTGTCATTAAATACCTCTGCTTGAAAAAAATGTCTACCAAAGACATACACAGCGACTTGGTGGAAACATTAGGGGACTCTTCTCCTCCATATTCCACAGTTGCACGCTGGGCTAAGGAGTTTAAGCTGGGAAGAACATCGACGGAAGACGAACACCGCGAAGGACGCCCATCGACGTCCCTCACTGAAGAAAATGTGAAAAAAGTTGAAGAAGTTGTATTGGAAGATCGAAGAATGACTATCAGGCATGTAGCTGAGGTCACAGGGCTCTCATATGGCAGCATTCAAAGAATCCTTGCGAACGAATTGCATATGAGAAAGGTCTCCGCGCGTTGGGTACCGAAAATGTTAAACGACGAGCAAAAGAAGAAACGAGTCGACATGTCAAGAGCAAATCTCGAAAAGTTCCAGGCAGACAAGGATAATTTTTTGTCACGTTTTGTGACCATGGACGAGACTTGGATCCACCATTTTGATCCTGAAACAAAACAACAATCGATGACATGGAAACGACCCGATGAACCGACGCCGAAGAAATTCAAAGTGTCAAGCTCAGCAGGGAAGGTTATGGCGTCTGTTTTTTGGGATGCTGAAGGAATAATCATGGTGGACTACTTGGAAAAGGGGGCCACTATTACAGGCTCCTATTATGCAGAACAAATAAGAAGATTGCGGGAGGCTATTAAGGAGAAAAGGCGAGGCAAACTACGGGCTGGAGTACTGTTCCATCAAGACAACGCACCGGTTCACAAAGCTGCAATTGCCATGGCTGCCATTCAGGAAGCGGGCTTTGAGCTGGTGGAACACCCCCCCTATTCACCAGATCTAGCCCCCAGTGACTTCTATCTCTTTCCACGACTCAAGGAACACCTCCGAGGCAAGAAATTTGACGATGATAGCGACGTGATGGCCGCGGTTGAGGACTTTTTTGAGAGTCAAGATAAAGATTTTTTTTCTAAGGGAATTTTAGGTTTAGAAAAGAGATGGACTAAATGTATAGACTTGCTAGGAGACTATGTTGAGAAATAAATTTATTTTTTTATTTTATTCATTGTGTTTATTATTGATTATCATTACTTTTGGATCACCCCTCGTATACCTACTATACAACTTATTTCTAAATTCAGTCTCTGTCCCGAGGAAAATATACCAGATAATTTATAGGACCAATTTATCTCAAGAGAAACAACCTTTAAATAAACCTTTATTCTAGACTTTAAGACCTAACACCTACATAAAGACTACAAAAGTAGGTAAACGACAATTTATTCCGATTGTCATGACCTACAAGTAGGTACTTACACTCGAAATAGTCCCAAACCTTCCCATAAATTCAATTCTATTACCGAGCAGAGGCCAACAGAAAAATTTACAGTTACAAATTGCTCTTTTAAAATTGTCGAATAACCAGAAATCCAGGAATTCTCGCAAGCACCAACTTATAAAATAGATCCATTTCTTTTTGTAACTTAATCACGAAGAAGTTTGAGAGTTGGACCAAGTTTGAGAGTCGGTGGAACTTCGTCTGTGAGAGTACGCGTCAAATAAAAATAAAATCGTTTTTGAGGCACCGCAAAAAAGTTTTCTTTCCGGACTACTGTTTAAATACTTGACTATTTTAGGATTCTGTAACTATAAGTCTAGTCGGAACCCTTTTGTTGTCACTCTACTATCTTTATCCGTAAGATGTCCCTTAACTCGTAAAAGGATTTAAGATCTGAAATTTTGTAAAGAACACGTTTTTGCTGTCATTCAGAACCTTCAATTCAATTGTGTTGTTCCGTTTTTGTTTGCCTTTAATTACAATTTAATAACATTTATGAAATTATATTTCAAGGCAAAAAAAGAGGAGCAAAACATGACTTTTCTTAACATTTTAGTATTGATGAAGGAGAGTAGTAATATATTTTTTAAAGAGTTTATATGCGTTTATCTCATATATGAAACAGCAGTTGAGATGAACGTGTTTTATGATGGGCCCGTTAGGGTTGTTGGTAAATGCTTCCTTTTCACGGCGCAGGTCGTAGGTTCGGTTCCCATTGCCAGGACAGATATTTGTGTGCATGAACATGTCTGTTTGTCCTGTGTCTGGGTGTAATTATCTATATAATTATGTATTTACAAAAGAAAAGTAGTATATAAGTTATCTGATTTCCATAGTACAAGCTCTACTTAATTTGGGATCAGATGGCCGTGTGTGAATAATGTCCATGGATGTTATTATTATAATAAAAAGAAGATAGAAATGGGGTTCATCAAACATATTTTTTGAACGCCATATCTACACTAGTGTATTTAATTCCTGAAGACTTTACAAACATGAAATTGATTGATTGACAGATACAAAACACATTTTCACTGCACGTGTGGCGCAGCGGCTAAGAGAGTCGCCTAGCCGCTTCGTGTGGCGGGTTCGAGTCCCGCGCTGGACCACTATTTGTTTGACCCATAAATAGTTGTCCCACCACCATAATTATAAGTTTGTAAAGTACCCCGCCACACAGGAATTAAATTGGATAGTGCGGGCGGTGCCTTAAAAAAATAGTGTAGATTATTAATATTAGAAGTGTAAAAAAAAAACATCCAGACACAGCACAACTAAAATCTGTTCTCGCAAATGGTTGTCCTGTGCGAGGATCGAACCCTGAACACTTGGAGCCAAGATCGCTACTACCTAAGCGCCCAACGTGCGCCTTACACGCGCGCCTTACACGTGGAGTCAACTGTTTCGTCATTGCTGTTCAGGGTCAAAAACTATACTTGGAATTTCGGTACACTATAATAATACCCTGGGACCTGGGACATTATTCACACTCAGCTACCTGATCTCAAACTAAGCAGAGCTTGTACTATGGAAACCAGATAACTGAAATACTACATATACTACTTTTTTTTGTAAATACATACTTATATAGATAATTACACCTAGACACAGGACAAACAGACATGTTCATGCCCTCAAATATCTATATATCTATAGTATTTTAACTATGTAGTTTACACCAGAAAGCGGTGTTTTTTTAATAATGATTTATACGTATGTACGTATACATATATCATTATTAAGAAAACACCGCTTTCTGGTTAAAATGGTTAAATCCGTCAAAACAATCAAACAAACATTATGTCACGAGCTGTTGTGATGTTATATGTACGGAATTCTAGAATAGATGATGACATGACTCACGCTTGACTGTTTTCGACTATTTACTCTATGTTACTAGAGTAGAGTTGGGGATTCGGTTTAAAGTCTAGTTTTGGGATCTAAACGGTCTTAGTGATGTGTATGTTGGAAGTAAATTGAAAAGTCTTTATTTTAGTATGCGGGAAAAATGTTTAAGGTATTTGTTTTGTTTCTTTGGTTCTATGTATTTTTATTACTTCAAAAGTGTTTTTTGGATTTAAATACACCTAATGTATTATTTTATTTTTTAATTTCTTCATCGGCTCCTTGTTTTACTTGTACGCTATAATCCCGATTTCCCGAAATACAGACATTACAGTCTCAATCTCATAACATAAACTCGTTCTTAAGTAGAAATGAAGTGATTCCAAGGCGCCATTTCAAAATAGTGCCCATCTGCAGTAGAATCTCGTTTACAGTTGCAATAAACGGGTATATTTGAATCGCCATAACTGTGGGTAGTTTGTTAATATTTGAACACGGCCGTCGCCTTGCACCGCCGGGATCATTTATCGCTCGGCCACCGCGGCGGGCGGACGTCTTGCGGTCGTTGTAACCGTTTATTGCGGCATATAAGATGTTACGTTTGAATTTAAATCGTTACAAATGGGTACCCAAATGTGAATTGGCTTAGATTGTCCTTTATTGTTGTTGGTATAGGAAGGAAAAACTTTACCAAATATAATTCTATATATAAGTTCTTTTGTTCACGGAATCAAATTTTTTTTCAATTTCCGGAATATCTTTAAGACCAAACAGATGAGTTCAGAAAAGCTAATAAAATCACAAGTAAGATCTACTAGACTGAAATTTGTTAAATATGTGAGGTAATTAGGGTGCAAACCAGTTTAAGATTTAAAATTTGTTTGCGACCAATCTGAAATGTCTTTTCAATGTATATGTATATTTTTTTTGTTAATGTAATGATATATTTATGATTTTTCTTATTGTGATTTTGAACAACTAGTTCGGAAAGCACACAGATTAATTACCAAAAACGAATGTAATTAATTCATAGAAAGATGTACTTTAGTAAATATAGTTTAGAAACGATTAAGCATAGTTTGGCCATGTCTATGTGTCTGTATGTAGAACCGAGGTACCCAAATGGATCGATAAATTTCATTGCAGTTGTTTTCATTGAATATTTCATTGTAATCTGATCTACGGTTAAAAAGTTGCAGCTCTCAATCGCAATTTATTGCTTTCCTTGTGTTACATAAGATGTGTATTATGTATATTTTTTCTATTAACTGTAGTTTTAACGTTAAATTTATAATTCTATTTCCTTTATCTTTCTTTTTAAATTACTTCTAAAAGGTAGATAATTGTATTTTATTAATTTCAAGGATGTATCAGAGAGCTCAAGATTCCTAGTTGGAGATGGGGATTTTGTATGATATGTTATTTTGCCAATTAATTTGAGCGTCATATTCATAACATTATTAACAGCCAATTAATTTAACTCGTTATCATTTGATACCGTAATTAGACCGGTTTGATGGGCATTGTAATTGACGCATACAACCTTAATTGGCGAGGAAAGGCGATAATTACTTTATCACCGCCCTCGGCTGGTGTGTGCAAATTTGACTTAATGAGATCAAATGATATTTTATTATAGGTTTCGGGGACATGGACTATTATTAGAAGCTATAATTTGAATTTTAGAGCCTACTAAGTTATGTAGGTCAAGGTTATTTTAATTGTACGTTGGTTTCATCCCGCGCATGTGGTGGCTGTGGAATGGGCTTCGTAGTGGTTTACTGAGGAGATGAGATCATAGGGCTCTTTAAAATATGGGTGTATCAGAAATATTAGTATGTATTTGACGGGCCTGTTGGCGTGGCTGGCAAATGCTTACTTTCTCGCCGGAAGTCGTGGGTTCGGTTCCCTCCCAGGACATTTATGTGTGTCCTGCGTCTGGGTGTATTTATCTATATACTTATGCATTTACAAAAGAAAGGTAGTGTATCAGTTATCTGATTTCCATAGTACAAGCTGCTTAGTTTGGGATCAGATGGCCATGTGTAAATATTGTCCCAGGATATTATTATTATTCGTTGATAGGATTTTAGTACGAGTAGTTCCTGTAGTGGTATTATGTAATAAGCCATTGAACCGCTTTTAATCATGTCATGTTATGTTTATGAATGTATTTATGTTTAGCATATACTCGTATGTAGAGAAACCATGTACTGGTGTGCCCCTTTACATTATTATAAACATTTTTAATCCACTATTTCATTTCATATACACCTACTTTTTAAAATAATTGCAACTATCCATCCAAAGGTTATCTGGAAGAAATTGTTTAATGCGATAATACCGCCCATTGTACAAGATTGTATTATTTTTGACCAATTTATTTATCCTGTTTGAGTGTAAACCATAAAGATTATTCTATACTATGTTAGCTGTATTCAAAACGATGGACTATTGTGGATTGAGTCACACTCTACTATGGTTCCGTTACATACAATCTGACAAAAAAAATCGCTTAGTTGGTTGCACAATCACTCAGAATACAACCTATATTAAAATAGCTATAGGCATACTAAGTATATGTTCTTTATATTACTGGGTATATCTCAAATCCTGAATTAAAGTGTCATATTTAAAAAGACTATACATTTCTTATACCCATTTTTTATAAATATACATACTTAAAAAACTATTGATCGAAAAAATTTACAAGTTAAAGATAATAATAATAATAACATCCTGCGTCATTTTTCACATACGGTCATCTGCTCCCAAACTAACCATAACTTGTACTATTTAAACCAGATAATTGATAAAAAACTTTTCTTTTGTAAGTACATACTTTATGAATAAATTTAAAGATCTGGGAAGATCTTCAACTTCCTTTATTTTTAGAGATAAATATAAATAAATCTCCATTTCAATTCTGATCCAAATCTGTTGACCGACACATAAACTTTAACATTTAGAATAGTAGATGATTTCAAATATAAATGTAAGTCGTCAAATATCGGGACTGTCTCTTACAAGATATTATTCAACAGGCACTTCCATTGCAATAGCTTGAAAATAGTTGTGTAGAGAATATTTTTATTCGCCAAACATTTTCTCTTAGTTTATTATAGCTTGAAAAGACATTTCTTGGAAACAAAACGATACGAGTAGCTGTCAATTATTATGTCGTATCAAAGTAGGGAATGGTGATGATGTTTCTAGAAATAGGAGACTTATTTTCAGTAAGAAATAAGGTTTATATTTCTATAAAATTAAGTAGCAAGTCTTCACTGTCGTCGAATACAGTCTTATGATATTTTCATATGTTCCTTAAGTTTCCTAAACTAATAAAGTTACACTTGAGATTCTTCATCGAAAGAAGAGTTATTACACGTACTGAAATTACGGGACTTTATATGTAATAATTCATCAATTAAAAAGCGTTTTTTTAATATGATACAATTTTGTAAACAATTAATAATAATAATAAAAAAAAAAAAAAAAAAAAAAAAAAAAAAATTGTGTCAGTAGTGACGGTTGTTATTTTTTCAATTTTATTAATATTTATTGTTTAAATTATTATCTCTCGCATTATATTACTCACAAACTTAAAATTACTGTGTAAAATCTATTTTAAATTTTAACATACAACAAAATACAAGAAATAATTACAATATGCAACGACGTTGGTACTACATACAGTTTGACATGAGTGAAAGTGACAGCTATCACAATGAAAATCCATATCCATGCAGACAATAATGTTATAAACAACCAAAATGCTGACCAGACGGAGAGCACGAGCAAGACCCCCGGACTCATCGCCGCGTCGCTCCACCACCCAAGCGTTTGATACCGTCCCAGTGGTGATTTCGCCAAACTCCAGTGCGAACAACGATGACGATGAATATTTTTCTCCGCCGACGTCGTCTCCACCAATACGGCGGCGAAGAGCCCGGCCACCGCGAGAATTGGGACTTACGGGGCAACCAGCCCCGAGCAGGGTCCCCGCTCCCGGTGGTAATGTGCAGCGCATGCGATGGACTAACTCCATTAATGAAAATGTGATGCGCGCATATTTTGAGGCTACAGAGGGGGGTACTCAACTTACTGCATATCGTGCTCGAATGCTGTCTTTTTTCCAGGAACTTGAACCAACTATCAACGTATCGGCACAGCGACTTTCGGATCAGGTACGGGTTATTCAGCGTAATCATATGTTGAACGATACCGTGCTTGATCAGCTGCGCTCGGAGGCCCTCAATAGCCGTATTGTTCCCGTCCCGCCCGTGGCCCAAACATCCACCATGGCTCCACCGCATTCTGCCGCTAGTGCGGGCGACGATGGGGATGATATGACTACTGACGTAAGTAGTATGTACAATGAAATAAGAAGCACCTTTGAGGTTGTGGTTCGAGAATATCGGTCCACGGCAAACCATCTCAAACCACGGTTGCCGCGCTTGCCCATGCATAATAAAAATAAAACATTAGTGTGCACCCTAGATTCAATAATGGCGGAATACTTTGCCACTAGTGAAGACCTAACGGATATGCATTCTCTCCTGTATTGCGGGGCTATTACCGTATGTCGTGTAGCACGTGTCAAGTTTCCCGATTATGACGGAGCTACACGACCGAGATCTGCTGTACCGACCTGGCAGTGCAGGATTGAACAGCGTATCCGTGAGGCTAGGGTGCTCATTGACAAGCTTCGATCCTTTCAAGAGGGTAACACCCGTCCTCGAGTCATGCGCTTTGTAAAGAAGGTGTTTATGGGGACTGATATCAGTCCCCGCGATTACATATCACATGTTACAGAGCGCATAGATTTCTATAAACAAAAAATTTATGCATGGGCTAGTCGTATTCGGAGATATAAAAAACGCGTGGATCGATATTCCCAAAACCACAAATTCCAAAAGGACCAGAGATGGGTATATAAATTGTGGGAGCAGACTGAACAACGGACTAACGGCGATGGGCCCCGGCCAGATAGTGACGCCATGATATCTTTCTGGCGTAATATCTGGTCGGTACCCATCGCTCACTCCGAGGGCGATTGGATGGGGGTCGTTAAACGTGTGTGTGAGCCTATTGAAGAAATGAATAGTACTTCTATCACACCCGACGACGTCGCTAGTGCAGTCTACCGTTTGTCTAACTGGAAATCTCCAGGGCCAGATGGACTGCACAATTTTTGGTTAAAATGGCTACGTAGCTCGCACGAATATTTGGCTATCAAATTCCAGTCGGCTTTAGAGTCAGGTTCGCTCCCACAATTTATGACCACAGGTGTAACCCACTTGATCCATAAGTCAGGTAGTACCGCGGAACCCAAGAACTATAGACCAATTACATGTCTTCCAACCATGTACAAAATTTTAACATCAATATTAAAAACCAAAATCTGCAATCACATTGACAGAAATGCAATTATATCTACAGCTCAAAATGGATGTAGGAATGGGTCCCGCGGTACTAAGGAATTGCTTCTTATTGACACGGCCATTTGCCAGCAGGCACGCCGAAACCGAAAAGATCTGTCGACATGCTGGATAGATTACAAGAAGGCCTATGACTCCGTGCCCCATACTTGGCTTATGAGAGTGCTAGAATTGTATAAAATAAATACAATTTTACGTACCTTCCTGAGGACATGTATGGAGCAGTGGAGTACAGTCCTTCTTTATCCAGGATCTCGCCAGACCTTGGGGAACGGTGAGCCTATAAGGATAGAACGGGGAATCTTTCAGGGCGACAGTTTGAGCCCATTGTGGTTTTGCCTGGCTCTGAACCCTCTGAGCACACTACTAGAGGATTCTGGGTTAGGTTATCGACTGCGGAGAGGAGGACAAGTAATATCACACCTCCTTTACATGGATGACTTAAAGTTATTTGCCTCTAGCAATCTTCACTTGTCAGCGTTACTGAAGCTCACAGAAAACTTCAGTAACTCTATCAGAATGGAGTTTGGTATTGACAAATGTGCAGTCATGCATGCAAAACGAGGGAAGATAGTGGAATCTCAGAGCACCCAACTCTCAGCTTCCATTAACTTAGTAACCCTCTCTGCAACCGAAACCTACAAGTACTTGGGTATGTCACAGGCATTAGGCATCAAAGAGGCTGACATGAAGGAGTCATTGCGGGGGCGCTTCTTGGGCCGCTTGACAAAAGTGCTGAAAAGCCTATTGTCCGGAGGGAACAAGGTGCGTGCTTACAATGGCTGGGTCATGCCAGTCTTGTTGTACTCCTTTGGAATACTCAAGTGGACTCAAACTGAGCTAGACGCCCTGGACCGAACAGTCCGAACGCGGCTGACATCACATCGGATGCATCACCCCCGCTCTTCTGTGATGAGATTGTACATCCCACGGAAATGTGGTGGTCGTGGCTTTTTAAATGCTAAAACTCTGCATAACCGTGAGCTGTATAATCTTAGAAACTATTTCCTACATAATAGTGTGGGTATGCATGCGGACGTGATCGCCGTGGACAATGGATTCACCGCTCTATCCTTAGCCAAAACTAACTGGCGTCAACCTACGGTACTTAGCACCAGTGACCGCAAGGAGGTATGGCAGAGCAAGGAACTTCATGGCAGATTTTACAAGGCCCTGCACGGGCCAGATGTAGATTTAGCAGCATCAGTAGCCTGGCTACGGTTCGGTGACCTTTTTGCGGAAACCGAGGGTTTTGTCAGTGCAATTACTGACGAAGTAGTAATGACGAAAAACTACCGGAGATTTATACTGAGGGATGGTACTGTTGACATTTGTCGGGCATGTCACCGCCCTGGGGAATCCCTCAGACATATAATTTCTGGTTGCTCCCGTCTTGCTAATGGTGAGTATTTGCACAGGCACAATCAAGTAGCCAGGATAATCCATCAGCAACTTGCTCTGCGGTACAACCTTGTGACGTCGGAGGTGCCGTACTACAGATACGTTCCAGAGACAATACTGGAGAATGGCCGTGTCACATTGTACTGGGACAGATCCATCATCACAGATAGGACTATTGTTGCCAATAAGCCTGATATTGTGATGGTGGATCGCCAAGAGCGCCGGGCAGTGATCGTCGATGTTGCTGTCCCACATGATGACAACCTTGTGAAAGCTGAAAAAGACAAGGAAATTAAATACCTTGACCTAGCACGCGAGGTTGTTGACATGTGGGACGTCGAATCGGCGATCATTGTACCGATTGTCGTTTCTGCCCATGGTTTGATTGCCAAGAGCCTCGACCGTCACCTTAAGAGGCTCGCGTTAGGCAGTTGGGTCAAGGGTCAGGTTCAGAAGGCAGTTATTTTAGAGACGGCGCGTATTGTGAGGAGGTTCCTCTCTCTGGAGCCTTGACCATCGGTAGCATGGACCCTGCTCCCGTTGCCGATTGGAGGTCTATTTTTTATATTTATAAATATATTTTTTTTGTAACAATATATTTGTAAATGTGTAAAATAAGAATGAAATGGAATAAAAAATAATAATAATAAGGGGAGCTCTGTTTTTTACGTATTTATTTGTGTATTATTGTTTTATATATCGATTTTATAAGAATAAATATGTATTAAATATGAAAATAAATAAATAAGTTGGAATAATAATAATATCTGGCGACAATGTCACACAGATCATCCTAGCCCCAAACTAAGCAAAGCTTGTACTATAGGTACCAGGCGACGATATACATACTTATATAGATAGATAAATACTTATATACATAGAAAACATCCATGACTCAGAAACAAATATACGTGCTCATCACACAAATATTTGCACTTACCGGGATTCGAACTCAGGACCACCAGCTTCGTAGGCAGGATCACTACCAACTAAGCTACGGTGACCGTCAATTAAAAGATTTTGTTACCAAAATACAGAATTGCTTAAAAGTTTTGAGATCAGATCTCTGATTTAGTTTATTTCTTCTTTAATTAGGTAGGTAAACTATATCGTGTCTGTATTGTTCCATCATGTCCATTTGGACATTCAAGCCTTTCAAGCAGTTATTTATATTACCTGCTTGCTTGTGTGTGTTTGTGTGTTTACCTTACGTGTATATTATTACTTCTACTGCTAACGTACTAAATATTTTCACTATATCTATACATATAATAAAATCGTAGGAAAGTCAAAACAGTAAATTAAATATTTTTTAAAAAGGACACGTGAGGCAATCGATATCGAAGCGAAAAATATAGTTTTTAGAATTGTTGTCTATTTGTCTGTATGTATGTCCGGGCTAAACTGGAAAAGTACTGCATGGATTTACTTCAAATTTTGAAATTTTGGATGAATATTACTAAGAGGTCGGGTCAACATATAGGCTACATATTATCACGCTATCACTTACGGGGCAGGAGCTGTGATAATTTATAAAATTTAACGCGGGTAAAACCGCGGGGCTCAGCTAGTAGTAACTACAGTGAAATAATCTTTAATTTATTGATCCCAAAATTAGTTAAAAATTGTTTATTAAAACCTCCATACAACTTCAACCTTTAATAATTTTGGTGAAAATACAAACCACCGACCTTATGTTGCAACTAATAATTTCCCGACAATTTTCCAACAGCTTCTGGTACCCTATAACACCCAAAAACTATTAACTGCGTTTTGTTTCGTCGTAAGTCCCTTATTTCCAACCAGAAGACCGGTTCAAAGGATCTAGTCCAGTGGAAAATTTCACAATTCACAGTTGAAATCTTCTTCGGGATTGCCGACGCAGAAAATTGGTACGGAACTCTATGATACTATGGACTTTAGTTTCAACTGACTGAAGCGGTGTTGCGGAAAATTTGACAAGACGAAATAAGACGTTAGTAATTTTAAGGATTGTATAGTGTATACAAAATTGCCTCATTAGTGTATCCAACCGCAGACAATGAGATTCAGGGCTTCGATTCCTGTGTCACGCAAAAAGTGCTTTATGGATTTTGTAGGCGAGAAATAGCAGTATTTCTTACCTGAATCATCCTTTTAGAAGCTTGTAGTCCACTACTGTCAGAAGTGGTGGCTTACAATTAAACACTAGAAGACTTTTATATTTATATGAAGTATTTGAAAATCGTTAACAATTGTTTGCATTGATACACATATTACGATACTAAATAATATTCTGATTTTGATAAGATTTGTATTACAGGTGTATGAATTCAGACTGGTAGTTCCTAGTTTAGTAAAGAAATAATGCAGTATTTAAGGAAGTATATGACTCAGCGGTACTTTACTTAAGTATCTAATTAATAAAGTCTAAAACCAAACTGCGACATTTTTACATACATCGCTTCTGTTATAGTGGACTTAATATAAAATGCCAGTCGCGATTTAATTACTATTTTAACTCGAGGGTTCATTAAAGATATAATTTGTAGGGCCGTTGACTAGCCCACACAAAAAGAAGACAAAATGAATATACCACTCCAGAACATAAATGCGTTTTATGTGGATTAATGCGTAATAAAATTGCCTTTCATTTTGATAATTTGTGAAACCCACAAAATTCTGCAAATGAATTCCTTTGAAGTGAATAGCAGCTCGACTGAGTTGTGGTCGTAAATGTGTGTAGAACTGCCAGAATACATTGGGAAGTGGGATTTAGTCAGCAACGCGGGGGGAGGCCTTTTGTGTCTCAATTTGAGTTCTACTGACAAATCCGAACACATTTGAAATGAATGAATGACTGATTGGTCGTCAAAAGACACTGACTAGCCAGCCTACAGTGATATCAGAGATTCAGTTTAGTCACATATTATGTTCACCATAGGTCATACTAACCAAACCTTATGACCAGGGGCTCTACCGGCTAAGTCGCCGAACATCGATTTCTTAAATGGCGTTCAAATAAATAAAGGTTGAAAATGACTTAATCAATCGTTAAATCGGCTTCAACGTTGGCTATCGATTCCGGACCATTCATGACGTCAGATGTGCTCATTGGAACCGATTTAACGAATTCAGTCATTTTTAACCTTTTAAATAAATAAATAAATAAAATAAAAAAGGTTTTTAGTCACGTAGACTTTAAAAAAGCGCTTGTTAATAGTCAGAACATGTTTGTAGTAATACAGTTATTATTTACTTGAACGCCATTTAAGAAATCGATGTTCGGCGACTTAGCCGGTAGAGCCCCAACCTGTTATCGACAACTGCTAGACATAGGTCTTCTCCAAAGGTTTCTATAACGATGCCATTTGGAGGGGTTTGCTGTAGTCACCGCGCTTGGTATGCGAGTTGGCGGCCGCATTTAGCTGGTAGCTTATAGTACACAGGTGGCGCTGTTACGCGACTACCTGGTGTATCCCTTAGTCGCCTTTTACGACACCCACGGGATGGTATGGGGTGACTCTCATTTTTTCTAAGCTGAAAACCACACGGCCAGACCAGACCAAACCTCACCAAAGGAATAATTGGCTTGATTAGGCGGCAAATCTATAATATATAGGGACAATGTCACACAGATCATCCTAGGCCCAAACTAAGCAAAGCTTGTACTATGGGTACCAGGCGACGATATACATACTTATATAGATAGATAAATACTTAAATACATAGAAAACATCCATGACTCAGAAACAAATATTCGTGCTCATCACACAAATATTTGCACTTAGGCTATAGGCTATTTCATGGAGAATGCGCTCAAGACCTCCATGAACTTATCCCTCCTTCCCCCTTTTTTCATCGGACTACTAGGCGTCGGGAGGGTTTTCACCGCTTTGTTGTTGACATCCCATTCTGCCCTACGAAGCGCTTTGCTTCCTCCTTTATCATACGCACGGCTAAACAGTGGAACACCCTCCCGAACGACGTGTTTCCAGACTCATACAACATGGGTTTATTCAAGGATAGAGTGAACAGGCATCTTTTGGGTACGCGCGGTCCATCTTCGACCACATCTTCACTTACCATCAGGTGAGATCGTGGTCAAGCGTAAACCCATTAGAATAAAAAAAAAAACTTACAGGATCGAACCCAGGACCACCAGCTTCGTAGGCAGGAGCACTACCAACTAGGCTACGGTGATCGTCAAATCTCTTGTCGTAATGGCTATTAAGTGAGCTAGTACACATGATTGCCGAAAAAAAGAAAGGAATATAAACACGTCATTTGATAAAATCTCAAAAGACATTCAAACAAATTGGTTTTTATTACTCTATATTGCTAAAGCCAATATAACTCTAAAAGGCAAACTCATCATATTTACTCACATCTTCCGCTTAAAAGCTCAAGTAAATAGACTGTTCGGAGCATATTCGATTCAAATCATAACATCCTTTGATTTGATGCATCAGTGGCTACCTTGCCTCGTGTTTGATGTACAATGTTATAAGTTAGCAGTCAAGCTTTCCTTTGCACGCTTTGGAGCAAGAAATTGGCCGCATCAACCGTTATTATATCGGTATGGACCTGTTTTGATGTCACGAAATGTGAATAATATTTTTCAGCTTTTGGGCTGCAAGTGGCTTTTAAACTGGATCAATCGACTTCAAAAGTTATCAAGTCGAAGTATATATTTAGTTTTGCAATTATTCCGTTGTTTGTTGAGTTTGATAGTTCTTTTTTAATTGGAAGGAAATATTTATGAAATGAATGAAAAAGAAACATTGGAGTCGGTTATATTTTTATTTATTTTACATTTACGCTCCTGCTCTGTATTCCGGCAATTATGCGCTCCTATTCCTGGTCCATGGAGACTAATCCTCATGGAACCTAGCCATCTGCGCGGGACATATTATAATGCACAAGTGTGTGCGAAACGACAGGTTCACTTACTATTCCCTTACTCTCACGATCCAATGGGTCAGCTAGAAGTCAAGTCCGGAAAGAGCTCAGGAACAGGACCGACTGTTTTACGTGCTCTCCGAGGCACAGGGGTGTAAAGCCGCCAACTTCCTGACTCGGAACTGAAACTAAGAATGATTTTGGCATCACTGGGGATTTGAACACTAATTTTCTGAAGTGGGATACCTACCGTCCTATTAACTCAGTTAGCACACGTTAACTGAAAAGGACATTGGGTACCTGTCATCTAGAAACAAAGCACTATTCTCGAGACATAACTTGAGCGATGCCACGGTCGAAAATCTAGTTATTTAACTGAAACCTAATTGACTAAATCCAAGAAATCTAATAATAAAGTTGGAGATTTATATCGTGACGTTTTACTTCTGTAATCACTTCTAAACCTAATTAAATTAAAACCATAAAGATGTCTGCCAAAATGAATAAATCTTAGAACTATGCGCAAGCTAAACGTTAAATAAAAATCTATTTAGAAATATGGCTGAATAATTGCCTGTGTGTCCTTCACGAAAACTGTGACTTATCGAAGTCTTTCTCAAGTACTTTGAAATGTTTCGTGAAATTTACGAAAGATTTAAAAGTTTGGAGTGCTAGAAATAAGCAAGAGAACTCAATTCCCTATTTTAGGTATTCATGTCTGTCTGTTTGCCACCTCGTCTCGGCAGAATGGTTAGACGCATTACAACCATACTTCACCATTGAAAACGTATTAGATAAATAGGATTAGTGGATACAAGTAAGGTCTTAATTTGGTCTACCTATATTGGAAATGAGAAAAGAGGCAATAGAAATGATAAGAGACCTTTATCACATTAATATTATAAAGCCGAAAGTTTGTGACTGTGTGAGTGTGTGTGTTTGTTACTTCTTCATGGCTGGAGCGATTTTAATAAAATTTGGTATGGATTTAGCAGAGAAACTGTATTAACACATAGGCTATAATTTACAAAGTTAACGCGGGTAAAACCGCGGGGCACAGCTAGTGTAGAATAAACAACACTTAGAACCTAACTTTATTAAAATTATAAATATTTTTTAACAAAAATCTTACAAATTGTAAAAAAGAAACAATCCAAACTAATATTATAAATGCGAAAGTAACTCTGTCTGTCTGTCTTTCTGTCTGTCTGTCTTTGCTTCACGCCTAAACTACTGAACCGATTTGTGTGAAATTCGGTACAGACATAGTTTGAAACTTGAGGAAGGACATAGGATAGTTTTTATTACAAAAAATAAAATAAAATAGCGCCATCTATTGGTCAAGAGTCTGCATCAATTCAGTACTGAAAATTCATCGGAAAAATGTAAATAAATAGTAAAAAGGTATGAAAATATAATATAATACAACTTTTAGTACAAAGAAAATGCTCTAACGGAGTATAGATAAACTAGCTTTTGCCCGTGACTTCGTTCGCAGATTTTTGGCAGATTTTTGGTTTTACCCACATAGTTCCCGATCTCGCGGGATCTCTTAAAAAATGAAATGTGGAAGATATTCTAGGGAACTCTTCAAAAATCAACATAATGAGCTCTGCGTTTGAATTGAAGATATGTATACTCACTTAGGGCATTAAAGCCGTTATTGCCGGAAATCACTATTCCACGCGAATGAAGTCGCGGGAAAAAGCTAGTATTACATAAATGGTTTCCAGCGTACAAACAATTATATAGCCACCCCATACCATCCCGTGGGTGTCGAAAAAGGTTTATGGCAAACCCCTCCAAATAGAAACTTTAGAAACGTTTTGGGGGGCGTCTGTCCAGCAATGGACAATAACAGGATGATGATGATGATATAAAACCAATTCCACTTAGGTCTTTAATAACTGTGGGTAGGTAATTATACATACGGACAGTTATATAAGTACTTTTGTACGTAATTATGTTATTAAGAATAAGTAATTTCATTTCATTCAAATTAATATTATATTTGAATTAACTTTAAAATTAAATTTATGTTTTATTTGGTCCAGCTTCGTGATTTATAGTTTTAATCCTTAGAACATAGAAGACGAGGAGAACGGCAGTTTCGAGGGAGATTTACTCCCTCGAAACTTCCGTTCTCCTTGTCTGATCACACTTTTACGCTAAACGTAACGCTTTCGTCGACCCGCGCAAATGGCTAGTCTCCATTGAAACTGGCCGTAATTCGACTCTGAGGACATTACTATACAATAAAACATCTTATTTACTAAATAATAGTAAATCTGGGTGTGATAACATGTGACCTTAGCTCAGCCCTAGTCACCTACACCCACTGATTTCCATTTTATACACATATACATAATAACGAAATCAATTTAGTTGCGTAACCCGAAGCGGTCGTAACTCCCCAAGTTCGCAATGTATCCCCACGCATTACTAAGATAGGCGAACCATCAATGAGCAAACCCTAAAGTCAAAACTCGCATAAACACTCCATTACACGCTGATACGCACCATACGTCAATAAAATCGACATTACTCTTCAAGACATGTCAAACTCTGACCCAAATGTGTCATATCATTGAGCTATAAATACGCTTTGTCCAAATTAATAAGACCCCTCGAATCTAAAAGAGTACCAGGCATGGCGAGTCACTTACGTATAAAAATATTGCGATACAAGCAAAGGTTTGTTTGTCTCTTTCTAATTGTAATGAATTTAATAGCAATCTATGTACATTCGGGCGTTTTTGCACCGAATTAGGAGCGACATGATGGCCATCAGTGCAGAAACGCCCTTATGATTTAGCTGTTGCCAAGTGATAAGTGATATTTTTTTCAATATTTTAATGGATGTCTGGGATAGTAAATAAACATAAAATAACGTGGAAAAAAATAATAACTCTTCTGGATATATTATGTGAGCGTAATCAAGGTTTGTTTTATTTGCTCGAAAGAAAATGTCCTTCGTAAGTAAACTTTTTTGGTTTAAAGATTCTTTATTCTCAATAAAAACAAATAAGTCACTTACTTGACAACAATAAATAATGGCTTATAATAAATTACATAAGGTCGAGTTCGTAGTTTCCCTAAGTTTCCCCTTATTCTTATGATAAGGTTTGGTACTCATCTAATGTACCCACTTTCCCGAGGTTAAGATATTAAGTAAGAAAGTAGAGTACATATTGAAATAATCGGGTTTTGAATACATTAGATGAGTGTACATGTTTGGTGGTGGTAGTTTGTTGTATATCTGTGCCCCTTGATAATTCAGCATCTTCTTGCCATAATTTGTCCTAATCTTAGGTAAGACCAAAAAACTCGCCCGGCGAGTACTACGTTGAGTTGTGTGCTTGATTTCGATGAAAGATAAACTAGATTTAATATTTTTGTTAAGAACTTTCCGAATAAAAATGCAGGTGTTGTACGTAAATAATTGTGTTGAATTCATAATTTTAGTTTCTTCGTAGATTTTACGTGTTGGGAGTAAGGCATGGATAGTTAAAAATTAATTTTATAAGTTTATTTTGCATGATTTGTAGCTCTCTTAATTTTGTCTTAACTGTATTACCCCAGATTTCTATTAGAAACTTCTGATTTATACGAAAATAAGCAGAATTTTACGTCTAAAACTAAGTTATTTATAACACCATCATCATTTATATTTTCGGTTCATAGAAGAAATTAACATTTCGGGTCTTTTTCTTATCACAGAAATCTGTTTGTAGCTGTATAAAAATAACGGCTATCTCCGTTCTTCGAATAATCTCTTCTTTTTTACGGAATCTTGTCTATCTTCTAGGCTATCCCATGTAGAATTTACTAAAACTGACCGATATCGTCATTTGTTGTCAGACAATTTGATATCTTTTGTCAGTTTAAATAAGTACATTCGTTCTACGATCCTAGCTGTCAGGGGAAGCTTGTATATGAATGGGAGTTCATGTGAAATGGTTGGGTCTACTATGAGACTTCATTACGTCGATTTAGTAGTGATGTGTGACCCGGGCAGACATTCCATGTATTTGTGCAGCAGTGGCGACGAGCGATACGTACAATTAGTGAAGCCGATCAATGAATAATTATGCCTTGATATCATTAAATCCGATTTACTTGCCATCATATTGACGATGAAATGAAATAATGAAATTTATTCAGCACTTGGGTATTTACATACACTTGTACTTGTCAATCTCACAATGTATTACATAAACACAGTTTAAAAACAGTAATTAAAGTAACAAAATATTTTAAATTAGTCCGTCCGTGCGGTCTGTTTCGTCACATGTATTTTTAATATTCTTAAATAAATAATAAATAGCAAGTTACTAAGCTATTATTGTTACATTTAGCAATAGTATATCAAATTAAAGAATTGAAAACAACGAATAGTTGGCTAGCGCAAAAGACTCTCAACCAGTAGCTTAATTTAAACGACTAATACCTGAGGGCACCCACCCTTATGGGCCACATCTCAGGCGGCCGCTGAAGTAAAAAGATGGAATTCGAAATGGGGGTCAGATCACTTGCACGGTATTACCGCTCGCGTGTTAAGGGGGCAACGCGATCCTCGCCGCTGAGGAGCCTACCCTAGCTAGCCTGCGGCTTTCTCTAGCTACCTAGGTGGACGACGTGAATGAGTTTGCCTCCTAATACATTACCTAGTACTATAATTACTAATACATTTCAAGGCAAACTCATTGTCAATATGATGGCAAGTACACAATTACTTTACAATGTAATGTAGCAGCAGTAACTGTAACAAATATATATTTAAATATAAATATAAATTTACATGAAATGGTGTTAGTACAAAGTTTAATATAATGTTGCTCCATATTCCTCTATCTGTCTGTCAATCACCAGGCTATAACTCGTGAACCGTGATAGTAAGGGAGTTAAAATTAAAAAAAAAAAAAAATTCAAGGAGGCTCCCATACACAATAAAATACATAAACGTGATTTTTTGCCGTTTTTATACATACGGTACGGAACACTTCATGTGCGGGTCCGACTTGCACTTGACCGGTTTTACCATTTACCTTTGAATTAAATGTTAAAAACATGGTTTGATTCAATCGATTATATAGGGATATCACAGGATCAAAGATTTAACCTAATAAAAATCAAGTCGTAAAGAATAGTGTGATAGACTCTTCGCCCCTGGTGTGTAGTGACCTCATAAACATCAAGTTGATGGTAGAGGACGGTATTGATATAGTTTGTAAGGTTCTTAATATTGTGTACAGAGGGTATGTAATTTCCGGAGATTTTCGGAAGAGGCTTAGCCGATTTTCTTTATTTATTCGATAAAAATAATCTGCTGTCTACTTGGCAATTCGGATTTAGTCGCGTTTAATCCGTAAAATTGATAAATGCGAAGAAAGAATCTCTCTTTAAGAGCTATGTGATGTCTGACAGAGTTGAGTAGAATTTTTTTTATGAACTTTGCCTACCTCTACTTCCCCTATCACCCGACTTTTCTAGCTAAATTCCAGTTCGCAATTCATTTGTTTTCATTTAACTTCTTATGAGCACTTTAAGAAATAAAATAAATAGCTAATAATACAAATTAAAATAAATAGCTTAGTATAATACCTTCCTAGTTCAACTTCGTCCATGGTGGCCAGTCTCAAAGGAGACTAGCCATCTGCGCGGCATCTTATAGTGCACAAGTGTGTTTTTATATCATTTTCTGTCTCCCGCTTTGCTCTAGAGGGAAGTGGAACTACTTTTTCAACTCCTCCTTGTTTATGATTACATTCGCTACGGGGCTTCTTTCTGAGTACTATGACCATCTTCCCGCGATCGCCAATTATCGCATATCCCCCCAAGATGATTCTTGGAGGAGGCTTGTCCAGCAGTGAACATTCAGCTTTAATGATGACTCAAAATAAAATTATAAATGTCACAATAATAATTAAATTAATAGCACAAAATAAGTTAGTGATGCAAATATACGCTAATCATAAAGAAAAATTTAACTGACCTTATTTTAAAATTTCTTGTGTTCTTTCTTTAAGTTAACTGAAGTCGTACATAGCTCATTAAGTTGAGAGCACATTCCAGTCAGAGGTGAACGAAGACCAGTATTAGTTCTGCATCGTGCCGTATAATATAGTTTATTTGTTAAACTCCTGTATCCAATATATTGGACAAAAAGTGGAAGGACACAACTACCCAATTACTCAACAACCACATTTCCCAGACACGAGAGTTGGTAAGTAGAGAAATATTTCGAAAACACAAAATAATACAGTAGCGTGGAATTTTCTTTTCAAAGCTAAAAGCCTCGAATTTGATTTATTGCATACTCCCCGACTCTTTGGCTGTCGCAATCTCGCTGCACACATTTTATTTGTCTCTTCGTTACTCTATATTTTATTTATTTAGACTGTGTATTTGGTGGGTATGTTTATTTACTTGTTTTCGGGATATATAGTTGTGACACACAAACAAATCATACCCCGCAATTTTAAACACATTGTCAGGAAACAAGCGACCCGTAGCCTTATTTTTAGGGTTCCGTAGCCAAATGGTAAAATACGGAACCCTTATAGATTCGTCATGTCTGTCTGTCCGTCCGTATGTCACAGCCAGTTTTTTCCGAAACTATAAGAGCTGTACTGTTGAAACTTGGTAAGTAGATGTATTCGGTGAACCGCATTAAGATAAAATTAAGATATTAAGAAAAAGAACAATAATTTTGGGGGTCCCCATACATAGAACTGAAACTCATATTTATTTTTTATCGTACACATACTTATGGGGGGGGTGTCTATGGATAGGTCTTCAAAAATGTTATTGAGGTTTCTAATATCATGTTTTTCTAAACTGAATAGTTTGCGCGAGAGACACTTTCAAGGTGGTATAATGAGTGTCATCCCCCCCCCCCCCTCTCGCCCCTGTAACTTCTAAAATAAGAGAATGATAAAGCTAAAAAAAATATATGATGTACATCACCATGCAAACTAACAACGAAAATTGGATTGAACGAGATCTAGCTAGTAGTTTTTTATTAATACGTCATAAATCGTAAACCGCAATTGGCTTTCATTTAATCATACTTGCTGCTACTGACCGCTTCATGGGCGAGTCCGACTCGCACTTGGCCGGTTTTTTTGATAAGGCAGGGGGAATACCTACGCATGTTACCGCAAACAGTGTCTGTGGGTGGCTATGTCGGACTCGCACCGACTAAACTTACCAGCCGTGGACTTCACTTAGCGCCTGATGGGAGGAGCCCCGGGAACGCGGACGGCCCGTAGCTTATGGTTATTTGCAATACTGGGTGCATTACTCACGCATCCCTGTCCCAAATGAATTCTAAGAACCTTCATCATCAGCCTGATATCGTCCACTGTTGGACATAGAACTCCCCAAAGGTTTCTATAACGTTGTCATTTGTAGGGATTTGCCGTTGTAACCGCGTTTAGCATGGGAGTTGGCGACCGCAGTTAGGTGGTAGATATTACATAGGAGGCGCTGCTGACCGACTACCTGGGGTATCCCTTAGTCATCTTTAACGACTCCCACAGGATGCTATGGGGTGGCCCTGTTATACTTTCCGGGCCGGACCACTCGGCTAAGAACCTTACTCACACGTAAACTCACAACAGCACGTAAAGTAATTCTTACTGCAAGTATAATTAGTACTGAATTACTTTAATAGCTGTAGATAGTTAAAAGTGGCACTATTTCTTATGTTACTAGCAAAAGCAAGTTTTCTACGAGAAAATAGATATATATATAGGTACAGCATTTCTTTTTTGTTCTCGGGTCGTAAATTTGGTCCGCCTACTTGTAAAAATGTGAAAAGATGTTTGAGCTTTGTCATACAAATGCGTTTTATGTTCGAACTTTATTAGTTCAGACGGACAAACTATGAATCTCTCAACATGTGTATGATGTCCGTACGAGCCTTCTTCAATGCCTGCAAAGTTATAAACTGACCGCAGAAATCGCTAGAAATCACTGGATGCGGATAGCGAAAGACCGGCAATTGTGGAGATCTTTGGGGGAACCCTTTGTTCAACAGTGGACGTCTTACGGCTGGTATGATGATGATGAAACTGGCCCGCGGTGTTACCAGCATTAAACTTTATAGTATAGTAAAGTGTCTAATAGCCTATGTGTTATATGGATATATTAACTATATTACTACAAAGTTTCATCAAAATCCGTTCGGTAGTTTTTACGTGAAATTGTAATAAACATCCATACATCCATACTCACAAACTTTCGCATCTATAATATTAGTAGGATGTAGGACGAGTAATCGCACTGTTCAAAGGGCTTTCTAGAATCCTTTAGATGGCGCTCGTACTCTGCGGTGATCTGCAAGAATATGATAATAATATTCATGGACATAATTCACGTCTGGCCATATGGGCCAAACTAAGCAGAGCTTATATGGAAACCAGATAACTGATATACTACATATACTTCTCTTTTGTAAATATATACTTAGGTATATAGATAATTACACCCAAACTCAGAACAAACAGACATGTTCATGCACACAAATATCTGTTCCGGGTGGCAATCGAACCCACGACCTGCGGCGTGAAAGGCAAGCTTTTACGATTACCTAAATTACCGATAGATGAGAACTATTTGTTCTTATATATTGAATACAATTTCGATGTTTTATGTTTTAACTTGATTTCTACGTTTCTCTTATCCCCTATAAAGCAATAAGTATGTTTCACTTATCGCTTTATAAGGATATCACGTAGAAATCAAGTTAACCCTTCAAGGGTAACACATATCAATAAGGTAGATATTATAAGTGCATTAAATTTTGATTTCCACCCCTATGCCACGGTGATTAAGCTTACAGGCAGTGAATAATATGATACGTATGTAATTCATTGCTTACAATATAGAAACAAGCAATCCATAATTTCCAAACGTACATATAAAGGGATCGCCCATCTTCATAGCGAAATAAACCATTCAAATACATTCTAACTCGTGTCTAGCGAACATATATCACTGCTATAACATTTTGCAAGTAGCGTACACCCTTTCACGAGCCGATTCCACCCCCGCGCCTCAGAAACCGCACGAATACTTGGTCTTACATAACAATAATACCTTTTCTACAGCCTCCCTGATAAATAGCTGGATATACGGCGAACCTATATTTCGTAACACCACGTGGTTCAATAAAGTACACGAGGTGGAACAGCGCCATCTCTCGGGTGGTTGTGATACTACGTAGCGAGCGTGAATTCTACAACGGTTCTTGCTTTGGGTGAACTTAATTCCAGACACTCCCGTAAGATTAGTTTTAGCTATGAGGCAATAGATGGCGCTACTAATACGGTTTTCAGCGTTTTATGATTTTATGGAAATAATTTATATTGGTTCACGAAATTGTATTAATTATTTTATTTCTCTTTGTTTCAGCTCTCAGAGCTCGAACAGCGAGTTCTGGAAGCCGAGGGCAGGGCAGAGGAGGCGGAAGACAAGGTAAGCCCAGATTTAGATTTTACTATGTTACTTCAATTATTTGACACGTTTAATAACAGGTAAAATGTATATAATCACAATATAGTATTAACGGACAGTAACTATATTCTCATTCCAACCCCACACAAGAATAATATACCCTTACATTTGAAGATAAGTTTAAGTAGGTCTACCTAATGTTTTAGGCATATAAAAATACAAAATATTGTTTATATAATGATAGTAAACGAGGCAAAAGAGGTGTGGTAAGATCGTGACAAATGGAAATCCATTGTCTCTGCCTACCCCTATAAGAAACAGGCGTGAGTCTATGTATGTATGAATTTATGGGGTGTTAACATAAAATTAAGATATCATAAAAATCTACTAGTAGCAGCCCGCAGAACCAACTGACACAAATGCTCTTTTTTAAAAATGGGGGCACCACAAACTTCATAATTCCTGGCTAATACTGAGAATTCCAACATCACTTGTATTTGCCATTGAATATGCTACCCCTAGACTTACGAAGCAGTTGAAGACACTATCTACCATTTAAAGAACAAATCTTTCTAATCATTATACCCACTCCTATAAACCGGTTACAGTCTGCATTCAATCACGTACAAATAGAAAATCCTTTTCAAACCCAGTAACTCTCAGATTTCCAATAAAACCGCATTTTCTCGCAAATAGTCGTAGATGTGCAAGTCAGGGTAGGTTCGGCAAAAACTCCCATTAATCCTAAAGCTTTTGTTTGACAGGAGACCTTCGTCATGTTTTGTATAACCATTATGGGCGGCATGAAGTTTATAGATTGGTATTCGACTAGTCACATAAATAGTACAAGTTACAAATCTACGAAATTGAAGGCCTGGCAAAATGTTTGGTAGATTTTAGAACTGGCATTTAAGAGAGGTAGAGCACAGCGTTCATTCGCTCGAAGAGCAGCCCGATTGGGGAAGTATCTCCACCTTACAGAAGCCATTCCTTAATAATAACATTAATAATTTAATGTTGTGTTTCTGAGTGTGAGTAAGGTCGCCAGAGCTCATCGGGGTGGGGGGAAGGGTCAGCAATACTTGTTTTTGCTGACTCTTAAAGGCCGGCAACGCACCCGCGACTCCTCTGGTGTTACGAGTGTCCATGAGCGGCGGTGATCACTTACCATCAGGTGACCCACTTGCTTGTTTGTCGACCTCTGACATAAAAAAAAATAAACTGGCTAGATGAAGGAAAAGATATGACTAGAAACTAAAGGCTTACGCAATTTTTTTTATATTTCTGTTAACAAAACAATAATCAAACTTAATAAGAAATAGGTTTATATATTATACACAAAACAAAAATCTTTCGTAGCACTTTTTGTGGACTGCCGATAGAAGTGAAAACAATTTTTTTGACTTGCTAATCTAAATAATCGTACTTCCTACTCTATCTAAATAATCCTACTTCCTACTAATATTGGAAATGCGAAAGTTTGTAAGTATGGATGTTTGTTATTCTTTAAATAAAATTACGGAATGGATTTTGATGAAACGGGTTGGCGATCGCAGTATGATGGTCATAGTACACATAGAGACTTTGCTGCCCGTTCTTATGGATGTACAGACACCACCACATCAAGCTACTCCAATCTGTCAAATTACTCCAATTAAAAGTGAACTTATGCGTTTCTGGTTAAGTTGAAAATCTATAAAAGAAATTTCACAGATTAGGGTAGCTGGATGTGCTGGCGTCTGTGCAACCTCGGGTCGATCTACGCCCCCCGGGATGAAATGGGGTGGCGATATTCTATGCCGTCAACCACACAGCAAACATGATGTCATGAACATATCATTCACATGATTATTAAATACTAGCTGTGCCCGCGACTTCGTCCGCGTGTTAATTAGCTTATTTCGTTCTTTTTTTTATTAGTAAAATAAAAGACTTTTTCTAAAATAAAAGTAGCCTAAGTTACTCCCTATTACATCAGCTACCTGTCAATAAAAGTCTCGTCAAAATCGGTCCAGCCGTTTCAGAGATTAGCTGGAACAAACAGACAGACAGACAGACAAAAATTGTAAAAAATGTTATTTTGGTGTATGTACCGTATATATGTTCATATTTATGTAGTAAAAACCGGTTATTTCAATATTACAAACAGACACTCCAATTTTATTTATTTGTATAGATTAATTTAAAGGAAATTTGATTTTTTTTTAATGTTAGGCTTTGTAAATGGTCCGTCTAAATATTGGCATATAAAAAATACCAGTCGATTTAGTTTGCTCCCCTATTGATGTAGAATTTATAGGCGTTGCTAAAGAGAAGGTCTAGTATGTACCAGACGCGGTTGATTGACACGTGACATTTTAATGTAAAAATGATGGTGACATACAAGATCGCTCAAAGGTAATTTCGTTTGTCAATCACACATATGAAAGGTTATTCTTTGTTCGATACACTACAACACCTGAGATTTTGCTTGGCCTTCTGAACTACTTATATTTAATTTGTGATGTATTATGTACGACAGAATATATAAAAAAATTCAAAACTTACATACTATAAATGATCAAAAACGTGATTTTTTATAGATAATTTCAGCCGCGTAAAACTTTATAAATTATAGCCTATATGTTATTCGGATATATGACTTATATTACTACGAGGTTTCATCAAAATCCGGTCGGTAGTTTTTGCGTGATATTGTGATTTATTATGACATTAATAATATTAGTAGGATGGTACGGAACCCTTCGTGCACGAGTCCGACTCGCACTTGGCTAGTTTATTTATTCGCTCTTCTGCTTGTTTGGAACTTAATCTTATTGATTTGATGATCATTGACGTGATACCTACACGTTCTTCAGTTACACAGGCATATAAGCTTCTTACGTCTATTATTTTATTACACCTCGTATTTTCGTACAGGTATTAAATATTAATAACCCAATGAATCGGTACGAGCTAAGTATAAAAATATAAAGTATGGAAACTACCTACAAACGGTCGAAAAGGCCCACTCACACAAACATGCGCATAGACAAGACCTATAGCGGTTGTCACGGTGCTGTCAGTAGTGAGTGCCGCGTCAAAACGAGTCGTCGGGTATAAGTTTATCTCCGCAATACGGATGTTTGAACTCGCCTTCATCAAAACGGAATCTTTCGTATTTTAACCGTCCTGCTGATTAATAAAACAAAAAAAGTTACAACCCTACAGCTTCAATAGAGCGTAGGTAATTATTTCATCAACTATAGTCTTTTCGCCATAACCGGAGTTCCCTGACAGTTCTTGTCAGACAATTGTAGTCACGTGACCTAACGAAATATAATCGATTTTTAAAATATCGCTTCAGTTGGCAAAGAAAATGGAATCGGATTCGTGTCCATCTATGAGTAGTGTCAATCACATTAGACATTTTTAAGATTTATACTTTTTTATTTTATTTATTTAATTTATTAATAGTTAATTATAACTACAATAATTTACTTAGTAATTTACGAAAGGCAATATTTTTTATAATCATTTCTTTTTAATTTTTTTTGCCAGTTTATTTTTTATTCGTCTAAATTAGTATGTGTGCACAGAAAAAAATGAACTGTCAGGGAACTCATCTTATGGCGAAAAGACTATTATAGGCTTAGTTACTGTCCATATTTATACTGTGGTAAGAGTCTGGAGATTTAATAAACGTCGAACCACTCCATAAATTAATTAATATTGAACCCCGATAGATATTGCATCGGAATACGACTCTAATTACCATTTCCCGTTGAAATACAAAGTTTTATGGACAATTAATGTCACATTTGTGGATTTAAGTATCAATTAAAGCAGAATGGTTGATCATTTGAAACTTAATTACGATGCTGACTATTGTATCAGACGACTATTTGTATGGAAATATGCTATTGGTTGGCTGTTCTTAAATGATAAATTAAATTTTATTTATTTATCAGTTTATGCACACATAATTGTACGAAGGCGGAACTAATGCCTGATTTTCTGTCAATCAATGTCAATCTTAGCGTGGTGCAGACAGAGCATGGTAGGTACACAGAAAATAAAGAAAACATGAATAATTAACTGGTCTTCATTAATTAATTGTTTTAAGAGCACCGATTTCAATGAATTTCAATGAATTCAAGGAATATTATCTATTTAGTAATAATTTGAATTGGTATGAATGCGCATAAATTCTTACTAATATTATAAACGCGAAAGTAACTGTGTCTGTCTGTCGCACTTTCACACCAAAACGACTGAACCGATTTAATTGAAATTTTGTGCACAGATAGTCTAGAGCCTGAGAAAGGACATTGGCTACTTTTTAATGCGAAAAGATTGTAAGGGGTTGAAAAGGGTGGATGAAATGTTGTATGGAAGTATCGTCATGTTTTGGAGTTAGAAGCTTGAAACTTACTTTTTAGGCTATAAATATGACATTCAAAGTTAGTAAAAGTTTTACCCTCAATGGTGTAAAATAACAATAGGGAATAGAATATGTAAAGTTTATGTTAATGTTTTATATGTTTGCGACAAGAGCCAAAATATTAGAGATATGCTGATGTAACATTTACGGAGTCATTACAAAATGAGCGGACGAAGTCGCGGGCACATTTAGTATTACTATAAAAAGCATTGTTTATTTTTAAAATGACGTTATATAGTAGTCTTTCACAGCTAAACCGGAAGATTAAAATCGGTTCACAAACACCGAACTAATACCGTAAGACATAAAAAAATAAACACAAAACCAAACAAATAAGTGGAATTAAAAACCTCTTCCTTTATATCAAATGTCTTAGTACATCAAATTTAGCAATCTTAGCCAATATTTTTCCGTAAAGAAATGTGCCATTTCTCACAATATTTCCAGGGGCTAATATAAAATGGATAAACGACGTCATTTATGAAATAAAGGACCACGCCATAACACGGGCCCAAAAGCAAATGGACTTATATGCTATCGAAAACTATTGAAGATATGTCCATTTGGTTTTAGGGGGTCATAAAACAGAAATGTTTGGGACATTCGCTGACAACTTAGGGGATCCGGATTACGAGGGGAAGTGTACTGCGCGATCGTAACGATTGAGATGGATGATTTTATTTGATGGATATTGCGTATACGACTCGTTTAAGCATTTGTAGTATTTTATTTAAGTTGTAATAAGTGCTCAAACATTCGAGCGCCCTGTCAACTGCAGTTCCAAAATAAGTTTACGTTAGAGGATCTACAGGCGGGGCATCATTACCATCATCAGTCTGATATTATGAACTGTTGGACATAGGCTTTCTTCAAAGGTTTCTATTACGTTGCCATTTGGAGAGTGCCACTAGACATGGGAGTTGGCGACCACAGTTTGCATATTATCAAACTATTTACTTCATCATTCAAAATAAAATTGCCGGAAGATACACACCTCCTTGACTTAAAATCTTTTAAATTTTGATAAAGTTTAAGTCTTGCGAGACGTGTACCGGTAGGTTAACTCCAAAATTATTCATAAGTGTTGGATAAATTTGCCAGACAGAATACCTGTCCTTGAGTTAGGTTAGGTCAGCGCCAAAATTATTCATATTACCAAACTATTACGTTCAATTTATTCCATCAAATTGCCAGAAAGAACTGATTTGGGTATAAAAAATCTATCTCACTAGATATTATGTAGTGGTGGGTCGCCGCCAAAATTATTCATACACTTTAGCTCTATCATATTACCAAACTATCATTATCATTCATTTATTATTAATTACTTTTATTACACATCGTCACAGGGAACACGTCTACTTGGCTTCATAACTTTGTCTGTGGATGAAGTATCCATCTTGCTAGATATGTAGAAGTAGGTCTCATCGGGGGGCACCGGAAGAGAAAACCCGCGTTCCCGGCGTTCAGGCGCCAAGGGAAGTCCACGGCAGGTTAGGTTCAGTCGGTGCGAGTCCGACATACCCATCCGCAGACTCTTTTTGTGAGTGGCATGAGAATACATTAATTTGCCATATCAAAAAAAGTTAGTATTTGATTTGATGAACCAAATTGCGTAACACATATCCTTGACTTTAAATCTTTTTATGTGGATATAGTTTATACCCATATAGGTCTGTAGCGGTAGATTAGCGCCAAAATTATGAATGATTAGGAGTCATTTTATAAACTGTTTGGTTAATTTGTGATTAGTAAAATTGCCAGGTAGAACATTGTATGCATATAATGTAGAAACATTAGATGCATACAAAGGAAGTCAGCGAGCTGTATTGGTTAACTCGAAAATTATTCATAGTAGTTTAACATCATGAAACTATTTAGTTATATTTAGAGAATCATCTACCATAGGCAGGGAATTTTTTTCCTTAAACTTTTTAGATTAATAATTCATCCACCTAGGCAAGCCTAAGGAAGTTTAGCGAAGACAAGAGAGGATTAGAAGTAATTTAAAATCAGGTCATGCTTTAACATGGAAATCGTCTTTTTATTCTTCTTCGTTAGATCATGGAGCAACTAAACGCGAACAAAAATCCGTCATATTTTTGTTAATATTACTAGCTTTGGAGTTAAGAGCAAAACGTATCTGTATAGTTATCAACTGTTCTCTCTGGCTGTAGGTTACCCTAATATTTTTTTCTATTTTTTTATTTAAACTTTATGCACTACAATGTACAAAGGCGGACTTAATGCCGAAGGCATTCTCTGCTAGTCAACCTTGAGGTGATGCATTACATGGTAGGTGCACTATGAGCTTAAAGAATAAAACTGAGAGTAAAAATAAAGATACTTCATAAAATTACATAAAATTTATATTTATATTAATCGTACGGTCGGTGAGGTATTCCTCACCGATATAAACCTAATATTAAAATAGTCACGGATATTTGATGTATCAAAATATGTTTTCGGATAAGTATATTAAAGTGCGTCTCTTTGATCGAGTGCAATGTTTTTCATTATGTTTTTGTTTTGAAAATAAATAATATAAATACCTATATGGGACGCCGCTGTCACTTCTACGTGATCTACGTAATGATTTGGAACCGCGTCGACAATAAGATATAACCATATTTTTCCTTCTCGTATTATTATCTCAAAAGTACGGAACCAAATGTAGAGAAAACCTTATCTTTCACTTTTCTTGTACATAATATGTTTAAGTAAGTGTAAGTGTGTTTTATAACGAATTTAAAAATCTTTTACGTTTAAAGGTAGTAATAGCTGTCTTACATCGTGATCACACTAAAAAGCTTTTGTGTGTTTTTTGCTAACGGTACTTAATACTTACATGTGCCTCTACAAACGGGGGATGACGGGGGATACCTCTATTGATTTTCACAATTGCAGGATTATGACTCACCCTGTTTGTTATTAATTTACACACACAATATACACTGATGGATTATTTTTTAATAATTTCGGATTATGAGAGAGACGATTTAGAAGAGGAAATTTGTTCGGGACGTCACGTCGGCTGTGATGAATGGATTTAAGAGTGGAAGGGATAAAAGTGATTTAACTTTGAAGTAGATAGATACTTATGAGTTTCATTTAAGGACTGGGCTTTGGACCAGGATGCATTAAGAAGATTTTCGAACAAGTACATAGTTGTGTAGATAATTACACCCAGACTCAAGACAAACAGACATATTCCTACACACAAATATCTGTCTGAGGTGGGAATCGAACCCACGACCTGCGGCGTGAACGGTGCGAAACTACGCCAACTGGCCCTCGTCTTTGTGGTTTAAATTTGTCTATATATATAAAACAATTCAAATACGTATATACATCAATATACATCCTAATTAGGAGGAGGAGGAGATAGGAGGAGGTTAGGACGTGACAATAACACTGTTAAGATAGGGTAAAAATAATGACGATTCTACATAAGTGTCATTTTATTACGGACTATAAGAAAATTAAATTAAAAAAAAGTGAGTTATATTGTAATATATTGTCGAGCGGTAGCGTGTTTCACCGCAGATGACAAGGTCCTGGTTTCAAACCCCGGGTCGGACCAAAACTAATTTTGGGATTTTTCTGTATAAAGAAAAACATCTCAGTAGGTATCAGCACGAATTCTAGGAGTTGGCGGTATGATACCCCGTGCCTCGAAGAGCACGTAAAGCCATCGGTCCTATACCTCACCCCTTTTCGGCCGTGGCGCTATTCGTCCCATCGGATCATCAGAGTAATGGAATAGAATGTGGCCCTGTGTTTGCGCACACACTTGTGGACTATAATATGTCCCGCGCAGATGGCTAGTCTCCGTTAAAACTGGCCGCCGTGGCCGAAATTCGGCTAGGAATACATTATTATTATTTACTAAAAGCAATAATCAAACCGTTGTATCAATTTGCCCGCTGAGTTTGTTTCGCTGGGTCTTCTCAGTTAGGGCGCATTGGATCCGATGGTAGCTTTAAAGCGCGACCGTCGTTATTAACACAAGGTCCGTCATAATAATATCACCTTAATATAGACAGAACCATTGCCAATATGTATTACAAATATTAGACTTAAACTAGATAATTAAACTTAAACATAATCTCTTGACAATAATATAATGTAAATTTGTTCATGTTTTAATACTATCAATACAATGTGTACCTAAATATCTATGTTACTAGAAATAATAATGTATTCAACTATAATACTACAAACATGTTCTGACTATTTACAAGCGCTTTTTTAAAGTCTACGTGAATAAAAACCTTTTTTATTTTATTTTATTGTTCATTTTTGATACCCAGAAATATACATTCACATTTAATAGAACAAACGTCTGATGCTGTGGCCAACACATTAGAAAGCATAGTAGCTTATAGCTGCAGCTGCCTCGTCGGTAAGCGAACAGTGGGCCGCTGTCCTCATGTGATGACAGTAGTGTGGTATTTGAGCTGGGAACGGTATAATAGCGTGACTGCACCAGCACCAGTTTTAGATGATTTTTTTCAGGAATATGATGAATGATTTAAGTTATTATTTATTAAAAGCAATAATCAACTTCCGGACGAAACAGTCTTAGGTAACTAGTTAAACTTCTTGTAGTTACGTGCTCGCAATTTCAAGCTGGCATCACAACCCGAGAGACTTGGAAACGTTCAGATACAAAGCTACACTTTGACATTTAAAGTTAGAGAGGTTACCTAGTTACGCTATTTCGAATTGTCCAATTACGGAGTTATTCAGAATAAGACTATGAAATTGAAAATGAGGAAGAAAAACATTAGCTTGGTATAAGCAGAGATAACGGAATTCCACTTGTTATTATTCTTGCACACTACTTTTGCGTATTCATACATATACCTTTTTTTTTTCTAAGGCTGGGGGAATGCCTACGCAAAAAGTGTCTGCGGTTGGGTATGTCGGACTCGCACCGATTAAACCTAACCTGCCGTGGACTTCTTCTGGCGCCTGATAGGGGGAGCCCCGGGAAAGCGGGTATGCTGCTCCGGTGCCCCCCTTTTGCGCCGTGTCCCAGATGGTCGGGACACGCATCCGAGGAGGACTGTGGGTTGCCCTCCCCAGCGACTGCGCCACAAACAGTTCGCTGTCTTCCCGGGGCTGCTTGCACGTGGCGGCAGTTGAGGACACTTCTCATACTGCCACCGCAGCCCCGAGGGGAGTTGGGCTAACGGCTGCCGCCGCCACCCCGACGCGTCCTCCACCTACGAGCGGGATCGGCTCGTTCCCGATCCCGTTCGGCGGCCTCCTTCTGCAGCAAAACTGCCTCACAGAAGGAGACCACGGCGTCCCATTTGGTGGAGTCGCCAGCCAGCATCGCATACACGACTGCTGGCGGCGAAAGATCCCGTCCGATCTCAGCGACCAGGACTCGTCTCTCGGCCTCCCAGGCCGGGATTCATACATTACCTACATACGTGTTTGCTGTGTGGTGACCGTGGTAAATATCATCACCCCATCTCATTCCGTAGGGGAATAGACATCGTCCTGAGGGAATAGCTATCAGAGAACGGGCAGCAGCTTCCTTCTGAGTTCTATGACCATCTTACTGCGATTGCCAACCCGTCTGCCAAGCGTGGCGATTATGTCATTGGAAATGGATAACTATACAACATGTAACTTAATTAACGCACATCCTGAAAATAGTTTGTTCAGAATGGTTTACTGAATCAATTTATATCATTTTTAATATAGGTTATTCAAAAATAATTAAAACTACGGAAATTATTGTCATATTAATCCTGTACAGTCACAACAAATTGAAATGGACCGTAAGTCAAAGTAATAAGACTTTTAAAATTGCAGTTTTATTTGTATTCATACAAATTCCATCATTCAATACGAAATAAAGAAAAATAAACTTAATTCCTAGAAACTAATTTAGTAAATAACAATGCATATACATGTAGTATTATTATTACAACATAATATTAGGTCTTTACCTATGAAATTGCCGTTCTGCAGTACTGGCCATTTCAAATCAAAATAATTTTTGTTTGGCTAAGAATTCTAATTTCAAATTAATTTTATTTTAAAAACATGGATTCTTTTTTCCAAAAGTAGTCATTTCTTTATTGATTAGTGTTACATTTTCATCGCATTTCAATCTTTTTCGTCATCATGGATACGTTAAAAATTCGAGTAATTATGGAATATGAGTACCGTCGTGGCAGCAACGCGGCACAAGCGGCACGCAACATCAACGACGTTTACGGAGCTAACACTACAAACCAACGCACCACCTGTTATTGGTTTGCTCGCTTCCGTTCTGGAAATTTCGACCTGAAAAATGAACCTCGCGGTCGTCCGAAGACTTTGGTCGACAATGACGAATTAAAGGCGGTTGTGGAAGCTGATGATACACAATCTACGGCTGAATTAGCAGCAGCTTTCGACGTTAGCGTCAAAACAATATTGGTCCATTTGCGTCAAATTGGCAAGGTAAAAAAGCTTGACAAATGGGTGCCCCACGAACTCAATGATCGCCAGCGCGAAGTACGCGTCGAGACGTGCCTTGCACTGCTCAACAGACACACAAATGAAGGAATTTTGAACCGCATTGTTACCTCCGATGAAAAATGGATTCTGTTTGATAACCGCAAGCGCTCAGCAAGTTGGTTGGATCCTGGTTCAGCACCTAAACAATGCCCTAAACGAAAACTTACCCCTAGAAAAGTGATGGTCACTGTTTGGTGGTCTAGCGCCGGTGTGATTCATCACAGCTTCTTACCAAACGGGGTGAGCATTACTGCAGATGTGTACTGTGAAGAACTGAGCACAATGATGGAGAAGCTGGCGCATCTCCAACCAGCATTGGTCAATCGCTCGTCTCCGCTGCTCCTGCACGACAACGCGCGACCTCATACTGCACAGCAGACGGTCTCCAAGTTGCAAGAACTGGGGTTGGAAGCTCTCCGTCATCCGCCCTACTCACCAGACCTTGCGCCTACAGACTACTACTTTTTCCAGAATTTGGATAACTTCTTGGCGGGAAAAAAATTCAATACCCGAGAGGCAGTACAAAATGCCTTTGAAGAATTTGTTGCCTCCCGTCCAGCTGATTTCTTTAAGAAGGGCATCAATAAACTGCCACTGCGATGGCAAAGATGCATTGATTGCATGGGTGATTACTTCGATTAATACAAATAAAAAAATTCATGAAAAAAATTCGTTTAAATTTTTTCATACAAAACGGCAATTTCATAGGTAAAGACCTATTATTCTAATTGGGGTGTTTGAGGGTGTGCGTTAATTACGTTACATGTTGTATAAATATGGAACTATATACATATATATAAATATATATATATATATATATATATATATATATATATATATATATATAATATTTATTATGGTATTTACTTAGAACAGCTCAAGCTCAAGCACCTTGTGACCCAACCACTTATTTAATCAGATTTTTTAATATAACCTAAAAAATCAGAAATTTGGCTAATCCATTCATCATACATCATTGTCCATCTAAGAGCTAAGAGTACAAAATCCAATTTTATCGTATCAGACTAGTCTCGCCCGACGAAAAAGAAAAGAAGTGAAGTAAAGAGTGAAGAGAAAACGACCAAAATACGTAAAAAAGCAGGGTAAAATACAACAAAATCATTTATTGAGAAAAATAATATTATGACGGTTCTAATACAAACAGTGTTTGACAAAGTTGTTCTTATTCGTAGTATACCAAACCTGAACCGTGTTAGGGCATTGCAACGTCGTGGGTCTCAATCATACCTGAAACAGTTCAATATTTCCAACAGAAATTTCATCGCGGACGAAGCTGTTTAATGAATTGCCAATGTTTTATTCTAACGAGGTTTTACTATGCGGATGTTTTAAATAATCTGTTCCAACATGGCTAAAATAACTCCCTACTCTAAAATAGTTCGTGATCACAATTCCAAGCTGCTTGAATGACGACCCTCAAGAGACTTGGAGACGTAGAGAGTACTTGAGATGTGACTTCTGAATAGTAAAAGCGCCATTTTATCGCTCCAACTAGATTGCATAGCTTTGATTCGGAAGAGGTTGGTTACGTTCTTTCGATAGTCTTTTGTTCGGAATAGAGTTTAATTATAAAATAGCCGTATCTATGACTTCTGGCCTTATAAAAATAATTATGTGAATATTATTTTTCCAGCGATATTGAGTTTAACAAATATGTGTAAATATGATATTGTTCTGGATAACGGTTGTTGTTAAAAATATTACTACTGGCCATTTTTTTTAATGCACACTACGACTTTATTTAATATTCAAAATTATTATTCTATTTCTAAGATTACACGGGGAAGGATGGCGCCATCTGTCGGTTTCGCTTACTAATTACTCGACTGATATGTATGTCCATTGTCAAAAAATATTTAAATTTAACTAACCACACAGTCAAAATTTATTAAAATTTAATTTTTATAATTGTAACATTTTTGCAATATCTCAATGTTTATGCTCAACATAATAAATTTATACTAATAGGCTAGGATTTGAACCTCCATTATCGAGGTGTTGACATGTCAGGAGTCACCGTAGCTTAATTGGCAAAGCATAATTTTATACTACTTTTTTTTTATATTTTTTATATACAATGGCAACAACCGCTTTATAATTGCTATCCTTGTAGCACGGGGGATATTACGAACATAGTATTAACGGACGCAAAGCAACTCAGATTCCCAATAACCATTTACCCAAATAGTTATCCTATGCGGGGATCGAACCCCAAACACGAGGCCGCCAAAGTAGTAGCGAGGTCCGTCACACGTGCAGCCCAAAACAAAATTTATTTATTTATTAGAAAAAGATTATTTAAGTTTTATACATCAAGCAGTTATCATAAGCAGCATGGGGTCTATTATCTTATACTAGACGTGTCCTTTCTTCTTAATTAATTGTCGTAGATTGGAACCCATGAAGCTTATTAAGCCTAATTGACTCAATAATATTGATCGTATCTTAGAAAGAAGCGTAGGAATTAAGTATTATATTGCAGACTTAGAGCCGATTTCACTGTTCAAATTAAACGCGATCAATGGACGCTAAACTCAGTTACAGGAAGCGGAACCGAGTTTAGCGTCAATTGATCGCGTTTAATTTGAACGGTGAAATCCGCTCTTAGTGGTAGTAACACGGACCGAAGAATGTTGAAGTATGTTGTTACCAATAGGTAAAATAGTAGTAGAAAAACGACTTACAAGAATAATAAAACACGGTTCTGTTTTCTGCTTCTTCTGCCTACAATAGAGTTCTTAATTAGGTTCTTTATTATAACTTATTATCCTTTTATTCTTTTTCCTTTTTGAAGTAAAATCGTCTTTACGCGCCTTGAACACTTATTCGTTGAACAAAAATCATGGAACTCGCGTCATCGGCACCTTATGCTTCCCACGAGCTACATATACAACATGTAACTTAATTAACGCACATCCTGAAAATAGTTTGTTCAGAATCGTTTACTGAATCTATTTATATCATTTTTAATATAGGTATTTTTTTTTCCAAAATAATAAGAACTACCTACGGGAATTATTGCCATATTAATCCTGTACAGTCAAAACAAATTGAAATGGATCGTAAGTCAAAGTAATAAGACATTTAAAATCACAGTTTTAGTTGTATTCATACAAATTCCATCATTCAATACAAAATAAAGAAATATACTTTATTTCAAGAAACTAATCTAGTAAATAACAATGCATATACTTACATGTTAAATTAAAAATATAGTGTACCTATGTATTATGATTATAACATAACATTCTAATTGGGGAGTTTGAAGGTGTGCGTTAATTACGTTACATGTTGTATGTATGTATACTGGGTATGTAGATTGTAGGTATGTGTTCTATTTGGGTGAACAAAAAGCGTGAAACTCGCGACATCGTCACCTCCTCCCATGAATTATATATATAAATATTATATTGTTGATTAGTTCGATTAGAAGTGTAAAAAATAGTTCTTCTATCGGCAGTCCCCAAAGACTGCCCCGCATGATTTTTTTTAACAATTTACACGACACAAAGCAGATCGAGATTCAGAACAACCATGGTTTGTTCAGACAAATTGTTGCCCTGTGCGATAATCGAACCCGACACACAAGGAAAGAAAAATATTCGCGAGTCAAATACCTATCTATCTAAAAACTGCATTACACTTGCAGTCATATTTTCTACCTGAAGGCAGTATAGTCGGAAAAACCTGTAAAAACCGATTGTTCCATTATTTTGTCATATTACTGTTTTAGTATCATTTTTAGGGTTCCGTAGCCAAATGGCAAAAAACGGTACCCTTATAGATTCGTCATGTTTGTCTGTCTGTCTGTCGGTCCGTCCGTATGTAACAGCCACTTTTTTCTGAAACTATAAGAGCTGTACTGTCGAAACTTGGTAAGTAGATGTACCTATTCGGTGAACCGCATTTAGATTTTTATACAAAAATAGAAAAAGAACAATAATTTTGAGGAGTCCCCATACATGGAACTGAAATTCAAATTTTTTCATTGTACCCATACATGTGGGGTGTCTATGGATAGGTCTTCAAAAATGATATTGAGGTTTCTATCACAATTTTTTTCTAAACTTCCAAAGTAGTAAACTGAGTGTCCCCACCCCCTGTAACTTCCAAAATAAGAGAATGATAAAACTAAAAAAAAAAATATGATGTACATTACCATGAAAACTAACAACGAAAATTGGTTTAAACTAGATCTAGCAAGTAGTTTTTTTTTAATACGTCATAAATCGTAAACCGCAATTTGCTTTCATTTAATCAACTGAAATTCATGCTGCTACGGAACCCTTCATGGGCGAGTCCGACTCGCACTTGGCCGGTTTTTTTCTTATCTACATCTTATGTCGTATTTCATTTTTCGAACGTTGTAGAGAGTCCTGTATGTAATCTGCCCTAATAGTCACATTGGCATAAATAACTGTACGATTAACTGTCCGATCAAACATCGGCTTTTATTTGTATCGAGCATAGTGGACAAATTAGTGTTTGTATTTTACTTTGTTCAACTTTTATTACATGACTCGATTATTAATTCCGTGATTTTAGTAATGAAATTTCATATATTACTAATAATGCCCGTATAGCCTTGGAATAAGCTGCATTTGGACTGAACCATTTGTACATATTTTAAGTTAAGCGTACTATATGGTGACCCATAACGCTACGATCCATCAGGCTTATCGATGGTATTATCAAATATGTTCGATACAAATCTACAAAACAAGCTATGACATAATAACCCTACCAATAACATCTCCCCCATGTGATCCGCACCCTACGTATCGTACATTACCGTATTTATCCATACCAATTAATAATAAACTTTATCCCTTCGTAATAAAATTCATATTTTAATCACATTAAATTCTATAGAACATTTTTTTATCAGAAGTCTGGTTATGGCAACAATAGAAAAGTCTTCAATGGCAATGGCGACCCTTCCGCGCATGCGTTTTAAAGCTAACCAACTTCACTACAGTAAACCAAGCTACGGTGCTCCACAACTTCGTCCCGATACCTGTATATACATAACAATTTCTCCTCAATATTTTAACAGTTTAATATTATACTAATCGTAAATTAAATCCGTCTTGAAATCCTTACTAAATAAGCAACGTGCAGTTTCTAAAACACACCGTTTTCGGAAACGAACGCGCGCGTTTACGTTCTCATTCCGTATAGAAAATACTTTTGATCAATAGAACCTCTTTATTAATTTATTTGTGTTCTAGATAAGAAAGCATTGCTTGTGGCCGCTGAAATGTGTTCTTTTAAATAATATTAATTGTGATATTTCTGTATTCAAGCCTAAGTGTAACAACGAAATAAAAAATAAGCTTTACGTGTGTAAATTAATTGTTTATTTTTTAAATCAAGCTTCGGTTTTGTCGGTGTTTTCGCGTTAGTGATAGTGCTAATATGTCGAAACCTAATACGTTGAAGGCTCACAGACTAAGTGCAGAATTTGCCGAAAAACGTGGGCAGACTCTCAAGAAAACAGACCCATCTAATTCATAGCAACCACCCGTGAGTATGACTATGTTATTGTCTATGAATCGATTGTCAACTGTTTATAAATTTGATTTGAAATTGGAATATCAAAAGAGTGACCTGTACCTTCCTTCTATTTATTAGATTTTTTTACTATTCACTCTTGTTTTATCCGTTTTAATGGTTAAATTTAATTTACCAGTTACCACACTGTCCAAGGTAATTCGGATTTCACAGATTTCCATCATAGTGTACCTAAGTTGGTACTAAGGGCTATATTTTAGTAAATAATATTCAATACATTAGTACTATCTTCTAATCTCTTAACCATATACATACATAAACATCTAAACAGACCACTTATACAAATTAGAAATCGAATATCGATTGTGCTTTAATTTGTAATGAAGCCGAGCCCCATTTGGTCAATTAGTATCCTACTAAGTAACTTAAGAACTTGTTCGTATTGTGGCTTTACTTAAATTTATTTAGATTGTGCATTATCCATAAAACTATTTTAGTAAGATTACATAGTTTTAATATTTTGTGAATTAATGCATCGATATAAATTATTAAGTTAATGAATGTAAAAATAGGAAGTTCCAGGTTTCTTACTAAAATATCTTTTTTTATATTAGAATAACATTAATGTGAACAAAAAATGTTGGTAATACCTAATCGCTTGTATGGAGCACATGATGACTACAATCCAATATGGATGCCACTCAGCTGTTCGGTAGTACGCATGCGCGCTGCTTTCCCGCCATCTTTGAACTTTGCCCTACTACACCAATAAAATGCCGCTTCATTTCTGAGCATTTTAGAAGAAATTCCGAGAAACTTACACATTGTTTTGGTCTAATTGAATTTATGTTTGACGTGAAGTTTTATACTATTCCTCCCTAATATAATAGTGTAATTTATATTAGGTAAATTAAGTACTAAACAAGTTTTCCTTTTTATTAACGCACACCTGTATTTATTTTTTAAAGTGCGCTATTTCTAGATTAAAAAAAAAATGTAAAATAGAAATAAAATTGTAAGCAAGTCTTGAACGAAAACTATAAAAATATGAATTCAGTGAAGTTTTTCTTAAGAAAGTATCATATAAGTGGGGTCCAGTAAAATGATTCTTCTCGTCTACCCTTACTTCAATCTTGGCTACAAATTTTTATGAAACTTGGTATACCTACCCGGAACAAAATGTTTTACGAAGTCATATAGATATTATAAAATCGGTTTTAAGTGCAAGTCGCTTAAAATCGGCTTTTCAGGATATTTAACACAATCAGCTTATTTTTAAATGCTTTCTACGCTAGTTATCAGTAGGTATAACACCTATAAGGAAATTTAAAATATTTTTCTACTAATGACTCGGATCTAAATTGTTTGTTCTTAATTTACAGAACCAAATATATGCGACCTTCACTACCAATTTTAATTTGGAGTGGTAAAGCTCATTATAAATTGGCTACCAGTCTGTCTGCGCCTAACTAACTGATATGCTAATCATTTGTTAAAACACGCAAATTTTTTGTCACGCAATGTCACACGCTTTTTGGAAGTTTCCAAACCTTTATGTAGGTAATACAATTACAATTGATTAAGCGATAAACATGTTTTCTATTATATTAGTTACGTTTACAATTAATTTTTTACTTTTATATAGCCTTTCTATTCAAATTCACACGCAACATTTCGATCGTTGAAAGTATTTCTTAACTTTGAAATCTCACAACTGAAATGTTGCCACCATAATATGCGAAAGTGAAGTAAAGGAGATTAAATAAAAAACATCTTTCTTAGTTCCTTTTCGGTAAAAAGGTACTTTAGTTCTTTGTCTAATTGATGTTAAGATTATTTTTACTGTCACATCGGCTTCCAAATTGTACAATGTGATGACAAATGTTCGTGCTTCGGAGGGCCCGTTAAGCTGTAGGTCCCGATTGTAGTCAATAGACAACAGTCGTTAAGCCATGTCAGAGGCCTACTGGGCGGCTTGAACAAGTCTGAAATAGGGTAACCACTGCCCATACGATAAGTAAGTTAGTAATGTGATGTTGTTGACCTACAAAGTTCTCAACTACATGGATTGGATTCCAGTGTTCCTTTGACTGCTCATGTGGAGCAGGAGTTAAAATAGTCGCCTCGCTACTGCGTCAGAGCCCTCGTGTTACGAGCTCAATCTGCGCTCATGTGCCACTGTCCTGAGTCTTAGGTGTCCTTTCTAAAGCCCCCGCGATACAGAGATGTATAATCTTACTCATCTAACGCCCGCAGACGTGGTCTTTAAAAAATAATTTCTAACATCGGTTCTATTACTTAAATTATTAAATAAAGACTTGAAACCTATTGCATGGTATATTAAACATTATAATACTGATTAAATTAAAACGAACCGTTTCAAGGCAAACTAACTCAAAGAACTCATCATCATCATCATATCAGCCGAAAGACGTCCACTGCTGGACAAAGGCCTCCCCCAAAGATCTCCACAATCGCCGGTCATGCGCTATTCGCATCCAGCATTTTCCAGCGACCCGCACAAGATCATCGGTCCATCTTGTAACTCAAAGAACTCACATTACATAATTTATTGTGTTTCGTTAATTTTTATGTCGTTAGAGGAAACTTTTTATTCCATCATTATAGTTGTATTATAGAAGGCTTGAAAGTGAACGGCATTCGTTAAACTTAGTCCCAAACCTTATCTTGAATTAAATTTAACATATACCTACTAACGCCCATTATGTTGTTAAAAGCTTGGATGGTAAATAGGAATATACCTGCGTAAATGCCCGGAGCCAATTCATCAACGCTGCCAGACTATCTATCACTGAAAACAATGCCAACATTACAGTGCGTAAGTGATATTGAAAAAACTCGAATGCGGAAAATCGAGGCCCCAACTATTCGTTGCATTTGCATTTAAATGCATTTTCGCGGCCATCCATTTTTATTATCAATAATAAAATTAAAGGCAGAGAGATATAGATGCTCTAGAAATAAGACAATGGAAACAGACAGCCCAATTCTTCAAAATACTATAGAACATTCTGGAGGGTAAGATAAAATATCGGACGTACTTTTCGTGCCAAAGGCCAAAACTATAATTTCTTTGCCAAAAGTATACCATCCAATAAACTAATCAGATATTTATTAGATAGCTATAACTTACGGACAGTATTCATGCTTTGGACGTAAGTACTTTTTATTCTGTGCTTTGGATCTGGAACTCTGAATCTTCAGAGATGTTATAATCTTCTGTTACTCCCATCGTCTTCAAGACTCGTTGGGTACTTTGAGAAATAATCTTTACGGTCAATTTATTCCTCATAAACAATTCAAACTCACGAACTTTACTCACCTCTTTAGCCTCGTTTACTGTCATTATATTCTTAGGTTTAGGGTACGTCTGACCTGGCCTTTCTTGAGAACATATCCGATTTGGTCAGAGAATGTTCTATGAGGTCTTCCCCTTCCGGTTGTACTATTCACATAGGTCAGATATACTTCTTTTGTTAATCCTCTTTCTAAATGCCCAAACCATCTCAGCATACCTTTTTCAATTTTGGCGATTACCTCCTCTTTCATACCACAACGCTCTCTTATATGAGTATAAAATTTATAAATAGGCATTAAATTTTTAAATATTGAATAGCAAAATAGCACTCGACAATAGAGGCAAACTGGCTACCAATTAAAACTACGATCTAAGTAACCTACGCCAGAGTTTAAACCAGAGGTTACTGATGTGGAGGGTCGCTTTTAGAGACATTTTGGGTTGCTCTACATTGATACGCCAAGTCGCAGGTGGTTCGTCCGATTCAGGATCTGAGGTGGAATTACATCAATATGACTCGAATATCTACTCCATTATTATGACATTAGACTGACAATACGTAACTAATTTCATAGCGGTATTTGACTGTACAGAACGGCAAAAAGATAATCGGGACTTTTTTCACATGTCTTATTGGCCCAGTTTATCGTCCAGTATAGGTCACTTAGTTATAACTTATTCACACTTCTGATCTTCACCCGCGATGTTCGCCTTATTAATGGATTTCATAAACGTCTCTCGCCTTCTGTTCGTTTTGGAAGAAAAATAAACTTCAATATATTATATCTTATTTAAGTTACTAATGAATTTTTGCTTAAATATAATAGCTTAAGTTAGACACTTCGATATAGCTTAAACACAGACTTATATATTCAGAATTATATAATATATTCGGCCTTGTAAAAGTTATTTGTCTATTCCTTCGGTACAGCATTTCTGGATGATACTTTATGACTTTTTGTATCATCAGCTATCTGCCAGTGAGAATCTCGTTCAAATTGGCTCTGCCGTTTTGGAGATGTCCCTTCTACTAGTACTGTCATGTATTTATTACATAACTGTGCACGAGTAAGGTTTGAATTCTAGTTTACTGAATCGTTGTATTGGCAGTGTATTCACATCGAACATACACCACCTCAAGGCCCATGGCATTAAAACCTCCTTTGAATAAAAATGTGTTTATATATTTTTTTAATAAAACTAAATACTACATAAGAGGTTACACTTTGACGTTGACAGCATCTTGATTGCACAGGTACTGTGCTACAAACTTATCTGGCCCGGTGGCCAAAAGTAGAACTAATGACGCCAGTTTGAAATGTCAATCCATGACATTCCTGCCATTGATTGTTTGTTGCGCGTATTTATTTTTCTCTTTGTGGTTTTTAATTGTGAAAAATGCCGAAAGCTTTAAAAATTGATGCGGGGAACGTTATATTACAAGTATTGAATTATATGAAGGAAGAATAACGCCTTCAGGCACCAATTATACCCTTCAATAAGTTGTATGAATGCGTAGCTGCTGCTACAGGTTAGTGTTGTCAGCTTCTGAAAAAATACGAAATTCCCCCTCGCTCTTTAAATTAAAATACATATTTTAAAATATTCATTATTTATTTAATTTTTGCTGTTTCCTTTGTAGGTGTCTGGGAGTGATGTGTAAGAAAACTTGTGAAAGAAAAAGAGCATGGTAGATAGAATTCTGAAATCCTATCATTCATTGCAGAAGCTTTTGATAAAATAATACTCAATGAATGGCAAAAGCATTGCAATAATGTACAAAAATATTGAAAATGTGTATCGAAAGAGGGATGGATACTTAGACGAGCCTTTCATCATTCATGGTAGTGATAGTGAAAGTGAAAGCAGTGATTGCGATAATGATGATGATGAAATGACTTCTGAATTAAACCATTCCGGTCACATAATATCTCCGTTAGAGAACACTTAGCATACATTTTATGTAAATGATCATAATTATTGTATAAAAATATAAAGATGTTATAAAGATTAGTAATGACAGTATTTGTTTGCTTTTTAGTGAAGTAACATTTACGTTACACTGTGCATATTATTTTTACCCACTTTATTGCAAAAAATATTTACTAGCAACACTAAATGCGATAACAGCGACGCTGCCACCGGGTCAGAAAAGTTTGTGGGACTGTAAGAACGGTGTTTGTGTCGGTGGCGTCTACTAAGAACGTAGTTACGGCAACTGCAAATTTACTGCAAGATACAACAATCCGGTAACCACGAAGGATTTCTATACATAGTTACGGCACTTCACAAGTATATAGATCCCACCTCCAAGTTTATTGTACCCAAATTATCCTAGACAAAGTTGCGCTCAACTAAACTCGTAAACTCGCAACCAACTCATATAAGCGAGAAGCATAACTTAGCAGGACCGTAGTAGTTGTGTATGAGTCATGGAGTGCATTAACCCCGTCCAGACGGATGGCACTGTGGATCAGTTGCTAGATTATTCGACGGGTTTACCTAAGAAAGTGTTAGAACAACGATAAAAGGTTATGTACGGTGTCACATACGAGTATATAGTGGACGTAACATAAGGAACGCTACCTACCTATGAAATTGAGCTAATTAAACAAAACTAGTTTTGAGAACTAGGAAAAATAAAGTTTGTTACTTTTTCACGCAAAAACTACCGATCGGATTTCGATAAAACTTTGTAGTAAGATAGATAATTTATAACGTTTATTTTAACGCGGATAAACCGCAGGACACCAGTTAGTATACAATAAAAAATGTCCAAATGTGTCACCTGTTCTCAAGTGATGTTTTTGTGAAGTGATCTTTTTCAATTTGAAGCACTTACTTGGCACAGAATAAATTATCTTAGTTTCACAACATTTTCGTGCCCTCCGAAGCTCGGAAACGCTCAGAAATTAAACCACTTCGCCGGGTACTTGACTGACTGCGTGCCTAACTGGTTAAATTCGCCGCTCACACACGGACCGGTGAGATCAATTGTCTATGTGCGCTACTCGCTAATGGAGGATTAATTACGCTGCCTGCTTTTTGTAGTTCGAGTGTTTATTGGCGATAAGAGCCTGGACGTACGGTTCGTGATTTTATTTTAGTCGGGTACTCATCGGTCGATCGGCGCAGACAACAGACAATTGGGTAAATTCCCAGACAGTACAGACGCGTAGACGCCCGCACATCCAGCTACCCCAATCTGTCAAATTTCTTCTATAGATTTCCAACTTTATCATAAAAGCATGAGGTTCTCTTTCAATTGGGGAAAATTTGACAGATTACGGTAGCTTGATGTGCTGGCTTCTGTACTAGGTGTATATTGTTTTGATACATATTATGTCAACTTTGATTATATTTTTAAGAACTTCATAGGTACCAAAACACTATTACTACTACTTTACCTCAATAGTTAAAATCACAGACTCCAAAATATGCTTAAAGCAAAATAACTTTGAGAAAGCTAAACTCAATTTAAATTATTGTAACCTAGTTTTAATTGTATTATTATGTGTGCTTTTTAAAATAAAATGTTATCTTAATTATATGCTAAAAGATAGAAGAAAGTTAAAAAAAGTTTTCCCCAACAAGCACAGATACTTAGATAAAACTTAGTCCTTAAGTTTTACATGGTGTTCATTTGCACGCAACAATATCGGTACAAGAAAGGCGCAAGGTCGCAAAAGGCGCCTTCCTCGCGCTATCGTATTATTGTAACGCTGAGGATTTTATATACATACATACACTCACGCCTGTTTTTCAGAGGGGTAGGCAGAGAACGGGAGAACGAATTTTCATTCATCTTTGGACAACTCTTTTGCCTCGTTTACCGTCATGGGTTTTTATAGATTTTTAATAGCTGATTTAGTCATTTAAAAAACCTTTCCCGGGCAGTGACGATATAGTTGCTCACATATTATGAACTGTATTGGCTATCACTAGCCAACTAAACCAACTAAACCACTAAAGTTCAAACGAATAAACTAGAAAAGTACACAGCTTTATAAAGGGCCCTAAGACTAAACATCAATTTGACTACTTTTATAATTCTATACATAGACTCACGCCTGTTTCCCAGTGGGGTGGCCAGAGACAACGGATTTCCATTTGTCACGATCTTGGCACTCCTCTTTTGCCTCGTGTACTGTCATTATAGGTACATATTCTTCACACATGCTCGCCGGTTTAGGGTACTTCTGACCTGGGGCTCTACCGGCTAAGTCGCGAACATCGATTTCTTAAATGGCGTTCAAATAAATAAAGGTTAGAAACGGCTTAATCAATCGTTAAATCGGCTTCCATGAGCACATGTGACGTCATCAATGCTCCGGAATCGATTGTCAATGTTGAAGCCGATTTAACTAAGTCATTTTTAACATTTATTTATTTGATCGCCATTTAAGAAATCGATGTTCGGTGACTTAGCCGGTACAGCCTCTGGCCGTTCTAAAGAACGTCTCCGATTTTAATTCTATTTTTAATTTAAGTGTATTGTACTTATTCTTGAGCATGACTTCTACATTAAATGTAATGCATTAAAATAAAAAAAAATATAAACCAATGAACAATGCAAACTAACAAAGTTCCAGCTAAAGTTTCTACATATAAAAAGGGTAAGTTACTTTTATACAACTGAACCCGTGTGTCCCATACGTTATACCTCTTTTTACAATCCTTTGAGACTCTAAAAGCTTACAACTGGGTCAATGGGACTAGTATTTACGTTATACATTTGAACTTTTTTACCTCCTTCCAATTCATTTTAACCGACTCCAAAAGAAAAGATTAGGAATTTTCTAATGCTAGGTAATCTGATACCTGGCATTTAATGGCTTTTTAAGGATTTTGACTGCTTCCTTTGTCTAGCGGCAGCTTGTTCAACCATAGGTTTTTAAAATCAGAGGATGTGGCCTCCTCATCCCGCTTACCCTCTTTTAATTCATAAATTCTAGAATTAGCCAACGTGCAGCTCCATTTAGCACTAACGCCAAAAAGAATAATTTCATGTGAAAATTAGCAATAATGCACATAATGTATTCATTGAGATTGACCGCTATTTATGTGTACAGTATGACTTTTTCTGAAATAAATAGTCGTAATTTTTTTATTGTTAATTTTTCTTAGGTACAGCAGCCAGCTGCTGTACTCTGTTTTGCTTCTGCTGTGCTCTTTTGTTTATTACCTTCTTGAATAGATGAAACTCTAGTTTCCAGAACATCAGATATTTATGTATCTCCTACAATTTCAGTTTAATCTTCTAAGTTGCTAGGATTAAAGTACATCTACACTATGTTGGTGCTCGTACATCTAGTGTTATATTATTCATATACCTCGTTTGTCACAGTTCCACTGAACTATATATTTTGTATAGCAGTTACTGTAGCTGTGGTTACGGTGTAGCATGTTTTTGAGCTGTACATTTTTACATGATTGTATTGCTTTTAAGAGAGGTCAGAGGGCGCTCCAGATGGACCGCTGGTAGCTAGTAGTACATGACTACCAATTGAGATTTTGATTTTGTAGAGATGTTTAGGGAAGGTTTTTGTCCAGCAGTGCATGTCTTTCTGTGATAATATGAGATGGCACTCATAGTCAGTGCTCTCATGGGCCCGAAAGTATTCGGCGGGGTAAGCTGTAATGGTTTAATTCCTGACCGTGTATCGGAGGGCACGTTAAGTTGTCGCTCACGGTAGTTGTCGTTTACAGGCTGATAACACCCTATTTTATCATAAGACACTAGTCTCACCCGTGTAAAAGAAAAGTATCGAAACACGTAAAAATAACAGGGTTAAATGGAACAAAATACTTAATTGCGAGAAAAATATATATCGTTAAAAGTTCTTGCTAATTAAAAAGTGTAAGTACTTTATATTGTAATAATATTTCTGTGCTTAAGCTTATAACCGAAATCAGTCACCCAAAGCACGGTAACGCAGTGTTCGCTGTTCGTGGCGCGAGCACAATTTCCACCAAAACATATCTTAAATAACTTAAATGGAGTTACAATGTCTCGAGATTATTTAGTTTTAAGATATTTTTTAGGCTTCGTTTTTTTTTCGAGCGAAAGTAGTAAGTTGAATCGTGTTTTGCGATTGATGGTATTCTTAAAAATACACTAAAGTTAGGCCAATATCTTTTTTAGCAAGATAATCCTATGATTGATGTAAAATTTTATGGAAATTCACCAATTTGGCAGATGCTAGCGCTGTCAGAGTCCTATTGGGTAGCTTGAGCAAGTACTGGCCATACGATAAAGTAACCTATCGGTTTCCTAAAGAAATTAATACTCAACTTGTTCCTAATAGTAGTGAGCTCCTTCATATGGAGATGATATGAATTCTATATCCATACTTAAAATATATTTAAGGAGAATTCATCGGTATTCCGAACAGGAATTCCCACAGGCGTTACGTAGTTCATAATAACTTATTAAATATGACACTCTTCAGAAGAACAAATATTGTGGGATACAGAAAAGAGACGCATTAACAGAATACAGAAAAAATATGAATTATCAATTTACACAGGCTCTTAAATTTCCATTTCCTTTCCATTTAAATTTTCTTTTAAGCCCTTATAATTTCCATGTTACTAGTATTTATATTTCAATATTTAATTTATATTAATGCAATGGGAAATAGGTTGACCCTGGGGTCTACCGGCTAAGTCGCCGAACATCGATTTCTTAAATGGCGTTCAAATGAATAAAGTTTAAAAATTACTTAATCAATCGTTAAATCGGCTTCAACGTTGACACTCGATTCCGGACCATTTATGATGTCAGAAGTGCTAATGGAAGCCGATTTAACGATTGATTAAGTCATTTTTAACCTTTATTTATTTGAACGCCATTTAATAATCGATGTTCGGCGCCTTAGCCGATAGAGCCCCTGATGTTACGAGTTCAGGTCCAAGGCGACTTTAGGAATTCATGTGCGTATTAGAAATGTATTATCTCGTACTAAATATGGTGAAAGAAAATGTCGTGAGAAAACCTGCATGCCTGAGAGTTCTTGATGGCACTATACCCTACGCCCTTTCGCTATGACAGGAGGACCTTGCCCTGCAGTAAGACAGTAATGTACTGCAACATGAGCAACATCACATCATCAAAGGAAAAAGTTAGTATAAGTAATATAGTTAGCATAACCAATTGTATAGTTGGTATAAAAAATTGACTGCACGTGTGGCGCAGCGGCTAAGCCAGTCGCCTAGCCGCTTCGTGTCGCAGGTTCGAGTACCGCGCCGTAAAACTATTTGTGTGGCCCATAAATAGATGTTCTGAGTCTGGATGTAATTTGTGTCCGTCTATTATATGTTTGTAAAGTACCCCGCGTCACAGGCATTAGATTCCGTGCGGGCGTTGTATTAAAAAAAAAATCCAAACCAAAGCAACGAGCACAAAAGTTGCAGTAACTTCTACTCCAAAACTATTCGCCACACATAGTAAAACACAAATAACAACCAATTTTATTTACCGTAAACCCATCACGAGTAAGTAAGTACAAGCTGTAATGACATCGTCTGCGTCCCAACAGGGTTGTCCGTATAAACCGAAACATAAAACTTATTGAGACAAACGCGTTGATCCAGGGACCTCGTAGATATATTTTGGAGTAAGTAGGGCATCGGACTGATATTGAATTTATTAAATATATCAGACTTTAAAAAATCCAATACGGCTGGTAGATTGGGATATAAGCATTTTAAGTTCTTGGTGGGGATGCTTTGTCTCTTTCTCGTGAAACTATTATTGAAGTATTGTAGCATGGAGATTCTATGATTCCCCTACATATGACGTCATTTGTTAGTATAGCACATCCTTTATGAAAAACTAAAAAGAAACAAATAAGTTGCTGTGTCCCTTTCTCGTGGAACTATTATTGAAGTATTGTAGCATGGAGATTCTATGATTCCCCTACATATGACGTCATTTGTTAGTATAGCACATCCTTTATCATTTATGAAAAACTAATGAAGTTGCTGTGTCCCTTTCTCGTGGAACTATTATTGGAGTATTGGAGCATGGAGATTCTATGGCTCCCATATATATGACGTCATTTGTTAGTATAGCACATCCTGTATCATTTATGAAAAACTAATAAAGTTGCTGTGTCCCTTTCTCATGGAACTATTACTGGAGTATTGGAGCATGGGGATTCTATGGCTCCCCTACATATGACGTCATTTGTTAGTATAGCACGTCCTTTATCATTTATGAAAAACTAATAAGGTTGCTGTGTCCCTTTCTCGTGGAACAATTATTGGAGTATTGGAGCATGGATTTGATTCTATAGCTCCCCTACAAGTGGCGTCATATGTTGGTATACCGCGTTCTTTATATTTATGAACATCTTAAATCTTCGTTAGGTTTAAGGTAAATTGAATTTTGTTGTTACTGCTTGGCTTTTTTAATTGCTAGTCCTAATACTGATATCACAAACGTTAGGCCGTACCCCTATTCAAGCATATTTTTGTGCTCTTGAGTGTTTTAGAGCTAAGCACTATTTACCATAATAATATGTTGTTCATTTAGTGAGGAGAGAATAAATGCTTTTTTATTATTAGAACAAAATCCACTTCCCATTTGATGCCATTACCATTTAGAAGAAGAAAAACATTTATTCCTGCACCAAATCGCCGCATTACATGATATAACATTCTTATTCTTCTTTAAATATCTAGGCATACTAAAGAGCACTTAGTTTTAGTTTAAAGATCGAGACGAATCTATGAGTCTGAAAAAATAATCAGGTTAGACTCGGCCAAATCCGGCCCACCATCAAAAGAAGGAATGTCTGACAATATTTACATTGTCGCCGCGTTGATGAGTTCGAACAGTTAGATGTTCTCCGCCTTTAAGATGTGGAATAATTGTCTTAGAAGTAGCCTCTATGGAGATTTCATATGTATTTTTTAAGTCTAACAAAAAGTTTGCTCAAACTTGCACTATTATGACGATATACTAGTGGGACTTCAATTCAGTTTCAGCAGCAGTGGAATACGAATGCTTATACGAAGTAATAATAATAATAATAATTTATTTATTAAACAAGACAAACATTACACCATTTAGCATTACAAAAAACACCTCACACTAGGCGGGGCCTGTTTTGTGAGGAGTTTTCCTTAATTAAATACATTACATAATATGTAGTATGTGGTACTATGCTTAAGATAAGTATATAAATTAAATTAATTATATTTTGGTAACTAACATTTAATTAACAATTTTCAAAAAGTCTTCCGTGTGTTGATACGACCAATGCAACAAAGTAGAATAATTTTTTTTCTTAGCTTCGATATGTGATAGCAATATTATTTTGTATAATTTATTGAATTTGTTATACAGGAATGGTTTCATAAAGGACGTAAAACGCTGTGCAAAGGCGGTTTTCACAGGCAATACGGGAATTTTGATTATGCGTTGTTTTACGATATGGGATAGATCTAATATACTAGGTATATCTTTGTGATGTTCTAGAATAGCACTTTTTACAAACATCCTTCTGATGCTTAATACCTGACATTCCTCGAAAAGCAAATCCGTAGGAAACCTGAACGGTTTGTGAAGCATTGTTTTTAACACTGCCCTCTGGGCTCTCTCCAGGCTTAACAAGTGACAAGCTGCTGCTCCACCCCAGGAAAGTATACAGTACGATACGACAGATTGACATAAAGTGTAGTAGATTGTCTTCAGTAGTTTGGTAGGTGCTATATCTCTAAGCTGTTTCATAATATGTATCATTTTTCGCGCTCTACTTGACGTTGCCAATATGTGATCTCTAAAAGATAGCTTTTCGTCAATTACTATACCAAGGTATTTTGTGGACTTTTCCTTTGTAATACGTACACAATCACAATTTGCGGTGCTGCTGCCTGGATTATTCGTTTGGCAAGTATGAACAACTAGAGCTATGTCTGGCGAGGCAGTAGCAGAGGTTTTGTGGAAACAAATGTAATGTGTTTTCGTTGTATTGAGAGTGAGGAGATTATTATTTAACCATCCAGTCACTATCTGTAGTCCCTTTTGTGCTGTAACGTGTAGCCGTTCCCATGTAGTTTCGTGGAAAATTATAATTGTGTCATCCGCATAATTTATGATGTTGGCGTTACTAATATTATTGGACGAGAGACCATTAAGGTACAAAAGAAATAAAGTTGGGCCGAGTAAACTCCCTTGTGGTACGCCATAATGTACAGTTAGTGGTTCACTGACGAAGGTACCTACCTTTGTACATTGCTTTCTATTCTTGAGGTAGCTACTAAACCAATTCAGACAAATTCCCCGGATTCCAGCTGCCTCTAGCTTTCTCAACAATATTGGAATCGAAACGGTATCGAATGCCTTCGCCAGGTCCAAAAATACGCCCATACATTTTCTACCTTGGTCCAAATGTCCAGAAATAATATTGGTTAGGAGTGTAACAGCCTGTTCAGTTGATCTGTGTCGTCGAAAGCCGTACTGTTGATTTGGTATGATTTTGTTTTTCTCTAGGAAAGCAGAGAGTTGCTTGCTTACTACTTTTTCTAGCAATTTGGAGAACGAACTCAGCAGAGATATTGGTCTGTAATTACTAAAGGTTTTGGTATTACCAGCTTTATGGATAGGAGTTACAAGAGCCGTTTTCCAATGTTCAGGAAATATTCCTGTGGAAAGGCTAAGATTAAATATATGTGCTAGAGGTTCGGAGATGTAGTTTTTTAATCTTTTTATCAAATTATTACTTATACCGTCTATCCCTGGCGCACAATCAGTTTTGAGTTGCATAATAAGGGATTGTATCTCTGAGGTGGTAGTTGGATGAAAAAATAAGGAATGTGTTGTCGAAGCTGTGGTATTTATTTGTGCTGCGAGGGAATCTTGAGATTCATTTATTTTATTTAGAATTTTATTAGCTAAATTCTGCCCTATAGTCGAAAAGTAAAAATTACAAGCTTCAAGTGATTCTATTTCGGTGTTTTTTATATTAATTAGATCATGTGAGTTGCTTTTTTTTGGTGAAGAGTTTGTAACTCGCCTAATGGCATCCCAAAGTTTTTTGGGGTTTTTTTGATTGGACTGTATTTGTTCCTGATCATATTGTCTTTTAAGATTTCTAAGAAGTTTTCTATAGAAATTTCGATATCGTTTGTAGATAAGGTCTTTAGTTGAGTCGTTCGGATTTTTTGTTGCGTCTATATGTAGCTTATCTCGGTGTATTGAGCATCTTATTAATCCATGAGTCATCCAAGGTTTGAATATAGTGGTAGAGCCTTTTGTTTTAGCGATTGTTGTGTGTTTTTTTGTTACAGAAGTTAATATTAATTCGAATTCATGTGCAGCCCGTGACGGACATTCTATTTCGAGGATTGCAGACCAGTCATGAAGTTGGAGTTCAGTTTCGATGCCAGAAGTCTATAAGTACTATATAGTTTGAACAGCTGACAAATATAGTATGAATTTAATTAGATAATAAACAATTCTATAAACTAAATTAACTTATTTTAATAGTATTCTCACGTGCCTTAAACGACTGTTGTAATCAACAAGCAATCTTCTTTGGAGTACCCTTCCATTGTAGAATGGACGTGCCGTCTAAAGCAGGCATGGCTAGGAATAAACTACTGGGATTGTCACCCACCTATATAATAATATGCCTGCACCCCATGCGCTCTATCTCGCAACCGTTTTTGTAACAGCTGAGTTTATGTATGTATGTATTTTTTGTAATATTTGTTTTTAAGAAGAAATAATTTAATTCGGTTTACACACTAAGGATTAATAAAGGAAAAATGAAGTGAGTATTTTAAGCAATAATTTTGGTTTCATCATTGTAAAGCATTTTTATGAGTAAGCTAGAGCTTACCTTAATGGTCCATCACACATACTTATAATATTTATCTCGGTTCTATGCGTAAAATACCTTTTGATATCGAAAAACGATTTTTAAATCTCTCATTCCTCTAAACGATTCCAATTTACGGTCAAAGCGCGTTCACGTTTATTTTTAATCAAAAATATAAAATTTGTTACAACAATTCCCGCTGTATTCACAACCCTGAGAGCCCCTCAATAATTCATGAGCATGCATAGTATGACGCATTGCGCATTTACATAGATTTCCTAACATAACCCGGCTATTGGTCGCAGCTGCTGCTGTAATACATTTTTTATTATATTCTTCTCTTTTACTGGATAGTTTTTGCATTAAAAAGCTAGTAAGTGATGCTGGCTGTGGTTAGAGTTCGCTTTGTGGCTTCTTTGTTTACTGTGTACAGTTCTAAATGGAAGAGTGGGTACTTTAAAATTACGAATTTTACATTCTGTTAGATATACGTCAATTTCTTAAATTTACGTTTATAAAATTGAACATTTTAATGAGTAATACAATGTATTATTTTTTTATTTTAGGTGATGCAAAGTTTATGTTTAAATTCATGGTCCACGTCTTGTTAAAATAAAATTGCTTAGAATATGATGGAACTGACATACGCTATCAGTAAAAGCACCTATAAACAATTTTATAAAAATAAGTGTAATCAATAAAGTAATAATATAAACAGGGTTCTAAGCAATTTGTGATCACTGTCCAAACTGTTGTAAACCGACTTTCAAAGCCAGAGATTCTCAATTCGATTCTACTTCTGCAGTTTGTAGACTGCTTTTATACACATCACTTATACTTACTGATTCATATAAGTGTTAAAGTTATTTAAAATTCAGCCAAAAAGCCTACAATCAACTCTTATGTTTTCTTATCTAGGACCCTAGATAAGAAAACATAAGAGTTGATTGTAGGCTTTTTAAAGTCAAGTGTAACATAAATAATTGAATGAGACTGAACAGATTAAACAAAACCAATTAAGGAAATACAGAAACTATTTTATTATTTTATTTTATTTGGGAAGCTAACAGGTACATACAATTGGTTACAAATTTTGATCAATAAATGCCAATAAACTAAATGGAGGCATCTCCGGTCTACTTAATTAATTATAGTAATGACTATTGTACAAATGGTTTTAAAAGATTGAGCCAATAGTACTATACAAAGATTTATACATTATCAATGAAATATCTAGTTAATTTGGATCTGGTAGAATTTTTACTAGTAGTAAACAGATCAATAAAATAAAAAAATAATATTAATATATATTTGATTATTCTATACAAAATGCGTCAGCCACATCTAATATGGGACGATTTTATTTTCTATTTTTATAATTTACATGTCGTTCAATTTCATAGATGTTTTTTTTTAACTTGATTGCTACAGTTAGTCAAAGACGTAGTCACTGCTTCACTGGACAAAATGCAAATTAACGTGTTTAAGTTACGTTTAGTTTTTATGTTACAGTATAAAGCTAAAGTCAGATAGTGTCAGAATTGTTCATGCAGGGAGCATAACGCCATTTCCTTACGTGACAATTTCTATCTGTCATTTCCTACCGCAAGCGTTAAGGAACATAATTCCAATATCTGTCCAACATCTCTTAACCGCCACTGAATTCCTTACTATTCTTAAACCAATAATATGTCGGGAAATCACGTCCAAAAATGTCACAGGAAACGGGTCTCGTATCGTTTCCTTTATAGTGGCAATGTATTTATATGCGTGTCCCGTCTGTCTATCAACCTTATGCCGCCATAATAGACAATCTGTTTCTATAAACTAAAGAAATATAGAGGAATAGTATCGCAAGGGCGCACTAGGTGTCGCTTTTATTAAATATCCTAATAGCAAATTGAATTAAATAAGAAATAATGATGTGAGATTTATTCAGGAACAAATATTAAATCGAAGTATTAATATTTAATTTTTTTCTACTGAACCCATAATTGGACAATGGTATAATAATTACCACCTCATATTAAACTCTATTGCGTTGTAATAAGAGCATATTCTTAATTCATTGGACTTATCTTGTCTTTGTAAGCGGACAGGTTTGTAGCCCGCTTCTATAATGTATTGCAATCTATCACGCGAAATTCAGGCCAAGCGATATGAGATGAGGATTAGATGAGTGGTGGATTATATCTATACATATGTCGTTTCTGCAGAGACCAGCAAGTTCGGTTGCAAAGTCCACTGTCTGCAGAAACGAAGAAACAATAAAATTAGTAATAATTTCTATCTTGACGCCAAGAGACGAAGCCTTATCATGACTAGCATCTGGCATTAACATTATTATGACTGGCTTATTAGTCTAATGGTTAGTGAACCTGACTGCTAAGCCAGATGTGCGTTCGATCTCCACGCAGGACAAATCTTTGTGCGATCAGCACGATTATTTATTCAGTGTCTGGGTGTAAGACATATATATGTACATATGATTATCAATTGTCTGGATTCCATAGAACAGATCTGCCTATTTTGGGTACGTTGTGTGTTATTGGTCCAATTTTTTTTTATCTTTATGAATACTTACATCTGCCGAATAATGTGAATCGACCAGAATGGTCAATACTATTTTCAAAACATATCTCTATATACTTTTATTGTCTGTGCAATCGTGCTGCTATTTGAATATGGCAAAGTATGGAGTAACTACGAGTGGTATAAGGAAGGCTTTGATTGATTGAATATAGCTACGATTAGTGTCTAGATTCGCTGTATAAATTACTAGTACAGCCGACACGACGCCCGCCGATACACTTGCGCAAAGACACCAGTCCTTACGACTTCCTAATCTATGCAATACCGATTAAACTAAGTTGAATATTATTGCATTTCCTTCTAAAATTGTTCCTATTTGAAGGTCATTAAGGCTTTTAATTGTGTCAATTTGGTGTGGATGTGATCAATAACAATAAACGACATTTTTACTTTACATCATCGTACGGGCAGTGGTAACCCTAGTGTTAGAGTTCTTCAAGCCGCCCAATAGGCCTCTGACGTGGATAAACAACTACAACCGGGTCCAACAGGTTAATGTGCCCTCCGAAGACACAGAGACGCTCAGAAATTACACCACTTCGGCGGTCACCCATCTATAAACTAACCGTGTGCTTAGGGTCTTTACCTCGCCGATCTCTTATGAACCTGTAAGAGCTGCTAGCTGCGAGCGATATTTGAGACATTGTCATGTCATGTCGACCAATTATGCGCTCAGTGCGCCTAATTGGTCGATAGATTAATATTAGTGCGATTATTATAAGAAGTTTCAGTAGTTTTATAGCTCTATGTATGCCTTGTTCTTTTAATACGATGCATATTGCAGTGGGCTAAGGCACATGTCGTAGGGCCAATCCCCACCGGCAGAAATCTGTCTGGAATGAACACGATTATTTTACCGGTGTCTGGGTTCATCAATGTCTATTTCCCATAGTACAGGCTCTGCCTAATTTGAGATTAGATGGCAGTGTTGGCTGTCCAAAGGTATAAGAAATAAGAGAGATGCTATGACATTTAAATTAGTTTAGTTATGTAATAAACAGAATTGCCAGTACTGACGATACAGATACAAAATACTTCCGCCAACGCGGTGTCGATTGTACAATTCGGTCAGTCACGTTGTAAATGATCTATTGACAGGATTGTATACCAGACAAGTATTGATATCTATAGATGTTAATAAAGCTCTGCCTAGTTTGGGATCAGATAGCAGTGTGTTAGTTCATTTTTTTTTTCATTTCTTGTAAGAAAACGCCCGCAATAGGGAATCCATTCTCTATGACGCGGGGTACTTTACAAACTTTACAAACGTATAGACGGACAAAAATTACATCCAGACTCCGAACAACTATTTATGGGTCACACAAATAGTTGCCCAGCTCGGGACTCGAACCCGCGACATGAAGCGGCGAGGCGACTGTCTTAGCCGCTGCGCTGCACGTTCAGTCAATTTCTCAATATATATATATATATATATATATATATATTATTTATTACTATAGGATCTACTTAATAAATAAATATATCTTAGGTCGTTTAACTTCTCGCCCTGTTCGAACCACCTCAAAAAAACTGTTACATTAGTGCTCCAACCCGTGGCTCTAAGATAATTACTTTGAAGAATTCAATTAACTGTTACATTGGCGCCCAACGTGGGGCATAAACAAGTGCTATTATTAATAAACATACAAACGCCTTATTTAAATTTAAAAAATATCTTAATAAAAACAATGGCATGGGAAACGTGAGCAGTCACAAGGCCCTTAAAACTCGATTAAACTTTTACCTAAAGAAAATAAATGATCCCAGTATTATGGTCGATTTTCATTCTCTTGAAGCCCTTGAACGTTGACAAATGAGATGCCGTTAGGGTTGTCGAATAGCGAAGCGCGGAATAAAACAAACAAAGTTAAAAGATCACTCATTTCTTCGCTGAGAAAATTGTAGCGTTATGAAGGATGTACCTATTTTCTTTCTTATAGCTGATGTCGTTTTAGCAACGATTGAGCTTATAGGATTTTTATATTTTAGCTTTAACAATAATTATAAACATTAGTTACACATTATATTTTAGTTTTATAGTTTGGGAGGTGTTTTCAATATGATATGATCCATCACATGCAACTGTAAATATATCAGTCGGCCATGTTTCTAGAAAACAAGTCCGATGGATAACACCTACATCCTCCGAAAGGGTGTTAGCAAAGGAATCCGAAATTTGATTTGCCAGTGTGTATCGTTCGTAACTCAACAGCAGAGCGTCTATCCCGGATTGGTAGATGGTGCTGGTTCCAATCCCGCCGGATGTTTAAATTTATGATTACCCATTTGATGTGAAACATCTATAGCCGCACGTAAAACAGATTTCTGGCGTGGCGACGCATTCCGTGACGCATGCGCAATCGACTTTTTATTTCATCATTATGACATATTTAGTTCCTATCACAATATGTTCTTTTCTGCATATTACTTTTACAAAATAATGTCGATGTTTCACATCTGCCAGGCGTCCCGTGACGGATCACATTTTTTTTTGAGATTGTATCTGATTAAACGTCTACTGCTGAACAAGAGTCTCCCACAAGAATGGGGATATGCCATAATCACCACGCTTGGTACACGGGATGGCGATCCCAGTATGTTGCTGATACTACACAGGGAGACGCTCCTACCCGTTCTCTGGTAGATATTCCCTCGGGTCGACTTCTACGCCCACCGCGCGATTAGATGGGGTGTTGATATCTTACGCATCCCTGGTTACCCTGGTGTTCAAGCCGCCCAGTAGGCCTTTGACATGGCTTAACCGACAGCTTAACGTGCCTACCGAAGTACGGAGACGTTAAGAAATCAAACCACTTTGGCAGTCACCCGTCTATGGACTGACCGCGAGCCTAATTGCTTAACCTCGCGCCTATGAGCATCTAACTATAAGCACCATTGATATACTATGAATATTTCCCTAATAGTGGTCATTTTTCTATGGTCAATAAGACACCAGAATACTTGTCATTATGTCACATCATTTGCTTATGTTAGTTCAATAAGAGATAAGATCGCTATAATCAATAACAAAAGCGCGTGTTGACAGTTCTCTGTTTATAAACATTCCTGTTATTACTGAACTTCTACTCCAACGTTATTAGATTCAGATGACGGCATAAATGCGGCAGCAGTTGCCGTTTGATGTTTCAATCAATGTGCTCCTTAATACCTAATACAGTGCGTAGAATTATATTATTAAGTCATAATGATTTTGTAGTTGTATTGCGGCTGGTGATTTGTTTGCTGAAGATGTCGTGTAGTTCTGTTGCCGTTGAGGTTTGGTATAAGAACCAGGTGAGTTCTGAGTTTGTTATTTTCTTCCTTTTTTATCCTACCCTCTGCAACCCCTCTGTTGGGTAATGGCCGGCCCCATGCTTTTCGACAAATCGCGATCTGTTGAATGGGTGACCCAATTTAAGTCATTGCTCAACGCTTCCGAGGATTACCTTACCGCTGCCTATATGTATGAGGGCAACCAAGTAGTACTTATTGGTTTTAATAAGAAAAAAAAATAAGTTTATAATCTACTTTATGAGGACCAATCAAACGAGGTATTTTTTAATAAAATTATACGTTGGTACTCCTGGGTTCAAATCCCTTCAAACTAGTAAACTAACCAAATACATATAAGACAGGCACAATTGATTATTTGTATACTAAAAAGGCCAACTATTTCATACATACTTCCTCACCGGTATCTGCCTGTAACGCCGGTATTTGGAGAGGCGCCAGACCGTGGCTCCGGGCACTTGATATTTTTGCCTCGTTTTATTTCGTTTGCGTACTTGGCTATTTAATTTAGTTTATGATATCTTTGATTTTGAACTGAAAGATCTTGAGGATATTTTTGATTTTGAGGAAAGTAATTAACTCTAAGAAATATCTGAAATCACTACATTTCCTGAAGAACACATTTTATTAAACAATTAATTCTATAATAATTTAAAGACATATCTTTTTGTAAGATCTTACCTGATAATAAACGATCACGTATGTTATCATCTCATCATCATCATCACCATTATATTTAAGAGCTACGCTCTTGTCGGTGGAGCTTCTTACAATCGACTCTGCTTTCGCCGAGCGCTTTGACTTCTTGATACAAGATTACATTTATCTTTTCCTTTTTCTGATCCATATAGATCAGATATGTAATGATGCAATTAAAAAAAAATAAGGTGATATTCACCAGTCAAATTATTATATTATGTATGCAGCCGTGTACAATAGACGCAATGACGTTAGATTTATTTTTAAACATTGATTTATTATTTAACTTTTAGCGTCAATATAGCTTACACTGCTTTACTTACAGGAGAATACCGGCAAGCGTAGGTTTAATCCATGTAGCAAAACAACTAAGTTACCGTGCCAGAGTCCCAGCCCCTCTCACCGTGTTTTCGGCCGCGACGGTACAAAAGTCGGTCGATGCACACTTTCTCGATAGCACCTTTATTACGTAGGCAGCAAAGACAGTATTCGTAGAGCAAGTGTTTCCAAAAACGTGACGTCGACTATACAAGGCTATTACTGTAACTGCGGGATCTTTCTAGTTAACTCTCACGTGAGTCCCTTTTTCCACATAAACCTGTGTCCTGCAGAACTGTAGTTGAAGTTTATCGTACTTTTATTGGTCACTGTCCCTTGTATTATGGAAGTGTAACAAGCTTAATAAGTCGCCTTTGTTTAATATGTTTTACGTCAGTTTGTTTACCATCTGGAGTTATTTTTATTATCTACGAAGATGGAGGTGAGTAAGAACAGAGACAGGTTACGATTTTTAAACAAATTATACATCTTCTGGCTCAAAGAAAGTTGCACTCAGCGATCCGTATGTGCACGCGGTGAGTTTATAGATGGGTGACCATCAAAGAAGTTTAATTGACGGGCTAGTTGACGTGGTATATGCTTGCCTTTGACGCCGCAGGTCGTGGGTTACAGATATTTGTGTTCATGAACATGTTTGTTTGTCCTGTGTCTGGGTGTAATTATCTATATACATAAGTATTTACAAAAGAAGAGTAGTATGTGTAGTATATTAGTTATCTGGTTTCCATCCATTCCAGTGGTACAAGCGCTGCTTACTTTGGTATCAGATGGCTGTGTGTGAATAATGTCCCAGGATATCATTAAAAATTTATAGCGCCCCCGTGCTACGGACGTTAACTTGTCGGTTTTATTGTGACAATGTTTCTCTCAATAATAATAATAATTACGATTTAAAAAATCAGAACAACATACTACAAATTTATGATACATTGAATAAAACAAGAATTAACAAAATCGTTTCACAAATAACAAAGAAATCGCGTACCATACTCGTACGTTAACGATACACTTACAAACAGTCAAATTGCTATCCTTATTTTTGAACTCGGTTAAAATGAAGCCTCATAAGCGGAGTCATAAGGACTTAATGCTGTGTTCTTGTGTATTATTAATATTTCAAAAGCTCATTCGGGAAGGTAGGGATAAAAATACTTTGTCTACAATAAGTCACAGATTACTTCCATACACCGATATTAAATTGGGCGTGTTATATAGGTCGTTAGTAAGGAATGTTAATAATAATAATATCCTGGGACATTATTACCACACGGCCATCTGATCCCAAACCAAGCAGAGCTTGTACTATGAAAACCAGATAACTGATATACTACTTTACTTTTGTAAATACATACTTATATAAATATTTACACCCAGACTCAGGACAAACGGACGTGTTCATGCACACAAATATCTGTCCTGGATAGGAATCGAACCCACGACCTCCGGCGTGAAAAGCAAGCATTTGCCAACCACGCCAAATTATGTCAAAAGATTGTTGCTAAAGGTATATTGATATCAGTACACCTCGGTCTCTGTTTGAACTTCGCATACTCTGATCAGTATGTATTGTATGTAAAGTTTATTCCCTTGTATATTTATTTTATTAACAGATTATCTTTCAATTTACGATTCCTATGACCTATGCTTAGATGATGTTCATTGCGGTTATTGCGGTATCAATGTTTACAATGCACATTCTTTAACACGGTAATGAATGGTAATTATAATCATTATTCAAATTAATCCCAGGATATCTATGGTAGCTATTACAGGTAGTCAGAATCTGAATAGATTCTGATAGCTGTTCAAACGTTACTAATTCCCTATACGTTTTGAAAGACGGCAGTTGCTTGCATAATTCGGGTAGCCCCAATAGAAATAAATTAAGAAGTAGAGTAAGAAGCTTGGGTTCAACATAATTTCTACGAGATTTGCTATTTAACACACGTATGTTTAGACTGGCATGTTGGTCTAGTGGTTAGTGACCTTGAATGCTAAGCTAGAAGTCGTGGATTCAATCCCCACCCAGGAAAAATCTTTGTGTGATGAGCACAATCATTTGTTCTGTGTGTGGGTGTAATTGATCTATAATATGTATGTATTTAGAAATATATAACTATGTTTATCAGTTGTCTAGTTGCCATAGTAACCGTTCTGCCTAGTTTAGGATCAGATCAGGGTGTTAGTTGTCCCAAAATATTTATTTCTTACACCAATCGCTATATCATACAGAACAACGTGATCGTTACATGACAGAGGCGTGAGTAAATGGCAGCGCGATAACTCACGTTTAACATGACTTGACGTTGAGTTTAACAACTGTGTGCAATTAAGCTGTGCTATTTATGACGTTTTATGTATTTCCTTGGTGTAACACCTCTGCTCAAACTTTTTGGCCTTATAGTTGTACTGACCTATGTTAGAAGGATGTTGGCAGATCGCCAACATTTTGTTCTTGTTTTAGGCCTATTTTACTCGCAGTTACAGCCCTGTTACTGTCGAATATGTTTTATTTAAGAGTTATGAGCCGCTTTAACGACATGAATTAGTTTTACCTTATGACAAATTTTGTGGACAACAGGCTGGGTAATAAAAGCTATGGATTTTATTTGGGAGATTTGTTTCTCCTAATGATTACGAATAAATGTCCTCCTGGCCGAATATTGGCTACGGCGGCCTCCTTCAATGGAGGCTGGAAAACTACGCAGCCTAGATGTACTGGCCTGTTAGTGACCCTGACTGCTAAGCCTAAGCCAGGAGTCGTGGGGTCGATCCCCACCCAGGACAAATCATTGTGTGAAGAGCATGATTATTTTGTTCTGTTTTTTGGGTGTATTATTTTGGTCTCATTCAAAGCATTTTAGCAAACCCTAAATCGCAGGCAGCAAAAGTTATGTAGCTTAGTATTAGTCGTTCAGCAGTGAGCAGCAGCGTTTGTTTTTTTAGTACCTCTAATTCCAGCTTTTTGTGTGTTGGTTATATTATTATGTATTTACTATGTTATAAGGTATGATGGGGTTAGCATATCCTTATTGGACAAAAACCCCTAAAAAAACAAAGATTAAAAAGAATGATTATTTTGTTCTGTCTCAGTGTAATTTATCTGTAACTAGCGGACACCCGCGACTTCGTACGCGTGGTGCCCGTTCCCTCGGCATTAATATTGGTTGCGTAGTTCAAAAGATATATATATATAGCGCACATACGACATCGAGAGTGACTTTATTTTATACATTGCAAAGATTATGTATGTATTTAGAAACATACATACAAGTTTATCTGTTGTTTTGTTGCCGTAGTAGTTTCGGCCTAGTTTATCCTGTCATGTTTTATCATGTTATTTTTTAGATTTATGTTTAATAAACACCAAATGTTAATACTAAACAAATAGATGTCTTTGGTTGATTTGCAACCTGGCTGAATAAGCAATGACATATTTCGACGAGTGTAACACGCTACCGCTACCTAAACCAAAGAGTCTGTAAATACAATATCAGTTACATAAAAGTAACAACCCTAAATAACAAAACACCCAATATAAATACTAAACAGATAGAACTCTGTGGTTAATTTGCAACATGGCTGAATAAGCAATGACATATTTCGACGAGTGTAACACGCTACCGCTACCTAAACCAAAGAGTCTGTAAATACAATATCAGTTACATAAAAGTAACAACCCTAAATAACAAAACACCCAATATAAATACTAAACAGATAGAACTCTGTGGTTAATTTGCAACATGGCTGAATAAGCAATGACATATTTCGACGAATGTGACACGGTACCACTAGATCAATGAGTTGGTAAATACAATACCAGTTACACAGAAGTAACAACCCTAAATACTAAACAAAACACCCAACATAAATACTAAACAGATAGAACTCTTTGGTTAATTTGCAACCTGGCTGAATAAGCAATGACATATTTCAACGAGTTTGACACGCTACCGCTAGCTAGACCAATGAGTCTGTAAATACAATACCAGTTACACAAAAGTAACAACCCTAAATAACAAAACACCCAATATAAATACTAAACAGATAGAACTCTGTGGTTAATTTGGAACCTGGCTGAATAAGCAATGACATATTTCGACGAGTGTGACACGCTACCGCTAGCTAGACCAACGAGTCTGTAAATACAATACCAGTTACACAGAAGTAACAACCCTAAATACTAAACAAAACACCCAACATAAATACTAAACAGATAGAACTCTTTGGTTAATTTGCAACCTGGCTGAATAAGCAATGACATATTTCAACGAGTTTGACACGCTACCGCTAGCTAGACCAATGAGTCTGTAAATACAATACCAGTTACACAAAAGAAACAACCCTAAATAACAAAACACCCAATATAAATACTAAACAGATAGAACTCTGTGGTTAATTTGCAACCTGGCTGAATAAGCAATGACATATTTCGACGAGTGTGACACGCTACCGCTAGCTAGACCAACGAGTCTGTAAATACAATACCAGTTACACAGAAGTAACAACCCTAAATACTAAACAAAACACCCAACATAAATACTAAACAGATAGAACTCTTTGGTTAATTTGCAACCTGGCTGAATAAGCAATGACATATTTCAACGAGTTTGACACGCTACCGCTAGCTAGACCAATGAGTCTGTAAATACAATACCAGTTACACAAAAGTAACAACCCTAAATAACAAAACACCCAATATAAATACTAAACAGATAGAACTCTGTGGTTAATTTGCAACCTGGCTGAATAAGCAATGACATATTTCGACGAGTGTGACACGCTACCGCTAGCTAGACCAACGAGTCTGTAAATACAATACCAGTTACACAAAAGTAACAACCCTAAATAACAAAACACCCAATTTAAATACTAAACAGATAGAACTCCGTGGTTAATTTGCAACCTGGCTGAATAAGTAATAACATATTATTATTTCGACAAGTATGACACGATACCGCTAGACCAACAAGTCGGTAAATACAATACCAGTTACACAAAAGTAACAACCCTAAATAACAGTAATAGCTATTGTAACAGTAGTAATAGGATTTGCTGTAACTACTAACTCGCTTGTTGAACATGTCTGTAAACTTAGCGGGGTTTATGCTTCAGCAGTTAGCAGTCACTTTGTTCTTGTTAATATTATATATGAAGAACGGCTCCTTAGTCAAGTCTTAATTTTAGGATTCACTCCTCTCTGATGTTGCGTAGAATGAGTCAACTTGGTTTTGAATGCGTGTTTTAACAAACAACTTATTATTAGACAATCTACTCGCACCCAGCTTCGCGATATGAATAAGTATTTTTAATTGGTACTACATTTGAATCAATCGATTTTTTTTGTTAAGCTAACCTATAAGTTGGTAACTTAAACAGAGGAATTAAAGTAAGACGCCAGTCTGGAAGACTAGATTTGGTTAATATTTATTGGACAATAGATATCCCTAGATATTTTTGATGTATATTATTATATTTGATGTGTAGTTTAATAACTGATTGAATTTGAATTGTGAATATTGTTTATTGTATTCATTCAGAAATGCAGAATTATAGATATAATATGTGGAAACTTAAATACCTATTATTTTAGTTTTATCTATACTAATATTATAAAGAGGTAACGTTTGTGACGTTGTAAAGGGTAATCTCTGGATCTATTAAACCGATTTTCAAAAGTATTTCACCAATAGAAAGCTACGTTATTGTGGAGTGGCTATAAAAAATTCCAAAATTAATAACGCATCTTTACTTAATTTTGAATAATGTAATCCAACGGTACAAACAAGCAGGGACAAAAATATTCATAACGCGGAACGAAGTCCACGGACACTGCTAGTTATAAATATCGCGCATCTAATGCCTTTATTGCACTTAATTATTAGACTTAAGATTAAATATCTAAAATATACCTACCTATTAAAATTGCTCCAGTAATTAGGGATATTTCTGGCGATTCTGTGTTTTAAACCACTAAACTAATTGAAATGTCATTACATCCCACTCTTATATAGCTTGAATAAAGAACAGAACATACATAAAACTGTCTATCTTCTAAAACTGCCTATAATACGCGTATCGATACATTGAGATATAATTTACTGACGCCAGCACAGCAAGCTACCCCAACTTGTCAAATTTCCCCAATTGAAAGTGAGCCTTATGCTTTTGTGATAAAGTTGAAAATCTATAAAAGAAATTCGACAGATTAGGGTAGCTGGATGTGCTGGCGTCTGTACTGCGTAGTACATTATATCTCAATGTATCGATAGGTTCTAACGTGACGCTTTTACCCTCACAGTATTTCGGGCCAAAACTAAAGTATATATACTAACTAACGTATTTCTAATCAAAAGAACTCCTTTTTATTAGAACTACATGTGAAAGAAATGCTATGATATTACAAATAGTTTAGACAGCACTGCATGAAATCGGGGCCATTTCCTTATGTATTCAATGCTAAGACTATCTTTAGCATCCGTCAATAAACAATCAAATGTCCGATTGATTGAATCTGTTCTCAGGAACAATCGCTTAGCTCATCAATTGTATTACGTTACGCTCCGATTCTCTTCTTGCGAAGGCACGGGGTATTGCACAATTAATTTTTTCGTTATTGATGTATCATCGTTGTTTTCAGTGGTAGAGCTAGAGGCGCTCATAGCCACCGGTCCGTAAATGATCAGGGAGAATCAATGAGAGGTTAAGCAACTAAGCTCGCGGTCAGACCATAGATGGGTGACCACCAAAGTGGTTTAATTTCTGAGCTTCTCCATGCTTCGGAGGGCACGTTAAGCTGTCGGTTCCGGTTGTAGTAAATAGGCAACAGTCGTTAAGCCATGTCATAGGCCTACTGGGCGGCTGAACAACTCTGATACTAGGGTAACCACAAACTATAGGATATAATAATGATAAAGTGGTAGAACTGAGAGAATACCAGCCTTATTCACAATCTTTCTACTATCACAGGAACTGATAAGATTTTTTATTCTTTTAAAATGTTGTGCTTAAGTAAACAAACCAAATATTCCGTTAAGTATCTGAACTAACATTATTAATAGAACAGATTTGAGTTTTTACATGTTTGTTTCTATACTGATTTCATAAAATCTTGCATCTGTAAATACATTATCGGCGGGAAATATGTTTAAAAAAAAAAAGAGATCCCTACGAAAATTATAATAATTATTATTAATTGTTATTATTAATATCAGGGACAATGTCACACAGATCATCCTAGCCCCAAACTAAGCAAAGCTTGTACTATGGGTACCAGGCGACGATATATATGCTTATATAGATAGATAAATACTTAAATACATAGAAAACATCCATGACTCAGAAACAAATATTCGTGCTCATCACACAAATATTTGCACTTACCGGGATTCGAACCCAGGACCACCAGCTTCGTAGGCAGGAGCACTACCAACTAGGCTACGGTGGAATAATGAAACACAAGTTATCAAAAATTTTAGAATTCAACTCGGATATAATAATTATAAGTGGTAGTAAGACCATTATTTGTGTTTTATTCTTTATTATGTATTTGTCTATGAAAATAATAAAAAAAAAACTATGGTATGATACCTAGAACCGGATTAACTGCGGTTGAGCATGATACCGTTAAACCAACGAGGCTGTCAATGCCGCGCATTCGGAATGCAGTCTACCATATATCCGGATTCCACCATTTACCAATATTGTCACCGCACAATACCACTACGTGTAAATTAGAATTCCAGTTAAATTACCCGTGTTGATAGTACATACGGCAATTTGCTGATCTGATTTTACACAGAATCGTAAAATTTAGGTAACTTTTATATTACCTACTGAGGTATATCAGACTGAAACGTGACCCATAAAGAGTTGTTCTGAGTCTGGCTCACTAATTTGGCTGCCGTCAGCGCCTTGCTAGAATACTTGCAAGAATAACTTATTCTAAACTTACACCTTGCCTTTTTTTATGTAGATAGTTGTATTCGGTCTGAGAAGATCAACACTAAAGTTCTGTTACTAATGTTTATGTCCAGTTTAGAGGCCCATTAATAAAAAAACCACTAGGGACTCGAATTATTACCACTGATGGACAAAAGCCTACCCTAAGAATCCACGCGTGATAAACGATGACGAGACGCTGCTACTGGCTACTCGAACGTTCATAATATCGAATGGTTTATAAATCAAACATTCGCTACTAGAAAAGTAGGTTAGGTTAGAATTGCGGCCATACAATGTTGCCAGAAACAAACCAATCGGTCATCGCTAAAGGATACATTCGATCGTATGTTCAATTTATTAACCATTCGATATTATGAACGTTGTAGAATTTAGACATTCGATTTGTAGTGGTCGATCAATTGATGTTCAATTATTTGGCATAGTACACGCCTTTAACGTAATACTATTGGTACTTAAAGGTATACATCACATGAAATGTGAGTTATGAATGAAAAAAAGAATACTTTCATCGTTTTAGCCACTAATCAACACAATCTTGAGTTAAAATTCAAAGGAGCCGTATGAAGACAAACTGCAGCTCGGCGACGCGGCGCCACGCGTAGGGCTGTTAACTTATATAAACACTGTTTTAAAAAACAAAACTGCATTCAAAAATAGTTTTGGACAACCGACTAAAGCAATTTATGCGGGACCATTAGTATCGAATCCTACTAATGATTGTTACTCTTTGTAGCAAATTCTACAGAACAGATTTTGATGAAGCTTTTTTTATAGCGTGTTTATCCGAATATCCTACTGATATAAATGCGAAAATTTGTGAGTATGGATATATGGATGTTTGTTGCTCCTTGACGCAAAATCTACCGAACGGATTTTGATGAAACTTTGTAGTAATATAGATAATATATCCAAATAACACATAGGCTATAATTTATAAAGTTTAACCGGGGGTAAAACAGCGGGGCACAACTAGTGAAAAATAATTGTCAAAAACAGTTCACAAACAACGGTGAAATCTGGTAACAAACATACATACATAGAATAATATTGTCAACTTCATAACATGTGTCTTCTGAAGTTAAAAAATATATTACGTACTTAATACCACTTAAAATATTATAACTGTTAAGGCCTATCCATAAACATTACCTATTACTAAATTGTGTAATATTTCTATGGGTGAAAAGTTTATAAATTAATTAAACTTAAAATAAATAACTTAATAATGAAATGAAAGCAATTAAGTCTTGCATTCATTATTTTAGCGTCTAATCCAAGTAACTTTATAATTAAAATATACAGGGAGACAGACTGCATTTAAGCAACGCGATGTTTCGTGATGGCCGTTAATTAATTTTTAAAGCCACTTATACCGCAAAAGTTGCTACATTTAAATGTCTGGAATACGCTGAATTATTATACAAATCCAATAGCTCTTCTTATGTGTGTACCTACACTACGTCTGTAAATGTCATTCTGTAAATTTTAAAACCCCTGCCATTTGTCTACTAGTCAAGCGCTTTTATTTGATATCTATATTTAAAGTGTAATGGAAAAATATGTAATTTGCCATTTTGTGATGGCGGCCATCTTGGATTTGAAATTTACCCCAGACAGACAGACATCGACGTTAAACTGATAATATAAATAGAAAGAAATAGAAATAAAGAAAGAAATAATTTTATTTTCATTACAAATACGGAAAATACATTTAATGTGGTACCTATACATGATACATTTTAATCATTATTAATTTTATCCGTACTGGCATGAAAAATGGCCCTATCTCAGCTAGTACTGCATTTCTGCAGTGCTGATCTTCCGATAATACCCCTCTTATTGTGTCGGTGGTTAAAAATATCAATGTTTGTGGGATAGAAGTGCGTACATACCAATTAGATTTTTTAATATCCGAAAATCAATTAAAGATAAATATTTTTTACTGGAACCTACAGTACAATCTTTAATTGATTTTCAGATTTTTTTAATGGACGTGGTGGACTTATTATATTTCTGCAATTAATATTTATATCTACTATACACAATTTCACAGCAGAGCCGTAAACAGAAATGATATGAGTATGTATTAAATATACTTACACCATTTTTCTATACTTGACCTAAGTTTTCAGTTCTATTTACCTACCTCCTTACTAAAGTAGCTATTACGTTATACAACTCGATAATTTAGGGCTTATATTTCTAATTTCTAAAAACCATTCTATTCTATCAGTGATTTGTTTAATTAATTCATTACATTATTTGTGTAAAATTTGACATATTGAAATCAAACATTTCACATGCTGTTCATCAGTACATTAGTTGAGACTGACCTAATACTAAGACCATAATTGTACTCTGTTTTTAAGTGAAATAAATTAAATTAAAAAATAAGAAATTTAATAAATAACCTTCATGAAATGAATATCAATTACGCTCCACAATATTTATAGTGCTTCATTTAAATTTCATATTTCCCAGTGTAGAGTAAAATACTGTCAAATAATAATTAAACTCAAGGTACAAGTAACAGTCCCTACCATATGTTATTTCTCACATTATATCATGACGCGTCACACACACGCCACACGCATGCAACTCGTGCGAAGACGTCCCTTGTCCGTAACACGCGTCACGTACTAAATATTAAAGGACTTCAAAAACCAATTTGACGGGCCTGATGGCGTGGTTGGCAAATGCTTACTATTCACGTCGGTTCGATTCCCACCCAGGACAGATATTTGTGTGCACGAACATGTCTGTTTGTCCTGAGTCTGGGTGTAATTATCTATATAAGTATGTATTTGCAAAATAAAAGTAGTATATGTAGTATAACAGTTATCTGGTTTCCATAGTACAAACTCTGCTTAGTTTGGGATCAGATGGCCGTGTTTAAATAATGTCCTAGGATAATATTTAAACACAATTATTAATTTAATTGATAAGCTTAGAAACTGCGTAATTTTAAACTGCCATGGTATTTTCTTTATTTTTATTTTAGTCGTCAGTTCGATTACAGATATTTGTGTGCATGAACATGTCTGGGTGTAATTATCTATATAAATATGTAGTAGGTATATCAGTTATCTGGTTCCCATAGTACAAGCTCTGCTTAGTTTAGGATCAGATAGCCTTGTGTTCATAATGTTCCAGTGCTATTATTATTAGTCTGAGCAAGATACCAATTTTTTTCTGAACTGTGTGGAAATTAACCCCATCAAGTTAATCGTAAGCAATGACCTACCTTCATAATTTCTGGCTTCATGTAGGATTGTGATTAATTAAATAAATTACTTGGGAAGTGGTTAAACTAGTGTCAGAGCTATTCAAGCCACCCAGTAGTTCTCTAGCATGGCTTATCGACTTTTGCCTAATGACTACAACCGGGACCGATTGCCTCCGTAGCATGGAGAAAGAAAGAAATCAGAAATCAAACCACTTGTCCGAGATCGTAAAGATTCTAGGGTATGAGGATGTGAGTCGGCAATAGGGGAGGGCAATCATGAGCCCCCTAGAGTTAGTGTCCCGAACATCCGGGACATGGCGCAAAAGAGGAGCACCGTAGCAGCATACCCGCGTTCCCGGGGTAGCTCCATAAGGTGCCAAGAGAAGTCCACGACAGGTTAGGTTTAGTCGGTGCGAGTCCGACATATCCACCCGCAGACACTTTGCGGGTCTCACTTTTTGAGGATGAAGTCCTTGTCGATTTCGAGAGGTGCGAAGCGGAAATGGCCGTGGCTATCAAATCGAACATTTCTTCCGAACACAGCCCCATTATGAAATAGGTAAAACATTTACAACGAGGAAATTTCTCTCCTGTTGTAGGGGTTCAATATATATCCAAGATTCACATAAGTGAACATGTTCATTCACACAAGGCAGGGCGCCTTACTCAAGAGACATAGAAGTGAACGTAAGGACCGCCCTGCATAACTTAGTCCTTAAGAACTAACAAAAGAATTGAAAACTATTGCAATTTTATTAGTAGTTTATGGTAACCCTGGGCAGTTGGGCACACATGAACGCGTCCGCGAAGAAAAGACGCACATCCCTTTAAAGTCCACCCACGCGGCGCCGGCTAGGCGAGTACACTTTAATATTACGCGACAGATTGAACTTAACATTCTTATTTGAGACACGTTTGCGTATATCGATTGGGTGTTTACAAATGAATCAACGTTTGTGTATACTTCGATCGAGGTATACCTACCTATACGCTATCGAGGTATATCTAGATGGCTCATTCGTCTAATGTGTTTACCCCGTTATAGGTCGGATTTACGGTGATTCACCTTTATTTATTATTACTATGTGGAAATTGGAAAATACCTTTTTAAAACCAGTAATAGAAACAACCGACTACCGCTGGGTCCGTTAATTGTATGTTTTTGAAGTCCTGGGCGATACAAGGATTTATTTTGAAACGAGAGTTCAAAAATAATACCACCATCTATCAATTCGACTAAAACAAATCACTCATTTGTTTATTTATGTATGCATGTTACGATTATTAAAATAAATATTTTGGGACAAATATAACGCTGCCATCGGATCCCAAACTAAGCAGAGCCTGTAGTAGGTATGGCAAACAGACAACTGATATATTTATAAATACTAACATATAAAATGTATAGATATATTACACCCTGACAGTGAACAAATAATCGGGCTCCTCACACAAATATAAAAATTTGTTCTAGGTAGGGATCGAACCCGAATGCTAAGCTAGAGATCGTCTTCTGGTTTAGCAGTCGGGGTCACTAAGAACTAGGCCAGTCATTGGATTAATCTTTTTTTTAACCAATGATATAAACCAATTTTAACGGAACTTTGCAAAGTATTTACCATCGAATAAAAAAAGAATTATCATAGATAAAAGGCCAGTCATTCAGGCCTTTTATATCATTGGTTAAAAAAAGGCAGTTCAATATTTTACAACAGTATCTAATTAAGTTATTGTATATTTATTTATTTTATTTTTTAGGTTGGACTAATATGAGTAATTATTACTTTTAAATTTAGAAGCATATATTACAACTAAAATGTTTCTTTTAAACATAATATTGGTTGGCATTTAATATCAAACATGAAGACTATTAATTCATCTACGTTTGCCCAATGATCTTGATTACTCCCGCGGCCCAAATAGAGTAAAGATTATTTGAACCAAAGCAAGTTTGAAATAAACCGATTTTAAAGCAAAAAGTAAAATAGGAAGGATAACCCAAGACAACACCCTCGTAACAGATCTTGGCAACACTTCCAGCCACAGAACTCGTAAAGAATCTTGTTAGTTTATGGTACAAAGTTTAAACTTAAGGGCTAGCATGAGTTATAGGAGGTTTTCCACATAATTGTGTAAACATTTGTATTGTGAGGAGAACAAATGCATGCTTCACATATTTTCAATAGATAAGGTAGGAATGGCGAGAAACAAAACTCCAATATATTGTTAGTCTTTAAAATTGATTCGCTCACAGAGCAGCCCGATTAGGGAAGTACTTCCACCTCACAGAAGACATTCCTTAATAATGACATTAATAACTTAATGTTGTGTTTCTGTGTGGTGGGGGGAAGGGTCAGCAACACTGGTTTGCTCAATCTTATAAAGGCCCGCAATGCACCCGCGAGTCCTCTGTAGCTGTGAGTGTATATGGGCGCCGGTGATCACCTACCATCAGGTGCCCGCTTGCTCGTTTGTCGCCTGATTATATAAAAAAAACTGCTATAAGTACAGCTGACGCCATGTTCCGCCGGATACACATAAACTTGACTGCGATTTTATTACGAAGGTAGTAAGGGTTATTTTAGTAGTTTTTATCTAATGACGTGGCATTGACTGTATAAATAAAAAAAAACTAAGCGCGTGGTCGTGGTCGGTCTACAGATGGTAAAGTTGTTAAATTTCCAAGCGTATCCGTGCTTTGGAAGGCACTGGAAGCTATCGTTCCCGGTGATCAGACAATAGGCGTTAAGACATGTCAAAGGCCTAAACGACTGTGATAGGGTAACTACTGCTTATACGAATGCGTAAGGAATCAATGAACAACATATTCAAAACCGAGTAAATTCGAATCATGACACCGCTTTTGATCATCATATCAGCTTATTGGTTAGGCATTTTATATAATTCATAGAACGTGTCTCGCTCTAAAAATAGCGTTATATGTATATAACGATATTTTATATTCATCCCTGATTTTCCTGCCCCAGCACTAACACGTGCGATGCGGAGACGGGCCGGAGGTAGTTTTAATTAAATTTCTCCGCTGGGTGCCTTTGGACCTGTTTACTGCGGCTCCGCAAACGAACTGTGTACAACTTGACCAGGTAAACTTATTAAGGTAGAATATATTCTATATGTTTTAGAGGAAGCAAAAGCTCTTGCTAAACTAGTCTCTTCAGGTTTATGCAATGAAAATTCCGTAAATTTGGTGCGATTTCATCTTTTACCCAGGCCTCGGAATTATTACTTAGTTTTATTCTTAAGGTAAACAGATACTGACGTCTTGCAGACAATGCATAGTTGACTTTTGCCTCTTTTTCTCAGTTTGAATTTTACGGGTACTTAATTTCTTTAAAAAAATTAAGCATAACCTACTTAATGGGAATTTGATTAATAAAAAACACAGAAAATGCATTTTTCTGTTTTTTAGTAACTATAAACAACGTTTTTCTTCTTTTTTCTTGTACGCTCTTCTTATTTGCGGATAGGGATTTCATCAAACTAATGGCGCCCAAATATTTGACCACTTTATGCTCATAATAAAACCCAGATGCATTCGCAACTACAAATCCCTCTTGTATCGATGGATTAAAGTGCAGAACCCTGCGACAATTTTGTGTAATTCCCTTTATGACTCAGCGACTCTAACGAATAGGGTGCATCATACCCTACCCTACTTTTAAGGGTTGACTTTGACTCACTAATCGATATTTTTGCCCCAAATATTAAAATGAGTTATATATTTATATAGGTCGTGGGTAAGACCAGCGCTAGAAGATTTGCTCATCTGATTATGACAGTTTTTTTTTTTTGAAATGTTGCATCAATATGACGGGGCGGTGATTGGTAAATGCTTGGTTTTCACGCCGCAGGTCGTGGGTACGATTCCCACCCAAGACAGATATTTGTGTGCATGAAAATATCTGTTTGTCCTGAGTCTGAGTGTAATTATCTATTTAAGTATGTATTTACAAAAGAAAATAGTATATATCATCAGCTATCTGGTTTCCATAGTACAAGCTATGCTTAGTTTGATATCAGATGGTCGTATGTGAATAACGTCCCAGTGTATGAATATTATTAATAATGTAGAAGTGATACAATGGTTCCCAATTTGCAGATACCAGATTCTTGTGTCTCTGTCCCATTTGGAATCTTGATTACTTTTAGTGATAGGTACAATAATACAGTATGAAAGAGGAAATCGATGCCAACAATCTTTTCAGTAGGCACGTACTCGAAATAATTATATAAAAAATTGATATCAGTTTATTTTAGAAAATCATTATTAGCACAACACTGCAAGCACCCAAATTGTGAGAGTATCTTTCGGGAGAGAAAATGTTGCGTGCGACGGAGCTACATAAAAGGATTATTACACGTACAGCTAAAACAACAGCGTTGTTCTGCAAAGTTTTGTTGTAATTAACAAAATAATAATTCCAACTAATGTTAGGAAATAATCTGGAACATAGACTATACACAGAGAACACTATTACCATTGCTAGCGAGAAGTAAGCACTGTAGTAGTACACTAAAGTTGCCTGCCTCATTGGTCTAGGGGTAACGTATTCAACAGCAGATAACGAAGTCCTGGATTCAAATCCCGGGTCGGACCTAAAAGTAATATTGAGATTTTTCTGTTAAGAAAATTTTCATTAAGAGCCTGGAGTTTGGAAGTTGGTGGTACTACACCACCGTGCCGGGCATTTTCTGTTCCATCACTTTCGAGATCCGATGGAACGACTAGCAACACGACCGAAAAGAGGTCGGGTACAGGACCGACGGCTTTACGTGCTCTCCGAGGCACGGGTGTTTGATACCGCTCAACAAACTTTGCAAAAAAATAAAGATTGGTTAAGTTTAGGCCTTAGAAGTTTTGAGATCAGATAGCATTTTTTTATTGTTACTAGTAGAATAGAATAGAATACATTTATTGTACTCACTCAAACAAACAACACAATCTTGATAATGGGCGGTCTTGTCGCATTAAGCGATTACTAGTCTCACCTTCTTACCCACCCCCATAATTCTTGTAAGCTAGGAGCAACAATGGCACACAATAAAGCAATGAAATGAAACTGGGCGTGGGAAATTGCTTCAACTTTCTTGAATGCCTGCAGTCTGGTCTAGTGGTTAGTGACCCTGACCGCTAAGCCAGTGGTCGTAGGTTTGAACCTCTTCCAGGACAAATATTTGATCAGTCAGGGTGCAATTTATCTATAATTTTGTCACGTTCGGGCTTCGAACCCTAGTACTAGTAAGGGTTTTTTATTGTTACTTGTAGAATAGAATAGAATTCTTTTATTGTACACACGCAATCAAACATCAACACAATCTTTATAATGGGCGGTCTTATCGCATTAAGCGATTACTAGTCACACCTTCTTACCCACCCCCATAATTCTTGTAAGCGAGGAGCAACAATAGCACACAATAAAGCAATGAAATGAAACTGAGCGTGGGAAATTGCTTCAACTATCTGGAATGCCTGCAGTCTGGTCTAGTGGTTAGTGACCCTGACTGCTAAGCCAGTTTGAACCCCTTCCAGGAAAAATATTTATCTGATTCGCAAGATAATTTTTTCAGTGTGGGTGCAATTTATCTATATAAATAAAAAGAGAAGTCCTGACTGACTGACTGACTCATCAACGCCCAGCCCAAACCCTTGGCCCTAGAAAGCTGAAATTTTGCACAGATGTTTTCTTTATAATGTAGACAAGGAATAAGGAAGGATTTTTCGAAATTCAACCCCTAAGGGGGTAAAACGGGGGTGCGAAGTTAGTATGAAACTTTGCCGTTTTTGAAGTTAGAGGCATGAAAGTTGGTATTTGGCCTTGCAGTTAAAAATAAAAAATATATGTTTCAGGATTTTTGGAAATTTCACCCCCAAGGGCAAAAAATAGGGGATGTAAGTTTGTACGAAAAAAGTCCCAATTTTTAAGTTAAACGCATGAAAATTTGCATTTGACTTTTTAGTTAAAAATAAAAAATATATATTTCAGGATTTTCGAAAATTCCACCCCGAAGGTCATAAAATAGGGGATGTAAGTTTGTATGAAACATGCGATATTTTTGAAGTTAAACGCATGAAAATGAGTATTTGGCCTTTCTGTTAAAAATATATAGCATTTACTTCAGGATTTTTGGAAATTACACCCCCAAGGGCGGAAAATAGGGGATATAATTTTATACTGTCTGACTTACATATCAACGCACAGTCTAAACGACTGCAGTTAGGACTTGAATTTTGACAGTAGTTACCTTTTATGACGTAGGCATCCACTGAAGAAGGGTTTATGAAAATACCACCCCTAAGGGACTAAAATAAGGGATGAAATATTTTATGAAAGTGCTTAATTTTGATGATGAAGGCTTTAGTATATAGACTTGCAGTTAAAAATTAAAATACGTATTTCAGGATTTTTGAATATTCCACCCCCAAGGTCGTAAAATTGGGGATGTAAGTTTATATGAAAACAGTGCCAACAAGTTTTAAGTTAAACGCATGAAAATTGGTATTTAGCATTACAGTTAAAAATTAAAAGTATGTGTTTCAGGATTTCCGAGAATTCTACCACGTAGGGTGACAAATAGGGGATGTTTGTATGAAAAATGTGACACTTTTTAAGGTAAACTCATGAAAATTGGTATTTGACCTTTCATTTAAAAATATGTATTTCAGGATTTTTGGGAATTCCAGCCCTTTAGGGTGACAAATAGGGGATGGAAGTTTGTATGAAAAATGTGACATTTTTTAAGGTAAACGCATGAAAATTAGTATTTCGCCTTTCATTTAAACATTATAAATATATCATCAGTACTTTTGGAATATCCACCCCTAAAGACGACTAAAATAGGGGATGTAAGTTTGTATGGAAAACTGTTTTTTTTTTTGGAGTTAAAAGCATGTAAATTGGTATTTCAGTTAAAAATAAAGCAATCAAGGGAATAATTTGTTGTTAAAAAAGGTAATCCATAACTGATTCAATAGGTCAACACCAAAAATGTACGCCAACTTAAATTATAGAGAAATTCGTTTCTTATTGCTTAAAATGTTGTGTTGGTTGTCGTCTAAGTAAAGATTTAGCGTTTTATACGATTTGTAACTTCTTTTTTTTTGGTATTTTTCATAACATATTAAAAAACGTCAATTTAATAAAATTGGGATAAAAAAGTCATTGACCCAAAATTCGAGTTAGCGTAGTATTAATTGTTCGTGTCGAGATGATCGCACCCAAAAAATATCATCTTAATTTTACTGATCTACAAGTTCACAATTTTGTAACTCGATGGCTTTTATATCGTTTCAGATCGCAGAACTCATTTGACATATCGGTTAAAATAAAAAAATGCTTGAAGTAAAAGGTAGTCCAAAACTGAATCAAAAGATGATCGCCTAAATCTCACCCAAGATATATGCCCACATCTTAATTTTACCGCTTTACAAGGTTATATTTTTGTTAGTAGATGGTCTAATCATCGTTTTAGATCGCGCTATGGTTTCGTTCACAAAATGTGATATTAGACCTATCAATGCCGTGGTCGCAACCTAAGCTAATGGGAGTTACCTTGGTGATTAATGCATCGTTGATTATTATATTACTTTATTTGACCTACTGACTTTACTTAAGGACAATTGATATGTATTCTATGATATTTTTGGGTTTATGATATCGGGTCTTTTTTTTAAATAACAGTAGCAAAGTAGTCTTTAGTTTATTTCTTAACTAGGTTCTTAAATAGGGTAGGTTTTCTTAAATTTATATTGCTTATTTCTTTTAAAAGTATTTTTTTAGATTAAGCTAGAAGTAAGTAGTTACATTGGTAATCATTAAAAATTGTCGCGGACGAAGTCGCGGGCACCAGCTAGTCTATAATAATTATGTTTACCAGTTGTTTGGTTATATGTCATGTTTATATGTGTTAGTTGTCCCAAGATATATTTATTACTAGCTGTGCCTCGCGGGTTTACCAGCGTTAAACTTTATAATTATAGCCTATGTGGTAATCCATGGTGTCAGCTAACTACATACACACTCACACAGTCACACATTCACGAACTTTTTAATATTAAAGGCCTTTATAATATTAGTGTAATTATTTTCAGTTCAAGCTTATACGTTTACGTTGCTTACTTTGAGCAAAGCAGAAGACAGAATTATAAAAGGAGTTCAGGGCCTCATAAATGGTCAGATGGCAGTCTTTTGGTACCTAACCGCAATGAGTTAAGACTGGACTGGGAGTTGAACGCAATATAGATGGGGAAAATGCAAAATAGAAGACTGAGTATAACTTTCCATCCTCTACCGTCCATCTAAGTTAAGTGGCAGACTACGGTAATTAGTTCTAAAGTAATGCTTTCTCATTATTTAAGCTCATCCAAACTCACAAGTTTAGGAGTAAGTAAGTGCGTTATTTTGCCTTCGTATTGATTTTCCTTCAAATTGAATTTTACTCCCAAAGTTTCTCGTTCGTGTCGAATATAAATGTTTAACAATTGACCTATTTTGCTGCCTTGTATAAATAAATACACGCGTGATTTCTTTCCGTGGCCTAAATCCTTTGAAAATTTTATTCTTTTAAATTGTTTAAAAGATTGACAGTTAAAACTTTGTAAGTACCTTCCAATCTGGGCTTCATTACACCATTTTATTATGTCGTTTAATGGCATTTAAACTTTTCAAGACATCAAAATTATCTGAATATAATAAGCCAAGTAATAATCAATCTTATAAAATAAGCACACTGATTTCTATAAAAATATGCTTTTAAGGGATAAAAACATATTTATTTTAGATATGCCAGCAAATTGTTTTGTCAGTTGATACTTTATCTCTTTTTTTTCATCTAGCTTCTAGATTAGTCAAAAGAAGAGAGAAAGCAGTAGATCAAAATTGCTACGGACCAGAGAAAGGATAAGATAAATATTATGCTTGCTGTGATCCATATGACCATTTTGACTTACTTCTTTCCCATCTTCCCTCTATTTAGTTATCTATGATATTTTTTTCCTTTCACATCCCCTTTTCCTAATCAGCAGGACAACTTTTACTTTATCGTATGGGCAGTAGTTACCCGCGTGGCACTAACCGCACAGTAATCCTGTGATATGCGTATACATACTATTCCATAATAGGCTTTGCTTTTGTTACTTCTTTCTTTATTTACCATTTATCTTTATTTACCCACAATTTTTCTATCTATGATGATTTTACATTGTTAGTTTGTATCAGGTACCTCCTTCCTCATCCCCTTTTCCTGATCAGCAGGACTACTTTTACTTATCGTATGGGCATTAGTTATCCTCGTGGCACTAGCTGCCCAGAAAACCTGAGATATACGTAATCTGTTACACGTTATCTTTTCCATAATATTCTGTCCATTTCTATGGTTCTTCATGATCTCTATATCTCGAGACTGAAGCAATTGTATTTATAACATCATAACAGCTGTATGAATTTTAAATGGTGGAATTTTCTTTATTTTACAGTGTATCGTTGCGGTGTGTTGCGTTGAACATATTGCCCACTCACACGGACTAATCCTATATCGACTGTCCCTCAGAAGGTATCGATTGAAATCGGTTACTGTAGCATCACTAATTATGGTTTCATTGTTGGATGGTCTATTTATGGCACGACATAGATCTTAATACCTAAAAACAGAAACAATTGTATTTGCAACATCATAGCGGCTAACATTGCAAACGGTGGCATTTTCCTTATTTTACAGTGCACCATCGCGTTGCGTTGCGTTGAACATATTGCTCACTCACACGGACTAATCCTATATCGACTAACCCTCAGAAGGTATCGATTGAAATTAGTTACCGTAGCATCACTAATTATGGTTTCTTTGTTGGATGGTCTATTTATGCCACGACATATTAACGACCTGTTTTTGATTTATTCGGCGTTTTTTTATTCGTTCTTTGTATTCTGTTGGACGTACAGACGCCAGCACATCAAGCTACCACAATCTGTCAAATTTCCCTAATTGAAAGTGTACCTTATGCTTTTGTGATAAGGTTGAAAATCTATAAAAGAAATTTGATAGATTTGATTTACTGGATGTGCTGGCGTCTGTACAATACGCTGTATGCAATAACTCCGATTAATTATACGCATGATAAGTCGATTTAGAATTGAACAGGACCGAAGGGCTAAAGAAGCCATATACTTAAGTGGGATTACACAGACTATTAATAATAATTTCTGCACACGTGCAGGATGGTCAAAGGAAAAACATCACACCCACGCTTTTAAGGCACCGCATTGAAGACATGTGAAGTCAGTAGTGGTTTCGAGTTCAAACTCAAGGCTAGGCAAGGAATTAATTCCAATCAGTTCCAAATAAAGCTATAAAATTGCTGAGATTTTTTTTTTAGTTTAAAAATAACTAATCTATGTTTCGCGGGGTACTTTACAAACATTTAATAGACGGACACAAATTACATCCAGACTAACAACATCTAGAACAACTATTTATGGGTCACACAAATAGTTGTCCGGCGCGGGACTCGAATCCGCGACACGAAGCGGTGAGGCGACTGTCTTAGCCGCTGCGCCACAGTACTATTTCCCTACCGCTAATATCTTCCATAATAATGTAGCCAATTAATGTCCCACTGCAGGGCAATAGCTTCCTCTCACAATGAGAGTGGATAGGGTAGCCACAGCTACGATGGCCTTGTGCGGGTATCCTCATGATGTTTTCCTTCACCGTTTTAAGTACAGACGCGAGCACATCCAGCTACCCCAATCTGTCAAATTTCTTTAATAGATTTTCAACTTTATCACATAAGCATAAGGTTCACTTTCAATAGGGGAAATTTGACAGATTGGGGAAGCTTGATGTGCTGGCGTCTGTACTTAAAACGGTGAAGGAAAACATCATGAGGATACCCGCACAAGGCCATCGTAGCTGTGGCTACCCTATCCACTCTCATTGTGAGAGGAAGCTATTGCCCTGCAGTGGGACATTAATTGGCTACATTATTATGGAAGATATTAGCGGTAGGGAAATAGTACTGTGGCGCAGCGGCTAAGACAGTCGCCTCACCGCTTCGTGTCGCGGATTCGAGTCCCGCGCCGGACAACTATTTGTGTGACCCATAAATAGTTGTTCTAGATGTTGTTAGTCTGGATGTAATTTGTGTCCGTCTATTAAATGTTTGTAAAGTACCCCGCGAAACATAGATTAGTTATTTTTAAACTAAAAAAAAAATCTCAGCAATTTTATAGCTTTATTTGGAACTGATATTTAGGTATTTAAGTTTTCTAACAATTTGATTATTTATAGAACAATTTCTAAAAAAATATATGTAATATGTTATAGCTGATTTTGTACTAGACAAATTTCAATTATATAATATATATATAGATAATTCTCCTCAAGTAACAATTATGTAAAAGTAACTTTAGTCTAGGATAGGTCGAAATATGGATAAGATACAGTTGGATTCCAATACAACTATTCTCAGTATCTACCTATAGCTGAACTGCAATAGGTGAACGTCATCTCATTTAAATTGTACATTATTTTACACAGATTATGAATAAAAAATCCATGTTCGAGACAATTTATTTGCAAAGTAAGCACCGCGTTTTATCACTGGGTGCATCTCAGAGACGTCGCAATGGCGGCGAGCAGATTACCCGTTCTGGAAACATTCCAGCTCGGAATTGATACTTTATCGACTGAAATGTCTTCTAACATTGAGGTTCCCTTTAATCTACCTGCTTTGCATTCGTAAATGCTTTCTGTTTAAAATAGATGTCGACTGGTTTACGTTCAAATTTCAAAGCGCTTGCGTAAAAAATTGTGTCATCGTCAATCTTTATTCTTAGTTGTTTTGCTTAGTTGTCTAGTGGTTAGTGACCCTGACTGCCAAGGCACAGTCCGTGGGTTCGATCTCCACCTAGGACAAATCTTTGTGTAATGGGCACGATTATTTGTTTTGCATCTTGATGAAATTTATTTATAACTAGCTGTGCCACGTGGTTTTACCCATGTTATACTTTATAAGTTATAGCTTATGTGCTTTTCGGTTATATAATCTATATTACTACAAAGTTTCATCAAAATCCGTTCGGTACTTTTTGCGCGAAAGAGTAACAAACATATATACATTTATACATCCATACAACCATATCTACTCACAAACTTTCGCATATGTAATACTAGCTGTGCCCCGCAGTTTTAAGCGCAATAAACTTAATAAATCATAGCCTATTTGTTAATCCAGGATGTCGGCTAACTCCATACCAAATTTAATTTAAATCGATCCAGCCGTTTAGACGTGAAGAACTAACAAACATACACACTCACGCACTCACAAACTTTCCCCTTTACAACATTAGTGCGATTAGTAGGCTCAGCAAAAGATCAGTACATGTACTAAGTAATATACTAAAACTCCTAGTTCATACTCTATTGAAAATCAACTAAACTCGGGTCATGTAGATAATCACTGCTATATTTAAAGACACATTATCACATTACAGATAGTTATTTTACAAGACAGATACCGGCAATTGTGGAGATCTTTGGGTGAGCTTATGTCCAAAAGAGGACGTGTTTCGGCATGATGATATTACAGATCCTCATTTAACATACTAGAAAAATCTCAATATGTAGATATTATAGTTACTTTCTCTGACATAACGACATCCAGGTATATAAAAATAAAAGGCATACAGCATCCGCGCCTCAATCCCATCTAACAAGATACAGAACGAACGAGAAAACGTTTCCAATTCGTTGTTTGGCACGAAATCCATGTTGTTCACATTTTCAAGGCGACCCGGCCTTGGAAGACTCGTCCTCGGGAAAACTGGACAAGATCCAAGATTTGTCATGGTGTTATACAGCAGTATACTCCTATAGATACCTTATATTGTTCCTACAATTCCTAGTTTTATAAGTGTACTTATAAATGGCGGCGCGACGCAATAAAAACGGGTGAACTTTGTTGTGGCTGCTCTTATATGTGTCTTCCTTTTTTAATCTTCTTTGATTTATGTTTGGAACGTTTAGCTTATTGAGTTACAGAGGTACAGTCAACAGCAAAAGTAGATGATCAAAGTCGGATATTCAATACTAATTATCATAAATTGCGACAAAATAGTGTGGTGGTGAAGAGTATCTAGTCGAAGGTGTGCGTGAGTGTTAAGTGTAAAAAATATTAACTAGTGAAAACTGCCGCCCAATAGCATCATAAACTCAAAACTCAGGTCCGATTTTGATCATCTACTTATGCTGTTGACTGTACGAAGCCATCTTGGTTATGAACTAGTAAAAAGTAAACACATTAAACTTAACTGTATTTCTATTACGTTTGGGTTATTAGAACAATTTACCATGTCTTATATTTATATTTTTATATGTGAAGTGTTATAAACAAATTAAAATCTTGGGACAACTATCACACTGCCTGATCCCAAACTAAGCTAAGTGTGCACTATAGTATCCAGACAACTGCTAAATATTTCGATTGACTGCCTCGTTGGTCTAGCGGTAGCGTGTTCAACCGCAGATAATGAGGTCCTGGGTTCAAGTCCCGGGTCGGGCCAAAAGAGATTGGGTTTTTTCCGTAAAAAGAAATTTCTCAGCATCAGCCAGAAGTCCGGAAGTTGGCGGTATTACACCCCCGTGCCTCGGAGAGCACGTAAAGCCGTCGGTCCTGTACCTGAACTCTTTCCGGTCGTGTCGCTAGTCGTCCCATCGGATCATGAGAGTGATGGAATAGTAAGTGCCCAAACACAGGGGCACTTACTATTCCATCACTCTCATGATCCGATGGGACGACTTGTGCACTATAATATGTCCTGCGCAATTGGCTAGTCTCCATTAAAACTGGCCCCCGTGGCCGAAACTCGGTCGGGACATCATCAAATATTTCGATATACATACATACACGGAACGATTTTTTTTTGGATTTGGCAAAGTTTTGTCCTGGGTGAGGATCGAACCTACAATCTCTGGCTTAGCAGTCAGGGTCCACAACGGGTCTTGGCTTTGATTCCCGCGTAGGATATTTATTTTGTATTATTACTCATAAATTTTACTGAGTCTGGATGCACTTTGTGTCCATCAATTGTATGTTTGTAAAGTACCCCGCGACACAGAGATTAATTTCCTTAAAAGACAACGCCCCCAGCGTTGTCTTTTTAAACACAAAAACCAAGCAATAGGCCAGTCAAGTTAATTCAAATATTTATTTTTCTAAAACTTTAAGCCAATATATTGAGCAAAGGCGGACTTAATACCATAGGCATTACCTACCAGTAAATTTTTGGGTTGAGCAGAGAGACTATTGCCGATTTGTAACATAATAACGTATAATGCATTTAGCATAGATTTAATCTTCTCTCTAAATATAACTGTATAATAATTACAGTTAAAACAGCTGCAGTTAATTATATAATCCAAATAACTGTTACATCCTTGCACATAATAATACGATACACGCTGTGATTTCACAAATGGGCAATGCTGAAAATTAACTTTCCCGATATAACGCGTGTCATTCGATTGTGAGGTAACTCAAAATTGCAGCAGAGCTGTAGGTAGATATATCCTGCAAACAAAGCATACCTATACACATTAATCTAAATGTCTTAGTGACTGCCTCGTAGGTCTAGCGGTAGCGTGTTCAACCGCAGATGAGGTTTTGGGTTCAAATCCCGGGCCGGCCCAAAAAGTTATTATGGGATTTTTTTGCAAAGAAATATGCTCAGTATCTGCCCGTTGTCTAGGAAGTAGTGGTATTTATACCCTCGTGCCTCGGAGAGCACATAAAACTGGCAGTCCTGCGCCTGACTTCTTTCCGGACGTATCGCTAGACTTCCCATCGGATCATGATACTGATGTTATAGAAAGTAACTCTGTGTTTGCGCACATACTTGTGCACGAAAGTATGTAGATAACTAACTACCGCGCCGATAACTAGTTTCCATTGCGACTGGCCGCCGCCGTGGCCGAAATTCGACCAAGAGGGTATTATTAGAATCTTAATACAAGGATTTATTACTTTAGACTTACTCGTGTAATTATAGCAGAAGTTCTCTCACCCCTGTTAATAATAGCAACGAAATTTGACTCCAATTAAGAGGAGATGAAACAAGCCATGTCTTTAACTCCTTATGCGTCGCATATGATAAGGGAAATTATATCAAATGCCTTGTTTATAACTTCAAACAGGGTTACATGGACTGGTGTTTGCCAGGCGGCTTTTACTTTATAATTTACGAGCACATTATGTTGATGAAGTGATAACGCTTTGTTAATGGTAATAAGCTTACAAGTACTAAGACGTGAGTGCTAATTTATGGTACGTGTTCCAGATTTGGTAGGCTGCAGTGGCGCTTATTAGTATTGTGATAGAATTCTATATAACACGTCTTGTGAGATTTCCTCTTAGTTCGTTATACTTTTTGTTATTTTTTTTATATTACGTTTACAGCTACCTGGGCTTTCACTGCTTCACATGACTACAGAGGCAAATGAACCCTAAAGACATGTAGAAAAAATATAAAATCTAAGTAACCCATTCCGGAGGGTAAACCGATAGAGGTCGATTTTTAGGGGCGTTTTATGCAAACTGACGGTTTAAACTAATTAAAACATGAAGCCACTCATTTGATAGAGGTGGCGCGTTGTGCTCTAAGCTGGCGAGCACCATATGTAGCAGTGTTTTACAAGAGTTCTATTAGCCATCACTTGCTCCAATTTGTGACATTGGTTATCATTGAAGTCAGAAAATCACTATTCATTGTTTTGATACACATAGGCAGATATTAACTCTTTTTTGACTTTGCATAGCGTTTTAATCCAATATAATCAAATGATAATAAGTCTCCTAAGATGATGTTGTATCCATCATCGCATATTCAGCAACATTTATTTCAAAACATTGCCGCATCCATCAAAAATGTCACATATTTAATGCGTAGTTCAAGAACATGACAATTATTTCAACAATGATAAAAAATTTGCAATTTTTTTCAGGTGTTGAAACATCTGATAAAACTTAAATAACATAAATCTGAAATAGAACATGACATATTGTTCAACAACTGATAAAAATTGCTAAATTTTTTTGCAGTTGTTGAAAAATATGTCCATTTTCCCAATTCACACACTACTCCAAGTCTCCAACTGATTCATCCTGCATTCCTGCAAAGCTATTTCAGTACATGGAGTGTCCTTAATGTCAGTCGTAAATTCATTGTAAAATCTTCTCAGATAAAAAATATCTCTTAATAATCTTGACAGTGAAATCGAACATGTTCAATTTAGTTCCCATCGCTAACGTTTGAGTGTTTGACCCAATTGTCTCTAGTAACCTAAGCATACCAATTTCATTCATTGTTCGATGTGACCCAATCACAATGATTGGCGATCCCCAATTACTTGAAACATTTTAACTGTATTGACTATTTCTTGTAATTACTCTTTAAAAAAAATGTGAAACCGTCGTTAACTGACTATTTCAACAAATTTATTCCGAATTATATAACCAGGTCACAAGCAATAGAGAAAGCGCATTTTATACCTACTTAAAAAAATCGTTATTTAAACGTTAGAACCTTATTAAATATGGGTTGTAAAGTCAAAAATGAAAGTTCATAAAATTATTCATCCAGCTATGGAGCAATGCAGAGGACTATGCTTACAGTCTCCTTGCGAGATTTGAATCAGAAATGTACGAAGCCGGAAGAAAGCCAAGCTGGCTGGCAGTGGGTAGGGCACATAGCTCGTAGAATCGACAATTGCTGGGGCAGACAGGTTCTTGAGTGGCGACCACGTACCGGGAGACGCAGCATGAGCAGGTCCCCTACAAGATGGACCGATGATAGCGCAAAGCCGGCATTTTTCGAGATCTTTGGGGGAGACTTTTGTCCAGCTATGAACGTCCAGATATGTTGATGATGAATCATCTAGCAGGAATGCAACCTACGAGCTCCCGTGCTAACACCCCTCTCTACGATGTAGGTTTTATTAAACGGCTTTGTTCTAGTAAAATGGCAGAGTGATTCCCTAGTTTTGAGGTTAGATTTACGCTTTGCATTGCGATAAACCCTTCGATCCACAATCGGACGAGAGGCTCGCGTCTTCGCGTATTAAAGTAGAGAGACACACTGCTCAAATCGTCCCTATAAACCGTTGCTTTCATGGATTTCACGTTAGTGACTGCCCCTGATCTGAGGTTCGAACTCTAAAGTGAGTGCCTCCTAGCACAGATTACATAATTCGTAGTTTTATTTCCTAGACGGCTTGAGCCCCAGGTCGCCTCTATGAACCGGTGGAGTAGGCAACATCGTTTTAAACAAAAGAAAAACGAATGAGTTGCAACAAAAGTTTGATATTGTTTGTAAGTTTTTCAAATGATTATATTTATTTTATTACTCTTCTCCAACGCGTTTATTAATGTTATAATGTCTGTTTATTTTTATGAAAAGTAAATCTTGTAGCATCGTCTTTGAATAGTCTGCAGTTATGCTCCATGTTTTCATCTTTGATGTCAGACACGTATATTACATGTAAAACATTTATACAAACAAACGTTAGTACTCACGTCTCAACTCCCCAGTCTAATCGATCAGCGGCTACATTTCTGATTTATGGCATCTATCTATGCACAGATATACTAAAATGAACACATCAAATATTAACAATTAATCTTAGCTGGTTTATATAGGAATGAACTGAAAATACGTGGGCTGATAGTAGCCAAGGACAATGTAGCTTCTTTTTATGGTTCAACACAGTTGTACTTTTCTTTCGGGCAAAACCCAGTCTATCTATAAAGCCAGTTCAAACGTTCAGTGAGGAAATGGAAAGCCAAATATTGGGTGATGATTACAACTCCAAGCGCCTTCATGTACTGAACCAATCATTTTTTTTTTTTTAATATTTGGGGACAATGTCACGCAGATCATCCTAGCCCCAAACTAAGCAAAGCTTGTACTATGGGTACCAGGCGACGATATACATACTTATATAGATAGATAAATTCATATATACATAGAAAACATCCATGACTCAGAAACAAATATTCGTGCTCATCACAGAAATATTTGCACTTACCGGGATTCGAACCCAGGACCACCAGCTTCGTAGGTATCATCATGAAATTTTGGCTACACGTTGTCAAGGGTACAGAAAAGGACAAAATGTAGGACAATATTTATAAATATCATTAACTACACATAATCGTATATCATACTGTAATAGGAGTCATCAATAACCTTGAAGTTGAACTATTACTGATGAAGTGGCGGTAGTGACAAATAATGATCGTTTAAAAGGTTTTAAATTCGCGCAATGATTAAGCTTGGCTATTGCGAGCCAAGAAGGGTAAGCTAGTTTATAATAATGTGGTATCACAAGGAATGCTACCTAGTATCTTACCTCATTCCCTTATTTTATCATCAATAATAATAGTAAAATATTATAAAGACGAAACACACTATCGCTCAGTGTACAACCGTAAAATACAAATATTCAAATTTAGAAATTCATAGAGCGCGGATTACAACCCGCTCTGGGAGTTATTGGTATGCGCGTAGCTTTCTCACTAACTTCCAAGTCCTTTGACGAGCGCACTTGATACACTGGGATATTTATAAATACTGTAAAAATAGACACGGACATTGATTCTTGACATATTTGACACCGGGGCCATGTAAACAAAGGGTTGTTGTTTAAACTTTCTATCTTTTTAAAACTATGAAACTTATAATAATGTTATAAACATTGTTTACAGATATTAACGCGTCTATAATAATGTTACCAAAAGCTGTAAAATTGTGTATTTACCTAATAATAACGTTTTATTTTCTTCTGTGTTTGGTCCTTAAATAACAGTAGATTATTATGTAAGAAGCCTAGGATTGTGTATAATATGTATGTACGTCTCACTATAGTATATTCTATAGTGTATGTATATGTATCATTAAATCCACAGATAAAAAAACCGTTATAGTTGCTGTATTCATCTGTATTTCTAGTTGAACGGTTTTTTAACGAGTATGCCTATAAATACTATTTAATAACGTAATCGAAATTAAGAAACAACAAAAGCTCATGAATTCCACATAAAAAGTCAATACAATGCCTTTACAATCAATAATATTAATAATTTCAAAATAAACTTTAATATTAAACCGGATACAAAGTACTTCCAACAATTATTAGTTACTTAACAAGTTAACATTTGAATATTAAAAGCACTATGTAAATATCGATCCTCATAACGTAAACGCGGCACGTCCTGTAGGATATCCTCGCCTCAGTTAGTTCTCTTCCGCGCCGCAACAAGCGTGCACGTCGCGCACCAAATTCCAATTATAAAATAAACCGTAAATGAGAATTCCGCCGGGAATCGGTGTGGACTTAGCTTTATGATATTTTTCTTTGTGGATTTGTGTGTGGATGTGTGATTATATATCTTAATTATTGGAAGTACTTGTACACTAGTGTGTTATTGAAGATGGTTTTAATTGGAATGTTGTTGAGTGTTGTAATCATGGTTCTAGGTAAGTTGTGTAAACTTTTGGATAAATTGTTTGAAGACATTATAAGTAAACTTTATTTATTAATCAGATAAATTTTATGTTGATAAATAAGGACTATATTTATAGCTAAAACTTAGTAAGTAGTCGTGCTTTAAGTTTAAACTTAAGGAGTTGATTAATAAATCATATTTATGTCTCGACAACTTTTTAATTTGACTACGGCTTCGGATGAAATACCAATCTAATTAGGTACGATCAGTATGATCTCTTCTTTAGTTTATAGCAGAATTGATTAATTAGAAATTAAACAACATATAAAACTAAATCATATCCTTTAAAATTATCTACCTCTTAATTTATTGTTAACTCTTAATTAATTTATTAAATTAGGTTATACTACATTGACTCTTTTCATTATTCAAAACAACTAAAATTGATACAAAGAAATTTTGTGTTTTGTTATTTAATGATATCTTTCATTTATTTGCCAATATATTAAATACGTTTTATTTCTAACCAATTAAAACATTGGAAAGATTTGGGAATTGTACAAAAGGTGGTTTCATCTCTGTCAGCGATCCTTTCCAGGCTACATTTATATGGACTATAGGTTTATACATATGCTAGAAATTAATCAATTCCCATAGCAATTAAGTAATATAATCTTTAAATTATGAGAATGAGCGGAAAATTCAAGTTATAAAACTAAAATTTACACCATTTAAAATGATTAAGAAAATAAAAAAGTTACGAACTCAGCTGTCTTGGTGGAAATAAAATAATAACGTAAGAAAGACGGCTGTTTTATACGAAATGTCCCCTCCGAACCTATATCGGAAAAACGGCCCGCGTCGCGTATTAACGTATAACAAAAGTTGCACAAAACATCACTAAAACGATACACCCTCTCGCATCACCCCGTCAGTAACCGCCCTGAGTCGAGGTTCGAACCCCAAAGGGGGTGCCTTACGGCGCGGGTACTTAGTTTGCAGTTTTTATTTTGCTAGGTTTGAGCTCTCGCTCGCCGCTATAATCCGGTGAAGCAGTGAAAGCTTCCTTGGCTAACTGCATACGTCCAGTAAAAATAAGTGTTTTACCCATGGAATTAACGTACACCCTCAAACACCCCCATTAGAGTATTATGTTGTAATCATAATACATACACTGAAATTTTTATTTATTTACTAAATTAGTTTCTTGGAATAAAGTTTATTTTTCTTTATTTTGTATTGAATAATGGAATTTATATTAATACAAATAAAACTGCGATTTTAAAAGTCTTTTTACTTTGACTTACGGTCCATTTCAATTTCTTTTGACTGTACAGGGTTCATATGAAAATAATTTCCGTAGTTTTTATTATTTTGGAATAAAAAATTACCTATATTAAAAATGATATAAATCGATTCAGTAAACGATTCAAAAACGAACATACTATTTTCAGGATGTGCGTTAATTAAGTTACATGTTGTAAAGAAAAACAATTGAAACAACATTATTTTCCATTGTCCAGTGAAGAAAGGAATACTCATAGACAGTATTTTGTGTCAGAAGTAACAACATAAATATAAATTATAGGTAGAAGTTAGAAGTCTTTAGGTAGTCTTTGCCCTACATTTTCCTACGAATAGAGGAAGGAGAGCTTGTATCGGTACATTCGCTACACCCACACAACCCATTTAGCGCAATGCAATCACCTCTCTAGTTAGCTGGATGCACTATCAACAACTTTATAGTCCGCCCACCTCTATTCTTCCATTCATGGCGTTAATTAAAATGGTATACAGTACCTATTTTTTTATATCCTGCGACATTATTCACACACGGCCATCTGATCCCAAACAAAGCAGAGCTTGTACTATGGGAACCAGATAACTGATGTATTTCATATATTACTTTTCTTGTGTAAGTACATACTTATACACATAATCACTCAGGCCAAACAGACTGCGGGGTCAAAGGCAAGTATTTACCAACGCCAACCGGCCCGCCAACGCTACTTGTACTGTTTTCTGAGTTAGGTACTGATATAAACAAATAAGAACCTACGGTGCTTAATAATGTTAAATACAGTTAGTCAGCATTCCATAAATACACTAAAAAAACATATATTTTTTTTAGAGACAACGCCCGCATTAGAGACATTAATCCCTGTGTCGCGGGGTACTTTACAAACATATAATAGACGGGCACAAATTACATCTAGACTCACTCACTCACTCACTCACTCACAATTATTTATGGGTAACACAAATAGCTGTCCGCGGCGGGACTCGAACCCGCGACACGATGCGGCGAGGCGACTGTCTAAGCTGCTGCGCCACACGTGCAGTCTATTAGTATGCAGTATATTAGTTTATTCAAGTAATTTAAATATAACTTGTAACTATTGTTATCAATACATAAATAAATGAAATAAGATTAAAATGAAATTAAAAATAAAATATCACATTATTTTCCAATTTATTCGGTAGCACTTAGCAGTTGCCTATAACTAACCGTCGACAAAATCAATATAATTATTATTTAGTAGATTATATTTTAATATTCTGTATGTAATCGATGCCTAAAATTAATAGTTTTATGGCATACAGTAGTCATTAAAATAATAATTTTTACCATCATGCCCTCTCGCTAAGGTGTAAAAAGATATCTGTTTTCTTAAGCATCGACAATACGTAATCTCTTATTAACTTTTATATTTACAATATGTAACCGAAGTGGTAAGGCGTTTCATATCAGCTTGAAAGGGTTATCGACTTCACCTATGCAGTGTATAACCCGTCGCCATTGGTACATACCCCAGCACATCAAGCTACCCCAATCTGTCAAATTTCTCCAATTGAAAGTGAACCTTATGCTTTTGTGATGTTGTAAATATATAAAAGAAATTTGACAGATTGGGGTAGTGGATGTGCTGGCGTCTGTACATTGAAAGTACGAAAATGACCTTTCCTGTCAAAGACAAAGTCTATCAACCAACACCGCACCAACCGTACCTGTAATACCTAATTAAACTTTCAACTTACTAATGCAGAATTCTTGTCATAGTATCAGATTAATAGTGGTACAATAACTAAGTTATTATTATACTGCACTGCGGTTCCGCTACACTCTGCATATAGCGTAACCACGTGGGACTAATTAGAAATTAAGAATACCTGTCTTACTGCACACCTTCTACTATATAAGGACATTAATTTTAGGGGCGTCCGCCCGATAAGCGCGGGGGCTCTCTGCATTTTGGATCTACCTTTACATTATTCAGCTGTGAACAAATTCTAAAGTTAACTTATGAATAATTTGATTTTAGAATTTAATTGGAATTTGAATACACATTTTGAACGTTGAACACTAAGTACCGTTAAAGGTTTTTAGGTGCTCGACGTTTAAAATTTGTATTCAGAATCGTGATCAGACCATGACATTGCAAAAAAAAATATGGTGACTAATAAGATTTTGCTTTAAAAAAATCTGTAATGATTATATTGTAAAATCACTAACGTAGTAAGTAACGTGCGTAGATGAAAATAAGATAAAACAAATTAAAAATTAACTTGATTTATTTGTTACATATTTAAACATACCTAAAAGAATATTAAATCAACATTAAAACCTTCAATGAGAATTTCAAGTCCGCTTAAAGATATATATATAGGAAAACAGGTACACGAAGAGAGAGAGCCTTTTTCATTTTTATTATACATATGTTATAGCGGCAATAGAAATACACTTTCTGTGAATATTTTAATTGTATACCTATTGCGGTTAGTGAAATACATCCCGTTGGCAGACAGATATACAGATGGCCAGAAGGAATACGGAGTCTTGGTAATGGCGTTCCGTTATTATTCTTTAAGCACGGAACCCTAAAACACCGACAAAGCGCCAGTTGTATACCCGCACCGAGGCTGCCGAGTCTTCTTTAAACCTTTAGCTAGCAAATATTAGCACGACGTAAATGTTAAAACACTATATTTTGTAAACAGCATGTAAAACCTGTATTCTAGCAAATAGGTATTAATAATTTCGAAAAGTTACTTGGTTAAATATAGTCCACTAAAAACAACTGACCGTATTTCCATATTTGTTTGTGAAGGAATTTAGATGATTTAATAAACTATACTTGTACATGTAACATCGCTCTATTTTTAGTGTAGCGTTCATTGAAACTTTATCAACAGTGGGTATTTACCCATTTTTATTTACGAACTCGAAGTCAAATAGAACAAATTACTTTGACTGCACGTTTGGCGCAGCGATTAAGACAGCCGTCTAGCCACATCACGTCTCGGATTCAATTCCCGCGCAGGACAAATACCTAGCTCTAACCCACCTCAATGATGTCCCGTTGAAAAAGCTTCTCCGATCCTCAAACGGACAAGAGCCGTCCCTTTGCATATCAGTAGTACAAAATATCCCTTAAACCACCGTACCTCTCATGCAACAGCATGTCAGTAACCGCACAGAGTCGAGTGTAACCTCCAGCACGTGTGTTTAAATTCTATTACTTCTATTAGTAATATTTCTCTAGAGCTATGCTTATGCTTACACTCACCTTTATTGACCGCTTAAGCAGGGGTAGCCTTTGGCTAACTGTAAACTTCGTGTTAAAAAATTGTTTCTTTTAGCCTTTTTCGTACGGAATCCTCCAATTGGTTTACATCAGTTATTTTTGTGTAGTACTTACATCAATTCCGTTATTAAAATGTCTCTGTAAAATTGCCTTATTGTCATAAACACGCAAAACAGTGGTTCAGGTTCCGGTGCCCATAATGACCATGAGATTCGACTGGAGATGGTATCGAATAATGTAAACAACGTCGTATGAGTAAATAAATCAACGCCTCTGGTAAATTGGAACAATAACCGGAATATGATTACCATAGTTTCCTACGTTGTAGAGTCGTAGCGTGTTTAACTCCAGATGAGGTTCCCTTACGTACCAAGCTAGCATGATGACGAAGATTCACGTTTCTCCACCAATCTTCATGCTCACAGTCATAGATGATGATGCATCCATTTACGTAGTAAAAATATATCTTAAATTTAAAATTTCGATATTTAAACCTACACATAATCCTTGACAATAACTAAATATAAGCTAGCTAAATATCATTACTATTATAAAATAAATTTTATTGTATTTTTTTTCATACAATTCGTGTACCTAAATATCTATATGTATCTAGAAATAATTATAAATAAATTATATATTACTACAAACATGTTCTGACTATTTACAAGCGCTTTTTAAAGTCTACGTGAATAAAAACCTTTTTATTTAATTTTTTATACGCTCCTACTGTAGGGCAACAGCCTCCTCTCACAATGAGTGGGCATAGATCAGTCCGTGTGTTTTCCTGTTATTTCATTGGTCGAACGCGACTTGGTCGCCATCTTAGCTCCTCTGGTCGAGGCAAAAATGGCTATTAGGATTTTTTCTGAAAAGAAAACTTCTTCATAAGTAAGGTAGTGATGTTACGCGTCCCTGTCATCATGTCAGCCAAATTACCACCGTCTGATTCTTTGGGGAGGCTTTTGTCCACTGCTGGACAAAAGCCTCCCCAAAGAATGGGGGTAAATGCCATAATTGCTACGCTTGGCAGACGGGATGGCGATCGCAGTTGGATGGTCATAGTTCACAGAAAAACGCTGCTGCCCGTTTTCTGGTAGGTATTTCCCCAGGACGATTTATACGCCCCTCACGGGATGATGATATTCTTCGCCGTCACCACACAGCGAAACGTCTCTATAGGTATACTCATATACTAGTGCACTGTTAAATGTCTTGCGTATCCGCCGTAGCCGAAATTACCCCAGGAGCGCTATTAGTAGGAATTAGAGTGTTAGGAGTTAATGTGGGCGTTTATTAGAAAAAGTTGTCCATAGAAAATATGGATGGACATTTTACCGCGCACTGTCACTCTGTGGAAGTAATTAAATGCGAGCCCATTCCTTTCTTGAAAACCAGCAACGCACTTGCGGCTCGTCTGATGTTGCGAGTGTCAATTGGCGGCGGTTATCACTTGCCACCAAGATCATGATCCACTTTCTCTTTAGTCTTTTTTGCGAGCTTTGTTTTTTTACACGCTTTATATTAGCTTCACTTGAATGTTTGTTTGTAACCGACTCCTTTGGGCACCATTTTGACGGACTTTAAACGGTCAGACTTCATTCAAACTTTGTAAATTTATCGAGGACCGATCACAACACACTAATGTGATTTTTTTTTTCACGCTTATTTAAAATAATTTGATAAATCACCGCCTTACATTTGTACATTAGACGATGTATATTGGCCATTTGTTTACAACAGAATATGTAACCAAGACAGATTGTCCAAAGCAAATGAACAAGGTTGGGTTGGGTAAACCACTTTCACGGTCCGTAACGCTGGGTCTTGTGACGAACCTAAGTCGGTTCCGATATTCTCAACGGAATAGACGAACTGTAAACATTTATTGTAGTTTTTTAACTGTAAAGAGCAAATATCTTTAAACGGAAATAGAATATCGCTCCCGTGAGGTCATCTAGATACTGTATTTATTTAACCATCTAGACATGCGAATTGATCTATTAAATAAAATAATATATATTATGATTATATAATAACATATTATATTAAACAACCTACTAATATTATAAATGCGAAAGTTTGTGAGTATCGATGGATGTATGGATGTTGGTTACTCTTTCACGCAAAAACTACCTAACGGATTTTGATGAAACTTTGTAGTAATATAGCTTATATATCCGAATAATACATAGGCTGTAATTTATAAAGTTTAACGCGGGTAAAAACGCAGGGAACAGCTAGTAATATATATAATAATATATAGTTATTTTATTTTACTGACAATAAAAACTTCATAAAGATATGGTAATGAGAAAATTGTAATAGGAAGTAACCTAAGCGTTAGAAAACTCCTGACTCCAACTATACCTACATCATTTTGGAAGAGAGCTGATACTCTCACATTGCAGGACCGAAAACCACCGCCAGGAAATTCAATAGAAAAAAAACCGCATCGAAATCGGTCAATCCGTTTGAGAGCTACGATGCCAAAGACAGACATCGACGTCAAAATTATAACACCCCTCTTTTCACGACGGGGGTAAAAAACTGAAAACACACCATAAAGCAAAATGTTTCTTTTCTACGTTTTTACGAGCGCCACCCACTTAGTCCCCAAATACTAAGAATCGGTAAGAAGGCCGGATGTCTCACATACGATCACGATACGTCCACGTAACGACTTTTGATCTATTCTGAGACACAAATGGATCGCGTCAAGTGCTGGAATTAATCGCGATAGTGATGGTGTTATACTTACAGCTTACCAGAAATGGGGTCGAGAAGACGCCGCGTTGCATGGAAAACCATCTGTTAAGTATATCGTTTAATATTTGACGTGTAGTGATTACTGAGTTTACTGAACCAGAGGTATTCGGTTCGATCTCCACCCAGGCCTAATTATGCGATGAGCAAAATGCTTTCTCCTGTGCCTGAGTGTAATTTTTGTATAATATGTATGTATTTATGATAAACGGAAACAGCAACGTTCGAGTGGTGACCACGAACCGGAAGACGCAGCGTGGGCAGGCCTCCTACACGGTGGACCGACGATCTTGTGCGGGTCGCGGGAAGCCGCTGGATGCGGGCAGCGCAGGACCGGCTATTGTGAAGATCCTTGGGGGAGGCCTTTGTCCAGCAGTGGACGTCTTTCGGCTGATATGATGATGATGATGATGATGATAAACATACTTATAAGTATATTTATCAGTTGTCTGGTTGCCATAGTACAGGCTCTGTCTAGTTTGGGATCTGAGGTGGTATGTCGTTTGTCTCGACTAATAATGCCTCATTAGACATTATTGTATCTTCAACATTTGCGTGCATATAGGCAGAATATGAATGTACAAAATATTCTGCAATAGTATTTATATGTGACCTCTGTTTCAAGAAGAAAGCAGTGTAGCTCAGGTTTTGAAAAGAACGTAAAACCATCTCTCTAGAGTCATGTGAGTTCAAGATTGTAAGGACATAAAAATTTCGAATACTAATGGAGTACTTATGATTACTAGATCCTAATGTTCAAAAAAAAATGTCGCCCATGTTTCGAGAAGACCATGCCGATGGATGACACCTACATCCGGAAGGATGTTAGCAAGGGAATCCTAAATTTGATCGTATTTAGGATTTCCTTGCGAACATTGTTGTGATGATTGATGATTTGTTTATCGTTCGCTTAACGCAGAGCGCCTACCCGGATTGGTAGATAGTGCTGATTCGAGACCCGCCGGACGATACAATTTATGAGATTAGAATTTGACTGTGCACTGCGTAAATGCTATAAATTTTTTGAAGTTATACTTCTTTTGGCGCGATGGAGAAAAATGATGAGAGTGAATTTCTACGATGCGCGCGCACACCGACACCAAAAAATTTAACAGCATGAAGTTAGTTCTAGGTGGTATGAAAATTGATAACTATGTTCAAGTTGTATATTAAGAAGTATAACTTCTAACGCGTGTACATAAGTACACACAAGTTTTTTTTTTTTAAGTTGTCAATCACGATCACATTTGCACAAAACGACGTCTAATTATCTGATCTATGATACCACTTAACTGTATTTATTGTTTACACATCAATGCCGCCGTAGAAAGTGGATTAAACAATATAAATTCAAACTCATGCTTGCTTGCTTAAATGGAAAAAATTACGTTAACAACGATATATTTAGGTTCAATTTACAAAGTCCAAAATTACCAGCAAATTCAAAATGTTTTGGAGATAAAAGAAGATATCTTTAACCCCACTTATCGTTAAAGGTAGCCTGATCTTTATTTACAATCAGCAATTCAACGAGTTCTAAAGCTTTTAAGAATGTAAAGTAGCTTCTTTTTAATTTTCCTTGAAGAGAATGTTCGAATGTATTCTTGCCTACTTGGGGTACGGCGTAGTGCATATCAAAGTTATGCTAAAATCATGAGCAATAATGCTTATTTTGTTAACCGACTTTAAAAGACATTATTAATTAAAACGTAATCGTATTATGTACGTTTCTCAGTTGTTTGTGAACTGATGATGATCATTCTTTGGTCCTATCTATGGTCCTATATCATTTTGTTCAAATTTGTCGTAGCAGGAAAAGTTGATAGGTACCGGTTGTTTATATAAAACCGTATATTTACCGTTATTCCAGATAAGTGTACATTTAATAAGAGCACTTTTTAGTTTGTACGATACTAATAAAAAAAGTAACTGATTAGGTTATTATACTTTTATTTTAAAAGGGGTGACCTATGTTGTTTCGAACGCCGCGGCGCTGTTGCGACACACGCTGTTGCAAATTTATTTTCCAATGCCTCACAGTTTCGAAAGCTCATGGACTCGAATTAAATAATCGCGAAAGACGCTGTTTCGAAAAACATTTTCACTGCCTCATACGCTCGAATGCTTGTGATTTCGAATTATTTAGTCATAAAGTGTACAGAAAAATATTCATGTTGTACTTAAATAAAAAACAACAAATTCGGTGTCAATCAACATTTAATATTATTATTAACAAATTATAAGAATCAAATATATTACTACCTCAACTGTACATTTTAATGATTTTCTATGTGTACTTAACACCAAATCTAAGACTCTCAATCTGATCTTTAAAAAAAAATTGTCTAGGTACCCAAATGGTATTTGTTTCCGAAATTATTCGATAGTACATGTGATAGTATTGGTACCTAAGTATAATGAGTACCTACTTAACGCTAAAGCTCTTATAAATTAAGGCGTGCCCATTGTACTTTTATTTTCAAAATTGCTGAAATAGAATTCTCTTATTTTCTAACTAAGAAATCCAGCGGCGATGCCAGGCTTCTACACTAGTTTGACTACGTGGGAGGCAGAAGTTGTTATTAGGCTCTTGGACTGTATAGATGTATACGAAAACTTATTGAGGAACAAAGTGTCCCGGAACAAAAAAATAAATATTGATTGACACTGAATTTGTTGTTTTTTATTCAATTACTGTTTGAATATTTTATGTACTGACTAAATAATTCGAAATCGAAAGAAATTCGCAACAGCGGCGTTCGAAATTCGAAACAACATAGGACACCGTTTTAAAAGTACCTAGCAGTCTTTTAAAATAAATTGTTTACTTACCTACTATAGATTATTTTACTAACCCTTACAAAATGTATTGTTTTGTAGCTGTTAACATGTACGTACTAAGTTAGTCAATAGGGCGATTAAGTATACCTAAAATTCAAACTTAACTCGGAGAATATGCTTAAATTCACACATAAAGAGCCGACTAACCAAATAAATTAAGAATTACCTGCACAAATACCTATCTAGTTAAGTAAGAACGGCTCCGAGCTAAGTTCCATAACTATTATGGACCTTGACTAAAAACTGAATGCTACAACTGATAAAATATATGAAACTATTAGAAAGACGGCGGTTATCTAGAGACACTCGTAACTTCATTCAAATTAATCCTATAAGTATCTCGCATAATTGTATAAAATAATATTTTTGAATACTTACCTAGCAAAATATAGCCCTTAAATTCATAAGTTCTGGCGTCAAATAATTATGTAAGAGATTATGTACAATTACGCTATCATCCACTGTCTGGATATTAATATATTATTATCTTTTATTAGTCTTTTGATTCGTCAACTAAATGTTTTAAAAAGGAAGATAACGACTTCCCCACATCCGTTAAGTTTACCGATGCGTTCAGTAACGAGTTATTTTGAAAGCATAAATCACAAGGCGCCGACATTTGACTAATTTTAACCTTCCAAATATTTTTCTTAAGATTTCTGTTTATTATATGTAATAAAGTATTTCCTTGTTTTCTATGTACGCAAACAGGAAGTAATAGAACATAGTATATAAAAATTTATTAAATTACAGGAAATAACTTTAATTCAACAATTCATTCGTATTACTTATTTCCCTACGAAGTCATTAGAAAATTAACTGGTTGGGACTGAATAAACAAGGAAGTTTGTGCAGCACAATTCAAACCTAAGTTTAATTAGACAAAGTGTAGTAATGAACTGGCCGTTTGTTTACATCTGCTCGTCTTTCACACATGACCGCTTATTCAATTTGTGGGAAGGAATTTTCATTTTTGTGATACTTATTAAAGATATGTGAAATTATACTTTAATGATGACCTCTAAAACCGAGCGGTATTTAAGTGGTAAACCAAACCATTTTTAGACAAAATAAAGATCAGTTTCTGGCCCGCGTGCTTCAGAGAACACGTTAAACCGTCGATTTGTTAGAAGAAAATATATGAGGCAAGGCAAACTTGATCTTACATCTGGTTTAACAATCTTAGTTACTGGTTCCCTGTGTGTTTCGATATCAGATGGCAAATGATTCATTCTGAGAGCTAGCGCAGCGGATTAGACTGGGAGTTGACCTCAACAAAAATGAGTAAAGCATTAAGCAAGGTCAACAATGGGTCAACTTATCCTTATGTTGACCTCGTTCCTCATATTTTGCTTCTTTGAAAAGCCATGGATCGTTGATCCCGTCCTCGTTGATAAGTTCTAATCAAAGTAGTATTGGTGTTTAGTGACTACTAGCGAAATTAGTTATCCAGAATTTTTTATACTTATTAACTCATTGAAAGTCGATCACAATTTTTTGTAGTTTATAAACTTATCTTCTAAGACAACGCCCGTACATTACAAACATATAATAGACGGATACAAATTACATCCAGACCCAGAACAACTATTTATGGGTCACACAATTAGTTGTCCGGGGTGGGACACGAACCTGCGACACGATTGTCTTAGCCGCTGCGCCACACGTACTAATGTACTAATCATCACAGTATCACATCAACATCACAATAATTCATACTATTCCTACTTATATCATAAATATGAAAGTTTCTATATTCGGATGTTTATGCATTGATGTTGATACTCACTTTTTTCGGTTGGCGGTTTTACACATTTAATTACTGGCCGGGCTGGATATACTTACTCTATGTTATTATTAAAGTCTATAACGATTTGAACATTTAGGCGTACCTACTTAACCCTTATACACCACATAAATGATGTTACTATTGCTTATTTTTCGTCGTCTACTGTCTGAGTGTTGCCCGATTTAGAAAGTTCCCGATATTCATAGCGTCCCCTCTTGTCGTGAGTCAGGCAAATTATAGCGTTTGTGATTAATGCGAGCTATTCCTGGGTGTATCCTTCACCCGACGAGTCACCTTTCTTTGTTCATCAAAGATCTATTGTATGGGCAGGGCTACCCATACACCTTTCATCTTACACAATAAACTGCAAATTATCTAGCTACACAATTTACCCACATCAAACGCAAGTATTTTAGTTATCTATAAATTCAATACAACCAAAGAATAAATCTTAGTACTTAGTACAGTAAAATAACTTGTCATGGCATGTTAAACCTAGATAGTTCTGACGCTATGTGCTTTTGATTAAATCTAACTAAAATCAATTAGAGAAATGGCCGCCAGGTTCTTTCTAAAAAGTCTAAAAGTTGCCTTGGGGGTTTGTTGCCTTCACGGCATCCATATTCGGCCGAGCTCTTCTTTGGAACATATCCCACGCGAGCTTAATTTTTTTATTAAAAATTGTCACGTTAAAAAACATACATATCGGCTAGATATTTATTGTTTATTCGTAATAATTGTCGATATTAAGTTTGATTTTTGACATTTGTCTGTGTGATTAATAAAAAATATTTACAAAATTGTTTTTGTTTTTATAGAATTTTTCATGTAACCTGTGAAGAAATAACTGTTTAAAACAAATAATAGATACTTCACAATAATAGACAATTCAGGACAAAATACGAATGTTTTTTGGTCGGTTTCTTTTTGTAACATGTAAGTGAAAGGGATACATATATGTTACGTAGCTATGATGCATCAGTTGTACTCGTAATTAGGAATATGACCTGTAAACTATTTCACTGATTCAGTGTTGTAAATCGGAAGCACGGAGCCATCCGGGTATTAATGCCGCTTACTAAAGGGCGCGGTTGTTTTATGCGATAAACGCTGCGTTACACGTTACGATTAACGCACATTATTTCATATCAGGTAATATAATTACAAACCATTGTTTTACGCTGTTGACACAGCGGCAAGCGCAGCGTGAGACGCGATGCGTCAAACGTACATATAAAAATATTTTATCTTCATAGTTTATGTAAGGAATATCCTTGTTTATTGCGTGAAACGTATCCGTTCAACGCAAGCGGTTAGTGCTTGCGCATATTCGTGTTGTTTTGATGGATGAAGAATAATTAATAACTTGGCATTGCATCTTATCTCAGTTCATTGTGACATTCGTTACCATCACTATGAATCAATACATTTTGTGTTCCTTCATGTTCTCTTGTTTTATACATAGGGTCAATTTCACCGCGACACGATAGTAAATAAATATAACCATCTTCCTCTTCTTCTAATAATAATAATAATAATGCTATTATTTTTCTTTTCCTGTCTGCCATTTTGTTTTCTCACACGTTCACCTGCTTGAAAGACAATGTTTACTAAATTCCAAATAGTAATCGCAAACATTTGCAAACGCAGCGTCTAATTACGGTTCTATGATAATGCAAGCGATTCTGCTTTTATACCACTAAACTCATTTAAATGTTTTTACATCTCTATCTAATATAGCTCGTAAGAATATCAGAGCATACATAGAACTGTCATACCACTACATCTGCGCACGGATACGTGCACCGCACCGGGCGCATAATTTGTCGACGGGTCCTGACGTGGAGCTTGTGTGTTACGTGAACTATCTGTAAATGATTGCTATCATATACTTAATTTAAAATTATTGACTCTGTCTCAAAATGAATAATGTTATTGTTTCGAAGTTTTTCTTTTGTATACCTAAATATAATCCAAAATAATAAGCATTCAGACAACCGATCGAGCATATATTGTGTTTGCCTACTAAATAATTACTCTAATTGGACCAAATCCCGTGTTCATGCCCGCTTGAGTATGTTTCGCCGGACCGTCTCAACTGGGTCGTGTTGAAACCGGTAGTAGATGAACCCACTGAGTTTGTTTCGCTGGGTCTTCTCAGTTGGGGCGCATTGGATCCGGTGGTAGCATTAAAGCGCGACCGTCGTTATTAACCCAAGGTCCGTCATAATAATAATACTTTTAATATAGACAGACCATTGACAATATGTAGTAAAAATATTAGATTTAAACTAGATAATTAAACATAATCTCTTGACAATAACTTGATACGAGCTAGCTAAATATCATTGCTGTAATAAAATAAATTTTATAAATGTTTTCATTCAATATGTACCTAAATATCTATGTTACTAGAAATAATATCTAATGTATACAACTATATTGCTACAAACATGTTCTGACTATTTACAAGCGCTTTTTTAAGTCTACGTGAATAAAAACCTTTTTTATTTTATTTTATTTTATTCTACTCAGTATTTTCAGTAACTAAAATTGACATTACTAAAGGCGCCTTGTATTCAGAATAAGAGCGAATGAAACAAAATGCAATGATAATTAATTAATTTAGTTGGAATTGCATAGCATCAGGGGCGATGTGTATAAAATAATGTCATAAGTTGATACGTAAAAAGCACAAGGATTTTTATAGGCACAGTAACTATTAAGTTGATTCAACGCAATACAAGAATCTTATTCAACATTTTAACCCATAGTAGGTAAATACGTTGAATAGTATCTAAATAATTATGACACAAAAACCTACCGGGAGTGTAAAGGAAAAGTAATCGTAGATCTGTCGCTTTGGGCGACCGACCCAAAAATGCATATGACAGTTATCCATAGTTGGCCTCAAAACTTGGGACGGTTGTGTTTGTAGTTACCGTTTGGAGTATACATATACCCGAAATAGGTTTGGAATATAATTTCACGAGCCACTTCAGGGCCTTTTCCCATCATTTCGAATTAAAATGTACCACTTGATAACCTATGTTAAGACTTTTTTGCTAAGTAAGAGGTCAAAACCAATATATTAGAGATTTATTCCCAGATTTTAACTGAACCTGGGATTCTATTAATCAAGAGGCTAATGAGACTGCAATCCAACATAAACGATGAAAATAGCGAAATGGCAAAAAAATCATAAACTACATAATTAGTAACTTATACAGTATTATTAATGCAAATGTGACAAGAATTCGACATATAAGCCGGGAATTAGGTGCCGAATCAAGGCAACTGGCACAGGAATGTAATAACATCGACATTTAGACTCCGGACCGGTACTAAGACCTTTACTTGCTAGAAAAATCTCATTATAATTCCTGGGCCAACTCAAAAATCAGATTGGAACAATTTGATCGTAGACCAAATTAAACAAGCTACCGCTATACTAACAAACAATTCGAATCTTGATCAGTAAATCAATATTCTTATCAACAGGGCTTATTTAAGGGCGTGACTAAATAAAAGCTCTGTAGCGTGATGTGGCGATAATCCTGTCCATATCGAATAGCTGTTGTTTCAATTTAGGTTAATTCTAGTTAATCTCTACTTCGTGATAGGATTAATCCGTTCAATGAATCTGTGTGCGCGTTATTTATCAATACCAACATACTAAAAATACACTTTGGTTTTGTTTTATCAATAATCTAGAAGCTATTTTTATCTTACGTTTACAGTTATCCTATGAGACTTTCACTGTTTGACCTGACAGTAGACCCCTCTATTGTTATAGTAGCGCAATCTGTTTAGCAAATAAAACTACAAACTTAGTAACTCTCCCCATCAGTTACTTTGCCCTTTGTGGTTCAAGCCTCGGCTCAATGCACTTACTGACGTGGAGACGCATGAGAGGCTCGGTGCTTGGTGCTCTCTTAGTTAGGTTAGTACGAGATATCAGATGTGTTTATAGGGTCATGAGTTTAATTACCTTTATAAATAAGTAATGGAATCAGGCATTTGCGGAAATCCATAACAATCAAAATACAAAATCAATATGTAGTGTTAATTCCGCCAATTGTCAGTTTAATCATGCCTGGATGCAATTTGCATCCCGGCATGATTAAAATATACATACATATTGATATTGTATTTTGATACCTTTATAAACTTTGTGCTTGTAAACTCTTCAAATACACTAGCTTTCTTATACAGAGTAATCCATTTCTTTTATTTGTATTTCTCTATCTATTCATATGAATAGAGAAATAAAAATAAATGAATATGACAAATATTTAGGTACTCTCAGTGTGATAAAATCTATTTCAAGTTATTGTACAATTTCCTAACGATATCTAACATTATCAAGTATAATGCGGTTTGTCGACCTATGAAACTTGTCACCACAATTCTTTGATACGTATCTATCCAGCAGTTGCAACATGGCGTCGGTTTTAAATCTCGTGGTTTTATACCGGGCTAACGTTTTGTGGTTAGTTTTATTGCGACAACAGATTAAACATAAACCGCTTATTGTGGGGTCGAAACGCTATTTCGAGCTTAGGCGTCCGATATGTGAATTGAGCACGCCTTACTGTTAATTCTGGTTAAGTGTGCATTGTGTGCATATCTTGAATTATGTAACTTACTATCGAAAGTGTATTTAATTAATTATGGCAATGGAAAAGAAAATACAAATTTTCGTGTCGATTGCCATTTCAAATTACTAGTAATCGAAGGTTCTATCACTTGGTTAAAAGGTTTAAGCGCGTCCACGCTTTGCGGGTTCGATTGGCGCACATAGCAATTATTTGTGTGAGTCATATAGATGTTCCGAGTAGAGGAGTCTTTTGAATCTATGAATTAAACTTTGTTGTACTTCAGTTTACATGCACTACTGATTTGTTGCTGACAACTACCAAGAGACTTATATTTAAACTAGCTGTGCCCCGCAGTTTTACCCGCGTTAAACTTTATAAATTATAGACTATGCGTTAATCCAGGGTGTCAGCTAACTCTATACCAAATTTTATTAAAATCATTCCGGCCGTTTAGACGTGAAGAAGTATCAAACATACACACTCACAAACTTTCGCCTTTATAATATTAGTGTGATTATACAAAATAATTTAAGAAAACAGATCGACAAGTATTGTTTATGTCTTTTAAATTAATAATCTAACTGGACTAAGACTTGCGTAAAAGCATACAGCCGCTTTTAGAACAGTGGTAGAAAAAAGAAGAGAGTTTTTAACCCAAAATTACTTAGTAAGGTCGCTTTAGATCTGTTAGTAGAATTAAAGCGTCATCGTCGCGTCGTAAGATACACAGGGTCCGATGTGCAACTGATATATCTGAAATATAATTTTACGAGGTTAGACTTACAATACATTAAAATAAAAACTTAATTAAATTAAAAAAAAAAAAGAATCGCAAGGATTAATCTTAAAATTGTAAGTAGGTAATTAATATTATGTGCATACATAAACACTATTTTATATATTTGTTTTATCTTGGTAACCGACCGTAATAAAATAAATTAAATTCATGCGTTTTAAATATCTTTAAAATTAAATAACTCGTAAACCCTAAAATTTGTTATTTGATGTATAAACAAAATTGTTTTCACTTAGGTTTCACAGTTTGGAGCCTATTTTTATTAGTGGCCATTACTAATTGTATGGTATCTGTAAAATAGTGTGGGTTTAGTTACTTATATTTATTTTGGTTGTTACAGGTCCGCGCCATGGAGCAGCGGCTGTGCGAGTGGCCAGCGGGCACTGAAGGTGCTCCCAGAGCCATCTCGCGGCTAGAAGGCCAGATTGAAGAACAGGTAGCGTATTAGTTTTAAAAATTACTGCTTCTCTAAAAAAAGATGTACGGCTTATTCAACGATGAAACTCAAAACGTAGAAAGTGCGAAACGTTAAACATGAGAACCTAATTAGTTAATTATATGTACAAATCATGTCTACAATTTAAAGTTCTAGCTCAACTCCGAGATAAGTTTAACTTACTTAACTCATTCAATTTAACGTGATGCCACCAGATTGTATTATTGTTACCAAAAATTTTATACCGTCTCGTCTTTGTTTCAGTTTCCAATTTATAAAACTTCCTTTTAAAATAGAAATTTTTCAATGGGCATTTTATTTCATTACGAATACGACGGTTATGAATTTAAATTTTCGTTCAAATAAAAAAGAGAAATACGAACGCAGCCAAAAGTCGTGTCGTCATAACTGGTTTCTGAACTTGAACCGTGACGTGACTAACGCTAATGTCATAATGACGTTGATTGAGGCGCTTTTGTAAACATTAAAAGTTTCAACATTTTTAATTCAATTTAATGAATGAAAAGTCACATTATCATAATGTGTTTAATTATGCTGCGCCTCAGTTCTGGTTACTGTGTTATCTTTTGTAGTGAACATGACAATATATCTTATAATATTTGACATTGATTAACAAACTATATGAGTAAACAAAATGCAGGTAAGTGCATAAATTATTTATTCTAAGTATAAACACAAGTTATGTTATTACAGTTACCTTCAATATTTATTAATAGAGACATACTTTATTAATATCTTGGTGATTGATAATTTCTTTTCCTATTAGTAACTTTCCAATACATAAACACGTAAATAAGAATTTGACTTTATTTATTTGTGTTTTAATGACTTATATTTTACTTCTTACTTGATTTATTACTACTACAAACGTTAAATATATCTCTGAAACTAATAACATAATTATAATTTACTTACTTATCAGTTTTTATTACTTATATGGTTTTAATATAAACCTAAAGTGTATTAAATTACTAGAACCTGGACATGCAGGAAATATGAAAAATAAAATTCTGAGGCTGTATGGCTAATCAAATATTATACACCTCATCCTGTGGGGGGTGTAGAAAATGGGCAGCAGCTTCTCTCTGTGTATTATGACCATCATACTGTGACTGTCAACCCTTCTGCAAGCATGTTGGTTATGATATATCCTTCCAAATGCTGCAGATAATTCCATTGTGGAAATCTATTGGTGATGATGATTATAATGTACACTGAGACCGAATAGGTGGTCATCATTATTGCAACATGTAACTTAAGGCAATGTTTAATAGTGCCACTTGTAATTAAACACATTAATTTACTACTTCTATTTTATTAAGACCAAACTCTTTGATGGTTTATAAACCAATTCAATTGTTTTTTTAGCCTTAACCTAACCAAACCTTGTATAATATCGAACATGGGCAGGATTTAAAATGTAGACTGCAACAAAATGTGTTTTTAATTTCTGGCTCTAATATATATTACAGAATAAAACTGATTTGCACCGGACTTGAGATCTGTCAACTTTGTGTGTTATGTTTTGTTGACTTTTACAACATATTTGGTTTGAGTATATGGTGATAAAATATTATATTCTAGCCCATCCTCTTATAGGAGAGAGGTAACAGGTGAAGTTTTACGAGTCCAGGGCCTAATAAAAAAATCAAACACATCTAACACTTTTATTTTCTCCCAGAAGCAGCTGAGACTCCAAGACGCGAAGCAGGTGGAAGCAAAGGCTGCCCGCATCAAGGAGTGGGTGACAAACAAACTACGGGAACTAGAACAGCAAAACCAGCAGTTAAGAGAACAAAACGACAGGTGTAACCAGCAGCTTGAGTTGTTAAGGAACCATATAGCAGCTCAGGGTAGCAGGAATAGTACAGTAAGTTATATTTTTGATATGATGAGTTTTATTCATTGAAAAGCCTGAATTATACCGTGTTATCAACTAACTACTGTACTTATAGGCCTATTTAATAGTTAATTAATTTAAGTTTTATTTTGTCTTTCCCTTTTATCTGTCATTTTACATTTAAATGAGTCGGACAAACCCTTACTCAGGCTAATCTATTCGAAGTAAAAAAAAATCTAGTTATCTTTAATTTTTAAGTAAGTAGATATTTCTAGTAAGTAATATAATTTATAAATGGCATAAAAAAGCTATGAAGGACTACTCTCTATTAGTAATAGATCACAGGATTTAACATTCTTGTAATAAAAAAGATTTGTTAATTTTAAAGAAAGTATGACTTGAGATTAGGCAGTCTTTTCTTTTTGAGCTTTAATATTGTGAGAAGAATAACTTACACTCAGGTTTAAATTCTTACTTCATAATTAATGATAAATATGTTTAATTCTAGTAATATGAATCTAAGGGGCATGCTGATGTCCCTAGCCAAATGAGGCTTTTCAACATAAATAATATAAACTGACTGTATACAGGTTTATTACAGAACTTAGGAATTGTATTTAACCTTATTTACCATCCATACACAAACCATGATACTTACAATCTACACACATCAACACAATCTAGGGATATTTTATATTTCATCCATAATTTATAAAATGTATGAGTCTTCATAGATTTGAAGATATTTTATGAATTTTGTTCTTTATCTTATCTTTATAATTAAGGTCTTTAATTTCTTTATAATAGAGCACTAGGGAATTTAATCCCTGTGTCGCTGGGTACTTTACAAACATATATTTGACGGACAAAAGCACATCAAGACTCAGAACAACTATTTATGGGTCACACAAAAAGTTGTCCTGCGCAGAATTCGGACCCACGAAGCGGCGAGGCGACTGTCTAAGCCACTGCGCCACACGAGCAGTTTTGCCGACGTACAGACGCCAGCACATCCAGCTATCCCCATCTGTCAAATTTCTATTATAGATTTTCAACTTTATCATGTAAGCGTAAGGTTCACTTTCAATTGGGGAAATTTGACAGATTGGGATAGCTTGATGTCCTGGCGTCTGTACATATTTTGTGTTTCTTTGTTTTATTATTAACATTTTAAATTCTTAAAATAAAGTAAGTAGGTTAGGTGTTAGGTGTTAGTAGTAAGTAGGTCTATAAACATTTTTAAGAAACTATGAATATTTTTAACTATATGTACTTATTTTAATTTTAATTTTTATAATTATAATCATAACTAATTTAATATTAAGGTATCCCTAGATTCTGATGATGTGTGTATTCTATTTATAATTATGCAGCTTACAGTATTTACGCTTTCATATTTAATGCCCAATTATTAAGGCAATATAATTACATGAACTCTTAACACTTGGATTATGCTTATAAATTCTCATTATTTATTACATATATATATTGTATTAAAATTCATTAATCAATTAATGATTTTTAATACAATATATGAGTTTGTGTTATGTAGGTTATACGTAGAGGCTGTAAGTAGTCATGGTGGGCATCACATAGCCTAACAAAAATTACAGTTAATTAATAATGTGGGGCAGTCTTTCGGAAAGTAGTGTTTATTTGATCCAAGTAGAGAGTGGAGGATGCTACTTTCCACCTTTGGCCGGTAAAGACTCATAGTAATTGCTTCCCTCCCTATGGTGGGGATACATTTAGAAATAGAAATAAATTTGTTAGGCAAAATCTAACGTTAATAACGTCTAAATCTGCGTTCATGTGGGAGTATAAACGGCCAGTGTGTATAATAAAAAACGCTCCTTATGAATACTCTATCAGGTCACGTGTCCTGACGCGAATTTAACATTTTATACACATCTCAAAAAAGTGCACAACGCCGCATCTTTTCACTTCAAAAATAATATAAAAGACATTGTTTTTAAGTGGCCTAGTATTTATATTTACGTAATTCTCTTTCTCCTTACTATTTTATTCTTAAGTATATTTTTAATATAAATAAATAAATAAAAATTAAAAATAATAAATTAAAATAATAAAAAAAAATAGCAGTCCAATTTTTACAAGTGCCTGTATCGAGGCTATCAATGTGATAGTGACAGTAGTGACAGTTACAAGCTAGGACTACTACAGTTAGATATTAAATTGAAATTAAAAATCCCGACATTAAATATGATTTATAACAATAATTATATACAACTAAAATTATTTATTCTACTATATATATATATATTTCATGAGAATCTGTTTGACAGTTTTTGTCATGTTTAAGTTATTAAACACACATACTTCACTATTACTCCAATCTCTGTGCCGCCACTTGATTTCCCATTACCTCCTCAGCTCCTACCGACTCGAGCGAGCCTCTCTCTCGAGGTCCGCGATGATGGGTCGCGAGCGACTCTCGCTAACAATCGACGCCGTTCAGAGAGCCTAGAGGGCCCAAAGGTAGAGCCTTGACGCTATGGGTGTATAGCAACCTGTTACTTTTCTAGCTTAAATTCTAAGCTTTGTTGCACATGTTTTTGTATATGGTAGAGGTTTGACAAATATTGAGTTAAGTTGTAAAAAAAATACTTAAGTATTCATTATAACCCATATTGTACAACAGCACTATATAGAGTAATTTGTAAAACACGGACAACCTCGCAAGACTATAGCTAACAGCATAAGCAACAACGTTTGTTCTACAACATTTCATAAGTTGTTAGATTTTATTTTTCGTACAAAAATAAGTATTAATTTGATTTCTCGCTTGAATGTTTATGTAAATCTACGCGCATCAAAAAAGTTACAGTGCTAGTGCCTTTGAACTGGACCCATTTCTCTAGTCGTCAGTCATATGTGTAAAACATGTTTTTTTAAATGAATTATGTACTAACACTACGAACTTGTAGAACAAAAGTTGTTGCTTGTGGTGTTATTGAAGTGAATGTCTTTGAATTTTTTTTGTATTAAATGACTTTGATTTAATTCTTTAGCTTATATCGCTAAACCACTACCATATACAGATATGTGCATGACATGGACTATGTCTAATTTCTTTTGCATCCTCACTGATCACTTAGCCCTTAGGGAACAGACGATCTTCACTTTAACTAGCGCACTTTATTCTTTTTTTTATGAAGCGGGTCGAACCCTGTTCTGTCTGGTAATTCCTTGTCCAGCCATGGTAAAAAGAAATACTCATGATATTTCAGCTAGATTTCTCCTATGTTAAAGAACTCCCTTACTTATATAAACATTGATAGTCTGCAAACAAATTGTATTTTATAGTGGGTCAAATAAGACAAATCTTCTCTCAGTTTGATCAGAGGGTCAATATATGTAAGGGGGTATATGACTATTTTACGACACTAGACGACTATGGTTTTTACTTTGTGTCAATGTCTAAAATAAAATCCTGTTTGACGGTATTTTGACAAGGTACACACGAATTACTACGAGGCTTTCCTTTAATAGGCAAGCAGGTGTAATCAGGAAATATTTTTGCTAGTTATTTGAATTATTTTCTAATTGTTGTGTCGTACGTAATTGGCTTTTAAATCATGTGGAAGTTCACTTAATTTAATTATTTCTTGTAATGTCTCCAGCTACCCATCAATTCGTCAGAACCCCACTACAGTACGCCGGTCAGACATCGACGGAACTTGTCAATCGGCACCACCAACATAGCGAACAACGTTAACGCTGCCAACCCTGTGCTCAACACTATGAACCGTACTATGGACGAGAGGACAACTGCCAGCTTACTGGCTGATGATTTGGCGGTAAGTGATTTCGTACTCATAGGTTTTTTAGACACGGGCTTACTGATTACCAATCTTCTGTCTTAACCTGTTGTCTATGATAGAGGACTATGCTTGAATTGTATAGCAGAACCACACTTCCGTTGTGTTTATTTATTGGTGCGGTCATCCATTTCTATATTATGTTACCTTTTCGGCCTTTGTGTGGCTTCCAGGATGATTAGTTGCATAGACTATTGAACTGGATGATTAGCAAGTCTTTCTTTGTATTGAATGCAGGAGGTTTTAATTTCCTTTCTGGCTGTTCTGATGTGAAGGTGCTCATGAACTTTCGAAATATTAATAAACTATGGTGTATTGGATATTGGTTCCAAAATGTAATTTTGTGCTCTTTGGATATTACTGGTGCTGGAATCGTAGGCTGAGCTCCGTATTTGGATTCTATGTGTCCTAATGGGCCTACGCATGATTTAGTAGATGAGTAACTAGCTTTGAATATTTCGAAGCATCCAGTAGAGACCGCGGTATTTTAGGTTTATTTCATCCCCTTTTGCATGCACTCCCAGGATACTCTGCGATTAATATGCATTCCATTTAACTGAGTTGCATTAATGATTAGGTATTCTAGAATAATCGGAAAACAAAATAAAGTCACTAACTTCAAAGCAGTGGGATGTTTTTTTGTGAATTGATTTTCTGATGCCAACTCGTTGTCTTTCCAGACTGCCGTCGAAAACTTGGTGGTGATGCCAACGACACCAAACACGTCCACCGACGGCGATACTACACATGACTACGCCGAAATTTATACACCTAGCAGAGGTTAGTACCACAGTATTCTACTAATGAATCTCCTATGCTGGAGTATGAGGTTTTTTACAAGGATTTGTACCTTAGTCTAATTGCGAAATAAGAATCAAATGACGAATCGATTCTGAATCCAATATCTTAACCACTTTTGATGTGAAACATCTATAGCCGCACGTAAAACAGATTTCTGGCGAGCGACGCATGCCGTGGCGACGCGTCGCCACGCTATACGATAGTAGTGTGTACGGTGCCATGCGCAATCGACTTTTAATTTAATCATTATGACATATTTAGTTCTTATGTTCTTTTCTGCATATTACTTTTACAAAATAATGTCGATGTTTCACATCTGCCAGGCGTCCCGTGTCAGCTCACATTTTTTTTATTTCACTTAGATGTTATATGCTTTCTTTTAACAATGAATTAATTAATTTAATCTATCTTTCCTTTTAACAATGAATAATCCAAATATGATGAAGACAGATGGCTTATCGAAACTTAGTTGAAAATCAAAGGGTATGGTAGTATGGGATGAGATATATAATAAAAAATATATAAGTCTCACCACACATTTGTTTGAAAAGAGGAATTCAGAAGAGTATTCACACAATGGATTATTGACGTAATCGAAAGATCGCCGCGGTGCAGATTACAAAAAATATCAAACGAATTTAACTATAGTTCCAGGAGAATATGTCCCTTATAAAAAAAAATCTTTTCAGAACGAACCCCGGCCTGGCAAGGCGCCGTCAATGTGATAGTCCAAGGAAACAGTCGCGGCGGCTCCTCGACAGGCGACAGCTCAACGTCGGAACAGCCCCGCCCTCCCACACCTCCCCTACATAGGTTTCCAAGCTGGGAGGCCAAAATCTACCAGGTTCGTAAAAAGAAAAAGCTATGCAAATGTATCAAAGGGTTCCAACGAAACTTTGCCTTTTTGGTATTGTCTTGTCTTGGTAGGGGTGTACTTACGTACAGCACTTCGACCCTTCAGGATCTTTTACACTAACCCCATTTATTCTAACTCTAGAACCCTGAAAACACATCTTCAATCTGCTTGTGAGGAGTAGATCCTTGTAGTCTCCTGGTTCTGGATATGCCAGCCCCAGAATGGCTATTCTGTGTCTTGCCAAAACATCGCATATACATATATAGTATATGACGGTCCTGTTGACGTGGTTGGCAAATGCTTGCTTTTCACGCCGGACGTCGTGGGTTCGATTCCCACCCAGGACAGATATTTGCCTGCATGAACATTTCTATTTGTCTTGAGACTGGGTGGATTATCTATATAAGTATATATTTACAAAAAAAAAGTACTATATCAGTTATCTGATTTCCATAGTACAAGCTCTGCTTAGTTTGTGATCAGATTGCCGTGTGGAAACAATGTCCCGGGATATTATTATTATTATATGCAGCATTGTTTCATTTTATTCCCCATAGGTCCTGCAAATCGGGCTATTCGACAGTCCCAGTTTATGCACGTGTTAGTTTGTGCCGTAGTGGCCCAAACACTGCAAAAATGTTGGGTATTTATTGACATTCATATATTTCACTACAGGTGGCAGACGATGGGCTCCAACAGTCAGTGGAAGAGGAACTAAGCCCCCCACCGTGTCCGCGGCCGATGCATGAGTCCACTAGCTACCAGGATATATCCGTCCCCGTATACGCCACTGTTAAAGGGGTCAGTATTTGTTTTTTTAAATCAACTGTAGATCACAAAATTACATTTTAATTCCAGGTTTAATAAAAATACTGTATTGCTGTGTGATGACGGCGACAAATATCAGAATCAGAATATCATCACCCCATCTCATCCCGTGGGGGGCGTAGAAGTCGACCCGAGGGAATATCTACCAGAGGACGGGCAGCAGCTTCCTTCTGATTACTATGACCATCTTACTGCGATCGCCAACCCGCCTGCCAAGCGTGGCGATTATGGCATATCCCCCCAAGACGATTCTTGAGGGAGGCTTGTCCAGCAGTGGACTTATTTAGCTGTAATGATGATGATGATGATGACTGTATTGCATTCGTTCAACCTTTTATCTGCCAGAGGAAAAGCACATCGTCGTATCCGGCCTTAATAGTGGCTTGGTCACTAATTCAGTGAAAATACCTATAAAATTATTAGGGATTGCATCACTTTCGTGTTATAGGGCACCATATTCTTTAATCTCAAAAATGGGATATCATAAATTTGATCGTCCGGCGGGTCTCGAACCTGCATCATCTACCAATCCGGGGTAGGCGCTCTGCGTTAAGCTACGAACGATACACGCTGGCAGATCAAATTTAGGATTCCCCGATGCTAACACCCTTCCGGAGGATGTAGGTATTATCTATCGGTTTGTTTTCTAGAAACATGGCCGACTGATATGTTCACAGTTGCATGTGAAAGATCATATCATATTAATAATACCTTCCAAATTATTAAATTTGAATTTTATAGAATTATTCGCAATGCAAAGTGTTTATCTAATCTCAAAAATGGGAAATCATAAATTTGGCCATGTTTCTAGAAAACAAACCGATAGGGAATTTAGGGAATCCTAAATTTGATCTGCCAGCGTGTATCGTTCGTAGCTTAACGCAGAGCGCCTACCCCGGATTGGTAGATGGTGCCAAAGATATTACAATATAACAAGATTGCGCACTGAGGGAGCAAAAACGGCCCGAGCAAGAAGGCGCTTTTTTGGATGGCATCTCCTTCTCATAGAGTGACCATGCGTCGTGGAATTATGCGAATGTTTAAACGCGCCAAATTTAAAATTTTGTTTTTATGAGAATGAATAAACTTACTTTTGAAGTATAATCATTCTACCTGTGCAGTGCTTTTAAAGTTACTGTTCGCCCCACTGCATACCTAGGTATACGTATTCGAGATGTTTTCGTTACTTATACTTTCTTACTTTTAAATTATACCAAGATTATTTGTAGATTATTTAAACGTTTAGGAAATTATATAATTATTTATAGTACAATTCCCGCCTAATGTAAGTGTGAGTAGTGGTAGATATTTTGGACAAAGGCAGTAGACTTTCCAAATATTATATATTCGTAATGTATCCAAATAGTTTTCAAGTATATTATATGTTTTATTTACTTATATTCTTTTTCGCAACAAGTGTTTTGTGTCAGTCGGCTCTAGTATTCTAGGATAATTATTGTAATACATATATTCAATATAGATTAGATTGTGAAAATCAGGTTACACTAATAGACTACAGGCCCGATTTTTTAATTTATTCCACAGATAGTACTATACTCACTACCTTAATTGAAAATATCTTCTAAGTGGCTTAATCTAAACAACTGAGATAATTTTATATCTTTTGTTATTAATAAGAGTGTAGCAATTGTCTATTTCTTACCTATTTACTCATAACAAACACTGACACGAGGAAACAGTAGCCTCGTTTTAGTGTTAGATATAGTGAAATAGACAATTATTCATCATCATCATCATTACAGCTTAAACAAGTCCACTGCTGGACAAGCCTCCCTCAAGAATCATCTTGAGGGGATATGCCATAATCGCCACGCTTGGCAGGCGGGTTGGCGATCGCAGTATGATGGTCGTAGTACTCAGAAGGAAGCTGCTTCCCGTCCTCTGGTAGATATTCCCTCGGGTCGACTTCTGCGCCCCCCACGGGATGAGATGGGGTGATGATATTCTGATTCTGATATTTGTCGCCGTCACCACAGAGCAGACAATTATTACGCAGGTATAAAATACCTAATATACATTACGACAGGTTGGAAAAATCGTTTGTTGTAAGAGGCAACAATCTCGAGTAGGTATGCTTAGTGGCAATAGTATTTTGTGTCAATGTGCAAAAACTCTGAAACAAATGTGAATGTTATTTGTAAATAAAACAGTTAATTGCTATATCAGATTATTATTTACCGGGAAGAATATTCATCCATTTTTGTTTCAATTCCTCGTTTTTGGGAAATCTAGAAAAACGATCCATTAAATACGTAACGAATGGTTACCCTGTTGCTGAACTTAGCCAAAATATAGAAACATTACAAGATAACAATTACTTGTGAAAAGATATACGACTCCCCAGATGACCCTCACTTTTACACCCTTTTACGCAACAAGTTAAAACCATTTCTAAGCAAATTGGAAGTGGATTGGAGCACAATACGATAAATAATTTCAAAACAAACATTCGCCATATTTGTTTACAAATTGAGTGTGGCAAACGTCATTTCTTATAAATACTGCTATTGAATTTACTAAACCCAAATTAAATGTATTTAAAAAGCTATCAAAGAATAAGACATAGTTTAAAAAAACGTTGTGTACGTCTTAAATAAATAAAAATTATTTAATTATAGTTATATGAAAACATAATCCTAGGTGTTTGACCAAAAATTCTACTATTTTATACGTCAAGTAAGTTATTTTTAGGCTGGCCATCTGTTAGACAGGGACAGATTCCAAAACGAGACCCTCTCAAGGGGTCCGTTTTTTCCTATTGGTACACTACAAAGAGAAATGGACTGTATCTTAAAGACTTTGAGTTCATTTTACTTTGAACTAAATCTTGAAGTGCGCAATCTTGTTATATTGTAATATCTTTGGATGGTGCAGGTTCGAGACCCGCCGGATGATCAAATTTATGATTTCCCATTTTTGAGACTAATCTCAATTGCAAGTGCAATGCAAAGCGTTTATCTAAATAAACGCTTTGCATTGCGAATAATGCTATAAAATTCAAATTTAACCATATTCTTTGTCCACATTTGTGAAGTCGCCGTACAGGGTAGGTCTTCTCATGTCATGTATTAGTGACAATGGCATACAAATGGTTCAGTGCCATTAGTAGGTTACATATTCCTATAGAAACGTGCCTAATGATGCATGTCATTAGGCTAGACAAAGGCCTCCCCAAAAGATTTCCACAATTGAGTAGTGTCCAATTTGTAGAGATATGCCATAATTGCCACCCTTGGCAGATGGGTTGACTATCGCAGTACATAATATATGGGAGATTTACCGTCGGGTCCACTTCTATGCCCCCCACGGGATGAAATAGGGTGGTAATATTCTATGCTGTCAGTCACACAGCATGTTTAAGACTAGGCTAATCGTATTTCTTAACGAAATGCTACGACTATGCCCGACCGTTTCGTTTTTGTGGACAGTAAAAGCCTATTAAAACTAATTATTGAATATTGTTTCAGCGTGCTAGTCAAATAAGATCGATGCCGTTCACTGGTGACTCGTCGGATGATTCATCCGAAGGCGAGGAATCCATGGGCGTCACTGTACACAACACTCCACACCACCAACTTGTTAATGTTAACCCCATATTTAGTAAGTATAGACAAGCTGCCCTGCAATGAGCCTATTATTATACTTACAATGTACAGACGCCAGCACATCCAGCTACCCCCATCTGTCAAATTTCTTTTATAGATATTCAACTTTATCACATAAGCATAAGGTTCACTTTCAATTGGGGAAATTTGACAGATCGGGGTAGCTTGATGTGCTGGCGTCTGTACCATCATAATCATGACAGCCCAAAGACGCCCACAGCAGGACAGAGGCCTCCCCCAAGCCTTGCGATTATGGCATATCGCTCTAAATTATGTCTTATTTGGGGCCATATGCCATAATCTCAACGCTTGGCAGACAGGTTGAAGATGTCAGTATGATGATTAGTAGTACGTAGAAACTCAGCAAATTCTCCCTGAGTTTCCCCGGTCTCTGGTAGATATATTCACACGGGACGTCTTTCATGCATTCCTCGGGATGAGATGGAATAGCGATATTCGTTACCGTCATCACACGGACAACAGCACATTGCGAGCCTGGACTTCTTTCTATTTTTCTTCTCTGTGTTATCCTCTTAGAGCCTGTGCACGCCACGTTTATTAAACGTGCCGTCGACGCGCGTTTTAGTACCGCGCGTCGACGGCACGCTTTTATCCTAAAGAGCAGTTTGGTGTTTGTTTGAAGCGATACAAACGCGATGTTAACGCGCGTCTGTATCGCTACAAACGCGCGTCAACGGCGCGCTTAAAAACGTGGTGTGCATTGTCCTTAGGCAGTAGTTAGTAAATCTAATATTTAATTCTATACTGTTTCCACAGGTGCCCAAACATCAAATCAAATGCCTATGCCGATAAGTAACGTGAACCTTACCTCAGTACTTCCTGCGTCCATGCAACAGACTTCCAACGGCCTCGTACTAGCCAGCACAGCAAACGGACAGTGCAGTTCATCAGATACGAGCTTGAGTGCCAGCAGTCCGTCGAAAAGTGTGAAAACCAGCTCCAGTTTGAGTCCAGCGAAAAGATCCAGCAGTGGATCGCCCAGTAAACAGAGTAAAACGAGAGGTATGTGTCAAATTTGCTGAGGATAAATAGTTAGTTGGGCGAGAGGTTTCCGCGCTTATCCTCCTAATTGGGCCATTTTGCGAGAACTTCTTTGGCTACTGGAACCATTTCAGTCCCATCCAGATGTCCAACAGACCACGAAAGCCTGGCTCAAGGGCCTCCTGCAATGTCTTCGGATCATTCGGGAACACTATTGCAATGTAGCTGTAAGTCTGATGGTGTTTCTTCATCATGATTTCATTTGCTGAGGTTTCTCACTTCTTTCAACAGCAGTATTGCCCAGCCCGGCTGACGAATATTGTAGGCAATGGGACATGGCACGAGTGACAGTAGTAATATCCTGGGACATTATTCACATACCACCATCAGTTCCCAAACTAAGGAAGCTTGTACTATGGAAACCAGATAATTGATATACTACATATAGGTTCTGTTTTTCTTTTGTAAATACATACTTATATAGATAATTACACCCAGACAGATATCTGTCCCGGTTCTGGTGGGAATCGAACCTACGACCTCCGCCTCCGGCGTGAAAGGCAAGTATTTGCCAACCAACCAGCCCGTTCATCTTAAAGTTAAAAAAGATCCAATAGCTCCAAAGTTTATTAAAAATAGAGTAAACAAAGGAATTAAATAGAGGAATAAGGAATGTCCCAATTGTGCACTTTATTTGTTATAAGGCATTTTCATACTTCCAACACCGTTTAATTATCCAACACAGCCGACGGAGAGTGTAGAAAATGAGGTAAAGTTTAAGTCCGAAGACTTTTAATAGTGGACAGTTTAGTCTACAAATAGTATACCCTACTATGGCATATTGTAGACTTTTTTTATAGAATACAACGCCCGCACTATGAAATCTAATCCCTGTGTCGCGGTTTACAAATATATAATAGACGGACACACATTACATCCAGACCAAGCAAAGAGTAAAATTATATATTCAAAACTTAGCTACACTTCATTTGATTAATTTATAAATTGTTACAGAGTAGAATCAATAATAGATTCTGCTACATGCTTATAATATGAGCTGAAAATTACCAAAAGAGCAACCTATTACAACGTTAACTGTACATTTCAAACAAGAACTCCACAATGATAATATTTTCAACTAGCTGTGCCCGCGGCTTCGTCCGCGTGTTAATTAGTTTATTTAGTTTTTTTGTAAAATAAAATACTTTTTCTAAAATAAAAGTAGCCTAAGTTACGCCTTATTACATCAGCTACCTGCCAAAAGTCCCGTCAAAATCGGTCCAGCCATTTCAGAGATTAGCCGGAACAAACAGACAGACAGACAGACAAAAATTGAAAAAAATGTTATTTTGGTGTATGTACCGTATATATATATTCATATTTATGCAGTAAAAACCAGCTATTTCAATATTACAAACAGACACTCCAATTTTATTTATTTGTATAGATATGTAATTTAAAGGTTATATAAACAATTTGTAAATAGCTACACAGTTTGATCCTGATGGCGCCACTTCCGTCTACATTAAGTTTAAAGTCAAATCACTACGAATATTTGTAAATCAACTGCACGTGTGGCGTAGCGGCTAATACAGTCGCCTCGCCGCTTAGTGTCGCGGGTTCGAGTTCGGTTCTGAGTCTGGATGTCATTTGTGTCCGTCTATTATATGTTTCTAAAGTACCCCGTGACACAGGGATTAGATCGCTAGTGCGGGAGATGTCTTTAAAAAAAACTAATAAGAGAATCTCACTATAATATTAACAAAGCTTTTTCTTAGACGACTCATGTCACGGAGGAATAATCACTGAAAAAAAAAACAATTATCTCTTTCAAATGAATGTAAAACTACAGACATCAGCTTAATGATACTCGGCTCAATATTTGCAAGCAGCACCTACTAGCCTTGTCTACCTAGTAACTAGGTTTGTATACAGTACTAGTTGTGCCCCGCGGTGTTACCCGCGTAAAATGTTATAAATTTTCTTTGCTATAAACCTCACGGAGCCCGAGACCTTTCCAACGAATGCAAAACCGTGGAAATCGGTTCGTGCGTTCTGGAGTTATAGCGTCAGGAAGGAAAACCCGATTTATTTTTATATAGTAGATTAAAACGTATTATATAATAATATCTTAGGACATTATCTATAGGAAACTAAATCTTAGGAAACTGAATGACGAATGTAAGAGACAGGTAGGAAATCCCTAACAAATTACTGTTTTAAAAAACAGGACCGAAGTCTAACTTTTATTTAGGCCAACCTATTTGAAGAAAATGTATATGGAATCATACTGAAAGCATATGCCATCGGTTCACTTACAACGGAAAACTCGCGTAACCGCATATACAAAAAAAAACACAATCGAATTGCTATTTTATAAATCTATTATAATGTATATGTCTAAGTGAAATAAAACAAACTACATTGACTATTACTTTTATTGGGTATACATTTAGTTTAAATTAAAATATAGTACAATTAAAATAACAGCTACAATTAAAAAATAATGCAAGTTACATCAGGTGCTATTCTATAAAATATGTAAGATATCTTTTACTTCAACATAACCCCATTATCACATACATAATCGGCCCCAGTAATGCTACTAGCATTATCACTAGCTAAAAACATCACCAACTTGGCGATTTCTTCCGGCTCGCAGACCTTTCCCAGCGGCATCGCTGGCTCGAAACATTCCCATGGTGTAACGTCACCGGCATTCGCTAAGATATCGGTTTTCACCGGCCCTGGACTAACAGAGTTCACTCTAACGCCGTGCTTCGCCATTTCTAAGGCAACTCCTTTGGTAAAACTATCCACACCAGCTTTTGAGACGCCATAAGCGACAAGTCTAGTATCTTTAACAGACTTGCCAGCAATGCTTGAGATGTTAACTACGTTACCTTTAGTTTCAATGAGATGGGGAGCAGCTAAACGTGTCATATTGAAAACAGCACGCAGATTTGTATGAATCAATTCGTCGAAAACGTCCATAATATCATCGTCCAAAATGTTCTCATATCTGAGTATTCCCGCATTGTTGATAAGTACATCAATTTTCTCACAGTTGCTCAAAGTTTGTTCGATAATTTTCTTTGCATCATCTTCGTTGGTAAGATCAGCAGTAATAACAAGAGGGTCTTCACACTGTCTCGCAACGTTCTGAAGTTTAGTCTCGTTTCTTCCAACCAAAACTACTTTAGCTCCTTCTTGAGAGAAGAGGATAGCTATAGCAGCTCCTATACCTGAGCTCGCGCCTGTTATAATGACTACTTTATCTGCGAAACTCATTTTTGGTATCTTTCAAGGTTTTAAGTAAATATGAAAGTCTTAGGCTGTTTTCCTTTTGAAATCTGAAGACGTAATGAAATTGAGCAAGTTTCTTCGCCCTATATATACCTCGAATCGGTATATCGGTTTATAGAATCTACACGTGTATCATTAAGGCCAGAAAGGTTATTGTTCATGAGTCAGAACTTTTTGTTTAGCTTTTCCACCATGGCTATCAAATAGTATGGTTGTCCATGGCAAAGGGCGTGTCAAGGTGACACTTAATGTATGTCATTCGACCATTTCTTTAGAAGTTGTATTATTTTGTACTTATTTATAGTTCTTTATTACTTTGAAGTGGATAAAAGTGTTTTACATTTGTCTTGCGTTAATTTACGTCCGGTTTTCTATTTTCATATTTTTGTCTATTATCAGAAGCTTGGTGGGAACCATATTAAAGTACACATGTGAGAAAGAAACCACAACTATTAATGAATTTCACTGAAACGAACCATATTGAGGTTGTGCTTGTGCAATAAAAAGTGGAGTGCATTCCGGCCATTTCTTACTTCTAAACCATTATTTTTAAATCTTGGCTACTAGTACTTATAGGATGTTGACAGTGAAGTATACAATGAAACCACAGGATTCTTGTATGCAGCGTCTTCTTTATATATATATATATATATTCCTTTATACACAGTACACGGTAGTTTTACTATAGTAATAGCAATCGTTTATATTTCTTTTGTACCGAGAGTCTGGAAGAAAATATAATCTGAGAGAGAGACGAATTTGAATTGTAGTCTTTTGTTCCCGGTTCGAATGCTGGAAGAGACAATGTGTCTGTTCGCCACATACTTGATTTTATAATGGTGTTACAATTTTATGTTCACTAATAACAATTAATAATACAACATAACATAGTCCAATTGAGGATCATATTAACTTATATAAAATAATACCAGGAAATTCATTGATAGTTCACTATGACTGTTAAAAATTTCTGATTAGATCTACTGAGCTAGATCATTTTAAACTTGTAAAACACCGAAATGTTTGGCAGAAAATGCCTTGGGCATTAAGTCCGCCTTTATACTCTTTTATGTGCATAAGGTTATAAATAAATAAAAAAATATAGTACTTAGTACTGTAACATAAAAATGTTACAGCACGCAGCCATCTCGCTCGCTCAGAGCGAGATGGCTGCGTGCTGTAACATTTTTTTTTTCAACCGCTTGTTAAATTGTTGATGCTACAACATAGTGAATCTGTTCCTGTTCCAGACACGTCGTTCGAGTCGGGCATGTCGGACGACTATGCCATCCCGCCGGACGCGGTGTCGTGCGACAGTTCTGCGTCGCCGTCGCTCGCGTCGCTGTGCCGCGCGCCGCCCGCCAGCGACTCGCCGCGCCGTCACGACGCGCTGGAGAAGAGTGGACACTTGGCCAAATTGGGAGGGAAACTCAAAACTTGGAGAAAACGATGGTAACGTATCATATTATATATATGACTGCACGTGTGGCGCAGCAGCTAAGACAGTCGCCTCGCCGCATCGTGTCTCGAGTTCGAGTTCCGCGCTGGACAACTATTTGTGTGACCCATAAATAGTTTTACGGAGTCTGCGGGCTATGTCTTTAAAAAAAAATCATGGCTGTCTACCAACCGCTACGCAAAGTATATTCACGATATGAAAGTCACGACCCGGGAGTAAACAGGCACAGAACTTACAGCTTTACGCGCTAGCTTCCAGAGTCAGGGCTGTTACTGAGTGATTTTCATGTGTGACCCCGACCTGGGATTTTAACTCAGACCTAATTTTCTGCGAGTGAACACGCTACTGTAGCTATCTAATTGTTTAATAAACTTAGCACACACGTTTGTTGAACCTTTGCTATTTTTAATGTAGCTACATTAAACGTGTGTTTTGTATTAATAAAGTGGGTAAAAGAAGAGTTAGATCATAGTAGTCTTCGGTTTTTTAATTTATTAGGGGTATGATATTCTGGACAAAGGCCTCTCCCAAGGAGTCTAGTAAGTAGTTGCTAGTCTTAGCCACTGCGCCACACGTGCAGTAATATAACTGTATTCATTGCTGTTGTTTTATTAAGGTAAAAAGAAAATATAATGCGTTTTTATTTTCAACAGGTTTGTCCTCAAAAATGGCACACTATCGTATTGGAAGTCTCAATCAGAAGTAAATCGTAAGCCCCAAGGCCAGATCGGGCTCGGTGAAGCCTGCAAGATATCAAGAAACGAAGGAGCAGCCACCTTTGAGATATTTACCGGCAGCAGAACGTATTACTTGACAGCAGACAGTATTGCTACTATGGAGGATTGGATTAGGGTATTACAGGTATGCTTTGATGGATTCATTAATTATATTGTAATTTTACAAACATACAAAAAATCGAATCTTTTCTTTTCTGTCTGGTTTATATTTATTCGCCAGAATTTTTGAATCTACAAAGAATTGACAATTAGTATTAAAATAGCTTAAATTATCAAGCAAATAAACTAAGTACTAAAAATATATACTTACATTTAAATTAAAATTAATCTTTTCTTGTCATAATGTTAATTTAGATATGCGATAATTAATGTATTTTTTTATTTATCTCAGCATAATTACCATTACAGGTTTATACGATAATGTTTACAACACTAATGGAGTATTATACAACACTAATAAACTAAAACATATTAATTACTTTTTTTACTTTAGATTAATGAAAAATTGATAGGCTTACATTTAACATAAATTATTTTAGACATTACAATTAAGCGTTTATCATTATTTTAACATTATTAAATAACATAAATCCTTACAACTATGTCAAGTATTCAAGAGTCACTCTCATAAATTCCGCCAGTGTACAAGTAAAGATGTCCAGTTTTTGGGAGACTTTATTAAGTATCTTTTATTGGTGAAAATTTTAAGATATTAGTCAGAGCTTAAACCAGAACATGATTTTGTATATAGAGTAGGGAATGAGTTGGGGTACTTTTACTTTGAATGTATAATTTTCAGAACGTCCAAAGGCGGAACGCGACCAAACTACTGCTAAGTAAAGAAGACAACAAGCCGACTATCCAAGGCTGGTTGACCAAAGTTAAGAACGGACACGCCAAGAAGAGTTGGTGTGTGCTGATAGGCAAAATGTTCCTGTACTTCAAGTCGCCTGGCGATCAGGTTAGTATTGCAGTGACTATCTCGTTGGGCTAGAGGTACCGTGTTCAACTGAAGATGTGAGGTCCTGGCTTCAAATGCTGGAGAGGGCCAAAAAGTTTCATTGAATGTTTTCTGGCATGCTAAACGCCAAGTAGCGACACGGAGTCTGTAATGATAGACCTGTTCCTGGTCGTATGGGGTAGACGTCCCATCGGATTACGACAGTGAAATAATAGAGATTTAATATGGTATACTGTAATCTGACGCCTAAACATGATATTTATAATTACTCATGATAAATTCATTTCTTAGACTTGAGCTTAATTAATTTTGCTATGAATTGGCCAAATAATGCGTCCATAGACTTGGTGGTAGTATATATTAGTCTAGATCATAATTCCACGCAAAGCTGTTTTCCTGTGTAGGAGACACACACTTGTTGAGAAAGAGGAATTATCCATATCCATCTTAGACGTTGTCTATACTAACCAGCAATCGACCAGGAGGAAATATTAAAAGATGACTCTGGGTACCTTCATAAAAAAAACACCAAAACAGCACCGCCGCGTGGCTATCGAGCCAACTTACAATAAAACTACAACAAAAATATATATATATAAATATAGTTAATGTTAAGTATTTTGCATTACATTGCAAAATACTTAACATTAACTATATTTATCTTACTTATTCTTTCTAGAACCCAACTGGCCAAATTAACATGCGTGACGCTCGCGTTGAAGATGTAGAACATGTATCAGACTCCGACTCCGAAGAGAAAAACGACGACACTCGCAACCATCTCACTGTTGCCATCTACCCGCAACATCAGGTAACTGGGGTTAGTGACGATCAAAATATTATTATGGATGTCAAACGCACGATGCACGGTAAAACCCTTCCTATAAAGCAAAAGTAAGTCCAAAAGTAATTCTAAAGAATGCAAACAAGCCAACTTTTTCACTTAGACCCTATAATGGTGTTGTTATAATGTCTTTGTTGTTTAAATACGACAATCATCTTTCCATATTACTGTCCCCGTCTATCTACATGGGGTTAGTGATGATGGAAATATTATTATGGATGTCAAACGCACGATGCACGGTAAAACCCTTCCTATAAAGCAAAAGTAAGTCCAAAAGTAATTCTAAAGAATGCAAACAAGCCAACTTTTTCACTTAGACCCTATAATGGTGTTGTTATAATGTCTTTGTTGTTTAAATACGACAATCATCTTTCCATATTACTGTCCCCGTCTATCTACATGGGGTTAGTGATGATGGAAATATTATTATGGATGTCAAACGCACGATGCACGGTAAAACCCTTCCTATAAAGCAAAAGTAAGTCCAAAAGTAATTCTAAAGAATGCAAACAAGCCAACTTTTTCACTTAGACCCTATAATGGTGTTGTTATAATGTCTTTGTTGTTTAAATACGACAATCATCTTTCCATATTACTGTCCCCGTCTATCTACATGGGGTTAGTGATGATGGAAATATTACTATGGAAGAGAAACGCATGATGCAATAAAGCCGCAACAAGTCCGTAAGTCATTTTACATAGTGCCGAAATTTTCTCTTATTTTATTTTGAACAACAAACAATTACACAATAAATGTTACAAAAATATTATCACTAATAAACAATTGTGTAATCCACAACGTTATTCGCAGAATACATATAATTAAGGTGATTCACACTATACACTAAATGTAGTTAGTAGAAAACTTAACTAGCCAATTACAAATTTTCAATTTTGTATACAAAAACATTAAGTGAGAACATTATAAACCGAAAACAATAACTTAAATACATTTATTACCTACAATTCAGGCATAAAATAAAAAAGTTCTCTTAGTAGATCATATGAAGGTGTTATAATTATTTCTACTCTTCCTAAAAACCACTCCCATCTAACAGCATGTTACTGTCTCCATCTATCCTCACAGCATACCAAGATAAGTTAAATAAGCCAAAAAGACATGCGAGCAAATTTAAACTTCATGAACTAACCTGCGCCTATGGTAATTCCGTAAAGGCGTTGTTTTTTATAGTTTATATCTCTTTGGCTCGTTTTACAAATTTTAAGTAAGTAAGTTGTGTAAGTTCGCCTTTAAAGGTGGGCTAATTAATTTGGGATAATTAAGTTAACTACATGGTAATAAGTAAACACTTACACCTGTTATGTTCGTCATCGGATGACGGGTTACTGACGATTGCAATCTGTAAAGGCTACAAGGCCTTGTAGGCTTTACAGATTGCAATCGTGAATAGGTCGGCTTCGTTATACGTTAGCCTGTCGTAAGCGACATAGCAAAATGGCAGCTACTAACTCAGTTCAACTATTGTCTAAGCCTGCCTAAACCACTTATTTTAAATATCTGGGTTAAGCTATTCACTATTGTGACGTCACAAGCGAGTTGACATATAAGGTATGAGCTTGTCAACATGTCATCTCATGTCAACTCGCTTGTAATTGCTCAAAGTTTAAAGGCAAGTTTGAGAAATACTCGATTCACACGTCATTTAATCAATAAGGTACAATTAACTTGATAATTCAATTTGACATTAGTCGAATTCCAATGAAATTTACGGATTTTTCGACTTCTTGGCCATTGCATTTGAAGACAATTGTACACAGAAATTGCGTTAGATGGCGAACCAGATTAAAATAGATAAGCCTACATATTTTGGATGTTAAAAATATGGACTTTAAAGACAGTTAGCGTTTTCCTTTGCACGGTACACTAGAAGGATCTCTCGATCATTTTTGGACAATGGTGCATGAAAAAACTTGGTAGTTTAGAAATTGTTATGTTTTAATTTAAGATAAAATTTTGTTCTGGTTCCGTGCCTTTTCCGCTTCACTATTGGTTCCCGGTCTAAACCAAAGCGGCTAACTCCCAGAGTTCGAGTGGGAACCATCTGAACTTGTTACCAAGATGGTTAGGCATAGGTTTCAGATTTCTAATGACTTTGATTTCTGACTTCTTGTTGCAATTGACATAGCATATTCTGATAACAACAGGAACCAACGGCTAATCGTACTTTCCGAGCACTAGGTTAGTCCCGAAACAAATTTCGGCTATGGCGAAAGAGCGACCTCCTCAGTGAAAAGGCAGAGGCAGTCAAAATAATCATCATTGTCACGTCAGCCGAATGTCGTCCACACCTGAACAAAGGCCTCCCTAAAGGTCTCCACAATGGCTGATCTTGCGCTACCCGCATTCAGCCCACCATTCGCTCCATGCCACCAATGCACCTTTCGGAGGTGGACACACTCGAGGACCTTTCTAACCTAGTGGCAGCCAGTTCTTCGAACTATGTGGCCTGCTACTTCAGCTGGGCGATTCTTTGGGCTACGTTGATTACTTTGGTTCGCCTGCGGATTCCGACATTTCTAGCCTTCATAGCCTTCTCCATTGGGTGACCTTGAGCATTCTTATGAGAGCCATAGTGAGCGACGTAATTTTAACTGTTTATGATGATTTAATTCTGAGAAAAATTATATGCTGAACAATCAACATATTATATTTTTTTCAACACCTATGACCTATGACAAAACTTTGCACACCTTGTGGTAGAACACAGTGCATATGTATTACAAAGTTCAAGTTTCTTATAACCTGTGTTATGCAAATACACAATTTGATTTCTCTGTTTCATCATAATTTTCAGAGTAATAGTAGGTATTACGGAAACTTCAAATATTAGTGAGTAACTTTTCTTCCCAGGGTCCAACATATCTTCTATTCGAGAGCAAAGCAGACAAAGACTCGTGGTTGTATCACTTGACAGTGGTGAGTGGCGGCGGGCTGAGTCAGGGCACGCACTTTGAACAACTCGTGCAGAAACTGATGGAGACTGATGGTGACCCTAGTAAGTGCACGAAACATACAACCTCCATTTTGTACTGTTTATGCTATTTTACTGCGTATGCGTATACGTTCTCTCGCTTATCAGGCGCAGAATCGACTGACATTGCAAGTTCTACGACGCCCGCCAATTTCCAGAATCTGGACTAGTAATGGGTGTTTTTATTGCTAGAAAAATGCCAATAACACTATTATCCTAAGAAAGATATTCCCAATATTTGCGAATTTATAGAATTTCCACATTAAATGCTAAATTATATAAAAAAATCATAACTTAAGACTTGATTAAAACAAAGAAGACTTTATTACACAAGAGCTATATTTGAATCAGGATAAATCATTCGCCTCTATTTTGGTGGGAGAGCAATGCGTTCTTTTCGCGGAGTATTTTTTCATATTCCGACTGTGTACTTTGATATTCATTAATCTATGGTAATAAATAAAATGTTCGTTTCAGATTGTGTTCTGTGGAGGCATCCGACGTTACTATATTCAAAAGAACACTTAACCTCGCCACTAACTTCGCTCAATTCAGAAGCACTCCAAGCTGAAGCCTTAAAACTCTTCAAGGTATTTTATTATACTTTTCTTTACAATAAAGCATATTTATTTTCTTCAGTACATATATCCATCGATTTTGACTTACACTAGACATAATGAAGATATACATTTATTTTTTCAGTTGAGATCCTTGTAGTAAGATAATCAATAATTATACGTAAATAACTAAACAGTTTGTGTAATATTTTATGGTTCCATACGAATCATCTCTATGAATAAGTTTAAAAGGACTATAAAAGCCAAATTGTGTAGCAGGGCTTACTACAAAACTTCTGATTATCAAAATGACAAAACGGCATGGCATTGAGTCGCTCTAGATTAATACATTTGAATAGATACAATGAAATTTTATATTAAGAAATAAATATTTTAAAAAAGGATTCCTACTAAGGTTTCTCAGTAGCTGCAACGTCATGCACTGCACGGTGGGGTAATAAAAATTGACGATTCCACACAAATGTAATATTTGAACGGAATAAATGACTTTTGAGTTTTTTTAGTTTTCATATCCATGTAATATCATAAACCACCAATGCGTGCAGTAGATGTACTTGTAATTTTGCACCTAAGATGCGGTGTGCGCGAGGTTTGTAAATATAATTTTGACGGAAGGTTAAGAAAGTATGTTGGGTTTCAGTGCGTGCAGCTGTTCATGTCGGTGGCGGTGGAGCAGGCGGGCATCGACTACCACGTGGTGCTGGCGCAGAACGCGCTGCAGCAGTGCCTGGAGGTGGGCGAGCTGCAGGACGAGCTGGCGTCGGGCCTGGCGCGCCAGACCACGCCGCACACGCACAGCAAGCACGGCGTGCAGGTAACGCCCAACACGCAGCGCCGCAACGCAAAGCTAAACCTTAAAGCTGCTAAGCTTAAGAATGTAAGTTCATTTTTTGTTTTCGTTTTCGGTTTTTTCGGTGTATGCGGTCTGCAGTTTGATATAAAAGAAATGTGGCTGCCATGATATGCCTGACATATCCCCCGGTTTTATGGAAAGATATATAATTGTAAAAATAATAAATAAAAATGAAGTTGGAAAATCGCACTTGAAATATATAAATTTTAACAAAATAATAAAAATGAAATAAGTTAGATAATCGTATTCGAAAGATATATAATTTTAAAAATAATAAATAATAATGAAGTTAGATAATCGTATTTGAAAGATATATAATTTTAAAAACAAAAAATAGTAATGAAGTTAGATAATCGTACTTGAGAGATATATCATTTTAAAAACAAATCACTAATACTTAATTCATATAAAAAGGAACAAAATAATTATATTTACAAGCAGAAATATACATCAAAATTATATAAACACTCAAAATTGCGTCTAAAAATCGCAAAGTACGGAAATTAAACAATATTAATCAAGTACACAGATAAGTAGACTCGTCCGTTTCAAAGACATTGCTAAATTAGATTACAAGGTCTTTTCAGAACATTTTAAGTGTATTCATACGTGTTACACAGAAAGCCGTACACGTCATATTGAGTACTACGTCATCACAAAATGACCGTCAAATTCTGTCATTGAATCTCAATGTCGAGTACCAAGGTAAAGGCTACTAGTTAAGGTCATTGTTATATAGAGGTTACCGCAATTCTAAGGTGAGGGATGAGACTTGAAGGTCAAGGGTACAAGACCCATCGTTTAGAGGCCATGGACAGAATTGTAAGGTCATTTTCAAAGGCCACATTGAAGGGCAAATATTAAGGTTATTGGTTGGAGTAATTTTGTTATCTACTTTAATACCTACCTTGGAGTAAAGATTAATATGTTTCGATTTCCGTGTATTAAAAATAGTTCTACACATTTTAAATTTCGAATGTAATTATGAAAGACCAGTATTGTATTACTGTTAGTGAGTTAAGGATGCAGATTGATTTAGCATTGAACAAAATGATGTTATTTCATGTTGACTCATAACCGCAATGTTTCTACGTATTGAAATAAAAATTAAGACTGGGTTGTAGGAGTTTTTAGTACTAGTAGTACAAGTCTATTTTAGAGTAAAAAACAAAAGATCTGAGTCTATTGTGTATCAAAAATAGGCTGTTTTAAACATTCTCAGTGAAAGTTTTATATCTGATACTGATCGTAGTTAAATATTTCTAAATTATATTGTAACGGCTGTGGAAGAATAGGCGGAAATATAATACAATGAAACATGTTAGAAGTAGGCCTTAGGCAGAAAACACTGGTGGAATATTGGCGACCTAGGTAGGAGTAAACCTATGCAATACAATTGATTCACCAAATGAAAGGAAAGAATATAAATAAACTTTAAAACGTTTTATTTTAAATAAAGCGCGATTGCTTTCCAACCTTAAGTGTTTAAAAATGGCTAGAAATAAATTCATGAAATACAATAGACGGGTCTTTTTATAGGAATCTAATATTCTAAACAAAATCTTAAAATAATAAATGTATCTAACTTAAAACTTGCCTTAGGACTAGTCGAAAAAAATGTTTAAAGTTTATTGACTCCAATTAACATCGAAATTATAATTTTTGTAACATATATATATATTAGTTTAATGATTTCAATGTGCTGGAACTTAAATTTACGTCAATAAATTTCCTATTGTAAAAACATCAAACTGCAGACCACATAACGGACAGAAAAGGTGGGCTCAGTACGGATTTGAAGACGTTTTACGTGACGAACGTACTCTGTACGAATTCACCGGTTTCCTTGAGAACAACACTTGAACTACACACAAGACATAGATTACAGAACATAAAAATTTTATACTATTTTCACTCTACTATATTCTATATTCTCTACTACGATATTCACTCAAGCTGGAGTCGAGACGAATGCTAACTACCCACTTTATTTGGTATTTTGTTGCAACTGTCAAATATACAGAAACAATAGAGGTGGGTAGTTGGGCATTTACTATTTATCCGTTAGGCGATTGGCACATTGCCCCGCATGATGCAGAGTAGTGCGTGAGTGCGTGTTCTAACGTTGCTTGTAAGTATCTCCGTTTGTATAGAAAACACGCACAGTCCAACACACTGAAAATGCATCCACGCGCGTTCATGCAGATGTTCTGTGTGTTGGACTGTGCGTGTTTTCTATACAAACGGAGATACTTACAAGCAACGATAGAACACGCACTCACGCACTACGCTGCATCATTCGGCGCTTGTGTGCCAATCGCCTAACTCTTTTGGTTGAGTTTGATAATGCTAATTAAGTAGCATCCGTTATTAGAATATAGATCTTACGAAATTCTGCGATTCAAATGTTGTTCTCATTATTATTATCGATCTATCGATATACTCTTTGCTCACTAGTTTTTGAACTTCGTTTGATATTAATTATTTAAAAGTATTAACGTTATGTGTTTTTTTGTATTTGTTTTATTGATGATGAATTGAACTCTTTTGTATAACGTGAAAGGTTGTGTAACGAGATTACTACTACTTAAAATATTTTTTACTATGGGTAAAATTACTGTATAACTTATAGATCATAATTTTTTCCAAGTGCAAGAAAGATATTATTAACGCCGAGTTGCACAAAACTTGCCCAAAACCGATCTTTTCATAGCTGTAACCCATCAGTCTTAAGTCGAGGTTCGAACCCCAAATGGCGTGCGGTATTGCGCGGGTTAATCTTTTTTGTTCATTCATATCGTCCGAAAAACGTCCACTGCTGGTCATAGACCTCTCTCTTTGGGGTTAATCAGTTTTATTACGCTAAACGGCTTGAGCCCTAGTTCGCCTCTTAGTGTCTGGTGATGCAGTGAAAAGCTTCTAGACTAACAATAAAATTCTTGTAAAAACATGGAACCCAACATTTATTTTGGTGCATTTGTTTGTATTGGATTTGGTTTTTGTTAAATCTAATTGATTCACCTTGAATACAGATAAGATAATGTACCATTTATGTTGCACGTTGTACAACTAGGGTTCGATATCATTTACTTTTCTAAATAAATAAATATAAGCAAAGAGTATGTCACATAAAGGTTACGTTTTAGTTTGCTGTCCCAAATATTTTTAATAAATCTATAAAGAGTATCCCACAGTTTTCAAGCATGAATTAGCTTTAGTAATGTATTGTCTCGTTCACTCATATAAGACACAGACGAGACGTTGCGTAAGCTAATCAGTGCTTAGTTGTGGGGTATTTGTTTAATATTAAAACAATGTAGCATGGCTTTTGATGTCACCAACAGATTAAAAAAACTTCTAACTGATTTACTTGGATATAATAAAGCTAAGAATATAAAGCTTGATCGGAGTTTATATTGACAGTGTTGCCAATTGAAATTGAACCTTATGCTTAAGTGATAAAGTTGAAAATCTATAAAAGAAATTTGACAGATTGGGGTAGCTGGATGTGTTGGCGTCTGTACATTGAATTTTATCGTAGTTACTTTACCTATGTGGAATAGTCTGCCAAGTAATATTTACAATGGATATAATCTAGTACAGACAGTAGGTTTTTCATTGGGATACTGACCACAAATTAGAAACAGAGCCCCGTTATGAGAAATAAAACTCAGTTTATAGCCGTTTAAGAGTGCTGATTAAATTCGTTGCGGGATTCAATATTGTTGGAAATGGTTCCCAGAGACATGCCTGAGTCCCATCGTTCAGTGTCATTTCATTGTGTTCCACCGTTGGTCTTGGCTTACTGAAGTTGCAGTGGTGGATAAGAGGGAAGGACTAGTCCCAAAAAGCCTGGTGATGATTAAATATTTAGATTACTGAATAGGCTTCCCAATTTAGAAATTAACCTCGGGTCCATTCTTTTTTTAAAGACCAAGGTACAAAACGAACATACCGCGCTCTTGATGGTAAAAGAATACCGTAGTATAGACTACGCTATCCTTCTCTATCTACGCTATCCATAGGGTGGCTTATATGAAGTGTCACTTACGTGTTACTGTCCTCCCCTGTTCTTCCCCATCTTACCCTCTTCCTTCTTTCCCCTCTCCCTCCTTTCCTTTTTTCCCCTCTCCCTCCTTTCCCTTTTTACACCTCTCCCTCCTTTCCCTTCTTACCCCTCTCCCATCTTCTCCCTCTTCTCACCACGTTGAGCTCTAGCAAACATTACTAACTCGTAAAAACGTATCATTAAATCAAGGGCGTGGTATTTAGTTGGCATCCTCTTTGAGCGAAAAAATATGTTTGTATAAACTTGGTTTTATCTCGGAATACGAACCTTAGACTGGTCTGTTTGTGTAGTGGTTAGCGGCACTGACTGCTAAGCCTGAAGTCTTGGGTTCGATTCCCACCTAGGACAAATCTTTGTGTGACGAGCACGGTTATTTGTTCTGTGTCTGGATGTTATTTATCTATATTATGTATTTATTTACAAACGTTTGGAAACGTCTGGTTGCCAAAGTACAGGCTCTTAGTTGTCCCAAGATATTTATGTATTTTTATTTTAAAATATTAATAGTCAACACATGTCACTATGAATTCCGATCATTACAAAGATTATGTATCGATAAAACTGCTTTATATTCGCAAATGCTTAGCTTCCGGGCGGACGCTTCGATGCTTTTCTCATATGCTACTTTCATATATTCATAATATACCATCGGTTTTTATCACAAGTGTTTCTTGCATTTAATTCAAGTCGTAGATACATAATGCTATATTGTGCTCTATAATTGTAAAGTAGATGTTCACGGTAGCACATAGCATACTATCACAGTATTAAGTTCACTCATATAAGACATTATATATATATTATAAGACATTTTATTTTAGTACGAAGTACAGATAATCTGATGGGAAAAGGGTAACTGTTTTTTAAAATGATACTTAAAAGTAATGGGTGCTAAATCGCTGTAACCTCCGTTACTTATTAACAGGTTTGAGAAATGTTTTGTTATATTCACTCGAATGTAAAATGACAGAGATAAAACATTTCTCACAGAGATCCGTGTTTCGTAGTAATCAGGCTAGTGAATATTATTAGGTCTTTACCTATGAAATTGCCGTTCTGCAGTACTGGCCATTTCAAATCAAAATAATTTTTGTTTGGCTAAGAATTCTAATTTCAAATTAATTTTATTTTAAAAACATGGATTCTTTTTTCCAAAAGTAGTCATTTCTTTATTGATTAGTGTTACATTTTCATCGCATTTCAATCTTTTTCGTCATCATGGATACGTTAAAAATTCGAGTAATTATGGAATATGAGTACCGTCGTGGCAGCAACGCGGCACAAGCGGCACGCAACATCAACGACGTTTACGGAGCTAACACTACAAACCAACGCACCACCTGTTATTGGTTTGCTCGCTTCCGTTCTGGAAATTTCGACCTGAAAAATGAACCTCGCGGTCGTCCGAAGACTTTGGTCGACAATGACGAATTAAAGGCGGTTGTGGAAGCTGATGATACACAATCTACGGCTGAATTAGCAGCAGCTTTCGACGTTAGCGTCAAAACAATATTGGTCCATTTGCGTCAAATTGGCAAGGTAAAAAAGCTTGACAAATGGGTGCCCCACGAACTCAATGATCGCCAGCGCGAAGTACGCGTCGAGACGTGCCTTGCACTGCTCAACAGACACACAAATGAAGGAATTTTGAACCGCATTGTTACCTGCGATGAAAAATGGATTCTGTTTGATAACCGCAAGCGCTCAGCAAGTTGGTTGGATCCTGGTTCAGCACCTAAACAATGCCCTAAACGAAAACTTACCCCTAGAAAAGTGATGGTCACTGTTTGGTGGTCTAGCGCCGGTGTGATTCATCACAGCTTCTTACCAAACGGGGTGAGCATTACTGCAGATGTGTACTGTGAAGAACTGAGCACAATGATGGAGAAGCTGGCGCATCTCCAACCAGCATTGGTCAATCGCTCGTCTCCGCTGCTCCTGCACGACAACGCGCGACCTCATACTGCACAGCAGACGGTCTCCAAGTTGCAAGAACTGGGGTTGGAAGCTCTCCGTCATCCGCCCTACTCACCAGACCTTGCGCCTACAGACTACTACTTTTTCCAGAATTTGGATAACTTCTTGGCGGGAAAAAAATTCAATACCCGAGAGGCAGTACAAAATGCCTTTGAAGAATTTGTTGCCTCCCGTCCAGCTGATTTCTTTAAGAAGGGCATCAATAAACTGCCACTGCGATGGCAAAGATGCATTGATTGCATGGGTGATTACTTCGATTAAAACAAATAAAAAAATTCATGAAAAAAATTCGTTTAAATTTTTTCATACAAAACGGCAATTTCATAGGTAAAGACCTATTATCTACCGTTTCTTTTTGTAAAACTATTGAGACAAATCAGTTCGTATAATTTATCATAATTCTCATCTAATCATTATTTTTATAGGAATAGTAACAACTACACACTTATTAAGGCCCCAATAACCATTAAAAATCATACACCCTCTGTATGATTTTTAATGGTTATTGGGGCCTTAATAAGTGTGTAGTTCTTATTTGAAATTATAAAATAAATTCCTTAAATTTGTATTGGCTTTCATTTCTGTCGTGACTCGTGCCTAAATATCGTAATGATTGATAACTTGTTATGGCAAATATTACTCTATGCAACTCACATTTGCCTTGTTATTTGATTTTATGTTATGGCGATTTAGTGATCCGGTATATTTTAATGTTGAAGTAAATTATTTTTTAAATCAGACTATCTGTTACTTATTACTATGTTTTTAATTAAATAAGAGCACAATATCTATAACAATGCTTTTAAAACAATATATTTTGCGGTGAAATTGTAAATATACACTAACAACCCATGATTGTTATAGTTTAAGCTTTGTGTGTCGCTGTAAGAAAGCTTCGTATTTCGATCAATTTGGAATTGTGTATTGTGAATACAAGTATACCTATTGGCTTCATTGGAATATCATATTTAGACATATTTATATGCGTAAGCATATACCCGACAAAATTCTGAATCACGGAATTAAAACGAAAGAGTTTTTATTCCAATTTGATCCGTCTAGTTCTGGCAACAATGATTATAAATAAAAATATGTGTAACGCGTTCGTTATTTCAAATAAAAAAGCAATGTTGCCATAACGATAAAAGTTGTTACGTTGCAAATTTCAAATGGAATGTTGGTGTAAATTTTTCCCCTAATTTTTTTACTTTTTCTTCCAAGAATGTTTATCCCTGACCTGTTAGACTTAGGGAATGATGTTTTGTTTCGTTTATCTATCATTCATACTCTGTCATAGCTAGCGTTTCCTCGCACTGTTAGATCTCCTTTGTGATGAAAGGTTGATGTTGCAAGTTTTTTAGTCTGTTACTCTTATATATATATATAGACACATATATATTTCTTCAGCTAACGGTAAGTATGTAGGAGTAATTAGGCTTAAGGTATGGTGACTGCATAATATGTAAATAACTGGTTTATTTGGTAGGTGGTGTGTAAATTAATTCTTAAACAGAGTGGAAATCAAAGACCGTGATTGGAGGGATGGCCTTTATTTTTGAAATATATAACCGATGGCAAATTTTCTTTTTGGCAACTTTTTGAGCACCCGTCTGCCAAGCGCGGCATATTTTGAGGGCGACTTTTATCTAGTAGTGAAGATTTTTCGGCTTAGGTATATGATATGTTCTAAAATGGCGCTCAAATAATTTTCCTGCTGTCCAACACAAACTATAACAGTATAGCCATTATGCCATATAGCCATTTTGACGTAAATGAAGATTTGCTAAAAGTAAGAAATACCTTTATTCACTAAACATGCACTGATAACAATATAATTGAATTTAAAATGGTTGCATCAATTCCTTCCGAACGTTCGCGATCTGTTAAGTAATACTTCACTAATCATAGACCATTGGGTGGCACAACTATTACCGGACACGGAAATTTTAAAAGTACATTGTTTCGTTTTTAAATAGCCCATCACCATCACGACTTTCTATTGGAAATATGAACAAACCCCGCACCATATACTTTGGGATTGTGATCTTTTGCATAAGCTTGATATTATGTTAAATATCTGGAGTTGTTCCGGATAGTCATCCGGCACGAAGGACCACTGTTAGAATACCAAGCTTCAGTTGTGCTCTGAGGGACTTGGCTACTAAATAAAACTATAAGCTTCGATATATAAAAACTGTATTGGTTCAAAAAGTGTCGCGAACTAGTCCCCGCCGCTTTAAGTCGACGGCCGGTTTGCGACGTAGCGAAGAACGTTGAAAGTCAGCAAGAGGCTGAGGAGTGTATAGAAACAAGGCACAAATTTCATGTGTGTTAAAGCGCCGTTGGCATACCTCCTGTTGGAATCAAGTATAACAGCTCAGTTTAGAGGACCCTTAAAAATTTATAATACTTGCACCTAGCTTCTCTAGTTGCAAATGTCTCGTTTTATAAGGTTCTAGCCTCATTATATTTTTGCGCTTTGCTCTGGATCCAAACGCCTCATGGCTTCTAATTAAATTCATTGCGGGATCCAAGACGCTTAAATCTGGTCCCCAGGATATCACCCCAGGAGCCTATCAATGTTATTACGTTGTGTACCACAGTTGATCCTGGCTTACATGAGTTGTAGTGGTTGACAAGAGGGAATAATAAAAAACGTCAATTTGACTAATAAACTAATATCTAAAATATGCAAATAATATGGTAAAATCTTTACCCCAGAGCGTATTTATCTACTATAAATAAACTGTAAACTGGTTAAAATGACATCATCATCATATCAGCCGAAATACGTCCACTACTGGATAAAGGCTTCCCCAAGGATTGTCATAACTGCCGTTCAACTGCTGCCCGTGTACCCAGTGGCACCGCGTGACTCTAGCAAGATTGTCGGTTCACCTTGTGAGGGGGGCCTGCAAACTAGTAAAATACCTCGTCCAGAGCGTATTAATTGTAAACTTTTGTTTGTTGAAATGTAGTTAAATTAAATAGGCTTGACTAAAAAGATCCTTTTTTATGAACATCAGATTGAATAAATTCAATGAAATTAAATACAATTAAGATGGATGGTCCATTATAATTACGGCCAAGAACTGAATCCCTCGCTTTTTAAAGTATATTAAAAATACAAGATATGGCTTCAATATTAACACATATCTTTGCGATCATAATACTGAAATTATTATACAAATACAATAATACAAATTTTCCCGTTGGTAGTTGGCAAGATAGGTAGCGCGGTTGACATAAGCGCACGGTCGAATTAAACCAGTCAACCAGATGATGTTTACTCTAGCGATGGAGTTTTATGGCTAAGCCTATGTTTTAAGAAAAATCCTATTATTTAGGGAACCTCCAAATAAGGTCTTTAATTTCCAGCCTATATCCAAAAAAAAATAGCATTCGCAATTTCTTATCCTTTTTTCACCCACCATACATCTGAAGGATTAGGTAAACTACCGGAGAAGTTAAAATAAAACATGTACAGTAAGTGCTCCGTACTGGCACTTGTCATCCGCCACAAATCTGAAGAATTAAGTAAAGTGTTTGTGAAATAAAAGATGTAGAGGTACAGTAGGCGCTACGTAATCTGGCACTTAGCATCCGCCACACATCAGAAGAATGATCTAAACTCTCGGTAAAATTAAATATGTACAGTAGGCGCTCTGTAATCTGGCACTTATACTTCTACTATACATTTGGCGGATTACTGAACTGTCAAGATCGAAACCAGATTTAAAAGCATGAAATAAAGGTGTGGTTTTTATCTACAAAGCAAGCACTTTTACATCTAAACTGTTTGGTAGGGTATGTAAGGTTAAATTAAACAAGTGACCTGAAACCTCCACGAAGACTATGAATCGACAATATTATTCATTTCATTTGGTGCTTGTCATCTGTGATGGATAAAAGAAAATATATATAAATACTTAGCTATTTTTATCTAACAGTTTTCGTCTATTATGGGTAAGTAATTAGTATTCCTGCCATGTTTCCTTAACTAGTAAATATAATGAGAGTTTAATAAGTAATTGCAAGTTAAAGTGTTAATATGTCGGACTATGGAAGTTGCTGAATTAGCGAGATGCGGATTACAAAGCGCTTTACAGTGTTTTTAAATAAGACAACTCGAAGTAAAAAGTCGTATGTGATAAATAACAGAAGAATTATATTTTTCAAGGAATATTATGCAGTCACCATTAATAAATAAACACTTCACACTGTACATGAAATCACAAACCTATTGTATATAATTATTTAGTACAGTAGAAATCACATTGCGGGATTTTATAAATATTTCTCATGTATAAACTAGTGGGCTATCGGATATAATAGCACAAAACACATTGGCATAAAGCACTGGCACTAACAATATTAGCAATAATTTATACTTTTAAATAAGACTTCTCACAAGAATCCGTTATTTAAATATATATTTTGTATTTATACACTGTCAACTGCTTAATGGTTAATTAATAATAAAGGTTGATGTATACAATTGAATAATTTATTTAGAATATTTATCAGACTATCGTTATAACACCAGTACATCAACATTTTTACGTAACTCTTAAGATATACAAACTCACACAAATACACATCAATTTGAGCGCTTATTACAGCATTACAAACAAAATCCTTGGTTTGTATTAAATAGCAGATGACAGTACATATTTTATAAACTTGTATATACGAATAGATTAGCAGTACGCCACCGTCACTCTTCTAAAGCAATTTAACGTATATAAGTATTGCATTAAAACGTATATATGTACATTTTTCTCAGCCCTAGGCCTTTTAGGTAAGACTTTTACCTACACGAGCTCATACAGGTTTTTGGTACTAAGGTGACCTTGACCCTTATTTTGGTAATAATTAACTGAATATTTATATATATATATATTAATTGAAATAATCTTTGTAATAACTAATCGTGTTATTAACTACGTATATTTGAAAAAGATCACTACGAAACAAGAGATTCTAGATTTATAGGATACATATATTTGTATATACGAATACTACCTACAAGAGCTTATAACTTGTTTTCGGGTCACGGTGTATCCTTGACCTTGAGCCCAATTGTAAATTAAATTGTCGCATTTTGAGCCCTTAAAATGCTGAACCATAGAGATCAACTTAATAAGCTTAATGGTTTTAAAATTATAAATGATGCGCAATAAAAAAGAATTAAAAATATAAAACTTAGGGTAAATATTTTTTTAAATGTAAACACATTTTGTTACAGTAACATATGGTCAATAAAAAAGCTTAGTTGCGAATTAAAGACTTATAAAAGTTGACTTTTGACGTTCAAAACTGAAAAAACTTATCATAGATAACTTTCCAAGTGCCACGTAGGTGCACCGAGTGTGAAACGTAAAAGCACATTCACTGAAAATAAAAAAGTCAAAATGCTCGTTGTGTTAAGGTGTTGCAGAAAAACGAATAGGTACTTCTTCTTTCTGTGTAATATTTACAAGGACATTTGAGAATGGCAAAAACATTTTGTCCCCGCGTTGTTGGGTACCTACCTACAATACTTAAAAAACAAATATAACTTAATATATAATTATATAATTTCCCAACGTTATCTGGTGGAATAAGGGATCGGTCGTCGTTATTTGGCTCGATTTATAATATGGGACCACTCAGACAAACATTTTGAGTGCACGCGTAGTGCAGTGGTTAAGGTGGTCGCCTTGCTTTTACCTCGGGTTCGAGTCCCGGACAGGACAACTATTTGAGTGACCCATAAATTGTTTTCTGAGTCTGGGTGTGCTACGTGTCCGTGAATTGCATATTTGTAAAGTCCCCAGCGATATAGTGATATAATGTGCAATGTGGGCATAGAAAATACCATCACCTCTAACTCCTTAAAAATTGAAGGTGAGTCCTTTCGGCGGTAAGATCATGGGTTTTCTTTTCTCAAATAGTCAAGGGGTAGTGATCATTGAATATCTAGTTTTGTACCGTTACGGGCATCATTAATGATTATCAGTTCTTCATCAATAACAACGGGGCAAAGCCGCAAAGATTGTCTGACTTCAAGAAGATATAATAAATAAATCTTGGTTGCAATTCCGCCATTGTTTTGGTTGCAATCCGTCATGCAGGCAAAGCCTTAAGCATCAAGAATCCTCCATATTGTAATATCCGAGAGGACAGCGTTTTTTAACGAAGGTTAGGCTTCGGTTTTAAATGGCTGTATCACGGGGACTTTAGAAACATTAATTTTATGAAACAAAGCTTAACCAATATCATAATAACTATATATGGGTCACACAAATAGCAGTACTGTGCGGGAATCGAATCTGAAACATGTGGACACCGAAGTGGTACCAAGGCACCTACCTTAACCGCCGGGGCATAGATGTAGTCGATTTGAAGAAAAACAAGAGTTTTTTGAGAAAGGAATCTTAAGGAGAAAGGAAGAATAGAAAATGGGTTCTCCATGCTTACTATGACGATAAATTACGAGAAAAAAAGCATTTTACAAAAGTGATCTATATCATATTAATTCTCACATAATTCATATCCTCGCTATCGCTCCTACTAAACCAAATATAGAAAATAAGAAATTTTCATAAATTCACAGCTCGTAAAAAACAAAACACAGGATGGAAAATTAAAAAATAATAAATAAAATTCAAGCCCCAAACTTTAATAGACTTACTCACACAAACACAGAAAGACACACATCTCAGAATTATCGCGTGTTATAGTTACGTACATAATTATGTTCCTACACTCCATGCAACACATCAACTCAACCTTATAGAGTAAGACGCCACACAATTGGAGACAACAATAAGCTAGCGTGCCCGCCCCTACCGCCAACATTTCATTTGTACAGCAACTGCTACTGTGCGCGACTCAGTCGCTGTTCACTTGCGACACGGGGGCCGCATCGCTCGCCGGCGACAACAAGAGCGACGCGCCGCCCAACGCCGCGGGCTCGCCGAGCTCTATACAGGTAAACGTAAAACGCCGTGACTGTGAAGAAATCTCCGAAAAGCAAATAGATAGTTGATACTCTCTCGTACCCCGAGACAGGTAGAAATATAGCGAAGACGGCTACACAACCAGAGGAAGTCGTAAGCATTCTTCTGAATACTACACATCCAGGAAGACAAACAGTATTGGGTGCGATTCTGTCTTTAACACCACTAAACTAAATTAAATGTCATTTATCGAGGTTTAGTAACACTTTCATTAGATACCTTGTTTAGTCTCGTCCGCGATGAGATTTCGCCACACATATAATAAATTTTAATTTTATAAATTCCATGCTGATATCTACATAACAAGTCACATAATATATATTAAATAGTATTGAGTGAAGTTGTTGCTGCAGATGGACATTTCATTCGTTACCCATCGAATCGGAATAAGAGAGAGAATGTTGGGTGAAATGTAATCCGAATCCGCGTTCTTTGTACTGTTGCAAGCCGGATGTTACTTCCAAATGTCCCCCCCCCCCCCCACAAGTTGCCAGTTTTCGAGTTTATAATAATCATTATTTCCGTCATAAAAGTCCATAATATCACATCAGTTTAACATACATATATAAAGATATTCAATATAATTACAATATGATCTAATATTAATATTTAATAATTGTAGAAAAAGTAAATTAATAAATATTATAAATTAAAGTGAAATTTCAATGTAATCAAATTCAGATAAAAGCAATCAATTAAAATATAATAAATTAAAATTAACAGGTTAACACAATTCCAATTAAATAAATTAAAACTATACGAAAAATAATAACTCTTTAAAAAATAAAAATATTTGTTACCACTATTTTAATTACAAGGAAATCCGACCCAATGCCATACCTACCCAGTGTCTCTGAAAAGGGCAGTCAAATCGGGCCGCTATCATTTATAAGACGCTGTTGGTGCTGTTTCTTAGGCGCTGCAGCATGGAGATTACTTTTTACTCCTTACAGCTGCGAATCCATCAACGCGTGCCTCAGCGAACATACCTGAAGCGCTGCAGCGCCATGGCAATCCCAACAACATTCTAAAAATGTCGTTGTACTGGATACGCTTGGCTCTACACAGGCCGCTTGTGTATAGTGACAGTATGATTTAAAAAGCGTTATTTTAACTTCTTTTGAGCATCATGCGAACCTGCGTGCACTTCACTATTATTAATTTTGAAAATAAAACTATTTCTCTCATTTTTCTTTTTTTATTTACCGAAAATAACCCTTACCGAAATGACACGAATTTTCGTGGTTGCCACGAATACAAAATCTGGTTGTGTAATTATGACCCATGTTTAATATTAAACATTTTGGCATTTGGCGTCGTAACATCCGGTTTTTGATATAATATCTCTTTATCAACTATTTAGACAATCTACAAGTGAAATTATGGGATCTAAACCTTATGTAGTACTTAAGGTAATACACTGTGACGTCTAACATGTAGTTAGTTTTCCAGAAGCCAGTAGTATCACAATACCCTAAACCTAAGTGTTAAATAAAATACCTAACATAACCACAAACATATGAGAAAAGCTGTAGTTAAATCATGACTATGGTTATTTAAAAAATATTGAACGTGTTAAATATATATAATGAAAATGTTTTCATAAAATATATGACAGTAATCCAGGTATGAAAGTTTTATTAGATATGTGATTAATTTTTGGGCACTTGATATTTTAATTGATATGTGAACGACATGGGTTTTTTAATTGCAAATGTCGAATGCCCATAATTTTAATCGCATGTTCTTTCTGAAAACGTAAATTTTCTATCAAGTGAGTTATATTTTTACAGGCGCCCCTCCTCTCCGTCGACTGCAAAAGCAACCCACCGACCTACAGCTTTGTGCAAGGTTGGCAACTGCTCGCGTTAGCCGTTAGCCTCTTTGTACCGAGGAATAATAGACTTCTGTGGTATCTCAAGCTACATCTGAGCAGGCACGCGGATTCTAAGTGAGTATCAATTGCTTTACACCACTAAACTAATTTAAATGTCATTTCATCTCTCTCTAATATAGCTCGTATGACAAGAACAGAGCACACACAAACCTGTCAAACTTTTACTGCTGCAAATACGCGCAATGGACGCATAATTGGTTGTCAGGTTCTTAGGTGTCGCTTAATTTCCCTCCAAAATTTCGCTCCAAACTAAATTGACATAACTATAGATCATATTAGAAAGAGATGTAATGATATTAAAAGTAGTGCACTTGGTATTTCATAGAATCTGGGGCATTGAACAAGATCTTTGGGTTGGGTCTTTATTTAGAGCCGAGAGATATTTTTGTTATAATTATTACACTAAGAAATTTACGTCACGTCCGGTTTCGGCGATAGCGATCAACTTATATGTCTCTACAGCGTTCTTCCAGTGAAATCTCAGAAACAACCAAAAGTTTGCGAGGGGGGATTGGTCGGACGCTGTAGAAAGATATAAGATATGTATTCCTTAAATATTTTGTGAAGTTTGAGTATCATAATGGAACGAAGAAGCTATCAAACAAATCCGTAGATATACCACCACCACCACTACTCAAATGGGAGTTGACAAGATGGCGAATGACATTTCTTAGTTTACTTACATGTGACGTCAGTCGTTGAGATTGATGTTTGTTTGACGTGAAGAATAGATTAAAAATATAAGTTTTTGTTAATTGGTTTAAAAATATAAATAAATTTAAATTGAGTCTTTAATATTTTTAAACATTTTGCGTGTCAATTAGTATAACCAAATTTATTATTTTTCAGTATTAATGTCTGATTGCTTATTAACCATAAAAGCACCATGCTGACAGTAAGACAGAGTAGGCATGAAGGTCTCATCTAAATTAAAATATAAAAAGGGAATTTACTTCCATTTCTTTGGTCGAATCCAGCTAGAGACCCATTAGCCACAAAAGAGTGTTACTGTTTTACAAAATTGACACAACAACTTTTCTCCAGGACGGAATGTGGCAAATACGCTGCGTACTGCGCCCGGGCACTGGAGCGAACTATCCGCAACGGCGGGCGAGAAGACAAGCCGTCGCGGATGGAAGTGTTGTCTATATTACTGAAGAACCCCTACCACCATTGTTTACCGCACGCCATACCTGTGCACATGCTCAATAATACTTATCAAGTGAGTTTTTATTATAAGACTTCTAATGTCATTTATTGAATTAAAGACATTTTTTTATTTATTTAATATACAACAATAGAAAACACATGCATTCATTGAGTTAATTATAATTCACCAAAAAGACGTTCGCATTGTTTCGATGACGACAAAACGGCGGCGCCTACCTGTCAGCAGTACACAGTTCAGTTTTGCGAAGAGACGAATTCTCGTTTTAAATTTATACCAATGAAATGCCCTCTACGATCTTCAATCAGACGAGGGGGCCGACGCCATCTTGTATTAACGTAGAGTGACAGTTGCACAAAACATACTTAAAACCACAGACCCACGTCAGTAATCGCCCATATCGAGCTCCAAAAGTGGTGCCCTGTACCGCGGATACTATTTTGCAGTCATATTTGGCTATTACGTTGCTGTCGCCGGTGTAGGGGCAGAAGGTTCCTACTTGTAGTTTAAAGCTAAAAAATTGTCTTAGGGAGTTATTAGACAGCAGCCCGTATTTCTGCCATTAGAATGTCGACGATTTCACGATGAGAAAGAGTCGACTGAATTAAAAAACAACTTTGATTTAATTTTTTTTGTATATTTGTTTACGCAATTTCTTCGGTGCCTGAGTACCAACTCGAATTGAGTGAGATATTGTTTCGATAAAATAACCTCTCAATAAAAACGATTATGATTTCGACGTAGGCCTATTTATTTTGTTCGTCACAAATGCTGCAGAGTCTTAACTTTAAAGTTTGCGACCAGTGCGGGTTGCACAGTGATGACTTACGGAGTAGTAACGTGGTCAAAGTCATCCAATGAGTAATGGAGAGGATAATGCTCGGAATTTCCCTAGCAGTGGGCGTTGCACCTAGTAGAACCGGGGCAGAAAGCGACCATGATGATCTTTTGAGAGTCTCTAGAAACCGCTGCCATTGTCAAGTTGTCTTCCGGTTGACGTGATGAATTTGAGTTTTATTAAAATTGGATGATAATCTTAAGATATAAGATTTAGGTTATTTAAACCTTAATCTTTGTGCTTTAACACATTTATGATTTTTCTAATTGATGCCACTTATGTTCTCAGGTAATAAGCTTTGACGGTTCAACAACGGTAGAAGAGTTCCTATCAACTCTAAGTACGGAATTGGGCTGCAGAGAATCGGGCGCATCAGGGTTTGCACTGTTCAGTGACGACCCTATTGAGAAGGATCTGGAGCATCACATAAAACCTGATAAAAAGGTATGACTCGTGTTAAATTGTTATGGATATTATATTTCGTAAGATTCCATATTATTATGGTGATGATCGTCTCCAGCAGCGTCTATTATTAAAATCAGATTACTACCAAGTGTTCAGACCCCTATTTCGAATTCCATTTTTTTTACATCAGCGGCCGCCTGAGCTGTGGCCCGAACCCCATAAGGGCGCCCTCAGGTATTAGTCGCTTAAATTAAGCTACTGGTTGAGAGCCTTTTGCGCTAGCCAACTGTTCGTTGTTTTCAATTCATTTATTTTACTATGCTATTGCTAAATGTAACAATAATAGCTTAGTAACTTGCTATTCATTATTTATAACGACGGATTAAATCAAAATATTTTTGTTGCTTTAATTACTGTATTAAACTATGTTTATGTATTGCATTGTCAGCTTGACAAGTACAAGTGTATGTAAATACCCAAGTGCTGAATAAATTTCATATTTAATTTCATTACTTTGAAGATACCACATAATTATTGTCCTATGAGTCCAAAGCATATAAGATGGTTGTTGAGACAATTTTATATATATTTTTTTAATTTTAATAATAATAATAGCACTAGATTATTAGTATTAACATAGAATAAGAATATGACTAAATCTAGCAAATAATTAAGCTACTGATATATTTTTAAGACAATTTGTTAATCACACAGTGGAGCTTATGTAGTTCTGTAAAAAGGAATTATTATATTATTAATGTCCAAACCAAGGCAAGGTATATTGATTGTACACTTAACCCTCCATATTAATTTAACAAATTTATGTGTTTTAATGTTTATTTGCAGTTATGCGACGTGATATCAAAATGGGAAACAGCACTCAGAGAAAAAGGATCAGGAAAGTTCGAGAACTCGCGAGTGATCCGGCTCACGTATCGAAATAGGCTTTACTTCAAGAACTCAGTTCGAAGCGAAACGGACAAAGAAAGATTATTGCTATGTTACCAAGTTAATCAACAAGGTAAATGTTCTTTATCAAAATTTTCACAAATATGCCACAATGGCATTTTTATTTATTTAATTATAAACGATACACCATCGACATTACACAATGGAACTTTACAACTGCTGGCGTGGTTGGCAAATGTTTGCTTTTCACGCCGGAGGTGGTATGGTTCGATTCCCACCCAGGACAGATATTTGTATGCATGAACCTGTCTGTTTTTTTTGTCCTGAGTCTGGGTGTAATTATCTATATAATTCTGTATGTATTTACAAAAGAAAAGTAGTATATCAGTTATCTGGTTTCCATAGTACAAGCTCTGGTTAGTTTGGGATCAGATGGCCGTGTGTAAATAATGTCCCAGGATATTATTATTATCCATGTTTAGTTCGGTGTGATTTGCCCTTACAGGTGCATACAACACTTATCCTTGCAAATAGATAATTTGATTTGTTTTTATTATTGGCTCAGTGTTGCTTAGTTTTTTATTTAATTTCATGTTTAATAGCTGTTGGTTTTCCTATCTATCTAAATAAAATAAATATAAAAGCTAGTTTAATTGGGATGATTATTAACCGTTTAATTACAGAGTATAGTCTTCTTAAGACTTATACTTACTCCGGATAGTCCGGACTGACACCGAATTTTTTTCTTTATCGAAATATCCCAATATCACTGTATGCCCGACTCAAGATTTGAATTAGGCTGCGGATGAACATGAGGCATTACTTACATAATAATATAATAATAATAATGCTTTATTTCTCACAACAATATAAGGCACATTTTACATGGCATCAAGAATATTACTTAAAAATTTCAATTTTTTAATTATGTTATGGGAGACTGGTGCCTAAGATAGACGTAAGGCCTATTTCAGGACACCAGGACTCAACCCCATTCGGAGACATTAACATTTTTTTTTATAATCGATCTGTACTCGCACATTGTCAAATGTGGTAAGTTAAATAACACTAGATTAGATTAACAGTTATACGTAGAAGAAGGAAATTATATTGAATATTGAAATATTTCTTCAGCAATATTGAAATATTTCTTAATTCAGAGCATGATTCATTTTGTATAAACAAGACTTTGAGCATATCTTTTACTATTTTCAGTGGTAGCCGGCCGATTCCCCGTAACACGTGAGCTGGCAGCAGAGTTAGGGGCTCTAATGGCGCAACTAGACATGGGGGATTACTGCGCCTCCAACACCGCACACAACCAGCCACTCGCACACAGGTTCTACCCCTACAGATATAGAGCAGGCTTGACCAATGATGAGTTGAGGGATGTCGAAGAGAAACTGAGGGCTAAATGGGTGGCCTTAAAAGGGAGAAGTACAGCGGATTGTGTGCGAATTTATCTGAATTGTACGAGGAAGTGGCCTTTCTTTGGGGCCACGCTTTTCCAAGCCAGGGTAAGTCTTAGCTTTTGGAGTCATAAATATCAAATTTATAAGTAGTAGCGTATGATTTGGACTGTATGATCTGATTTTGATTATGCCTTTTTGATGTGAAACATCTATAGCAGCACGTAACAAAGATTTCTGGGGGAGCGACGCGTCGCCACGTTTTTTTTTTTAATGTGAATCAAAACAATCTACTGTGCGATTATTAATCGTAATATTTTATTTTATCATTATGACATATTTAGTTCATATCAAAATAGGTTCTTTTCTGCATATTAATTTAAAAAAATAATGTCGATGTTTCACATCTGCCAGGCGTCCCGTGACGGCTCACAATTTTTTTATTCGATTGTGAAGATTTAAAAAGATTTAGAAGAAGATGACAGATTTATTGGTTAGGAGAAAAGTTGCAAGTCGTTCAATTTTTTATGTTTTTTTATTATACAATTTTTTTTTAACTAATTGTTTCTTTTGCACTGCGGTACCTTGCACAGTGAACATTGAAAGCCTTCCAGGCTAACTGTAAACGTCATGTTAAAAAAACTGCAAAACGTTCAAAGAATAAGTAGATGTGGATGATAACAGGGTACGTAAGCATATGACTGCAATACCCATAAAATAACTCACACCCTTGCCACCCCAGTCGAGCTCTGGCGCCCTTGCGCATAACCAAGACTACAACATTACCACAGTATATATGTACACCTGGAGGCGTGATTTGGGGGCCATAGAAGTCTTCCCAAGGCATTTCTACTAGGGGCAGCAGCGTCCCTTTGTTTACTATGACAACCATAGTGCCGTCGCCAATATTATGGCATATCCTCAATTAATAAGATTCTCATTTAAGACGTGTAAAGTATAGCTGGAAGTACACTAGACTGAACTGCAGGTGTATATTATTTTAACCGGAAGACGTACAGTGTTGAACAAAAGTCTCTCCAGTGATCGTATTAATTAAGATATCCTCAATTCTTTTGTCCAGCACTGTACGTCTTCTGGTTAAGATAATATACACCTGCAGTTCAGTCTAGTGTAGTACTTCCAGCTATACTTTACATGTCTTGAAAAACTTATTTCTTTGCAATATCGTATTTTAGTTTGCCCCAACATTATATTTGCAACTGAATAGTATCATTACCCCCATTTACCTATAGTACGTGTTCTATTCGTAATTACAGATAAAACAACCCGACCTATCGATGGTTTGGCTGGCAGTGTCCGAGGAAGGTGTGACGGTGCTGGAGCTCGCGTCCATGTGTGTCATAGGACGGTACGCGCTCAGCTCTATAGGACTGTTCGGTGGCTTACAGGTGACTATGCCATTCAAATAACAACTTTATTCGCAAAGAAATAGAGGTTATATGGAATAAAAGAACTTGTTAGCTCTGTCAGAGGAAGATGGGATGATGTTGAAACTCGTGTCCATGTCTGTCATAAAACAAGACTTATTCAATTGCCGATTGGAGCAGGAGTGCCACAAGGATCAGTCGTTTTCCTGACATGCGTTTCATCCCTATGCCTAATTATAGTACTCAAGAACCAGCTATAGTACAATCCACGAATATATCCTGACTGTCGCCAACTCCTAAGGCCATTGGTTAATGAAGTAACCGAGATAGAAATGCCCCTGCGCTATTTTCTGCGCTAACCTCCCTCCATCAATTTAGTGTCAACCCCAAATCATAGAGGTGAGAAGAAATGGAGTTACACGCAGGTCAGAGGGGTCGCGTGACGGGCGAAGAACTATTAGGTGCGTTGTAATTAGCAAGCAAAGGACTGCCCGACCTTTTTTCATGCGGATGTGAATCCGAGTACTATCCACAAACATCTCCAGGCTCCTACAAATGCCTTAGGCAATTGGTTCATGAAGTAACCGAGCTAGAAGTGACGCTGTACTATTTTCTGCGCTAATCTCATTCCATCAATTTTGTGAGAGCCGCATTTGCTTTAAGTCTGGCAAGAGATATTTTACTGAAGTTGACTAAGACCAAAAACACGACATGCATTCAACGTTTATCACCTACTCGCACCTACACTGTGATAAAAGGTTGAATGCATGTCACATTTTGAATGTGGTCACAAAATGAACTTCTAGGTTTATATACCCACTACTAGACGCTTCAAAATTAGTTTCGAACGACAAAACCATGCCTAAGGCCAAGTGAAGGCTATTTTAAACCCGACATAACAATAATATCCCGGGACATTATTCACACACAGCCATCCGATCCAAAACTAAGCAGAGCTTGTTCTACGACATCCAGATACCTCATATATTACATAGACTACTTTTCTTTTGTAAATACATACTTAAATAGATAATTACACCCAGACTCAAGACAAACAGACATGTTCATGCACGCAAATATCTGTCGTGGGTGGGAACAGAACCCACGACCGGGCCCTTTCCTCTACTTAGTTTCATTGTCCGACAGTAATTTTGAAGCGTATCTCACTCGCTCGTCTCTCACTTAATTAATAAGGTGCCGTCTGGGACTGGTTATTGACCTACCCGACTCGGCTAATCTCATTAACAAAAAAATAAACAACAGTGTAGAGCTCCAAACAAACAGCCCTAGAGGCCTTTTTATTGACAGCCAAGTAACTATATCAATGCAATATCAAGCTTATGTAATTTAAGCTATAGTTTATTTTTCTTTGGTATGATGATGATGTCCTCCCGACCGATTTCGGCCACGGCGGCCAGTCTTAATGGAGACTAGCCAATTGCGCAGGACATATTATAGTGCACAAGTGTGTGCGCAAACACAGGGGCACTTTCTATTCCATCACTCTCATGATCCGATGGGACGCCTAGCGACACGACCGGAAAGAGTTCAGGTACAGGACCGACGGCTTTACGTGCTCTCCGAGGCACGGGGGTGTAATACCGCCAACTTCCAGACTTCGGGCTGATACTGAGAAATTTCTTTTTACGGAAAAATCCCAAAATCACTTTTTGGCCCAACCCGGGATTTGAACCCAGGACCTCATTATCTGCGGTTGAACAAGCTACCGCTAGACCAACGAGGCAGTCAAGTAGTCTTTCTTTGGTATACTACTAGTATAAATAAAGATTGAACCAGCGGGAACTCGTTTTGTTTTATAATGTATATTTAAGTAGAAGAAACATTAATATTGTAGAAATATTATAATAAAATGATTGTTTGTTAACAGGATGACCTAATGATGCTGATCGATGCTGAGGACGCCGCGAGTCCCGTGCACAAGATGTTGATTAGTCTCAATAAGCCTAAAGTAAGTATTATAACATTTGTCACTCACATGAATCACGTTATATTATTTATATTGTTGAGATTTACAATCTGTCAAGTTGGTTATACAATCTTGTACATTGCCCCATAAAAGAGTTACTTATTTTGTGGAGACAGCTAGTATGTAGGTTAGGTTGGCGAAAAAGTTTCTTAGATTTTTTTTAGAAATTTCAATACATTATTTAATATAGCATATTTACATTTAAGTAAAGTATGTATGTACCATTTTGTGCGATAACTTTTTGCCATCTTGTATGTAGGGACATAATCCCATTGCTATAGAAATTTTGGGACTTCTGATCAAAATACCGAGACAAGTGGTTTTGGCAGTCCTCTCGAGATGTTAACCTGACACTGCCTAAAGAATTCTGAAGATACCGAAAAACGTAGAAATCTCAAGGTGCAAGGTCAGGACTATACGGCGAATGCATTGATACCTCCCAGCCAAACTCTCTTAATTTTTGCTGAAAGGCTAAATATGTGTGTGGTCTAGCGTTATCATGATGAAAAACCACACCCTTCTGTTGATTAATTGCGGCCGCTTTTTTCCAACTTCTTGCTTTAATTATTACTATTATATAGGTTTTCAAATATGTATATACTGAAATACTACAGTTAGGATGTTAACCTCTTTAGACTATTTTTTTCGAGACAAGAATGGGCCCAGAATTGACCTCTATGAGACGCCCATTGCCACTGGAGACCCCGAAGATATTTTACCGTTTATTTGGACCTTTCGAATTTTATTGCTCAAGTAAGAAGTCAGCAGTTCGAAAGCCTTGTTCCTAATACCGTAGTGGTGTAATTTTCTGGCCCGAGTATGATGATGAATGCAATCGAACGCTTTGGTCAGATCGCAAAAGATATCTAATGCATCTTGCTACGTATCTTTGTTTTATCTGTTTCAGTATTGGTTATCTTTCTTGTGTGAACTATGTTATTTGCGCGCAGATGATAATATCGACGGACGGTATTACACCGTTAATATTTTATAAGACCGTCCAGCATCTCAATTTTTACTTGACATTAGCAAAATCGCAGATAACACAGATGCTATTAAATAAATAAATTAGAACAAATACACAGACAGGACTAAGATTTTGAAATATGTTTGTATCCCAGATGGCAGAGCTAACCCATCTGATAGCGGACTACAAGAACGCGCTGCTGCGGCCGGGCCCCGCCACGCCGCAGATGAACTCGCTGACGCGCAATGGCAGCCACCGCTCGCTGCGCCGCGCGCCGGGCCCGCACGCCGCGCCCGCCACGCTGCCGCACGCCGCGCTCGCCCACGCGCACGCGCACGCGCACCACACCACGGGCCACAACACGCTCAACTCGCACGCCACCACCATGACGCTGGGCTCCGACCGCAACGCCACGCTCACGCTCAGCTCGCACACCTCCACCTTCAACCAGCACGGAGAGGCCAGGGTGCTGTCCCACGGGCAGCCCGACATATTAAAGTCGACTCCGGATCATCACAGAAGTGAGAAGAAACGGAGTCACACGCAGGACAGTGGGGTCGCGTGACGGGCGAGGAACTATTAGGTGCGTTGTAATTAGCTAGGGAAGGACTGCACGACTGTTTTCATGCGGATGTGAATGAGATATCTTTTTTAGTGTATTTTTTGTCTTCGAGAAACGATAGTAAAGTGTTCAAATGGTGATCACCTGTTTTTTCTGCAGATTGGATGATAGGGTTTGGTATTAAAATTAATGGTTTTATGCTTAGTTATACAGTAATTTTGTATCTATTGTAGCCGATGCCGAAATTAGAATCTGAACAGTAAATCTGAAATAATACTCTGTCGGTAAACTGGAATTCCGTTGGACAGTTTGATATTTTTTTGATTCTACCCTCACTATTATATATTTTCATCCGACGTATGCGATACAATTGTAAAAAAAAAAATTCACTTAATTTGCACCATCAATTAGCAATAAAGTAATAAAAACCAGAAACCGACAAATCTATTTAAATCGTATGCCGTTGGCTTAAAGTAGATTTTACATGGTTATGACTGTTATGAGTTTCAGGGTTTATCCAATTGAAGGTTGGTTTTATAATTTTAAAACGGTCGTGTCAGTGACTTGTGGATAGAAAATGGCTCCGTTTATATAACAAGTGATAGCATTCCACCAAATATAAGAAGTTGGGAGTAAAAACGAAATAATAATATACCTCATATTTTGTAGCGTACGATTCAGCCTAATTCAATTGGCTTTTTAATGATAGATTTAAAAGGAATAGTTTTTAATTTTATTTTTCGGCGTAATATTATTTTATAATGGTCGCTAATGTTTAGTATTTTGGCTTAAAGTAAATATACATATACAAATATGTGTGGTTCGTATGAATGTGTCGATGTTTATACGCAGTCTAAACGCCAATTTTATACATGTAGCTATGTATATAATAGTGTACAGGGCGAGGTTGTTTTGTAGGGTATCGCAAACAAACTGTGCTAAATAATAGAATTTCATAACAAAAGAACACTTAGTTTACAATAAGTATCGTCGTTCAAGCAAAAGTATCGTCAAGAATGAAATGTTAGATCTGATATTATTTTTATTTTTTCAATTTTTTGTACCCTTTCGCCTAGTACCTATATATAATAAGTAATTTTTATTTCAATCAATTTAAATTTTGTTATAATTGAAATGGAAAACTGTTTTTGTTTTTTGACTCCATTAAGACTTGAAGAAGGTTGAATATTGCGAAATTTATGAATACCGACAATCTTTACAATAAAATAAGGCACCAGTAAAATTCCTGTTTTATCGTGAATATGAAATAAGATTGGAGTAAAGAATATATTTTTAATGTATCAAAAACGTCCACTGCTGGGCAAAACGCCTCCCCCATAGTTCTTCACAATGGAATTGCATTGGAGGGGAATTGTCTCATATTGCCGGGATGTCGATCGCAGTATCATAGCCAGGTAGTACTCAGAGAAGCTGATGCCCGTTACGGTTCTCTGGTAGATATTGCTTCGGATCGTCACCGTCGTCTTCTATGCCTTTGTTCTTAACTTGATTGTTAACTTAGTCAATGTCTATTTAAAAATGTTAAAATGAAAATTTTAAACTCGAAAAATAAATAAAATTGGAAGTTTAGTCCATAATTTGCGTACCCTACAAACTCGTACTATACTTAGATCAAAGTCCATTTAGCATAATAAAGCGGGTGTGATATATCCCTCACTATTCTAATATTTTATACTTATTACTAGAGCGAGTAGATCTGTCTTTCAATCGACTGATATTTGTGTGGTTATACTGTGCTGTGACGTCACAGTATCAATAGAAAATTATTAAAAAATGTATAATTAAATATTGCCTTACCAGTCATAGAATTTCATATTCTTATTTACCCAATCAAAAAATACAAATGCTAGAGAACTATAGCAATGCCGTATCGAAGCAATACTTAATAGATAAAGCGTTTTAGATATTCTGTATGCATGAAGTAGTGGTCCAAAAATTATTTCAATTTGTGTATCACTATCAAAATGTAATCGAAATTTCATACCCAGTTTTAATATTTACACCACAGATTGTTTTCTCAATAGTTAAAATTTGTAACATAATTAGACATTCGCTTATTCCCAGAGGAATAGGCGGAGATAATGGATTTCCATTTGTCACGTATACCTCTCGTATGCCTCGTTAAACATAACAGCTGTAAGAAGTCCAATGCTGGACAATAGCCTCCCCTAAGAATCTTCTTGGGGAGGTATGCCATAATCGTCACCCTTGGCAGACGGGTTGGCGATCGCAGTAAGATGGTCTTAGTACTCAGAGAGAAGCTGACCTGTCGTCTTCTAGATATTTCCTCGGGTTGCATTCTAAGCTCCGCACGGAGATCTGGTGATGATATTCTAATATTCGCCGCCGTCACCACACAGCCTCATTAATTCTCATTATATTCTACATAAGTGCTCGCCTGTTTAGGGTACTTCTGACTAGTTCTGACCTGACCCTTCTTTGGAAACATCTCTCACTTCACAGTTATACTTCTTTTGTCAATCTTCATAAAATTTAACTACCAATTTATGACTATATTTTAGCGATACAGAGTACGGTCAACTTTTAACAGATCGGAGTAAACTACCGGGTGTTAAATCGTAGCCAAAATTGAACGAGGATATATATTTTTTTAATTTTGTATCGATACAAGGTGACGTCACATAAGCTAGTGTAGACCATGTGTTAAGGTGTAAATTGTGACACTGCTATAGTATGAATCTCATTTAGACGGAACGTATACTGTTTGTAAGGGACAGCGGTGCAGAAACTGATGGAGGTGTTGAGTATACCAGTAGTTACAGTTATAATTTTCTAGGTTTCAATGAGAGATTACCCTCCCAAGAAATATTTTGCATATTGTATATATTTATTACTTGGATCTATCTTTACGAAATTAACCAATATTGACATGACGTATATCAAAAAGCCTATTAATATTAAAGGTGTCCAATTTCTTGGACTGACTAGATACTTTGGAAAATGTATAAGAAATTATTCGCTGATAGCAAAACCAATAACAGACCTATTACAAAAAAAGTACTGTAAGTACTTGACTTTGACGAAAGATGTGAAGAGGTTTTTATTAAATTAAAAGAAGTACTCACCAGTTCACCTGTTCTCCAAATTTACAATCCTCATTTAAATAATAATAAATTGCACACAGATGCTAGCGCAGATAGATTCGGAGCTGTGTTGCTTCAAAGAAGCCCGAAGGGATTGTATTGAAAAATCAAATATGGTGAAACGGTGATGTAAGCATGTGCAGACGCCAGCGCATCAAGCTACCCCAATATGTCAAATTTATTTTCAACTTTATCACAAAAGCATAAGGTTCACTTTCAATTTGGAAAATTTGACCGATTGGGGCAGCTTGATGTGCTGGCGTCTGTACATCGTGTATTCTAGTAATTCCATTAATGCATTCTACGTTTAAGGATACGGGTCGAAAAACTTCACGTAAAGTTTAGGCTACTGTGGTGTAAAAAAATGTTCTTTGAAAGTCCCTGATAGGTTCAAAATCTTGTAAAATGAATATCAGTTTTTGTTACGCTGTCCCTAGGTTGGCTTTACTGTTTTATTCTTTATTATCTTCCTGTTTAAATCAGTGCCAATTAATTTTTTTGTCAACAACACGTTTAGAACAGTGGATTGTTTTTTTTAAGTTGGCAATACAAAGTCTCGCCTTTTACAACTGACCAAACAAGTTGCTAACATTAAAATAAAATTGTAAGTTACGTAAAACGAATGGTATTTTGGGTTCTAGTTTATTTAATTATATACCACATTGTATGTTAATTAATATGTAATACTGTATGTCTGTAACGGTGATAAAAACTAATGGACTGAATTATTATATTTAAGATCTTCAACGAATCTTAGGAAACACGTTAATATTAAAGATCAATAATAATACAACTGGATTGTTCAATAATAGTTATAGCATTTATTCAGTATTTTAATTAAGAATAAACTTACTTTTAGTAATTACAGCACTTAATATGGTAAAAACTTAAAAGTATTAAAAAAGAACTAAGTACCGTCTTTAATATATTTTTCAAACTTTCCTCTTCTTCGTGGGGATTCATTACATTATAACTGTTCGCGAATTAGTGTTCGGAAGAATTGTTTGATTTGAAGCCCACGGTCATTTTCTACCATCGCACCTCACGCCATCGCATCAGCAGAGAGTTCAACCTCCCAAACTTCCTCTCACGTACACTAAAGCTGTGGAATGCGCTCCCGGCCACGGTTTTCTCGCAGCAAGGGGATCTTCAGCGATGGAGTAATAACGTTTCTAAAGAGTCTGAAAGCGCGAGTTTATAGACTGCGGTGACCGCTTACCATCAGGGGAAACAAAATCCCTGATAAAATTATTTAAGACCCGGCATTACAGAGGGCGACCATACATCGGTTCTGTATATCAATATCACAGTTTTATTGAAAACTAGTATGTTATTATTGGTCTTATAATAGTTTTAAGATCTAATATCCGTGCTATTTGCAACATATTATACTGTCAAAAGTTTTATTAAACTATGAGCATAACATTCCACCCAAGTTGGGTTAAATTTTTATGGATTGTGAAACTTGCACATACTGCAATGTATTAACTGTGACGTTTCAGCGCGTAATAACAAAATCTTGTAATGACAACTGTAATCAAAAAATGACACTTGTATTGTATATTTTGACAGAATAATATAGAAACATGGGTACTACCGCTGATGCCCAGCTGTGTAATATATAGTTACAGTTTGTGGTGATTTTTTTTTAATATTTTTGTAGATCTTAAGTATATTTTGATCTTTTCTATCAGGGTCTCGTAATTCATGGAAAAAATTATTACTTTTGCTTTTTTGAAAAAATGCATACGACGGTAAAATTTACGAAGCGTCGAAAAAACTTATCGGGTTATATATTTACTTTTTTCTTTTAATTTGCACATCCAGGGATAAGCTACTATAGAATCTGTAATATTATGAAATAGATATTAACAGTTTGATAGCCAGGTGCTTTTCTATAATACAAATATTTTCTTATAAATCTTCATCATAATATCAGCCGAAAGACGTCCATTGCTGGACAAAGGCCTCCCCTAAAGATCTCCACGACTGCCGGTCTTGTGCTACCCGCATTCCGTGGCTTCCATTGACCCTTACAAGATCATCGGTCCATCTCTTAGGGGCCCCCTCCTGTGGGTCCCTGTGCTGCTACAAGATCATCGGTCCATCTTTTAGGGGCCCCCTCCCACACTGCTACAAGATCATCGGTCCATCTTTTAGGGGCCCTCCCACACTGCTACAAGATCATCGGTCCATCTTTTAGGGGCCCTCCCACACTGCGTCTTCCGTTTCGCCACTCATAAACCTTTCTTGCATATAATCAGTGCAGCATGAACCAGTATTCGTTTTTCCGTACACTGGAATACATCATTGTAACATTTTAGTACCACATCTATAATAATCACAAATTTTAACTAGAAGCCGCTGGATGCGAGTAGCGCAAGACCGGCAATTGCAAAGATCTTTGGGGGAGTCCTTTGTCCAGCAGTGGAATTCTTTCGGCTGATATTATGATGATGATTTGTAAGAAAACCTTTACGATATAGAAGCTACTATTATTAATTAAAGACCCTGACTGCAAATTACACAAAAAAGTGCACTCGTATAAAACGATAAGTTGTTCAGACGCTGTTTAAATTTTACCATCGTATTTATAATTTTTCTCTGTCTTACAAATTGTCTCACAAATTCTTCAAAATACGTTTCTTCTGTGACTCAACAATTGAATTCCCCGACTGTTTACACCATATAATTATTATCACATTCAATTAATTTTTTTATGTTCTAGCCACAATTACGGAATCCTGCTCAAACAATGTTAAAATTTATTTTGTATCCTTATAGCTTTGATAGACACATATTGCGTGCAATTTTATAAAAACTCAAAGATTTCGTTACCAGCTTATTATGTGATTATTATGTTCCGTGGTTTTTTGCAATAAAGAAGGACCGAACAATCAATATTTACTTGTATAGATTTTTTATTAGTAACACACAGGTGTATACAATTTTTTATCACACTTCTTTATTGTAAAAAGCACAAACTATGGACGGGCTAATTGTAAACAGCTACAAAGAAAACGGCAACTAAATAGAGGTAGTTTTATAAATCGTAGGAGTAAATAGACCATAGGAGCTGAACAACAGTAATGAATTATGTAATTTTGACCAATTCGCTTCCATGGCCAAACTATCTGTGAGGACTGCCGAGGCATTGCTTAGGGAACTATTATTTTTTAGTCCTTAAATGGCTTAAGAAGCACAAAGCTCTATTTAAGTATTTTAGGCCACAATTCTCTAAGCCTTGCCTTGGTAACGCGATTATAGCCATTATTAAGAAATCGTTATTATATTATAATGCATAATGAAATGGTTATATATAAAAGCTAAATCACATGTCCCGTGGTCAGCTAATTAGATTAACATGAAACATTTCGATTGCACTTTTTGCATAACACTTAAACTGTTGATATAATTATGTATAGAATATTATTGTAATGTATATTTTACTTTACTACGAAACATTTAATTTCATTAGCATTGTATTTAAATTTTTAATTTAATTTATTTTGTAATTATTTATTGTAATTTGTTTTTTTTGGAATGATTGTTTATTCTTTGGTCGCTAATTTAAGTGACCACCTTTTTGTTATTCGGCCTACGCTAAGATATTTTGGAAGGCCTAAAATTCGAATAATTTGTGTAATATAATTTGTATGTTTAGATGACTTTTGTTTGACGAAGCGAGAATAAACTTGTATTACCGAAACTGTTTTATTATACATACACTGTTGACCTTTATTCATCGCCAGTAACAACCAAGTATACATATTTTAACGAGATTATTATCACAATTTGTCAATAAATTCACACAACATAATCTGAAGTTCTGGAGGAGAATTTTTAATTTAGTTTTTGTACACTTTGTGGCCGTCAGTTATATGTTTGTAAAGTACAGAGACACAGGGTTTGCCGAAAGTATACTCCCCAAGTCCGGTGGTAAAATATCATGAAAACTAAAAAGATCAGTTTGTATATTTATACAAACTGATCTTTTTATTGTATATCTAAATAGGATTTTAGGACAATTCTAGCTAAACTACTCAACACTTTAATTGATTAGCTGATTAAAAATCAACCTAATGCCCATGCTCAGTCTCAGAAATTTGGAATCATGTAGAACAAAACTAAATAAAGTGATCCATATAATATATAACATTTTTGGGTATTTTTACCAAAACCAAGATCACCAGCTACACTTAACATATAAACTACATTTATCAAAATTTGTTTGATACATTATGAGTTTGCGCTAGACCACGATCTCACCTGATGGTAAGATGTGGTCGAAGGTGGATAAGATGCGTGTTCACTATAACCTTGAATAACTTAAATATTAAAAGTATATTTGCAATAAATATAAACCTAATTTGTTAAAATATTCATTTTCTTAGTAGAAATTCTTCTGGTTTCACCTCCAGTGCTTTCAAAATGGTCTCGGTGTCGTATGGCACGGCTGCAACGTCAAAATAGCATTAATATAAACGTAACGAAACGAATACGACGAACGAATATTATTTATTATATAACGGTAATTTGAATTTATAGCATTATTCGATATGGTTATTATGGTTTCCGATTTATGAGATTAAATTAACGCTTAGCATTGCGAATAATGCTATAAAATTCAAATAAAATATATAAGTTAAGCCACACATTTCTTTATTGGCCACGTGATCAAAATTCTCATTTTAGAACTAAGCCGCGGGAAAATGAGATAGACTCTAATAAAAATAATCCGTCTTTTTTACAACGTCAGCTAAACATTCTATAAAAAGCGTCAAGTAACGATCATCAATTATCTTATACTTCTTTATACATTGCCTTAACTAATTTCCTTAAAAAAGCAAATTATTTGGATTAGATTAGGTTTGGTTAGAATTGTGACTTTCTAGCGCGCAAAGGCGAGCGAGTGTGCTAGGGTAGCGGCCGCCGAGCGCTAGATAAACTATTATTGGTGAAGATTGGTGGAAAGTTTGCAAAAACATTTTTTGGAGCTTTGTGATTTTTTTAGGTGACAATATGCCATGTTATAATAAATACAAAAATATTTATTTGGCCCTAATAATAATCAATGATTTAAGGTGATATAAAAATAAATAAAATAATAAAAAAGGTTATTATTCACGTAGACTTTAAAAAAGCGCTTGTAAATAGTCAGAACATGTTTGTAGTAATATAGTTGTATACATTAGATATTATTTCTAGTAACATAGATATTTAAGTACATCTTGTATGAAAACATTTATAAAATTTATTTTATTACAGAAATGATATTTAGCTAGCTTGTATCAAGTTATTGTCAAGAGATTATGTTTAATTATAAGTCTAATATTTTTACTACATATTGTCAATGGTTCTGTCTATATTAAAGGTATTATTATTATGACGGACCTTGTGTTAATAACGACGGTCGCGCTTTAATGCTACCACCGGATCCAATGCGCCCCAACTGAGAAGACCCAGCGAAACAAACTCCGTGGGTTTATCTACCACCGGTTTCAACACGACCCAGTTGAGACGGTCCGGCGAAACATACTCAAGCGGGCATGAACACGGGATTTGGTCCAATTAGAGTAATTATTTAGTAGGCAAACACAATATATGCTCGATCGGTTGTCTGAATGCTTATTATTTTAGATTATATTTAGGTATACAAAAGAAAAACTTCGAAACAATAACATTATTCATTTTGAGACAGAGTCAATAATTTTAAATTAAGTATATGATAGCAATCATAACCACCATACTGAGTTGAATTTAGAGTGGCTTACATAGAAAGCTCCGGAGGGGTGTTAACAAGGGAACCGTAAATTTGATCTGCAAGTGTGTATCGTTCGTATAACGCAGAGCGCCCCGGATTGGTAGATGATGGTGGTTCGAGACCCGCCGGACGTTAAAATTGTGATTTCCCATTTTTGAGATCAACGGTTTAGTCAGAATATTACCATTATTTCGACAAAACTATTAAAACCTGCTTAAACTAATAAATGTGAGAGCAGATGAAATGGATGGTCTGGGAGACAAACATGAATTACATAATTTACTAGTTCATTATTGAGCTTTTTCAGATTTTTTTCTAACATCAGGGGATGTGACTTGCAATACACATTTATAGGTTTTAAAAACATGACTTATCTTTGCATGTGGAAAATCAAATTAATCTGTAAACATATTTCACATTAATATTTTTGATTTTCTCTAAGTTTTTGCAATGCAAACGGAAATAATAAATAAAATCGTTCGACGTAGACAGAACTTCCATTGGCAATCTTAAATTACGGAAGCTCTACAACGGCAGATCAGATGAGATTGTTCATACGTTATATGCCCAGATTGCTGACCAAAACGCTCTTCTGGTAGTTCCTAAAGAACGGTTTTTAGGCCCACATAAAAAACGCCAATATGGCAGAAGGTGATACTTACGTATATAAATCCATTCCGTAGGATCATATCCAGAGTCCTTCCTGGATTCCATAATGCACATTCTTAAAACATGAACAATACTGTGCGCTGTGCATATTCCCATTTCACCGCACGCTGAAATTAAGTGTTAATTATGATTTAAAACCTAAGTTTATTCAGAATTGCACCAAACTTTTGCTATGTGTAATTTTTTTAAACTGTACCCAACTCGTTTCCTTATCGCACTCCAAATGAACAAATATTCGTGAATTCATTGAATATCCTACTTTAAGATTATTAGGGTAAACTGAAAACTAGGTAAGAAATCCAGATATCAATCAGAGTTGAAATTATTAAAAGCTTAATAACTTTTACAGCGTCAAATGCCTTAGTTTGAATTAACTATCTTTTAAAATCCGTAAATTCATCATGAGATTTTCACTTATATTTTTGTATATACCTTAGGTTCGAGAAATCAAGAGATTTACGAGCTGCTAGAACCATAATTTTCAGTGGTGTTCGTTGTTTTTTTTTTTTTTTGTAGAGATGTTATTGTAGTGTACATGGAATAATTAAAACCTGTCCTCACTTTATATAAGGAAGTAAAACGTTGTTAACTGTTGGTCTCAAAAATATTTGTTTATGGGACTTTGGTTTAGAATTTTATTTAGCAGACAGTTTGGTCTGTTTATCTGTTGCCAAGAAAAGATATTTGTACTCACTCTTAGAGCCCAGTACCCCATTAGGGTTCTTAAAGTTGTACCGCAATTTTACATTGAACTCCACCGGTATATCTAAACCTAGAGGTACATGGTATTTAAGCGAACGGTTCGACTGCAGCTTGCCGGTATTCTCATCGTACACAAATTTTTCGCACGTGAAATAGCCTATGCCTTGGATGTATGCACCTTCCACCTTAACAAATAAAAATACGGGGTTGATTATTATATTATTTTAGGTATATTAGGGAAATTCTGTACAAGACCAACTAGACTCATCGTAAACATTTCAAGTATTCCCAAAAACAGTGCCTTCTACTCATCTTATACAGCTTACCTCGGATGCGACTGACTTACAATGATAGAATATGGGTTGATCATCCTATCATTTTGCTTAGTACACAAACATTTATTAAATGGTTACTAAGAATTTGGTTATATAAACATCGGCCCTCTGATCTTACGCCCGAACCTTATTGTGGTCTCAGATACTTGTGACTTAGATTAAAAGTTTTGACGGTCACCGTAGCTTAGTTGGTAGTGATCCTGCCTACGAAGCTGGTGGTCCTGGGTTCGAATCCCGGTAAGTGCAAATATTTGTGTGATGAGCACGAATATTTGTTTCTGAGTCATGGATGTTTTCTATGTATATAAGTATTTATCTATCTATATAAGTATGTATATCGTCGCCTGGTACCCATAGTACAAGCTTTGCTTAGTTTGGGGCTAGGATGATCTGTGTGACATTCTCCCCAGATATTATATTATTATATCAAAAAAAAATTAACCAACTACTGCTGAAGAGACTTGGTTTCTTAACCTGGTTAATTTTAAAATAATGTAGATTTTAACCAAATAATTTATAATTAACCTATATAATCGATATATAAAATATAATTTAAAAAATATTTAATCGATTCAGCGGATAATCGATCCAGCAGATGATAATCGATCGGTAATTAATGAGATAATGAATCTAAAATGTACTGAAGATCATTGATCACTTCCAGGATTAGAGTACTGTTTTCCTATAGGTTATTTTTATAATAATAAATAATACATCGTCTTATAACCATAAAATACAAATTTATAATAATATAGGTAAATGTTGTAATAGAGAATCACAGGTAATGATAAAAATTAATAAAGTGAAAAAGAGCAAGAAAAGCAACATTTTACCTGACCAACATCCAATTTAGGGTTAGCACTAACCCCAACATCTTCCAGAATATCTGCCCTTGAAATTTCGAACCTGCCTGTCAAAACATCCAACTGCGCTTCTATAATAACTACTGCAAACGCACTATACCCCTGCAATTCACTATCCGCCATCATGTAAATTGCAGTCAAATCAATTTGATCATCTCCAGCTTTTTTAATAATTTCCTTCCAAGATGCATTTGGCATTTCAGTTTTTATGGGTTCCAATCTTGCCAATAAAATATCACAAGCTTTAATAATAGAATAACATACACTCTCTGTAGTAATACTGGATCCAGAAAACACGTTGTTAGCAGCGACATAAGACACGTGAGGAATTACAGTAATATCTTCAAGTGGTATGCCTAATTTGTATGCGCAGACTTGGGCAGATTTCGTATTGACTCCTTGACCCATTTCTATACCACCGGTGGTGATTGTAACGGTACCATCCCCACGATAAATAGAGACTAATGCTGAATAATTCCCGTAATAGACAACTGGGAAGCTCATGACGTTTATAGAAATAGCTTTTTTCATCCATCGGTTATTTTTATTAAATTCCTTGACAAGTTTATATCTTGCATCGTAGTTGGAGTCTTTTTTTAGTACATCAATCAGTTGGGGTAAGTCGTTATCATCGGTTCTCATATTAACTTTCCGAACTGATGTCGGGTCTTTATTAACAGCGAAAGCTATGTGCTGCATTATATGCTCTATACTTGTGATGCCTTCACAAGTACCTGAAATATAATTTTACTTAAAAAAAACTTTCATAAATATAGCCGCTAAATGGGTGAACCACATTTTAATGAAACAGAGGATATATTCATATTTTCAGGTTACTTAAATTACTGAGCGAAACTATGTGGGAATGCTCGGTATCGATTCGACAGCAAGATCGATAGATCAAGTAAAAAAGCACAAAAAATACCGCAGACAGATACACAAATATTAGTTTATATGTGCGGAAATACAAAGTATTATTCTTTACATTTAGGTATATGATAACGACGAGCGTTGTAACTAGTTGTAAGTGAATATGACAAGACCCACTTCCATGGTAAAAGAAAATCAAACCTGGGGCTCTAGCAAAAGTATTAGACGGCAGGTCAGTAAGCACAATTCCAGTTTTCACAGACCAAGTATCGGTATTGTAACAGTTGGGAAACCCATCTGCAGTATAACTCAAGATGTTCTCGTTGGTTGAACATCCATTATCTTCCACTAAAGTGGCATCCATGTATTGGATTTTACCGTTGTCATCTACTCCGACCTAAAAACCGAACGTTGAGTTGTCTACTCTTCAGAAGATACAGCTATCGGTGCCAGTCGATCTAGCATAGTGACGTAGACTCATTCCTCTCTTTAGCGTTCGACCAATGAACTCACAGAAAACCCACCAATCTATGACCGCGGACGTGTGGTTGATCGGAAGCTGTAGGGAGGCATGAGTCTACGTCGTTATCGCGTTACGTTACATCTTTTTAGCCTCGTAGTTGTTAAGAGAGCCGAAAACGCGGTAAAGAAACATGTTTCTTCTCCAGAGTTGCTTTTTCTTTTGGGGCATACCACCAAAATTTTGTGGGGCTTCAACATACTTGTTTTAGTACATAGATTAGGATTTCATATTTGAAATACGTTAACGAAATCGGGCATTTTGGCAGTTCGTCGATTACAGCATGGCAGACCCTGCTTTTCTGTATCTGAATCCTAGCTACGCGTCTTTATAAGAGACAGAATGTAGTCTGGGTTATGTTTATAGACGTAAACTCTTGACTCTACCTCATAGGTACACTGACAGGGGAGCCTTCGTCCAGCGGTGGTTAAATTTGTCTGCATCGGTAATATAAACCTACAGGTTCGGTCAAGTTTCTTCGCCACTAGAGCACAGGCTGTTGCCGCTTGGACATTGCGACTGATCTTACCACCGAAACCTCCTCCGATTCGACGGACCTTGATTAATACTCTGAAAAATTGAGAAAAGTATTTTACAGTATTTTCTACACACAGTCGAACTACGAGTAATTACTAGTTATAATTATTTGCACTTATCACTATTCTTTGGTTGAACTGTCGTCTTTATTGGTACCTAGGTACGTATACACACATCAACAAAGTCTAGGGATACGTTATTTTGAAATCAAACATGGCTTTATTGTTTAAAACCTATTTAATTTCCTTAAAAAGTTTATTTACAGATTTAAACCTTGTCTATTCTTTATTCAAAATTTAAAAATTAAAATGAGAAACAAATGAAAACACGCAAAGCACAGCGCAATCTTGAGTTGTATCTAATTTCAAGAAGTTGCATTAAAATTTTTTTTGCGTGTTAATTGAAGAAAACCTGATAAATTGTTTTATTTTCTTTTCTCAATTGGTTGTGTAAGCTTTTTAGCGTCATGCCACGCCATCATTTGAGTCGAGATGAAATGTTACGGGCAGTTGGCATGTTACAAAACGGTGCTATTCAACGCGTCGTTGCTGAGTCTCTGGGCACAAGCCAAAATGTGGTATCCAGGCTGTGGTCACGTTATCGCGCTACTGGAGATGTGGCAGAACGGCACACAGGTAGATATCGTGTTACCACTCAGAGACAGGATCGATTTCTCCAAATGACCGCCAGAAGACTACCCAATATCACAGCGATGCAACTAGTGCAAAGGCTCCAGGAGGGTCAGCAGCTGCTGGTGAGCGACCAAACCGTGCGAAGGAGGCTGCATGAAGTTGGTCTTCATGCTCGCAGACCGCTACGAGTCCCAGCGCTGCGACGTGGCAATCGCGGTAGGCGACTTTTATGGGCTCAAGAACATTTGACATGGAGTGATCAACAATGGTCATTGGTGCTGTTCACTGATGAGTCCCGCTATGGATTTCATCCAGATTCGAGACGAACACGCGTTTGGAGAACTCCAGGCAGGGTCAGCCGTCTCCGACATCCACAGGAGGTCCACTCTTACCAAGGCGGGACAATTATGGTGTGGGCAGGAATACGAATCGGCGGACGAACCCAACTCATTTGGATTCAGGGCAGCATGACTGCCCATAGATACCGTGAGGAGGTAGTAGAACGTGTCATTGTCCCGCTCAGGGCCCTAACGGGGCAAGAATTTCAGCTCATGCATGACAATGCACCTTCCCATACAGCGCGGCTGGTGAGGGCCGCCCTTCGAGAACACGATGTTCAGGTATTAGATTGGCCTCCACAGTCGCCAGACTTAAACCCAATTGAACACGCCTGGGACATGTTACAGCGAAGAGCATTGAGGGATTTTCCGCCCAACTTGACAACAGAAGAACAACTTTTCGAACATTTAAAAAGAACTTGGGACTGCATACCCCAGCAAGACATTGACACCTTAATTTTAAGTATGGAAAATCGTTGCCGCTGTGTGATTAATGTTAGAGGAGGAAATACCGATTACTGATTATCAGATTTGGTAAGATTTTTATTCATTTAATTCGATTGAATAATTTTATAAGAATAAAATGTTTTTGTTCACTCAGTAATTTTCTATGGCTTAATTAATTTAAGACTTTTATTAATTAGAAAAACAAAATCGCATCGTGTTGTTAATGTTTAAATATCGGCCATGAAATTATCTTTAATTCTTCCATTTACAGTCATAACAAAATGTTTATAGTTTTCTAGATAATCAATGAAATGTTCAATATCCCTAGATTGTGTTGATGTGTGTACAATCGAATGCATGTCATGGATGGATGACGAACGATGGATTACGAAGTCCATCCACCATCAACGTAGCTAACATGGTAACGCAGATAAACACTTTACTTTAGTCTGTAGTCATAAGATTTAGAGAGACATGCGTTAAGCGGAACAAGATTATAACACTCGAACGGTTTAACCTTTCATAAATCATAACTAAGATTTTCACAACCACTACGCTGTAAGTTATTGTGACCATTGCCTTATTTAGACAAAATGGATCACTATCACTCACTATACACCTCAAGAACAATAAAGGGACAAATGAAATAGACGAGAGGAATCTTTATAAATTAATTAATTTATATTTAAAGACTTACTCGCTTTCATGAATCCCCAATGCCCTTGCGACGGCAATTTGCGTTAAATCCATCCATTGTGTCGAGTCATAAACCTCTAGAATATTATCGACTGGTACCACAACACAAGTTATAGGCTCCAAATAATAGTGGTATTGAGCTTCTATCTCACTAGTACCTTTAATAACCTTCTTTATGTCAGTCCCCCTAGATTTTGGAGTCATAGAAGCATCCCCTGGGATATATCTGGAACTATCTTTTTTAGCAGCATCTATGGTTAGAACGGGTTTAGCCTTACTAACATTTTTATACTTAACGTCCACCTGTTTTGCTAGTTTAGCGGCCAATTCTTCAGTGTTTGCAACAATGATAGCTATAGGCTGACCGTAATATTTTATTTTCGTAGCGAGAATTTCTTCTTCTGCAGTCTGCAGTTGGATTCCAGGGAATGTGAAGGAATTCACGCCGGGAATGTCTTTGGCAGTGTAAAAAGCGACTGCTCCGTCTGTTTCCTGTAAAATATAATAGGGGTGCATCGTAACTTCTTTTTTTTTCAATATTAAGACTGCCAAATAAAGAAAATTTATATATTGGTATAATTTAACATATTCACATAGCATTAAGATGTCTATCTAAATGGGCAATTGAATATTCAAACTACCTGATGGTAAGCAGTCACGACCTAGCAATGGAAACACAAACGAATGAGTTATCCATGTAATTACTATTCTGTCTGTAGGTACCAAGGGTATCGTCGTATTGATTATTATTTTAATAAAAATTAGTTCTTTGATACAACATTTATTAATAACTGTCCCATTGCATGGCAAGGACGTCCTTAACTAGAGTGCACCACGTTGGCCTAGTGCGAGTTAGTAGCCGTCACATACCATCATTCAAGAGCATTGTGAGTAACTCTCAGGCATGTAGGTTTCTACACGGTATTTTTCTTCGCCGTTTTAAGTACGAGATAATTAATTACTAATAATAATAATTATGCGTGGAAACCTATTAATGGCTCTCTGTCACGTATAACATATAAAGCCAAAAGGTCTAGCTGTTGGTTTTCCTAAGAAATTAAGATAAAATAAAAAATATTAATAAGAGTTTAAAAAGTCAGCGTTATACTAATTACTTATATTTCTTTGTTGCGATTTTACTGATAATAAGTACGCATAAATATTAACACAAAAATGGGAAGTCATAAATTTAATCGTCCGGCGGGTCTCAAAACCTCACCTTCTCTCTGCCAATCTATATTTTCTTAATCTTATAATATTCATTTGTTTATGATTAGTTGATCTAATTTAATGTTTTATGCCCTCATTTGTGGTATTTAATTGGTTGTGTATCATTAATACAGATATTCCTTTCTTTCTATAATTGGTACGTGGAAAACTTACCATAACCTTCTCAATATCAAAAGTATCCACTTCACCTATGTGTACGGTGGACAAAATAAAAGCTCCAAACACCTCCCTTGGTTGCGGAGGCAGATCATTAGCATACGTAGCCTCGCCCCCACTTTGTATCTTCCCCTCCAACTTGTCCACAGGCTTATTTAGAGGGAATAACGAGGGGTAGGTCTGATAGTCCTGCTTCCCGCTTGACACGGGCCGTTTGAAAAGTTCGCCCCCTGATGCGTATTTTTGTAACACTTTTTTGGGGGGACAAATGTTGAGGATAAACTGTGAACAATTTAGGTATAATTATATGGAGGACGACTTATCATTCATTATAAATATTTATTTGTGTCAACACACTCCGCCCAGAGCGTATGTGAAATATTATGTAAAGAACAAAAGACAGAATGGATTTCATACTCTCTTTCTCCAAATCTGTACCGTTTTCAAAATCTTTTACAGTAATCAAACGTCGGGAAAATATGCTTTGCGTGACCATTTAATTTGTTTCAAATCGCTATAATTTGTTTACTAGACCCTTGTTTTCCGGAGTTTCATAAAGGCACTCTATTTATTTTGGGACCGTCACAAATTCTACAAAAATATTTTAGTCCTCATAACAAACCAGTATAGTCGTGGCAGATGTAGTTGAACTATGCATTTTGTTGCAGCTTACCGTTACACTGGGTGACAACTTCTTCAATAAACAACTTTAACTATACCTTATAGAACAATCCTAGGGCCAATTTCTTCCGGCATTCAATAGAAGGCTCTCCATCTATATGCACAGGATTCAGTTCATCAGACAACACGTGGACTGCTCTTTGCAATGTACGATCATCAAACACATTTTTCCCTTTTAGATATCGCTCCGTGGACTGTGCGTGAAAGAATTTTGGAGCTATATTCCCGTACACTATGCTGGCGGCACTTATGACCTGCATGTTCCCTAGTTTGATGAGGAACGCAGCGTTTACTATGGCTAAAGCGTTTTGATTTCTTGGCATGATCTGAAATGATTTAATTATAAATTTATTTATATGATACAGGCATAACATAACAACTAAAAATGTTTTTAAAAAACCATAGAACCGACTTCCAATTTACAACTCGGAAAGAGAGAAAGAAAAATCAAATTATTAATTACCTAGATGGAGATAAAACCAATTTAAACAAACACCACACTGAAATACGAAGACTATTGGTCCCCATACAAAATGCATCAGCGGATCATTTTTATTGTATTTGAAGTTATTATTTTTTTTATTATTTTGCATATTGTTGCGTAACGCTTTGTTCAGTTTATTAGGCCAATTAATCGTTATCGTAATTAATCGTACGTTTACTTTTAGTGTTTCCCCTTGTATATTACCTAATACAATGCGATGGAGTATGCCTCTACTAATTGTCATGTTCTCATAGCTCATCTTAAGAGCAATGGATGGGCTGAATGTGTCAAAACACATTTTTCTTTTTAACCCAAAATCAGAAACATGTTATAAACATAATCGCCCTCTCGTATTTGGAGCTTAATCTCCGCACAAGACAACTATTTCTGTGACCCATGAACATAAAATTGCGAAATTAGTCGGGCCTTGTCTGAGATTGTTGACTAGCGATCAACATTGCTTGCATGATTTATGTTCTACCAGGTGCCGAAAGGCGTTAATAGACTCTCCCAGATCCGTAAGTGAACAAAGTGGTTACACCTAGGTTGCCAAAGTAGATTCCGTGCTTCGGATAGTGGGCTAACCTGTCAGTCCGGTTGCAGTCGTCAGGTAACAGTCGTCAAGCCAAGAAATAAAACTATTTTCCGGCGCCGTCAGACTTGAGTATGTCGTGGTGAAAACCACGCGGTCAATTAGGGAATTGGTTTTCCCCCGGTGAAATTCCTTGGTGTTGAACAGGGAGGGCACTGGTATGCTCCTATGTAGATACTGGAGCTCTCCCATATATGCAGAAGATGGCCACCGCCGTGGGATTTAGTTGGTTGAGGTCCGACATAACGTATCACCCTACCCTAGGCGATTGATGTCTATGATGAATTTCCCCACGATAAAATAAATAAAAAAAACTTGTGTGTACTTATGTACACGCGTTAGAAGTTATACTTCTTAATATACAACTTGAACATAGTTATCAATTTTCATACCACCTAGAACTAACGTCATGCTGTTATTTTTACGATACGCACGCACGATGCGCGCGCATCGTAAAAAATCACTGTCATACCACCTAGAACTAACTTCATGCTGTTAAATTTTTTGGTGTCGGTGTGCGCGCGCATCGTAAAAATTCACTGTCATACCACCTAGAACTAACTTCATGCTGTTAAATTTTTTGGTGTCGGTGTGCGCGCGCATCGTAAAAATTCACTGTCATACCACCTAGAACTAACTTCATGCTGTTAAATTTTTTGGTATCGGTGTGCGCGCGCATCGTAAAAATTCACTGTCATACCACCTAGAACTAACTTCATGCTGTTAAATTTTTTGGTGTCGGTGTGCGCGCACATCGTAAAAATTCACTGTCATACCACCTAGAACTAACTTCATAGTGTTAAATTTTTTGGTGTCGGTGTGCGCGCGCATCGTAAAAATTCACTCTCATCATTTTTCTCCATCGCGCCAAAAGAAGTATAACTTCAATAAAATAAAAAGGTTTTTATTCACATAGACTTTAAAAAAGCGCTTGTAAATAGTCCGAACATGTTTGAATTGTAGTAATATAATTATGTATAGTATACATTATTATTTCTAGTTACATAGATATTTAGGTACACGGATTGTATGAAAACATTTATATACATACAAAAGAAAGTACCTATACGATTCGTGTCACATCCATGGACTTAATTATTTTGTAATAGGCAAGTGAAGATTACCTTATAACTCCTCAAGATACACGAGTTGCTCATAGGCGGCAGTTCCACATTAACCATCAGCATGCCTATCATATCGTAGACCAGAAACTCTCTCATTGTTAATACTTTAGCTCTTCCATTGCAGTCACCTTGTAATAAATATAATTATAGTAGTTATTAAATTAAATTACCCCTAAGTTAAGCATGTGTCTGAAAAACGTAGTCCGCTGGAGATAGTGACGATAAATCAGGCGATACTTTACGGAAATCCATGACAGTCAAAATACAAAATTAATATTACTGAAACACGTGTGGGGACCATCATTTGGCGGGAGAACATATAGTGGAATAAAGGAAGACGAAAAATTATAAATTCAGACTTTTTTCTTCTATAATAATTCAAAAAGAAAACATGCGATACCCTTCTTCTTGTTGAAGTTTGCTTCTGTCGGTCCCGGTTGTCATATAAACATATATGACAAGAATAGGTCTAGAAAATACGGCCTTCTCCCTCTATTCTATCCAATACGAAACTAATTTAAATATCATTCCTTTCTAAAATATTACTTATAAAAAGGATAGAGTATCTTTAGACGTATCAATTTTCGTTCGTTTTTAAGCGAAATACTGAAGAAAATTAAGCGAGTCGCTAGAACCTGTTGGCCAATTTTACGCCCGGCGGCGCCCATAGTTAAAACAGTTTTAGTACAGACGTCAGCACATCAAGCTATCCCAATCTGTCAAATTTCCCCCATTGAAAGTGAACCTTATGCTTATGTGATAAAGTTGAAAATCTATAAAATAAATTTGACAGATTGGGGTAGCTGGATGTGCTGGCGTCTGTACATAGTTTGTCAGTTCTATGTATGCCCTGCTCTTTTCATACAAGCTATATTAGAAAGAGACGTAAACCAAATCGGATAGAATAATAATTTTAAAAACAACCTCTTCTAATAAAATTGTTCTACAAAAATGTGTCAGAAAGAGAAAGATAATTTTACTCTATGACTCCATTGGCAAAGATTTAGCTTTAGCTAAACATAATAATATCTTGGGACAATGTAACACAGATCATCCTAGCCCCAAACTAAGCAAAGCCATGGGTACCAGGTATAATTGAGTTCTTTATCAATCATTCTCATAATTACATTTGGAAAGTGAGTATCTCCATCTGTGGAGAATTCTTGGTAGCAAAGAGTAGGTATATCTAGAACAGTATAGAAAACTGAGCCTTGGCGCTCAAGCTACCAAAAGGTGCCTTTTTGGCGTACCAAGTAGACTACCAACTTTACTTACGAACTGTGACCCTGGCTCCGACGCATTCGAATAGTAGGAATAAATCTGATTGGTAGGTCGGGACTGCTCGTTTGTACATCAGGTTCCCGGCTATGGAACCGATCTGCAAGTAACATGTTTGTTGTCAATGTCGCTTTACGCTAACGCGTTGTACGTAGCTTACTTCAAAATAAAAACCGGCCAAGTGCGAGTCGATCTATAAAAACGAGCAAAAAAATTACGTTTGTTGTATGGGAGCCCCTTAAATATTTTTTTTTATTTTTTAGTATTTGTTGTTATAGTGGCAACAGAAATACATCATCTGTGAAAATTTCAACTGTCTATCACAGTTCATGAGATATAGCCTGGTGACACACGGACAGATAGACAGACAGACAGCGAAGTCTTAGTAAAGGGTCCCGTTTTACCCTTTAGATACGGAACCCTAAAAAGGCTTAATTTCCTTTAACTTAATATTTCGAATTTTGTTAGTATTGGGCTTGATAGTTAAATGTTAGTATGGTTTAATTCTTTTGTTGGATTTGGAGCCCTCCTCGGGTGAAAGCCTCCTGCAGTCTTTTCCACTCGCCTGTTACTAATAGGCTATGCTTAATTACAATAATTGGGATAATTTTGGCTCCATCCATTCGACTAAATAAGACTAGACCTACATACTTAAGATAATCTTAGATTAAAATAAAGGTTATCAACAATTCTTGGTACCCATATAGGTACAAAATATATAGTGGAGTTAGTTTAATGACCGCAATCAACCCATGCAACTGAAGAAGTAAAAAGAACCAGTTGGTAAAATAGAAAAAATATTTTTATGGCTGAATAATTTGTTGATCGAAACAAGAGCCTCACCCAAGAATTCCCAACGTAGCAGACGGGTGGGCGATCGCATTATGATGGTCATAGTTCCAAAGTTAACAGAAAGACGCAGCTGCCTGGCTGTTTGCTGGTAGATATTCCCTCGTGAAGACTTCCAAACCCCCCACGGAAAGAAATAGACGAGTAATATTCGTCACAGTATCCACACAGCCAGTTAGTAGTATTAAGTATATGACCAAATCTTATTTGTTAAGATAGCCTCGCCTTACCTCGCTGCTACTTGTTTCGGGTTCGATTCTCGCACAGGAAAACTATTTGTGTATCCAATATCTTTGCTTACGCTTTTTGACTGTGAATTGCATGTGTGTAAAGAGCCCAAACACAAAACTCTTGGAGCACAAGAGCGATTCACACTTCGCCGGTATTTAAACTAAGTTTGTATATTGTGGACGAACCTTTCGCACAGGAATATGTGCGACCAACTCCAAATGCTTCACAAACTCCTCTAGGTACGCAAACTCTGGCCGATTCGCCACCGTATCTTGAAATATGGCGATACAGTCCTGGAGCGATATGTTGGCTCCGAGGATTAAGTTCTGGTCGAACTCGTATTCCTTAAGAGACGTTACGTCGCTGATATCGACTAAAACACGCGGATATTCGAAGGTTTCCACGATGCCTGGAAAGAGAAGAAAATAAATCAAACAACGAACTGCACTGTGACATAATTGTGATGAAATAAAACGGGCATCTAGTTTTAATTGTAAATCCTAAGTTAACATAATTAACGATTTGAACCAATTTTATATGGATCCCGAAAGAATATTCATAAACATAGTATCAAACTGCCTCGTTGGTCTAGCGGTAGCGTGTTCACCCGCAGAGAACGAGGTCCTGGGTTCAAATCCCGGGTCGGGCTATAAAGTGATTTTGTGACTTATCAGTAAAAAGTAAAATTTCTCAACATCAGCCCGAACTCTGGGAGTTGGCGGTATTATACCCCCATGCCTCAGGGAGGACGTAAAGCCGTCGGTCCTGTACCTGACCACTTTCCGGTCGTGTCGCTTCGCTAGGCGTCCCATCGGATCATGACAGTTATGTAATAGAAAGTGTTCCTGTGTATGCGCACACACTTGTGCACTATAATATGTCCCGCGCAGATGGCTAATCTCTCTTGAGATTGGCCGCCGCCGTGCATATAACCCATGACATGAAACTGAACTAATTAAAAAATAACAGTTTGTGAAATACGAAAAAATAAATTAGGTACCTACCGACAAAATGCTTCAGCTGCATATTTTTTTTGTAACTTAACTTACGCCCTTAACCCACGTTCACTACTAATGTTACACCTTGTTTATACACGAGTTAGAATTGCACATCGATGGTTCCGTACCACCGAGAGACTATTTAAATTTATATTTTTTTTTTTTTTTTTTTTTTTTTTATGATAACCAAGGCAAACGAACAAGCTGGTCACCTGATAGTAAGTGATCACCGCCGCCCATGGACACTCGCAACACCAGAGCAAGTGCGTTGCGGGCCTTTAAGAAAAGAATAGGTTCGCTTCTTGAAGGTTGCCATGACATACCGGATCAGAAATACCTCCGCAGTTAATTGATTCCACAGAGAGAGTAGTGCGCGGCAAAAAGTTTCTTGTGAACGCATAATAGTAGATGACCATTCATCCAGGTGATATGGATGAAACTTAACGAATATTTTTATTATATGTAGTTCATTGTATAGTAGGTTCTCGAGTGGCGACCATGAACCGGAAGACGCAGCGTGGGCAGGCCCCCTACAAGATGGACCGATGATCTTGTGCGGGTCGCTAGAAACTGCTGGATGCGAATAGCGCAAGACCGGCAATTGGGGGAGGCCTGATATGATGCTGACGATGTAATTCATGAGATAGATACAGCCCGCTGACAGACAGGTGGTAGATACGCTTTTAACGTACAGTCGAATATTTTACTATATTTTTTTTAAGACTGAATTACGAATGTGTTCTTACAATTCATAGGAATTCATGACTTACGAGGTAGATAAGGTATATAGGTACAACGGGTTTATAAATGACGGCAATGATTAAATTACCGTCGAAAATGGCTTGTACTGTTTAAATAATCAATTGTAGTTATATATGTATGTTCCATTATGTGCTAAGTTTCTTTGTGTCTTATTAGTTCACTTTCAAATAAACTACAAACATAGGTCTTTGCCATTTATTTTAATCAGTAATTTTATATGGTTCAACATTTATTCTATTTTACATGGTAATAGGTCTTCCACCGTGCGTTTCATAAGTCTGCCGCGCACGCCTACTTAGCGCTAGTATTTGCGATCCGGTATGACAGCACCCTGCGGTAAGTTAGATTATTCCTTTCTTAAAGGCCGGCAACTTATTTACTGCCCCTCTGGTGTGGCGAGTATCCATAGGCGGCGGTGGTCACTTATCATCGGGACCCCGCTTGCTCATTTCTCTTGTTATACCATAAAAAAACTAAGAGAAATTTCATATACCTACATGAGTATTATATGTATGTATGTATCTTACTTGCTTATCGTTTGGGCAGTGGTTACCCTAGTGTCAGAGTTGTTCAAGCCGCCCATTAGGCCTCTGACATGGCTTAACGGCTGTTGCCTAATGACTACAACCGGGCCCGACAGCTTAGCGTGCCCTCCGAGGCAAAGAGACGCTCAGGAATTAAACCACTTTGGCGGTCACCCATCTATGGACTGACCGCGAAGCTAGTTGCTTAACCTCGCCAATTACTTACGGACCGGTGACAACATCTGGCATATGAGTATTATTATACTAGACCACTGCAGCTCACTCGCCTCTATTGTCAGGCGAACATTGACAATTAACAAACTGCTGTGCATTAGCAATTAGAAATTAGGTTGTTAAAAATATGCATTTAATTTATAAAGTACCTACTTATCACGTGACCTCAGGACGTAGATAATAAAAGAAAATTTTTGTCTTTATTGCCGGATATATAATGGTGACGTTATGTATGTTAGCTACTGGTAAACTGTTAAAATTAGCATTTTTTTTATTAAAAAAAAATGTTAAAATTAGCATTTTTTTTATTAAAAAAAAATGCTAATTTTAACAGTTTACCAGTAGCTAACATACATAACGTCACCATTATATATCCGGCAATAAAGACAAAAATTTTCTTTTATTATCTACGTCCTGAGGTCACGTGATAAGTAGGTACTTTATAAATTAAATGCATATTTTTAACAACCTAATTTCTCAAAAACACATTGCGATATAACAACTCGGTTAAATTAACATAAAGATAATGAGAATGAAATAATGGAATGCTCATGAGTTATATTGGTTAAATTCAAATTCATTTAATTAAGGCACCCAAACTGGCCACGTGGATGTCAACACCAAGTCATATCTGAGTGGCACGACGAACTTTGTCGAACCCGATACAAATAGAAAAAAGGCAAGGAAAAAAAATAACCTCATGCCACAATTCCTTAAATATCTGTTATGTATAACGATCGAATCAAAAAGGTCGAAATCCGCAGGCGAAAAAAGTAGCCGACATAGCCCAAAGAATTGCTAAACTGAAGTCTTGACGGTCACCGTAGCCTAGTTGGTAGTGCTCCTGCCTACGAAGCTGGTGGTCCTGGATTCGAATCCCGGTAAGTGCAAATATTTGTGTGATGAGCACGAATATTTGTTTCTGAGTCATGGACGTTTTCTATGTATATAAGTATCTATCTATCTATATAAGTATGTATATCGTCGCCTGGTACCCATAGTACAAGCTTTGCTTAGTTTGGGGCTAGGATGATCTGTGTGACATTGTCACTTATAATATAAAAAAAAAAAAATTGTATTGGCAGTGGGCGGGCACGTAGCTAGTAGAACCGACGGCCGTTGCTTGGGGCAGAAAGGTTCTCGAGTGGCGACCACGAACCGGAAGACACAGCGTGGGCAGGCACCCTACAAGGTGGGCCAACGATCTTGCTAGGGTCGCGGGAAGCCGCTGAATGCGGGCAGCACAAGACCGGCCATTGTAGAGATCCTTGGGGGAGGAAATTGTCCAGCAGTGGACGTCTTTCGGCTGATAAGATGATGATGATGTTAATGAAGTAACCTATCAATTAGTAGCACATACAAATTATAGTATTTCATTAATATTAAAGGTATTACGTTTGCATAAGAGATGTATTGAATTGAATCTTTATTAAGATATTTTTTTATACTTTTTTGTTTTTGAAGTCGGTATTTTTAAACGAAGTTTTTTTTATTTGTTACTTTTTAGTGTCTAGCTATGGGTAGCACTACGAAAGGTGCCGCGCACCAAAACTATTGGTCCCAACAAACGAGAACGGAAGAAAGAAATATCCTCCGAAAAAATGTTGCTCGAAACTCTTTTTCACGTTCTTGTGAGACAGTGAATGATCGAAAAAAACCATTCGTAAAGTAAGAAAAACTACATAAAATTACGTTCACTCTAAGAAATCTTGCACAGTACGAGTCTAGACTCGCTAAGATTCATGAAAGCAAGCGCATTATAGGTTAGTCCGTATTTATTTTATTATTTTTTTTATTATTCTAGCTAACGGGTCTGTGTGCTGAGGCCTTATTAATGATCGAATAGCCAACGAGTCTTCTGAGCAGAGGGCTCATAGCCTACGTGTTATTTATGATTGATTAGTTAATGAGTCTGCTGGGCAGAGGGCTGTTAGACTAGGTCTTATTCATTAGCCATCGAGTGTACTGAGAAGAAGGCTCATAGACTAGGTCGTATTGATGATTAAGACATTGAGTTCGAGTCGGACTCGCCCGTGAAAGGCGGAATGTTTTTTTCCGTAGCAGCAAGTATTTGAGTTGATAGAATGGAAGGTAAACTGCGGTTTACGATTTATGACGCATTAAGAAAACTACTTACTAGATCTTGTTCAAACCAATTTTCGGTAGAAGTTTGCATGGTACATCATATATTTTTTTTTAGTTTTATTATTCTCTTATTTTAGAAGTTTCAGGGAGGGGGGGGGGTTATGCCTTTGGAAGTGTCTCTCGCGCAAACTATTCAGTTAAGAAATATGATGAATGATATTATAAACCTCAATATCATTTTTGAAGACCTATGCATAGATACCCCACATGTATGGGTTTGATGAAAATATATATATTTTTTAATTCAGTTATATTATAAGTATGGGGAACCCCCATTTATAATTTGTTTTTCCGTTTATGTGTCAAAATTTTAATGCGGTTTACAGAATACATTTGCTTACCAAGCTTCAACAATATAGTTGTTATAGTTTCGGAAAAAAGTGGCTGTCACATACAGACGGACAGACAGACAGACATGACGTTCCGTTTTTTGCCATTTGGTTACGGAACTCTAAAAATGGCAGCTATTCCGCATCAAACTAAAGAAGAATCACGTAAATCGGTTCATAAACCTCAGCGTGTGTAATCGGTGTACGTACATAAAAAATGCGCTTGTGCTAAAATGTGCGCCTACATGCTTTTCCAAAAACGAGCATATAAGCGAGTATTAAACGCTAGTCATCTGAAACTGTTCTTTATGTTCATGCCAAGAAACACTTGAAGAGTATGAGTCTAGCTAGACTGGCTAAGTTTTAAAAACGTCTGTGCCAAAGACAATTACATAATCCACATAAACAAAAATGTTCATACAAAAATGTCCATAAAATGAAAACTAATGGGCCAAACTATATTTTTTTTTAATGGGATCAAATGGCAACTATTCCGCATCAAACTAAAAAGGAATCACGTAAATCGAATCATAAATCTCTGAGTAATCAGTGTACATACATAAAAAAAAAAAACCGGTGAACTTGAGAGCCTCCTCCTTTTGAAGTCGGTTAATAATAAATAAAATAGGAATCGCTAATCGCCACGCTTGGTAGACGGTTTGGCGATAGCAGTTTGATGGTCATAGTTCACAGAAAAACGCTGCTGCCCGTTCTCTAGTAGGCATTCCCTCGGACGATTTCTACGCCCCCCACTGGATATGGGGTAATGATACTCTATGCCGTCACCACACAATATACAAGTAAAGAGCCTTACCTTTGCCAGTATTTCCATCCACAAACATGTAAGAGTCCATGCCATATTTATTCAAGACATCAAAAATATCCGCAATTTTAAATACCTTGAAAAACTTATACTTTCCAAAGTTCAGACTTATCACGCTATTAATTTTGTCTTCCTCAATGATACTCCAATCACTCATCTCCGAGCATTTTCTTTGACAATTCTTTCTGCCGCTACTACAAATACTGAGTTCTTCGATATCCCTAACGGCTTGGCATAGTCGTGGAGAGGCGTCCGTGGCGAAGGACTTGATTGTGTCCAGAATGGGCCTGAAGCCCGTACATCTGCAGGTGTTACTGCCAAAAGACTTTTCTAGTTCTGCCATCGACAGATGTTTGTCTTTTATTAAACTGAAAAAAAAATGGTTAGATATTAAACGTACCGTTACACCTAGTGATGTAAGCGAGAGACAAACTGTTATGCCTGATAATTTCGTATAATATAATTGTTAGTCGTTGAAAAAATCAATTGATGGTGTTAGAAGTCTCTGTCAGTTGACGGATGTCATCGCGGTGCAGGAAACCTGGCTGTTACCGCATGACTTGTCGGTTCTGAATGCACAGGAACATTTGCTGTGGATACATCGGCGGGTTTACTACGAGGTAGGCCTTATGGAGGTGTAGCTATATTATGGCGAAAATGTGCTTTTCAATCAGCTAAAGTTTTAGAGTGTGGTGACGTTCACTTGGCGGCTGTAAAATTAAACGTATGTAAGTGACAAATATTTGATAATATTTAGTGTTTATATGCCCACTACCTGTCCTGAAAATTTGGCCGAGTTTACACAGTGTTTAAGTAAAATTTGTTCAATTATGGACGATAGTAGAGATACTGAAGCAGTCTATATTTTAGGCGATTACAAAATTTTTTTTGTACTGAAATGTTGTCTTTTTCTAATGATCAAGACTGGACGTGTGTTGATTTAAAATTCTTGGCGTGGAGAAAATTGATTCAAAAATATTAATCGTGACTTAAAAGTTAAATACTTTTTACTTTGATACTTTCAATATCTAAGTCTTCCTAAAAACGAAGGTGATTATATTATTTTTTTATTGGAAGTATTTACTAAGACTTGAGTAATTTTTCGATGCCCTAGTTAGTCGTTAATTTAGCTGATATTATTCTTTCTCTTTTAAAATATAAATTAGTAGAATACTTTCACTGCAGTGCCTACTTAAAAAACAAAGGAAAGGCATTTAGCACTAAACATTTAGTTAATAACTATTTTTACTAAAATAGTATATATACTAACGTAGTTTATTACATAGTAAAATAATTATGTCTTGTAATAATTTAGCTCAAACGTTGAATAAATGTATTACACAGATTATGTGTGATGTATTTCTATTTCTAAACGTAAATTTTAGTAGTTTGACGACAAACTGATATGCTACGATTTCAAAATAATTGCCTATCGAATAAAAGAAAAGTCTGTATTTATCAGCTTAAAATTGGGTGTATTTTAAATGAATAAATGTCCAAATTAACCGTTAAATGTTTTCTGTAATTATGGACAAAAGCCGACGAGCAAGACGAATGCGAATGGCCTTGGATTTCGAATGAACATCAAATGTTCAATTTTAACATTGAAACTTTTTATATTTATATATGAATGGCTCATAGGACTTTTCCGGCCGTTATTGTCGTATGCATCAGTAACACTTTTTTTGCGATTGAATGGGCGATACTAACATTATTTATTTATTATTTGATTACACCCCATAATCACAAGTGGGGTTTCGTGTTTACATGTCTTATAATACCCAACTCTGTTTTCAATTCAATAATTTATTTTTCCTAATAAATCCTGTCTATATGTATAATAAATCCACCGATATGATTTGAAGATATTTATTGAGGTCACCGTAGCCTAGTTGGTAGTGCTCCTGCCTACGAAGCTGGTGGTCCTGGGTTCGAATCCCGGTAAGTGCAAATATTTGTGTGATGATCACGAATATTTGTTTCTGAGTCATGGATGTTTTCTAGGATGATTTGTGTCAATGTCCCCCCCCCCCCCCCCGCCCCTATATATATATTATATTATATTATTATTGACATAATTCACCGTAGGTTCTGTGGCAAACCATGAAGGCTTTACCTACAATGTGCCGTTTTATATCAGGTACTCTCGACACACTTACAACCTTTTTCATAAATGTATATACATATAAGCTCTACTGTCCAAAACCAGACAGCAATATCTACCTCGTCAAATGCATGATCCAACCAGGAGTGCAGTAGCCGCACTGCGAGCCATTGAAGGCGACTATTCTCTTCTGCACCTCGCTGTAGCCACGGCACCGGTCCCCTATGCCCTCCACTGTCGTTATCTCCCAGCCATGGCAAGAAAACACCAGCACAAGGCACTGAGGGTAAAATAGCTATTTATACTACATGTCCATTTATATGCAATAAAACATAATATAAACAATAATAATAAGACTTTATTTCAGACAAAAAGACAATTCCATAACTTTGTCATAATTTTGGTGTTAGTAACAATGGTGCTTATGTGAATAGGTTAGTATTGTTAGTTTTCACACGATAGTTATTAATTAAGATCTAGGGCTGTTTTCCCCCAGTATCCCTGAAAGGAACATTTCGCTCCGGCAGCGCTCATTTTTAGAACTGTTAATATAAATTCTATAGCGATCTCTGCTATACAATTTGTATTAACAATTATAATTGTTAATATAAATTGTATAGCAGAGATAATGTGTTTATTTATGTTGTAACATATAATATTGAAGTACAATTGGCGTTCTTATCGCTTTTGTCATATTTTAAACAATTGATATATTGTCTATTGATATTTGAAAAGAAAAGCGGCTGTGTAAACTTTCCATGAACCCATCAGAATAGCATAACTAAGATATACAGTAACAATTAACAAGGAAATCTCTTACAACCTAAAGTATTATTGGCGTTCTTATCGCTCTTTTGATATTTCCAACAATTGATGCATTGTCTATTTATATCGGAAAAGGACAGCTTTGTACCGTTTCTATCAATACTGCAGAATAGCATAACGAAGACATATTATGTAGTAAATGTATTCAATTTATATGTACTTATAATATTATTGCGGTACAGACGCCAGCACATCAAGCTACCCTGTCTGTCAAATTTCCCCAATTGAAAGTGAACCTTATGACTTTGTGATAAAGTTAAAAATGTATAAATGAAATTTGACAGATTGGGGTAGCTGGATGTGCTGGCGTCTGTACATGGACAAAAGGGCTTCAACTGCAATAAAAAGTACGGTCGAAAACTTAATTCTTTTTAATTTATTTTTTTTATAGATAACGCCCGCACTAGGGTTTACAATCCCTGTGTCGCGGGGTACTTTACAAACATACAGTAGACGGACACAAATTACATCCAGACTCAGAACAACTATTTATGGGTCACACAAATACTTGTCCGGCGCGGGGCTCGAACCCGCGACACAAAGCGGCGAGGCGACAGTCGTAGCCGTTAACCCTCTTCTTTCAGAATCCTTCTGCTTTGTGAACTTTTGGGACAAATTGCATAGTTACCGAATTAACTGAGAAGGTCTCCATCTTGCCGCTGGGGTAGCGGCGCGCGCACACCATCACGATGCAGGAACCGCAGCCGCCCTCGTGACACATGGCCTTTGTGCCCGGGAGACATAGCACGTAGCGCAGGTACGCATTCAGGGACGTGTCCCGGGGTAGACATTCATCCACTGGTGATCAGAAAATGACATAATAAGGAACTAAGTTCATTGAACTAAACGGTCATTAAGTAGCACCAAATTTCGACGGTTGTAAAATTTCATGAATACTAATAATGATGATGTCCTCCCGACCGAATTTCGGCCACGGCGGCCAGTCTTAATGGAGACTAGCCAATTGCGCAGGACATATTATAGTGCACAAGTGTGTGCGCAAACACAGGGGCACTTTCCATTCCACCACTCTCATGATCCCATGGGACGCCTAGCGACACGACCGGAAAGAGTTCAGGTAATATCTTGATAAATAATAATATCTTAGGACATTATTCACACACGGTAATCTGATCCCAAACTAAGCAGAGCTTGAACTAGATATGGACATCAGATAACTGATATACTACAAATACTACTTTTCTTTTGTAAATACATACTTATATAGATTAATAATTACACCCATACTTAGTACAAACAGACATGTTCATGCACACAAATATCTGGCCTTGGTGGGTATCGAACCCACGACCTGTAGCGTGCTAAGCAAGCATTTACCAACCACTCTACAGGTCCGTCGATTAATATTGCTGAAAATTATATGAACTTATTCTCTTCATCATCATCATCATCGTAACTGCTCTAAAAAGTCCACAGCTGTACAAAAGCCTCCCCCAAGGACCATCTTGGGGGGATATGCCATAATTGCCACGCTTGGCAGACGGGTTCTTGTTCTTTATTTATTGGATTTTATACGGATTTAGTTATAGATTGACAAAAGAAGTATCTATATCTAACCCGTGTGAATGGTACAACCGAAAGGGGTGGACTTCGTAGAACATTCTCTGACCAAATCCGACACGTTCTCAAGAAAGGTCAGAAGTACCCTAAACCGGCATGTTATCTATACATAATAATAAAATCGTAGGAAAGTCAAAACTGTACATTGAATATTTTTTTTAAAGGATACTCGGGGCGTGATATACAATCGACATCGAAGCCAATAATATCGTTTTTAGAATTTTGTCTGTTTGTCTGTATGTATGTCTGGGCTAAACTCAAAAAGTACTGCATGGATTTACTTCAAATTTTGCATGAATATTACTAAGAGGTCGGGTCAACATATAGGCTACATATTATCACACTATCGCCTACGGAGGAGGAGCTGTGATGATTTATAAAGTTTAACGCGGGTAAAACCGCGGGGCACAGCTAGTGAAGAATATAATGACAGTAAACGAGGCAAAAGAGGTGTGCAAAGATCGTGACCAATGGAAATCCGTTGTCTCTGCCTACCCCTCTGGGAAACAGGCATGAGTCTAAGAGCCAATTTCACCGTTAATATTAAACGCGATCAATTGATGCTAAACTCGGTTTAGCGTCAATTGACGCTAAACCGAGTTTAGCGTCCATTGATCGAGTCTAATTTTAACGGTGAAATCGGCTCTAAGTATACCTATATGTTAATTAATAACTGATTTATTAATTAACATATAGGTACGAACCGTTACAGGCAATTAAGAGAAGCGAACAAGGGTGTAATTAACAAGTAAATTATTATTGCCTTAAGTTTATATAGGTTTTTTAGGTAGGCCTTTAGGTTTTTTCCTACTATACATTGTACGAATTGCTCCGGATGCAATTTAGTTATCTGTAATCAATATTAGTGGATTAAATAATCAATATGTATTAACACAATTATAATATTACGGGCCTGTTGGCGTGGTTGGTAAAAGCTTGATTTTCACGCCGCAAGTGCAGTGCAGGTTCGAATCCCACTCGGGGGCTCTACCGGCTAAGTCGCCGAACAACGTTTTCGTGAATGGCGTTCAAATAAATAAAGGTTAAAAATGACTTAATCAATCGTTAAATTCAACGTTGACAATCGATTCCGGTCCATTTATGACGTCACATGTGGTCATGGAAGCCGAGTTAACGATCGATTAAGTCATTTTTAACCTTTATTTATATGAACGCCATTTAAGATATCGATGTTCGGCGACTTAGCCGGTAGAGCCCCAGGACAGCATTTGTTTTCAGTCTTGTCTGTTTGTCCTGAGTCTGGGTGTAATCCTAATCCTAACTAATATTATAAATGCGAAAGTAACTCTGTCTGTCTGTCTGTCTGTTACTCTTTCACGCCAAAACTACTGAACGGATTTGAATGAAATTTGGTATACAGATGGTCTAGACCCTGAGAAAGAACATAGGCTAATTTTTATAGTTAGGATAACACATAGGCCATATTTTATAAAGTTTAACGCGGGTAAAACCGCAGGGCACAGCTAGTTATCTATATATGTAAGTATGTATTTACAAAAGAAAATTATATATAATAGGTATATCATTTATCTGGTTTCCATAGTACAAGCTCTGCTTGGTTTGGGATCAGCCGTGTGTGAATAATGTCGCTGGATGTTATTATTATAAAAAGAAATTACTAAATATCCGGGACATATCACACAGCGCCATCTAGCCCAAACCAAGCAAAGCTTGTACTATGGGTACTAGACATCGGATAGGCATACACTAGGCTATACACTTTATTTGTAAATATATAGGTACGTACAATACCCAGAATCAAATTCAAAAGGGCAGGTCAGAAGTACCCTAACCCGGCGAGCATGTATGAAGAATATAATGACAGTAATCGAGGCAAAAGACGTGTGCAAAGATCGTGACAAATGGCGTGCGTGGGTCTATGTATGTATGTAATATCCAGAAACACACACAAACCAAGTCAAATATACATATTCTTAAATACACATTCTTGCCTTCTTCGAGGTTCGAACCCGCAATGTTTGCATCAAAAGGCAGGTTCACTACCAACTGACTCACGGTATATGTCAAATTATTATTATTTATAGTGTACAAGTTGTGCCCGCGACTTTTTCCACACATTTTGTAATGACTCCGTAAATGTTACATAAGAATTTACAATTCCGTAGCGTCCATTACCTACTTTTAGTTTACTTTACCTTATCTAAATGACGGGGTTTAGTTATCGACAATCACGCCAAATCGCGGGCACATTTAGTGTTACATAAGAATATCTCTAATATTTGGTCTGTTGTTGCAAATTTATAAAACACTTCAATCACATTAACATTAACTAAATAATATGTCCATACAAACTTTCATCCCCTATTCCCTATTATTATTTTACAGCCTTGAGGGTAAAATTGTTACAAACTTTAAATGTCACATTTATTTATATCGAATCAACAGCCTACCAAAATAGTTTCAAGCTTCTAACTCTAAAAATAACGATACTGACATACAACTTTTCATACCCCTTTTCAACCCCTTACGACCCTATTTTCGCATTTTAAAGTAGCCTATGTCCTTCCTCGGGGTCTAGACTATCTGTGTACCAAATTTCAATTAAATGGGTTCAACATTTTGGCATGAAAGCGTGACAGACACAGAGTTACTTTCGAATTTATAATATTAGTAAATATTTCTCAATTTATCAGTTTATGTTTTGATTGACGTATCAAATTAATACACTGACATTGCAATTTTATTTTTCTAAATTTAATAGATTTGGCCTCAATTAATCAGTGAACTCGGTATACAATGTGTGCCATGAATAGTGTCGTCCATCCATCCATGATATCGAACAACATTTCGACAACTAGTTTAAGACAGCGCGTAAGCGCATTTCCATGTCGTTTTGGAAAATTATAATAACAATAATCTTTATTTCAGACATAAAAGCCCATAATACACATCAATTTAACATAATTTATAAAGATATTCAATATGATCTATGTTTAATATTTAATAAAAATAAATTGATAAATAATATAAAATAAATTGAAATGTCAATGTAATTAAATTCAGATAAAATAAATCAAACAATCAGTTAAAACATAATAAATTAAAATGAACAGCCCAACACATTTCAAATTTAATAAATTAAAACTATACTAATTAAAATGACTTATGACTTTCCAAACCATTAATTATGATTAATGGATATATTTTGAAAACTGAGCAGGAGACTACTGAACTATTACTTTGTAAACTCCCAATTTAATGTAAATATACAAATTTACAAATATACAACACGGAAGTGGATTGAACATTAATTTATTATGAAACAAGTTGTTTCATTTATAGCACTCTTGGTGGCACTTTCGTGCTGGAGTAACATACACCCGGTTCCAGCCATGGCGGACTCTATGAAGATATTTATATTCAATTACTCTTATGATCCGATGGCACTAGCGACAAGACCGGAAAGAGATCAGTCACAGGATCAATGGCTTTAGGTGCCGAGACAAGGGCAATATATAAGGGCAATAATATAATAATAATAATAAATCAATTTATTTCAGGTAAGTTACACCCATCATAACATAATAATAAATTAAATTAAATGTATAAATTAGAAATAATAATAATAAAATCATACAATTAAATAAATAATAATAATAAAATCATACAATTAAATAAATAATAATTAATAATAATAAAAACAAATACTAATAAAAATTATATTAAAGCTTTTTCTCCGGCATTGTTACAGCAATATGCCTGCCGCAACAATGCCGGATGAAAGGACAATCCAGCCTTCGTGCAATCGTGCTCAAAATGGTGTTAGAACTGGCCCGTACTCGGCGCACCATGGACGTAGCGCGCTTGCGCTTGGTCGCGTGAAAGTAGTCCATGTGCGCCTCTGTAAACATTGTCGAGGCGCTAATAATAATAATACTGCCAACTCCCCGACTCCGGGCTCATACTGAAGAATTTACTTTGCGGCCCGACCCAGAATATGGACCCAGATCTACACTAAAAGGACCGTTTAAATCAATCTGTTCTGTGCTATCTGCCTACTTCATAGACATGAGCTGCTTAAGATTAATCTGTTATTAAAGTGACACGTTGTATAAAATAATAAGTCGAGAATTTTGCGCATTTTAAACCGTTGCGTGAAAGTTGTTTTTTCGTCCTCGGTATACATGATTACAAAATTGTTATATTAAAAAAAAAGTTTATAAGTGGATATATTTCTTACTAGCTGTATACCGCGGTTTCAGTCGCGTTAAACTTTATAAATTATAGCCTATTTGTTATTCGAATATATAAGCTATATTACTACAAAGTTTCATCAAAATCTGTTCCAGTTATTGCGTGAAAGAGTAACAAACATCCATAAATCCATACTTACAAACTTTCCCATTTATAATATTAGTAGGATTTATTAGTTGTGAACTTTATCAACAGCCAATAGAGTTCAAAATTTGATGGCAACTATATCCCATCTGTCCGGGAAAGGGCGACGCGCGACGTATTGGTGATTTTGGCGGTAAGGAATAACAATTTACCCAACAAAATATAATAATGGGAACTGATATTTACCTACCTATGTCATTGACCTATAATCCCATACTGAGAATTTGGTCACTGAGTTGCAGCGCGGGTGCTGCAACTCATTAAGAAATTTTGGCCGCCGCGCGCGCCCGTGCCCCTCACCTCGCGCACAGCCGGACTGGGACAGAGTTTTTATTCGAAACAGCGTGTCTAGTTATACATATAAGTCAATGATCTATGTATTTCATTTTTTTTTATATGTCAGAGGTCGACATACGAGCAAGTGGGTCACCTGATGGTAAGTAATCACCGCCGCCCATGGACACTCGCAACACCAGAGGAGTCGCGGGTGCGTTGCCGGCCTTTAAGAGTCAGCCAACAAGTGTTGCTGACCCTTCCCCCCACCCCGATGAGCTCTGGTGACCTTAATGCTTAATTTATCAGGTATTTGAGGATTTGGTTAAGGCAGCATCATTGTTTAACTTTTACAACAGAGTAAACAATTTGCAGATAGGCGCCCTACAAGATAGACCGATGATCTTGTGATAGTCGGTGGAAGTCGCTGCATATGGATAGCGCAAGACCGGAAGCTGTGGCGATCTTTGGAGGAGGCCTTTGTCGAGCAGTGGCCGTCTTTCGGCTGATATGATGATGAAAAAATAAAAGAACTGCTCTTTAAAAACTGATTTTTAAGGAGCAGGTTTTATAGCTAGGATGGACTATGTAACGGAAACTAATATTTTCGGAATAGATAACAATGCATATACAACATGTAACGTAATTAACGCACACCCTCAAACACCCCAATTAGAATATTATGTTGTAATCATAATACATACACCGAATTTTTAATTTAACATGTATATGCATTGAGATTTACTAAATTAGTTTCTAGGAATAAAGTTTGTTTTTCTTTATTTTGTATTGAATGATGGAATTTGTATGAATACAAATAAAACTGCGATTTTAAAAGTCTTATTACTTTGACTTACGGTCATTTCAATTTATTTGGACTGTACAGGGTTAATATGATAATAATTTCCGTAGTTTTAATTATTTTGAAATGAAAAATTACCTATATTAAAAATGATATAAATCGATTCAGTAAACGATTCTGAACAATCTATTATCAGGATGTGCGTTAATTAAGTTACGTTAAGATTTATAAATTAATTCAGCACTTGGGTACTAATATACACTTGTAGGTGTCAAGCTCACAATGCAGCAGTAATACTAATCACATCACACTAATATTATAAAGGCGAAAGTGTCTGAGTATGTGAGTGTGTATGTTTGTTACTTCTTCACGTCTAAACGGGTGGAGCGATTTTAATATAAAATTTGGTATGGATTTAGCTGACACCCTAGATTAACACATAGGCTATAACTTATAAAGTTTAACGCGGGTAAAACCGCGGAGCATACAATATAAATCTAACTATATTTAGAACTATTCAGTCCGTGTGGTCGTTTTATATCATAATATGTTGAGAAACCTATATATTTAAATTTAGAACTATTATTATATAAAAAAAGTGAGACCGAGCATTTAGCGAACGCAAAAGGCTCTTAACCAGTAGTGTACCTAATTTACTTGACAAATACATACGTGAGGAGGTTCGGGCCCCAACTTAGAGGCCGCTGATGTAGAAAGACGGATTTTCCCAAATAGGGTGTGATCAGATGCACGGACTATGGGCACGGATCAGGGGTTCAGGGGCCAGCGCGAACCCTGAGGACAACAATCCTACCCTAGCTAACCTTAATAAATTTGATTAGGGACTTAAACTTTAATAACCTAACCGTTAGAAAAAATAAGTTTAAAAGAATTATTAAAGCCAAATTTTGTAGCAGGGCCATATTACAAAATATCAGATTATTTAAGTGATAAAAGTGATGGGATTGAGTTGTTCTGAGTCAACACACATGATTGTAATTATTCTTAAGTATATTTTATTTTAAAAAAGGATTCCTACTGACTTTTCTGGCAGTGTTTCTCAGTAGCTGCCACGTCATGCACGTTAAAAAAATATGACGATTCCACATAAATGTAATTTTTTTACGGAATAAAGAATTTTTGACTTTGACTTGACCCGTGACTCCAGCTATAATTAGGTACATCAGTTTAGATAAGAACTGATACTGTACTGCTGGACCGATATTAACCAAACATCTACCAAAGAACCATCGCAAGGAACTGGCTTGCACATGAAAAAAACCGCATCGAAAACTGTAAATCCGTTTGAGAGCTACGATGCCATAGACAGACACACACACAGACAGACAGAAATCGACGTCAAACTTATAACATCCCTCTTTTTCTTGCGTCGGAGTTTAAAAGCAGTTTTAACGAGAATCACCGTTCAACATTAGCCAGTTCGCGCGAGGACATTTAAGGAGTCTAGCGCCACACATTGCCCCCAGTCTGTTTATTTTGGTGTCGTATCGTATTGCGTCACCTTAATAGTAGTAGGTATAGTCGATGCCAAGTCATAATAAGGGCTCTCACCTTGACACAGTCATTATTGCGTAGATACTTAAGGCTATTTTCGTTGAGTTACTGTATTCAAGTTAATGTATCGCTTAACCTGATTGATATGATTTATAATCATTTACTTCACTGCCTCTGTGGTTTAGTGGTAACATAAGGTAAACAGTATTCTAAAGATTTTTGTAGGATGAATAACCTAACCGTATAAAAACCCCGACTCCAACTATAAATACATTATTTTGGAAAAGAACTGATAGCCCTACACTGCTGGACCGATATTATCCAAACATCTGCCAAAGAACCATCGCAAGGAACTGGCTTTCAAATGAAAAAAAACGCATCGCAATCGGTCCACCCGTTTGAGAGCTCCGATGCCACAGACACAGACAGACAGACAGAAATCGACGTCAAACTTAAAACATCCCTCTTTTTCTTGCGACGGAGGTTAAAAGCAATTTTAACGAGAACAACCTTTCCACACAAGCTTGTTCGCGCGAACACTTTCAAGCAGTTGCTAGAGCCACACATTGCCCCCAGTCCGCTTACACTAGCGTCGTATTGCGTCACCTTAATGGTGGTAGTTACAGTAGATGCCAAGTCATAATAAGGGTTCTTACCTTGACACCGTCATTATTGAGTTCTTTAAGTAAGGCGATTGCCCCGCATGATGCAGCGTAGAGCGTGAGTGCGTGTTCTAAAGTTGCTTGTATAATCTCAGTTTGTATAGAAAACACACACAGTCCACACAGAACATGCATCCAGGTGCATTCATGAGATGCATGTTCTGTGTTGGACTGTACGTATGAAATATAGCTCCACCCATGCTCACAGCCACAGAAAAGTACCGCTTCTGTGCGTCCGGTCACGCCGTTTCGTGCAAGATCCTAAAATCATCGTAATAGATATTGACTTACTTATTTGTCGTATAGGCAGTGGTCATCCTAGTATCAGAGTTGATCAAGCCGTCCATTAGGCCTCTGACATGTCTTAACGACTGTTGTCCAATGGCTACAACCAATAACGACAGCTTAACGTGCCCTCCGAAGCACGGAGATTATCGATATGAGCGCCTCATTGACCAAATTGATGGTCAACAAAATCGACATAGAGCTTAAGCAATCTTAGAGACTATGCTGTAATTATTTCGTAGTCCGCGAAACTCCGCCGCCATAGCGGAAAATACGGTCACGAGTACTATTCGGTGATGATTATTCGTTAAAACCTTGCAGATAATAATTTCGAAGAAAATATACCTGCGGCCAGCCTCTTAAGTCTTTAAAGTATTTACCTACTGTTTGTAAACAGTTATATATAATGCATCTTAAACGACCTCGATGTTGAATGTGAGAAAATTACTATAATACTTATACCTCTACGCCATCGTGTCTTGCAAAATTATGTTTAATGCAGTGGCGAAGTATAAATATAACACGATCCCTGTTTGGTAACCTGGAATAAACATTTTACTCTTGAGTGACATAGTTAGGTCGTCGTGTAAGACTGAATTCGAGGCCTAGCTATCTCACTCCAAAAACATTATAATCAGAACAAATTCCTATTCTTTTTTCAAATTCTACAAAAATAGAAAATCCGGCAATTTCTAAAAAAAACTTTTTCAAAATATTTAAATGGGCAACTGATACAACGATACAATATTTTCAAGTAATGTTTGTTTACTTCTCTTCACACATTGCGTACTGAACGATACCTATAGCATACAATATAACGATTTCAAATGGCCATAATCCGAGGAAGCATTGAAGTGCCTCCTAGGTTAACTATAAAGATAACAAAGATAAAATTGGCCAAGTAAAATATAAAATTGGCGTCCTTATCGCTAAGGTCATATTCAAAAATAAATTAATCATTATTAGTGATCCTAGCCGAAATTCGGCTAATGCGGAAAATTAGATCATAGACTAACCCACGTGGAACATATCATTTTGAACGACACTCGTTCAAAATAAGCGCTAAAATCTAATTACTATCTTTTGCATGACTTGCATGACCACTGACTCACATGACTCCGAGCAGTAGCAGCTCGGTATTTTTCCTTACCCCAAATCCTATTTATCCGCTACATTTTGCAGAGCATAGCTTTCTTCTTTCTTACGGTGTACCCTCCAGGCATTGTTATATTAATGATGTGTTCCTAGATAGGACTAAGATTACCAAAGCTTCGGGGAAAAATATCCTCCCATCCTTCCGCAACTACCATGACCACATTTTTAAAGTGTCAGTCGTGTCTATATTGATTCTGCACGAATGATCATACTGAGGTAACACAAGTGAAAATATTACCACTGATCATATATTTGTGTGCATGAACATGTCTGTTTATTCTGAGTCTGGGTGTAATTATGTATATAAGTATGTATATCAGTTATCTGGTGTCCATAGTATAAGCTTTGCTTAGGTTGGATTCAGATGAATGTGTGTGAATAATGTCCCAAGATATATATTATTATTATATATAGAACATACTGAGGCAATAACATTTTTTTTAGTAAGTATTATTAAGAATTCTGCCCGTTTGTAACTTATAGCAAAAGTGGTGTTGGCTGTTCATTAAAATGAGGTTATCAAGTAGACTGTAAGTTTTTATTGAAGTTATACTTCTTTTGGCGCGATGGAGAAAAATGATGAGAGTGAATTTTTACGATGCGCGCGCACACCGACACCAAAAAATTTTACAGCATGAAGTTAGTTCTAGGTGGTATGACAGTGAATTTTTGCGCAGATGCGCGCGCATCGTAAAAATAACACCATGAAGTTAGTTCTAGGTGGTATGAAAATTGATAACTATGTTCAAGTTGTATATTAAGAAGTATAACTTCTAACGCGTGTACATAAGTACACACAAGTATTTTTTTTTGTCTGTCTGTTAGTTTTTTATTATTGACAGGGAATAGTTTGGGAATGGTCTTATTAAATTTGAATTTCCAATCGGTTGTAAGATGAAATGTTGATGTGGGTTTTCAGTTTATTAAACATTCATTCGAAGCAATCATGAAACCTACTGAACTGACATTAAATAAATCGTTTTTATTTTCATTATCTCAACTTACCTAATTACAACATTGTTGGGGCATGCATTTTAGGCATAACATTGCCTGTGTTGGAAGCCCCGCTCTTCCACATGCAGGTAATTTATTACAGATTAAATAGCGTAAGTTTTGAAATAATAATAAAAACAAATACAAAAAAAATACTTCATTCCAAAAAAACAAAAGAAAAAATAAAGGCAAACGCATAAGCTAGTTGCGAAATTGTTTTAAAAGTGTGTGAGTGATGGTGTGTGTATGTGTGGGTGTGTATGTGAGGATATGTGTACGAGTATGCTGTTTTGATTATTTTACGATAAAATGGTCAAGAGGGATTCAGTTTCGTCGTATATTAGCGTTTTTAACCAAGTGGTTATTTCTTCTGTAGATATTCAAGAGTCTATTTATTTTGTTGTACAGGTAATAAGAAGATTGGCTATTATGACGTGCAAATATGCTTGTAACACGATGGCAAGGGGCTACCATAACACATCTTTTTTTTTGGAGCTTTTCATGATCAAATACTGTGTAGTTTTAGAAGTGTAAATAATATATACATTTTCCTGACGGAGAGCAGGTTACTAAAAGTATATAATTCTGAGGTTGGAATGCGATACAGCTTAAAATGCATGACTTTTAGAAGTGACCTTTGTGCACTTTCAAGTTCCATAAACTTTGTTTTTGACGCTCCACCCCATACTGGAATGCAATACGTTAATATAGGTTGAGCGAGTGCAACATATATTTTATTAACCATATCTCTAGTCGTTACATGTCGCCAATTTATGAATATCCAAATTAATTTTCTTATTCTTGTCTTCAACAAATCTAAATGTGAGCACCAAGTCCATCTGTAATCTATATTTATGCCTAAGTATTTTACACTTTTTACTCTATTTATTACGGGACAGTTACAACTTATATTTTGAGGATTACCACATTTATGATGTTTAGAACATGTTATGCCGTACCTACTGGGCTGGGAAGTCAAGAAGACTTATTAAGAGATAAACAGATATAATAAGATTTTATTGCATAAAGAGTGAGAAGATTCGAAGATTTAGAATTTAGTAATTTGAGCTAAGCCATTTTCCGACAGCCTAACGTGCCCGCTAACAAATCAAATCACTAAATTTACCACAGCACATAAAAAGCGATGAGTGCAAATGGCTAAGAGGTAATGAGAAGATCTAAATGCATACTTTATTTTGCTTTGAGGATTTAGTAAAAAATTGTAAGAGGTTTATTTAATAATAGTGAAACTGTTTTGATGCGAACGACTTTTCAACTCAAGCTAGATCGCGCGTGGTTTTGTATACCGTCTGAAAAATTGTCTGTTAACAATAAGAAGTAAAAGAAGTGAGCGTCCAGTGGTCGCTGATCAGCGTTATGGTAACTTATTTTATACCGATTCGGATTGGGATCGAATAACGTATCCGTAATACGACAGTCACCTGCCGTCTGCCACGATTACAGGTATGTACTTTTCATCATCATCATATCAGCCGAAAGACGTCCACAGCTGGACAAAAGCCTCCCCAACTGCCGATTTTGCGCTGCCCGCATACCGCGACCCTTTTAATATCGATATGTACAGAAGCCAGCCCATCAAGCTACCCCAATCTGTGAAATTTCCCCAAGTTAAAAGTGAACCTTATCATCATCATTACAGCTTAAATAAGTCCACTGCTGGACAAGCCTCCCTCAAGAATCATCTTGAGGGGATATGCCATAATCGCCACGCTTGGCAGGCGGGTTGGCGATCGCAGTATGATGGTCGTAGTACTCAGAAGGAAGCTGCTGCCCGTCCTCTGGTAGATATTCCCTCGGGTCGACTTCTACGCCCCCCACGGGATGAGATGGGGTGATGATATTCTGGTTCTGATATTTGTCGCCGTCACCACACAGCAGAACCTTATACTTTTGTGATAAAGTTGAAAATCTATAAAATAAATTTGACAGATTGGGGTAGCTTGATGTGCTGGCACCTACCTTGGAATTTAATAAAAGTGGCTAGTCGCTGTGTTACAAAGAATTTTTAATTTACTAGTAATGAAATTAAAACACGAACGATGCAATAGATAAGTATAAAATTTAGGCTAGTATGATGAAACCGACCATTTCATAACAGTTAATTTATACTTACATGAAACTAATATTAATGTATACTGTTAGCAGTATAAAATAATTATTAATTGGATTTTATTCTATACCTAAGTATTTTTTTTTATTTTCTCATTGGTCTAGCGATAGAAATAAATTGAAATAAATAAAATTAAATTAAAAAATGTTTACCTTTGTCACAAACACATAGCAAAAATAAAATGAAAAAAATATAGATTGCGAGTTCATCAGACGTTATGAGGTATTGGGTTCAAATACTGGGTTGGGTGCAAAAGTGATATAAGTATTGGGTTATTTCTAACAAGAAACATATCTAGTAGCGGTTATATGCCCGGGCCACTGGGAACACTTACATCTGTAGAGCCTGCGCCTAATCTGCCCCGGTCGTGCCAGATAGCCGTCCCATTAGATTATGAGATTGAGGGTGAAGAGAGTGCACCAGTGGTTCCTGCACTACAAAATATGCTGCATAGTTGCCTAATATCCATTGAGATGTCGAAATCGAAAAAGTGTGTCGCGGGGTACTTTACAAATGTATTATTGACGGATACAAAACACGTCCAGACTCAGCAACCATTTAAACTGTACTATTGAAGACTATAACTATTCTTTAATATACAATGTGTAAGATAAATAGTGGATGTAACATGAGGAGCTTCATTTTTCTGTGAAACTGAACAACGTGTAACACATAAATTTACAAAAATAAAACAAAAAAAAAAGCAATTAACTTCCCATACAATAAGCACAATCAGCTGATGCAGTTTTTATGGTATTTCCCATACTCATCATATCAGCTGAATGACGTCCTCTGCTGGAAAAGAGCCTCCCCAAGAATCGGGGGATATCCCATAATCGCCACACTTGGCGATCGCAGTAAGATGGCCATACTACTCAGAACAACGGTATATATTCCCTCGGGATGACTTATACGCCCCCCACGGGATGAGATGGGGTGGCGATATTCTTTCTGGCCGTCAGCCACACAGCCATACTAGTTTTATTTGAATTGGTTTATTTTTCCTTCTTCAGTTGTTTTTTATGTAAGAGTTCGACAATCGAGCAAGTGGGTCACCTAATGGTAAGTGATCACCGCCGCCCATGTACACTCGCTACACCAGAGGGGTCGCGGATGCGTTGCCGGCCTTTAAAAGAGTCAAGTCAAGCCAGTGTTGCTGACCTTTCCCCTAGAGCTCATAGGGTCAGTGTTGCTGACCCTATGAGCTCTAGCGACCTTACCCACACGCAGAATCACAACATTAAGTTATTACTACTCCATTTTTTTCTTTCCGATTAAATTCGTTGCGGGATCCAAGACATTCAAAGCGATTCCCCGGGACATGAGCCCCACCGCTCAGTGTCATTTCATTGTGTGCCACTGTTGATCCTGGCTTACAGGAGTTGCAGTGGTGGGTAAGAGGGGACTAGTCCCAATAAAACCTATATCTAACAAAAAAAAACATTAATTTATTAATGTTATTACTAAGGAATGTCTTCTATAAGATAAGGAGGTACTTCCCCAGTCGGGCTGCTCTTTGAGCGAATAAACGCTGTGCTCGACCTCACGAACAACTCACTACAAGAATATTAACGGCTTTGATAATGTAATATATCCACCCATCGCCACTGGTCGAATATAACATGATTGGTTAGCATGGCATGTTGCTAACAACACGACGTTTTATATGTAAAATAATAATATAATGAACTGTAACATAATGAAGTTGTATAGCTCAATTTGAAAGAGTAAAGAATCACCATTATAATATATTCATGGTAAACAATTTTTATCACACTGCCAATACGAGCGATATAATTTTGACAGTACCTATTTTTTTCCTTCTTATTTTATAATTGACTGCACGTGTGGCGCAGCGGCTAAGACAGTCGCCTCGCCGCTTCATGTCGCGGGTTCTAATCCCGGGCCAGACAACTATTTGTGTGACCCATAAATAGTTGTTGTGAGTCTGGGTGTAATTTGTGTCCGTCTATTATATGTTTGTAAAGTACCCCGCGACACAGGGATAAGATTCCCTAGTGCGAGCGTTGTATTTTAAACAAATCACAAAGGAGGATTATACCGGGCAGTATAAGCGTATTGAAAAAACGGACAAAGGGCGAGTCGGACTAGCCCACCGAGATTCCGTACAAATTTTCTAGATACATTTTATAAATAATTCAGAAATAGTGTCTCGCAGTTTTTTTACTAAAATTTTCGCAAAGTTCAGTTTTCAAAACCTATAATTACTTACTTAAATTGTGGTTATACTAACAGTTCATACCTACTTTAGTTGGGAAACCTAATCAAAGTTGTTTTCTTTTATTTACTTAAATATCAAATTTTCCCCGCGCTAGTGTCTCTTTTCGCCCGTCTGCGCCGCCCGCACTTATGATTACGACCGCAATATTTATACATATTATACAATAATTTATATAATAATTATTGTTCAGCGTTTAACATAATAATGTCCTCCTAGCCGAATTTTGGCCAATGGAAACTAGCCATCTGCGCGCGACATAATGTAGTGCACAAGTGTGTGCGCAAACACAGGAGCGCTTTCTATTCCATCGCTCTTATGATCCGATGGGACGCCTAATGACACGACCGGAAAGAGTTCAGGGACAGGACCGACAGGGAGTATAATACCGCCAGACCTCGGGCTGATGCTGAGAAATATTTCTTTTCACAGAAAAATCCCATAATCACTTTTGACCCAACCCGGGATTTGAACCCAGGAACTCGTTCTCTGCGGATGAACACGCTACCAACCAAGCAGTCGACGATGCAAGCAGATGTTTAACATACAAAGTTATTGAATCTAGAGCTGTATTAACTTTTGTTGTTATCTATCTATATATCGACAGTTAAAAGACTAATAACTGGTTCAATTAAACTAAATTAGGTACTTAGTTAACTTACTTTGTATGACAAAAACGGAACAATAAATTATGAATTATTACATTGATAGATAGCTATTTATCATTTGCAGCGTAAAAAATAAAATCGGCTGCGTCCCCTACTTGTCAGAGTTAAATCCCTTCAAACTAAAGTCAAAACTTCACTCTATATATAATAATAATATAGGTATATAATTGTCGTGTCACAGTTTGTAACCAACGTCCTCCGAAAGGGCTTGACCGATTTTATGTGTATATTTTGTAGAGCACAGAATTCGTCGTTCTTTTTAAACTCCCTAAATATGTATTACAAGACGGAATACCGTCTTGTAATACATATTTAGTAAGTCCCTCCGTTTGGTAATAACCAAACGGACGGACTTTCCAAAATTCATAGTTGCAGATCCACGGAAAATGCTCTATATATTTTTCTTCCACTATACACTTTTTACGGTATTAACGGCCGTAACTGTTAGTTCGTTAACTTAGACTTTCTTGATTTTTCAGCTATAAGAGACTGTGGAGTATGTGATTTTCATTCTAACTGGATATCTCCACACGTTCCCGAGATAAAGGGCCTTCACAAACAGACGGGCGGACAACAAATTGATCCTATAAGGGTTCCGTTTTTCCTTTGGAGGTACGGAACCCTAAAAAGAGTAGCACGCTAAGATTATAAAGGCGAAAGTTTGTTAGTGTGTGTTTCTTCTTCACGACTAAACGGCTGGAGCGACTTTAATAAAATTTGATATGGAGCTAGCTGACACCCCGGATTAACACATAGGCTATAAATTTATAAAGTTGAACGCGGGTAAAACCGCGGGGCACAGCTAGTTAAAAATAAGTAGAATGGCTCTGAATTGGGCTGAGTGTGACTGCCTCGTTGGTCTAGCGCTATCGTGTTCTATCGTAAATAACGAGGTTCAAATACCGAGCCATAAAAGTGATATTGAAAGTGTTTTCTCAGATATGCTCAAAAATCTCACTATGGACCCGTGCCTCTGAGAGCAGTCAGTCCAATTTACCTGACTTCTTTCCCGTCGGCTACCGGTCCCATCAGATCATAAGAGTGAAGGATAGAAAGTGCGCTTATATTCGCACACAATTGTGAATATAAAAATTCACACACACATGGTAAATAAATTAAGAAAAATAAAAAAGGTTTCTGTTCATGTAGACTTTAAAAAAACGAATTGAAACATCAAATAAATTTTGATTATTACAATGTAGATAGATATATCTACATTGTAATGATCAAAATTTATTTAGTAAGATTTATGTTGTAAACTTTAATACAAGCTACATAAAATTTATTTTCGCATTTTGTATAACTACAATATTATTTAAATAACGAGCCACAAAACAAAAAATGACTGCAAAAACACTATACGACGCGATGGATCAGACATAATAAACCGGAGGAAAATGACTTCATACTATATTATTAATATAACTAGTACCTAATAATAAAATACTCGTACATATATACAATTATATATAATTTAATTTAAACGACAATATGCTTGGGATTGAGTTGCATTAAGTCAAATCATAGTTTATACATACTATAGATTAATAGATAGCCCATAAATTACATTTTGGCACTTTGATCATAATTATGAAATGGACCATAAACAAATATCGACCATAAACAATTGTATAATGTGCGACGATAAAAAAGAAATAGGAATTAAAATTTATTAATATTTCCTACCTTTACATATTTTTCCATTGACACTAAACTGTATTACAGACATGTTGTGTTCATGTATATTGCTAGAGCGATACTATTCAACGCGCAGCTGTCTGCGCCTAAGTTCACCTCAGTTTGTTATAAACAACAGGCACGGCAACCATAAATATTTATGATTTAATTATTTAAACAACATAATATAACAAATAGAAAAGTGATGGCATAACGAATCTCATTTTTTTTTAAATTTATTTTTACAAATACTATGCAAACGGTGTCCACTGCCGCCCATCGAGACTCGCAACACCAGAGTTCATTTTTATGAAAGGAATAGGCTCGGTTCTTGAACGTTACCATTTCATACCGGATCAGAAATAACTACACAGAGTCCACAGTTAATTGATTCCCCAGAGTGCGCGGTAAACATTTCTTGTGTAACTCACGGTGGACACGACCATTCATCCAGGTGATAAGTATGAAATTTCCACTTTTGACAAGTGGGTCTGTGGAGGAATGAGGCGGCAGGTATAATAATCTCGAACGATTTCCCGCTCGCCTCTACTTCCCGGTAAAGCAGTGCCTACCATACTAACTTTATGGTGCCTAAGCTACGGCGTGAAACCCCGCCCGCCGCGCCGCAAGAGGATCTGTATTTTTACATATATCACTGTTTTTTTATTACATCATTTTTAAAATGATAAATATTTAAAAAAAAGTAAATAACGTGAAATAATAATAATAAAACCCACCATGATTATTATTCAAATTCAACATTCGTTTATTCCGCAAAAACAGTTTATGGAATCGTCATTTTTTTTCTTCTGTCTATTAATGTGTGAGCAACTTATTGGTTTTCTTGTTGGGTGACTATTTCGGAGGGTATGTAAGGCTGTTGTTAACGGTTGTAGTCATTATATAACACTTTAACACGATTACACAAACCTCTTATTGTTGCTGATAAGTTCCGCTAGATCGTTCGTTCCGGTACATATTCACTCACCCTCTTTTTTATTGGTGGTAAAATTTGATTACCTATGGCGATTGGCACACTGCACCGCATGATGCGGCGTAGTGCGTGAGTGCGTGTTCTAACGTTGGTTGTAAGTAGCTCCGTTTGTATAGAAAACACGCACAGTTCAACACACAGAACACGCATCCACGCACGTTCATGCAGATCATACGCCTACAAGCGGAGAAACATGCACCTTCGTGCGTGGGTACGGGCGAGTTTGAATATACCTCAATTATAATTGTAATAAGTTAATGAACTACATGCAAGCATAATTAAAAATCAAAGTAGGCACTTACTTATTGTTTACTAACATTATGATGATATAATCCATTAATTACTCGTAAAATTAAACGGAAATTCGATACCACCTATTCAGATGATAAACGTAGGTATTTACGTTGAATAATTGCTTGCGATTCTATTTTTATACCATATTTCACTAGGAACACACCCAAACTTATAAGTCAGCTATGCGCTGTGTAAATAAAATGCTGCAAATCATTAAAGTTTCCGTATTTTAGAATTGAACCATTACAGCCATCGCCTCCCTAACCATATTAAAGGGAAGGAGGAAGACCCATTCCCACCATTTTAAATAGAAGTATTTAGGTACTTATAATATGTTCTGCATAGGTCCACTCTGCAGGCTTATTCGATACCTGTTAGTTGTATAAACAAAATAAATTCTTAGTGTTGAATAATTAATCGCCTAGATAAGCAACCGGCAATGTCCAGTCAAACCAAGCCCAGTTCAAGCACGAATGGAATTCGAAAGCAATGCCCCGCTAACTCGGAGACACACTAAATTACTCAAACATTGCAAAATGTTTTCCAAACTGACACGTTTTTTGTTGCTTGATAGTACAGACGCGAGCACATCAAGCTACCCCAATCTGTCAAATTTCCCCAATTGAAACTGAACCTTCTACTTTTGTGGTAAAGTTGAAAATCTATAACATCAATTTGACAGATTGGGGTAGCTGGATGTGCTGGCGTCTGTACCCTCTGGTTGATCAAATGGACACAAACCCGTTCGGCATAGAAACACCTGCAGTTTTTCGAGTAAAACTTCTTTAGGTATGCTTGACTTGAGGTTTAGTTGGTGAAAGGCGTTATCGGGCGAAGCCAGGAGAAGATTTAACGAGATAGAACGAGATTTCGTATGTGAAAATTGTAATGTCTGTTTTCGTTTATGTTGAATAAGCTATCACTGTAACCTAACCACCTTTTGTCAAGCGGTCGCCGTAGCCAATGGTCGCTCACGATACTAAACCAGTATATGGACCACCTGAAGATAAGCGGTCACCGTAGCTATGGACGCTCTCAACACTAAACAATATACGGACCACTTGATGTTAAACGGTCATCGTAGCCTATGAAGTCTGTCGACACCAAACAAGTATACGGACCACCTGTTGATTAAGCGGTCACCATAGCATGGAGCTAAAACAGTTTTACTTCAGTAGTGTGGTCCTTCTAAAGCACACTCGTTTTTAATAGGTCTTTACCTATGAAATTGCCGTTTTGTATGAAAAAATTTAAACGAATTTTTTTCATGAATTTTTTTATTTATATTAATCGAAGTAATCACCCATGCAATCAATGCATCTTTGCCATCGCAGTGGCAGTTTATTGATGCCCTTCTTAAAGAAATCAGCTGGACGGGAGGCAACAAATTCTTCAAAGGCATTTTGTACTGCCTCTCGGGTATTGAATTTTTTTCCCGCCAAGAAGTTATCCAAATTCTGGAAAAAGTAGTAGTCTGTAGGCGCAAGGTCTGGTGAGTAGGGCGGATGACGGAGAGCTTCCAACCCCAGTTCTTGCAACTTGGAGACCGTCTGCTGTGCAGTATGAGGTCGCGCGTTGTCGTGCAGGAGCAGCGGAGACGAGCGATTGACCAATGCTGGTTGGAGATGCGCCAGCTTCTCCATCATTGTGCTCAGTTCTTCACAGTACACATCTGCAGTAATGCTCACCCCGTTTGGTAAGAAGCTGTGATGAATCACACCGGCGCTAGACCACCAAACAGTGACCATCACTTTTCTAGGGGTAAGTTTTCGTTTAGGGCATTGTTTAGGTGCTGAACCAGGATCCAACCAACTTGCTGAGCGCTTGCGGTTATCAAACAGAATCCATTTTTCATCGCAGGTAACAATGCGGTTCAAAATTCCTTCATTTGTGTGTCTGTTGAGCAGTGCAAGGCACGTCTCGACGCGTACTTCGCGCTGGCGATCATTGAGTTCGTGGGGCACCCATTTGTCAAGCTTTTTTACCTTGCCAATTTGACGCAAATGGACCAATATTGTTTTGACGCTAACGTCGAAAGCTGCTGCTAATTCAGCCGTAGATTGTGTATCATCAGCTTCCACAACCGCCTTTAATTCGTCATTGTCGACCAAAGTCTTCGGACGACCGCGAGGTTCATTTTTCAGGTCGAAATTTCCAGAACGGAAGCGAGCAAACCAATAACAGGTGGTGCGTTGGTTTGTAGTGTTAGCTCCGTAAACGTCGTTGATGTTGCGTGCCGCTTGTGTGCTCATATTCCATAATTACTCGAATTTTTAACGTATCCATGATGACGAAAAAGAGTGAAATGCGATGAAAATGTAACACTAATCAATAAAGAAATGACTACTTTTGGAAAAAAGAATCCATGTTTTTAAAATAAAATTAATTTGAAATTAGAATTCTTAGCCAAACAAAAATTATTTTGATTTGAAATGGCCAGTACTGCAGAACGGCAATTTCATAGGTAAAGACCTAATATTTTTTGTTTTAATATACCCTTTTCCCTTTGTCTGGATAGTCCCAGGCAGAGTTTGCCGTGAGTGGGAATTTCCAATAAATACTAAAATAACGCAAGGCTCCAACAAGTGCCTTTCACTCCGGATATATATTTTTTTATATAATATCCTGCGACGTGGCGATTTTATTCAAACACGGCCATCTGATCCCAAACATACAAAATATAAGCAATAATATATGATGCTAGCTTACCATCATATATATATATATATAGCTTATATTAAGATATTGTGTTGTCTGGTGTAATAAAGTATACTCTATGTATCTAAGCAGAGCTTGTACTACGGAAACCAGATAACTGATATATTTACATACATATACTACTTTTATTTAGTAATTACATATCTACCTATATAGATATTACACCCAGACTCAGGACAAGCTGATATGTGCATGCACACAAATATCTGTCCTGGGTGGAAATATTAAGTATGTATAGTTAGTTTTCACTAAAAACGCAATAATTATATTGCTTTTTTAATGAAGTCTATGGCACGGCACCATGGAACTAGAACTCCACAGAGATCTAATGATCTCTGTGGGGTTCTAGCTCCATAGTCCCGAGACGGTTTTCTCCATAACATGTAATCTATAGTTACAACATAAATATAGTAAGTACATAAGATTCACTTCAACAAGATGCGTAAATAAATAGCGACTCTCATTACAGCTTAATAAAATTATATCTAGTCGTGAAGGCGCTGTATGCCTTTAGCTTTATTAACCTAGAGCGTGCGCGAGAAATAATATAACGAATAATTATGTAGGAAAGTTTCTTTTGTTATAACTACTGTAAGATCGGTATTTACTTCCGTATCGGTATTATTTTCGTACAACATTCTACTCACAAAAACAAGATTTATCAAAATTGGTTCGCCTGCTTCCGGGGAAGTCAACGCCTTTTCTTTGGCGTAGTTACGGCAAGCGGCATTATTCCATTATATTCTGCATGTTATTTCAGTTAGTTCCTGCAATCGCCATTTTCGGAGTAGAGTTTGAAGAAAATATTAAATTTTCACGAATTCTAAAAACGAAGTAGGTATATTACGTTAAGTTTGACTATATTATTTCAATAGTTAATTAATTAGTCCCAATTTATTAGATGTCTACATTGCATTGCACAGGAAATATAATAAAATAGAAATAAGTTTCTTAATCAATTTAATTATGATTTGAGTAATATAGGTAATTCATTATATTATTATGTAACATACCTATTTATTTTTTATTTTTTTTATTTATTTATTTATTTGGAATACAAACAGTTGTACAACATGAGCTTATAAACTAAAGTAATAACACAGTGTAATGTTAGGAGTACAACCCACGACGTTTTCACAGATTATAACGATCATCGGTAAAATAACGTGTTTATTGGGCACCTAACTGTCGTATGATTGAATAATTACTTTCAGGTCATTAAATTATTTAAATCAGATTTCACGAGGCATACGCACAAGTCGCTAATCGCTATGCCACCGTTGACATAAAAAAAATATTATTTTTGAAACCTCTACGTTTAATTTCAGTATTTTGACATGGACGCTTTTCAGAAGTTTAAATGATATAAAACGTAGAATGAATTCAATGTATGTAGTCAAGTCATAATATCGGATTAAGTTTAGATCAGATATAAAAGATAACTTACATTCTGGGTCCGGAAACTTATAGGTAGGTATGTCCCAGCGGCGCGTCTCCAACGCACAATATTACCGTCGTAAAGTAAGTAGGTACCTAGAAACTGCTATTTTGGGAAGATTTATAAATTATATATATTATTTGTTCATAGAAGTTTCTCAGATAGAGTAAAGGAAATTCTCGTGCACCGTAACGTGTTGTTCGCAGGCATACTTAAGATTCATCATCATATCAGCCGAAACACGTCCACTGCTGGACAAAGGCCTCCCCCAAGGATCTCCACAATAGTCGGTCCTGCGCTACCCGCATCCACCGGCTTCCCGCGACCCGCACAAGATCGTCGGTCCACCGTGTAGGGGGCCTGCCCACGCTGCGTCTTCCGGTTCGTGGTCGCCACTCGAGAACCTTTCAGCCCCATCGGCCGTCAGTTCTATGAGCTTTGTGCCCTGCCCACTGCCACTTCAGTTTGGCAATTCTTTGGGCTATGTCGGTTACGGCAAACCATCGACTGCGGATCTCAGCATTTCTGATTCGATCTCGCAGGGAAACTCCAAGCATAGCCCTTTCCATTGCTCTTTGGGTGACCTTGAGCCGCCTGATAAGGCCAATAGTGAGCGGCCACGTCTCTGTTCCATAAGTCATCACTGGGAACACACACTGGTCGAAGACTTTCGACTTGAGACACTGCGGTATTTGGGACGAGAAGATATTGCGTAGCTTCCCGAACGCTGCCCAGCCGAGTTGGATTCTACGATTGACCTCCTTTTCAAAGTTGGACCTACCTAGTTGGATGGTCTGTCCTAGGTAAATATAGTTCTCTACAACTTCGAGTGCAGAGTTTCCAACCTTAACTATAGTGGGTGCAACATAGATGTTCGACATGATTTTCGTCTTATCCATGTTCATTTTCAGACCTACTTGTTGAGAGACTCTACTGAGGCTAACGAGCATTGTACCGAGGTCGTCAAGGGTCTCAGCCATGACTACTATATCGTCGGCAAATCTAAGGTGGGTGATGTACTCGCCATTGGCATTGATGCCAAAGCCTTCCCAGTCCAGAAGCTTGAAGACATCTTCCAATGCAGCGGTAAACAGTTTCGGAGATATGACGTCTCCCTGTCTCATGCCTCGCTGCAATTGAATAGGTTTCGAGTTCTGGTCCTGAAGTCGGACTGACATGGTGGCGTTTTCGTACAAACACTTTAACTCTTGGACATACCGATAGTCAATTTGGCACCTTTGAAGAGACCTCAGCACGGCCCACATTTCGATAGCATCAAAGGCTTTCTCATAGTCCACAAACGCTAAGCATAATGGCTGGTTATACTCCTCGGTCTTCTGTAAAACTTGCCGCAGCGTATGTATGTGGTCTATGGTACTGTAGCTTTTTCGGAAACCGGCTTGTTCGGGAGGCTGGAAGTCGTCAAACCTTCGTGCGAGACGATTCGTAATGACTCTCGAAAACAACTTGTATACATGGCTCAGCAGTGAGACTTAAGATTAATAATATTAAAGAGCGGCCAGCGTTTTTGCGTATTCACATAAGAGTTGCAGTTGAACAAAGCGTCCCTTTTAGATACATCTCCACGTCAGCAACCGCCCGTGAGTCGAGATCCAAACCCTAAAGAAGGTGCCGTCTGGTGCGTATTACGGGATTTGTAGTCTTAGGTACCTATTAGCTAAACAACTTAAGCCTCAGCTCGCCTCCAATGTCCGGTAAAGTGGTGAAAGCCAACTAGGCTAATTGTACAGACACCAGCACATCAAGCTACCCCAAACTGTAAAATTTCCCCAATTGAAAGGGAACTTTATGCTTAAGTGATAAAGTTGAAAATCTATAAAAGAAATTTGACAGATTGGAGTAGCTGGATGTGCTGGCGTCTGTACATCACATTGAAATTTTTGTATATAAACAATAATATGGTTAAACTTTGTTTTTGATCGCAAAACAAAGGTGAACAATATTATGGTTTTAAATTCAAAAGCTTCAAAGGGTTATGCCATTGCAATAATATTTCACTTCACATATTTTTGTTTTACATATCCCTGTCAAACTTTAGACGATTTCAATTAGATGGTTGGTGATTAATTAATTACTATGCCAGTAGTTAACTCTTACTTAATTTATTTCAATCAATATAGTAATGAGCTTAATGAATTGGCGTAATTAGCCTTCCCTAGTTATTCACTATTTTTACTAATGAAATTAATGAGGTTGAACGAAAGCGTCGAACTCATTTTTAATTAGAAGAGATAAAATAATTTAGCTAATGGGCAATGGGTTGGCTATACACATATAAATACCATTAGATTTTTGTACATCCATTCAGTCTTTTCGGGTTATCGGAAGTGTACGCAACTAACTTAGTTACAACCATAATCTAACATGGATGAAATTTTACATTTTATATCTGTTGAACTTGCGAAAATCGTTCATGCCAAAAATACAGAAACTCTAACTAGAGGTAAGAAAAAATATTGTGAAAAAGTAAGACAAACAGTTGCTGGCATAGTAATTTGTGCATGAGCCTCATGATAACTGAAAAAAAAAACAAAATGGCGGGATACCAAAAATTTTATTCTTCCCTCGAAAGTAAGGGAGGCCAAGTTTGCTACATAGGTACTTTTCGAAGAACATAATTTAATTCGTTCATCCTACAGACAAATCGCAAACAAATGGGTACATTTCATAGTACTTATAAATTATTAGTACCGATTAATTAACTACAACGCAGAATATAATATGAGTTAATGCTCTAACTATTAAGTGCACGTAGATATTCTATTATTATAATATCTGCGTGCGTGAACGGGATGTTATACTATGTATATTATTAAGTATTTATATAATCAACTATTAATTATTGTATATATCCCACCTTAACAGTACATATTATTTGTTTTTAGAATTCCGAGCAACACCATTCGTGAAAATGGGAGATTATATCCTGACACCCGACTCCGAAAGCAACGATGAAAGTAAACAAAAAACAGCAGAACAACCATTAAACGAAAACGCAGAATATAATGGAATAACGCCAAAACAGCGTCGTACAAAAGGAGTAGACTTCCCTAGAAGCAGGCGAATTAATTTCGATTTATCTGAAGACGACATCTAATACGAAAATCTCAGTTTTTCTAGCGAATTTAATGTAATTTAAAAGGAACTCTTACTCTAAGTTATTTATTCTATTTATAAGAAATCAATATGTAGGTAAAGTAATTAAATATTGAAATGTTAGAAATAAAAGTTTATTAAATACATTCCACAAGTAATTTCATTGCGTGATATATCTAAGCCATAATCCTAGCCTACAAAAGGGTTCCACGTTGAGGACTCAATTCTAGTTTTCCCACTTCAGGCATTTAGATAGTAGGTACCTACCTAATTCTTTACATTTTGATGTTACAAGTATAATTTTATAAATTGATTTCATGCAGTGTACCACTAATGGTACACTGCATGAAATCAATTTATAAAATTAGAGTACCTAGAATCGAAAATACATCACTGAGTACCTAAGTACTCAGTGATGTATTTTCGATTCTAGGTACTCTCATATTTTGAACTCCTAATAGCTTTGCGCTTATAACTATGGTATGTATAGTGTAGTTGTAAGCGCAAATTATAATTTAAATTATATTTTAGTTTGACATAAACATGTCAACTTTTAGAATTTTAAGTTAAGTACGATATTTTGTACATCAGTATGTTTATGTAGAAGTTAATTTGTTAAGTTTCTGGGGTGAAACTTTGAACACTGTTTAATACTATGAAACTTGATGTTATTTCGCCAGCATAGAACTACGTAAAAGCGCCGAAACTCGAATTCTTGGAAAATTGGTTTCGTTTATTGGTAGTGAGATGCTAATTTAAAACGTAAAGGAGTATTATCAAACTTTATTGCTCAATTTCAATATTAAAGTCGATATACCTAGGTTTAAGTAGAAAATTGTACAGTCGACGTGATAGATAGATGTAAACGCGCTTTGTGTCTAGGTAATTAAGACGCTGTCAAGATCTTGAGTAGTATAGTCCAGATCTTGACAGCGTCTTAATTGACGCTGTATTCTATACATTAATTAGGTTAAATCGATATGTCAATCTGAAGAGGTTAATATTGCGAATAAATGGATGTTCACGCCGAAATTTTAACAATTATAGATAATGAGATATCAGCGTTCTAAGTAACGTTACGATTGCGGGGTCACGTAACTTTTGTTTTGGCTGGATTTCGTTTGTTTAAATAAACTATGGTGATATTAAATGCTTTTGGGACTTTGAACAGATTAAGACCTTTCTTCTAGTAACAGATTAACTGCATGATATCTTAAGTTTTAAAGAAATTATCGAGATTAAAGAAACATCAAGTGCACGATTGCGCGGCCATAATTTCCAAAGTGAAAATTTCGTGTAATATTGATCTTAGTCTTATACTTATTTTTTCGCCAATTTTTGACAAATACAATGTTTGATTAACAAAAAGAATTAGATCTCTATCCCAAGTAGTTGCTGAGATTTCCATGGCCGCGCATTGTTCTATTCTATTCATGCACTTTTTCTTTAAATTTCTGTTACTTTCGCGCGGCCAACTTAAAACCCCTATAACTTGTTTATTTCTGCTTCGACAAATTTTTGGTTTGTTCTCTTCGATTTAGGCTAACTTTGAAAAAAAAAGTAGCGATGTTTTTTCTGTTTGGATAACGTGGCGGAGCAATAGTGACGCACACAAGATCGGGTAATTCTGCCCGTTCTCGTTCCCGTGCTTTGTTTGTTGATGGAAGAAATTATCGCAGTACTGTTTTGTCTTAAAATGGAGAACACGCCTTCGGCAGTATGGCAGCTTAACCCATTTTTTGCGAATTCAGATCTTTACGCAAAATTTCAGAGCCTTTTGCAAGCCGTTATGTGTTAAGACTTTGCCAGAGTATTACTAAACCGCCTAATGACCCTATCTGAAAAGATTTTGCCGGAAACCCAGTTTGGCTTCCGACCTGACCGAGGCACTTGTGAGGCGATTTTCTCATTGCGTCAACTACAAGAAAAGAGCCGTGAACAGGGGCGAAAGCTATACCTGTGCTTCGTTGACCTTGAGAAAGCCTTTGATAGTGTGCCTCGAGAAGCCCTCTGGATAGTACTGGAAAAGTTAGGATGCACGGATAAATTTGTGAGACTCCTGCATGATGACATGGAGTGCTGTGTCGCTGTCGACGACGATCAGTCAGACTTCTTCCCCGTTACCTGTGGGGTGAAGCAAGGGTGTGTTCTTGCACCTACACTGTTCGCGTTGTACTTTGCAGTCGTAGTCCGCGAGGCCCTGCAATTATTTTCCGATGGAGTTCACATCCGTTTCCGAACAGACGGCAATCTTTTTAATCTAGCCAGATTTAAGGCCAGCACCAAAGTTTCGTATGCAATGATCACTGAGATCATGTATGCAGACGACCTGTGTTTCGTGGCGAAATCCCCAGATAGCCTGCAGCAATTGATGTCCAACTTTCACGAGGCTTGCCAAAAATTTGGCCTGAAGATCAGTGTCAAGAAGATGGAAGTTATGTCCTTGGACAATAACGGTCAAGAGACACTGACCATGAAACTCGGTGAGGACTCGTTAAAGCAGGTTGATAAATTCCGGTATCTGGGGAGCACATTAACATCGAAGTGCGACCTTGATGCTGAGATTAACGGCAGAACCGGTGCTGCTGCTGCAGCATTCGGCAAGCTGGATGCCAAGGTCTTCCGTTCCCATAACCTCAAACTGGCTACCAAAATATCGGTATATACGGCAATAGTATTGCCCAACATCTTATACTCCGCCGAGACGTGGACTGTATACCGTCGGCATATCCGCACACTAGACCATTTCCACCTTAAATGCCTGCGTAAAATACTTAAGATCCGATGGTCTGATCGTGTGCGTAACACCGAAGTGCTGCGACGAGCCAATGTTGGTGGCATTGAGGCTTACCTTATGCGGAGACAGCTTCGATGGTGCGGTCACGTGTCTCAAATGGCGGAGGAGCGAGTGGCTAAGCGTATCTTTTATTCCGAGCTGAAGGAGGGGAAACGAAAGCAAGGCGGACAGTTCCTCCGATATAAAGATGTGCAAAAACGCCATATGAAGAAATGTGACATTGAGACCTCGTTGTGGGAAAGGCTTGCGACCGACAGATCTGATTGGAGAGCTCTAGTCAAAAACAAAGTTTTTGACTTTGAGGAGCATCGTCGGTCAGAGCTTGACTCTAGACGTGACGAACTGAAAGCCCGACCACCTGCGGCGATCAGTTATAATTTTAATAATGGTGTGCTCAAATGCTCGCAATGTGCGCGGACCTTCTCAAATAAGATTGGCTACTGTAGTCATATGCGAGCACACCAACGACAACTATCTGTACGGAGTTGAGGCAGTCGCCGTGACCGAAACCGGTCTGGAGTCATCATCATCATGTGTATTTTTGAAAACGTTTAAGTAAATTTACTTTCTTTATGTCTAGCACAAATGGTACCCCCAGTGGAAAAAAGCATAAGTATTGTTACGTCAAACTATCGACTTTATAATTTTCATCATCAATTTAAGAGTTGTATATAACGGAGAAACAGGGGTACCGTTGTCTTTAGTCATGATGACGTCAGCAAGACTGACGTCACTATTATCTGCACGTTGGTTATCCACTGAAGGTTGTTTACTCATGGCGATAGTAAAACCAGAAATATGTTTCGTGAAGTTTTATTCCACAACAATCTTCGATACAAGGTGATCCGTACGGTCCGACGGCTCGAGCGAAAGTGATTTGTACTCGACCCGTCGGCCTTATTTATACGAAATTTGCGGCGACAAACATGTTACGTATTTTCTTTGTTCGATGAACGAATGTAAATTAAACTATTGAAATCATCAATTGTACAAATGTTAAGATGGTTTATAAATCGTAACTTGATTTTTAACACTAAATTCATTAAGTTTAACTAACTATTTAAGAGTAATTTAAACAAAGACTTAAAACTACTCCTATGACGCATTTGTTTTTGGTTAATTAATGTATTTGCGCCGATATATATAATATATGATTTTTTTTTCATATTTTTCTTGTTAAATTTGACGAAATAATGCAAGAAAAATATCAAAAAAATTCAGCAAATATAACCCTAAATTCGCTATTTGAAAATGATAAACGTAAACACTACTTATGCTTTTTTTCCACTGGGGATACGAAATATTAGATTCGCCTTTAATTTTATCCCTGTAGCGTGGGATTTCCAAAAACAACCCATTTTATTTACATAACGTGCGGTGTTTTTGGAAATTCAATATTCGGTTTATAAAGCCCAAATATTGAATTTATTTTGGACTTTTGACTCAGATGATGACGGGCTTCCTTACATCTTCCAACCCAAATTTCACACCTTTCCACACAAAATCCTTTCTTAGTGAATGAATTTATGTTAAGCAATTTCTCTGCTGTCTGTGAACCGATTGCAATAATTATTTTTTGATACGGCAATATTTAAATTTTGGCCGAATTATGTACAGATGCCAGCACATCCAGCTAACCCAATCTGTCAAATTTATTTTAGAGATTTTCAACTTTATCACAAAAGCATAAGGTTCACTTTCAATTGGGGAAATTTGACAGATTGGGTAGCTTGATATGCTGGCGTCTGTATAATCTTAGAATTAAAACAACAGTAGCAGAAGCTTGCATGATTTATAATACGCAAACGTGCTTAAAATAATAACAACCACACGTATTACAAAATCGAATTTATTTAAGCTTACATTATAACTAACAATATCGATGGATATTTTGTCAATCACCTGTGATTTAAGGCACAACAATACATAACTAAACAGCAGATAAATTTCAGTCCAATCAATGAACTACAGTTTTAATAACTACCCTTAAAAGGGAGTGGCATTATTTTGTAACAAGATTTATAATCATTCAATTAGAAACATGCGTTCTGCTCGTTTAAGGGAGATAATTACATGACTTAAGAAACACCAATTATTTATAAGAGCTCAACTGACTTATGAAACGGAAAAACTTGTGAACATTGGAACATTTGTTAGAAAAATACATAAAAATAAATTCACTACCCATCCAACAATACAGTTATGAACGTTTGACAGGTGGCTTATTTTGAACCATTGGTGATTAGTGCTAAAACGGACCCAACTCAAAATAGGTTAAACATAGAGTCTTCAGGCAAAAGTAGGATGTACCTTTGCAAAGAATACGCCAGAGTTAAAAAGGTTATTATATTCATGTTGTGGTACAGCCGGTGAATAAAGTTGCTAGCGATCAACTGGCAGGGATGTAAGCAACGTGTGAGTGATGCAGTCAACATAGACTCGATTTTAAGTGGCTCCACCAGATGTCGATTAGCATACTGAACTTTTACTAGTTGCTCTGTTTTATGCGTAGATTGAACTCTTTACTGGATTTATCCCGTGTTGGGTAAAATTAGGCTGTATTAATAGAATTTCACATAATTCAAATTCATGCAGGACACCCTATACAAACACCCTAATGCAAATTGATGGAAAAATTAAAACATGTATATAAATGCAAGTATATAAGGTTTTACATAAATAGTGGATATCATTTACGAACGTGGAATACTTAATTATTCAATATACAAAACGAGATTCCCATACAAGTCCCAGGGTACGTACCGACCCAAAGAACTGGGGTAACGCGACTGGCCTGGTGGTGTAGTGGCAAGTGACCCTCATAAGCCAGAGGTCGTGGGTTCGATTCCCACCCAGGACAAAATTTTTGATGAGCACAATTATTTTTTACGTCAGAGTGTAATTTATACGTAATATGTATGTATTTAGAAATATATACGTTCGTTTATCAACCAAACTGAAGTGGCAGTGGGCAGGGCAGGGCATATAGCTCGTAGAACCGACGGTCGATGGGCAGAACGGTTCTCGAGTGGCCACCACGAACCGGAAGACGCAGCGCGGGCAGCGCAGGATCGTCTATTGTGGAGATCCTCGGGGGATGCCTTTGTCCAGCTGTGGACATCTTACGGCTGATATGATAATGGTGATGTTTATCAGTTGTCTGGATGCCATACTAGGCTCTGCCTAGTTTGGGATCAGATGGCAGTGTAATGGTTGTCACAAGATATTTATATCTGGTTTTCTTTAATTGGTTCAGTTTTATGAGTAAGTAGATAAGTTTCTCCACTTTTTATGTTACGCCTTATAAACTCGAAGACAATTTATCGCCGTATTCTATAACTACCCTGAAACTACATTGGTACATAATCTAGGTACATACCTAATTTAATTATTTCATTACAAATACTTTGGTATTTTCACAGCTTTATTGCTAAGAATGAAACAAATAGACCCCATAAATATTATTATGGAAGACATCCTTTAAAATTAATATGTTCATAGACAAAAATCACAATTGATTCTCATCAGTTTTACCAAAGCAACAGAGAAATATCACACTTATTTACTAAATTAAAATTATTCCTATATAGAAGAAAAAAATTAAGCATTTCATATCAAAAATTTTAACATTTTAAATGCAGTGAAAGGCACAGTTTTATATTTAGATTACTGGGAAAATATGATATTTAAAAACTTGAAATAAAACCTACCATTAAAAAATAAAATGCAATACAAAAATACATGAAAAGATTATAAATTTCAGTTTTAATTAAAAACAAAATATAGATTCTATAATTGTCTCGTTTCATTTATATTTCATAAAGAATTAAAATAAATTTTGAAATAAAAATCACCACACCAATAAAAAACAACTGGACGATTGTTTAATAAATTGATGATTTTTATTGAGGAATTAATGTACAATTTTTATGATTTTAAGTTCATGCAAATCACGCGTGAGGTCAAAACAGTTTGTTAAGTAGATACGTATATCATAATATGGATAAGGCCGATGACAGTTCCGACAGCTCGAAGAACGCTTTTGTACGGCGCGGCATGTCGCGGCATGCCGCTTCTCGTCGGCAATCACAGCTACTTATTATTAACTAATTTAGTTTTGCGCGGATTCAAAGTTGTTTGTGTTTTGTTATTAGCAGTTCCTGAAAAAGAGACTAATATGGACTGATAGGTCAAAGAAAATATCTGGATACATCATTTGTGGAGCACAAGATGTAAAATTAGTTTAGCTTTCATAATTCTATGACCTATGTGACTTGCAATGAATAAAACGGTATGCCAAGACGTGCCGCGGTACTATTGTATCGAAATAAAGTAATATGAATTCTAAACTCGATGAAATAAGGTTAAAAATAACTTGATCAAAAATAATGTCCTTTGCCGTGCCGTGCCGCGACGTCAGTCATCGCCGACTCTAATGCTACCAAAACTACCGGCGTCACATAAATCCTTCATAACAATTATTAAGGGTTTCATAAATATATGCGAAAATAAGTAAGTTACTGCTTCGCGCGGCGTAGTACCATGATTGATACCTTTCACTTTCTATTGTTCCTACCGCTACAAAGCGATATTAAGAGGATGGGTATTATTTTTTACTCATCTGCTTCATTGCGCCAATGCATTTGTTTTCGGTATTGGATTATATTGGCGACGTATTTTTGTTCGAATATGTGCAAACATAATTTCATTAAAAGTCATATCCATATTAAGATTTTGTTTACACTATTTCCAACCCCAGCACACAACTTATCTAAGTATTCACTTAGAGCCAAATGCAGTTTAAGAATGGGATTGAATAGATTATTGGAAATAAGAAAGAGAAGAAACTAATCAGTAATCACTAAAATTAACAGTAACTAATATATTATATTGATGTGGCATTTATCAGTCTTTATTTTAACAATTATAGAATCTCTTACAATATTATACTAACACTTACTTAGCCAATTGTCATAAAAAAATTCAAATTACAAGATGTCTTGCAATTGCCCTTGGATGTACTTCAAGCAAGACTGGATTTCCTCACTATCAGCTATCATTCCTTGCAATTTGTCTTGGATATCTGCAAGCACATCTTTTTGTAGATTACCCTTCTTGAGTGCAGTCATGCAGAATGTAGTGAGAGCCTTAAAACATTGTTTTCTTTGAGCATTATGAGGTTGGTTATCCCAAACCGGAGTAGCTTTAACATAGTTCCAAGCTAGAAAGACATACTGAATAACTGATTCCCAATGTTGAGATTCTACCAAAACTTTCCCTTGTTCAATGACGCACTTTTTGAACGCAGTAAGATGTGTAGCAACTCTGGAATACGCTGGGGAATCAGTCTTAGATGTAAGCCGAGATGTTGGGAGACTTTTAAATATGTTGCTTTTTAGATAACTCAATCGTTCCTCAAGAGGAGCAATGTCAGGCGCCGGCATTTCAGTTCTGATCTCTTGTTCAATTTCAGGATGTTTGTACGTAATGTTCTTGATAATATGAATCAGTTGTGTTGGGCTCAATCCTTTCAAAGCTGTATCAATAGGTCCCTTGTACTCAGAGTTTAATGTTCTTTCAAGTCTTGACCTTTTCATTGGTGGGGTGCTTTTGATTGGGCTGGTAATTTTGAATTTCTGAGGGGTGCTGATATCGCTGAAATCTATTTTCTCAGGTGTTAATGGTATACGTTCTGTGTCTAGTAGGAGACGTTTACGTGGTGTGGAACGTAGGATAACGCCCGTCTTAAGGGGTGAAAGGTGGTTGTCTTTCGGCGGTGTGCGCACAGTGGAATGAAATGATGAGTTGCGCTTCAGTTCGATGTCCGGCGACCATGTTACTGGGAGACGCTTGCGCCCTGGAAATAGAAGAATACTTGAAAGTATACCTAGACTTGTATACAGTTAAACTTTATTACTTCCTTCCGAAGTGTATCTAAGCGTCAGGTATTTATACAATTATTTTATTCGAGATTATTATGAAAATAAGTTTGTAACTACTTATACAATTTAATTTTTTTAGTACTGATTAATTGTAAAAGATATATTCGAAGAAATATAAATGTTTATTATATTATATTCTAGAAATGGCTCGGTTTTAGCTGGCATGAAATAGTTGTGAATGTGAAATATAGAAAATCCAACACTGAGAAATCGTTTTCGCGTAAATAAAAGAGCCGAAATCGTTTTACTTAAAATAACTTATTACTTGTATAAACAATACAACCTTTCCCAGAAGACATCAGGTAGGTCTGAGGTCACGGGTTTGGTCATACAGGAAAAAAAACTGCGTAAAAACGATAACATTTCGGGGTCTGGTTGTGCACCAACTACTACACTAGCGGTATCAAAGAATAATCTCCCGGTTATTACAAGAACATTCATGAACGTTGTTACAGGTAGCCAAAGGCTAAATATATTAGACACGAACTAGTAATCATCTGGCTCCTGCTCAGCCATAAGTGTTCTATGAGTGTCTGTAACAGATAGCAAATATTTGAGAGATTTTAAGAGGCTGACTGTTTGAGTATTAAGAGGATGGGTATTATTTTTTACTCATCTGCTTCATTGCGCCAATGCATTTGTTTTCGGTATTGGATTATATTGGAGACGTATTTTAGTTCGAATATGTGCAAACATAATTTCATTAAAGTCATATCCATATTAAGATTTTGTTTACACTATTTCCAACCCCAGCACACAACTTATCTAAGTATTCACTTAGAGCTAATTGCAGTTTAAGAATGGGCTTGAATAGCTAGAAATAAGAAAGAGAAGAAACTAATCAGTAATCACTAAAATTAACAGTAACTAATATATTATATTGATGTGGCATTTATCAGTCTTTATTTTAACAATTATAAAATCTCTTACAATATTATACTAACACTTACTTAGCCAAAAGTCATAAAAAAATTCAAATTACAAGATGTCTTTTGAGCTGACTGACTGTTTGAGGCCTCGAACCAAATCCGTTTTTATAAATGTTATATTGAACTTTCTAAGAACTGAAATAGCTTTAATCAGATGGAGTAGAAGAAGCAAACTAAATTTCACTTCTACTATAAATTAAAAGTACAGCATTTTTTCGCTTAAAGAGTACCTCCACCTTACAGAAGACATTCCTTAATACTAACATTAATAATTTAATGTTGTGTTTCTACGTGCGAGTAAGGTCGCCAGAGCCCATAGGGGTGGGTGCTACTATAAAAAACATTATAAAACTGACTAGCAGTAAGCTAAATTCCTATAATTCATGCAGATTGACATCTTTGTAAAAAAGGCAGCAACATTCGCAAGTTTCTAAGTACCCACCAGTAGAACTGGTGGTTATTTTGGAAACTTAAGACTGCTATGCAGTTGATTGTCTCTTGTCGTCCACTATGACTTAAAACCGCGCGTTTGAAGGTTGGAGAAAAAATATACTAGGAATCTGATATATACAACATGTAACTTAATTAACGCACATCCTGAAAATAGTTTGTTCAGAATCGCTTACTGAATAGATTTATATCATTTTAATATAGGTAATTTTTTTTCTAAAATAAATAAAACTACGGAAATTATTGCCATATTAACCCTGTACAGTCAAAACAAATTGAAATGGACTGTAAGTCAAAGTCATAAGCCTTTAAAATCGCAGTTTTATTTGTTAAGAAAAATAAACTTTATTCCAGAAAACGAATTTAGTAAATAACAATGCATATACATGTTAAATAAAAATTCGGTGTATATATTATGATAACAAGATAATATTTAATTGGGGTGTTTGAGGGTGTGCGTTAATTACGTTACATGTTGTATAGATATGAGTCTGACTTTCAGTAGTTTTCTGATTTGAAGGATCTCATTGTTGTCCTTGAGATAGGCTTTATTTATGGTTCCTAATATAGCCAAATAAAAAAGGTTAGTCCCCACACCTATTAGGATTTATAGGGTTGTGACACTTGGAATTCACAAGGCTATACTAAAGGACAAGCTACTTGTTACGAATTGAACCTTTTTTAGAACACTTTATATTCAAATATTTATTAATTATTTTAATTCAATTATATATCAAATTCTTGTGCTATTGTAAATTTTATATGTCATTGACGGTTCACAGTTTTGCCCATTTTAATAAACCATAGTTTCTCCTTTTTCCAGCAAATTATTGGTATATGTTTCATTTTCTTCTGATATTCATCACTACTGGTGACTAACCTTGGCTTCTTGGTTATGCCTGTGCAAGTACTCACGATTGCCATGATAGTAACAACCATAATTAATGCATCTGATAGATTGTCTGGGAAGGTTCATCTGGAACATGCCTGACACATGTTGATGAAACCGTCCCTGTATATGTGCCTCCAGTACTTCTTCCTCTTGATAACTTCATCAGCCATTGCCCAAGCAGAACCATCAGTTTCCCCCAAAGACACCACCAAAACATAGCATGTCAGGACACATCAGGAGCATAATAATAATAAGGCCCTAGCCTTGTGGCCTGACCTAAACTATCATTACCATGCTAAAACATTTTTTTTTTATTTATACATACATACATAGACTCACGCCTGTTTCCCAGAGGGGTAGGCAGAGACAACGGATTTCCATTTGTCACGATCTTTGCACACGTCTTTTGCCTCAATTACTTACTTTACTTACTATTTTTATTTATATGGTAAGGATTTCCCCCTATGTCTTCTGCTATTGCCTCCAGTCCCTACTACCATGGCAACTACATGTTTCAGGTTTGACTATAAGTGAACCCATGTAATATTTACCAATAGTCTTTCAGCTAGCCACATAATAGTCTAGTATAGTACCTCTTTGCTGTATCAATAGTTCATCAGGAGATGGAGCAGGGCTCAGGTACCCGGCAGGCAGTGCTGGGGAACGCTCACGGATGTTGGTAACGGGCTGCAGAGGAGTGACACGGAGGCGGTCGAGACGTACCGGGATCTCGGCAAGCGCAGCGCGGGTGCGCCGGCCCCCCTCGGGTGTCACTGCACCCTCCATTGGTGCTGAAGTCAAATTGGTTATTGTTAATTACCAACCACAGCTAACAAAGATTGAAAAAAACTACAAGAGTTATTTTTCAGCAGTTCCAAAGTGCAATCGGCTTGCTGTTGCAAATGAACTGATCAAAAGACTCAATAAGAAAGATTACTTCACCGTCGGCTATGCTGACGATATCACCATAATAATAAACGGACAACACGAAAACACACTGCAATCTCATGCGCCAAGCTCTAAAAATAGTAGAGGAATGGTGCAAAGAATACCAACTATTGGTGAACCCCATAAAAACACAACTAATTCTCTTCACAAAAAAAAAGGAAATTAGCGACACTACAGCTACCACACTTCTTCGGCACACCCCTGAGCCTTTCATCCGAAACCAAATATCTGGGCATATATTTGGACAAACAACTGAACTGGGCAAAACATACTGAATACATAATACAAGCGACTAAACCCTAAAAACACACAACTTCCAGAGACACTATAATATACAACTCACAGAAGAACTATGTGACCACCCAAACCCGAATGAGACAAGAATCTTTATGGATGGGTCAAAAACCGACTCCGGAACAGGAGTGGGAGTTTTCTCAAATGACCTGAACATCAAAATATCCAAACCCCTAGGGATGCCCAACACTGTATACCAGGCCGAATAGGCACAAACACTCCTATACATATACTTCTGACAGTGCCTCAGTTCCAATCCTTGGAAGGAAACTACTTTACCTCAGGACTAATACTAGAATGCCACAACGCACTGGAACACGTTGCGGCATACCACAACAATATTATAACACTACAATGGATCAAGGGACACAGCGGATCATTAGGCAATGATGCTGCTGACAAGCTAGCCAGGAGGGGCTCGAGAATAACTGACAGCCCTCTGTGCAGAGCGTGCATGGACGCTGAAGAAACGGTCGCGCACGTGCTACTCAAGTGCACAGGCATCACAAAAATCCGGAAGGAAACCCTGGGATCACCGGGAACTATTAAGGAAGCCCTGAGAAGTTAAGGAGACCTGATATGCTTCTGGAGGGAGGTGGGCTGGATGGAATGAAGGCTGCCATGGCTCACGTACAATGGTCCACATCGGGACTAAGTGCGGAAAACCGGAAGGAAACCCTGGGATCACCGGGAACTATTACGGAAGCCCTGAGAAGTTTAGGAGACCTGATATGCTTCTAGAGGGAGGTGGGCTGGATGGAATGAAGGCTGCCATGGCTCACGTACATTGGTCCACATCGGGACTAAGTGCGGAAAACCGGAAGAAAACCCTGGGATCACCGGGAACTATTACGGAAGCCCTGAGAAGTTTAGGAGACCTGATATGCTTCTGGAGGGAGGTGGGCTGGATGGAATGAAGGCTACCATGGCTCACTTACAATGGTCCACATCGGGACTAAGTGCGGAAACCACACCCACTAGCATATTAGTGGGGACAAATGATGATGAGTGCAATTGGCTTCGACATTAAAAATCCATTGCCACCATTTATGACATCACATGTGCTCATGCAAGCCGATTTAACAATTGATTTAGTCATTTTCAACCTTTATTTATTTGAACACTGATCACTATCTGATGTTTGGCGACTTAACCACTAGCCCCCCAGATAATAATGGGTAGGAAACAGTGCACCAGTCATCTTGAATAGTACAAGACCCACAAAACAAATAATAAAATACTTGGGGATGCAAATTGACTTAGCAGAAGCTACAACCAACAAACTTAATACATAAATATCATCTTAAAACTCTAACACCAACGGAATCTAACTTGTCACACAATAAAAGCTATATTTTCAACTGATTGGGGATATAGAAGTTGGGATGAGGGACCTGAAAATAAATTTTAATAATAATATCCTGGGACAATATTATTCACACACAGCCATCTGATCCCAAAGAAAGCACAGCTTGTGCTATGGAATCCGGATAACTGACATACTACATATACTTCTTTTCTTTTATAAATACATACTTATATAGATAATTACACCCAGACTCAGGACAAACAGACATGTTCATGCACACAAATATCTTTCTTGGGTGGGAAATGAATCCACAACCTGTGGAATGAATGGCAAGCATTTACCAACCATACCAGCACTGCTGGATATTGATGGCAATATGCAGCAGTGCCTCTCTGCTACATATTGAAGCAATGTATCTACTGTGATCTCCTACCTATCTGCCCAATGTGGCATAGTATACTAAATACATTCCATTACACAGCTAAATAATCATGTTCATGTGATCACTACCACTTAGTAAGTCACAGGGTTTCTGTTAGAAGATCAGTTCCAAATGGAAACTCAGTTACTACTGAAATAGTATCATGCGGGAACACCAAATGCTTACTATATTCCATCTAATATTTAAGATAAAGAACCCACCTAATTATGTGTTGAATGTATATACCACCTACCCCAAATAAAAGTATTTTCTTTCATGTATCCATAGATAATATTAACTGAGGCTCTGTTTAAAAAGTTCAGCTTCAAACCTTACTTTTATAAGTCTAGTCTTCTTACAAAAGAAGATATGAAAAGGAATCAAAACTCCCTACTCCTTCAAAATAAAAATACCCCATTCAATTTGGTTTATCTGTGTTGAAGCTATTATGTTGCAGTCATGAATAGGTCCAAACTTTTGTTTCTGAACAATAGTAAAACACCAGAAAGCAAAACACTTAAATAGTTTGACGAGATATTAACGAGGCTAGACCATCCACCCAACAAAGTAAACACTAATCTCTCTTACAGCTATATTAATTAAAGTTAAAACTTACACACTGACAAAGATTTCTGATCTAAACGCTATTATAAACATCCATTAAAACAACTATAAACCGTTGATACCACGTAAGAAACATTGATACATTCAGTATGTCAACATTTTAGGCGCGGAAATAACTGGCAATTGAATCATTGTAAAACCATACAAAAATAGTTTAAAAACACCTGAAAACATGTAGAAACACAAATCCTATGAATCAGTAACCAACAAATTGCCCAATTTAATGTTCATTCGCTATTTTAGAATCAAATGCGAGGATGAAAAAACGATGGGAAAGACGCTTCGGTTATTATAAATAACTTCATAAATCTATTTGATATAACAAAAATATAACTGCACCTTAATTTTGAATCCTTTTGAATTATTCTTAATCCAAAAACTCCGTGCAAAAATTGTGATTCCAAGCAAATAATCAAAATGAAAATAATTATGAAATTGGCGCAAAATTTGACAACAGCATCTCAGACACAAACACAAAACGCAAACGGTTAGAAAAATAATGTTACCAGTTAACATTACCGTTCAGAGAGTATATAAAAATAATATATGTTTTGTTTTAAGGCGACACGACACGCGGCGACGGACGCGACGCGGTAATGCTTACTTAATATTATAAATGCGAAAGTAAATGCTTTCTGTCTATCCTGCTGTCACGCAAAATCTACAGAACCGATATAAATTAAATTTGGTACACAGATTGTCCAGAGCCTGAGAAAGGATATAGGCTACTTCTTAATGCGAAAAAAGGGTTGTAAGGGACTGAAAGGGGAGGTGAAAAGTATCGTCATATTTAGAGCTAGGAACTTGAAACTTATTTTTAGGCTGTTGATTCAATATAAATAAATATGTCATTCAAAGTGCCTAAAAGTTTTACCCTCAAGGGCGTAAAATAACAAGAGGGTGAAAGTTTGTATGGAAATACGTAAGGTTTATGTGAACGTTTTATGTGACAAGAGTCAAAATATCTATATAAATAAAAAGAGAAGTCCTGACTGACTGACTGACTCATCAACGCCCAGCCCAAGCCCTTGGACCTAGAAAGCTGAAATTTTGCACAAATGTTTTCTTTATACTGTAGACAAGGAATAAGGAAGGATTTTTAGAAATTCAACCTCTAAAGGGGTAAAATGGGGGTGCAAAGTTAGTATGAAACCTTGCCGTTTTTGAAGATAAAGATCTTCAAAAACGGCAAGGTTTCATACTAACTTTGCACCCCCATTTTACCCCTTTAGGGGTTGAATTTCTTGCATGAAACTTGATATTTGACCTTCCAGTTAAAAATAAAAAATTACGTATTTCAGGATTTTTGAAAATTCTACCCTCAAGGGCGAAAAATAGGGGATGTAAGTTTGTATGGAAAAGTGACAATTTTTAAGTAAAAACGCACGAAAATTAGAATTTTACCTTTTCGTTAAAAATAAAAAATATGTATTTCAGGATTTTTGGAAACTCCTACCCCAAGTACGTAAAATAGGGGGTCTAAGTTTGTATGAAAAATGTGAAAATTTTAAGTGAAACACTTGAAAATTGGCATTGGTTGTCATTTCGATTAAAAATTAAAAATATGTATTTCAGGATTTTTGGGAATTCTAGCACTTTAGGGCGTAAAATAGAGGATGTAAGTTTGTTTGCAAATACGACATTTTTGAAGTTAAACCCGTGAAAATTAGTATTTTGCCTTTCAGTTAAAAATAAGAAATATATATTTCAGGATTTTTGAAAATTCCACCCCAAGGGCATTAAATAGGGTATATAAGTTTGTATGAAAAATGCGATATTATTGAAGTTAAACGCATGAAAATGGTAATAAAAAATAACTTAAAAATGAAAATAAAAGAAATTCCACCCACAAGAACGTAAAATAGGGGATGTAAGTTTATATTGACTGACTGACATATCAACGCACAGCCTAAACGGCTGGAGTTAGAGACTTGACATTTTGATAGTAGCTACATTTTATGACGTAGGCATCCACTGAAGAAGGGAAATTTTTTGAAAATTTCACCCCTAAAGGATGAAATATTTTATGAAAATCCGTCATTTTGATGTTAAAGGCTTTGGTATATGGCCTCGCAGTTAAAAATCAAAAATATGTATTTCAGGATTTCCGAGTATTCCACCCCTAAGGGTGACAAATAGGGGATGTAAGTTTGTATAAAAAATGTGACTTTTTTAAGGTCAACGCATGAAAATTGGTCTTTGGCCTTTCATTTAAAAATTAAAAATATGAATTTTTGGATTTTTAGGAATTCCAGACCTTTAGGGCGTAAAATAGGGGATGTAAGTTTGTATCAAAAATGTGACAATTTTAAGGTAAACGCATGAAAATTGGTCTTTGGCCTTTCATTTAAAAATTAAAAATATGATATTTTGGATTTTTAGGAATTCCAGACCTATAGGGCGTAAAATAGGGGATGTAAGTTTGTTTGCAAAATGTGACATTTTTGAAGTAAACTCATGAAAATTAGTATTTGGCTTTTCAGTTAAAAATAGGAAATATACTTTTCAGGATTTTTGGAAATTCCACCCCTAAGGACGACTAAAATAGGGGATATAAGTTTGTATGAAAATCTGTTTTTATTTTGGGTTAAACGCATGTAAATTGGTATTTGGTCTTTCAGTTAAAAATACAGGGAATAATTTGTTGTTTAAAAAAGGTAATCCAAACCTGATTCAATAGATCGACACCAACAATTTACGCCAATTCAAATTTTAGAGAAATTAGTTTCTATGCCAAGTTGCTTAACATGTCGTGGTCGTTGTCGTCTAAGTAGGTAAAGGTTAAGGGTTTTATAAGATTTGTAACTTCTTCATTTTTCGGGTAATTATTATAACAAGTTAAAAAAACGACATTTTAATCAAATTGGAATAAAAAACGAATTTATCTAAAATTCGAGTTAGCGTAGTATAAATTGTTCGTGTCGAGATGATCGCACCCAAAAAATATCATGTTAATTGTACTGATCTTGTAGATCAGTTCACAATTTTGTAACTAGATGGCGTTAATACCGCGGAACTTATTTGGTATATCGGTTAAAATAAATAAATGCTTGAAATAAAAGGTAGTCCAAAACTGAATCAATAGATGATCGCCTAAATTTCATCCAAAAACTATGCACACATCTTAATTTTACCGCTTTACAAGTTTATATTTTTGTTAGTAGATGGCGTATTCATCGTTTTAGATCGCGCTATGGTTTCGTTCACAAAATGTGATATTAGACCTATCAATGCCATGGTCGTAACCTAATCTAATGGGAGTTACCTTTGTGATTAATGAATCGTTGATTATTATTTTACTTTATTTGACTTACTGACTATACTTAAGGACAATTGATAATATTGATATGTATTCTTTGATTTTTTGGTTGATGATATCGGGTCCTTTTTTTTAATACAGTATTACATAATTTAGCATTCTTGACCAACGGCATTTCCGAATAAGTATACTCAGTTTTCGAAAATTACGACATGAGTAAAGCATTAGTTATGGCAATATATATTTTGTTTTAATGAAACAAACATTATTTTTGAGAGATAAAAATGAATTGGCCTGCTGGTTTAGTGGTTAGTGAGTGACCCTCACTGGCAAGCCAGACCAGACCCTGACTGCTAAGGTAGTGGACTTGATCTCCACCTCAAACATTTATGTGTGATAAGCACGATTATTTGGTTTAAAAAAAGCGGCCAAGTGCGTGTCGGACTCGCCCATGAAGGGTTCCGTTGCAGCAAGTAAAATAATATGTTTTTTTAATTCATTATTATATTTGAGTTGATTGAATTAAAGTTATATTGTGGTTTACGATTTAATAAAAAGAAATGAAAAGAAACTACTAACTAGATCTCGTTCCAACCAATTTTCTGTGGAAGTTTGCATGGTAATGTATATATATATTTTTTTTAGTTTTATCATTCGCTTATTTTAGAAGTTACAGGGGGGGGGGGGGGGGTACACTCATTTTACCACTTTGGAAGTGTCTCTCTCGCAAACTATTCGGTTTAGAAAAAAATAAATATAAGAAACCTCAATATCATTTTGAAGACCTATCCATTGATACCCCACATGTTTGGGTTTGAAAAAACATTTTTGAAGTTATACTTCTTTTGGCGCGATGGAGAAAAATGATGAGAATGAATTTTTACGATGCGCGCGCACACCGACACCAAAAAATTTAACAGCATGAAGTTGGTTCTAGATGGTATGACAGTGAATTTTTATGAAAATTGATAACTATGTTCAAGTTGTATATTAAGAAGTATAACTTCTAACGCGTGTACATAAGTTCACACAAGTTTTTTTTTTTGAGTTTCAGGTCTAAGTTTGGGGAAACCCCAAAATTATAGTTCTTTTCTATTTTTTTTTAAATCTTAATGCGGTTAACAGAATACGTCTACTTACCAAGTTTCAACAGTATAGTTCTTAGAGCGTTTTCACATTACCCGATACGATATCAGTGTCGGACGCCGATCCGATATCGGGGTGAGTAAAATATATGAAATAGGTATGTACAGTCAGCACCAAAAGTCGATGAACAGAATGTATATTTAACAGTACAGTTACGGCGTCAAATCAGGGTAATCTAATGATAATATTTAATGGATAAAAAGTCTGTACAGACGCCAGCACATCCATTAAATATATCATTAGATTACCCTGATTTGACGCCGTAACTGTACTGTTAAATATACATTCTGTTCATTGACTTTTGGTGCTGACTGTACCTGTCTTTCGGATATCGGAGCCGACACCGATATGCTGGCGGCACCATCGGACGCGCGTGAGCCGTCGGGCGATAATGTTTGTATGTGTGCTATACGTGTATCTAAATTGTCTCTGAGTGCATAGAGTCCGATGCGAAATAAATTAAAAACTTTCTAGGTGCGTTTTGTTGCTCGCTAAAAAGAGTATAAAATGCTCCCTCTGAATATCTAGCTTCCACAATGGGATGTATCCAATACTGTCCGTGGACAGATCTTTTTTAGCGTCTCAAATATAATAGATACAGCAAATAGAGTTTTCTATTATAGTCTGCCATGAAGACTTGCCCGCACTGAGCTATCGAGCAAATGGCCGTATCGGAACGATTTTTTCGGGAAATGTGAAAGTAGCACATGGCTATTGGATGTCGGCTATCGTCGTCCGACACCGATATCAGATCGGATAATATGAAAACGCTCTTATAGTTTTGGAAAAAAGTACACGGACGGTAAAACGGAAGGAAAGTATACTTAGCGCCACGAGTTATGAGCGCTCTGTTTTAGTGGTGGGGATCTACGCATGTGTACACTCGCAAACAAAACAACTTAGGGTCGAGTTTAAATAATAATTTAAGTATTTAAAAAATATCCCTATATTAATAATGCGAGAGTGCGTTTATTTGTTATTCGTTTGTTACTTTACATTTAAAAGTAAGTACTCTCAAAATAACATGAAATTTTGTACAGAGATAGTTTGAACTATCTCTTTGCAAAATTTTGACGCTTCCACAGGTGGAAGTGCGGACTAGTGCATATTATAATAAATAAAAATATGCATAAAAATGCATTGATGTATAATTTCATTACTTTTTTCTAAACTATTTTCAAAGGTTTTAAACGATTGTGCGAACGAGGTATTTATCTTGTCTTTTTAACATCTGACCCTAAAGCATTTTTAATTATTGGTCAATACAAATAATATAAACGATCGAAAACAACTATTTACGCGACTGTACTTTCGAACTGAAATCAACGTGCGCCGAGTGTGTGAGTTCTACAGCGACTGATTCTCCAATAGTGCGCAAGGACAGCGCCGGGCGCGGGCTCCCTTGCCCCGCGCCTCAACCCTGTTACCAAACAGACCTAAAAGTGCGTTCTGCGCAGATGAAGCGAGCGCTCATAACTCGTGGCGCTAAGTATACACAAACGACATGCGTGCGACATACGGACGGAATCTATAAGGGTTCCGTTTTTTTCCATTTGGCCATGGAACCTTAAAAAGGCCATACTTATTATAAGAAAATAGTAAAAATACTTTTTTCTATGTCTAAAATGGTTTCTCGTTATTTGACAAAATGCTCAATAAGCTGGGGCCTGTAATTCCTATAATAAAAAAGTAATAAAAAAAAACATTTTCTTTTGGTGTCATGTTGTGAATGTCGTGTTATTATTATTAATGTATTGGTCAAAACGAACACAGGTGATCGTGGTATTATTTAAAGAAAGTGGATGTTGTAACTTCAATAAACTGAAATCCCATGTTCCTTAAATGTATGAATAGAAAGTGATTGTCTGCAGGCCTGCATATTCATATTAAAAATAAACATTCCGTTACTTAGACTTTGGAAGAAAATCTTGCGAAATGCATTGACTCTTGTTATTATTCCGTTCCGTGTATCAAAGTGTTTTGATTATGTTGTTTTGCGTTTTATAATTTAGTGTTTTATTCGTACCACTTGTGAAAGGGCGGTGGGAACTAGGTCAGAATTAGCGAGGTGGCGTAAACAAAGTGTGCCGGTGCATCGTACATTCTAGATTCAATGCGATGGGTATTTAGAACTATGGAGAGGTTATCCCATGACTTGAACTTAGCTCTGGAGGAGAGTAACTGCGGGCGCCAAGAACGAAGGAAGCTCGGACTACGGCGAAGGACTAGATCCGCGGGCAATTTACGTTAGTGTACCTCTTTCATTTATTTCGTTCGACGTATCTGAGGGTCACGGCAGTAATATTGTCTATAGTATACGTCCACTTAAAGATCAACAGATTGTTAATCATTAGTAGACATAATAATATAAACGAATCCCAATTACCATTTAAAATATACCAAGTACATCAGCTGATGTACTTTGTATTGAATGCCAAAATTATGACTTGCATGTATTGTAATTCCCAGGGACTTTCCTAGTGGAAAGATATTGGAACAAAACAATACATAGTGTATTGTTTCGTCTTCCAATATCTTCCCATTAGGAAAGTCCCTGGGAAACAATGTATGTACTAAGTATTGTTTGGGTGGAATATCCAAATAAGGCAATTCTATGTGTGACCCCATGTCTTGGTAGGGGTTTACTTACATACAGCACTGCAACCCTATAGGATCTTTTGTACTATACTATAATGTGTGACCCATACTAACAAAGGATTTTGGCCTAAGAACTGCCCCTAGTATAGAACTAGTAACCTTACAGTTCATCAGTCATGTTCAGTTATGAGTGTGCATTAAGCTCCTTAAGTATCCCACACTACAATACAAATTGTATAAATTAAAGAACAATATGTTGTAACTAAATGATGAAATAAAAAGCATTTATTTTCTTTATAATAAAATATGCACACTACATGAATAATAATAATATCTCGGGACAATGTCACACAGATCTTCCTAGCCCCAAACTAAGCAAAGCTTGTACTATGGGTACCAGGCGATGATATACATACTTATATAGATAGAAAACATCCATGACTCAGAAACAAATATTCATGCTCATCACACAAATATTTGCACTTACCGGGATTGGAACCCAGGACCACCAGCATAGTAGGCAGAAGCACTGCCAACAAATAAATCAAGTTTTGTCAGAGACAAAACACACTAACACTCAAAACAACCAATAGATCACACAAATAGTCATGTGGAGGTTGAGTCCAATACTCAAGGTTGCTGAGGCTTAACAATTCGAATACCTTAACTGGTGTGCCACATATGCAGTCAAAATCATACCTTTTAAAAGGTTATAAACATCTATTTTGAGAGTATTAGTATAGACAGCATTGAAGACCTATTAAATAGTTGCTAGGCCAGAAAAAACAAAAGCATTGATTATTTGAAACCTTGCCAAACAATTGTGGAAAGTTAGACTTTACTGTTGTTTGTACATGTTTTTATAAGTTATAATATGTTCATGAGTTTCAATGCAATGAAATATTGAGTACAGAAGTTGTAATACCTGATTGTTAGTCTTTAATCTCTTAGGTGGAATGCAGTTATTTAAAGGTCATGGCCCATAATCCGACCCGGTTCAAAAATGTTTTTGTACAAAAACGAAAATGATGGCAAATAATGCAGGCATAACCCACTGTTCATTATATGTAAAAAGAAAAAAATAATTCAATGGAGAGATCTTGCAGTAGACCGATCAAAATTGGATAATAATTAGCTGCACCAGCGGTTTCGCCCGTCTCTAAATTATTTTATCCCATGGAAAAATGTCACTGGGATAAAAAGTTTACTATGTCCGTCTACAAATCTAATATGTATATAAGATATATTTTTTTGTCTATTCATAGGAATTTGACATGACATGATAGATAAAAAATAATTAAATAATGTATTTTCTTAATCTATGCTATGCACCTAAGGTATTAAACAAATAAATACTCATTCTTTACATGTATATCTCTACGGGGCAAGCAATTTAACCAAAATCGGTTCAGTAGTTTAGACTTGAAAATGAAACAAGCAGACTTACTTTGCCATTGTTTTGTTAAATAAAAATATCATCGTGACACTTATAAAGCAAACTCGTTCGGTCAGGTAATAAATAACACGTATATTGCTATCTCGGTCTCACCCGATCTTTGTTGCGGTCGCGCAATAATACAATGTGTTATATTTTATTTCATGATCCCCATCAGCCACAGTGATGCACCACTTACCATTGAAAAGTATAATCATTTGTCTTTGATTCCCCCATATTTCATTTCTGTACGCCGTAGGTATATTTTTCATACTAAATGGGCCATTACCTTTCAAGTATTGAAATTGTAGGTAACATACCAGTTTGGACTCATGTTTGTTTTATCCAATTCAAAATTTAACTTAAAGACTTTCTAACATAATTTTGCAATGATTTGTATTAGTTTATGATTAGGACTTAAATAACCTTCAGTTTTTTTTTAAATCCAAGTTTGCTACATTTAAATCTGTTAGCATATTTCATGAAAATCTGTTAAGCTGTTTAAAAGTTACACTGATTATTATAGTTAATAGAGATTGATGTCATTGATGGATAAGTTATGAATGTTGTTGATATAGATTTTTATCAGAAAGAATGTATGCAAGTAGGTTATCATCACTTGAATTAAATATATTATTTTGACTGATTATTTAGCAAGCTCAAGGTCAGTGTTTGAATTCAAATAATAACAATACATTAGTTTATTTCACTCTTTAAAGTTCATATAATGTGTTGCTCTAGTTATAAACACTCTCAGATTAATACATATTAATAGATTAATACATATTTCTCAGATTAATAACACAGCTTTGAGAAAGCCGGAGTCCATACTAGGCTCAAGACCTGTATGTCAAATGTCCAGGCTCCCCCACCTTGTTGATCTAGTTTGGTATAAATAAAACTAAAGGTTGTATGTATGTACTAATCTATCATAATAACAGACTTATTTAGAAAGAAATGGCTTAATTCTGTCCTACACCAAAGTAACTGGTTTTTATTTCATGTCTTTCTAATATATTTCTTATGAAAAGGACAGTGAAAGGGACTGTTCATTTAGTTTTATCTCATTATATAGAGGGCCTGGAAATAAGCATTGTCTAAGAACTTGTAAACTTAAAATGCACCCCAATAGAGATGTTTAAACTAATTTGTATAGTTATTTTCATCTTACTAGGTTTTAACTTGCTTATATTTATAAGATAAGGTAGTTTATTTTGCAAATATATAGGATGTTAAATACAAATTATATTATTTCATCCACATTTTACCCTTAGGTATGCATAACATACAAGATGAGAACAGCAATAGAAACAAACTGAATTATTACAAACACATAACAAATCTGCATATTAATAATAATGATAGGCATATTTATAATTCACTAGCTGTGTGTAGCCCAGGGTTTTACCCGCATTAAACTTTATGAATTATCACAGCTCCTCCCCCGTAGGTGATAGCGTGATAATATGTAGCTTATATGTTGACCCGACCTCTTCGTAATATTCATGCAAAATTTGAAGTAAATCCCTGCAGTACTTTATGAGTTTAGCCCAGACATACATACAGACAAAAATTCTAAAAACTATATTTTTGGCTTCAATATCAATTGTAGATCACATCCCAAGTATCCTTTAAAAAAAATATTCAATGTACAGTTTTGACCTTGATACGATTTTATTATATGTATAGATAATATACATAACAAATGCATTTATGCATTTTCTTTTTCTGTGAAATATCTGAAATATTTTAATAGACTTTTTCACTAAATGGTGGTAACTTATTGTAAATGAACAGCACATTTATTGTATTGATAAGTTTCATTGATACATTGCTATGACAAATTGGTTTGAGATAGGCATAATCATTGAAGGTATGGATGCTGATTAGATAATTCTCACTTATTCTGCTGTGAATGGGTTCTAAATCACATATCACATATATTCTATATATATTGATATCATCATCAGCCTGATATTGTCCACTGCTGGACATAAGCCAATGTTATTATGTATTATTGTATATTGTAGTTACCTTCATCAATTTCTGGTAGGCTCATGTATTGGCTACACATAGGATTAATTTTGTTGGATGAATGATTATTATCTATGCTTGGAACAATCACTCAATTGTGATAATATTTTGATGTGGAAGAAAACCAAACCATATTATTTTGTTAGTTATTTATATATTTACATAAATTTAATACAGATATGTGGTACATATCTTACATATTAATTTGTTAGTTTTTATACAAGGTGTAATATAAATAGAGGAGGAAATTTATGAATTGCAACTGAATAAACATATCACAATAAACCAATTTGACAAATATGAAAAATATTTTAGCTGCCCATACAAAATGCACTGACTGCATGTGTGGTGCAGCGACTAAGACAGTCGCCTTGCCACTTCGTGTTGCGGGTTCGAGTACCGCGCCGGGCAACTATTTGTGTGACCCATAAATAGGTGTTACGAGTCTGGATGTAATTTGTGTCACAGGAATTAGATGCCCTAGTGCGGGCGTTGTCTTTATAAAAAAAAAGCGATATTTTTATGATATAATTTAATCAAACGTTGAAGAGCAACCTAATATACAACATATAACATAAATAGTGTTAGAAAGTTAAGCACTGCAATCTAGCCCGGGAACTATATTAAAAACATTGTTTGCATTCCCATACACAATGCATCAGCTGATAATTATTCTTGTATGGGAAGTCAATGTTTTATTTTACTTGTTTCTGTGCTCAAAGTAGCTCTATTTCATAGGCAAATTAAACCTCTTAAATTACATCCAATATCTATTATACTTACATTTTGTATACCTATATGTTTACACACAAAATATATTACCGTCCTATTAGAACCACATTTGCCAGTCATCAGTATGCTAGGCAATCATCATATCTTTACAATAAAATAAACAGCATATTGCATATCTACCCCATGAATAAATACGAATGTAAGGAAACTATAACAACATATATAAAAAAACTAACTTATGATGAAACAGAATCTCTCATTGTTATATTATCCTAGGTAAATGTATAGACACGCACTCACGTGAGAAAAACACCTCACTCTACACACACGCACCCACACACACACACACATACATACACACACACTAAACAAGGACTTGATTAGATTTGTTCTTAAATTAATTAGTTTAATTTTTCTGTAATGTTTTATCTATAACTTGCTATTTAATCTGTAAACAATTACCTGAATGTGGAAGAGCGGGCGTCCTAACACAGGCAATGTTCTGCCTAAAAGGAGGCCTCAACAATCTTGTCATTAGATTAACTTGAGTTAAAGGAAATAAATCATTTTTATTTATTTATTATATTTAGGTACACTTACCAGAACATATATAATTGTTGATGACATTGGCAAAATCCATTTAAAGATTGGAATAAAAAATGTATAATCATAATCAATATAAATAAAGTCCTTAGATCCCATAATTCCTTACAGCAGCCGCAGTCACAGTCAGCCTGGTTGAAGATGGGAGTTCCAGTAGTCCACCACAAGCCCCGCTCATCACTCAGCCACTCTCTGACTCAGACGATCCACACCTCAACTTACACAAGAACTTGAAGTCAAGGCATTACTGTCAAATTGGAGCATTTGAGTCTGATTCATTCAATGAAAACTTCTCACCTACTAGACCCGCTAATGCGAGGAGGAAACGGAAATATAAGAAGATGCCAGTGGAGTATACAGATGGGAAGAGATCACCTCCTGTTGAAATATTAAGTGTGACCACTGAGGTGCGATACTTCTATATTTTATTTTGTTTGAGTAAGCCTTAAGTCTAGGATCTAAGAAATAGGGTTGGGACATTTTAAATATTTTCTAACCTAACAGTAAAAACTTAATTCTAAATGAAGCTAGCATTTCAAAATCATGCTGGATGTAGAACGTATAGGTAATGTATTCTGTGTAGAACGTGCTATACTTACCTGCGGCGTGAAAGGCAAGTATTTACCAACCACGTCAACCGGAGCATAAGGATAGGTACCTAACAATTATAATAGGCATTTAAAAAAGAATTAGATGTTTTTGACTTCTCATAACAACCAAAAATTCTATATAATTATACTATTTAACAATAAATACTTGTACACAAGCTTTACTTGTCTTGTACTTGTGAATATAAATAGTGTGCGATACTTAAGGCCTAGATTTCAGCGCGCAAGCATCTCGCTCGGACATTTAGATATTTAACATGCTATAAAATAATTGTATGCATTTCCAAATAATAGTTAAAAAATATGAAACTGACTTCAAATTTTCTTGTTGACAGTCGATCGGAATATTATTATATAATAATTTACATGTCTATGGTCCCATGTAAACTTTATTCCAATTGATTCCGATTCCGAAAGCATTGATGCAAACAAGGAAGAAATCAGGTCACATAATACTCAAAAAACATAAACTTCTTTGGAATTCGGTAAAAGTGTGCTTCAGGTATTTTGTGTGTGTGATTAATATTCCGAAATATATAAAATATGTTTTCTCTGTTATATTTTTTTTTTATTTTAGTGATTTCTTCACATTAAAAGTTTCGCATTCTTTTGTTTCAGCCGAACTCATTGGCCGCCACAATAATTCTTCAGAGCCAAGTCCTGTCACCAGCCATCCATTTAAATAAACACAAGGCATTCGGCAAACCTGAAAGGTACGTATCTTATTTATACGATTCTGTAAACACGCTCCCTGCAACTGAGGGTCAAGAAGTCAATAATCGCCAATATGAAAGGTGTACCATAAGTATTGGAGAAAACTTAATCATCTAAGTACCATCATCATCCACTACATCATCTACCCATGAAACTAACGGAATATTTATTTTTGTATAATTTGCATTTTGATGGCTTACACATTGTTCGGTCTCATGATCAAATAGAGCTCGTAAAGTTACGTTCACTACATATTTATGTTACAACTTGTATAAGTGTTGACTCGGGCGTTGACTTGTTCAAGTCCAGTAGGCCTCTGACATGGCTTACTGACTGTTTTCTGACGACAGCAACTGGGACCGACAGCTTAACTTGCCCTCCGAAGCATGGTGATGTGCAGAAGTTAAGCCACTTTGGCGGTCGACCATCCATAGACTGACGCATGACTAGGTGTTTAACTGTCTGCCTGTTTAAAGCTCGTACATGTTTGTGATCTAAATCCGTTCGTTATAGGCTGTTTTCGTGATTCAAAAACCATCCTAAGAAACTGGATTCATCGCAGCACAGGCACAAGTCGTCTAATAAATTAGGTTCTTCCTCTGGGGTTCGAATCTCAGATCGGGCGACTAGTAACGTGGAGATGCATGAGAGGGCTTTGTATTTAGGGACGTTTAGTGCAACTATACTTCTAGTTTAATTCGTCGGGTCCGATTGAGGATCAATCAGTGTGGGAATCTCAGCTATACGAATGCGTACTTAAGGTCATGAAGAGCGATGGAAATATCCTACCGCTTCCCACCATAAGATCGAATTTAGGAACAGCGCTACCCACATCTAGCGTATTCAGAAATGAAAAGGAATGTTTACTGCATGATATTCCGAAGCAAATACCTATAATTAAATTTAAACCGTGAGGCCGCATAACGTGAGATTAGTCGATAGCATAGAGGTTATACCGTAGGACTGTGGAGTGAGCGATCTGGAGTTCAAACTCAAGTTGCGCACTACTGACTTTACGAATTAAAAATTTATTATATCGTACTTGATACGGTGAAGGTAAACATCGTGATAAAACATGCAGGCATTTGCCCCATTTGGATCGTTGTACATGTTTTAAATTAAGTTAAGTTATTTTATTTATCTGTTAATTCTGAGCATACTTTGCTTATTAGTTCATTTTTCAGGAACGCGTTCTGCGGCAAAAGGAAATGGTCACACCGAGACAAAGGAGATGGTTGCGAGATGAGAGAACGTTCCTTCAGTGGCGGATGCACTTCAAAATCAGCGTTCTTCTCGAGAAATGACTTTAAATCTAAAAAATATGACACGGATCTACCTAAAAAAGAGTTAGTACTTCAACCGGGGAAAATTGTATTAAAATCTGTGAATACAGAAGAAGCTAAACCTGCCACTTTGACTAACACACCATCCTTGCCAGGCAGTTCAAGTTTCAATTTCGTGTATAAAAATTCTTCCAAGAACGGCATTCCGACAATGTCCAAAATGACAGGGTATAAAATAACTACAGACTTGCCGCCATTCTTCAACCCCACTACAAGTACAGGAAAAAACAGTTTTGACAGTAAATATTACAGAAAATTGAAAATGTTGAATAAGAGCTATCCTCCTAACTCATTAAGGAATCCCTTACAGTTTGACGATTCCAATAGTGGAATGGATTGCGCGGGCAATGAGTCGAGTTCCCTTAGTAGTAGCGATTCTGACGGAGTAGTCACGAACGATAGTGACAGAGAAGGTGACGATGAACTAACAGACTGGCCTGGCATTGAAGAGCTAAAAGTTTTTAATAAAAGCTTGACGTTTAAAACGTCGAAAACTGTTAATAACAATTCTCCTAAATCAGCTAGCAGTATGCCACCGCCTAAACGGCTGAAAAAAGAAAAATTACTTGTCAAAAGTGGTTGGGCTAGTTGCAAAAACAGATTCAAAAAGAAGCGAGCGAAAGTCGATTCCGGAAATGACGACGATGCCATGATGTCCGACTCAAAAACCGTCGTTGATCTAGAAGAGGAGTTGGTGTCTAAGGAGAACAGAGATATCCTCCAACCTCATTCATCTTTCAGCAGTTTCAGCGATATAAAAAACGCTGGAGTCTCTGGGCAGAATGCGAATGAAACGTTTTTTCATTCCTTTCAGGCCTTTCAGGAGAAATCGTCGCAGCAGGAGGAATCTTTCAATCAGACACCGCGCACGAATTTTTCGCTACAGAAAACATCATCGAGCGATCTTAATTTGAGCGAAAAATCGCCGCAAAGTGATCATTATTATAGTGAACATTCAATGGGTAATGCTGGAGTGACTGAAGTTAGAGAAATAAGGGCTGGTTGTAGGCGAATAAGAGATGAAAGGCCGGGGTTTTTAATACTTAGTGCGGCAAATGAACAACTCTCGAAGTTCCTTCAAGACTCTTGCCAAACGGAACTCAAGCTGCCAAGTTTTCATGACCCTGAAGAGAAGGAGAAATTGGAGTCGCTAGCAAAGCTGTATTCTTTGGAGCTTCAAGTTGAAATGGGTCGTCCAGTTTTGAGGAAAACCAGGTAAATACATTTGATTTATTGATTCTATCTGTAGTCAATTCTTGGAGTTGGTCACAAAATTTGTGAACCTAATTTTGCGCTGAATATAAACTATATTGTAAAGTTCCACACTGGGTTACGGTACTTGCGGCAAACTTCTTAAGTTATGTAATGTCATTAATCTTTAGTTAAAAGTGAAATTTAAATAAAAAATATATATATATACGGTGTTACATAAATAGTGGACGTAACTTATGGAATTTAATGAAACTTAATAATGTTACATCAACCAAAAGATGGAGTTCCCATACAAGGTTTAACGATCAGCTGATGCATTTTGTACGGGTAGCTAAAAAACCATTTTTCGTTTCACAAACTGGTTTTTTTTATTGGTTCATATTCATAGGTAGATAACGCTCCCCTTTGTGATAGTGGCGGTTAAATTACGTCCACTATCTATATTATACCTTGTATTATACGCTAAATTAATTCAATATGTAGATAAAACTTATGCTGATGGAACAATGTTGTGGACACCGCAATAAGTCCAATGGGCTTCAGCATTTAACGCATTAACTGGTAGTGTCAATATAGTTGCCACAGTATTTTGAACTCTCATAGTTTGTAATAAGAATCAAAATCAATCAATTAGAAACTTACCTCTTACCAGTTAAAGGGTTAAATGAAGTAACTTTTAAAGAGGTACAGCATAACATTCTTTCGCTCTGAGAACAGGCTAACTAAACCTTACAGAATACTCTAGTTTAAAGCATTATTTCGTTCATAATATACAACATTATTACTGTTATATTCCTGCGCGTAAAGATTTCATGGGTTTCGGTAACAACCTACCATCAGGGGCTATGCTTCTTTTTAAACTCAGTTGTGTAAATTTGATTCACAAACATAGTACTAATATTTAAACGTACTACTATATGATAACATATTTTATCAATTAGTTACACTCTAGACTCTGGGTACCACTCAAAGGGTCTGCCGCGAGTTACCTAAACCGCTGTTGTGTATGACCTTTATTATATTCGCAAATGGAAAGAAATAGTACGACTAACAACATATACAGAGATAAGATAAACTCGTTCTTAAACTGGAATATTCCAGAAATCAAGGTAGTAATAATATTTTATCTAAGTGCTTCAATACCAAAAAACTTGTGTGTGTACTTAAAGCTATTTGTTTGTAATTTACTTTACACTTAGCTATATACAGAGATGTACGTAATCGATTTAAATTAATTTGGCGTTATAAATGACGTGCAACAATTATGGCCCCATTTCATCCCATGGCGTGGAAGTCGACCCGAGGGAATATCTACCAGAAAACAGGCAGCAGGGTCTCCCTGTATATTATAATGATCGTACTGAGATCGATTACTAATTCTCCTTTTAGTTGCTCGATATTTTGATGGGAATTTGAGTACGCCTTTTCAAAAATAAGCAATCTACCACAGAATTAAGATCTGGACTTAGGGATCAAATCTATTAAACCGAGGGCTACGCATTGGGATAATTTCACTTTGTGGTAATAATAGAATCATCAAAATATTTTCACAAGCAACGTGGTAATGCGAAAAAACATAAAGCCGAATCGATAACCTCTTTTTGTCGAAGTCTGGAAATAACTACCTTGTTTCCTAGTCTATTCTGAAAATATCTTATCAATGGTAGAATGCAATGTACTTGATGAATAAATTTCAATTTCACGTACAAATTAGTTTCGTGATACGGTTATTGTAACTAATGTTTTATGTAAGACAAATGAAATAAGAACAATTGTGTAAATGATGCAACATGTTTGATATTATCCCTTTTGCTATTCCAAGGGCAACAGATGTATTGTGCATATGTATATGTATGTACTAAGTATTAACTTGTGTAATTAAATGGGTTTTATTGAATCTTGTGTCTTGGAGATTTGCATTTTTACGGACTGAACAGGGAATGTTCTCAATTGGTTCAGTATTTTTGTTTCAAGTATGTACAGACGCCAGCACATCCAGCTACCTCAATCTGTCAAATTTCTTTTTTAGATTTTCAACTTTATCACAAAAGCATAAGGTTCACTTTCAATTGGGGAAATTTGACAGATTGGGGTAGCTTGATGTGCTGGCGTCTGTACATGGATACTTGTACATGATTACTCTCGCGTTTGTGAGCCGTTTTTTTATAATTATTATTTTTATCCGAACAGGAATACTATAATGAATGATGATGATAATGAATATAGAGATGATCGCATAGAAAATATCCGTTAATAATCTTAGGATCTATACAAATATTAAACTTTCGAAAATTTCTAAATATGCTTTTCTTAGAATTCATGATCGACATAGAATAGATATAACAGACAGAAGAGAATAGGTGATTGAAATGTTATGTAGGAACCATCATAGAATCCCTTAGTTGACCGACTGTTTGTGCTGCAAGCTAAGGAAAAACCAAACTTAAGTTACGGCAATCAAAAGATAGTGGAATTTTGGAATTCATGTGCGTATTAGAATTTAATTTCCTATCTCTTATTTAAAACGGTGAAGGAACTCTGAGGAAACCTGCATGACTGAGATGTTGATCGAGACAGAATTAATAAATAAAAAAACAACTCTGAACAAATCTTTATAAGAGAAAGTTTGTAATTGCTAGTTTCTCTTATAAAGATTTGCCCAGAATTTTGTTTGGTTTTTATTAACGTTTGTATTTCTCATAACTTAAGTAATCAAAAACAAATCATTATAAGAGAATTATAAACTTGGCTTCAGCTTAGAAACACACAGATCTGCGTGTTGCTGAGTTTGGCTTCAACTGAGCAACACGCAGATTTGTTTGGCACATTAGGTACATCATACAAGTACAGTTTTTAAACTGCCTGTATTTTATATATCATTGCATTATAGGCCTAATATAATTCACGCAATATGACAATTAGTTCCTCTAGATCTCCTGAAAATACGTCCTGTAGAATATAATTAATCATATTTCTCAAAATGTATTTATATTTCCAGCAACACAATGCAGGCGATCCGTGTCGAACATTCCTACCACAACTTTCCCTCGGACCACAAGCGACGTTGCTATGGTGACGATACCGACACGAGTCTGTCACTTAGCGACCAAAATTCCGTGAATTCCATCAACGATTTGGACGATACCGATGTTCGGAGGGATTGTGATTTAACCCCCCAAGATTTAGTGGACACTTTCTCACATACGTTGGTGGATAAGTCATTGTTGCATCCCGGTGAAATTGATTAAATCAATCGGACGATATTAAGTCTTGTTGTGAACAAGTTTTGGTTTGCCCTCTAGGACTTAGTAACTCTAAGTTACGATATTATTAGGATACATTTATTAAACTGTGTATATGTGACGATACAAATGATTTTTTAGAAGGATACAGTGTGGACAATTGGTGATAAGATAAGTGTAATTTGCTGAGATTTTATTAGCTTCACTGCGGAACAATGATGGTACTCTGGGCCCTGTAATTGATATGTTAATCAATAATATAGGACTCATTAGTCCATTGAAATGTTACATGAGCTTTACATTTTTGAGGATGCAATTTTATTTTTGGTTGTGGGGAAGCTTAATCCCAAGTTAGTGGCGCTGCCGCCCTTTTTCCTCGACCGCCATCTTGGCAAAAGGGGTGCAATCACGTTATCTCGGAAACTATGCGTCCTACAAAAAATTCGTTTAGACATAATTTGTAGCAAATCGGTTCGCCTACAAATATCTCCCTATAACTTTGCCCTAAATTTAAAATTAAAGAAGTTATAAGCAAATAATGAGAAAATTTCTATTAAAATTTTCCTTCAGCTGTTCATTTTTTTAAGGTTAAGTTTCTATTGATCTCTCACACATGTCCCAAAAATAAAATTGCGTCCTCTAAAAAGCGCAATGTTAGGAATATTTTTGAACCAAACTATTGAGTTACGGCAATCAAAAGATCAGATACCTGCTACAACATCAAAAGATACGGCCGTTTAGGCTGCATATTTTGACACTGAAAGGTTAAATGGATTAGAGTAAATTTGTCAACATAAAAAGTCTGAAAAAGTCTTGGAGACTGGTTTCATACGATGGACGTACAGTCAACAGCATAAGTAGATGATCAAAATCGGACCTGAGTTTTGAGTTTATGATGCTATTGGGCGGCAGTTTTCACTAGTTAATATTTTTTACACTTAACACTCACGCACACCTTCAACTAGATACTCTTCACCACCACACTATTTTGTCGCAATTTATGATAATTAGTATTGAATATCCGACTTTGATCATCTACTTTTGCTGTTGACTGTACAAGTTTGTACAGAAGCCTTGATACGCGAGTCCTGGCTGATTTTCTTTTATCAAATTACAAAGAAATACAGTATGTCGTAGTAATTTAACATATTTCAATGTCAATCGCACCTATGTACCGCAGTAAAGTTAAAAGTAAAAATCACTTGTGCGTCAATTGAATAATAGTCTAAAATATATGTGTATAAAAGTATGTCAATGACTATATTTGAAAAAAATTTTGATTAAAAACTTACTTACGGTAAGGCTGGCAACGTTGCAATTTAGTGTCATATATATGGATAAAAAAATATTTGTTGTAAAGACTAAGGATAATTCTATAATTAAAATGTGACATTGTTTTGCGGTGTTGCTAGTTATTTGTGATAAGATGTAAATTGGTTTCCTTACTATATAGGCCATATCATTGTATTTAATGATATTTTAAGATAGACCTAAATTATGTTTTCTGTAATATAGACAAATATTATAAAAGTTTTTTTATCCATATGTCTCTGTGAGATTTTTGATTGATATTTCATATTTATAAGAAATACGATGGTATTTTTGTGTCTCCTACACGGATTTAGATGGACTTGTAAATGTTCACCGCTAGCATTCGATACTTGGAAGAATAGTTGGAGATTATGCTGTTGGGAATAGGCAGAGGGCATGGCGTCATGCATCCAATGCTCAAACAATTCTGAATTTTATTGAAGCTATAAGACTAAGCAGTGAACTATAATATAGTCCAGGAGCTTTTCTATAAGAGATCAGAATTGGTCGAAGTAGCAAAGATGCGTAAGTAAAAGCCTAATTAAAATAATAATAATGGGTTCATTTTGACAATGGTTATCTTAATAATAGTTATTTAAATACAGACTGTTTTGATACTCCACACCATATGATAATATCTAACATAGAATAAATATAAAAAGTTAACTTACATACATGTAACAATATAAGGTAGTTATTTTGAAGGTCATCGAAGGTCAACGATCGAAACCGTATTAAAATAAAACCCTTATAATGTTAGAGTTTAAGTGCAGACTCGATAGCAATAGTATAATGCACAGAACGGCAACGTCGCGGTTGTCCGTTCCCGACCGAATATTTTCAAAATTTTGGCGGGAAAACCGTATTTGGCTTATAATTTTGAAAGTAAAAGGCCAAGAGATTTGAAATTATGCCTCGTGTGTGCTCCAATTATAACATGTTATTTGATCTTTAAAAGAAAACTGCAACTTATATAATTACAGTAATTTACCATGTGTAAGCCCGTGTGACGTGGCCCCAGCTTACACATTACTTATTGCTTCGTAGCTCAAAAACTATTCGAGCTAAGGTTTTGAAAAATTTGGAGCCTAATGCTGCTGAGAATTTTGAGGTATAGTACATAATCGTAACTTAAATAATTACGAAGAAACACATGTGTAAGCCAGGGAGACGTGTCTCCCGCTCGCACATGGTTTTATGATCGTAGTTTAAATAATATTTGAGTGTGATGGTTAGATTTTTGGCTCTCATTGCTGCAATTATGAGTAAATTTTTTTACTATATTTTAAAACCCTCACATCACTGGTTTTGCCCCAACGGCATGTGTCAGCTGGAGACACGTTTGTCCAGCTTACACACATTCAACAAATCATAGTAACGAAGTTGTGATTGCTCCAATTTTATGACTGAAACCTTAAATTGCTCCAATTATGCTTTAAAATATGGCATACTTAGACTTTCGATTATATCAATGAGGAAGCTGAGGACACACTCATCTGGGGGGCTACCGTATGTTGATTGTCATCGGCATTCAAATAGATGAATGTTAAAAATTAATTAATCATTTGTTCACTCGGCTTCAACGTTAATATAGAACACCCATTTGAATACTACTTATATGTTTTATAATTGGCTAGTTTCCAGTGAGGTTGGCCACTATAGTGGAAATCGGCTAGAATCACCATTATTGTAATGCAATTTCGCTAGTCTTTCTAAATAATAAACCCAAATTCAATCAAACTGACTTCCTAGAAATTACTCAGTTTTCTAAGTAGAAAGAGTTACTTAATTATACGGAGTTTTTACTGTTTCAAAGTAATATAAGAAAGTAAATATGTCTCGGAAATCAGTGTTGAAATGAGACGTTATTGTAACAATAATATAAATTATAATTTAAAATATATAATATTCATTCAATTAATTGTTTTGTTCGCGTTCGACCACCACAATCAACAATCCCGACCGATGCTGGAACCCTCAGGGGGGCCAACGCCTAAGAGCCGATTTCACCGTTAAAATTACGCGATCAATTGACGCTAAACTCAGTTCAGCGTCCTGTAGTGAGTGTAGCGAGTTTATTTTTAACGGTGAAATCGGCTCTTAAGTCGCCCATCATCGTGATCGGCGTTCAAATAGATGAATTATTTAGTAATTTTTAACCTTCATCTATTTGAACGCCGATCAGAATCACGGTGTTTGGTGACTTAGTCGGTAGCCCCCTCTGATGAACATGACCTCTAAATGATAAGAATGTATTGAAATCTAAGTTCAACCCTAAAGGGTTGGATATAGATTTTAGTATTGAAATCTATGTTCAATCCTAAGGGGTTGAATATGGATTTCAATACATTGGTCATGTTTTCTTTGTCCATATTGAACCCCAAACTGTTTGGTGTTAAATAATAAAATTAAATTAATATTCATTAACTGTATAGCTTGTCTGTGATGAGAGAAATTCGGAATTACATTGACTTGTTGAATTGGGATAAACTATTATAGGAATTTATTATTATTGGCATATCCCCAAGATAAAATAAATAATTAGGGGAGGTTTGTCGAGCAGTGGACTTCTTTGAGCTGTAATAGTGATGAAGGGAAGTGGAACTATTCATTTTCAAACTCCTCCTTTTTTCTCTTTCTGGTAAAAATCGTTGCGGGATCCAAGACATTTAAAGCGATTCCCCGGGACATGCCTGAGCTTCACCGCTCAGTGTCATTTCATTGTGTGCCACTGTTGATCCTGGCTTACAGGAGTTGCAGTGGTGGGTAAGAGGGAGGGACCAATTCCTGTAATAGTGATAACGATAATCATTAATTAGAGATTTTTTTATTTAAGCATATACCCTTCCTAATGGTTTCTGAATTTAATGACTAATAGAAGAGGGATCAGGCCGTTTATTCCAATCACACCAGAAATGAACATAATTGCTTGCGTTTTTGCGCTGTTGTGTTTTCGATCGAATGTCTCCGATTCTATGCAATGCCTACTAATTTTAATAACAATGCATCCATTTCTATCGTTGGTATTAAGGAAAAACGATAGGGCATCTCTGGTTTTGTCAATTTAGCTTTTATCAGTTGGTAACAGTTTGTTTGACATTATACACCCATACCGCATACTTGGGACATATTACAACGATAAGCTTTGGGAGATTTCTCGGCGATAATGGTACGGAACCAGGTAATTTTAATATTTCATTTCAAAAAAAATTTGAACATGAAATCAAATAATCTTTTTAACTTTCTTCTACGCTACAAAAAAAGTACTTTAGTTGATGACCCGATAACTTTTCAATCCGTTCTAATACGTTAGAATTTTTTTTATGTAAGTATTTAAGTTTCACCAACAGTTGTTACATATTTAATCTCTCTCTCTTTAACTTAAGTGATGTAGTGTGTATAGCTGTTTTCAGCCTTTTCTATCATAAGTCTTCTCCTGGACTTCTTTGCAAGGCTCCATTTTCAAAACTTCCTTCACTTGATTCATATATTTACGTCTCGGTCTGCCACTCTTACCTCAATTTTATACTTTCTATCACCACTCACATTACATTATTTAATACAGATTGTTAAAGAATTGTAGGTTAAAGGCTTTAGGTGTATTATGTTTGGTCCTACCATTTACAAGAAATGTTAGATTTATCATTCGGTAGATATAAATATACTGAATAATAATAATAATATCTAGGGACAATGTCACACAGATCATCCTAGCCCCAAACTAAGTAAAGCTTGTACTATGGGTACCAGGCGACGATATACATACTTATATGGATAGATAAATACTTATATACATAGAAAACATTATATGTATATATACATATACAGACTTAAAAACAAATATAAAAAAATGAATGCTTATTCTGTGTAGATTTTAACTTTATAACCCAACAATTTTTCCTGGGCTGGTAATCTTTTGTTTACTTGTTGAATCTTGAGTTTAAATATATTACTCATATGGCCTCAAATTTCTTTCCATCTTCTAACTCTCTTACTACGTGTAAATTTTTCAAATGCCATAATATCTTCTTATTAGTTTATTCTTTATTAATTTAGATCTTAACAAATTGTCCTGATTACTTCTAAACAATTCAACACTTACGTGTCACTGTCAGACATAATATTTTGATTTTGTTAATTCAATGTTAGCAGCCAGGCATTTAAATAAAAGTAAGGGGTTGTTGGGGTATGTTGTGTTTAAGCATTGTTGCACGATATTTCTGATTATACTTTAGTTTTATGGACCAATCTAAGCTGCCATTTTGTTGGAATAAGAACTTTATCTTACATTATTTTAACTGCAGTTTTCCACCCTCAATACCTCTCCTCTCCTCTCTCTCTCTCTCAATAATATATGAGTATGAGTGTGTGTGCGAGTATCCAGAGTCGAGCCGACGAACATAGTGCGCGGTACAGTTGTTATATTATGAATTCGTGGATTACAACACTGGGAGTAACCGTGATTAATCAAACTGTAGGTATACTCTATAGTATACTGCATATTGCAACAGAAAACGCCGCACACTCGGCTCCAAATCAGTCGTCCGCAATTCTGCGACTATCAGACTTACAATATGCCTCTATATTATACATAATTCTAGCAATTAAAATATTTAAAAAATTTCCCGCGGGTACGGGGAACGATAATAATATGTTTTAAGTTTGTGCGTTAGATTAAAGTTAGTTTGTAAGGTAGTCAGATCTCAAGATACTTATATTAGAGCGTGGCGTAATGCTTACAAAGCAAGCCCGACTAAATCACACGTATATACCTACAGCTACATATTCAATTTAAAAAGAAACGCTGAGAATTTCCCTTTTCTATTGAGGGTTTGCCTTGTAAGCTTCCTGCTACGGCAAGACACGCTTCGGGCCCCATTGAGAAAAAGGTCCTTAACAGTTGTTTCTCAATGGGGCCCGAAGCGAATCTTTTTGAAAATGTCATGTTGTTGGTCTTCTACATGTTAATCATTTCTGCGGCCGCGTATCAACGCACAATAAGTCCTGGCAATAAAACAGCTGCATCTTGGTCTAACAAATGTTTATATATCTGTATTTTTAACCCTTAATCGGTTATGATAATAATTCATTTTATTTGCAACATTATAGAGTTTAAAAATCGTCCAATGCTGATAGGCCTCCCCCAAAGGTTTCTATATATAACGTTGCCATTTGGATCATTGTAATCACCGCTTGGCATGCGAGTTGGCGACCGCAGTTAGGTGGTAGCTAGTACACAGGAGGCGCTGCTGCCCGACTACTTCGTGTCGGCTTTTACGATACCCACGGAAGGGTATAGTGTTATGCTTTCTGGGCTGGAAACCACACGGCTCCCAATTTCCAACTAAGGGTTAATATTTGTAGCACTAAACGTATGTTTCTGCGAGGGTTCAGCGCACTGACCGAACCTTATGTGCCTCTAGCACGAGTTCCTGCAGTTTACTTACTCGATCACACGTACAGTTTCCTCCCATACATTGAGCACCAGCGCCTCTCGCGGAAACTATTAAGAACAAAAACTCTGGTGCTCAATGTATGGGACAAAACTGTACGTGTGATCGAGTAAGTCAACTGCAGGAACTCGTGCTAGAGGCACTGTATTCTTTGACATAATAACTCTGAACAATTTAGACATAGTTACATCTTTAGTTAAAAGGCCGATTAGATTTAAAAGAATCTAGTTGAGATTCGCCTATTATTTTCGCACTAAGGAGCACCAATTTTCTAGGAATTATAGCCTGATCTAAAAAAGTGAGTCCATCACGGTGGCGGTGCTAAAATGATAACTTCAGAATATTTACATGCAGATGCATGAGTTTCAAGAGCGTTACGAAAATTGTGATCGGCGAGGTGAACTAAGTTAGTGTAGATAAAAAGGGAAAGAGTTACTTTTCATATAGCGAGAGGTGCGAGCACTCATTTTCTTTCTCTTTTTCCCAAGGCCTGTTTTGTTTTATATATCTTACTTTTACTTCAGTCGTTTCGTCTAAAGTACAAATGTTTGCTTTTTTTGCTTGTTTTTTGGAATTGGAAGATCTATTAGTCTTATTATTATGTGCATTTTGCAAGATTCTGAACTGCAGTCAGTTTTATAGGCAAATTAAGTAAGTTCCTTAAGTTTCGTTCACTATTAAAATATGTAACTCCTTTTTTTATAAAGAGCTGTAGAAGCATGATGTAAATAGTATTTAGAATTGTATTATCCTCGCAATAAAAAATAATATTTAAACTATTTTTGGGGTGCATTTGAATGAAAAAGCAGCTGAATAAAACTGTTAGATTGGAACTATGTTATATCCTGTCCGGTTCAAAGTCTAAACTAGTCTAAAGTGTTATAGTTAACCAAGATTAACTCATCTGTAGCCATGTTATGTTGTGGCTCTCAAATTTAATTTATGGTTACAATAAGTATAATTAACAGATTTACTAAGATCATGACATTAAAATTGTAGATATATGATTCAATGTTAAAATCAGGATGGATTATTCTACTATTGAATTAATATGAAAATATATACTTTTGAATTATATTCTTGTGTTTTATTAAATAAGAAGAATTACGTCAATATATTCCAATTTGACGGTCACCGTAGCTTAGTTGGTAGTGATCCTGCCTGCAAAGCTGGTGGTCCTGTGTTCGAATCCCGGTAAGTGCAAATATTTGTGTGATGAGCACGAATATTTGTTTCTGAGTCATGGATGTTTTCTATGTATATAAGTATTTATCTATCTATATAAGTATGTATATCGTCGCCTGGTACCCATAGTACAAGCTTTGCTTAGTTTAGGGCTAGGATGATCTGTGTGACATTGTCCCCAGATATTATTCCTAATTATAAAATTACATTGGTTTTTGCAATAGTTACAAGAACATCTTTAAAGAAAGTAAAATTAGCGGAAACGGACGTGCGGAAGTTACATAAAACTGTTGGTTAAATATTTCTGCAATATTTTTGGGCTCAGAGACCCCATTCACACTTACAGGGAGGCCCGGCCGTACATTAAATTTACTAGTACTCTTCCAAAAACTCTTAAAATCCTTTTTACGAAATTGAGTAGCTAACTTATTCATTTTTAATTGCTCATTATTATTTTGAGTCTATTTTAACCGTGCCTTAAATATTTTTCTACTTTCGCACATTTGTATTGAAATCTAAGTTCAAGCCTAAGGGGCTGAATATGGATTTCAATACATTGGTCATATTTTCTTTGTCCATATTGAACCCCAAGCTGTTTGGTGTTAAATAATAAAATAAAAGTAATATTCATGAACTGTATTGCTTGTCGGTGATAAGAGAAATTCGGAATTTCATTGACTTTGAATCGGGATAAACTATTATAGGAATTATTATTATTGGCATATCCCCAAGTTGACTTAGGGGAGGTTTGTCGAGCAGTGGACTTCTTTGAGCTGTAATAGAGTTAATGATGATCATTAATTAGAGATTTTTTTATTTAAGCATATACCCTTCCTAATGGTTTCTGAATTTAATGACTAATAGAAGAGGAATCAGGCCGTTTATTCAAATCACACCAGAAATGAACATAATTGCTTGCGTTTTTGCGCTGTTGTGTTTTCGATCGAATGTCACCGATTCTATGCAATGCCTACTAATTTTAATAACAATGCATCTATTGCTATCGTTGGTATTAAGGAAAAACGATAGGGCATCTCTGGTTTTGTCAATTTAGTTTTTAACAGTTGGTAACAGTTTGTTTGACAGTTATACACCCATACCGCATACTTGTGACATATTACAACGATAAGCTTTGGGAGATTTCTCGGCGATAATGGTACGGAACCAGGAAATTTTAATATTTCATTCAAAAAAAATTTGAGTATGAAATCAAATGATCTTTTTAACTTTCTTCTACGCTACAAAAAACTTTACTACTTTAGTTGATGACCCGATAACGTTTCAATGCGTTCTAATACGTTATTATTTATTTTTTATGTATTAAATTAAGTTTCACCAACAGTTGTTACATATTTAATCTCTCTCTTTAATTTAAGTACTGTAGTGTGTGTGTGTGTATGTAGCAGTTTTCAGCCTTTTCTATCGTAAGCCTTCTCCTGGACTTCTTTGCAAGGCTCCACTTTCAAAACTTCCTTCACTTGATTCATATTAAATATATGAATCATGTCTCGGTCTGCCACTCTTACCCCCTGCCTCAATTTAATTCTTTCTATCACCACTCACATTACATTATTTAATACAGATAATTAATTGTGGGGTAAAGGCTTTAGGTGTATTATGTTTGGTCCTACCATTTACAAAAAATGTTAGATTTATCATTCGGTAGATATAAATATACTGAATAATAATAATAATATCTAGGGACAATGTCACACAGATCATCCTAGTCCCAAACTAAGCAAAGCTTGTACTATGGGTACCAGGCGCCGATATACAGACTTATATAGGTAGATTAATACTTATATACATAGAAAACATTATATGTATATACAAATATAAAGACTTAAAAAAAATTTAAAAATGAATGCTTATTCTGTGTAGATTTTAACTTTATAACCCAACAATTTTTCCTGGGCTGGTAATCTTTTGTTTACTTGTTGAATCTTGAGTTTAAATATATTACTCATATGGCCTAAAATTTCTTTCCATCTTCTAACTCTCTTACTACGTGTAAATTTTTCAAATGCCATAATATCTTCTTATTAGTTTATTCTTTATTAATTTAGATCATAACAAATTGTCCTGATTACTTCTAAACAATTCAACACTTGCGTGTCACTGTCACACATAATATTTTGATTTTGTTAATTCAATTTAATAGCAGCCGAGCATTTAAATATTCATGTAAGGGGTTGTTGGGGTATGTTGTGTTTAAGCATTGTTGCATGATATTTCTGATTATACTTTAGTTTGGGGACCAATCTGAGCTGCCATTTTGTTGGAATAAGAACTTTATCTTACATTATTTTAACTGCAGTTTTCCACCCTCAATACAACTCCTCTCTCTCTCTCTCTCTCTCAATAATATATGAGTATGAGTGTGTGTGCGAGTATCCAGATTCGAGTAGTAGTAGTAGTAGTATACAGAATCAAACTGCATACTCTACAGTAGGTATACTGCATATTGAACCAGAAAACGCCGCACACTCGGCTCCAACTCAGTCGTCCGCAATTCTGCGACTATCAGACTTACAATATGCCTCTATATTATACATAATTCTACCAATTAAAATATTACAAAAAATATCCCGCGGGTACGGGGAACCATAACCGTTTTAAGTTTGTGCGTTAGATTAAAGTTTGTTTGTAAGGTAGTCAGATCTCAAGATACTTATATTAGGGCGTGGCGTAATGCTTACAAAGCAAGCCCGACTAAATCACACTTATATACCTACAGCTACATATTTAATTTAAAAAGATACGATAAGAATTTTCTTTTTCTATTGAGGGCTTGCCTTGTAAGCTACCTGCTACGGCAAGTCACGCTTCGGGCCTCATTGAGAAAAAGTTGTTTAGGTCCTACACAGTTGTTTGTCGTTGGGGCCCGAAGCGTTTCTTTTTGAAAATGTCATGTTGTTGGTCTTCTACATGTTAATCATCTTCCGCGTATCAACGCACAATGAGTCCTGGCAATAAAACAGCTGCATCTTGGTCTAACAAATGTTTATATATCTGTATTTTTAACCCTTAATCGGTTATGATAATAATTCATTTTATTTGCAACATTATAGAGTTTAAAAAGAGTTGGTAACTATTATACCAATGTCCATGAGCCTGATATCGTCCAATGCTGATAGGCCTCCCCCAAAGGTTTCTATATATAACGTTGCCATTTGGATCATCGTAATCACCGCGCTTGGCGACCGCAGTTAGGTGGTAGCTAGTACACAGGAGGCTCTGCTACCCGACTACCTGGTGTATCCCTTAGTCGGCTTTTACGATACCCACGGAAGGGTATAGTGTTATGCTTTCTGGGCTGGAAACCACACGGCTCCCAATTTCCAACTAAGGGTTAATATTTGTAGCACTAAACGTATGTTGCTGCGAGGGTTCAGCGCACTGACCGAACCTTATGTGCCTCTAGCACGAGTTCCTGCAGTTTACTTACTCGATCACACGTACAGTTTCCTCCCATACATTGAGCACCAGCGCCTCTAGCGGAAACTATTAAGAACTAAGGGTGCTTGTACACGGTGCATGTAGCTGGAGCAAGTAAAGATGCGGGTTACACGCGTGAGTCATATGCGCAAGCTATTTGTTCGAGTTACTCGCTTGTACTTACTTAAACATGGTGCATATAACTGGAGCAAATAATAACTTGCGCAAGCAGTAGTGGTCAAGAGCTACATGTGCATGCTATTCGCACGGTAGCTTTATGAGTTGAATCGCGTCAAAATGTCTCGACGAACGAAAATTCTTTTAAAATCATTTGTTAAAAATGTAATATTACCAGAATTATTAAATATGCTAGAAGACGAATTAATACGATTACGAAGCAAAAAGTTATGGATGCGTAACTGGATAGCACGAAGAAATGAAAGTTTAAATGTATTGGAAGAAATTAGAGCTGAAGATCAGAAGGAATTTAAAACTAGTTTTCGAATGTCACCCGAGACTTTCGAATTACTTTTGAGTAAAGTCAGTGGACTCATTACTAAAAAAGATACTAATATGAGACTGGCTCTTCCTCCTTCATTGAAATTGCAAATTACTATAACGTATTTAACAACTGGCTGCAGTTATACTTTTCTGGAGAAGTTTTTCCGTGTATCAAAATCCGCAATATCTAAACTCATTCCGGAAGTATGTGATGCCATTTATGAAAAACTAAAGACTTCTATAAAGGTAAGTCATAAAATAAACAATATTTAATATAGATAATGCTTTTATTTCAAAAATACTAAACATTTGTTGTGATCATTTTACGAAAAATTAATACAGGGACTAAATAACAACTCGTGAATGGTTCATTATTCTTCATACTCATTTAAAGCGCACTCAGGTATAGTTTGATTCATAGCTTGCGTTAAAATATCACTTTGTGAGACATCGGATTGATCATCATTGTTTTGTTCAGGAATAGTGATTACAATTGCATCATCATCATTAACACTTTCAGTTAATATTGGATCATTTTCACCAACCATAGAAGATTCTGCTAAATAAACTTCACTCACAGAATAATCGCTGTCTGTAATTGTTGTTGATGTCTCAGCACTTAGACGAGTTCTGCTCCTGGATGTTTTCCGTATTTCACTTAGTAATGCGTCAGATAAGATATTTTGAATACTAGATTGAGTGTATATACGGTTTTCAGAAGATAGTTTTTTTAGTTGCAACCCCACATATGTTCCAAAAGCAACACATTCATCACTATCAGTTTCATCTGTTTGATCGCTGGCCAAAATATCTCTAATATTTGACATTGTTTTATTCATAACATCAAATTTTGTTCGACGTTTCTTTTCCCAAGAAGCAGAGCTCTATGTTGTTGATATGTTTCTTTTCGTTTGTGTTCTTTGTGAAACAGGTCCCATACCTGTGTTATTGGAAGTAACAGTATTTTCAGTATTTTGTATTTCTTCATCTATTTGTTGCAAACCCTGAAAAAATAATGTAAAATAAATATTATGCACGTTATTTTTGATGTTTCAGACTCCTACAACATTGGAAGAGTGGAAAGTAATTCAGAACGGATTTGAGAAGAGATGGAATTTTCCGAATTGCTGTGGTGCTATAGATGGAAAGCACGTAGATATTATGGCGCCTCAACATTGCGGCTCACTGTACTTTAATTTTAAAAAGAAAAATAGCATCGTGCTTTTTGCATTAGTTGATCATGACTACAATTTCACGTACATAAATGTTGGTTGCAACGGTTCAGCATCAGATGGAGGCATATTTCGAAGCAGTGCTCTCTATAATGCTCTAGAAGAAAATGTATTACCTGACAATGGATTCATAATAGGAGATGATGCTTTTCCTTTAAAATCATATTTACTAAAGCCCTATTCACGTTTGCCAAGGAACTTAACTTATGCTGAAAAAATATTTAATTATCGCCTCTCCAGAGCACGGCGAATAGTTGAAAGTACGTTCGGGATTTTAAGAAGTAAATTTCGCATTTACGAAAACATGATAGCATGTTCTGTTGAAGTGGCGGAACGGTTGATTCGAACTACGTGTGCACTACATAACTGGCTAAGAAATGTTGAAGCAACATATATGCCTCCAGGTACATATGATGAAGGGGACACAACAGAGGCACGAAGGAATTTACATTATTCTGTTATTTCGCAAACCGGGGAAGACGTAAGAAATACTTATAAGGAATATTTTGTCACACAAGGGAGGGTAGCATGGCAAGATATTATGATTACTTAAAATATTTACTGTTCCGTTCCTTCACCTTACTAAACTGAGACACACGGTGATATAGGTACAGGTAAATTATTTAAACACAATTTCACTGCACAAAACAAATTACGTTACACGCATATGCAACAGAAGTTTTGTATAAATAATGTATAAATAATCATTTTTAAATAAATTCCTTCCTTCCTTGAATACTTAATAAATAAATAAATAAATAAATATTCAACATACCTGACAGACGGTTATATTTATTCAAAAAGTAATAGAAATTTCTTTTTAAATTTGTGTATTGTGAAAAAATATTAGTAATAATAAAATATAATTATAAACACGTTACTTACTAATTCCTGTGGTTTTCTTTTCACATCCGCAACTTTGACCATTACTTCTTGTAGCATGTAAAACCATTTCAATGAAGGTTTATATATTTCTGTGGCTCCAGCGCCTGATTTTTGAGATTTCTCTATTTTTAACTTTTCTAAATTGTAAGTAGATCGAAGACTTCGTATTTTATTTTTTATTTCATTTTTTCCGAAACCGTCAATGCCCATCTCTTTCTCGATTGCTTCTAAAGCGTTCTCTCTTGATTGTTTATTTTTGTAGTTTTACGATTCCATATTCCACAGACAATCGTAGGTTTTGTACAGAAGTACGAAACGACAAGTCGTTTCGTCATTCCACTTATCTAATTTACTCATTATTGGTCACATTAAAACAAAAACTAAACAATTATAGAAGAAACAATTCACATATTAGAAAAACAACTAAATTAAACCGCTTCCTTATCGGTCTGTAGCGTCGCGCTTGCGCACGTCTGAACCTGCTCAAGTGACATGCGCGAGTGACCCGCGCGCGTCGCAGAGCACGCGGATTAGTTGCGCGGGTGGCTCGCTTTAGTACATGCTCGAGTCACTAGACCCGCACGTGTTTTTAAACGATATGTTTACGATGCATATAACCCGCGCAAGTGCCTCAACATGCGCAAGCTACATGCACCGTGTACAAGCACCCTAAAACTCTGGTGCTCAATGTATGGGACGAAACTGTACGTGTGATCGAGTAAGTCAACTGCAGGAACTCGTGCTAGAGGCACTGTATTCTTTGACATAATAACTCTGAACAATTTAGACATAGTTACGTCTTTAGTTAAAAGGCCGATTAGCTTTAAAAGAATTTAGTTGAGATTCGCCTATTATTTTCGCACTAAGGAGCACCAATTTTCTAGGAATTATAGCCTGATCTAAAAAACTGAGTCCATCACGGTGGCGGTGCTAAAATGATAACTTCAGTATATTTACATGCAGATGCACGAGTTTCAAGAGCGTTACGAAAATTGTGATCGGCGAGGTGAACTAAGTTAGTGTAGATAAAAAGGGAAAAAGTTACTTTTCATATAGCGAGAGGTGCGAGCACTCATTTTCTTTCTCTTTTTCCCAAGGCCTGTTTTGTTTTATATATCTTACTTTTACTTCAGTCGTTTCGTCTAAAGTACACTTGTTTGCTTTTTTTGCTTGTTTTTTGGAATTGGAAGATCTATTAGTCTTACTATTATGTGCATTTTGCAAGATTCTGAACTGCAGTCAGTTTTATAGGCAAATTAAGTAAGTTCCTTAAGTTTCGTTCACTATTAAAATATGTAACTCCTTTTTATAAGGAGCCGTAGAAGCATGATGGAAATAGTATTTAGAATTGTATTATCCTCGCAATAAAAAATAATATTTAAACTATTTTTGGGGTTAATTTGAATGAAAAAGCAGCTGAATAAAATTGTTAGATTGGAACTATGTTATATCCTGTCCGGTTCAAAGTGTAAACTAGTCTAAAGTGTTATCGTTAACCAAGATTAACTCATCGGTAGCCATGTTTATGTAAGTTATGTTGTGGCTCTCAAATTTAATTTATGGTTACAATAAGTATATTTAACAGATTTACTAACATCATGACATTAAAATTGTAGATATATGATTCAATGTTAAAATCAGGATAGATTATTCTACTATTGAATTAATATGAAAATATATACTTTTGAATTATATTCTTGTGTTTTATTAAATAAGAAGAATTACGTCAATATATTCCAATTTGACGGTCACCGTAGCTTAGTAGGTAGTGATCCTGCCTACAAAGCTGGTGGTCCTGGGTTCGAATCCCGGTAAGTGCAAATATTTGTGTGATGAGCACGAATATTTGTTTCTGAGTCATGGATGTTTTCTATGTATATAAGTATTTATCTATCTATATAAGTATGTATATCGTCGCCTGGTACCCATAGTACAAGCTTTGCTTAGTTTGGGGCTAGGATGATCTGTGTGACATTGTCCCCAGATATTATTCCTAATTATAAAATTACATTGGTTTTTGCAATAGTTACAAGAACATCTTTAAAGAAAGTAAACTTAGCGGAAACGGTGCAAATATAATAAATTACTTATTAGTAATCCTGTTCACATATATACTAATAAATGTGAAAGTTTGTAAGCCGTGTGGTTTCCGGCCTAGAAAGAATAACACGGCCTCCCCATACCACCCCATGGGTGTCGTAAAAGGCGACTAAGAGATATAGCAGGTAGTCCGGAAGTAGCGTCATGGGTGCTATAGCTACGACCTAACCGCTGTCGCCAACTCGTATGCCAAGTATGGTGACTACGGCGACGTTATAGAAACCTAAGGGGGGTCCTAAGTGAGCTGTTATATTTGATTCCAATAGTAGGTATGGCAAAAGCGCTTAAACGCACGGAAGTTGTTCCTTGTTGCTACAAGATCCGTATAATAAACTACTCCAGATATTGGTTGCAAGCTGTTTAACATAATATCACGCTGATTTTGCCAGAGATCACACTCCCACGGGATGTGGTGAGCAGTTTGTTCATATTCGTTACTGGAAGTTGAGCACAGACAGATTGGTGAAGATACTAATTTGAAACTATACAATTTACTTTTAAAATTGCCGTGTCCGGTAAGAAATTGTGCAACACAATGGTCTATGATTAGCCAAGTTTTATTTAACCGTTCGCGTACTTCCGGAAAGAACTGGTGCAGATGGCGACCCTTGGTTGAGGTATTCCATCTACATTGCCATTCATTTAGTAGTTCGTTATTTAAGTCAGCTATTGGCATGAATAGCCTGGTTATTTTCGCACGGTCGCGTAATGATAAGAAATCATTTTCTAAATTATCGCGCGTAGAATAATACATCGCTGCTCGTCTTTGAACTTCAAGATCAACCGGAAGTACACCCGCTAGGACAGGTAGGGCCTCTGCGCTTACTGTTATATAGGCTTTACACAGAAATATCAACGCCAACCTCTGGCTTTGTAGTAATTTACGGCGAGCAGCTCCGATGGTAGCCCTATCAGCCCACACAGGCGAGCCGTAGCATATACAACCAAGATCGGTTGCCCCGTAAATGATTTTAAGAGTATTAAAAGAGAGGCCCCAGGTTGCCGTCGATATCCTTGTGAGTGCAAAAAAGTTTCGCTTAGCTTTTTCCCCAACTGATTTAATATGTTCTATAAACGAGAAATTCTTTTCTAAAACTAAACCCAAATAACATGTTGATATCTTGCGTTTTACAGTAACATTATTAAGTTTTACGCTCGGGGGAGATTTTAGTTCACCGAAGGTGTTGGTAGGTTTTATGAGGAGCAAATGTAAGGCGATTTCTTTTACCCCATTCACTTATCATACTTAAGCAAGTTTGAGCCAGATTTTCCACCTCTCTCCTGGAGTTACCCTGTATAAGTAAGAGGCCATCGTTGGCATATGCCGTTAGAGAGCAGCGTGACGGCAAGGGTAACGTCAAGAAGTCATCAAAACCCAAGTTCCAGAGATACGGCGCGAGTACTGAGCCCTGGGGGTAACCCATGGTTAACGATTTAGTGACTCTGTAGTGACCAAGCTTAAGAGTTGCCGAGCCATGTACAAAATAAGATGTGATTATCGAATATATATTACTGTAACAACCGCGTAACTTAAGTTTTTGTAACAAAATTGGCCACCAAGTATTATCAAACGCCCCTGAAATATCTAGGAATATGGCCAAAACGTATTTACATTCGGACGAGTTTACAGCTTTCCTCACTGAGATAGCTGCGTCCACTGTCGATTTACCCGCAGTAAAACTAAATTGATTTCCGTGAAATTTTGGTCCTCCCGGTAGCAATAGCGGTACGATAAGTCGTTCTAGAAGCTTGCCTAAGGAAGGTAGTAACGTTATTGGTCGATATGACTTAGGGTCTTCAGGCAGTTTATCGCCATTTTTTGGTATAATACGAATAAAACCGCTGCGCCAAGTACGCGGAAAAGTCCCTTCAGATATGCAACGTTTAAAAACTTTTAGTATTGAATCACCGGATTGTTTTGTGGCTTCTATTATCATTTTGTTGGATATTTTATCTTCACCCGAAGCTTTGTTAACAGGTAGCGATTTCACAGTATTCATAAACTCATTAATTGTGGGAAGACTAGACATATACGTAGCGGGTGGATTGTTTGCCCACTGTCTAATCTGCTTGTGGTAGTCATTATCGTTCAAGGAACTATCATCAGGTATGAGCGAATTAAATAGGGATTCCGTGGTCTCCTCTATGTCACTGGTGTAGGTATTATTGATTTTTATGTTTTGAATATAAGCTAAATCTATAGACCTATTTGCTTTAAACTCATGGTATAGGGGTGACCACGGGCCTTCTTTATCTAATTTATCGACTATTTTTCTAATAAGATTGCCTTTGGTCCTTGAATTGATCCTCGGTGCTTTTGCAGCTGGCTTCTCTAGTTGCAAATCTCTCATTTTATGTGGCTATAGCCTCTTTACATCATTCTGTCTCCCGCTTTGCTCTGGAGGAAAGTGGAACTATTCATTTTCTAACTCCTCCTTTTTTCTGTTTCTGATCAAATTCGTTGCGGGATCCAAGACAGTTAAAGCGATTCCCCGGGACATGCCTGAGCTTCACCGCTCAGTGTCATTTCATTGTGTGCCACTGTTGATCCTGGCTTACAGGAGTTGCAGTGGTGGGTAAGAGGGAGGGACTAGTCCCGTTTAAAAAAAAAAACCTAAGGGGGACTCCTATGTCCATCAGTGGACGACATCAGGCCAGGCAGATATAGCAGGTAGTCGGGTAGTAGCGACATGGGTGCTATAGCTACGACCTAACTGCTGTCGCCAACTCGCATACCAAACATGGTGGCTACGGCGACGTTATAGAAACCTAAGGGGGACTCCTATGTCCATCAGTGGACGACATCAGGCCAGGCAGATATAGCAGGTAGTCGGGCAGCAGCGACATGGGTGCTATAGCTACGACCTAACTGCTGTCGCCGACTCACATGCCAAGCATGGTGGCTACGGCGACGTTATAGAAACCTAAGGGGGACTCCTATGTCCATCAGTGGACGACATCAGGCCAGGCAGATATAGCAGGTAGTCGGGCAGCAGCGACATGGGTGCTATAGCTACGACCTAACTGCTGTCGCCAACTCGCATGCCAAGCATGGTGGCTACGGCGACGTTATAGAAACCTAAGGGGGACTCCTATGTCCATCAGTGGACGACATCAGGCCAGGCACATATAGCAGGTAGTCGGGCAGCAGCGACATGGGTGCTATAGCTACGACCTAACTGCTGTCGCCAACTCGCATGCCAAGCATGGTGGCTACGGCGACGTTATAGAAACCTAAGGGGGACTCCTATGTCCATCAGTGGACGACATCAGGCCAGGCTGATGATGAAAGTTTGTACGTGTGATTTGTATAAAATAAGGAAGAAATAGGTTCTACCTTGAATTAAAAAAATGCTGGTAACACCGCAGGGCGCATTTTATTATTAATTGGTTAATATTCTACTAATTTGAAAGTTTCTATTGTATGGATTTTTGTTACACCATCACGCAATAACTTCTTACGGATTTGTATAAATTTGGGAATATATATATAAGTTATTATTATTTATTATTATTTTTAATCAGGCAGGCAGTTGAAACAACTGATAATTGCCTGTATCTAGTACATTGAGTTAGCTTGTCGTTTTTGTTGTTATTATGTGCTTGTCTAGTCTGTTCTTAAATATGTTGGTGTTTGGTGCTGACACTACGTCTTGTGGTAGTTTGTTCCATTTTTTAACAACCCTGTTCGAAAGGAAATTCTTGTGGGGTATATTGTGTGAGAAGCGGGTCTGAAGTTTAAGGGTGTGTCCTCTCAGACGGGTATTATTGTCTCGATGGAACATATCTTGGAACTGGTGAAGGTCATAGTGTCCATTTAGGATTTTATAGGTTTCGATCATATCACCACGCTCTCTTCGTTTTTTAGAGAACTAAGCTTTAGTGCTTCCAGCCTATCCTCGTATGATAGTCTCTTAAGTTGTCTAGGTATCTTGGTGAAGCTACGCTGTACTTTTTCCAATAGATCCACGTCTTTAACAAAGTAGGGACTCCACACTTGAAAAGCATGTTCCAATATAGGTCTTATGTAAGTCTTGTATACCTTTAACATCATTTCTGGTGTAAGAATTCCGAAAGCTTTTCTAATGAGGTAAATAAAACTTTTCGCTTTCTTTGTGATTGCTGCTATGTGGTCTTCCCACTTAAGATTCTCCGTTATAATAACTCCCAAATCCCTTTGGGCTCTCACTGCTACCAGTTCAAGGCCATCTAGCTTGTATATTAGGCGTGGGTTTTTGCTACCAATGTGCAGTGTAGTACATTTTTCAGCATTTAGGTTAACGAGCCATTCCTTTGACCAGTTAGCAATTTTGTCCAAGTCTCTTTGTAGACGATCGAAGTCAGTTAGTGGGTTTGCAAAGATTTTGGTGTCATCAGCGAAAAAGCTGACATTACATTGTAGGCAGCGAGGTAGGTCAAACGTATATATAATGTATAGCACAGGGCCCAGAACTAATCCTTGGGGCACGCCACTGTGTATCTCTCTCTCGTCGGACAGAGTTTCAGCGATTCTCACTCGAAATGTTCTATGGCGTAGGAAGGCCTCGATCCAGTTCAGCAGTTTGCCTCTAATTCCTATGTGTTCTAGTTTCTGAAGAAGTCTTGTTGTGGGAACCTTATCAAAAGCCTTTTCGTAGTCAAGGTATATTACATCCACTGGTTCTCTCTTATTGAAGCTATCAGTCCAGGAAGCCAAGCAAGACAATAGATTTGACACCGTCGACCGGCGAGGGCAAAATCCATGTTGCTGATCACCGATTATTCTGTGCTTATCAAGAAATTGCCTTATATGTTGGACTATCACCTTCTCCATAACTTTACACACTACGCTGGTCAGGCTAATAGGTCTGTAGTTTGACGGTTGCAATTTATTTCCCTTTTTGAATATTGGTGTTACTGATGCAATTTTCCACAAGGGCGGTAGTATACCAGTATCGTATGAGGTTTGCATTAATACTGACAGTACATCGGCAAGGTCACACTTTTGAAGTATTGCTACTGGGATTTCATCTGGACCGGGTGCAGAATCTGGTTTCATTCCTTTTATAGCTTGTTTGATTTTGTCCGGTGTAAAACTTAAATCGGATATGGTTTCTTGGATTTGAGTACATGAATCTAAGACAGGTAGGTGATCCTGTGGTTCCTTTTGAAATACTCCTGCAAACTGGTCTGCAAAAGCTTCAGCGATTTCATGGGCCTGTGAAACTATTACTCCCTGTGTATTACGCAAAACTGATGGTGTGCTGACTTTAGAGGTCACTTGTTGCCTGATATATGAGTAGAAACTCTTTGGTCCAGAGTGAAGAAGGTCTGTTTCAAAAGAAATGCGCGATTGTCTAGTTTTATTAGTTAGTTTATTAGTAACTTTTCTATATTCTGTGTAAGTTTTGTCTAGTCCCGTTAACATGTATCTGTTCCATAGTGTCAGTTTTTGTGTTATCAGTTCCTGAATCTCCTTTGTGATCCACTTTTTGTTTAGTTATAATCTGAATCAACACACAGTAGGGTACAGCTAGTATTTTACATGGCTTTATGTTTTACTCTATAATTCTAACTGCGTGCGTTCCCATTGAGGGACCACATATGAATTAAAGCTTTAGAAAGCGTCAGCGTAAAAGTTCTCAAACAATTGTAAATTGGGCCCCTAGTTTGTAAAAGTAACCACTTCAAAGTTGCAATCCGTCAAAGGTGGTCCGTCAGTAGTAACTGAGAGGCTTCCATAACTCTTAACATAGTTCCAATTTACAACTAATGACTACTCTTAGTAAAAAAATTGCCAAACTAATCATATTAAATATCGACCGTTCCCGTTCCCGCTGTATAAAAGAACTAGCATGTAGAATGGTTCCTCAACCGATCACCATATGTTCACTTGGTGTGGAGGCCATAATAGAAATTGGCATTTTTGTATGGTTTTAGCGTGAGCGTCAGAATAGCTAGCTGGTTGCCAATTGCAGGCGGCTCTGAAAGTATATTAAATAATTGCTATCCAATTGCTTATTGAATTATATTTGCTTCGTTTCTTCAATAATTGCTACATATAATACATTCAGATAAATATGAATATTTTTGGACCATCCATTCTGACGTCAGGATGGATGGTGGCCGCTTGCTTCAATGCTTTGAGCTTTCTAAAGCTCAACATTCATATATGGTCCCTCAATGGGAACGAACGCATTCTAACTTATAAAACAAATGGGTAAATAAAACATACACTAAAAATTTAAATAATTTTATTAAATAAAAAACAAAGTGATGATAGTAAATAACAATAATGAATGATAACAAAATGAGCACCGGAACTCGAATCGTTTTACGATAAACATATAAAAACAAGTACAGGTCGCGGCTCTACCGATATGTTACAGATATCGCGGCGTGTCCATAAGTTTCTAATGCCTCACAGACATGGACACATTACTTAGCACCTAAATTGTCTAGACATTAAAAATATCCCCTAATAAACACGAATCAGCTAGAGACATTTAAATGTTATTTAAATGTAATAAAGGCAAAAGAGATGTGCAAAGATATTAACAAATGGAAATCCGTTGTCTCTGCCTACCCCTCTGGAAAACAGGCCTGAGTCTATGTAGTATATAATTCATATCCAATCAAAAGAGACAAAAAGAAAACTGATTTTTCGGCGAAGACATCTTTTTTATACAAGTCTGCAAATAAGCTTACGTACAACCTGATGGAAAGCAGTCGATGGTGTTGCAAGCTTCTATAGGCTGCGGGCTTATGGACGTTTGCAACACCAGAGGTAAAATTCGCGCGTTGCCGACTTTTTAGAAACCTTAATATCTTAAGACTTCTAAGCTTATGGCTATTTAGCAGTCTCATTCGCTGGAACGTAAACAGTATTTGCTGGTTAATTAGCTAAGGTGACATTTCTCAAGTTGAATCCTGTTTATAATCAAGGGAAACGTAAAAAACATAGTAAAGTAGTAAAACATATTTTACCAGCTTTTTTATTAAAAGGTTTTGTTTGATAGCGAGTTTTACGTCTCACTGTATGTAATAAATACCCTGTTGAATACAGGGAAAGTGGCTAAACAAGTCTGAATATTTATAACAGTTAGCCTTAGAGGCTTTCATTGCTTCACCAGACAATTCCAAGTCTGTGAGGTCCTAACATTACACCCTGATCATGTATTTATGTTACAAATCCATTTATATCTTAATATTTCTTTTATAATACATAACTATTCGATTGCCAAATATATTTCATATTATGCTAAAAATAAACATTCACTTTTGTACTGTGATGAAGTTTTAAGTCACTGTATATATTAAATAATCACTATTAAATAGCTCTTATATATCACAATATAATTATAATCCCATTCACTGATCATTCTTTTAAAATAACTAAAAAAATGTCTTTTCAAATAATTTCAACAAAACGTCCATAACAATTCATTAACAAATGCTAAAATAAACATTACTAAAATCAAAAGTGCTCCATTTTATCTTGTGCCGAAATTGTAAGTCTTATCACAATGTTGTAGATTCTAGTTGGTCAAAAATCGACCTTATGTTTAATCGTCGATGGTGCAGATTAAGTCGTCGCCTTCTAGTTTCTGGCCGTTGGTGATCGACACAGACTTGATGGTGCCGGCTTTGGGCGCCTGGACTATCATTTCCATCTTCATGGCGGACAGGACCGCGATGGGTTGACCTTTCTCTACTTTCTCACCCTCTTTCACCTTGATTGCTGTAAATTGTACGAGTATTTAAATATCAGTCAGTATCAAATTAAAACTGCTCGATCACCGCTTTAATAACGCTTGTCTCTTATCTGCATATATTAGATTACTTGTCAAACACCAACAATCTCGCAGGACTACATAGCTAACACCATAAGGGACAACTTTTGTTCTACAACTTTTGATAATTAGTTAGATTTTATTTTTGTAAGTACAAAAATAAGTATTAATATAATTTCCTGCTTGAATGTTTACTACTCTACGCGTATCCAAAGATCAAAGGCGCTCATAGCTAGATGCTCTCACCGGTCCGTAAGCGATGGGCGAGGTTAAGTAACTAGGTTCGTGGTCAGTCCAGAGATGGGTGACCGCCAAAGTGGTTTAATTTCTAAACGTTTCCGTGCTTCGGAGGGCACGTTAATCTGTCGGTCCCGGTTGTAGTCACTAGAAAACAGTCGTTAAACCATGTCTGAGGCCTACTGGGCGGCTTGAACAACTCTGACAGTACGTTAACCACAGCCCATACGATAAGCAAGCAACAAACATGACGTGAATATACCCCTGCGAAGGCGCGGGGAAAGGGTGCAGTGCTAGCGCCTTTGAACTTGACCCATTCTTCCAGTCACCAGTTATCCGTGTAATTTATTTTTTCTAGAATTGAGTTATGTCCGAACTCGTGGAACAAACGTTGTTGCTTATGGTGTTAGCTATTTAGTGTTGCAAGGTTGTTGGTGTTTTACAAGAGACATTGTTAAAGTGGTCATCGAGTAATTTTGGCGCCAACGCGGAAAAAGACACATCAAGCTAGTATTTTATTTTATAAAACTGGTGTAAATTCGAGTTTTAATGTGTAAAAGTGGTGGATGTTAACTCATACTGTCTTCGACGATGTACAGGGTGACTACCGGCTAAGTTGCCGAACATCGTGATAGTGATCGGCGTTCAAATAAATAAAGGTTTAAAATTACTTAATCAATCGTTAAATGGGCTTCGACGTTGAAAATCGATTCCGGGCCGTTTATGACGTGCTATGTATGTGCTCATGGAAGCCGATTTAACGATTAATTAAGTCATTTTTAACCTTTATTTATTATATGTCGATCACTATCACGATGTTCGGCATCTTAGGCGGTAGCCCCCCAGAAGTAATATTACCGTGAATTGTGCTTTTCCGTGTTGTTACCAAAACTCCATAGAAGCCTCTAGTAAAGTCTCCACTACTTTACTGGGGTAGAAGTTTGACTAGATTATGACGGACTTTTATTAGTTCTTTACTGTGACTGAATGACGAAAACGCTGCATAATGTTGAATTCATATGCAAATAACTTGATTTATCAAACTACTTGTCACTGGGGTATACCTACTCTAATCGAGTGAGTCCATATTAAAGAAAAACAATAAAATTATTGGTGGAGCTTTAGCAATGCAAGAAGGTCAATATAAACAAGCAAATTACATGCGTCGGTATGATGCCCAACAAGTGTTTCAGTCCTCCGCGGACAATTCTCAAGGAATGCGAACTCGTCAGGCAACTAAGACATCGCGTAACATATATACAAATAATAAAAGAACAACACATGCAGTCTATTAGAAACTTCGTCTAACGTTGCTTAAACAACCTTATTGTGTTCATTCACATTTTCTAGTTCTATTTTTAGTACATGTTACCGTCTGAATAGGTACTTACTCAGGACAGTTCCCGGCATGGGCGCTCCAACTTGGTTCTTGTCTCCTTTGATAGCCTTGGGGTGGATTTTCATTTCCTGGAAACGACACAGTAAGTATAGTAGTGATAACTTTTCATCTAATTTTTTTACCAACTCTGTTCATGGGTACGGGCTCTCTATGTATGTCTACTGGAGATTATCCTTTTATTTAGGTAAACCATTGTACTATATAAATGGGAACTATCTCGTGACTGCTCAATGAAGGATAGTGGGTACTATCATGGTATCGTATCATGTTTTTTGATATGCTTGTAACCCAGTTATATTTAAAGCAATTATAATCTATACATATAAAAAAATCTAAGGAAAGTCGAAACTGTACATTGAATATTTTTTTTAAAGGATTTTTGGGGCGTGATCTACAATCGATATTGAACCCAAAAATATAGTTTTTAGATGTTTTGTCTGTGTGTCTGTTTGTCTGTATGTATGTCCGGGCTAAACTCAAAAAGTACTGCATGGGTTTACTTAAAATTTTGCGTGAATATTACTAAGAGGTCGGTTCAACATATAGTCTACATATTATCACGCTATAACATACGGGGGCGGAGCTGTGATAACTTTTAAAAGCGGGTATAACCGCGGGGCACAGCTAGTTTTGTATAAGCAATATTCTTTTATCACTTTCAGCTAAGATATGCACTACAGAATATATCGGCATGAAGTCATCAATACGGTAGTTACATTAACATCTGACGTCACAAAATGGCGTCGCGCTGCTGTGATGCACCGCATGTCAACGTGAATTCGACACATTATAGTCGGGAGCGGTCACTCATAAGATATATGTGCGTGAGTTGATATGAAGTTTACAGAAGAGGCCCGGCGAGTGTCTTTCCTTTATATCAGCTGAGAGATATATTACATCGCAATGTAAAATAACATGGACAACCGTTTATCGCCACTCCATATCCATAAAATTTTCATTGTTGTATTTTTATTAAGAATAAGAGAATTTGTATGTATTTCTAAATGTAAAATAAACTTATTATTATTATTATTATTATTATATTTGACTGCATGTGTGGCGCAGCGGCAAAGACAGTCGCCTAGCCGCTTCGTTTCGCGGGTTTTAGTCCGCGCATAAATAGCTGTTCTGAGTCTGAATGTAATCTGTGTCCGTCTATTATATGTTGGTAAAGTATGCCGGGACACAGGGACTAGATTCCCTAGTGCAGGCGTTGTCCTTAAAAAAAAGTCGCTATCATTATTTCATATAGACCGATCTTTTTAAATTAAAATCAAGCCTAATAAAGACTATTCTTAATATAAGCTACTAAGTACATGCATATGTCTAAAAATAAATCCATTGACATTCTTTAGTCGTATCTAATATGGGGGAGACACTACGCGACATTTATTCCAGACACAATCTAATTATGGCAACGTTGATATAATTGTATATTTTATATTTCTTGTCGTTTTATTTTTTTAAATGACGTTTACTGTAAGCCTAAGAGGTTTTCACTGCTTTATCTGATAATATAGGCGAGCGAAGGCTCGGGCGATCAAGCAGCCCAGGTTCGAACCTGGACTCAGGGTGGATATTGACAGGAAGACCTATGAGAGAGTAGGTTGTGTGTCTGCTAGCTATCGAACCTTGCTGGCGTTCTCGTCGCGGATGAAGACGGAGCGCAGCTGGCCGTTGAGCTCGAAGAACACCTCGCGCTCGCCCGCCGCCGTCATCTCCTCCGACACGGCCACCGTCTTGATGTCCAGCGTCTTGCCGCGCTCGATCTTCACTTCTATCGTCTCGCCCACCTGTGTGCAAACACTATCATTACCAGGCTGGACTTCAATCTAAAACAAGGCTATGAATCATTGCATGATTTATTTTCAATAGCAAGAATTGCATGTAGACATATTGGAATATAGTTCATAATCGTAATGCAGTGCATTCGTTTTAAACACAACAAATAGGGGACAGAGAGGTAATGTTTACGTAACTGTATTTTCTTGATATATTAAAATGGGTGCCGTTAAATATAGTTATTTAATATGAACGAAGCGCTCGTACTTAAACAGAAAAGTTAAGCAATAGTAACGTGGTCAGTAGATAGGTAATCCCCAGAGTTGTTTCTATTATTTTTATTACTGAGTGTCTCCTTACTTCGGATGGTATGGTAGGCTTCTCTGTCCCAGCCTAGTCATTGGCATTAGCGTCTATATTTCTAAGCCTCTCGGTTCTTCAGGAGAATACGTTTAGTCTTAAGTCTCACTTCGTACATCGTTAAGTATCTTACAGAAGCAATGAGATGCGCCATTATGGTTCTTCAATTGCAAATTTGCACGACATGTAAGCGATACGTAATAGCATTTGAATAGCGAATATTGCCCAAATCTCAAGATACGTAACAATTGGGCCGGTTGTATTAATAAGACTACAGTTTTTATATCACGTCAGGGACCTTAGTTACTTTTAATAACACTGACACAATGTTATCACAGTACTGGATATGCACGAGTTCGAGTTCTCGATGAGCCTGCAGCGCTTTGATTGGTTACGGTCGTGATGGTGAGATAAGTTTTGCCAACCACAAGACTTCGTTCCCACTGTGAACTCGAATCCGTTTACAAAAAATACTTATAAGAATTTATCTTATCTCTTAATTTCCCAAATAAAATAGAAGATAAGACCAATACCTTACATATATTTTTTTACCCTCACGTATTTAGTCTTGAAGAGTTTAATAAGTTACTTTCCTCTAGGCTTAGTAAGCCTACGTTAGTAAGTAAACAAACAAATACTCACAGTGGGTCCAACAAGGAAGGTCTTGGTGTCCAGATGTTTGACGGGCCCGTACTTGTCTCTGATGCGGAAGAAATCATTCGCCACTTGTGGGTACATCGCTGCTGACATCACGTCTTGGTCGTTCACCTACATTATACAATTTGCACATTAGTTTAAAAGCATCCATTATCCAAAATATATGATTGGATATTTTACCTAAAGATTCAACGCAATTTACTCGTTGTTAGAATCTTTCCTGATAGAAACCATAGATCTTTTTCGACTTCCACATTTTTCATTTTAACTTATCATAATTCTATATCGAATCTGGGGGCTACCGCCTAAGTTGCCGAACATCGGGATAGTGATCGGCATTCAAATAAATAAAGGTTAAAAATGACTTAATCAATCATTAAATCGGCTTCAACGTTGAAAATCAATTACGGAGCATTTATGACGTCACATGTGCTCATGGAAGCCGATTAATCGAATGATTTAGTAATAGTTAACCTTCAATTTTTTTATTTTATGTATCTGAGGGCGACGAACGAGCAAGTGGGTCACCTGATGGTAAGTGATCACCGCCGCCGATGTATACCCGCAACACCAGAGGAGTCGCGGGTGCGTTGCCGGCCTCTAAGAGTCAGTAAACAAGTATTGCTAAACCTTCCCCCCACCCCGATGAGCTCCAGCGACATCACTCACACGCAGAAACACAAGATTAAAATTATTAATGTTGTTATTAAGGAATGTCTTCTGTAAGGTCTCCACCTGACAGAAGACATTCTTTAATAACAACATTAATAGAAGAGCAGCCCAACTCGGAAAGAACCTCCGTTCTTTCAGAGTTGGGCTGCTCTTCGAGCGAATGAACGCTGTGCCCTACCTCTCTTTATTTGAACGATCACGATGACCAAGGAATTAGGCGGTAACCCCCTCCAACCCGTGAACTTCCTATTAATGGATAATAATGCTTAAGAGCCATTTCACAAAATGATTACGCTCGAGTTTAGGTAAAAGACTGCATCATTGTTTATGTGTGCGTGTCTACCCACTCAAACGCAACGTAAACTGTGTAATACATGTGTCAAGAAGGACGAGGCTTCTTGAGCCGAAATCGTAATGTGAATTGATAAGAGATTTATAAAAAAAAGTTTTATTGACTCTAACAAAGATTTCTAGCTAGATTAATAAGAAAACACGAATAGGTATGTTATGTAAAATATTTAATAAAAGTGGATACAAAAACGAACATAGTATTTTTAATATGCTAAGTGCATATGACGATCACCGTAGCCTAGTTGGTAGTGATCCTGCCTACGAAGCTGGTGGTCCTGGGTTCGAATCCCGGTAAGTACAAATATTTTTGTGTGATGAGCACGAATATTTGTTTCTGAGTCATGGATGTTTTCTATGTATTTAAGTATTTATCTATCTATATAAGTATGTATATCGTTGCCTGGTACCCATAGTACAAGCTTTGCTTAGTTTGGGGCTAGGATGATCTGTGTGACATTGTCCCCAGATATTATTATTATTATATTATATTTGCCGTAAAGGCATTGCTCTTGCATTTCTCGGATCTATGATTTCCGGCAATACGGAGTCTTGATAAAACCGAACCAATTTGGGTAGCATTTGAAACAAAAACATATAATTATTCTACAAAAACTAAAATCTTACATACATACATACTTCATAATAAATAAAACCGTACCTTATAAAAAATACAAAACGAATCAAAACTATGTGGTCGCAGTATATGAACTACTTCACTGTACGAGCGCTCGAAAGTCGGGACGCGGGAAAAATGGCACAGGTCCTACCTTGACGGGCGCTCGCGCCGTACTCGCCGTACTAATCGGCGCCCCCCCGTGTATCGTAATTTATTGTAATTTAAACTGATGTTCAAATCGATATTATGACAAATTAATTGCAAATATTTAAAAAAATACTGTAGTATTCGATTCTCCAAAGAACATAGTTTATTTTGGTATAATTTTATTTTAGTAATCACGCTTTATTTAAACCAAAAATCACTATGAATTTAAAAAAAAAAACTTAAAATTGGTGTAAGGATTTATTTTTTTACTAATTAATGGTAACAAAATTCAAGAATCTGTTACATTAAACGACGAATAAAATATATGTCTCATGCAGAATTTATTTTTTTAACTTAGTTTATTTAAGTATTATTGCTAGATACAGGACTTTGAAATTGACTCTGCGGCGATTTTTCATTAAAATGGTTGTGGGAGATGAGTCACTACAGAACAAGCAAATTGTTTTTGGTAAATGTGATACATTAAACGTAAAAATAAACGATTTTTCCATATTTAACATGTATTCAATAATTTCTGGGTATTACTTAAGATGGTAATATAGGAGCCGGAAATCTTAGAAATTCGCGCGAAAACGTGAAATGGCTCTTATGCTGCTGTAAGTTGGATGTGAATGATTTGTAATATAAAATTAAATGTAGTTAAGTTACATTACTGCCTTTGTGAAAACAGGACAGAATTCAATAATTCCCCACAGCGTGCTAAGAACAACGCGTGCTGTGATAGTGATCTAATCAAAACGGTTATTCTGTGCACTGTTTATGCGAGAGATAGTACTAGAATATGTGTGTTTAATGCTTACCATCCAGATGAGGGTCAAAGATATTCAGGTCGTAACGGAATAGTAAAAACTACATTGATATTTAGTAGGAAAAAACTTCAAACAAAACTTATACAATTTTTAAATTAAAGTTTTGTTATAAATAAATGTCTGGGTATCATACGTCTGGAATTACATAAAACGGGGTTTCAAGTGGATGGGGCATTATATTACATAAGGAGGACTCAATGCGAACCTACAAGTATCAGTATAATCTTAACGAGTTAAAGCAAGACAGAGGGATCTGGCAACTATTTTTCGCTGTTACTCGGACGCGGTGGTGGAGGGCACGTTACGCTGTCGGTCCCGGTTGCAGTCATTAGACAACAGTTTTTATATCATGTCAGAGGATAATTCTACCATAATTTGTTTATGAACACAAATTATGGTAGAATTATCCTCTGACATGATATAAAAACTGTTGTCTAATGACTGCAACCGTGACCGACAGCTTAACGTGCCCTCCACCACCACTATAGCTGGGTGACCACTTTGGTGGTCACCCATCTATGGGCTGACCGCAAGCCTAGTTGCTTAACCAATCACTTACGGACCGATGGTATCTATGAAAATGAGCCTTTAAATGAAGACTCAATTTATAGTGATTCAAAAACCATCCTAAGAAACTGGATTCATCGCAGCACAGGCACAAGTCGTCTAATAAATTAGGTTCTTCCTCTGGGGTTCGAATCTCAGATCGGGCGACTAGTAACGTGGAGATGCATGAGAGGGCTTTGTATTTAGGGACGTTTAGTGCAACTATACTTCTAGTTTAATTCGTCGGGTCCGATTGAGGATCAATCAGTGTGGGAATCTCAGCTATACGAATGCATACTTAAGGTCATGAAGAGCGATGGAAATATCCTACCGCTTCCCACCATAAGATCGAATTTAGGAACAGCGCTACCCACATCTAGCGTATTCAGAAATGAAAAGGAATGTTTACTGCATGATATTCCGAAGCAAATACCTATAATTAAATTTAAACCGTGAGGCCGCATAACGTGAGATTAGTCGATAGCATAGAGGTTATACCGTAGGACTGTGGAGTGAGCGATCTGGAGTTCAAACTCAAGTTGCGCACTACTGACTTTACGAATTAAAAATTTATTATATCGTACTTGATACGGTGAAGGTAAACATCGTGATAAAACATGCAGGCATTTGCCCCATTTGGATCGTTGTACATGTTTTAAATTAAGTTAAGTTATTTTATTTATCTGTTAATTCTGAGCATACTTTGCTTATTAGTTCATTTTTCAGGAACGCGTTCTGCGGCAAAAGGAAATGGTCACACCGAGACAAAGGAGATGGTTGCGAGATGAGAGAACGTTCCTTCAGTGGCGGATGCACTTCAAAATCAGCGTTCTTCTCGAGAAATGACTTTAAATCTAAAAAATATGACACGGATCTACCTAAAAAAGAGTTAGTACTTCAACCGGGGAAAATTGTATTAAAATCTGTGAATACAGAAGAAGCTAAACCTGCCACTTTGACTAACACACCATCCTTGCCAGGCAGTTCAAGTTTCAATTTCGTGTATAAAAATTCTTCCAAGAACGGCATTCCGACAATGTCCAAAATGACAGGGTATAAAATAACTACAGACTTGCCGCCATTCTTCAACCCCACTACAAGTACAGGAAAAAACAGTTTTGACAGTAAATATTACAGAAAATTGAAAATGTTGAATAAGAGCTATCCTCCTAACTCATTAAGGAATCCCTTACAGTTTGACGATTCCAATAGTGGAATGGATTGCGCGGGCAATGAGTCGAGTTCCCTTAGTAGTAGCGATTCTGACGGAGTAGTCACGAACGATAGTGACAGAGAAGGTGACGATGAACTAACAGACTGGCCTGGCATTGAAGAGCTAAAAGTTTTTAATAAAAGCTTGACGTTTAAAACGTCGAAAACTGTTAATAACAATTCTCCTAAATCAGCTAGCAGTATGCTACCGCCTAAACGGCTGAAAAAAGAAAAATTACTTGTCAAAAGTGGTTGGGCTAGTTGCAAAAACAGATTCAAAAAGAAGCGAGCGAAAGTCGATTCCGGAAATGACGACGATGCCATGATGTCCGACTCAAAAACCGTCGTTGATCTAGAAGAGGAGTTGGTGTCTAAGGAGAACAGAGATATCCTCCAACCTCATTCATCTTTCAGCAGTTTCAGCGATATAAAAAACGCTGGAGTCTCTGGGCAGAATGCGAATGAAACGTTTTTTCATTCCTTTCAGGCCTTTCAGGAGAAATCGTCGCAGCGCGGAGGAATCTTTCAATCAGACACCGCGCACGAATTTTTCGCTACAGAAAACATCATCGAGCGATCTTAATTTGAGCGAAAAATCGCCGCAAAGTGATCATTATTATAGTGAACATTCAATGGGTAATGCTGGAGTGACTGAAGTTAGAGAAATAAGGGCTGGTTGTAGGCGAATAAGAGATGAAAGGCCGGGGTTTTTAATACTTAGTGCGGCAAATGAACAACTCTCGAAGTTCCTTCAAGACTCTTGCCAAACGGAACTCAAGCTGCCAAGTTTTCATGACCCTGAAGAGAAGGAGAAATTGGAGTCGCTAGCAAAGCTGTATTCTTTGGAGCTTCAAGTTGAAATGGGTCGTCCAGTTTTGAGGAAAACCAGGTAAATACATTTGATTTATTGATTCTATCTGTAGTCAATTCTTGGAGTTGGTCACAAAATTTGTGAACCTAATTTTGCGCTGAATATAAACTATATTGTAAAGTTCCACACTGGGTTACGGTACTTGCGGCAAACTTCTTAAGTTATGTAATGTCATTAATCTTTAGTTAAAAGTGAAATTTAAATAAAAAATATATATATATACGGTGTTACATAAATAGTGGACGTAACTTATGGAATTTAATGAAACTTAATAATGTTACATCAACCAAAAGATGGAGTTCCCATACAAGGTTTAACGATCAGCTGATGCATTTTGTACGGGTAACTAAAAAACCATTTTTCGTTTCACAAACTGGTTTTTTTTATTGGTTCATATTCATAGGTAGATAACGCTCCCCTTTGTGATAGTGGCGGTTAAATTACGTCCACTATCTATATTATACCTTGTATTATACGCTAAATTAATTCAATATGTAGATAAAACTTATGCTGATGGAACAATGTTGTGGACACCGCAATAAGTCCAATGGGCTTCAGCATTTAACGCATTAACTGGTAGTGTCAATATAGTTGCCACAGTATTTTGAACTCTCATAGTTTGTAATAAGAATCAAAATCAATCAATTAGAGACTTACCTCTTACCAGTTAAAGGGTTAAATGAAGTAACTTTTAAAGAGGTACAGCATAACATTCTTTCGCTCTGAGAACAGGCTAACTAAACCTTACAGAATACTCTAGTTTAAAGCATTATTTCGTTCATAATATACAACATTATTACTGTTATATTCCTGCGCGTAAAGATTTCATGGGTTTCGGTAACAACCTACCATCAGGGGCTATGCTTCTTTTTAAACTCAGTTGTGTAAATTTGATTCACAAACATAGTACTAATATTTAAACGTACTACTATATGATAACATATTTTATCAATTAGTTACACTCTAGACTCTGGGTACCACTCAAAGGGTCTGCCGCGAGTTACCTAAACCGCTGTTGTGTATGACCTTTATTATATTCGCAAATGGAAAGAAATAGTACGACTAACAACATATACAGAGATAAGATAAACTCGTTCTTAAACTGGAATATTCCAGAAATCAAGGTAGTAATAATATTTTATCTAAGTGCTTCAATACCAAACAACTTGTGTGTGTACTTAAAGCTATTTGTTTGTAATTTACTTTACACTTAGCTATATACAGAGATGTACGTAATCGATTTAAATTAATTTGGCGTTATAAATGACGTGCAACAATTATGGCCCCATTTCATCCCATGGCGTGGAAGTCGACCCGAGGGAATATCTACCAGAAAACAGGCAGCAGGGTCTCCCTGTATATTATAATGATCGTACTGAGATCGATTACTAATTCTCCTTTTAGTTGCTCGATATTTTGATGGGAATTTGAGTACGCCTTTTCAAAAATAAGCAATCTACCACAGAATTAAGATCTGGACTTAGGGATCAAATCTATTAAACCGAGGGCTACGCATTGGGATAATTTCACTTTGTGGTAATAATAGAATCACCAAATTTCACAAGCAACGTGGTAATGCGAAAAAACATAAAGCCGAATCGATAACCTCTTTTTGTCGAAGTCTGGAAATAACTACCTTGTTTCCTAGTCTATTCTGAAAATATCTTATCAATGGTAGAATGCAATGTACTTGATGAATAAATTTCAATTTCACGTACAAATTAGTTTCGTGATACGGTTATTGTAACTAATGTTTTATGTAAGACAAATGAAATAAGAACAATTGTGTAAATGATGCAACATGTTTGATATTATCCCTTTTGCTATTCCAAGGGCAACAGATGTATTGTGCATATGTATATGTATGTACTAAGTATTAACTTGTGTAATTAAATGGGTTTTATTGAATCTTGTGTCTTGGAGATTTGCATTTTTACGGACTGAACAGGGAATGTTCTCAATTGGTTCAGTATTTTTGTTTCAAGTATGTACAGACGCCAGCACATCCAGCTACCTCAATCTGTCAAATTTCTTTTTTAGATTTTCAACTTTATCACAAAAGCATAAGGTTCACTTTCAATTGGGGAAATTTGACAGATTGGGGTAGCTTGATGTGCTGGCGTCTGTACATGGATACTTGTACATGATTACTCTCGCGTTTGTGAGCCGTTTTTTTATAATTATTATTTTTATCCGAACAGGAATACTATAATGAATGATGATGATAATGAATATAGAGATGATCGCATAGAAAATATCCGTTAATAATCTTAGGATCTATACAAATATTAAACTTTCGAAAATTTCTAAATATGCTTTTCTTAGAATTCATGATCGACATAGAATAGATATAAGAGAATAGGTGATTGAAATGTTATGTAGGAACCATCATAGAATCCCTTAGTTGACCGACTGTTTGTGCTGCAAGCTAAGGAAAAACCAAACTTAAGTTACGGCAATCAAAAGATAGTGGAATTTTGGAATTCATGTGCGTATTAGAATTTAATTTCCTATCTCTTATTTAAAACGGTGAAGGAACTCTGAGGAAACCTGCATGACTGAGATGTTGATCGAGACAGAATTAATAAATAAAAAAACAACTCTGAACAAATCTTTATAAGAGAAAGTTTGTAATTGCTAGTTTCTCTTATAAAGATTTGCCCAGAATTTTGTTTGGTTTTTATTAACGTTTGTATTTCTCATAACTTAAGTAATCAAAAACAAATCATTATAAGAGAATTATAAACTTGGCTTCAGCTTAGAAACACACAGATCTGCGTGTTGCTGAGTTTGGCTTCAACTGAGCAACACGCAGATTTGTTTGGCACATTAGGTACATCATACAAGTACAGTTTTTAAACTGCCTGTATTTTATATATCATTGCATTATAGGCCTAATATAATTCACGCAATATGACAATTAGTTCCTCTAGATCTCCTGAAAATACGTCCTGTAGAATATAATTAATCATATTTCTCAAAATGTATTTATATTTCCAGCAACACAATGCAGGCGATCCGTGTCGAACATTCCTACCACAACTTTCCCTCGGACCACAAGCGACGTTGCTATGGTGACGATACCGACACGAGTCTGTCACTTAGCGACCAAAATTCCGTGAATTCCATCAACGATTTGGACGATACCGATGTTCGGAGGGATTGTGATTTAACCCCCCAAGATTTAGTGGACACTTTCTCACATACGTTGGTGGATAAGTCATTGTTGCATCCCGGTGAAATTGATTAAATCAATCGGACGATATTAAGTCTTGTTGTGAACAAGTTTTGGTTTGCCCTCTAGGACTTAGTAACTCTAAGTTACGATATTATTAGGATACATTTATTAAACTGTGTATATGTGACGATACAAATGATTTTTTAGAAGGATACAGTGTGGACAATTGGTGATAAGATAAGTGTAATTTGCTGAGATTTTATTAGCTTCACTGCGGAACAATGATGGTACTCTGGGCCCTGTAATTGATATGTTAATCAATAATATAGGACTCATTAGTCCATTGAAATGTTACATGAGCTTTACATTTTTGAGGATGCAATTTTATTTTTGGTTGTGGGGAAGCTTAATCCCAAGTTAGTGGCGCTGCCGCCCTTTTTCCTCGACCGCCATCTTGGCAAAAGGGGTGCAATCACGTTATCTCGGAAACTATGCGTCCTACAAAAAATTCGTTTAGACATAATTTGTAGCAAATCGGTTCGCTTACAAATATCTCCCTATAACTTTGCCCTAAATTTAAAATTAAAGAAGTTATAAGCAAATAATGAGAAAATTTCTATTAAAATTTTCCTTCAGCTGTTCATTTTTTTAAGGTTAAGCTTCTATTGATCTCTCACACATGTCCCAAAAATAAAATTGCGTCCTCTAAAAAGCGCAATGTTAGGAATATTTTTGAACCAAACTATTGAGTTACGGCAATCAAAAGATCAGATACCTGCTACAACATCAAAAGATACGGCCGTTTAGGCTGCATATTTTGACACTGAAAGGTTAAATGGATTAGAGTAAATTTGTCAACATAAAAAGTCTGAATAAGTCTTGGAGACTGGTTTCATGCGATGGACGTACAGTCAACAGCATAAGTAGATGATCAAAATCGGACCTGAGTTTTGAGTTTATGATGCTATTGGGCGGCAGTTTTCACTAGTTAATATTTTTTACACTTAACACTCACGCACACCTTCAACTAGATACTCTTCACCACCACACTATTTTGTCGCAATTTATGATAATTAGTATTGAATATCCGACTTTGATCATCTACTTTTGCTGTTGACTGTACAAGTTTGTACAGAAGCCTTGATACGCGAGTCCTGGCTGATTTTCTTTTATCAAATTACAAAGAAATACAGTATGTCGTAGTAATTTAACATATTTCAATGTCAATCGCACCTATGTACCGCAGTAAAGTTAAAAGTAAAAATCACTTGTGCGTCAATTGAATAATAGTCTAAAATATATGTGTATAAAAGTATGTCAATGACTATATTTGAAAAAAATTTTGATTAAAAACTTACTTACGGTAAGGCTGGCAACGTTGCAATTTAGTGTCATATATATGGATAAAAAAATATTTGTTGTAAAGACTAAGGATAATTCTATAATTAAAATGTGACATTGTTTTGCGGTGTTGCTAGTTATTTGTGATAAGATGTAAATTGGTTTCCTTACTATATAGGCCATATCATTGTATTTAATGATATTTTAAGATAGACCTAAATTATGTTTTCTGTAATATAGACAAATATATTATAAAAGTTTTTTTATCCATATGTCTCTGTGGGATTTTTGATTGATATTTCATATTTATAAGAAATACGATGGTATTTTTGTGTCTCCTACACGGATTTAGATGGAGTTGTAAATGTTCACCGCTAGCATTCGATACTTGGAAGAATAGTTGGAGATTATGCTGTTGGGAATAGGCAGAGGGCATGGCGTCATGCATCCAATGCTCAAACAATTCTGAATTTTATTGAAGCTATAAGACTAAGCAGTGAACTATAATATAGTCCAGGAGCTTTTCTATAAGAGATCAGAATTGGTCGAAGTAGCAAAGATGCGTAAGTAAAAGCCTAATTAAAATAATAATAATGGGTTCATTTTGACAATGGTTATCTTAATAATAGTTATTTAAATACAGACTGTTTTGATACTCCACACCATATGATAATATCTAACATAGAATAAATATAAAAAGTTAACTTACATACATGTAACAATATAAGGTAGTTATTTTGAAGGTCATCGAAGGTCAACGATCGAAACCGTATTAAAATAAAACCCTTATAATGTTAGAGTTTAAGTGCAGACTCGATAGCAATAGTATAATGCACAGAACGGCAACGTCGCGGTTGTCCGTTCCCGACCGAATATTTTCAAAATTTTGGCGGGAAAACCGTATTTGGCTTATAATTTTGAAAGTAAAAGGCCAAGAGATTTGAAATTATGCCTCGTGTGTGCTCCAATTATAACATGTTATTTGATCTTTAAAAGAAAACTGCAACTTATATAATTACAGTAATTTACCATGTGTAAGCCCGTGTGACGTGGCCCCAGCTTACACATTACTTATTGCTTCGTAGCTCAAAAACTATTCGAGCTAAGGTTTTGAAAAATTTGGAGCCTAATGCTGCTGAGAATTTTGAGGTATAGTACATAATCGTAACTTAAATAATTACGAAGAAACACATGTGTAAGCCAGGGAGACGTGTCTCCCGCTCGCACATGGTTTTATGATCGTAGTTTAAATAATATTTGAGTGTGATGGTTAGATTTTTGGCTCTCATTGCTGCAATTATGAGTAAATTTTTTTACTATATTTTAAAACCCTCACATCACTGGTTTTGCCCCAACGGCATGTGTCAGCTGGAGACACGTTTGTCCAGCTTACACACATTCAACAAATCATAGTAACGAAGTTGTGATTGCTCCAATTTTATGACTGAAACCTTAAATTGCTCCAATTATGCTTTAAAATATGGCATACTTAGACTTTCGATTATATCAATGAGGAAGCTGAGGACACACTCATCTGGGGGGCTACCGTAAGTTGATTGTCATCGGCATTCAAATAGATGAACGTTAAAAATTAATTAATCATTTGTTCACTCGGCTTCAACGTAAATATAGAACACCCATTTGAATACTACTTATATGTTTTATAATTGGCTAGTTTCCAGTGAGGTTGGCCACTATAGTGGAAATCGGCTAGAATCACCATTATTGTAATGCAATTTCGCTAGTCTTTCTAAATAATAAACCCAAATTCAATCAAACTGACTTCCTAGAAATTACTCAGTTTTCTAAGTAGAAAGAGTTACTTAATTATACGGAGTTTTTACTGTTTCAAAGTAATATAAGAAAGTAAATATGTCTCGGAAATCAGTGTTGAAATGAGACGTTATTGTAACAATAATATAAATTATAATTTAAAATATATAATATTCATTCAATTAATTGTTTTGTTCGCGTTCGACCACCACAATCAACAATCCCGACCGATGCTGGAACCCTCAGGGGGGCCAACGCCTAAGAGCCGATTTCACCGTTAAAATTACGCGATCAATTGACGCTAAACTCAGTTCAGCGTCCTGTAGTGAGTGTAGCGAGTTTATTTTTAACGGTGAAATCGGCTCTTAAGTCGCCCATCATCGTGATCGGCGTTCAAATAGATGAATTATTTAGTAATTTTTAACCTTCATCTATTTGAACACCGATCAGAATCACGATGTTTGGCGACTTAGTCGGTAGGCCCCTCTGATGAACATGACCTCTAAATGATAAGAATGTATTGAAATCTAAGTTTAACCCTAAAGGGTTGGATACAGATTTTAGTATTGAAATCTATGTTTAGCCCGAAGGGGTTGAATATGGATTTCAATACATTGGTCATGTTTTCTTTGTCCATATTGAACCCCAAGCTGTTGGTGTTAAATAATAAAATTAAAGTAATATTCATGAACTGCATAGCTTGTCTGTGATGAGAGAAATTCGGGATTTCAATGACTTGTTGAATCGGGATAAACTATTATAGGAATTATTATTATTGGCATATCCCCAAGATGACTTAGGGGAGGTTTGTCGAGCAGTGGACTTCTTTGAGCTGTAATAGTGATGAAGGGAAATGGAACTATTTATTTTCTAACCCCTCCTTTTTTCTCTTTCTGGTTAAACTCGTTGCGGGATCCAAGACATTTAAAGCGATACCCCGGGACATGCCTGAGCTTCACCGCTCAGTGTCATTTCATTGTGTGCCACTGTTGATCCTGGCTTACAGGAGTTTCAGTGGTGGGTAAAAGGGAGGGGCTAGTCCCTGTGATAGTGATGACGATGATCATTTATTAGAGATTTTTTATTTAAGTATATACCCTTCCTAATGGTTTCTGAATTTAATGACTAATAGAAGAGGAATCAGGCCGTTTATTCAAATCACACCAGAAATGAACATAATTGCTTGCGTTTTTGCGCTGTTGTGTTTTCGATCGAATGTCACCGATTCTATGCAATGCCTACTAATTTTAATAACAATGCATCTATTGCTATCGTTAGTATTAAGGAAAAACGATAGGGCATCTCTGGTTTTGTCAATTTAGTTTTTAACAGTTGGTAACAGTTTGTTTGACAGTTATACACCCATACCGCATACTTGGGACATATTACAACGATAAGCTTTGGGAGATTTCTCGGCGATAATGGTACGGAACCAGGAAATTTTAATATTTCATTAAAAAAAAAATTTGAGTATGAAATCAAATTATCTTTTTAACTTTCTTCTACGCTACAAAAAAGTACTTTAGTTGATGACCCGATAACGTTTCAATCCGTTCTAATACGTTAGTATTTTTTTTATGTATTTAATTAAGTTTCACCAACAGTTGTTACATATTTAATCTCTTTTACTTAAGTGCTGTAGTGTGTGTGTGTGTGTGTGTGTATGTGTGTGTGTGTGTGTATGTGTGTGTGTGTGTGTGTATGTGTGTATGTAGCAGTTTTCAGCCTTTTCTATCGTAAGCCTTCTCCTGGACTTCTTTGCAAGGCTCCACTTTCAAAACTTCCTTCACTTGATTCATATATTTACGTCTCGGTCTGCCACTCTTACCCCCTGCCTCAATTTAATTCTTTCTATCACCACTTACATTACATTATTTAATACAGATAGTTAATTAATTGTGGGTTAAAGGCTTTAGGTGTATTATGTTTGGTCCTACCATTTACAAGAAATGTTAGATTTATCATTCGGTAGATATAAATATACTTAATAATAATAATAATATCTAGGGACAATGTCACACAGATCATCCTAGCCCCAATCTAAGCAAAGCTTGTACTATGGGTACCAGGCGACGATACACATACTTATATAGATAGATAAATACTTATATACAGACTTAAAAATGAATGCTTATTCTGTGTAGATTTTAACTTTATAACCCAACAATTTTCCTGGGCTGGTAATCTTTTGTTTACTTGTTGAATCTTGAGTTTAAATATATTTTTTTTATTTATTTATACAACATACACTACCATTACAGTTTACCCATTGCGATAGCGTAGACATACATTTTAACTTGGGAATAACTAATACATATTATTTTGTCTAGACAACAATAAACTTATGGCCAAAGTGAACTCATTCAGTGAACAAGAGAACAAATAAATACTATCAGTGACCGCATTGAGCGCGCGCAGCGCTCGCGTCAGAGGCGCGCGCTGCAACAAGTTGGTCCGCGCGCGGGGCACCACCAGCAGTGGCGGCCGGCCGCCGCCTCTGCCGCACGTATTCATCCGGGACGCATAGTCGTAGCTCGTGCAAGACGCAAGCGTTATTACTTACTCCACGCATTTCTTTAAATAAGTAGATGGCTAAAGCTACCTCCCTACGTATTTCCAATTTACAATACCCTACCATACTCATATGGACTTATATGGCCTAAAATTTCTTTCCATCTTCTAACTCTCTTACTATGTGTAAATTTTTCAAATGCCAGAATATCTTCTTATTAGTTTATTCTTTATTAATTAGGATCTTGACAAATTGTCCTAATTACTTCTAAACAATTCAACACTAAGATACGTGTCACTATCAGACATAATATTTTGATTTTGTTAATTCAATGTAATAGCAGCCGAGCATTTAAATATGCATGTAAGGGGTTGTTGGGTATGTTGTGCTTAAGCATTGTTGCACGATATTTCTGATTATACTTTAGTGTAGGGACTAATCTGAGCTGCCATTTTGTTGGAATAAGAACTTATCTATTATCTTACATTATTTTAAATGCAGTTTTCCACCCTCAATACAACTCCTCTCTCTCTCAATAATATACGAGTATGAGTGTTGTGTGTGCGAGTATCCAGATTCGTGCCGACGAGCATAGTGCGCGGCCGTTTTGAGTTCAAGAAAAGAGTAAGGAACTTTGTTCCTGACGCGATATCTGTTGCGTTAAATAATAGTAAAAAAACATTTAAAAATGGTCCAGTCGTTGCTTATATAAAGTTTATTAAATAACTAAGATTAATACGTATCAGGCGATCGATGTTGTACCGTTAATATATTATATATTCGTGGATTACAACACTGGGAGTAACCGTGATTAATCAAACTGCATACTCGGCAGTATACTGCATATTGCAACAGAAAACGCCCGGCACCAACTCAGTCGTCCGCAATTCTGCGACTATCAGACTTATAATATGCCTCTATATTATACATAATTCTAGCAATTAAAATATTACAAAAAATATCCCGCGGGTACGGGGAACGATAATAATATGTTTTAAGTTTGTGCGTTAGATTAAAGTTTGTAAGGTAGTCAGATCTCAAGATATTTATATTAGGGCGTGGCGAAATACTTACAAAGCAAGCCCGACTAAATCACTCTTTTATACCTACAGCTGCATATTCAATTTAAAAAGAAACGCTGAGAATATTCCTTTTTATATAGAGGGTTTGCCTTGTAAGCTTCCTGCTACGGCAAGTCACGCTTCGGGCCCCATTGAGAAAAAGTTGTTTAGGTCTTAGTTGTTTTTCAATGGAGCCCGAAGCGTTTCTTTTTGAAAATGTCATGTTGTTGGTCTTCTACATGTTAATCATTTCTGCGGCCACGTATCAACGCACAATTAGTCCTGGCAATAAAACTGCTGCATCTTGGTCTAACAAATGTTTATATATCTGTATTTTTAACCCTTAATCGGTTATGATAATAATTCATTTTATTTGCAACATTATAGAGTTTAAAAAGAGTTGGTAACTATTATACCAATGTCCATGAGCCTGATATCGTCCAATGCTGGTCATAGGCCTCCCCGAAAGGTTTCTATATATGACGTTGCCATTTGGATCATCGTAATCACCACGCTTGGCGACCGCAGTTAGGTGGTAGCTAGTACACAGGAGGCTCTGCTACCCGACTACCTGGTGTATCCCTTTGTCGGCCACGGAAGGGTATAGTGTTATGCTTTCTGGGCTGGAAACCACACTGCTCCCAATGTCCAACTAAGGGTTAATATTTGTAGCACTAAACGTATGTTGCTGCGAGGGTTCAGCGCACTGACCGAACCTTCACTATTCTTTGACATAATAACTCTGAACAATTTAGACATAGATTTAGTTAAAAGGCCGATTAACTTTAAAAGAATCTAGTTGAAATTCGCCTATTATTTTTGCACTAAGGGGCACCAATTTTCTTGGAAGCTGATTCTATAGCCTGATCTAAAAAACTGAGTCCATCACGGTGGCGGTGCTGAAATGACAACTCAGAATATTTACATGCAGATGCATGAGTTGTGTGATTGGGTAGTGTAGATAGAAAGGGAGAGAGTAACTTTCATATAACGAGAGGTGCGAGCACTGATTTTCTTTCTCTTTCTCCCAAGGCCTGTTTCGTTTTATATATATTTTACTTCAGTCTAATGCACACTTGTTTTTTTGTATTGTATGTCTATTTTGCAAGATTCTGCACGTTAGTTTTATAGGCAAATTATGTTCCTTAAGTTTCGTTCACTATTAAAATATGTGACTCCTTTAAGAGCTGTAGAAGCATGATGTAAATAGAATTTTATTTTCCTCGCAAAAAAAGATTTATACCTCCGCCGTAAGATTTATACCTCGGCATCCAGGGCCAGTCAATGAATCTTCATATAAATTTTTGAAATGTGTTTTTAACAGCATATAGAAAAATGTTAAAAAAAATACCATGACATAATGACCGATCTCCATTTATTAATTATTAAAATAAATAAGTATTAATTTTTTGGAGTTTTTTTTATTTTCATTAGTTTAAAGTTATATTTTGAAAAGGAGAACTATTACAAACTTGTCCTTGGGCCTCAAGGGACTTTAGGTACAAAGTTGAGGGGTGGGGGAATTATAGAAGGGACAGAAGCAGCTGTTGGGCATTGTTGACGCAGTCCCTAACAGATTAGTAGGTACACGTTGCACCTACCTAGGCTAAATACGTAGCTATTTTTGTGCGTTTAGAGAAAAAATATTTCTGATTTTTGTTTATTTGCAATTTGTGCGTATTTATTATTGTGCAGTTCATGCGATAATAGTTAATTACTGAACATAATTGAGGACCTTGCAGCTAAAGGGAGGCAAGTCCAAATTTCAAAACTGTTGGGTATTTAGAAAAAAAGTTTTTAAAAATTAATTGATGTATTTATGTCTTATCGTTAAATTTTTTTATTTTATTTACGTTTTTTTTAAGTTTGGATCTGCCTCCGTTTTGCACCAAGATTAAAGAAAAATGCTACCCTATTTTGTATTAAGGATAATAAAACGCGTAAACACGGTTATTTTTTTATTTCAAGAATTATTAATCAGTGCACAAAGAATTAAACAACTAAAAGAAATACAAAAACGAACGAGTGCTTAGCAAAAAATATTTTTTATAGGTTAACTTCAGCTTGATCATCGTCATCTTCGCTTGAAATATCATCTGTTGGTCCGACAGCTTCACTTTTAAGGGCCCAGTAGAAATATAGTTTATTTGGTGGAACATAGTTCTTTACCAACTGCATAACATCGTTGTATTTAGCCTTTTTCAACGGCAATACATGATCAAATAGCGGTTTCTGAGGCAGTATTGATAGTTGTGCTTGAGCATTTCTCATTATAGGAAAATAATCAAATACAGGCGTTCCCGATGTAACACTGACTGCAATAGTTTCAATGTGATCTTTACTGTATTTAAAAATACGATATTGAGATATTTTGAATCGTATCTTCTCTGTATTTGTTATTACTTTTTTGAAATGACTCTCATACTGTTGGCTGAAGTTAAGTATCATATTTTGACTTGCATTTACAAATTTAAAATTTTTAGATGCTTGCGTAATACAATCGGCATATTCAGAAGTCGTAAATATGTAATCTTTCCTTCTATTAAACTTTTCTATTACGCCGAAACACCGATGACACGGTAAGAAGCTGTACTGCACTGACTTGTTTACAAATGATGTAATAATTTCATTTGTTGCAAGAAGGAGGCAGGTCCGGACCTGCTCCCTTCTTGCACCAAACAGAATAAGGTAGCAGATCCAAATTGTGTAATAGCGCGCTTGTTTTTCATTAGATTTGCCTCCTAAATGCACCAAACCATAGGTAATTTTTTTGTTTTAATTGTAGGTGGAAAAAAAAGGTAACGGCTAAAATTTGGATCTGCCCCTCTTTTGCTGCAAGGTCCTCAATTGTGTTTTACAAACTTTGAAAATTGTGGCATGGATAGTAAATATTTGTTTTTTATTTATATTACTCGCTTATTTAAACAATTTTGAATACTTAATCGTTTATTTTACAATAAATCGAAAATTAGAATTTTATAGTAAAATTCAATAACATTAATTATTAATCATTATATAAACGCTGGTTATTAATATTACTAATATTCGTTGTTACAGCCTCTTATCAAAATGAGTAAACCATCGAATACTGATGATAATCAAAATAATGATTGCCGCATTTGAAACAAAATCGGATCTAGTTCTCAATTAAGCTCCGAACTAGGAGAAATTGTAAAGGTAACTGGAGGAATATCAACGCTGAAAGCTGCTTCTGCAGAAAGAGCGGATGGATTGTCTCAGTATTTAAATACTCGCGAATTTGTCTACGTGTATTCAGTATGCATACAAAAATATATCAATAAAGAATATATATTATTTTATTAAATGATGTTTCATTAAAAAAAATAAAACATCACATCAGCAACGCTGGTGTTACATGCACTCTTGCTCTATACGCTGCCCCCAAAAAAAAATTAAAGATTTAAATATATTAAAATATAACTCTTTTTTGAAAGCAACTGCTAAAAATACCTGCGTTAAACTACCGTCTTTGCCACCTACTGCAGATGCCGCTTTTGGACACTTCAAAAGAGTATATCTGCAAATTCAAACATGGCTCGGAAGAGAAATATCACCAGAAGAATGGGGTTGGAAATATGAATGCGGAATACTGATGCCGCAAACAATGACGCAGCTACCCGCTCCAGAAGCCTTACTAAAAATGATTTTTTGCACATGGAAAACAAGATGCGGAGCATCTTGTGGGTGCAGGAAAAGTGGATTATATTGCACTGTAGCCTGCTTAGAATGCAACGGTAACAGCTGTACTAATCCTTCACCTACAATGCACATCAATGAGATCGATGACGATGACGACGACAATAATGAACAATAATGTAGAAGTGTATATAGTTGATATATTTTTTTGTAACTCAATATATTTGTTAAATATTAATAAATGAACATTAAAGTTACTATGCAAATATAATTTATTAGGTATTTATATTTTTCCTCTTGTCCCTCTCATTTTTCAGTTAATTGTTGTTATATTTTATTTTATAACATTTTATTTTTTTTAACTTTTTCATTTGAGCTTTTAACAATGCAGTCGAACAGTTTTCATGAAGATTCATTGACTGGCCCTGGATTCCGAGATTTTACAATTTTTATGCCTTACAGCGCTCCACTAACTATCCGGTTCAGTCTAAATATTATTATCGTTAACCAAGATTGGCCCATCGGTAGCCATGTTTGTATAAGTTACGTTAAGAATCAAATTTAAATTTATTGTTACAATACGTATCAATAACATATTTACTAACATCATGACATTAGAATTGTAGATATGTATATGATTCAATGTTACAATCAGGATGGATTATTCTACTATTGAATTAATATGAAAATATATACTTTTGAATTATATTCTTGTGTGTGATTGAATAAATAAGAAGAATTACGCCAAAATATTCCATATTATAAAACTACATTTTATTTGAACTTTATAGGTTTAAAAGAAATTAAAATCTTAGCGGAAACGGTGCAAATATAATAAATTACTATTACTCTAACTAACATATATACTAATAAATATATAAATTTGTATAAAATAAGGAATGTAGATACTGGGAAACCGCTGGATGCGGGCAGCGCAGGACCGGCTATTGTGGAGATCCTTGGGGGAGGCCTTTGTCCAGCAGTGGACGTCTTTCGGCTGATATGATGATGAAGGAATGGAGATAGGCCCACATCATCCCCCAAGGATCTCCAGAATAGCCGAATCTACCCTGAATGAAACGTATGCGGGTAACACTGCGGGGTGCAGTTTATTACGAGGTATTTGAAGGGATATGCCATAATCGCCACGCTTTGCAGACGGGTTGGCGATCGCAGCATGATGGTCAAAGTACACACGGCTACACATCAAGCTATACATTTCCAGTATAAGCTGATCTCAAGTTGTATAGGATTTCCATACAATGACAGGTCAGTTTATATTGGAAATGTATAGCTTGATGTGTAGCCGTGCGTACATAGAGAGATGCTGCTGCCCGTCCTCTGGTAGATATTTGGTCGGGTCGAGTTCTATTGTTCCAACTTCTAAATAAACACCGCAGGCGCAACAAGTATTATATAAAAATTACATGGCTTTATGCTTTACTCCATAATTCTAATTTATAAAACAAATGGGGGTAAATAAAACATACATAACAAATTAAAATAATTTTATTAAATAAAAAACAAAGTGATGATAGTAAATAACAATAATGAATGATAACAAAATGAGCACCGGAACTCGAATCGTTTTACGATAAACATATAAAAACAAGTACAGGTCGCGGCTCTACCTATATGTTACAGATATCGCGGCGTGTCCATAAGTTTCTAATGCCTCACAGACATGGACACATTACTTAGCACATAAATTGTGTAGACATTAAAAAAAATATCCCCTAATAAACACGAAACAGCTAGAGACATGTTTTGGCTTTGTTATTTAACCCTTAACCAGGCTATGCTATACGATTTTTTCATTGTTTTCGAATCTTATTGCAAAGTGATAAGGTTGAAATTGATGTGGCCTCGTAGAGTCCATAGCCTGGTTAAAGGTTAAATGTAATCGAGGCAAAAGAGATGTGCAAAGATCGTGACAAATGGAAATCCGTTGTCTCTGTCTACCCCTCTGGAAAACAGGCGTGAGTCTATATAGTATGTAATTCATATTCAATCAAAAGAGACAAAAAGAAACTGATTTTTCGGCGAAGACATATTTTTTATACAAGTCTGCAAATAAGCTTACGTACAACCTGATGGAAAGCAGTCGATGGTGTTGCAAGCTTCTATAGGCTGCGGGCTTATGGACGTTTGCAACACCAGAGGTAAAATTCGCGCGTTGCCGACTTTTTAGAAACCTTAATATCTTAAGACTTCTAAGCTTATGGCTATTTAGCAGTCTCATTCGCTGGAACGTAAACAGTATTTGCTGGTTAATTAGCTAAGGTGACATTTCTCAAGTTGAATCCTGTTTATAATCAAGGGAAACGTAAAAAACATAGTAAAGTAGTAAAACATATTTTACCAGCTTTTTTATTAAAAGGTTTTGTTTGATAGCGAGTTTTACGTCTCACTGTATGTAATAAATACCCTGTTGAATACAGGGAAAGTGGCTAAACAAGTCTGAATATTTATAACAGTTAGCCTTAGAGGCTTTCATTGCTTCACCAGACAATTCCAAGTCTGTGAGGTCCTAACATTACACCCTGATCATGTATTTATGTTACAAATCCATTTATATCTTAATATTTCTTTTATAATACATAACTATTCGATTGCCAAATATATTTCATATTATGCTAAAAATAAACATTCACTTTTGTACTGTGATGAAGTTTTAAGTCACTGTATATATTAAATAATCACTATTAAATAGCTCTTATATATCACAATATAATTATAATCCCATTCACTGATCATTCTTTTAAAATAACTAAAAAAATGTCTTTTCAAATAATTTCAACAAAACGTCCATAACAATTCATTAACAAATGCTAAAATAAACATTACTAAAATCAAAAGTGCTCCATTTTATCTTGTGCCGAAATTGTAAGTCTTATCACAATGTTGTAGATTCTAGTTGGTCAAAAATCGACCTTATGTTTAATCGTCGATGGTGCAGATTAAGTCGTCGCCTTCTAGTTTCTGGCCGTTGGTGATCGACACAGACTTGATGGTGCCGGCTTTGGGCGCCTGGACTATCATTTCCATCTTCATGGCGGACAGGACCGCGATGGGTTGACCTTTCTCTACTTTCTCACCCTCTTTCACCTTGATTGCTGTAAATTGTACGAGTATTTAAATATCAGTCAGTATCAAATTAAAACTGCTCGATCACCGCTTTAATAACGCTTGTCTCTTATCTGCATATATTAGATTACTTGTCAAACACCAACAATCTCGCAGGACTACATAGCTAACACCATAAGGGACAACTTTTGTTCTACAACTTTTGATAATTAGTTAGATTTTATTTTTGTAAGTACAAAAATAAGTATTAATATAATTTCCTGCTTGAATGTTTACTACTCTACGCGTATCCAAAGATCAAAGGCGCTCATAGCTAGATGCTCTCACCGGTCCGTAAGCGATGGGCGAGGTTAAGTAACTAGGTTCGTGGTCAGTCCAGAGATGGGTGACCGCCAAAGTGGTTTAATTTCTAAACGTTTCCGTGCTTCGGAGGGCACGTTAATCTGTCGGTCCCGGTTGTAGTCACTAGAAAACAGTCGTTAAACCATGTCTGAGGCCTACTGGGCGGCTTGAACAACTCTGACAGTAGGTTAACCACAGCCCATACGATAAGCAAGCAACTAAGATTACGTAGATATACCTCTGCGAAGGCGCGGGAAGGGGTGCAGTTCTAGCGCCTTTGAACTTGACCCATTCTTCTAGTCGCCAGTTCTCCGTGTATTTTTTTGCATATATTGAGTTATGTCCGAACTCGTAGAACAAAAGTTGTTGGTTATGGTGTTACCTATCTAGTCGTTAGAGGTTGTTGGTGTTTTACAAGAGACAAGCGTCGTTAAAGTGGTGACCGAGTAGTTAATGCGCCAACGCGGAAAAAGACACCTCAAGCCAGTGTTTTATTTTATAAACTGTTGTAAATTCGAGTTTTAATGTGTAAATATGGTGGATGTTATGTGATAACGCTTTCGACAACGTACACAAATGTAGGAAAGTAGCATATTACCCAGAATTATGATTTTCCGTGTTGATACCAAAACTTCAGAAGCCTCTAGTAAGTCACCACTACTTTACTAGGGTTGGACAAGGACTAGATTATGACGGACTTTATTTGAGTTAGACTGTGACTAAATGACGAAAACTCTGCAGAATGTTGAATTAATATGCAAATAACTTCATTTATCGAATTGCTTGACACAGGTGATCTTGAAATAGGTTTGCAAACAACGGAGAAATAGCAAAAGATACATACAAATAATAAATGAACAAAACATGTAGTCTATCAGATAAACTCCTTCTGTTGAAGTTGGTTAAAAATATATTTTTGGTCACATTTTTCTAGTTCTGTTTTTAGTAAAGTACAGTGTTTTACCCCCTGAATACTTACTCAGGACAGTACCCGGCATGGGCGCTCCAACTTGGTTCTTGTCTCCTTTGATAGCCTTGGGATGGATTTTCATTTCCTGGAAACAACACAGCAAATGTAGTAATCGTAACTTTTCCATCACATTTTTGAAGTTATACTTCTTTTGGCGCGATGGAGAAAAATGATGAGAGTGAATTTTTACGATGCGCGCGCACACCGACACCAAAAAATTTAACAGCATGACGTTAGTTCTAGGTGGTATGAAAATTGATAACTATGTTCAAGTTGTATATTAAGAAGTATAACTTCTAACGCGTGTACATAAGTACACACAAGTTTTTTTTTTACACAACTTTGTTCATGGGTCCTGTACCTAGGTAATCTATTGTACCATAAATGGGAAGCATCTCGTGACTTCGCAATGAAGGATAGGGTATACTCTATCTATCATGATTTTTTATATACTTTAGAAATCCCATAAACATTTAAAGCAATGATAATTTTGTTCTAGTCATATTCTTTTATAACTTTAATATTAAGTAATAAACCAAAATGGCAAATTCAGCCAAGATATGCACTATGGAATATATCGGCAGGAAGTGATCATTACGGTTGTTACACCAACATGTGACGTCACAAAATGGCGTTGCGCTGCGGTGATGCACCGGATGCCAACGTGAATTTGACACATTTTCCTAGGGGTAGTTGTGGGGGGCGGGCGGTCACTCATAAGAGTTGTGTGCGTAAGTGTCTGTAATTGATATGAAGTTTGAAGAGGAATATTCGGCGGGCGTCTTACCGCTGTAACAGCAGAGGGCATGCCATAATATAAAAATGACATGGACAAGCTTTTATCGCCACTCTATAAGCGCCTGTATTATTTTATTTTATATAGACCAATATTTTTATATTACAATCAAACCTAAAGAATATTAAGTAATATAATCATTCTAACGTAAGCTACTAAGTAAATGTAATTATGCCTAAGAATAAATTCATTGACATTCTTTAGTCGCATCTATTATGGGGAAGATAGTACGCGACATTCATTCCAGACACAAGACTAAAATATTGGCTATGTTGATTTTTTTTATACTTCTTGTAACAAATGACGTGTACTGTAAGCTGAGGAGTCTTTCACTGCATTTCCGGACAAAATAGGTGACAGAGGGTCCGAGCCATCTAGCAGCCCAGGTTTAACTCAGGGTGGATATTGACGGGAAGACCTATGATAGAGTAGGTTGTGTGTCTGCTAGCTATCGAACCTTGCTGGCGTTCTCGTCGCGGATGAAGACGGAGCGCAGCTGGCCGTTGAGCTCGAAGAACACCTCGCGCTCGCCCGCCGCCGTCATCTCCTCCGACACGGCCACCGTCTTGATGTCCAGCGTCTTGCCGCGCTCGATCTTCACTTCTATCGTCTCGCCCACCTGTATGCAAACACTATCATTACCAGGCTGGACTTCAATCTAAAACAAGGCTATGAATCATCGCATGATTTATTTTCAATAGCAAGAATTGACATATTGGAATATAGTTTATAATCGTAATGCAGTGCATTCGTTGTAAACACAACAAATAGGGGACAGAGACAGCATTAAAGCGCGACCGTCGTTATTAACACAAGGTCCGTCATCATAATAATACCTTAATATAGACAGAACCATTGACAATATGTAGTAAAAATATTAGACTTAAACTAGATAATTAAACATAATCTCTTGACAATAACTTGATACGAGCTAGCTAAATATCGACGCTATAATAAAATAAATTTTATAAATGTTTTCATACAACATACATACATACATAGACTCACGCCTGTCTCCCAGAGGGGTAGGCAGAGACAACGGACTTCCATTTGTCACGATCCTTGCACACCTCTTTCGCTTCGTTTACTGAAATTATATTCTTCATACATGCTCGCCGGTTTAGGGTACTTCTGACCTGACCTTTCCTAAGTACGTCTCCAATTTGATCAGAGAATGTTCTACGAGGTCTTCCCCTTCCGGTTGTACCATTCACACAGGCCAGGTATACTTCTTTTGTCAGTCTTCTTTCATTCATCCTTTCTAAATGACCAAACTATCTCAGCATACCTTTTTCAATCTTTGTGACTACATCCTCTTTTACACCACAACGCTCTCTTATATCAGTATTTCGAATTCTGTCTCTCAAAGTCACACCACACATACTTCTCAGAGCTCTCATTTCCACTGCATTTATTTTACTTTCATTCTTTTTCTGCCATACCCAACTTTCAATTCCATACATTAAAGTTGGCACTAACACTCCATCGTGCACGGCCAGTCGAGCCTTCTTTGAGACTTGTCGGCTACTCATAAGGGCGTGTTGTGCCCCATTCACTCTGTTCCCCGCATTTACTCTTCTAACAATATCTTTCTCATATTTCCCATCTCTCGTAAACAAAGTTCCCAAATATACAAACTCTTTCACCTGTTCGACTTTCTCTCCTCCAACCACAATATCACAAGCTGTCGTGTATTCATCCCTCTCAAATACCATTACTTTCGTCTTACCAACATTCATTTTCATCCCTTTCCTTTCAAAAGCTTCATGCATATTTGTTACCATCACCTGCAACTCGTCCGCAGATGATGCAAGTAGAACTTGATCATCAGCGTACAGCAGACATTTGATGAGTAACTCATTCATCCTTACACCACATTCACTTTCTTTCAAGTCTTTTAAACAGCTATCCATGAATAGGTTAAACAACCACGGTGACGCTACACATCCCTGTCTAACACCCTTTTGGATGCTAAACCACTCAGTGTATGACCCGTTAATCCTCACCAAGCTCTGGAATCCCTATAAAGAGATTTCAGTGCTTGAACAAGGTTGTCATCTAACCCATTCATGGACAGTACCGACCAAAGCTCATTCCTCAACACTCTATCGTAGGCCTTTTCTAAGTCTACGAAGGCACAGTAGACCTTTTGGCTTTTGCCCAAAAACTTCTCTACTATGCTTCGTAGAGAAAAGACCTGATCCGTGCATCCCATTCCTTTTCGAAAACCCGCCTGTGCATCCCATATTTTCGTATCGGTTACTTTCACAACTCTTTCAACCAATACTTTCGCATACAACTTACCAACGACGCTGAGCAGACTAATGCCCCTGTAGTTTCTACAGTCTTGCCGTGAGCCTTTTCCTTTGTAAAGAGGTACGATGACAGCCTTGCACCAATCACTTGGCACTTGGCCGGTATTATAGCACAGATTGAAAAGGCTGCACAGCTGACTCGCTATGACGCCATGTCCAGCCTTCAGCATTTCGGAAGTTATCCTGTCATACCCTGGTGATTTACCCGATTTCATACTCTTAATAGCTTTCACAATCTCATCCATTCCAATTTCATCCTTACAATTATTTTTGTCTATACCTAATGAACTACCTTCACTCTCTGTTACACTTCTATCATACAAACTCTTAAATACTCCTTCCAACGTTTTAACACGCATTCTTCGCCTTTCACTATATATCCATCTTGGTCTCGGATGGAGTTCAGTTCTGAGGTTTGGGTTATGCCTCTTACTGATCTAACGGATTTCCAGAAAAACTTAATGTTCATCTGAAAATCCTTAGACAACCTTCTATCAAAATTATCCTTTTGTTCATTTTTCTTTTCGTTCACCACGTTCTTTACTATTCCTTTCATCCTTTTATAGTCATTCCAGGCTCTTTCTATATCTTCATTCGTCGCCTTATGCATTCGTTCGTTTGCTCTGGTGGCTAGCCAATCTAACCACGCTTTCTTCTTTTCACATACAACTTTTTGTACACTTTTATCCCACCAAATATTCTTCATCTTTCTTCCTCTTCTCCTCATTATTACACCACATACTTCACTAACTACACTCACAACACCTTCTTTGACTGACTTCCATAGCTCTTCTACTTCTCTTATGTCTTTAGATCCCTCAAACTTATCAATTAACTTACTTTTGTACTCATCTGCCACTCCTGCCTCTTGCAGTTTCTCTACTTTTATTCTCTCTAGTACCCTCTTAGTCTCAGGGATTCGGTGGCGCCATCCTTTGAACAGACCACTTATTCGGCTCATCACCAGGAAGTGGTCTGTATGGATTGCGGTCCCACGATAGACTCTTGTGTCTAGAACATTCTTTCTCAATCTTTCATCTACAATCACAAAGTCAATCATACTCTTTCTCACATTTTTTCTCTCCCGTGTAAACGTATGGATTCTTTTATGTTCAAACATAGTATTTGTAACACAAAGACCCCATTCCAGACATATCTCAAGCAGACTATTCCCATTCTCATTCTCACTCTCATCACCGAATTAACCTAGAACTCTTTCAAAACCATCACGCTTTACCCCAACCCAACCATTAAAATCACCTAACATTATTACTCTTTCATTATACTGACTTATTCGTAACACATCTCCCAAGGTCTCCCAGAATGCCTTTCTTTCCTCTTGTTCTCGCTGTGACACAACTGCACCCATATCTACAGGAGCGTACACCCCTACTAGGAAGATACGGGTCATACCGACTTTCATTCGCAACCAAATAATTCTTGCATTCACGCATTCGAAATCAGTCACACATTCACACATTCTTGTGGAAAGAATGAGACCCACACCCTGTTTTCATACAATGTGTACCTAAATATCTATGTTACTAGAAATAATAATGTATACAACTACTTATATTACTACAAATATGGTCTGACTATTTACAAGCTCTTTTTTAAAGTCTACGTGAATAAAAACCTTTTTTATTTAGACTATAGTATGATTCTGCGTACGAGTTCGAGTTCTCGATGAGCCTGCAGCGCTTTGATTGGTTACGGTCGCGATGGTGTGATAAGTTTTGCCAACCACAAGACTTCGTTTCCACTGTGAACTCGAATCCGTTTACAAAAAATACTTATAAGAATTTATCTTATCTCTTAATTTTCCAAATAAAATAGAAGTAAGATTTAGTCTTGAAGAGTTTAATAAGTTACTTTCCACTAGGCTTAGTAAGCCTACGTTAGTAAGTAAACAAACAAATACTCACAGTGGGTCCAACAAGGAAGGTCTTGGTGTCCAGGTGCTTGACGGGCCCGTACTTGTCTCTGATTCGGAAGAAATCATTTGCCACTTGTGGGTACATCGCTGCTGACATCACGTCTTGGTCGTTCACCTATATTATACAATTTACAAATTAGTTTAAAGGCATCCCATAAACCAAAATAATACTAAAAGGTTTAACGCAATTTAGATACGTTGTATTTATTGATAGAAACCATGGATCTTTTTCGACTTCTACATTTTTTATTTAATCTTATATCGAACCTGGGGGGCTACCGTCGAATTCACTGATCGGCGTTCAAATAGATGAAGGTTAAAACGGACTAAATCATTGGTTCAATCGGTTTCAACGTTGAAAATCAATTACGGAGCCTTTATGACGTCACATGTGCTCATGGAAGCCCATTTAACGAAAGTTTTACTCATTTTTAACCGTCATCTTTTTTTTATATATAAGGGCGACAAACGAGCAAGTGTGTCACCTGATGGTAAGTGATCACCGCCGCACATGTATACTCGCAACACCAAGGAGTCGCGGGTACGTTGCCAACCCTTAAGAGTCAGCAAACAAGTGTTGCTGACCCTTCCCCCCCACCCCCCCGATGAGCTCCAGCGAAATTACTCACACGCAGAAACACAACGTTAAAATTATTAATTTTGTTATTATGGAATGTCCTCTGTAAGGTGGAGCTTCTTTCCGAGTTGGGCTGCTGTGCCCTACCTCTATTTATTTGAACGATCACGATGACCAAGGAAATGGACCAATTAATGGATAATAATGCTTAAGCTCCTGTAAGTTGGATGTGAACGATTTGTAATATAAATGTAGTTAAGTTACATTACTGCCTTTGTGAAAACAGGACATAATCCAATAATTCCCCACAGCGTGCTAAGAACAACGCGTGCTGTGATAGTGATCTAATCAAAACGGTTATTCTGTGCACTGTTTATGCGAGAGATAGTACTAGAATATGTGTGTTTAATGCTTACCATCCAGATGAGGGTTAAAGATATTCAGGTCGTAACGGAATAGTAAAAACTACATTGATATTTAGTAGGAAAAAAGTTCAAACAAAACTTATACAATTTTTTAATTTAAGTTTTGTTATAAACAAATGTCTGGGTATCATACGTCTGGAATTACATAAAACGGGGTTTCAAGTGGATGGGGCATTATATTACATAAGGAGGACTCAATGGGAACCTACAAGTATCAGTATAATCTTAACGAGTTAAAGAAAGACAGAGGGATCTGGCAATTATTTATCGCTGTTACCCGGACGCGGTGGTGGAGGGCACGTTAAGCTGTCGGTCCCGGTTGTAGTCATTAGACAACAGTTTTTATATAATGTCAGAGGATAATTCTATGGGCTGACCGCAAGCCTAGTTGCTTAACCAATCACTTACGGACCGGTGGTATCTATGAAATGAACCTTTAAATGAAAACTCAATTTATAACAATCGAGAAAAGTATTAATATTCTCAGGCAACGTCACGCCACGTCCACATCATCTTATATTTAATTTTTCTTATTGACGTCCTAACGCTATTCATCTTTTTATTTATGTTTACAGTTTGATTAAGACGTATTCAGGTTTTAAAGACGAGCAGGCCCTAAAGCTAACAGTCCATACGCATCAAATTCTGACATAATTTGATGCATTTTGACTGACAGCAGCATTAATTAGCAGTGGAAACATCTAATTGAAAATAAGCGAAGTATATCGTTTAGAGGAGAGTAAGATTTATTATTCAAAGGAGGCAACCGGGCAGGGTTCTAACTCACAACCTTTTTAGCAGCTGATATAGATGAATCGGATGGTAGAATGTCGAAATACTGAAAGTACATAAATATACTTTTCAAAATAGGCAGAATTTAAGTAATATAGATACATTAAATTTGTTCTTAATAGTTAACAAGATGGATTGAAGTTGATCATGTGAGGGTTACTAGTAACCGCTGGATACGGGGAGAGCAAGACCGGTAATTGTGGAGATGTTTAGTGGAGGCCTTTGTCCAGCAGTGGACGTCTTTCTGCTGATATGATGATGAATTAACAGTATTCTGGATCCAAATTTCAGATATTTTTAAAGTCAATTGTATGAATTTAAGTGCAGGTGGGAATCGAACTACTCCACGACCACAACATGTTAACACACTCGAATTAATATATAATAATAATATATAGGGACAATGTCACACAGATCATCCAAGCCCCAAACTACGCAAAGCTTGTACTATGGGTACCAGGCGACGATATACATACTTATATATAGATATGATGGTATGGAATTCAAACATATCTTTAGACGTTTCATTACGGTTACGACGGACTGAAGATTCTAGCGCCATTTAATTTAATCTTACTTACAGCCTAGAACTTAGCGCGCAGCTATCTCGCTCACGCTTTTCGGTATATTATAGGATATATAATAAGTATTAATATTACTTTTAAAAAATGTGCTTCGGTCTTCCTGTGTAGTTACAATATCAAATTATTAAGATATCAGAACAAACTTTCACTTTAATATTTGTGCTTTATGGGAATTACATATAAGAAATTGTAAAATGAAAACGTGTTTTGAACGCTTCGGAATATTAATTTCAGAAGATGGCCGAAGCACATTTTTTTGTAAGTAAAGTTAAAAAAAAAAATGTAATTTTATTTTCCATAAAATATCAATACGCGCTCACGATAAGCGTGCGCTTTGTCCTGTAATACTCGACCAGTGATTAAAAAAATAAAGGGAAAACTGCAGTTCTATCTTCTCTTACTAAAGGCAATATATGGAAAACATTCGTATTCCTATATTTAAAGCTTTACTTTTAGGGTTGGCGATCGCAGTATGATGGTTATAGTACACAGAGAGACGTTGCTGCCCGTGCTCTGGAAGATCCGGGAGTTCTACGCCCCCCACGGGATGAGATGGGGTAGATATATTCTTTGCAATAAACCACACAACAGTCTATTTGAATTAAACTACAATAAACTATTAACGATTTGATCTTACCTCAGGGTAATTTTCAATTAAGTCTTGTTTCAGCTTGTCGAAGTCTAGCGGAGGTAGTTCCTTGCCTGGCCTGTCTTCGATTCTAGGCATGTCCTTGAGTACCTTGGACCTAAAAAAGCAGTAGAAGGTTTATGAAACTCTTTGGACAAGGAAATGTGAGATATCATGTTCTGACACATTTTATTAATAGCGCAGGAATAGAGTTTCATGGACTGATCCTGTGATGTGTCTCCCCATCAGTAACAGCCTTTATTCAAGCTTCGACCCAAAATAAGGATCAAAGGCGTGGGTTACTTAGTTTGTAGTTTTATTCTGCTAAACGGTTTAAGCCCGCGCTCGCCTCTATTGTCCAAAGAAACAACCTCCTAGAGTAAAATCAAGCGTTACAAGGGGGCTCCAATCTATATAACAAAACTTAAAAACTTGTACTAGTTTGCATATCGTATCGATAAAAAGCCCCCTCAACGAGGGGGCCGCGTCATGTCATTAACGTAGAGCGAAAGTTGCACAAAACTCCCTAAAATGATGATCTCTGCCCTCTCCCCGCCAGTAATCGCCCAGAGTCGAGGTTCCAACCCCACAGGGGGTTAAGAGCCATTTCACGCTTTCGCGCGAATTTCTAAGATTTTGGGCTCCTCATTTACCATCTTAAGTAATACCCAGAAATTATTAGTACATGTTAAATATGGAAATATCGTTTTTGTTGACGTTTAATGTATCACATTTACCAACAAAAATTTGCTTGTTCTGTAGTGACTCATCTCCCACAACCATTTTAATGAAATATCGCCGTAGAGTGAATTTCAAAGTCCTGTAACTAGCAATAATACTTATAAACTAAGGTAAAAAAAATACATTCAGCATGAGACATATATTTTATTCGTCGTTTAATGTAACAGATTCTTGAATTTTGTTACCATTAATTAGTAAAAAAAATAAATCCTTACACCAATTTTAAGTTTTTTCTTGGAATTTCATAGTGATTTTTGGTTTAAATAAAGCGTAATTGCTAAAATAAAATTATACCATAATAAACTATGTTTTTTGGAGAATCGAATTCTACAGTTTTTTTTTTAAATATTGGCATAAAATTTGTCGTAATATCGATTTGAACATCAGTTTAAATTACAATAAATTGCGATTCACGGGTGGGCACCGATTAGTACGGCGCGAGCGCCCATCAAGGTAGGACCTGTGCCATTTTTCCCGCGTCCCGACTTTCGAGCGCTCGTATAGTGAAGTAATTCATATACTGCGACCACATAGTTTTGATTCGTTTTGTATTTTTTCATAAGGTACGGTTTTATTTATTATGAAGTATGCTGTATGTATGTATGTAAGATTTTAGTTTTTTTAATAATTATATATTTTTGTTTCGTTACTAGCTATGGGGCGCGAGGAATGTGTATACCGTTGCGTAAAAAAAACGAACGAAACGTGATAATTCTGCAGCTTTAAAAAAAGCAACAGAAGTGAGGTAGATACCTATTTTTAGGGTTCCGTAGCCAAATGGAAAAAAAACGCAACCCTTATAGATTCGTCATGTCTGTCTGTCCGTCCGTATGTCACAGCCATTTTTTTCCGAAACTATAAGAGCTGTACTGTTGAAACTTGTTAAGTCGATGTATTCTGTGAACCGCATTAAGATTTTCACACAAAAATAGAAAAATAATAATAATTTTGGGGGGTCGCCATACATAGAACTGAAACTCAAAATTTTTTTTTTCATCGTACCCATACATGTGGGGTATCTATGGATAGGTCTTCAAAAATGATATTGAGGTTTCTAATATCATTTTTAGGGTTCCGTAGCCAAATGGCAAAAAACGGAACCCTTATAGATTCGTCATGTCTGTCTGTCTGTCTGTCCGTCCGTATGTCAGTGCCACTTTTTTCCGAAACTATAAGAGCTGTACTACTGAAACTTGGTAAGTAGATGTATTCTGTGAACCGCATTAAGATTTTTACACAAACATAGAAAAAGAACAATTATTTTGGGGGGGTCGCCATACATAGAACAGAAACTCAAAAATTTTTTTTTCATCGTACCCATAGGTACATACTGGGTGTCTATGGATAAGTCTACAAAAATGATATTGAGGTTCTTAATATTTTTTTTTCTAAACTGAATAGTTTGCGCGAGAGACACTTCCAAAGTGGAAAAATGAGTGTCCCCCCTGTAACTTCTAAAATAAGAGAATGATTAAACTAAAAAAAATATATGATATACATTACCATGTAAACTAACAATGAAAATTGGTTTGAACGAAATCTAGTACGTAGTTTTTTTTTAATGCATCATAAATCGTAAACCGCACTTTACCTTTCATTTAATCAACTGAAATACTTGCTGCTGCGGAACCCTTCATGTGCGATTCCGACTTGCACTTGGCCGGTTTTTTTTATTTACAGTATTCATATTTACTGTAACCGATTATTATTGATTTTATATGTACTTATACGTAGATATTGAAAATTAACAGCTATTTTGTTTTTATTTTGGAATGAATAATCGTCTAAAACGTACAGACAAGGGTAGCGCCTTTAGATCAGACGCGGTGCCAGGTACTAGCCGTACAAGTGATAATTCAGATTCGGCAACAGAAGTTCAACGTAACATTTTAACAATTATTTATTTGAATCAGAAGTTTATTTAGTGTTTGTCAATAATTATATAAAAATTTATAGGAGAAAGAACATGGTGCAGTAGACCCTGGAGACCTAGACGAATCAATGAAACTTTCAGACTCAATTGTAAATCGCAAATCGTAAAAAAAACGTATGTGTATTTGCTGTATGGACAGGTCCTGATTTTCCATTGAAAGTAGTAAGTACTCTTACTACGAACTTACCAAAAAAAGTCATGTTTCTCTACTGAGAAAGATGACGTTTTTTGGCAGGCGAAAATGCTACCCAAATTGGTTTGGTTTTACCAAGACTGCGTATTGCCGGAAATCATAGATCCGAGAAAGGCAAGATCAATGCTTTTACGGCAAATATGCATTTAGCATATTAAAAATACTATGTTCGTTTTTGTATCAACTTTTATGAACTATTTTACATAACATACCTATCCGTGTTTTCTTATTAATCTAGCTAGAAATCTTTGTTAGAGTAAATATAACTTTTTTTTATAAATCTCTTATCAATTCACATTACGATTACGGATCAAGATAGCCTCGTCCATCTTGACACGTGTATTACACAGTTTACATTGCGTTTGAGTGGGTAGACACGCACACATAAACAATGATGCAGTCTTTTACCTAAACTCGAGCGTAATCATTTTGTGAAATGGCTCTTAACAGGGGAAGGCCCCTCCGGCGCGGGTTACTTAATTGCTAGACGGCTCGAGCCCTCTGCTCGCCTCTATAGTCCAGTGAAGCAGTGAAAGCCTCCTAGGCTAACTGTAGCGTCAGGTCAAAAAAAAAAGTACATTATCAGTCTACACACCATTTCGGCATCACGTGAGTGTTCTTATCACGCGAAGTTCATTCTATTCTATATTCTAGCGAGTGGTCCGTTTCACTTTCATTTTCGTACAGTAATTCGTTTTTACACCCAGACACGTGTCCTGTGTATATTCTAAAACATTAATTTTAAGTGTAGTGTATTACCAGCCGGCCGGATATTAATAGTGTATTCACATCATCAGCTCAATAAGAACGACACAAGATCACATATTGCTTGTACGCCTTTCCCATTGTGAGTGAATACGCACGTGTTCACAATCAGTTTATAATTTTTTGTCCATATGATACACCAAAAAAAAAAAACAAAAATTTTGCGTGCCGCACTGGATACTTGGTAGAAGTGAAACCTCTTAAAATATCAAGTGGCACTATATGTGTTCATATATAGCTTCAGAGGTGTTAATATATATGTGCATACGCGAGGCTATCTTATTCTATCGTTGTGTATACTTAGCTCTTTTTATGCTTCGCGGCGACAAAGTATACAGATCTTTTTATCTTCTCCCTACATCATATCTTTCTTCTTCCTCATGAAAAGAAATGTGTTTAATTGTAAGGCGACCTTAAAACATTGTTACAAATTTTAGTCCACTTATCGATGATCGTTTTTTTTTTTTAATCGTTTATTCATAAAAGAATATTACATTTTTACAATTGAATTGTTCCTCGCCAAGCGAAGCTTTACTTCAGTAAAATACTGCTAATAGTATATTCCGTTACCGTAAATTAAAAATTTCGTTATTTACCTGAGTGGCTCCGGGAAGCCTCCGTAAGGAATGCCGATGGCGCCTTGCAGATATTCTACCACAGACTTCGGGAACGACAGCTCTTCAGCCCTGGCTTCAATATCCGCGGCCGTCAGCTTGTTCTGTACCATGAACTGCGCCAGGTCTCCCACCACTTTAGAGGACGGAGTGACCTTGATGATGTCACCGAGGAGGAGGTTGGCTTCCCTGGATACAATTAAACATTTTAACACATTTTAGTCAAGCGTAACCAGGGGCTCTACCGGCTAAGTCGCCGAACATCGATTTCTTAAATGGCGTTCAGACAAATAAAGGTTAAAAATGACTTAATCACTCGTTACTCATATCATATTTATCATATATATTTAACATAAATGGTCCGGAATTGATTTTCAACGTTGAAGCCGTTTTACGATTGATTAAGTCATTTTTAACTTTTATTTATTTTAACACCATTTAAGAAATCGATGTTCGGCGACTTAGTCGGTAGGGCCCCAGATAGTACAGGATTATTGCAATGCTGAACGCTTTCCCATTTGTTTTCTTAAAAAAATACGTGCACAAAAAGTATAATAAAAAACGGTCACCGTAGCCTAGTTGGTAGTGCTCCCGCCTACGAAGCTGGTGGTCCTGGGTTCGAATCCCAGTAAGTGCAAATATTTGTGTGATGAGCACGAACATTTCTTTCCGAGTCATGGATGTTTTCTATGTATATAAGTATATATCTATCTATTTTATTTACATTGAGCGCGGAGTATCCTGTTAACTTTGGAGTCCCCCAGGGTAGTATTTTAGGCCCTTCTCTATTTATATGCTACATCAATGAGCTGTGTCAACTCGATCTCATAAATTGTAAAATAATTTCTTACGCTGATGACACAACTCTCACCTTTTTTGGGGAGTCATGGACAAACGTATTTAAATACGCTCAAGATGGCCTTAATAGGGTATGTCATTGGTTAGCTAACAACTCACTAACATTAAATTCAACTAAAACTAATTATATCACCTTTTCCTTACGACAGTCTGTCTCTTTATCACACGAAATCACAGCACATTCATGTAATTTAACTATTAGCTCAAAATGTAGCTGTCCCAATATTCAGAAAGTTAAATCTACAAAATACTTAGGGGTAACCATTGACGAAAATCTAAATTTCTCTGAACACGTTAGCAATGTTGCTAAGAGAGTTCGCAAATTGACATATATATTTAAACAGCTCAGACATGTTGCGGACTCCAAAGTTATGAGAATGGTCTATCTGGCCCTCTGTCAATCTGTCCTTGCCTACTGTATCTCTTCCTGGGGTGGAGCAGCTAAGAGCTGCCTAATAGAATTAGAGAGAGCTCAAAGATTGGTACTCAAGGTAAGTCTATCTAAACCAAGACTATTCTCTACTTCGGAACTATATGAACTGGCTGAGGTACTAACAGTAAGGCAACTGTACATTCTTGCTGTCGTGATTAGGCAACATAGGCTTCTAGAATTTAACCCAAAGAACCCAACATTAACGCGGCGTCGTAATTTTCAAATTTGCCCCACAGAACCAGCCAGAACAGCTTTTAGCGAAAAATTTTTCTTCTTCCAGGGTCCTCATCTCTATAACCTTATCAATAAAGTACTCTCAGTTTACGCTAACACGAAACAAGATTGCAAGAATAAGGTCATAAAATGGCTTCTGACACTTAAGTATGAGGAGACAGAGAAACTTCTTCGCAGACACAGAGACATCTAACACACACTCACATACATTTACACACACACACGCCACACACACACAAACACATACACACACATGCATCATTACTTACTCATAACTTTATACATTTTTATTCGCCCAATAGCAACCACACATTTAGCTCATTCCCAATCACGTAACTCTTATGTAATTCAATTCTAGCACGTATACCTGTCCGGGTTAAGGAGGCCAGGAGACCCATGACACAAGTTCTTTACTTAGTATGGGCTCCTGTCTCCCTTCCATGTATGATATATTTAAATTTAAGAATCGCATGTATCTTGTGGGAGAAAATAAATGAATTTTATTATTAAAAAAAAAAAAAAAAAAAAAAAAAAAAAAAAAAAAAATTAAGTATGTATATCGTCGCCTGGTACCCATAGTACAAGCTTTGCTTATTTTGGGGCTAGGATGATCTGTGTGACGTTGTCCCCAGATATTATTATTAATATGTTTAAAATATCAAATTTGGGCGAGCTGTAATTTGAACAAGACAGCTCATTGAGTAAAAGAACAAATCTCCCTCGGTCAGGGGTTTGCTGAAAGAAAACTCATCAATGAATTAAGCTCGCCTTTGTACATGAGTTTATAAATACACTTGTATAGAATGTACATTTTCTGTCCATTAAAAAATAAGAATAAAAGGGTGGCAGTAGGCAGGGCATGTAACTTCGAGTCTCGGGTTCTAACCCCGCACAGGACAACTATTTGTGTGGCCCATAAATAGTTGTTCTGAGTCTGGATTAGAGATGTAAAATGACTGAATATGACTGTCACAATTGTCATAAACCTTAAATGACTGGTCATTTACTGTCAAATTCAGTCAATTTGACTCAAATATTATTGTCTATTCTCGACTACCACCCAATTATTTATTTATTTAGGTACCCAATTTATATGCAAGATTAAATTAAGCAACGTTTTATTTTCTATTATATCATGAGAGGATAAGACGACATCAAAGTCGATGCGCGAGACGATGCGACGTTGCCATTTAGTCTTAAATGCACGCATTATTAGAAATGTAAAATGATTAACACTATATAATTATAATAAGTCATAAAAACCACTTTTTTGTTTCAAATTAGAAGTTGTAGACTTTTATCATCGACAAAAACTTGAAAGGTACCAAAATATTACTGAAATCAAATTGACTGAAAATGACCTTTTTTGACAGTTAATGACCATTTTTGACCAATTTGACCGTAAATGACAGTCAGTCTAATTCAGTCACTTTAGTCATTTTCAACACTAGTCTGGATGTACTTTGTGTCCGTCAATTATATGTATTGTAAAACTTTGGTTTGAACATGGTAAGTCTAAAGTTGAGTAAATGCTTATGTGGTTTAATTCCCGAACCTGCCGTAATACCTGCCCACATGAATATATAAATAAATAACCGTGACTGAACGACTAATTGGTAATGTATTTACAAAAGACAAGTAGTATACGTAGTATATCAGTTATCTGGTTACCATTTATAGTGCACAAGTGTGTGCGCATACACAGGGGCACTTTCTATTCCATCACTCTCATGATCCGATGACGACTAGCGACACGACCGGAAAGAGGTCAGCTACAGGACCGACGGCTTTACGTGCTCTCCGAGGCACGGGGGTGTAACACCGCCAACTCGCAGACTTCGGGCTGATACTAGAAAATTTCTTTTTACGGAAAAATCCCCCAAAATCACTTTTTGGCCCAACCCGGGATTTGAAGCCAGGACCTCATTTTTCGGCGGTTGAACACGCTACCGCTAGACCAACGAGGAAGTCGTGTGTTCATAATGTCCCAAGATATAATAATAATTATACATGTGACCGTATAAACATCATCATCCAGGGTTGCTAATAGAAAACCAGCGCTAGATGTATCACACCTAGCTAGTGCTGAGGTATTCGGCGGAACATGCAGGAATCGCAACTTTGTGCGTTTTAACAAATCTGTGTATGTAATGTCTTGTAGAACTGTGTGTTATATATATATATTTCTGTTTTGATTTGTATTCCTTATGTTATGTTCTTGCGTGTTGTGGTGAATTAAATGTTCTTTTTTATAATATAATAATAATATCTAGGGACAATGTAACATAGATCATCCTAGCCCCAAACTAAGAAAAGCTTGTACTATGGGTACCAGGCGACGATATACATACTTATATAGATAGATAAATACTTAAATACATAGAAAACATCCATGACTCAGAAACAAATATTCGTGCTCATCACACAAATATTTGCACTTACCGGGATTCGTACCCAGGACCACCAGCTACGTAGGCAGGAGCACTACCAACTAGGCTACGGAGACCGTCAAACTAATGATTTTATTTTTAATTTCAACACATTTAAAGAGTGTTCAATGTGAAGAATAGGTGTCTTAAACTTGACTTGTCAGAAACCAACCTATACGCTTTCTTAACCTCTTCAAACTGGCTTCCCAAGCCGAGGGAGAAGGCCTGGAACTGCAGATTGGTGTACTGTCCTCCGGGGATCTCGTTGAGGTAAACGTCAGCGTTGCCAGATTTCATAGTAGCTGTGGCCTCGAACGGACCGTAGAGTGTTCGCGCCTGTTCCCAGTACGCCGAGTATTCCGATACTTTCTGGAGGGTGATGTCTGTCGATAGAAAAGATAGCATATTTAATTGGAGAAGCAATTGGAACGAAGTTCCTTATCGCGCGTTGTGAAAGGGTGCTAGACGGAAAAAATTCTTACGAAAAGTTGTCACGAAACTTTTTGCACCTGTGCGGCGAGCGCATGTTTCTCTGTCTGTCTCTCTCTCTCTTATAGAAAGCAAGCCTGATATTTTCATTTCTATTTCGCATTGAACAGTGTCTTATTTTTGTTGAGTGTATACAGGTTTTTTGTACATAATAAATAATAAGAAATAACTTCGTTCCATCCGAGTGTCCCTTGACACCTCTCAAGTTTTATTGTTAAGTGATTGACAACATTATAATTGCTTATTTTCCGCAAGTCAAAACCAATACGACTCAGTTAACTTTACTTAAATACGCCAATTTTGGGTATCAAATCACATTATCACACTAATATTATAAAGGCGAAAGTTTTTCAAAGTCAAATTTATTTATTGCTGTAATACTGTAATACAGGTAGGGAAATGTGGTATTGTATCTTATATTAAGGATCTCTGTAACATACCAATGAGGTGTGCAATATTTTATACTTTTTAATTTACAATTTATGTTTAGCAATGAGCATTATACATCAATACAATTTAGTTTCTAATAATACTTCCATTTATTTAGTGAGTGTGTACGTTTGTTACTTCTTCGGGGCTAAGCGGCTGGAGCGATTTTAATAAAATTTGGTATGGAGTTAGCTGACACCCTGGATTAACACATAGGCTATAATTCTTAAAGTTTGACGCGGATAAAACCACAGGGCACAGCTAGTAATATATAAATTTATTAGCAATCCGGGGTAGGCGTAAATAAAATAAAATAAAAAAATGAATCAAATTCTTTCTTTGATAAACAAAATGACAGTCATCCTAAAACTGAAATTTCAAAAATTCCATCTCATTTAAATTGCACAATACCAATTCATATTTTAATGGATTTTTTTTAATTTCTGTTTAAAGATTATTGTGATTTTGTTTATTAAAAAACGAAAAATAAAAAAAACTAATTTGAATCGTGATATTTTCTAGTATTCATGCTATATTTTAGCATCAATTAGAGTTTGTATTCACTATATTGATGGTCGGCCGTATTACGTCAATACATCGTGGAGTAATAATAATAATAATAATTTAATTCAGAATAAATTCCATATGTGTTAGTTACAATGACAACTTATAAACTAGTGTTAGTAAAAAATATTTCTAGCTGCGTGAGCATCGTGGCAGAGCCCGCCGACTCTGGGAAATGTCTACTTGACTGCGTGCAGTCGTATCCACCTTCCCAAGATCGGAGAGTCCCACCTATCGACCAAAGTTTAAAGAATGCTGTTGGGGCTGGCGCGCATACGACGTAGCAGAGATGCGGACCTTTTGCGTATGATGGCCGAAAAACTATGAACGGCCGCGTCGGCAAGCATTCCGGACGCGCTACAATAACGCGGCAGCCCCATCAACACCCGGAACGTGTTGTTATATTGTATGCGCAAGCTACTGTATACCCTCTGCGTAAAGTAATATAGTAAGCAGTGCATGGCACAAAAAATATTCAATAAATTACCAGACGATATTAAAAAATTAAATATAACGCAATTTAAAAAATGTCTAAACAAGTTTTTGGTTGATAAATGTTATTATACAATTAATGATTTCCTAATAGATAATATCGACATGAATAATTTTATTGACATTTTCCACTGAATTATATAGTATTTTAGTATTGTAATATTAAATATTTGCACGCCTTGTTATGGCAAAATATAGAGATATCTACTAACCCTATTCTGTATCAACATTATGTACCTACTGACCTATATTGCAAATAAAGTAATTTGAATTTAGCTTACTGGTGTCCAGCGGCGTGCCCTGCAGCGAGGCGACGAGCGCGCCCATGCTGGGCTGGCTGGTGAGGCCGGACATGGAGTCCACGGCCACGTCCACCACGTCCGCGCCCGCCTCCGCGCACGCCAGCATGGCGGCCACGCCCGCGCCCGACGTGTCGTGCGTGTGCACGTGGATGGGCACGTCGGGGTGCTTGTCGCGGATGGCGCCGATTAGCATTCTGCAACGCAACATCGCAACATCACCACACAATGCAAATGAAATGACTAATCTACATCTTCATTTGTTTAAGACAATACAGCAGGTCAAACATCATATATTTCTTTTGTAAAAATTTACAAAACAAATATATATATATATATATATATATATATATGTCGGAGAAATTAAGTTAAAGGACTGTTTACGTACTAGTAACGCCATCTATTAGCGTTTGGAAAACACTACTCACTGAGTCAGTAGTTCGAGTCGAGGTTGTCTATGAACTGTCGCATGTGACGTTTTGCCGTCTGTCAGTTGTCTAAGTGACATTAGTGTGTTAGCGACACGACACAGTTGGAAAACAGAGCTCGACTGCGCCGCGTGTGCGCACTGATTCTTTTCACCACGTGCATGATGGCGGACACCGACAATGTTTCGGAGTTAAATCCGTCAGAATCTGCGACAGCAGCGGTGGGATCGATTCCAAAATCATCCTACGTGTCTACCGCAATGCCTGCTACTCAAAATCAAGAATATTTTCGTGATTCGGTTCCACCACGTAGCGAAAATAGTGTCGTTACAAATTTGATAAATAACGATGAAAATACAACCCCGCTGATTGTGAATTTACGGCTGTATCGCAAACTCGTGGACCGATTACGAAACTCGATACGTTACATTGACATATCTTCGAGGTTGAGCTCGCAAGTGGACTTCGAAGTCGTACCCGTTGTGCAAAACGTTAGACGAAGCAAAGGAGCGTGTATCAAGACAGTTTGCGGCGACCGAGAGATTGATGACCTTTTTCAAGATATGGTGCCGTATGGTGCAGTGACCGTGCGAGAACTTACATACGTGGAGTACTCGACTTACAAGCTTGCCTTGATTAACTGGTTGAAGCCTGCTTGGAGCGAAGGTAACAAAATCGAAGTTGTTATCGCAGGTATCTCGGATACTCAGGTATGTTCAGACTTGTTTAAAACACGCCTACTGATTTCGTGTTTCGATGTGGTTACTCGCGATAAGCGGAGTCTCTCGGCCAGTTCGTGTTTATCGTTGAAGAATAGTTTTTGGTGCATCAGTAAACGTGGAAGAAGTTTTTATTTAACAGTGAAGAGAGTACGGGCTCTGATAGTTAGGCTGCCTTTCTGTCGGTCGAGTCTTGGAGTTAAAATAATTGGTTTGTTCTTTTCGAGGCGAAGTTGATCGTGCTGTCTTTTTGCAAGTAAGGCGACGGCATGGGCGATTCTGCATTGGGGAGAATTCACCAGTTTGTATTAGAGTAAATTTAAAGTAACCTCTAAAGTAAAAGTGCCTCGTGTCGAGTGTGAGTGGTGAATCTTTATTTTATGAGAAGAAACCTGTAAGTACTTTTATTATATTGTTTAAAAGGCACTTGATGACCTAATGCTGCACTGAAGAATTTTTGATATCTGTGAAATTCATAACACATGTTGTTTTGTGTGGTTTATACTTTTTAGATGTTGAAAATATGCCCAACGTCTGTTACATTTAATTTTTATGGTGACAATATGCGCGTTTTGAAGGTTAAATAGTTTGAACGGTTTATTTCGAAGTCTATGGATATAGGGGCAAGTTAGATCACATACACGCTCTTGTGGACAGTGGTACAGATTGTTCCCTAATTCGTAAATGATTTGTTGATATCCATACAGGTACTCGAGATTTTATATCCACGCGCCTGACAGGTATTGGGGCGAACATTACATTTTCTTTTTCCCGTATTAGTCTGCCTGTCAAGGTCAACGAAGTGCTCGTGTGTTAGAAGTGACTTTTGTAATTGTAGTTTCACATATTTTGCCTCGTGATGCTATGATAGGTAGAGATGTTTTTACCTAACCGGGATTGAGCTTGACTATTAGTAACAAAGTCATAAACATCACTCGCGAGGTCCATGCTGAAGTTTGTTTATTACAGAATCTGACACTTGTACAAGCTATCGATACTGATTTGATCGACTGTAAAGACGTTTCTCAATTACTGACAAGTGGAGAGATTCCTGTCTGTTCTAGTTATAATTCATCATCATTATGTTAGCCGAAGGACGTCCACTGGGCGGAGGCCTCCCCCGGGAATCTCCGCAGTGGTCGGCCCTCCTTGTGGGGGACCTGCCCGCGCTGCGTCTTCCGGTGCATGGTCCCCGGTCGGGAGCCTGTCTGATCTAGCGGCCGTCGGTGTTGGGAGCTGTGTGCTCCACCCGCTTCCGTTTCGGTTTGGCAATTCTTTGGTTATAATCATAATCATAATCATAATATCTTTATTTGTATAAATGTGGTGAATACAGGTGTTATTGTTTTCATAATTTAAGCTTCACACATTTGCCATATTGTACATGGCATATAAATGTTGTACTTACAAACTAGCTATATTGAATTCAAAATACTAACTAACTGATTTGTGACACAATTTTTATGTCGGCTGCTTTGTTTCGCCTGCGGATTGCAACGTTTTTGTTCGGTCGCGCGGGGATGCTCCGAGCGTGGCCCTCTCCGTTGCTCTTTGGGTGACCTTGAGCCTTCTTGTGAGACCAATAGTGAGCGACCACGTGAAAGACTTTAGACTTGAAACACTGCGTTATTTGTGATGAGAGAATGTAACGTAGCTTCCTGAACTATTCTAATTAATTGCTTCACTATAACCGAGAACCCCGAGCGTAGGTTCTGGAAGGTAGCTTCAGGTGAAACTCAAATCGCGCTAAATTGTATCATAGTTAGAAGTACAGTTAGAAGTCCGCTTCAATTGTTGATGGGTTGTAATTAAAGTTCCCATCCAAAATTAATGCCCTTGTCCAAAAGTATGGTAACGTTCACCTCTACGAAATTAGATGTGAGGCAAAATGCAGGATGGACGAGCTAGCTCATGCTGATAAGGTGCGTTATGGCAATAGCAAAGTTAAAATTCGTCCATTTAAAATAGGAGACGTTGTTTTTGTCGGAAAGAACCCTAACAAATTGTGTTATTTACTTTGTCTTCTATGTAATTGTCCTGTTTGAGTGTGTACAATGGGGAGTATTCTATTCTGATAATAAACAAATGAAGTGAAAAGTTTTCAAATCCTTGTAAGATAATAGAGGTCTGTGACAACGATAGATACAAGGAAGAGCCAATAGCTGGTGGACGCGTTAAGTACCTACGTATGTTACAAAAAAGCAGTTGCAGTTGAGCATTGAAAGCTCCGCGCTTTGTGCTTGTAGCAGTTGAGCATTGAAAGCTCCGCGCTTTGTGCTTGTAGCAGTTGAGCATTGAAAGCAGCTCCGCGCTTTGTGCTTGTGGTGGTTGAGCATTGAAAGCAGCTCCGCACTTTGTGCTTGTGGTGGTTTAGCATTAAAAGCTCCGCGCTTTATGCTTGTGACGATTGAGTATTGAAAGCTCCGCGCTTCGTGCTTGTGACAATTGACTATCGCAAGCTTCGTGCTTTGAGTTCGTGACGCTGCATTGCGGCTTTACCTATAATTTTCGAACTTGTAGCAAGACCTCCAAGGAGTATGTGATAGCCATCGTAGATGCTTTTACGAAATTTTGTCAATTAATGTGTGTCAAAGATTTAACATAACGATCTGCTTGCGAGGCACTACGTGGCTTTGTTCACATATTTAGAACCCCGAAACGAATTATCTCTGATCAAGGTAACATCTTTTACTGGTCAAGACTTTCAGGATTTATGCCGAGGTTGAGCCATTGAGTTCCATGAGATTGCTAGTGGTGTTAGCCGAGCTAATGGTCGGGTGGAGCGAATGATTTCCACCTTGACAAATTGTTTTACAGTGGCCGAAAATTATAAAAATGAATCCTGGAAGTCTGTCTTAGGCAAAGTAAAACTCGTTTTGAATTGTACTGTAAGTAAGAGTATAGAGAAAAGCCCCTTACAGGGTAGCTAAAGTGTGTTCCAATGAGCGTTATAGGGTGGAACCAGCATTTGGGGGACGGGCCCAATATGTGTACCATGAACGACTGCGTAAATATCCAGCTAGTTTACCTGAATTGGTAGAATGTCTTGATCCTGTAGAACCCATAATTGAATAGTTTTATTTAATTATGGAACAAATTGTATTGATTAATTTGGTATCCTAATTTGGTGTAATTAGTAATTTGGATGGAATTACTGTATTGAATCATGATCATTGTTTGAGTTGAACGATAATTACATTGTTTTGTTGAACGTAAACCTGTGTTGATAAAAGACTTATGTTCATTGCTGATTGATAAAATGTTTTATTTAAACTGAAAGCTACTGCGCTTTATTGAAGGGTGGATTGAAAGCCTAATCTTTTTGTCCTGATGCCCTGCTGAAAGCCATCACGCTTTGCAGTAAGGTTGGGCCATTAGTCGTGACCCAAGGTTGATGCTGAAAGCTGCAACGTCTTGCAGCGTTTTTTAAGTGCTGCCTCTGTGCAATGCTGAAAGCTGTAACGCTTTGCCGGGTAATTGAACTTTTGCTGAAAGCTGTAACGCTTTGCTGTGGGTTGCAGTTTATGCTGAAAGCTTCAACGCTTTGCTGTGTATTGCAGTTTATGCTGAAAGCTTCAACGCTTTGCTGTGTGTTGCCGTTTATGCTGAAAGCTGCAACGCTTTGCTGTGTGATGCAGTTTATGCTGAAAGCTTCAACGCTTTGCTGTGTATTGAAGTTTATGATGAAAGCTTCAACGCTTTACTGCGTGTTGCAGTTTATGGTGAAAGATTCAACGCTTTGCTGTGCGTTGCATTTTATGCTGAAAGTTTCAACGCTTTGCATTGTGTGAGGTACGCCCTCTAACTAATGATGAAAGCTTTAACGCTTTGTGGTAAATGCTGAAAGCCTTTAGGCTTTGCTTTGTGTAACATTGAAAGCCGCTTGTAACGCTTTGTGTCCTTGCCAAACTGAAGAGCTGTAATTCATGTTGATTATGTCAGCGAGTAACAACGCGAGAGCGCGTTGGTTGTCAGAATGGCCGTGTCGGAGAAATTAAGTTAAAGGACTGTTTACGTACTAGTAACGCCATCTATTAGCGTTTGGAAAACACTACTCACTGAGTCAGTAGTTCGAGTCGAGGTTGTCTATGAACTGTCGCATGTGACGTTTTGCCGTCTGTCAGTTGTCTAAGTGACATTAGTGTGTTAGCGACACGACACAGTTGGAAAACAGAGCTCGACTGCGCCGCGTTTGCGCACTGATTCTTTTCACCACGTGCATGATGGCGGACACCGACAATGTTTCGGAGTTAAATCCGTCAGAATCTGCGACATATATATATATATATATATAAATTTATCGACTCATCATTATTTTATCGTCTGCCATATTACGTTCTGACTATTATGTTTAATTAATCCATTACTAATTTATTTTCAATTTAAACAAAATTTGCTGATATATGTATATACAAAGATTCCCAATAGAAATCTTGAAGAAGTAGGAGCATTATGCCCAGGGAGGGCACCGAGTTCACTGTTCCATTGAATTTACCGGTGCTATTTGGAATGTGTTGACGGCCACCATGGGGTATTAGTTGGTTAGAGTCCCCAACATAACTCGTTGTTCAGCTTATCGTAACGGGTATCCATGAAGGATATCCACATATAAAAGGTAATAAAAGCTGCACTTTTACGCATCTTCTACATGGTTGCAAACCAACGAGTTCACCCTAGTAGTTGCCAACCATCTAGACTGCACAACTGCAGTCTAGATGGAAGGCAACCACCAGGGTGACCTCTGTTGGGATTTTGGTTTGCAACCGTGTAGAAGATGCTTTACAGTCATGGCTCAAGGGGATTATGTAATTTCATATAACATTTAAGATAATATTTCTTATTTGGCATTTAAGAATCTTAGATAGTATAAAAAAAGGGGAATTATAAAACGATCGAATACAAAAATACTTAGCGACTGATGTTGAGATACTGTTTTAATAACTTGAGCGGCATGAATTTAAGTAAGCGAATAATTAACTAAACTAACGACGAATATTGATTAATAATAAAATCCAGAACGAGCTTACAAAAAGTGGGTTACAATTAATCCATTTCAGATATCAAAATTCTAGCCGTGCGACTAAATTACTAATTGAGCGACTAGAAATACAGAGAGGGCAACTTCCATATTAGGATAGAGACGAGTTTTCCGGAAGTTATTTCGGTTAGGTTAGAACTGTGACCATCAAGCTAGACACTATTGTTAGTGAAGATCGGTGGAAATTATTAAAAAATCCCATTTTTTTTGGAGCTTTTAGTATTTTTCAGGAGACATACAATGCAAATCTAAACAAAAACAATAGCGCTTGAAGTCCGCCGCACAAGCCTCTGATCTCTCTGATTGGTCATAGCGAAGAAATATTAGGTCGCTCAAATATTATGAAGCTTCTCATTTTGTATTTTAAGTAACTCAAATTAATATTTGTTAGTTGCTGTTCTGTTGATTTCTCGTCACTCGCATTACAGTCACTCGTTTAAATACTACCCAAAAAAAAATTGGTTTCTAGAGTTTTTCTTAACTCCATCTCGGTTCAGGTGACACCACAATAAAAAGCAACGTGTGCATCCTAGTATTACATACATATACAAATGGATACTTACTTAGCCGCCTGTGGTTTAAGAAGCCCGGCCATATCCTTAATTGACAAGACATGAGTTCCAGCCTTCACAAGATCATCAGCCAGGTTTAAGTAGTATTTGAGATCATATTTCTTCTTGTTAGGGTCGGATATATCACCGGTGTAGGAGATAGCAGCTTCCACGACACCCCCGGCTTTGCCTGCGGCTTCCATGCCGAGAATGAGGTTAGGTAGGTAGTTGAGAGAGTCGAATACTCTGAAGATATCCATACCATTCTTCACCTAGGGATTTAAATATTTTATTTAGTATATTTTTTTATTTCATTTCAGACTTGCATTGATCATTTTATTTTCTTTATGTGTGGTTGGTAAATAATATAATAATAATATCTCGGGACAATGTCACACAGATCATCCTAGCCCCAAACTAAGCAAAGCTTGTACTATGGGTACCAGGCGACGATATACATACTTAAATAGATAGATATATACTTATATACAAAGAAAACATCCATGACTCAGAAACAAATATTCGTGCTCATCACACAAATATTTGCACTTACCGGGATTCGAACCCAGGACCACCAGCTTCGTAGGCAGGAGCACTACCAACTAGGCTACGGTGACCGTCTTTGCTTGCTTTCCACGTCGCAGGTCGTGGGTTCGATTCCCACCCAGGACAATTATATTTAATTAAATATTTGTGTGTCTGTTTGTCCTGAGTCTGGGTGTAATCACACTAATATTATAAATGAGATAGTTTGTGACTGTTTAAGTGTGTATGTTTGTTACTTCTTCACGTCTTAACGGCTGAAGGGATTTTAATAAAATTTGGTATGGAGTTAGTGGCAACACTGGATTAACATATAGGCTATAAATTATAAAGTTTTACGCGGGTAAAACCGCGGGGCTCAGGTAGTAATCTATATAAGTATGTATTTACAAAAGTAAGTAGTATATGTAGTATATCAGTTATCTGGTATAACAATGGTCTGGTAATAATGGTCCCAGGATATTATGATTATAATTATTTTTGTTGACAGTGTTATACCTTGAGTAATCTTTTCTTTATTATATTCATGTCTTGGGTGAGAGTAAGGTTGCGATTGTTTATTAGGAGGAGAGGTACGTGTCGGCATCGCGTGTTGCTATGTACCATGGCTATGGTAGCCTCTTACAGCAGTTTAGTACTCACCGCCATATCACAGAACTTGAAGACAGCATTGTCAGGGTAGTTAGTGTAGCCGACGGCGTTGGCGCCGCGGAGCAACATTTGGAAGGGAATGTTCGGGATCAAGGCACGCATGTCGCGCAAGCGTTCCCATGGACACTCGTGCAGGAACCTATAGCACACAGTAATATTCCATTAATATAAGAACGGATGAATTATATAATACGTCATTGTAGTAAAAATATTAGACTTAAACTAGATAATTAAACATAATCTCTTGACAATAACTTGATACGAGCTAGCTAAATATCATTTCTGTAATAAAATAAATTTTATAAATGTTTTCATACAAGATGTACCTAAATATCTATGTTACTAGAAATAATATCTAATGTATACAACTATATTACTACAAACATGTTCTGACTATTTACAAGCGCTTTTTTAAAGTCTACGTGAATAAAAACCTTTTTTATTTTTATTTTATTTTATTTCATAACATTAAATATAATAATAAAGAAATTGCAGTAAGGTACCTTAGACTTGGCTCAACTTTATCTAGAGATTTCATTACTTTTTAGAGATAAACATCTGTTCGGACATTGACCGAACAGCTCAGCACTTTTAGGTTATTCATTATATAAATTCACTACTGTTAGCAAATAAAGTTAGTTCGTAAGTAACTCGCGATAGATACACTATCAAAGCAATCGGAAACCGCTCCGATTGCCGCGTAAAGATCAAATCAAATCATTTTAGCTCTTTAATATATCTATATAAATAAAAAGACAAGTCCTGACTGACTGACTGACTCATCAACGCCCAGCCCAAACCCTTGGACCTAGAAAGCTGAAATTTTGCACAAATGTTTGCTTTATAATGTAGACAAGGAATAAGGAAGGATTTTTCGAAATTCAACCCCTAAGGGGGTAAAACAGGGGCGCTAAGTTAGTATGAAACTTTGCCGTTTTTGAAGTTTAAGGCATAAAAATTGGTATTTGGCCTTCCAGTTAAAAATAAAAAATCACGTATTTCAGGGTTTTTGGAAATTCCAACCCCAAGGGCGAAAAATAGGGGATGTAAGTTTGTATGGAAAATGTGACAATTTTTAAGTTAAACGTATGAAAATTGGTATTTGGCCTTTTAGTTAAAAATAAAAAATATGTATTTCAGCATTTTTGGAAATTCCAGCCCCAAGAGCGTAAAATAGGGGGTGTAAGTTTGTTTGAAAAATGTGCCAATTTTTTTGTTAAACGCATAAAACTTGGTATTAGGCATTTCAGTTAAAAATTAAAAATATTTCAGGATTTTTGGGAATTCCACCCCTTAGGGCGTAAAATAGGCCATGTAAGTGTGTATGAAAAATGCGACTTTTTTGAAGTTAAACCCATGAAAATTGGTATTTGGCCTTTCAGTTAAAAATAAAAATATGTATTCCAGGATTTTTGAAGATTCCACCCCGAAGGGCATAAAATAGGTGATGTAAGTTTATACTGACTGACTGACATATCAACGCACAGCCTAAACGGCTGGAGTTAAAGACATGAAATTTTGACAGAAGGTATCTTTTATGACGTAGGCACCACTAAAGAAGGGTTTTTGAAAATTCCACCCCCTAGGGCGTAAAATTGGGGATGTAAGTTTGTATGAATAATGTGAAAAGTTTTAAGTTAAACGCATGAAAATTGTTATTTGGCATTTCAGTGTAAAATTAAAATATATATTTTAGAATATTTGAGAATTCCCCCCCTAAGGGCGTAAAGTAGGGTACGTAAGTTTCTATGTAAACTGCGACTTGAAGTTAAACGCATGAAAATTGGTAATTAGCATTTCAGTTAAAAATTAAAAATATATATTTCAGGATTTCTGAGAATTCCACCCCTAAGGGTGACAAATAGGGGATGTAAGTTTGTATGGAAAATGTGACAATTTTGAGGTAAACGCATGAAAATTGGTATATGGCCTTTCATTTTAAAATTATAAATATATATTTTAGGAATTTTGGAATTTCCACCCCTAAGGACGACTAGAATAGGCGATGTAAGTTTGTATGAAAGTCTGTATTTTTAGAGTTAAACGCATGTTAATTGGCATTTGGTCTAATTTGTTAATTTGTAATTTTGGAATAATTTGTTGTTAAAAAAAGTAAGGCAAAACTGATTCAATAGATCGCCACCAAGAATTTAAGCAAACACAAATTTAAAAAAAAATGTTTCTTAAGCTTAAAATGTCGTGGTCGTTGTCGTCTAAGTACAGATTTAGCGTTTTATAAGATTTGCAACTTCTTATTTTTGGTAAATTAAAAAAACCACATTTTAATCAAATTGGGATAAAAAACTAATTTATCTAAAATTCGAGTTAGCGTAGTATAAATTGTTGGTGTCGAGATGATCGCACCCAAAAAACATCATCTTAATTTTACTGATCTACAAGTTCACAATTATGTAACTAGATAGCGTTAATGTCGTTTCAGATCGCGGAACTTAATTGGCATATCGGTTAAAATAAATAAATGCTTGAAATAAAAGGTAGTCCAAAACTGAATCAATAGATGATCGCCTAAATCTCACCCAAAATATATGCACACATCTTAATTTTACCACTTTACAAGTTTATATTTTTGTTAGTAGATGGCGTAATCATCGTTTTAGATCGCGCTATGGTTTCGTTCACAAAATGTCGCAACCTAATCTAATGGGTGTTACCTTTGTGATTAATGCATTGTTGATTATTATTTTACTTTATTTAACTTACTGACTATACTTAAGGACAATTGACCCGATATCATCAAGCAACAATCAAAGAATACATTTCTTTGATTGTTTCTTGATGATATCGGGTCCTTTTTGTAAATAACAGTAGCAAAGTAGTCTTTCATTTATTTCTTAGTAAGGTTATTTAGATTAGGTTTTATTCAATTTATATTGCTTATTTGTTTTAAAAGTTATATTTTTTAGATTAAGCTAGAAGTAAGTAGTTACATTGGTCATCATTCAAACGCGGACAAAGTCGCGGGCACCAGCTAGTCATTTTATAAATCTTAGTATTAACCAACTAAATAATTATAGTTTATATACCTTTAATATATCATTTAAAAACATATCTTTAGTATCATTATCTAATCAACCAAAATACTCGAAAGTGCAGGTCAGTGCTAACTACGGGAGCAGGCTTGAACTTTTATAACATCAGCTCCATCGAGACTTGGCTGTTGCTTGGTTGCAGTGGTGGGTAAGAAAGGGACTTAAAAAAATGAGACATTTAATTAAGTCTTAAAACTATAACATATGGGTACCACATACCTCAACGCGACATCAAAAGTAGCTCCACCCCAGTTCTCCAACGAGTAAAGATTGTTGAAGTTATGTGCCACATATGGTGATACTGCCAACAGGTCGTGCGTCCTCACTCTCGTCGCCAACAAGGACTGGTGAGCATCTCTGAACGTCGTGTCCATGAGAAGTAAGCCCTTATTCTGACGGACGGCTTTAGCGAACGCCTCAGGCCCACCCTCGTTAAGGATCTGCTTGTAGCCCTTTGGTGGGGCCACCGCTGTGGAAATTAGTTACTCTATCTTAATTGAAATTCATTTAGCAGGTAGTTATTTAATTCACCTATTGGAATAAATAGCGTGGAAATTTAAGTACAGACGCCAGCACATCAAGCTACCCCAATCTGTCAAATTGCCCCAATGGAAAGTAAACCTTATGCTTATGTGGTAAAGTAGAAAATCTATAAAAGAAATTTGACAGATTGGGGTAGCTGGATGTCCTGGCGTCTGTAGCATCGCAGTAGAAATGGTAGAATTTTTAGACCGTAGATTTATACACCGCTGCACGTATTTGACGATCACCCAGAAGTACGCCCACTAGTGCAGATACGGCCTCTGTACTGACTGGTGTATAGGCGTTTTCAGTTTATGTTTTCTCTGAAATTCTCTACGAACTTTAATTAAGTGATTATTCTTACAATCACATCTAAGAATGTTAGTGACACCATACAGCCTATTCCAAATTAAGTTACGTATTTTACCGAGTATATACTTACCAGAATTTTCTTGGCGATGCTTATAATAAGACATATACTCCGAATTAATTAAGTATCGTAGTTCTACCGAAATTTATTTAAGTAATAAATTATGTTTTCTTTTTTTTTATATCAGAACAACACATAGTAGTGATTATTAAGCCTGTAAAACGTTTTAGTAGGTACACACCATTAAAATTTTATATCAAACTTCGGAACTCCAATTTGAAGGCTTACAATATCAGTGTCATTTAAAAACGATAGTCTTAAAATATGCCATCAAATTATAGTGATATTTCTATTATTAAAGTTGAGTTTAGAGCGTCTGATGCACTCAAAAACTAACAATATATTAAACACATTAAGCTGGAACACCGCAACCAAATGATTGCTAAGCTTATTAGTAGGTTTTCGCCGAAGTATCGTGGCAGAAACCCGAAGTATCGTAGACGAAGTATAAGCCGAATAACAACAAAGTACTCTCACCTGTATTTTCACCAGTTAGTTCTTGTCTTTTTATAGCCTCAGGGGAAAGGTCTGAAAAAATGTTAAGCGAATGATAGTGCAGGAATGAACTTCGTGCAGAATTAAAAGTAAAATAAATGGCAAATGATAACCAACAAAAGTCTTATTAAAACACACAATATTCCTGAATAGGTACTTGAATATACTTATACAGGATTAAACACAAATTAATGGCAACGAGAACTAAAGAACCAGAATTATTATTGGTATTGAAGCATGAAATTTTTAGGTTCACAGTGTATATAAATATGTATACATAATATAATATAGCTTGTATCACAAACTTGAGTTCCAAAAGCACACTAGCAAATAAACTTACAGAATGAAAGCGCACTATTACATAGCGCACACTTAAACGCGTCAACCCCTCGAAGAATTCTGTGTATATATACTAAAGGATATTCGGACCACGAATTCTCAGCCATACATGTGTGCTACCTCTTGACTATTTGTTTGGTAAGCTGACCATGGCTTTCAAATATTGAATAGATAACCAACATTTTATTTATAGAAAACACCATATACTCGTCTTATACGTGGGCTGTTCCAGAAGTAAGTAAAATCAAAAATAATGATGCTACAGAAAATGTTTATTTCCTATTCTATAGGCTAGAGCAATTACCATCATCAGCCTGAAATTCTCGACAAAGGCTTTTACCAAAACCAAAGGCATCTATAACCTTGTCATTTGGACGGATTTGCCATGGCATGTGAGTTGGCGACCGCAGTTAGGCGGTACTTAACAGAGGAGGCGCTGATGGCTGATTACCTGGTGTATCCCTTAGTCGCCTTTTACGACACCTACGTAATGCTATTGGGCGGCCCTATTATTATTTCTCGGCCGGAAACCATACGGCTACGACCAATTTTGAAGGTTAAACATTATAACGCAAGGTCGATAAAACTATTTCGAGGATTAGCCACCCTACATAATTAGGTTACCCTTATATTAATAAATAATTCATTAACTTTCTTGGCCATGCTTTAATGGTTAAAAAAGAAAAGAAAACGTGTCAATCAATGGAACCTTAAGACTAAAAAATCCATTTTTCTAGCCGCTATTAAAGCAATAAGTATGTAGAATACTGTAGATCTTCGATATTTTGATGGTCACAGCTGTTGATTCCATCTATACATACAAATAAATAAAATTGGAGTGTCTGTTTGTAATATTGAAATAACCGTTTTTTTCTACATAAATATATACGGTACCTACACCAAAATATTTTTTTTTACAATTTTTGTCTGTCTGTCTGTCTGTTTGTTCCGGCTAATCTCTGAAATGGCTGGACCGATTTTGACGGGACTTTTATTGGCAGGTAGCTGATGTAATAAGGAGTAACTTAGGCTACTTTTATTTTAGAGAAATTCTTTTATTTTACAAAAAAAAACGAAATAAACTAATTAACACGCGGACGAAGTCGCGCGCACAGCTAGTAATAAATATAAAGAGGTTTAAAAAGACATTTTGATTTCATATAAATGTAGAAAAATCTATAAACTTTTGGAACAACCGACGAATGTGTGCAAATTCAGACGTATTTTTTTTTAGTTTATGCTCTGGAAGGTTATTTGAATTGTGCTAATGGACACACGTGGTAAAAATAAAGTACATATTTACCATAAATATATAGAAAAAGCTAAGGGTAATATTGCAAAAGTATAAACTGCAACATATAACTAAAAATACAATTTTAAACCTACCATGCCCAGGGCGACGGACTGCAAAAAATCAAAATCGATTTTTATTACATTCTCTTTAAAAATATAAAATTTCATCCTCCATTTTCAGACACTACGTTGAATAGGAATCAATCATATTATTTTGGGATAAATGTTATTGTTGATGTTAACATGGTAATTTTATTAATGAGTAAAAACTGAAATTAATTGTTGTCTTCCATGCGTAATGCAAGTAATATTTTTTCTACAGCTAAGATTTTCTTTAGGCGATATGGGTTGGACGATATTATACATTTTCTACCAATGCCAAGCTATGCATGAATTTAGCAGGAAATGCAATTACATCTTCCGTAGCACAGTTCAATTTAAATTCAAGTCATTATAAATTAATTTACAATAAAATCCAGACATCTTAACGCCGAAGGCTTTTTGAGTCCTTGCAAACGTAAACTTATACTGTAATTTGAAAACCGAAGTGGTGTTTTCTTATGAATATTGTCATATATTGTGCCATATTATTTGGCCAATGTTATTGCCTTATATTCCCAATATTTTAAGTGTCTCTATATCTAGGGTAATTTTTTGATTGCTGTTTAAATTTGTATGCTATCAAGAGTTATCAAGAGTGAAGTCAATTAGGAAGTAAGAGCAGGATTATTCACAAAGTTTATTATGATGTAAACGTATATAATGACATCAATTATGAAATATTTACCCAATAAACATTTCCCTATTAAATATAATTGAAATAGAATAGTTAGGTATAAACAAAACCCTGAAGTTATAATCATATACATCTTCCAAATTTTCCTGAATAGGAATACTTTCTTAGATAAGCTTAGGCAGATCAATTGGTAAACCTACATTTTCATGGAAGTTAAGCAAAAATAAGTTCACGATACTGCGTGAAATAATCTCAAAAATGGGAAATCGCCCAGCGGGTCTCGAACCATCACCCTATCCAGCATCTATCAATCCAGGATAGCTGCTCTGCGTTTAGCTACGAACGTTACACACTGTCGAATCATTTCGTTTCCCTTGCTAACATCCTTCCGGAGGATGTAAGTGTTACCCATTGGCTTTTGTTTTCTAGAAACATGGGCAACTGCATGTGAAAAATCATATCATTGTGATACCACCTTCCAAACTATTAAATTACAGTTTTTGTGAGTGTGTTTGCGTTGGACTTGGAATCAAGAATGTTTACGAATAACAATGGGTAGAATTGACGATAAGAATTCTTAGCACAAGTTAAATTAAAAGGAAATGTGAGATGATAACTACAGGGTCTTGTTAAGAAAGGTAAGGCCAGGATTATTTATCTGTTAAATGGATTCTTATAATCCCTTTCACCTTTATTCCAAGAAATGAAACAACTAATCCCCTCTAAGGGTAGGTAAGATGAAGTACATCGAACAACACTACGCATCTCTTCCCATCTATCTAATAGATGAACAACAATTTCCTCTAAGGGTTACTAATATGGAATGGATTGTGACAAATAATAGTCCCAACTTACCCAAAGGTACCGGTGGGATGTAAGGCTGCACGTTGGCTGGTGGTATCTTGGTGGCTAGGGGTGTCGCGGGACCGTTTACTAGAACTTGGCCGAGGTAGTTGAGTAGTTTCTGCGCACGGTTCTGCGAGGCCTTGAACATGAAGAGTTGAGGGTTCTCGTCGATGAAGTAGGTGTCGAGGGCGCCTGAGTGGAAAAACAATTTTAAATACGATTATAGTTTAGTAAAAAAAATAGAATTGGGGACAGCAATACTGTGTGAACCATTTTAGTAATTTTCTGATTGCACGCGTGGCGCAGCGGCTAAGACAGTCACCTGGCCTTTTCGGGCGGTGGGTTTGATACCACGCTGGACAACTATTTGTGTGACCCATAAATAGTTGTTCTGAGTCTTGATGTAATTTGTGTCCGTCTATTATATGTTTGTAAAGTACCCCGCGACACAGGGATTAGATTCACTAGTGCGGGCGTTGTCTTATTAAAGAAAAGAAACAATATATATATATATATATATATATATATATATATATATAGACACAGTTTCTACAACTGGGGTTTGTGGAGATGTAAGTCATGCGGATCGCTAAGTATCCTTTTATACAATAGTAATTAATTGATAGCAGCAGTACTATGTGTGATGGCAGCAACGAATATTGCCCAGTTCAACACATCCCGTGGGGCGTACTACTTGTACTTGTCCCGAGGGAATGTACCTACACCAGCAAGTGGGCAGCAGCATCTCTCCGAGTACTATAACCATCTTACTGTAATCGTCAACCCGTGCGCTTAGCGTGGCAATTATGGTATTACCCCCATATGATCCATGGGGAGATGAAGATCATTTGGGGGATATGCCATAATGGCCACTTGGTGAGTTGGCGATCGCAGTAACCCCTTTATTAAATTGTGGACAGGATGCTCGTTCGTTCATTATACTACTTTTCACAAAATATACATGTAAGTTTTTTAGTCTTTGTTCTTGTATCAAAACTGAAGTATCGAAGTTGAGATGTAAACAGTGTTTTTTTAATAGAAAATAATTGTGTGTAATGTAACTATTTAATTAATAAGAGTTGACTCAGTTTTATTTATATAATTTAATTAAAATAAAATGAAACTTTTACGTATAGCTTTTTACACAATCAAGGAATACTTTGACGATAAATTAGGTTAAGCAAACATATTGTGTAATTATTAAATAAATTTAAAGACTTCGATTTACATTCAGTTTGTTTAATAAATTAAAATTATATTTTTATGTGTAAGACATTTGCACGCCGAAAGGCTAATATGGAACGGTAATAATAATTAGAAATAAGAACATTGTAAGACCCATATTTCTGCAAAAAAAATTATTTGAATTTGAATTTGAAATTTTACTAATCTATTAATATATAATTGTTATGTTACCCTTTTCATGCCGATGTGTCGGCGAAACATGTTGATCTATGTAATTATAACAACCTTGTACCGTGTTTCTGGCAAATAAATGTATTCTATTCTATTCTATTCTACGAAACGGGTCAGAATAGACAATTCCACATGGGAATTGTCTATTCTGACCCGTGTATTTGTTCTTATAATAAGGCTAGGCGAATTTAACAGTTTCATCGGACAATAGACGCGAGCGAAGGCTCAAGCCATCTAGCAAATGAGCAAACTAAGGAACCCGCGCTAGAGGGAGGGTTCGAACCTTGGCTCAGGTCTTGGTTACTAACGAGAGGATTCATGGGAGGGTCAGATTTTAAGAGACGTTTTGTGAAATGATCGCTCTACATTAGTACGCATAGACTGAGGTATAGGGTCGCTCGACCGATTGAAGATCGGAGGGTCCTGAAGTGTGAGCGATAATAAGTGTATGCAACTATTTGACTCTTATGAAATATCAGGTTAAGCTTTATAATCTAACATCTAGTACCGTCTGTATGTCATCATCATCATTATGACAGTTAGTAAGAATTCCACTACTGGACAAAAGCCTCCTCCAATAATCATCTTGGGGATATGCCATAATCACCTCCCTTTGCAGACGGGTTGGCGATCACAGTAGAATGATGGTCATAGTACACAGAAAGAAGCTGCTGCCTATATTCTGGTAGATATCCCTCAGCATAAGATGGGGTGAAGATATTCTGGAGTTCACCGCCGTCACCACACAGGATAACTGTATGTGGTTTAACTATAAAATACAATTATCATTACTTACCATTAAGGAACTTCTGATTCTCCAAAACATTGAGCAAGAAAGGAATGTTGGTTTTAACGCCGCGAATACGGAACTCTCGGAGAGCACGGTTCATCTTGGCGGCCGATGACGGTAAGTCGTGAGCGTGGGAGATCACCTATAGATATAAAAATATACATTTTAAATCCAGCCATTGCAAACTAGACCGTAAGACGACAGTAGAGAACTGAGAACAGATTGGAATCTTTAAATTTAAGTTATAAAATATATTGCACGTCAACAACAAGCCTTAAACTAACGGGCATAAGTCGTACCCTCTGTATCCTACCGAATCAGTTGTTTTTATATTTTTAAACACGAATTTTAAAATGGCAGTGCACTCTACTAATTTCCGAGACAAATCTTACGGTACACAGTTAAGATTTTGAGCTGTCTATAACAGCGACTTGTAGAACTACTATATGCAAAAAGACTAAAAAATTTAGTAGGAGTTTATGGAATATAAACAAACATGTGGGGCAGTCTTTAGGGACTGCCGATAGGTGTGACAACGATTTTTTACTTTTCTAATCTAAATAATCTACAATATAATAGTTGACATACAATATAATATAACAGATATCATACTCTATGTATATTTATAATGTTTACATAACAATACATAATATCTATGTAGGTACATATACAACATGTAACTTAATTAACGCACATCATGAAAATAGTTTGTTCAGAATCGTTTACTGAATCTATTTATATCATTCTTAATATAGGTAATATTTTATTCCAAAATAATTAAAGTAATGAAAATTATTCTAACTCTGTACAGTCAAAAAAAAAATTGAATTGAACTGAAAGTCAAAGTAATAAGACTTTTAAATCGCAGTTTTATTTGTATTCATACAAATTCCATCATTCAAAACAAATTAAGAAAAATAAACATTATTCCAAGAAACTAATTTAGTAAAAAACAATGCATATACATGTTAAATAAAAAAAATTGTGTATGTATTATGATTACAACATAATATTCTAATTGGGGTGTTTGAGGGTGCGGGTTAATTACGTTACATGTTGTATGTACATATAGCTCATGGGAAGCGTGCGGTGACGACAACCCGAGTTTTACGCTTTTTGTTCACCCAAAAAGTAAGTACTTCACGCGCATAAAGAAGTTTTCACTTCAAAAATATATTGTTTGTAATGTGTAGGTATATATAGATATATTTTATATTGTCTATATTAGATCGCACGACTGAAGTAAAACTTTAACCGTAACTGGCTATGAGAGAAAGAGATGAAGAGAATGTGTGTACCTCTATAGGTACTCAGTACAGACTAAAGCAGACCTACAATAATAATACACAATATACACAATAAAACAATTATAATAATAACTTTGTTTCGGATAAATTAAACAGAACCACTTACAAAACAAAATACAGTGTAATGTTGTTAGCGTATATAACAGTAAGTAAGCAAGTATTTCATGTAAACTCTGGTATCCAAAGTAAGATTTAACTTGTATGAACAATAATCTATCTGTACACTGACAACTACCTTTCTCTGTGACTTCTGGTATGTATATATAGCATGTTAATAACACATTATTGGGTCTTTAAAGACTATCTTACTTCTATAAATAACAATTGAAGAAAAACATCAATTGATTTTGCCTTGTTAATGTTCCTGTGATTAATACTTGCCTTAACAAGAAGAGAGTCGTAATACGGAGAAATGACAGCGCCAGCGTAAGTGGAAGCGGAGTCCAGACGGATACCCATACCCTCTCCAGACCTGAGGAAAATGTACTTTATTCATAATTATATTCGATTATAAATTCAATGCTCAGTAGTATCCAAACATTTGTCAACTAGTTTGTCTAGCAGTTATAGAAAAAATATGAATTTCGCCCATTATGCGACGGCGGCCATCTTGGATTTGAAAATTTTCATAGTGTATTTTACTAGTAAATCCCTTTCATTTGATAACCATATTGAAGGAGTTATTCGCTATTTTGTGGCGGCGGCGACCATGTTGTACAGATTTTCATCAAATATAGCTAAGAACACTCTCGACTAATTCCCCTTACAAACAAAAAACAAATCAAAATCGGTTCATCCGTTTAAGAACTACGATGGCACAGATAGACATCGGCGTCAAACTTATAACGATATTTGTTTATGTGCATAAGACTATGAATTAATATTGTTACAGTTTATAAATGAATATTGTTGAGCATGCACTATGAATTCTAACAATATTAATTCAAAGTCTTATTCACATAAATTAAACACTTCAATTTTAAATTCAACCATTTTGTATAATTGTATTTCTTGACATTTCTAAGTCACCAATCACCAAATATAATTAGTAATAATAAGATTATAAATTAATTAAAACTAGTATAAATGTTACTGTAATATTTTTGCATGACACATCTATGTCGAATATAGTGAAACTATACTACAATGCGCCCAAGAACTATGTAACCTATATTCTGGGCGGAGTGTGGTCTATTTCACTGCTGAGGTGATCTGAGACCTAGCTCTAGCTTAGCAATCTGTCCGATTAGCTAAGCTGGCGAATGGCCTTGGGGGAGAGTGCAGGTCACTGAGATCCCCAAGGCAAGTCTGATGGTCATCCTTCACGTGGTTGCCGCCTGTTACGTGTCTGCATCCTCAGCTCCCCAGCTGCGATGCGGGCACAAACTGAAACCTCAGACGCAATCCCAACTTACCCCACCTACACCCACTTCCTCAATCCCTCCAAACAATCCCCCAAATCCAATCCAAGGTGTCATTCGTACCGTGCCGAAGGATGCGTGACTGAGGGGGTGCTCAGCCTTGGACGGTGTCTCTCCGACAACAGGGCGAATCGGGGAGTATTTCTTGCCCTTCAGCCGGCATGCGGGGCTCTGCCGGTTGTGACCGTTTATTTCCCTAGCTACTCGTGGGAACAGTATGGATGAAGACATATTGTTAGAAAGTAGAGAGACGTCAGTTACGGGCTCTGTAGGAGGCGATGCAGTTGCCTCTATGGAAACCGATGCTGTGGCTCCAGCTGAGAGGACGGAGGGCGTTAATGAGGTTGGACAGACCTCAAATACGCCTACGGACTCCAGTAGGGGCCGAAAGATGAAGAGGCTGTCCGGCGCTGGCAGGCGACGGTACAAAAAGCTTCTCACAACAAACAACCTGTCGCAAGCGGAGGCGAGGGATCTGACAATACAGACCTGGGACGACCTCGCTAAGACAGGGAAAGTTCTGTTACCGGAGGCAAGGAGCCTTAAAAGGGAACGATCTCAGGAGGAATCTCCAAAGAACGTCCCTAAAAAGACACTAAGGCTGGACGCTAACCAGGCGCCAGGGTCGTCTAGGCCCAGCTTCCGGGAGATAGCAGGCGCTGTACGAGTGGGCATTCGCAGTACCCATGACATGACCGGTGAGGAAATGTCGAAGGTGCATCGTGCCTTACTCGAGGAGTTAGCTGGAGCCGAAAAAGGCTCTGGGCTCATTTTTCTTGGCCTTAGCCACAAACCCGGATGGATTCTGGTGACATGCGAGAACCAGAAAAGCGGGGAGTGGCTGAAGTCAAAAGTCCCCACCTTGAAGCCGTGGCCAGGCGCGGGGCTCTCCTGCATGTCCGAGAGTGAACTGCCAAAACCAACGCTGGCCACGACTTTTATCCCCAGCTCGGAGGCGGACTCTGCGGAGGCTGCCCTCGCACTACTGCGGAGTAACGTGGGACTAAACACGGAGCACTGGAGGGTTCTCCACGCGAGGGAGGAGAGGGGTGGCCTTGTGGCCACGTACTCCATTGACGAGCCCTCAGCGGAGGCTCTGAGAGAGATGAACCTCAGGGCTGGTCTAGGCTTCAGAAAGGTAACTTTCAGAGTCAGGACCAGCAATGGGGGTCCGACAGATCTCTCAGCATCCTCTGAGACGATTCCTGCTGCGGCTGAAAATGACGTGGTAGAAAACCCACCAGCCCAACCCTCCCCACAGCTTGACCTAGCCACGCCGGGAACATTTCGAGGGGCGCCTCTCCCCACGGATAAGGCGACTCGGGGAACGCCCCGGCGAAGCATAGGTGCAAGGGGAGGCAGAGGCTTTGCACCTCCTAGGGGAGGGGTGGCTCACCGGGCCAAACCTGGCAGAGGCCGAAAAGGCCTCCACCAGGCCAAAACCGGAACACAGCCATCCTCCTCAAAGAAGGCGTAAAAATGGTACCCAGGCGAGAAGACGTGAGGGTGGTGCAGGCAAATCTCCATCATGCAAAGGCTGCCAGTGCTGTGATGTAGAGATGTCCCTCGCAGCAGGAGTCCCACATCGCCCTCATACAGGAACCCTGGGTACTCGAAAATTACATTCGGGGACTCAGTGCTGCTGGTAAGTTACTATACAATACCGGAGCCACAAGACCCAGAGCATGTATCGTCTTTAACAAAACCATTAATTACTTACCTGTTACAGAGTTATGCAGCGATGACCTTGTAGCAGCGTACGTCAATTTTAAAGGGTGGGAAGGGATAAAGGCAATTATCTGCTCAGCTTACCTTCCCTATGAAACTAAGGACCCAACTGTAGAGCTTGAGCGTGTGGTCGAATATGCTCGCCGCAACAACGCTGAACTCATAGTTGGAGCCGATGTCAACGCGCACCACACAGCTTGGGGCAGCAGCGACATCAACAGTAGAGGTGAATTACTTCATAGTTTTCTTACCACTAACTGCCTGCAGGTACTGAACAGGGGTAACAAACCGACCTTTGTCACTGCCAGCAGGCGGGAAGTCCTAGATATCACATTCGCTACAGACAACATAGCCAGGAGACTTCACGACTGGACAGTCAACGATGAGCCGTCATTGTCAGACCATAGACATATACGGTTTGAGTTTAGAGCGTGTCTCGAAAGTCAAACAGTTACTTATAGGAACCCTAGAGCAACCGCCTGGGATGTCTACCGAGAAAAACTAAAGCGAAACCTAGAGGACCTTCCTAGAAGCATTAAAACACCTGACGAGCTAGAACTGGCAGTAGAGCAAACCACGGAGGGCATCTTAGAAGCCTACGAGGAAAGCTGCTCCCTAAAAACAAAAAGCTCGAACAGGAAGGTTCCGTGGTGGAACTCCAAACTGAAAAAACTCAGGGAGAAAACGCGGAAACTGTTCAATAGGGCTAAAAAGACTCGAGAGTGGGAGATATATACAAAAGCCCTTACTGAATACAACAAAGAAATTAGGAAGGCTAAACGAGCCTCTTGGAAAAGGTTCTGTGAGGAGTTAATTAACACGCCTCAGGGGGCCCGCATCCACAAGCTGCTCGCTAAAGACAAACCTAACCAAATTGGCTTGCTAAAGGGACCTGACGGAACCTACGCTGCTAACGAAGAGGACACGCTGAAGACTCTTATTGCAAGCCACTTTCCTGGCGCAGAATTGAACTCCTCCATGACGCCTGTACAACGGCCTCGCAACGAGGACTGGAATAGGGCGGCGAGGATAATTAGGCCTGGGGTTGTGAGGTGGGCAATCGAGTCTTTCAAGCCGTACAAATCTAGTGGACCAGATAACATATTGCCCGTCTTCTTACAGAAGGGCATAGATATACTGGTACCGCCTATGGTAAAAATGTTCCGGGCAAGTTACGCCTGGGGCTATATCCCAGATCGTTGGACAAAGGCTAAAGTGCTTTTCATACCTAAGGCTGGCAAGAAGGATTATTCCCTGCCTAAGTCCTTCAGGCCAATCAGCCTGACCTCCTTCCTCCTGAAAACACTGGAGAAAATACTCGACAGGTACATAAGGGAGGAAGGACTAAAGTCACAGCCTATCCACAGTACTCAGCACGCATACTGTAGAGGCAGGTCTACGGAAACCGCCCTGCTGCAATTGACAGACAGGGTCGAAAGAGCACTGGAGGACAAACAGATAGCACTGTGCATTCTTGGATATTGAAGGTGCCTTTGATAACACCCCGACAGGCACGTTGATCAATGGACTAACAAACAAGAACATTGATCAAACAACTGTCAAATGGGTAAAGGCAATGCTTTCAAACCATAAAGCTCTGGTCTCGCTGCATGGAACTTCCTTGGAGGTTGCAACAACGAGAGGCTGTCCACAGGGAGGTGTACTATCCCCACTCCTGTGGACCCTAGCAATAGATGAGCTTTTATACAAGCTAGCAGAACAAAGAATCGACACTTTGGGATACGCTAATGACCTTGTAGTTATTATACGGGGATTCTGTCAAAGCTTGTTGTCGTCACTGATGCAGAACGCTCTTAACATTGTCAATCGATGGTGTAGAGCGAATCAGCTATCCGTAAATGCTAACAAAACAGTTATCGTACCGTTTACTCGAAAGACAAATTAGCCCCTTCAGTAATGAACGGCAGCGAGATACAGTTTTCCAATGAGGTTAAATATTTGGGAATAATTTTTGACCAAAAGCTCACATGGAACCCACATATCAAGAAAACTATACAAAAGGCAAAAATTGCCTTAGGTATAGGGCGTCGCCTGGTAGGGAGAAGGTGGGGATCCCACCCCAAACTTCTCCTATGGTTGTACACTGCTATAGCGAGACCGACCATCGCGTACGGCTCCGTAGTTTGGTGGAGTAAAACCAGCCAAACGACAGTAATAAACAGGCTCAATAGCCTGCAAAGATCTGCATGTATGGTAGTCACGGGAGCCATGTCCTCCACTCCTGGAGCGTCACTTGAGGCATTGCTGAACCTGCCGCCTCTTTCACTGTTCATACAGTCTGAGGCGAAGGCCGGCATGCTGAGAGCAGCCGCACAGGGGACCGAGACGTGGCTCTCAAAGTCACTGAGGGCTTTATGTGACCAAGTGCAACAGGACCCCATACTAGGCATGAAATCAGACTTTTTGTCCCCACAATATAATAGCACCAAGAATTATTGTGTGTAGATACCTTCCAGGGACGACTGGACTAACAACAAAGTATCCTGGAAGAAGGGGAGCCTAATTTGGTACACCGATGGCTCCAAAATGGGAAATGACGTAGGCTGTGGAGTTTTTGGGGAACGACCCAGATTCAAAGCCAGTAAAAATCTGGGTAAATACGCCTCAATTTTCCAGGCAGAGGTTTATGCCATCATTGTATGTGCAGAAGCCAACTTGCAAAAATACTATGTCAATCATACAATCTACATCCATTCAGACAGTCAAGCGGCCCTCCTAGCCTTGAATTCTGACACTATAACGTCAGGGCTGGTTATGAACTGCATTGACAGTCTCAATACCCTGTGCCTTAGGAACAAGGTGATACTTCGATGGGTACCGGGTCATGCGGGTATCGAGGGCAACGAAAGTGCCGACGAACTTGCACGGGCTGGAGCTAAACTGGTCCAATACGGCCCTGAGCCGATATGCGGAATACCAAAAAGCACAGTCCAACTCACCCTAAGGAACCATTGCAAACAAGAAGCTGTTAAACGCTGGCACAAACTTCCAGGTTTAACTCACTCCAAAAAAGCTATCAAGGGCTACGACCGCAAAACTGCGAACGAAGTCCACGCGCTTAATAGGAGGAACTTATGCATCATAACTAGGATGTTAACGGGACATTGCCGTCTCAGGAAACACCTATCCACGGTGGGCATCGGAGACTGTAGAGTGTGCAGATTCTGCAATAACGCAGACGAAACACCTCTACACCTGCTCTGCCACTGTGAGCCACTGATGCATAAACGTAACACCGTCCTGGGCCAACACTTCTTGCACCAGGACGATGTTATCGACACTCCTGCCAAAAAGATTCTGCAATTTATCTATGTTGCAGGGTTAGACAGGGAAGTTTAGTTGGAGCGGCGAGCACAATAGTTCATCACTGGACGCAGTGTTACCAGGACCTCCGGAGACTGGAAATAGCCGCAACCAGAAGAATAAGAATAAGAACCTATATTCTGGCAAATATAGATTTTCATTCGATTCATTTTCATTCATTCATTTTCAGTTCTTTTTAGTTCGATTATGAACATGAAATAACTATTCAATCAAAATGCAACTCACCTAAACACCTCAATCCTTCCAGTACTGGGTTGGAAGTTGTTTGCTGGGTCTTCAGTGGTTACTCTGCATTGTATCGCGAATCCTTGAGTGTGGATTTTATCCTGGGTAAGACCCATCTCAGGTAATGTCATGCCTTCCGCTACCTTGATCTGAGATTGCACCAAGTCGATGCCAGTGACCTCTTCTGTGATAGTGTGTTCTACTTGTAATCTGGAAATAAAGGAAAATTTGTTGAAATTTTAGAAATTTCTGTTGATTACCTATTTAAAATATCTATCTATGGGTATTCTGTGTGGCTGTATAGAATATCTGTACACCATCCCATTTCATTCCATGGGGGCGTAGAAGCCGACCCGAGAGAGTATATCCCAGAGAACGGCGAGCAGCGTCCCTGTGCGTACCATGACCATCATATTATGATCGTCAACCCTTCTGCCAAAAGTTGCGATTATGACAGAGCTTTCAAATTGTGCACGCAACTCCATTGTGAAAATCTTTTGAAGCGACGTTTTTGCAGCAGTGGACAGTCATCGAAACGGGTGGTGTCGCCATCTGCCGCCTAATAACGGCGTTATACATTGCGCTGCGGTGACGCGCAATATGGGAACGTGTATTCAGCACAATTTTAGAGAGAATGTCGTCGGGAGTGGTCACCAATTTGATCATGTGAATATACAGTAGTATATTGGTTGTTTAAATACGATAGTGAGCTATAACGAATTCAATTAAGGTTTTTAACTAACACCTCAATTGATAAATATACATAAATATACACAGAACAAATAATCAAGGAATAAAGATTTATCTTGTAAAATACTTGGTGTAATACGGAAGTACTAGTATTATCTATTTTAAAAACATACCTAGCATTAACTTCAATAAAGTAGAAGTTGCCCTTGTCGTCCAGCAAGAATTCGACGGTACCCGCGTTCTCGTAGCCCACGGATCTGGCCAAGTGAGTCGCGCAGTCTACCATCCTCTGTCTAATCTGTTAATATAATTTTTGGTCAATCCTGCAATTTGTTTTGGATTAAATAATATCAAATGTTCAAAATATAATACTTTTTTTCCAAAATAACAAATTTCCCTTGTAGTTTAGTAGCTTTGGGATCACATATTTATATACATACATATATCAAATAAGTATGTTGTTTAGTATTGAGCGATACTAAAAGAAATAACACTTGTTTTATTATGCTCATATGAAGAAATATTAAGTTACACTGTATAAAAAATAACAGTATACTTTAAAATATATTAGAAACACATTATTGCTATATTACTTCGTTTTTAGAAATGATTTTTTAAATCTTAAATAGAAAGGAAATAAAAAAATACTTACTTCAGGGTCCAGTCTCGGCGCAGGCGCAATTTCAACGACCTTTTGATGTCTTCTTTGGACGGAGCAATCGCGCTCGTAGAGATGGACCACATTACCAGCCTTATCACCTGTGAGAAATAGATTACTTTAACATACTACTTTCTACCCGCGACTTCGTTTGCGTTATGCCTCGCAGACAGTATCTGGCAACGTGTGTACAAAATATCATGATAGTCAGTTGAGGAAGAACTGACTATCTATAAAAGGTCGTGGTAAAACGCTACTTACGGGTAGCGCAAAACCGGGTACTGACGAGAAATTGTGAGTCCTATGTCTATCGGCTGATATGATGATGATGATGTTGCTACGATTAGCCTTATTGCTAGGAGCAATCTAATCATATCTTTTATCCATTATTCACACACGGCCATCTGATCCCAAACAAAGCTGAGCTTGTATTATGGAAACCAGGTAACTGATTTACTACATATACTTAAACTCAGAATCAGGACAAACAGACATGTTCATTCACACTGATATCGGTTTTTTTCCAGACGGCGAAAAACGCCAGAGGTGTCGCGGGTACGATGCTGGCCTTTAAGAGCAAACAAGTGTTGCTGACCCATCCCCCCACACCGATAAGACCTGGCGACCTTATCCACAGACAGAAACAAAACATTAAAACTATTAATGTTATTACTAAGTAATGTATTCTGTAAGGTGGAGGTACATCCCCAGTCGAGCTGCTCTTTGAGCGAATGAACGCTATGCCCTACCTCTACTAAATAAATAATATCTAGGGACAATGTCACACAGATCATCCTAGCCCGAAACTAAACAAAGCTTGTACTATGGGTACCAGGCGACGATATACATACTTATATAGGTAGATAAATACTGAAATACATAGAAAACATCCATGACTCAGAAACAAATATTCGTGCTCATCACACAAATATTTACACTTACCGGGATTCGAACCCAGGACCACCAGCTTCGTAGGCAAAAGCACTACCAACTAGGCTACGGTGACCGTCTTATAAAGATAATTTCACGCATACTCAGGACAAACAGACATGTTCATGCACACAAATATCTGTCCTGGGTGGGAGTCGAACCCACGACACTTTCATGATACAATTAAAAAGGTTGAATTGACTTACCTAATAACTGCACCTCAATGTGTCGAGGCCGCTCAATAAAGCGCTCGATGAACATGGAGCCGTTGCCAAAAGCGCCGAGAGCTTCTGACGACGCGCGCTCGAACGCTGAGGGGACCTCGCTCATCTCGCGCACCACGCGCATGCCTCGCCCACCACCACCGTACGCAGCCTGAGAAACAGAATAATATACAGTTTTGGCAGTTTTAACTACTTAAGCCGTGATTTTGACCCACATATAACAGTCATATTTCATTCAAACTTTGTAAATTCATCGAGGACCGATGACAATACACTAATATGATAAGATTATTCCATTGTTTAGTTTGGTTATAAAACGTCCATATAAAGCGTGTTTTTTAGTTTTTTTTTATCTATTATTATATATTTAAATAAAATGCGGCCTATGTTTGTCTTTGATACTGTATCTTTATACAAGTAATAAAGCTTCTAAAATAAGTTAAGTTGTTTATGAGTTTATCCATTAAAAACAAACTAAACATACAAAAATCAATATGTATTTATCTGACTGCTAAGCCTGAGATTGTGGGTTTAATTACCACCCTGGTCTGAATGTTATGTGACTTGGCCGTTGACCTTCAACGGTTGAAATTTTTTTACACGTTAGTGTTAGTACATGCCAAGTCACATAACATTAAATATAATAATAAAGAAATTGCAGTAAGGAACCTTTGACTTGGCTCAACTCTGTATAGAGATTTCATTACTTTTTAGAGATAGACGGTCACCATAGCCTAGTTGGTAGTGCTCCTGCCTACGAAGCTGGTGGTCCTGGGTTCGAATCCCAGTAAGTGCAAATATTTGTGTGATGAGCACGAATATTTGTTTCTGAGTCATGGATGTTTTCTATGTATATAAGTATTTATCTATCTATATAAGTATGTATATCGTCGCCTGGTACACATAGTACAAGCTTTGCTTAGTTTGGGGCTAGGATGATCTGTGTGACTGTGTGATATTATTATTATAAACAAGCAACTCGACTCAACATCGACACTCAACGTTGAAACTCAGCTATTTTTTACAGAATGTTTTGGTGGGATTTATGTTTATCAGTTGTCTGGCTGCCATAGTACAGACTCTGTCCAGTTTAAAGACGATCCCGGGAAGAGGCAACCTGCTGTAGCTGCGGGTTGCCTAACCACGCCCAAGCGTGTTGGGGGCAGCTAATCGGCCCCTGGGTAGCGGTTTTACCTTCTCAAGGCTCTACAGCCTTGAGAAGGCAAAACCGCTATAGTGGTGGCTCCGGTGGTGATCGTTACGAGTTCCCGGAGTCGCCACTCCATGTGTTTTGAGGCTGGCTACCATGGTAGTTTTAGTGGGTATCCCGGGAGAAGCCCGGCGAGTCCCATATAACCCGTCGCCTCCCCAAGCAGCGGGTATGCTTAAAGCATTTCCACCGTGTAAAAAACAAATGGCTCTGCCCAGTTTGAGATCAGATGGCAGTATGTTAGTTTTCCTACGAAATTTGTTTATTTTTCTCTATATAATTATTTATTTGCGTTATAGATAAATGTTAGGTAAGTATAGATATTTTATTTCGCAAATATGGTGGTATAGAATAGATTTTATTTTCTTTTATTCTTTATTTATTTTACAGGATTTTCGTACATGAAATGACGATTACAATCCCATCGTACCTTATACTAAGCTAGCTCTAAAACTACACTATAGAATAGTATAGATAATAATATAGTAATTCAGAAATAACTAGTTATAACATTTTACCATTGTTTCTACCTAAATTTGGTCATATAACAGTGTTATTTATTACATATAATACCACATTATCTATATCTCGGTTTACACTTTAAAACAAGGTCAAACAATTATCGCAATGTCAATAAATTCCATGACATCTTTTGCTTTAAAAAATCATTAATAACATAATATGTTTTGGTAAATAAAAAGCCTCAGTCTTTTTAGGGGTCCGTAGCCAAATGGCAAAAAACGGAACACTTATAGATTCGTCATGTCTGTCTATCTTACCGTCCGTATGTCACAGCCATTTTTTTCCGAAACTATAAGAGCTGTACTGTTGAAACTTGGTACTGATCCTGTGAACCGCATTAAGATAAAATAGAAAAAGAACAATAATTTTGGGGGTTCCCTATACATAGAACTGAAACTCAATTTTTTTTTTCGTCGTACCCATACATGTGTTGTGTCTATGGATAGGTCTTCAAAAATGATATTGAGGTTGCTAATATATTTTTTTTCGAAACTGAATAATTTACGCGAGAGACACTTCCAAAGTGGTAAAATGAGTGCCCCCCTCGCCCCTGTAACTTCTAAAGAATATGATAAAACTAAAACATATATGATGTACATTACCATGCAAACTAACAACGAAAATTGGTTTGAACGAGATCTACTAAGTAGTTTTTTTTTCAATACGTCATAAATCGTAAACCGCAATTTACCTTTCATTTAATCAGCTGAAATACTTGCTGTTACGGAACCCTTCATGGGCGAGTCCGACTCGGAATTGGCCGGTTTTTTTTAAACTTTCGTCAAGTCCCCCCAACGATTACGTATTTTATTGTATATCTCTGGCGTCATGCAGCAGATTCTTGCGCATTATTGTGGTGATTAAATGACGATCATAAGCCCGACCTATTTTCGGTCATGGCGACCACTTCCAACTCCTTGTCGGTGCGGCGTTGGTCCGCCCGAAGATGGCTGCCATAGCCAATAATTTAAAAAACAGTCGGACGCACTGAGTTCACTTGAGTTTCCCATAACTCTATGAAGATAAATAGAAATAATTATACTATTGTCAAGCCTATTCGGAAATACGTCACCTATTCGCTTAAAGAGTTTATGAATTAACTTCACGAATACAGCCATTTCTAAAATGTACATTAAATAAATAAATACTGTCATCTGATCCCAAACTCGGCAGATCCTCTACAGGCAACCAGACAACTGATAATCATACTTATATATTTCTAAATATCTACATATTATACATAAATTACTACATATTATTAATCGCGGGGTACTTTACAAACATATAATAGACGGACATAAATTACATCCAGACTCAGAACATCTATTTATGAGTTACACAAATAGTTGTCCGGCGCGGGACTCGAACCCGCGACACGAGTCGGGGAGGGCACTGTCTTAGCTTCTGCGCCACAGGTGCAGTCAAAATTATGAATAATTATATATTTTAATGTAATAATATTTTATTTAATATTTTAAGATAAGAATTTATGTAAATGTATTATTTGTTATGTTGTTGATGTAATTAAAATTATTAAAATTTAATAAATAAATTTAATTCAAAATTAATTTATTTTGGCTTAGTATAATTGTGTGATCTTGTGTACATTCACATACAAGTTACTTGTTTATGAATAAATGAAATGAATGAAATGCATAAGACATACCTTAAATATGACAGGAAGACCATGTTGCTTGCAGAATGCCAATGCTTCTTCTTTCGTGGTCACTGGTCCGTCCGTACCGGGAACAATTGGCACTTCTGCAAGAACAAATTACATTGTTGAGCAGAGATAATAATTTTTGAGTACCGACAGGATTTGGACCTGCATTCTTTGCTATGCTGGCTAGTCAACCTAAAATAAATACTCAATCAGACAACCGATCGAGAAAATATTGTGTAGTATACAAACTTTCATCCCCTATTCGTTCGTGTTATATTACACCCTTGAGGGTAAAACTTTTGCTAACTTTGAATGTTATATTTATTTATATCCTATCAACAGCTTAAAAAATAAGAATCATGCTTCTAGCTGTAAAAATAACGATAATTTCGTATAACTTTTCACCCCTTACAACCCATTTTCGCATTTAAAAAGTAGCCCATTACTCAGGCTCTAAACAATTTATTTCCAATTTATGTACACACTAAAAGTATAAAAGAAAAAAAAGAATTAAACAAAAGAAAAGACATTGCACAAAGGTACTACTTATTTCTAAAGAAATCTCTTCCAGTAGACCTTTAAGAGGAGATTTTGGAAGAGAGGAAGATATGAAGATATGAGAGGAAGATACATACCATAAAAATACACATATACATACATAATTTTAAATAATAAACTACATAAAATACATATATCTAAGGCAAAGAGGAAAGGTAGTGTTCTTTTTAACTATCTGTGTACCGAATTTCATTTAAAACAGTTCAGTGACAGTTTGACGTGAAAACGCGACAATCAGACACACATAGTTACTTTCGCATGTATGGTATAAGTAAGGATTAATATACGTACTGGCATCAATTGCTGCTTTCCTGGCGGCAACTTTGTCACCCATCTGTTGCACGACTGCGGGCGACGGTCCGATGAACCGAAGGCCTGCGTCGATGATCGCTTGGGCGAAGTCTGACCTGTTTGTATTGTAAACTTCTTAGTGATTTATAATTATAGTTGACCAGAGTTATAAAAACCGTTATATTTTAACTTTAAGATATACTAATTTTGCGGGCCGGTTGGCGTGGTTGGTAAATACGTACCTAGCTAAGTAAAAAGGAAAAAATAAGAAAATATAAAACAGAACATAGAACCTTCTTGAGTGTTCTTTAATGTTACATAGATCTATGTAATATTAATTTTGACGGAACTGTTGGCGTGGGTGGCAATTGCTGGCTTTTCACGCCGCAGGTCGTGGGTTAGATTCCCACCCAGGACAGATATTTGTGTGCATGAACATGTCTGTTTGTCCTGAGTCTGGATGTAATTATCCATATAAGTATGTATTGATGATACTTTTCGACACGATCCTGGATTTGAACCCAGGACCACATTATCTGAGCTTGTACAAACTAGCGCGAGACCAGTAGTGGCAGGTTATGCAAGTGTCTTATAATTCCTTACCTCTCGGACAATAATCCATAACCAGGGTGGACAGCATCGACGTCATTTTCCTTGGCTACTCTAATGATCTCGGGAATGCTGAGGTACGCCTCCACTGGTGGAAGACCTTTGCCTACCATATATGATTCATCAGCCTTTTGTCTGAAAGTTAAGAAATTCAAGATAAATAAATGTGCAAAGTAGGTATTGTGACGAACTTCATGGTCGTGGACCTGCGTTCGTCCAAGACAACATTTAAAAATAAATATCTAAAAAGAAATAGTTTGAAAGGTATTTTTACCTGCCAGAGAGAACCCTAGTAGCTATAAAAGGTGCATTTAGAAAAAGTGAACAAAATATAGTTATCTAAAAACCAACTATTACAAAGTATTTTATTCCTGTATATTCAAAAGTTCCCGAAAGCATTTGAAACTGCAGATAGTACTATCAAATCAAATTCTCCATTCCATCTAGACAATTTTGGATCGGTTGAATCGCTTTGAAGCATCGCGGTTAAAGCATTCCTTTTGACATTGGTATTCGCAAAACTTCACTAACTGTGATAGTGTACCGAGCACGTTTCCTAAACGTTAGTTTGAAATGATGAGCATCAATTTCTCTATGGTTCTACAAAAATTATGTTCTTATCGGATTATAAACTTAGATTTCTTATCACCTGAGCCGTGGCCTGAACCCCATAAGACTACCCTCAGGTATTTGTCGCTTAAGTTAAGCAACCGCTCGGTGTCTTCAATGTTTAATATAATAGTACTTTTGAGAAATCTTTTAAAATGAATTGTATAAAGTGTGGGTGGGAATCGAACCCACAACCACGGGGTATCCGGTCCCATGTGCGTTAACCGCTCCGCCACCACACACACGCTTTTTTGTAACTTTAATATTGTATTTGACTATTTTTATGTACTGCATTGTGAGCTTGACAAGTACAAGTATTAGTACCCCAGTGCTGAATAAAATTCATTATTTCATAGGATTTATTGTGAAAAACTGAACTTAGTTGCATGTTCCTTAAAGCAGGATTTCTAAAATGTTACAACTAAGTTTTTTTTTTTGGTTCTGACAACAGTACAGTTATAAACAGTTATTCGTTCACCAACTGTGAACGAATAACTGTACTGTTGTCTCGGTCACACAGATAAATGTTCGAGTCAGACGATGAACTGATGGTGAGGATATAAGGGATTCACTGGCAGTAACATTGCTTAAAAATGTAAAAAATATCCGGGTGGCAGCTACGATACCATATCCATAGACATTACCATGGCCACTTTTCTTTTTGTTGACTATTTATTGTTGTTGCTTTGGTCCAGCAATGGACGTCATTCAGCTGAGATGATGTTGACTATTCACAACATATTGTTAGACAGAACTGGATGATGCTTAAAACAGTTTGGATGTTTACCTCTTTATCCACGGCTTATTAACCCTTAATCAGTTATAACGTATGTTCATTTCATACATTAGTAGGTCTTATTACAACACCATAGAGTTTAAAATGGGGTGCTAACTATTATACCAATTTTTCTCATTTCAAAACCGTAAACTAGGAGTTTTTCAAGATAGAGTTAAATTCACCATTCTGGGCTCGCTGGGCAGCACTAGTTGCATGACGAAGTTTACTTTTAATTAAAATTTATGACCGAACAAAAGTATGATTACATTGTATGGTTTCTTTTGAATTTGTAGCAGGAGTATTACTTAGTAGAAATGATTTTGTATTTTATTTGGCATACTATCACATTCGTATTTTAATTCTACAAAAAATATTTGATAGAATATTCTATGAGTCGATTTAACCATTAAAATTAAACGCTATCAATTGACGCCAAACTCTAATCAAACATTAAACTGAGTTCAGAGCATAAGCAGAACTACATCATCATATCAGCCGAAAGATCTCCACAGATTGTGCTGCCCTTTTCTCGTAGGTATTTCATCGGGACGACTTCTAAGTGGCCCACGGGATGAGAAAGAGTGGTAATACATGTCGCCTTCACTAGAACGTTTTAAATACAAACAGTGAAATTTATTAATAGCATTCATTCATTTATTAATTGAACAGTAATTCAATTACTGGTGTTAATACCTAATACATTTCATTAATGTATCCTATTTTTCATTATCGTTAATAGCAATAAGCACTTTCGTTTAACGAGCACTTCAATGGTATTATAGATTGGGAAGCAAGTGAGAAAAATAACACATTTTACTCATTAGCACACAACATTTTAGTCAGTATGATGTTTATGGAACTCCATACAACCGCTACCTGCGACACCACACTAACCAATATACACTCTTAACTTACTCATAGTAAACTTTCAGATAACTCATCATTGGTTCGAACCATAGGACAGATCTCGATTCAAATTAAGCGCGACCAAAAACTAAAACAAATCTCAATGAACCTACAATTAAAGTTACCCTAGAAATTCTCCATATTGGCGCTACCGGCGACACAACCCCAACCATTACGCACGTCTATCGTTATTCTTTGTAAATTTCCCGCTAATTCATCATTGTTTCGAACCATAGGACGGGTAAGTTCAAATTAGATGTGACCAAAAACTAAAACAAACCTTAATGATCCTACAATTACTATTATCCTAGAAAATCTCCATACTGGCGCTACCGGCGACACATAACCAAGTAATATGCACCTCTTTCTTAATTATTTGTATATTTTCTAGTAACTAATCATTGGTTCGAACTATAAAACTCAGAAGAAACGTGACCAAACCCAATGCAAGAATAGTAATCTAAAAAATTAAATTTCAGTGGTGCGTTTTGCAATATCTTTCATCAAGGCTTGTATATTTATTTGTTTTCAGATCGGTCACTTTGTCACTTAAATCATTCAGTATTGTCTATTTACATTTCAGTATAATACTGTAAACCGGCTTGGTGCGACACTGATTACAAGATTGGGTAACTACCGGATTGTGCCCCTTTATTGCGGTCAAAAAATAACCTTTATGGTCAATCCAAGAGAACAAAGTTTCCCTTATCATAAAACACATTACATAAGATAACAGATTGTATTGAATGGTTTTATTTGGAGAATCTTATGGGTTTGGACATCTTTATACCTGGATGAATTTCGTTATTGCATATAATTTTGTATCTTTCCAAGTATAGTTAATTCGGACGGCGATGCAATAATAAGCCAACAGATTTTATAATGGATACAGAAGGAGGCACTCCTCAATGGCTAATAGTATACCCCTAGACACGGGGTCTAGGATGTGTTAAAAGCAACGAATATCATCACTCCACGTCATCCTGTATGGGACGTAGAAGTCTTCTCGAGGGAATATCTACCAGATAACAGGCAACAGCGTCCATCTCTGTACTATGAGTCTGCTAAGCGTGGCGATTATGGCATATCCCCCGCAAATGATGGATAAAATTTCATTGTAGACATCCTTGGGGCGGACTTTGTACATAAATGGACGTCATTTGGCTGATATAATGATGATGATACACCTGGAATTCTTTTGATTTGTCGTTTAACCTGCTATTATATGGCTACTAATACAAGAACAAAAAAAAGTTAAATCTGATAACTCTCCTCTACTGGAGAACAAGAGATGAGGCCAAGGGAAATTGGCCGCTGATGAAATTGCATCAATGCATCGCACTGCCATACTGCATAAAATCAAATTCCTTTTTACGCCTCAGGTGAGGAATGATTTATCCGGACGTAATATAGGCTCTAAGCCACCCTTATTAACAACAAATAATAATTGTATTGGTTGTTTTTTTGAAACTGCTGATGAACTGATGAAGATGTATGAGGAAGTTGTTAGTCTCACCTGTGCATTTGCAGTTTGTCTTGTTCGCTGTAAATAGCCACTGAGCGGATTCCCAACTCCGTGCATGCTCTGAACACTCGGATGGCGATCTCTCCTCTGTTGGCCACCAGGACGCTTCTGATTGGCTTGTATTCCACATTTTTCGCGTCCTGAAATATACAGACAAATAATTAACTTGTTTATTTGTAACAAATCAGATTAACCGTAGGCAGAGACTTATCAAATGGCTTCTTTGATTCAAACCAGTATTCGAGTACAACTGGAATGTTGCTTCATATTTTGGTCAGCAAATAAATATTGCCATCCAACGTGGCAAAGCTGCCAGTGTTCTGAGAACGTTCGATCAAGAATGCATTTCATTTATTTTTAGAGATTTAGCGACCTTAGACCTGCAATTGCGGAGATTTTTAGGGGAGGCCTTGGTTCAGCAGTAGAAATCTTTCAGCTGACATCGTGATCTAGATGGGTTGTTTTAATTGAAAGTAGTTCCACATACCTACACAGTAAAATTATTTTAACTAGCCTATTTGAAACAAATCAAGTACCCACCATAAATCCTTGCTGCATTTCAAAGTTACGGCTGTCTAAATGTTGGAATCCGAGGATTCTAAGTTAAGATCAGATATGGTTTACGCAAATTCTATAAGAAATACTTTAGTTAAGTATCACAACGACACAGGGAATAAAATGTAGTCTACTTATTTGTAGTATTATTTCCTAGATAGCTGGTCGCTCGCGTCTATTGTTCAGAAAGCAGTGAGACTCCTAAGAAGGTAGATAAATGTCGTATTAAAAAATATATATCCAGAGCTTGCGTGAGGATTAACGGGTCATACACCGAGTGGTTTAGCATCCAAAAGGGTGTTAGACAGGGATGTGTAGCGTCACCGTGGTTGTTTAACCTATTCATGGATAGCTGTTTAAAAGATTTGAAAGAAAGTGAATGCGGTGTAAGGATGAATGAGTTACTCATCAAATGTCTGCTTTACGCTGATGATCAAGTTTTACTTGCATCATCGGCGGACGAGTTGCAGGTGATGGTAAGAAGTATGCATGAATCTTTTGAAAGGAAAGGGATGAAAATGAATGTAGGTAAGACGAAAGTAATGGTATTTGAGAGGGATGAATACACGACAGCGTGTGATATTGTGATTGGAGGAGAGAAAGTCGTACAGGCGAATGAGTTTGTATATTTGGGAACTTTGTTTACGAGATATGGGAAATATGTAAAAGATATTGTTAGAAGAGTAAATGCGGGGAACAGAGTGAATGGGGCACTACACGCCTTTATGAGTAGCCGGCAAGTATCAAAGAAGGCTCGACTAGCCGTGCACGATGGAGTGTTAGTGCCAACTTTAATGTATGGAAGTGAAAGTTGAGTATGGCAGAAAAAGAATGAAAGTAAAATAAATGCAGTGGAAATGAGAGCTCTGAGAAGTATGTGTGGTGTGACTTTGAGAGACAGAATTCGAAATACTGATGTAAGAGAGCGTTGTGGTGTGAAAGAGGATGTAGTCACAAAGATTGAAAAAGGCATGCTGATGCATGGTTGGCCATTTAGAAAGGATGAATGAAAGAAGATTGACAAAAGAAGTATATCTGGCCTGTGTGAATGGGACAACCGGAAGGGGAAGACCACGTCGAACATTCTCTGACCAAATTGGAGATGTTCTCAAGAAAGGGCAGGTCAGAAGTACCCTAAACCGGCGAGCATGTATGAAGAATATAATGACAGTAATCGAGGCAAAAGAAGTATGCAAAGATCGTGACAAATGAAAATCCGTTGTCTCTGCCTACCCCTCTGGGAAACAGGCGTGAGTCTATGTATGTATGTATGTAAAAAATATATAAATATATACCTAGTTGATGTTCTCACGCGATCCCGCCGACAGTACGACTGTTGAACTTGAAGGTGGGCACATTCAAGTGGACACCTTCAAGTCCAACACTCATAATTGCGCACACAAATATTATTTACTTAAATTTTGCTAGAGCGTAATACATTGCTAATCTACGGTAATGCACTCCAGAAAGTGACTCCTATAGTAGTACTCTACATAGTAAAACAGCTTTATCGCTGGAATTAACTAGGCGACCGGATGAAGAGGTTTTAATGGCTTTCAAAACTAGTTTTTTGGGATTAAAGTAATACATCCCGTAAAGAAAATTGTGTGTCTAAGCGGCGCAAGTTGGTAGGGCTTACGTTAGGAAATATCCTAGTTCAATTTTCTCTGCGAGAAATCTTATAGCTAGGACTACCCACCGGTTTCTGGAGAGCACGTTAAGCAGTCGGTCCCGGTCCTCATGATATAGATAGTCAGAAGTCTAATAGAATCCTACAATTAGTCATTTACTTGGTTAACTATATAAGTTACTAATTCCCTAGTGGGTTTTGTGTACAGATGGCAATAGCTGACTGGGAGCTGAACCCAATAGAAAGGGAAATGGCAAGGCAGATGCAGATTCCCATAGAGATAATGTGTATCATGCAGTTCCAAGCTTATACTATTATGATTATTGTCTTTGAATCTTACAACCGAATCCAAATTTTGTACAACAACCGAAAAAAAAAAAAGGTTCCTTATCAAATACAACACAAGTACATGTTAAAAAACACAATCAAATTGAATAATTTATTTCTTTTGAAGACGATTAAAATACAACCCTTAAAAAATAGATAACGTAATCCAAAACATGTGTGACAATTATAGGCCATAAAACCAAGAATGTACTGGAGATAAAAATTTATGAGCGGCTTAACCCTCTGTATCATAGTGTAGACTGCAGGCTACATACCCTTTGGATGTCTACAAATTAATAGTGTTGATATTTTAATAAAATAACGCAATGTAGCCGACGGTCTACACTCTGAGCTAACGAACTAGTACTAAATAAAATATCTAGATGGCATTACTTTTCGCAATTTGATATTTGTTATTCATCGGTCGTATCATTTCAAAAGAACGGCTCGGCTTCAATTTAAAAATGGAATAAAAATATATTCTGCTCGTGAATTGAGATTTTATGTTGCAAAATTAGAGAGGTTAGTGTTTGAATTATAACATATATTATTGTTTTCGAACAATTATTATGTTTTATTTTGATTTTATGTCAAATCGTGTTTGTTGCTTGTAGGCTACATTAGGCAAAAAGTATAATATTTGGGTTTATGTTGACTATAGTTTATATTGTACTTCAGGATGTCTCGAAAGCATTTCCTTGGAAATGAAGACATAAATTTAATGCTGCATAATGGTTCTGATAGTGAAAATGGCCTAGATTTTGATGATGACAGCCTCGCCGATCCTAATTTTGTTCCTGACTTGGAAACTTTCGAAAACAAGACTCCAGAGTTAGATATTGATTTAGATGCGATAATAGAAACCCTAGAATACATTGAGGTACATCCTTCTTCTAGCGCGGTAACTCCATCGTCACACGAGAGTACTGTTCAATCTGCCCAAGCCAAGAAAGCTGCTACAGAAAAGCCAGATAAGCTGCATTTACGCTGGAAAGAAAATAATTTAGTTTTGAATGCAGATCAGCTCACTTTCACGGGAAACAAGACCCTGGGCATTGATCAACTTGAGTTAGATACACGCATATATTTTTTTTCTACCTTTTCTCACAAGCACTAATTACGAAAATTTCTGAGTAGACCAATTTCTTACAAGTTCAAAAAGATCCTAATAGCACTTTCCGAATATTGAGTCTGATGTTAGGTAATTCATGGGTGTGGTATATCAAATGTCTCTCATATAATTACCCAGGGTTACCAACCACTGGAGCCCCATACTTGGAACTCCTCTTATAAAGGAAACCATGACCTTGAACAAGTTTGACAAAATTCTTCAAACGTTGCACCTCAACGACAATAACAAAAACCTTCCAAGGGACAATCCTGATCAAGATAGGATTTACTAAATACATCCAGTGGTGGATTCCTTGAATATGGCATACAGTCGAGTCCTAATGAAAGAAAATCTTTGTGTGGACGAGCAAATGTGCTCCACAAGAGCGCAAGACGTTGAAGAGATATAACCCCAATAAATCTCATACTTTGGGGTTATAAGGTGTTCGTGTTGAGTGGCGATTCTTGCTGTGCCTATAAGACGGAAATAGAAACTGGCGAAGAAAATGTTGTTTTGCAAGGACAGCCAGATTTAGTCACATCATCAAATGTTGTCATCAGGTTAGCACGAATGATTCCAAGTCAGCAGAACTTTACGCTCTATTTCGACAGTTATTTTACTTCTCTCCGTCTATTGGAATATCTGGCCAAGGAAGGCATTCTTAGCCTTAGCACTGTGAGAAAAAATAGGATTCCAGATTGTAAGCTGTTATCAGAAAAGCTCATTATTCCATCTTTCCTAACATGCGGTGTTCTCATAAATTATGGCCACTTATCTCAGTGTTGCCTACAGGCAACAATCCCTATTTATGTTATTTTCTTGAAGAATATTAAAAAAAAATTAAAATCCAAAAATATGTCTATTTTATTTTTTCGATATCAATTTGAATACAAAAAATCATATAAATCCCATTTCTTGAGTGATAGAGGGTTAAGCAAACGAATGTCGGTTATCGTCGGAATAGTGAATGATTTCCATGCCCAACAGCATGCTACTGGTAGGGTTATGTTATTTGATTGAATAAAACATTACCTGTAAGGTTGCATAAACTTTGATATTGAGATTATACTTTACAACCTATTAAAAGACAGGATTATCAAGAACTTCCGTAACTTATCTAGTGGAACGAGTATCCAAAGCGAGATTATTAATCATACCAAATTTGGCTATGAAGAGTGGGGAACACTGAGAGACAGAGAAGGTGAGCGTTGATGCCTTACAGGACTTCTGAGCCGCAAGTCTCAGACTCTGTCGAGTGGTCCCTCCTCTATCACGCGATGGATCCGGTTACCGCACGGTGGATCCGTGAATTGCTGGGAATAAGGTATTCGTTAAGGGGGCTCAATCGGATACATGGGCAATCCTGGATGGTAGCTGTATGGATGTAATGACATTTAAATGAGTTAAGTGGCGTAAAGCTGGCCATTCTGGCCAGCTTTAATCAGCTGTTATACTTTTGTTCTTTATCCGCTGGATTAAATCTTATGTGGAAAACCGTTCCCAAGCTGTAGCGCTTGCGGGGCAAATTTCTCGCTATAAACCCATCACATCAGGTGTCCCGCAGGGCTCACACTTGGGACCTTTGCTCTTTATTTTATGTATCAATGATATTACTGAACATATTAAAGAATCTAATGTACTTTTGTATGCCGACGACACACATTTTTTTAGAATTATAAAAAATCCAGATGACTGTAGTATTTTACAAAATGATTTAATTACATTCGAAAACTTCTGTGGTTCAAATAATCTATTTTATATCCTGATAAATGTTTTGTTATTAGTTCTAGTAGAAAAAGAGCATCAGTAAATTTTAATTATAGACTTTGCCAAAAAGAACTTAGTCACGTTACGCAAATTCGTGACTAAGGTCATTGCATCCAATATTATAATATTGGATGCAAAACTCACATTGTTACCTCATTTAGATACCATGTTAAATAAAGCCTTCAAACAATTGGGTTTCATCCTACGTGTAGGGAAGCCTTTTAAGAAATCATTGACATATAAAGTATTGTACAATAGCTATGTGCGAAGTCACTTGGAATTTGCTAGCTCGATTTGGAATCCACATTACCATATCCACATACACAGGGTAGAGCGAGTGCAAAAAAAAAATTAATTCACTTGAATACCGTACAGGCCATGGCTATGTTGACTATCTTACTTCCATGAAAAGACATTTCGACTTATTTAGGGAAACATTGACTAGTTTTAAAAAGCAATCGTATAAATGTCTCAGTTAGCTATACGAAGTAAAGCGACAGAATCGCAGAATTTTCAAGACTACTGTTATTACCAATATGGATTTGGGTCCGAAAAACACAAATTTTATTTTTATCTTTATTAATCAGCAGTTAGGTATTAGTTTTTACTTCTACTGTATTTGTTACCGATGACGGTACATTGCATTGCATACCTACCCGAGGCTTTGCGAATAATAACTTTACATTCTTTATAATGCAGTTAGTGTTTGATTTCATTAGTATTATTACCTGAAAAACTAGTCGGGAGACTGTTGACAATGCGCTATTATAGGTGAATAAGCCGTTATAAATAACGTTTTAATTAGCATGTTTAATTGCTTAAATAAATGCCTATTTTTTGTCTTATCGGCTTCGATAAAAGTAAGTGCATTATTCAACGTTAAGATGGTTTAAAATCCATGTCATCAACTACATTCATAATAATCATATTATTTATTACATAATACGAATGTAATCCACGCAATCAATAGATGATTAGATAAATGGTCGCCACTAATTACAAGGAACAAATTGAAAACAAACATTTACTGTTAGCCTTCAATGGTGTTAGCGTGGTGTTAGCGATATAAGCTTATGTAAAGAGATAGGATCAAAAAATATTATGATATTATTGTGCAGAGTGCGTATAGGACTAAAGATTGATTCTACTACACTATGCGCGGCAAAATCGTATAAGCATTTTAAATGTGTAAATTTACTAATAACTAATAACAATTTAAGATACCACAAAATACCGCAAAATTGTTATTCTAGGGTTCCGGATTCCTAGAGTTACGTGGAACCCAAAAATAAAAATTATAGCTAATAGGTTCGTCATGTCCATTCGCACATATCAAATACGTACTATGTTATTTGGAAAAGAACATGATCTATAGAATAGAAATATATTTAAAATGATTATACGATTATGCCGCGCATAGTGTAAGTGTAAAATTTGATACATACTCGTACATATATAGACTCACGCGTGTTGAGAGGTAGGCGGAGACAACGGATTTGACGGACAATGTGTCATGAACCTCTAAAATTTGATTTCATTAGTAATAATAATAAATCTATATCACCAAGCATTTTATATGTTTTCACAAGAATTATGTGTAGACTCACACCTGTTTCCCCGAGGGGTAAGCAGATACAACGGACTTCCATTTGTCACGATACCTGCACAGCTCTAAAATTTTATTCCATTAGTAATAACTAGCTGTGCCCCGCGATTTTACCCGCGTTAAATTGTATAAATTATAATAGCTCCTCCCCCGTAAGTGATAGCGTGATAATATGTAGCCTATGTATGTTGACCGTAGCTCTTAGTAATATTGATGCAAAATTTGGAGTAAATACATGCAGTACTTTTTGAGTTTAGCCCGGACATACATACAGACAAACAGACAAACAGACAAACATTATAAAACTATATTTTTGGCTTCGATATCGATTGTAGATCACGCCCAAAGTATCCTTTTAAAAAAATATGAAATGTGCAGTTTTGACTTTCCTACGATTTTATTATATGTATAGATAATAATAAATCTTTACTACACAAGCATTTTTTTTTAATTAAGTGTAGATACATACATAGACTCACGCCTGTTTCCCAGAGGGGTAGGCAGAGACAACGAATTTCCATTTGTCACGATCTTTGCACACGTCTTCTGCCTCGATTACTGTCATTCTATACTTAATAATGACAGTAATCGAGGCAGAAGCATTAATGCAGCAGCAGACGTCATTAATATCCGGCCTTGTCCGTGTTAGTATACATCGAGATAGTAAGCACTTTAACAGGTTATTGTTAGGGGTTTACAGTTCCTTAACGAACCCTTAAGTGTTTGGAAATTACCGATCTAGATAAATAAAATGAGTAAATATTTAAAATATATTAAATAACTTTCGTCGCCACGAACAGTAAATGTCGACTAAGGTTTGATTTCACTTTTGGGTTCCGATTCCCTCAAGGGACCCTCATAGGTTCGTCATGTCCGTCTGTTCGTTTGCACCTAAAAATACATCTCACGGTGTTATTTGGGAAATTAGCTTTTCACTTATAGCACCTACTTTAACAGCTTAGGTACTTTAGGTTTCCGAGAGCCATAAATAAAACTAATATTATCATAATGTCTATCTGCCTATCCGCACATAAATACATATTAGAGAAATAAACTGTAAAAAAATTGGATTAAGTATTTGTCATCGTCCAGAAAGTCCACTCATTAGGGAGTTCCTAATGCCACAGACATAAGCAGCCAACATAAAAATGACACTCCACTATTTGTGTCATGGATTAAATATAACAAAAAATAGTAAATAAAAAAGATTATTAATTATGTGTAAACAAAGATACAATGATTATTATAATACTACGCCTGATAAGTAAAGTAGATTTTATCGCCGTTATCATTAAGCACATTTAATGAGACAACAGACGTATCAAATATAATAAAAATAAACAAGTTCAATAAACTTTTAGTTTTTCCTTCTGTATCCTACAAACGTATTAATCACAGTAAAAATATTTAACAGGAAGTTAGCTAACACTATGTTTTTTTTTAAATAATTCTTCCTCAGGATGAGAGCGACAGCTATTTATGACGACACTGACATACTCAGTTTATCCTGTTTAATCAATCCTCAACACAAGCTTCCACAAATGTTATTACAACGTATTTAAAAGGTAGACGCATTCATTTATACTAAATTATTCTCCCTCAAACTGATTGCGCGACTCAATACGACAAGCACTTCTATAATACTGATTTTAGTATAACAATATGGGGAGAAAAATGATTAATAAAATCTCTGGCTTTATGAATGCAATATGAACACTGTTAGAACAATAGAATCAAACGTAATTTAATTAAGTTTATTCTTTTCCCATTGGCGGGAAGAAAATAAAGCTTGCTACGATTCACCGAGGTGTTGATGAACGCGGCGTGGTATTTGTTTTTAGTGTCTACTATATATACTCAGAATTACGATCCCCAAGAAAACGAGATAAGGAAACGCTCCTCATCTCTTCACAAATATAGATGAGGATAGTGATAAGTATTTTGGTTCATCATCATCATATTAGCCGAAAGATGCCAACTGCTGGACAAAGGCCTCCCCCAAAGATCTGCTAATTGCCAGCGACCCTCACAAGATCATTGGTCCATCTTGTAGGGGGGCTCTCCACGCTGCGTCTTCCGGTTCGTAGTCGCCACTCGAGAAGCTTTCTGCCCCAGCGGTCGTCGGCTCTACGAGCTATGTGCCCTGCCCACTGCCACTTCAGCTTGGCAGTATTTTGCAGTATGTATGGCAGTGTTTTGGTTGGGGATCGTAATTCTGAGTATGGGGGAAACTAATAAAACACCTCGTTGCGTTCACAAACACCATATACAATACACGAGAATTGGTCTTAGGGCAATTATTTTGCATGCGAACACAATATTTTACCAATCGGTTCCCTAATACCTATTTATTTTAGTCTTAACAGTCTTAGGAAGAGAAAAGAAAAACTTCAAAATAACTGTAATAGTAATTTTTGAGACGGAACCAACAGTTCTGAAACTTTGTAGAATATCAACAGTCTTTATTGGTATTATTGCAGATAATTCATGCAACATAATAGATTAGTCTATATGGCTCTAAGATCCCCAGCGAGCTATGTGCAGGTAGATGCCGATCGCCAAACATCTTTTAGCATCAATGTACTCAGATACTTACCCCTGAAAATACGAATAAATTTATATAAACTCACCGTAGAAGCTGTCCGTCCCTTTGCCGTACTCCATGCTTGGAACTGTGACGCTGTCGCTCTCAGAGCGAAACGAGCTTTTAAAATCTGCATTATTAACACTTATCACCAAAACTTACAATAATAAGTACGAGCTTAAACTAATTTAGTAACACAGTTGCTTATATCATTTTTATAGTTTTGTATAAAAAAATATGAATATATTGACTAGATTTTTAGTTCGTTTCGAGTTGTGCTTTCGACGTGTTTCGGTTCGAAATCTGGAACAAAGGAAACAAATTTTCAGTTTTAAATATTCTTAGTAGAAAAGATAATTATGCATCGCACGCAATTCTTACCGCCTCTTTGGTTTTGGATTCAAGCTTAGATAATTACGGCCAATTTCCGGGCCATTCAAAATAAGTGATTTTTATCGTTCCGAACCCAAAGAGTAAAACGGGTTCCTATTACTAAGATTCCGCTATCTGTCATTCTTTCTGTCTTGTCTGTCAGTCACCAGGCTGTATCTCATGAACAATGATAGTAAGACAGTTGAAATTTTCACAAATGATTTATTTCTGTTGCCGTTATAACAACAAATACTTAAAAACAGAATAATATAAATATTACAGGGGGCTCCCATAGAACAATAGTGATTTTTTGCTCGATATTGATAACGGCATCAGGTAGACGCTGGAATGTACACAGATAATAATATATTGACTTTAAAAGTGAACAATTAAAGTAAAACAAATATTTAAGGGTGATTCCCAAACAACGAACGGATGTTGAGAGGGAGATATAAATTAATGAAGATATAATAAATAAATAAATAAAATAAAATCAAAAAGGTTTTTATTCACGTAGACTTTAAAAAAGTGCTTGTAAATAGTCAGAACATGTTTGTAGTAATATAGTTGTATACATTATTATTTCTAGTAACATAGATATTTAGGTACACATTGTATGAAAACATTTATAAAATTTATTTTATTATAGCAATGATATTTAGCTAGCTCGTATCAAGTTATTGTCAAGATTGTTTAATTATCTAGTTTAAGTCTAATATTTTTACTACATATTGTCAATGGTTTTGTCTATATTAAGGTATTATTATTATGACGGACCTTGTGTTAATAATGACGGTCGCGCTTTAATGCTACCACCGGATCCAATGCAATAGAAAGAGAGACCTACGTTTCGTATTTTTTCTGCAGGGGCAAGCGACCGAGGTACGAGCACTCATTTCCTTTTTCTCTTTCTCTTATAGCCAGTTACTAACTTATAAACTTAGATAAAAGTGTTTAACAACATTCCCAAAGGCGTCAGAGAACTACCATTATTTCGAATGAAGAAGGTGTTGAAAGAATGGCTTGTTCATAATGTATTTTATAATATTAAGGAATTTTTTGAATATAAATATAATTATTAGGTAGTGTGTAGTATGTAATAGTTGTACCAAATATTTTAATTAAGCTACATCTTATGTAAACCATTTTTTTGCATGTCAGTACGACAAAAACTTACTTTAAGACTCGATCCATCTGTGTGTAACCATATTTTTTGCGAATTAAATACATTTGAATTTGATATACGAATATACCTAAGTTTTACTTCAGACATGTGGTTTAAAGCACACTCATTTTTATATAATTGTTTTTTTCATTTTATTTTACCTCAATTTTATAATTAAAAAAATGCAAGACATAAATAAATACCGTGGAATAATGATGATAACAGCCGCCATTATCACACTAATATTATAAAGGCGAAAGTTTGTGGCTGTGTGTCTGTTTGTTAGTTCTTCACGTCTAAACCACTGGAGCGATTTTAATAAAATTTGGTATTTAGTTAGCTGCCATTGCCCTAAATTAACACATATCATTTCAAAATACAAAATCAATATGTAGTGTTAATTCCGATAATTGTCAGTTTAATCATGCCGGGATGCAGTTTGCAACGCCCTCCCGCCCGCAAAAATGTGCACATGCAAGAAGGACAATATAAAAACCGGCCAAGTGCGAGTCGGACTCGCCCATGAAGGGTTCCGCAGCAGCAAGTATTTCAGTTGATTAAATGAAAGGTAAATTGCGGTTTACGATTTATGACGCATTAAAAAAAACTAATCACTAAAACTCGTTCAAACCAATTTTCCTTGTTAGTTTACATGGTAATGTACATCATATATTTCTTTTTAGTTTTGTCATTCTCTTATTTTAGAAGTTTTGAACTTTGGAAGTGTCTCTCGCGCAAACTTTTCAGTTAAGAAAAAAATTATATTAGAAACCTCAATATCATTTTTGAAGACCTATCCATAGATACCCCACATGTATGGGTACGATGAAATAATTTTTTTTGAGTTTCAGTTCTATGTATGGGGAACCTCCAAAATTATTATTCTTTTTTTATTTTTGTGTGAAAATCTTAATGCGGTTAACGTAATACATCTACTTACCAAGCTTCAACAGTACAGCTCTAATAGTTTCGGAAAAAAGTGGCTGTGACATACGGACGGACAGACAGACAGACATGACGAATCTATAAGGGTTCCGTTTTTTGCCATTTGGCTACGGAACCCTAAAAAGCATGTTACATGCACCAGTACGATACAATTAGCTGAATTAACACTACATATTAATTTTGTATTTTGATTGTTATGGATTTCCGCAAAGTGAAGCCTGATTCCATTACTTACATATAATTTATAAAGTTTAACGCGGGTAAAACCGCAGGGCACAGCTAGTTATTAATATATCCATTGATGTGTGACCAATTTTTATTTGTTTAGTTTGTTTTTATAAAGACGACCCCCGCACTAGGGAATCGGCACTGTGTCGCGGGGTACTTTTCAAACATATAATAGACGGACACAAATTACAGCGTGGTTTATTTGCGGGGCATGTAAAACTGTTGGTAACGGTTGTAGTGATCTACTATATAAAAATAAGTCGGGATTTCCTTCCTGACGCTATAACTCCAGAACGCACGAACCGATTTCCACGGTTTTGCATTCGTTGGAAAGGTCTCGGGCTCCGTGAGGTTTGTAGCAAAGAAAATTTATAAAATTTAACGCGGGTAACACCGCGGGGCACAGCTAGTTATATATAAATAATAAATAAATAAATAAAAAAAAAAGGTTTTTATTCACGTAGACTTTAAAAAAGCGCTTGTAAATAGTCAGAACATGTTTGTAGTAATATAGTTGTATACATTAGATATTATATCTAGTAACATAGATATTTAGGTACATCTTGTATGAAAACATTTATAAAATTTATTTTATTACAGAAATGATATTTAGCTATCTCGTATCAAGTTATTGTCAAGAGATTATGTTTAATTATCTAGTTTAAGTCTAATATTTTTACTACATATTGTCAATGGTTCTGTCTATATTAAAGGTATTATTATTATGACGGACCTTGTGTTAATAACGACGGTCGCGCTTTAATGCTACCACCGGATTCAATGCGCCTCAACTGAGAAGACCCAGCGAAACAAACTCAGTGGGTTCATCTACTACCGGTTTCAACACGACCCAGTTGAGACGGTCCGGCGAAACATACTCAAGCGGGCATGAACACGGGATTTGGTCCAATTAGAGTAATTATTTAGTAGGCAAACACAATGTATGCTCGATCGGTTGTCTGAATGCTTATTATTTTAGATTATATTTAGGTATACAAAAGAAAAACTTCGAAACAATAACATTATTCATTTTGAGACATAGTCAATAATTTGAAATTAAGTATATGATAGCAATCATTTACAGATAGTTCACGTAACACAGCAGATCAGTCATGTCTATATGGCTACAAGATCTCCAGCGAGCAATGTGCAGGTAGGAAGTGAGAGCCAGACGTCTTTGTCATCGATGTACTCTTTAGTGGTGTAATAACCCCTAGCCATAAGTATACGTTTAATATGTGTTTTAAAACTTGTGTCAGGCAGATCAGTAATTTGAGTAGGAAGCTTGTTATAAAACCTAATACAATTTCCTAAAAATGATTTATTAGTTTTGCTTACTCTATAGCCTGGCATGGCTAGTTTGTTTTTATTCCTAGTATTTATATTATGCAGTTCACTTTTCTTTTTATAATTATGAATATTTTTTCTAACAAACATTATATTCTGATATATATATTCCGATGGTACAGTAAGTATATTTATTTCTTTAAAAAAATTTCGCAAAGAATCGCGACTGCCTAAACCATAAATGGCTCTGACTGCTCTTTTCTGCAATACAAAAATAGTACCTATGTCAGCCGCCGAACCCCACAGCAGAATGCCATACGACATAATGCCATGAAAGTACGCGAAATACACTAATCTAGCAGTTTGTTCATCTGACAATTGCCTTATTTTCCAGACAGCATAGGAAGCCGAACTTAATTTACCTGCTAACTTTTCAATCTGAGGACCCCATTGCAATTTTGAATCAAGTGTCAATCCTAAAAATACGGTCGATGGGACTAAATCTAATATTTTCGCATTAAGTGCAACTGTTGGTACAATTTGAGTCACATTCGGCAATGAGAACCTGATGCATTTAGTTTTCCCTGCATTTAACAAGAGATTATTTGCCGAAAACCATTCTGATATAAAGCTGAGTGTTTTATTATGCTCAATAAGATCTTTATCCTTTCTATTTACTTTAAATATGAGCGACGTATCATCAGCGAACAAAACTATGTCTGATACTTTCTCTACCACATAAGGGAGATCATTTATATAAACTAGAAATAAAAATGGGCCCAATATAGATCCTTGGGGCACCCCCAATTTCACAGGATGACGTGCCGAAGTGACACCGCCTATCGAAACCATCTGTTGTCGCCCCGATAAATAGGACATCACAAGATCAAGAGATGTGCCAGATATTCCATAGTACTTCAGTTTAACAACGAGCGTACGATGATCAACGCAATCGAAAGCCTTAGAGAGATCACAGAAAACTCCCAGCGCATCCTGTGATCCCTCCCAAGCCTCCAATATTGACCTAATTAATGTGCAACCTGCATCCTGAGTAGAGCGGCCCCTTGTAAACCCGAACTGCTTATTATGCAATATCTCATTCACGTTAAAGTGCGACAACATTTGGCTGAGCATCAGCTTTTCAAATATTTTACTTAAAGCTGGCAGTATTGAGATAGGCCTATAATTCGTGGCATTTTTTGAACAACCTGCCTTGAAAATGGGTATTATCTTACTTATTTTCATTAAATCGGGAAAGACACCATCACTTATACAGCCATTGAAGATGGCTGCAAGGATTGTAGCAATGTTTAGTATGATTGATTCAATTGCTTTAACAGACAGTCCCCACAAATCTTCTGTGCATTTCCTTTTAATACTCTTAAAAGCTTTTATAATATCATCACTTGTTACGGATTTAAAACTAAAGTTAGGTACAGTTTGTTTTACGCTTTGATTTAAAAAGAGTTCAGCCACATCTGGTGATGATGCGAGACACTTAGTAATATCCACGGGTATATTTGCAAAAAAAGCAGCTAAAAAATTGGCAATGTTAAGCTTGTCTGAAACCAGGTCATCACCAATATTCAATACTTATGTTTGATCTATGACTATATAACACTTTATTATCATAACAATATAATCTTTTAAATTGCGTTTCATTTTGGAAATACGATTACACAGAAATCTTCACTAGACCTGCGAATCATATAATATTTTTGTTGCATGTATTATCGATAGATGGCGCTGTTAAAGCTAGAAGTCGCAATGGTTTCGTTCACACAAAACGACTACCTCCTCTAAAGGTGGATATGGTGTCTATGGAGACATACTACACTCATATAACACTGGTATAAAATTTAACTTTTAAAGTTTTAACATTCAAGGTGGGGTTTCATTTCATTCAACCCTCATTTATACTGAGTGTTTAAAAATGTTGCGAGGTGCTACTTGCTCTCACCGGTTGGTAAGCGATGAACGAGCCACGAGGTGAAGCTATTAATTGTGGGGTCAGTCTATAGATGGGAGGCTAAGGATGAATGTCTACATACTACGGATGTCACTCGCATAAAAATTAAGTTTCTTATTTAATTCGTAATTATAAAATCCAAAATAATACTAATTAATTAATGATTTCATTAGACCGAAACATAGAACCGATTTTAACTTTTCTTTAAACCTATTTAACCCTTTAGAGAGCGGTAAGTATGTTTTTAATTTTATGGTTCTGAACTTTATTACAATGATATAGAGTTCATAATATATTGGCAACGATATCCTCAATAATGCCCGGGAAATTACTGTTTAAAAAACATAAACCGACTACAACTTTACTTTGAGGTAATTAATTGAGACAAAATTTATATGGAACCACTCGGAAAGCATTCCCTTATAATTAAAAAACCGGCCAAGTGCGAGTCGGACTCGTCCATGAAGGGTTCCGCAGCAGCAAGTATGCGTCAGAAATCGTAAATTGCAGTTTACGATTTATGACGCATTAAAAAAACTACTAACTAGATCTCGTTCAAACCAATTTTCGTTGTTAGTTTACATGGTAATGTACATCATATTTTTTTTAGTTTTATCATTCTCTTATTTTAGAAGTTACAGGGGGGGGACTCATTTTTCCACTTTGGAAAAAATGTCTAAAATCTTCAAAAGTCGTGCAAATCTATTGAACAAGTTTTCTATTGTGTACATTTTTAATTAACGTTGCCGATTTTAGTAGCAAAAGAAAAAGGTATTTTCAAAAATATATATAAGTATATATTAAAACTAAATTATATAATTAAGACTAAATTAAATAATATAATTAAGACTAAATCAGCGCGCCGCTGTCAGAGGACTAAATATCATTACTTACTAAACAACATTCACAAATAGATAGAAACTGGTGTTTATAATATTGACATCTATTACTAGAGTGCACAATAAATAAGCAAAGTCAACTTGTTCAACGAGAGTTAATTGGCTTGAATGGTATAAATTGCATAAAAAACATATGTATAGGTAATATAGCATCTGTTTCGCATACCCCGGCAATGGGATGAAAGTTCGCGGAGGCCGCTTAGGAGCGTATGTAAATTTCAATGACAGGTTTGCTTTTCAGTGTTTGAAGATGTTACAAAAAGCCCACTTTTTGACATTTTGATGGATTACGCTCATCTATTTGGTCGGTTAGTAATTATGTTGAGTTTCACGTGTTTTACTTCGATGTGTGTCCGACCGATTACTCCGGTGTTTGTGAATTGATTTAAATTATTTTTTATTCGAATAACCATGGTCGATTGCTACGGCCGTATAATCACCTTGACTTTATAAGAAAATTTGTTGAATTTGAAAATACCGATGAATTATTACAAATTCGTTATTGCTTAAAATTTTCGATCAACATCGTTTACTAAAATATTTTTAGTTTCCAAAATACCAAAGTTTAAAATAATGTACATGTAACACCAAATTAATCCAATAGACTAAGAATTACATACATACATTCGTTCTACATTCATGCGGTAAAAACATTTTGCTAAACATGGTTTGGTACTGGTTCCAAGTTATTTAGTCCACGGGCCACGGGTCTTAATTTGTATTTGTACATGCAATTGACATAAAAAATCTATAGAAATTATATATCTCAAGAATTTGTCTTATTTGTCTTTGTCTCTAAATGTCTCAATATACATATATGTATGTATTCACCACAACATGCTAAGTGATCCAGCGCAGCTGTCAAATACCTCTAGGGTTGTCAAATAACAAAATAAATAAAAGCGAATATTTCGGAAAAAGGACAACATTTTCTTATTATATTTTTGGCGTTTTGTTTAATTAGAATTCGAGTGAAGTGGATTTCCTTAGTTTTATTTGTACGTGCTTATATAAGGTGTGACATAAATAGTGGAAGTAAATTAAGGAGCATAATTTGCCTATGAAAATGTTCAGTTTCATGGGTAGATGGCGGTCATTATGTATCGTACACTTTCATATTACACCATATTTTTTGAGAACATAATACATAGTTATCGGATTTTTAAAGATATTGATATAAAAATTGCAAATGTGAGCTCTAAAGTTGCATAACGTCAGTCTGTGTAGTATATAATCAACTCAAACGCGACACCTTCAAAGGAGGATCTTCGGTAGACGAGCCTGGACCATCATCATATCAGCCAAATGACGTCCACTGCTCGACAATGGCCTCCCCCAAGGATCTCCACAATGGCCGGTCTTGGGCTTCTCGCATCCAGCGGCTTCCCCCTTGCAAGATCGTCGGTCTACCTTGTTGGGGCCTGCCCACGCTGAGTCCTGCGGTTCGACGAGCGTGAATATTTCGTAAATATTAAAGACGTGCGTCGACATGTGTCAACCCTAGGTAACGCCAAACTACGGTTTGAAATTTCCAACATCTTGCATTAAAAAAAGTCTTGGTAACAAAATCATGAGCATTCCAAACAAGCGCTGGGCGTTAGCGCTACTGATGACCGGAGCGACCTGAATGACATTGCTATGTGAAATCACCTTTGGATAACGTTCTCTAAGTTTATTTTATCCTATCATGATATTTATTTATTTATTAGGATCAACCATCAAAGATTACACAAGGCTTAGCTTTATTATAACCAGGACAGACAGTTTAACGTGCCCTCCGTAGTACGGAGCTCAGAAATTAAACCACTTTTCCGGTCACCCACCTATGGACTGACCGCGTGCCTAGGCGCTTTATCTCGCCGATCATTTACGGGCCGGTGGGAACAGCTGCCTGTAAGCGCCTTTTTAGATAATCTAGCCAAGAACAATTTATTTATTTAGACGCTCTACGCCAGGTGGCCTTACCAGCCTATAAGCGATCAACGAGTAGGTACCTAATGTACTTAAATTTTGTTAGAATGTTGGCGCCAGATGTGGTCCTAAGTCATAAGTCGTTAAGAGGCCTAATAGGGGTATTAAAAGCTCTGACCTAGTCTGGGATAACTGTATGTAAAGTCACAAATATGTATTCTCCTAGATCTTCACCAGCAGAAGTGCATGGTTTCAAAAACCTTGAAATCGATTTATCCGTTGTGGATTTTTGCTAACTAAGACCTAGACTTCAAACATCGTCTCCAGTTAGAACGAATCATTAAAAAAACCTAGTGATATTAAGCATGCAGTAGTAAAGGCTTCTGAAATTGGTGATAATAAGAAAAGCAAAACTATCAAAGTGTTGATAATTGGGACGAATTGAAAAATAATCTTTCTAAATGTTTGACAATGAAAGGCTAATACTACATTTTAACACGTTTCCTAGATGGTAATAGCCCCACACTCTTACCCACCAGAGCTATTCTTGTAAGTCAGGATCAATGGTGTCCCAGACACGTCGCGAAATCGGTACAACTGCCTTTTTTTCATTAAACCCATACATGTGTGGTATCTATGGATATATCTTCAAAAATGATAATGCGGTTTCTAATATAATTCTTTTCGTAAATTAATATTTTGCGCGAGAATGAAAAAAACTAAAAAACATATTATGATGTACATTACCATGCAAACTTCCACCGAGAATTGGTTTGAACGAGATCTAGTAAGTAGTTTTTTTTAATACGTCATATATCGTTAACCTTGAGTAACCCTTCATGGGCGAGTCCGACTCGCACTTAGCCGCTATTTTTTATTTTAAAAATTATAATTATGTACGTAATCTAAGATAAGATAAATTTTCTTAGAAATGTTAGTCCTTGATATAAAGTAATCATTATAAATTCTGATTAAACTTTTTATCTACCCGTGCAGAGTCGGGGCGTATCACTAGTACATGAAAAGATGAATAAATTATATTATAACGCAATATAGTTACTAGACAACTAGTCCTATCACTATGCACGTACAAATTGAACTCTGACCTTGCATGCATTAACCAGTTAATTTTATTGCACAACTAGTAGTGCCCGTGACTTCGTCCGAGTGGTAAAAGGAACACATATTTATAAAGTAAAAATGGATTAAAAAAGGAATAAGAATGCGATAAACATCAATTCAGCATCTGTGATTCCTTGATGTAACCATTAGATTTAACGAAACGTATCCAACGTAGTTACAAGTAATACCACTACATTATTCTATTAAAACTCTACCCCGAACATAAGGCCTTGATGGCCGCCAACTAAACATTTTGCCACTCCCTGCGCGCATAAAAAGTAGCCATTTGCAGGATTTTTGCTAAGACGTTGCGCGCTGACATCACCTAAATTAGTGTGTTTTTCCTTAAGTTTTTACTTCGTTAATATTTCGAAGTTCATCTTGTTTAAAAACATATATGCCAAATTTGACTACATTTTAACGATCATCATAGATCACGATTCAATTACTTTTTACTAAATTGTAATACCTTTTCTTATCTTTTTTTTTACCTATATGCAACTCTTGTCCATACTAATGTTGTCTGTAAGAAATTGCAGATAGGGAAAATACCGTCGTTTATATTATATACTAGATGTGCCCCGCGGTTTTACCCGCGTTAAATTTTATAAATTATCATAGCTCCTCCCCCGTAGGTGATACCGTGATAATATGTAGCCTATATGTTGACCCGACCTCTTAGTAATATTTAAGCACAATTTGAAGTTAATCCATGCAGTTTTTTTGCAGACAAACAGACACACAGACAAAAATTCTAAAAACTATATTTTTGGCTTCGATATTGATTTTAGATCACGCCCCAACTATCCTTTTAAAAAAATATTCAATGTACAGTTTTGAATTTCCTACGATTTTATTATATGTATAGATCACAGCTCCTACCCCGTTGGTGATAGCGAGATAATATGTAACCTATATATATGTTGACCCGACCTCTTAGTAATTGACTTTCTGAGTTTAGCCCAAAATCCTGAAACATATATTTATAATTTTTAACTGAAAGGCCAATACCAATTTTCATGCGTTTACCTTAATAAATGTCACATTTTTCATAGAAACGTACATCCCCTATTTTACGCGTTTAAGGGTGGGAATTTAAAAAAATTCTGAAATATACATTTTTAATTTTTAACTAAAATGGCAAATACTAATTTTAATGCGTTTAACTTTAAAATTGTCACATTTTTCATACAAACTTACATCTCCTATTTTTCGCCCTTAGGAGTGGAATTTACAAAAATCCTGAAAAACATATTTTTTATTTTTAACTGGAAGGCCAAATACCAATTTTCATGCCTTTAACTTCAAAAACGGCAAAGTTTCATACTAACTTTGCACCCAACGGGCGTGCAAAGTTAGTATGAAACTTACTCCCTTAGGGGTTGAATTTCAATAAATCCTTCCTTATACCTTGTCTACATTATAAAGAAAACATCTGTGCAAAATTTCAGCTTTCTAGGTCTAAGGGTTTGGGCTGAGCGTTGATGAGTCAGTCAATCAGTCAGGACTTCTCTTTTTATTTATATAGATTTCTAAATACATGCATATTGTACATACATGACACCCAACACACAGAACAAATAATCGTGCTCATCATACAAAGATTTGTCCTGGGTGGGGATCGAACCCACGAACTCTGGCTTAGCAGTCGGGGTCACTAACAACGAGACAGGCTAGACATTTTTATGATTTTATATTGTTCTGTTTTCGTTTACAATGAAGAGTATTGTATTGTAAACAATTAAAAACTCGTTTGAATAGAAAAAAACGTGATGTAAATTGAGTACCTAGTTTAAATGCTTCTAAAGAAAAAATAGCCTTGAATATGACCACTTGTTACAGCAAGTAATGGACACTTATTGGTTGTTATTACCTCAATAAAGCTTAGAGATTAGATGTTCAGATGGTAACACTGCCCGTGTAAACTTGAAAACTGGTAAAAAGGTATGGTGACAATATAGTTTTCCAGATTACTCGTACGAGTACATACTGACGGATTACTGGATCTATGTGGCCAGCAAAGCAGTGCTACAAATAGCCTTTTCAGCGCCCTATGTGAGCTACTTTATCTGCGCCCCTGTTTTCAAAGTCAAAGTAACTTTATTCCGTAAAAATTTTACATTTATGTGGAATCGTCATATTTTTTTACCCTACCGTGCAGTGCATGACGTGGCAGCTACTGAGAAACACTGCCAGAAAACTCAGTAGGAATCCTTTTTTAAAATAAAATATACTTAAGATTAATTACAATCATGTGTGTTGAATCAGAACAACTCCATCCCAATTTTTTAGATAGAGCGCGATGTTTTGTCTAATTTCACAGACTTGATGATAATGGCATGAGCATTAGGGATCCAGCTCGAGTTTATCAGGAGCCGAAACCGAAGAATAACAGTCAAGAATTAGGCCATGACAGTCTCAATAGAGACTAGCCAACAGCGCGGGAAAACATGGGTGATATTGGAAAATATTATTCCCTCTCATGGGACATCTAACTGACACAGCCGGAAAGAGTTGAGGTACAAGACCTACGCGACGGCTTTACGTGTTCTCCGACGAAAGAGGTTTTCCACTTTTTTGGCCTGAGCCGGTATTTGAACTCATTATCTAGGGTTGAACACGCTACCGCTAGACAACCTACACTTCACAAGCACTCCTCAAAGAAACCATGACACTACCATAACAAGATAACATTTTAAGAGTAATGGCTATTCTGTCACTATTTCAGATATAGATTATGACAATCTAAAAATATCTAATAACCATTTATCTGACAAAATAACACTTTGCATATGGCATTACCTTGACGAAACAGTATACAATAATGCTCTGCGTATGAGCGAATAATTATGTTAATTTGTTCATAACTAGAAGCGAGGAAAACATTATTTGTACGCCTACTACTATGTATATTTACCTTATATTACTGTTTTCTTTAAACATAGAACCGATTTCAACTTGTAATAATACACATTATTCATACACGGCCATCTGATCCCAAACTAAGCTGAACTTGCCCTATGGAAACCAGATAACTGATATAATACATACATTACTTTTTTTGGAAATACATACTTATATAGATAATTACACCCAGACTCAGGAGATGTTCATGCACACAAATATCTGTCCTGGGTGGGAATCGACCCATCACCTGCAGCGTTCAAAGCAAGCATTTGCCAACCACGCCACAGGCCGTCAAAATCAAATTCAAAATCAATCAGTTCAGGAACAACGGAAAAATCGGAAAAGAGCCATCAGCGAAGCCTCCAAGTCCTACAAGTCCCCAAGCATACTCTTAAAACCGTACAGAAAGCATTAATCCTGAACACATGCCGTCTTACTCGAAAATTCCTAACCTTTTCTTCAGTTTCTTCAGCGTATGACGTAAACCACGTTTCACGCATGGCTATGGCCCGTGTGATAGTAACAAACCCCTCCAGGAGGGGACAAATTAAATAAACCCAAATAATAATAATAACCAACCTCCTATGAAGTTGGCTTAAAACAAATAATGAATGGTTTTAGGAACTCGTACGGCAGACGCCACTTTAGTGGATACATTAGAAAACGGAAGGATTTTGTTGTAACTTAATGTCTACAGTTAGCCTAGACGCTTTCACTGCTTCAACGGAAAATACATAACGGATAACCAATAATACAACCTAAGTAACTTGGATCAGAGGGCACCCCCTTTGGAGCTCTATATATCCTCGGCGATTACTGATGTGGAGATCCATGAGAGAGTCAGTTGTTAGGAAAGTTTAATGGAACAGTCGCCCTACGTTAATACGGGTCCTTAGCTTCTATTTATTTTATCAAAATGAATATAAGCTAAGGATCATGGATCATCGCGTACGACCAGTCGACAACGATCACAGCTGCTACGAAAGGCATCGTTATAGCCTAGGAATTAGAGTCAGCCAAGGTGTTAGAGACATAGCCAACGTGTTAGAACCACAACCAAGGTGTTAGAAACACAGCCAAGGTCAAAGTGTACCTGTCGGAGTCAACTACACGATATTCGCTTTTTCACAGACGTCGAATCATTTGAGTGATTTGTACTGACCCAGTAATTGGATAAGTGGGTTAAAATTGCTCAAATCTTTGCAGAACCACGTTGCGTCCGGAAGCCTACTACGTTAAACGGCACACATTTCATACACAACAGCAAAACAACGGTGTATATCATATACTGGCAGTTCGCCAGCTGAAAGTATTATTTACAACATGCTTTGGAATTGCACAGGTGGCCATGCAAACGTGTCAACAGCACAGCCAACTTTCCCTGAATATTATGGATTGACTTTTATGGAGCGTGGGAAAATTATATAGAATTGCTATTTCATTGAAATTCTTCGTTTGATCCGACCATGTTCATTCTTTTTTGTTTATCAAGTCACAATTGTTCTTCCTTTACACATTTTTTTTGCCTGACTATTATTGATACAAATTAACTGTATTAAGGGCTAGGCTAGGCTAAAAGTGTGCAAACACATTTTTCTCTTTGTACCAAAATCGGCTAATTAATTAATATCTGCATTATGAATATAGAAGTCATGTAATAGAATTCATATCCGAAAATATACGAATATTCCTCCTTTAATAGTTCAGGATTGGTAAACCTAAGTAACCGACATAGCCGTAAGAATTGCCAAGCTGAATTGGCAGTGGGCAAGGCACATAGCTCGTAGAGCTGACGACGGCGGCAGAAAAGTTCTCGAGTGGCGACCAAGATATTACAAGATGGACCGATGATCTTGTGAGGGTCGCTGGATGCGGATGGCGCAAGACCGGCAATTGTGGAGATCTTGGGGGGAGGCCTTTGTCCAGCAGTGGGTGTCTTTCGGCTGATATGATGATGATGATGAAACCTGTAGAAAATTAACTAGAACCAGAAGTTTACCATATCGAGTGACCAGCACCTTCCACAAACATACGCGATTAATTGTGTTATTGTTCGTATACGACATTGTTCAGGCTTCCTTTGATTGTTACAGTGGATTAATCAATCTGTGTTCTATACGGCTTCATTTTCATCGACATTGGCCCCGATTATAAGCAATACCAACTAATGATAGTATCACGGCATTTGCATGCTCAACTCACCGGTCTGTCAAAGACACAATAAAAAATCAATGATCGGAGAGTTAGAGCACCTTTTTTCGATAAGGCAAGGGGTATACAGTCGCATGCCATCCCCAAATAGTGTCTACGGGTGGCTATGTCGGACTCAGAACCTAACCTGCCGTGGACTTGTCTTGGCGCCTGATGGGGTTAGCCCCGGGAAGGCGGGTATGCTGCTCCGGTGCCACATGCCGCCCTGTTGCACAATGTCCGAGATGGTCGGAACACGTACCCTAGGAAGGCTCTAGATTGTCCTCCCCTATTGCAGACAGATCGCTGTCTTCACGTTAGAGCACCTAGCAACGAGGTCTATACTATACAACATTTAACTTAATTAACGCACATCCTGAAAATAGTTTGTTCAGAATCGTTTACTGAATCGATTTATATCATTTTTAATATAGGTAATTTTTTATTCCATAATAATTAAAACTTTGGAAATTATTGCCATATTAACCCTGTACAGTCAAAACAAATTGAAATGAACCGTAAGTCAAAGTAATAAGACTTTTAAAACCTAAGGTTTTATGTATTAATACAAATTCCATCATTCACTACAAAATAAAGAAAAATAAACTTTACTCTAAGAAACTAATTTGGTAAATAATACTGCATATACATGTTCAATAAAAAATTCTGTGTATGTATTATCATTACAACATAATATTCTAATTGGGGTGTTTGAGCGTGTGCGTTAATTACGTTACATGTTGTAGATGGGTCACCGCCAAAGTGGTCTAATATCTGAGCGTCCCTGTACTTCGCAGGGTACATTAAGCTGACGGCTATTGTAGTTAAGCCATGGCGGAGGCCTACTGGGCAGCTCGAACAATACGCACACCAAGGCAACCATTGCCCATGCTCATATGAAAAATATCAGCATGCCTTTCTAACGTAATTTTCGTCATTGAAATTATAACAAACAATTAAAACCTTTGAAGTTGATGGCCATTCGAATAAAAATCTGTTCACAAACGCCACAATAATAAAATACGCACATAAGTAAGAATCTCCCTCCTTTTTGAAGTCGATTATAATTATGATGACTGGAAGATAAAATATAAAAATTAAAATTATCAGTTCAATCCGAGTGAAGATCCGATTGTATATTATCAACCAAATAACTCAGTTGGCATAAATGACGAATCTATTAGCCATTAGTCTATAATCTGACGTCTAATCTCTAAGATTTACAATGGGCAAATAAGTCACAATCAGTAATCAAACAAAAACTAAAACTGCCGAAGATAAGACCAAATATTTGTAAAAAACGTCATATTACGCGAATACTTGGGTTGTATGACCGATCAATATACGTGGCGAATCCGTAGAAATAACTATCAATTTTTGACCGCATAAATCTCCAGTCTAGACTGGCGAAAATTCAAGGCTTGAAAGAAACAGATGTCAAATGATTAGGTATTACCTACATATAAGTAGACTAGTATATAATACGATTAACACTGGAGGCATTCGTCTATTGTTTATTATAATCACTAGTCTGTCCTGAGGCTTTATGACTATATATATTAAATATTAATGCGGTTATGTATTTTTTATACATGTTGTATATTAGGTGTACGATGACTACGTAGCTGCAAAATGGTTGTACCGGCTTTTGGTGTGATTGTTATGAGCTTGACTATAACAATCCAAAGACCGCTCTCCAACTTTTGTTATAACTTAAAAATTCTAACTCCTCCTTTTTCTGTTTCTGATTAAATTCGTTGCGGGATCCAAGACAGTTAAAGCGATTCCCCGGGACATGCCTGAGCTTCACCGCTCAGTGTCATTTCATTGTGTGCCACTGTTGATCCTGGCTTACAGGAGTTGCAGTGGTGGGTAAAAGGGAGGGACTAGTCCCGATAAAAAAAAAATAACTTAAAAATGTACGCTCGTTTGGCATCACCCTGATTTAAACACAGGATTAAAACCGATCATACCAAACTTGGCACTCGCAAACAGAAACAAGTGCCATCTGTATTACACGTGCGTCCTTATCTATTCAATGCTACTTTCGTGTTCTTGAAGCAGTGAATGTTTTTCTTACGTACTGTACGTGTACACTATGCTATGTTGGGGCACAGTATATCATCACCCCATCTCATCCCGAGGGCGTAGAAATCGTCCGAAGGAATACCTACCAGAGAACGGGCAGCAGCGTTTTTGTGAACTATCGACCTGCCAAGCGTGGTGATTATGACATATCCCCCATTCTTTGGGGAGGCTATTGTCAAGCAGACGTACTTTGGCTGATAATGAAATAATGAAATTTATTCAGCACTTGGGTATTTACATACACTTGTAGCTCACAATGTATTACATAAACACAGTTTAAAAACAGTAATTAATGCAACAAAATATTTTGATTTAGTCCGTCCGTGCGGTCTGCGTCACATATGTTTTTAATATCCTTAAATAAATAATAAATAGCAAGTTACTAAGCTATTATTGTTACATTTAGCAATTGTATAGGATAGATATGATATGTACTTACTATATCTAATTCACAAATATTTAGATGGACTTCTGAAATTTGGAACAGAAGTGAAATTTAGTTTCTATTTTGAAAGACAAGAGAACCTAACCTAACCAATTATACGATATCAAATCGTAAATTTGATGGGATTTTGTTTGGATTTTGTTTGTTTCAGTTTTTTTTTCAAGAGAACTTAACAAACAACATTGATTGGCACAAAGTGCACCAGACTCAGAACAACTACTTATGAGCCACACAACTACTTGTGTTTGCGGGATCAAATTCGAGGCACGAAGTTGTCGATGCGACTATCTTAACCGCTGCACCTCAGCAGCTGCAGGTTCCTATTCATCGTATTCAAAGAGAAGGAACTAGACTTATGGATATAAATTTCTGAACTGTATTCGTTTCTTTTACTGACAACGGCCTCATTAAGGGTATGAATACTCTACAATCGCAGGAACTTTACAAACATGCATGCAGTCTCACAGAACACAACAACTATATATGGATCACACAAATTATTGCCTTGTACGGGGATAAACTCTAGACACGAGGGCGCGGTGCCAAGATAGCATTGCTACAAGTGTTCTCAAATATATCTGAAAACAAAATGAACTTTATGGACCCGAATTTAACAACCAAAGTTAGCTTGGCAAGGAACTTGGATTGGATGATAATGATGTCCCCAATCGGACAGGTCCGGCTCCGAATCGAGTGTGATTTATAAATACGCACGCACATATATTTATATCCAAAGGCGTTTGAATACCTGGTTTTAATTGTTTGAAATGAAGAATAGACCTAGTACACCAATCAGAATCACTCCTTGTTTATAAATTAATATTTATTTATTCTTTGATAAATTCAAAATGATAATTGCTTTGGCATTATTTCAAAAGGTCATTGCCCTTCGAGTCTGTAGGCATATGCGTCTTCTTGGCTATTATCTACAAAAATATTGGTTGGACGAGATCGTCGTATTGTGATAAGACCACATGTACAGACGCCAGCATATCTAGCCACCCCAATCTGTTGAATTACTTTTATAGATTTTCAACTTTATCACATAAGCATAAGGTTCACTTTCAATTGGAGGTATTTGACTAATTGGGGTAGCTTGATGTGCTGGCGTCTGTACACACGAATGTGATATGATAATTGTTCCTGTTTTTTTTTGTATTAATTTCTAAAATTTCATTTATTTTATTTAACATAGTCATCACATGATAGGTAGGTACAAAGATATTATAGTACTAGTAGTAATAGCTGTACACAATATACTACCTTACCATATCCTATCGTTTTGGTTTGCTATAAAATATAGTAGGTATGGGTGAAATAAGAAAAATATTCCTGTTCCGTGTAAGTTGTAACACTTTAGTTTGACGAAAGTCATCCACCTTCATTTTAATGTTTTTTTTAAGGCAACGCATAATGTCTAGATAATCCCTCTGTTGATCTGAGGATAATCCATTGAGAGGCAATAGACGGCATACAAATCAACGCGCGATTTAACTTGTGTCGAAGGTCATACGCGGCAAAATTGTTTCACTCTTACAAATTTTATAAAATCATATAAACAGACTAACTGCACCCCGCGGTTTTACCCGCGATAATTTTTATAAATTATCACAGCTCCTCCCCCGTAGGTCATAGCGTAATAATATGTAGCCTATATGTTGACCCGACCTCTTAGTAATATTCATGCAAAATTTTAAGTAAATCCATGCAGTACTTTTTGAGTTTAGCCCGGACATACATACAGACAAACAGATAAACAGACAAAAATTCTAAAAACTATATTTTTGGCTTCGATATCCTTTTGAGATAACGCCCCAAGTATCCTTTTAACAAAGTATTCAATGTACAGTTTTGACTTCCTACGATTTTATTATATGTATAGATTATTGAGACACTCTTTCACGTTGCCTTGTAATATAGAAATCTTTAAATTACGTTTTTGCTATTATTGTCTTAGTTGTTAGGGTCATGGATGGCCATTTCCTAATGAGCATAAAAGTCCAAACATAATATTTACCGTTATATGGTAATACATAATGAGTGCCGTCGCCGGGCATTGAACTTGATACCAGTTTCTTGATAATGCAAATACAGATTAACGAACGGGTCGCACTGGTTTACGTAATATTTCCTCGTTTTGTGAAGGTTACTACATAAATTAATAATAAATATAACTTTATTGAGCCATAGAAGTAAACTTAATACATAGGGAGGAATCCTTCCTTTAAGGAGAAATGCCTGTATAGGAGGGCTTCGCTCTTCTTCATAAATCAAAACAAAAACAAATCTATCCAAATTAAGTACTAAAATTACATAATTAAAACTATGGAATACACAAATTCATATTGGGTTTCAGCCGTGTGAGTGTTTGACTAAGTACATATTGTAATATTTATGTTAATCCATTTCTATTATTAGGGTTCTGTGTTCATAATGTCATCATCTTGTAGTGGCGCTCAGTTATATGCTCTCTCCGGTCCGTGAGTGTTCGGCGAGGTTAAGCAACTAGGCTCGCGGTCAGTCCATAGATGGGTGACCACCAAAATGGTTTAATATCTGAGCGTCTCTGTGCTTCAGCTTCGGTTGTAGTTAGGCTACAGTCGTTAAGCTATTTCAGAGGCCTACTGGGTGGCTTGAACAACTCTGAAACTAGGGTAACCACTGCCCATACGATAAGTAAGTAAATGGCCACGGCGGCGATCACTCCCAATGGAGACTCTAGCCATCTCCGTGGGATCGCAAAGCCACTAATTCAGTTCGGGATTTGAATAGCTCTATAGTGGATTTATCGTTTACTAGCTGTGCCCCGCGGTTTTACCCGCGTTAAATTTTATAAATTATCACAGCTCCTCCACCGTGGACGTCTTAGTAATATTTATTCAAAATTTGAAGTTAATCCATGCAATACTTTTTGAGTTTAGCCCGGACATACATACAGACAAACAGACACAAAAACAAAAATTCTGAAAACTGTATTTTTGACTTCGATATCGATTGTAGATCACGCCCAAAGTATCCTTTTAAAAAAATATTTAATGTACAGTTTTGACTTCCCTACGATTTTATTATAATGTATAGATTTCTGACATTAGCCGCTAAAGGTAAGTTATCAATTGTCGCGTATTTGTGACAATGGCGGCCAAATGGTTAAGTACTCCTAATTACGGTTTAATAAACATATAACCGATTTTAACGTGTCTATACGACAATCGATTTGGACAAACAATAAAATTTATATGGGGCTATTCCGAAAGCTGATAAAGTCTGGTGACGCCGGCGAATATTGGAATATCATCACCCCATCGCATCCCGTGGGATGCGTAGAAGTCGACCAGAGGGAATGTCTACCAGAGGACGGGTAGCAGCTTCTTTCTGAGTACTATGACCATCATACTGCGATCGCCAACCCGTCTACCAAGCGTGGAGAATATGGCATATCCATATCCTCCCGAGATGATTCTGGGGGGAGGCTTTTGGCCAGTAGTTAGACTTCTTTCGACTGTTATGCTGATGATGATAAAATCAGTTCGCAAACAACGGTGGCATTTTATCGTACGTACACACGGCTACATATCAAGCTATACATTTCCAATATAAGCTGATCTCTCATTGTATGGTAATCCTATACAACGCGGGATCAGCTTGTACTGGAAATTTATAGCTTGATATGTAGCCGTGTGTACGTAAAATTAAACGGCCGAATTGGTAACTTCCCTTTTTTGAAGACCGTTAAAATGTACACACACCAGCACATCAAGGCAATATGTCAAATTTATTTGCTAGATTTTCAACTTTATCACAAAAGCATAATGTTCACTTTCAATTGGGGAAATTTGACAGATTGGGGTAGCTGGATGTGCTGGCGTCTGTACCATTACTTTTACTGGTTTAAATCTCTAATTTCTCTTTTTAATTTACTAACTACCCCTAAAACCAGAATTAATCTGGCTCGGTATGGAATCTTGTACAGCAGGAATCATTGAGAAATCTCATATTTGTTGCACATATTTTGTTTTCTGTACAAACCCAAACAAATAACAGAAACTGGTTTAAAATATTCAATGTCAAAAACCGGTACCTACACAGAACCAGACTACCGGACTTTGACCTGTAAATGTTATTATTACTTTTTATCAAAAGCCGGTAAACATGTAACTTACATTAATCTCAATTCAATTGACATTAATATGTTTATCGGTCCGCTAATATTTATAGACATAATACAAGAAAGTCTACTGTCCAAGGGACTGGGTGGGACCTCGATTGATTTGAAATTGAACCTCGCCTTACATTATTGAATATTAGCTGTGTCTCGCGGATTTACCCCCGTTAAACTTTATAAATTATTGCCTGTGTTATTCTGATATATAAGCTATATTACTACTAAGTTTCATCAAAATGCGTGCGGTCGATTTTCGTTCAAAGAGTAACAAACAATCGATATATGGATCGATACTCACAAACTTTCGCATTTATAATACTAGCTGTGCTCCGGGGTTTTACCCGCGTTAAACTTTATAAATTATAATCTATGTGTTATTCTCATATACCTATATATAAGCTATACTACAAAGTTTCATCAAAATCTGTTCGGTAGTTTTTGCGAGAAGGAGTAACAAACAAGCATACATCCATAACCACAAACTTTCGCATTTATAATTATAGTAGGTCAAGCAGCGCCCCGCGGTTTTACCCGCGTTAAACTTTATAAATGTGTCAATCTAGGGTGTCAACTAACTACATACCAAATTTTAATAAAATCGCTCCAGCCGTTTATACGTGAAGAAGTAACAAACATACACACTCACACAGTCACACTCACAAACTTTCGCCTTTATAATATTAGTGTGATTAGTACATCAAAATGCATAGTAATAAAAATAAAATTATGGTGCACCAGCGTTTTTATACCATTTCAACTAGGTCGCGTCCTCTAGAATGGTTACGCGGAGGATGAGTTCTTTGATAATATCATAGCTGCATAATTGATAAAAATACTAACTGCACCCTGCGATGTACCAATTTATTGTAAACTACTAAATACCGATTCAGTATATAAATGACTACCTGTGCCCAGCGGTTTTACCCGCGTTAAACTTTATAAATTATAGCCTGTGTTAATCCAGGGTGTCATCTAAGTCCATACCAAATTTTATTAAAATTGCTTCAGCTGTTTAGACGTGAAGAAATAACAAACATACACACTCACAAACTTTCGCCTTTATAATATTGTGATCCCCAATCTAAATTAAAAAATCCTACTATTTTTTTTAATGATTTAACTACATTTCCGGGACATATTACACAGCGCCATCTAGCCCAAACTAATCAAAGTTAGTTCTATGTATACTAGACAACGGAAGGAAATATAAGTACAATACATAGAAATATCCAGACCAAGACAACATGAACACAAATATTTTCCTTGTGCGGGTATAGAACCCGTAACCTGAATCAGGTTTACTACCTACTGAGTCCCAACGGTCGTTATCAGCGGCTTGAACTCCAAACATACAAACTTTCCCATTTATAATATGAGTAGTAAAAGTTATGGGATTGAGTAGAATCTAAAATATTTGAAGGCTACCAAACCGATCTCTAACACCATATTTAATTCGACTTGGAAACACTACGATAAATATAATTAGTAGAGCAATTACTATGCCTCGGTTCTAATGTACAAGATAACTTTGAATGATAAACGTTAATGAACGAAGGTCGTAAACACTATCCAGTCTAACATACATAATTCTCCATTGAACTCTATAACAAACACCATATAACCCATCTAACGAGAAACAAACAAAATTAAAAATAGAATTTACCTCCAAAATCGCGCACGAATGCAAAACAAATTAAGGGAAATAAAACACGTCCACACAGTTCAACCGCCGGCACGCAACTAATGATTTGAGGGGTTTATGGAACTATACTTACAGGTCACAGTGACCTCTAATGAAGCTTATCAGCTAGGTTCAATGGCAACAGCAGCTAGCTTTATCTGTTACGTAATTGGGAAACTGTATTATTACGTAATTAGGTTAGGTAGTCTGGAAGGAAATTAGACAGTTATGTTGCTTCAAGATCAGACTACATGGATGACGCTTCTTTGATTCCTCCGCCAGTTATCAAAGGAAAGCATGAGCACAGATTATAGTGGCATTAAGCCTTTCAAAATGGAACCATTCCGACACGACGACGTTAAATATATTTTTAACTATAAATATTGACAATCAGTATTTAGATTTTACTAGATGAGCCGATGATTTTATGGAAGCCGCTGGATGTGGGAAGCGCAAGACCGGCAATTTTGGAGAGCTTTGGGGGAGGCCTTTGTCCAGCAGTAGGCGTATTTCAGCTGATACTGATGATTTAGACTTTAATAGCCATTTTGACAATAACTTTATTTGTTAAATAAAGTTATTGTGTAAATAAATTAGTTGTTTAACTAAATCAAAAAAAATAGTTATCAGGACATACAAATCTCAGAATTAATTAATAAAAGTCTAACTATAACAATGTTCTGCCTATTTTTATTTTTTATGCTATTTTTACGCGGAGCCCAGTAAGGGCGATTTTCGTGGCGCAAATATATCTAGCGACTAGGCGCCGACTGTACCTTACTTCGAGTAAAGAAAGAGTAAATGTTTGTACTGGAACATTTGGAACATATAGTTAGGGAAGCAGGAAAGGAAAAACAGGGCGTAATATTTACACGATATGTATAAAAACACACTTGACCTACTATACAAGGTAATGTTTATCTGCATTATACCTTTTGTCATGATAAGTGACGAACAACGGGTAAACGCGAAAGCAATAACGTAGTACATTATCAATGCTTTGACACTTTACTTGACTGACGCAATGACGTTGCAATCAAGGAATAAATTGTATTATCAAAGAATGTATCTGTTTTAATGAGCCACAATAAACAAGCCAAGTCTGATAAGGGTTTCACATGAATGGTTCTGTACCATCGACTGGTTTTTTTTTGTTATTTGTTGCTTTTAAGGTAATAGATACCAACTCTGTTAATTACGGTACATGAGTTACGTACAGCTAGCTGACAGTAGAACAGATGGACGGACAGTGGAGGCTTCGTAATAGAGTTCCATAATAATATTAGTAAATACATTTACTTCAGACTTTGGTCCACAAATTTGTTTCTGATTTTTTTCAGTTTCCATAAAAGAGATAAAAATTTCAAAAAGATTGATTGAAGAAAAGGTATCAGAAAAGGGGATATAGAGTTAATTGATAATACGCAAGCAAGTTGCGAAGTGGAATACAGATAGCGTAACCTTAAACCCTACTAAACAAGAAAGTAACTATGTACCCGTTTGGAAATTACCTGGTTATAGACCTTGGACTCCTAATTGCCAGGCTCACACGACGGCAACCTATTTACGAACCGGTTCCTCATCAGATATAGGTTTATAATAAACATTCGAAAAGTTGCCAGCCAAACGGGCTTACGAGCCGAGGACGTACGAAGGTTATAAAACAACGAAAAACTACTCATTAGTAGATATAGCTACCTACATAATTTATGGCTCCGTCATGAAAATGAAAATCATTATCTTATCTGAATGCGTTTTATAAATTTAATACCCAAATTGTCACCAATTTTATTAGATTAGAGTTAATTTATTTCGAATCTCCTCATCGAATGTTGTTAAAAATTATTCTTGTACCATTATCAATTTAAGTTGCCTACCATTTAATTATTAGATCCAAACTTTCTTTATTTTAATTTTCAGTTTGCAGTTAATAGTTGAATGATGATATGGTGAGTGGTTCAGAACATTAATATTTTACAGTTTATGTAAAATACCTAATATCAATAATACAAGTAGTAATGTAAGTTGATATTATTATTATTATAATTATATGCCTTTTCTTTTAAATATTAATGTTCTGAACCACTCACCATATCATCATTCAACTATTTATTATTATTTCCATAGACTGACGCCTAACATTTGTACTTGTTTCTAGACCAAAAAAAAACTTGTGTGTACTTATGTACACGCGTTAGAAGTTATACTTCTTAATATACAACTTGAACATAGTTATCAATTTTCATACCACCTAGAACTAACGTCATGCTGTTATTTTTACGATGCGCGCGCATCGTAAAAATTCACTCTCATACCACCTAGAACTAACTTCATGCTGTTAAATTTTTTGGTGTCGGTGTGCCTGCGCATCGTAAAAATTCACTCTCATCATTTTTCTCCATCGCGCCAAAAGAAGTATAACTTCAATAATAAAAGAGTATAATTGCAGGTACCATTATAAAGCCGGAAAAAACTTTTACCTTAGAGGCCGGTACCAAAAAGAACTAATTCAAAAATAGTTTATATAGAGAGAGTTTAGCTATACACAGCGCGCGTTGCCACAACTAAAATAAAAAAATGAAATGACAGTGGCGCCATCCGTCAAAGATTGGTCGTAGCAACTCAGAAACTTTCGTGGGCTCATGCACAAATTATTTGCTGAAGATCATCACATGATCAAATGCATAGATTACGATTCTATAAAGGACATACAAATATTTATTTTGATAGACGTGCCGTCGGCAAAGTTTAGAAACTCCTAATACTGTGACTCCTGGAAAATCTTACTATTCCATGAATTATTTATTGAATAAATTGTAGAATTTGGGTTAAATCAACGATTAAAAATAATTATATTTTCCCTTAATTCTGTAACACTGTCAAATTATAAATAAAAGCCGGCGCGTTACAGCCTTTCTAGCGCCAGGTGTTAGTAACATTTAATTCGCAATTCATGAGTAGTTCATTGAAGATAATAGGCATCCATTAAAAGATTTACACGGGACACTGCCAAGAATATGCGCGACATAAATAGAATAACGTATGCACGTAGTGGAACGTAGCTCGCATGGGAATGTTCCATGTATTTTTGTGTGGTCATGTGTAATTGTTGGCAGACTATCTTTTATAGTTAAAAGATCATATAGACGGACTATAAGTCTTGAAATTTAATTGAAAGTTGTAAGTGTCGTGACGGCATAGAGTGCTGTGTGGTGACGGCATAGAACATCATCACCCCATTTCATCCCGTGTGGGGGCGTAGAAATCGTCCGAGAGAATACCTTCCAGAGAAAGGGCGGCAGCGTTTTTCTGTGAACTATGACAAACCAGTGCAGTCTGCCAAGCGTGGCAATTATGGCATATCTCCCCATTCTTTGGAGAGGCTTTTGTCCAGCAGTGGACGTGAAGTACTTTGGCTGACATGAAATGGAATTCATAGCAATTCAGAACATTTCATTTTTTAAAGCGATTCCCCGGGACATGCCTGAGCTTTACCGCTCAGTGTCATTTCATTGTGTGCCACTGTTGATCCTGGCTTACAGGATTTGCAGTGGTGGGCAAGAGGGAGGGACTAGTACCGATTTTTTTTTTAATTCAAAACATTTCGCAATTACAAAATTAAAGCGAATACAATTTGTTTGTGGACGCATGCATCGTCCGTCGCCGTTGAATGCGACAGAGTGGCTAGCCATTCAAATTTTCTTCATTTGTACAGCTAATTATTATATACGAAGTTTAAAGAGACACGTGGAACATTTTCTGCGGTTTCAGAAAAAATATTAGATTCTGCTTCTTGTTAAAGAGTAACGCTTAAGAGACGTTGTAGAAATAAATAACTATGTTTTAAAAAGTACTTTTTAAAAATAGGGTATTCATTTCTGTTTCGAGAAATTTACAGACGCCAGCACATCAAGCTACCCCAATCTGTCAAATTTCTGCAATTAAAAGTGAACCTTATGCTTTTGTGATAAAGTTGCAAATCTACAAAAGAAATTTGATGATTGGGGCAGTTGAATGTGCTGGCATCTGTACCTACACCTGGTCGGTAATTCGTTACCGATACCAAAACACACGATAACCCAATCTTCTCGAAAAATCAAGTCATTTTTTTTACAGAAAAGTACCAAAATCACTTTTGGCTCTACCCGGGAGCCCAGGACCTGGTTCTCTGTGGGTGAACACGCTACCACTAGACCAACGAATAAGTAAGTAGGTAACTATAAACAATACGCGAAAAATACTTGACAGGAAAGTCATAGCATGTTTGTTGAGTTTCCTGTATTCAAATTTATTTATCCCAGTATTTTGGCGTATTACCAGCAATATTAAAAAGTTATTAAGCGTATCATTTGGAATAGCACAATAGCTATGTGCACTTTACGTAAACAGATCAATCAATTGAGAATAGAGAGTCGTATATTAAGATGACGCGACTTACACGATTACAGCACGTGTTATCTTCATGTTATTTAAATATTTACCAGCCCTACTCGTACATCACAGACATACAAGGTGACTCAAAAGAAAATTTATATTTGACGTTTGGTTCGCGTAGTTGGTTAATACTTGCCTTTCCCGCCACAGGAAGATTTTCAGCTCCTGGGTGTGAATCGTGCCACCCAGGACATATATCTGTGTGCACGAACAAGTCTGTTTGTCCTGACCTGAGTCTGGGTATACTTATCTATATAAGTACCTATGTATATCGTCGCCTGGTACCCATAGTACAAGCTTTGCTTAGTTTGGGGCTAGGATGATCTGTGTGACATTGTCCCTAAATATTATTATTATTTACAAAAGAAAAGTAGTATAGGTAGTAGTCAGGAAACACCTGACAACGGTGGGCATCGGAGACTGTAGAGTGTGTAGGTTTTGCAATAACGCAGACGACACACCTCTACACCTGCTCTGCCACTGTGAACAACTGATGCATAAACGTAACACCGTCCTGGGCCAACACTTCTTGCACCAGGACGATGTTATCGATACTCCTGCCAAAGAGATACTGCAATTTATCTATGTTGCAGGGTTTGACAGGGAAGTATAGTTGGAGCGGCGAGCACAATAGTTCATCACTGGACGCAGTGTTACCAGGACCTCCGGGGACTGGAAATAACCGCCACCAGAAGAATAAGAATAATATGTAGTATATCATTAGGATCAGATGGCAGCGTGTGGATTATGTCCCAGAATATTATTATTGTTATTATTTAGAGGATGGATTTAAAAAAACTAAGTAATCTATATATTTATTTTATACACTATTGAAATACATAATTCGGGAATTTACTATTTATATCATTCAAATACAAACTCACTCATTCGTGGTACTCATTTAGTATAACAATAAAGTTTCTACTGACGGGTCCGCAAGTAGGTAGACTCCGCGATGGGTGCTTTAGATATGAAAACTCAATTTTCACGTCTCCAGGAGAATTTAGGCAAAAATTCACGCACTCGTGGAAGACGTATTGGAGATTGCTCCGTTTTTTGGACTCATGTGTTTGGGTTAAAGCCTGGAGAGTTTAACAGTTTTAGCACCAAGACATCGTCTAACGCTTCACATAAAGCTCAGAACTTACGGTAACTACACGACCCTTCCCATCTTAAAAAATCTGATAAACACTCTCCACGTTGTCTACCGTTCTTGGAGACTTTTGTTTTAAATGCTTGGCGCACCAGTTAAGGTGCAATAATCTCGTTACTCCAAGATATTCTACGTGCTTGTAGCACGTAGAATATTTTGGAATAACGAGGATTTGGGACTCGTCAATCCTACACGCTCTCCTGGATTATAACATTCACGCATATAAACAAATAGAAACTTTCTTTTCAGACACCCTGTATAACAAATATAGGTACATTAAACAATACGCGCGCGACACGTAATAGCATTATTATGTTAATCTTGTGGTCTTGCACGTTGGTGAATTATGCTGCGCACGAGTAAGGTCACCCGCTATAGCTCATGAGGTAGGAGAGAGACAGTCGGCAATGTCTGAGCGATGCTAAATGTGCTGCAAGCTTTATAGGCTAAGGTACCGGTTACTTTTGTCATCTCTAATCACAGCTGCACAGAACGTTCCTCAAAACCGACCCTCTCATATATGTTCACGTCAATAAGCGCGGGTAACATAGTTGGTAGTCTTATTTGTTAGACAGCTTGAGCCCTCCCTAGCTTCTATTGTCTGGTGAAGCAGTAAAAGCCTCATAGGCTAACTAAAAACGACATAATAAGAACTCTTTTCATTGGAGCTTCCTCCATTTCCCCCTAGCTTTAACAAGCGAACGGTTCTTGATACGACCTGATTCTATTTTTCCTTTTTATGTGAAACATCTATAGCCGCACGTAAAACAGATTTCTGGCATGGCGACGCATGCCGTGGCGACGCGTCGCCACGCTATACGATAGTAGTATGTACGGTGTGGCGACGCGTCGCCATGCGCAATCGACTTTTTATTTTATCATTATGACATATTTAGTTCCTATCACAATATGTTCTTTTCTGCATATTACTTTTACAAAATAATGTCGATGTTTTACATCTGCCAGGCGTCCCGTGACGGCTTACATTTTTTTTTATGCCCTGCCATAACAAGGGCCCCAATATTTATTCTCTGCAAAAGTATTTTATAAACATTTTGTTAATTTACAAAAAAAGGTGATGCATAAAGAACTTAATCTACGTAATCATTGAATGGAACAAACAATGAAATTTACCATAATACAAATATTTGTGTTCATCACACAAAGATTTATCCCGAGTGGAGATCGAAATCACGACCTATGGCTTAGCAGTCAGGATCACTACCACTAGACTAACAAGCCAGACAGCTTTCTAGGCTAACCATAAACAAAAAACCCGGTGGGACTCTCCGATCTTGGGAAGGTGGATACGACTGCACGCAGTCATGTAGACATCACATTTCCCAGAGTCGGCGGGCTCACGCAGCAAGAAATAATTTTTACTAACACTAACTATAATTTGTCATTGTAACTAACACATATGGAATTTATTCTGAATTAAATTATTATTATAATATCGACTAAACAGACCTTTCGCATAATTCTTATTATGAAAAAAATCTTATTTTTCTTGCCAAAAAATGTTCTGCGAACTTAAGAATATATCGGCATAGCAATTAGCGTGGGTTTTGTAGCATATGACTGGACCCAGTAATTAGTTATTATGTTTTATTTTATCACTTTTCATATGTTTACAGAACAAACTAAACCCATTCGGTGCAGTCTTTGGGGCCGGCCGATAGATGTGAAAACTATTTTTTTATTTCTCTTACTCGGAAATGGATGTTTTTATGATCCGAGTAGCGAGTTGGAGATGCTACTTCCCAGTTCCCAACTTTGGGCGACTGCTTCCCTCCCAATGGTGGGAATAAATTCTAAAATAGAACTTAAGGTGAAGCAGTCGTCTGTAAAAAAATCTAACATAATGGCCTATTAGAGTGGTTGGCAAATGGTTGCTTTTCACGCTGGAGGTTGTGGGTTTGATTCACACCCAGGACTGACATTTGTATGCATGAACATGTCTGTTTGTCCTGAGCCTGGGTGTAATTATCTATATAAGTATTTATTTACAAAAGAAAAATATTATATGTAGTCTATCAGTTATCTGGTTTTGTATAGTACAAGGTTTCCGATTAGAAAAATTAAGAAAATAGTTTTGCGGTCATGTGTGAGTGTATAAACGGCCAGTGTGAATTAAAAATAGAATAACATACTAGTATTCGATCAGATCACGTGTTCTGACACGCGAGTTTAAAATTTTTTACCCATTCAAAAAAGTGGACAACGCCGCAAAAAAATTCACTCCAAAAATATCCTGTCAAGACTTCTCGTTTAAGTTACTTATGATATTTTGTATTTGAATATAATATAAATTAGGATTTGAGACATAAACGTTAAAATTGTATACCAGTTTACAAAATAACCGAACAAGTGCTAGTGGGATGCGCACACGATGATTTCCGTTCCATCACCTCCATCCTAAGCGTATTGAAAGGTAGACGTATTTCTGTGTCTCCTGTAGACCACATATATATCATCAAATAATTCACAGAAAAAAGTGCTATTAAGTAAAATCGCCGTTAGAATAATTACATCATAATTGTTTTTATTTGTTTATGTAATAGGATGGCCAACGAGCATGTGGGTCATCTGATGGTAAGTAATCACCGCCACCCATGGACACTCGCAACACCAGAGGAGCCACAAGTGCAACAACAAATATTACGATAAACTGTTGCAATCGAGAGCTCGACTTTGGTCATACGTTTCTTCGTCTGTAGGCTCATATTAAGATTATTTATGAATAAAACAATCTTGGCATGCCAGACAAAGCAACTGAGAGGTCATCTCTCCGACCCCGATATATCTTTTTGCTCAGGATACGAGGCCTACACTCCATAATCTCAAATCGAAATCGTTCTTTGTTCAGACGTTGGTTAGCATTTTTCGAAAAATAATCCAAAATATTTGTATGCACGAAAAGTGGTTAACTCGTGCATAAATTTAAATAAAATAGTTAAGTACCGTTAAACGAGATAAATAAAAATATCGTATAGTATGGATATGTCCCCATTTCTGTGCAACGAGAGACCGTTGTTGATCCTTAATCGGACAATGGTATAAAAGCCATCACCTCATTTTAAACTGTATCGTCTTGTAATAAGAGCTAAATCCAACGAATTATGAACATACGTTATGACCCCTTAAGGGTTATCTTCAATGCTCTAGCAAGAGCTGCATAAACCCAAGCTGGCTGATGTCATCACCGCCTTAGGGTACGCAGATAATCCAGTCTGTTCACATGCAGACGCGCATGCGTCCTCGGTAGGATCCGAACTAATGTCGAAGATTAACATTCTACTTATACTATCGTTATCAAGGCTACAATCATTAGAGATTTACTACTTATATTAAATAAAAAAAAATAAACAAACCAATCCCACAATATAAAACGTTATAAGGTAAAAGCAAACAATCATGTTGAGAAACTAGCAAGCCTTGATCCAGTTACAGTGAATTAAATATACAACCATGTGCGGTGAGATATAAATATTTTATAATATGTTTGTACTTACTACTTACATAAAAGAGTTATCAGATAAATCTCGAAGTACACACGGCTACATATCAAGCTATACATTTCCAGTATAAGCTGATCTCGCGTTGTATAGGATTTCCATACAATGAGAGGTCAGCTTATATTGGAAATGTATGGTTTGATATGTAGCCGTGTGTACCTATTTTTTTATGGGCCCGAAATATCTCCAAAAAACGTATCTTCTGCCGAATGAGCCGCTGACATAATGTGGCATTTATAAGTTTTTCAACGACAGAACGTTTTATACATGAGTGAATCGACGAAGGTTTGGGTTTTGGTGTTTTTAATTTGGGTTAGGTTATATAGGTTAAACCCAGATCCGAAATGTTCGTAATTCGTATAAAGGTTCAGTCATCGATTCACTCATGAATACATCGTTCTGTCGACGAATCATTCGCAGTTAAAAGGTAGTTAGTGGGAACACCCAAATACTCCGAAATATTTTATTCCGAATTTTGATGTTCCGATTTTCAAAAGTCCGAATTTCATAATACCTAAGAATTGTAATGTCTATTATTAAATATCACGAAATTTATCTTTCCGAAAGTCGTAAATGCGATTTGTTAGTATTCCGATTTTCATACGTTCTAAGAGCCAAATGCTCGAAGGGTTCGCGGTCCGAAAAACGACATTCCGAATTTCAATACTTCGAATAAACTAAAAATCAACACGTTATGCTACAAAATTTTGTGCCAGAAACGAATCGCTGCAAAACCGACTTCACGTAGTCTTGTCTGCCCTACCCTAGAGTGTAATTTAAGCCCGCGTAGGCACGGAGGGGTGGGGCGGCCCGCGAGCTGAGGAGCAGGTGGTTTGAAGGCCCGCCGCCGCAGCTGAGGCTGTGGTGGTGAGCGTTAAAACCATCTGCGACGATAAGCTCGCGTGGAGCCGCCCATAAGCTCGCGTGGAGCCGCCCAAACTCCGCAGCGCCGCCGGAGCCGTGACAGAAACAATGCTTGCTGCATGTTGCATGCCTGCTTGCATGTTGCATGCCTGCTTGCTTGCTGCATTCCTGCTTGCATGCTGCATGCCTGCTTACTTGCATGCTGCATGCTTGCTTGCATGTTGTATGCTTGCTTGCATGCTGCATGCTTGCTTGCATGTTGCATGCCTGCTTGCATGTTTCATGCAACCGCCGAGTGCCAGGTCCCTCTATTGTTGGTGAATCATTTGGGTTAGGTTAGGTTAGAACTGTGACCGGGGAAACAAAATATTTTATTCGAATTGTTGATGTTTCGAATTATCATTACGTCGGACTTTTTCTTATTCGATCTATTGAAGCTCGGTATTTTAAGAATAGTAATTATAAAAGTTAGGAATATTGAAATTTAGGAATTATAAAACTAGGAGTAATGATAAGTCGGAGTTGTAATATTCGGAATTTTCTACCATTCGGAATTATGAAAGTCGGTATTTTGAAATTCGTATTTGTGACTGTCGGAATAAAGTTTTTCGTATTTATGTAGTGTACCCGTAGTTAGTAGGTAGTAAGTTGTTGTAAACGTTTTATACATGAGTGAATCGACGAAGGTTTAGGTTCTGGTGTTTTTAATTTGGGTTAGGTTATACAGGTTAAACCCAGATCCGAAATGTTCGTAATTCGTATAAAGGTTCAGTCGTCGATTCACTCATGAATACATCGTTCTGTCGACGAATCATTCGCAGTTAAAAGGTAGTTGGTAGGTAGTAAATTGTTGTAAAACTTATAAACGAATCGTTGTCGGCGGCTCATTCGGCAAAGAAACGTTTGCCGGTCTAAGTATCTATCATACGGTCATAAAGCGTTCGATCAACGAAATCACAGAAAAACACACGAGTTCATGACTGCAAGAACATTAACGATATTAATGACCTTGAGCATCGAGTCGTTCACACCGCCTGGCGCCCAGTAGGCTTCCGACATTGTTTAACGACTTAGAACCAATTTCACCGTCAATCAATGGACGCTAAACTCAGTTACAGGAAGCGGAAACGAGTTTAGCGTCAATTGATCGCGTTTAATTTTAACGGTGAAATCGGCTCTTAAGCTGTCTAATGATTTAAACCGGGATCCAAAGCTTAGGTGTTATCGTAATATTCTCAAAAAAACGAAATGCCCGACCATTTTGTGACACTTTCTTTATTGCGTATAAAATATTTTGAATTAGTCTTTAATTACATAACAAAGTTTGGCGGTCACCGTAGCCTAGTTGGTAGTGCTCCTGCCTACGAACCTGGTGGTCCAGGGTTCGAATCCCGGTAAGTGCAAATATTTGTGTGATGAGCACGAATATTTGTTTTTGAGTCATGGATGTTTTCTATGCATATAAGTATTTATCTATCTATAAAAGTATGTATATCGTCGCCTGGTGCCCAAGGTACAAGCTTTGCTTAGTTTGGGGCTAGAATGATCTGTGTGACATTCTCCCTAGATATTATTGAAGTTATACTTCTTTTGGCGCGATGGAGAAAAATGATGAGAGTGAATTTTTACGATGCGCGCGCACACCGACACCAAAAAATTTAACAGCATGAAGTTAGTTCTAGGTGGTATGACAGTGAATTTTTACGATGCGCGCGCATCGTAAAAATAACAGCATGAAGTAGTTCTAGGTGGTATGGAAATTGATTACTATGTTCAAGTTGTATATTAACTTCTAACGCGTGTACATAAGTACACACAAGTTTTTTTATTATTATAATTACTGGGTGTAAAATAAGGCTTCTGAAATGGTGCAACGACTGTTGTCTAATGATTACAACCGGGCGGGACCAACAAACAGCTTAGGTGTTATCGTAATTCATAGAAACGAAATACACTCGCGAGCAACCAAATCGACTCAAGCCTAGACGGCGCACATATACATTGATTTTCCTAAAACGATAAATGGTAATTACAAAAGTGATATGTCATTCGAAAGCTGAAGAATTAGGCTTTCAATTAACATCAATACCTTAAAAAAAACTAAGCGCTGATTTATTGACACATTTTAATTGGCCGTCAGCGTAAATTACCTCTTTAGGAATCCACTACTTGCGCTACCTGCTCCCGCTATAAAACCCCCCACTTCCGGTTTATCTTATCAGTTGCTTGTTACAGGTTGACCGGTACACATCTCCGTAAATTGCATTCCTTGTTTTCGCTAACCCATGGATACCACACCAGAAGAAGCCGCTCAAGTTGTTGCCTTGTTGCAACAAGGGTTAAGTCAGCGAGCAATCGCTGCCCAGCTCCACTTGAGCCAGTCTTCTGTATCCCGAGTATACAGACGGTTCCAAGAGACTGGTGCCTTCAATCGGAGACCAAGAACGAGCCGCCACCGGTGCACTTCAGAGAGAGACGACCGCTTCATTGTCTCAACCTCGCTGCGCAATCGACACCTTACGGGCGTTGATGTGCAGCAAGAACTGAGACGTGTACGACAAGTGGCTGTCAGCGAGTGGACAGTGAGAAGACGCTTGAAGGAAGCCAACTTGACGCCAAAAAGACCTGCGACGGGCCCTAAGTTGACTGCAGGCCACCGACAAGCGCGCCTTCAATTTGCTCGAGAGCATCTCAATTGGAGCGTTGCGCAATGGCGATCGGTCCTGTTTACTGATGAGTGCAGAATGTGTCTGCATGGCAGTGACAGGAGAGGCCGAGTCTACAGGCGTCCGGGAGAACGATTTGCCCAATGTTGTTTCGCTGAAACAGTGGCATATGGCGGCGGTTCCTGCATGATGTGGGCTGGTATCTCTTTAGAGGGAAAAACCGAACTTGTTTTCGTGCCTGGGGGCGGCCGAGGAGGCGGGCTAACAGCTGATCGGTACATCACCGACATTCTACTGGATCATGTTGTGCCCTACGCAGGGTTTGTCGGTGAAGACTTCGTGTTAATGCACGACAATGCCCGCTGCCACACGGCACGAGTCACTCGACAGTTTCTGCAAGAGGTCGAATTACGCACGATGGACTGGCCTGCGCTCAGTCCTGACATGAATCCCATCGAGCACTTATGGGACGAGCTTAAAAGAAGAGTTCGGGCCAGAAATCCAGTCCCTTCAAGCGTAGACGAGCTAAAGACAGCATTATTAGAGGAGTGGGACGGCATTCCTCAAGAAAATGTCAAAAAATTGATAAGGTCCATGAAAAACAGACTGCGGGATGTAATTAGGGCTAGAGGGGGCAATACGAAATACTGATTTAAATAAAATAATTTTATTTTTAATTTTTTTTGTTTAATTTGTCAAATACGAGACACATACCCTTTTTCCTAAATTCCCGTTTTTCCTACTCTTGCATTCAGACATCATTTATTTCAAAAATGATGGATGGATTTCAATGATAATGATATCAAATTAAAGCTGACATCTTAAGCTTTCGAATGACATATCATTTTAATAATTTCCATTCATGATTTTAGTTGTATCAATGTATGTGTGCGCCGACAAGGCTTGAGTCGATTTGGTTGCTCGCGAGTGTAGTCGTAATTTCTTTCTTGCGTAGAAAAGATCTTTAGTTGTACTTTAATTGCTGGGTGGTATATGCGGCTTCAGTCATTGCTCAACGGCTATGTCCGGCCATTTCGTTTTTGTGGATATTACGAAATGGCCGGACATAGTAGATCTTCGTAGAAAAAATATAAAGTTCAGTCTTTAATTGAAAATGGGGGAATGAGGATTCTTTTTAGGGGAAAAAGGCAGCTAGTACATTTAGTATATTTCGTTTAATTTAAAGACTAGGAATTTGATTAGTTAGTATATGTATGTATATCTGTAACTTGCCTATATGTTCTATGTAGTAGTATGTTTTTGATACTACTAATTTAGTTAATTTCTAGCGGTAGTGTTTAGTCGCAGGTTCTGGGTTTAAATAGTTATTTTGGAATTTTTCTATCTAAATACCAGCTCGAAGTCTGGGAGTTGGCGGTATCACACTCCCTTGCCTCAGAGAGCACGTGAATCTGACGGTCCTGTACCTAACCTTTTTCCGGTCGTGCCGCTATTTGTCCCATCGGATCATGAGAGTGATGGCATAGAAAGGGCGCCTGTATTTGCACAAACACCTGTGCACCGTGTCTGGCGCAAATACCTAGTCATGGCTGCCGTAGCGGTAATTCGACTAGGAGGACATTATGATTTTTTTTTAAACTCATGTCCTCACTTTCATCGGAGACAATTTCTTTACCCTTTTTATTTTGAAATTCATTGGAATGATATAGGCGCCATCTGTCTAAGATTGGTCGTACCAACTCAGAAACCATTGTGGGCTCATAGGCAACCCTTTGCTGAATATCATCACATGATCAAATGCATAGTTTACGATTCTATGAAGGACATACAAACAAACATTAATTTTTACTATAGCTACCTTACATGCTAGTACTTTGTCACTGATTATGTATCTACTATTATATCTTTCCATGCTATTTCCTTGTAGTATTGACATGATGAGTGAACTATAAATATGTTAGTGTCCAAGGTTTTTAGGTTTTTGACTTACTTTAAGAATGATTTTAGTGTTAGTAAATAAAAATTGTTTGCCAAGCACGTAGTTCGAGAACCATACATAATATGGTTACAATAACTATTAGATATTTTTTGTAATTAATTCAATAAATAATAATGTTGATAATATGTGATTGATAAAAGATGCACAAGGTCTTAATATGAGTATACTATGTAATCAAATTAGAATAAATAAATGAAATTATGTTCATTTGGAAGTTGTTGGTTCCATCTTATTCCAATCCATGTTCAAGTTCACACAATTTTACCAATGTCAAGTGAGAACTGATATTCTGGATGGTATTTTGAAGATATAGTATATAGAATTTTGAAGAGAAGATATAGGATATAGTCAAAATGATACAATATGGTGTACAGATGCCAGCACATCAAGCTGCCCCGAATCTGTCATATTTCCCCAATTGAAAGTGAACGTAGTTGTGAAAGTTGAAAATCTATAAAAAAAAGATTGGCAGATTGCGGTAGCTGGATGTGCTGGCGTCTGTACAATAGTAAATATGTATGATATACACATAAATTATGACACAATTATTTGTGGTATAATAGCTGATTATAATTTGTATAAATATATAAAATTTTAAATTAGTACAAATTAAAGTCCAACTGCCAAACAAATGCATTCCTCCCAGCATGTGATTGAATGAAAATTGTATCTTGGAATATACAAACTAACATAACAATATTTTTATTTCTTATTTGCCTTACTAACAAATAATTAACATTTAAAAACTATTATATGTAGTACATCAGATATCTGGTTTCCATAGTACAAGCTCTGCTTAGTTTGGGATCAGATGGCCATGTGTGAATAATGTCCCAGGATAGTATTATTTTTATTCTGTCAACTGACATTAGCATTTTCTTTAATTTTAATGTAAAATATATAAGAACTGATGAACCAGACTATAGTACAACAATAAGAAATAACTTAAAATATAAAAATACTTATGAAAATACCTACACTCATGAAATTTACATTATTCATTCATACCTTTGTGTTATCTTAACACTGACTATCTTTTAAATTTCCTTTCTTTGCTCTAGGGGTAAAATTCCAAACGTAACCATCATTTGATGGTAGCTCCTGTAGTTTCAAGTGTTATGACCATCAGCCAATAAGAAGTTAGGTCTCTAGTATAGTGGCCCTCATACAGGAGACCTACCTTCTCTCTCATAGGCTAAATAAGAACGTACTTAATACTGCTGTTAAAGAGATATAGTCCTGCGACAGACGGAGTGACCACGTAAGTTAGCGATAGGGTCCTTCTTGGCACCTGCTATATTATTCACAGTCCTTAGAATTCACGCATGGAGGGTACTTAAACAATTATAATTAGTTGCTTTAACTGCGCACGTATAGAATTACACTGCAAGGAGGTAATTCTAATATTTTAAATAAAGAACACCACTCATATAGTATAATGAATAGAAAACAATCATAAATATAACTTACCGGTAAATTATATTAATATTAACACTGCAAAAACAGCTATTTCGGGTTTAATTTTATGATTTATACACGAAAGATCAGAAATTTTAAAATGATTACACAAGTTTGCCGAGTAGTGAACTTCCCGAACTGACAGAAGATAGAATAGATATAAGATAAGCTACGCTAGAGTTGCAAATAAAGATTTTATGATTCCCCGCTTATATAAATTCTCCGGTTTACTTAGTTCATCATGTTAATTATAAATATCTACACAATACAATTAAAATATTGATATCCTGCCAACTAATAAAATCAATAAAAGAAAAGTAATTTAAAACTTAATTTTCCGTAATAATGTGGCGAGCGGTGGGTCAGGGAATTGGAAAAGAAACTAGTGTTTGGAAAGGTACTTTTACTGGTGTCGACATTGACAATTGGTTAACCACTAAGATCGCGGAACACACACGTACTCAGAGTTCCGGTAACTAGTTCTTGTTAAGAGTCCACACGTAGCGCACTTCAGAGTACCCGTGACGAGCCCTGCCAAAGTTAAAGTCCTGACGTGCACGGCACACTTGACACTAGTAATGTTTCACTAGAGCGCTGGGTCCTGTCTATCAGTTGAGGTTTGTAAACATGCTCCAGGTGACTATCCCCATATCGCTTTTCCAAGGCAGTATTCAGCTCTTCATAATTGACTTCTTCAACACCCAAAGCTTCTAATACAGATAGCGCATCGTCACGAAGAGCCAGCGTCAAAGTAGACTTAGCTTCCTCATTGTTCCAACAACAGACTTTTTTAACGGTCTCCAACTAGAGTTTGAAAGCCACCCAAGATGATTTACCATTCCTATATTATGTTTTACATAATTATTTCCCCGCCATATGTACATTTATTTCCACCACAGTCCGTGGAGATTACTACAAACTAAATAATATTGGAGAAAAATTTGTCACATTTTGTTTGTATGATATTATTATATATTTTTTTTATAATGTTACTCCCTTACTGGTCACTGGTGAAGATAAGTATGTGAGATATGAAAAGGAAAAGGTAAAATGTGTTTCTCAATGTTTTTAAATATTTTCTTTTTAAATTGGGCCTTCCAAATCAGATATCTTTAAAGAAAATATCATAATAATATATTTATTTATCTTTAAGATGTGAGATGGTATCCCAAAAACAAACATTCCATGTAAAATCAGATAATTTACCCTTAGTTGGCAGCACTGGCTTGCTCGCTGACATTTCCTGTCATTGTAAATATTCCTTGCCTTTGCCAAAGTATGTCAAAAGGAAACAAGATTTAAATAAAGTTTTTTAATCCAAGTGCCTATAAACTCGTAAATTGTATTTTAGTGGATTTAAAGAAAAATTGTAAATGTTAAATGTATTCCACAGAGTACATTATATATTGGGTATTCTAAGGTGAAAGTTAAAAGTTCTAGAGAATAACAATTCAATTATATTATGGATATAGGGGTCAGTGGGTTTACGTAGTATTTAGTACTCACCCTTGCGTTCACTTCTACTCAAAAAAAAATGACGACCGCAATGTGCAGGATATGTTTATCAGAAAATAAACAAATGAATTCAATTGTGAACACGGATCTTCAATATATGTATGAAAAGTTAACCGAATACAAAGTAAGTGTAAAAGATATATACTATAAGTACTACATTTATTTTAGTTGTATTTTGAATATTTAATTAGTGAACGCGTATACCCATATAAAAAAGACGATGAGCATGTCTTATACTTGAATTTTGGTAGTCTGTTACTTTACTATACATTTTGTAGGAAGATCCTTAAAAATAATTTTCTTAGCCAATAGTTTAATTAATATAGTTTAATTAATAATTCAGTCCGATGCTGGAGCACTGGATACAACTGCACACGACGTAGACAGTGCCCTAGTACCTTGATTTTATATTTATATATTGTAAAATTACTAACATTAGGTTAAGATTTTTGTAACTAACATTTTATGGACTTATAATGGTCTGAAATAAATGATTAATTAAATAGTCAATATTAAAAACTCAAAATAATGCTAATGGATTTTAATTCAAGTGAAACTTTTATTTATGGGAACTCCATAAGAAAAGTTTTATGTATCATCTCATGTCATTTTTAAAACAGATGTGTTTTTGGCTACAGTAAGTAAGATTTAAAACAAGTTGATACGTAAGTATTCTGTCAGTAACATAATTGCCATGACCAACCTTGAGGCTGCGGTTCCACTGAGTGACAGTGGAACCACAGCCTGATATTTGGCCATAGCAGTTTTAGGAAGACTTCAAAGCAATGTCTTCAAATCATAGAATATCGAAATATCTACTAAATTTAAAGTCAATAAGGTCATTGTCATGCTTAACATGTCTAAACTTTGTGTCTATACCTTGACATATACACACTCTTTGGTTCCATATAAAATACTGCTGTGATATTATGAACATCAAGTAGGTGTTGGTGCAGTCACCTGTTCTGAATCTCCAAACTGAGTAAGAAAGAAAAAAAACCCATCTATTTTTTTAGTATGTATAATTAATTACACCTGACTAAATTATAGGCAAATTAATAAGTAATAGTTTTTCTTTCAGTTTGTTACAGATGACAGGCCATTGCTAGCATGCTTCATTTGTTATGCTCGGCTTAAACATTGTCATGAACTGATGATTAAATGCTTTCAGTCTGAAGAAGTTCTCACAAGAATAATAATAAATGGTTATCAGGTGAGTTATATAATTATATTTTTTTTTACAGATTTCAACAGATTGTGTTCTCTATTGCTGGTGAATGTTTAACTACGCTGCAGTACAGACTCTGCCTAGTTTGGGATCAGGGGGGCTACCGGCTAATTTGCTCGTTATCGGGATCGTGAATGGTGTTCAAATAGGTGAAGGTTAAAAATTACTAAATCATTAGTTCAATTGGTTTATTTATATTACTTTGATAATTGTTTCTGGACCATTGACTTCACATGTGCTCATGGAAGCCGATTGAACGAATGATTTAGTTATTTTTAACCATCATCTATTTGGACGGCGAACGCGATCATGATAACTGGTGAATAAGACGGTGGTAGTGATTTAGCTGTCGCAAGATATTAATTTATATATTTAATAATTATTTTGATTGTGGAACGGTATACATATATGTACATGTAATATATTTTTTATTCAAATCTGTGGTTGCTAAGAAAAATTAATGGCAAGAAGAAATTATAAAAAGAAGTGTCAGTAGTTTCACCCTTTACAAAAACTTATTTTAAACATACAAATTAATGATTCAATTTATTAACTGTTACTACTCTACTTTTGTGTTATTTGGTTATCTCAAACACCTTCAAATTATATTATTATTAAAACCGACGTGAGGTGCTAACATAATGAAAGATAGTAACGGGTTACTCACGTAATTAATTTTATGTTGGATTCGGCCAACGTTTCAACTTCTCCTGGAAGTCATCTTCAGGGCGAATACGACCTGCACGACGTCGCGTCCCGACTCGCACTGCGTGCGAGGGCGCGCGCGTCTCGTTGCGGGCGGGTGGGTGCGTTCGGGTGGGAAAGTCTATGAGTAACGCTTATAGACAGAGTGCTGCTACTATGCGACACACAACACGTGGATGCGGAGTTAGTACACGTGAGACGTGTGCTACAAGCCAACGGCTACAGCTGGAAACAGAGCGTAAACAAGAGCGCAACTACAAAGTCGGTAGACAGAGTCCCCCTTTTTCTACCATACTTAAAAGGGGTAACGGACAAAATCGGACAATTGATTCGCCGTAGGTACTGCATCAAGACGATATTCCGGCCACTTACCCGACTACGACAATCGATGCGCTCCCCTAAAGACTCGGACCCCCTAAATGCTCCCGGGGTGTACATGGTTCCTTGTAATTGCGGTAAAAGTTCGTGGGCGAAACGGGACGTAACGTAGCAACCAGACTTGCTGAACACATCAGAAGTGTGAAGAAATGTGACCAGAATGGATCAGCAATCGCAGAACACGCTATTGATGAGGGCATTTAGCACTACATTCGTTTTGACAAAGCAAAAGTTTTAGTCAAAGAGAAATCATTTGTCCCACGTAAGGTACGTGAGGCCATGCAAATAAGCACACCCCCAAACTTCAACCCTAATAGCGGCTCTCCTATTCCCGCTCCCTGGAAATTTGTACTACCTAAAAGACCTTACGTTGGCGACAGTCTCACCCTAAACACCGACACCATCAGCTCATACCACACATCTCTGCGTGTTCCCCAACCAGAAGACGCTGACAGCGATGATACGAAGATACACATAGACACCCGAACGCACTCACCCGCCCTGTCGCAACGAGCCGCTCGCGCCCTCGCACGCAGTGCGAGACGGGACACGCGACTTCGTGCGGGTCGCATTCGCTCTGAAGATGACTTCCAGGAAAAGTTGAAACGTTGGCCGAATCCAACATAAAATTAATGATGTGAGTTACCCGTTACTATCTTTCACCTTCAAATGAACTTATTAATTTACTACCACTACTGTTTTGTACAATTGTAGAAATATTTTAATAGGTACAGACGCCAGCACATCAAGCTACCCCAATCTGTCAAATTTCCCCAATTAAAAGTGAACCTTATGCTTATGTGATAAAGTTGAAAATCTATAGAAGAAATTTGACAGATTGGGGTAGCTGGATGTGCTGGCGTCTGTACATAATACAATCGAAAGCTAAAGTTAGGTGTAGAAGTCAAAGCCTCGTATGGTAAACTGTGAATGTCATATTAAAATAAACCAAATATGTGAATGTGTGTTAACCTTTTAATATTTTCAGGACCATTTAAAAAAGTATCAACAATCGCATTTAAATACTCTAGCTATTACAGCAGTGACACTAATTAGTGTATCAGGTGAGATACAGTCAGCCGCACCAAATCTACCCAATGGTGATGTTGCACCTAAATCACACAGTGTTGATGATACATTGGTATCAACACCCCACAGTATTGAAGACATATTGCCATCTACATCATATAATTTGGATGAAATAATGACAATGTGTAATGACCAAAATGTGAAACAAGAATCATCTGACTTTGATTATGATGATGCCGAAGTTAAAGTAGAAATTGAAATTGAAGAACATGAACGTAAGTTTCATCAGTGTAAAATTAAGGTGTGTAAAAGGCATGCTATGGGTACTGAAAGGCGGCTAAGGGATACACCAGTATATAGTACTTACATATGACGTCAGTTGTTGAGATTGGTGTTTGTACGGCGTGAAGAATAGATTTTAATAAAAATATTTTGGTTGGGCTAGTTAAATCTTATAAACATTCTCCCTAACCTAATTTTAGTTTTTTCATGATTACTGTCCGATTGCTGTGCGGCCGCGTGGTTGTTGTGTTGCATATAACCACCCTATCGCATTCCGTGGGGCGCGTAGAAGTCTTCCCAAGGTATACCTATCTAGAGAATGGGTAGCTGAGTGCTATGACACCAACACCGTCTGCCAAGCACGGCGATGATGACTCTTACCAGCTATGGACGGTTTTTTTTTTTATATAATAGGTTGTTAAACGAGCAAGTGGGTCACCTGATGGTAAGTGATCACCGCCGCCCATGGACACTCGCAACACCTGAGGAGCTCAAGTGCGTTGCCGGCCTTTAAGAAAAGAATAGGCTCGCTTCTTGAAGGTTGCCATGTCATACCGGATCGGAAATACCTACGCAGCTAATTGATTCCACAGAGCGGTAGTGCGTGGCAAAAAGTTTCTTGTGAAACGCACAGTGGTAGATGACCATTCATCCAGGTGATAAGGATAAAATTTCCACTTTTGGCGAGAGGGTCTGTGGCGGAATGTGGCGGCAGGTATAAGCTCGAACAATTCCTCTGAACACTCCCCGTGGTAAATGCGGTAAAGGACACATAGAGACGCCACGTCTCTCCGCAGGGTAAGAGGATCAAGCCAAATAGTGGGACTCCCGTCGTCAACGACCATTCGAGCTGCACGACGTTGTATGCGATCAAAAGGAAGAAGTTGATACTGTGGTGCCCCGGCCCAGAGATGGCAGCAGTATTCCATATGCGGCCGTACTTGCGCTTTATATAATTGGAGGCGATGGACCCATGTGAAATATCGCCTAGCTCTGCGAAGGACACCCAGCTTTTTGGAGGCCAATTTGGCCTTGTCTTCCAGATGACCTCGAAATTTGACGTCACTCTCGATGTCGACGCCGAGAATCCCTACTTTCAGCTTGATATCCAGAGGAGTGCCCTGAAATTGAGGAGGTATGGCAATGGGAGCTTTTTAGGCAGTGAATGCGCAAGCTTGTGTCTTTAGGGGGTTGAATTGAACTAGGTTGATATGCCCCCAGTTTGAGACTTGGTCAAGTGTTGTCTCAATTTTAGACACAAGATTGCTCCGACTCTCAATGACGTGTGCCCGAGAAATATTGCAGTGGCCGAAGTAAGAGGCATCCACCTTACTGGCATCATAGCAATGAATGTCATGGAATTGTAACATATCATTGATATGCAGAAGAAACAGGGTTGGTGAAAGCACACAGCCTGGTGGGACACCAGCGTTCACGGGCTTGGAGTTTGAGCATATACCGTCGACAACGACCTTGATGCTGCGCTCCGTGGGGAAGTTGGCAACCTATTTGCAGAGTTTCTCGGGCAGCCCATAGGAAGGAAGCTTCGAAAGTAGCGCCTTGTGCCACACCCTATCGAAGGCTTTTGCAATGTCCAGACTAACCGCCATGGCCTCCCCTTTGCTCTCAATCGCCAACGCCCAACGATGGGTCAGGTAGACAAGAAGATCACCAGCAGACCGACCCTGACGAAATCCGTATTGGCGGTCACTAATAAGGTGATGATCCTCAAGATACCGTAGAAGTTGGCGATTGATAATGGTTTCCATTATTTTTGAGAGCAAGGAAGTAATTGCAATAGGACGGTAGTTACCTGGATCAGAACGATCGCCTTTTTTGGGAATGGGGTGCACTAAGGCCGTCTTCCATGATTGCGGGACTACGCCCTTTTCGTAGGAGAGTCGGAGAAGACGCGTTATAACAGGAGCACATGTCTTCAGCACAATAGGGGGATAGCGTCAGGCCCACTGGACTTGTGGACGTTAAGGGAGAGAAGTACACTTCGCACGGATTTTTGAGTGAACTGAATGTCCACTAAAGTGCTGTCACACCGTGGGATCGTTGGCGGTGGTTTCTCCCCGTCGTCCAAAGTGAAGTTCGACGCAAAACGAGAACCCAGAAGATCGGCTTTCTCCTTTGCGTCGTGAGCCAATGCATCGTTCCCCCTGCGCAGGGGTGGAAAAGAAGGCCAACAAAAATTCCCTTCAACAGCTTTGGCGAGAGACCAAAAGGCGCGTGTCCCTGAAGGTAGACGAGCAAGTCTCTCGCCAATTCTGCCGATGTGCTTTGCCTTTGCCATGGCCAGCGCTCTTTTGAGGGATCTGGAGGAAAAGTTGTACTCCTTTTTCAATTGACAAGCTTTCGCATCCTTAATAGCTATTGCATCGGCCCAGGCTCGAAATTTTTCTTGCTTTTGGCTAGATGCCAGCTTGCAAGAGGAGGAAAACCAGGGCTGGGACATGCCGCCGATGGGCACTGAAGAGTTTGGAATGAAAAGTTCCATACCCTGTAGTACCACATCCGCGATGGAGTCAGCAATAGCACTAGGGTCTTCCAGCGAGAAGCAAACTTTTCCCCATGGGTATGATGCAAAAAAAGTCCGCATTTCATCCCAATCTGCTGACCTGTAGTGCCAGACACGGAGACAGCCCGTAGTGCGAGTACGCAGTCGGCGCGTGAGTGGCATCACACTTCGAATCAGGCAGTGATCCGACGAGCCGAGCTGAGCACCAACGGTAACTTGTAGGCCGTCTGGATGAGAGGTCAGCAGAAGATCCAACAGTGAAGGCATGTGGTTTTCCACATTTGGCACACGTGTGAACGAGGGAACCATCTGTGTTAAACCATAGGCCATGGCAAGGGCATGAGCAGATCTACCTGCATGGTCAGTTCTCTGTGAACCAAGCCATTCAATGTGGTGCGCGTTGAAGTCACTGAGCACCACAATCGAGGCTGACGGAGTCTGTTCTAGCACGGAGTCGATGGCCATTTCGACGTGCTCAAAGAGTCGGCCTGTTTCTGCATCACCGCTGTGGGACCTATAGAGGCATGCATATATGCGAGGGGTGGTCGTCGCAATCAACACGCAGCCAGATGGAGGAGAGGTCCCTGCTTTCAAGATTGCCTAGGCGGCGGACACAGATATCATCTCTCACGTATACGCATACACCGGCTCTAAACACAAACCTGTGCTCAATTTTGTAGCCTGGGTAGTCTAGGTATGATGTATCCGCAGGAGACGAGATCTGAGTTTCCGTCAAAAAGAGCAAAGCCGGCTTCTCCGTCTCAAGATGATGGTGAACAGGGTTTAGGTTGGTGTGGACGTCCTTTTAATGGGCCGATGATTATCATATCGGGTATTAACGCGACTAATCCGTATTTTATTTGGTATAACTGCGTTATGGAAAATACAATTAATTAATAAAGAAGCGGGACCTACGAATATTATTATGTACATTTAATGAAATGTCTATTAATATTTTTTTTTCAGTACCAAGTCCTGTACTAAGTTCAATCAGAGATGCAACGTCTTGGTCTGAATCTGAACTTTTAACAAATGAGAGTATCAAGAAGAGTCGAGTGCGGAAAAAACAAAAACGTAAGGAATTAGCCCATTTTAAGTGCAACATGTAAGAAAAGCCATTTAAAAATAATTCAGCTTATTGGACGTTGTTCGTACATGCAAAATTGAAGCTTTGGATAGTCGGGTCACAATGCAAATCTGCGGAAAATGGAGTATCTTCCGACTGGCGGAGGCGCTAGGGCTTATGGACTAAGTTTCAATCACTTCAATTCGTAAATTGTTATTACTTGTAGTTATAATTAAATCGATTATAATTTACAACTTTTGCATGCCTGATGTCATAGAATATCACCACTCCATCTCATCCTGTGGTGGGCGTAGAAGTCTCTCTGTGTACTATGACCATCATACTGCGATAGTCAACCCGTATGCCATGCGTGGCGGTTATGGCATATCCTCCCAAATGATGGAAACAATGCCATAATAGAATAAGATAATTATCCTTCATTCTTTTTTGATTTGATCATAATGGAATAACGTCCAAGAAAAAGATAAACTACTTTACTAATTATATGGATATCGATCTTGTTTCGTCAAAATCAAATGGCATGTCCCGTACGCATACGCGTTGCTCTGCGGAATGCGTGTCTCTGGCGAGTTGACTTGGAGCGCACGCGGGGAGTGATCAGAGCCCTAAGTATCAGCCGGCAGTGGCTTCTTTCGAAGTTTTGAGCTATAATCATCTTGTCCAGTCTATCCAACATGCCTACCCTTCCCCTACATGTTTTTTTGTAAGTATTTAGAAATACTTAGTGAATACAGTGAAGCAGTGAAAGCCTTCAAGGCTAACTATAAACGTCATGTAACAAAAAAATGCAAATATCTTCTTCCGAGGAAGGATTATACTTTCTGGCATTGTTTTAAAAACGCTTCGTCGTCTTTTTATGCTGTGCTTCAACTTCTGAGGCGTTCCTGAAATAATATAACAGAGAGGTGGCCCTCTCCTAGCTTTTGGCATTAATGAGTTATTTTAGATGTCCCAGATAACTGTATGTAAACCTGTGTGGCCTACGTGATTTCTATGTAAGTCCAATAAGTGGCATAGCTTTATAAATCTTCCATGAGGTCTTGTAAGTAGATAGAGTATTGTTACCATACAACCTTCCCAATATGATTTGGCATTTCATGACGATTTTAATTCTAGGAGATTCCGCTACATCTAAAGAGAAAGTGGGTACAGATGAGGTAGGCGTTCCCAAAATATCAAAAGGTGGAGGATACAAGATAACAGAAGAAACTCGTCTTAAATCTAAGTCTCGTCCAGATAATCCTTTTAAGTGTAATTCTTGTCAGAAGAGTTACACGCAAAAGTGCCATTTGTCCAGGCACTTTAGAGAAGTGCATGGTACTGGTGTAAAAAAATGGTATACATGTGACATATGTCCAAGTAAATTCCAAAGAAAAGACGTTTTAAGAAAACACAAACTTATCCATGCTGATGATAAACCTTATAAATGCAATGTTTGCGATAGAGGTTTTACTGAAGTGTGTAATTTCAAAAAACATTTTCGGTTGCACACTGGGGAGAGACCTTATGTTTGTCGTATTTGCCACATTGGTTTTGTTCAACAGAGTGATCTGAACTACCACATGCATAATCATACGGGTGACAAACCATTTCAATGCGATATTTGCGATAAAAGGTTTATATTGAAGAGTGCTATGACAACTCATCGGCGTACTCACACAGGGGAAAGGCCTTACGAGTGTGATATATGCAAGCGCAGTTTCGGACAAAAAGGCTATTTGAAGTATCATTTACAGACCCACAATAAAAAAGTGTCCAAAAGGCGTCATAAATCCAATATATGACAGAAAATTGTACAGAGCAGACAATTGCTGAAACATTATTGTTACTTTAAAAACATGGAACCGAATTCAAAAAAGAGATTCATTATTTAATGATTAATTATCATATTGTGTTCAAGTCATTTTTTGTTCTATTATAAATAATGACTGTTGTCTTGTTAACATTATTTAAACATAATTATTTTAAGGAATGAATGAATTTAGTTTCTTAGATTGTATGTGCATATTAATATAGGTATTAACAAACATATAATTAAAGATTCTGTAAAATCTACCAAGGCATGCAAATAAAGGATTTTAAACATTCCGAAATATGAAAATAATCTTTAATAGGAATAATTATCAAATTATAAGGTTGAGTTTTTTTTGTTATATTTTTAAAGTAATTTGCTAATAAATTCAAATATTCCAACACCTAAAATAATTGACGTCCAGTAGTATAAGTAAATGTCAATAATAAACTGTGCAATAATTTAATTTTTCAACTTCATATTAAATGTTTTTTTTTATGTGTCATGTATTTATACGTATATAACAGGAACCATCTTAAATGGAACTCAAGAACGTAAGTAAGTAAAAGGCTTAAATTCACGTACCCTAGTCATAATAACATCACATGCAATCTTCGAGCATACTCGAAGCATGCAATCAATGTAACTTTTTTATATCATATTCATAATTTAAAAACATAAATGTCGATGTAATTTAACGAATTCGTGATGTCATGGACATTGAGGTATTAAATGCCAATAGGTAATTATTGTTTTTTGCTTACAGAAGCTTGTTAAATAATACATAGTTAATAAAATATACCCACTAAACTCTTTATTTTTTTATTTTACTACCTAGCGTTATTTTAGTAGCTCAAACTTGGTGTTCTCAGAAATTACCATTTAGGAGTTCCATTAACCACCATCCATAGCCATTATTAGATCCTCGATCTTGTGATAATCAGATAGAATAAAATGTGTATGTTAATACTCTGTATCAATACCTACTAGCAATAATTAAATACTAAGTTAATCGATATGTTAATAGCTTTACGATCCTGTAATTGTATTAATACCGTTTTAATTACCGTATTAATTGTAATAAAAATATAAAGTTAGTATACCTACGGAATAGAGCATCAAAGGGCTGCGGGAGCGAAATATCACTGGCTGCAACACTGTATGATAAAAAGAGATGCGTGATGCGACGCAACAGAACCGTTTTCGCATCTGTTTGACAGTTCTTCGGCACTTATCGGCACGCTGCGAATTTGACTCCTGAGAATTTTTCTGATTTTACGTGAAATCGGGGATATTTTAGAAAGATATTTCGTCAGAAATATGGTGCATTGTTCGGTGACAGATTGTTGTACAACACAGAGAAATAACCATGGGAACTGTTCATTTCACAGGTAAATTATTCCAAATCGACACCTCCTAATTTAGGATTTATTTTTGCCGATGCGCTTAGAATTTTAGGCACTAAGTGTGTTCATTGTCTTCTATAAATATTTATTAATGTAAGAAACAAAGATCTAATACACATAATGCAGAATTTACGAATATTTTGTGTAAAGAAATAATTTTCTGTTTACACTAGGGCTGAATCAACTTATCGATATTTCATCAATGATGTTATAAGTAAAAAGTTGTAGATAGGTTTCCAACACTACATTCGATCTTCAAAAACAGCACACCAACGCACACATAAATAACTTAATATTGCAATATCACACTACATTACGTACGATTAGACGTCAAAGTAAAATGGCATGATTCAATAATCGTGAGGGAAAACGAGACAAAAGTAATTTGCGATAGTGCGTCGTCTCAGGTAGTGACTGAAGTAAATTCTGGCTAATTAGCCACATTTCAACGTGCCGCTCCCAGAGCGCTTTTAACTTATCTACACCTTTTTACTTATTATAACATCATTGTATTTCGTGTCCACTGTCTATCACGCGGTAAACTAATATGTATTATTGATATTATGATGTTTAGATGTGAATCCCCTGGAAATGGAAGTATTCCCAAATTCTCCTTAATATGTCACAATCGAGCCCTACTCGGAACGCAAGCCAAGCGCAAGAAAGAAAAAACAAGCAAGAATAGTTTATTTCAGTTATTTACATAGTATATAGTCCTATGGAATTATCTGGGGTAGCTCTGCTGAAATTAACACCATATTTATATTGCAATAAAAAGCTTTTAGAGCCATTATAATCTTGACCCGAGAGTGTCTAAGAGAAACGTTCAAAGAGGTTAACATCCTAACTGTAGTATAAATATAGATATAAGAATAATCTTATGTTGCATAAATACATACAGCATTGCAACATAAGATTATGCAACATAATCCGAACCCATCTCCAAAAAATAAGTAACTCTCTATTGGGCAATGTATAAGATTCTATAACAAACCTCCCAATGATATTAAAGCCAAATTGTATAGCAGGGCATATTACAACATTTCTGATTATTTGAGTGACAAAAATACTTGGGATCGAGTTGGTTTAAGTCAACACACAAACAATATGTAATTAAACTCAAGTAAATTTTATTTAAAAATAGTTTTCCTACTGACTTTACTGGCAGTGTTTTCATTAGTTGCCACGTCCTGTACTGCACAGTAGGGTAAAAAATAACGATTCCACATAAATGTATTTTTTTACGGAATAAATGAATTTAGAATTTGTTGAGACGGACGCGCGTTTCTAACTATAGCCGTGTATATCATTACCTATCTAGTGATTGACAATCTTTAATCTTCATTTTAATCGTTCAAAGTATATACGCTCACTAAATTGTCAATCAGCGAAGAGTTAAGCGACAACCGACACCTCAAATGCGAAAAATAAATTATTTAAAATTTCGTCGGAGTTTTTCTTAAATATTCTTACCTTCCCATCCTATTTTAGTACTATCACTGGGACTGATTCATCATCATCATCATGTCAGCTAAATTACATCCACTGCTGAAACAAAGCCTTCCCAAAGAATGGGGGGATATGCTATAATCGCCACGCTTGGCAGACGGGTTGGCGATCGCAGTAAGATGGTCACAGTTCACGGGATGAGATGGAGTGATGATATTCTATGCCGTCACCACACATTACTGATTAATATTATCGATATTGATGCAAATTGACGCACACATAAACATTTGTACACACACACAAATGTCATCCTATTTCGGTTTCGTTTGACAGCTCTTGTTTGTTGCTCTATTCCAATGTTTTTCAACCTTTACCCTGACGCGGCCCCTTTAGTATGAAGAAAATTTTCGCGACCCCCCTACCCGCTTTTTACTCGCTTTTTTTCATGTATTTAACGCGTCGTGGTCATAGAGCTTACCGTACCGTGGGAAACCAACATCCTTAAAGATCACGCGTTCAAGACAAACAAGTGCTACGAGTTATCAAATGAATTAACCAGAAACGGCTTTGTGGTTTATTTATACCAGCAAAATCCCTCTATAACCTCTTTATCTTGATAATCCTAGGTCTTTTAGACCTAGGATTATCAAGAACTTCCGTAAGTTCTATATTAGAACGAGTAACCAAAGCGGCATTGTTATGATCTTACCAAATTTGGCTAGGAAGAGGGGGGAACACTGAGAGACAGAGAAGGTGACCGTTTATGCATCATAGGGCCCCGTTTATCCATCCCATAAACCTACATCTGAGACGCAAGTCTCAGACTCTGTCAAGTATTCCCTCTTCTACCACGCAATGGACCCGGTTTCCGCACGGTGAATCAATGGAATGCTAAGAATTAAGTCTTCTTTTGAGACAAATATTGAATCCAACATATTTATTCATTTTCATAATTATATGGTTCAGATAAATACATAATTAAAATGCGAGTTGAGAGAATGAAAAAGCGAAACGCAATGAACGTTACGGAGGAGGCGACGATGGCTATGCAGTGGCGGCACGCGCATTCGCGACTTGCATGTTTTGCGACTACTTGAGACGGGTCAGTCGGTTACTGTTTGTCGAGCGCCAGCCATTGTTTTTAAGTATCTAACAGTGGTTTTACTTATTGAAAATGGACCAACAGAACCGTCAACGTCTAGCGGGAGTGATGCAACTATAATAAGGAAGAACTTTTTCATGACGTCAGTTATTTGAAATTCGGCTTAACTGTGATTGCGAATAAATCACAGTGCGTTATTTCGTTCGAAGTTTTCTCTTGATAAAGATTTTTTCGATATTTTATTCAATCGAGTATAAGCGAAATGACGACTGATGTTTCAAAGACTCCTTGAAATTTTATGAATCTACTAATACTGCGGAATGTGTGTACTTTCTTGCTTTTGTGGGTTGAATCCAATGAAAATGTAATGGAAGAAATACTTTTTTGTATAGCGCTTCCCACGAATACTACCACACTGCGCATAGTTTTCTTCATCGTCAAGCTCTTGCGACCAAAACCTTGCCAAATGAATACAGCCAAGTTCTAAATATTATTATAAAAAATGTAAATTCTATTAAAGTTATAAATTCTATTAAAGCTATAACGTTTCGGATACGTCTGTTTCGAAAATTTACGAAAATATGGGAGCACTCCACGAAAATTTACTTTATGAAACAGAGGGTAGGTGGTTATCAAGAGTCAAAAGTACAGCCAGAGTTTTGAGACTTCGCGCTTAACTTTTAATGTTTTTGCAGCAGGCCTAATCAGAATACTCTAAATACATTTGTGACTCTGTGACTAGCTTTCCCAATTTTTGCGAATTCCCTATAGAAGCTTCGCGACCCCCCTATAGAGGCTTCGCGACCCCCCAGGGGGTCGCGACCCACAGGTTGAAAAACACTGCTCTATTCCGTAGGTATACTAACTTTATGATTAATACGTATAGTTTGTTAGGTGGACAGGTGGTATTGATTTAAAAGTTATAAGAATTTGGGATCAAGACCACGTATGGTTCCGAGATCCACATGCCTACTGATAATGTATGGAAAGGCGAAGTGTTGAACGTTCAAAGTTATAAGAAAATAACCAAAATATTTTTAACTCTGTCTATACAAAAATGACATAAAAAAAATGTGAGCCGTCACGGGACGCCTGGCAGATGTGAAACATCGACATTATTTTGTAAAAGTAATATGCAGAAAAGAACATGTTGTGATAGGAACTAAATATGTCATAATGATAAAATAAAATATTACGATTTTTCCAGATAAAGATGACTATTTATTGAATAAACATTTAATTTCATTAAATACAAAAATTTACGAATTTATTTCAAATCGGGTCTACTTAATTCGTTTAATCAGTGACTTCAGTCGATTCAGTCGCAACGCTGTGCTGACGCCCATGCGCAATCGACGCGCATGCGCGTCAGCGCAGCGTTGCGAAGCGTCGCCACGCCAGAAATCGGTATTACGTGCGGCTATAGATGTTTCACATCAAAATATAACATTTTTAAATTTGATATACTTTCTCTGTGTTCAATTGGTTCTAGTTCTTTTTTAGACTTCGAGCATTTTAGAAGACCTATCTATATCTAAACAATACGACCAGGATCAATAACGATACACCTACCTAATATCTATACATAAAAGGAAATTAAGAGTTGGTAAGTGAAATTTTCTTTACAATCATTCTGGAAATACATCATAAGTTATATTTTTGCTAGGGAGGGTATGGAAATTGCATTTTTCTGTAAAATAATGTAAGCATATATAAAATGAGAATCCTTTAGAAATATTATAATTTAATAAAACTGTAGCAGTTGGCCGGTCGGGTAAATTTTCTTAAAATAATGTAAGCATATATAAAATGAGAATCCTTTAGAAATATTATAATTTAATAAAACTGTAGCAGTTGGCCGGTCGGGTAAATTTTCTTAAGGAGTTGACCAGAGACAATTGGCAACACTGTATATTTGCTTTACGCTTTCAACCGGACAAATAAAATAAATAATGTTTTGTGATTTTTCAAGAAAACATAAAATAATTGCGCCTATGTGCTTACAGAAGTAAAATTGAGGTAATTGAAGACTTATATTAATCAGCAAAAAAATGGAGAAAACATTGCTGTTAAAAAATTTCGACTTTTGCTGTCGTACTTGTTTGAAAGATTCAAAACAATTGTATGATGTTTTTCAAGAAACTGAAGACTCTTTAAATATTGCTGAAGCACTGGCGTCATACTTATTTATTCAGGTGAAAAAGTTATTTCTTGATGATTATTTTAGCTAACTTCTATTTTATTACGCTGATGACGCCTGTTATTCAGGCACTTTATTCCTAAGAAATTTAATTATATTTTGATTAACAATTACCTATATTATAAAATTTTGAGGACTTAATGTGCCATATTGTTCAAATACTTCGTCGTAACAAGATTATAATTATCTGTTATATACAATAATTTAGCCAACTGATTTTAATATGTTGAATTATGATTAAGCTTAGCAGTCCTGTTGTGAGTAGTGGTCGAATCCACATGTATTTTATTAGATACCTAAGAGAGATGCATACCTAAGTATTTGGTATCATTTGAACGTGGGATCTCTGTGTTATAAAGTTTCACAGGTGGTGTACATTCTAAGTGTAATATTTACTTGAACCAACTTATCCGTGTTGGGTTTAATATTCCATTGCTGGCATCATTATTCGATGAGAGTCCGGTGTGATTGGAGCATTTGAGTGCAGAACTGACATTCTTATGATTAAAAAAAAGTGCAGTATCATCTGCATATGTTGTTATTGCATAATTGGGTAGATCTGCTGTTAATAGTAAATAGAGAACCAAACCCATCATAGTACCCTGTGGAAATCCAGAGGTAACTTTGAGCAATTTATGATGTTTTGAAATTATATTTTACTTTACTTCATTTATATTTTACTTCATATGATTTTATCAGCAGAACAAAAGAGTGCAGTAGCATGTTTTCAATTTGGAAGATTTTTCTATTATGCCACATTTTGTCAAAAGCTTGGCTAATGTCTAGTAATACACTGCAACAATACTGTTTGTTTTCTAATGCTCTACATATGACATCAACCCATCTCTGAAATTGCTTGATGGTCCCATGGTCTTTTTTAAATTCAAACTGATGTGTTGGTATTACTTCTGGTAAATGTTCTTGTATTTAATTTAGTATGATATTTTCCAAATTACTGGAAGGAGACTTGTGGATCTATATGATGTGTCATTATTTTTGAGATGATTTACCTGGTTTCAGTATCATTAATACTTGTGCTATTTTGCATTGGCTAGGATAGAAGAACAATCTTAAACTTGTGTTGAAGATCGCCCGAAATTAATAAACAATCCGCAATCTGTCAGTCAGTCCTATCTCTATATTAGCTCTATCGCTATCTTAATCTTTACCTGCGTGCCAATAACAAAACATATCTATCCATCCATTTTTTGGCCAGAGATTGGGGTGCGATCTTTTCCCTCTGCAGCGTTCCGTTTTATGCAGAACTCGGTAACTCAGGACACAATTATACCATTTAACTTAAGAAGAAAATTTATTTTTAAATATATTAACGATCAGTCATCAATACTGACTTATTTATAGCTAGGTTAAAATGTTTTACAAGATGACTAGGGTATATAATAATAAAATGAAACTTAATTGTTCAAACATTATGTTTTGGTGGAACGGAACATATCAAAATTAGACAATGAAAACGCACGCAGGCCTGCGCCGTCGTCGCCGACCGGATCAAGAACAAATAAGCAATAAGTTGGTTGTTTGTTTTTGTTGCAAAGCATTTATAACTAATATACAAATAATTACTTATTAATAAATATAATACCTATAATGGATTCTCATATGATAAGCAATAATTTTATTATTGATTGATATTTTGGAATATAATGAACTATTTCACCAATTTTATCTTTAGAACCAATTGTCAATCCACCGAATTTCTAGGATTGCAACTTTAGATTGTTTTGGCTATCTAAGCTTATGTCAAAATTAATGGATTGGTTATTTGGACGTGCAACCTGTCATTTTAGTACAGAGGCCTATCATTTTCTATGATCTGTCCTCCCAAAGATCGCTCGTTCGGAAAGATTGCTTTTTCAATCTGTGGATACTTTATTGGCACGGTTTAATAGACGAATGGATCGAAATCGCTATCGTAGACAGCATAAAATGGATTAGGATCGTTTATTAATTTCGGGCGCTAGTTGAGTGTAATCAACTAACCACTTTTATTTTACATGTAGGTGTTTATGTTGTTAAGTTGCATAGGCAAATCATGTTCCTTCATGTTATGTCCACTATACATGGTAAACCTTTCATAAGCTAAAAATTCTGGAAGATAATCTGATTTCTTAAATAGTGTAATAATGAATTATTCATTCTTTACAGGTGGATATGGAGAGTGCCTTACCAAAGAAAATATGCAGCAACTGCTATATTAGTTTGTTAAACTTTCACCAATTTAGAAATGCAGCTTTGAATGTTAACACACAATTGTTAGACTTTCTTGAAACCAACAATAATAAAAATCAAGAATTTAAATTTGATGAGTTCAATGATGATTGTGACAATGAAGATGATCTCGATACACATGACTTTACTGATGAAAAAGGCATAATAAAAAATGAAACTATTGACGATGATGTAGAATCAAGTCCTATGATTGAAGACATAAAAAATGAACCAAAAGAAATAGAATTAAATAGTAGGAAATTAAGCTGTGATATATGCAATAAAAACTTTAAAAAAGAAACTCAACTGAAACGCCATAAAGCAAAACATGTGAATAATAAATATTCTTGCAGATTTTGTTCAAGCACATTCAAACACCAATACAAATATGTGAAACATCTAGTTAAACATGCCCAAGGCTCTATTAACAATACTAATGATATGAATGATAGGACTGAACAAAGCTCTAGATGTGAAGTATGCTTAAAAACATTCAAATCGATACATGCTTTGTCAGCTCACACAAAAAAACATATCATCAAAGGCAGAGTGCTCAAATGTTCTTTTTGCAATAAGATCTGTAAAAAATTAAGCCATTTGAAAAGACATGAACTTGTCCACAAGAAACAATATCCATTTAAATGCTCTTTATGTGCGAAAGCATTCTCAAATGAAATTTCATTAGCGGAGCATATCAATAAGCATAATGGCATTAAACCACATTCCTGTCCAGTATGTACAAAGTCATTTTCACATTTGTCAACGTTGACAAGTCATTTGAGAGTACATACAAGGGAGAAGCCATTTTTATGTCCAACTTGTGGAAAGCAGTTTGATTCCAGTACAAATCTGAATCAACATGTGAAGAGACATTTGGGCCAGAAGATGTTTGCATGTGAATTATGTCCAAAAACATTTGTTAGTAAAGGTGAGTAATTGTTATCTTCTGACAACCCTGCCAGCCAACAACTACTGTAAACTACTACAGTAGTAATATGGGATAACTGTACTAGTTCATTCAGAGACGGTCCATCCACCCATCCCTGATCTGTGCTTCAGACCCATGTCAAAAGTTACTTTAATGCTTATTGAGACATTCTCAATGAAAAAAATGTTACTTCAGTTGAGTGCCTTCTGTTCTCTTTATATTGCCATGATACAATTAATATTTATTTTTGTATGAATCAAAATAAAATAAGAATAATTTTTATTCACATAGGTTGACTTTAAAAAAGCTCATGTAGAGTTTAGAATAGTCAGAACATGTATGTGGGAATATGGTTAACTACATATACATAATTATTTCTAGGTATTTATTTATTTATTGTGCCTACATGGAATCTTTTAGAAATAACATTTCATTTATGATACTAATAAATTTTAGTTTTTTAGCTGGCGTTTTTAGGTTATTGTCAAAGAGATTATTTATTAGTCTAATAATCGAAATTTATAGTTTTAGATATATTTTACTACATCTTGTCTGAATGGTTATCTATACTTAGGTAAGAATTCAATATTATTATTACGGCGAAACTTTAACGTTAATACCGAGGGACGCGCTGTAATTCTATCACAATTGTTTAAAAGACAATGCCTGCATTGACTCCTAAATAAGTAGCGTGCGACATTACAAAAGCACACTTGAGATTCAGAATGAACTGAAACACGAGGGTAGTAGCGAGGCCATCAGTTTAAACAGTACAGTACAGTTTAACAGTTGCAATATCAGTCTCTATTACATTGTCTAAAATATTAATGTTACTTACAGGTGAATTGAAATCACATGTGGCTACCCACTCAAGGGAACGTCCTTTCGTCTGTGATCAGTGCCCTGCTACGTTCACCAAACGCTCTTCCCTTTCTAAACACAAACTACGGCATTTAGGGGTCAAACCATTCCAGTGTGAGACTTGTTCAGTCAGGTAAGCAGCATTTATTGCCTTTCTACGGTGTTCCATATATCAAACAGAAATAATTGAACACTTATAGGATAGTGTGTCTGTCACTGCCTATGTGCTCCGAAACTACTGGCCTAATTGGCTTTAATTAACCGACTTCAAAAGGAGGAGGTTCTCAAGTTCACCGGTATTTTTTTTTTTTTTATGTATGTACACCGATTACTCGGAGATTTATGATCCGATTTACGTGATTCTTTTTTTGTTTGATGCGAAATAATTGCCATTTGGTCCCATAAAAATTTCATAAAGTTTGGCCAAGTAGTTTTAATTTTATGGACATTTTTATATGAAAATTTTGGTTTATGTGGACGATGTAATTGTCTTTGGCACAGCTGTTTTTAAATCTTAGCCAGTCTAGCTAGACTGATACTGTTCAAGTGTGTCGTGGCATGAGCATTAATGACAGTTTCAGACGACTAGCGTTTAATACGCGCGTATAAGCTCGTTTTTGGAAGCGCATGTAGGCGCACCTTTTAGCACAAGCGCATTTTTTATGTACGTACACCGATTACGCTGAGATTTATGAACTGATTTACGTGATTCTTCTTTAGTTTGATACGGAACATCTGACATTTTCAGAGTTCTGTAGCCAAATGGCAAAAAACGGATACCTTATGGTTTTGTCATGTCTGTCTGTCCGTCCGTATGTCACAGCCACTTTTTTCCGAAACTATAAGAACTATACTGTCGAAACTTGGTAAGCGGATGTATTCCGTGAACCGCATTAAGATTTTCACACTAAAATAGAAAACAAACTATAAATTTTGGGCGTTCCCCATAATTCGAAATGAATGTTAAAAAAAATCATCGTACCATACATGAGGGCTATCTGTGGATAGGTCTTCAAAAATGATATTGAGGTTTATAAAATAATTTTTCTTAACTGTATAGTTTGCGCAAGAGACACTTCCATAGGCGTAAAATGTCCCCCCCCCCTGTAACTTCTAAAATAAGAGAATGATAAAACTAAAACAAAAATATATGATGTACATTACCTTGCAAACTTCCACCAAAAATTGGTTTGAACGAGATCTAGTACGTAGTTTTTCTGAATGCGTCATAAATCGTAAACCGCAATTTACCTTTCATTCTATCAACTCAAATACTTGCTACGGAAAAAACATTCCGCCTTTCACGGGCGAGTACGACTCGAACTCTCTCGACTCGTTGTCTTGATCATCAATACGTCCTATTCTATGAAGCTTCTGCTCAGTACACTCGATGGCTAATCGATCATGAATAAGACCTAGTCTAACAGCCCTCTGCTCAGCAGACTCATTAACTAATCAATCATAAATAAGACCAAGGCTATGAGCCCTCTGCTCAGTAGACTCGTTGGCTCGATCATTAATAAGACCTAGTCTTCATAGACTCATGCCCTCTGCTCAGTAGACTTGATGGCTATTCGGTCATTAATAAGACCTAGTCTATAAGTCCTCAGCACACAGTCTCGTTAGCTAGACGGTCATAAATACGGCCTAACCTATGCGCTTGCTGTTCAGACTTTCATGAATCTTAACGAGTCTAGACTCGTATTGTGCATGTTTTATTAGAGTGAACGTAATTTTATGCAGTTTTTATTACTTTACACACGGTCTTTTCGATCATTCACTGTCTCACAAGAACGTGAAAAAGAGTGTCGAACAACATTTTTTCGGAGGATATTTCTTTTTTCCGTTTTCGTTTGTTGGGACCTATAGTTTTGAGGCGTGCGGCACCTTTCGCAGTCCTACCTACAGCTAGACACTAAAAAGTAAAAAATAAAAAAAAACTTCGTTTAAAAAAACCGACTTCAAAAACTAAAAAGTATAAAAAAATTTCATAATAAAGATTTAATTTAATACATCTCTTATGCAAACATAATACCTTTAATATTAATGAAATACTATAATTTGTATGTGCTACCTATTGATAGGTTTAAAGTCGGTGCCAAGCCCTAAGCAAAATAAAAGTTAATATTACATACAGTTTTCATACTTTGAGATGAAATTCCTACATTAAAGATCAACGTAAATAAACTTAAAGAACAATATGAATTAATATGAAACAGATGAAACTGTATCATAATAATATATTTAATATTAATACCTGAATGAGTTACTATAGTTATAATAAATCTATATTATGCGTATATATGAATATATTTGTGGCTCTGAAAAACAAATAGACAAATTATTAATTAGGAGACAACACATAAAAATGTTACTATATTTCGAGACGACCGTGACCGTCAACGACGTCTGCCCATGGGTTGTTTGTGTAGAAATTCGAAGCTATCCCGTTGAAAGTATCGCGCGGCGAGTGTGGTACCTACTATTACATTTGGCTTGGCACCGACTTCAAACCTATCAATAGGTAGCACATACAAATTATAGTATTTCATTAATATTAAAGGTATTATGTTTGCATAAGAGATGTATTAAATTAAATCTTTATTATGAAATTTTTTTATACTTTTTAGTTTTTGAAGTCGGTTTTTTTAAACGAAGTTTTTTTTTTTAGTACACAATTTGGAGACCCGAAAGCCACTTTGAGAGGTATATTAAAAATTAAATTTTAAAAATGTTTTTATAATTATTTTGTGTGACATATTAGATGGAAGGTTATTGTTAGAATGTCATATATATTGATAATGTAAAATAAATACATTATATTTTAAGATTTGAAAATAATTGGTATATAGTTAACAGTGGCACACAATGAAATGACACTGAGCGGTGAGGCTTAGGCATGTCCCGAGGAATCGCTTTAACTGTCTTGGATCCCGCAACGAATTTAATCAGAAAGAAACAAGGAGGAGTTAGAAAATAAATAGTTCCACTTCCCCCCAGAGCAAAGCGTGAAACATAATGATATAAAGAGGCTATAGCCTCATAAGAAAAGAGAATTGCCACTAGAGAAGCCTTGTCCAGCAGTGAACTTCTAGCTGTAATGATGATATCACTTTGAATGCTTATTTGTAATTTCAGATTTACAAGCAAAGACCACTTAAAGCGACATCTGAGAATCCACACCGGCGAGCGTCCTTACCGCTGCGATATATGTGAGCGTGCGTTTACGCAGAGCAACGATCTCGTGAAGCATCAACGGTCACATTTGGGCAATAACATTTATAGGTAACAATTTTTCTATAATAATTAGCGGTTGGCGTGGTTGCTAAATGCTTGCCTTTCACGCCGCAGTTCAGGCAGATATTTGGGTGCAACATTCCTGTTTGTCCTGAGGGTGTAATTATCTATCAATACCAGTAACATGACTTTACCACGACAGACAATTATTTCGCGACCTGGCTCTCGTGCTTTGTTTATTCTTCCTAACTTTTAGCTTTAGCGACCTAACTCAATAGCACGAACACAACATTGTAATAATTTAAGAATAATAATAGTAATTGCTTGTACAGCAGAGCTTGTACTATGAAAACCAGATAACTGCTACACTACATAATAACATACTACGTTTTTTTTGTAAATACATATATAGATAATTAGACCCAGACTCAGGACAAACATACATGTTCACACACACAAATAAACGCGAACCAAAGCAGCTGACTTAGCCCAAAGAATTGCCAAACTGAAGTGGCAGGGGGCAGGGCACATAGCTCGTAGAGCTAACGGTCGCTGGGGCAGAAAGGTTCTCGAGTGGCGACCACGAACCGGAAGACGCAGCGTGGGCTGGCTCTCTACAAGGTGGACCGACGATCTTGCAAGGGTTGCGGGAAGCCGCTAGATGCGAGCAGCGAGGACCGGCTATTGTGGAGTTCCTTGGGGGAGGCCTTTGTCCAGCAGTGGATTGGCTGTCTATCAGCGCCCGTAATACACCCTTACTTGTTACTGTATTGTATTGAACTTAATATAACAATTTCATCCCTTAGAAAGTATCCTATATGTTTCAGGGCAGTTTTCTCTAGTCTAGAAACCTCTTCAGTACTACATTTTATATTGAACTAGCTGTGTCCTGAGGTTTTAACCTCGTTAAACTTTTAAATTATAGCCTATGTGTTAATCCAGGGTGTCAGCGAACTCCGTACCAAAATTTATTAAAAACACTCCAGCCGTTTAGATGTGAAGAAGTAACAAACATACACTCACACGACTCTGTCGCGAAATGACCACTTCTCAAAATGACTACAGGTAGCAAAATGTCCCTTTCGCAAAATGTCTCATTCTCAGAATGTCCCTTTCGTAAAATGTCCCTTTAGCAAAATGTCCCCTTCCTCAAACAGGCATGAAATTACTTTCATCAGTACAACACAGAGGGGTACTGTATTAATGTTCAATCATTAAAATATGGGTAGGTAGGTGCATGCACATACACTAAAATAAAATAATAGAAATCGAATTTTGTCAGATTTACTGTCAATCAAAAGATCAATTTACACAAATAAACAATCATTAAAATATGGGTAATCATTTATTACAATCATTATAATATAATCAATAATAATATTATTATATACAGATTAAATGATTAAATATGGTTAATTGGTTATTAATTTTATATTTAAATACCAATAATGAAAAATCATATATCCTAAGTTCCATGTTATACCAATTTTCAATTCATGTATTGGCAACACTTTAAACAAAAACTATTCTTATTATTCATTTATTTCGGATTAATAAATATTCCATATATTGTTAGTAAATCAAACTTATAACTATGTTAGTATATCAATATTAAATGTCAACATTTCAAATGATAACAGAATAACATTATTACATGCGCACTCTTTTACATTAAAGAGGACCCCTCCAGATCCATGTACGGTAATCCAGTGCCGCACAACCGGACAATCAACCCTTCCCAATATGGTATTCAGAAGGCTGTTGTTGCTGTCACGCACGCGCCGCATCAGGGAGGCCACTCTTTTCCGCACTATAGCCCTAAAGCAGTCTGTGCTAGCCTTAGCAAACATACCTGACGCACTATAATAACGAGGCAACCTCAACAGCATCCTAAAACCATTATTGTACAGGACCCGTAGGGCATTGAAAGATCTACACGTATAGCGGACCCACAGGCTACAGGTATAAAATGTCTGGCAGTATGCTTTAAAAAGAGATATTTTGCCGTCTTTTGTGCACCGTGCAAAACTGCGCGCCAGCATATTGCATCTCACTGCCAATGCCCTACGTTCCCGCTCAATATCTAAATTATCCGAGAGGTCTTCGGTGACCCAGTGCCCCAGGTACTTAAAGTCAAATGCCCAAAGACAGTATCGTTTAAAACTAAGTTGTCCCACATGAACATTATAAGTAAAAATCCTATTTTTAATTATCATAATTTAGTACTATAATATGGGGTTTCACATTTGCCGGATAAAAGAAAAAACAATTATAAGTCCTTTTATTGTTTTTGCATTATAAACAAGCGGCGCCATTAACAAAATGTTGCCGCAAATGAAAATAAATTCACTCGGAATATTTAAAGTCAATAATCGATGGACAAAAAAGAAATAAGGATTTATTTCAGTCAAATTAGTAATGTTACTATGCAATAAAATGGCCAATAGCACTTAGTAATGGTAAATTAGCGCTAAATATTCTTAAGTCTATTCATTTTCGATGCGTTGTGGTGCGGGTTCGCCTGCTTTGTGAAATAACCTAGACCACTAAGCCATATGACAACTGAAACATTATTTCTGTTCAACCTAAACTAATGTTAGATTTATTACTATTATTTCTTTTACTATTAATTTCTTTTATTTTCTAAATGCTCTAATATAAAAACACGAACATATAAAATGAATAACACATGACAAGTAAATCGATAAAAACATCGATATCTGATTAATATTTTTGGCAACACTTAAGTGATCTTTGACGTTATGTGCCATCGCAAGTCACAACTTTATCATAGTCATCATCATCACAACGGTTTTTATCATAGTGTTTGGCGAATGTTTTGATATTTCTTGTGTGTGCAGTTGTGGATAATTCGTGACAACTCGAGTGACTTTGAGAAAGAGACTCCATTACGCTAATAATTGTAATCTGACACAGAGACTCCTTATTGTGAAAAGTGATTTTGAGACGGGAGACTAAATTCATTATGGATAGCACAGTTCACCTATTCACTCCGATTGCGGCATGGAAGTTGGCAGTCATTGTGCGAAGTCAATGATAATATCTACATTCTAACTACTTGGATTTCGTTACTACTAAAACCAACCATTCTCTGTATTTTTGTTGTAAATAAAAAATACAAATTCACTGAAATGAGTATTTCTTTCAATTGTCAACCCAAACTAATATTATAAAGAGATATGATACTTGCTATGTTTTGTATATGAAGTAAATTCTCAGACTAGGTACTGGACCAATTTACACAATTCTTTCACCTAAGTATAGGCTTTGTTTTATTTAAAAAGATGAAGCCCGGAGGCAGGAAGGTGCTGGTATTATAATAACGTGTCTTGAAAGCATATGAAGCCGTCTATCCTGTGCCTAAGTTGTCTCAGGTCGGGTTGGATCGCTGCCCCATTAGACAATCAGAGCGATAAAATAGAAGTGCACCTATGATTGCACATGGACTACAATATATCCTGCTTAGTAGGCTAGACTCCGTTGAGATTAGCCGCCTCTACCCCATAATATTACTTAAGTCATAATTTGCCTATAAACTAGTCGGCAACCAACGTTTCTTTACTTAAGATGTTCTATGTTCACCCATCTATTTCCTTGAAACCCGGCAAATTACATAAATTATGTTAATTTTAATTGAAAGTATATAGTAATCCCAACATAGAACAGTAGTTTTCATCCAGGCACAATAATTTTTGCACCGATACTAAGTTCCATAGTCACTTGGGCATTCCCCTTTAGTGTCCCTACTTAACGGCAATTCTCCAAGCCTGACCAGTGGAACGGTTTTAGGACTCTTATGAGGGTACTTGAAAAATAATTGCAAAAGTTATGTATGTTAGTTTCGCATTGTAACATTTGGGTAATTTATCTTAAACTTAAACTAACCATTTGAGATTTTCAAAATAATTCAAGAATTTTATTTCGTAAATAATCAGAATTTATAATATTAGTATGATAATTTGTTTTTATACTCCACAGTTGCAATGAATGTCCCCAACGCTTCCGGCTGAAGACTGAACTAATCCAGCATATATCAGAACACTTCATCTCTTCACAACTGAAGAGTCTAAAAGTGAGCAGTGACCAGCCTACTGGAACCCGTGACGTTATACAAGAAAATATATGCAATTATAAAGAAAATGCTATTAATGAAAATTGTATAGAGCAAATGAATACAGCTGTGTGATGTTAGAATTCAAATCAAACCAGAAAAGTGTAGAGTTCTATATCAAAATAAGAATCAGGATATTGTACAGACGCCAGCACATCAAGCTACCCCAATCCGTCAAATTTCCCCAATTGAAAGTGAACCTTATGCTAGATGTGCTGGCGTCTGTACATGGGCGGCGGTGATCACTTACCATCAGGTGACCCACTTGCTCGTTTGTCGCCCTCTGATATATAAAAAAGTAATAAACCGTTACTCTATATTCAGTTTTTATTTATTACCTACTAATAAGTCTGTAACCAATAAGTTCGTATCAGTTCTCAACAATAATAACAACCCTACCTATAGGTTTTATTTTTCATTGACGCAACAGAGTGTCGAGTTAAAATTTTAACGAATTAACCCGAAGTTACTTAACTCGAGTTAATTTATTTTAACCTAGCTTTTGGTGCAAGTTGGCCAGAAGATTGATTGTTTTACAGCTCCAAGGAAATGCTGACATGAGCTAAGGAGCCCTAAAAATCAAGCGGTATTATTGTCCTTTTTTTTTACTTCTATTGTGTCTTCGTTGCAAAGGCAGAAAACTATACTTTTCTTATTCCTTCCATAGGTTATTAATATTTTTTTGCCGTGTTAGTGTCGATTTATGTCTGAATTGGATTAACTGTTAAAATTTATTAATAAATTGTAATTGAGAGCTCGAATGAGAGAGCTGAAATTGAGAATCTAATATATATAGGTCGTATGTAACGAACAGGGTAAACAGAGCACTGTCAAGCTGCTTTTAATACGCGCATCAATTATAGTACCGGGCGGAGCAGTCGACAGGCTCATTCGTCGATTATTTTGCTCAGTATTTCGCGCTAAAACTAAATTGACACGATTAGAGATGCCCTGTCCTTCGTAAGAGCCATAGATATATAGAGTTAGAAATAAATGTAATTATTTAATAATTCGTTTGTTATTGCATAGAATCGAGGACAATGTGTTGTTTTGTTTTAGTAATTTTAGTGAAATATTTGATTTAAAGTTAAATTTAAATTTTATGGAGACATTTGTGATTAAATATATAGTTTATTTTCATTTCGTGTGTTTGAATTAATACTGAAACTACATTTATCCTACTAATATCCGTCCGTCTGATGGCAGCCTAAGGTTCACGGAGGACGTTGATGGAGTTTTATCGGTTTATTGTCACACCGTTACGGGATATGACGCACGCAGCCGACAATGAGCTTATCGGCCGAAAACCACTCGGAAGGAGGGCGACATAAACTTTCACTTGATGTCTTGTTTGATTATTATGATAAAGAATGGCATCGTTTATTCGTCCATCGTCCGCTCTATGGTAGAGGGACCCAAAAAAAACTATCGTAGTAACCATAGAGGTTCTTTTCTCAGAAATTGAGAACGAATTTGAAATCTTGACGTGACTTATAATTTTTTTTTAAAGGTAGGTATCGGTTTAACATTTATTCTAAATCCAAATCAAATAATTATTTTTGTCGCTAAGTTGCCACAACTGTTTTCTATATTGGTGCGGAATGTCATTTCAATGTCTCGTAAATGGATAAACACAGAGTCTCAAATTTTGTTTGATTGACTATCGATTGACCTTGGCAAAAACACGTGCATAGGGGGGGGGGGGGGGATATGCCATAACAATTGCCATGCTTGGCAGGCGGGTTGGCGATCGCAGTTTGACGCCCCCCACGGGATGAGATGGGGTGATGATATTGTATGCCGTCACCACACAGCAAATTTTACTTAGTTCATTATATTCCCGAACCTTCAATAGTCGAGAATTGGTACCAGTATCTACGTACAAACCATAATCGCAGCGTAATTATGTGGTTAAACTGAGCCATTGCCATAATCGACTTACGTTAGGCCTGTTAATAAGTTCTAGGTCGGACCAGAATTACAATTTTCCTCGTGTTGCCCTTTTGGAGAACAGTGAAGGTTGCATTTTATACTATTTCATCTTAAGACTCCGTTTAGTAAAAATACTTATTTCAGCCTTTCCTAAGCTTTTAGTAATGGCTAAAATAAGTATTTTACATAAGGTGAGTCATAACTAAAATGGCGGAGCTCTGTCCCCAGGTTCTGTAGCATTAAGTGTGCACATCTTCAAACTTGACTTACAACCTGTGGCAGTTGATTAATGATATTACTATAGATATAGAGCAGGATATGAGCAGAGTAAGATTAGCGAACACGCAAGATTAGCGAACATTCTAATAGAAAACCGACAAATAAAGATGATATTTAAACAGGGTTACTGGTAGGGGGATGTTGGAGGGTTTACTTGCAAGGCTTCAACCCCCGCCCGCCTCGATGAAGCAATAAAACGTCAAGTTAAAAAATTTACCAATCCGGTTCGGAGAGTATATTATAATTTAAGAGACACCGTTACTTTCATGCATTGAACTTCCTTCTTTTAGTAACCCATACATAATCATGATCATTTGTTACCTATCATCATTTCTCTTTGGTCCCAATTATAAAGTCAAAGCCGATGAAGTAAAATACTAAAGTACTATTACCGACTAGTATTTTTTTTCTGATCTGATTCGATGAGACACATCGGTCTAGATTATTGTGACACACATTATATATATATTTAGAGACTTTTGTGACACAAATAAAGTTCTAATAAAGCGAATAAAGTTCTCATCTTATCAAACTGATGTACCATCTTATCACCGCGCCATTACCGTCACCCTTGTTTGCTTATTTTATCAATCAAACAAGTGGCCAGAGTCTATTAACGCAGTGCAAAATTTGCACAAAACGATTCTAAAATCGTCCCAAGGTATAGTCAGTAACCGCCCTAAGCTTGCCCTGATCACAGGGGGCGGCATCAATTGCAAGTTACTTAGAAGTTTTATTTGCTAGAGGGGTTGAGCTCCAAGCTCGCCTTTTTATCCGGACAAAACCTGAAAACGTCCTAGGTTAAATGTAAAAACGATGTTAAACAAAAAGAGCAGTCAGTTCCGCGCGGGTATCCACAGCGGACGCGCGTGTCTCACTGCGCTGCGCCGTACCTGTAATCGTGTTTTGTTTACGCAGAGTGATTTATAAAAACCTTTATTTATATAACGTGAACAGGGTATCTCCTGGTAACAGGAGACCCTTAAATCAAAAATGGATCTAAACCCACCGTCTCAAAATATACCAACGTCTCAAACACCCATAATGTCTCAAAAATCACCTTCAAGTTATGCGAATGTGACGTCATCAACATGTTACCCCAAGAAAGATCAAGCTATAATAGTAGACTCGATTGAAGGTATAACACTCAAGGAGTACTTAATCGCATTATCGTCTGTAACACCAACAACATCTATAAGATTTGTATCACGTATTGCGAATGCCCGTATTTGTATATACCTAGATTCGAAGAAAACTGCGGATAGCCTAATTGAAGAAAAGAAATGTATTATTATTAAAACCCAAAGTCTTGAGATAAAACCGTTAATTACGAGAAATAAAAGGATTGTTTTATCCAATGTTTGCCCTGTTATACCAAATTATGTAATAGAACAAAAATTCGAAGAACTGAACATAAAAATAATGTCGCAAATATCCTTCATGAAAATTGGAGTAACGGAACCGGGGTTTTCGCATATATTAAGTTTCAGAAGACAATTGTATATAAGTCCAGAAGATGAACTACGTCTCCCAGAATCAATTCAACTAACATTTGAAGGGACAAATTACTGGATATATATATCTACCGATGCCTTGAAATGCTTTACCTGTAATACAATGGGCCATTTAGCCAAAAATTGTCCACAAATTGTAGCAAACTCAGAAGTAAACCTAATTGAAGCAGACAGCCAGGCAGTGCAAGAAATAAACAAAATATTTAATAGAAATGATGACATTGTCTCGAACCCTGTATTTGCCTCACCGACTATAAAAAACACAGTTCAATTATCACAAGGTAACCTAAAAGGAATAAAGCGAACTCATTCTCCATCAATAAGCCAATCCTCAAATACAGAAATTATAAAACCAAATGCAAATGAAGAATATAGTGATACAATGGAAGTTGAATCCGATGATACTGGTAGCAATATTTCAGTGGAAGAAATAGATATTAAAACACGAACAAAGAAGAAGCTGAAGAAGACCGACCCTAGAACCGAAGAAGAAGTTTGGAAAGAGATTGAAAACAGTATGGCAGTATTAAGTGATGAAACCTCATTCCCTATTAACTTGGATCAATTTATTAGTTTATTAGATAATTCCCGAGGCAAACAAAACATTAAAGAATTAGTTTATTCGTATACTGAAAATGTAACAGAACTAATTAAAATGTGTAATAAGTTACATTGTAAAATGAACAAAAGCTTAAAAAATAGATGTTCCCGCTTAACACGAAAATTACACGATATGCTAAATCTTACTTAAATCACTGCAAACAATAATAATACAAATAGCACTAAACACAAAAAAAAAAATATATATATATATATATATATATATATATTTCTCTTGATTTCTTAGTAATTATGGATATTTTACAATGGAATGTAAACGGTTACTATAAAAGAATAGAAAACATAAAGCTATTAACTAGTCGACTAAATCCAACTTGCATTTGTTTACAAGAAACAAACTTTACATCTAGTTATTGCGCTACTATCATAGGATACGATTGTTTCTTTAAAAATCGGTCATATGGAAGTAGAGCAAGCGGTGGAGTAGCTATATTTATTAAACCCCACACAATTGCTGAAGAAATACAAATTACTACTGATTTAGAGGCGATAGCGATTAGAATTAAAATTCCCATACCAATCACAATATGCAACATTTACCTTCCTAACAGTAAAGCACTTAATGCACGTGAACTGAATGGTCTAATTGATCAACTCCCAGCACCCTTAATTATCTTGGGTGACTTTAATAGTCACCATTTTAACTGGGGTTCTGATAAATGTGATATCAGGGGGAAGATAATATCTGAATGGCTAGATGAACATGCAAACATATTAATATTAAATAATGGTCAACCAACTCATTTTGATAGTAATACCAGTCGCACAAGTAATATAGATCTTACTCTAGCTTCACAAAATATAGTGTCATATTTTGAATGGAATGCTTTAGACGATTTGTATGACAGTGACCATTTTCCAATTTCAATTACATCTCGAATTTCACATGAAATTCCAAAAAATATTACAGTTCCAAAAAAATGGAAGTTTGATAAAGCGGACTGGTTTATGTTTCGTAAAGAGATTGACAAAAATGTTACTAAATTAACACGCTTAAAAAGTATATTGGACCAACCTATCAATGATATAGTTGAAAATTTTACAAAATTAATCATTGATGCAGCTAACAAATCAATACCTAAAACATCTGGTACCTTAAGAAAAAACAATTTACCATGGTGGAATGATGAGTGTAAAACTGCAGTAAGAGAAACCAAAAAAGCTTTTAAACGATTTAAAAAATTCGCTGCTAATGATCCGAACTCAACATACAAAATCATGTTCAAGAAAAAGAGAGCATACAGTCGTCGACTTCTAAAAGAGAGTAGAAGGAGGTACTGGGAAAATTGGGTATCTTCTATCAATACCAAAACTCCCATCGGAGAGATATGAAAAAAGATACATAAGCTCAACCAACGAAATGTTAGACTTCATAATATTATATTAGAAAGTCACGATGGAACATATTTATATAACCCTATTGAGACTTCAGACCTTTTAGCCAAAACTTTTGCAAATAACTCTAGCTCAGATAATTACGACGATCAATTTAAACCACATAAAACTAACAAAGAATCTGATATGAATTACAATATTTTTGATAATTCCAACCCAATCAATAATGAAATTTATATGCATGAATTATTACAAGTACTTTCTCAATTAGGTAATTCTAGTCCAGGTCCTGACAATATACCTAATATTATAATTCAACATTTACCAATTAGCGGACTAGAGTATTTACTTCAGTTGTACAATTACATATGGAATAAACAAGTATTTCCAAATAGCTGGAAAGAAGCTTTAGTGATACCAATTTTAAAACCTGGCAAAATACCATTACTACCAACTAGCTATAGACCCATCTCCCTAACATGTAACCTTTGTAAAATACTGGAAAAAATCATATGTAAAAGATTTAGATGGTATATAGAAATCAATAATTATTTTGCACCATTTCAGTATGGATTCCGTCAATTTCGATCAACAACAGATCACCTAATGAATATTGAATCGGAAGTGCTCGACAGTTTTGCGAATGATAATTATACAGTGATTGTTGCCTTAGACATCGAGAAAGCTTATGAAATGGTCTGGAAACACAGAGTTTTAAAATTATTAGAAGATATTGATATAAAGGGCAATGCATTAGCATTTGTCAAAAACTTCCTTTCAGATAGATCAATTAAAGTTAGAATCAATGATGTGTTATCTACTTCTGTTCCCATTGAAAACGGTGTACCTCAAGGTTCTGTCCTAAGTGTTATTCTCTTTTTAATTGCTATTAATGACGTTCTTTCTTACATTGAAAAACCTGTAAAAGGTTTTTTATTTGCCGATGATCTCACTATAACTTGTAGCGGTAGGACTCTGGAACCGACACTAAAACTTATACAAAATATATTAAATAATCTGCAAAAATGGTCTACGATATCTGGCTTTAAGGTTTCCAAAACTAAAACTGAATTTATTATACTAACAAAAAAAAGAAATAAAAACAGAAGTATACAGTTAAAATTAAACGGATATTGTATAAAAGAAACAAACAAGTTAAAAATTTTAGGATTAACATTTGACAGCAAGATGTCTTGGGTAACACATATAAATCAAGTTAAGTCGGAGTGTTGTAAAAGATTAAATGTACTAAAGGTCCTATCATCTACATCATGGGGAGCGGACAGAAAGTGCTTATTAAATACGTACCATGCATTAATTAGACCAAAAATAGATTATGGTTCAGTTATCTATGATTCTGCAAAAACACGTACATTAAATACCTTAGAAAGCATACAAAATACAGCACTTAGACTTAGTATAGGGGCATTTAAAACTAGTCCGATTAAGAGTATTCTTGCAGAGGCTGGAGAACTGCCTTTATCATTCCGAAGGAAGGAACTTGTAATAATATATGCTACTAAAGTACTTTCTCAACCAGAAAACCCAACTTTTAGCTATTATAATAAAAAAACAGCTGTAGATATTGAGTATGAACTTAAACCTAAACTAATACAACCCTTACGTATCAGAGCAGCCAAATATTTAAAAGAGATGAGCCTTGATATTCCACCTACTTTTACAAAAAAGTTACCTACCTATGGCCCTTGGGAAAACCATAAGTTTCCCATTAACCTTGAACTAGCCAAACACCAAAAAGATGATACACCCCAATATAAATATAAAGAATTATTTTATCAATTGAACAATGTAAATACAGGTTGTAAGATTCTTTACACAGACGGATCAGTCATGAATGGGAGATCTGGTTGTTCGGTAGTGTTTGGTAATAATAGTTACCGATATAGACTATGGGATTTCTTCACGATTTTTAGCTGCGAAGCTATTGCTATCCTCAAAGCTTTAGAAATTATACAAAATGAACCTAATCTACAGAAATATGTTATTTACACTGATTCCAAATCATGCTTGACTGCATTACAAAATGATATAAATATGAATCCACTGGTTATGGAAATCAAGCAAAAAATGTTATATCTTCTTCAAAATAATTACCAATTTGAAATTATATGGGTCCCTAGTCATCAGGGTATACTCGGTAATGAAAAAGCAGATAAAGAAGCTAGAAATGCAACTGAGGAAAACGATATATGCATTACAATCAGATCTACTCAGGTTGAAGTACAGAAATATATAAAACATAAAATTAAAATTAATTGGGATTACCATTGGAAGGCAGAAAATATATCTAAATTATTCAGTGTCCGAAATTCAATTTTTGATAAACCTCCTCTTTCTTTTAAATGCAGGAAGGATCAAGTCGTTATTACTAGATTACGAATTGGTCACACAAACTTGACTCATATTCATTTAATAACTAAATCTGACAGAAACAAATGCAAGTGTGGTTTCGATTTAACTGTTTCTCATCTCATTGTGGAATGTTCAGAATATGATAACGAAAAATGTTTATGTGCCCTACCTAATAATTTAAAAGATTGTTTGAACCACAATGGATGTTCACAGACATTAGCTTTTTTGCAAATGATAAAGGTCTATAAACTTATATAATTTATTGTATTCTGTATTGTTAAAAGTGGTCGCTAATGACCCAAGATGTTATAAAGCGACCTAAAATAAATAAAAAAAAAAAAAAAAAAAAAAGAGCAGTTTTTATGCAATATCATCTAATTTAGCGGTAAATACCTAAAAGTATTGCAAAATATAAATAAAAACATTGTAAAACAAACCAACACTATATACATACTATACACGTACTAAATACATATTACATACCTACTGTAAAATACACTACAAGCTAGTAAAAACTAAGTAATAAAATATATATGATGACCTACCTATTTATTACTAAATACACTTTACTATTATAAATATGACATAACGACTAAACACATAATATATTTAATTATTACAAAAGCATAACCACCAAACATATATGTATATATATATATATATATATATATATATATATATTAATTATGTTACTTCTTTAAATCGCCATATCAAATTGTATATAAATTGAGATAAAGTTCGACACTACATTTTAACTGCGACACATCACTAAGCCATAGGCCTTAATAAACTTGTATTGTTTCTACGCCAACTGGACTGTTTTAGCGCAACATGGAATGTCATTGTACTGATACATTTTTAATATTTTTTCAAACTACCCTACAACTAGATACGCTAATTGGTTAATATTTAGTATTTAAGTGTATTTTTCTCTGTAAGCGATTACTGTAATCTTTTTGAGAAAAATAAAATATCTTTAACCGTAATACTTACTGAGGGAAATAAGCGACACATTTGATCCTATCAGCCAATTAGCCACCAGGTGATGCGTTAATTAGTAGGAAGTATTAGTAATTTGACAGTTGCACTATTTATTTCTACTGTGAGATTGACGGCAAAGAATAATAATATCCTGGGACATTATTTACACACGGCCATCTGCTCCCAAACTAAACTGAGCTTGTACCATGGAAACCAGATAACTGTTTTCCATGTCTACTATATATATATATATATATATACCTACTACATATACTATTTTTTCTTCTATAAATACATACTTATATACATAACTAGCTGTACCCCGCGGTGTTACCCGCGTTAAATGTTATAAATTTTCTTTGCTATAAACCTCACGGAGCCCGAGACCTTTCCAAAGAATGCAAAACCGTGGAAATCGGTTCGTGCGTTCTGGAGTTATAGCGTCAGGAAGGAAAACCCGACTTATTTTTATATAGTAGATTACACCCAGACTCAGGACAAACAGACATGTTGATGCACACAAATATCTGTCTTGGGTGGGAATCGAACTCACGACCTCCGGCGTTAAAAGCAAGCATTGCCAATCACGTCAACAGGCCCGTCAATATGTCCACCCCATATCATCCCGTGCGGGGGGTAGAACCACAGAATAAAAAGTACTTACGGTAGAACTTGTCCCGAGGCAATATACCTATCCCAGAGACGGGCAGCGTCTCTCTGTGTACCATGACCACCATACTGCGATCACAAAACCTTTTGCCAAGCGTTGCGATTATGGCATATCCTTCCAAATCATGGACACTGCTCCATTGTTGAGAGCTTTGGAGAGGCCATTGTTCAGCAGTGGACGTCATTCGGGTGACATGATGGCTGTTCTTTTCAGACGTATTGAAGATAGTAGATAAGATGTATTGAATGATTTATTGAAATTAGTGGTGTAAAAGAATCGCTAGCATTATTTGAGAATGCGTGCGTCACTGTGTCAATATCACGCCAATTCCTCTCTATTGTTCATCATCTGTACGTGTGGTTAGCTAATTTATCTTAAGTACTGCAGGCCTATCATTACTGATTCATTCTTGAATAGAACGTTCAAGATTTGAACATTACGTTTAATGTAATACGTAAGTATAACATGTAATCGTTCAGAAGTGCACTAGTTAGTCATGCTAGTGGATCACGTTTCAGTGGAACAATGCATTTGTTTGTTTACCTACGTTTTAGCGCAAATATAAAGTAAAGTTGAGGAAAAACGAAAAATGGAAAACCTAATCGCGACCATTTCCAAAAGAGAATGGCAGAATTCGTATCGCATACTTCCGTTGTTGTTCAGCTATATAATTTGTACCACTTGTTAAGACAACTAAGGTATTGATTTTAATGTAAGTATAATATTTTTAGAACTTGGGATTAATTAATAAAATCAAAAAGAATATTTCAATTATTTTCAATAAATAAACGTATTAAAATCGTAAACTAAACGCAGTTACGTTTACAGAAATTGCCATGTGTAAAATAATATAAATGTCGAAATTATAATTAATTATTTATAAATGGGAACAACATTACATATAAATCATATAATTATAGACTTATTTAATATACCTAAGAAAGCACAGTAGTTGCATTATATCGTAATAATTAATGATTTAGAATAGGAACGATTTTCGTCGTCAATATTTTTTTGTTCATGGCAATTATTTATTGACAGGCAAAGACAATCTGTCAGGTATTTATTGCTGTTGTTTTGATACATGTCATCAATGATCAATTTAGCAAATAATCTTGCAGATAGTACGTGAGTTCAGCATCAGTTCCTCCGTGCTATAATATATGTCTGTAGACAGTGGATTCACGAAAAGACGCTTTATCATTTAATTAAAATGACGAGTTTGCAATGTGTTAATTGCAACATTCGTTTGCCCCGACTAAGAAGACAAGCATTATCCGAATGAGTGAAGTTCTCAATAAACCCAATGTTGCTTTGTGCTATGTGATAATTATTATTGTTTGGTACTTATATGAAGATATTCTTAGATGAAGTATACTAAGGATAAATTAATAATAATATCAATAAAATTAATGTAGTTACAAAAAACAAATAATCTATTGTTTTATTTACCTCCACTCAAAACCTCATATATAACCCCTCGCAACCTCACACAAATGTACACTGGGTTATGAACTATGTAATTAATGGAAATAAAGACCTTTTCATTATTTCAACAAATAATAGCTGTTTGAATCTTACTAACCTAACTCGCGACCCGTTTAGGGTTTTCCGGGCAGGTTCGGAATAAATGTAAAAAACTATAATAAGAGCTACAACATTTACTTTATCACCATTATTACATTTATTACATAAACATTGGTTTATGTAACAAATGTAATAATAATATCTAGGGACAATGTCACACAGATCATCCTAGCCCCAAAATAAGCAAAGCTTGTACTATGGGTACCAGGCGACGATATGCATACTTATATAGATAGATAAATACTTAAATACGTAGAAAACATCCATGACTCAGAAACAAATATTCGTGCACATCACACAAATATTTGCACTTACCGGGATTCGAACCCAGGACCACCAGCTTCGTAGGCAGGAGCACTACTAACTAAATACAATATGTAACAATCTTCATTGGTACACTAGTTAACACTAGCATTTAATTGCCACATCAGTAGACACACTTTGATATTTACAGTATCTTTATTACTTAGGCAGTAAGAGTGATTTTCGAACTGCAATGTTTCCACGGTCATGGGGTTGACCCACAGATTACCAAACGTAACCTTAAAATAAAACTGGCTATAACTTTTATATCCCAAGTTCTAAAAATCTAAGAAATTAAAAATGGCTTTTCTATCACATTAACCACCAATTAAAACATAAAATATCCCGTAACACGAAATTTTACTAGCGGTACAAAAGCCTCGTACATTCTTGCCGTTTGCCTTTCGGCATTTGACGGGCCGGTTGGCGTGGTTGGTACATACTATATGGTATAGCCTTTCACGCTGCGGGACCTGGGTTCGAGTCCCACCCAGGACAGATATTTGTGTGCTTGAACATGTCTGTTTGTCCAGAGTCTGGGTGTAATTATCTATATAAGTACCTATTTAAAAAAAGTAGTGTATCAGTTATGGGGCTTCTAAGCTCTGCTCAGTTTGGTATCAGATGTTAATAATGTCCCAGGATATTAGGATTCTTTTTTTCAGCCAGTTTAATACGATGGTCAATGTGCGAAATTAAGCAGTCTTGGTATTTAAAGGAGATAACATTTCTGTTACTACAAAATTCCCTATTTAAAATGTTTGTTAGCTCTAGTAGGTATATTCTAGTCTATATACCTATGGGCTAGTATCACGGATCACATTTATGCTGTTCAACTAATACTTATGAAAACAGTATCACCGACTGCACTTATGGCACAGCGGATAATACAGTCACCTCGCAAGTTCATGTCCCAGGTTAGATTCCGACACAGATTTACTATTTGTGTCATTAGTACGTTTTCTGAGTCTGGTTGTACTTTATATCCGTCAATTATATGTTTGTAAAGAACCCCGCGACACGGGAATTCATTTTCACAGTGCGGTAAAAATGTATGATAGAGACAGTGTGCCACATCGGTTACGAAAGTAGGCTCCCCACTTCCTGTTATGGGTTCGATTCCCGCGCAGGACAACTATTCAACTAGTCTGGATGTACTTTTGGTCCGTCAATTGTAAAATGGCGACACGGGGATTCATTTTCCTAGTGCGCCAAAAATGTATGTCAATGTAATAAAGAATCAATCATCAATCTACAGCTTCGTGGCACTGGTAAAGGACCTATGAACGTTATTGTACAAGCATATTGCAGTCTATTACTTACCTACATGCAATTTGCGGTACGATAGCTATGGGAAATAAAAGAAATATAGGACGAATGACAACGCAATGCGGAAGCACATAAATACAATGGAGGTAGTGAAAGCCCATCCTTACAATTGTATGGTATTTTATTGGTATTGTAGTTTTATTGTGGAGTATTTTAATATGGTATTATGTAGCTGTATGGCTGAAGGCAGTGAATTTATCCCGAGGGATGGACTAGAAAAGCAGCGGCAGCGGGCAGCAGCGTCTTTGTGTAGGTACTGGGATCATAACCGATTTAATCTATGGCGATCACCAACCCGTCTGCCAAGCGTATCGATTAGGTATGGCATATCCTTTCAAATAATGGGCACAGTTCCATTACGGAGATCTACCTAACGTGTAGAAATTTTGTTAAACATTATTTGACTCTTCATTTTGTTAAAAACGTCACGTTTCTTTTTATATATACCTTTAGGTACTAAGAAACAGAGATTGTCCTACCATACACGGCCTAAACATATATCATAGATACGTTATTAAACACAAAATCAGCACAAACTACTCACTACAATCCAGCTGATCACAGTTCGAAAAAGTAAGCTAACTTATCATCCGTATTTAATAAGTAAGATCTCAATTGTCAATGTAATTCCTACAACGTTACCGGAAAAATAAATATAGTTATACTTCTACGTATCTCTATTTACCATTCTCATTAAGTATTTAAATAAAAAATGTAATTACTTAAAAAAAATTAAAAATAATAAAATAAATTTTATAAATGTTTTCATACAGTGTGTACCTAAATATCAATGTTACTAGAAATAATAATGTAACTATATTACTACAAACATGTTCTGACTATTTTACAAGCGCTTTTTTAAATCTACGTGAATAAAAACCTTTTTATTTTATTTTATGAAAATCCTTATAGTAATAGATACTATTTTTTAAAGATTTAGAGTTAAACCTATAAAAAGTAGAGTTTTTTTAAAAAGCTAGTTTTACATATACCGTTTAGAGTTTAACCCATAAAAAGCACAGCTTAATATCTATCTATAGAGATGTAGAGTTTAACTTATAAAAAGAGAAGTTGAAGTAGCAAAGTCGTAGAAATTTAACCATTGCATTGGTAGAACTTAACCTACAAAGAGGTAGAGTTTAACCTATAAATATATAGAGTATACTTTTACGAAAGTATAGTTTAACGAATACATTTATAGAGTTTTAGCTATAAAAAGCAACGATATACTAGGAAAGTTAGTACTTATACAAAAGTAGTCCGCGTTTTATAAGTCGATTTCTGAAGTTATTGAAATGCAAAGTACAATACATGATATGTATATTAATCGGCTGAATTCGTATAATTAGTTCCATTATAAATGTTAGACTTGACTCTGTAATTCATTATTCAATCTCTTTTATATGTATCTATTATGTGATTAAAACAATTAACCTACAATAAATTGTGTTAAAGACAGGTCGAATACCAAATCACCTGTTGACGTATGATGATGTCCTCCCGACCGAATTTTGGTCACGGCGGCCATTCTTAATGGAGACTAGCCAAATGCGCAGGACATATTATAGTGCACAAATGTGTGCCCAAACACAGGGGCACTTTCTATTCCATCACTCTCATGATCCGATGGGACGCCTAGCGACACGACCGGAAAGAGTTCAGGTACAGGACCGACGGCTTTACGTGCTCTCCGAGGCACGGGGGTGTAATACCGCCAACTTCCAGACTTCGGGCTGATACTGAGAAATTTCTTTTTACGGAAAAATCCCAAAATCACTTTTTGGCCCGACCTGGGATTTGAACCCAGGGCCTCATTATCTGTGGTTGAACACGATACCGCTAGACCAACGAGGCAGTCCTGTGTTGACGTATACTCTTATCATTAAGTATTGTTTAGACAACAAACTAAGGTGGAAATGAAGAAGCGAAATTTCTTCTTGCGACACTTCAATTGCGACAAAATACTCAAGAATCCGGTTTCGAGTACATGCATAGAAGTTATCGAGAATATTGAAGAAATAAAGGCCATAGGGTTACAACACGTGAGACTGCGTAATACCCTACGAGATCGACTACTGGGTTTGGTTAGGGATTGCCATTACAGAGCAAACATTTACTAACCTACACACAAAACATTGATAATAACTTCAATAAGTTAGCTAACAAAATCATTACAAGTATTTATAATGAATTTTGTACAAACCGCAGATTTTAATATCTAGGAATAAGTATGTATAGTCAACTATTCTTTTTCAACCGCTTTTATAATGAAATGCAAAGTGAAACTGAAATTATTGTTATTTTTATATATTACTGATCAGAAATGGGATGTCAAAATCTAGATATTATGAAGTCTAAGTAAAGTTAGATTTTGCCTACACGCCACAGAAAAGCATGCTTTGAGAATAGCAAGTTGATCAGTCAGTAGACATATGGTTAGTTGGTTAGTGGCGTCTCGTCACACGTGCTTGGTGGTGTGTTATGCGTGGCTCAAAACCTGTATTGTTGAGGATCAGTTTTAGGCTCCCACCATGGCAATGAAAGTGGCTAAGCACTGGTCTGACAGATATATCTCGGATATTGGAAAAGAAACTAGTGTTTGCACAGGAACTTTTATTGGCGTTGACAGTTGGTTCACCACTAAGAACACGGAACACACGTACTTAGAGTCTCGGCGACTAGCTCTCTGTTAGAGTCCACACGCGCACACTTCAGAGTCCTCGTGACGAGCACTGCCAAAGCTAAAGTCCAGACGTGCACACTTCTCACTGTTTAGAGAACACTTGGCACTGTTTACTTTCATTTTTCCACTTATATTTCTCTTTCTTAATTCTCGTTCGATTTCACTGGAATTATAAACTCACCTTCCTCTTTAGCATTCCGCTTATATACCCCTAAATTATTTCAAATTTTAAACATTTCGATAGTCATATTTTTCTATCGAGAATCTTCGCCTATATGACAGATTAATCGTAATCGGGGGCGATGTTTTCGCCTATCTCTTTCTTTTCATTCATTAAACTCGCACCATCTCTTTCTATTTAATTCTGGAACCATCTAAAGTCAATTATTGCATTAAGAATTTTGTAGACTTTTCATCAGACATCCTTTTTCTTTTGTTCTGGTATTACCTATTAGCGATAAGACCGCCCATTGTACCTTTTTTATAATTATTTGAGATCCTGTTACTTTTATGTTTAATGGTGTACAATAAAGTGTATTTATCTTATCTTATCTTACCTAGAACATTCTAGCTCTGTTATAAAAGCCACCAAATTCCTTACTGGCACTAGAGTTAGCAGCCTGAACGTGACAATATAATACATCACAAAAGTTAAACTTAAACCAACACGTTAAGCAACACGAATCTTGCTTATATGCTAGTAGGCGCGAGCTATACATAGTTTATAGTAGAGAGGTACTCTATTCAAACGAGTATTTCTATACAGGTGTATGGCAATGGCGAAGATAAATTTCCTTCCATTAATCACAACGTGAGAATTAGGCTGTTTTGTTTTTGGTACTATAGAACATATTGACTAACTAAATTGAGTATATGGCGGTCCAAATAATAAGTGCCTGGGACATTATTCACACACGGCCATCTGATCCCAAACTAAGCAGAACTAAGTTTGAAATGACGAAATTGTTGGAGATTTTATATTCATTGGTTATTATCTATATTAAACTATAAAATTACAACTGCAAAAAGGAAAAAAAAATGTTATTTCTTGAACTCTTATAGGCTTGCATAGTTATGTACCTAAGTCAGATTTGAAACACACGAGGTGAAACACACAGTTGTGAATGCTAAGACTACATGTGGGGTCATTAAATAAATACCTAAACCTATCGAAATGAATTTAGCTTCAATGTTTACCCGCTATTATTCGGTGCAGCTGTGAATGTCTTGTAGGCTAACTGTGAACATAACGTTACTATACAACAAAAATCACATCATACAGGCAAGGAACCCAAGCATGAAGGATACAGCTACGTACATGCCAGTGGAAACTAGCTTTACGAAAACAATCCTTCCAGCCTCCGTAATAAAACGCTGTTAAGGTCAACGAATGCTGACCAACGTGGCGTCGACTGGACCTATCCTATTTAAACTTTTTTTAGTGCTGGTACCTAAAACAATTCTAAAGCCGAGTGTCACTAACGAGGTAAGATGCTAATTTTGTTTACCTCTACTATCATAAATCCAAGAAGGAGGAACATCATCTCAGTGAAGGAAACATAAACTAAAAAGAGCTTTTAAATGATAATAACGAACAACTTGTATCATCTGATGATTTATGTGAAAACCGTTTGATAACTATTTGAATTGACATTTCCGTAAATTTCTGAACACACGTCGGTTATAATTTATGCGAGTAAAAATATGTCCTGTCAGTTGTTGATATATTTTATTAGATAACATAATAATTAACTATTTAACTTTTTAAGTTACCTACTATTACTACTTCTTTATTATTCTATTAAATATCTTATTAAATGAAGCGTGACCTAGATACAAGTAGGTAAGTACCTAAAATATTTTATGTAATTACCTACTGTAATAAATGTCCATCCACAATAAAATAAATATAAAAACGCCATTATCTATACATATAATAAAATCGTAGGAAAGTCAAAACTGTACATTATTTTTTTTTTTAAAGGATGCTTTTTGCGTGATTTACAATCGATATCGAAGCAAAAATATAGTTTTTAGAATTTTTGTCTGTGTAAACTCAAAAAGTATTGCATGGGTTTTACTTCAAATTTTGAATTAATATAACTAAGACGTCGGGTCAACATATAGGCTACATAATATTACGCAATCACCTAAGGGGGAGGAGCTATAATACATTATAAAACTTAACGCGGGTAAAACCGCGGGGCGCAGCTAGTCGAATAATAAATTTGATCCTAAATTTGTCAATCACAGATTTACCAAATATTTTCAAGAGATTCGTTAGCACTTTAGGTGTTTAGCGGGGTGTTTGATAAAACTGTTTGTCAACTGTTAAATTACAAGACACTATGACGGGCCTGTTGGCGTGGTTGGTAGATACGCTGCCTTTCACGCCGCAGGTCGTGGGTTCGATTCCCACCCGGGACAAATATTTGTGTGCATGAACATGTCTGTTTGTCCTGAGTCTGGGTGTAAATTATCTATATAAGTATGTATTTACAAAAGAAAAATAGTATATCAGTCATCCTGGTCTGGTTTCCACAGTACATGCTCTGCTTATTTTGGGATCAGATGGCCGTGTAAATAAATAATAAAATAAAAAAGGTTTTTATTCACGTAGACTTCAAAAAAGCGCTTGTAAATAGTCAGAACATGTTTGTAGTATTATAGTTGTATACATTATTATTTCTAGTAACATAGATATTAGGTACACATGTATTGATAGTATTAAAACATTAATAAAATTTATTTTATAACAGCAATGATATTTAGCTAGCTCGAATCAAGTTATTGTCAAGAGATTATGTTTAAGTTTAATTATCTAGTTTAAGTCTAATTATTTAGTTTAAGTCTAATATTTGTGATACATATTGGCAATGGTTCTGTCTATATTAAGGTGATATTATTATGACGGACCTTGTGTTAATAACGACGGTCGCGCTTTAATGCTACCACCGGATCCAATGCAGTGTGTGAATAATGTCCCATATTTGTTTATTTATTATTTTATTTATTGCTGTTGTTAAAACGTTAAATATCCTGTCGCAAATCCCAGTAATATAGATAACCCGAGACTGTCAGGATTGTACAAATCATCTAAAATGTAGTCTTATGTAGAATGTACACTATCCACAGATATTTAGAAATGGACTTGAGTTGACATGGGTTCAGTCTAGCCTGTTTAGAGGCTCTCATAGCAAGATGCTCTCACCAGTCCGTAAGTGATCGGCGAGGTTAAGCAACTAGGCTCGCGGTCAGTCCATAGATGGATGACCACCTCGTTGGTTTAATTACTGAGCATCTCCATGCTTTGGAGGGCACGTTCAGCTCTCAATCGCGGTTGCAGCCATTAGACAACAGTTGTTAAGCCATGTCAGAGGCCTACTGGGCGGCTTGAACAACTCTGACACTAGGGTAACTGCTGCCAAAATTATAAGTAAGTAAGTAGCCTGTTATAACCGCAATAATAAATATCTCTATATATTCCAATACTACATTAACTATAGCTTAATATTTTAAGTTAATTAATACCGATTTACCGCAAGTGACTGACCAGGCACGCGGTCAATCTACCTACCCTGTCAAAGTTATTTAACTTCTTAGCGTTTCCGTGCGTAAGAGGCCACGTTGTCGCTCCTGGTTCTAGATGTTACACAACAGTAGTTAAGCTATGTCACAGACACACTAATGGGTGGCTCGTTGGTCTAGCGGTAGCGTGTTCACCCGCAGAGAACGAGGTCCTGGGTTCAAATCCCGGGTCGAACCAAAAAGTGATTTTGGGACTTTTCTGTAAAAAGAAAAATTTCTCAGCATCAGCGTGAAGTCGAAGTTGGCAGTATTATACCCCCGTGCCTCGGAGAGCACGTAAAACCGTCGGTCCTGTACCTGACCTCTTTCCGGTCGTGTCGCTAGGCGCCCCATCGGATCATGAGAGTGATGGAATAGAAAGTGTTCTTGTGTTTGCGCACACACTTGAGCACTATAATATGTCCCGCGCAGATGGCTCTCTGTTGAGACTGGCCGCCGTGGTCGAAATTCGGCTAGGAGGACATTATTATTATTATTATAATTATAATGGGTGGCTGGAACAACTTTGGCATCAGGGTAATGACTGCCCATACAATAAAGAAGAATGACGATTTAGAACAACCAATTAAGAAGATTAATTCAATTTAAATACATAAAATAATATGAATCTAACACCTACCTTATATTTCAGTATTAATAAGATAGTAGAACTTAGTAAATAAACTTGAAAAGTTTATGTCTTAACACAAGAGTCAAATATATGAAGCAATTCTTTCTCATTACAGAAGTTTACGTTAAATGAAAATAGTTGAAACCGGGATTAAGGTAGTCTACCATTAGCTCTGATATTTATGAATGTTTATTGTAATAAATAGATGCAGTGTGAACGCAACAAGGCTCAGTAACATCTGACTGGAATTAAAATCAAGATTAAAATATATTAACTACCTAGTTACCTTGGTACTACACAAGTGCATATGTGGCGCAGCGATTAAGACCAGGGGTTCGATTCCCGTGCAGAACAAATAATGTGTCTCTAAAAAATAGTTGTTCTGAGTCTCAATGTACTTTGTGTCCGTTAATTATATGTTTGTAAAGTACCCCGCGACTCAGGGATTATTTTCATAGTACGGGTATGACTGTAAAAAAAGCTTTCAAATAGAGTTATAGTAAAATTTAAGTAATTTAAAGATAGAAAAAAAGAGTTAGGTAAAATTATCTTTCTCTCTATGCGCTGCTCTTGCTCTATTATTACGTATAGATCTGCACTTTACCGGATACACTCCAAGTCATTGACTGGCCTATTTCTAGATATTTATCTAGAAATCTATAATCTATCTTAAACTAATATCGTCGACTTGGTGTACAGATAAAATTCTAATGAATTTATGTTACGCCTAGTTTAAGACACATATGTTTATTTTTATAACTGTTGAAATAAATAAGTAAAAAATACGTGTCTTAAACTAGGCGTACCATAAAATCATTAGAATTTTATCTGTACACCAAGTCGACGATATTAGTTTACATCTAAATCTAGGTCTAGAGGTTAGTGACTTGAATAGTATTTTAATTCAATTGTTCTTCATTATCTATTAAATATTAATATTAAATTTCTAGAAATATATAAAGTGGCTTGATGAACAGACTTTTTATTCATTTGACGACTTCATGATAGTGGCATTGACATAGAATGTACGTTAATTTATTCATTGTTTTGTAATTGAACTGTACCTATTGTTTTCATTTTTAATTATTTTATTTATCAATGGATATATGGAGTATTGTTTTGCTTTAACTACTTAACAATTTAATTCTTTGTTATTTAATTTTATTATTGTTGTATATTGACTTGTTGTTAAATGAATATGAATAAATTAAATACTTTTCAATTTACTTATGTTATGCTACTTTATTATTTTGTATAGCAAAATAATTGTTTCTATACTGTATTTTTATATACATTTAGTATATAAAAGAATAATATAATATACAATAAAAGAAATAGTAATATTCAATACCTACTCGTAATTCAAGATACAAAAATTCTTTTAACTTTTTAACTAATTTCGTAGACGAAGGTTTTAAGATTATTTTAATTTTGTTCAATAGAATTAAAATATTAACTTCATCATATCAGCAGAAAGACGTCTACTACTGGACCAAGACGTCCCCCAAAGATCTTAACAATTGCCGGTCTTGCGCTATCCGCATCGAGCGGTTTCCAGCGACCCGCACAAGATCATCGGTCCATCTTGTAGGGGGCCTGCCCACGCTGCGTCTTCCGATTCGTGGTCGCTATTCGAGAACCTTTCTTCCCCAATATTAACTTGGTTATTAAAAAAACACATAAGACACATGGCTTAACACTCTCGTTAGATTTTAGAGACTAACTAGTTAGATATAATTTAATTAAGGTTGTGTCCATCTAACATTGTTGTAGAACTCTGTAATAGGCTAAGTGTAATCGTACTGTAAAAATAGCATGCAATTTGTCAAAATGACTGTAGATTAGGAACCTCTTAGTATTAAATAAAATAATTAAAAGTAAATAAATAATAAGTTACTAGAGGATATTATAAGGGACAGCAAGAAGAGCTCCTAGTTTTTTTATATCTGAGGGCGACAAAAAGCAGGTGGGTCACCTGATGGTAAGTGATCACCTCCGCCCATGGAAAATCGCAACACCAGTAGAGTCGCGGATGTGTTGCTGGTCTCAAAAAGTCAGCAAACAAGTGTTGCTGACCCTTCCCCTTACCCCGATGAGCTCTGGCGACCTTACTCACACGCAGAAACACAAAATTAAAATTGTTAATGTTATTATTAAGGAATGTCATCTGTAAGGTAGAGGTACTTACCCAGTCGGGCTGCTCTTTGTGCAAAATGAACGCTTTGCCCTACCTCTCTTGAATTCTGTCCAATAATATCAACCCCTACCGACTCTTATTTATATGATAAAGTCCTCCAATCAAAAGCTCTAAAAAGCCCTTGTCAAAATAATGTTTATCCTCCATATTTCAGCTGCTAATATTCTTACTCATTAGCTATGCTCAAACACCTGCCACTTTGAGAATGCATTAGTGCGTACATAAACGTGATTGGATACTGGCTAGTGGCTACAGCATATTATAGCATATCGTGTGGAGCTTTAGCCCAAATGCGAAATACCATACTGTATTACTACATTTTCTGTGTGGTTTACTGTTAATTTATTGTAGCTATTTAAGAAGAAGAAAAAAGAATTATTCAAAAATTGCACAGACAACTAAAATATTGAATTAAAATAAAAAAAAGCAATGACATTTGTCGTCCGTGCAAAACCGAAATAGCACCGTCTCATTTTTAACACGATGTATGCAGTTAGCTTAGGATGCATTCACTGCTTCACCGGACTATAGAGGCGAGCGTGGACTCAAACCGTCTCCTAATATAAAACTACAAACTAAGTCCCCACGCCGGAGGGCACCCCCTTTGAGGTTCAAACCTTGACTCTGGGTGGTTACTGGCGAGGAGATCCGAGAGGGCGTATCATTTTAGGGATGTTTTGTGCAACTTTGCTCTACGTTAATACGCGACGGGGCCCGCTCTTCCAGTTTAGGTCCGGAGAGGGCTTTTCATCGATACGAATGAGGCACCATCTCAGCATTTGCTAGAATATCTATATTATACTGTTCTAGCGTTGTTAAGTCTGATGGTGCCGAGTGACTCTCCCGGAACAATAACTTAAAAATAATATAAGTAAGTCGCGGAGAATGAGATGTCTTACAAATTAATAATAAAATAAGAAACTAACAATAACAAAACAGTAGTTCAAAAATGTATTGAGGGGATAGTCCTATCCTCTTTTATAATTGTGTCCTTTATAGGTCAGTCATAGCCCATAATCCGACCCGGTTCAAAAATATGGTTAAAGAATCTTTATTTCTCAAAAAGAATAATACATTTTTCGCTTACTTGAGAACTTATATCTATAAAAGATAACAATATTTTGTAAGTAGAAAGTACTTCGCTTTTCAACACTAAACTTAAAAAAAACCACTAGTACATATGCGTTCCATATTTTTGTCTATGCCACGAACGAGTGTCAAAGACATACTTAACATAGGTAAACGTAAAATAATTAGTTAAACAGCATTCTTATCGGATATTAACGCAGCTAACTTTTACTGTACCTCGCCGACATGGTGAATTACAACTTGAATAAAATGTCGGGAAAATTAAATAAAGTAAAAATATTAGGTAATATAAACTGTGTGATAGATTATGCGGCATACAATGTATAGATTTTTTTATTTCATACTGATAAAAAGGAATAAAACGTTCTTGTTAATTAAGTATGTATCTGTGCGACATAAGGGCAGATCACTGGTATTCTGTACGACCGTAATTGGGCCGCTTAGCACATTATACAACTAATATTCAATCCCTAAGTCTGAAGTTACCACATTTGAAATTATTCCGTCCAGTAAATTGAGAGGCAACAGGCTGTGGCAGACAGACACGCACGCGTATAAGTTTATGTGCCGTTTTAATTTGGCAATATTACATTTTATGTATTTGATTTGAAGTTTCGTAAGCCATCGATACAAATAAATTAAATTGACGTTAAGATTTATACAACCAAATTCTAATTTTATTTAAGCTAAAATTAATAGATGATGATCAAATAACTTGCCTGTTTACTTAATATAACTAGTTTATTACTAAATTTAGTTATTGTGTTTATATGTATGAGGGTAATTACCCTTATACATACAAAGACGCACACAAGCACACCTCACATAGAAACATACACACACAACCTTCAGCATGCTTTACCGCATATACCTTAATTTTAACTAACCGAGATGAAGCTTTTCGGGTACCGTATAGTGTTGGATATGGAAGAGCCGTGACCTTCTGACACAGGTGTACTTCACTTAATAGAACAACTTCAATCAACAACAAGAAACAGACTATACCATTATGTTAAAGAACTAAAATTTATTTAATTTTGATCATTTTTAATTTTATTCAACGGATTTCGACACAATGGATATGAGAACACTCCGATAGACATATCGAAAAAATCTAACAATTTTGTCTTTCAAAATTAATTATATTTTTGTGTCTGTGCCGTTTCGAGGATTAGCCGGAACAAATAATTTAGTTAATTTGTTCCGGCTTATCTCCGAAACGACTTCTCTGGCTGATAACTGATATTGTAAGATGTAACATACCATTCGCGTAGAAATAAAGTAGATATTAAAAGGATAAAAACATAGTAGAGTTAAAAATAGCGCTTGTAAAGGGTCAGAACACAGAATCTAGGTAGATAGATAGATAGATACACTTTATTGCACCAAATAAAAATATCACATAGTATATATTTTTTAATTATTAGGTACCTGTATATATTTAAATCTGCGGTTTGTATTAAATAATTTAGAATTAATAATAGACACAACTCCATTATGGAATTTTTTCAGGTTTCAGTCTTTGTCCAGGTGGGGATGCAATTCGCCTGACATGATGATCCAAAACCAAAATAAAATTAGTATTCATGTAATACTTGTTTCATTTTGGTTTGGGTTAAGGGTTGGTCTTACATGTTTACCTACTGCTTCTAACGAGAATAGTACTTTAGATATCGACAAAAAGAACATGGCAAATACTTTGAATTATTACTCTACCTTTCCACTTTAAAATGTATTGCGAAGATACTCCTATCCTCTTTTATAATGGTGTCCTTTTTTGTTATGTTATTCAGCTGCAAAATCGATGTTAAATTGAGTAAGCGTAGGTACAGATGCCAGCACATCCAGCTACCCCAATCTGTCAAATTTCTTTTATAGATTTTCATTACAAAATCATAAGGTTCACTTTCAATTGGGGAAATTTGATAGATTGGGGTAGCTTGATGTGCTGGCTGTACATAGAGGCACTCAATTGTCAGCTGTCCGTAATCGCTTAGCGAGGTAAACTATCTAGGTACATAGTATGTATATGGTTGACCGCAAAATTACTTTCAATTCTGAACTTCCTTCGAAGGGCACGTTAAGGGCTGTGGAAAGGTTGAGTGTGTAATATAATAAGTAATACATTTTTATATTCTATTATCAATCGGCAATATTTATTTAAAATGCAAATAAAAGAAAAGTTGTGTAATAGATTTTCAGGGCTGTTAATGCGTTTTAGTATTAGCCAATTGTGGCCTTACTCATTCGTTATCAAAATATTTAAAATTATCATAATATTTTCAAATATACAACATGTAACGTAATTAACGCACACCCTCAAACACCCCAATTAGAATATTATGTTGTAATCATAATACATACACTGAATTTTTAATTTAACATGTTGCACTGTTATTTACTAAATTAGTTTCTTGGAATAAATGTTATTTTTCTTTATTTTGTATTTAATGATGGAATTTGTATGTATACAAACAATACTGCGATTTAAAAAGTCTTATTACTTTGACTTACGGTCCATTTCAATCTGTTTTGACTGTACAGGGTGAATATGACGATAATTTCCGTAGTTTTAATTATTTAGGAATGAAAAATTACCTATATTAAAAATGATATAAATCGATTCAGTAATCGATTCTGAACTATTTTCAGGATGTGCGTTAATTAAGTTACATGTTGTATAACATACCTTTTCTACGAGTAATATTGACATTTTGAATTAATGTTTCCGATTATGGTATAAAAAGAAAAGTGTTTTTCACACGTTCCACGTATCCGCAGTTTAGCTGTCAATTCCGGCTATAGTGTTTAGACAATAGCCAATAATCATTATTGTCCGTGGCCTACTTATTGGATAAAACAACTCTGACACTTAGTCACTTGGGTAATCACTGTCTGAAACAATAAACCTTTTTTTTATCAGTCCTTTCTGATGCTCCGTAAATAATTGTAGGAGCAGCGTGTTCGCTGTATTGCTAATAATCGTAATAGGCTGACTCTTTCGACTGTGGGTTAATACCCACAGTCAAATAAGTCGAGTATTACGAAGAATTTCAACTATGGCGTGCTTGCTTACTACGCGTAGTAGGGGCGGTGGAAGGGCACCATTAGTTGCGGGTAAGCGCGGCCAACGCACGCGCAGCGATCAATACCGATTTTTGTACTACGAACGAAGTTCCGTTGCATTACGATTTTGATTCTTACAAAGTTTGGTTTTCATAATTTTGTTTATGGATTTGTGATCTTTTTAAGAGGTGAGTATTTATGTTTTTATTTATGCATTTAAGTAGGTTCCTTCTAAAGTATATTTTATCTTAATCTGGCTCTGAAATTTCTATGTATGTGTTAAGGTATACCTAATTATCATAATAAAATTTCGTTGGATTTATAAATAATTTATGAATTCGAAACTACCGGCAACTTTCTAATTAGTTCGTAGCTCTTAATTAGATTTCAGTTTTCGTAATTAATTCGCAGTTTCGTAATCAAAAGTAAAAAATAATAATTGGAACTTTTAATCTAATTGTGAGTTACCTTGGAGTTGGTTAGATTTCACAAATTTTCAGGTGCAATAACCGTTTTGTGAATTATTATCTTAATCAATTTTATTCTTAGTAACAGCTTGTTATATCGGTTTTCCTTATTTCGGTAAGTTACGGAATGTCTTGGTAATAAAGAAATTCGTTCTAACTCTATTACCAGTTATAGAGATAAAAAAAACCTAATTTTACGATTTTTAAGATAATTCAAGTAAGAAGTAGGTGCCATAGTTATTGGCAACAACTTCAAGTGTCCTAATTTAGTGTTGAGCTCAAATAATCTTATACCTTTTAGTTTGTTTTGAAGTCAGTGTTTTGTTTTAAAAACCGTTTTTGTTCTACCCAGTGACTATGTAATAGGTCTCGATTGAAAAATATAAGAAAATCGTATCATATCAGCGATGTCCTCTGCCACAACGCTGTTTAAATTTTGCGGCTCTAACTGAAATGTTGTTGAAATTTTCTGGCTCACAGTTAGATACTGTGAAAATTTAAGCGGCTCCCACTGCAATTCTGTTAAATTTGTAATATACATTGTCCGTTGATGTACTATTAATATTATATAGCCAAAATTTCAAATTAAATTCAAAAGGCTATTATTTTAAGAGAATATTGTGTTTATTATAACCAATGAAGAATTAGATATCCTGAGAAGTCATTTTGTTTAGTATAATTTCTCTTCATTCCTTGAAGTTAAGTGGTTTCAAATAATACTATTTATTATTATACATATATTCACTCAATTATAAATAAGTGAGTTTATTTGACATTATTATTAGGTAACTATATATTTCAACATTTTATGAAACACTATTCTTTTTTATTGTATGCTAAATTAAACTTTGTTATTTATGTAATTCAGTCATAATAAAAACTATTGAATAAATTAACTGAATTGAATTAAATATCCGACCATGTCAAACAGTTAATTTCCTTAGCAATCCTAAGCTTGCAATGCGATCTAAACCAAATCTATACGAATAACAATAAAAATTATAAAATCGAGCCTAAAAAGGTCGAAATAATCGGTGCAAATACACGAAAAATAAATAAACTAACCGAATTGAAATATATTCTAACATACTAAGTTGTATAAGTTTTATTGTTAACAACCTATCTATGGAATAATTTTCTGAAATAAATGATTATTATTATTATTTATGTATAGATACTGTTCATAATACTATTTATGAACAGTATCTATACATAAAATAAGTCTTGTAAAACTGTCATCGTCATGTCCATTTGAAATTTATGAAACGATTTCAGCTGTTATTAATGCTTTTTTTTTATTTGATCCTTCGGACGGCGACAAGGCTAGGTTTAACACGAAGCATTAGTCACGCGATTCTCTTCGGGCCTGATTGCAGGATGGTTAGTTGAGACCATTCTCGTTACGGCAACTAAGGGCAGCGACATTATATACTGTGCCAAGGTGTGTTCATTTTGTCGTTGTAAAGTAGGGCTTTAGCGCCAACGCGAAAAAAGACACATCGTTTAATTACTTTATAATAATAATGTCCGCCTAGCCGAATTTCGGCCACGGCGGCCAGTCTCAACAGAGATTAGCCATCTGCGCGGGACATATTATAGGGTTCCAGTGTGTGTGCAAACACAGGAGCACTTTCTATTCCATCACTCTTATGATCCGATGGGACACCTAGGCGACACGACCGGAAAGAGGTCAGGCACAGGATCGACGACTTTACGTGCTCTCCGAGGCACGGGGGTATAATACCGCCAACTCCCAGACTTCGGGCTGACGCTGAGATTTTTTTCTTTCTACAGAAAAGTCCAAAATTCACTTTTTGGTCGACCCGGGATTTGAACCCAGGACCTCGTTCTCTGCGGGTGAACACGCTACCGGTAGACCAACGAGGCAGTCAGTAATTACTTTAACCACACATTGAGGCATTGTTTAATTTACTAAAACTGGTGTAAATTTATGTGTAAGTACATATGCTGTAGGAAAGTGGCATGTTACCGTGAATTGTGAGTTTCCGTGTTGATTCCAAAATTCCATAGAACCGTCTCGTAGTCTCCACTACTTTACTGGGTTACGAATTTTTGACTTGACAATGGCCGACAACAACTTTACTTGAATTTGACTAAATAACGAAAACTTGAACGTTGTATTCATATGCATATAACTTGAATAATAAAATTACTTGACACTAGCAATTTCAATAGGAAATAGTTTCGAGATGGCCCCATATACATATATAAATTTTGTCCAAATCGTTTGGAATCAGTTGCAAGTTTTTGGACCAGTCATTATATTATAAATTCTATTCTAATAAATGCATGCAATTAACCTAGAATATTTTCTGTAATAGTAACTACCACAGATGATACGAAATTGACTGTGGCAAGCGGTAGGAGGAGTCGTGCATTTAATGATCACGCTTTTCTTAGTAGGCTATGGTAGGACGGTAAATTACTCACGAAACTTCGGTGGAAAACTTCTGAACGTCTTTTCAAAGTAGCCTACCAGGACTGTGATGTAGACTACCATTACCTTAAACTTTTTACTGCCACATAAATGTTTAAAACTAAGAGTTGGCAAAGCAGTTAAAATCTTTTCAAGTGTGCCTAACTTCTTCGTAAGAAAGGGTAAATGTATCTAATGAAATTATATTCATTTATAATGTAAGTAAATGCATTGTTGGGAGTTGGAACGTTATATTTTTTTATTTAAAAATGTCAACTCCTGTGCCTAGGGAAATTAATCCCCGTAAACCCCGAGTTAGATTAATTAAAATAAATTCATAATATTTACCTTAAATTTACTTTACATAATTGAATGACACTTCATTTGACAGTTTACCTACTCCCTGTTTTTTGTAAGAAACTCCTTTATTATACTCGCCCGCAATGATCAAACATTGGCCCAATATTGGAGCAAATCAACTACATTATTAAACCAGTGAATATACATAGCCCAAGCTAACTTTTTCATTTGTTTCCGATACATTCCGACTTACTCGTGCGTTTACTGAGGCCTTTACATTGATAAACATCATAATATTAATACGTGAAGCAAAACCTTTTTAAGAAAATTGTGCGGATGGAGGAGTATGAAATTTGGAAAAAATAGAAAGTTAATAATATGCAACACATTTTAACATAATTACAATTATTGGTTAGCACCTTAGTTATTCAGAGATAAATTGAATTAAAGGCGTTAGGCCCACCTTTGTTTGTGTAGTTCCATATTTACAATTGTTTATGGAGTGAAAGGCGACATAAAAAGAGAAACAATAAAAAATATGAACTAAATAAAACTAATAGTAGATAATTAATGGTTAATACAAAGCTCTAATGTAAACAAATATAAAAAAAAACTTGTGTGTACTTATGTACACGCGTTAGAAGTTATACTTCTTAATATACAACTTGAACATAGTTATCAATTTTCATACCACCTAGAACTAACGTCATGCTGTTATATTTATGCGCGCGCGCATCGTAAAAATTCACTCTCATACCACCTAGAACTAACTTCATGCTGTTAAATTTTTTGGTGTCGGTGTGCGCGCGCATCGTAAAAATTCACTCTCATCATTTTTCTCCATCGCGCCAAAAGAAGTATAACTTCAATTATAGGCATTATAACTATCTAAATTATTTAAATAAAAACTGACAAATTGAAAAGGGCTGACAAACTAACTGTCAAAACTGAGAACACATCAATATTATTTTTCCTTAATGTCTAGTCTTTGAAAATAGAACATGTACGGTCGAATTTCGAATAAGTGCGATCTCTAGAATACATAATTGCACTACACACGCAATTCGGCTAATTAATACCTGTAGTAATTGTTGCCAGTTTGGCTACACATTTGCTTTTATTATATAAGTATGTAAATTATACAAGGAATAACATTGTTAGAGGTAATTGGTCTTGGATCTCGAAAGTTTAGATCCGGTTAGTTTAAAATCAGTCGGGAATGATAAATGCGCTTCCTTTACAGACTTTTCCTTTTGTTTTCAGCTTTAGTTAATTATCCGCGGTGCCTTTTGTCGTTTGAACGTTGATTCAGAGTGGTCGTTGACGATGAAGGATAGGTTTTTAAGGACGTTTGGTGCAACTGTCGCTCTACGTTACACGTAGACGTTCACCTGATTGGTGATAAGGAAATAAGGAAAATATTTTTTTCGAAGCGAATGCAAATTAACTGTTATTAAGGGAAAAGTTTAGGTGAATTGACGGACTATCTAAAGCGGGATATATTATTATAGTGTCCATGTGTGTGCGTGTCTTCTTTCCCCTGACTCTCATGATCCGATAATAAGACTAGCCAACACGATCGGAAAGAGGTCAGACGAAGGACCTTCAGCTTTACGTGCTTTCCGAGGCACGGTGGTGTCACACCGCACACTTCCAGACTCCGAGCTGACTGAAATTTTTCTTACCAAAAATAACCTAACTTAAATTTTCAGCTCGACCCGAAATTAGAACCCAGGAGCTAATCATCTGCGATAAAAAAATATGTTTATACCTTTAAATCTAGATGTTTCATGATATCTACGTCAATTCACGTTGTTTCCGTAGAAACCTAGCTTTTTATTCATAAACCGTATCGATATTAGAAAAGAATCTAGAGGAATCGTTTAGCAAAATGTCGCGGTATGATTTCCGTCTGTATCTCGATTCTTTCGATTCGATTCTTACTTCAGCTGTTTTCTTCAATAAGGAAACAGCGTAGTCTATGACTACCTCATTTGTTTAACTGTGGCGAGTTTATGGTTAAGTTCCAGGTTCGAATTACTTGGTACGTCTAGGAGGCATATATATATATCGCTTCACTGGGCAAATTGCCTTACCGTCTTACTAAAAGTCGGTGGGTCTATGTCCTTAGTGACATAGATGTAACGACTTTTTTAAGACGGTAGATCGTAAGGCTCAGGTTCTAAATTTAAGTTGGTACATGTCTTTTTGTAACATGACGATTACAGATAACCTAGAGGTTTTCAGTGCCTCACCGGACAATTGATAGAGACCGAAAATAGCCGAATATAAATAAATAAGTAAATTTATCCGTGGTCTGGTTGCTATAGTACAGGCACTGCTGCCTAGTTTGAAATCAGGTGGCAATGTGTCAGCTGTATAAATATATAGGTATATAATTATATTTTTTTTTTGATATGGCAGGGGGAATGCCTACGCAAAAAGTGTCTGCGGGTGGGTATATCGGACTTGCACCTTCTCATGGCACCTGATGGGAGGGGCCCCGGGAACGCGTGTATGCTGCTCCGGTGCCCCCCTTTTACGCCGTGTCCCAAAAGTTCGGGACACAAACAAACATATTTATTTAGTATTTACTTATTGAATGCAGGCTGGAGTTTCTCTTTAAAATAATCAAGTGGAAAACCTACTTTGTTAAATTAAACAAGAATTAAAACGCAGGTTATTCTCAAAATGTCATGTTAGCCATTTTGTATAAATAGTTTTAGTAGTACAAATAATGTTTTGACTATTTACAAGCGCTCTTACTAGGTCTATGTCAATATTATATTTTTCACAATAAACCGCTTGCTGAAATTACCGTCGAAATAATGACGAAAACTGTTGCTAGAGAATAACTACGCTGATAATACCTAGAGACGGTAAGTACACATCATTTCGCAAATACTGTCATGGCTCAATAAACGCCACGTGTCACGTGCTATGTGCGTCTAATTAAATATTAGTACAAAATTCTTGTTAATACTTTAACTTTTTTGCAATTTTAATCCACGATGGAAGGGACGGCTTACCTAACACTGTAACTCCTATGAATGTTATGAAGTCACTTAAAAACTACAACAAAGTTCAACTGTACTTAAAAAAAACGATTTAAACACACACTTATATCATCTGAAATCCAATCACACTAATATTATAAAGGCGAAAGTTTGTGAGTGTGTATGTTTGTCACTTCATCACGTCTAAACGGCTGAAGCGATGGATTAACATATAGGCTATAATTTATAAAGTTTTACGGGGGTGAAACCGTGGGGCACAGCTATTATTATCAAGGCGAAAGTTTGTGAGTGTGCGAGTGTGGATGTTTGTTACTTCTTCACGTCTAAACGGCTGGAGCGATTTCTAATAAAATATGGTATGGAGTTAGCTGACACACTGAATTAACATATAGGCTATAATTTGTAAAGTTTAATGCAGGTAAAACCAGATGGCACATCTAGTTCCCTATAAAACGAAAATAAAAACAGCGGATCAATTACGTAACATAGATATATACAAAATAAAATACTTTTTTGTTTTACGCATAGAAATTCACTTGTAAACATCTTAATTACGTTGTCTGTTATATTTAAGTATATTGTAACTAGCTGTGCCTGCGACTTAGTCCGCGTGGAATAGTGTCTTTGGGTAGCATTCGGTAATCAAATGTATTAGCATGCATAAAGTTTAGCGCGGGTGTAACCGCGGTGCATAGCTCTTCTAATAAGTATATTATTATAAATGCTAAATTTTGTGAGTATGTATGTATGTATATATGGATGTTTGTTACTCTTACACGCAAATCTACAGAACGGATTTTGACGTAACTTTGTAATAACTTATATATCCGAATAAAACATAGGCTATAATCTATAAAGTTTAACGCGGGGTAAACCGCGTGGTATAGCTAGTAAAAGACATGTGGTATTAGTTTGCGTTAGGTTTACCCTTCCACCCAATATTTAGCGATGTTCAATTAGCTCTCCTTTAATACATATCAATATTTGACGATAACATATTGGAATTGAATGACGTCAAAATGGCGAATAAATAAACATTAAAAGCGTTTTCCATACATTTAAAGTATTTTTTATTTATGATAAAAAGACAACGCCCGCACTATGACTATAAATCCTTTAATCGCGAGAGACTTTAGAATCATGTAATTCATGGACACAAAACCAGACTCATTACGGACACAAAGCACACCCAGACTAATAAAAACAAAAAAATAATAATAATGCTACATGTACACATTTTTACAATTCAATTAGATTTGATTGCACGTGCCGCTTCGTGTCGCGGTTTCGAGTCCTGCGCCGGACAACTATTTGTGTAACCTATAAATAGTTGTTCACAGTCTAGATGTAATTTGTGTCCGTCTATTATGTGTTTTGTAAAGGATCCCGCGACACAGGGAATAGATTCAATAGTGCGGGCATTGTCTTTAAAAATAATGAAAAATATAGGAATCGACCAAAATAGGAAAACAATATTTCGCTCATTTGTGCTATCAGAATCGGATAGGGAGTTTCTAAATCGTCGATAGGATTAATGTTTCCTCATGTCAGCCGAATAAAGTCCACAGCTGGTCAAAGGCCTTTCCAAAAAATCTCCATAATGGAGTTGTGTTCATTATTATGTTATAATCGCCACAGATAAACAGAGAGGCGCTGCTGCCCGTGTTCTGGAAGATATTTCTCCGGACAAATTTAACGCTCACCTTTTACAGTTCTTTTAAACTTATTCTCTGATATCACTGGGAAGTTTTTTTATAGAATCTTATACATTCCCCCATGAAATAGTTACTTATTGTTGTATCTACAATATTAATCGCTAGATGATTTATTTTTTTAATATATTACAATTTTAATCAGGCCTGCTCATCCCGTGGGGGGCGTAGAAGTCGACCCAAGGGAATATATTCAAAGAACGGGCAGCAGCGTCTCTCTGTGTACTATGACTATATTACTGCGATCGCCAACCCGTCTGCCAAGCGTGGCGATTATGGCACATCCCTCCAAATGATCCAACTCCATTGTTGTTATCTTGTGGGGCTCTTTGTCCAGCAGTGGACGTCATTCGGCTGACATGAGTGCTATAGAACAATTTGAAAATTTTATGTTTTTCCTTTGGTGATACTAGAGTACATGTCAACATACATATACTCGCAAATAAGTACCTACATTCAAATTTAAAATATATATGATACTAGCTGTGCCCCGCGGTGTTACGCGCGTTAAATTTTATAGATTTTCTTTGCTATAAACCTCACGGAGCCCGAGACCTTTCCAACGAATGCAAAACCGTGGAAATCGGTTCGTGCGTTCTGGAGTTATAGCGTCAGGAAGGAAAACCCGACTTATTTTTATATAGTAGATTACAAATACACCACAATGAAGTGGCAGTGGGCAGGGCACATAGCTCGTAGAACTGACGGCCGATGGGGCAGAAAGGTTCCCGAGTGGCGACCACGAACCGGAAGACGCAGCGTGGGCAGGCCTCCTACACGGTGGACCGACGATCTTGTGCGGGTCGCGGGAATCGGCTGGATGCGGGCAGCGCAGGAGCGGCTATTGTGGAGATCCTTGGGGGAGGCATTTGTCCAGCAGTGTACGTCTTTCGGCTGAAATGATGATGATGACACCACAATGTTGTACCCCCTTGCGTCTTAAGTCAGTCTTACGCTCATTGTCCGGTGAAGCAGCGAAAGCCTCCTAGTCTAATTGTAAAGGTCATATTAACAAAAAAGGTCTTACGCTCAATGAATATTACATGCTACCAAGTCAAAGACGACTTGGTATCATGAACCTCGAAACATCCGTATGTCAAGGGTGAGCAATTTAACCCAACTTAGGGCGGCAATAAATAATTCATGACCTTTAAAAACCCAAACCAGTTTAGTACGAGAGCTAGGTTCTTTTTCCCAAATATTTTATTATGCCACGCAACAAATTATAGTAATTCGTTTTTTGATTGGAATTTTTCGACAACGCAGATAATTAGATCCTCCAATTCCCACTCGTTAGTCAAGCAAAATCAGGTACCTAATTCTGCGATCTAGCAATCTCTTATTCTCTTATCCGTTTACTCTTCGAATCTGTCACCTAAAAGTCTATATCTTCTTCACGAGACAGTAAAGAATATAGAATTTAACCCTGGCGTGCATTCTGAACGTGCATAAACTCTCTGCGACATATATGTCGCAGAGAGTTTATGCACGTTCAGACACGTAAAGACACACTTGTGCGCTATAGCGCACAAGTGTGTCTTTACGTCCTAATTCTTATATTCCGATGGCATGGATTAGCTGTCACAGCTAGAAAGGGATCAGGGGCATGACCGATGGAATTACTTTCTGAGGCACGGCAGTGTGATGCTGCTCTCTTCCTGATTCTGGGATGTCACTGAGAATTTTTATCATTCAAATCCGAATAGCACTTTTTGACCCAACCCTGGATTGAACCCAGGATCTAATAATCGAAGGTTGAATACGCTACCATATTAACTAGGCAGTTGAGAATATATATTAGGTAATGGTACGCATTTAACCCCAAAATTACATGAGTTCGGCTACATTACCACATGCCAAAAAAAAAAATGTCAAATAGGCATTGACCAAAAAAATTTGCTCTTCAGTCCACAATTTCTATTTCCCCCATCACTTGGATGAATAGTAGTCTACAACCGTGCGTTTCACGAGAAACATTTTATCCCGCACGAGCACCCTGTGGAATCAATTAACACCTCCTGGTGTTCCCATATCATTGGTACCAGATCGGAAGTACCCCTGTAATTCCGATCTGGTACTTATGTCAATCTTCAAGAAGCACGCCTTCTGTTTTCAAACACCGGCTACGCACTTGAGGTGTTCGGGTGTTGCGAGTGTCCATGGGCGGCGGTGAACACTTACCATCTGCTGACATGCTTGGTTGTTTGTCTTGCTATTCTGTATAATAAAACACAACCAGGTAAACATGTGCATTCTTCTGCTCTCATAAATAGACCCTGCCTTCTTTTAAATCGATACATCATGTCAGCCGAATGACATCTTCTACAGATTTTTTTGATAACTCGTTTTCTGTCTAAGCAGCCCGGCAATGGAATTTACTTTCTGTAGAAATTAGGCGTGCACAAACCCTAGCCTCTTTCAAAGTTTCCTAAAAAACCAATTTTAGTAACCTCTTCCTGCATAAACTCCTTAATTAAAAAGATATATAATGTTATGTATGTATAGTATATTATTATAGTATAGTATTATTAGTATTTATACAAATATAAGTATATATTTATGAAGCTTGTACATATGTAATGTATGTATGTAATAACGTTAAACATTTAATACACACGATAGTACACTTACAACTACCGCCTTTTCCATATTAATTCTTCTTGTCTACCCAACGGTTGTCTGGAAGAGATCGCTACAAAGCGATAAGGCCGCCGATTGTACCTTTATTTTCTTTTTAAGATATTGTGTATTGTGTTTTCTGGTGCAATAAAGTGTACTCTATCTATCTATCCACAGCTGGACAAATGCCTCCCCATAATATTTCCATAATTGAGTTGTGTCTGTCTCTTTTGAGGTATATTCCATAATCGCCACGCTTGCCAGACGGGATGCCGATTGCCGTATGTTTATAGGAGCTGCTGCCCGTTCTCTGGTAGACATCTTCTAAGCCCCCCTCGCGATGAGATGGGGTGGCGATATTGTATGCCACGCAGCATAAATCACACTAATATTATAAAGGCGAAAGTTTGCGAGTGTGTGAGTGAGTATGTTTGTTACTTCTTCACGTCTAAACGGTTTGAACAATTTTAATGAAATTTGGTATGGAGTTAGCTGGCACCCTAGATTAACACATGGGCTATAATTTATAAAGTTTAACGCGCCCCTAGTACTTCATAAATAAAAAAGAACCGATGATGTTTTGTATTTTGTCTCCTCACTTCGCAATGTAGCTCGTTAGGTATTGTGTAATACATAAAATGGAGTAGAGTTAATTAAAATAAAAGACCTATTTGTTTTAAAGATAATTAATGAACATCGTATATAAAAGACTGAGTTCAGTTACATTTAAAATGATTGCCTTAGGGCACTGTGAACAGACGATATTTTTCTTGATATTGATATAGCGTTGAAAATTATAGAACATATTTGACAATGTTCGTTTCTTTTGTGGTTTTCTTAAAATTATTAAGAATTCAATTAAATAAATTCTTGTTAACATAACTCGATTAGCTAAAACAATATCGTGTTGTCGCTGAAAATTCTGAGATTTTAGCCAAAAGAACTTATTTTTATTGAGCGACTTGAAAATTTATTGTACTGTCTACATCAGGAATATGGGCATACATATATACTATACAGTGCCCATAATATGGCCTTTTGCTACACTATTACTCAATATATATAAAACCGGCCAAGTGCGAGTCTGACCCGCCCATGAAGGGTTCCGCAGCAGCAAGTATTTCAGTTGATTAAATGAAAGGTAAATTGCGGTTTACGATTTATGACGCATTAAAAAAAAACTACTTACTAGATTTCGTTCAAACCAATTTTCGTTGTTAGTTTACATAGTAATGTACATCATATATTTTTTTTAGTTTTATCATTCGCTTATTTTAGAAGTTGCAGGGGGGGGACGGGGACACTCATTTTTCCACTTTGGAAGTGTCTCTCGCGCAAACTATTCAGTTTAGAAAAAAATGATTTTAGAAAGCTCAATTTCATTTTTGAAGACCTCTCCATAGATACCCCGCATATATGGGTACGACGAAAAAAATATTTTTGTGTGTCTGTTCTATGTATGGGGAACCCCAAAATTATTATTATTTTTCTATTTTTGTGTAAAAATCTTAATGCGGTTCACAGAATACGTCTTACTTACGAAGTTTCAACAGTACAGCTCTTATAGTTTCGGAAAAAAATGGCTGTGACATACGGACGGACAGACAGACAGACAGACATGACGAATCTATAAGGGTTCCGGTTTTTGCCATTTGGCTACGGAACCCTAAAAAAAGGATTCCTAATGAGATTTCTGGCAGTGTTTCACGGTATCTGCCACGTCATGCACTGCACGGTGGCGTAAAAAAATACGATCCACTTAAATGTATTTTTTTTTCATTTGAATTAGTGGTTAGTTACCCTGACTGCTACGCTAAAGGTCGTAAATTTGATCCACACCCAGGAAAAAGATGGGTTGGCGATCGCTGTAAGATGGTCATAGTAATCAGAGGGAAGCTGTTGCCCGTCCTCTGGTCACGGAAATCAGACACCTCCGCCTCCACGAACATGCCAGACGCACTGCAGTAGGTACCGTGGAAATCCCATGGAAGATATAGGATGAAACTACTCTTCTCTTCACACTCTACACACTTTCCTAACATAATATCATATCATACACACTGACACACATCAACACACGCAGGCAAGCATGGTATTATTATGTATTTTTTATTTTGTTTTTATTTACTTTTTCTGTATGTATTATTTTCATTTCATTTTAAATTGTGTAAGAAAGCACAAAAAATGTAAACTCTTTTTAATATGGAAGAATGAAGTCTCCTGGCACAAGCTATTAAACGCTCAAAAGCCACTAAAACAACCACTAAAAGAACCACTAATAGCATAAGACATTTGTGTTTCCGTAAATATAGTTAATACTGTATCATAGAATCGGGCTCATAGCTAGATGCTCTCACCGGTCCGTAAGCGATCGGTGAGGTTAAGCGACTAGGCTCGCGGTCAGTCCATAGATGGGTGACCGCCAAAGTGGTTTAATTTCTGAGCGCCTCCGTACTTCGGAGGGCACGTTAAGTTGTCGGTCCCAGTTGTAGCCATTAGGCAACAGTCGTTAAGCCATTTCAGATGCCTACTGGGCGGCTTGAACAACTCTGACACCAGGGTAATTACTGCCCATACGATAAGTAAGTATAGAATCGGGGCCATTGCTTTTTCACCAAACATTATGCGTGTATTTTCTAATTAACACAGCGCCATAAAGCAGTATCAGATGTAAGCATTACATACGATTCGTAGCAATTATTCAATATGGTATGAATTATTAATCATTGTGAGTAGGTGGAACTGCATTTCGTGAATATATGTACGTAACCGAGAGGTCAGTGGGTCACATAAACAGTGTTAATATCGTGTAAACAAGGATTATATCATAATAAACTGTTAACTTAATAGCTGAATGTGGACATTGAAGTCGGCAAATCTACCCATTATACTGAATAAAGATAGTACTTTGTACCGAAAAATCTCTGCGTTAAGATACTTAAATTAATAGCTACTCTCGTAACGACGTAATAATGTTTAATGTACAGACGCCAGCACATCAAGCTACCACAATCTGTCAAATTTCTCCATTTGAAAGTGAACCTTGTGCTTTTATGATAAAATTGAAAATCTATAAAAGAAATTTGACAGATTGGGGTAGCTGGATGTGCTGGCGTCTGTACCTAACATGCTCGCTGGAAGTGCATGACTTTGATAATGTTTACCTAAAGTACGTGTATTTTTTATATAAGAGGGCGACAAACGAGCGGTTGGGTCACCTAATGGTAAGCGATCATCGCCGCCCATGGACACTCGCAACTCCAAGGAGTCATGGGTGCATTGCCGGCCTTGAAAAGAGTCCGCAAACAATTGCTCCTGACCCTCCCCATCCCTATGAGCTCTGGTGACCTTACTCTCACTCAGAAATACAACATTGAATTATTAATATTATTAAGGAATGTCTTCTGTAAGGTGCACGTACTTCCCCAGTCGGGCTTCTCTTTGAGCGAATGAACGCTGTGCCCTTTACTCTACTAATGGTATTTTTTGGATCCTACATGGCTACCACAAATTCATGTAGTTTACTTATGATGATACATTGCAGTTTTTCCACTACATTAACTAGAATCGCCCCTAGCGGAAACTTCAATGAACTTAAAATGTCTATACTAAAAAACCGGCCAAGTGCGAGTCGGACTCGCACATGAAGGGTTCCGTAGCAGCAAGTATTTCAGTTGATTAAATGAAAGCAAATTGCGGTTTATAACGTAATAAAAAATACTACTTACTAGATCGCGGTCAAACTAATTTTCGTTGTTAGTTTCTATGGTAATGTACATCATATATTTTTTTTAGTTTTATCATTCTCTTATTTTAGAAGTTACAGTAAAACGAGTGTCCTCCCCACACTCGTTTTACCACTTTGGAAGTGTCTCTCGCGCAAACTATTCAGTTTAGCCAAAAATTATATTAGAAACCTCAATATGATTTTTGAAGACCTATCCATAGACACCCCACATGTATGGGTACAATCAAAAAAAAATTATTGAGTTTCAGCTCTATGTATGGCGACCCCCCAAAATTATTGTTCTTTTTCTATTTTCGTGTAAAAATCTTAATGCGGTTCACAGAATACACCTACATACCAAGTTTCAGCGGCACAGCTCTTATAGTTTCGGAAAAAGGTGGCTGTGACATACGGACGGACAGACAGACAGACAGAGACATGACGAATCTATAAGGGTTCCGTTTTTTGCCATTTGGCTACGGAACCCTAAAAACGGTAAGTTTCATCGAGTAAGTCTTGTATACTGTATGGAGTCGTGGTAGAAGTACTGTACCCAAAAGTTGACATCGGCATCCTACTGACCAGTCCGTCCATTAGGCTGTATTTCGTGGACTGTAATTGTAAGCCCTTCGATATTTTTTACTGAGTTTGTTTTTTAGCGGTTACCACTTCATCAGATGGCACGCTAGCTCGTCTGCCTCAAAAAGCAATAAAAAATAATGTATAAAATAAAACTAAGCTGCTTCTTGTTCTTCATATTTGTTTACCAGGCGTTTCTATGAATTAAACTTAACGAAAAATGCGCTACTATCTTATTGTATCCAGAAGAAGTTTTAGATTTCTTTTTTGTAAGAAATGAAATAAAAAAACCGTTACTTCAATTTAGTTAGGACAATACAAAAAATATATAAAAGAAGACTAATCCTTGAAATGAACCCAAAATAATGGTCCTACAGTTTTGAAACGCATATACACTAACCTAATATCCTTTAAAAAACATCAAAATGCAAGAGCGAGACAGCTGCACCCTAAATTCTGGACATTAAAGCAGAGTCCTCTCTATCTTTATATATGAATTTATAAAGGAGTACTGCGAAAGATGTGACTTCGGAAACTGGATAACAATTTCATGACGGCACATACTTAGAAAGAACATCAATTCAGAGTAGATAGGTACCTAAAACCGCAAGGTCCCTCTGGGGACACATTTCGGAGGCTTTCGACGGACAGATGAACGAGTTATGGGATGTGGACCGTTGGTTTTGTACATTTATTAACGATCGTCTACACCAAATAGGTACTTCCTTAAATGGAGAGTTGGTGTTTCTTTGCTCTGGGGTAGTGGCTACCTTAGTGTCAGAATGTATTTATTTATTTTATTTATATATATTTTTAGTATTTATAGTTAAAAAATAAAACGGTTAATAACCAATTACATTAATTAAAATAGAAACAATTACATTATTTATTTTTAGGGTTACATATAAAATTCAATACAAAATACTGGACATCCTTGCATACTTTCTTTCGCAGAAAACCAAACATATTCGGCTAATGTCTGTCCATCTACCGGCAAACACATCGCATTCAGGATAGGCAATCAGGACGGCGTTTAGCATATAGATCTAGGGTTCGACATAATGGAGACTTGGCTCTAGCGACAGTATGATGCAGTGGCTTCGCAAATAATTCACGCTGGTGCATGGTGGCGGCACTGATGATGATGTTTCAAGATCCCCAGTGAGCCTCTAACATGGCTTAACATCTGTTAAATAAGGACAGCAACCGAAACCGACAGCTTTACGTGACTTCTGGAGACGCTCAGGAATTAAACCACTTTGGTGTTCACCCATCTATAGACTGACAGCGTGCCTAGGTGCTTTACCTTTCCGATCAGAAATTGATCGGTGAGTGGCTATAAGCGCTTTGGTGATACAATAAAGAAATGAATATGAAAAGTAGAGATATGACGATAATTTTTGAAAATTTTGGAAAAACTCAAATCGCCTTAAAGACATAAATTTCATCAAAAACGCTTTTTGACAAAACAAGAAAATAATATTACAATTGAACTATACATATTTAATTCTAGGTACAAGTAGATCATACGATCGTGACTTATACTTGATCAAGTAGAATATAATTTAATTTAAGATAATATTTTAGTTAGGCCTGTTGGCGTGGTTGGCAAATGCTTGTTTTTGTTTTATTCGTGGGCTAATTAGCCTCCGACGGCTCACTGCTGCTATTTTATTGCAGCAATATTGTTTCTAGGGGTTTAGATTCTAGGTTTAGTTTTTATTCCTTTTCCAATCTTTTGTTTTATTTTAAACCTGCCTTTGTTATTGCTTTATTTTTGTTTACTTTTATTAGTATTCTTAATGTTTTACTAATATTATTTTTTTCCCCATGAGACGCCATTCTATTACATTGTATACATTTTCAATACTTAATTCCAAACTTACAAATAAATTTATACATTCATATTGCACAAGTTATAAATATACAATTTTCGTTAATTTAATACCTTAATATAATTCTATTTCTTTACTTCACAATTCCATAAGCATAGTTCCACATCACCATAGTGTCCCTTTATTTAACATAAATGCTTGCTTTTCACGCCGGAGGTCGTGGGTACGATTCCCACCCAGGACAGATATTTGTTTACGTGAACATGTCTGTTTGTACTGAGTCTGTGTGTAATTATCTATATAAGTATTATGTCTATATATGTATTTACAAAAAAAGTTATATATGTAGTATATCAGTTATCTGGTTTCCATAGTAACGGCAACACCTATATACATTTTATCAAAAGGCCTTCAATAATACGTCTCCAATTGTAATGTAACGATTACATAACGATAAATGCCAGGAAATAAGATTCTTGACAGTGTGTGACAGCTTACTGTAATTTGTTACTCTGTAAACAAGTGAAGATGTGTAATATAGGAAATGTTTTTTCATCCGTACTATGTTTGATGTGTGTGCGTTAAAACGAAATCAACATCTATGAAGACGATCTACTAACAAGCCTGATACAAGGAAAAAAACATAATTGGGAACAAAAAAACTTATTTGTTTAACAATATTAGGAAGCCCAACAGCTTACAATAACTTAATAGATTAGGTATACACAGCTGTTAGCCATTTATAGGTCTCCACGAATATGAAATGTTATATAGGTGTGGGCGTAGTTTCAAAAATATCAATAACTAGCTGTGCCCCACGGTTTTACTCGCATTAAATTTTATAAATTAACACAGCTCCTTCCCCGTAGGTGATAGCGTGATAATATGTAGCCTATATGTTGACCCGACCTCTTAGTAATATTCATGCAAAATTTGAAGTAAATCCATGCAGTACTTTTTGAGTTTAGCCCGGACATACATACAGACAAACTATATTTTTGGCTTCGATATCTATTGTAGATCACGCCCCAAGTATCCTTTTTAAAAAATACTTAATGTACAGTTTTGACTTTTCTACGATTTTATTATATGTATAGATTTGGATATTTTTTATTGTTTTGAGAGTAATCTGATGTGTTGTAGCCTAATATAACAATGAAATACTAAATTTAAATATTACACCAGGTAGTCGGGCAGCAGCGCCACCTATGTGCTAGATAGGTAAACTAACTGCGGTCGCCAACTCGCATGCCAGCCGCGGTGACTGTGGCAAACCCCTCCAGGCAATTATAGTAACCTTTGGGGGAGGAATATGTCCAGCAGTGGACGATATCAGGCTGATGACGATGGTGGTACTATATTTTATAGATTAATAAATCATCAACAACGCAATCTCAATCCCAAGATATTATTTTATTAATATTAAATACAAATAAAAATTATATTCAACTATGACAGTTTGTAATCTGTCTTTACTATTCCAGATATCTTTAAATCTCAATTCTCACTCCTAGGTGCTCTATCTGCCGTAGGTATGTTACCACGTTTTAATTACGATTTCGTCAAACATTAAAAATAAATAACATTAAAGAATACAAATAGCACGAAATGTCTTATAAATAACTTGTATAATAATGCTATTATAGTGTTACTGTATTCCCCATACGGCGTATCACCCTCACCACCTGACATACGAATGTACAGACGCCAGCACATCCAGCTATCCCAATCTGTCAAATTTCCGCAACCGAATGTGAACCTTATGCTTAAGTGATAGAGTTGAAAATCTATAAAAGTAATTTGACAGATTGGGGAAGCTGGATGTGCTGGCGTCTATAATTCTGACAAAAGAAAGTAGGCAAATATGTATTTGTTCATGAATTTATCATCGAATTTTGATGTCAAGGTTTCTCTATGTAACGAGTACATGTTAAGTAATATATACTTATGTAACGATGTTATTTGAACATTGTTTGGCTTGTTTTAGTTATGAGCGAAAGAGCTTACAAAGCCTGCAGACTTTTATGGCCTGGCATGACTTTTATGTTAGTCTAACGGCACTGGTTTTCACAAATATACTTTGAATAGTTATTAGTTTTTCGGCCTCGTTGGTCTAGCGGTAGCGTGTTCGTTAAATAACGAGGTCCTGGGTCCAAATCACATGTTAAGTAAATATGTAGACCGAGAATACAATCTAAGACATCAGTGTTAAAATTAGAGATGGTTAATATTGAGAGTTTTGGCGCCAACGCGGAAAAAGACGCATCAGGGCATTGTTTCATTTTCAAAAACTGGTGTAAATTCAAGTTTTTATGTGTAAATATGGTGGATTTTTAGACATTTCATGGACAACTTACACAAGTGGAGGAAAGTGCCATATTGCCGTGAATTGCGATTTTCTGTCTTGAATCTAAAACTCCATATAAGCCTCTTGTAAAGTCTCCACTGCTTTACTGGGGTACGACAAGACTACGTATGACTTGACTGTGACGGACTTTACTTGACATGACGAAAATAAATGAAATAAAAATATATTTTACGGAAGGCTCATAAGGCCGAAGAAGCCGGAGCCGTAAAACTGAATTTAAAAAAAATGGTTAATATTTTGCGAAATTATTATCACGTTAGTGACTTTAAAATGTTTTAGTACTTAACTTGGAAGTGGACCAAAATCAATCTGTGTATCACTTATAAATTGGTAGCCGACCAGAAATCGAGCTGTGTATTGTATCTGTGTATCAATTTAATTTTTGGTCGCCTTCCAATTTTAAATCTTCGATGAAAATAATAAAACCCGTGTCATTTTCTAAGACCCTATGCACACCACGTTTTTAAAGCGCGCCGTTGACGCGCGTTTCCGAAATGCGCGTTAGCATCGCGTCTGTATCGCTACAAACACGCGTCGACGGCGCGCTTAACGGTGTGCATAGGCCCTAAGAATTTCAAGTCTTAGTTTTAATCTTTTGAATATCGAATGTGTCATTCAAATCCATCTAGTAATTTCTGACTGGTATATTTATATTATACAATATGTAACGTAATTAACGCACACCCTGAAACACCCCAATTAGAATATTATGTTATAATCATCATACATACACTGAATTTCTAATTTAACATGTATACGCATTGTTATTTACTAAATTAGTTTCTTGGAATAGAATTTATTTTTCGTTATTTTGCATGGAATTTGTATAAATACAAATAAAACTGCGATTTTAAAAGTCCTATTACTTTCACTTACGATCTATTTTAATTTTGTTTTTAATGTACAGGGTTATATGGCATCAATTTCCGTATTTTAATTATTTTTGGAATAAAAAAATACCTATATTAAAAATGATATAAATCGATTCAGTAAACGATTCTGAACCAACTATTTTCAGGGGGTGCGTTAATTAAGTTACATGTTGTATATTTTGCCCGTCATATATTCAATGTTTAGACACGAGGTGTGTCTACAAAAGTGTCTTAGAATTGAATATGAATTTATCTTTTATTATTTTATTTGGGTTGCTATGTTGTTAGGCGTAATTCAAGCCACTCGTTCGGCTTTTGTCTAATATCGACACCCGAGACCCACGTAAGGCTTACCTCGGAAATGGGATGATGTGAATACTTTATTTACGCGCGTTATGATGGCGGTATAGCACGCGGAAGTTCAGAGAATAACATTTTATTTTACAAAATTAGATACAAGAACTTACAATAATGGTTAGGGTAACCTAATACGCTTATTTATAATAAACTTAATGATTCAAACCAATTTATTTTTTACTACGAGTAGCTGTGCCCCGCGGTTTACACGCGTTAAATTTTATAAATTATAACAGCTCCTCTCCCGTAGGTGATAGCGTGATAATATGTAGCCTTTATGTTGACCCGACCTCTTAGTAATATTCATGCAAAATTTGAAGTAAATCCATGCAGTACTTTTTGAATTTAGCCCGGACATACATACAGACAAACAGACACACAGACAAAAATTCTAAAAACTATATTTTTGGCTTCGATATCGAATGTAAATTACGCCCAAAGTATCCTTTTAAAAAAATATTCAATGTACAGTTTCGACTTTCCTACAATTTTATTATTATTTTATTATGATTAAACTCTTTATTGTACACCAAAAATTAATCAATACAAGAACAATGCACATTAGAGAGAACAGTACAAATGGCGGTCTTATCACTAAAATGTGATCTCTTCCAGACAATTTTGTACTTAACAATAATCGGATGAAACGGAAAAATGGAAATAATTAGAGCTTATTTCATTATATGTAAAAACCGGCCAAGTGCGAGTCAGACTCGCGCGCAAAGGGTTCCGTACCATTACCTCTAAAAACGAGCAAAAAATTCTCGTTTGTTGTATGGGAGCCCCCTTAAATATTTATTTTATTTAATTTTTTGGTATTTGTTGTTTAGCGGCAACAGAAATACATCATCTGTGAAAATTTCAACTGTCTAATTATCACGGTTCATGAAATACAGCCTGGTGACAGACGGACAGACAGACAGACAGCGAAGTCTTAGTAATAGGGTCCCGTTTTACACTTTGGGTACGGAACCCTAAAAAATTAATAAGAATAATTCTAAAAAGGACACTTCAAGCTTTGAGTTTTTCTATTAGCCGTTTAATTGCTTTGCCAAGGTTCGATTCCCGCACTGGAAAACTATTTTGTTCTGAGTCTGAATGTATACTATATTTCCGTCAATGTTATGTTTGTGAAGTGCCCGCGACACGAGGATTCAATTCCCTAGTGCGGACGTTGTCATTTGAAAATAAAAAAACAAATATTCAGTAACGATAAAATATGTTAATTTAAACGCTAGTTTCAGTAAGCTTTGTGTGATTGTACTGAGTCTTGTTGAAATATCTAGTGTATACCAGCAAATTCATTGCAACTTTGTAATAATACAATACTTATATCCTGGGACATTATTTATACACGGCCGTCTGATCCCAAACTAAGCAGAGCTTGTACAACGGAAATCAGATAACTGATATACTACATATACTACTTTTCTTTCTCACGACAAACAGACATGGTTATGCACACAAAAATTATTACCTTTCGGGCCAGCGCAGATAGAGAGGAGCGCAGCGGAGAGGATTTTATTAAGGCACTTGAAAATCAACTTTAAAATTATTGAAATAAAGTGCATGTATGCTTGAACATTACAATGCAATTTTCTAGTGCCTTAATAAAATCCTCTCCGCTGCGCTCCTCTCTGTTTGCGCTGACCCTTAGGTTACCCGACGCCGCGACGTTTCGGCATGGACCGTCGACCCGTGCGTGACCATGGCTGGTGCAATCCATGCCGAAACGTCGGTTAACCTAAAGGCAATGATTTGCCTTAAATTTTTATCGGATTGAGACCCGTCTCCACAATATATAAAATGTGTACAAATCGTGAAAGTTTAAAAACATTAATACACCTAAACTCTTGTCCAAGGATTGTTACAACAAGATTTCCATTCTCTCTGCTTATTCCGCTCTGGGAAATATGCGTGAGTATATATGTATGTATTCTTGAGTGGCGACCACGAACCGGAAGACGCAGCGTGGGCAGGCCCCCTACAAGATGGACCGATGATCTTGTGCGGGTCGCAGGAAACAGCTGGATGCGAATAGCGCAAGACCGGCAATTGTGGAGATCTTTGGGGGAGGCCTTTGTCCAGCTGTGGACGTCTTTCGGCTGATATGATGATGATGATGATATATGTATGCATGTATATACTTATTGTTACTTGACAATACTTTTTAAAAAAGAAGGTTATATATTTGGCAATACATTCTTATTTAGTAGGTACTTTGTAAAAGTCTACAATCGTAATTGTTACTGCAACATCAAGGGCGCACAATATACATGACGCAATGATGTGTTTATCAAGACACGCGTGCGAAAATTGTGGTCAATGAACTTGCTGGTTTAAAGGTTGTTAAGTACTAGATTTAATGTTTTTTTTTAAATCATTTCTTGACCATGGATATTAAATGCTTTAGTCGCTTTACATAATAGTCTCATTATATCACATGGCGCATTTTTGTCATTTAGTCATAATCAAAGTCAAGTAAAGTCTTAGACTTTACCAGAGGCTTTTATGGAGTCTGTCTAAAAATCCACTATATTTACACAATACAACTCGAATTTACACCAGTTTTTTAAAATGCAACAATGCCTCGATGCGTCTTTTTCCGCGTTGGCGCCAAAACTCTGATTTAAAAGTGAAAATAATGTGACCTGATTAAAAAAATTCAAAAAAAAAAAAAAACGCTCGCTCTAAGGTTTAAATTTTTGTATTGCCAGTTAGTTGACAGATATTATTATATATAGACTCTACACTCAGATTTAGATCAATTATATATAGGCCACACAAATAGATGTTCTGAGTGGAAACCCAAACACGAGATCGCTGCGGTAGTATTGTGCTGAAGACTAACCACTGCGCCACACGTGCAGCCAAATAAAGAAAAGAGGGAGAAGAAATGATTTATTTGTTATTTGGCGTCTCTAATAGAAGCGGTAAACAAACTTACGGCCCATCTGATAGTAAGATATCACGTACGAGGCATCACTCACGCGTTGTCAATCCTTCCCCTCACCCCGACCAGCTCTAGTGATCTTACTAATACCGAGGACCACAATATAATAATGCTATTATCAGTAGTGTATTCTTTAGGGCAACAAACTAAAATATAGTATGAACGAACCACCACTACTATTTGGGAGTGTGGTCTCTGGCAAAATGAGCGTGATATTATGGTAATTAGCTTGCAACCAATATGGCGATTGACACACTGTCCCGCATGATGCAGCGTAGTGCGTGAGTGCGTATTCTAACGTTGCTTGTAAGTAGCTCCGTTTGTATAGAAAACACGCACAGTCCAATGCAGATGCATGTTCTGAGTGTTGCACTGTGCGTGTTTTCTATACAAACGGAGATACTTACAAGTAAAGTTAGAACACGCACTCACGCACTACGCTGCATCATCCGGGGCAATCGCCATATTGGTTGCAAGCTATTTAAAATGGCTATATAACTGCATCATGCAGGGCAGTCTGTCAATCGCCTATCTGGAGTAGTTTACTGACACAGTGGTAGTGACCATTCTCTTGCGGGACTGCGTGAGTGCATATATGTATAGAAAACACGCACGGTCAAACACACAGAACATGCATCCACGTCGTGCGTTCATGCAGATGCATGTTCTGTGTGTTGGACTGTGCGTGTTTTCTATACAAACGGAGATACAAGCAACGTTAGAACACGCACTCACGCACTACGCTGGATCATGCAGGGCAGTGTGTGAATCGCCTATCTGGAGTAGTTTACTGACACAGTGGTAGTGATCATTCTCGTGCGGGACTGCGTGAGTGCATATATGTATCTGAATTCATAAAAATCTGACACGCTACGGAGGAATAACTCACTCAGCACAATATTTGCAAGGGCATAATGCTTTCCAGGCCTAGTTGTATAGAAAACACGCACAGTCCAACACACAGAACATTCATCCACGTGCGTTCATGCTGATGCATGTTCTGTGTGTTGGATTGTGCGTGTTTTCTATACCAACGGAGACCAACAAGCAACGTTAGAACACGCACTCACGCACTACGCTGCATCACGCAGGGCAGTGTGTCTGGAGTAGTTTATTGACTCAATGGTAGTGACCATGCGTGACTGCGTGAGTACATATATCTGAATTCATAAAAATCGGAGACGCTACGGAGGCATGACTCACTCAGCTCAATATTTGCAAGGAGCAGAATGCTTTCCGGCCTAGTTGTTTAAATTAGAACGCTTTGTTATTATTTTCCTTCAGAATTTGGCGTCAATGTAGTTTTTAATATGTAAGTGCATCCGTGTTAGGCCAGCAATTTTTTTTAATATTTACCTACAATTTGACCTTTCGTGCACTTTCATAACTAAGTTTTGTTAACTGGTTAAGAAAAACCCTTTTTTATTATTGTTTTCACAACTGGTTTTTAAACAAGAATACGAAGTGTTCATTCATAACTGACAATCACAAATACAATCCATGGTTAATGTTTTTCTAGCGCTCGGCGGCCGCTGCCGCGGCACGCTCGCTACGCTCGCTCGCCTTCGCGCGCCAAATGATCACCAATCTAACATAACCTAACCCAAATTCTTATGGCTATTGTGATTGTCAGTTATGAATGAACACTTCGTATTCTTGTTTAAAAACCAGTTGTGAAAACAATAATAAAAAAGGGTTTTTCTTAACCAGTTAACAAAACTTAGTTATGAAAGTGCACGGAAGTCAATTTGATTGTTGTATTGGATAAATTAAGTAAAGAATAGCTCTTTATGCTCATAATTTTAATATTTAGTTACGTATATTTTCTCAGTAAGTTAATTTATTGTAATTCCTATGGGAAATAAAGTACTTCTTAATCTAAAAATTCTGATGGATAATAATCGCCGCGTTACAACCGGTCGACTAATATAATTGGGCCGGCCGGTGTGCATAATTATTAGTGTGCCTAAAGTTTAGTAATAATACAGTTCTATATATAAGCCTTGTTCTTATCACACTAGAGAGAGATGAAATATCATTTAAATAAATTTAGAAACGTATAAGATCGAATCGCGATCTAGGTAATTTCTATTTCTCTGTTACGTCAGTCTTCGCAGTGTTGCCGTTTCAAATTGGTAATTTGGTAGTTAAGTTGTTATTAAGAACATTTCCAAAGAAAACATGTGCAAATGGGGTTTAATTCCCACATCGCAAAACATCTGCGAGTGCGGCGTGTCACCTCGAAGTAAAGCTCATTTATCCGATTGTCCCTCCTGTCCAGTCTCTCGTATGACGCTTCAGCCAAAGCGGTCAGCGTTGCCAATTTTGGGAAGATAGAATCTAATTCTTACCATCGACACGATAAGAAGAAGGAACATTCATCTTGGACTTATTTTATGTCTTATGAGTCTTGTCCAAGTCTAATTCGTGGCGGCTAACTACCAGAATGAATCGAGGGACTGCCATTTGACCTCGAACCCGTAAAGAAACACTTTCGTGGCTACGTTGGCGTCGCTGAATGAGCAATAAGAAAAATCGAAAATACATCGGTGCGAGAATCGAACCCGTCACCACCCGAGGGTTAAGGCGACCGGTCAGATTACACTACTTGGGTATAGTGTTCGTCGGTGTTATACAGAGACGTTGGATACTTTATGATGAGGTATCCGAATCACCCCCATATATGTTCCCCATTTTAATTTTTTTTGCTTAGCTCAAACTCTAATTTTGAACTTTCAAATAAATTCTAAGGCAGTTCTGCAATGATTAGATAAACCATACTGTTTGGGGTTAGGTTAAACTATGCTAATTAGTTATCACAAAAAAAAACTGAACCAGAAATGTTTAACAGAACGAGAATAAAATCGAAAACTGATGTTAGAAAAGAATCATTAAGAAAATTATATCTCGAAAACTACGCAAATTCGTAGAACATACATGGGGGTGATTCTGATACTCCTCATCATAAAGTTTGCGTTTGAACGTCAACTCCTCGGCCTGCCTGTATAAGCACGGGGATCATAAAAGCTATATTCTTCTGATGTAAAAGCGTTAATCGCTTTAAGATCATAACTAGGCACTTGTATTTGATGAATTATCATCATACAACAGAGGTGTCCATTTGTCATTCATATTGATGTATCTTGCAATTTGTAGCGCTGCAAGATATTTACGATTACATAGATTTACCAGTCTCTGGTCGTTCAAAAGAAATCAAAATTATATATAACCATTTTAAAGTACAGACGCCAGCACATCAAGCTACCCCAATCTGTCAAAATTTCCCCAATTGAAAGATTTTGCGATTCTTAAAATGTATTAAATACTTTTTCTTCCTTAATATTACAAAAGATTCTTCTGACGAGAAACATGCTCATTAGCCAGCCAATTTGCATCGCATATAATATAACATTAGATATAGGTAGGTACTGACAGACGCCAGCACATCCAGCTACCCCAATCTGTCAAATTTCTTTTATAGATTTCAACTTTATCACAAAGGCATAAGGTTCACTTTCAATTGTGAAATTTGACAAATTGGGGTAGCTTGATGTGCTGGCGTCTGTACCTATGTTATCTCAAACGACATCCTCAATCCTCAAGGACTGACGTATGTGTTGCCATAAGTGAAAGGTAATTTTCATTGCAATATTCCGGTGCACGTATTCAAATAAATGCGTGGAGGATAAACAACATAAAAATAACGGTTTTGAAGTTTTGTGTTCTATCATCATATATTATGGACACGGGTCTCGCATTTTAAGGCAAATCATTTACTCACCTTGTTCTATGTTCAAGTGAACAATTTACCTTCAGGATAACAGCATTATGTACCTTATATATTTTCTCACCTATAATATTTCTACACTTTAGTTCACCTACCATGTTTTCTCTGCATCACCCTAAGGTTGACTAGTAGAGAATGCCTTTAGCATTAAGTCCGCCTATGTACAGACGCCAGCACATCCGGCTACCCCAATCTGTCAAATTTCTTTTATAGATTTTCAACTTTATTACAAAAACATAAGGTTCACTTTCAATTGGGGAAATTTGACAGATTGGGGTAGCTTGATGTGCTGGCGTCTGTACAATTCGATGCAAGAAGTTTAAAAAAAAAACAGAAACAGACGCCGCTCGGTCACAGAACCTGAAAACTGGGTTAGGAGATTTCGATGGTAGTTTCTGGAACAGTTTGGACTTTATGTTAGCAATATTCGGTTTGTCTTCTAGAACAAAAAGGTTCGGAATGACTTTTTGCCAACACTTTTACGAGAGTTGCTTAAAATGTCATCGGCGCTTACCCAACTGTAGAAGATTTACTTTATTTAGTGCCCGCTGTGCAACCTCGTTCTCATAAGCTGATATTTATAGTTCAACTGAGAACAGAGCCGTAGGTCATCCGCATAGTCTAGATATAAGTGTTAAGATTGCATTCGATTGTACTGGATTCGATTGGACCTAGATATTTTTCATTAGTATTGCTGTTTTGTTGAAAAAGGAAACTGTAACTTCATTGTACTATTTTGTGAGTTTCAACGAGAGAAATACATATATTTTGTTAAAAAATAAATATTGGAGAAAGTGAAATAAAAAGATCGACACATTGAAGTAAGTAATTATTTGTAAATCGTATGCTTTCTTTGCTAAACAATCAGAAAAAGTGCAATTACCACACCCCAAGCGTAATATAGGTACAGACGCCAGCACATCCAGCTACACCAATCCGTCAAATTTCTTTTATAGATTTTCAACTTTATTACAAAAGCATAAGGTTCACATTCAATTGGGGAGATTTGACAGATTGGGGTAGCTTGATGTACTGCCGTCTGTACTACTTTAGAGAGATAACCAATTTACTTTTGGCGCTAAATTCTGAAGAATAGAATAGAAAGATGCCTTGTCTTTTTCGTAAGAATTTCGGAAAGAAATTCTATTATATTGCTTAGAATCAGGGACATTATCAATATGTAAGCAAACTAATGGAATCGGACAAGGGGAGTGTCAAATATTTGCTTGATCAGAATTTCTCTACTATTAAGAATGTAGTTATGTTATAAGTGTCGTATTTAACACAGTTTCTGAACTGGTATGACCACTATCACTGGCTTAAGGTGACGCCATTTGCACAAATTACTAAGGTGTATATCTATCTCCAAAATACTATTATGTAATTAGGAAATATTATATTCAGATATGCAGATTATTTTTTTAAATCTTTTTTTTGCTGTGTGGTGATGTCATAGAATATCATCACCACATCTCATCCCGTGGGGGGCGTAGAAATCTTCTGAAGGAATACCTGTCAGAGAACGGGCAGCAGTGTTTTTCTGTGAACTATGACCATAAAACTGCGATCGCCAACCCATCTGCCAAACGAGGCGATTATGGCATATCCCCCATTCTTTGGGCAGGCTTTTGTTCAGCAGTGGACGTACTTTGGCTGACATGATGAATCTTTTTTCGCGCTATGAAAATGACTCCCTGTGTCGTGGGGTATTTTAAAAACATATAATTTGATGACGTTGTATAATAATAATATGTAGGGACAATGTCACACATATCATCCTAACCCCAAGCTAAGCAAAGCTTGTACTATGGGTACCTACCAGGCGACGATATACTTACATACATACTTATATAGATAGATAAATACTTATATACATAGAAAACATCCATGACTCAGAAACAAATATTCGTGTGCTCATCACACAAATATTTGCACTTACCGGGATTCGAACCCAGGACCACCAGCTTCGTAGGCAGGAGCACTACCAACTAGGCTACGGTGACCGTCATATATAGCTGTTCTGAGTCTGAAAGTACTTTTCACAACCATTTCCATAAAATTCTTAGAATGCAATAGGTACTATCAGTTTATATTAGCTTAGTTTACTAACTCACTCATCCATGACTGATGACATCTGCCAACACGCCATTCTACATTGCTTTATTGGGTAAATATGGTAAAATTGTTAGCTGAACACGATTGGTTATCTAACTAAATTAATAAAGCCAATGCTTTCAAATGTCAGTCGAATGAAGTCCACTGCTGGACCGTAAAAGATTTCCATATTCGCCACGCTTTCTGCTGCCCGTTTTCTGGGTGACATTGTCTCGGAACGACTTCCTCGCCCCCGAAGGGATGATTTCTTCCCCACGGGGAGATATTTGTTTCTCTTTTAGAAGACAACGCCCGCACTAGGGAATCTAATCCCTGTGTCGTGCGTGACACAAAGTACATCCATACTCAAAAAAACTATTTATGGGTCACACTAATAGTAGTCCTGCGCGGTATTCGAACCCGGGACACGAAGCGTCGACGCGTCTGTCTTAGCCGCTGCGCCACACGTGCAGTCGAAACAAACTGTCTTTGTTTTCCCAGGAGCCTTTAAAAGAAGTTAAATGGCTTCTAAAAGGTAGAAAAAGCACGTGTGATGGACTAGGTGTTGCAAAATTCCATATTGTAGGTTATTATATTAATGGGTGCGCCGAATTGCATCTAAAGTTGTATAATAAAAACAACATCTCTTGTAACACTTATTTATTCTCAATAATTACTGTTTAAAGTTATAAAAACGATTTTAATTATTTTTTACACAATCGATTCGAACAATATTTATATGCGGTTAATCTGAAAATATTCCTTATTGATTAATAATATGTTAATACAATTGGCTCACACAACAGCGGTTAAAAAGGATGAGGCCATTCGCCATGACACTTAAAGATAAAGAAAATACATTTAGGCAAAGGCATAATCTTATACAGCCAAACATAATATCGATATAAAATTATTGAACTCCATGCATTAGGCCGTTTGGTTATTTTCTAACTTGGTCGAAAGCAATGTTCAATTTAATAAATAATGTAAGTTATGAATATGTTGGATAGTGATAATTTATCCAAATAATTATCATAATTATATTGTTTTTTCTAAAAAACAATATTTTTCTCTATTTTACTTTAATTCAATTTTTTTAATTCTAATGTTTAGTTTATGTTGCATTGGTAGTACAGTTTTATGATATTGTAAATTAAGAGATTGTTTTTACGAGTGTGTACATAACTGTAGTAATTTAACATCCTAATCTAAATAAAATGTTTGTGTAGAATGTTTAACGTTAAGTTGATATTGTAAATTTATAATATTTATTTATTATTATATTTTATAAAATATATCTATTTTACATAATGCATTTAAGTATATTTTGTTTTCCGATAATTGTGTTTGCCTTGTTGGCGAGTTATTGTTAGTTTTCTTTACGGTGCATAGTCGAGGATATTATTATTATTATTGCCCATTTATGTAATATATACTAAGAAACAAATGATATCTATCTGTGTTGTTGTCCCCTATTAAAAAAAATAAACGTATCAGTTATTGTAATAAATAAAACCACATAATATATTTATGTTATGAACAGCCCAAACCACTTTTATTCTGCCAACGAGCCGTGATATCATTGTCTTCGGAAATTCTATAACATAATTTACAATTTGCGAAATCGTTACGCTTTCGGAATTATTTTGAGGTTAATGTAGCATTTAATTCGTTGACGTTGCGTTAGTCTGGTGCAGTTTATAGTTAAACCAAAGACAGTAAAATACTTGGTTAAACTAACTTTTTTACCGAAGGGATTGAATCTATTATAATTAATCGTATGTGAGTTTTTCTTACTGCAGTACACACACAGTTATTTCCTGTCCATGTTCGTTAGTAAGTGATTAGCGTCGAAGTAATGAAGGTGGCTCCAAAGGGCTCCAAAGGGCTGCTAATGGCGGTTTTATTTATAATTGCCTTTTAATGTATATTTTTTAAGACTTCAAAAAAGCATGAGGTTTTAGATTATGTATGTTCTGTCAGTTGAGCAATTCCTTCGTTGTTTGTGAACATTTCATTCTACTCAATCATCAGTCAGTCAAATTGATTGTTATGAGTAACAGCTGATTTAAACAAGAAGATACCCGCAGGAAGCAAGCCTTTACTTTTTTAAAGGCTGGCAAGGTACTTGGTGTAGCTAGTGTACATGGGCCACGATGTTCCCTTACCATCAGGTGACACGCTTGCTGGGTTTTTCTATAAAAATTAAAATTCACGACAATCGCCACCTTTGTTCAAAGTCCACGGGTATAGGCATGTATCTATATAATGCTGACTTTATCTATCTCTAATTATCTGCTTAGTAGATACGCTCAAGCCTCAAAGCTGTACTCAGTGCGAACTACTTTACTTTAGGTATCTATGTTACTCTCTGATATTGTTTATATAATAATCTAAGTACATTATTCAGACACGGTCATCTGATCCAAAACTAAGCAGAGCTTTTACTATAGAAACTAGATAACTGATATACTATATAACTACTTTTCTTTTGTGAATATATACATACTTATATAGATAACTAGCGGCTCGGTACGTGCTTCGCTACGCTTTTAAGTATTAGTACAAATTGTTTGTATATGGCAGTATAAAAAGGTGTTGATTTTACACTTTTCCAAGACGTTTTTTAAATTTTCTCTACGTACAAACCTTCTCTGGACTTCCACGAATAATTCAAGACCAAAATTAGCCAAATCGGTAAAGGCGTTGTTGAGTTATAACATTACAACGAAAAGTGGCATTGATTTATATATATATACTAGCGGCCCGGTACGTGCTTCGCTACGTATAAGGCATAGTAATAAAAAAATACGATTTTACACTTTCTCAAGACTTTTAAAAAAAATTCTCTACGCACAAACCTTCCTTAGACTTCCACGAATAATTCAAGACCAAAATTAGCCAAATCGGTAAAGGCGTTATTGAGTTATAACATTACAACGAAAAGTGGCATTGATTTTTATATATATAGATAGATTACACCCAGACTCATTTTGACTCTACCTATGTCTAATTATCTGCTTAGTAGATATGCTCAAAGTTGTACTCAGTGCGAACTACTTTACTTTTGGTATCTACGCTTGTCACTCACATTGTGTGTATGAGTACCTACGTTACTCTTTCATATTCTTTGTATGTGTTGAATGAAAGTGAAAAGCAAAATCACCGCCTTTGTTCAAAGCCTATAGGAGTTTGTATTGTGGCAAATTATTTTAAAGGCTCTAACAATACGTCCTATAATTACAGTACTTAATATCTAAACATACTGCTTACGAAGCTGGTGGTCCTGGGTTCGAATCCCGGTAAGTGCAAATATTTGTGTGATGAGCACGAATATTTGTTTCTGAGTCATGGATGTTTTCTATGTATTTAAGTATTTATCTATCTATATAAGTATGTATATCGTCGCCTGGTACCCATAGTACAAGCTTTGCTTAGTTTGGGGCTAGGATGATCTGTGTGACGTTGTCCCTAGATATTATAATTATAATTATTATTATATTACGTTTACTGGTTGATGGTGTTGTTGTATTCCAAATTTAAATATACAACAACTACTAACACTGACATGGAATCCCAAAGTAGGCAGGCCCTGCTCTATAGCAACCAATCGACTGATAAACATAGTTATATATTTCTAACTACATACATAATATAGATAAATTATACCCAGACACATGAAAATTAATTAACGATTTGACGGGCCTGTTGGCGTGGTTGGTAGATACGCTGCCTTTCACGCCGGAGGTCGTGGGTTCGATTCCCACCCGGGACAGATATTTGTGTGCATGAACATGTCTGTTTGTCCTGAGTCTGTATGTAAATTATCTATTTAAGTATGTATTTACAAAAAAAAAATAGTATAGCTCTGCTTAGTTTGGGATCAGATGGCCGTGTGTGAATAATGTCCCAGGACTTTGACATTGACTTATGAATAATCCATACCATATAGTATTCCTGTTAATTGATTTTGATTTTTGGACCAACGCCGGCGTGTTTAGCCGTAGATATTATCAAGATCCTGGCAAAAAATCAAGAGACAGAATACACTCAATAACAACAGACTAACATAGTTGGCTGAAGAAAGAAAGACGGAAAACTGTCGGCTCATCGGAGTACGACAGTGAATATTATGTTGTGTACGATAATTCTTTGATTTGGTTGTCTTCGGTTAAAAAAAGACAACGCCTGCATGACTGAATCTAATCCCTGTGTCGCGGGGTACTTTACAAACATATAATAGATGGACACAAAGTACATCCAGACTCAGAACAACTATTTATGGGTCACACAAATTGTTGTCTTAGCCGCTGCGCTCCACGTGCAGTCATAATGTCCTCCTAGCCGAATTTAGGCCACGGCGGCCAGTCTCAATGGAGGCTAGCCATCTGCGCGGGACAAATTATAATTCAAAAGTTATGCACGAACACAGGGGCACGGGGTTATGATACCACCAACTTCCAGATTTCGGGCTGAAACATAGAAATATTTCTTTTCACAGAAAAAGTCTCAAAATCACTTTTGGCCCGATCCGGAATTTGATACCAGGACCTCGTTATCAGCGGTTGAATACGCTACCGCTAGACCAACGAGTCAATACTACTACAAAGGCGCTCCCTCACCGGGAGCATTCGAGTGTAATGTAACATTATAGATTCGACTTTGAGCATTACATTACAATACAGGTAGTTTTGTAATGTAATGCTCAAAGTCCCTGACTGACGAGCGTTCGCGTTTAAGCGCATTGATGTTACAAGGTGTACCAAGATATTACACATGTATCTATCATTACAAGGTGCGCATTGTAATGGTATTTGTGTGACCCATAAATTGTTGTTCTGAGTCTGGATGTAATTTGTGTCCGTCTATTATATGTTTGTAACGTATCCCGCGATACAGGGATTAGAGAACCGAATCCGAACGTCTTAAAAAAAATGCTCGGTTCCCCTCCTTCACTAATGTAATTCTCGAATCTGTACACGCGAATGCTCGCTGTGAGGTACCCTTTATACGTAGCTGGTTTTTTTTTTAAACAACATCCGTGCTTGTGAATCTAATCACTGTGTCGCGAAGTACTTTACAAACACGTAATAGACGGACACACATTACATCCAGACTCAGAACAACTATTTATGGGTCACACAAATAGCATTACAATGCGCACCTTGTAATGATACAATGTGTAATATCTTGATACAACTTGTAACATCAATGCGCTTTTTTTCGCGGCTAAATGCTCGGAAATTCACATCTATACTAAATTTTACACGCGAACGCTCGTCAGTTAGGGAATTTGAGCATTACATTACAATACTGCCTGTATTGTAATGCTTAAAATGGCGATGCGACTGTCGTAGCCGCTGCGCCACACGTGCAAACTAGTCCTTCTGTGCGGTCCGTTTTATCACATATTTTGTATCCTTTTAAAAATAAGCTGGCCAGTAGGTATATGTTGAGATTGGCGTAGCCATATTTCCCCCATAGTACTAATAAACACATGAATCTATCCGAAACTCATCCAATGCTCTATCTTCCTTCCACTGCCAGTTATAAATCAGCGGAACGTCCTGTATTTCACCGACAACTTTAGTACCCTCTGCAGGAAGCTTACCTACTCATAATCCTTATTGGTGTGTTGTTAAGACCTGATTTCACTTTTCGTACAGTCTAAAGTCAGCTCACATGACGATGGTATAAGCAAAGATAATACTAACGGTAGGCATGTTAACTTTTTACGTTCTAAAGTGCTTAACAGTAATATTAAAATAATGCCCTCATAGCCGAATTGCAGCCGCGTCGGCCAGTCTCAATAGAGATTAGCCATCTGCGCGGGACATATATATATATAGTGCACAAGTGTGCGTAAACATAGGAGCACTTTCTATTTCATCACTCTCATGATCCGATGGGACGGCTAGCGCCACGATCAGAAAGAGGTCAGGTACAGGACCGCCGGCTTCACGTGCTATCCGAGGCACGGGGGTATAATACGGCCAACTTCCAGACTTTGGGCTGATGCTGAGAAGATTTTCTTCTTACAGAAAAGTCCCAAAATCACTTTTGGCCCGACCTGGGATTCGAACCCATGACCTCGTTTTCTACGGGTGAACACGCTACCGCTATATCAACGAGGTATTAAAACAACACTGCTAAAACAGTTAGTGCTATAAATTCTAGTTCCAAACGAATATATTTTATAATCTTTAGTCCTGGTCAATAATAAAATTAAAAAAATATATTTTAAATGTTTAAAAATACCGACATTTTTATTCAAATTTAGAAAAAGTATAAATAAAAGTATTATTCTGTCGATTAGAAATAGCAAATCATAAACGATTCAATAGCTTCGACGAAATTGCGTAACAGCCATACAAAAGAAAAATACTGTCGTATTGATAAAAGAAGGATTTGTTTGGAAGTAGGCATAGACTTATATGTATATAGGTCAATGGAAAATTTTCATTGACTTATATGTATATAGGTCAATGAAAATGAATAGGTTAAAATAATATACCTTGTCACGATTAGGGCTTGCAATATCCGTTCATTTTTACTATCCGGATAGTACGGATATTAATATTTTACTATCCGGATTATCCGGATAATACGGATATTTTTTAGGTTTCAATATAAATAAAACTAGTATGCTTTTGTCACACGTTTTAATCAGTCTCTCAAGCAAAATGACAAAGAAATAAGAAACTATACCAATATTTCAAGTAATAATCACATAAAAAAACTATTACACTTTCTAAAATTATACAATAAAACACTGATCATACCGAACAAATAATTTGTATCTATTCTTTTCATATTAAAACAATTCTAATTAAAAGTGAGATCTTACATTTATCATAAATCACAACATCCCAATAAAAACAACCTATTTAAATCATAATAATTAAATAAAAATATCACTTTTCGTGGCACATCAGCTCAATTTTAAACAACAATAGTATAAATCAAATGTAATAAACAAAAATGAACAAAATATCTCGAAATTATCAAATAATCAATTCTTAGGTAATTATATTAGGTAATCCTAAACTATTTTTTATCCAAATCATTATCACAAATTACAACATCCCAATAAAATCAACCTATTTAAAATATAAAAATTAAATAAAAATATCTTTTTCATTGGCAAATCAGCCTAATTATGAAACAACAAATATATAAATCAAATAAGGTAAAACAAAAATAATCAGAATATATCAAAATAATCAAATAATCTCTTCATAATATAATATTTCGCAATGCTTAAACTATTTTTTATCAAAATTTTGGTAATATGATCTTTAAAAGTTTAAGGTTTTTAAGATCATATTACCAATCTAATGAATCTTCTTTCATGGACGTTCTTAAATGGTTACATAAATATCATGTAGCAGAAAACACTCTTTCGGCTTCAACGCTGGTCGGTGGTATTGATAAAAGAAGATTGTAAACCCGTTCTAAATTCCTGCTCCTCTGTCCATTTCCATCAAATAGTGCCATCTCTACTGGAATTGTGGTGTCTAAATCGTTTGTTGAAGAAGTCGGTTGCTGCGCAGAAGATGGCCGACTCATAAACCGGACGATTTCTTCTCGTAATTGTGTTTTAATTGATACGTTTACAGTTGAAGAAGAGCAACCTTCTGTATCTTGTGTATTGTCTGTTGAAGTTATGACTGTTTGATCTGATTGTTTTGTGTCAAAAAATGTAGATATAATTTTAACAATCGTCAGTCTCACAGATTCGTTTGATGGATTTTCAAAAGGATAGTCGTGTGTACTTCGCTGTTCATAAAAATTGTAAGGGATGTGTAAATATGTCATTGTACCGATTATTTCTGGAATTCGTCGTTGTGATATCCTTCTTTGGAGTGATACCAGAAGTTCATTACTAATAATGCTATCTTTTTACGATAATTTATGAATCATAAATTTTAACGCTGTCTCAGCAGTCAGTAAGTTTGCATTTTCTTCACAGATCGCTTCTACCGTAGCTTTGATTATATTAAGGGATTCCGAAATTTCATCAAGATGTTTTAATTTCGTATCAGTAAAAGATATATCAGATTTAAAATCAATTAATGCTTTGATTACAGAATCTTTTAATAATAAGAACCGATCAATCATGTTAGCAAGACTGATCCATCTTATTTTGCAGTCTAAGATAAGACGAACATTCTTTTGTTCTCCTTCTGCGGTGTACTTGTAAAGCACCTCAGACTTGGTCGGTGATTTTTTAAACATCTTGTGCAAATGCGTGCAGTAAAGAGTACATAAAGTTAACAAGTGTACAATGTTGTTATGATCTCTGTCACTAGACTTTGACTTATTGTGATTTGTGAAGTAAGTAAATGGAATACTTGGAATCAAGTGATTAACTATATTAAAATAATATAACGCAATAACACTCATGTGTTTTACAACTTCTTATTTGATATTTAAAAGAGAAATACAACTATCCGTAATATCCGTAAAATCCGGATAATTATGCAAGTCAAATCCGGACTTGAAAATCGGCGGATATCCGGATAGTACGGATATCCGGATATCCGGATTGCAAGCTCTAGTCACGATGATATTATATATAAAAAAGAGGCCGATATCTTACTAGCGCGCGTAAATTGAAGCTCGTCGCCGTGCGGATTGAAAATTGATTTTTTTTTTAGTGAAGACTCAAAAACGTCCCAAATCATACGTTTTGTCTTCAGTCCGCGCTGATCACTACGACGCGAGCTTAACATTAGAAGCGCAATTGTTTAAATGATATCTATCTCTTTTATTTACATGCGTATCCTACCTATCGTTTATACTATTAATTAGACCATGTTATCAACATGTTGTACTATAACCTATTACCTACTTGGAACGTAAAGTATCTTGTATACAATATCATTGCCTTGTCAATACAGCTATTTAGTTAACAAACCTAATGATCTATTTTATTTTTACTGCCTCGTTGATCTAGCGGTAGCGTGTTCACCCGCAGAAAACGAGGACCTGGGTTCAAATCCCGGGTCGGGCCAAAAGAGATTTTGGGACTTTTCTGTAAAAAGAAAAATTTCTCCGCATCAGCCCGACGTCTAGGAGTTGGCGGTATTATACCCCCGTGCCTCGGAGAGCACGTAAAGCCGTCGGTCTTGTACCTTACCTTTTTCCGGTTGTGTCGCCTAGGCGTCCCATTGGATCATGAGAGTGATGGAATAGAAAGTGCTCCTGTGTTTGCACACACATATGAGCACTATATTATGTCCCGCGCAGATGGCTAATCTCTATTGAGACTGGCCGCCATGGCCGAAATTCGGCTAGAGGACATTATTATTATTATTATTATTAATGATCTAATAATATACTTTTAAAAGTAACAACAACGCTTTTAATAAGGAATTTTTAAAGCCGGTAGTAAAAGTAACATTGGTAATTATAGACCCATTTCGATATTACCAGTATTTAGTAAAATTTTTGAGAAAATTATGCTAAATCAATTAATAAGATATTTCAAATTGCATAACCTTCTGCATGCGGATCAGTTCGGATTTACAAAAGGGCGATCAACCACTGATGCTGGAGTCGCTTTAATAAATCACATATTTGATGCCTGGGAGAGATCACAGAACGCTATTGGGGTTTTCTGTGACCTCTCCAAGGCGTTCGATTGCGTAGACCACGAAACACTTTTGGTAAAACTTCATCACTATGGAGTGCGCAGTGAGGCTCTTCATATACTATGTTCCTACCTAAACAGTCGACAGCAATGCGTGGACGTATGTGGCGAAAGATCTCCGAATGTTTTTGTGAAAATGGGTGTGCCACAAGGTTCTATACTGGGCCCTTTCTTATTCCTTGTCTATATAAATGACTTGCCATACTATTTGGAAAATATATGCGACGTCGTTTTATTCGCAGACGATACGTCTTTAATATTTAAAGTGGACAGAAATAAAGATAACTTCGACGATAGAAATAATGCGCTTACTTTAGCTACAAAATGGTTCACAGTAAATAATCTCGTTTTGAATTCTAACAAAACAAAATGTCTGAAATTTACCACGCCAAATGTTAGAAATTTGGGTCCAAATATTGTCATCAACAGTGAAATATTACACTCTGTAGAATCTACTGTATTTCTCGGTATCACCTTGGACAAGAAGTTACAGTGGGGTGCTCATATTGCTTGTCTGGCTAGTAAATTAAGCTCCGCAGCCTATGCCGTGAGGAAAGTTAGGCAACTCACGGATGTTGAGACCTCCAGATTAGTGTATTTTAGCTATTTTCATAGTCTTATGTCATACGGTATACTTTTGTGGGGGAAAGCTGCTGATGTACAAACGATATTCATCCTCCAGAAGAGAGCAGTTCGAGCTATATATAAACTCGGCACTCGGACCTCTCTTAGGGAAATTTTCAAGGACATAGACATCTTAACTGTCGCATCACAATACATCTATGCCAATATATTGCAAGTTCGAAAAAGCTTGCACTTGTTCGAAAAGAGAAGTGATGTGCACCAAAAGAACACACGCAATAAACACAAACTGAGTTCAAATTCTCACCGTCTACACAGGGTGCACGGATCCTTTGTGGGGCTAGGTGTACGCTTTTATAATAAAATACCCATCGACCTGCTTAACTTGCCGTATGATAAATTTAAACTGACTATCAAGCATATTTTAACAAAAAAGGCTTACTACTCCGTTAATGATTATTTGAATGACAACGACGCTTGGTGTTTACCAAGCCGAATATAACAAAATTATAATATTGACATTTTGTGACATTTAATATTAATATTTATTATAGTAAATTACTTGGACTTTTTAATGTTTTTAAATTTTATTGCATTTGTGATATTCTGTATAAATATATATATATATATATATATATATATATATATATATATATATTATGTTATCTACCTACCTATCTTCTATTTTAAGTTTTAATTTATTTGCTGTATTGTGTATAATTTTAATTATTGACGTGCATAAGTGTACCATGTGTTCCTAAGTGCAATAAATATTTCTGATTTCTGAATATGCCAACAAAACTTTTTTCTTTTGTGTAATTTAAAGTAATGATTAAATAACAACTGTATATATTACACAAATATCCGTTCTAAGAACGTTCTTAGTATCTCTTAAATCTTTATAAAAATACTGTTCATGATATTAAACATTTTTTTGCATTCGAATCAATCAATGTCACTTGACAAAATTTGCCCTAACAATAGAGGTATTAAGGGGTTTTTGTCCTCAGTCTGGGTGTAATTTTATCTATATAAGTATGTATTTACAAAAGAAAAGTAGATTATGTAGTATATCAGTTATCTGGTTTCCATAGTACAAGCTCTGCTTAGTTTGGGTTCAGTTGGCCGGGTGTAAATAATGGCCCAGGATATTATTATTAAAGACCATGGAAGTATATAAGAGTGTCCACCTCAATTTAGACCTAAGAAAACATACATGACATAATTTAAAGATTATATCTTATAATTCAGTTATAAACAACATGTAACTTAATTAACGCATACCCTGAAAATAGTTTGTTCAGAATCGTTTACTGAATCGATTTATAGCATTTTTAATGTAGGTAATTTTTATTGCAAAAATAATTAAAACTACGGATATTATTGTCATATTAACCCTGTACATTAAAAACAAATTGAAATGGACCGTATGTCAAAGTAATAAATTTAAAAATCGCAGTTTTACGGTTTGGGACATTATTCACAGACGTCCATCTGATCTCAAACTAAGCAGAGCTTGTACTAAGGAAACCAGATAACTTATATACTACATACACTTCTTTTCTTGTGTAAATACATACTTATATAGATAATTACACCCAAACGTAGGACAAATAGACATGTTCATCCACACAAATATCTGTCCTTGGTGGGAATCGAACTCACGACCTGCAGCGTAAGAGGCAAGTATTTACTAAAAACATCAACCGACCCGTCAAAATAAATCCGACTAATATAATAAAAGCGAAAGTTCCCACTCTTTCGCGCAACAACTACTGATCGGATTTTGATGAAACTTTGTAGTAATATAGCTTATATATCCGAATAACACATAGGCTATAATTAATGAAGTTTAGCGGGGGTAAAACCGCGGGGCACAGCATCAGCACTTTTACATTACATAACAAATAATACATACATAATAAATTACATAACAAATTGCCCGAAATAATTAAAAATGAAAAGAAATTTTATCTATTCTCCGCTAACCTAAAGAATCTACTATTATCTAAATGCTATTACAGTATCAGTGAATATTTAAGTGACACGTTCTAAATAATAATAATGTATAGGTAAATAATGAATATATATGTATTAAGATAAGATAATTATTGTTTCTTAATATTTCTAAATATAATTGATAATAATAATATTTATGCTAAAAATAACTATACCTATATAATTAAATTAAACTGAAGCATGATAGATTTCATGCTTCAGTTTATGCAAATGTTACTGCTTATCTATAAATATGAATATGATAAATTGTAAATAATAATTGCACGTAATTCAATGAAGTATATGATAAACACACACAATAAATGAAGTATATATATTATATACTTAATAAAATAACTGATCAATGCATTATAATTATACCTACTATATTATATTATTATATTAAAGTTACTAAATTTAATACAAATTTATATTAAATGGCTGAAATAAATCCTCCTCTCTCCTACTTTGCTGTGCCCGACAGGGTCCACGATGAACTTTTCACCTGTACCTACCACCTAGATATACATTGTGGAATGCAATAAAGAATTGAGTATTGAGTACATAGTAAGTAAAAGTAAATTTCGGTTGAGTGACTAGGTAAAGGCGCCTAGAGAGCATAGACGGGGAATGATTCTAGGATTCTTGCACCGTTTTCCATTCATTCAAAGTTTTATCTTGTACATTATTTTAAAGCATAATATTCTGTCCTTGATTTGATAAACGTGTGTATGAACCTTTATTTTTGGCCACCGACTAAGAAAAGCTGTTCGCCTTTACGAATACATTATGATCCCAGAATATAATTGTCCCTTGACCGTATATTATAACTTTATTGCCTCGTTCATTTTTAAACTTTATAATGACAGGCTTAAAAAAAGCATAATGAATATTAATTATCTATGGTATTAGTTAAGAGTTTAAACAAAAAATATTATGTAATAAAACCAGAAAAGAAATTCAAGTTTTTTCGCGTGAGTAAGTTAAATTCAAAGGAGGTTTTTTATGTAACATCTTTAAACCCAAATAAAAACTTCTCCATTGATACTGGCACCAAAATTAAATTATTCGAAATTCAAAAAGAGTAGAACACAAAATACCTATTTTGTGTTCTACTCTTGGTGACCGGTTCGTTTTTCGAATAATTTAATTCTACCGTTAGTCGTGTCTATTACTTTGACGAAAGTATAAAAGTAGATTGTTCTCTGAGGGATGAAGTAAGTTTCGTTTTAGGCAAGCTTACTCTACTCAAGATTGTAGTGTAGGTTCTGTTTTGCTCGTAAAGTGACATAACTTCCTTGCTGAGCTCACCGTAGAACCCTCCTTTACCCTGGGGACTCAATATGTTGTGCACGACATTACAAAATTGTCTTGTAGTGTATTCGAACCATGGTCAATAAACTACTATGTTTTCTTAAACAAATATAAATAAATAATTAACAAATAATATCTTGGGATAACTAACACTGCCATCTGATCCCAAATCAGACAGGGCCTGTACTATGGAAACCAGACAACTGATTAACATTGCTAAATTTGCTGTGCCCCGCGGTTTTACCCGCGTTAAATTTTATAAATTATCACAGCTCCTCCCCCGTAGTTGATAGTTTGATAATATGTTGACACGACCTCTTACTAATATTCATGCAAAATTTTAAGTAAATCCATGCAGTACTTATTGAGTTTAGCCTGGATATACATACAGACAAAAATTCTAATAACTATATTTTTGGCTTCGATATCAATTGTAGATCAAGCCCCACCTATCCTTTTTAAAAAATATTCAATGTACAGTTTTGACTTTCCTACGATTTTTTTTTCTAATTTGAATGTGTTTATTTATTGAGGACAGCCAGTAATTGTTACATTTTCTTACAAATGAAAAATACATGAATATAAAACCTAATGCACAATTTTTTAAGGCGTCACCGCATGCACTTATTATTATAACAGTAAAACTAGAATTAAAAAATACTACAGCTATATAATAGGTCTTTACCTATGAAATTGCCGTTTTGTATGAAAAAATTTAAACGAATTTTTTTCATGAATTTTTTTATTTGTATTAATCGAAGTAATCACCCATGCAATCAATGCATCTTTGCCTGTTGAGCAGTGCAAGGCACGTCTCGACGCGTACTTCGCGCTGGCGATCATTGAGTTCGTGGGGCACCCATTTGTCAAGCTTTTTTACCTTGCCAATTTGACGCAAATGGACCAATATTGTTTTGACGCTAACGTCGAAAGCTGCTGCTAATTCAGCCGTAGATTGTGTATCATCAGCTTCTACAACCGCCTTTAATTCGTCATTGTCGGCCAAAGTCTTCGGACGACCGCGAGGTTCATTTTTCAGGTCGAAATTTCCAGAACGGAAGCGAGCAAACCAATAACAGGTGGTGCGTTGGTTTGTAGTGTTAGCTCCGTAAACGTCGTTGATGTTGCGTGCCGCTTGTGCCGCGTTGCTGCCACGACGGTACTCATATTCCATAATTACTCGAATTTTTAACGTATCCATGATGACGAAAAAGATTGAAATGCGATGAAAATGTAACACTAATCAATAAAGAAATGACTACTTTTGGAAAAAAGAATCCATGTTTTTAAAATAAAATTAATTTGAAATTAGAATTCTTAGCCAAACAAAAATTATTTTGATTTGAAATGGCCAGTACTGCAGAACGGCAATTTCATAGGTAAAGACCTAATATTAAGAACTAAACTAAAACGAATTAATTTTATTATATGTATAGATACATAAATCTTATACAGAACCAACTAGTAGTGTTGGAGATCGAACCCATGACCTCTGGCTTAGCAGTCAGGGTCAACCAGTGTTGGTCTACTGGTCTACTGGATCTGTCAAGTATAGATCAACAGTAATGGGTAATATTAATAACATACAGATCAAAATCCCACGACTCGACTAAAATAACATATTTTATGAAATGCATTGCGTTTTTAAAGGAATTCGGAGGAAGGAGCATAATATTTTTAATGCACAGATACATTTACGTTACATGTTACAAAGAGTTAAATAATAGTTAAAAAAAAAAACTAAAAATGACGCTTTATGTATAAACATGTAACGTAAGCCAAACTACAAAATAGAGAATAAATTTTAATTAAGAATATTGTACAAACATTTAATAAATATAATTAATAATAGTGTAAATAAAATAAAAAAAAATATGAAACAAAGCGTGGGGTGCTTTTTAATATATCATATCTGTCAATGAAATATTTATGAGTATTGACACCATGCAACCCACGCTTTTTTGAGAACGGAGAAAAAGCGTGATATACATACACATATCACGCTTTACCTACGCTCTCAGTGAACCAATTTTGATAATTATTTTGTGTATCAAAAAAGAATGATTTCAAAATCGGCTCATATAAATTTTGCTTAAGTCGGAACAATTCGTTTGTCATAGAAAAAGTTGAATTGGTTCACTATTTCTTAAACGGTAATTATGTGTTATAGAATATTTCGTTAGGTTACTATAGCAAAATCATTATCTTTCTTTCCGTTTTGAAGTACTCTAGTAAGAAGTCAGTTAATAAAAACCGGCCAAGTGCGAGTCGGACTCGCCCGTGAAGGGTTCCGTAGTAGCAAGTATTTCAGTTGATTAAATGAAAGCAAATTGCGGTTTACGATTTATGACGTATTAAAAAAAAAACTACTTGCTAGATCTCGTTCAAACCAATTTTTGTTGTTAGTTTGCATGGTAATGTACATCATATTTTTTTGTTGTTTAATCATTCTCTTATTTTAGAAGTTACAGGGGGGGGGGGGAGACACTCATTTTACCACTTTGGAAGTGTCTCTCGCACAAACTATTCAGTTTAGAAAAAAACCGGCCAAGTGCGAGTCGGACTCGCACATGAAGGATTCCGTAGCAGCAAGTATTTCAGTTGATTAAATGAAAGCAAATTGCGGTTTGTAACGTATAAAAAAAAACTACTTGCTAAATCTCATATTTTTTTTAGTTTTAACATTCTCTTATTTTAGAAGTTACAGGGGGGGGGGGGGGGGGCAGTCATTTTACTATTCAGTTTAGACAAAAATTATATTAGGAACCTCAATATGATTTTTGAAGACCTATCCATAAATATCCCACATGTATGGGTACGATGAAAAATTTTTTTTGAGTTTCAGTTCTATGTATGGCGACCCCCCAAAATTTTTGTTCTTGTTCTATTTTTATGTAAAAATCTTAATGCGATTCACAGAATACACCTACTTATCATGTTTCAGCAGTACAGCTCTTATAGTTTCCGGAAAAAAGTGGCTGTGACATACGGACGGACAGACAGACGGACAGATATGACGAATCTATAAGAGTTCCGTTTTTTTGCCATTTGGCTACGGAACCCTAAAAAATGATATTAGAAACCTCAATATCATTTTTTAAGACCTATCCATAGACACCCCAAATGTATGGGTACGATGAAAAAATATTTTTTGAGTTTCAGTTCTATGTATGGGGACCCCCCAAAATTATTGTTCTTTTTCTATTTTTGTGTCAAAATCTTAATGCGATTCACCGAATACATCTTCTTACCAAGTTTCAACAGTACAAAAAAAAAGAAAAAATATTTCGGAAAAAAGTGGCTGTGACATACGGACGGACAGACCGACAGACATGACGAATCTATAAGGGTTCCGTTTTTTGCCATTTGGCTACGGAACCCTAAAAACGGCACTAACTAAGCGCCGAAACATTCGAATAGGTCAATTATTTCTGTACCTATGACGTCACAAACAAACATACATAAGTTTCAAACTTATAACACCGCAGAAAAAAATCAGCAATATAAATATGTAGCATAAGAGCGAAGCACGAAAGTTCGAGCCATAAAGCAAGGATTACGTTACCAACAAAAGAGGCACGACATAAAATCTTTTTAAGTAATAAAATATACTTACGTAAGCATAATAAAATTTTATTAGTAACTCTCAAAGTTCGCAAGAGGTCGGGGATAAGGAAACCGCTTTATAAGCGATAATTATTCAACAAACTATTTCCGTAGTTAGTTTTGGCCTATAATTATAAAGGAAGTCTTGGAAAATGGCGTCGAAACCTATGAGAATTAGTTGTTAAATTTTATTTTAGCCAATCTTGCTTTTCTTCCTCGTAACATAGGAAACAATTGAGTTCAAATTCTAACTTTTATTGCTGAGTTTACGTCTGGGTCGTACGTGTTCTTTGATAATCGTGAGTAAGTATACTTTTCGTCTACCTAGGTTGCTATTAAACATAGGAACACTTTTTACTCTTCAATTGTGAATACGTGACCAGTATCTTGAAATGTGTGAAATATCGTTTATGAGAAAGAAATATATCATTGTAGAATTTTCTGGTAATTTTTGTTGTGTAACATCTTTCCTCTCGATTGCTAGGATACTTTTGTGGGCATGATTTTGGGAAACGTGTTACAGGCAACCGGGGAAGCGCGTTTACGCGCGTAATTTGTTTTGACCAATGAGTGCGTGCGGTTGCGGGGAGATGACTGGCAAGTGGTGCCAACCCATTTTGAGTAAGACAACGTACTGTCAGCCTACATAGTTTTTGTAGTAGATTTGTTTGTATTGGTCTATGAATATTTCTGAATAAATATATGACGACAAGGATATTTTGAAGTTTGAAGAAACAAAAGAGCACTAAGTAGGAATACGGTGATAACTCAAAATTGAGTTCGAATGATATTAAAAAAGCGATCGAGCCTTACACAGTAGTCGCATATGATATGTAACATCTGACATGTTATCATTCCTAGAAGCCAATTTATTCATAATGGTCAAATATATCATTGCATAGATTATGTTGGCCGACAGTAAACTAACGCTAAATTGGCTTCACATACATTTCATCTCAATTTTATTATACGGAATATATATATATATATATATATATATATATATATATATATATGACATGCTATCATGTCACAATTAAATGTTAGCTATGATCATATTCGACTACCGTAAGGTTTTTACTCGTACACGGCTGAGTAAACTTGTTTCAATAAAGTATATAAAATAATAAATATAAAGAAATAAAAGAAAAGATTTTTACTAACGTAGACTTTAAAAAAAGCACGTGTAAATAGTCAGAACTTGTTTGTTCTATAATTAAGTAAGCATAATTATTTCTAGGTACATATAATTATAGACTTAAGTGCACGGAGTTTTTAGATATATTATTTATTTTATGAATTTAGGATTTAGCTAGCTTATATTAAGTTATTATCATGCTTATATATAGGTCTAATTATCGAAGTTTACAATTAATATTGCTGGTTTAATATTAGGTAGGTAAAGCAAGATTATGGGCGATAAAACTGCTTAAACATATTTGATTGCAACAAAATCATATAAACACGCATGCGGTTGATCCAATAGTTATAGATATCAGTGCATTTTTACCGTTTAATTTTATATCTTGATCGAATGTTCTTATGGCTTAATATTGTATAGCACAAAAATGTTTCACATGGCCTCTATCCACTGATGTCTTAAATTATAATAAGCGTGTCAATAAAAAGTTACATACATCTGATTAACCCTCAAAGGCCAACGAGCCGTGTGGACAACATTTTATTTTGTTTTTAAAAACCCTCGTGAACTTTCATTATACGACAAGGAAACCTCATTGCCAACCACAATCTGAAACACAGATCTTGCAAAACATTTACATAATACGCTCAATGGACCGTCAACTCCATCATTTACCAATAGCCCACCAAAACTATCGGTGGGTATCAAAATCGTCTCAGAGCGAGCAAAAAACATCACAAACGGCACTCACTTTCACTAACTCGCTATTTTTTTTTTGCAGGCGTCATAGCGGAGGAAGTGAGAACATTCGGTGCATTCGATTCAGGCAGTGCTGTGATTAAGTGAATGACCGTTACTCAGTGAATTTATGTGCTATAGTGTTTAAAAATATTTTTTTTAATCTGTGGTCCTGGCGTCTTAGGCTTTGGAGCCTTTGAGAAAATAATTTTGTTGGTGTGACCATCGGACTTAAAAATGGTGAGTCGTGTTTTATATCCGATTGAATAGGGCTGACGTTAGCTGGTATTATTTTATATATACATATTTTATTCTTTAACTTGTTCATAAATATTAGTATGTTTATTCGTCTCTCACAGTTTTGTTCTTTTTTTGGTTTCAATAGCCTTTGACTTGGCATAAACAATATTATTAAGCGGTTCTCTTTATAATATTAATTTACTTCTAAAATAAAAAAAAAGTTAGTCATAAATTGTAGACAGTACCTAGGTATAGCTAAAGTCTGTTATATTTATATAACTAAAAGTTCTTAAATGAATTAAGTAATGTAAGCTCACGTATGAAATTAACGAGTTTCAAAATTTGTCTAGTTTTGTATAACGGTCTTAGTAGGTACCTAGATTATATCATTATTTTATACAAGGTTATATCTATTAAATTTCGAATATGAAAATGGAGTTCAGAGAGGTTTACCTTGAAAACAATTAAATTTTCCTTCCATTTTATACTTCACAATCGTTTCGAATATGAAAGTTATAGAATTGTTTACCTTGTAAAAAAGAAAAAAATCTTTGTTAATTATCAACGTACAAGATATTCACTCTGATCGATATAAGTTGCTCCGAACTAGAATTATGAATAAAAAAAAATACTTTGTGTCTGATTTTTACGTACCTATTGCTTTCTATATTGTCCGGCATACAATATATACTAAAATAAAATTAACACCTTAATTTTCTGTGTCAAAAATAGTTTATTAAAATAGTTTCTGTGTTGTTTACACTGCTTCTACACATCTATGTAGGGAAATAGTGTGTAATTGATCGGAATATTAAGTAATTAGCATCCTCCTTTCGATGTAGCTGGGTAAAACCATACGATAGATTTTTTTGCGATCTTCGAGATCATATTTTTAAGACTCTGCAAGCCTATATATATATATATATATATATAATAAAACTGTGAAAAGGAAAAAGTACAGAAACCAGCACATCCAGCTACCCCAATCTGTCAAATTTCTTTTATAGATTTTCACTTTCGATTGAGGAAATTAGACAGATTGGGGTAGCTTGAGGTGCTGGTATGTACCTATCGCTGCATCGGTTTGCCTAATTTGGAAACTGCAGATTACGCTCTTTTATCTGATAAATGCCATAGACTAAAAACGCATTTAATATCATACTTACTTATCGTATGGGCAGTGGTTAGTGGTTACCCTAATGTCAGAATTGTTCAAGCCGCCTTTTGGCCTCTGACATGGTTAACGACTGTTCTCTAATGCAATAATGAAATTTATTCAGCACTTGGGTTTTAACATACACTTGTATATAAACGTAGTCGAATACAGTATAAAAGTAACAAAAAAAATTACTAGTCCGTCCGTGCTCTGTTTTGTCACATATAGTCTTTTAAATCCCTAAATAAATAACAAGTTACTAAGCTATTATTTTGAAATCTAATTATACAGGATTAAAATTAATGACTACAGCCGGGACCGACAGCTTAACGTGCCCTCCGCAGCATGGAGATTTTGGAGATGCTCAGAAATTTTACCACTTTGGCGGTCACACATCTATAGACTGACCACGAGCCTAGTTGCTTAACCTCGCCAATCACTAACTGACTGGTGAGAGCATCTGGCTATGATAGATTAATTTCATAAAAATAAAATTTTGTTCAACGCCCCCACTAGGAAATCTTATATATATCTATACATATAATAAAATCGTAGGAATGTCAAAACTGTACATTTAATATATTTTAAAAAGGATACTTGTGGCGTGATCTACAATCGATATCGAAGCCAAAAATATAGTTTTTAGAATTTTTGTCTGTTTGTCTATATGTATGTCCGGGCTAAACTCAAAAAGTACTGCATGGATTTATTTCAAATTTTGCATGAAAATTACGAAGAGGTCGGGTCAACATATAGGCTACATATTATCACACTATCACCTACGGGGGAGGAGCTGTCATAATTTATAAAGTTTAACGCGGGTAAAACCGCGGGGCACAGCTAGTAATTATAATAGACGGACACAAATTACATCCAGACTCAGAACAACTATTTATGGGTCACACAAATATCTGTCCGGCGCGGGAATCGAACCCGGTACACGAGTCGGCGAGGCGACTGTCTTAGCCGCTGCACCACACGTGTAGTCAAAACTTACTTAGTTTAAACTTGTTCTCTAGTATTATATCATACGGAAGCATGCCTTTACACCAGAACACGTAAGAACCTTACTCCAACGGTATCGGGATACTAAAATAACTCGTTTCTTACTCAAGACAACCAACAGCTGACATGTTAATTAATCGCTCTAAGTTTATTATATCATGTATAAAAGTTATGCCGAGTTTTCGTAACTTATGGCCTTTAATGGCTCAAGTTTGTGCTGTATGTTAAGATGAACTTTAGTTGTAGTTTTTAAATCGTCGTTGGTGTAGTAAGTTTAGTGGTTGGAGACGCTGGCTGCTAAACCAGAGGCCGTGGGTTCGATTCCCACTCGGGCTAAATCTTTGTACGTTGAACACGATTATATGTTCTGTGTCTGGGTGTAATTTGTCCATAATATGTATGTATTTAGAAATATAAAAGTATGTTTATCAGTTCTCTGGTTGCCATAGTACAAGGTCTATGTTTGGGATCAGATGGCCGTGTGTAAATAATGTCTCAGGATATTAATGTCCCAGGAGGATCCAGGAGGATAATTTTACATATATATATGGACCCTAAATAAGTCTTAAGTAATTATATATATATAATCCCTAATCTATCTAATTATATATATTTATATATATATATATATATATATATATATAAATATGTATTTAAAAAAGAAAAGTAGTATATTATAGTTATCTGGTTTCTATAGTACAAGCTCTGCTTATTTAGGGATCAGATGGCCGTGTGTGAATATTGTTCTAGGATATAATTATTATTAGTAACTGTCAAATCAAATCAAATTATTTTATTTGTAATATAGGTCAGTACATAATGTTTTTACAGAATAGGGTTAGTAGGTATCTCTATATTGTGAATTGTCATATTGCCTCTCTTACTCGCCCTAAAAATTATTCAACCTTGTGCATAAAATGGGGCAAGTTCCCCCTTTCTATAGTTGTGGACATCACGTGACTAAGAACAGTTACATTTAGTGTTCTGATGTTCTTGGAAAAAGTTATAAAACAAGATAACATAAATAAAAATAATAAAATAGAAAAAGTTTTTACTCCCGTAAACTTTAAAAAAAGCGCTTGTTTGTCAAAAGTGTTTAGTAATATAGTTAAAATTTCTAGGTACAGATGCCACCATATCAAGCTACCATATTTGCCAATTTTCCCTATTGGAAAGTGAACCTTATGCTTAAAGTGATAAAGTTGAAAATCGATAAAAGAAATTTGACAGATTGCGGTAGGTGGATGTGCTGGCGTCTGTACATGTCGATATTTAAATCACCGGTTTCTATCGAATCATTTAGAATTAACATAATTATAATTTATGAAAGTAATGATTAAGCTATACAGCTATCTAGTTTGAAATGATTATTTATGATTTTAATTGTAGATTATAGAATTGTAGATATTTACAGTTTTAGATATATATTTAACATCGTGTTCTGTTCCGATAGCAGAACTATTCCGACACGATTTTAAAATATATCTAAAACTGTAAATATCTACAATTCTATAATATCTATAATAAGGTAAAACTCAATATTAGTATTAAGGCGGACCTTTTGTGTGCAATTACGATAACGCTTTAATACAAACGGATCCAATACACCCCAATTAATAAGACCCAGAGAAACAAACTCAGCGGGTTCATTGCGTACATTCTAAACATGGAAATGTCGCCTAGTTCAGCGGTAGAGTTGGATTATTTTTAGGTGTTGCGCAGAGTTTTATGGCACTAGAGATATACAGCAATAGACTCATCATTTAACATTAATTATTTTATTATTTATTACTCATAATTAAATTGAGAATTTTTGCCGAATTATCACAAGTTTTGGAGGAGACATAATATTTAAATGTTACTACCGCTCTAGCATCCACCGTGGAAATATTAAGCACAGTCGCCAGCACATTCAGCTACCCCTATCTGTCAAATTTCTTTTATAGATTTTCAGCTTTATCACATATGCATAAGGTTCACTTTCAATTGGGGAAAATTGACAGATTGGGGTTGCTTGATGTGCTGGCGTCTATACCAAAACGATATTAATTATGAGTCCCAGTCCAATTATGAGAGGACCCAAGTCGCAAAGGATGACATTTTTTTCCATCGTAATTAGCTCTGAGCGGTCTTAAGCAATTAGGCTCGCGGTCAATCCATAGATGGATGACCGCCAAAGTGGTTTAATATCTGAGCGTCTCCGTGCTAGCTGTCGGTACCGGTTGCAGCAATTAGACAAGAGTCGTTAAGCCATGTCAGAAGCCTACTGGGCGGCTTAAACCACTCTGACACTAGGGTAATCAGTGTCCATACGATAAGTAAGTAAAGTAAAAAAAAACCAATAGCTTTTGCGGGCATATAGCTCAGTATATCTGTCAAAACAAATGCAATGCAGGTGTCACTGTCATCTATGATAGTTTTTAAATGCACGTTCCTCATTGGTGGTTATAAAGGCTTACATTGGGTCGATTTGATAAAGAGTTAGTTGGACATTTCCAATGAATACATAAATTATTCTATTTCCCACTATAAATTATAAACAATATCATGGGACAACTAACACACTGCCATCTGATACCAAACTAAGCAGAGCTTGTACTCTGGTAACCAGACATCTGAGAAACATACTTATATATTTCTAAATACATACAAATCATTCTTATATTATAAAGGCGAAAGTGTGTGAGTGTCTATGTTTGTACATCTTCACGCAAAAACTACTGAACAGATTTTGATGAAACTTTATAGTAATATAGCTTATACCTATATCCGAATAACAAGGCTATAATTTATAAAGTTTGACGCGGGTCAAACCGCGGGGCACAGCTGGTTATATATAAATTACACCCAGATATAGAACAATTATACTAATATTATAAAGGCGAAAGTTTGTGAGTGTGTATGTTGGTTACTTCTGAAAAAAACTACCAAACAGATTTTGATGAAACTTTGTAGTAATATAGCTCATATATCCGAATAACACACAGGCTATAATTTATAAAGTTTAACGCGGGTTAAACCGCGGGGCAGAGCTAGTTATATATAAATTAAATCCAGACATAGAACAAATAAGCGTGTTCATCACACAAACATTTGTCCCGGGTGGGAATCGAACCCACGACCCCTGGCTGAGCAGTTAGGGTCACTAACTACTAGACTTACTGACCATTGGTTTGTTAATTGGATTCTGTTGTGTTATTTGATGTGACGTTGTCTCTAGTTGAGAAAGGTCAAGTCCCTAACTTTGACCTTAGTGTTTCAACAACAAACAAACATTCAAACATAGCTTCCTCGTCGTAATTCCATTTATGCCCAAAATGGCTCATTATACTTTTATTTATCGAGACCACAATAGGTGCTTAAGTCTACCGTTTAGATTTTAATTGCGCTCTATCGTAGGAAGATATAGGAACGAACTGTTTATGATTGCAAATTGGTTTAATTATTTTGTGAGGCTTTTAGGACTTCATGTGGATTAGTAAGAACGTCGTTGGTTAAAATAATATATAAATAATAATATATGTATGTATAGTTTCAAAATAACCAGAACGCTAGTCAATAAGGGAGTGATCTTTCTGCCAACAAACTACTATGCAGTTTGGCCGTAGTTGTTTATCTATATATACTCGTATATATAAAAATCAATGCCACTTTTCATTGTAATGTTATAACTCAACAACGCCTTTACCGATTTGGCTAATTTTGGTCTTGAATTATTCGTGGAAGTCCAGGGAAGGTTTGTACTTAGAGAAAATTTAAAAAAAGTCTTGAAAAAGTGTAAAATGAATAAATGAACTTAATAATCATTTTTTTATTACTATGCCTTATACGTAGCGAAGCATGTACTGGGCAGCTAGTTTAATAATATAATTAAATATGCAATAAATGTATTAAACAAATAAAAAAATATTAAGACCGTGTTAAAGTACATAATTTGCCAAGAGTTTCGTTGTTTTTGTAAAATGTATTAGCTTAGTAATGCTGCGGTAACTGACCAAATTTGTGGGAAATTATCATCATCAACATCATATCAGCCGAAAGACGACCATTGCTGTGCATAGGCACAGTATACAAATATAGACAGTAAGGAAACTACATACAAACGCTCGATACGACACACTCACACAAACAGCGTATCGACGAGACTCCTAAGCGGTTGTCGCGGTGCTGTCAGTAGTGAGTACCGCGTCAAGACGAGTGGTCACGTATAAGTTTATCCCAACGATCTTTTTAAAAATGCTATGAGAGTATTGAGGAGTACACGGCTGTTTGAACTCAGCGTCATTAAAACCAGATCTATCTATCTAGCTAGGGAATTTAATCTCTGTGTCGTGGTTTACATTACAAACATATTATATAGACGGACACAAATTACATCCAGACTCAGAACAACTATTTGTGGGTCACACAAATAATTGTCCGCGGGACTCGAACCCACGACACGAAGCGGCGAGGCGACAGTCTTAGCTGCTGCGCCACACGTGCAACCATTCAAATTAAACTGTTAACTATTCAAATATTTTGTACTAGCTGTGCCCCGCGGTTTTACCCGCGTTAAACTTTATAAATTATCACAGCTCCTCCCCCTTAAGTGATAGCGTGATAATATGTAGCCTGTATGTTGACTCAAACTCTTAGTAATATTCATGCAAAATTTGAAGTAAATCCATGCAGTACTTTTTGAGTTTAGCCCGGACATACATACAGACAAAAATTCTAAAAACTATATTTTTGGCTTCGATATCGATTGTAGATCACGCCCCAATTATCCTTTTTAAAAAATATTCATGGTACAGTTTTGACATTCCTACGATTTTATTATATGTATAGATGCTAACTTACATTATTTGTAAACGCCATAATATGACTGTCCTGCTGATCTTCTGCTTCACTAAGCAGGAGGTCGTGAGTTCGATCCCCACTCGCAGGATCCCGAAAAAGAAGTTGAATATTTGTTAGAGTTCATGCCATTTAGTAATTCATTGTACGTGAATAACGACTTTACATAAGTTTTACTCTGAATAATTTATGTACCATGAAAGGTTATTCCATAAATTTAATCGCTCTTTTAACATGTAGGTTAGTTTAAATAAACTCTGTAAAAACTGATATAACTTTTACATTTCCTCCAATTTGATTTAATTATTTATTCTTTTGGCGTGGTTGGCAGATTTTGGCCTTTCACGCCGCAGGTCGTAGTTTCGATTCCCGCGACAAATATTGGATAAGCATATCTGTTTGTCCTGAGTCTGGGTGTAGGTAATTATTTATATAAGTATGGACTTACAAAAGAAATGCAGTATAACAGTTATCTGATTTGCATAGTACAAGCTTTGCTTAGTTTGGTATCAGATGGCCGTGTGTGAATAATGTCCCAGGATATTATATTATGTTATGTAAGCAATATGTTGCGCTGTCTTTACTTTACAGCAAGGCCCCTGTGTTGCTAGTTCTATCTCTGAGCAGGACAACTATTTTAGTATAATATTTATAGTATACTTAGTGGTAAATTACAAACTAAGTACCCCCACCGGAGGGCACCCCTTGTTGTCACCTCAACTCTTGGCGGCGGGGCGATGCAAGAGAGGGCGCGCCCAGTAAGACTCAGCCTGTTGTATACAACATGTAACTTAATTAACGCACATCCTGAAAATAGTTTGTTCAGAATCGTTTACTGAATCGATTTATATCATTTTTAATATAGGTAATTTTTTATTCGAAAATAATTAAAACTACGGAAATTATTGTCATATTAACCCAGTACAGTCAAAACAAATTGAAATGGATCGTAAGTCAAAGTAATAAGACTTTTATAATCTCAGTTTTATTTGGATTCTTACAAATTCCATAATTCAATACGAAATAAAGAAAAATAAACTTTATTCAAAGAAACTATTTTTTTAAATAACAATTCAAATACATGTTAAATAAAAAATTCAGTGTATGTATTAGGATGAGAACATAATATTCTAATTAGGGTGTTTGAGGGTGTGCGTTAATTACGTTACATGTTGTATATAGGTACCACGACCTGGACCGACAGCTTCTTACAAAAGTTAACCGTTACTTTGGAGTATTGTACATGTTGACGTGTTATACGTTGTTCACTCTAAAATGCAAATTTAGCTCTATAAGTTACGTCTACCATATATGTTACACCTTATATGTAGCGTAAACCCTCGTACTTACGATATATTCTTGTGAAAGTTACCGCTTAGAAATATGTATCACGAATAAGATACAGGGTGAATACTAATGTAGAAAAATATGCCAGGTATTGAGCTAGTAAAATAACTAGAGGTGGCGTAGTGTCTGTATAAGACGAGATGTCTCGGCTTCTGTTTTAATTGCTTGTCAAATGTGTCACGTAGTCTCAATCTACTTCTTCTTAGCGTTTCGATGGCAAACTCGTTAAATTTTTGTGGCTAAGAACATGGCCATGCTTGTGGCATTTCTAAGATCCTGCCATGAACATGTGGCAGGGCAGGCTGGGCAAGCTGTTAGATGGGCCATGGATTGGACCGACGATCCGCAAATACAGTCAATTTTGGGGTTGCTCGACGAGAAAACAGGTGGGGACTAGACATGTTTTCTTTGCTTTGGAGCACCTGACTCCGGAGTCTGTTTAGGGACTTGTACTACAATCTACTAGTAATGCTAAATACCAGCGTTGCTAATGAGGACGACAACTGACGTCACGAATCCTGTATTGCGCAAGCATGTACTTACAATATTTAGCACTTATACAATAATATGTATCATCGCCAAAGTGATTTCTAAGGGTCTCCGGGCTTCGAAGGGCATGTTACAGACCAAACAGTTGTTATTTAATTTACTGAGCAGCCTAAACAATACTTATTTAGATAAAGGACCTAAGTTACTTTTAATTACAGAGTTAGTTAGACTGTTTTTACTTAGGCAAACCGTTCTTATGGTCTTATCTAACGTCAGTGGTGCCTGTATTGTCAGTCTTAATCTATTTACTTGCCGAAAGTTTTCGACAAGTTTCTGCAAAGATGTATCTTTTTTTTCGTTTTTCTTTTACTGTAGTAAAAGTAAAACCGAAGAGTCTTAGCTAGACATTGTTACGTCGGTTTCTTACATTACTTCGATGCTTTTTAGGGTTCCGTACCCAAAGGGTAAAATGGGACCCCATTACTAAGACTTGGCTGTCTGTCCGTCTGTGACCAGGCTGTATCTCATGAACCGTGATAGTTAGATAGATGAAAATTTCACGGATGATGTTGTTACGGATCGAACCTTTTTTTGGAACATTTTATATTCACATTTCTGTTGCCGCTATAACAACAAATACTAAAAAGTAAAATAAAATAAATATTTAAGGGGCTCCCATTGGGAGACCCTTAAATATTTCGTGAATTTTTTGCTCGTTTATATAGATAATGGTACGGAACCCTTCGTGCGCAAGTTCGACTTGCACTTGGCCGGATTTTTTTTGTAAAATTTAGTTTTGCTAGTTATCTAAGTATGTTTAATTTTATTCGATTACTGTAGTCACCGCAATCCGTTAAGGCCGTGTGCACATGACTTAATTCTTAGTGTTATTTATGAAGTCGATTAAAAGTCGTGAATTGTATGTTTTTTGCAAGGTCGTTACATGCATTTATTGTTGTTGTTTTATATAAATTCATTCATGTTATGGGGTGCACATTAACGAGATATAATCGTTGTATTCTGTTGATCATATATTAAAAATATTTTTAAATTTTATATTTTTACTAGCTGTGCCCCGCGGTTTTACCCCCGTTAAATTTTATGAATTATCACAGCTCGTCCCCCGTAGGTGATTGCGTGATAGTATGTAGCCTATATGTTGACCCGACCTCTTAGTAATATTCATGCAAAATTTGAAGTAAATCCATGCAGTACTTTTTGAGTTTAGCCTGGACATACATACAGACAAACAGACACACAGACAACAATTCTAAAAACGATATTTTTGGCTTCGATATCGATTGTAGATCACGCCCCAAGTCGCCTTTAAAAAAATATTGAATGTACAGTTTTGACTTTCCTACGATTTTATTATAAGTATAGATAGATATGATAATTTATAATTTTGACTTGTTGACTAATGTTGTGGCGATTATTGTATGAACCATTATTTCTTTATTTATTACTAGCTGTGCCCCGCAGTTTTACCCGCGTTAACCTTTATAAATTATCACAGCTCCTCCCCCGTAGGTGATAGCGTGATATATGTAGCCTATATGTTGACCCGACTTCTTAGTAATATTCATGCAAAATTTGAAGTAAACCCATGCAGTACTTTTTGAGTTTAGCTCGGACATACATACAGACAAACAGACAAAAAATCTAAAAACTATATTTTTGGCTTCGATATCGATTGTAGATCACGCCCCAAGTATTCTTTAAAAAAAATATTCAATGTACAGTTTTGACTTTCCTACGATTTTATTATATTATTATGTAAGTATACCTCCTTAGATATGATAATTTATAATTTTGACTTGATAACTAATGTTGTGGCGATTATTGTATAAAGCATTATTTGTTTATTTATTATCTGTATACTACTTATTTATGTGACTTGTTAAACACCAACAACCTGGCAGGACTAGATAGCTAACACAACAACAAGCAACAACTTTTATTCTACCAGTTTTTATAATTTGTTAGATTTTATTTTCGTACAAAAATAAGTATTAATTTAAACCCGCTTGAATGTTCATAATTCTACGCGCATCGCAAAGATTGCGTAAGACTTAAGTTTAATTTTGGTATATTTTCCATTCGTCATCATCAGCATGATATCGTCTTCTATATCTCAAAGGTTTCTATAATTTTGGTATTAGGAGGGGTTTGCCTTAGTCACGCTGCATGCGAGTTGGTTACCGCAGTTAGGTGGTAGTTGGTGAAGCGGCTGCCTGGTCCCTTAGTCGCGTTTTACAACACCCACGGGATGCTATGCGATGGCCCTGTTATTATTTCTAGACAGGAAACCACACGGACATACATTCATATTGAGATGTAAAATAAATAAATAATATAAAAAAATACAGCCTTTATTTTCTCTGACATTTTCACATCTTGTGATGAAATAAAATATAAACTATACTAACTATACTGTACTTATTTATATTTTTCATATGTATAACTTAACTTTTAATATCAGTTACCAGGTCAGGCTGTCTTGCGACATAGGCCTCCTCAAGTCCCCTCCACCTTTGCCTGTCCATTGCTGTCACTCTCCAACCTTTGGGCAGAACGTCTTCCCATCTTTTTTTCTGTCTCCCTATACGTTGAGATGTAAAGAAAGTTAAATATACCATACTCTTTATTGTACACCAAATGGATTACAAAAATAGAAGATAAATAAGTAGCATTGTAAGGGACTGGGACTGGTAATCATAAAAAGAGCTGGTTCGGATATAATATGGTATAATAATTTTTCTCACATGCCAATTGACATAACAAAAGACTACTATATAGAACACGTCAAAATTAGAATAGATATAAAAAGTATTTATATACAAGGAGTTTATATATATAAAGAGGTGCGTTGCGCACATTTCCTCCCCTTTAAGTCAAACCCGCAACGCACCTCTTTATATATACAACGTGTAACAGAAAGAGTGAACGTAACTTAAGGGGCATATACGGTCTCCTTAAGCCTACCTATACATAAAATATCATACCGAAATACCATCATTTTAATCTTGATCGTAAAATAATATACCATTCAATATATCGATAAGTATTTTTATCGATATAACGAACATCCGTACTAACACAGCACAGCTGATTCTGATTTACGCTAGAAATTGTTTGACATACCTCTGTGTTTCTATGCACGCCTGGTAGTTTGATTCCGATTGCACTCACTACACATATTTGGTTTTATTTTCGAGTAATTTTTTTTATTTATAGCACTGCTGAATAGCTATTGGATACTTTACATCGTATAAGTACGTGATACACAAACACATTACGAGAATCTTTTTATAGTTTAACTTCTAGTTGAAGTGGTTTTCAGTACTGATGGAAGAATTTCATTATTTCACGTTCACTAAAATCTGCACCGACACCGAAAGCTTGACTCTAAGACTTGCCAACTAACACGAGTCTCTCTCATGTACAACATATTCATAGAATCGTAAAGCTTTCATGTTTTTTAGTTATAAAGAGGCGTGGCCTCCATCGCGACACTTACCCTTCACGACATAGGTTCCTCGTAATTAAACAGCCTTAAATTCTGTGACCTATGAATCCTCATCATCACAAAGTGCACGTCTGAGGCTATTCTTTCATAGATGAATGCACGAAATGTTCAAAATTATTACGATCACTAAACGACATAGTTAAGGATTTCGCGGAATACTTTACTCATTACTAAACGACATTTTAGACGATTTAGTAACTAAACACGACCTAAATAGACAACAGTTTACGAACAACTGATGAGTTTAATATTTTTATTAAATAAATGAAATTGCACAATATTTGATGAATTTGGCGGCTTTCATCGAACGCGGCCCCTTTGGCGGCGTCTTTGAGTCCACTCAAAAGAGCCGCCTAGGTATCTACGACGCGCGCGGCTCGCTTGAATGAATATTAAAAGATATTTAACCGTTTATTATTTACCTACATCAACTCTTTGATTTTGTCACCATAATAATATTAGTGTAACTTTGGATATAATCAGGACGGAATTCGAAATGTCTCCTACTGTTCATATGAGCCTAGTACATTATTCATATTTTTTTATTTGTATGTATTGTATGAATGATTAATATGTCGTGACAGGGAACCTTTAAAATTTAGAGTGTATCACTCTAAATTTTAAAGGTGGAATTGAAAGTGCCCCTACACTTTCTATTCCATCACTCTCATGATCCGATGGGACGACTAGCGATACGACCGGAAAGAGGTCAGGCACAGGAACGACGGCTTTACGTGCTCTCCGAGGCATGGGGGTGTAATATCGTCAACTCCCAGACTTCGGGCTGATACTGAGAAATTTCTTTTTACGGAAAAATCCCATAATCACTTTTTGGCCCGACCCGGGAATTGAACCCAGGACTTCATTATTCCCATAATCACTTTTTGGCCCGACCCGGGATTTGAACCCAGGACTTCATTATCTGCAGTTGAACACGCTACCGCTAGACCACGAACACATTCAAATGGCGCGGCGCGCGGTGGCGGCATCTTTGACTGTGTCAAAGGCGCCGCCGCCACGCGCGGGGCCCGCTTTGATGAATATTAAAAAATATTTAACCATTTATTATTTACCTACATCAATCCTTTGTATTCGCCGCCGTATTAGAGTTCCTTGCGACAAAATCAGGACGGAATTCGAAATGTCCCCTAATGTTCATATGAGCCTAGTACATTATCCATATTTTTTCGTAATTTATCAGTAGTCGTACCGCGTTTGTTTATCTGGTTAGTTTGTATAGTTTGTATTAAAAATTAAGTACCTATTCGTTTCCGGCCAGATTAAATTCACATACTAAAAGAAAAACTTAATATTCTTACTATTTATTTAACACACAAAAAAATATCTACAGTTACATAAGTCAATTAAATTATTTATTTCTCCTAAATCCAACATCTTGCGGAATATCAATTTTAATTAAATTCAGTGATTTTTCCTAGTTATCAAATTTGTATGAATGATTAAAATGTTGTTACAGGGAACCTTTAAAAATTAGAGCAAAAATTCAGTTAAACATTTGATTGAATCTAAAATAAACACGTGTAATAAATTAATATGTGACTGTACAGAACCACACTTTTTATTTACAGTCTAAGTAGTAGGTACCCAAAGAGTTTGTGAAAGGTTCATTGAGTTTTGTTAGTGTTGTTCATAAGTCGGTAATCTTACTTGTTGATTTAGGTTGTCGATAGAAAAATAAATTACTAGTTGAATAAAAAATTATTATTTCTGTTTGAAGTTTCGTCCATAGGTAGCCGTCCTGATACCTTATAACCCCCTTAAGTTACGTTCACACTTTCTGTTACACGTTGTATAAACTCCTTGTATATAAATACTTTTTATATCTATTCTAATTTTGACGTGTTCTATATAGTAGTCTTTTGTTATGTCAGTTGGCTTGTGAGAAAAATTATTATACCATATTATATCTGAACCAGCTCTTTTTATAATTACCAGTCCCAGTCCCTTACAAGCATAATAATGTACAAAGGGCGTTACATTTAATTAAAAATTATTTTTGTATTTAGAATGCACGTACTTATGTAAGCTACATTTGGCGGTTTTATCGCTGCTGCAATTGCGTCCAGACAAAATTACTTAAAAGCAATTGTCATTTTCGACAACATTGACTCTGGTACTTTTGTGTGGTTCTTAAATTGGCAAATCCAATTGATATTTTCTTTCAAATAACAACCGCATGCATTTCGTTTGCAATAATATTCCACATTAAATGTATTGGAGTCAGAATTGGAAGCTTCTACAACCTAATGACGTATTACCGATATAGAATAGTTATTTTTTCTAGTGATATTCATATTACGTGTATTAATCGAAATATAGTACGTATTTTACAATGACGTTCTATCGATTAGACAGACCAATTTGTTACTAAAGCAATTAGTAATCTTCTTCTGTTAATTTTAATTACATATCATCGATACTTCTTTATTTATTTTATTCAAGAAATGTGTTTTTTATTGGTAGGGTTTTGTAAGATACCTTATTATGGTGTCAGTCTTTATAGGCAAAGTAAAGTGCTAGAAGTTTAATCGGTGCGTCTGAATGTTCAATCGTATAATGCACGTTTTATAGACTTCTACTTTTGTTTACGGATTTTATGTCTGTATTAAGATTTACCTAAACGTAATTAATACGGGGCTATTTTAAAACATTGCCTATCGAATAAGAAAACAAAAATTTAATAAAATAATAACAATTTGGGTTGACCCAGGGGCTTGCGTTTACCTCGACCAGCGTATCAGCTTATTCATACAACGAGGTAAGGTCGCCAGCTTTTTGGGCACCCTACCAGCAGATGGTGATTTGAATGTATTTTTTTCTTATAGTTTGTTTCTGTATTATTGATTTTTTTATGCATTGACGTTATATTTGTGTTGATCTTTATATCAATAGATGGTATGTAGTGTCTTGTTAATTATAGCTGATATTTTGTTTTTTCTTATAAGTTAATAATTTAAATATGTATTTCTTTAGAATTTGTAACATTTTTCGTCATTTTTTATATATGGTTTGCAAATTTTGGAGCAGCTTAGTTAAGAAGACAGGCACTATGTAATCGTAAACTCTTTCTCCGTACAAGTTATTAGCATTCGGTGCTATTTAGGAACATATTCTTGTACAAAATTCATCTCACGTAGTCAGGTTACGTCTTATCAATTAACAATTCTGATCTATTTGATTCTGTGAATATATTGGCATTAAAATAAAAAAAATAAGTCATCATCATCATCATATCAGCCGAAAGACGTCCACAAAGGCGTCCACGACAAAGGCCTCCCCAAAGATCTCCACAACTGCCGGTCATGCGCTAACCGTATCCAGCGATTACCAGCGACCCGCACAAGATCATCGCCAACCCGTTTGCCAAGCGTGGCGATTATGGCAGATCCCCTCAAATGAAGGACACAATTAAAAAATTAAGTATTTTATTAAAAAAATAATAAATATTGCGAGATATGGAGGTATTCCTCGAAGCGCTACCATTTTGAAGCGCTACTAATGAAGCGCTCCTGTTTTATTCCTCGGAGCGCTACTAAAAGTAGCGCTCCCAATAGCAAATAAAAATATTAACTTTTATTTCCTCGAAGCGCCACTATGATTGACTTTCGAATAGAGATAGGATACTAACTGAAACTATCGATATGAAAGAAACAATGTAATCGAAAATATATTATATCAATACGTGACTGGCTCTATCTCTATAGGACATTGTCTGGATATGTTAAGATTTTAATATGTTTATAGCTTGTAAGAAATTATTATTATTCAGTACTAATTGAGATATAACAATCTTTGATTTTTAATATTAAAGCTTATTTCTTTTTTATATATATACTTACTCTTAATGTTGATATTGTTCTTAATGTGATTTTATATATCCTATTTGGAATTGTTAAACATTGCAAATAAAAATGAACCATCTGTGATTATTTATTATATTTAGTTTAGCAATAACTTTTAAGACAACGAAACAATCTGTGTTATTTTGTAATTTTACTGTTTCTCCCTACTAGTAATTAATGTGATTTTTACCCGTTCTAATAATTATGAATCTGTTATTATTTATATAACTAAACAATACCAAGCAACAAAACAAAGAAGAAATTAAATTAGATATTTTAATATTTTTTTTTGTGATTGAGTCGTTAAAGAGAAAGTATGATTTAATATATAATAGTTAACAGTGTTAAGAGTAGTAAAAATTCAAATTAATAATCAGCAACAAAGTCTTATACAGATTCATTCACTAAGCGGCATCTAGATGTCGCCTTACATTATATAATGTGCCTTCTCTCCGCTTACTCACTCGTTTTTGGTTTGGATACATAATATACATAACATAACAAAACAAACATAACATATCATACAATACAAAAACAGCCGTCTACATGGCGGCTTACAGCAATCCAATCCAAAAACGAGTGAGTAACAGTTACATTTTCATAATTCATTTGTAATTTTTTTAATGATGTAGCAAACTGTATTTACGATAACACCACCCAAAGTAATCTTGTAATTATTACGTAGGTCCTGTCTGCTGCGATGTGATTATTATACGCATATCATTTATATCTGTGCTTTTTATTTATTAATAGCATCCTCTTTGAATAACATTTACTCTTTGAATACACAATAACATTGGTCATTATTTCATTATAGTGCCGAAAGCAATGCCAAAGCAAGCTCAATTTTGTTAAACCAATCTATGTTCAAGGAGTTTGCAAATTGTATAAAATAACGTGTTTTACTTATTATCGATAGTTTCAGTTAGTATCCTATCTCTATTCGAAAGTTAATCATAGTGGCGCTTCGAGGAAATAAAAGTTAATATTTTTAATTGCTATTGGGAGCGCTACTTTTAGTAGCGCTCCGAGGAATAAAACAGGAGCGCTTCATTAGTAGCGCTTCGAAATGGTAGCGCTTCGAGGTATACCTCGAGATATGACCTGAATAAACAAACACTAAAAGTTAAATAAAAATTTGTAAAAATATAAATCAATTTAACCTTAAGTTATTTATGCCAGTTTTTCTATACTATTTGCCTTAAGTTGAATCGACTGCTTAGCTAAGTTTGTGTCTAAGTGACAATAAAAGTTTTGTAACGTTTTGTTGTGTACTAAGCTTCAATTCGAGTTATTCGTACTCACTAACTTAGTTATAAAAGTTTACGACGAACTTGTTTGCCAGTTTGTTCCCATTTCACAGATTGCTGTGTAAAAGTATCAAGTACTTGTGAACGTATGTAATCCGAGTTGGTACAGTCACATGAAAGATACTCTGTGACCTTGACAGGGGTTTTATTATAAAGACAGAAGGCCTGATTTGTAGTGAAAGTGATATTAAGAGAGATACTATTTATATGTTTAATTTTGACTGCACATTTGGAACAGTGCTTAAGGTTTGCTACTACTTCGGAACCCTAGTATTTATTTGTTGTGACCCATATATGTATATGCATATAATAATGTCTTCCTAGCCAAATTTCAGCCACGGCGGCCAGTCTTAATGGAGACTAGCCATCTGCGCGGGACATATTATATATTATAGTATTGACATAAGTGTGTGCGCAAACACAAGGGCACTTTCTATTCCACGGGAATAGCGGGCCGATCAGAAAGAGTTCAGGTACAGGATCGCGGGGCACGGAGGTGTAATGTCTGTACGGAAATATCCCCAAAATCGCTTTTTTCTTTATTTGAACCCAGGACCTCTTTATCTGCGGTTGAATACGCTACCGCTAGACCAACGGGGCAGTCAATAAGTCCGTGATATAAGGGAGTATTTAACTAGAGTGAGGGAATATCTGCACCAACTGTGAATAGAACTCATCGTGCATCTGAAGCCCGGTGTAGAAGAGACGGTACCCCACATTCTTTTTCAATGCCTAGTTTATGGTCTACAAAGACACAATTAGAAAAAGCTAAGCTGGACAGAATACTATAAAAAAGACTGGATAAGGTTCTTAAGAAGTAGTGGACATACTCCGAAGGAGCTTTTATTGCTTAAAGTGTGGCATATTGACATACAAAATAATAGGTCTTTACCTATGAAATTGCCGTTTTGTATGAAAAAATTTAAACGAATTTTTTTCATGAATTTTTTTATTTGTATTAATCGAAGTAATCACCCATGCAATCAATGCATCTTTGCCATCGCAGTGGCAGTTTATTGATGCCCTTCTTAAAGAAATCAGCTGGACGGGAGGCAACAAATTCTTCAAAGGCATTTTGTACTGCCTCTCGGGTATTGAATTTTTTTCCCGCCAAGAAGTTATCCAAATTCTGGAAAAAGTAGTAGTCTGTAGGCGCAAGGTCTGGTGAGTAGGGCGGATGACGGAGAGCTTCCAACCCCAGTTCTTGCAACTTGGAGACCGTCTGCTGTGCAGTATGAGGTCGCGCGTAGTCGTGCAGGAGCAGCGGAGACGAGCGATTGACCAATGCTGGTTGGAGATGCGCCAGCTTCTCCATCATTGTGCTCAGTTCTTCACAGTACACATCTGCAGTAATGCTCACCCCGTTTGGTAAGAAGCTGTGATGAATCACACCGGCGCTAGACCACCAAACAGTGACCATCACTTTTCTAGGGGTAAGTTTTCGTTTAGGGCATTGTTTAGGTGCTGAACCAGGATCCAACCAACTTGCTGAGCGCTTGCGGTTATCAAACAGAATCCATTTTTCATCGCAGGTAACAATGCGGTTCAAAATTCCTTCATTTGTGTGTCTGTTGAGCAGTGCAAGGCACGTCTCGACGCGTACTTCGCGCTGGCGATCATTGAGTTCGTGGGGCACCCATTTGTCAAGCTTTTTTACCTTGCCAATTTGACGCAAATGGACCAATATTGTTTTGACGCTAACGTCGAAAGCTGCTGCTAATTCAGCCGTAGATTGTGTATCATCAGCTTCCACAACCGCCTTTAATTCGTCATTGTCGACCAAAGTCTTCGGACGACCGCGAGGTTCATTTTTCAGGTCGAAATTTCCAGAACGGAAGCGAGCAAACCAATAACAGGTGGTGCGTTGGTTTGTAGTGTTAGCTCCGTAAACGTCGTTGATGTTGCGTGCCGCTTGTGCCGCGTTGCTGCCACGACGGTACTCATATTCCATAATTACTCGAATTTTTAACGTATCCATGATGACGAAAAAGATTGAAATGCGATGAAAATGTAACACTAATCAATAAAGAAATGACTACTGTTGGAAAAAAGAATCCATGTTTTTAAAATAAAATTAATTTGAAATTAGAATTCTTAGCCAAACAAAAATTATTTTGATTTGAAATGGCCAGTACTGCAGAACGGCAATTTCATAGGTAAAGACCTAATATATAAAAATACTTAGGTAAAATTTGTATGTAAGTATCCCCTGTTGAGGCATTGGCTGTGCCTGCAAGAGTTATTCTTTTGACCACACAATTATTACGAAATATAATGGGACCTTTTCGATCCCACTTCTGATCTCAGAATAGAAGTGAAATGCTTACTTTTACAGAATGTGTGTGAAAATAATTTGGATGCTTAATACCTATGGTAGCATTAATATACTAAGATAACACACTATATTTTATCAATAAAAATAGCATCAACGTGATTTTTTATTTCCTTTTTGTATACAAAATTTATATTAATTTGAGAAATAATATTAATTTTGACTGAAAATCTGTCAACTATTTTTATTCTTCAAATATTTTTTACCTAATATTAGGAGAGTAAGCCCTTAAGATACATTTTAAATTGTACTGTATAATGTCTATATCCACATTCAAAATCAGCATCCGTTAGTGGCATGAAACAAAATATGACATCTTTTTGTACTAGAGTGAGTGCCAATTTCAACAGAGGCTAGCCAGCTAGTTAGTCTCCACTGGGTCTGGTCTCCATTGGCCGTCGTAGCTGGAAAATTGATCTAGGAGCACAATTACTGATAGCATGGATTAGCAATATTTTATTTAAAATAAGAAGGTACTACATACGCCGTGTTTAGCGTGTTTATTTTATTACCAATTATGTAAATTCCTCTCCGTGTCGGTTACGTTATGCATACCAATTGAGGAAACCTGATAAAAGTGATCAAAAGAATCAATTAATTGTGACAAACGATACAAAAGTTGCGTAAACTGGAAAACGAAAAAAAATAGTCAATCAACGTTACAAGAAACCATGCTAAATTATTAACAGAAACATAGCGTGATATAACTATAGTATAAACATGATTTTTAATATCGCCGAGATTGGACAACTGTATCGGTTATACAATACTAACACCAATCTCAAAATTCAACCTAATCATAATAACCTCAAGGTTTGAATTAGGATGTTTTACTATCGGATATCCGTATCATCTGAATCTGTACGATTAAAAACTTTAATAGCGTACATTTAGAGTTTATATTAGATTGTGTGTAGTGGGGGAAAGCATTGCGCTTATTTTTTTACTCTCACTAGCACCAGCGGTCATGGTCGATGTCTTCTTACGTCTATGCGCGTGCGTCGTTAATGTTTTGGTGCTAATGTGACTCAGTGAATACGGCTATTCAACTGCCGTTTTTGGTATACCATGACGTGAGTATATTTTGCTATTGACTTAATATTTATACGTGCAATGTGTGGTACACATTAAAGATAAGATTAGATAAGATAAGATAAGTCTTTATTTGCATTAAACATGGTATACCGGTGTTACAAAATTCATAGATGTGCACATGTTTAGCTATACACTAGCTACTGCTAGCTAGTAGCTAGCATAGTTAGATATGTTTCCCTAAGTTTTTCTTAACGCTTTTACTAACTTGGGACCTGAAAAGGTTTTGGCCTTTTGGAAAAAGGATGTTTATTGCTACTCACATTTTAAGTTCTCTATCTGGTCCTGTGAACAACTAATATCCAGGTTAAAAAAAAACGAGTATCGAAAAATATTTGACGGACTCAGTAATTATACCTGAGACATATATTAATATTAAAACTTAAGTGGGGAGCTAACATAGCGAAACTAGGATGAGTAACTCACGTAATAAATTTCCCCTTGCGTGCATTTCGAGTAGGACGTGATGCCTTTCGGGTCGCATTCACCCTAAAGAAGAGTCCCCGAAGAGATTGAAACGGTTGGGAAAGTCCAACATAAAATAATTTACGTGACGTCACAATTTCCAGTGTGACACGATATATCGACCTATCCGTAGAATAAAGTCACTTCTGCATAATCGTTACTTTTTAGGAGAAATAAAATTTGTCTAGTACAAAATCTAATATAATATAATAATCAATCAATAATGTTTCAATCAATTATTAATGAAATGAATGATTATATTTTCTATAACTAATCAAATTGCTAGAAAATTATCTAAAACGTTATAGCTGATTTTGTACGACAAATTTCAAATCACTCATCTGAAGTAACTTTATTCTACGGATAGGATAGATGTACAGACGCCTGCACATCCAGCTAACCCTTTCCCTCAAATGTCTTTTATAGATTTTAGACTTTATCACAATAGCATAAGGATTACTTTCGATTGGGGAAATTTGACAGATTGGCGTAGCTTGATGTGCTGGCGTCTGTACATATCAAACATTTTAAATATATTATTCATATTATTAAAAAAAAAATCTATTACTGTAATCAGGCATTCCGAGAAATGCTGTTTTACGCATTCATGGGGTTTGGTAGACTTTCTATATTGTTGTTTCAAATAAAATATTAAAAACAAACGGCTTTACCATTATTGCCTTACATTTTGTTTTGGTTCTGCTCATTCTACGTTATGATATTAGAGTTTCCTGCTGATTACAGTTTGTACAGTAGGGGCCTATTAAGTATTACGTAAGCAGATTTTTTACAATTATTTAACACAACAACAAAACAAACTTGTTTTGAATTTTTGGTGTAAGTACTTATTAATTCCATCCAATTAACGGTCTTCAGATACCGGAATCCATGATTTTAAGTTTGAGTGACAATTCCCCCATTGGGTTCTAAGCCAGTAGGCACCTATGCCTATAACGTATTCATTATTTGTGGGAATCTTCCCGGATATACAGTGTGTTTTGTTTTCAAGCATAGACAATTTGTGGGTTGCCATTTGTGAAAAAAGTAAAAAATAACTGCTGACGTAATCAGGATATGGACCCCCCCCTTATTGTATAAGCTTTGTATTTCAAACCATTATTTATTTATAATCATTACATGTCGTTAACGCGTAAATAAGATATGTTTTGTATAATTATTAAAAAAAATTGTTTTAGTACTTTTTATTTAAAATATCGTATTAGTATTAAAATATTTTGAGCTTTGATTTAAATATGAATAAATGATATTAAACTATATATAACAAGATTCTTTTTCTAAAGACTTCTATTGATGATATTTATTTTTTTTCCTTTTTGGTATTGGTTTATTATCATCATTATCATCATCTTATCAGCCGAAAGACGTCCACTAGTTAATTCGCTGCTGTAATGCTTAATTAGTTCGCTGGTCTAAGCCCTCCCCAAATATCACCACAATTGTCGGTCTTGCGCAATTCGCATCCAACAGTTTCCAGCGACCCGCACAAGATCATCAGTCCATCTTGTAAGGGGCCTGCCCACGCTGCGTCGTCCGGTTTATTATAATTGTAATTAAAGTAAATAAATGTCTAAAATATAATTTAAATAGATATTTAAGGACTAACTATTTGGGAAAATTAGTTAGAAGTATATTTTATATTATTATGAAAGGAAGTCACGGGTATATCCAAGTTACCTATAATCAGTAATCTAGTCTTAGTCATCAATTTATCTTTTAATGGCCACCCATAATGTGAAACAATGGTTAATAATGTTTATATACATCCGTGCTAATCAATACGCATGTCTACAATTAGAATAAATTTGAACTTAATATAGTGCACGACATATCTACGTCGAATGTCGCTACACGTGCAGTGTTTATTTTGATTGTACAGGCGCCAGCACATCAAGCTACCCCAATCTGTCAAATTTCCCCAATTGAAAGTGAACCTTATGCTTATGTGATAAAGTTGAAAATCTATAAAAGAAATTTGACAGATTGGGGTAGCTAGATTTGCTGGCGTCTGGGTATGCTGATTGGCTGATGGAATAGAATATCAGCACCCCATCTCATCCAGTGGGCGACGTAGAAGTCGCCCCGAGCGAATGTGTACCAGAGAACGGGCAGCAGCGTCCCTCTGTCTACTATCACCATCATACTGCATCATACTACACTGCACTATTGAAAAAAAGAGTTTTACCTATGGGTCCCGCCATATATAATAAATTACCAGATAGCTTTAAGGACGAACCGATAACAAAATTCAAGAGTAAGGTCATGCAACTACTCATCGAAAAGTATTACTATTCAATAACAGATTTTTTTAATGATAATTTTTAATTTATTATATGATTATTAATAGGATTTAACTGTATTTTTGAAATTGTAATTTAGACAATAATGTAAATTATGCATAACACTATTTGACGTTGTATATCTGACTTATTAATTATTCAATTCATTGACTGTTTTTATATATAATTTAATTTAATTAATCTTGACATTGCAATTGTTAATTTTAGTTGTTATTGCTATTAATTAAATGTATTACCTTTTGCGGGCTTGTATAGGAATGTATAGGATGCTAATAATAATTGTAACACCGAAATGTTTTACCTGCATTCTTAGCAAGTAAATTGATTGATTGATTGACTGCGATCGCCAACCTGTCTGCCAAGCGTGGCAATTATGGCATATCTCTCCAAATTATGGACATAACTCCATTGTGCAACGTGCCGTGGACGTCATTTAATGCCACATGACGTCCACGGCTGGACATAGCCTTCTTCAGAATGTGCCTAGTTTGGTAGACGGCGGTCGCAGAATGATAGTCATAGTACATAGAAAGACAGAAAGTTGGTGCCCGTTTTCGGGTTGACATTCCCTCGGGATAACTTCTACGCAAATAAACATCATCATCATTATATTAGCCAAAAGACGACCACTGCTGGACAAAGGCTTACCCTAAAGATATCCTCAATTGCCGGTACCCTTACAAGATTATCGGTCCATCTTGTAGGGGGCCTGCCTACGCTGCGTCTTCCGGTTCGTGGTCGCCACTTGACAATCTTTCTGCCCCAGCGGCCGTCGTGTCGGTTCGAGCTATGTGCCCTGCTTGCCAATACAAATAAACATTCATTCAATAAATCAAAACATATCGAGTACAACAAGGTACATGGCAATGTCCCAAAAAATTAGAAATCAAATGGAAAGTCCTCATAAAAAAAGAGAATTCGCTGTCGAGTTTCGCTTTTTTTGAATACTTAAGTATGTGTTATGTAAGAAATATCTCACATAATTCTATATTTATATGTGTTTTGTAGATAGATTTATGAACGCAAGTCTAACGTTCAAGTCATCGTGGTGTCGTATATCAACATGTCGACTTCGCGGTTCTTTTTCTGTCTTTGGTACGTCTGGGAAATGAAAATTATTTGCATATATGTGTATGCATGTACGCGAACGCAACGTGTGATTGATGTCTCGGGTGTTCCAAGCGGCTATACTGGCTTACGCTTGTTTGCAGACTTATTATATACATAAAATATCTTTAATGATATGAACCTATCTATTGGTGCCTATACCTATGATATTGGTGCTGATAAAATGATATGGAAGAAGCCTTCTTCCATATCATTTTATCAGCACCAATATCACGTGAAGCTAATATGTTGTATGGGTTGAATGATTTACGTAGGTATTAATAATAATAATAATGTCCTTCTAGCCGAATCATCTGCGCGGGACGACACAAATTACATAATGTATGTGTTTAGAAATATAGAAGTCTTTTTATCAGTTGTCTGGTTGCCATGGTTTGGGATCAGATGGCAGCGTATTAGTTGTCCCAAAATATAATTATTACATGTGCTTTTTACAAGTACAATTATAAGTGAAATACCCAAAAACACCTTGAACTTTTATACCGCTAAGGAAATTTCGGATGCCGCAGTGTGTTAATGTGATTCGTACTTGACCTAGGTTGGAATGCGTTTGACCTTACTTTTGCCTAAAGCTAAGAACAGACTAACAGGTGCCCTTTTCAGTTAGGTCAGGTTTCTCACGATGTCCTCACCACCTGGGGCGCAAAAGGGGGATGTGGCCTACTCAAGTTAATCCACCAAATATACATACACAACAATAATATAAATGTACATACTTACATACATAGTTATTATATACCTATATCTAATATATTACAAATTTATCTATTTACTTATATAAAATACTATACAAAATATTGTGACTTTTAATCGACTTTGGCGTGGTTTTTTCGGTTTCGGTTCAGTTGGAAGGCGCCACTCCGAAGCTTGTTGAAGACAATTGGCGTCTGTTCCTATAAGCGCATACAAATATTGCTTGGTTAATGGATATTTTATATAAGTAGTGTGTTAGTTGTGTAGGTATGTATATTTTGTGGATTAACTTGAGGAGGCCACAGGGACACCGGAGCAGCATACCCGCGTTCTCGAGGCTCCCCCATCAGGCGCCTAGAGAAGTCCACGGCAGGTTAGGTTTAGTCGGTGCGAGTTCGACATACCCACCCACAGACACTTTTTGCGGGTGGAATGTAAAAAAAAGGTTGCTCGCGATAGAGTACAGTAAAACTTCTTTGTATTGCCTTTGATACGATGGATTATTATAAGAACTTCTTACTCGGCACGCTGGGTTTGTTGTCTTTTACTGTACCTACTTCCCCTATATTTATACATAAGGGAAGAATAAGATACAGTATGATGTGGTTATACCTTATTAATAAGGAAGGTCGTCATCATATTTCATCCGGGGCTCTACCGGCTAAGTCGCCGAACATCGATTTCTTAAATGGCAGTCATATAAATAAAGTTAAAAATGACTTAGTCAATCGTTAAATCGGCTTCAACGTTGACAATCGATTCCGGACCATTTATGACGTCATGTGTGCTCTTGGAAGCCGATTTAACGATTGATTAAGTCATTTTTAACCCTTATTTGTCTAAACGCCATTTAAGAAATCGATGTTCGGGGACTTAGCCGGTAGAGCTCCTGGTCCTCGTACATCAATTGGATGTTTTATTATTAGTGAAGGTGGAGTACAAACTTACTGAATAGTTTGTCCGATAACAACTTAATAAAGCGTAACTGATATTGTGACTTTAATAATAACTAACACACTGCGATCTCATCCAAAACTAGATAGAGCTTTTACTATGGCAACCAGACAACTGATAATCATACTTATATATTCCTAAACACATATATTATTATCGATAAATTATCTACACCCAAACGCAGAACAAATAATCATGCTCATCACACAATGATTTGTCCTTGGTGGGGATTGAACCCAATATATCTGGCTTTGTGGTCAAGACACCTTACCAGTAGATTAACAAGCCAATTTGAAACATTTTTTTATTTGAGCACATGTTTTACGTGATGTTACGTGAATTAACTTTTGGAACGCAGTAAAAGCACTAAAAAAGAAGTGTTTGAAGTGTTAGAGCTATAGAAAAATATAACCAGATAATTAAAATTCTAATTTAGTGAATTGTAAAACGAACGTAATTAAATTTTTAATTTTCACGTTAATATCATTAAAGATATTTTGCAGGCCCGCCTGCAGAATTTATTAAGGCTATGTCGCCGAATATCGGGATAGTGTTAGGCGTTCAAATAAATAAAGGTTAAAAATGACTTAATTAATCGTTAAATCGGCTTCGACGTTGAAAATCGACCGGACCATTTATGACATCACATGTGCTCGTGGAAGCCGATTTAACGATTGATTAAGTCATTTTTAACCTTTATTTATTTGAACGCCGATCACTATCCCGATATTCGGCGACTTGGCCGGTAGTCCCCCAGAACACACCTTATTTCCTAGACTGTTACATTAAATATTAGTTATTATCAGTAACCTACGGCATGGCTCGCGAATCAGCTGCATGTAATTAAAAACTTTCACCAGCGAGCCACGCTAAATTACACTAACAACCATTAACAGTTCCTACTTGATATATGCTGATACTTACTGTTAACTGATAGCTGAATATTGCCTTCCCATTACAAAAGATTGGACTTTCATCTATGACTCGGTTGGGGGGAGCACCAACGGAATTCTAATTATGCTAGCAGGGAAAATGGATAGTCCATTCCTTGAACATTGGGCACGGCTCCACGTGTCAACCCGATGTTCAAATCCTGCAAGATATCAAAAATAGATCCTAGTAGAACTAATATAGTTTTTAGGTATTTGTATTAACACAATACGGCGATTTTTATTGCTGAAATAAATTATTTATTATTATTATTATTATGGCTATCATCATCAACAGCCTGATATCGTCCACTGCTGGACACATCCTATTTGTGATTTATATACATATAATAAAATCGTAGGAAAGTCAAAACTGTACATTGAATTTTTTTTTAAAGGATACTTGGGGCGTGATCTACAATTGATATCGAAGCCAAAAATATGGTTTTTAGAATTTTTGTCGTCTGTTTGTCTGTATGTATGTCCGGGCTAAACTCAAAAAGTACTGCATGGATGTACTTCAATTTTGCATAAATATTACTAAGAGGTCGGGTCAACATATAGGCTACATAATATCACGCTACGCTACGGGGGAGGAGTTGTGATAATTTATAAAATTTAACGCCGGTAAAACCGCGGGACACAGCTAAGAAGTATGTATTATTGTTTGTTAACTTATTCCAAAACCAAGGAGGTTTTCAATCGGACTGAATGTTTTTCCTTTTTTGTATTCTCTGTTGTTTGGGGTCTTTGTTAACTTCCGATTTGTTTTTTTTTTTTTATAAAATTTTGATTCTATAACGTTGCCGTTTGGAAGGGTTTGCCGTAGTACATATTATAGTGCACAAGTGTGTGCGCAAACACAGGAGCACTTTCTATTCCATCACTCTCATGATCCAATGGGAAGACTAGCGACACGACCGGAAAGAGATCAGGTACATGACCGACGGCTTTACGTGCTCTCCGAGGCACGGGGGTGTAATACCGCCAACACCCAGACTTCGGACTGATACTGAGAAATTTCTTTTTACGGAAAAATCCCAAAATCACTTTTTGGCCCCACCTGGGACTTGAACCCAGGATCTCATTATCTGCGGTTGACCACGCTACCGCTAGACCAACGAGGCAGTTAAATAAAAACTTATTATCTACGTGACAAAGTCATCACGGTCAGTGTGTCCACTGCTGAGCGTCGACTGTAGAACGTAGCTGTCTCATCGACCATAGAAAGTAACAGTTATGTTTGTAGGTGTGAATTTGAGTGGAATGTGGCTAATTGAAATGTACAGTAATTGCAGCCATTTATGTAAATATACGGTAGCAGGTAAAGGTAACTATTAGGTCTAGTAATAAGTACTATTATTAGTACTTTCTAGCGTTGTTTGATATTATCTAGTTCTCGCTTGCGAAGTTATCTTGGAATGAAATTTGTTATTACCGCCGTAACTTCTGTGGGTTAGTTGTAATTAATTCCTTCTATAAACAGCCCGCTGTAGGGTATATAAAAATTATAGGCTAACAATTAATAAAATAAAAAAATCAGCAAAACTTAATACTCTGAAAAGAGTTATTTAAAAAAATGATTTTCAAAACTAAACACTGACTTCAAATCAGTTAGAAGCATCAAATAATTTGTTGTACTCATTTTAATGACTACTTTTTAGGTGTCGATCGATATTTTTTTAAATATAATATTAAATACCACCTCAGACGTTTGATATTGCTGATGTCCTCTTAAAACATTAGATTATTTATTATTAAACGTTATATAAATAAATTTTAATAATAATCATTTATATAACTCAATTTAGAAAGCTAGCCTCTTCTAATAAACAAAAGACAATCAAAACCTGCTCATAAACGCTGGAAAATATCGATGGAGGCCACCCCAATGTTATAACCATACCCCAAAAATTTTATTCTTTCTATGTCCAGACTACACGGCTAATAATTGTCATTCAGTATACTTTAAAACAATTACTTGGTGCTATTGATTACTTATTGCCTGCCAACGGGTAAAGTTCAAAGATCAAGGAAATCATTGCAGGAGGCCCTAAAGCCAGGCTTTCGTGCTCTCCTGGACTTCTGGATGGAACTTCTTCTTCGACTGCACTTGTGACGTAGCGGCTAAAACAGTCACCTCGCCGCTTCGTGACACGGGTTCGAGTCCCGCGCCGGAAAGCTATTTGAGTGACCCATAAATAGTTGATCTGAGTCTAGGTGTAATTTGTGCCCATCTATTATATGTTAGTAAAGTACCCCGCGACATGTGGATTAGAATCCCAAGTGCAGGCGATGTCTTTAAAAAAAAGAACTGAAATGGTTCACGTAGCCAAACAATTTCACGCACAATGGCCCAATTAGGAGGCTATGTGCGGAAACTTATTGAACAACTAACTACTTACAATCTACCTCTAGATAAATTGTACGAATCTGAAGCAGTACCATGTTCTACAAGGAACTTTCCAACAGTGAAATTAGATATTGTTATGTAAACCCTATTCAGAGCATAGCGATAGTGCGACCGGTTTGATCACTATGGCAAAACAATGGCTAAATATACGGAGAAGCTTTTACATGTACAGACGCCAGCACGTGCAGCTACCCCAATCTGTCAAATTTCTTTTATAGATTTTCAACTTTATCACAAATGCATAAGGTTCACTTTCAATTGGGGAAATTTGACAGTTTGGGGTAGCTTGATGTGCTGGCGTCTGTACTGTCAGCAGATTAATCATACAGTATTTTCTCTCTTCATGTGCTCGGTCAAAGTGAAGTGAGGATGGACGAGTTGGCAGGCATTCTTGCGGGTAAATCTCAAAAATCTTATGATATAGACTTCAACTGATTATTACATAAGTATAATATCCTGGGACATTATTCACACACGGCCATCTGATCCCAAACTAAGCAGGGCTTGTACTATGAAAATCAGATGACTGATATACTACTTTTGTTTTGTAAATACATACTTATATAGATAATTACACTCAGACACAGGAAACACAGACATGTTCATGCACATAAATATCTGTCCGGGAACCGAGCCCACGACTTGCGGCGTAAAGGCAAGCATTTACCAACCACGCCGACGGGCCCGACAATGATTATTATATTAATGTCATATCTAGCTAAAATAATTAAGGCACATTTTATATGTACTAAGTTATACTATATTCAAAACTGTACACCTTCTTGTCTTCCTATAATTGGAGGAGCCCACTGGAATGAAATCCTATTTATGAATTGGTGGGAATTCATAAATAAATTACCACCAATTTATTTATTAACCTCTGTTGGAGGTTCATAAAGAAATAAAATAAATTAGTATTTTTCGTACTTTGAGCTTTCCTGCACAGCTGCTCTCCTGCTCACACCTTCTGCGTGAATTGGCGGTCGTTATCTATGAATTTATTGTCTTGTTATAGAAACTTGACAATAACTTGATACGAGCTAGCTAAATATCATGCTATAATAAAATAAATTTTGTAAATGTTTTCATACAATGTGTACCTAAATATCTATGTTACTAGAAATAATAATGTATACATACAACTATATTACTACAAACATGTTCTGACTATTTACAAGCGCTTTTTTAAAGTCTACGTGAATAAAAACATTTTTATTTTATTTTATTGCTTTAGGCTTTTTAGGGATAAATCCTACGATAAGATTTATCCTGGGTGGGAATCGAACCCACGACTTCTGGCTTAGCAGTCAGGGTCACTAACCACTGGACCAACAGGCCGGTCATCATTATAATAATAAACAATAGTTGTAGTTCATTTTTTTATCAGATCGTATTCTCCGAATATTTTTTTATCTGATCGTGTCCTCCGAATATTTTTTTATCTGATCGTATCCTCCGAATATTTTTTTATCTGATCGTATCCTCCGAATATTTTTGATATCAAACTACTTTGCACACGCTTGGGGAGTAAGCTGGTAAATGCGTGACGAGAACGTTATGAAAAGTGTGATCGGGCGATGCTAACGAAAGTTGAGAAAGAGATATAAGTTAGGGAAGATAGAAAGAGAGAGAGTTACGTTTCGTATTTTATTTTTTAAGAAAACGCTCGCTCATCTATACAAATAAATAAAATGGGAGTGTCTGTTTGTAATATTGAAATAACCGGTTTTTACTACATAAATATGAATATATATACGGTACATACACCAAAATAACATTTTTTACAATTTTTGTCTGTCTGTCTGTCTGTTTGTACCGTCTAATCTCTGAAACGGCTGGACCGATTTTAGCGGGACTTTTATTGGCAAATAGCTGATGTAATAAGGAGTAACTTAGGCTACTTTTATTTTAGAAAAAGTCATTTATTTTACTAAAATACAAAAAAAAACAAAATAAACTAATTAACACGCGGATGAAGTCGCGGGCACAGCTAGTAATATATAAATCTGTGTACTGCGGGGTACACAGACACAAAGCACATACCGGCTCAGAACAACCATTAATGGGTCAAAAAATAATTGTCTTGTATGAGAACTGAGGCTAGAATGAGCAAAGAGGCAACTACTATGCCACACGTGCTGTCTATCTGTACCACGCTTATATAATATTTAATATGAGCTGACAATGAATGCTGGCGTGATTAAATATTAGTTACTCTCATATCTTCATTATTCTTTAGTATCTACATATCTATATGGGCTATTATGCTTGGAATTTCATCAGAAATGTTGAGGACTTCAGGCGACCCAAAGTAACCGCCATAGAGGTATTGCCATCCTGAAGTGGCAGTGGGCAGGGCCGACGGCCGCGGGACGAACTGGAAGACACAGCCTGGGCAGGCCCCCTACAAGATGGACCGAGGATCTTATCTGGGTCGCTGGAAGCTGTTGGATGCGGGTGGCTCTCTGGAGGAGGGCTTTGTCCAGCAGTCTTTCCGCTTTATGGCCGTCGGTTCTGCGTGATAAGTGTATATCTGTAATAATTTAATACGTTGTAATCACAGTTGTAATAGATGTTAAAGGCGGTGATCGGTTTCACAAGATTTTATTTTAGAATTATTGGCAATAGACCCGCGTAATATTTCAACGGATCCGGACCTCTCAAAACTGCAAATTTCCTTATTCATCGTGAGATTCTTTTCCTTGATCTTTGATCTTAACAAAATTTGCAAACACTTCACAAGCATGCGCCTTCAAAAAGAGAATTTATAACTAAAATCATTTCATAAATACTGTAGCAATGTATGTACAGACGCCAGCACATCCAGCTTCTCCAATCTGTCAAATTTAATTTATAGATTTTCAACGTTATCACATAAGTATAAGGTTCACGTTCAATTGGGGAAATTTGACAGATAGGGGTAGCTTGATGTGCTGGGTGTAATTATCTATATCTATATATATAAAAATCAATGCCACTTTTCGTTGTAATGTTATAACTCAACAACGCCTTTACCGATTTGGCTAATTTTGGTCTTGAATTATTCGTGGAAGTCCAGGGAAGGTTTGTACGTAGAGTAAATTTAAAAAAGTCTTGAAAAAGTGTAAAATCAACAGCTTTTAGCAATTTTAAATATTTTTTTGTTTGTATAAATGAACTTAATAATCATTTTTTTATTACTATGCCTTATACGTAGCGAAGCACGTACCGGGCCGCTAGTAAGGTATATATTTACAAAAGAAAACTAGTATATGTGGGTTACACGTTTACTACGTTACTTGTTTACACTTATTATATTATACTGTAATGTGTAACTGTTTAATGTCCCAATAAAATAAAATAAAATAAAAAATCTAAGTTATTTGGTTTCCATAGCACAAGCTATGCTTAGTTTGGGGTGTAAATAATGTCCCAGAATATTATTCGGGTAAACACACCACCTTCTAACTGTGCCACGCGCAAACAATAACCACACGTGGCTTTTAATTTAAGTTTAGTAAGTACCACAGAAACTTAGCGTCAAACGATGCAAAACTTAAATTGAGCTCAAACTTAGATTTACCCGTCTAAGAAAGTTACACTAAATTCCCGTTAATGTTTCAAAGTTTTTAACTTTATAACTAAATATGAAAGCAAGTGTTGAAGCGGTGACGATGTACAGACGCCAGCACATCCAGCTACTCCAATCTGTCAAATTTATTTTATAGATTTTCAATTTTATTACAAAAGCATACGGTTCACTTTCAATTGGGGAAATTTGACAGATTGAGGTAGCTTGATGTGCTGGCGTCTGTACATATGTGCTCGGGCGTTGCACCACATATTATTATATTACGTGGTAAATGTATTTGGTTTTATGAGATTACTAGCTGAGCTCCGCGGTTTTACCCGCATTAAACTTTATAAATTATAACCTATGTATTAATACAGAGTGTCAGCTAACTCCATACCAAATTTCTTTAAACGGTTGCAGCGACGTTGTTGATGTGCACGCTGTTACACTCAATTCATTTCGTAAACATATACTTAACACTGTAGCATTAAATTTTATATATTTGTTCAATGTTATCTTTGATTATTCTGAATTGTTTACTTTATAATTAACATTTAATTTAATTTAATTATTCTGACATTGTTCATTATTGCCACAAAATGATTTTTTTATTGTTAAATTATTTTTTCTTAACTTATTGTAGCTTGTTATTTAGTTTAATTCTTTTAATTTAAGTAACAATTGTACCCCACTTTGTTTATATTGAGCTTGTGGTGCTTGCCTATAAGTAGTAACTATACTGGAATTTGTTCTGTGTACCGAATTTATCTTATGTATTAGTATAAGTTACTGTTGGTAAGCCAAAAATAAATAAATAAATAAAATAAATATAATCACTCCAGCCGTTTGTACGTGAAGAAGTTACAAACATACACTCTCCCACAGTCACACACTCACAAACTTTCGCATTTAGAATATTAGTAGAATGTTGGCATACAAGCCATACGTGATATTTAATACTTATCGTAGTCTATAGCGCTCCAAACACCCATGACGTCAAGCTTTGCCTGATGGCCATAATGAGCTCTAGCGAACATATACTGCGCAATTGTGACGAAGTAAATGATGCAATCCTAAAGTTCATTATTAAACTAATGAACTTTTTGCAGATGGCTTAAATTAAATAAAAGAGATTGTCACAACGATGTTATTCTTCATCAAGCAGATCTTGATGCTATTCATGCCTGGTGTGAAGATAATCAAATGACTCTTAACCCTACAAAGTCTCGTTAAATACCTTACATAAGAAAAAAAAACATAATTCCATCCTCCTATGGTATCGATAACGATTCCTTAGAAAAATCTAGTGGTGGATGGCAAGTTGAGTTTTGTAAAACATATCGATGACATTGTTTTAAGATCCTGGAAAATGCTCGGTTTCCTTAAAAGAAAGACTTCAGAAACCTTATACGATGCCGTAGTCCGTAGCATACTTGAATATGATTCTCCTATCTGGAATCCTCAATATAAAGTGCACTGTAACAGAATCGAACGCATTCAACGCAATTTTACTCGCTTTCTAACCTATAAAGATCTTGCCAATAATCTTTTGCTAAATAACAGGAAAACTAAAGTCATCAAATTCTCTCCACTAATGTGAAACTGGTGGCCTGGTAGAGAATAGATATTGTACATTGGTGTACAGCACAATGATGCTGGGTTAACCCCTGTTGAGGCATCTGTGTTCTTGAGTATCACAATTGACAGAAAACTACAATGGGGACCACAAATAGAAAACTTATCAGCTAAATTAAATCCTGCGACATATTCAGTTAAAACTATAAGACGGTGTACCTACTGATGTGAACACAGCTAGAATTGTTATTTCAGTTATTTTCATAGTATATAATGTCTTATGGATTTCTTCTCTGGGGGTAACACTGCAGACATTAGTACCAAAGCTACAAGAGCCATATTTAAACTTAGTCCGCGAGTGTCTTAAAGATAAAAGTTTAAAGAGGTTAACATTCTGACTGTACAATGTCAGCAATTATATGGAAACTTACTTTAAGTGCATAAAAGTAAAAGTATTCCTTGTGTAAAAGGAGAGATACTCATAATATAAATACTAAACCTTATGTTACATACTACCAGTCTCCACTAAATAAGTATGTTATGGTGTAATGTTTAAGATTCTACAACAAACTTCACAATGATATCAGAGAAATATTTTTGACAATAACTTGATACGAGCTAGCTGAATATCATTAAATTTTATAAATGTTTTCATACAATGTGTACCTAAATATCTATGTTACTATAGTCTGTCCAAAATACGAAAAAATAAAAGGTAAACAAATCGTAAATAAGATTTTTTACGTGTCGCTTTTGCTAGGATTAAGCCTAATTTTAACATGTGAATATTTAATTAATGTTTAGAAATTTTACCGACATTCTTTACATTTATGAAAAACATAAAATCTTTTATATTGTAACCATAATGACCAACAATATTAATACGTATAAAATATATATACATAGAAAATAAACCATTATTTTAAGTTCAGCTAACTGACATTATAAAGCAGCTAAACAGCCTGCATTTCGAAAGGTATCATTTATTTTATATACTAACAATTTAAGGTGGACTATAATGTTGACTATGTTATATTGCAACGAGTAGTTTTTGATTTAGTCGGATTGTATCCGCCATGTTTTTACTCTTGCCGAACTTGTTGACGCTAGCGTGCTTTCCATTTGTTATTTTATTATTCGTTGTTATTTGTTTAATTTGTTGCCTTTGTTCTATTTGTTATTAGTTTTGTTGTTATTGTATCTGAAATGAGTGAACCTAGGCCTAGTAATGTCTACACATTTTCCTCGCCGAAGAAAAAGCGGTCCAAGAGGACAGTGATGCACTCGGTGGACAAGGAGACCCTCATCAAGCATGTAGAAGAGACGTGGCCTAAAGATTCTTATCCATATAAGTATGACATAGCCGAGAAAACAGCTGAGATAATGGGAATATCTCGAAGCTCAGTTTTTAAAACTATCCGTGATAGGAAAGAAAAAGGCCGTGTGGAATCCCCTACACCACAATCTCAAAGGCGCTCAAACATTGACAATTTAGACGATTTGCAATTGGGAGCCATACGTCGAAAGATCCACACTTTCTTTTTTGGTAATGAATTACCAACAATTGACAAAGTTCTGGATGCTGTGAATACAGACGATACATTGCCTGACTTCAAGAGGACAACTTTCTGTAAAATTTTACAAAAATTACTAGTAAAATATGTCAAACGCAGCCGAAACAGTGCATTGTTGGACCGGGTCATCCCGGTCCAACAATGCACTGTTTCGGCTGCGGACAATGTCATCATTGTCCGTTGGAGGATCAAGTATTTGAACAAGATGGTCCAATTAAGAGCTGAAGGGAGAAAAATATATTATACAGATGAAACATGGCTTAATGAAGGTTAGTTATATTTTCTATAACCTATAAACAACATTTTTATAATTCATTCTCAAACTATCCATCTCTTTAAGACTCAACAATGAATATTGTGTACTTTTTCATTAAATAAATTTTCTGATCTTGTTGCAGGACATACTATGAGCAAAGTATGGCGAGACCATACTATAATATCAGTGAAAGAAGCTCACCGTGAAGGCTTATCAATGGGATTAAAAAATCCAAGTGGTAAAGGCAAGCGCTTAATAATATTGCATATTGGTAAGTTGTCACTTTTCTATCAATGATGTAGACAAAGCTATGTATATAACTTCACAATTATTCCATATAAAGACTATATGAAATGCGTTTTGTAAATTTATAGTGAAAATTGATTTTAAATATGAATACATGAGTGTTTGTTATGATAATATATACTAACTGCAAAAAAATAATGCAAGTTTCTGTGTTAAGGCAATTTTTCCCATTGCTATTATTAGGATTATCTTATTATTTCTGGACAGAATTAATTTAATTTTATTATAATTGTACACAGGATCGGATACGGGCTTCTTGGAAGGAGGTGAATTAATATTTGAAGCTAAGAAAACCGAAGGAGACTATCACTCTGAAATGGACTCATATAATTATGAAAAATGGTTTGCCACAGTTCTTCCAATTTTGGAACCAAATTCTGTTGTTGTCATAGACAATGCACCTTATCATTCCCGAAGAAAGGAAAAAGTCCCTACTTTAGCTAACAAAAAAATTGATTTACAGAAATGGCTACTTGAAAAAAATATACCCTTTGACCAACCCGAAGTTAAAGCACAACTAATAGAAAAAATTTGAAAAGAAAAAGACAAATACCAGTCTTATGTTATTGATGAGATGGCTCAAGAAAACGGTATCACAGTGGTAAGGCTTCCACCCTACCACTGTGAACTAAATCCAATAGAAATAATTTTGGCCCAAGTGAAAGGGTATGTAGCTAGACATAATAAATCATTTAAATTAAAATGTTGTTAGCTGATGCAATTAAAAGTGTATCAGTTGAAAATTGGAAAAGGTGCATTGACCATGTCATAAAAGAAGAACAGAAAATGTTAAAAATTGATGGCATAATTGATGATGTGGTTGATCGTTCTGTGATTAATGTGGGTGAAAGTGACACCTCTGATTCTGAGTCTGAATCTGAATAAACTGATATTAAAATATACTTGTTTAATTTTAATTTATAATTTCTTTTCTATTTGATACTTAACTAAAAACACATAGCATAGTATCTACTGTTTTTTTAAAGTATAAATATCATATAGTACAGGTATTATAACATATATACACATAAATAAAATACTAGTAAGAATTTTTCAAGTTGAACACATTTAAAACACAAAAACCCCTTTTAATGCAAAGTCGGGTGACGAAAAAAATGTTTGAGAACCATTGGTTTGTTTATTTACATTTTATTTTTTCATAAGTTGGATAAGGTATAGAAATAATAATGTATACAACTATATTACTACAAACATGTTCTGACTATTTACAAGCGCTTTTTTAAAGTCTCCGTGAATAAAAATCTTTTTTATATTATTTTATCTACAAATAAGTTTAAAAGAACTATAAAGCTGAAATCGGGTACTACAAAACTTCTGATTATAAAAATTACAAAAGGGCTTGGGATTGAGTCGCTCTAAATTAACACATTTCAATAAAATTTAGTTTTATATCAACAAATAAATATTTAACAAAAGAATTCCTACAGTGTTTTCTGGCAGTGTTTCTCAGTAGCTGCCACGTCATGCACTGCACGGTAGGGTAAAAAATTAACGAATCTACACAAGTGTAAGATTTTAATGGATGGTACCCGTAAACACCACCAACCTCCAGACTCCGGGCTTATATCTAGAATGTTTACTTAACATTAAAATCCCAATATCACTGTTTGGCCCAAAATAGTATTAAATCTCAGGACCTGATTACCTGCTGTTGAACTTAATACCGCTTTTTGACCAACATTTATTTTATTAACTCTTGCTTGAGGCAGACGAGCTAGCGGCCCATCTGATGGAAAGTGGTAACCGCTATTCATGGAAACGTCAACGTCAGGGGGCATATCAAACCGCTGCCTACCGTGAGATTAATACTCTATTTAGACCTCGTTTAACTGAACTCGTTTACCTCTTGGACTTGATTATAATGAATGAATGAACTCTTTATTTACGAGAATACAGGTTACATTTTATGGTATTATATTTTCGTTTCACTGTATTCCACAGAATACGTCGCGCGTCGTGAAAATATTTTAAGTGATACATTAAAATTTAAGATTTTTTACATTCAAATTGTTAGTAATTATTTAATTTGTTAATAATTAATAGATGATTGAATCCAAACAATAAGTAAAAATAAGATTTAAAAAGAGTGTTAGTTATTAGAGATTAGAAAATGTCAATTATAATTTCAATGTCAAAATATTTAGGCTAGTTACATAATGTAAGCTTAATAGAATTAAATGCTTAATTATTAGCTTGATGAGTAAAAGTGTATATTAATAAATATTGTAAAATAAATAATGCAATTAATTCGGGACTCGGGTACTGAACAAATTTCATAATTTCATACGCTCGCTTTTTGAGTAAGAAAAAAGTAATTTTATTCTTGATTACTTTTTTTTTAATTACTTTTCTTTGAAACGCTTGCAAATCGTTCTATTTCTAAGAAGGAAATGGGTGAGCCATTTAATATTCCGAAGGGTTAGCAACTTCAAACAGTTTCGACGGCGCCATATTCTTTAAAATACTTTGAGAAGATGCATTTAACCAAATATGCGTCCCATTTGATAACAACTTCGGTCGTTTGTTTAAGGGGATACATTTAAATTTATTTTCATCTATCATATTCAGTTTTTTCTATTCGATTATTTTCATCTATCATATTTAGTTTTCCTGTTCGACTTCATTTTCCCTGTTATTTGTATACCTACTGATTTTAATAATATATTTTTTATTCAATGGGAATAACTTTGCATATGGCTTTACGGAATAAATATTTTACTTACCTCGGTAGTCATAAAGAAAAGATGAAATATAAAAAAAGTGTAGTTTTTATAAACAGTAATAATTTTATAATATAGGAACATAGGACCATAATATGCTCTCGTATCGCCTAAAAGGAAAACAAATAGAAAAGTTCAAAATAACTTCTACAAAAAGAAAATAGACAATATTAACTATTTTTTTCTTGTAATCACAATATAGTTTACGAACAGACAAGACGAATAGAAAGATACTTCTTTATCATTATCATCATCATATCATCTGACAAGGGCCTCTCCCAAACAAAACAGAAAGAAGGAAATATACTATATACTTATATATACTTACTTAACTATAATATATTATTATATTATATATATACTTACTTAACTATAATAGTTAGACATAACCTCCTACCGGGTTATGCTGAGTACTAAACACATGTAGTATATAACTTTAAGTTTTCGCAGCGCCGCCAGCCTAATATTTACATTTTTAGGCAAATCTTTTGATACATTATTGTAATTTTTTTAGTGAATTCAAAGATTTTAAAAATAAATTGTTATATAATTATAGCCCATGTTAGTAGCTGATAATATAACAAAAAAAGTATAAATGAATCAGAAGTTTATGAGATTACCCATTCAAAAAACATACACACATGCAAAAATTCTAATCTTTGTTTCTCTTAATAATATTAGATGCCTTGATGATTCTTAATAATTTAGACGTACTTATATAATTTTGCCAAAAGAATTATTTTACTTTTAACATAGCTTATTTTTATTAATAAAAACACTAAAAGCAGCAAGTTTTTGTCACGCTGTATAGCAATCACACAATACGCGTTCATAGACTAATATATACCGTTCAGATTACTCGCGAATATATTTTCAAGGTAGACCCTTAAGAACAATAAAGCTTATTTTGCATGTAACGCATGTAACAAACTTTGTTCCATTAAAGTAGGCCCAATATTAGGCGTTATCTTTCAAGTTGCATACGGAGTGTAACACCTGGCCCGGTACTTATAAACCGACATGAAAAGATCACTTCAACTGTACTTTTTTTTATGTATTTTCCACTATTTCTCTGTTGTTTTTTAACCGGTGATCTGACACTGAGTGTTCCGGGTCGGTTTTCTGACTGGAGAAACTTTCAATATGTGTTACTTTTCCGGGTCCGTAATGTCTTCGGTCCTGAATGTCAAACAATGTTCGTTCGGATGAATTTGCGGAACGAATGGAACCATAGATGGTAGCATAGATGCGAAGTTCGTAACGTGTTTTGCTCGTCTCCAGCGCGTTCCATCGAATCATGATGATGAGAGAGTAGAGAATACATATGTGTTTGAGCACAGACTTGTGTCTCTGGAAGATGACTAGTTTCGGATGATAATAGCACTTCTGGGCGAATCATGTCTAGGTATATACTGACTGTTACGTCTGCTATGGGCGTATAACGTCGCCAACTTCAAGACTCCAATTCATTATCTGTCTGGTAAACATGCTTCCGGTAGAGCAACGAGATAGTCACATTAATATTAGTATAGTGAAGTGCTTGTCTTGCCGTACAATAATAAAAAAATACACGAGTTAAATAACAAATTGTAATTTGTAATATACGATTACCAAATACTATACCACCTTGATTGAATGGCACCAGTTATTGAAGAATTCTATAGAATGTATCGAAGCAATGATTTCGCAAATTGCTTGGATACTTTACGACATAGTTATTTAGAAATTTTCTATCCAGTTTTGTAACATTTGTTAATGTATTTATTTGTATTTCTAGTGATTAGTTTAGCTGAGATGTCCTTGTGTGCAATACGTAACAAGCGATATATCAATTATCAAGTGACTAATGAATTCCTTCATGTCCCTCGATCTGTACGGTTGGTTCCTTTTTTGAGGGACGAAATTTTCTGCCAAATATGATCTAAATTAGAACGAGTATCCAAAACGGCATTACTAAGTTCATGCCAAATTTGGCTGGGCTGAAGGGGAACACTGAGAGACAGAGTAGGTGAGCGTTGATGAATCACAGGGGATCCCCTTAAACATACATCTGAGTCGCCAGTCTCAGACTCTGTCGAGGTTCCCTCCTCTACCACGCGAAGGACCCGGTTTCAGCACAGTGATTCCATGGAATGCTAAGAATTAGGTCTTCATCTCCTAAAACTGTATTTATTTAATAGATAAGTATGCTGCACTTTTTGAAGTGAAAACCTCTTTAGTAGTATTAGTACATTTTGGTTGAACGTCATGGATCGTTTTTAAGTGTATGAATATATCTTCGGTAGGCATGCTCGTTGGTTTCTACATAACAGCACAAGCTAAATATACGTACACAAGGTGACCCTCAATAAATCAAGCAACATTATGTGTCGATTTTTCTGAATTATTAGGATCCGCACAAAACATGGGGTCACTGTTCTCAGGTCCCTGTAGACCAAATGTGTCCATTCCTTCATATAATATTAAATTATAGAGTAACCGAGATTGCGCAGTTGGCGTAAAATACTATTCTTTATAGGTTTGCCCTTTGAAGATTGCTACGATATTTGATATTTCTGAAGTACCGTACCTTAAAGGAAAAGTAGTCAAGTGCGATGCGGTTTCAATGATCTCCGGTTCGACGTGCACAATAGCACAATGGTTCCATAAAATTCTATCCCAACTAAATAGTTATGATGGGAAGGGTTTGTTCCAATTCATGGCACATGATGTGTGAAAATTTAATTGATTAGGATACAATGAGACTGACATACGCTATGCGTAAAAGTCCCTTTAAATAAATACAGAAAATAGCATAGTGATGTACGAAGAGTGGTTTCATAGTCATCTCATCATGTCTCATCATCATGACTTGTATAAAAAATTATGGGACGGGTAATTATTAAAAGGTGTAGCAATTTATAAGAAAAGGAATATATAATATACTAGCTATGCCCCGTGGTTACACCCGCGTTAAAGTAGTTTTGGCGTAAAGGAGTAACAAAGATACATCCATACATCTAGTTAGTTAGTTAGTTGGGCGATAGGTTTCCGCACTTAGCCTCCCAATTGGGCCATTGTGCGTGATACTTGTTTGGCTACTCGAACCATTTTAGTTCCATCCAGAACATACATCTATAGTCACAAACTTTCACATTTATTATATTAGTAGGATGTGTACCTCTAGCGGTTTTGGCAGTGCACTCCGGAATAGCTCGCATATGGTAGATGTTTTCCTACTTACTTGACACTTATCGTTATATTTTGGACAATTCACACAATATCTTTATAAATTGTAGCCTATGTGTTATTCTGATGTGTAAGGTATATTATTGTAAAGTTTATTTAAAATCCATTCATTAGTTTTTTCGTGAAAAAGTAACAAACATCCATCCATACTTACAAACTTCCTCTTTATAATATTAGAAGGATTTCGTATTCATGTCTCTTTGTTGACATAAATATATAATAACATTTAGTTGAATCCTTTGCTAGGTGATTAACTTTCTATTACAGAACCCCGGGCCCTCCTCCCTCCCAAAAGTAAGGTTACCCGTACTGCATAGGTTTGGTATCAGATGACAGTGTGTTAGTTGTGCCAAGATATTTATTTATTATTTATATAATACTTCTATACATTAACCATATCCCAGAGCACAAATCCATTTTTATTGGAAAATCGTTTAGTGTACAGGCAGCTCGACTATGGAATGCCTTGCCTATCGAAATTAAATGTGCCCAGACAATATCAGCTTTTAAAAAGCTAGTCAAAGAACACTATTTGTCTGTATAATTTATGGTTCCTACGTTAAATAAAGTATTTTTCTTATTTAGTTATGTTTATTTTTACATTTCCTTCTTTTTAACAGTTTTATTAAATATCTTTTTTATGGATATACCACAATTATGGTGTCTGTCTTGTTGCACACCTACTGCTATTAGTTATTGTTCAGCTCCTATCCATCCTAAGGTTGTCTGGAAGAGATCGCTTTATGCGATAAGACTGCCCTTTGTACAACTTGTTTATGTAATATCCTATGAAATATGTATTCTTATGGTGTACAATAAAGAGTATTCTATTCTAACGATGAAAGGAATATATATGTATTATTTTCCGCTTCTAAATTATATCCTGGGATATTATTCACAGCATAGTATAAGCATAGCTTGTACTATGGAAACCAGATAGCTGACATACCTACTACAAAAACTACTTTTCTGTAGTAAATACATACGTATAACCACGCCTAACCGCCCGTTTGTTACAGAACATTACATAGATAAATATTTATTACTTACAGAGGTATAGCTACATATATAAAATGTAAGTAGCATAAACTAGTTATGAAACAATAAATTAGGCAAGAGTTCTATCCTATACACCAATCTTGCTGTGCCCGATAGGGTCCATAATTGTTACATTTTATTATAATTTTTATTTTTGTTCTTCAAAGTTAGTTTCAACAACTTAATAAAAAGTATTATTATAACTACGGTGTTAACTCTTAATTTCATCAGATATGAACTAATAATAGATATTAAAATCCATGGAATGTCGAAAGTCCGTAAATTCCCCATAAAATGTTCTTACACTTTTAGCATTTATATGAATTCCAAACAATTTCGAAATGGTATAAAGTCTTACAAAAAATTGCGAAACATAAAACGTGACTTCTGCAAAAGATGTAGGAAAAATAGCTGACGAAATTTTGCTGGGTTAATATTTTTATTTCCTTATTTTGTAAACTTAGTAAGTTTTGGTAAGGTTTCCTTGTAAATTGTTACAAAATTAGTATCAGTGAGTGTCAAAAATATCCAAGTCTTATTTATTTTTGTGGAGTGCCAGCTTTATTTATTGTCAACAGAGAAATCAGAAATATCATCAGAATTTGTAATAGGTAACAGGTTATAACGTGCAGCTTATCTTCGTACAGTACAATAAGGTACACCTAAAAATATCTTGTCCTTTAGAGATTCTTTGCGATACAAAGAAATGTAACAGTATTAAACTCAGTTTAACATGTGAACATAATATGTAACACTGAATTGATACAAAAAGTATTACTCATCGGTGCATTGCCGATGCGCTGAACTAAATCAGACTTACTATTTGCCCACGCTTTTTGGAACTCTTTCAACAAGTTCAAGTTCTAATCGTTTTGTGGACTGATTACCTGATAGCCGGAAATCGCCGCCCCCAAAAATTTTCTAAGCATACCCTTTTTCTTAAGCAAAATTTTGGGGGTCGGTGGTTCCCATTTATTAAAAAAAGTTGACATTTATTAAAAAAAGGTAGGTACTTCAGCCATTTTTATTGAACGACCCTAGTACAGACGCCAGCACATCCAGCTACCCCAATCTGTCAAATTTCTTTTATAGATTTTCAACTTTATCACAAAAGCTTAAGGTTCACTTTCAATTGGGGAATTTTGACAGATTGGGGTAGCTTGATGTGCTGGCGTCTGTACATTGAACAAAGCGTGACGTCACTTCTCAAGATATAATATCTGTTTAAGCCCATGAACGCTAACAAAATCAAAGATGAGGATAGAAATTTAAATAATTAAGTTTATTTTGTACTAGGAAATTGCATTAACATTAATTCTTTCAATCCTATTAAAGACTGTGCACACAAAATATTGTGTGTTTACGTAAGTACTTACATAATGTTCTTGTATGTTACAAAAGTATCAGTAGATATATCATCCGCTTTCTAAGATAATATCAAAGTCAAAATAAAATATTTCACGTTACGCAAATATTTATGTAAAGAAAGTTTCTTTTGCCTACTTAGTACAAACGTTAGGCGAAAGTTGATACATTTAAAAATGAGACAGAATTAATCAAATTATTATAACTCAGTGGAGTTGGGCATCGATCTGCTAGGGTTCCGTGTTTGTTTAATTTGGGAATATTTTTAGGTAATAAGGCTGAGATCTATAGAGCGTACTTAGACTTTGCTCAAACTTTACTTAAGTAAAACTTTGCTAAATGTATGCTAAGCTTATACTTTGATTTGGTATTTATAGACTTTTTGAAGTTAAGATTATGCTTAGCATAAGCTAAGACAGACAAAGTCAAAACACCAATTGTAATTTCGTTACATGCATTAACTTCTGTCTAAGTAAAGTCTGAGCAAAGTCTAAGTACGCTCTATAGATCTCATCGCTCTATAGCCTTAGTGTTCACCGTGACCAATCTTTGTGAAAATTCGAACGATTTACAAGGACGGTACTCTATCTTCGTAATTAAAATATTGCTTTCCAGAAATCTAGATATTTTTTTTTTTAAGTCAAGTATAGACAAAGAGAAGGATGTATTTCTTTACTAGTTATACTTTACAAACGTGCCTTTTAACGGACATAGAAATCCCGCAGACTCAAAACAATGATATGTGGAACGATGGAATCATATTACGAAGCCATAACTGGCTTCGTAAAAGGATTCCGTTGACATCCTTTGTTCACGGTACCCTAAAAATAAATTAATTTTACTAGTGGTTAGAGACCCTCTCTGCTAAGCCAGAGGTGGGGTCTATCCCCACCCAGGACAAATCTTAGTATGTGAGCACGATTATTTGGTGTAATACTTCATCATCATCATATCATCATATCAGCCGAAAGACGCCCACTGCTGGACAAAGGCCTCCCCCAAAGATCTCCGCAATTGCCGGTCTTGCGCTATCCGCATCCAGCGATTTCCAGCGACCCGCACAAGATCATCGGTCCATCTTGTAGGGGACCTGCCCACGCTGCGACTTCCGGTGTAATACTTATCCCACTAAAAACTCGATGGAGCTGCTTGTTTATCTCTAAATAGTAATGAAATCTCTTGACAAAGTTGAGCCAAGTCTAAGGTTCCTTACTGCAATATCTTTATTATTATATTTAATGTAATGTGACTTGGCCGCCTCTACCCACTAAACCGTAAAATATGTTGAATTGCTTGTTCTGTCTCTGGGTGTTATACTTATGACCATAATATGTATGTATTTAGATATATATATATATATATATATATATATATATATATATATATATATATATATATATATATAATTAAGTTTATCAGTTGCCTTGTTACGATAGTACAGGTTATACCTATTTCAATTTCAATTTATTTATTGCTTTCATGGGTTTTACATAGGTATTTAAGATTATATTAGTAATCAGATGGCAGCATGATTGTTATCCAAATATATATATTTATTTATATTGCATGGTACGATATTGTTTCACAGGATGGACCGCAGGATGACAACGACCCAAAGGGAAACACATAACTTTATATTTCCGTCCTGCCTTGGGATTCATTACGAGACCCTAAAAATGATAAGTTACGAAACATTTCTTATGAAGAAAGGGTCGCGTCAGATTTATAAATCTAAGCTGGGAGCTCAGTCTTGGTTTGACATTTCTCAGATATTAGGCTAATACTATGATCAATGACAAAGTAGAGATCGCATCTAGTCCCTGTGTCGCGGGGTACTTTAAACATATAATAGACGGACACAAATTACATCCAGACTCAGAACAATTATTTATGGGGCACACAAATAGTTGTCTAGCGCGGGAATCGAACCGACTGTCGGTGAGGCGACTGTCTTAGCCGCTGTGCCACACGTGTATCCAAGTTGGGTGAAAATCGACAAGAGCGTAGAAGGCTCTTAAACAGGAGTTAGTTAATATAAGCTACAATACCCCGAGGGTACCAGCTAGTAGGGTTCGTACTATAAGGACCTGTGTTATAGACCTCTGTGTTCGAGCTGAGTTAGTACACAGCTCGAACACAGAGGTCTATAAATAATATAATATAAAAATTAAGATAAAAAATAAAATAAAAAAGGTTTTTATTCCGTCAATTTTCTTTTATAGATTTTCAACTTTATCACATAAGTATAAGGTCACTTTCAATCGGGGAAATTTGGCAGATTGGGGTAGCTTGATGTGCTGGCGTCTGTACAAGCTCTGCTTAGTTTGCGATCAGATGGCTCTGTGTTAAATAATGTCCCAGAATATTATATTATTATAAAAAAAAAGATAAACTATTATATAATGATGAGTAGGAATAATAATGTTACATTGACGTTCACTCTCTGTTAAACTCACGTAGTTGGTGTAACGTACAATCGACGTCACATCAGTAGAAACAGTTACACTACAAGAACAGCTCTTATTACCCACGTAATAAATACGCTTTCAGGATCAAAGTGTATATACTGATATGGCACCAACGAAACTTAAGACATGTATGTTATCATAGTATCTATTTAGTACTAGTGTCCCAGTACGTGCTACGTCGCTACGCTTTTAAGTATTAGTACAAATTAAATAACAATTAAATAACAAATAATATCTCGGGACAATGACACACAGATCATCCTAGCCCCAAACTAAGCAAAGCTGGTACTATGGGCACCAGGCGACGATATACATACTTATATAGATAGATAAATACTTAAATACATAGAAAACATCCATGACTCAGAAACAAATATTCGTGCTCATCACACAAATATTTGCCCTTACCGGGATTCGAACCCAGGACCACCAGCTTCGTAGGCAGGAGCACTACCAACTAGGCTACGGTGACCGTCAATATCGGAGTATAGAAAGATGTTGATTTTACACTTTTTCAAGGCTTTTTTCAAATTTTCTCTACGTACAAACCTTCCCTGGACTTCCACGAATAATTCAAGACCAAAATTAGCCAAATCGGTAAAGGCGTTGTTGAGTTATAACATTACAACGAAAAGTGGCATTGATTTTTATATATATAGATATAGAAGAAGAAGAAGAAGAAGTACACTTTATTGCAAAAATAAATAATACAAAACAATGGATACAGCAAGAGAATTGGCTTATTTTAATGCAATTGGCGGCCTTATCGCTAAAAGCGATCTCTTCCAGGCAACCGATTAACTTTGAATGGACCAAAATTGAAAGAATCTAATGAAGGTAGCAGAAGGTGTACTAATTGCAATTGAAAAGTTATGAATCTAAAACTACGTACATATACATACATACACAAATAAATACATAGATACATTTATATATATATATATATATATATATATATATATATATATATATATATATATATATAAATACATATATAGGTACAATACATAAATGAATGTAAGGATATTATTTCACAAACGGACGGCAGGAGATTTATTGCCGAGTAGATAAAGTGAGATAGTACTGTTTAACCATATTTTTAAATACGTTTTGTGATTGAGCGCGCCTAATTTGTATTGGCAGCGCATTCCATAAGCGGACAGCTTGTACACTGAAGGATTTATCTGTAAAATTAGTAGAATGCACTGGCATTTTGAGTCGTAAGTTTTCTGAAGACCGCAAGAGTCGCGAATGAGTTGAGTGAAGAAACTGAAAGCGTTCCTTGAGATAGAGAGGAGTGGATGGATTGAACAGAATACTGTATAGAAGTGTGACAATGTGAGTATTCCGACGAAGTCTTATGGGCAACCACTTGAGTTTAGTGCGAAATTCAGAGACATGATCATATTTACGCAAACCAAATATGAATCGTATACAGAAGTTTTGAAGTCGCTCAAGTTTATCAAGTTGGTCCTCTGTAAGATCAAGATAGCTGGTGTCACCATAGTCAAGGATAGGGAGAAGCAAGGACTGCGCAAGTGCAATTTTGGTAGCAGTAGGAAGAAAGTTTCGCAGGCGTCTTAGGGAACTAGCAGAAGCAAACATCTTTCTGCTTACTTCTTGTATCTGTGGACCCCAGGAAAGAGTCGTGTCAATATAAATACCTACATTTTTCACTTTATCAGCGTAAGGTATAACAGTACCGTTGAAAACAACATGAGGAGTTTGGGACCAATCAATATTACCAATTTTCCGTGAGCTGCCAACAACAATGACTTGAGACTTTTCTGGGTTAACATTGATGCCATATCTCATGCTCCACTTACTTATATGAGATAAGTCTTTGTTAATGACCCTAATGGCTTCCGATAGCTTGTCACAAGGCGTTTGGGTGTATATTTGGAGATCATCCGCGTAAAGGTGGTAGGTTGAAGTAAGTTGGTCAGAAATAGCATTTATGAATAAACCGAAGAGCAAAGGAGATAAAACGCCACCCTGTGGTACACCAGCAGTAGTATCACACCAAGAAGAGAAATAATCTTCTATGCGAACTCGCTGCCGACGTCCAGACAGGTAACTGCGAAACCAGTCAATTACCGTTGGAGATATGTTAATATGTATAGATGTAGTAAGCTAGGTTTTATGGCTTTTTACAACAACGAGGGCCTCGGCTTTCGAGTGGTATAAGGGAACCAGTATTTTTCTTTATGTAATAGGATGGGAATCGAGCAATTGGGTCACCTAATGATAAATGGTCACCGCCGCCCATGGGCACTGGCATCACAAGAGCCGCAAGTGCGTTACTGGCCATTAAGAAAGTAATAGGCTCGCTTCTTGAAGGTTGCCATGTCATACCAGTTAAGCCTCTCTTTTGAGTAAAGTAAATAACTTGGGACAATTAACACACTGCCACCTGATCCTGGTAACGCACTTAGTTACTGGCCTTTAAGAAATGAATAAGCTCGCTCTTTAAGCCTCTAATTTGAGTAAATATAAGTAAATAATTTGGGACAAAGCAGGAGGGCTTCTAGGCAGAGCTTCTACTATGGCAACCAATGTACTAATAAAGATATGTACTCGTATATACACACATCAACAAAGTCTAGGGATACGTTATTTTGAAATCAAACATGGCTTTATTGTTTAAAACCTATTTAGTTTCCTTAAAAAGTTTATTTACAGATTTAAACCTTGTCTATTCTTTATTCAAAATTTAAAAATTAAAATGAGAAACAAATGAAAACACGCAAAGCACAGCGCAATCTTGAGTTGTATCTAATTTCAAGAAGTTGCATTAAAATTTTTTTTGCGTGTTAATTGAAGAAAACCTGATAAATTGTTTTATTTTCTTTTCTCAATTGGTTGTGTAAGCTTTTTAGCGTCATGCCACGCCATCATTTGAGTCGAGATGAAATGTTACGGGCAGTTGGCATGTTACAAAACGGTGCTATTCAACGCGTCGTTGCTGAGTCTCTGGGCACAAGCCAAAATGTGGTATCCAGGCTGTGGTCACGTTATCGCGCTACTGGAGATGTGGCAGAACGGCACACAGGTAGATATCGTGTTACCACTCAGAGACAGGATCGATTTCTCCAAATGACCGCCAGAAGACTACCCAATATCACAGCGATGCAACTAGTGCAAAGGCTCCAGGAGGGTCAGCAGCTGCTGGTGAGCGACCAAACCGTGCGAAGGAGGCTGCATGAAGTTGGTCTTCATGCTCGCAGACCGCTACGAGTCCCAGCGCTGCGACGTGGCAATCGCGGTAGGCGACTTTTATGGGCTCAAGAACATTTGACATGGAGTGATCAACAATGGTCATTGGTGCTGTTCACTGATTAGTCCCGCTATGGATTTCATCCAGATTCGAGACGAACACGCGTTTGGAGAACTCCAGGCAGGGTCAGCCGTCTCCGACATCCACAGGAGGTCCACTCTTACCAAGGCGGGACAATTATGGTGTGGGCAGGAATACGAATCGGCGGACGAACCCAACTCATTTGGATTCAGGGCAGCATGACTGCCCATAGATACCGTGAGGAGGTAGTAGAACGTGTCATTGTCCCGCTCAGGGCCCTAACGGGGCAAGAATTTCAGCTCATGCATGACAATGCACCTTCCCATACAGCGCGGCTGGTGAGGGCCGCCCTTCGAGAACACGATGTTCAGGTATTAGATTGGCCTCCACAGTCGCCAGACTTAAACCCAATTGAACACGCCTGGGACATGTTACAGCGAAGAGCATTGAGGGATTTTCCGCCCAACTTGACAACAGAAGAACAACTTTTCGAACATTTAAAAAGAACTTGGGACTGCATACCCCAGCAAGACATTGACACCTTAATTTTAAGTATGGAAAATCGTTGCCGCTGTGTGATTAATGTTAGAGGAGGAAATACCGATTACTGATTATCAGATTTGGTAAGATTTTTATTCATTTAATTCGATTGAATAATTTTATAAGAATAAAATGTTTTTGTTCACTCAGTAATTTTCTATGGCTTAATTAATTTAAGACTTTTATTAATTAGAAAAACAAAATCGCATCGTGTTGTTAATGTTTAAATATCGGCCATGAAATTATCTTTAATTCTTCCATTTACAGTCATAACAAAATGTTTATAGTTTTCTAGATAATCAATGAAATGTTCAATATCCCTAGATTGTGTTGATGTGTGTATTTCTAAATACATACATATTATAGAAAAATTACACCCAGACACAGAATAATTAATCCTGCTCATCACATAAAGATTTGTCCTGGGTGGGGATAATAATAATATTCTGGGACATTATTCACACACGGCCATTTGATCCAAACTAAGCAAATCTTCTAACAGATATACTATATAAACTACTTTTTCTTTGTTAATACATACTTTTATAGATACACACAGACTCGGGGCAAATAGACATGTTCATGCACACAAAGATCTGTCCTGGGCGGAAATTGAACCCATGACCTGCGTCGTGCAAAGCAAGTATTTTCTAACTCCGCCACAGGTCTGTCAACCAATCTACTAATAAATATACCTATATATTTCTTAATCCTACTAATATTATAAACGCAAAAGTTTGTAAGTATGCATGGATGGATTGATGTTTGTTACTCTTTCACGTAAAAACTACTGAATAGATTTTAATGAAACTTTACAATAATATAGCTTATACATCAGAATAACACATATGCTATAATTTATAAAGGTTAACGCGGGTGAAACCGCGGGGTATAACTAGTACATACATTTTATTTAGAAATTACAATTAGACATAGAACAAATCAATCGTGCTCATCACACAAAGATTTGTTCTGGCTGGGGAATGGGGATCGAACCCACGACCTTAGGCTTCGCAGTCAGGTTAACTAACCAATAGGTCAATCAAAGTTCTTTACTGTTTTATTTGCAATTACCGTCAGGTTATTGCGTATTTACTTAGTTCCAAACAAAAAGGCCACTATATAACGCTCGTAAGAATCAGACAATGTTTATTTCTACGCAATTCCACAAGCTATTAAACATGTAGTTCACGTTCATATATTTTTCGCAACAATATGAGTGAATTGGCATTTTTATGTGTCTGTTACGGCTGTTTTGTTACCTATGGTAATGTGTGGAGATCGTATATTGACAGTTATTGTTCTATACACAATTTATAAGTCGTAGCGTTTTATGGATCCTAATATTATATTTATTGCTCTCTAAGCTCCGCTTAGTTTGGTTTAAGATGGCCCTGTGTGAAAAATGTCGCAAGATATTAAATTAAAAACAAAAAAAGAAATACATATGATTACTTTCGAATGCTTGTAATCTTTGTAGAATCATGCTTCGGAGGGCACGTTAAGCTGTCGGTCTGGGTTGTAGTCATTAGACATCAGTCGTTAAGCCATGTCCGAGGCCTACTGGGCTGCTTGAACAACTCTGACACTAGGGTAATCACTGCCACACAGTAAGTAAGTATGTCTGTTACACTTACGGCTGTTTTGTTACCTATGGTAATGTGTGGAGATCGTATATTGACAGTTATTGTTCTATACACAATTTATAAGTCGTAGCGTTTTATGGATCCTAATATTATATTTATTGCTCTCTAAGCTCCGCTTAGTTTGTGATAAGATGGCCGTGTGTGAAAAATGCCCTAGGATATTATATTAAAACAAAAAAGAAATACATATGATTACTTTCGAATGCTTGTAATCTTTGTAGAATCATGCTTCGGAGGGCACGTTAAGCTGCCGGTCCCGGTTGTTGTCATTAGATATCAGTCGTTAAGCCATGTCCGAGGCGTACTTGGCTACTTGAACAACTCTGACACTAGGGTAATCACTGCCACACAGTAAGTAAGTGTGTCTGTTACGGCTGTTTTGTTACCTATGGTAATGTGTGGAGATCGTATATTGACAGTTATTGTTCTATACACAATTTATAAGTCGTAGCGTTTTATGGATCCTAATATTATATTTATTGCTCTCTAAGCTCCGCTTAGTTTGGTTTAAGATGGCCCTGTGTGAAAAATGTCGCAAGATATTAAATTAAAAACAAAAAAAGAAATACATATGATTACTTTCGAATGCTTGTAATCTTTGTAGAATCATGCTTCGGAGGGCACGTTAAGCTGTCGGTCCGGGTTGTAGTCATTAGACATCAGTCGTTAAGCCATGTCAGGGCCTACTGGGCTGCTTGAACAACTCTGACACTAGGGTAACCACTGCCACACAGTAAGTAAGTGTGTCTGTTACGGCTGTTTTGTTACCTATGGTAATGTGTGGAGAACGTATATTGACAGTTATTGTTCTATACTCAATTTATAAGACGTAGCTTCTTATCGATTCTAATATTCTATTTCATCATCATCAGCCGAAAGACGTCCACAGCTGGACAAAGACCTCCCCCAAAGATCTCCACAATTGCCGGTCTTGCCCTATCCGCATCCAGCGATTTCCAGCGACGCGCACATTGCCAACTAAGCGCATAAATCAGAGGGAGAATATAAATAAGCGCATTGCATGCATACCCAGCACGTGTTTCAGTCCTCCACGGAACCTTTTCAAGCGTACAATTTACGAGTTAAATGTTAACTCGTAAATTGTACGCTTGAAAAAGTCTTCTTGTTGTTGAATATTAGCTACGGACGGGAAGGCGGTGAAAATTGAATTCTGGCTTGTTTAATGAGCAGAATTGAACCTACTTATTAATTTTGTATTTTGATTTTCATGGATTTTCGCAAAAAAAGCCTCATTCTCTAACTCAATAAACTAAGTGTAATTATTTATGATGGGGTATGGCTCTCTTTTTTTTTAGAATACGAATGAAGTAAGTATTACAAATAGGTATTCGCTTAGTATAAAATATGCGTCGAACTAGGTCAAGGGTAAACTATTTATTTTTTTAATTCTTATAACACAAAATTAACGACTTCATGATTTAATTCAATAAATAAATGCTAGAACACAATCTACTAAAACCGCTAAATATATACATTGTGAAGTAGCATCAAAGATTGATAGTTGCAAGCCGCTGGTAGCGAAAGACAGGCAGTTGTGGATAGCTTTGGGGAAGGCCTATGTTCCGCAGTAGACTTATTTAGACTGATATGATGAAAGTAGTTACCTAAAACTAGAACCAATCATGGCAAAAAAATGGTTACATTTGAAGGAGTGCAACTATATAATAAATTACCACCAAGTATTAGAAATGTACACTCACTCAATGCATTCAAATTACAGCTCGGCCAGTATTTAACAGGAAGTGAAACACCCTCGCAGAAATGAATGAGTTGGGTGGGTCGTGTTTGTGAAACTGTACATAGAGGTGAAGTCGAACCCTTTTATATTGTTAACATTAATTTATTGTTCTCAAGTAAGTGACATTTGTGTATGTTTTATTGAGAATAAAGTTTCTTTAAACATAAGTATAACCAAAGCAAAGAAATTCGGGCGCTCAACGAGTTAGCGTTCCTTGAAAATGGTCTGTAGCGGTCTGAAACACGTGTTGGGCATCAGCCCAACACGTGTTTCAGACCAAGTATACAATACAAACAATGTATAAAAGTAAATAACATGCACCAGTATGATTACTGGTGCATGTTATTTACTTTTATACATTGTTTTTCTTGCATATGCTGATTTATACGAGCGGAAGGGCTTTGCAAATTGCATTCCGGCTTCATTAAACTGGCTATTAACACTACATATTACCTTTGTATTTTGATTGACAAGGAATTCCGCGCAATTAAGCCGGATTCCATGAAGTACAGACGCCAGCACATCAACCTATCCCAATCTGACAATTGTCCCCAATTGAAAGTGAACCTTATGCTTTTGTGATAAAGTGGAAAATATAGAAAAGAAATTTGACAGATTGGGGTAGCTGGATGTGCTGGCGTATGTACTTTGTTATTTTATTTCAAATAAGTCTGGTAAAGAAGAGGTTTCACTCGCACTGAGGCGGCTTTTTTATCTCTGTTTTACGCTGTTATTGCTAATGAATCTTGTACCTTACACCGCACTCCAAATAGGAAAAAGAAAGGTAAACATTGTGTGCGTAGTGCGTAATAACTTTTCCTAGTAAACGGCTATTGAAAATGATGTAACCACGCTATTACACTGTTATACTGTAATGTAAGAGTATATGTAGGAATTCCGTTTCGTTTTACAATATTATGGCGTAGAGCATGAGATATTGACAAAAGAAAGAAGATTTATTTTGAAAAGAGAATAAAGAGAGACGAACTAACAACGTGGACCCTAATCAACTTGACTGCACGTGTTCGAGTCCCGCGCTGGACAACTATTTGTGTGACCTATAAATAGTTGTTCTGTGTCTGGATGTAATTTGTGTCTGTCTATTATATGTTTGTAAATTACCCCGCGAAACAGGGATTAAATTCCCTAGTACAACGTCCGCACTAGGGACCTATTTTGCTAGTCTTTTTAATGACTAGCAAAATAGGTCCCTAGTACATAGATAAATTACATTTTTAAAGGTATTTTTCCGAATTTACAATTTCTAAATACAAAGAATCAGCTACTGAAAGTTGTAACATTTTTTTTCGACTTTCAATCTCAGATTTTCTGTAATTTGTTTAACCATAGTCATAACAGCTGTAAAAAGTCCACTACTGGACAAAAGCTTGCCCAAGGATCATCTTGGGTGGATATAATAATATATAGTCATAGTCATTGGGTGGATATAATAATATATAGGGACAATGTCACACAGATCATCCTAGCCCTAAACTAAGCAAAGCTTGTACTATGGGTACCAGGCGACGATATACATACTTATTTTCAATACATAATACATTTGATACAACAAACCACAAACACAACATTTTTGCACATAAATGTAACTTTCGTCAAATAGCTACCTGCGATTGTCCAATTATCAATACCACTCAATGTATAAAATACCTAGGAATCGAAATAGATGCTAATTTAAGTTTCTCAACCCACATACGTACATTATCTCAAAGGACACGTAAGCTAGCCTACATTTTTAAAGAGCTGCGTGATGTAGCAGAGAAGCATACCATTAAAATGGTTTACGATCTATGGTGCAGTCTATTTTGAGCTTTTGTATTACTTCATGGGGGGGAGCCTGTAAGTCTAACATGATAATCTTGGAAAGAGCCCAGAGAATGATACTAAAGGTAAGCACATTTAAACCTCGATTATTCTCTACTACCAAACTCTATAAAGAAACTCTAACCCTAACCGTAAGACAACTATATATAATGTTAACCGTTCTTTACAAACATTCAAACCTATCTCCAAACAGAATCAAATGTGTCGCCCAATCTCGGAGGCACTATGCAATATGTAAGCCAGAGCAAACAAATACTGCCTTTGCACAAAGATTTTACATGTACCGCGCATCTAAACTGTACAATAAAATAAACAAATCCGTACCCATTGCAAACTGTTCGAAGAGAGAGTGTAAAACTCAACTGCAAAAGTTCTTACTAAACCTTAATTATTCTGAAACAGAAAGCCTCCTAGAAATATTAGTGTAGAAAATAGTAAATCAACGATATAAACATCTCTCATCTCACACACACAACACACACACACACACACACACACACACACACACATCATACCTACGTACGTACGCATAGGTGCATAACGATCCACGCATAAACCAAAACATGCAATGTTGACAAAATCATACTGTCACTTCCTGTACTGGGGGGCCTGGAGTTCTAAAATACAGGCCAAGGCTTAGTTTAGACTCCAGATCTCCCACAAATTACAAATATACAAAATGTACTAATTGTCAACTTAGATACCTACTAAATCTTATGTAATTTGTGGAGATAAATAAATAAAATTTATTATTATTTATTATTATAATTTAGATAGATAAGTCCTCTGGTCGATTTCTACGCCCCCCACGGGATGAGATGGGGTGATGATATTCTGGTATTCGCCGCCGTCACCACACATCAGATTTGTTTATATTCATGAGTTAATATTTATGTAAGCATTTGCATAAGTATATAGTTAAAAAGCCAATATCAAAGTAGTAAGGAGTTGGATACAATTGAATCAATTACATATTTAGTGTTCCTTGATTACAAACGTTATTTCGGCATTTTTAGGCATATTTAACAGCTGCATAGTGCTTATAATTTATATAATACTGATACTTTATATTTGTCCGTATTTATAAATCCAACTCATCGTAGGATCATCCTACATCGCAAGCTTGAGGAGCTGATTACCCAATTCAATTTAAGTATCAGCATCTCAAGTTTATGGCTTTAGGATCAGTATAATTATTATAAATTTGGATTTATGTACGTAATTGTGGCAGCATTTGTTTTAATATGTGAGTTTGTTATTAGTACTCAAGCACGCAATGTTACGTCAAATACCTTAATAATAGGTCTTTACCTATGAAATTGCCGTTTTGTATGAAAAAATTTAAACGAATTTTTTTCATGAATTTTTTTATTTGTATTAATCGAAGTAATCACCCATGCAATCAATGCATCTTTGCCATCGCAGTGGCAGTTTATTGATGCCCTTCTTAAAGAAATCAGCTGGACGGGAGGCAACAAATTCTTCAAAGGCATTTTGTACTGCCTCTCGGGTATTGAATTTTTTTCCCGCCAAGAAGTTATCCAAATTCTGGAAAAAGTAGTAGTCTGTAGGCGCAAGGTCTGGTGAGTAGGGCGGATGACGGAGAGCTTCCAACCCCAGTTCTTGCAACTTGGAGACCGTCTGCTGTGCAGTATGAGGTCGCGCGTTGTCGTGCAGGAGCAGCGGAGACGAGCGATTGACCAATGCTGGTTGGAGATGCGCCAGCTTCTCCATCATTGTGCTCAGTTCTTCACAGTACACATCTGCAGTAATGCTCACCCCGTTTGGTAAGAAGCTGTGATGAATCACACCGGCGCTAGACCACCAAACAGTGACCATCACTTTTCTAGGGGTAAGTTTTCGTTTAGGGCATTGTTTAGGTGCTGAACCAGGATCCAACCAACTTGCTGAGCGCTTGCGGTTATCAAACAGAATCCATTTTTCATCGCAGGTAACAATGCGGTTCAAAATTCCTTCATTTGTGTGTCTGTTGAGCAGTGCAAGGCACGTCTCGACGCGTACTTCGCGCTGGCGATCATTGAGTTCGTGGGGCACCCATTTGTCAAGCTTTTTTACCTTGCCAATTTGACGCAAATGGACCAATATTGTTTTGACGCTAACGTCGAAAGCTGCTGCTAATTCAGCCGTAGATTGTGTATCATCAGCTTCCACAACCGCCTTTAATTCGTCATTGTCGACCAAAGTCTTCGGACGACCGCGAGGTTCATTTTTCAGGTCGAAATTTCCAGAACGGAAGCGAGCAAACCAATAACAGGTGGTGCGTTGGTTTGTAGTGTTAGCTCCGTAAACGTCGTTGATGTTGCGTGCCGCTTGTGCCGCGTTGCTGCCACGACGGTACTCATATTCCATAATTACTCGAATTTTTAACGTATCCATGATGACGAAAAAGATTGAAATGCGATGAAAATGTAACACTAATCAATAAAGAAATGACTACTTTTGGAAAAAAGAATCCATGTTTTTAAAATAAAATTAATTTGAAATTAGAATTCTTAGCCAAACAAAAATTATTTTGATTTGAAATGGCCAGTACTGCAGAACGGCAATTTCATAGGTAAAGACCTAATATTACGTATCACGGTCGATTTCTCCAATACTGCTTCAATTATGTTGCTTAACTGATCAAATCACATGCCCTATTCGAATGAAATCTCAATGGTCATGTTGCAATTGACCATGTTATTATACGTTGCTTGGTCAAAAATAAATATTGCTTTATAAATCCATAATTATAAAGCATATAAAATGATTGGTTTACTTTTGAGGCAACGCATTGGTAAACAAAAATAAACGGACTGGGGCGCTGGACTACATACAAATCCGCACACGATACGTATATATGTATGTACATACATTCATAGAATCATGACTGTTTCCCAGGAGGTAGGCAGAGCCAACGGATTTACATTTGTCATTTTTCACGATCTTTGCACACCTCTAGCAGCTTTCCGTAGCTATTTCGTGCAATGTAACTTTAATTCTATTTGTTAAGGGTAATGCGTCAGCATGCCCCCGCTGTCGAGGTGCCTGAATGAGGGGATTTCGGACTCACACCGACTAAACCTTGCCATGGAACGCTGGTATTATGCTCCAGAGCCCCCGCGCAATGTCTTAAGTAATTGAGGCTCGTACCCTGGGTGAAAGCTGCTTGGTCCTCCCGGATTCCTAATTAGGTGAACTGTAATTTTAATAATACTTTTTAGCTACCATAGGCTCCATAAAAGCGTACTTCTCATTTTTATTCCCTATATTTGAGACCAATTTTAACAAAATCAAAACAATCGTTTTAGCTAATATAGATCAGCCTTGGCTTTCCATAACGCAACGCTTCTCTTTTGATTTTGTGGATCTGTTTTGTTGAAGTTATGACCTTCCAAAGAAGAATACAGGCTATGGGAAATAGCTGATAATAAAAGTCTGGAAAACAAATCTAGCGACTCTCTGACGGCTTGACGAGAATAAAATTGTAAGGCATAGCCTATTTTCTTGTTGTTTGATTACTGTATAAGTATATTATTTTGTATTGTTTTTTTATACGTCTGAGTGAAGTGCGAGACAGTATCGGCCTTAGGGATTCCTTTAATACCTAAAAGAAAACCTTGATAGATACTATGTATATTTACATACAAATGACTTGTTTTGACTGGCAAATCTTAAAACTAGCGATATTTTGTTAATTTAATTAATTTAGTGTAAGTAATAAGTTTATAATAAATGCATGTCGATCTTAGAGCAGATGTATAAAATACAGTATCATTGCAGATTGCAGAGAACGTGGATATAGTGGTAGTGTACTCTTCCGCAGATAATTGGGGGCCAGGCCTTAAATATGCGATATTGGCCTATTGGTGTAGTGGTTAGTGACCCTGATTGCTTAGGCAGAAGACGTGGGTTCGATCCCCACGTAGGACAAACACGATGATTTGTTGTGTCTGGGTCTCATCATCATCATCATATCAGCCGAAACACGTCCACAACTGGACAAAGGACACCCCCAAAGATCTCAACAATTGCCGGTCTTGCGCTATCTGTATCCAGCGGTTTCCACCGACCCTCACAAGATCATCGGTCCATCATATAGGGGGACTGCCCACGCTGCGTCTTCCGGTTCGTGGTCGCCACTTAAGAACTTTTCTACCAGAACGGCCGTAGTTTTCCGGGCTATGTGCCTCGCTCAAATAGCCCGTAGACGTAGCCTATGTTTGGGTGTAATAAATCCATAATATGCATATATTTTGAAATATATAAGTATGTTAAACAGTTGTCTGGTTGCCATAGTACAGGCTACACTTAGTTTGGGGCAGCAGTCTAGCTATAGCAGAGCTTGTGCTGTCCTTAATATCTAGGTTTTTTTTTATGCTGTATGCGTTTGCGCTTGACCACGATCTCACCTGATGGTAAGTGAAGATTTGTTCGAAGATGGACCGCGGGTACCCATACGATGTCTGTTCACTCTAGCCTTGAATAAACCCATGTTGTATGAGTCTGGAAACACGTCGTTCGGGAGGGTGTTCCACCGCTTAGCCGTGCGTATGATAAAGGAGGAAGCAAAGCGCTTCGTACGGCAGAATGGGATGTCAACAAAAAGGGGTGAAAACCCTCCCAACGCCTAGTAGTCCGATAAAAAAAGGGGGAAGAAGGGATAAGTTCATGTAGGTCTTGAGCGCATTCTCCATGAAATAGCCTGTAGAAAACCGATAAGCTTACAACCTGACGCCTATTTACCTTGTTTTACAATTGTTATCATTTACGTTAGTTCAATAGTGAAACCACAGAGTAAACAAAAGTCAATAGAGTTCCATTATTACACAATAAATTGCAACTGTATGCCACACGTCGACCCGTTTCCCATGACCGCACTTTGGGACGAAGTTGGGATTAATTTAAATTTTATTGCCTGCGCCGTTAATTAACAAAAAGTCTCACCTTTTTTGGGTATTACGTTAAGTTCTTGCCGGCTTTAAAGTGATCAGATACGTACGCTCGGTCTAAGTTGATCAATTTTGTTTAATTATTGAGCTACTTTGTACCTGACAAGGCATGTTAAGTCGTAAGCATGTTAAGGCATGTTAAGTTTTGTTTTTAAGCAATACTGCTAAGTACATGTTACATTGCAACGGATAGGATAGGATAGAATATTGTCATGTATTTGATAGGATATTGTTTCCATATATTAGGTCTTTACCTATGAAATTGCCGTTCTGCAGTACTGGCCATTTCAAATCAAAATAATTTTTGTTTGGCTAAGAATTCTAATTTCAAATTAATTTTATTTTAAAAACATGGATTCTTTTTTCCAAAAGTAGTCATTTCTTTATTGATTAGTGTTACATTTTCATCGCATTTCAATCTTTTTCGTCATCATGGATACGTTAAAAATTCGAGTAATTATGGAATATGAGTACCGTCGTGGCAGCAACGCGGCACAAGCGGCACGCAACATCAACGACGTTTACGGAGCTAACACTACAAACCAACGCACCACCTGTTATTGGTTTGCTCGCTTCCGTTCTGGAAATTTCGACCTGAAAAATGAACCTCGCGGTCGTCCGAAGACTTTGGTCGACAATGACGAATTAAAGGCGGTTGTGGAAGCTGATGATACACAATCTACGGCTGAATTAGCAGCAGCTTTCGACGTTAGCGTCAAAACAATATTGGTCCATTTGCGTCAAATTGGCAAGGTAAAAAAGCTTGACAAATGGGTGCCCCACGAACTCAATGATCGCCAGCGCGAAGTACGCGTCGAGACGTGCCTTGCACTGCTCAACAGACACACAAATGAAGGAATTTTGAACCGCATTGTTACCTGCGATGAAAAATGGATTCTGTTTGATAACCGCAAGCGCTCAGCAAGTTGGTTGGATCCTGGTTCAGCACCTAAACAATGCCCTAAACGAAAACTTACCCCTAGAAAAGTGATGGTCACTGTTTGGTGGTCTAGCGCCGGTGTGATTCATCACAGATTCTTACCAAACGGGGTGAGCATTACTGTAGATGTGTACTGTGAAGAACTGAGCACAATGATGGAGAAGCTGGCGCATCTCCAACCAGCATTGGTCAATCGCTCGTCTCCGCTGCTCCTGCACGACAACGCGCGACCTCATACTGCACAGCAGACGGTCTCCAAGTTGCAATAACTGGGGTTGGAAGCTCTCCGTCATCCGCCCTACTCACCAGACCTTGCGCCTACAGACTACTACTTTTTCCAGAATTTGGATAACTTCTTGGCGGGAAAAAAATTCAATACCCGAGAGGCAGTACAAAATGCCTTTGAAGAATTTGTTGCCTCCCGTCCAGCTGATTTCTTTAAGAAGGGCATCAATAAACTGCCACTGCGATGGCAAAGATGCATTGATTGCATGGGTGATTACTTCGATTAATACAAATAAAAAAATTCATGAAAAAAATTCGTTTAAATTTTTTCATACAAAACGGCAATTTCATAGGTAAACACCTATTATATTCATCGAAAAGCGGGATGAAATTGTAAAAAATAATAAATTTTACCGTTACAGATTTTCAATAATAAAAAGAACGAGTGCTAGGCAAAATCCGACAAAAAGCGAGTCGAACTAGTGTATCTAAGATTCTAAGCCTTCTTTAAATATATTATAAAACATATTTAGATTTGTTTACAACTAAAATTTAAGTAAAATCTGGGTTTGTGTAACGGATCATTGAAGGTTACAAAAACCAGTTACAACCATCGTTTTATTTCTCTTATTACACATACATATATTAACTATATTGGTTTATTTTTTATACTTTCAAGTCATAAAACATATGTACATACGGCCTACCTGATATTAAGCCCTCGCCGTTGCCTAAGACCCTTGCGACACACATGAATCATTCGTCGACGTTCTTCCCCCCCTCCAACGAGCTTGTTTACATTGACAATAATCTATACAAATAAATAAAATTGGAGTGTCTGTTTGTAATATTGAAATAACCGGTTTTTACTACATGCATATGAATATATATACGGTACATATGTTAACGGAAATGTATGTAATCCGTCATTGTATACAATTCCTAGGAAATGTATGTAATTCCTAAAATCGTACGGAAATGTATGAAATAAATAATATTATACTTACACATTACACATTTCCTAGGAAATCTATACATTTCCTAAATAGCAATCGGAAATGTAAAACATTTAAGATATTGGTGGGTACGCGGGGACAGCGGGAGGGTATTGCTTCGCCTGATCCGGCGATCGCGCAGTGCCTTGTAATGTGTATGTGCAATCCACGCTATTTGCACTGTTGCTGAAGAATCACCCGATGAAGAATTTGGATCTAGTTTTATGTCCAATATGTTCAAAAAAAGATAAAGTACTAGATAATCGTCAAAATGCTAAGAAAAACCTACAACAAAAAGCCGAAAAAATGCTGAAATTGAGTGAAAAGATGTTGGCCCCTGTACCTTACCTGCTTCAGTACGAATTGCAGTTCCTGATGTTGATAGAGGACGAGGTGATGCACGTAACATTATTTTGACTAAAACCGATGATGAACTCTATCAAATTGGTACCAAGAACGGTATCTTAAAACAATTATATTATTATGCTCGATCTCAGATTAATGTGTGTCCAAGAGTTCTTCTTGATGCAGACGATGTACCGAGTACCGAGAATGCACTACGGTCAGTTGCCAACTTGCAATCCACTGGAACCGGCCAGAGATTTAAGAAGTGCCTTTTCAAGAAAAACTGTGCTACAGCAAGATGTCTGTGTTTTAAAAATAAAGTATTATGTACTTCCAAATGCCATTCGAGCTTACCCTGCAAAAATAAATAGCTATATGGACTGACAAAGTATTATACATCATAATATAAATATTAATTTTAAACTATGACATTTATAATTACTTAATTATCAGAATGAATACTTGCCAAATGAAAATTTGATTTTATAAGAATAAATATAAGTTGATTTTGTGATACGTTAAAAGTTAATAGATAGTTGATTTTAGAAGTTTTAATTAGTAAGATAATATGAACATATTATTATTGTTTTACGGTATGACTGTTACCCGATTGCCTCAATAAGTGCTATAATAAAAAAATATTATTAACAACGTGTTTTAGTACAGAAAGCATTTACTTTATACATTTCCTAATACGATACTGGAATTATATACAATTCCGAGGATATGTATACATTTCCTAGAATATCTATGCATTAAATAGTTTTTCAAACAATATTTTATACATTTCCTAAATAGTATCGGAATTGTACACATTTCCTAGGATTTGTATACAATTCCTTGATTTCATACATTTCCGGTAACACATACACCAAAATATTTATTTTTACAATTTTTGTCTGTCTGTCTGTTTGTTCCGGCTAATCTCTGAAATGGCTGGACCGATTTTGACGGGACTTTTATTGGCAGGTAGCTGATGTAATGAGGAGTAACTTAGGCTACTTTTATTTTAGAAAGTCTTTTTATTTTACAAAAAATACATTAAAAAAACGAAATAAACTAATTAACACTAATTAGCACATATTAACTCAGTCATAAGTAGTATGACGAAGTCACTTTTTATACCATCTTTTAGTAATGTTATTAAAATCAATTTAGTTAGTAGTTTAAACATGTAAGCATGACAATAGAGAAGTGTGATAACTTTCTAATTCTATCACATCAAAATATAAACCGCTTCTCTAGCAAAATTCTAGACATAGAACTTTTTAATGAAAAATATGAAATAGATATCCTTTGTTCAATTGTTTTATATAAATGTGTTACGTGAACTATCTGTAAATGATTGCTATCATATACTTAATATAAAATTATTGACTCTGTCTCAAAATGAATAATGTTATTGTTTCGAAGTTTTTCTTTTGTATACCTAAATATAATCTAAAATAATAAGCATTCAGACAACCGATCGAGCATATATTGTGTTTGCCTACTAAATAATTACTCTAATTGGACCAAATCCCGTGTTCATGCCCGCTTGAGTATGTTTCGCCGGACCGTCTCAACTGGGTCGTGTTGAAACCGGTAGTAGATGAACCCACTGAGTTTGTTTCGCTGGGTCTTCTCAGTTGGGGCGCATTGGATCCGGTGGTAGCATTAAAGCGCGACCGTCGTTATTAACACAAGGTCCGTCATAATAATAATACCTTTAATATAGACAGAACCATTGACAAATTGTATTGTAGTAAAAATTTTAGACTTAAACTAGATAATTAAACATAATCTCTTGACAATAACTTGATACGAGCTAGCTAAATATCATTGCTGTAATAAAATAAATTTTATAAATGTTTTCATACAATATGTACCTAAATATCTATGTTACTAGAAATATTATCTGATGTATACAACTATATTACTACAAACATGTTCTGACTATTTACAAGCGCTTTTTTTAAGTCTACGTGAATAAAAACCTTTTTTATTTTATTTATTTTTATTTTTATTTAAAACACGCGGACGAAGTCGCGGGCACAGCTAGTAAATAATAATGTCCTCCTAGCCGAATTTTGGTCACGGCGGCCAGTCTGAACAGAGATTAATCTTCTGCGCGGAACATATTATATTGCTCAAGTGTGTGCGCAAACACAGGAGCACTTTCTATTCCATCACTTTCATGATCCGATGGCCTGGGACTGGTTTAATTAATGCTATAATTTAGCGCTACTGCTAAAGGAGCCACGTCTAGTGTTAATAGAGCTATTAGTAAATCTCACTTAGATAATAAATATATCTGTTGACACTACTTGGACGGGTGTGCTAACTTATAATATATATTCTTTTTTTCCGGGGTGCTGTTTTTGATACTCATTAATCGATGATCTTCAACGTGGCCCATCCAAATGAAGTTTGAAAGAAAATCCAGTTGATACTGGAACTGATATGAAAGATTAAGTTCCTTAAGTTGCATGCAATATCTATGTTAAATCTTGCATGAAACTTAAGGAACTTAAGTTGCTTCTGAAACTGAACTTTCTAAAGTCATGGACGTGTTAAGTAAAAAAAATCCCATACAAAGTACCCATGAGTTTACACATTAGTGTGGGGAGGTAAAATAATATTTTATCGTATTTAATAATAATAATAATATCTAGGGACAATGTCACACATATCATCCTAGCCCAAACTAAGCAAAGCTTGTACTATGGGTACCACGCGACAATATACATACTTATATAGATAGATAAATACTTATATTACATAAAAAACATCCATGACTCAGAAACAAATATTCGTGCTCATCACACAAATATTTGCACTTACCGGGATTTGAACCCAGGACCACCAGCTTCGTAGGCAGGAGCACTACCAACTAGGCTACGGTGACCGTTTACCAGACTAGTTTTTTTTATCTTGATACATTTTAGGCGAAGACACTGCACGTGTGGCGCAGCGGCTATGACAGTCGTCTCGCCGCGTCGTGTCCCGGTTTCGATTCCCGCGCCGGACAACTATTTGTGTGACCCATAAATAGTTGTACGAAGTTTCGATGTAATTTATGTCCGTCTATTATATGTTTGTAAAGTACCTACCCCATGACACAGGGATTAGATTTCCTAGTGAGGGCGTTGTCATTAAAAGATAAAAACCTTTCAAGTGTGTGTCGGACTCGCGCACGAACTTACCATTATCTATAATAAAACCGGCCAAGTGCAAGTCGGACTCGCGCACGAAGGGTTCCGTAACATTATATATAAAAACGAGCAAAATATTCACGCTTTTTTTTATGGGATCCCCCTTAAATTTTATTTTATTTTGTTTTTTATATGTAATATTTGGTGTTAAAGCGGCAACAGAAAGACATCATCTGTGAAAATTTCAACTGTCTATCACGGTTCATGAGACACAGCCTGGTGACAGACGGAGAGACAGACAGACAGTGAAGTTTTAGTAAGGGTACGGAACCCTAAAAAAAGAGAGCGCTCCTTAAATCTCGTTCACTATTTATGCTACACGTTGTATATACTGCTGGTTGAAACTCGAATGACTACATATGGGGATATCGTTATGTTCACTAAAGGCACAATCGCTGTTGATTACAAGATCAGCGTTATCAATGTCGAATGTGAATGTGTTTCGTAATTAGGGTACTTGTATAGAGGCCCTTACTATTCAAGGCTTAAGATTCGTATAAATACATTCAGATGTAGGTATATTAATGTTCTTGCAAAATTTGGCCTATAAGAGCTTCAAAGAAGACAAGCATATGGGCTATATTTAGGGTTGCCAACTTTATTTACTAGAAATTAAATATATATCAGGTCTATGAAGAATATTAAACAGTATTATTGAAAAATTAACATTATTTTTATTTATTTATTATTTTAAATACATATTTTGAAGAGCTTCTCGCACAGTGAGTGACATTCTTGAATATTTGACATTGACAGATCCATTCAGAAACTCAGTGTGATTTGTTTGTGGCTGCGCTGCACTGAGCAGGGAACGCCCTATGACTAAATAAATGTAAACAGTATGATGACTTTATGTTTGTTCAACAGTAAAAAGTATAATTTAGTGAAAAACAGAACAATACTATTCAAAACAGTATAGTTGGCAACCCTAGCTATATTATAGTGGACAAAAATGTGCACGAATACTTCACTTTCATAATTGTTATTATTTTTATATTGAACGTTTTAAAATACATATGAAAGTTTAAGTGTTATAGTGTTCATAAACCACTGAATAAATAAATATCTTGGGATTAATAACGTACAGTCATCTGTTCCCAAACTTAACAGACCCTGTACTATGGCAACAAGATAACTGATAAACATACTTATAAATTTCTAAATTATATTACAATTTCTAAATACGTATTATAGATAAATTAAGTCCAGACACAGAACAAGTAATCGTGCTCATCGCACTAAAATTTGATCGAACCCACAACCTCTGGCTTAGCAGTCAGAGTCACTAACCACTAGACTAACAGGCCAGTCATGTAATATATAATAATAATAATTTCCTGGGACATTATTCACACACGGCCATCTGATCCCAATCTAAGCAGAGCTTGTTCTCTGGAAACCAGATAACTATACTATTTGCGTTATAGCATGGTGCGGGTTTTTCCGTTTCCGTTCACCTTTCAGTAAACATCGTCGCAATTCGCTCCGTAAAAATAGTGTCCGTTGAACAGATTATTACCGTATAACCTCGTAAAAAGACTAAAACTGTATAATAAAAAGTGTTGTGCAACGATATGGTATTCACAAACCTACATTGAAAACTGAAAAAGGAACAAATCCATCAGTTTAAGTGCGTAAAAATTGTGAGGTTAGCTGTCAAATCAACAGTGAACGAGTGAAGTGAAGTAAGTAATACTACCAACCAACCAACTTGAATGCTCGTTCAGAAACAACACGCAACTAAACGTTCCGTTACAAGCAGTTCACTGTTTATCTTTTATTACAAATAATTTTAACACTACGAAAATGGAAAAACAATTTCAAATATTTTTTGATAAAATCAAAATTGAAATGGATATACAAACTACAACAATTACAAATAATCTGCTACAAAAGATGGAGGAAAAATTACAGCCAATAATCGAAGAGAATAAAAACTTGAAAGATAAAATAGAAAAGTTAGAGAATAAAGTAAATAAGCTGGAAAATGAAAAGAAGAAAAATAATCTACTACTCTTTAGACTAGAAGAGAATGAGGAAAGCTCATTAGACCTATTTAAATCAGTAAAAGAAATAATGAAAAACGACCTCGACATTTCAGTAAATGATAGCGATATACAGAACATTTACAGAATTGGAAACAAAAATAACGAGAAATCTAGACCTCTATTGGTCTCATCTACAAACTATTGGAAAAAGGTAGAAATCTTAAAAAACAAGAAGAGGCTAAAAGACATTTATGTAGTAGAAGACTATCCAAAAGCTGTATTAGCAAAACGCAAATTACTACAGGAACAACTAAAGGAAGAAAGGGCAAAAGGAAAATTTGCATATATAAAATATGACAGGCTGATAGTGAAGGAAGGTAACGCAATCAACATGGAAAAAAGAAAAAGAGAAGAATCTACATCTCCTGGGATAAAAACAAACCCTAAAAAACAAATAAGTATGGCTACAGCCAACAAAACACATCGAACAAATGCTTATGACTTGATGCGTGCTAGATCAAATTCTTCTTTACCATCAATTAACAAAACTAACTAGCAATTAAATATCAGTTACCAGAAGCGGAACAACCCCAACCCGGCTGGTCTCCGTGGGGTTGATAGACCACTACCCTCAAAACCCTCCACACCTACTCAAAATAATAAAAACAATATAAACAAAACAAAAAACAAAATACAAATTGCAACAATTAATGTAAGAACATTAAGAACCGATGAAAGACTTATCGAACTTGAAGAAGCATTGAAAGATATCAAATGGGACATACTTGGACTCTGTGAAGTAAGAAGATCCGGAGAAGAAATAAAAGAATTCAAAGATTTCATACTCTACTACAAAGGAGAAACTCAAGGAAAACATGGAATAGGATTTTTAGTTAAAAAAGACCTTAAACGAAACATAGAAGAATTTGATGGTATATCGGATAGAATAGGTATCTTAAATATTAATTTACCTGGCTTCAAAAACCCGTTCTCAATATTGCAAATATATGCCCCAACAGATCAAGCAACGGAAAAGGAAAAGAATATATTTTATAATAGTCTCGCAAAGACAATGCAGAAACTAAATAAGAACATCATATTAATGGGTGACTTTAATGGTCAAATAGGAGCCAAATCAGATAAAGGAGAATTCATCATAGGTAAATATGGCCAGGGAAAGAGAACTGACAATGGGCAACGTATGATAAATTTTTGTTTCGAACAGAACTTGAGAGTCATGAACACCTTTTTTCTCAAGAAACAAGACAGAAAATGGACGTGGATGTCTCCAAATGGCAAGGATAGAAATGAGATAGATTTTATAATTACCAATATGCCCAAGATCTTCAACAACGTCAGTGTGGTCTCAAATATAAATTTTAATTCAGATCATAGAATGGTAAGAGGTACAATAGCATGCAATGAACTTAAAAAACAAAGAAGAAAATTTCAAAGAACAACTTGCCGGCCCATAACACATATATCAGAACAAAATCTTAATGAACTAAAACTATCTTTGACATTGATTGAGAAACACAATAATGTACAAGAAAAATACAACATCTTAGAAAGAGCCCTACTAAAACTAAATAAATCTAAATTAAGAGATAAAAGTGACAAACTTGGTGACGAAGCCAGTTTAAAAATAAACCAAAGAAAAGAGATGATAACGAATAGAAAAGCAAATCGTACACAAATAGCTAAGATTAGCAAAGAAATTTCAAAAGCCATCAGAAATCATAGAAAAAGCAATCGACTTAATATCATTAGAGAACAAATAAACAAAACCGGAGGAATCAAAAAAGCTTTAAAACAACTTAAAGAACACTCAACATGGATACCAAAGATAATGCAAAAAGGAAAAGACAACAGCAGACAAACTACAACCAAGCGACGACATATTTTAGAAACTGCAACAGATTTTTACAAGGAATTGTATGCGGATAATATGAACGAATACTTATGTACTACAACATTAGAAGAAGACCCAAACCCAGAACCAATCCCATACGTTATGCAAAGTGAAGTAAGAAGAGCTATCCAAACACAGAAAGATGGTAAATTACCTGGAGATGATCTGATAACTAACGAATTACTGAAACTTACCATGGAAGAGATAACACAACCATTTACCCATATATGCAATGAAATCTTGGAATCAGAACAAACTCCTTCCCAGTGGACATCATCAACAATAATTCTTCTGTATAAAAAAGGAGATAAAAATGAAATTAATAATTATAGACCCATCAGCTTGATGCCGAACTTGTATAAAATTTTCAGCAAAATTTTATTACACCGCTTGACCAAAAAACTAGACAGTAACCAACCCAAAGAACAAGCAGGCTTCCGCTCAGATTTCTCCACAATCGATCATATTCATACTGTAAAACAAATTATTGAAAAATGCAACGAATACGATCGCCCATACTACATATCCTTCGTAGACTACAATAAGGCATTTGACTCTTTAAAGCATAATTACATATGGGATTCTTTAAAAAACCAAGGAGTGGAAAGTAAATTTATTAAGATCATTAAGAACATATACGTCAACAGCACAGCTAAAGTACGTCTTGAAAATGTTGGAAATCAATTTAAAATACAGAGGGGTGTAAGACAGGGAGACCCACTGTCACCAAAAATATTCAATGCGGTTTTGGAAAATATATTCAGGCAACTTAATTGGGAAACTTTAGGTATTCAAATAAACGGGGAAAAACTAAATCACTTGAGATTCGCAGATGACCTCATTTTATTTGCAGAAGATCCTATCACACTAAGAACAATGTTACAACAACTAACAGCTGAAAGTAAAAAGGCGGGCTTGACGATGAATATTGGTAAAACTAAATTGATGACAAACAAGACCGAAGTCAAAATCGAGGTGGACGAAAAAGAGATCGAATACGTACAAGAGTATATTTACCTGGGGCAAGTCATATCTGTGCAAGACTTATCAACTAAAGAAGTAGAAAGACGAGTTAATAATACTTGGCAAAGATACTGGTCCCTCAGGGAAATTATGAAAAATAAATTAATACCCATCTCGGAAAAGAAAACCGTCTACAACACCTGTATACTTCCATGTCTCACCTACGGCTGCCAGACTTGGCCACTAACACAGAAAATCGAACACAAGCTAGGTGTATGCCAAAGAGGAATGGAAAGAAGTATGTTGGGACTAAGGTTGAAAGACAAATGGAAAGCTACGACAATTAGGAACATCACCAAAGTAGCAGATGTTAAAGTCACAACACGAACCTTGAAATGGAAATGGACTGGTCACATGATGAGATCAACAACAGGAAAGTGGAACAAGAAAGTTACAGAATGGTATCCGCGGGAAGGAAAGAGACGTATAGGGAGACAGAAAAAAAGGTGGGAAGACGATCTGCCCAAAGGTTGGAGAGTGACAGCAATGGACAGGCAAAGGTGGAGGGGACTTGAGGAGGCCTATGTCGCAAGACAGCCTGACCTGGTAACTGATATTAAAAGTTAAGTTATACATATGAAAAATATAAATAAGTACAGTATAGTTAGTATAGTTTATAATTTATTTCATTACAAGATGTGGAAAGGTCAGAGAAAATAAAGGCTATTTTTATTTATTTATTTATTTATGGTGCGGGTGACAGTTTCAGTAACATTTCGTTTCACTCTTGAAAGGCGCAGCGATTTACAAATTATGTCTTATTATCTCAGCTGTACCACATTTGTTACATATTAAATCATTAATAACTGTAGTAAATTGAATTAAATGCAACCAGAATGTTCATCTCTACAAATAAAATTAAATTGAATGAAAAAATAAGCAAAGCGTTATGCGTATAACGTAACGTCATAGACGTATTTAGTGATGGGATGGACTGCTACGATGGGTAGTCGATATTTTTGTATAATAAAAAACGTATTTCGTGCATAGGTACATTTTTATTGTTTAAATGCAATATTGCCTATAATTATACAACAGAACATTAGGATAAGGTGCATTTAATTAGTCTGAACTCGTATCAGATCCTGACTCTGAATTGTCACTTAATTCACAATCAGAATCTGTGACGGATATTATGATGATTATGATGACTCTATTATATTGTCAATATGGATTATATTGTCAATCTATTATATTGTCAATATCATAGAGAACTTATTAGATTTATGCTGCGAGTATCGTTAGCAATAAAAATGTATTGCCCATCCCTAGTAATGTGGTACTTATAGATGTCAACGTCAAATAAGCAACTGTCACCCGCACCATGCTACAACGCAAAAAGTGTTATATACTATATATATATATACTACTTCTTGTGTTATAGACAATTACCCCAAGACTCAGGACAAAGATACATATTCATGCACACAAATATCTGTCCAGGGTGGAAATCCAACTCACGATCTGCGGCGGGAAAGGCAAATATCTACCAACCATGCCAGCCAGCCTGTTTAGTTTAGTTGAAAAATCTCATTTTCCCATATTTCACCACACTTAAAAAAAATTAAGATCATATTAAATGAACTTTATAAATTCGAACTATATCCACGAATACATATTTTTAACGTGCTAAAAGAATAATATATAAAACTAATTTTAATTTAAAATGCTTTTATAGTCTACGAATAAAAGGTGGGTATTATACTACTGGTATTAGTTTTAGCTCTGGAATAACAACATTATTGAAAGTAGTATGAAATAATTAAAAGAAAATATTGAACACATACCGGTTTTAGATATATTAATTTAAACCGCAGTATATAAAATAATGGAAGAATGAAGAATTATTTTTGTTGCATTTGCATTAAGCAAACAGTAAAATGTTTGTTTTATAAAATACTAGTTACTGGCTGCGATTGGTGTCTGGGGGTAAGAAACTCTACCAACCATGATTCGCATAGCGTTTATTCGCTCAAAGAGCAGCCTGACTAGGGAAGTACCTCCACCTTGTAGAAGACATTCCTTAATAATAACATTAATAGAATAGACTTGACTGAATTGACTGCCTCGTTGGTCTAGCGGTAGCGTGTTCATCCGCAGAGAACGAGGTCCTGGGTTCAAATCCCGGGTCGGGCCATAAAGTGATTTTGGGACTTTTCTGTAAAAAGAAAAAATCTCAGCATCAGCCCGAAGTCTGGGAGTTGGCGGTATTATACCCCCGTGCCTCGGAGAGCACGTAAAGCCGTCGGTCCTGTACCTGACCTCTTTCCGGTCGTGTCGCATAGGCGTCCCATCGGATCATGAGAGTGATGGAATAGAAAGTGCTCCTGTGTTTGCGCACACACTTGAGCACTATAATATGTCCCGCGCAGATGGCTAATCTCTGTTGAGACTGGCCGCCGTGGCCGAAATTCGGCTAGGAGGACATTATTAATAGAATAGAATAGAATAGAATATGCATTTATTTCTCTCATCACAAAAGTAGTTTACATTATTTTTTAAATAAGATGACATTTAGGATGGTACATTTTAGCAGTTATTAATGCAACCAGTTTTGTGAGAGACTGGTGCCTGAGTTAGGTTTGGGTAAACCTCTATTACAGGTCACCAGTGTTTATCAATAATTTTAATGTGTCACCAATAATTTTAATGTTGTGTTTCCGAGTGGGAGTAAGGTCGCCAGAGCTCATTGGGGTGGGGGGAAGGGTTAGCAACACTTGTTTGCTGACTTTTAAAGGCAGGCAACGCACCCGCGACTCCTCTGGTGTTGCGAGCGTCCATGGGCGGTGGTGATCACTTACCATCAGGTGATCCACTTGCTCGTTTGTCGCCCTCTGATATAATAAAATAATATTATAAAGGCGAAAGTTTGTGAGTGTGTGTGTTTGCTACTTCTTTACGTCTAAACGGCTGGTGCGATTTAAATTAAATTTGGTATGGAGATACACGACACCTATGGATTAACACATAGGCTATCATTTATAAAGTTTAACTCGGGAAGAGGGCACAGCTAGTTTACAATATATTTGGTAAAGTTTAGAAAATCGTATCAAAAATCGAATTGAAAAATACCGTCGTAATGTTGTGTTAGCTGTGTGGATGATGGTATAGAATATCACAACCTTATTTCGTCCCGTGGAGGGAATCGAACTCGTCCCGAAGGAATCTCTCAGAGAACCGGCAGCAGTCTCTCTGTGTACTATGACCATCATACTGCGATCGCCAACCCGTCTGCCAATTCTGAATAGTCTGCAATTACGGCATATCCCTGCAAATGATGGTCATAACTCCATTGTGAAAATCTTTTCGGGAGGCCTTTGTACATACGGCTACATATGAAGCTATACTTTTCCAATATAAGCGGACTCCTCACTGTATGAAAATCCTATACAATGCGAGATCAGCTTATACTGGAAATGTATACCTTGATCTTGTATAGCTTGATCTTGTATAGCTTGATCTTCTATAGTTGAGCCGAATGGCAATATATAAATAGAGCTGCCCTCCGGTTCTTTTACTTAAAGCGGGTCAGGGGGCACCCCATTTTTGGTTCGAACCTCGATTGGATGGGCGGTTACTCACGGGGACATGCATCAGAATATTGGTTTACACATAGGGCCCTTTTAACAATTATAGTATATTAAAACTACCTGACTGCCTTGTTAGTCTAGCGGTAGCGTGTTCAGCCGTAGATAATGAGTTCCTGGATTCCCGGGTCGGGCCAAAAAGTGATTTTGGGATTTGTCCGTTAAAAGAAATTTCTCAGTATCAGCCCGAGGTCTGGGAGTTGGCGGTATTATACCCCCGTGCCTTGGAGAGCACGTAAAGCCGTCGGTCCTATGCCTGACCTCTTTCCGGTCGTGTCGATAGTCGTCCCATCGGAACATGAGAGTGATGGAATAGAAAGAGCCCCTGTGTTTGCGCACACACTTGTGCACTATAATATGTCCTGCGCACTTGGCTAGTCTCCGTAGAGACTGGTCGCCGTAGTCGAAATTCAGCCTGGGGGAGACCTATAAATACTGAAGACTAAACCGAGAAACGATGAATTTAATAGTCTGGTCATCCAACCAACACCTAATACCAAGCCATGGTAGGCGTCCTGCCATTGAGCTGCGAACGATACACACCGACAAATCAATTTCTGAGTACCCTTGTTAACAGCCTTGCGGAAGATGTAGGTACAATCTATCGGTTTTGTTTCTAAAAACGATATCCACAATTGCATATAAAAGACCACTTGCTAACACATTCTAAACGATCATATTTTATAGTATTTTCGCAATGCAAAGAGTAAATCTATAGAATTACACACGCCGGTAAGTGCGGGTAGCATATAGCCTTTTATAAATATCCATTAGCAATTGGCAGTACACGAAATCAAGTGTACAACAACAATCTTGAGCAATATAAGCATTGGGTTCAAACGTTGTCAACAATTTCCTGTACCAATCGATTGAGTAACGAACCGGTCTCCTAGACTATCTTCCTCTACGTAGATATTACGTCAGGCGTCTTGGACTAGTTTCTTGATTACGTATTTTATCTTGTATTGTGAACCGACTTCAAAAGAAGGAGGTTATCAATTTGATTATATGTATGTTTTTGTTATTTTTTCTATGTGTGCGATTTCTTTTTGTGAATCGATTTTAATATCTCTTTTTAATCGATGGGAAAGGAGGTTATTTGTTTGACTACCTCTATATTTTAGATTGGCCTGAGGGTGTAGTGGTTAGTGACCGTGACTGCTAAGCCAGAGTTCGTGGGTTCGATCCCCACCCATGATTAATAATAATAATAATATCTAGGGACAATGTCACACAGATCATCGTAGCCCCAAACTAAGCAAAGCTTGTACTATGGGTACCAGGCGACGATATACATACTTATACAGATAGATAAATACTTATATACATAGAAAACATCCGTGACTCAGAAACAAATATTCGTGCTCATCACACAAATTTTGCACTTACCGGGATTCGAACCCAGGACCACCAGCTTCGTAGGCAGAACTGCACTAGTAACTAGGCAATACTATTAATCTTTGTGATCAGCATGATTATTTGTTATGTGTCTGGTTGTAAGTTATCTATAATATGTACAGACGCCAGCACATCAAGCTACCCCAATCTGTCAAATTTCTCCAATTGACAGTGAACCTTATGCTTATGTGATAGAGTTGAAAATCTATAAAAGTAATTTGACAGATTGGGGTAGCTCGATGTGCTGGCGACTGTACATAGAAATATTATAGATAACTTACAACCAGACACAAAACAAGCAATTCATTATTTATTCATCAGAAACTTAGCCTATAATATGGTAACCGGACATCCGAGAAACATCATTATATGTTACTAAATAGTTACTTACATACATATTTAGAAATACATAATATTTTTATTTTACACCGCATTGGTATCAGTGCACAAGACATATTATGTACAGACGCCAGCTCATCAACCTACCCAAATCTGTCAAATTTCCCTAATTGAAAGTGAACCTTATGCTTTTGTGATAAAGTTGAAAATCTAAAAAAGTAGTTTGACAGATAGGAGTAGCTGGATGTGCTGGCGTCTGTACCTACATCCAACTAACATTGATCTATAAACTATGGAAATATCTGAGAACAACATAAACCTCCGACATTATTTTAAGCTAACTTCCTATTTTCGTTTTGGCACATTTCCGCATACCTAATAGAAATAATGACGACAACGTAAACAGATTCACAGTAGCTTAATTGCCAAACGAAGAGAGACTTTGTTCAGAGAATATAGAAACAAAGTTTGTGGAACGCATTGCCTTTAACAACAAGACAAGCTCAATCCCTAGACATTTTTAAAAATCATGTTAAGAAAAATTATTTATCTGCCTAGACTACTTAAGTTCATTTATTTACCGCTGCCGCCTTTGGTTTTTTTTTCACGCATTCCTGCTTTTTTTTTACATTTTTAATTTTCTATGTATTTCCATTTTTATTATTTTGCATTAGTTTAAGTTTACATTAATTGACTTATTGTTACACCTATCTACCCTGTTTTCCCTTTCCTTAGTCTATCCACTCCATAATTGGTTGTCTGGAAGAAATCGCAGTAGCGATAATACCGCCCTTTGTACCTAATTAATGTATGTTAAGTTTAATTTATGGTGTACAATAAAGAGTATTTTACTTACTTTACTTTACAAACCCTGTCAGTAGTATTTATTTATTTATAATATGGTACACCAACAGTATAGATATTAAAATAGAAATATAGTACATTTCGAGAGTCACAGTCTGATACGTATAGCAATTATAGGCGTAACACAAGTCATTAACACAACACAACATGCAAATAGGAAGTGAACTCAATAATAGAGATAAAAAAGATAATTAATTAAATATAAGTACTCATACAAAAATATCACACTAATATTATAAAGGAGAAAGTTTATGAGTGTGTATGTTTGTTATTTCTACACGTCTCATTATCTATAAAGCTATAATTTATAAAGTTTAACGTGGGTGAAACCGCGCGGCACATATAGTTAATTATAAATGTCACATTATTCACACACGGCCTCTCTACTTAGTTTGGGATCAGATATCCCAAACTAAGTAGAGCTTGCACTATGGAAACCAGATGAATGATATGCTACATCTTCTTATATATATATATGTATATATAAAAAATCAATGACACTTTTCGTTGTAATGTTATAACTCAACAACGCCTTTACCGATTTGGCTAATTTTGATCTTGAATTATTCGTGAAAGTCCAGGGAAGGTTTGTAGGTAGCGAAAATTTAAAAAAAGTCTTGTTAAAGTGTAAAATCAATATCTTTCTAAATACAAACAATTTGTACTAATACTTAAAAACGTAGCGAAGCACGTACCGGGCCGCTAGTATACCTTTATAAATAAATACATACTTATATAAATATGTAATTACACCAGAATCACCACCACAGAATCAGGACAAACAGATATCTTCATGCACACAAATATCTGTCCTGGAATCGAACCCACGACACACAAATGTGGCATGAAAGGCAAGCATCTACCAACCACGCCAATTAACCCCTCATTGCATTGGAAACATTTTATCTAAGTTACTATCGAATACTATCAACTTACAACAATTAGACAAAGCTGTCCATATTTCACCGAAATGTTCATATTTCGGTGATACATTTGTGCAAAAATTGGAAGCACGTATATACAATAATTTCCCGTACAATACCTACCTCGTATTTTGAATATAAATATGAAATATAGTAGTATTTATTGCCCAGTTTATCTCCAGCATTTATATTGCCGACAGATTTAGAATTTTGTACGTTTTCCAGTTTAATAGAGAAATGATAAAATGATGAAGCATCTGGAGTTCCTGTGAATAAGATATGTAGCGGTGTTTGTATTGTAATTTATCCATATTTTTTAATGCTGAAGTTTATCCATAAAATCGGTAGACATTTACGACGTTGCTAAGTTTTTTATCATACTGAGACGAGGGTCGATGAAATCCCTGCGCAAAAATGCCCCGCTTTAAGTTGCTAACATCGGCAAATTAGCGCATTTCCGCAAGATTTTAGCCAATGCTACACAAATATAAACGCCAAATTTAACTATCGGTATGTTGAAAAAAAAAACACAAAGTCACCTCTACAAAATGCTGCAAAATAATCTCAAAAAATCGAAGACAGTTGTTATTACAATATGTAATGCAGTTTATGATTACCAAAAAGAGTATTAAATTTATCATTTGTCAATTTGCCATTTTTTTCGCAATTGATGATTTTGTTATATTACTCACTAATTTTTTACGTGTTTTGTTCATTCTATTTGGATCCGTACCTTGTAGCTTATACGGACGAGACTAGAATTATGTGATAAAATAGGGCTTTGTTAACCTATTAACGCTTTTAAACATGCAATTGTCGCACAGTTTTTACGTTTAAAATAACGACATTGCTAATAGATATACTTTGATTGCTTGCTGTGCGGTGATGCCGGCGAATATCAGAATATCATCACCCCATCTCATCCCGTAGGGGGCGTGGAAGTCGACCCGAGGGAATATCTACCAGAAGACGGGCAGCCGCTACTTTCTGATTACTATGACCATCATACTGCGATCGCCAACACGACTGCCAAGTGTGGCGATAATGGCATATTCCCCAAGATAATTCTTGAGGGAGGCTTTTGTCCTGCAGTGAATTTCTTACAGCTGTTATGATGATGATGACGACTGCTTTACCATAGGGATAAGCAGAAAAGATAAATCAAAAGCTGTTATTATTAGCTAAAAAGATAGTATTCTTAGTCTTCTCGTGGCAACTATTCGCCCTGAAGTTCTGATGAAATTGCGTTCAGCGTTTGCGACATAGATAAGTCTCTCTCTTATTTCTAATACACTCTTCTTCTGTACTCCACCTTAAGGTTCTCTGGAAGATATCGTTGACTGCGATAAGCCGCCTATTATTATTATTTCGTAATTTTGCTTTCTGTACTATGAGTATTTAACCATCACGACACGTATATATGTATGTCAAATTTCCCTTATTTAAAGTGAACCTTATACTTTTGTGACAAAGTTCAAAATATATAAAAGAAATTTGACAGATTGTGGTAGCTCGATGTGCTGGCGTCTTTACATATTTTACGCAGCCCTTGCTAATTAAATTAATATTTTTCGACACATTCACACAACCTTCAAAACTGCACCAGTTTTGAAAGTATCACATAAATTAATAATAATATAATCGACCAAATTTAAGTCTTAAGGAAACAATTCTAAAGTAAATATCCTGAATTGCGAGGTAAGACGTGACAATTAAATCCCACTGCTAAAATAATAAACGTTATTTACAATACACAATAAGATAAATTTACAAATACTTAGTCTAACTTTGGTACAAATATACCAGGTGTGACTGAACTAAGTATTCCTTTGTTACAATTCAAACAAGAAGTGTATATTATGAGTAGTACCTATTTAATAAAATAAGGTATCTTTACGTGAAGAGGACGAAATAAGTGTATACAAACAGTCTATGTAATGTTATGTAATGAAATGTTTTCTAAGGTCCAACTTATTTAGTATAAATAGATAGTGGCTACTTCAAGTTCAAGGGAGTCGCTATGTAGTGACAATATAAAGTAAACTGAATTAAGGCCAACACATAACTGTTTATTATCTGTCCGTATTTTATATTTCATATTATTCAATTTCATACAATTCAATTAATCCAATTATTGTTATATTAGTTATTACTTTTTAATTATAAATATGTAAAATGTATGATTAATTTTAATTTATTGACTTTGCCAATTAATTTTTAATTCTAATATAATTTTGTGTTGTGTTTTGTCTTATTTTTCTAATTTTAATTTAATGTAAGTACTTATAAAAAATAGCTAGTTGCTTTCACCGGTTCGCATGTGATTGGGGAGGTTAAGCAGCTAGACTCGCAGTCAGTCCATAGATGGGTGAATTGATTTAATTTATGAGCGTGTCCGTGCTTCGGAGGGCAGGTTAAGCTGTAGGTCCCGGTTGTAGTCATTAGACAACAGTCGTTGAGCCATGTTAGAGGCCTACTGGGCGGCTTGAACATCTCTGACACTAGGGTAACAACAACCTATACGATAAGTAAGTTCAAGTTGGTACAGAAATGTCTTTTCGAACTAATACTAATGCAGTACTGGGTGAGTGATGCCATGTGTGTTGATGGCATTATCACTCACTGACTTATAACTTTTATCTCTTGTCTGATAAGCGCTGGTAAACTCCACAAAACATAAAAAAAGACGTTTCTGAAATGCTATGTTAATTCATGCTAATTAAGCTATACAATAACCCCACATTACATATTATATTGTTAGGAAGCCTCGCCACGCAGTGTGGTCATACATATAATAGGTCTTTACCTATGAAATTGCCGTTTTGTATGAAAAAATTTAAACGAATTTTTTTCATGAATTTTTTTATTTGTATTAATCGATGTAATCACCCATGCAATCAATGCATCTTTGCCATCGAAGTGGCAGTTTATTGATGCCCTTCTTAAAGAAATCAGCTGGACGGGAGGCAACAAATTCTTCAAAGGCATTTTGTACTGCCTCTCGGGTATTGAATTTTTTTCCCGCCAAGAAGTTATCCAAATTCTGGAAAAAGTAGTAGTCTGTAGGCGCAAGGTCTGGTGAGTAGGGCGGATGACGGAGAGCTTCCAACCCCAGTTCTTGCAACTTGGAGACCGTCTGCTGTGCAGTATGAGGTCGCGCGTTGTCGTGCAGGAGCAGCGGAGACGAGCGATTGACCAATGCTGGTTGGAGATGCGCCAGCTTCTCCATCATTGTGCTCAGTTCTTCACAGTACACATCTGCAGTAATGCTCACCCCGTTTGGTAAGAAGCTGTGATGAATCACACCGGCGCTAGACCACCAAACAGTGACCATCACTTTTCTAGGGGTAAGTTTTCGTTTAGGGCATTGTTTAGGTGCTGAACCAGGATCCAACCAACTTGCTGAGCGCTTGCGGTTATCAAACAGAATCCATTTTTCATCGCAGGTAACAATGCGGTTCAAAATTCCTTCATTTGTGTGTCTGTTGAGCAGTGCAAGGCACGTCTCGACGCGTACTTCGCGCTGGCGATCATTGAGTTCGTGGGGCACCCATTTGTCAAGCTTTTTTACCTTGCCAATTTGACGCAAATGGACCAATATTGTTTTGACGCTAACGTCGAAAGCTGCTGCTAATTCAGCCGTAGATTGTGTATCATCAGCTTCCACAACCGCCTTTAATTCGTCATTGTAAACCAAAGTCTTCGGACGACCGCGAGGTTCATTTTTCAGGTCGAAATTTCCAGAACGGAAGCAAGCAAACCAATAACAGGTGGTGCGTTGGTTTGTAGTGTTAGCTCCGTAAACGTCGTTGATGTTGCGTGCCGCTTGTGCCGCGTTGCTGCCACGACGGTACTCATATTCCATAATTACTCGAATTTTTAACGTATCCATGATGACGAAAAAGATTGAAATGCGATGAAAATGTAACACTAATCAATAAAGAAATGACTTCTTTTGGAAAAAAGAATCCATGTTTTTAAAATAAAATTAATTTGAAATTAGAATTCTTAGCCAAACAAAAATTATTTTGATTTGAAATGGCCAGTACTGCAGAACGGCAATTTCATAGGTAAAGACCTAATATAAATAGACTCACATTTGTTTTTGTATGGAGTTAACAGATACAATAGATTTCCATTTTTCAATAATCATCATTCTTCTTCCTTTCTTCTCTTTCTTCTTAGCTGCATTTCCGTTTAGTGTACTTCTGATCTTCACTTTTTGGAGATGATAACTAATATTTGATTATTGAAATTTTTATTTTACTAGCTGTACCCCGCGGTTTACCCGCGTTGAACTTTATAAATTATAGCCTATGTGTTTATCCAGGGTGTCAGCTAAATCCATACTAAATTTTATGAAATCGCTCCAGCCGTTTAGACTTTACGAAGTAACAAACATACACTCACAAAATTTCGCCTTTATAATATTAATGTGATGCAAAACATGTTTATACTTTGGATTATTTGAAGATGTGAGTTCATCGTCAAGATCAATTTGTTATTGGCTATTTTTTAATTACTATTAACGTTATGCAGTGCGGAAAATTCTTTAAGAAAATGATTTTGGAGGTGTTACCAATATTATTATGTGATTCAGACAGACAGAAAGATCCATTCAGATAAGATGTAGTAAATTATATCTAAAACTTAAAATTTCCATATTTAAACATATATGTATAAGCTTGACAATAGCTTAATATGAGCTAGCTATAATATCATCTATACATATATAATAAAGTCGTAGGAAAGTCAAAACTGTGCATTGAATATTTTTTAAAAAAGATACTTGGGGCGTGATCTACATTCGGTATCGAAACCAAAAATATAGTTTTTAGAATTTTTGTCTGTGTGTCTGTAGGTATGACCGGGCTAAACTCAAAAAGTACTGTATGCATTTACTTCAAATTTTGCATGAATATTACTAAGAGGTGATAATATGTAGCCTATATGTTGACCCGCAACATATAGGCTACATATTATCACGCTCTCACCTACGGGGGAGGAGCTGTGATAATTTATGAAACTTAACGCGGGTAACACCGCGGGGCACAGCTGGTAAAATCATAAATTAAATTTTATATCTAAATTTTTTCATACACGCCATCTACGTAAATATCAAATGTACCTAGAAATAATTATGCTTACTTAATTATACTAGAAACATATTCTGACTATGTACAAGCGCTTTTTTAGAGTCTACGTGAATAAAAACCTTTTTATTTATTTATGTACGAGTAGGTATGTGAATTTTCATATGTTAATGTGAAACCCGAGAGAATACCTGGCGCTTAGACATACCCCGTAAAAATATTTGAAAAATAATTCTATGTTTCGAAAGTAGATAGGTATACGATACATCGTTTGGAGCTTAACTCGTAAAACATCTATTATGGATTGGTGGATGCAGGTTTGTTTCGGCCGATTACATTTATGATTAGCTAGTTAAAAGGAAACTTGGTCAGTGAAGATTCAACTTCTGGAATTGATTCATTAATTATTGGACCGTGAAATACCATAAAGTAAATCTACCCTCCTAGTTTAAAAAATGCGCATAATTAAGCTTTTCCATTAAGTCGTGGCAAACCCTGATGCACTACGAACAAATTAAAACTGTTAATTCGTTTTTAAACCCACTGAGTTTGTTTCGCTGGGTCTTCTCAGTTGGGGCGCATTGGATCCGGTGGTAGCATTAAAGCGCGACCGTCGTTATTAACACAAGGTCCGTCATAATAATAATACCTTTAATATAGACAGAACCATTGACAATATGTAGTAAAAATATTAGACTTAAACTAGATAATTAAACATAATCTCTTGACAATAACTTGATACGAGCTAGCTAAATATCATTTCTGTAATAAAATAAATTTTATAAATGTTTTCATACAAGATGTACCTAAATATCTATGTTACTAGAAATAATATCTAATGTATACAACTATATTACTACAAACATGTTCTGACTATTTACAAGCGCTTTTTTAAAGTCTACGTGAATAAAAACCTTTTTTATTTTTATTATTTTATTATCACGTACTGCTCTATTAAAGTTGTTCAGTAAGAAAAAATAAACTCCCTAGTCCATGTCAAACTAGTTGAATTTGGCCCGGGGATATAACACCGACAATTTCCGGACTCCGAGTGGGCTGATTCTGAGAATATTTCTTAACAAGTAAATTTTGACCTGATCTGAGATTGGAATCCAGGAATTCATTATCTGTCGTACGAAACACTACCGTTATACCAACAAGGAAGTCTAATCCTAGATGTCAGTGCCATTACCATGGCGTTTCATTTTATGCCTATATCGAGCTTACTGCCCATTTAAGTTGTTCGTCCTCAAATGTAATGGGCATTCATTGGTTTAAGTTTGTAGTATTTCTTGCTAGAATCGTTGATGACTATCCACGGGGTTGGATAGTCATCAAGCGTAACTATAGTATATATCATCATTATCATCATCATATCAGCCGAAAGACGTCCACAGCTGGACAAAGGCCTCCCCCTATGTATTATATATAGAAAGTAATTTTTTGAATACTTCTTAAATCGTAGTTTTTATAATTAACTATGATTTCATTTATTACTTTAATAATATCTATATTTAATTTATAAGTATCGGACATCTTTTAGAATTTTAAACCGGGACTCGTTTTTTTATTTTTTTTATTCACTATGACGGGGAACGTACTGACATTTTCCCTGGTATGACAAGAGGCCTTTTATAAGTATTTTGATTGAAGTAATTTTATATTATTATTCCCTTACCGGACTTAAATTTAAACAATTAATTATAAAAATTGTCTGAAACTTCAAAAGGTCATCTTAAAAATAAAAAGGAAATTAAAGCTTAAACAAATAGTAGAACGTAGGCCATTGAACCATAAAAATCACATGACCTTCGACAAATCAAATATTGTCTGGTCATCAGTATAATAATTAACCTTCCTAAATGTAATTATTATTCAAGTTCAACGAACTACTAATTAACTGATTAAATAATAACAGCCAAATGTGTTAGTTCCATGTAGAAGGTGTTATGTTTAAGAGGAACTAATTGTTAAAATAAATTGTGTATACAAAGTTCAAGATTTCTGTGAATGGTACGGTTATTGTTTGCTTATTCAACTATGCTACTAATACCTAATAGAAGTATAGTTATATTATAGTTGGCCTAGAAGACTTTCATTGCTTTACCGGAGATCAGTCATGAGAGTGCAGTCAAGTACCGTCTAGCCAATTAAACTATAATAATATCCTGGGGCATTATTTACACACGGCCATCTGATCCCAAACTAAGCAGAGCTTGTACTGTGGAAACCAGATAACTGATATACTACATATAATACTTTTCTTTTGTAAATACATACTTATATAGATAATTACACCTCAGGAGAAACAGACATGTTCATGCACACGAATATCTGCCCTGGTGGGGAATCAAACCCACGACCTCCGGCGTCAAAATCAAGCATTTGCCAACAATGCCAACCCGTCTGAACTACATACTGAATACCCGCGCCGGAGGGTATCCCGTTTGGGTATTGAGCCTTCTCATTCATCCTTATTTACAAAAATGTACTTGATGGCACGTGATATCCTATCCGCTAACCCACTAACCCAGCGTGGTGGATTGTGGCCTATCCCCTCTCATTGCTAGAGAAGTCCCAAGACTGCATTGACAGAAATGGGCTGCATTGCACATTATACAAATACATACACACAATAAAGGCGTCCAATTTACAATTCTCTGTCGAGGGCTAGAGGTATACGCCAGCAAAATGTACAGACGCCAGCACATCCAGCTACCCCAATCTGTCAAATTTCTTTTATAGATTTTCAACTTTATCACATAAGCATAAGGCTCACTTTCAATTGGGGAAATTTGACAGATTGGTGTAGCTTGATTTGGTGGTGTCTGTACACCAACTAAAATTCTGTAGGTATATAGGTTGTGATAGTTAAGATTCCGGTAAAATCTCACGTAATCCCAAAATAATATCAAATAGCTGCATACTGAAGGAATGATTTATGAAACGGCTTTTCCAGGCTGCGCCGGACGTTTGCTGCGCGAGGTTGCTGTCTGAAATTTTATGGTACACACGGCTAAATATCAAGCTATACATTTCCAGTATAAGCTGTATAGGATTTCTATACAATGACAGGTCAGCTTATATTGGAAATGTATAGCTTGATGTGTAGCCGTGGGTACGAACGAAGCAGCCGCGCGTAGCAGATCTGTGTAAATTAATTTGCGCTTTTTCGATTACAAGTATACCAACTACGAGCAATAAAGTTATTAAAATAATCCATTTGGGTGCGCAAGGCGATTATACTGAGACGCTGTTTAGCTTAGCTGAAAATAGACCGAAGTAGCAACGATCGGTCCAGATATGCAGCGAACGCATTAACGGCAAATCTTATTCGTTCCAGGATTAGCCTGCCGAAGGTGCCATGCGGGGATTCATGCTCAGTCGATACGCCGCTATTTATTATCTTTTTCATTTATTTTGAATGTGAATTGAATTGCTATTCTGTGGACATAGAATTAATAAAAAATCTATACACTTTTTAACTTTACATATTAAAATTTGTTACGTATTAAATACATTACTAGCTGTGCCCGCGGTTTTACCCGCGTTAAACTTTATAAATTATCACAGCTCCTCCCCCGTAGGTGATAGCGTGATAATATGTAGCCTATATGTTGACCTGGCCTCATAGTAATATTTATGCAAAATTTGAAGTAAATCCATGTAGTCTTGAGTTTAGCCCGGACATACATTCAAACAGACAAAAATTATAAAAACTATATTTTCGGCTTCGAAATCGATTGTAAATCACGCCCCAAGTATCCTTTCAAAAAAATATCCAATGTACAGTTTTGACTTTCCTACGATTTTATTAAATGTATAGATTCTTTTAAGTTTAGAGTATTGGCGATAACAGAGTTCTGAAGACTTCTTGTTTTGTCGGCAAAAAATTAAATACCCTTAAACAAGGGAATAGAGACTGTTTATGGTACAATTCTACAGGATTCTTTTGAGGTCAAAAATGGCCCGAAAGCTCTGTATACATATAAAGCTCTGTTATAAATTAGACCGAACGCTTGCCGTGAATCTGTTCCGTGCATTTATTAAAAACAAACTGCACATTTCTCACAGATGGCGCACGACCAATAGCGCTTATATATAACTATATTAAACAAAATGGTTCTAGGTAACCTAAATGAAACAAATTGTAGACTAAAACTGGTTTCAAGTATTGATTAGTGTTTTGCATACCGAAACGGTTGCCTTATAGGTTACGAATGTTATTAAATATCTTAATAAAATACACTGGAACAGATTCAGTATTATCAATCTTTTATTTTTAAAGACAACGCCCGCATATTTAATCCCTATGTCGCGGCGTACTTTACAAACATTTAATAAACGGACACAATTTACATCCAGACTCAGTACTACTAAATAGTTTTTGTGAGTCTGGAAGTCTAAATAGGGGTCACCCAAATAGTGGTCCAGCGCGGGACTCGAACCCGCGACACGAAGCGGCGAGGGGACTGTCTTAGCCGCTGCGCCACACGTGCAGTCAAATCTGAGTCATTAAATATAATAATTGATTGTATAGCCACTTTTCCCCTTATTGCCAATTCCATATTGATATAAATACATTTATAAGCCCTACATTTTACACGTGTAGGCAGTTATTGCGATTTTAAAAATACCTGTTTAAACCAGGAATTTTTTAAATATCGCTATTTTTTGGCCTGTACCATGTTTCGAACCCAGGACCTCATTATCTGAGCGTGCCTCTTAAGAATTACTTAGTGTTTTATTCTATCTTCTAATAAAAACAATATTTAATTAATTTGTAAAAATGTCAGTCTCATTGTTCAAAATCTTATCGTATATCTTCAAAAAAAAAACTACTTACTAGATCTCATTCAAACCAATTTTCGGTGGAAGTTTGCATGGTATATTTACATCATATATTTTTTGTAGTTTTATCATTATCTTATTTTAGAAGTTAGTTGGCATTCATTTTACCACTTTGGAAGTGTCTCTCGCTCAAACTATTCAGTTTAGAAAAAATATATATTAGAAACCTCAATATCATTTTTGAAGACCTATCCATACACAAAAAAAATACTTTTGGCTTTCAGTACTATGAATGGTAAACCCCCAAAATTATTGTTCTTTTTCTATTTTTGTGTGAAAATCTTAATGCGGTTCGCAGAATACATCTACTTACCGAGTTTCAACAGTACAGTTCTTATAGTTTCGGAAAAAAGTGGCTGTGACATACGGACGGACAGACAGACATGACGAATCTATAAGGGTTCCGTTTTTTTCCATTTGGCTACGGAACCCTAAAAAGCAGTGAATATTAAAGTTGATTTTCATCTGTATTTATTTAAGTAGTTATTACATATTGACACTTAGTATAACGTGTATTACGTGTTCACACATATGTAGGTGCAAACCAAACAACTCTTGCAAACCTTACTTAACTTAGGCATGTTAGCGTAGCAAGTTTGTGTGAACCCTACCTACTTTCTCGTACTAACCTTATGGTCGGTTATCTAATAGTAGGCATGTTGTATGTAATACTTTATGTTGTCGGTGATTTAGTTGACTAATGTTTACCGTTTAACTTCAGAAGCTCCACGATCTTGTCGTAAGTTGTAAACAACGCGGTAACTGACAGACGAATTGACGGTCACCGTAGCCTAGTTGGTAGTGCTTCCTGCCTACGAAGCTGCTGGTCCTGGGTTCAAATCCCGGTAAGTGCAAATATTTGTGTGATGAGCACGAATATTTGTTTCTGAGTCATGGATGTTTTCTATGTATTATATTATATATTTAAGAATTTATCTATCTATATAAGTATGTATATCGCCACCTGGTACAAGTACAAGCTTTGCTTAGTTTGAGGCTAGGATGATCTGTGTGCCATTGTCCCAAGATATAAAAAAAAAACTACCGATTACGATACGATGTTTGTTTTGGCGAGAAAAATTCTTCTGTTTTAAAAAGAGAGAGAGAAAGAAGTTCTATATTTAAACATTGTTTTAACACGAATTATAATAAAGATTTTTTATAATTCGTCGACCAATACAATTGGGGAAATTTGACAGATTGGGGTAGCTTGATGTGCTGGCGTCTGTACTTTATGCCTTTCAATGAAATGTTTGTAAAGGGATACAAAACTGAGTCATGGCGACTCAGTTTTTCCTCTTGTTTAAACATAACATAACAATCGCATTAGGGAATTTGTTCCCTGTATCCCTTTACAAACATTTCATTGAAAGGCATAAAGTACAGACGCCAGCACATCAAGCTACCCTAATCTGTCAAATTTCCCCAATTGAAAGTGAACCTTATACTTTTACGATAAAGTTGAAAATCTATAAAAGAAATTTGGCGGTAGTAGCTGGATGTACTGGCGTCTGTACATCCAGACTTAAAACATCGACAAACGTCTGTGTTAACCGCTGCGCCATACGTACGGTCAATAATAAATAGTACTTAACTAGGCAAAGTTCAATGAACATGACTATTTGTCTTCTATATCTATACATATAATAAAATCGTAGGGAAGTCAAAACTGTACATTGAATAGTTTTTTTAAATAATACTTGTGGCGTGATCTACAATCGATATCGAAGCTAAAAATATAGTTTTTAGAATTTTTGTCTGTTTGTCTGTATTTCCGGGATAAACTTAAAAAGTACTGCATGGATTTACTTCAAATTTTGTATGAATATTACTAAGAGGTCGGGTCAACATATATGCTACATATTATCACGCTCACCTACGTGGGAGGAGCTGTGATAATTTATAAAATGTTACGCGGGTAAAACCGCGGTCAACAGTTAGTAATAAATAAATACATTTTTCACTGTGTGATGTCTCGGATATTTATTATTATTATTTGCCACCCGAAGCGAGATGTTTTCAAACCAGGTTAACGAAGGTGAAGGTTCACGACTACGGGCCTTTTATTTTATGGGTCACACAAGTAGTTGTCCTGTATGGGAATCGATTCCGGGACACGAAGTGGCGCTGCGCCTGTCTTAACCGCTGCGTCACACGTGAAGTAAATTCTTATTTTTGCTTTCTTTTATATTCCTCTCATTAGTATATTATTTTAATCGTGGTAGTATTTTGTGGGAACTACACATGTACACTAACACATTGTAATGTGTTCTTTGACAGCACTAGCCGTCACATCATATGTATATCACGTGCTTTTTCCTTCGGCTATTATTAGTGAAAATATGTGACTTATTTTCACATAATAACAAGAGATTTAAGTGGCGTATATTTTAATTGTGACAGTATTTTGTGGGAACTACACATGTGTCAAATAACAATGTGATTGACGGCTAGTGCTGTCAAAGTACACATTGAAATGTGTACTTTGACAGCACTAGCCGTCACATCATATGTATATCACGTGCTTTGCCTTCGGCTGTTATTAGTGAAAATATGTCAGTTATTTTCACATAATAATAAGAGATTTAAATGGCGTATATTTCATATAATACATGATTTATAGATCACATAAAGCAACCTTCGCATTAGAATATTTGATAATAATAATAATAATTTTATTTCGGATTACTCCATAAAGTGTTAGTTATAAAAGTTTTATCCTATGTTAGTATCAATGTATAATCAAAATTCTCTAGTACTTAAAAAAAACAATCATAAAATTAAAATCTAACATTAAAATTAATTAGGGAATGTCAGGACATATGTCAAATAATAAATAAGACAACAACAGTAATGTTCAGCTATTCAGCCCAATAGTACCTTTAAGCTGAACAACAAAACACTAGTGTTGCACTGTATAATGCAGCACCCTCTTTCGCTTGTCAAGATTAGATACACAAGTGAAAGAGAGCGATTAATTGCTATGAGGAGCCATTTCGCGCTTGTTTTTACTTGTACAGCCCCCATGCGTATCGACCAACTTTTATCTGAGCCATTGTACATACGCCAGCACATCCAGCTACCCCAATCGTTCAAAATTATTTTGTAGAATTTCAACTTTATCACATAGGCTTAAGGTTCACTTCCAATTGGGGAGATTTGACAGATTGGGGTAGAGGATGTGCTGTCGGTAAACTTACGGTATTCGCGGAGCGTCTGATTAGATACCATAAGGTGACCCACATACTCTTTTGTCCTATTATATTATATTATAAAATAAAATAACCCGCTTGTCGAGTACTTTATAGAGGAGAGCAGTCTAGCTTAAGCGGAGCTCATGCTCTCCGTAAGTTTTTGGCTATGTAACTTAGAGCGAGCTTATTATGAGGATTGATATAACTCGCTGTAAACACTTAACTAAGATAACTAGCAGACCAGCTAAATTGACACGTGCTATTTGTAAAAGCTTTAAAAAAATCATGCCTTCATCATGGTATTATGAGAAAGTTATTTGAATACTTACTCGAGTTCATTGTCTTATCTATTACGCCAGAGAGAGTCAAAGTTTACTGTCAAGTCATAAAGCTATCTCCTGTCTGTTTATGATCATGATATGAAGCGTACTTAAGTATAATTTATCAATAATCCAAGTTTGCATGTTACACTTTGACCTAGTTATATGAATTTACACAACCTTGAGTTCATTGTCCTATCTATTCTTCCCCAGAAATAGTAAGTTCACTTTCAAGTCATAAAGCTATCTTCACGCTAGCGCTCACAGCTAGATGCTCTCACTGTTCCGTAAGTGATTGGCGAGGTCAAGCAACTAGGCTCGCGGTTAGCAATAGATAGTTGACCGCCAAAGTGGTTTAATTTCAGAGCGTCTCCATGCTTCGGAGGGGACGTTAAGCTGTCGATCCCGGTTGTAGCTATTAGGCAACAGTCGTTAAGCCATGTCAGAGGCCTACTGGGCGGCTTGAATAACTGACACTAGGGTAACCACAGCCCACACGATAAGTAAGTAAGATAAAGCTATCTCTCGTCTGTTTATGATAATGATATAGATCGTACTTACGTACAACGTAATACAATTTATCAAAAATCCATGTTTCGCATGTAACACCTTGACCTACTTATATGGAATGGCACATCCTTGAGTTCATTATTACCCGTCTCTTCCAATAAACGGAGGGGTTAAGGTGCGGTAATTATCACTTGCCTACCTATTGAAAACTGGGTCGGTCATTATATCATTAGGAATACCTCAAATTAGCCCTGAACGAGCGACAAACATATTATTATAGAAGGCAAGAATAATTATTTCCTAAAGTATCCGCAGGTGTGGTGTATTAGTTAAAGGTGTCAAAGTTTTAATTATTGTCCTGAATAGTAAGTTTGTAAAGATTCTCGACATTATCTGCGACGGTATAGAGATGTTTGTTACTAAAGGAATTGATTTTGTTTTTGAAAACAAGGCCGCATTAGGGAAATAATGTCTGTGTCGAGGGGTACTTTACAAACATATAATAGACGGACACAAATTACATCCAGACTCTGAACAACTATTTATGGGTCCCACAAATAGTAGTCCGGCGCGGGACTTGAACCCGCGCCACGAAGCGGCGAGGCGGCTATCTTGCGGCCGCTGCGCTGAGTCAAGGGTTTTGTTTAAATCTATTTAATAAGCTAACTGTCAAAGCCGTTCTGACTACTTGACTCCTAATATATGCCTCCTATATCTATACATATAATAAAATAGTAGGAAAGTCAAATCTGTACATTAAATATTTTTTAAAAAGGATACTTGGGGCGTGGTATACAGTCGATACCGAAGCCAAAAATATAGTTTTTAGAATTTTTGTCTGTTTATCTGTTTGTCTGTATGTATGTCCGGGCTGAACTCAAAAAGTACTGCATGGATTTACTTTCGATTTTGCATGAATATTACTAAGAGGTCGGTTCAACATATAGGGTACATATTATCAGTCTATCACCTACGGGGGAGGAGCTGTGATAATGAAATGAAATAATGAAATTTATTCAGCACTTGGGTATTAACATACACTTGTACTTGTCAAGTTCACAATGGAGTACATAAACATAGTCAAATACAGTATAAAAATTACAAAAATATAATTAATCTAAAAAAATTAATCTATTATTTTGAAATTTAGTTGTACACTATTAAAATTAAAGAATTGAAGGCAATGAGCATTTGGCTAGCGCAGAAGGCTCTTAACCAGTAGCTTAAATTAAACAATTAATACCCGAGGCCACCCTTTTAGGGTTCGGGCCACAGCTCAGGGGGGCGCTGAAGTAAAAGGACAGAATTCTAAGAGAGGGTGTGATCAGTTGCAGGGGATCACCAATGACGTGTTAAGGGGCCAAAGCGATCCTCGCCGCTGAGGAGCCTACCCTAGCTAATATGCGGCTTTCTCTAGCTACCTAGGTGGACGACCCGGAGAAGAAAGCCACAAAGAAACTCCAGGCTTGCTTTTTTCGTCTTCTTTTGCTTTATGTTTTCGTTCTATTTTTTTTTTTTTTAAATCATGTATTTTCTTACATTGTTATGCACGCACAGAACCGTTGTCATCTAATGAATCAAAAAAATTGTGAGATAATAAACAATAACATTAAATTTCACTCAAGCAATTAGAATAACCTCTTGCTAGATGAGAAAACGGTGGGTACATCCGCGTACATTTACAAAATTAACAAGTTACACGAAGTCAACCAGAGGCAACGACTGTATGAAAAAATAAAGTATTATGAGTATGATGATAATTTATAAAGTTTAACGCGGGTAAAACCGCGGGGCACAGCTAGTATATAATATACTCCTTAGTGCAAATATATGTGTGATGAGCACGAATATTTGTTTCTGAGTCATGGATGTTTTCTATGTATTTAAGTATTTATCTATCTATATAAGTATGTATATCGTTGCCTGGTACCCATAGTACAAGCTTTGCTTAGTTTGGGGCTAGGATAATCTGTGTGCCATTGTCCCTAGATATTATTATTATTCCAACTTATTTATTTATTTTCATATATTATTATAATACTAGTTAAATACCACAAAAGTATAAGGATCACTTTCAATTGGGGAAATTTGACAGATTAGGGTAGCTTGATGTGCTGGCATCTGTACATATTGTAAATTATCTATTTTGTTCTCAGCATAGGTCGCGATGGCCGGCGATCTGCCTGCCAATACTACTGGCGGCCTCGGCGTGCGGCAGCGACATCCTGATGATCACCATGGGTGGAACCAAATCACATAAGATGCCATTCTGGGAACTCGCCAGAGGACTTATTAGAAGGTAAGCCAATTTTGTTTTTGAGCTCTTTGGGCACCTTTACTGGGAAATTATCGGTACATACGACATTCTACTAATATTAAAAATGCGAAAGTTTGTGAGTATGAATGATTGGATCTTTGTACTCATTACGCAAAAACTACCGAACAGATTTTGATGAAACTTTTTAGTAATATAGCTTATACATCGGAATAACACACAGGCTATAATTTATATAGCATAACGCGGGTTAAACCGCAGGGTACGGCTAGTTACATACTACGCTTTGGATGGATTGGTATGCTTTTGTGGTCACAGGTCTGAGTAGGTAGAGTTCATGTGGTGGAAACAACTAACAACTTACCATTTTGTGTGAGTTGCTTTTCTATCTTAGTCGTATAAAAAATAAATCTAGTTTTATAAGACCTCAAAATAATGAGGTTTTCAATTTGACTGTACTGTATGCTCTTTTTTGTGCATTGTGTATGTTACGGGATTTTCCGAGGTTTCATAATTTTTTTTTGGTCGGTATGGAAATGACACGAATCATTATTTATCAATAAATTTATTTATATATTGCTAGGAAAGTAAGTACCGTCAACAATACATCGCTTCGTTGCAAAATATTGATTGATTGCTGCCGCGTTACTTTGTGACTTTGACTTTGATAGCAGCGCGTCATCTAACTTATATTTATATAATAAAATCTCAACTGATATTATATATTTTTTTCAGTAGCCAAACAAAAAGAAAGTAGTGCAGTTTTATTCTTTATTATCGGTGGTTATAATATATTAGAAACTAGTAAAGTTGTTTCTAGAAAACAAAACCGATAGATAATACCTACATCCTCCGGAAGGGTGTTAGCAACGGAATCCTACATTTGATCTGCCATTGTGTATCGTTCGTAGCTTAACGCAGAGCGCATACCCCGGATTGGTAGATGGTGCAGGTTCGAGACCCGCCGGACGATTAAATTTATGATTTCCCGTTTTTGAAGTTCGATAAATGCTTTGCATTGCGAATAATGCTATAAAATTGAAATTTAGTAAAGTTTACTTATAAGCTTATCGTTTAATAAGTTATTACATATGAAAATAAATTCATATACTCTACTATTACTGCGTTCAAATATTTTCTTATCGCTACTTATAGTATTTTGTGTACAAGTTACTGTTGTTTACTTGAACAATACAATTTATTTAGTAACAATTCAAACAATTTACGCATTTTCTTATCTATCAAAATCGGCAAGATTAATTAAAAATGAATACAATAGATTCGTGCAATAGATTTCACGACTTTTGATATTGTGTTAAGGTTTAAAAAACATGCGGGGCAGTCTACGGGGTCTGCCGATATAAGTGAAAACTATCTTTTACACTTTTAATCTAAAGAATATTGCATACATAATTTAGTCACGTATCACAACGAACTAACAGACGCTGTCGATGCAGGCACCCAAATTAGCACTATATATATGGACTGCGCCAAAGCCTTCGACAAAGTATGTCATAATGTGCTACTCAAAAAAATGGCTTCTTATGGTATTTGCGGAACTCTTCTGGAATGGTTCAAATCATATTTACAAAACAGAACTCAGTTTGTGGCTGTCAAGGGGTTCAATTCTATGTCATACACTGTCACGTCAGGTGTTCCTCAGGGATCCCATTTGGGACCCTGGCTATTCAATCTCTTTATAAATGACATAGTACATTGTGTCCAATATAGTAGTGTCTATCTTTTTGCGGATGATATGAAGTTATCTAAAACTATAAAGGATTCTTCAGACTGTTACCTTCTCCAATCGGATATTAATGCTCTATCTGACTGGTGCTCCACAAATCATATGTCTTTAAATGCTAAAAAATGCAACTTTATATGCTTTACCCGCAATCAGCATGTTATCAAGGCACCATTTCATATTGACGGGGTACTAATTGAAGAAGCAACAGTAGTACGTGATTTGGGCGTTCTTTTTGACTCTAAACTGACATTTCTACCTCATATTGACAAAATAACTAAAAAATCATTCAAAATGCTTGGTTTTATAATCCACAACGGAAAATCATTCCGCAATCCAGCTACTAAAATAATATCTAATAATATCTGGGGACAATGTCACACAGATCATCCTAGCCCCAAACTAAGCAAAGCTTGTATTATGGGTACCAGGCGACGATATACATACTTATATAGATAGATAAATACTTAAATACATAGAAAACATCCATGACTCAGAAACAAATATTCGTGCTCATCACACAAATATTTGCACTTACCGGGATTCGAACCCAGGACCACCAGCTTCGTAGGCAGGAGCACTACCAACTAGGCTACGGTGACCGTCAAATAGCTATTTACAACGCGTATGTCCGAAGCAATCTAGAATATTGCAGCGTAGTCTGGACACCTCATTATAGTACTCATCAACTGCGAATAGAACGCATCCAGAAAAAATTTGCGAAACATCTAGCTTTTTCTAACAGACTCCATAAGCAACTTCCAACATACACAGACAAACTGCAGTACTTTAAGATGGATAGCCTGATGATTCGACGACAACTGCATGACATGATATTTCTCTATAAAATACTCCGTAACGGATTCGACTGCCCAACCTTGTTACAATCTGTACATCTACGAGTTCCTAGGCATAGTTAGTTAGTTGGGCGATAGGTTTCCGCACTTAGCCTCCCAATTGGGCCATTGTGCGTGGAGTTCCTAGGCATATACCTCGACGTGCTGCTGTACCCGGAATCTTGAGCCAGCCTTTTGCTAGAACAAATCTTAAACAGTTTGCCGCTATATCACGTTTGTGCAAGTTGTATAATTCCATGAGTGAAAACTTAGACATCTTCAATTCCAGCTTAACTAATTTTAGAAATACTGTATTAAGATTATTGAGTCATAAATAATACTGTACCAATATTATAGATTATATATATATATATATATATATATATATACTTACATAAATATAGCTATATTATGCATTGTGTACCTAATATATATTAATAGTTTTTAGTTATAATTAGTTTTAATTTTAAGTGTCTTCAATATGAGGATACTGACTAGCCTGTACCTTGTTTTTTTTTATCAGTGTTACTCGCCAATTGTGCATGTTGTGGCACCTTTAGAAGCTGTACATTTAAACTATATTATTGTAATGATTAAAACATTTTAGATTTAAGTAGATGTAACAGCTACTGGATGTCCTTAAATAAATAAATAAAATAAAAAATAAATAATAGTTAAACATATACTCCGTTACTTTTTGATCGTTTTAATCTCGTGGACATGAGGTTTAACTTACCCAGTACTATTCATTAGTGATTAATTTCACATGATAACTCTAAAATTTAAAAAAATAGATAGTGATAATGTAATACTCGCATAGTGCGTGAAACCAATAGTAACGTTTTATTTAACTACTCGTGTATACGCTACCGTAGGTACCTACGCGCCCCGCTCGAATGACCGAGGTCATTGACTCGCTCAGCTGATATTCAGGTAAACATTTCTTTATACTTTTACAGGCCTAGGACTGTTTTAAATGTTTTGTGCCTAAGTTCTGGGACCTAATTAGATTAAATGTAGTAATCTAGCATTTATGACGTATTTAAAAATGTGGAATCAAAATTATTTACAACGATTTAAAAATAAGAAACTGTAATAGTGAATAATAAAACGATTCAAAGATTCTGTTACATACCTAATAATTAATCACCTCTGTCTTACACTGATTCAACACTATCACTTTACGCCTACACCACATCTAAACTTCGCGATACCGTAGCAATTGATCCAAATGTAATCCATTTCGTTCAATAGTCCTTCTTTCTTTGCATGAGCATCCAAATGTAGTACCTATTGACTTACGTTAAACCTCATTGCGGCCATATTCGTACTTCGTCTGGGATCCCGTTCGAAGTACTCTACTTCTTGGTACTAAAAGGAAAATGAGGTTGCACACACTCATCCTCCCCAATGCCTTTAAACGATAATAAGTTGTTTTCAAACAATCTGGCAGCCAATTGTACATACGAATAGCCGTGCAGTATGAATTCTGGTTAAACAGCGTGGTGCGATGAAAAGGGGAAGCAAATATGACTGCACGTGTGGCACAGCGGCTAAGAAAGTCGCCTCGCCGCTTCGTGTCGCGGGTTCGAGTCCCACTCCGGACAACTATTTGTGTGACCCATAAATAGTTGTTCTGAGTCTGGATGTAAATTGTGTCCGTCTATTATATGTTTGTAAAGTACCCCGCGACACAGGGATGAGATTCCCTAGCGCGGGCGTAATCTTTAAAAATTATGGCCGTGCATTACAAAAGCAATAGTGGTTTAGCACCCATAACAGTTTAGGTGGTGGAGCTACACCATTAGTTTCATTTTTGTAAACATTATCGAAACGAACGGTGCTGCTCCACCGCACCGTTTCGTTTTATTGAATAAACCATTTTTTCTAACGTGACGTCAAAATTGGGCTAGTATCAAAATCTAGGGAAAAATTGAGGAATACAAAAATGGCAGGTAGGGTTGCAGGTACACAACTAAGTAAACAATATGTATACATTAGATCCCGTTTTATAGTAGGGTAAAATAATAAAAGGGTATTCATATTAATAATATGTTTCTTCACCCTCCATTGGCACATTGCACAATAAAATGACGGTAGATAGAGACGAATGGGAGAAACGTGCAATAATTGAGCCAACCGGACCCCAAATAAAATGGGACAAGGGCAAGAAAATGATTACAAAAATTGGATTCTCATAATACATTCAGATTATTCATCATCATCAGAAAACCTAAACCTGTCTTTACCAACACATTCCACTAACTATTTTAGGTACTAAATCTTTTACTGTTGAGGCAGCTCGCCTCTGGAATGCGTTGCCTTTAACAATTAGACGTGCTCAATCCCTTGGTTTGTTCAAAACACTAGTGAAAAACCACTACTTGTCACTATGAATGCATTTCCACTGTCCTTCCATATTATATTATTTATTATGTATGTATCTATGTATGTATTATTATGTTTATGTAATTAAGTATGTATTATATCTAATGACATGGTAGTATTACTATTAAGTAAATGCCATTATTAGTTTGTAAGTATTTAGATTCCTACTTAAATTATTTCATCTTGCACTACCCTTATCGTGTTGTCTTTCTATATTTCTGCTTCATATCCATCCAAAGGTTGTCTGGAAGAGATCGCTGACTGCGATAAGACCGCCTTTTGTACAATTTCAATTGCTAATTAATATTTCCCATGTTTTTATCTGTAATTGGTGTGCAATAAAGAGTATTTATCTTATTATTTTATATTTCTATTATGTATCTAGGTCAAACCGATGTAAAAGATATACAGCATGTTTCCTTAATCATTAACGTGAAACGTTAATGAAGGAAATTAACATTGGGTCTAGGCCCAATCCCACAATATTTTTAATAATATTATGTTCGGTATTATTTTACACTATTGATTTCAGTTTATAAAATAACTAGCTGTGCCCCGCGGTTCAACCCCAATAAATAGAGGTAGTCCACCAAGGGCACCCATCTGAATGGCACCAGCGCGAATGGCACCTAGCCTAGTCCACGAAAGGCACCTATCAATAAACTTTCTAGTGATTTTTATCGATATCATTCATTTTGACCTAGGTTACTGAGTCGTAGGTGCTATTCGTAGACAAGAATGTTAAAAATAAATTGAATCCACGAAGAGCACCTGCCAAAAATATTGATAGGTGCCTTTCGTGGACTAGGCTAGGTGCCATTCACGCAGGTGCCATTCAGATAGGTGCCCTTGGTGGACTACCTCAATAAATATGCTATATTACTACAAAGTTTCATCAAAATCCTTTCGGTAGTTTTTGGGTAAAGAAGTAACAAACTTACACACTCACACACTTACTCACTCACAAACTTTCGCCTTTATAATATTAGTGTGATAATTTTACGCTGAGTAATGCTAATAAGGAATAAATACCCGGGAAATATCAAACAGTGACATCTAGCCCAAACTAAGCAAAACTACTATGGATACAAGAGAACGAATAATAATACACACTGAGGACATTATTCACACACGGCCATCTGATTCCAAACTAAGCAGAACTTGTACAATGGAAACCAGATAACTGATATACATATACTACTCTTCTTTCGTAAATACATACGTACATATATCTATAGATAATTAATTTCACTCAGACTCAGGACAAACAGACATGTTCATGCACACAAATGTCTGTCGTGGGTGGGAATCAAACCCACGACCAAAAAAGAAATACGCCACTTATTCAGTTTCTGTTTCTAAATATAATATAAGCTTATAATATAATCATACAATGTGTACCTAAATATCTATGTTACTAGAAATAATAATGTATACAACTATATTACTACAATCATGTTCTGACTATTTACAAGCGCTTTTTTAAAGTCTACGTGAATAAAAACCTTTTTTATTTTATTTTATACTATTGTCAAAATACCGCAGAGTCATTTCGACACATTATTAATAATAAGATGCCAAATGTAAATGTTGCAATTAAATTTCTCTCTAAATTTCAAGGAGTTGAACTATTTAATAAGCTGCCGATGGATCTTAGATCCATAATATAAAACATAAACCTGTAAGTACAACTAAAGGTTTTTCTCCTCGAAGAAAACGTCTCTACTTAGTTTCTGAACTGAAAATTAATGCGTATCTTGAGAAATCTACTATATAAAAATAAGTCGGGTTTTCCTTCCTGACGCTATAACTCTAGAACGCACGAACCGATTTCCACGGTTTTGCATTCGTTGGAAAGGTCTCGGGCTCCGTGAGGTTTATAGCAAAGAAAATTTATAAAATTTAACACGGGTAACACCGCGGGGCACAGCTAGTCTACTATATAAAAATAAGTCGGGTTTTCCTTCCTGACGCTATAACTCCAGAACGCACAAACCGATTTCCACGATTTTGCATTCGTTGGAAAGGTCTCGGGCTCCGTGAGGTTTATAGCAAAGAAAATTTATAAAATTTAACGCGGGTAACACCGCGGGGCACAACTAGTGTAATAATAATAATGACTTAATTTAAAAACAATACTAATCTTGTCATATTTTTTAAATAAATCAGTAGCATGTAAATCAGTTTCAGGCCGATTGTGGGTTCGATTCCCACCCAGGACCAATATTTGTATGCATGAACATGTCTTTTTGTATCTAGTTACCATTGTACAAGCTCTGCTTAGTTTAGGATCAGGTGGTCGGTGTGCATAATATCCTAGGATATTATTATATGTAAGAAAATTGAATTTTATTGTATTATATTCATCATCATATCAGCCGAAAGACGCGCACAGCTGGACAAAGGCCTCCAAGTATATATTATTATGCATTTAATGGAATGCTCAATTAGTTAGATTTTGTAAGTATGTTTAATAGATTTGTGTATTTACATACAATGTTAAATGATTGATGAATAAATGAAAAAAATCACAGAAACACCTAGACCTATGTTAGTTTAGCTATAACTGCGCAACGCGTACAATACGCTTGTGTTGATATACAATTCTTATAAGGCGCTTCGTAATTAAGCAATGAAAACTCATCAAACTAATAACCGTGTTAGAATAATTAGTCGGCGAACAGAATGAAGGTCCTTTTTACTTGCCTAATGCATGTCTGTCATTTTGGATATCGTAGCTGCTAGAACGATATCAATGAAACTTTAAAAAAGAAAAGTTTGTTTGACAGTTTTTATTTGTAACTAAGTATATAATTATTTATTTACAACACACACATTATATATGACGGACCTTTCATGCGGTGTGAAAGGCCCGTCATATATAATGGTCGTGGTTTCGATTCCCACCCAGGACATATATTTGTATGCATGAACATGTCTGTTTGTTCTGAGTCTGGGGTGTATAGATAACTATATAAGTATGTATTTACAAAAGAAAAGTTCCAATGTCCAAAGTAAAATAGTATATGTAGTACGAGCATATTAGTTTTATGGTTTCCATAGTACAACCCCTTCTTAGTTGGGATCAGATGGCCGTGTGTGAATAATGCCCCAGGATATATATAACAACATTATTTTTTTTTATAACTTCGAGTCCTATATTTTGTTCAAATATAGTTATGTGATCTGGATTTTATTCGTAACTAAGCTACTTTTTAGGCATCTAAGGAAGGCATGGAACCGTTGGTATTGAGTACCGACTAGCACTTTGCTGGTTTAGGTATATCACTACAGTCATCCTGCTCTGGTAGGGCAGTGGTTAAGGTCGATTACCTTCTCTTCTAGCATGTGGTAGCATTAAAACGGACCCGTCATTATAAACACAACATTCGCCATAATAATTATCGTGAATTTTAAAATAAACAGAACTAGTGTGTAGGAAAATATATCAAAAAAAAAACTTAACTAAATTACTAAAAATATATTCTGACTATTTACAACCGCCTTTTTAAAGCCTACGTGAATAAAACCCACTTTTTTATTTTTTATTTCTAGACGCCCACTTATTACCGCTTCGATTCCGATTTTTGTGTGCTTTATTTACAAAATTTGGATTTGCAAAGTGCCTTAACAAAAATACGTGTTAAATAAACCCATATTGTATTTTACAGAAACCACAATATCACATTCCTAAGCGGTTTCCCAGCTGACTTCCACATCCCTGGGCTTGATGAAATAGCTCCTGAGCGTCTGGTCTCCTATGTTAAAGACTACATGTCCTTCGACCTGGTCGGCGCCAGAATGCGGGGCGAGGATCAGATGCCTGTCAAGGACATTCTCAGATATGGTTATGAGGTAAAATATATATAACTTTTTCTGACGCTTTGCTGCAAGGGTAAACTTTAAACTAACAAATTATTCATTTTATCGCTTAGTGGGTATTGAACCTCCATCTACTGCCAATTCATACGCTTTAGCTATAAACGGTACTCTTATATTTAGTGTTAATGTGTAGCATGTGCGGCCAAAAGGATTACCGGCCTGCGTTTATATTATTTACAATTTGTTTGTTTAATTTCATATATTGTTTCTGTCGATTCGCACATTATTACACGATATTTTTTTTTCCAAAAACCCACATTTAGTAATCCTCCACTAGGCGCCAAGAGAACAAAGCCTTAGAAAACAAAGAAATATGCCTTGCGGCATTTCTAGACATTGAAGGTGCTTTTGACAACACGGCATTCAACACTATACAAAATGCCGCCACTAACCATAGCATAGAACCCACTCTATGCAGATGGATAGACAAAATGCTGAAAAGACGGCAACTGCAGTCAACACTGCTCGGGGACATCAGATATGCAACGACAACCAGAGGGTGCCCACAAGGCGGAGTCATCTCACCGCTACTGTGGTGCCTGGTTGTGGACAAACTCCTGATAGACCTAAACACAGGGCCACGCTATACCGTCGGCTATGCAGACGATATTGTGATACTTATAAGTGGGAAATTCCCTCACACAGTATCGGACATTATGAAACAAGCCTTAAAAGAGACAGAGGACTGGTGCAAATCAAATAACCTTTCGATAAACCCACATAAAGCAGTTATAGTACCATTCACAAAGAAGAAGGACCTATCGGGAATAGGAACTTTGAAACTATACAACACAAAAATTGAATTGTCAAAAGAAGTGAAATACCTAGGTATAACACTCGACAAAGCGCTCACATGGAAAGAACATGTAGAAAATATTAAAAACAAGGCCTTGAGAATATTCGGCATGTGCCGAGCAGCTTATGGCAAAACATGGGGACTGAAACCCAAAATTGTTCACTGGATATACAGAATGATAATAAAAACCGATACTAATGTACGGTAGTATCGTCTGGTGGCCAAGAACAAAACTAGAAACCTGTAAACAAGTGCTAGACAAAATAAAACGCACTGCCTGCTTAGCAATGACAGGAGCATTTAGCACTACACCAACAGCAGCCTTGGAAGTAATCCTAGACCTAGTGCCTCTACACATTGAGGTACAAGAAGAGGCAAGGAAAACACTCCAAAGACTTGCTGCATTGGGCCACTTTTCTTACGATCGTATGCCCACCAAGCACACGCAGATAGAAGACTGGAAAGATCTTAACAATGTAATAGGGATGGGCAGCGATAAAATGCAATCAACCTATACATTTGACCAACAATACAAACTATACATTCCCAGTAGAGAGGAATGGAAATTGGGACTTTGCAAACAAAACGAACAAAGTCAAATTTGGTATACAGACGGGTCAAAAATGAAATCCGGCACAGGTGCGGGTGTTTATAATGAAACCTGCAGTATTAGCGAAAGCATGGGAAACTTCGCGACAGTGTTTCAGGCAGAGACATATGCGATCATAACATGCGCCCAGACAATCATAGATAGGGAGACGAAAGGTAAGACCATCTACATACTCAGTGACAGCCAGGCTACATTAAAAGCCCTGATGTCACACAAAATCGAATCGAAACTAATCCAGAACTGTATGACGGCTCTGAACAAACTTGCCACTAAAAATAAAGTCAAACTCGTATGGGTACCAGGTCATACGGGAATAGAAGGCAACGAAAAAGCAGATGCACTGGCTAGAAAGGGATCTGAAAGTCAGTTCTGTGGACCAGAACCGTGTGTAGGGATTCCTCCAAATGTAATAGGAGCATTCCTTAAAAACGAATCCACAATTAAACACAATCAAATGTGGACCAAAGTCAAAGAACTAAAACACTCCAAACAACTCATGAAAGGAGTAGATAAGAGCTGGTCCAAAAAGCTTTGGAAATACAGCAGAAACCAGCTACGACTAATAGTAGCAGTATTCACGGGCCACTACAGCACCAACTACCACCTACACAAACTGGGACTGTCGAACAGCCCGATCTGCAGAACCTGTGGGGAAGAAAATGAAACAATGCTGCATATTATATGCAAATGCGATGCACTGGCGAGACACAGAATGGCAATCCTGGGGCTGGCATATCCAGAACCAGGTGACTACAAGGATCTACCTCTAAGAAGCGTACTGGATTATGTGCATACCTCATTCAGGGCTCTAGGGATAGAATAAAACCAGTGGGGGATAGTACAAAAGATCCTGAAGGGTCGAAGTGCTGTACATAGGTACACCCCAAAACAAGATAAGATAAGAAGAAGGCGCCAAGAGAAAATCACGGCAGCTTAGGTATAGTAGCTGCGAATATGAAAAATGGGGGTGGCATGCATAGACATACCTCATCCTACCCCGACGAAAAGGCTTTTTTTTAATATGTTGGGACAACTAATAATAATAATAATATCTAGGGACATTGTCACACAGATTATCCTAGCCCCAAACTAAGCAAAGCTTGTACTATGGTTACAAGGCGACGATATAAATACTTATATAGATAGATAAATACTTAAATACTTAGAAAACATCCATGACTCAGAAACAAATATTCGTGCTCATCACACAAATGTTTGCACTTACCGGGATTCGAACCCAGGACAACCAGCTTCGTAGGCAGGAGCACTACCAACTAGGCTACGGTGAACTAACATATTGCCATTTGATCTCAAACTAGGCAGAACCTGTATTATGGAAACCAGACTACTGATAAACATACTAATATATTTATAACTAAAACTACACCCAGATAGAGGACCGTATGGAGGTCAACCCCATTACCTCTGGCTTAGCGGTCAAGGTCAATCACTAGACGTATAAGACAGTCCCAATACTATGTGTGCCTTCAAGCATCTTCCAGAAAATCAACTGAACCAACTAATAAATTAAACCATACAACATCTTAATATTGCTTTAGACAATCTAGGCACGATCATATATTAACCACACTTCCAATATCTAAGATAAGATTACAGCGTATCTACTTCCCTTAATCTAATATAATTCACCAACCTCGAATTACTAAAGTTAAACCATAATAACAGTAATATTATATTACTCTAATTATTTTAATTAATGTTTTGTTTGCGTTAATAAAGCGGAAGGAATATTTAATTGTTGATATAATTTTCTTCGTAAATCCTTTTCTAAGTGAGCTTAGAAAATTGTTACATTTAACATTCCGTTTATATAAATCCTCATAGACGTGGCATGTGATCGCAACCTAAATTCAAAATAATGTTCAACAAAATAATGTTGAATGAAATAACCTCACTTTCAGTTTTTTATTAAGATGGTAACTTTTTAATTGATTCTGTGTGTTAACAACATACAAACAAATGTAATAAACCACTTTTATTTACACAGTTATCAATTTTGGTTTTGGTGTTAAGCGACGCTCCGTTATATTACATTTGTAAGACAACGTTTATTTACTATAAAAGGTGAAACATAAATAGTGGACGTGACTTAAGGAGCTCTATCTACCACAACTAGTTGGTGAAATACGAAATAAGTATTTTTTATTGTCCATACTAAATGCATCGCCTGATCGTTATTCTTGCATGGGAACTTAAGTCGTATTAGGTTGATGACGATTATGAGGCTCTTCAGATAATACGATATAATACGATCGAAACTGTCAACTTTCGTGATAGTTCACACGTCGATACCAAATACTTACCAATTTGCAAAGAAAGAAGTTAAAAGAAGCAAGTTTATGTAAATAAGGTCCTAAGGGCCTATGCACACCACGTTTTTAAGTGCGCCGTCGCGTCGACGCACGTTCCCTAAACGCGTCGACGGCGCGCTTTTATCCTACAGAGCAGTTTGTTTTTGTTTGTATCGATACAAACGCGATGCTAACGCGCGTGTGTATCACTACAAACGCGCGTCAACGGCGCGCTTAAAAAACGTGGTGTGCATAGGCCCTTAGGACCTTATTTAGATAAACTTGTTCTTCTTTTAACTTCTTTCTTTGCTGAGAAGAAAATATTATTAACAATCAAATAATTATAAACAATGCTAAACTCGCTTATATTTTTCTGCACTTCTGCCTAAACTCAAAGCCTCTAGGTTTAAGTTATTCATTAAGGTGATTAATATATTTTTTTTTATGTTTCCCTCCAGGCATGTGATGCATTCCTCAACGACCCAGAGACTAGATCCTTCCTCAGATCAGGAAGAACCTTCGATCTCGCTATCCTCGATGGCACCTACCCAGAGTGCGCGCTCGGCGTTGTCTACAAGCTCAAAGTGCCCTTCATGTATATCAACACTGTTGGATTTTACACCACGCCCTTGAGTAGCTCGGGCAGTCCAGCTCCGTACTCCGTTACTCCTTTCTTCGGAAAAGGGTTCACTGATAATATGGGAATATTAGATAGAGCTTTAAATGCTGCTTTTCATGTAGCCATTCTACCTTTCCATGCGTTCAGTATGCGGATCCTTCAAGGGATTTTGCGGAGGAACTTCGGGCAGCAGATGCCTCACGTCTACGATATGGCGAAGAATGTTAGCTTCATACTGCAAAATGGACATTACTCAGTATCGTATCCAAGACCGTATTTGCCTAATGTGGCTGAAGTGGCTTGTATACACTGCAAGGAACCGAAGATGTTGGATCCGGTGAGTTGCCTTTGTAATTTTGATTAGTTACCTGAATTTTAGACTAGTGAAATATTTTTAGTCGTGTGTTTTTGCGTCAGGGCCACCCCATACGATACCGTGGGTGTTGTAAAAGGCGACAAAGGGATACACCCGGTAGTCGGGCAGCAGCGCCACCTGTGTACTAGCTATCACCTAACTGCGGTCGCTAACTCGAATGGCAAGTGCGGTGACTACGGTAAACCCCTCCAATGTTGTAAAACCTTAGGGTGTGCAGTGGACGATGTCAGGCTGATGAAGAAGAAATAAGAAATATTTTAATTGATCGTTTTTTTTTTCTTTTTTTACGCAATCTTTTGGAAGTCAGAATTACAGGTACTATTTCATATTACATATTGTATTGATACTCGGCTTGACTTTGATATTTTAACAATACACAAAATGCGAATATAAAATATTTATTTGCAATAAACAGACTTCAATTATTAAAGCTAGTATTTGATGTCTCCTTTGAAGCAAGTGATGCCTGTGAGGAGACTCTGCTCTTTAGTAATAGACAAATATTACACTTTTCTTTTTGTTAACAACGTATAAGTACCTATAGAAAAAGATTTGATTTTGATTACCGATAGAAAATAAAAAGTAATGCAAATTATACAGGTTTATGTAGTGTGTATCTATTTGTCTCTATAAGTGTGCTTTGCGTATTCTCTTTGGTATCTTAGGAGTTGATATACACCAAATACAATAAAGGACGATGAAATCTGTGATATGTAGGCACTAAATGGTTATACAGAATATTCATATAGTTTACAATCTCCTGTGTCTGTTTGCCCTGAGTCTGGGTGCAATAACACTAATATTATAAAGGCGAAAGTTTGTGAGTGTGTATGTTTGTTACTTCTTCATGTCTAAAATGCTGGAGTGATATTAATAAAAATTGGTATGGAGTTAGCTGATACCCTGGATTAACACATAGGCTATAATGTATAAAGTTTAACGCGCTTAAAACGGGGCACAGCTAGTTATCTATATAAGCAGGTATGTATATAGCTCTGCTTAGTTTGGGATCAGATGACCGTGTGGTAATAATGTCCCACGATATTATTATTATTAACGATTTTAAACAACCTATTTGGGCGGTATCATTGTTAAAAAGTTAAGTCTAGTATAATCCTTAAATAAATAAATAAAATCTTATACAATTAATAATAAAAACTTAAATTTAAACTAATGGCCTAATACATCGATGCAAATTATTTTATACTTCTAAGTATTTTGAAACTATTCTACCTATTTTGACAGGCCTGTTGGCCACATTACATTTCACGCCGGACGTCGTGGGTTCGATTCCCACCCAGGACAGGTATTTGTGTGCATGAACATGTCTGTTTGTCCTGAGTTCGGGTGTAATTTATCTAGATATGTATGTATTTACAAAAGAAAAGCAGTATATCAGTTATCTGTTTTCCATAGTACAAGCTCTGCTTAGTTTGGGATCAGACGACCGTGTGTTAATTATGTATGTATTATTATATTATGTTTTGTATATCAAAGTTTTACTTCAGTCGTTTTTATTAGGGTTCCGTAGCCAAATGGCAAAAAACGGAATCCTTATAGATTCGTCATGTCTGTCTGTCTGTCCGTCCGAATGTCACAGCCACTTTTTTCCGAAACTATAAGAGCTGTACTGTTGAAACTTGGTAAGAGGATGTATTCTGTGAACCGCATTAAGAATTTACACAAAAATAGAAAAATAACAATAATTTTGGGGGGTCGCCGTACATAGAATTGAAAATAAAAAAAAAATTCATCGTACCCATTCATGTGGGGTATCTATAAATAGGTCTTTAAAAATTATATTGAGGTTACCTACTCATATCATTTTTTTCTAAACTGAATACCGTTTGCGCGAGAGACACTTCCAAAGTGGTAAAATGAGTGTCCCCCCCCCCTGTAACTTCTAAAATAAGGGAATGATAAAACTAAAAAAAATATATGATGTATATTATCGTAGAAACTAACAACGAAAATTGGTTTGAACGAGATCTAGCAAGTAGTTTTTTTAAAACGTAATAAAGCGCAATTTGCTTTCATTTAATCAACTGAAATACTTTTTTCTACGGAACCCATTATGTGCTAGTCCGACTCGCACTTGGCCGGTTTTTTAAATTGTGAATCAAATAGTGTGTAGAAAACATATATTTTTACTCAAGCAGTTAGAATCACTAATTATCTTCTATATTCTTAGTCTACGGGGTCAGTGACTGTACGTGGAATCCCAATCATTACCTGTCTGATTGGATTGGGAGTAAAGGGAAATAGATAAAAATACGTTAGTATATCTGAACTTTGGTTAAGGGCAAGGGTAGGATAAATCACAAATTAATGTGCGGTGATATCCGAATCTAGATATAGATACGCTCATAATTATTTTTCGATTAAAGGAAGGTAATATACGATATTAGTTCAGAATATATCTTGATTAAGTAACTGAGGTCAATGGTCTTTTTTACCCGACTGTGCGACGCAAAGGTGTGGTAATGTGTTTATCAGCCTATGTATGTATGTATGTTTGTTCCTTTGAAGCACTATAGAGACCAAAGGCCTGGGCCGATTTTTATGATTCACACAGAGTCATTTTTGTTTTACATGACGAATGCAGTTAGCCTATCTGAGGCGAACTAGGGCTTAAACAGTTTAACAGAATAAAAGCTACAAAAATCTAGCCCTGCATCAGGGCGGTTACTCACGGGGAGATGCGAGAGGGCGTATCATTTTAGGGATGTTTTGTGAAACTTTCGCTCTACGTAAATACGCGATGTGAGCTGCTTTTCCGATTTAGGTTCAAAGAGGGCGTTTCATCGGTTCGAATGCAAACTAAGGTCATGGGGGACTCAATGGGCATTTCAGCCTCTTCTTTATTTGTGATCAAGTGGTTAGTGACTCTAAGTGATCGGCGAGGTTAAGCAACTAGGATCGCGGTCAGTCCATAGATGGGTGACCGTCAGACCAGTTTAATTTTGGTGCGACTCCATGCTTCGGAAGGCACGTTAAGCTATCGGTCCCGGTTGTAGTCATTAGGCTACAGTCGTTAAGCCATGTCAAAGGTCTACTTGGCGGCTTGAACATCTCTGACACTAGGGTAACCACTGCCCATATTATAAGTAAGTAATTATTAAACTGTTGGTATTATACTGCTGTCATCCTGGACTCTCTTTCTAAAAGATTCGATCAATTATTTTTATTTGAAAGGGTAAATAAGGACAAGAATGAATGACGAATTTGACTGCACGTGTGGCGCAGCGGCTAAGACAGTCGCTTTGCCGCTTCATGTCGTGGGTTCGAGTCCCGCGCCGGACAACTATTTGTCGACCCATAAATAGCTGTTCTGAGTCTGGATGTAATTTGTGTCCGTCTATTATATGTTTGTAAAGTACCCCGCGACACAGGGATTAATTTATCTAATACGGGGGTTGTCTTTAAAAAAAAACACTTGCGCTAAACTTTATAGCGGCTATCATTAAGCTTTGTTCGTCTGCTATTAAACGGAATAAAAGAAGTTCAATAAATTATGCAAGTCACATTAATATTGAAATTAGGTACATACAGTGTTAATCAAAAATATGGCATAAAATTAATTAACAATACAAATAATGATGGTGACTTATGTTCTTTTAAACATGAACAACATAAACGTTTAAATCACATTAAAGAGACGTTGGCTTTGACATATATAACATGTCAAAGTGAACGCCCTCTAAAGGTGCAAATAGCCAATTATGTTGAGAGCAGATTCTAGTACCTAAGTAGTGAAGGGTAAGTATTAGGTCTGCTTCGCGCAGTATAAAGGCCTATCCACACCACGTTTTTTAAACGCGCCGTTGACGCGCGTTTGTAGTTTGTTAGACGCAGGCGACGCAGTCCTGTAGGATAAAAGCATCGACGTGGTGTGCGAAGGCTCTAAAACATGTTAAATAGAGCTACAGTAAATTATTCCTATCATGAAATTATCGACACTTACAATAGAGCTCAATGTAAGTAATTTAGGTGTGGGATATGTCCGGAAAGAAGAAAAACAAGAGTGTTTTGAACAATCTCTGAATTGTTTCGACTCTCTGTGTACATATAGACGGTCACCGTAGCCTAGTTGGTAGTGCTCCTGCCTACGAAGTTGGTGGTCTTGGGTTCGAATCCCGGTAAGGGCAAATATTTGTGTGATGAGCACGAATATTTGTTTCTGAGTCATAGATGTTTTCTATGTATATAAGTATTTATCTATCTATATAAGTATGTATATCGTCGCCTGGTACCCATAGTACAAGCTTTGCTTAGTTTGGGGCTAGGACGATCTGTTAAAAAAAGAAAAGTGGACGAGTTCAATAGAACTAGGATATAGGAATAGGGCTAGGATGATCTGTGTGACTTGTCCCTAGATATTATTATTATTAGTTCTGCTTCGCGCAGTATAAGGGCCTATGCACACCACGTTTTTTAAACGCGCGTTGACGCGCGTTTCTAGCGTTACAGACGCGATACGCACGCAATTTAGACGCAGGCGATGCAGTCCTGTAGGATAAAAGCGCGCCGTGTTGACGTGGTGTGCGAAGGCACTAAACATGTGAAATAGAGCTGCAGTAAATTATTCCTATCATGAAATTATCGACACTTACAATAGAGCTCAATGTAAGTAATTTAGGTGTGGGATATGTCCGGAAAGAAGAAAAACAAGAGTCTGTTGAACAATCTCTGAATTGTTTCGACTCTCTGTGTACATACATTGGACATGGCATTCCACATACTAAAGAAAATGATAACGAGCGAGTATGGCTTTCATAAAAGTTATTTTTGTAGAATTAAGATTATAACTTTTTAATCGACATTTGAGTGAGCCAAACATCTACGAGGCCTTCTTCAATATTTCATTAATATACAGTACAGCATTTTCGCTGTCAATGCCAATCTCTTTTCATCGACTCCATTAATATTGTATTAACCTCTTTTCGAGAGTCGCGGGCACAGCTATATGCCTTATATTATGTCAATTTGCTGTTGCTAGGCTGGCAATCATGGGATCTGTATTATAAGCCCCGAAAAATTATTTTGCTAACAGATACGCCGCAATTCTATATCCTGTATCGGCATGTCATATCACATAATAATATGTATCATTAGGTATAATTGTCTACATTTTCGTTTGTACCGACGCCAGCACATCCAGCTACCCCAATCTATTAAATTTGTTTTATAGATTTTCAACTTTATCATAAAAGCATAACGTTCACTTTCAATTGGGGAAATTTGACAGATTGGGGTAGCTTGATATGATGGCATCTGTACTAGACATTGTTTTATAACAAAAAGGCTTTATTGTTTTCCATATCTTGTATATATTTATTTAATGAGTATTGTAACGTTAACGTAGTTGTAACGTTTTCTAAGAATTTCATATTCAAATTTATCTCTATGATTTTCGTACGATAATTGGATCGCTTTTTTATTTCTCAGACAATTATTAGTTCATACTATAGAGACCTATTGACAACAGTAAAGGCAAAATTGAGGCTCCCTGTCTGTATCATCTAATTCAAATTACATATGTTCGAATTCAGTTTACAAAAAAATCTTTGCGTTATGCTAGAGTTCTCCTCTATAAATCATTTGTTCACATATTAATAAAAAATAGTCGTTATTAACCTTATTACTTCTGTTTGCTGTGTGGTGAGGTGGCGTATATCAGAAGATAGCGTAGAAAACGACCCGAGGCAATATCTACCAGAGGACGGGCAGCAGCTTCTTTCTGAGTACTATGATCATCTTACTGCGATAGCCAATCAGTCTACCGAGTGTGGTGGTTATGGCATATGCCCCAAGATGATTCTTAGGGGCTGTTATGATTTTTTTAAATCGTGATTTATTCCAATATATCAACATTTTTTATGAAAACATTCCAATCAGATTCCTTGTTCTGACAGGCACCGAAGTAATGTAATATTTATATATACCAATCCTTTTTATTCGAAAGTTTAGATCGGATTATAATCGATGACGGAACAATTTGAATGAGGGTTACGTTTGAAAAACTGTTATTTCATAATTTAATGTTTAGCAAACTTGTAAAAAATGTTGATATATTGGAATAAATCATGATTAAAAAAAATCAAAAGTTAAACTTATTGTTTTGTACACACGGCTACATATCAAGCTATACATTGGCAGTATATGCTGATCTCGTGTTGTATAGGATTTACATTCTATGAAAGATCAGCTTATATTTGAAATGTGTAGCTTGATGTGTCGCCGTGTGTACAAGATGAACTGATTCTTTTTCTACGCTTAAACTAGTCAGTTTTGCAAAATAATGATCAATAACTTAATATATCATTGATATTCGTACAAAATCCTGACTGGTAAATTATAGGAGCGAATTAGGTAAATTGCCGACACAAGTTCCGACTATAAGAGCATAACCTAACAATCAAATTAGGTAATATTAAGTTATTAAAAAGTAATTAACCTTAAGTTCCAGTAAAAACCTTCCAGAATATCAATTTTCATTTAACATTGGGCAATTTATCCGTGGAGTATCATAATTAAATAAATATATAATAGAGCAAAAATTTCACGGAACCGGCGAGATAACAGCGGATGATGTCTACATTCGGTTAAAACTACACTTATGCCCAAAAGTGTTCTCTGCTTGGCTCCTATAATCTCTACATATAATAAAATCGAAGTAAAGTCAAAACTGTCCATTGAATATTTTTTTTAAAGGATACTTGGGGCGTGAATTACAATTGATATCGAAGCCAAGAATTGTTGGCTGTTTGTCGGTTCGTCTGTTGTCTGTATGTATGTCCAGGCTAAACTCAAAAAGTACTGCATGGATCTACTTCAAATTTTGCATGAATATTACTAAGAGTCAACATATAGGCTACATATAATCACGCTATCACCTACGGGGGAGGGGCTGTGATAATTTATAAGATTAAACGCGGGTAAAACCGCGGGGCACAGCTAGTTCTAAAATAAAATCTAGTGAAACCAATCACCGCCTTAAACATCTAGTACAAAGTATTAAATAATTCCAGGTATCACGTTGAACCCAGGACCTCATCATCTACGGTTGAACACGCTACCGCTAGACGTGGTACAGACAGACGGCAAGTGTGGCGTAGTAGTTAAAGTAGTTGCCTCTTTACTCCGCACTCCTTTAACGCCGCAGGTCGTGGGCTCGGTTCCCATCCGGGTCAGATATTTGTGTGCATAAACATGTCTGTTTATCCTTAGTCTGGTTGTAATCTATACATATAATAAAATCGTAGGAAAGTCAAATCTGTACATTGAATATTTTTTTAAAAGGATACTTGATACGTGATCTACAACCGATATCGAAGCCAAAAATATAGGGTACATATTATCACGCTATGACCCACTCTATACATATCATCGGGGGAGGAGCTGTGATAATTTATAAGATTTAATGCGGGTAAAACCGCGGGGCAGAGCTAGTTTATAACAAAATGCCAAAGATTTAGAAAGAGCTTAGCAATGATGCATTTCAGCAAAAGTAAACTCCTGCTTAGTGGATAAAGCTTTACATTACAGAGGTTTTAAATGAGAACTCCAGACGTGTAGCTAAACATGTAATTACCTCATTATACTTTAGTATAAAGCAAGCCACAGTTAGACAGTTAAAACCATATTAATTTAACACCTATGTAGCGACACAGTTTATTCAAAAAATGTCTATACTTACTTATCGTATGGGCAGTGGTTACCCTAGTGTCAGAGTTGTTCAAGCCGCCCAGTAGGCCTCTGATATGAATGACTACAACCGGGACCGACAGCTTAACGTGCCGTCACAAGTACGGAGAGGCTCCGACATTAAACCAGTTTGGTACACTAATCTTTCTTTTTTATCAATATTATAGCCTATTTATTTCTATATACAACATGTAACATAATTAACGCACATCCTGAAAATAGTTTGTTCAGAATCGTTTACTGAATCGATTTGTATCATTTTTAATATAGGTATTTTTTCCCAAAATAATTAAAACTACGGAAATTATTGTCATATTTACCCTATACAGTTAAAATAAATTAAAATGGACCGTAAGTCAAATAATAAGACTTTTAAAATTGAAGTTTTATTTGTATTCATACAATTCCCATCATTTAATACAAAATAAAGAAAAATAAACTTTATTCCAAGAAACTAATTTAGTTAATAACAATGCATGTACATGTTAAATTAAAAATTCAGTGTATGTATTATGATTACAACATAATATTCTAATTGGGGTGTCTGAGGGTGTGCGTTAATTACGTTACATGTTGTATAAAGCCGGCCGTTATTTAGTAAAAGTATGCTCAGTTAAAAAAAATATATAAATGCTCCACAATGTTCACAACTTGTTCTTCTTTTTTATCGTATGAGCAGTGGTTACCGTGGCGTCATAGTTGTTTAAGTTGCCAAGTGGGTCTCGGACATGGCCTATCGACTGTTTTTTTAACTAACTCATGGCTCAGAAATTAAACCACTTTCACAGTCACCCATCTATGGTCTGACCGCGAGCCTAGTTGCTTAACCTCGCCGATCACTTACGGACCGGTAATAGCATCTGGCTGTGTCTTTAAGTTAAAGCCTTCTAATTTTACTACAGTTAAAAGTAGAAGGCTTTAACAAAGGTCAGGTCAGAAGTACCCTAAACCGACACGCATGTATGAACAATATTATGTCAGTAAACGAAGTGAAAGAGGTATGCAAGGATCGTGACAAATGGAAGTCCGTTGTCTCTGCCTACCCCTCTGGGATACAGGCGTGAGTCTATGTATGTATGTATGTAAAAGTGGAAGGTTTTGTCAGTCAAACATTTCGGGTTCGTGGTAGCTTTAATCAAGTTAACATCCGGTATACAAATAAACAGCTTCTTTGTATCCACTTTTATCGTTTGCAACTTAACTTATTATCCTAAAAGTTTTCTTATTCGTAACTTTGGCACTGATGACGTCACGTCCTTGTGTCGTTTCCTTGACTGAGTTCACAAAGTCGTAATATTTTCATTTAGGCCTGGTGAGGATGGTACATAATATTACGTTTCCTATTACACTGAGAGAATTATAGAATATTATTAACTTTGGCGGTGCTATGCATAATATAATAATAATAATATCCAGGGACATTTTTCACACACGGCCATCTGATCCCAAACTAAGCAGAGCTTGTACTATGGAAACCAGATAACTGATATGCTACATAATATACTACTTTTGGAAATACATACTTATATAGATAATTACACCCAGCTTCAGGGCAAACAGACATGTTTATGCACACAAATATCTGTCCTGGGTGGGAATCGAACCCACGACCCATGCAATGCAAGCATCTACCAACGACGCCAACGGACCTGTCGAATATATCTAACAATAGAACGAAGGCCATGTAGCGAATCGAGCCTTAGGAATGATTTTTTTAAAGACAACGCCTGCACTAGGGTCTTTTGTTGTCAAACTATGTCGCAACATATAATTGACCGACACAAAGTACATCCAGACTCAGGTCAGGTCAGGCACACAAATAGTTGTCTTGCACGGGAATCGAACCCGGGACAAAAAGTTGCGAGGCAACTGTCTTAACTGCTGTGCCACACTTGCAGTTAAATGCTATGTGAGTAGATGAAGCCTAAGGTAAAAATGTCTCGGTAGTCTGATCACCATCTCAAGGCCTTCTTACGTTAGGAAAGATGTCCACTACTGGACAAAGAACTCTCCAAGGGTTTTTACAATGGCCTGTATTTCGGTGCCTGCATCCAGCTTCATATACAACAATAAAATGACTAATTTCATATTTTGATCACACCTATACATTACACTGAGAGTTAAAGCAGAAATGTTGTTTCTGTTTAAGTTTACCCGATTAAAATTAGGCGTAGCCGAAGGATTGTAAGTTATTAACCTTTTCACTTAAGGTAACCCATCCATCCAAATAAACTGAACACTAAGTGTTCAGTTTATTTGGATGATAATAAGTCTTATCATAATCAACTCTGCTATAAATAATCAAAATTTATGTCTTCCCAGGAAATCGAAGAGTGGATCTCAGGTGCCGGTGACACGGGATTCGTCTACGTGTCCATGGGGTCCTCAGTTAGGACCACAAAGATGCCTCTGTCAGCCCATCGACTGCTCGTGGAGGCTTTAGGCAGGCTGCCCCAGAGGGTGCTGTGGAAACAGGACGCTGAGCAGAACATGACAGATATACCTTCCAACATTAGGCTGTACAAGTGGCTTCCGCAGCAGGATTTACTTGGTAAGTGTGTTATCAGTTCATATCTGACGGCCCGGTTGGCGGTTGGTAGATACTTGGCTTTCACGCTGCGGGTTGTGGGTTCGATTCCCACCCAGGAGAGATTTTTGTGTGTATGAACATGTCTGTTTGTCCTGAGTCTGGGTGTAATTATCTATATAAGTATGTATTTACAAAATAAAAGTAGTATATCATTTATCTGGTTTCCATTGAACAATCTTTGATTAGTTTGGGATCAGATGGCCATGTGTGAATAATGTCTCTGCATATTATTATATTATAATGGATCTCTATAAGAGTCCCAGTATTAATTAATATTGCACATATTTGCAAGATTTTGTTACGTATTAGTTTTATTAGTAAGCTGTCGCTTCTGTTCCTGACTTATATGTTGTTATTGTACGGATTACTGTCCCATTGGGTTTTATCAGAACGACAGAATAACGATAACATACACTTCTGCACGATACTATGGCTTGTGCTACGATACACTTCACAGTCAACTGACTAACGCCGCCGTTGCCAAAATTCAAAATTAGTTTAATATTATATACGAAATACTTGACAAGGGCACACAACAACAAAAAAGTTTCAAACACCATTGTATCCATTACAATATAACTAACAATAGGATTACATTAAAATACAGCCTACCACAGACCACCAGAGGTAGGTACCAAGTATTTGAAGTATCAGCTATAGTATCTGGCGTATTTCCTGACTTGATGAAGTATAGTAAAATTATTCCATTGTTTAAAGCTGGTGATACTTCAGATCCTTCAAATTTCCGACCTATTTCCGTATTGCCCACTCTAAGTAAAATATTTGAAAAGCTAATGCTTAGCCAGTTGCTCAGTCACTTTAATATACATAATTTACTTCATCGGAAACAGTTTGGATTCACGAAGGGTTGTTCAACTATAGATGCAGGAGTCAATCTGTTAAAAAGTATATTCGCGGCTTGGGAGGACTCGCAGGATGCATTAGGTATCTTTTGCGATTTGTCCAAAGCATTTGATTGTGTTCATCATGACACTCTTGTCAGGAAACTACACCACTACGGTATCAGGAACAAGGCTCTCGAACTTTTGACTTCTTACTTGGGCAATAGAATTCAGAAGGTCGATATAAATGGTAAAAAATCTGCGGGATCCCCAGTGGTAATGGGCGTTCCACAGGGATCGATTCTCGGCCCATTCTTATTTTTAATCTATATAAATGACTTACCCTACTATGTAAGGGATAAACATGAGATTGTTTTGTTTGCGGATGATACTTCATTGACGTTTAAAATAAATCGACAATTACGCAATTTTGACGAAGTAAATGACGCAATCTCTAAAGTTGTTCATTGGTTTAATGCTAATAATCTTTTGCTAAATGACAAGAAAACTAAAGTCATAAAATTCTCTACACCTAATGTGAAACAGGTGGCTACCAATGTACAGCTTAATGGAGCTGGATTGACCCCTGTTGAGTCAACTGTGTTTTTGGGTATCACAATTGATTCAAAACTACAATGGGGCCCACAAATAGAAAAACTATCAGGCAAATTAAGTTCTGCTGCATATGCTGTTAAAACTATAAGACGGCTTACTGATGTGGATACAGCTAGAATGGTTTATTTCAGTTATTTTCATAGTATAATGTCCTATGGAATTCTTCTCTGGGGTAGCGCTGCGGACATTAACACCATATTTGTATTGCAAAAAAGAGCTGTAAGAGCAATATATAAACTTGGTCCGCGAGAATCTTTGAGAGAGAAGTTTAAAGAGATTAACATTCTGACTGTAGCATGTCAGTATATATATGAGAATCTAATTTATATGCATAAATATAAAGACTCCTTCTGTAAAAGGAGTGATACTCATAATATAAATACTCGATATAAGCATAACTTTGTGTTACATACCACCCGTCTCCACAAAGTAAGTAACTCTTTTATGGGGCAATGTATAAGATTCTATAACAAACTTCCCAGTGATATCCGAGAAATGTCTATGAATAAGTTTAAAAGAATTATAAAAGCCAAATTGTGTAGCAGGGCTTATTACAAAACTTCTGATTATTTAAGTGACAAAACAGCTTGGGATTGAGTCGCTCTAAATTAACACATTTAAATACAATGTAAATTTATTTAAGAAATATATATTTTAAAAAAGGATTCCTACTGAGTTTTCTGGCAGTGTTTCTCAGTAGCTGCCACGTCATGCACTGCACGGTAGGGTAAAAAAAATTGACGATTCCACACAAATGTAATATTTTAACGGAATAAACGACTTTGAATTTTTTGAATTTAGTATATAAGCTATAGTATATAACTGTCGGAAGAAATGAAGTAGAATTGGAAACCAAGTATTTGAAGTATAGCTGATACTTCAAATACTTGGTTTCCAATTCTACTTCATTTCTTCCGACAGTTATATAAATAAATATCCTAGGACAACTAACATGCTGCAATCTGATCTCAATCTAAGCCGAGCCTATACTATGGCAACCAGACAACTGATAACATACTTATATCTAACAATATTATGGATAAATTACAGACAGACACAGAAGAAATAATAGTGCTCATCACACAAAGATTTGTCCTGTGTGGGATCGAATCCACGACCTCTGACTAAGCAGTCGGAGTCACAAACTACTAGACCAGTCCCATATATTTATTTATTCTTATACATCATGTTCAATTATCACACACAAATCAAAGCCGTGTTTATTTTACACTTGAAAATAGGAGTAAGACTTAACATATAACTCCTTAAGTATGTAGTTTACAGGAATCGTCTACGAGCTGAAGAAACAATCTTGCTCTTGGCGCGTACGTGTAGAGAATAAATCAACGATTAACTCAACCGGTTATAAGTCTTTATTAAATTAATTCAGAAAATCTTTTAAATCGGCACTTTTAATCGTTCTTTTAAATCGGTTCTGTTAATTTGCCTGACTGTTTTATGTTGCAATGTTTCAGTCAGCAGATTGGTTTACCAGAATTTCAGAGTGTTATTGATATACAGGGCCGAAAAGTTGACGTTCAAACGCAACATTTAGATACTTTAGCAGTATCCCAACATAATTATGTTCTACGATTTTGCGTAGTTTTCGAGATAGATGTTTTCTTTTTTTCGTAAATTTCACCTAACATCAGTTTTTGATTTTATTCTCGTTCTGTTGAACATTTCTGGTTTAGTTATTTTGTGATAAGTAATTAGCATAGTTTAACCTAACACCCTAAAAGTATGGTTTATCTTATCATTGCAGAACTGACTTAGAATTTATTCGAAAGTTCAAAATTAGGGTTTGAGCTCAGGCCTTTTCAAATTTAAATTTTCAAAGTATCAAAAAAAACGCAAAATCGTAGAACATACATGGGGGTGATTCGGATACTCGTCATCATTATGTGTCAATTATGCGTTTGAACGTCAACTCCTCGGCCACCCTGTATATAGAGGATTATAATTTCTAGAAAAAAAGATCCACAACAACTGAACTGTCGGTATAATGCTGGCAGTCTTAAAATCTAGAGAGGAAAATGAGGTATATGTTTGCATGATAAGATGGCAGTAAGTAATTATTCTTAAGCGCGGCTCTCAGTTGAGACATCTCGAAAGAGGACCTTAGAGTCTTTGAGAATATTTGATGCTCTTCAGCGTACAAAGCTTACAGTCCTAATTACATTCACTGGATGACAAATTTAATTCTGTAACAATTTACTTTGTATAATTAATTATCTATACTCTTAAATAAGTAAATAAATAAATAAAATAATCAATAAAAAAGGTTTATTCCCAACAAGCACAGATAATCCTTAACTTAGTTTACATCTAAGACGATATAACTAATTGCGTTTAGTTTATATAATACTTATAAAGCATGCAGTACTAGCTAGGAAAGGCGTCTACCTCAGCAAATGTTACAGTAAATAATAATGATTACTGTAACGCTGATCTTCCGATAGCGCTTAAAAAACTACTAATTAAATTACAAAATTATCATGCGTATCGACCTGTAGTAGCGTTTGGTTGCGACTACAACCACTTTAAATGTCATCAAAGAGAATATAAACAACTAGTATTGCGTCATTGCTGTGTTTACCTATCAAAACTGGCAAAGTATAAAAATATTACGATAAATATGAATGTGAATGTGAATGCGGGCAGTTTAATAAGAAAATGAGTCATAGTTTAGCATAGACTATTTATTTTAAGGAAGGTTTAATAGTTTATTAAATATTAGATACATATTTCTAGAAGATAAATGATACAAGAATATTTAAGATGGCTAGAATAGCAGCTATTATTTTTAATAATTAATGAGTCGACGATCTAGATTTACGGAGACTCATTTGAAATTTGTAAAATGTTTCAATTAACCTTCGTTAATTACAAAGTTTTTACGGAATACATTTTGCATGCTTTGAGAGCTTATTTCAGACATAATCCGTCCCCAATCTAGTGAAGTTCAAGTAAATCAATTAATTAAAATTAAGTGAATACTTAGTAGATAGTTAAATTAGCTTTATTGAACCTGTAGAGGCGCAACTCTTGGATTTAATTTAAATTATCAATGGCTTACTTTACTTTATCGTATGGGTAGTGGTTACCCTAGTGTCTGAGTTGTTCAAGTCGCCCAGTAAGCATATCGACTGTTGTCTAACGACTGCAACCGGGGCCGATAGCTTAACGTGCCCTCCTTTGGCCGTCACCCATCTATAGGTTGAACGTGTGCTAAGGCGCTTTACCTCGCTGATCACTTATGGGCTGGTGAGAGCTAAAACGCTAAGATATTCTGGGGTTAACACAAAAAGTAATCCATTGAACTGCTTAACGTATTCTGCAGTCTTCGGTCCTTTCTTTACTTATGTCCGTTTGCCAGACCCATCTGATTATAATAAAAAGGAGTTCATAGGACAGTAGAGAGTCTCCGCTGAGACTAACTTTTTCGATATGCGTCTAGCAGGACATTATCGACATTGATTGAATCATGAGTACGGCAGTGATTAAGCTAGCGGTAGAGTTGTTTAGTTGGCCCCTGACATGGCTTTACTATAGTTTTCTTGACCATGATGTGTCGTGAAATGCTAGGAAACTGAAAAAAAGTATAAGGGGCTCGGCGCTCCATAACTTACCACGCATCTTGGTGCTCAATTTCGTCAATCGTGTAGAAATCGTTGAGGGCAACTGAGGTCCATTGAATCTAAACTTTGGAAATTTTAAATATAATTAACTTTCATTTGTTCCAGGTCATCCCAAAATCAAAGCGTTCGTTACGCACGGTGGTCTTTTGAGCATGTTCGAGACAGTCTATCATGGAGTCCCCATAGTCAGCATACCTATCTTCTGCGACCACGACGCCAACGCTGCCAAAGCTGAAGTCGACGGCTACGCTAAAAAACTAGATCTCAAACATCTAACATCAGACAAACTGTACAAAGCAATTCAAGAAGTTATTATAGAACCCAAATACAAAACAGAAGTTAAGAAAAGACAAATCTTGCTAAGAGATCAAAAGGAAACACCTTTAGAAAGAGCAATTTACTGGACTGAGTACGTCATTAGGCACAAAGGAGCTTATCATTTACAATCTCCTGCAAAAGACATGAATTTCTTTCAATATTATTCAATAGATGTATTCTTTTTAATAACGTCGTTACTAATATTAGTATTTGCCTTAATTTCGTATGCTGTAAGGTTAAGTATCAGTGGTTTGGGGAAACATGTGCAAAGGAAACAGATAAACAAATTGCTGGAAAAACCAAATGTTTTGTTGAATAGGTCAACTTTGTTGAGTCAAGCTGCAATATCAAAGAAAAAATTGTAAGATTTAGAAATAAGTTTAATGTTAAGTATGTTGTTTGTGATAATGTAGTAGAATAAAATAATTAAGCTCATTTTTCTTCTAAATTGTAAGTTATAATTAGAGTCAATGATAATACGTAAGTACTCCAATGAATATTGTTATCTTCAAATCAAATGTAAGTTGTGATTTTAATATTAAGTTTTGAGCACCAGTAAATTTTATAGAATTCAATGGGTAGCGTAATGAAATCTAAAGTAAGGGAATTAATACATGCCTCTGTTAGTATTCTAGTTGAAAACGATACATTACCCCTATTTCTTTTAACCTTGTTGGATTTTGATGAACCTATAAATATATTCTTTTAACCAGCTGAGATAGATTAAAATAGAAGATTTTCCTGAAGACAAAGTGAAGAATTTACTATAAATTGCTTCACTAGAAGAGATATATTTCAGGATTTCAAATAGCTTTAGAAGGTATTTGACTTTGTCTTATAATCTTGCTAAGACGTGAATATGTGAAGACGGCGACGCTGAGATATATATCCAATGTACTACTCTCTAATGTATTTAAATCCCGTTCCAAAGCTATTTGAGTCTTTATACAATGTTCGCGCGTACAGAACCGACAGCATTATTTAAACACAGCTAACAGCGACTATAAGTTTAATATCTTAGTCGGCCTTTGCGAGTATTGTATCTAATTTTGTCGGCGGGTTCAGCAGGTGGATATATAAGGGAAGATGTATTTACATATGTAATTAGAAAATTATCGTAGGTTTTAGAATCACTGAAGCTTTCGACGTAAGATTACAGACTTAGTTCCATATTGTAATTTTTGGAACGCTGCCCGTTACACCCTATATATCCGGTAGGTTTCCATCTTCAAATTGAGAAGTATGTATCTGTGAGTTATTGATCTGAAAGAATATTTAATACTCTTTCTGCCTAATGGACTGAAAGGCAACTCTACAGAGTACAAAATTATTTATTTACAAACAAGACAATGACAAATCTATTATCCTAGTCCTGTTACGATTTGCGATCGGATTTTCTTAGAAGAATGGATAGATTAAATTCAATTGTGAGATATGAAGCCTTTGACCCAAAATTTTCTCTCTATTTCTGTTGATAGTTACCTTTAAAAGTTATAATTTAACTTGACAGGATTTCAGTGTCCATGTCATACAGTAATTTAAAAATACCTTTGCTTATTTGCATCAGTTCATTGATCGTTACAAGTCTTTTAATTAACCTTCTTTTTAAAATATATATATTGCAATGAATGGCTCTGCTAACATTGCTTATAACGTCGTTGAATTAAGGTTTCCTAGGCTTGGGACAACTGAAATTCAGTCTTTGTTTTCGTAATATAAAGTAGGATTTGAACTTTTTAAAACTTATTAATATGTTGAACTTTTACCGTTATAACAGCAGGCCTTGATTGTGAGCTACCGATTTGGAGCGTAAACACAAAGGAGAAGAAAATTACTCCATACATTCCTGGGTCCAGGTGTTTACTGAATCAAACTAGCCTTATTTGTGAGAGGATATAATAACAAGACCTCACTGAAATTTTGGTGAAATTTGGCTATCCAGGAATCAAGTTATATGAAGTATAGTAAAAGTGAGGTTAAATTATTACATTGTAGTTTTTTACAAAATACTTTGAACGGCTTCGGTTGTGTTATGGTTTTATGCATGGAGAGTGTGACATGTCGAAGATCTGGCATGTTTGGATCCCCCGCGACCCGTGCAGACACTACAGTCGAAGAAAACCACAAATAAAACAAGGAAAATACGTGCGCACTTAAACCGAAAGACAACGAACGAGTGACAGTCAAAGAGTAGGTATGTAAAGGCTGTCAGGCAGAGAAGTGTTGCCCGAAGAAAAATTAAAGGAATACAATCCGCTATGAATCGATTCCACGAAAAACACTTGTCACTCGATTTTCAAACATATTCTGAGATTTTACCGATTTATTCTTAATCGATTGCGAGCAATTCATCATTGTTTTATCGATTATTTCGTTTCAGAACTGAATTTAAGTTTTCTCGCTTCCTAGATAGAAACATGATACCATATTTTGTGATTTCCTTTAGAAAAATATAACGGTTTTTTAATTCCCATATCAACTAGTTAACTGCTGGGCCCAGAAGTTTCCTTCTCCTTTGTCTATACAGAATGTTAAGTCATGTAAAAATCTTAAAACTGGTGTTATTGAAAATGCACTGCATAGTTTAGGCTATGACCGAAATCACACTTTATACTTAACAATGCGACATACAATAGATAAATTTTTAATCTTGTAATATCGAAAAATTGTATGCATTGGTACTGTATATAAAGAAGTAGATGGTTTTATACTTGTACACCGAATGACCGATAAATAATGATAGAACGTTACCAGTAGTACTATTAAAAAAATCGGTGTAATCCTGTTTTGTCCTCCCATTGTATTATTTATTGCGAAAACCAATTATTAGCAGCCGTTTTCTAATGCACTGTTATGGATTTTTTCTTTCTTATTTATGTAGATTTAAATTGGCTTTTTATACTAGAAGTGTCATTGGAAAAATACGAATATAATATTAAAACGGCATAATTTTCTTGTTAGAAAGGAATTGATCTAACAAGAAATTTTGCTATGTCATATAGTCATTTTCCTTAGTTTGGCAACTGAAAAAACAGAGAAGACCGTGTATATTTTGGAGAACGAAAATGAAAGGTGACTGTGGTTTATATGTAACTGTGGTCTATTGGTTTCTTTTTGTCATATATGTGTAAAGAACGAGACAGTGTCGGCAGTAGCTTTACCACATAAGGTTTTTACACGACAAAGTTACCACAAATAGTTTTTATTGCGAGTTACTTTCTGAAGTTACCATTTAATTTAGTTTGGTTATTGTGAAGACTGTAAATACCTACGTATTATGACTAGTGTAGTTACACTGCGTTGAGATTATAGAATAAGAATTTGCTCATCAAAATAATTTATGGTGTAATTTTAGTGAATTAAATAAATATTCATTGTTTATTTTAGTTTTATTTACCTAACACAATAGCAACGAGCCGCATATAGTCTCAGTAACAAGCCTGACTCCGGTTTTTTTTATTTCCTATGGGCGATCACTATGGTTAGTGTTAGACTTGTTAAACATTTTGACCCTGGCATGACTTAACGACTGTTGTCCATTCTCTTCAGCCAAGAAGATTAACATGCCCTCCGACACACGGAGATACTCAGAAATCATCACGGTCACCCACCTATAAACTGACTATGGGCTGGGTACTTAACATCACTGATCTTTCACAAACCTGTCAAGTGGATATGGTTATTAACTTTGATTGATTGACGCAACCAATTGACGGTGTTATATATTTTTATTTTCTTATAAAATAACATGGGAAAAGAGCAAGTGATCACTGCCGCCCATGGACACTCGTAACTTTTCGGGAGATTCGTAAAGTGCCCTGCCCCCGATTTGTCCCCTATCTCATTGTCCTCTACATCAGTTAATCATGTCTCCCACGACAGCAAAAGAACATAGGTGCCATCTCTGGCACCTATGTTTATGCTCAATCTAATAAACGTTAATAACTCCTCCGCAGCCAGGTGCTATAAATCATCTGCTGTTGACGTAAGGACAATCTATGGGTTGCGTTGTCCAAATATTATTTATGTTTGACTTTTAGAAATACAATGCTCTCCAGGCCGAATTTCGACCGCAGTGGCCAGTCTCAATGGAGACTAGCCAACCACGCAGGACAGATTATAGTGCACAAGTGATTGCGCAAACACAGGGGCACTTTTTATTCCATCACTTTCATGATCCGATGGCGCGACTATCGACATGAACTGCAATAGGTCAGGTACAGGACCGACGGCTTTACGTGCTCTCCGAGGCATGGGTGTAATACCGCCAACTGCCAGACTTCGGACTGATACTGAGAAATATCTTTTTACTGAAAAATCCCATAATTACTTTTGGTCCGACCCGGGTTTAGAACCCAGGACCTCATTACTTGAACACGCTACCGCTAGACTAACAAGGCAAGCCCTTAAATAGTCACGACTCTGTAATATATGGTCTGTTAGATATGTAACCTAATGCCAAGACTAAAAGTTTAAATAGATCGTCAGTGAAAACATTAGGACTAAGAAAACCGCTATTACTGCCTTATAAAAATGCTGTAAAGTCTTCGCCAACGTACCAGCGATTAATCTTTTGAAACCAAATATTTTTGCTGTCATAGAACTTTGAATATTTACAGGGATAGACCAGACCTTTTTCAATGTGAGTGTCCTAACATACTCCGTCCAACGATTCGTATGTGATTAGTAAAGTAACCTATTATTTATGTAGTGGGTTTGTCGAAGATATCCTACTAATATTATAAATGCGAACGTTTGTGTGTTATTTTAACATCTATGTATGGATGATTGTTACTCTTTCATGTAAACTTACTGAACGGATTTTGATGAAACTTTGTAGTAATATAGCTGACTAGCTGTTACCCGCGACTTCGTCCGCGACAATTTTGAATGATGACCAATGTAACCTCCAGCAAAAAGTCCTAACATACGTGAAAGAGTCACTCTTAGAAACTGTAAAATGAACGAGAATAAATAAAGAAAGGCCGTTCATTAAAATTCTGTATGTCGTATCTGTCAGAAACGGTTTGAGAAATGAACCAATTAAAATTAAAAGTGTTACTAAACTCTACAGGCTCATAGTGTCAAGTTATGTTTTAAGTTCAACGCTCAGAAAAAATGATTAACGCAACCGAAAAAAACACGGCCTTTTAATGCATATTTTCATAATAAAGGACTCACTAATTAAATTAACACATAATTATGGTTTTTCATACAAATTTCAATTGACCTACAATTTTGAAATTTGGGACCAAGAGATAAATGAAAAAAAGAGAAAATTATCGATTTTACAAAATCATGCGTTTAACTTCAGAACTGACAGATTTTCATACAAACTTACATGCCTTATTTTACCACCCTTAGGGGTGAAATTTCCAAAATCCTGAAAAATATATTTTTTATTTTTAACTTCAAGGCCAATAACCAGTGTCATGCATTCATCTTCAAAAATGTCTCCTTTTTCATATAAACTTACATTCCCTATTTAACGCCCCCTGAAAAACATATTTCTTATTTTAAGTGAAAATTTCATGCCTTTAACTTCAAAAATGACGGATTTCATACAAACTATTATCCCCTATTTTACCCCCTTAGGGGATGAATTTTCGAAAATCCTTTCTTAGTGCTCCCCTACGTTATAAAAGGAACCCGAAGGTGGAGTTACCGTAGATCATGAAATACATATATTTTATTTTTAACTGCATGGTCAAATACCAATTTTCATGCACTTAACTTCAAAAATGTCGCATTTTTCATACAAAATCACAGCCCCTATTTTACAGCCTTAGGGGTGGAATTCCAAAAAATCCTGAAATACATATTTTTTATTTTTAACCGAATGGTCAAATACCAATTTTCATGCGTTTAACTTCAATAATGTCGCATTTTTCATACAAACTCACAGCCCCTATTTTACGGTCATAGGGGTGGAATGCTCGAAAATCCTGAACTACATATTTTTAATTTTTAACTGAAAGGTCAAATACCAATGTTCATGCGTTTAACTTCAAAAATGTCGCATTTTTCATATAAACTCACCGCCCCTATTTTACGGCCTTAGGGGTGGAATTCCCAAAAATCCTGAAATACATATTTGTAATTTTTAACTGAAAGGCATAATATCAATTTACATGCGTTTAACTTAAAAAATGTCACAGTTTTCTTATAAACTCACATCCGCTATTTTACGCCCTTAGGGGTGAAATTTCCAAAAATCCTGAAATACTTATTTTTAACTGAAAAGCCAAATACCAATTGTCATGCTTTTAACTTCAAAAATGACGGATTTTCATACAAACTTTTATCCTCTATTTTACCGCCTTAGGGGATGAATTTCCAAAAATCCTTTCTAAGTGCTCCTTTACGTTATAAAAGGAACCCCTGTGCAAAATTTCAAGTTTCTAACCCTTATAGTTTAGGCCCTGCGTTGATATATATGTCAGTGAGTCAGGTTTGCCTTTTATATATAGATAATCCGAATAACACATAGACTATAATTTATAAAGTTAAACGCAGGTAAAACCGTGAGGCACAGCTAATATTTCCTAAGGTAACGTTTAGAACTAGTATTTATTAATATTTGCAAATTGAGTTAGTGGGCAGGGCACATAGCTGATAGAGCCGACGGCCGCTGAGGCAGAAAGGTTCTCGAGTGGCGACCACGAACCGGAAGACGCAGCGTGGGCAGGCCCCCTACAAGATGGACTGATGATCTTATGCGGGTCGCTGGAAATCGCTGGATGCGCATAGCGAAAGACCGGCAATTGTGGAGATCTTTGGGGGAGGCCTTTGTCTAGCAGTTGACGTCTTTCGGCTGATATGATGATGATGATGGGTTAGTTTGACTAAATAATAGGACTTAGGAAGACACTTGAAGCCGTGTCAGTAAGTACATTTACGTCTTACAATACATGCCCAAAAAGCGGACAAGTTTACACTTCTGCGATACTAGAAAGTTTCCATATCACTACGCTAACAGTACCTACCATAACCTCCCAATACCACCTCATAAAAATGCACCACATAAAAATGCAATTCAAACAAAAATACACAGGCGGAATTTATTAATTATGTGAATTAATTCCGTCTGTGTATTTTTGTTTGAATTGCATTTTCAAATACACAGGCGGAATTAATTCACATAATTAATACCGCTTGTGTATTCATGTTCTACAATATGGTGCAAACAAATAAAATATAAATAAGTAAAAGTATGCAGAAAGCGAGATTAACGAAAACCGTAAATACTAACGGCTAAGTGCGAGTCGGGCTTATTAAGGGGTAATTGAATTGAAACTTTTAATCATTTCTCTCTGCCTACCCCTCTGCTAAACAGGCGTGAGTCTATGTGTTTACTTTTAAGAGTTTAATCTAAATAAATTGAAAAAAATGTTTTTATTCACTTAGTCTTTAAAAACCACTTGTAAATACTCAGTAACATGTTAGTAGTAACAATTATTTTATTTTTCTCTTGTTTTAAGTTTTTCCTTAAAACAAAAGACGTACACTTTGCCAATCGTAACGCGTCCTAAGGCATTATGATTGGCAAAACGTATGACGACTTAAAATCAGCAATTTAAATTAAATAAAGACTTCAATTGCTTTATTAACTTTTGAAAATTTGTACCACTAAAATGGGCCTGAAAAGACAAAGTTCATAAGTAAGAATAAATTGTAAAACCAAGTCTAATGAACATTAAAGAAAATTTATTGCTAAACAGTAATCTTTTAAGAAAGATATCACTGAATTTTCATTCGCGCGACTCAATTTATATCCCCAATTTCCATAGCAAACCACTTGAAGTTTCAAGGGCGGGTGAAAGAAAACAAGTAATTTATAAGTCTATATTTTATTTACTCTATTGCAATAAATTATTATACTAAGAAGTAGCAAATAACCAAAAACTAGGTTAAAGTAAGCTATCATGCGAAGTAATAATTTATTTATCATATATTACCTGAATCTAAAGGGTCTCGAACTCAAAGTCAAGGCACGAACCACTAAATTTGTCAAATTCATGTGCGTATTAGACATTAATTAATAATAATAATAAGAATATGATGCTGACTTGGCGTAAGCCCGTAGGCATCATTACTTACCGAAAACTATATTTCGAGAAAATAAAGAAAAGTAAAAAATAATAATAGGGACAATGTCACACAGATCATCCTAGCCCCAAACTAAGCAAAGCTTGTACCATGGGTACCAGGCGACGATATACATACTTATAAAGATAGATTAAATACTTAAATACATAGAAAACATCCATGACTCAGAAACAAATATTCGTACTCATCACACAAATATTTGCACTTACCGGGACCACCAGTTTCGTAGGCAGGACCAGTAGCAACTAGGCTACGGTGACCGTAAATATCTGTTTCATGAAGAAAAACATCGTGAAAAATCATGCATGCCCCGAGATTTTTTTTTAACATGACATTCTCTTTCATTCCTTCCCCTGACTATAGAGGCAAGGGAGGCTTCAGGTCGTCTAGCAAATAAAATTATAAACTAAGTACCCGCGCCGGAGTCGAGGTTCGTACCTCGACTCTGGGCGGTTACTGACAGGGAGATGGATGTGTGGTGATGGTAACAAATATGCATGAAGCTTTTGAAAGGAAAGGGATGAAAATGAATGTTGGTAAGACGAAAGTAATGATATTTGAGAGGTATGAATACACGACAGCGTGTGATATTGTGATTGGAGGAGAGAAAGTCGAACAGGTGAAAGAGTTTGTATAATTGGGAACTTTGTTTACGAGAGATGGGAAATATGAAAAAGATATTGTTAGAAGAGTAAATGCGTGGAACAGAGTGAATGGGGCACTAAACGCCTTTATGAGTAGCCGGCAAGTCACAAAGAAGGCTCGACTGGCCGTGCACGATGATGTGTTAGTGCCAACTTTAATGTATGGAAGTGAAAGTTGGGTATGGCAGAAAAAGAATGAAAGTAAAATAAATGCAGTGGAAATGAGGCTCTGAGAAGTATGTGTGGTGTGACTTTGAGAGACAGAATTTGGAAATACTGATGTAAGAGAGCGTTGAGGTGTGAAAGAGGATGAAGGATCGTGACAAAAGGAAGTCCGTTGTCTCTGCCTACCCCTCTGGGAGACAGGCGTGAGTCTATGTATGTATGTATGTAGATGGATATATGACAGAGTAATTTCTTTTTAAGGATGTTTTGTGCTTTCGGGCTAGGTTAACGAGGTGGACTTTGTAGCCTACCGTCTCTCATTGTGAGATGCCAGTGCCCTGCAGTAGGACTTTAATGGGCTTCATCATTTTTATTTTTATTATTTTTGTGTAGTTTATTTAGCAGTTACTTACTTTATCGCATAGGCAGTGGTTACCCTAGCGTCAGATTGTTCAAGCTGCCTAGTGCTCTGACAAGGCTTACCGTCTGTTGTCTAATGACTACGACCGGGACCGACAGCTTAACGTGCCCTCTGAGACGCTCAGAAATGAAACCACTTTGGCGGCCACCCTTCTATAGACTGCCCGCGTGCCCAGGTGCTTTAACTCGCTGATCACTTACGGGCTGGTAAGAGCAAAAATTAGTGACTATAAATCTACACGACGACTTGTTTCATGAGACACTACTCAGATGTACAGACGCCAGTACAGCAAGCTACCAAAATCTGTCAAATTTCGCCTATTGAAAATGAACCTTATTCCTATGTGTTAAGGTTGAAAATCTATAAAAGAAATTTGACAGAATGGGGTAGTTGGATGTGCTGGCGTATGTACTTCAATTAATGTCGTACAAATTATAACCATTATATTCTTATACTCGTCGAGACGAGTCGAGGTGATACGACTCGTCTGAATGAGATTTTTAGGGTTCCGTAACCAAAAGGCAAAAAACGGAACCCTTATAGATTCGTCATGTATGTCTGTCTGTTTGTCTGTCTGTCCGTCCGTATGTCACAGCCACTTTTTTCCGAAACTATAAGAGCTGTACTGTTAAAATTTGGTAAGTAGATGTATTCTGTGAACCGCATTAAGATTTTTACACAAAAATAGAGAAATAATAATAATTTTGGGGCTCCCCATACATAGAACTGAAATTCAATTTTTTTTCATCGTACCCATAAATGTGGGATGTCTATGGATAGGTCTTCAAAAATGATGTTGAGGTTTCCAATATAATTTCTTTCTAAACTGAATATTTTGCGCGAGAGACACTTCCAAAGTGGTAAAATGAGTGCCCCCTCACCCTGTAACTCTAAAATAAGAGAATGATAAAACTAAAAAAAATATATGATGTACATTACCATGCAAACTAACAACGAAAATTGGTTTGAACGAGATTTAGTAAGTAGTTTTTTTTTAATACGTCATAAATCGTAAACCGCAATTTGCTTTCATTTAATCAACTGAAATACATGCTGCTACGGAACCCTTCATGGGCGAGTCCGACTGGCACTTGGCCGGTTTTTATATAGTGCGAAGGATATGTAAGGCAAAATTCTAATCAACTGGAGACAAAATGCTTATCTAGGCAAGAAAATTACTAATCTTATACGTTTTACCACTTAGTTTGTGCGAGATATTCCTCCGAGAAATAGTTACCTCCTATTCACTGAAAGAAGGCATATATTCAAATAGTGTTAGAATTTTTATTTTGGTTACTTTGCATAGAATGAAAACGCCATATTTGAAAGATAATCATTAAAATATAAGAATGTTAACTGATCTAATAAGTTAAAATACTATCAGCAGTCATAAAATTAATATTATCTGTTAATAACGTCGTTCTACAGACGTCAGCTGCACATCAAGCTACCTCAATCTGTCAAATTTTCCCAATTGAAAGTGAACCTTATGCTTTTGTGATACAGTTGAAAATCTATAAAAGAAATTTGACAGATTGAGGTAGCTGGATGTGCTAGCGTCTGTACTAAGATCTAAAACCATTTAGCTCTATTACTAAAGCTGAAGAATCGAATAGAGATACCAGTGCGCCAACTTAAATATTTTCGAACACAATCATGAGTCGTTTAAGGTCCCTATGCATCTTTTTGTCAAACACACCATGTTTGAGTCTATAAATGTTTTTATTAAAAATAATGACAGATTGAATATAACACAATATATTATTAGCTTATATCAGTATAATATGTTATGTCTATGTACTCAGCTCTAAAATCATCTACCTCTATTAAAAAATCTGAAGACTCACATTACATCTGTTAATTAATAATATGTATCTTCAGATAGCGAGAAGTCTGAAGACTATGACTATATTAAACTCTATTTCTATTTCTTAGCTTTATTGGAAAGCAATAACAATTGCTGTTATTAAAAAAAAGTAAGATCTTAAAGTAAGTTAGATTTGATTTGGCCAGTGTTCATTACATCAGTCATTGTATTAATCCTGATAATAACTGGCCAAGTTAAATCTAACCTACATTAAGATCTCACTATTTTTTTTTAAATAACAACAATTGTTATAGGTATCCAATAAAGCAAAGAAATAGAGTTTAATACTTGTTCATAATATTGAAAATAAATAATATTTATATAAAAAAAAAACAATTGGTCGCACATGGCGTACCTATGATTTTTTAAATAGCATTAATATATTTAATAACATAAAATATGAGCAGCACTACAATTACTGCATAAAACTTAGTATCAATACTTAGAATTATCTGCCTCTTTTAAGAAATCTGAAGACTTGTATCCAGATTCCACCGAGCCGCCTTCCATATTGACGACTCACCGACAGCACAATGTTCAGGGGTCGTCTGAAGGTCTACATATTGACTTTAGCCAGCTCTTCGGGCTGGCCGATAACACTAATCTCCTTCTGGTCGTTTTCTGCGGTCGCTGAAGATACTTTGTTGTCTCCAGACACTGCCATGCGCATAATTCTATCTGGTAAATAAAAAGTTAGAACAGTCGTTAAACTGGCTAAGTGCATCGGCTTTTGTTAGGAGTTGTCAGTTATCTAGCAAAAGAAAATCAAAACAATCACGTTTCTTGTATAAATTTTTACTTTAATTCAATTTTGATTATCCTGCACATAGCATAGCGAGGCGCTCATAGTTAGATCGGCGAGGTTAAGCGACTAGGCTCGCGGTCAGTCCATAGATGGGTGACCATCAAAGCTTTAATTTTTGAGCGTCTCCGTGCTTTGGAGGGTTAAACTGTCGGTCCCGGTTGTAGTCATTAGATAACAGTCGTTAAGCCATGTTAGAGGCGTACTGGGCGGTTTGAACAACACTAAGTCAAAGTCAAAGGTACTTTATTCCGTAAAAATTTTACATTTATGTGGAATCGTCATATTTTTTTTCCCTACCGTGCAGTGCATGACGTGGCAGCTACTGAGAAACACTGCCAGAAAACTCAGTAGGAATCCTTTTTTAAAATAAAATATACATAAGATTAATGACAACCATGTGTGTTGACTCAGAACAACTCAATCCCAAGCTCTTTTATCACTTAAATAATCAGAAATTTTGTAATATTACCTGCTACACTGCTACACAATTTGGCTTTAATAATTCTTTTAAACTTATTCGTAGACAATTCTCTAATATCATTGGGAAGTTTGTTATAGAATCTTATACATTGCCCCATAAAAGAGTTACTTATTTTGTGGAGACGGGTAGTATGCAATATGAGATTATTCTTATATCTAGTATTTACATTATGTGTATCGCTCCTTTTACAGAAGGAATCGATATTTTTATGCACATATAGTAAGTTTTCATATATATATTCAGATGGTACAGTTAGAATGTTGACCTCTTTGAACTTTTCTCTTAGAGACACTCTCGGGCCAAGATTATAGATAGCTCTTACAGCTCTTTTTTGCAATATAAATATGGTGTTAATGTCAGCAGAGCTACCCCAGAGAAGAATTCCATAGGACATTACACTATGAAAATAACTGAAATAAACCATTCTAGCTGTGTCAACATCAGTCAGCCGTCTAATAGTTTTCACTGCATATGCTGCAGAACTTAATTTGCCGGACAGTTTTTCTATTTGTGGGCTCCATTGTAGCTTTGAGTCAATAGTGATACCCAAGAACACAGTTGATTCAACAGGGTCCAACCTAGCTCCATTAAGTTGTACATTGGTTGTCGCCTGTTTCACATTCGGTGTAGTGAATTTTATGACTTTAGTTTTCTTATCATTAAGCACAAGATTATTGGCATTAAACCAATGAACAACTTTAGAGATTGCATCATTAACATCGTCAAAATTGCTTAATTGTCGGTTTATTTTGAACGTCAGGGAAGTATCATCTGCAAACAACACAATCTCATGCTTATCCCTTACATAGTAAGGTAAGTCATTTATATAAATTAAAAACAAAAATGGGCCAAGAATTGACCCCTGTGGAACGCCCATCACCACTGGAGATCCCGGAGATATTTTACCGTTTATTTCGACCTTCTGAATTCTATTGCCCAAGTGAGAAGTCAGAAGTTCGAGAGCCTTGTTCCTAATACCGTAGTGGTGTAATTTTCTGACCAGAGTATCATGATGAACGCAATCGAACGCTTTGGACAAATCGCAAAATATACCTAATGCATCTTGCGAGTCTTCCCACGCCGCGAATATACTTTTTAATAAGTTGAGCCCTGCATCTATGGTTGAACAACCCTTTGTGAATCCAAACTGTTTCCGGTGTAGTAAATTATGTATATTAAAGTGTCTGAGCAGCTGGCTAAGCATAAGCTTTTCAAATATTTTACTAAGAGTGGGCAGCACGGAAACAGGTCGAAAATTTGAAGGGTCTGAAGTATCACCAGCTTTAAACAAAGGAATGATTTTACTATACTTCATCAAGTCAGGAAATACACCTGATGCAACACAGCAATTGAACACAGTAGCTAAGTGTGGGGCGATTATAGTAATAATTGATGAAACAGTCTTAACAGATAGACCCCACAGATCCTTTGTGTTTTTCATATTATAACTCTTGAAAGCATTTAAAATATCTTTAGGGCTAACCACCGAAAATTCAAAAACTGTGTCACACGACCCTACGCTTTGCTTGAGTATCTGCTCAGACGATGTAGAAGAATATGAAAGAGAGTTAGTAATTATGACTGGAATATTCGAAAAATATTTTTCAAACTCAGTCGCAATCTCCAAATCGCCTTTAATATCTATATTGTTTATTACTAAGTTAAAATCACGACTACGTATTTTTGTTTTACCTGTCTCAGCATTAATTATCTTCCAAGTAGTTTTGATTATATTTGTAGAAGATTTAAGTATATTCTTTATGTGCAAAGATTTAGCAGCGGTACAGGCTCGTCTAAATGTTTTGGCATATTGTTTCACATATTCTTGAAAAGCTGTATTATGATTATGGGATCTTTCTTCATACAATTCATACAACCGATTCCGACTTTTATAGATGCCTGGAGTTGCCCAATCACTGAATACCAGACGGTCACTTACAGACAGTTGTTTGGGTGTAAATATTGTGCAGAACTCATCATTAATCAAATTGAATAAAGAGTTGTACAAGTGATCCGGATTATCATGATAGGGCAGCCATGCTATTTGTTTTACTATATTACATTTAAATTTTTCTAAGCGGTTTTCACTAAATGGAATATAGCTTATAAGTTTTCTTTTAATTTTTGGAGCATTTGAATAAGTTACCAACTGACCTGAATGATCTGACTGAATTTTATTGATTATTGATTTAAATAAAGGTTTTACAGTGCTAAATATATTATCAATGCATGTAGCACTTGTAGCAGCTACTCTAGTTGGTTCTGTAAAATTGTGATATAAATTATAGGATTTAAACAAATTTAATAAATTGCAACTTATTGTGCTTTTCTCCAAAATGTTTATATTAAAATCTCCACAAATGATAACTGTTTTATGGCTGTTAGATAATTTATTTAATGCATCCTCCATAATATCTGAAAAAGTATCAAATGGCGCAAAAGGAGGTTTGTAAAGACTCAAAACAATAAATTGCTCCAACTCAACACATGAAATCTCTACAACTCGCTCAACAGAGAGGCTCACAACATCACTTCTTTCTTTAAACTTTAATAACTTATTTATTAGAATTAGAGAGCCACCATGAATATATTTTTCCCTGATGAACGAGCTTACAACCTAGTGATTATTGAAGCTGAAAATGAATTGATGGAGTTTTAGTCAGTGCTCAGTTAAACATAAAATATCTATATTGTTACAATTCAAAAACAGCTCCAATTCTAGCTCTTTTCCCATCAAACCTTGAATATTTTGGTGCACCAGGTTAATACAATTTTTTTTAGTATATTTATTGACTTTATCATGTATGTTTGATGGGTTCACATTTTTTTTTATTACACTACGTGGATCTGTCTTCCCACTTAAAGTCACATTAAAACCATGACCAGAATTTGGTATTATGCAAGAGAAATCCTCTATTGTCACACTATTTAATTTAAATTATTTTGAATATAAATGTCATCAGTAGTCATACAACTGGCATTATTTATGTCAACGGTACATTGCTCAGTACTCAGTACTTGGCCAAACACCTTACTTCTAGCTAACGGTTTAGCCAAGTTCCTGGCTGAAATGTCAAAGAAATAACATAGCGATGAAGCTATTTGTCTTGTACAATAGTTAGGAAGATAGCAATAGTTATCTTTTGTCAGGTAAAAAGGATTCTTAACAAAGGTGTTAATGTCACCACTAGGGTAAACATTGCCCATACGATAAGTAAGTCAGGATGTGTGTTTGTAGTCAGTCAGTCAGTCATGTGTGTTTCGTAAGTAGTTGTCCTGAAGCTGGGTGTACTTTGTGTCCGTCAAAAATATCTTTGTAAAGTACTCTGCGGTATAGGGATTCATTCCTTAGTGCGATAGTCTTAAATAAAAAACGAATCATTTAAATAAATGTATTGTAGAAGCGGAAAACTACAAGAGTGGGGATTTTTTATAAAAAGGCGATGCCTCGCCGGCATCGCTCTCTTTTACGACCCAACAGTTGTCGAGGCTGTTACTCTGTCCGATTGTGAATCGATTCGTTGCCTTTGTCTATAATTGTTAGCCTAGTGTAGTTCGGGTGATTTTACTTCTTTTGTTCGTTTTCTTTGTTTGAATTAAAATTATTTGTCTGTTAATATTTTTGTGATTATTGTTGTCGTAAGTTGTATTAAAATTTGTTTTAAAAAAGCTACTTCTGGTCTCATTCCTTACATCAGAATTGGGATTCTTCTTTCGCCCACTTAGTTATTTGTGTGTTTTGCAATTATCGGTGAGTTCAGATTTTGTTTTTGTTGTTGTTGTGCAGTTTTATGTGGTTAATTGGTTGGCTTTTGTTGTTGTTTAGTGGTATTATTTTCGTTATGTCGAATCGTGAGCGTGATTATAGTGTGAATCGCCGGGATAGGTATAGTCCTGGGCACGGTAGTCACCACAGTGAGCGTCGCGAGCGATCGCCAGACGAAAATTTTAGGTTATGGCTCGAAATGCAGGCAATGCTTACTCGTCTTAAGGCATTAGAAGATGCGTCTCGGACTTCACCTAGGCCGGGGCGTTCGGGTGTTTGTGATACGAGAGTGTCGGAGGGAAACCCATGCCGTGTTGAGTCGCTATCTCGAGTTGAGCATGTTTCGCGTAAACCTAAGCGCTATACCCTGCGATCGCCGGTTCAAGCAGATTCGCGTGATACGCGTCACTCATGTATGAACACGGAGGTTAGTGTCTCGACGCTTAATATAGTGCCGCGACCGAGAGATCAGTTACTGTCGCCTACGACTTAATCACAGACAACGTCCATGCACTCGGTCTCGATCACCGCCACGTGGTTCGGAACCCACTCGTAGCAGCGTCCCAGAGCATTTCACAGTCGTGTTTGCCTGAATGAACATTTTTACATTTCCAATTTTGACTCAAATTTACATATTTTCGATAATTGGTGTGCTGAGGTAGACCGTGCAGAATCTTTAAATAATTGGAGTGATTTTGAGTACCTCGTTTGTGTGTTTTACTTTTGTATAGTGTCGACAGTGTTCCTGTAAGCAAAATTTATTTGTATTTTGGTATCGGTTGCTTTTAAAAAAGTAAGTACCACGTGCTTGTTGTTTTGTTTTTGTGTGCGCCCTAAAGTATAAAACCGTTAGTTAATATCTAAATTGTGATTAGTTCAGTTTCACTGGTGACTAAAGTAAATAGAGCGCACACCACGCAATGATTCGCATAGTTGTCACGATGATAAGTGTGGAGATTATTGCCGTGATACACGAAGTAGATCTAGGCTTCGCGACAGACCGGATAGTTTTGAAAGTTCACGTAAACTTGTTCGTTCGCGGTCAGATTGTCGAAAACAGGACGATCCGTTTACGGTCCTTGAGCGGTAGCAGTTATAATAAGTGCGAACGTGATTGCAAGGCACAAGAAAATCTACACCGCACGTTAGATTCTATCATGAGTAAGTTAGAAACGATCGAAAGTAATTTCAAAATCTACCACTATAAAATGAAAAATGAGGGTATTTTGGTTACTCAGGCAGTTGTTGACACGATTCAGTCGATAGTTGAGTCGTGCTAACCACTATTATGTCCATCTCTTCCGATATACAGTTATAGTGCGACGTGGTCGATCGCCCACAAATACTGAATTATTGTGACGACAAAGAATGTGTAAAAGACTTAAAGTCTTTACTGGATGTTATAACTGTAAAAAGAGTCTAACCAAGTGTATACCTAAACGGAACGAATCTACCCCAGTGTAAATTTATTTTTGTAAATTTTTGTGTTGTGTGATTTACGTAAGTACAATTTTATTGTTTTGTTTGTGAGATACCGCGATGTATTTCACGTGGCTGATCAAGACTTTTCTTGAAAGGTGAATCCCATATCAGGGCGTGAAACCATTTACTTAGTTTGTCGCACGGTAGTTTGCGATATTCCGGTGAAGCAGTGAAAGCCTCTTAGGCTAACCGATTCGTCATGTGAAAATAAAAGGTAGTTTGCGATGTGTGTTACGAATTACGAACTAAGCTCGATCAGTAGACGTCGTAGTGTTGATAGCTGTCGCCAGCACCGCTCAGTATCGTGTGCATTGCATGATAGCCATGGTATATAGCTGTAGGTATTGATCACTGCTGAGGAATGTAACCTCAAACGGTTGACATCACGGTGTTGTATAAAATGTCATGCCGTTGTTTTGCGCCTAATGGTAGTGAGAGGATTGAGTGAGGAGCTGAAAAGCCTATGCTACAAGGTATTGACAAAGCTTACTAAGTAACACTTGACATTTTTTCAATTTAATACTCAATGTGTTATTTGCATTCTACAATGTAAATGAGTTGTTATTTAAAACCTAGTAGGTGTAATAACAGTGCACGTTCTCAAGCTACTTCTTAGCAGCGGAGTTATCAACATAAGTTTGAAGTCATTCTCTGAAGTTTGACTGCACGTGTGGCGCAGTGGTTAAGATCATCGCGTTGTCATTCAATGACCCGGGTTCGATTCCCGCATGGGAAAAATATTTGTGTGAACCATGAGAAGATGTTCTGAGTGTGGATGTGCTTTCTGTCGGACGATTATATGTTTCGTCATATGTAATGATGTTATGTAAAAGACTTGGTCATATTAAAGGACAAAGGTTACACCAAAGTGAGATCAGTCATGTTAGCAATCTCAAATCAAGTGAGTTATTGTCAGGTGTAGCCGAGTCCGAGAAAGGTGGTTTGGTACACATTTCTCCGCCACAAAAAGTCTGACGGAAATGACAAATATTTAGTCTCTGTCTCCATTATCTCATAGAAGTTATTTTGTATTGCTCTAAAATATACCGAGCGTTAAGGTGATCTAATATGCGTGTTGCGCGTAAGTGCATTGTTTTCAGGATTTTGTTTTAGAAAGAGGATAATGATGTCACATGCGGATGATTTTGATGTTGTGCCAATTAGGGTTCATCAGATTTCTAAACCTTGTAATTGGACACGAATAACCCAGGCAGCGAACGAAGTAATTCAATCGCCTCAGAATGGTAGTTTGGATGCAATTAGCTACGTAAGACAATGATTTTTGTATTTCTTATACAATTCGGTAAGTAAAGAACCCAGGTGGTTCTGATATTACATGAAGGGACCTATGTTGAGTCTTTCAGGTTTTTACGTAGAAATACGTTTCGTATAATTGTTACGCATAAAAACGTGTATGAGAAAAAAAAAAAAAAACTGTCGCTTTTTTTTTGAATAAGGCTAATTAAGAGTACACGTTTGGTGATGTTCTCTTTGTAATTAAATTCTCTTAGTCCACAGGGACCCAGATATTCGTGGCAGTTATGGCAAATGGGCGCAGACTGCGGCCAGTACATGACTTGCGTGGCAAGGTTGGTCAAGCGAGTGGTGTTGGAGAGAAAAGGAGAGTGTGTCACTTGCTGTTTGGAGCAGGCTGTCGGCGTGACCCGGTGGCTACCTTCGGGGCTGGGACCCTGAGGCGCCTGGTCTGGCGGGCGTGCGCCTGCGCGCGTGTCCGGCTGCTATGGGAGCTTAAACTTAGTTGAGTACATGATCCCGTGGCGTGGTGAGTGGTCTCCCGATGTGCGTGGAGTCACTTTCCATGGTGCGTGACTTTAATTATTTAGGCACTTTGATATTTTTCTTAAACTAATTTTGTAAAGTTTTTGTGGACATGCTTGTGTGCCGAGCATTGTGTGTTGTTTTGAGAATTACAAATTGATTTAATTGCAAAGTGTTTTTCGCAAAGGGGTTCTATCTTGCGGTTGGGATAGTCTCTGTCTTGGAGGTCCTCATATATGCTATCCTGGCTGAAGCGTATGAGGTGTGGTTCGTAATTAAAATTAAACAAATACACTACTCTCACCACTTACAAATTTATTTATAACAATTAAATGGTCATGGGTACTAAAGCCCGTCAATTAATTATGCCCTATGGAGGTAGGCGCGCCAAGTACTCTCCTGGCTGGCTTCATCGCTAACGGAGATGTCGCGGAGTTCCAGGAGGATTACGCAGGCCGGAGGATGACCCACAGGGATTGGGCTGGTCTGAAGTGTGGCTTCGTCGCTAACGGTGACGGATGTTGAGATACAGTTGCAATTCGTACTTTGGACCCTCGTAGGCCGAACTTTGGACCCTGGGAATTGAAGTCCATTATATAAAATATCCTTTTGAATAAAACCTCTCCTGTCTGTGACCGCGTAATGGTGATGAGGAAGCGGGAGTACCAATTACGCATAAGGCGAATGTGTGCAATTGTCACAGGCAGAAGCGGAGTTTACAAATAGGAAACATTGTATTATGTGTAGTGTGAAGCACCGCACATAATATTAATTTACATTGTAGGCATAAGGCACAATATGAAGTTGACGTGGTATTTGCCACAAGGTCAAATAAAGGTGGCCGGTACACGTTACAATACCCTACTTGAGTGAGAACTAAATAATAATCAACACTTACCCAATATGGGGTTAACACTGATTGAAATTAACTTGTTAAACTAATAACTATTTGTGAATGAAGATTCACTTCAACTTGAAGATGTTACACGACGCGACTAAGAAAAATATAACGTTTCTTTTTAAGTGAGTGCGTACGTGCTATCGCAATGAGTGCAATCTGAGTCTGACCTCCCAACGTTCGCTAAATCCCCGCTCGGCGGCTCACGTTTCCCAACCGGTTTTGCTTAGCGACCGCTCGGCGGCTACCGAACTGGTTTAAAGCGGCGGAGAATTAATACTAAAATGAACTAAGGAGCGTTGAATAGAAATACAATGACGGATACACTTCAAGTAAGGTAGGGTTTCATGTTATTGGATGCTGTCTTGGAGTGCGCTCAGGCATGCGATCCTAGTATATGGGACATGCCTGGTGTGGTTTTGTGTCCCTCCCTTTATGCTCGGACGTGTGGTCCTGGAGCTGTGTTACACGTAGGGTCATGCCACGGGTTGGCCGCTGACGAGACGTGGTGCTGTGTGTTACACGTAGGGTCATGCCACGGGTTGGCCGCTGACGAGACGTGGTGTGAGATATGTTTGTGTTAAATATTGACTGTGTTTTATTGATAATTTGGGTTGAAATACGCTTTTATCTGGAACTGATTAACACACGCAAAGTTATATCTCACGTAAGTGCGCGTAGATCTCTAGCGAGTCGTGATGTGGCACTCCCCCGACGGGAACTGCCCCGAGTGAACGTACAGATATCAGTTTATTTTATACTCTTGTGGTTAGGCTGAGTTAGGTGTGCTAAGCCTACATATGTGTCGAATTGTTGTTTGATTTTGGTGCGACACAAAGATTATGTTTTGAAGCTATCTCTTATCTTTTATGGACATGTGTTTGTGCTGTAGTTTTGTGTCATTACAGAGTCTGACAATGACACAGAGGAGTGTCACGCAGCCTTCAGGAGCCGAGATGCCTGATGAAGTTGATGAGCCACAACCCAGCACGTCGGCAACACGTGCTGCTGAAAGTTCGAGGATGTCGTTGCCAAGCCTGGAGACTGATCGCCAGAGTTGAAAGATGGAGCCCGTGGACGGCCTCCTGTCAGAAAGGGCCGTGTAGAAGCGGAAAACTACAAGAGTGGGGATTTTTTATAAAAAGGCGATGCCTCGCCGGTATCGCTCTCTTTTACGACCCAACAGTTGTCGAGGCTGTTACTCTGTCCGATTGTGAATCGATTCGTAGCCTTTGTCTATAATTGTTAGCCTAGTGTAGTTCGGGTGATTTTACTTCTTTTGTTCGTTTTCTTTGTTTGAATTAAAATTATTTGTCTGTTAACATTTTTGTGATTATTGTTGTCGTAAGTTGTATTAAAATTCGTTTTAAAAAAGCTACTTCTGGTCTCATTCCTTAGAGTATATTGATTATAATAACAATAATAATAGTAGTGTGTGAGTCCGAAATGGAACTTGAAACTGACTTGGCGTTAGCCCCTGAGTATTATTATTAACCGAAAAAGATTTTCGAGTAAAAAAAAGGAAAAAAATAATAATAACATCTTAGGATATTATTCACACACGGTTATCTGATCCCAAACTAAGCAGAGTACTATAGTAACCGGATAACTACTTACTTATATTAATAATTACACCCACACTCACAACAAACATACATATTCATGCACACAAACATCTGTCCTGGGGCTCTACCGGCTAAGTCACCGAACTTCGAATTCTTAAATGGCGTTCAAATAAATAAAGGTTAAAAATTACTTAATCAATCGTTAAATCGGCTTCAACGTTGACAATCGATTCCGGACCATTTATGACGTCACATGTGGTCATGAAAGCCGATTTAACGATTGATTAAGTCATTTTTAACCTTTATTTATTTGAACGCCATTTTCGAAGTTCGGTGACTTAGCCGGTTAAGCCCCTGGGTGGGAATTGAACCCACGATTTACCATTATTTACCAACCACGCCAAATGTCGATGCTTGTTGTACCTACTACCCGAATTAATACATTTCTTATATAGTTAATCTTTTTTTTTTTTAATCAATAAGTGGTGATCATCAGCCCTTATCAAGTACTCGTTGTCATAACCATGAAAAAAGAACCCCATAAAATAACCCATACCTAATAAAGTAAAGGTTATAAAACCCTTTTTATAGTTAGTGATAGTTATAGTTAGTGAGTTTGGATTAAAAATTATATATTTACCTTTGTAGTGGTAGACGACACCACCCATAGCACCCAGGATGCCTCCCATAACCAACCACCAACGGAGCACCCCAACAATACGTTTGGGTATAAACAGCTGATGCTTCAGCATATTTGTGAACGTTTTGTTGAGAGCCAAACCCTGTGGAATAACTACCGTATTAATAACGTGTCCCGGGTTCGATTCACGCATAGCACAACTATTTGTGTGACCTATTAATTGATGTTCTGAGTCTGGATGTTTTTTTTTGACATGACGTATGCAGTTAGCTTAGGAGACCTTCACTGCTTCACCGGACTATAAACGAGTGAGGGTTCTAGTGATCTAGGAAATATAGACTACAAACTAAGTACCCGCGCCGGAGGGCACACCCTTTGGAGCTCGAAGCTCGACTGTAGGCGGGGAGATGCAGAGAGAGTATTTTATGGATGTTTTCTCTAATTGTCTACTCTAACTTTATTGAGTTTGGATGTACTTTGTGTCCATCAATTATACGTTAGTAAAGTACCGCGTGACATGGGGATTCAATCCCCTAGTGTGGACTGTTTCTTTTTAAAGAAAATATAAAAAGAAACATGCAGGGCAGTCCTTGGAGACTGCGGATAGAATTGAAAACTATTTTTTAATGTCTTTATCTAAATAATATATTTAAATATTATCTTCTTATTTAATTATTGTTTAATAACAGCACAAGAACGGCCATTGTCAAGATCCTTGGGGGAAGCCTTTGTCCAGTAGTAGACATCATATTCGGCTGATTTGATAAAGATGACGAACGCTCGAATAATATCTTCAGTATTGGAAGTGTACCAAGCCATGGTAACCGCTAAACGGCGCGCAGTATAATTTCTTGTTTACTAGGTATAAACTAAAACTGCGTCCTAACAAATACGTTGTAACTTTTTTGATTAAATTTATTATACCAAACAAAGCTTTGATCACTAATAACAAAATGGGTACTGAACATAATATAATATATTATGAATGCTGTCATACATTATCTTCTTCTTTATCCATTTATTTGGGTTCGGTGCAGTATTCGCTCTATACATAATTCAATCACTTCTATCTGCCCTTCTAAATTCATATTGTTTTACTTTATCAATATCAATTTATTTAGGATAGACAAATAGCATAATAACTTAGATCACAAATTGTGTTTCGATCATAAGTTTAATACGCAATTGATCACCTCCCTAAAATAATAAGTAAGTACACGTCCTAGGCTTAAATGATAGTTCGTACACACACACATACAGATACACACACAAACACACACACATTTGAAATTTTACATAAAAGTAACCGAGTAAACACATGTCAAAAGCATTTTGTCTAATAATGATATTAAAAATTTCAACACATCTACATAAAGCTCATAGGTCGTAGCAAAATCGAATGTAAATATACCTATACCATAAGAATTCAAAAGAAGAGAGTAGAATAATTATGTTTAAAAACAACTGAATTAAAATCTGTAGGCCACACAAGTATTACTAGACATGGCCGAAGAGAATTCTACCGCTCTGATTTCATTCACTCTTCTTTCCTGGTCCATCCTCCTTTGGAATGCTCTTCCCCAGAAATCAGAATGGCTAAAAGTCGTTACTCCTTCAAAAAGAAAATTTGGGAGCATTTTGCTAATAAAGTATTGGCTGAATCCTCACAGTCGCACTGTTGTTGTAATAACTATTATTATTATTTATCTGTATATTTGTATATGTATGTATATATATATAATATTTATTAGTTTATGTTAATATACGTATTTGTGTATTCTATACATCCTCAAATTTTAATTTTTTTACTCACTGTCCTTATAGTACACCTACCATGGTTTCTCTGCATCACCCCAAGGTTGACTGGCAGAGAATGCCTTTGGCATTAAGTCCGCCTCTGTACATTCTTGTGCATAAAGTATTAAAACAAAAATAAAAAATAAATCTTTGCGCCATTCATGGACACTGTTTTATAGGCGCCATGGTACTTGGGTCCATATCATGGTAAAGATGAACGTTTATGATGCGACTTAGTTAGTACAACAACCATTCCAGCCACATAAACATTTATGATATTTGCAACACTCATTGGACTCTTACGCGTTACCGACCTTCTCCGATAAGCTCCGGCGACCTCATTCAGTAACAGTATAATGCTATTACCACGAGTGTGTTCTATAAGATGTACTTCTTCAGTTTAGCTGAGAAATATCTATATAATAATATGCCTAGAGAAATAAGTCTACGCGCCATCTCCCTTAAATATTCCCACCACTTAGGGTCACCCACGGTTCACGTGTAGGGTTTTTAGAGCTACCCGGTACCAAAAATACTTTAGTCTTTCGCACAAAGAATGGAGTCGCAAATAATTCATAAATTTATGTTTAATTAAACACATTTTTTTCTTCTTATTTTATCTGCAATCAGCATTAGCTATAAGCAGGTCTGTTGTACGCTTTGACAGTATGAGTATGTCCTTCAGTGAGGCATCTCCTAATTATTGGACCATATCTTCCCTTTAAGCCATTTTTGGTAGCTTTGATTCATTAACTTGGCATCCAGTTAATTGGGATGTCTTTGTAGCTCTGTAGTCTCTGTAGTTTTTGGTTTTTCTTCCTTTACAGTGGTCATCTCAAGATGGTGGTGTATTTGTGTTTTCGTGAGACATGGTGCATTGCATAGATTTATATAAATTATAATATTTAATGGGACTGATTCGATTCGAGTACTCGACGAGTCAGAATCCCTTGGGAATGGTGCGATCAGGACTGAAATACGTCGTGTTGGGTATCGTACTGGCCCATGTAATTAGCTTTCTATATAGTCTTTCTTGCACGTGCATATTTTTGCATTCCGGCATTATTAAACTGACCATTACCGGAATTAACACTACATATTGATTTGGTATTTTGATGATAATATTTAAATAAAAACAGCACTGTAATATTTGGTTAAGTAACTAACTGTTACCCGAGAACCCATGATTGGACATAAAGGTTACTAAGATATTCTACGATCAAAATGTTCGAAGTGCTCGTAAATACGATATTATGTTACCTCTTCAATCCAGAATAGCGGCACAATAGTATCCGGTAGGTCTTTGAAAAGGTCAATTTTCTCCGTTTTCAAAAGCTGTATGTTGAATTGGACCCTTTGTTTCGCTACTAAAGGAGTCCCTGTAATCTGAAACAATATTTCGTTTTATAAGAGTTATAGTAAGTGAGTGACAAGCTACCGAATTTCATACACTAATGGTTATGTTATTAGTACTTTTTTTGCACGAATACCTGCAAAATCACAGATAAACTAATACTCCACCAAAAGTAAACGATTTTTACGTAACATCAAATGGGGTGAATAGAAACGCGACCAAAATTTTATTAATGCTAACTGCATCTTTTTTAAAAGATTGTAAAAGAATCAAGTAATGCCATGTCAATGGCTTTTGGACGATACAATACGAAAGAATGTTTTAAAAATGCTGTTTTAATGAAATTAAATTATTAACAATACATGTGATAGCTCAGGTACAGAAGCCAGCACATTCAGCTCCCCAATCTGTCAAATTTCTTTTATCGATTTTCAACTTTATCATATCATCATAAGGTTCACTTTCAATTGGGGAATTTTGACAGATTGGGGTAGCTTGATGTGCTGGCGTCTGTACATACGCACTAAAGTTAAGATATCAAGCGAGAGTTAAGGGCATTGAATAGGCTGAAATTGTGCAAAACATATTTTATTTTTGTGCCAAAATCGACAGCAATCTATACATATAATAAAATCGTAGGAAAGCCTAAACTGTACATTGAATATTTTTAAAAAGAATACTTGGGGCGTGATCTACAATCGATATCTAAGCCAAAAATATTGTTTTTGTCTGTGTGTCTTTTCGTCTGTATGTATGTCGGGGCTAAACTCAAAAAGTACTGCATGGTATTACTTCAAATTTAATATGAATATTACTAAGAGGTCGGGTCAATATATAGGCTACATATTATCACGCTATCACCTGCGGGGGAGAGGCAATGAAAATTTATAAAATCTAACGCGGGTAAAACCGCGGGGTACAGCTAGTCATTAGTAATAGAAAAGTTGTGCCAGACTATAAAATTTATGACTTTCGAGTTTTGCGACTCGGGGGACACTCATTTTACCACTTTGGAATTGCGCACCCTATTCAGTTTCAGTTCTATGTATGGGGAACCCCCAAAATTATTGTTCTTTTTCTATTTTTGTATAAAAATCTTAGCGTGGTTTACAGAATACATCTACTTACTAAGTTGAAACAGTAGCTCTTATAGTTTCGGAAAAAAAGCGGTTGTGACATACGGACAGACAGACAGACAGACATGACGAATCTATAAGGGTTCCTTATAGATTCGTCATGTCTGTTCCGTTTTTGCCATTTGGCTACGGATCCCTAACAAGCCTTCCCGCCACTTATGAATCATAAAATATGTGTGATATCGATCGTTGCGTCACCGGTAGGTTCCAAAGTAGTCACTAATCAATTAGTCCTTCACATTTGCCATTCACATTCAATTATACAATTATGCATTAGAGGTTGGAGTCGGCAGTTCAGAAACGTAGGTAATTCACTGTCTCTGGAGCAATAATGACAGTAACTTGCCTTAAATTTTTACGTTAAATGATGATTTTAGATATTTTATAAACTTAAGATTTAGGCTACGATATGCTAACAAGTACCTAAGTCGTCAATCGAGCATAGCCTTCTCCATTGCTCTTTGGATGCTTGCTTGTTTATTGTATGGTTAGTGGTAACCCTAGTGTCACAGTTGCTCAAGCAGCACAGTAGGCCTCCGATATGACATCGTCAACGCCTTCAACTCCGTCCCCTGGCGGGCGATACGGGAGGCACTGATGGTCCATCATAACGTGCCTCCCTATCTCCGTGGTATAGTCGCGGCATATTTGCGCGACAGGACGATTCAATTCGTCGGTCGGAACGGGATTGAGATCCAGAGGGAGCTCTCCTCCGGAGTTTCTCGGCGGTCCGTGTTGGGACCTCTGCTATGGAGCCTCGCGTACGATGCGGTCCTGCGGATAAACCTCCCTCCCAGAGTGAGCGTCGTCTGCTATGCGGACGACTCGCTCGTCATAGCCCGGGAGGTAAGCTTCCAGCGGGCGGTACGGCTCGCCGAACTCGGAGTTGCGTGTGTTTTGAGACTGGGCCTTCGGGTAGCGCCTCACAAGACCGAGGCGCTATGGTTCCACGGCTTAAGCCGTAGGGAGGAACCACCCAGTATGTCGATGCGTGTAGGTGACGCAGAGGTTAGGGTGGGGCGGTACATGAAGTACGGTATCCTTTGAGGCGGCGACACTCCTGGCGCGCCTCCCGCCATTTGATCTCCTGGCGGCAGTCGACGCGACGGTTTACACCGAGATCCGCGTCCGCCGGGAGAGCGGTGAGGCGCCAGAGCAGACGCTCGTTGCCTATAGGCGGGAAACACACCGGCGCGTACTAAGACAGTGGCGCGCACTCTGCCCAGCATACGCTGGAGGAGTGCCCGGCCTGGGAGGCCGAGTGACGAGTCCTGGTCGCTGAGATCGGACGGGATCTTTCGCCGCCAGCAGTCGTGTATGCGATGCTGGCTGGCGACTCCACCAAATGGGACGCCGTGGTCACCTTCTGCGAAGCAGTCATGCTCCAGAAGGAGGCCGCCGAGCGGGATCGGGAACGAGCCGACCCCGCTCGTAGACGGAGGAGGCGTCGGGGCGGCGGCGGCAGCCGTTAGCCCTACTCCCCTCGGGGTTGCGGTGACAGTATGAGAAGTGTCCTCTACTGCCGCCACGTGCAAGCAGCCCCGGGAAGACAGCGAACTGTTTGTGGCGCAGTCGCTGTGCCGTACTGGCAGGAGTCGGGAAATGGGGAGGGCAACCCACAGCTCTCCCCGGGTGCGTGTCCCGACCATCTGGGACACGGCGCAAAAGGGGGGCACCGGAGCAGCATACCCGCGTTCCCGGGGCTCCCCGTATCAGGCGCCAGAAGAAGTCCACGGCAGGTTAGGTTTAGTCGGTGCGAGTCCGACATACCCACCCGCAGACACTTTTTGCGGGTGGCATGAATTAGCATTCCCCTTGCCTTATAAAAAAAAAAACAATAAAAAGGCCTCCGATATGGCTTAACGACTGTTGTCTAATAACTACAACCGGGACCGACAGTTTACCGTGCCCTCCGAAGCACGGAGACGCTCAGAAATAACAATAATAATATCTAGGGTCAATGACACACAGATCATCCTAGCCCCAAACTAAGTATGGGTACTAGGCGACGATATACATACTTATATAGATAGATACGTACTTCAATACATAGAAAACATCCATGACTCAGAAACGAATATTCGTGCTCATCACACAAATATTTGAACTAACCGGGATTCGAACCCAGGACCACCAGCTTCGTAGGCAGGAGCATTACCAACTAGGCTACGGTGACCGTCACAACTAATAATAAGTAAATGAAACCACTTTGGCGATCACCCATCTATGGACGGACCGCGAGCCTAGTTACTTAACCTCGCCGATCGCTTACGGACCGGTGAGAGTATCTAGCTATGAGCTAGATTGCACTTTGGATGACCTTGAGCCTTCTTATGAGGCCCATGGTAAGCGACCACGTCTCTCTTCCATAAGTCATCACTTAGAATAGAATAGAACTTTATTAGCATAAAATGGATAGTACACCGGCTCAACTTATTTACTAAAGTTCTTAATAGCTAACAAGTTTTTAGTTACTAATAACTAATGTTTGGTCATATAAATTTGTCAGTAATGTACTGAGAGAAGTACATATACAATACAAATCTGTTGTACATTTATAATCTCCAAATTGACGGTATACATATCACTGGCAACATACACTGATCGAAGAACTTCGACTTCAGACACTGCAGTATTTGGGACGAGAAGATATTACGTAGCTTCTCGAATGCTGCCTAGCCCAGTTGGATTCTACGTTTTACCTCTTTTTAGAATTTGGAATTTAGAAATTCCAGTTGAAAGGTCTTTCCTAGGTAAATAAAAGAAAATGTTAGCCGAATCGCTTAGCTATTTGTAAAATTTTAACTTATCAAAAGTCACAAATATATTTCACAAATAATAAATAAACGTGTGGCGCAGCGGCCAAGACGGTCGCCTCGGCGCTTCGTGTCGCGGGTTCGAGTCCCGCGCCGGACAACTATTTGTGTGAAATAGTTGTTCTGAGTCTGGATGTAATTTGTGTCCGTCTTTTATATGTCTGTAAAGTACTCCATGACACAGCGATTAGGTTCCCTTGTGCTGCCTTGCTTGGTACACAAAGACAAATGTGTTTACTGACTTTCATTTATCCAATGTCTTTGACAGTTACTGTCCGCATATATTGAGGTACATTTTAATGCAATAATTTTAAATCAAATCGTGATTTATTTGAATTTCATAAAATTATTTGTTCTGAATCTCAGAATGTCTACTAAAAAAATGAATGTCTAGTCAACAAATTTTAGGGAGATTAGCTTTTAAGTAAGTAAGTAAGTAATGATTTATTTGCAAAGAATGTAGGTGTTTACAATTAGTGTTACAGATATATAACGAATCCTTGTACATTCTGCCTATTTAGGCATACAAACATTTATGAGCCTCATTTGCTGACAATAACCTTTAAACTAATACAACGTCAGTAGCATAAAAAATTAATTTATAGAAGAATCATTTTGCAATAAAGTGGTGAGTCTCTTTTTTAAAACTTCTAAAGGTTGGACCTTGAAGTTTTTAAAAAGAGATTTAGTTGGGTTTCTTTTTAACAACATAAATTAATCTAGAACAATATCATGTCTATTTATTATTCTGTTGAGAAAACCTCCGCCTCAAAATCCACGGAACAATAAGGATTACGTTTGTTTCGGAAAGTAGTCTATTTCCACACCCTTCTATATTTATTTCCAAAATAGCAAAACTAACTATTTTTTCACAGTAACTTACCTACACCTTAACAGCCGTCTTAATCCAGAATGGAATACAAATCGGTTCTTAAATCACAAACAGAACTAACTAAAAAACTAATTTCAGTTCAACTAGTTTCAGTTTTTTTAGTTTAATATAGATAAGAATCATCTAAAACCAGATTCAAAGAAAAGGGTTTATAAATTAAAAGATCGTGGAGGTCTGTGTACTTGTTTATTGGTAACATCCTAATCAGCATCAACTTGCGCATCTAACCTAGATTAAATTATAAAAAACGGACTTAAAATTAGGTCAGTGATCTATGTTCGGATAGACAAACACACAGATTCCCCTGGATTCTGAATCTAGAATAATATATATGATTCTGCCTTGACAATAACTTAATTTTAGTTAGCTAAATATCGTTACTATTATAAAATAAATCTTATTGTAAATTATTTCCTACAATCCGTGTACCTAAATATCTATATGAACCTAGAAATAATTATAAATTAATTATATATTACTACGAACATGTTCTGACTATTTACAAGCGCTTTTTTAAATTCTACGTGAATAAAAACCTTTTTTATTTATTTTATTATTTATTATCTATACATATAATAAAATCGTAGGAATGTCAAAACTGTACATTGAATGTTATTTAAAAATGATACTTGGGGCGTGATCTACAATCGATATCGAAGCCAAAAAAATAGTTTTTATAATTTTTGTCTGTTTATCTGTTTGTCTGTATGTATGTCCGGGCTAAACTCAAAAAGGACTGCATGGGTTTACTTCAAATTTTGCATGAATATTACTAAGAGGTCGGGTCAACATATTATAGGCTACATATTATCACGCTATCGCCTACGGGGGAGAGGCTGTGATAATTTATAAAATTTAACGCGGGTAAAACCGCGGGGCACATTTAGTCATCCATATTAACAAAAAAAAAACGCACTGAATTGAGTTATGTAGGCAGTTTTGTTTCTGATCTAAGATCCATCTAAGATCCATAAACACAGTTTTGCTCATTATTGTTTTGCGATATTGACATTGACCGAATTGTGAACCGCTAAGAATCCCCAATAATAAACTAATAATCCCTGAAATGAGTATACCTGTTTGTAAAACTGTGAACTCTGACCTCCAGAAGGCATGGACTACCCCTGCAGCGCAATTTATAAACGCTTTATAAAACATGTGAATGTGTTCTTTGACGGTCACCGTAGCCTAGTTGGTAGTGCTCCTGCCTACGAAGCTGGTGGTCCTGGGTTCGAATCCCGGTAAGTGCAAATATTTGTGTGAAGAGCACGAATATTTGTTTCCGAGTCATGGATGTTTTCTATGTATATAAGTATTTATCTATCCATATAAGTATGTATATCGTCGCCTGGTACCCATAGTACAAGCTTTGCTTAGTTTGGGGCTAGGATGATCTGTCTGTGTGACATTGTCCCTATAAAACAAAAAAAAAACTGCGTTTATAAAATTGCGCGGCAGCCTAGTTGTTAGTTTAATTTTGCTAGATAGTTTCAGCCCTCGCTCACCTTCTATAGAATTATTATAAATGGTCATGTTTAAAAAATACTTAAAGCTTTGAAATACGAAACGCAACTAGATATGAGAGAACGAAAATGTGTGTCTTACCTCTCTCTCTTACCCCTACAGTACACTACGAAAGTTGTTCGTCTCGACCGATCACACTTTTCGTAACGCCCTCGCCACGGATTTACCCTTACTCCCCAAGTCAAGCGTGTGCAAGAATTTTTACTTCCAATTCACCAGCTTACTCCCTTAGTCAAGCGTGCGTAAGAAGGTTAACTTCAAAACTATTAAGTTTAATCCTAGTTCATACAAGATGCGATAGTCACATGTTCATGAAAACGTACACCATTTAATAAAGCCACAAAAATAAGCCCGTATTATGTACAGACGCCAGCACATCAAGCTACCCCAATCTGTCAAATTTCCCCATTTGAAAGTGAACCTTATGCTTATGTGATAAAGTTGAAAATCTATGAAAGAAGTTTGACAGATTGGGGTAGCTTGATGTGCTGGCGTCTGTGCAAATAATTGAATAAATTGGAGTGCGAGCTGAGTGTAACAGCAGTGTTCACAAATGACTGGGTAGGCGACTTACCGGTTCGTAATCAATCTCGATTCCATGTTGATCGATATCTGGGTTCAGTCCTTTGACATTTTGCAGCAACTTCGGATCAGTGTCTAAGAAGTGTGGCAAGGAGACATACATCGGCGCGCCCATACATTTGGTTAAGTCCATCAGCCCTTTGGGAGGACATGTGTCAGGGGTGTCGCAGAAACATTGGAGTTCTGGGTCATTGGCCAAGTCTCCGATGTTGACTACGTAGCGGTTGGTTTTAATGCCTTTGTATGATGTCTTCTTCTGGTACCAAGGCTTGAAAGGTCTGAAAGTAACGTGTTAAGTACGGTCAGAGCTTGAAGTGGATTTTTTGATTTTTGCATTTTTTTCGACTCAAAAAATCTTCAGATTGATTCGGTGTCTGATTAAAACATAATCTATAAAAATGATCACCGAAGTATTTGTACGCTCATATCTTCCAAACGACTACACCAAATTGGATAACTCTTTCGTTTATGTGTTTGTTATTGTCAGCAGAAGGTTTGTATGAAAAAATAGATAGAAATATCAGAAAAGTGAGTGTGCAAATGAGACAGGAGACGTTGGTTGTTATTTATTCAGCACTATTTGTTTTCTCTCCGGAAGGAAAGTCATAAAATGTTGTACATCACAATTCATTAAAATATTAGGCTTTAGACCACATTAAGATCAGTACAGTTTTTAGGGCTTTAAAATTTCCTTTATATTTATGAAGGAACAAACAAATTATATCCTACTAATATTTTACAGATATCCACTTAGAAAGCGATCGATCTAACTAATACAATTCTAAAATAGGGTATGTTCTATTTTAAATTGTGATTACAACCACAGTTATCTAAAATTTTAACGCCGAATGATAAAATGGTTTCCATGGTCACTATGGTACCATTTTTTTTTTAAATTTAACTGTATCATATTAAAAGGTTTTAATGCCAAATGAGTATTTACTTTGAAGACGAATGATTTTTTAAACCAAAGCCAAGAATATAAATTTATTTGATTTCATATAACAGAAATACGTTCACAGAGTATTCATTCTTTTCTATAAATTGTATAGAAAGCCGGCCATTTTGTTAATTCTCACTATGCAGACCATACGATCTAAATATGTGTATATCGACTTTGAAAATGATCGATCCAGTGAACCCAAATAACTTACTCACTTACTTTGAATATTGACCAAAGCAATACGTCCAGAAAAAAACCAGTTTAAACAGAACTCATGCTGTCCGAGATATCTGGGCTATTGTAACTTAGATTGGTCTTAACAAGAGGATACGTTGTCGCTCACTGAAAGTACTTAGCTTAACCCCCAGAACCGTTTAAAAAACCCAACTGAAAAACGTTTACTGATGGACAATGGCTTGTTCTTATATGCTTATAAATGTGAAGCGTACCAAATTACCACGTTTTATTGAAAAGTCAAGTTGTCCTTTTGTTTGCTTAGTTCCAAACACCTGTTAATATCTAGATAAGATACACACAACATACTGTATGTCAGAGCGTATAAAATATGTTCAATTAAAAATAATATGCTTCACGATGTTCCTGAATTCTTCTTTATCGTATGAGCAGTGGTTACCCTGGTGTCAGAGTTATTCAAGCCACTCAGTAGGCCTCCGACATGGCTTCTCGACTGTTGTGTAATATCAACAACCGGAACCGACTTAACTAGCCCTCGGAAGCCCTTAAATTCGTTGCAGGATCCAAGACAGTTAAAGCGATTCCCCGGGACATGCCTGAGCTTCACCGCTCAGTGTCATTTCATTGTATGCCACTGTTGATCCTGGCTTACAGGAGTTGCAGTGGTGGGTAACAGTCCCGAATATATAAAAAATAGCCCTCGGAAGCATGGATCCGCTCAGAAATTAAGCCACTTTACCGGTCACCCATCTATGGACTGTGCTTTGTAATCGTGTGAGGTAAAGCTCGCCGGTCACTTACGGCTCGGTGAGTCCACCTGGCTATTTTCACAACTGACTTATGTCTTAATCCCGTTTGTGTATCTTTCATTTGATTGTTTGTATAATAACACGGAATTCCTAAAGACAACTTTTGCCCTTACAAAAGGATTACAATATTATTTCGATTTGGGAACTTACGTAATTAGGCAAATCTTAGTTTTTTACTAAGTACTAAGTTGCTTGCTTGCAAAATATTAGAATACTTACTTATTGTTTAAAAGCCAAACATTTGCACCCCAAAACAGAAAGGTAGAATGTAAATGGACCATTTTAATACTATACCCTGATTTAAGACTATACCCTGTAAACTACATTCTTGCAAATAAACGGATTTGTATTTGTATACATAAGTAGGGTTTCAGAGTAAAATGATAGTGATGAAAATATATTATTGGTAAATCCGGATTGATACGGCCCCATTACCCAAATTTAACTATCTGTGCAAGTCTTTCTGATTCATAGATTTCAATTATGTTTCCTTTCATTGAATATTCAGAGGCCGCCGGACGAATTTGATACCGCAAGTGTTCATATTTGAATTGAATACTATAAATCACACGTGTAATACACATTTAATACATTCACAAGCCAAACGAGAGCGGAATTTGTGTAATATTTGGTCTTTAATTACAAATATGTATTATGAATCACTAATACGCCATATGAGATTGCGATTGAAGAGCAGGAATTGCGCTAGCTGCTGGCTATCGATAAGTTTCAGAAACTTACATCTACTTAAATCGTGCAGGGCGAGTATTGTGCTTGAATTGAATGTCATAAAACAAACCACATAATCCGCTCTGAGTTTGAGAGGTAGCTATTCTGACTTTTACACCAAAAATTGCTGCTTAGGGTTGCTTGTGCATTATTTTATTTTGTTTATATCAGAGTGCGACAAACGAGCCATTGGGTCACCTGGTGGTAAGTGATCACCGCCGCCCATGGACACTCGCAACACCAGAGGAGTCGCTGGTTCATTGTTGTGGCAGCGTTTATTCGCTTGAAGAGCAGCCCGACTACAGTTCACCTTACAGAAGACATTCCTTAATTATAACATTAATAATTTTAATGTTGTTTTTCTGCTTATGAGTAAGGTCGCCAGAGCTCATCGGGGTGGGGGTAAGGATCAGCAACTCTTGTTTGCTGGCTCTTAAAGGCCGGCAACGGGCCTTCTGTAAGGTGTTCTGAAATGTCTTCTGTAAGGTGAACTGTAGTCGGGCTGCTCTTCAAGCGAATGAACGCTGTGCCCTACCTCTCTTAAATAAACTATCACCGATATTCCCAAATCTGTAAGATATATTCTGAACAAATAAACTATTTCTGTTTGAGTGATTAGATTTTTTTTTTGTGTGGCTAACTGCGACAGTACCATCCTTCATGTCCCGAGGTAATATCTGCCAGAGAACGGGCGAAGGCGTCTCTCAGCGAACTATGACCATCATTCTGCAATCAACAAATCATCTACCACGCGTAGTGATTATGGCATGTCCCTCCATTCTTTGGGGGGATTGTCCAGTATATGACGTCATTCAGATAACATGAATTCAAGGACAAACCTGCAAAAATCTCCAGAGAAGGACTGAAGTCGATCAGCTTCCGTCAAGAATGGCGGGAACACAGTACCATCTGTGCCTTCGTATTGGTTGCAGGTGCCCCTGAATATGCTTTGTTCGGGTTTGCCGTCAATGGCCACCACCGTGCCCACTTCCATTACGTTCTGGATGCCTCTCTTCACCGTCACCACATGAGGATCTACGGTATTGTTTCTCTGGAAATGTTGTTTAATAAGATCCTTTACCTATTTAGGAGTAGTAATAGTGTCTCGTTGGTCTAGCGGTAGCGTGTTCAACCGCAGTAAATGAAATCCTGGGTTCAAATCCCGGGTCGGGCCAAAAAGAGATTTTGGGATTTATCAGTAAAAAGAAATTTCTCATTTATGGGGTATTACACCCTCGTGCCTCGGAGAGCACGTAAAACCGTCGGTCCTGTACCTGGGCTCTTTCCGGTCGTGTCGCTAGTCGACCCATCGGATCAAGAGAGTGATGGAATAGAAAGTACCCCTGTGATTGCGCACACATTTGTGCACTATAATATTTCTTGCGCAATTGGCTAATCCCCATTGAGAATGGCCGCCTTGGCTGAAATTCGGCCGGGCAGACTTCATCATCATCAAGAGAATATACGTGCAATATTATCAGTAGACTTGTCTCGCTGGTGCAGCTGATGTTATTTACAAGATAATTTTTGAAGAGGTAGTCCACGAAGAGCACCCATCTGAATGGCACCTGCGCGAATGGCACCTAGCCTAGTCCACGAATGGCACCTATCAATATTTTTGGCAGGTGCTCTTCGTGGATTCAATTTATTTATTACATTCTTGTCCCGAAAGGCACCTACGTTAACCGTTACAGTAACCTAGGTTATTAAATGAAAGATATCGATAAAAATCACTCGAACATTTATTAACATTACTAATATTACGCACGTTACTCTTTTTGAACATTTATAACAGCCATCAACCTTCCTTAATTAACCGTTGATTTGCCTTAACCATCCCAAAAATGTCTATATTTTGTTCCTACTAATACTCTAGTCTACGGATGATGAGGTCCTGGATTAAAATCCCGAGTCAGGATAATAAAGTGATACTGGGGATTTGCCCAAAAAAATCTATATTTCGTTTTACAAATAATCTAGTCTAGCGGTAGCGTATTCAACCGGAGATGATGAGGTCCTGGGTTCAAATCCCGGGTCAGGCCGATAAAGTGATACTGGGATGTCTTTGCTAAGAAAAATTCTTAGTATAAGCTCGTAGACTGGGAGTTGGTGATGATATAGCTCCGAGAGCACGTAAAGCCGCCGATCACGTACCTGTTCTCTTTCTGGTCATGTCAGCTAGCCGTCTCATCGGATTATGAGAGTAAGGAAACAGAAAGTGCACCTGAGTGTGTTCTCACACGTATATGTCCATACACACATATGTATCTCCCGCGCATCAATCGCTTTAACTGTCTTGGGATCCAAGACAGTTAAAGCGATTCCCCGGACATACCTGAGCCTCACCGCTCAGTGTCATTTCATTGTGTGACACTGTTGATCCTGACTTACAGGAATTGTAGTGGAGGGTAAGAGGGAGGGCCTAGTACCATTCAGGTTAGATATTTGTGTACATGAAGATGTCTGTTTGCCTTGAGATAAGTATGTATTGCAACGAATTTAATCAGAAAGAAAAAGGAGGAGTTAGAAATAGATAGTTCCACTTAACCTGAATGGGAATCAAACCCACGACCTGGTGCGTGAAAGGCAAGTATCTACCATACCACGTCAACCGGCCCTTCAAGATAAGAGAAATACTACTCACCGCTCCAAAAAGAGAGAAAGTGAACTGATTATTAGGGCCAAGAATCAAACCAGCTATATTTTCCTTTTTCAAAGCTGTACAAGCTGCTTTCGGCGCGAATTCAGTTCTAGCACAGTTGATGTTTACGCCTCTAAACAAGAGATCCAGGACCTTGACTCTGAGGAATACATCTGGAGGGGAGTCGAAGATTCCATTGACCGCTTTTCCAACCATGCTGAGCATCGCTGGCTTAACGCGGTTGATTGATATTGCCATACCCTGAGAAAATAAGCGTTGTAAATATTATTTTCACTTACTAGCTGTGCCCCGCGGTTTTACCCGCATTAAACTTTATAAACTATCACTGCTCCTCCCCCGTACGTGATAGCGTGATAATATGTAGCCTATATGTTGACCCGACCTCTTAGTAATATTCATGCAAAATTTGAAGTAAATCCATGCAGTACTTTTTGAGTTTAGCCCGGACATACATACAGACAAACATACACACAGACAATAATTTTAAATACTATATTTTTGGTTTCGATGTCGATTGTAGATCACTCCCCAAAAATCCTTAAAAAAATATTCAATGTACAGTTTTGACTTTCCTATGATTTTATTATATGTATAGATTTAGCTCACCTCCAGATATAGAGACGAAACGTTTTCTCCAAAGTTCAGTGCTTAAGTCTACATAGACGCCAAAATAAGCACATTTATCAGCAAAACCATACTTTTTTACAAAGAAATAATATTATAAAATGTCTTCTAAGCTTAGGTGTACACTTACTTACTATAACATTAACTATTTGCCATCTACTTCTATCTCCTATATCTTTCTCTTTTACCAAATTATTACACCTATTTCACCCTTTTACATTTTATATAACTCCTGTCTCTAGTTGTCTGTACGACATCGCCATAGCGATAAGTCGGGGTATCTTATCTGTTGAAAAAGTATTTTATAAATGAGCAGTATAACTCTTTGATCATTGTATTTCTTTTTATATCCGTTTGGTTTTTTTTGTCATGTCAACTTGCTTAGCAACCGTCTTGTTATCGAAAACTACATGAAAAATAAAACTTTATTTTCTTTTCACCATATTTATTTGTTAATTAAATTGTGTCCCGGATTCTCTCACTTTTCTAACATTATCGCTATCTGGGATTTCTTGAGTTTTTTCATACTACTAGTATATTCCATTTTGTAATCTATTTGGTGTACCATGACTATTGTATTACTGTGTCAGGTGACAGAACCCGTTAAAAGCTTTACTCTTGAAATTTTAAATTAGCTCAGAGTCTCAAATCAGAGCTGATTATAAATATGACGTGAAAAACAAATTACATGATTATATTTCTGTCAGCTATGGATCTTTTTAGCATTTCAATCATAGTAAATAGCAGGATTTCCGAGTTTTTTATAGACAACTCCCGCACTATACTCTGCCCATTCGTTTAATACATTTTTGACAGCTCACACCAATCAATTACCTTTTTTTTGGAATACCGCTCTACGTCTGCCATCAGTCAATAAAGTAAGACTTATTGTTGTTTGTTGTTGTCTTACTTTATTGACAGATATCGCCCACTGAGTGAAGAGCCCTTACATTACGCATTACAAACAATTTTGATTTTAAAAATATAGATTGTAAGTGACATTTCAGATTATTCAGTATCGTCAACAAAACGAATAATGGCGGTAAGGATGTTTGTAAGCTACCCCATCTGTCCAATTTACCCAATGTAAAGTGAACCTTATATTTTTGTGATAAAGTTGAAAATCTATAAAAGAAATTTGACAGATTGGGGTAGCTGGATGTGCTGGCGTCTGTAGACGAAATCTTACCATAACGAGAAAAAGCGTGGTAAAATCGCCACTCAGTCCTAGATGAAAAAACCGGTTCTCACATGAAAGTACAGTTTTTCATAAATCTTACTATAACGAATTATTGCGGTAAAGTGGTATTCTCACTCGTCAATTGTTGTTATAAGAAACCAGCTCTTAGATAAAATGTTACTAATTTAGTCTCACCATAATAAAAACGTGCGGTACGGTAACCACTTCTTCGCCCGTCAGTCCTGGCCCTGATAGTTCTGGTTTGAACAAAAATATGTCAAGTTTCTTATACGTAATAGTATCTTCATCCTCGTGGTCTTCAACTTCAACTTTTTCTTTCCATTCTCTGTGAAAACATAATGAAATGTAATTGGATAAATTTCACCACGTGGGTGTTCGCTCTTGAAGCATTTATATACAGGTTCTTGAGATTAATATTAAAAATAGTTCTCTTAAAAAGCTAAAAATGTAACAAAATAAAACAAAGAAAGTGTATGAGTAAACATGTTCCATATTTTAAGTATCAATACGTGTAGTAAACATGTTCCATATTTTAAGTAACAGTAGGTGTAGTAAACATGTTGTAACGTTGTATATATATTCAACGCTCCTTAGTTTTCATTTCTTATTAATTAACACGTCTTGACATTGTAATATCGTTGCAACTCGTTATCTGTTCCGGTGGCGGTGAACACTCATTCTAAACCGGTTGGGAAGCGTGAGCCGCCGAGCGGGGATTAAGCGAACGTTGGTAGGTTAGACTCAGATTGCACTCATTGCGATAGCACGTACGCACTCACTTAAAAAAGAAACGTTATATTTTTCTTAGTCGCGTCGTGTAACGTCTTCAAGTTGAACGTGAATCTTCATTCACAAATAGTTATTAGTTTAACAAGTTTTAATTTCAATCAGTGTTAACCCCATATTGGGGTCCAAAGTTCGGTCTACAAGGGTTCAAAGTTCGGCCTACATCGGACAAACATCGGACCTACCAGTACCTGGTTGGCGGTCACTGACACCGTCACCCTACAGACCAGCCTTATCCCAGTGGGTCATCCTCCGGCCTGGCAACCTCCTGGAACTCCGCGACATCACCGTCATCGTCGAAGCCAGGAGAGTACTTGGGGCGCCTACCTCCATAGGGCATAATTAATTGACGGGCTTATATAACACATGACCATTTAGTTTTCTTTTGTAAAATAAATTTGTAAGTGGTGAGAGTAGTGTATTTGTTTGATTTTAGTTACGAACCACACCTCATACGCTTCACTGGCGCCCATAACGTGGTTTTTATGGTCATTTTTTATGTTTTTATGGAGGTAGTGTAGCAGCATTGGTGTTTGTGTGCTTTGTTTTTTTTTGTTTTTGTGAAACGTTTTTATTTTTGGTTGCATAGTAACTAACGTGTACGTAAAAAACGTAAAACCCAACTTAATCGTTACTTTATTTACGTTGTACCTACTGTTAGCAAAAAGAAAAATTCTTATTATTCAAATTATCATGTTTTTATTGTATTTTTCACTTATAAATTTTAAATTCTTATAGTTTGTTTCTTTCTTCACATTGGTACAATCAGCAACATAATTTTGTTTTTTTTGTTCTACTTAAATATATTTCATAGCCGTGTGGTTCCGGCATCGATAGGGTAGACGAATAGGACCACCCCCATACTATTCCGTGGATGTCGTAAAAGGCGACTAAGGGATTCACCAGGTAGTCGAGCGTCTGCGCTACCTTCTTATGTACAAAATATACCACCTAAGCTAGGAACAGGCCTTTGTCCAGCAGTGGGCAAAACCTAGCTGATGATGTACATTAAATTTTTTTTTGTTTTGTTTTAGTTCTTTCACTACTTCAAGTATTTAACTAACTGGTTTATTACCAACATTAAAAATAAAGAAAGTACAGTCAGAAACATAATTTTCTAGACACGGTATTTTTATTTTTGTTCTTTATTAATACATTCACTTATTGGTGTATTATCAACAATATAACTAAAGTACAGTCAGAAACATAATTTTCTGTACTTGATATTTTTATTTTTTTGTTCTTTTTTTATACTTCACTTACTGATGTATTATCAACATTTATATCTAAGTGCAGTCAGAAACATAATTTTCTAGACAAGGTATTTTTATATTGTTCTTTATTAATACATTCACTTATTGGTGTATTATCAACAATATAACTAAAGTACAGTCAGAAACATAATTTTCTATAATCGTTATTTTAATATTGCTTTTTTTAAATATATCACTTACTGATGTATTATCGACATTTATAGCTAAGGTACAGTCAGCACCACAACTTATTTTGTGTATTTGGACTTGTATTTTTTTATATAAAATTGTTTTGGTATTTGCCTACACGTTAGTTGCAGTTTTGTTTTTCTTTGTTTTATTGCATTTTTATTTTTGGTTGCAATTTTTTTTTCAGCTTTTTATTCATTCATTTTTTTGTTTAAGTGAAAAAACAACCAGGACGTTAGTAGTTTAATTTAAAAATTGTAACAGACGGAGTATTTTCAGTAACGTAATTGTCAGTTCTCTTGTAATTGATCAACACTTACCCAATTTTTAATTTTTAACTTGTAACAATCTTTTTTTAAAATATTTTTTTTTTAATTATAATGGCTTATCCGGTGAAATTTATGTCACTTCAAAAGACTGAGCTTGAGTATGAAGTCGCTATTAGGGGAGATACACCAGCTGCTACATAGCAGGACTTGCGCAAGCAAATAGCTAAGAGTGGACCATTGTTTCCCTCGGAAGACATTCTCACTAGTCCTTTCGATCCAACTGACGATTTAAATAGTGTTCTAGGCGTTCTTGAAAAGGTCTACGCCAGTTTAGAGTCTACGTTTTTAGATAAAAATGCATTGTTGCGTACACAAAATATGATGAATCATTTATATCATCGGCTTAACCGCATTGTATATGATGATAAATTGAAAGAAAATTACGAACAATGTGTTAACCTTTTCAAAAACACTACCAAAAAACTTCACTCGCTTAAAGAATCTGCTGTAGATCCTCTAGCCACTACTAGTACTGATTGCGCACCTGCTAATCTTCCAACACCTGTTAATGTCACTGTTACTTGCGAAGGCAACGATAATAAATTTTCTAAATTAAAATACGACGGTAAATCCTGCGTAACGGCGTTCATTCAACGTTGTGAGGAATTTTGTCAGGCTAAAAATGTGCCATCTAATAAGATCTTGGCTAACGCTACAGATATTTTTACTGGAGACGCATTGCATTGGTACAGAAGTATTAAGGATACGGTTTCGGGTTGGGACGATCTTGCAGTATCATTAAGACGTGATTTCGACCAGTCTGACTTTGATTACAGACTGCTTACAGAAATTAGATCTCGTACACAGGGAGAATCTGAAACCATTATTATATACCTTTCCATTATGTCAGGACTCTTTTCGAGACTTACGAAAAAATTATCAGAGGAAGATAAATTGGAAATCATTCTCCATAATATTCGTCCTATTTACGCGAATACCCTCTCTTCTTCCTACGAGGTTAAAAGTATTGATGAGTTGCGAACATTGTGCCGAAATTATGAAACTATTCAATCAAGATTTATGAAATTTAAGGAACCTCCAAAACCGTCATCTGATACTTTGGCACCTGAGTTTGCTTATTCCGGTCAGGCGTATCATAAAAATACTTCTAAATTTCAAAATAATAGTGGTAGTAATTATAAAATAAATAATAATAAATATATTCCTAGTTATGTACATGTTGTTGATGGACCTAATGCTAATACTAAACAGCACTACTGCCCCCGTTGTCGCAATAACACGCATAATCTTAGGCAGTGTACAGCGGACAAAAATTATGTATTATGTTTTAGTTGCGGTCGCAAAGGTGTTAAAACACCTGACTGCCCGAACTGTGGCATAAGTAAACAAACCAAACCAAAAAACTAGTTTCCGAGAATTGTGTGCATTATAATTTTGATAAGGAAGATTGGAATAATTGGTTGCAAACAATCAAATTATTTTTTAACTCGTATAACACCTACACAATTCTCGATGACAAGAGTGACTTTGACGACAGACCTCATATTTCTGTTCAGATCAATGATCTTACCGTTTCAGGACTTCTAGATTCCGGCTCTGCTGTCACAATCTTAGGCAATGGTGCTCATTTACTTCTGGAAAAGCGCGGGTTGCCTCTTATAAAGGCAGATTATGTTACTGTAACAGCAGCGGGCGGTCAAAAATTAAAAAGTCTAGGTTATGTTAATATTCCAATTCAGTTTGAAAACCAGTTTCACATTTTGAAAGCTTTTGTTATTCCCGACATAAGACATAATCTTATTTTAGGAATTGATTTTTGGCGCCAATTTAAATTGTGTCCGAAATATATTAATAGCATTGCTTTTGTTCAAACTGACAATTGTTCGTTAGAAACTCCTCAACAAACCTTTATACAAAGCTATAATAATCTTGATTTGTCCCAAAAACAACTGGCAGATAATGTTATCAAACAATTTGAGGACATTTCATTTCAACAAAAGGGTTTAGGTACAACAAATCTGATCACCCATCGAATTGACACGGGTGATTCAGAGCCGATACGTCAGAGATATTACCGTTTATCTCCTGAGAAGCAACGTATTTTATTAGAACAAGTTGAGGAGATGCTTTCAATCGACGTGATTGAATCATGCGAGAGCCCTTGGTCATCTCCTGTTCTCATTGTTACGAAGAAAAACGGCCAACCTAGGTTTTGCCTTGATAGTCGCAAATTGAACTCCGTCACAAAACGCGATGCTTATAATCTCCCTTACATCTCCGAGATTCTGGATAATCTGCGAGACGCACGCTACTTGTCTAGCATTGATTTATCAAAAGCGTTCTGGCAGATTCCAATAGCACCAGATGATCGCGATAAAACAGCATTTTACGTTCCTGGTAAGGGAACTTATCGTTTTAAGCGAACAGCATTTGGTTTGACAAATGCACCTGCAACGCAGCAACGACTTGTAGATATGCTATTTTCGGGTTTTGACCTCAATGTCTTCGCTTATCTGGATGACATTATCATAATCTCCAAGGATTTTAATAGTCACGTGACTTTACTCTTGCGTGTACTGGATAAGTTGAAACAGGCAAACCTAACTATTAACCTAGAGAAATGCAATTTTTTCAGTCCGCAACTTAAGTATCTCGGTTACGTTGTGGATCATTCTGGCTTACGTACAGATCCAGACAAGGTGGAAGCTATACTGAATTATCCGACACCTACTTGTCGTAAGGACCTTAAACGCTTCCTTGGAACTGCGACGTGGTATAGGCGTTTCGTCCCAAACTTTAGTACCATAGCTGGCCCCTTGAATAAGTTGACATCTTCTAAGAAAGGTGCACCTTCTTATAAATGGACTCCTGAAGCTGATTCTGCTTTTCAGAAGCTTAAGGAATGTCTGGTTTCCGCACCTGTTTTATCCTGTCCCGACTATAGCAAACCTTTCGAAGTGCATACGGATGCTAGTAGTTATGGCGTGGGTGGAATGCTTACTCAGTCGATTGATGGCAAAGAACATCCGGTTGCCTACATGAGTAAGTCACTGACCGCAGCAGAGAAAAACTATAGCATAACCGAGCGTGAAACACTTGCTGTCATCATTGCACTTGAACATTGGCGTTGCTATATTGAAAACGGTCAGCAATTCACGGTGTATACAGATCATAGTGCGTTAAAGTGGTTTCTTTCATTGAACAATCCTACTGGTCGGTTAGCAAGATGGGGTGTCCGATTATCAGCCTTTAATTTTGTTATTAAACATCGCCGAGGCGTAGATAACGTAATCCCAGACGCGCTCTCTAGAATCGTTCCAGTTAGTGCCATCAGTACTTCCAACTCTTATTTGGACACTAAAGACTGCTGGTACAATAACATTTTCAATGGCTGTCTAAATGACGCTTCGAAATTCCCAAATTATATAATTAAAAACAATTACCTTTTTCGATTATCCAAAAATAAACATGAACTAACTTCAGAATTTTCCTGGAAGCAGGTCGTGCCGTCTGAATTCCGTACGGACATCATTAACGAGAACCATTCCGAGCCTACGGCTGGACATATGGGGATATTTAAAACGTACCGACGTTTAGCTTTAAAGTATTATTGGCCAGGCATGTACCAAGATGTCGTCACGTTTATTAGTGGTTGCGATAAATGTTTAGCATACAAGTCACAAAATCATCAAGTTTTAGGAGAAATGGGTCGTCCTAAACAGTGTTCACGACCATTCCAAATGATTTCTATAGATCTTATGGGACCTCTTCCTACTTCTAAAAAACAAAATAATTTTATTCTTGTGATTACTTGTTGTTTTTCAAAATTTTGTTTAATATTTCCGATTAAAAGAGCTACTTCAGATATAATAACAAAAATTTTAGAGGAATCCGTATTTTTATTTCATGGCATACCTCAAACTGTATTAATGGATAATGGAACCCAGTTTACTGGCAAGGTAGCAGAGGCACTATTTCAGAAGTATAACATTCCAAATGTCTATTATACTCCTAAATATACTCCACAGGTAAATTTAGTCGAGAAATATAATAGAATGTTCATCCCAAAAGTACAGTTTGCGATAAATAACTCCGTAAACGAGGCTACAGGTTTCACACCATCATTTTTGGTTTTTGGTCGCGAACTAGTCACATGTGGTTCTCATTACATTGATCATGACCTTGGTAGTGAAATACTGTTTTTGCCCCGAGATATTTACGCAGAAAACTTAGGTAGTTTATCGACAATCTTTGACAGTGTCCAGGCAAAGCTATGGCAGGCTCATGTAAAGAATACGTCACATTATAATGTACGTGACGTAGTCATGAAACGCGCTTATTTTTTAAGTGATAAAGAGAGTCGGTTTTCTAAGAAATTAGCTCCCAAATTTATAAAAGCAAAAATTATCGAGAAAAAGTCTCCGCTAGTTTATGTTCTCCAAGATATTTCTGGTAAAAATTTAGGTTCTTGGCACATAAAAGACTTAAAATTAATAGCCAAGAAGTAAATAATTTTTTTTTTCTTTTCACAACTTAAATATTCCTTTCGCTCTATTTCCACCCTTTACTAGAACAACTATTTGTAAGGTATCACGTTAATTCAACGAGTTACCTACCATTTTCTGTACGTAAGCGACAGTTATTTTAGTCCTAATGAACTATAACTGCTGCTGGTTTTATGATTGCGTGATGTATGATAGATGATTATGCAAGAGTAAACAAGTAGTTTCACAGAGTTCTAATGCGGATTTTACGATTTTAAAAGCGGTAAAATCCTTGACTGAGCGCGGGGGTATTGTAACGTTGTATATATATTCAACGCTCCTTAGTTTTCATTTCTTATTAATTAACACGTCTTGACATTGTAATATCGTTGCAACTCGTTATCTGTTCCGGTGGCGGTGAACACTCATTCTAAACCGGTTGGGAAGCGTGAGCCGCCGAGCGGGGATTAAGCGAACGTTGGTAGGTTAGACTCAGATTGCACTCATTGCGATAGCACGTACGCACTCACTTAAAAAGAAACGTTATATTTTTCTTAGTCGCGTCGTGTAACGTCTTCAAGTTGAACGTGAATCTTCATTCACAAATAGTTATTAGTTTAACAAGTTTTAATTTCAATCAGTGTTAACCCCATATTGGGGTCCAAAGTTCGGTCTACAAGGGTTCAAAGTTCGGCCTACATCGGACAAACATCGGACCTACCAGTACCTGGTTGGCGGTCACTGACACCGTCACCCTACAGACCAGCCTTATCCCAGTGGGTCATCCTCCGGCCTGGCAACCTCCTGGAACTCCGCGACATCACCGTCATCGTCGAAGCCAGGAGAGTACTTGGGGCGCCTACCTCCATAGGGCATAATTAATTGACGGGCTTATATAACCCATGACCATTTAGTTTTCTTTTGTAAAATAAATTTGTAAGTGGTGAGAGTAGTGTATTTGTTTGATTTTAGTTACGAACCACACCTCATACGCTTCAATGTTCCATATTTTAAGTATCAATAGGTGTAGTAAACATGTTCCATATTTTAAGTATCAATACGTATTTTTAAAATCTACCTGAATACTTTGCTCACGCTTCAATTGTTTAATTTCACTTTTATTTATCATCTGTGAGTTATTTTACTGAATAAAATTATTTCTGTAAACAGGAACGAAAAAAACAAGAGTGTTGCACACACAGATACGTTTTTCATTCACAAAAAATGTTTAAAATTTTAATGCCAAATATTACATTTCATACAACACATACTTAAGATATACATAGCAAATAAGACAGTTGCTCGCCGCTTCGTTTCCCGGGTTCAATTCCCGTGCTGGACAACTATCTGACCCATAAATAATTGTTCTGAGTCTGGATGTAATTTGTATCCGCCTATCATATGTTTGTAAAGTACCCCGCGACACAGGGAAGAAATTACCCTAGTGCGGGCGTTATCTATAAAAAAAATTACACTGATTATTCAGATTCCATGTTTTCACTTTGAACGAAGTTTCAAATGAAACGAGAGGTATAATTAAAATTATTGGTCAATTAACACAGATGTGCCTCTAGGTCAATTTAAAGTTAAATACAAGTATCTACGTGAGTTTGCAACTCACATAGGTACGACTAAGGGATTCACATGGTATTTCACCTCCTGTGTACTTACTACCAACTGCGGTCGCCACTCTCATGCCAAGGCAACATCCCTCCCAATGGTAACGTTATAAAAAACTTTGGAGGAGGCTTATGTCCAGTAGTGGATGATATCAGGCTGATGATGTGAACCAACACAATAAACATACCTACTCTAAATAAACAAAAAGATTTATGTGATTATTGTTTATTTATATATATTGTTGTCCAGCAGTGGATGATATCAGGCTGATGATGTGAACAAACACAATAAACATAATCTAAATAAACAAAAAGATTTATGTGATTTTTGTTTATTTATATATATTTTTGTCCAGCAGTGGATGATATCAGGCTGATGATGTGAACCAACACAATAAACATAATCTAAATAAACAAAAAGATTTATGTGATTTTTGTTTATTTATATATATTTTTGTCCAGCCGTGGATGATATCAGGCTGATGATGTGAACCAACACAATAAACATAATCTAAATAAACAAAAAGATTTATGTGATTTTTGTTTATTTATATATATTTTTGTCCAGCAGTGGATGATATCAGGCTGATGATGTGAACCAACACAATAAACATAATCTAAATAAACAAAAAGATTTATGTGATTTTTGTTTATTTATATATATTTTTGTCCAGCCGTGGATGATATCAGGCTGATGATGTGAACCAACACAATAAACATAATCTAAATAAACAAAAAGATTTATGTGATTTTTGTTTATTTATATATATTTTTGTCCAGCTGTGGATGATATCAGGCTGATGATGTGAACCAACACAATAAACATAATCTAAATAAACAAAAAGATTTATGTGATTTTTGTTTATTTTCCTATTATTAAAAATAAAATAAAAGTTAGTAACTTCCTCAATTGTAACTTTCAGGGAACAATAATAATCAAAGCAAACTCACAAAACCAACACAAACAAACCTTTTTTCCTTGAAATGCTCAGTTACACCTATTAAGGATATATGTCGCGGAAATATAAATTTCCTGATGAGGCAAATATCGTATATCGAGATGAGATATATCGATTTATTTCACGGTCCATTGGTTTTTATAATAATGAGAATATTTAATCGAGTGACGAAGAAGTCTTTCTTTTTTAAAAGACAACGTCCGCATTAGGGAATTTTAATCCAGTGTCGCGGGGTACTTTACAAACATATAATAGAAGGACACAAATTACATCCAGACTCAGAACAACTATTTATGGGTCACACAAATAGTTGTCGAGCACGGGACCCGATCCCGCGACATGAAGCGGCAAGGCGACTGTCTAAGCCGCTGCGCCACATTATAATTAAAGTCCTGCATGCTTTAACTCATACTCTTGCTATATTTATATGCATTTATATTTATACTAGCTGTGTCCCGCGGTAAATTTTATAAATCATCACAGCTCCTCCCCCGTAGGCGATAGCGTGATAATATGTAGCCTATATGTTGACCCGACCTCTTAGTAATATTTATGCAAAATTTGAAGTAAATCCATGCAGTACTTGAGCTTTTAGAGCAGTTTTTGAGTTTAGCCCGGACATACATACAGATAAACAGACAAACAGACAAAAACTCTAAAAACTATATTTTTGGCTTCGTTGTAGATTGTAGCTCACGCCCAAAGTTTCGTTAAAAAAAAATATTCAATGTACAGTTTTGACTTTCCTACGATTTTATTATATGTATAGATAGATAATATATAATACAAAAATTATAGATGTATACACAAGGTATACAACATTGTTTACGGGTATTAACGACGGTCGGTTGGAGTGGTTGGTTAATTTTGCCTATAAACTTGCCTTTCACGCCGCAGGTCCTATGTTCGATTCCCACCCAGGACAGATACTTGTGAGCATAAACATGTCTGTTTGTCCAGAGTCTAGGTGACATTATCTACATAAGTATATATTTACAAAAGAAAAGTAGTATATGTAATATATCAGATATCTGTTTACCATAGTACCAGCTCTTGGTTTGGGATCAGATGGCCGTGTGTGAATTATGTCCCGGGATATTCTTATTAACCCTAAATTGGTCATAGTCTTGGTTCATAATTCATTGACTATAGTTCTTTTTATAACCTAATAGAGTTCAAATAAGATGTTAACTATAATACCGTTGTGCAATGACATTCTATACACATAATAAAATGTATAGATACAATTGATTTTTTTTTCATACAGTCGTCGCTTCTGGTAGACTTCGTATGACTTGTTAATTTTGTAAATGTACGCGCATGTAGCCACCGTTTTCTCATCTACTAAGAGGTTATTCTAATTGCTTGAGTGAAAGGAGATCATTCTTTTTGGGCCCACTGGCAACGGTTGCGTATATTAATCATAGCAATCTTAAAAAATATACCGAAATTATTACAACAAATGAGTTCAAACTTATAAAGATATGTAACCGGAATCATGAATCATTAAAAAAGTACTTTTTTGATATTCGGTTACGGCTCGCCGCCATTTATACAAACAAATGGATTGCCAGCTTTTAGGGAATTCCCTAATTTTCAGGAAATTAGAATTGATTTGTAGCCTTCTGACACATGAACTGTTAGCTCCATAACAGTTAAATTGTTGCGATTTCATACTTATGTAAATATATATAAAACGGATGGGAATAATAATAGTTCTCTCAACAATGGATTTATTATTATATTTATGCACTTTTCTTGGGATGGGTATAAAATGTAAAACTCACGCCAGGACATAATATTTCCAGTCCATTTATATACTTTTGTCACAGATATATACGGTTGTGAATGGGACAATCGAGGAATTATATAATGATCATTGGCAACCCTGAACACTTAACGTCACGTCACTCTTACATTTTCTTTCGAATTGTGTGATTGTATTTTTCTTAGTTTCTCGTATTTCTTTGAAATATTTGTCGAAAATGGCTTCAATACGCTCAGTCAGTTGTGCTGTACGGTTTCAACGCAATGTGCAAAGACGATTAGTGTCCGAGACAGCTGTAGTTCTGCATCAACTTGCTTCTATGTGGATTTCATGTTTAATTTGTCATATTTCTCAGGATTCCGGTTAGAAATTCTAAAACTAATACTACCCCATTAATCTAGAGATCATAAGGAACAAATTGACATAGGTTTCATTAATAAACGCGAGAATTTTTGGTGGGCCTATCCGCCACAGAAAAAGAAATGGTCTCCTTTAATGTTATTGTTTATTATCTCACAATTTTTTATTCATTATATGACAACGGTTCTGTGCGTGCATTAGCCTACATAACACCCATCACAATGTAAGAAAATACAGGATAATAAAAAAATCGAAAACAAAAAGCAAAAGAAGACGAAAAAAGCAAGCCCGGAGTTTCTTTGTGGCTTTCTTCTCCGGGTCGTCCACCTAGGTAGCTAGAGAAAGCCGCAGGTTAGCTAGGGTAGGTTCCTCAGCGGCGAGGATCGCTTTGGCCCCTTAACGCGTCATCGGTGATCCCGTGTAAGCGGCCCCCTGAGCTGTGGCCCGAACCCCAAAAGGGTAGCCTCAGGTATTAGTCGTTTAATTTAAGCTACTGGTTAAGAACCTTCTTTAATAGAACTAAATTTAAAAATAATAGATTAGTAACTTGCATTGTGTTTTATATCAATGGTAACTTGTTATTTATTTTAGGATTTAAGAAAATATATCTGATAAAACAGACCGCACGGACGGACTAATAATTTTTTTGTAACTTTTATACTGAATTCGACTATGTTTATGTACTGAATTGTGAGCTTGACAAGTACAAGTGTATGTTAATACCCAAGTGCTGAATAAATTTCATTATTTCATAAGGGTTAACGCGACTAATTAATAATTGACCAAAACTAGTTATACTATTTTTTCTCAAGAGATAGGTTAAGTCAAGATTCAAAATAATAAGCGATAATTAGAAAATGATAATATTATGCTATGATCCTTTTCTAATTATCGCTAGGATTTATTAAAAAACTAGCAACAAATCATCAAGAAACTGTGCAGGTGTTAGAATGGTATCACCCAGGTTAAGTACCATAAAATTGACATCGGCATTGACATGGCGGATCCAACTGGCGGACGCCCTACTTGACATTTTCAGTATGGATGCTACAGGGTAATCAATTTATCAATACTCACTCATGTACACAAAATATGCATATGAAATATGTCTACTTTGTATTTTGTCTCTCCGTACTTAGAAGAGATAAATATAAAGTAAGACTTTTAAATTTTGATCTCCATTAGACTATTACTTAGACTTAGATGTAGAATGTTTTATTACACTGACTGCCTCGTTGGTCTAGCGGTAGCGAGTACACCCGCAGAAAACGAGGTCCTGGGTTGAAATCCCGGGTCCGTCCTAAAATGATTTTGGGACTTTTCTGTAAGAAACATTTCTCAGCATCAGCTCGAAGTCTGGGAGTTGGCGGTATTATACCCACGTGCCTCGGAGAGCACGTAAAGCCGTCGGTCCTGTACCTGAACTCTTTCCGGTCGTGTCGCTAGGCGTCCCATCGGATCATGATAATGATGGAATACAATACAATACAAATATCGTTTATGGAAAATAAACGATATTTGTATTGTATTGTATTCCATCATTACATTATTTACAGACATTTCCTTACATGTAATGTACAATTAGGTGATGTAGATACTTAATACTATGTTGTGGAGACTGGAGCCAGTACTGGGTAAAACCTGTGTTACAAGTCTCCAGGCCTCCATCTCGGACAGGTGACAGTAGTTTGGTTAGGGACAGTTATTATTAATTAATATAATTGTGTATAAAATAAACAATATTTAAAATTAAAATAAACAATACTTAAATAATTGGAATAGAAAGTACTCCTGTGTTTGCGCATATACTTGAGCACTATAATATGTCCCGCGTAGATGGCTAATCTCTATTGAGACTGGCCGCCGTGGCCAAAATCGGCTAGGACATTATTATTATTATTTATTTATTGCAGATTATTTCACAGGTTTTCCTTGTTTTTCTTCGTAATTAATTTCATAATACGCACATGAATTGGAAAACTCAGTAGTCCGCACTATGTGTTAGAAATCGAGACCACTCACTTCAACTGTCTAGCATTATAGTGCAGTAGTAATTGCAATCTCAGGTGGCCTGACTGACCTTGTTGATCAGGCGGTTAGACACTACCACATGTTCATGCACACTAATAACATAACATTGAATATTTTTTAAAAAGAATACTCGGGGCGTGATCTACAATCAATATCGAAGCCAAAAATATAATTTTTAGAACTATTGTCTGTTTGTCTGTATGTATGTCCGGGCTAAACTCAATAAGTACCCCGTGGATTTACATTAAATTTTGCATGAATATTACTAAGAGGTCAAATAGGGTACATATTATCACGCTGTCACCTACGGGGAGGAGCTGTGATAATTTATAAAGCTTAACGCGGGTAAGGGCACAGCTAGTATATATATATGTGATAAAGTTTACTGGTTACCATAGTATAGGCTCTGCCTAGTTTGGAATCAGATGCAGTATGCTAATTGATTCAATATCACATATTTTGGACCTCATAACCAGCGGCTGAATACCAAAGATGCAATCTAAACAAATCTTAAACTTACTCAAAATAAAAAGGTCCAACTTCTTTGACAATCGGTACAGCCCCTTTGGCGACCTCTTCAGCGTTGGTGTAGTTGAATATATACACCTTAAAGTCGAGGGCAAACGGGATCTTCTCCCACATTTTGCGGACGTCAGTTTTCTTCGAAAGGGCCATTTCCTGTAAAATGTTCATACATTATAGTAAAAGATCGGAACATTTTTTTCAAGGACCACACATTTAAAGAGATTGACATACATTTTGTGACAAATATGGAACAATATAGTCAATTTCTCATGATCATGCGAGCTGAATGACGTCCACAGCTGGACAAAACCCTGCCCAAAGAATTGGGGGATATACCATAATCGCTACTATTGGCAGACGGGTTGGCGATCGCAGTTTGATGGTCATAATTCACAGAAAAACGCTTCTGCCAGTTCTCTGGTAGGTATTCCCTCGAGACGATTTGTATGCCGCCACGCGATATGATGGGGTGATGATGTTCTTCGCCGTCAACACCCAGCAATGATAACATAAATAGTCTTTCTAATCATATAAAAATAACCATTTAAATTAAGTAATACTTTTAGAAATGATGTTGTTACAAGCAATTTTTAGTAATGACTTTGCAAGTCTTTTTTATCGCAGTGAAGTAGTGTTGTATTGCGTTTAGTACCGTCTCACAGTAAATACTGTTTTGGGATCAATAAAATGCTTTTATTGTGGCCATACGTTGACGTTATTAGTTAAATTTTAGAAAAAATATTTACATAATCAGGAGGTAGGTAGTCACATGTGTGACATATTAAAGAATATAAGACTCAATGCCATTTCTGTGACCTAATGCACTCTATGCTACTTCAGGTGTGTTCTAACCATGCCCTGATAACCTTCCTATTGGAGGAGTTGATGGTGTCTTTCACAAATGCCTTAAGCGTGTCATCTTACTGGTCTTTAGGAGACTTTAAAAATGTATAATGAGTTTGACACCGCCGAGGAGAAATAAAATAAATAAAGTATTGTCACCGCTTTATTTGATACTAGAATCTCACTTACATACCTTCCTTACATACCCTTGAATAAAAAATGAATATTTTTATATATAATACGAGTCCTATCTAGAGAATATTTGACATTTGACCGCGGATTCAGCAACATTACAATATTCTCAAAGAACCCTTTAATTTAGTTAGTTTTTAATAAAATAAGCACTATCTTATAACTATGATTGTGCTTATTTTATTAATAACTAGTATCAATTGGTGAAAACTTGTCTGGTTTCACCTTCTGATACCTTTAGTAAACAAAACAAACTTATAATAAATGAAAATGAACATACAATAATGAAACGTACTGTATCTAGATTAGGCATTTACCGTATTAACGATTTTAAACAACCAATTTGAACGATGAAAACTCATTAGTCGTCAGCTTCGCCTTGGACAAAGTGGGCCCAATTTTGGCCGAAGCGGAAAATTTTCAGCAAGCTATGAAAACTCGGTCGGTTTATTTTCTTCGCAAGAAACGGCACGGCTGCGCCATTTGTGACATAGTGGCGCTGTTTCTTGCCATGCTTAAAGGAAATAATCGCCTAACTTAAAAAAAATTAAACAAAAATCCTTAAGAAACTGTAAACGCATTTGGATTAAGTTTGTTAATAATACAACACCGGTCACCGTAGCCTAGTTGGTAGTGCTCCTGCCAACGAAGCTGGTGGTCCTGGGTTCGAATGCCGGTAAGTGCAAATATTTATGTGATGAGCACGAATATTTGTTTCTGAGTCTTGGATGTTTTCTATGTATATAAGTATTTATCTATCTATATAAGTATGTATATCGTCGCCTGGTACCTATAGTACAAACTTTGCTTAGTTTGGAGCTAGGATGATCTATGTAACATTATCCCTAGATATTATTATTTATTTATTTATACATAGTACCATTATTTACATTCATTCCACACAACTACGACTTCAGCCAAAGATTCTAGTGACAGCCAATTGATCGGCTTCTGACAGAAATAAACTTTGCGTTCTGATTCTACCGCAATTTGGCTTCTTCTTATTAGCGTGGCGATGGCAAACTAGTTAAATTTCTAAAACTGATTGCCCTGCTTGGGCATTCCTAAGATCCTGCCATAAGATCTTGGGAATGCCCAAGCAGGGCAATCAGTGCGGCCACGTTCTGGGCCACAGTTAGTTGTGTATACAAAATATATAAATGTGGCATGGCTCGACACGATGTCAGGTGGGCCCTGGATTGGACCGATGCTCCACAAATACAGTAAATTTTGGGGTTCCTCGACAGTCCCCACCTAGACATTTTATGATTCCATCGAGATTGAATATGGTTTGTAGATCACATTACTGGTAGAGGCGCGTTACAAAAGGTAGTAGTTTTAAACTGGTCCTTAATATCAAGCTTACCTTTTTCAACTGTCCCTTTAGTATTGTAGGAAACAACACCCAGCCGAAGAGAAGTCCAAAAATCCCCACCCCACCCGAGATCGCGCCGTACTTCAGCTCCTTGGGCATACGCATAATTGATGTGGCTGTAGGAGAAAAAATATTATTTAGATTATAAATCCGGGGACATTATTTACACACGGCCATCTGATCCCAAATTAAGCAGAGCTTGTACTATGGAAACCAGATAACTGTTATAATACATATACTACTTTCCTTTTACATACTTGTATAGATAAATTACACCTAGACTCAGGACAAACAAACATGTTCATGCACACAAATATCCGTCCTGGGTGGGAATCGAACCCACTACCTCTGGCGTGAAAAGCAAGCATTTGATAACCACGCCAACAGCCCCGTCGAATTTGATAACAAGACTAGCAATCAGATACACAATATATAGACTGCCTCGTTGGTCTAGCGGTAGCGTGTTCACCCGCGGTTAATGAGGTCCTGGGTTCAAATCCTGGGTCGGGCCAAAAGTGATTTTGGGACTTTTCTGTAAAAAGAAAAATTTCTCAACATCAGCCCGAAGTCTGGGAGTTGGCGGTATTATACCCCCGTGCCTCGGAGAGACGTAAAGCTGGCGGTCCTGTGCCTGACCTCTTTCCGGTCGTGTCGCTAAGGCGTCCCATCGGATTATGAGAGTGATGGAATAGAAAGTGCTCCTGTGTTTGCGCACACACTTGAGCACTATAATATGTCCCGCGCAGATGGCCAATGAGACAGGCCACCGTGGCTGAATTCGGCTAGGAGGACATTATTATTATTATTATTATATAGTATTTTATAGTATTGTATAATCCAGTTTTTTTACTATTAATGTTTACTTTACGATAAGTGCACCTACCATGCTCTCTCTGGAGCACCCTAAGGTTGAGTGGCAGAGTTTTGCTTGATCACTGTGGCGCGCGAGTTCAAGAGCGTGTTACCGTGAGGGTACTATCAAATTTATGAAAAGAAAAATTACAATGACGGGCCAGCTGGCGTGGTTTTGCAAGCTTTCACGCCACAAGGCGTGACACCGTAATTTTTCCCGCATTTTTTAACCAATGTTACTCAGTTTATCTTTCTTTAAAACATATTATTATATCATATTTGACAGATTCCTAAATTAAATTATTAATTAACTCCTGAAAGAATATTTAAAAGAACTTTACTCGTTAAAGTGATTCAACAACATTACCTTTTTTTTGGCGCAGTAGAAAAAATCGCAAAGACACCTGTAAAATCTGATTCAAATACAACAATCTAGAAAAAATAGTACCTTAATCATTTAATTTAAAATCTGTTTCATATTACGGAAACTTTTCTAGTCTAAATTTTGTCATAAGGTTTATATTATATTTTGGTGTCCATCGAAGGTAGATGCTCTAAAATTAAGCCACCTATGGTATCACCGGTCAATAGAATGACCGGTTGAACACTTACGAACCGGGGCAGTGGAAAGTGGCTATGAACGCCCGTGAATGTTAAAAAGCTATTTCTACATTGAACAAGTACAATATCAAACAAAAATAATCATTTTTTTTTTAGAAAGAACACACCACGCCTTTTTTAGGCGCCTTCTTTTAGCTTTATTTACACAAATAGTTGTCATACGCGGAAATCGAATCTTGGACACCTTCGGCCTTAACCGCTGCCCCACATGTGCATTAAATAACACACATCATATCAAAAGCAGAAATAACAGCTTTTATAACTGCTATAAATATACTTAGGTATCCACATTTTGAAACGTTTTTTTAATCCAATTATCAAATGTCTATTGGGATAAACTTTCAATAAAAAATCGTTAACTTTTTTGTAACGATGAGGATCGTGGGCGCAAAATAACGATGGCTATATTATATTTGGCCCTCAATGAAGCCCACATGAAAATGCCTTCCGATTACGTGGGTAAGGTAAGGTTTCAACGAGGAAGAATAAAAAACATTGCCATATTCAACTTGTTAGATTTCATTATTTGGGAAAAAAGGCGCGCACCCTCTTTCGCGATTTCGCAAAATTGATAATGAAGGTACAAACATATAATAGACGGACACAAATTACATCCAGACTCTGAACAACTATTTACGGGTTACACAAATAGTTGTCCGGTGCGGGAATCAAACCTCGGACACAGCGGCGATTGTCTTACCCGCTGCGCCACACTTGCAGTCAATTTTACTTCACTTATATTCAACATACCTATTTTTACTTATTAAGTATTAGTGGTTAAAGTCAAAGGTAGATAATAATAACGAAATATTGTATAAGTAGGTAAAATATTTCGTGGTTATTATATATTTTTTCCAAATATCCCATGTTTAATCTAGGTCAGTATTAGGTTAGGTAACATTCACCTATTCTCATTAAAAAAATACGACATGGTTGGTTTATATATTTATTATAACATTCTGATAGATAATAACAATATTAATGTCTCTTATTTAGAAGAATCAATAAACTATTTTTTATAAGATTAATTTGTAAAATCCTTAAATGACAAAGGTAGGTAAACTTAATAGTTTATCTACCTTTGCCAGAAGTTGATTATAAAATGCACCAATAGATTAGTAGTGCTTTATGAGAAAAGTATAAATATAATAGTTTATGACATCAAAATAATATTCATAACAAAATGCAATAGCTTTCAGTCCTAATGAATCGTGTCTGCGTATTGCGGTCATCCATTTCTTCCTTATACTAAAAACACTTTTTGGGTGTGTTTACATTTGAATTAAAACTCTTGAGCACTGCACAGCATTTTCTAATAATTTTCTCGTAATAAAATCGCAAGTACGAGCCACCAGCAGCGGTGATTAAATGAATAGTACCTAGATTTGTACCCGCAAAGCGGCCGGCGCGCTACGTGAGGGGACACGTGACGTCACAGCGCGATCAAGGGCGCTTGCGGTTTGAAATTATATCGCTCGAAAATGCGTACTTTGATTGCTATTATCTCAGCTGTCTTTGGGAATATAAAAAAGTAAAAATGCAGATGTTCTTGTATTTTCTTCTAGATTACTTTCGCATACCCAGAATAAAACATTGGCCAGGCTCATTGACGCTTCACGTGACCAGATTGCTGGACTTTATTTTGATCAAAGAATCAGTATTGCCATACAACGTGCAATTCTGGGTACGTTTTCCGGCAACGATAAGAATAGGGTTGCCATCTATACTATTTTGAACAGTATTATACTGTTTTTCACTAAATTATACTTTTTACTGTTGAACAAAAATAAAGTATACAAAATACTGTGTACATTTATTTAGTCAGAGGGCGTTCACTGCTCAGCGCAGCGCAGCCACAAAGATTGTAAATTAGTAAGTTGTGCGAGAAGCTCTAAGAAATATGTATTTTAAACAATAAATAAATAAAATACATCATACCTCAATATACTTTAATTCTAGTAAAAAAATTGGCAACCCTAGATGAGAAGGATTTTTTTGACGCCATTTAGATTTAGTTTATTTTATAATTATGTAAGTTAATGTGTTTAATATTTTTTACTTAAACTGTAATATAATTAATTTATTCTCAGTTTTATATTATAAATAACATACAATAAAAATGAATGTGTATTATATTATTATTAACCAGAAACGGCTTTGTGGTTAATTTGTATGCCGTGGAAGTGGCTGCGAAGGATATAGCAGCAAAATCCTTCTATAACCTATTAAAAGACTTAGGATTATCAAGAACTTTTCCACGGCTTTGCATTCGTTGGAAAGGTCTCGGGCTCCGTGCGGTTTATAGCAAAGAAAATTTATAAAATTTTGCTAGTTAAGTATTAAATAAGAATGCTAAAAATGATGTTATAATAAACAAACTGTTAACATTTTATCATGGTTTTCCCAAAAGTATGTTTGAAGTGGATAACACATTGAATTAGATTGAAGGATAACCCAGATCATGTTGGGAAATGACTTGGATAAAGAAAAGGTTTATCATTTTCCCAAAGCCTTTGGACCACAATAGGCATTCGTACTTATGATAAAAGGAAAATACAAAGCATGTAACATCATAATAGGCCTATCGACTTCGGCGGCTTGAGGGGCTCGCCGAACAAAAGCTCACAAAAAGAAAATATTTTTTACTAACTTACACTTTAAGCAGATTTTACCCAATTGGGTAAAATATACACTAGATGCTCATTTGTGTCCATATGTTCCCAACATACGGAGACAAATGTAGAGCAATTTTTAAAGTCAATGAACTCAGTAACACATTGATCTTATTAGCGCCTTTAACAGGTAATTAATGATAATAATCATATCCTGGGACATTATTCACACACGGCCATCTGATCCCAAACTAAACAGAGCTTGTATTATGGAAACCAGATAACTGATATACTACATTTACTACTTTTCTTTTGTAAATACATACTTATATAGATAAATTAGACCCAGACTCAGGACAAACAGACATGTTCATGCACATCATCTGTGGATGGGAATCGAACCCACTACCTCCGGCGTGAAAAGCAAGCGTTTGCCAACCACGCCGACAGGCCCGCCGATACAGATTCTGTTTATGCTATTTATAAGGTAATCTCCTAATAAAGATTCTATTAAGGCTATTTATTAGCTAATGACCTAATAAAAACGCTGTTATGGTAGTCGTAACGTTAGTCGTTCTTGCGGATCATGAGAGTGATAGAATAGACCCTTGTCATGTTTTATGTCGCTAAGTATCTTGGACTTTTTACTGTGGGTATATCAAAAAACTAGCAATTTATTTTATTATGTTGTTACCTTTAACATAAAATGATTTTTGATTTTCTTCATAATATGAGGAATTTCAGTCAATTTTGACTGTTAATATTTTATCAACCTAAACTGATATCCCCGATCCCAAAAAGAGAAGTCTGCACAAAATCTGCAAAAAGTTCATTTATCATGATATTAATAGCTCAATATAATTAGCTTAGGAAGATTTTAGATTACGTAATGTGTGCCTGAGGTCATCCCCTTTGGAAATTTCGACTCAAACCGGTAAATAATAATAATAATATACTGGTACATTATACACACACGGCCACCTGATCCCAAACTAAGCAGAGCTTGTACCATGGAAACCAGATAACTGATGTATTACATATACTACTTTTCTTTTGTAAATACATACTTATAAAGATAATTATACTCAGACTCAGGACAAAAAGACATCTTCATGCATACAAAATATCTGTCCTGGGTGGGAATTGAACCCACAACCTGCGGTGTGAAAGGCAAGCATTTTCCAACCTCGGCAACCGGCCCGACTTAATGAAGGAGAGACGCATAAAAAAGTCCGTTTTAGTGCTAAAAAAGCGTTATTTATTTGTAGTACCTATTTGTAATATGCTTGCTATAGCTATGATTCCACTGCACTGTCACTTAGCATTTTGCCTTACTACACTTAACATTGTCTTCAACTTAGTTCTTAAGTCATGAAGTTAGACATGATCGATGAAAGAGTAATTTTTGCATTTCATATTCGATTACTGGTTAGTCATCGATAACTATGGGAAAAACACATGGTAAGCTCACCGAGCATGGACAGACTGCCATTTTTCCCACGGATAGAATAATAAAACAAAGGATTTCTTACGGAGGAATAGATTGCGACTTTATTGGATATAAAAAGCTCTGCTAATTGGATAAGTATATAGCGAATTTGACATTGACAGGTAAATTATGGCATATTCTATGTTGACGTTTTCTTAATAGGGCTAATAATAAAAATATAGCGCGATCAAACGTCAGACACGTCGAAATTCGCAGGCAAACCAAAGTAGCTGACATAGCCCAAGCTTAAATTAAATTAAATTGTGAGTTTGTATATGTGTGTTGTGTGTGCGTGGGCGTTTGGCGCGCGTGTGTGTGTGTGCATATGTGGGTGTGTATGTGTGTGTGTGTGTGTGTACATGCATGTGTGTGTGTATGTGTATACAGTGAAATTATACTCGGATGCGTAGGAAAGGGTGAGGTTGATTAGCCATGTCACACACATGCCTACGGGAAGGTTTGGACAATTGACGTTGGGGTTATCTTTGCCCATACGACGAAGTAAAAAATAAAACGTTCATCATAAGAAATATCTTAAAACGTACCTTATAAATAAAACTAAAAAAAATCGCTTAAGCAAATAAGATGGAAATTACCTGCGGTCATATTTAACTGATATCAAACACATTATTTTATTTTCCCGGTAAATAAATCAACTACAAATATTTATAATTGTCGAAGTTTTGTTGATACATTTCGCACCTCATACAATAAATAGTTTGAACACGGGTCAATATGTGAATTGGGAGGTCACACAAAAGGTCTGTTGGTATGGCAACGAAACTTTTCAAAGCCGAAACTCAGTACAAACTTGTTTTGAGTTTCATTTCCGTCTGCGAAATTCTTCATAGTTTCTATTTGATAAACTAACGTTAACTTGGTGGTTTTAGGGAAGCTTGTGAATTAAGCTTAGCTAGCTTAATAGCGAATTGTTGCGGAATATTTTAAGAACGGAATGTTACATTTGCATGGTATATAATGTCCTAGCCGAATTTCGACCACGGCGGCCAGTCTCAATTAGCCAATTGCGCAGGACATAATGAAATAATGAAATAATGAAATTTATTCAGCACTTGGGTATTAACATACACTTGTACTTGTCAAGTTCACAATGAAGTACATAAACTTAGTCGAATACAGTATAAAAATTACAAAAATATAATTAGTCTAAAAAAATTAATCTATTATTTTGAAATTTAGTTGTACAATATTAAAATTAAAGAATTGAAGGCAATGCCCATTTGGCTAGCGCAGAAGGCTCTAAACCAGTAGCTTAAATTAAACAATTAATACCCGAGGCCACCCTTTTAGGGTTCGGGCCACAGCTCAGGGGGCCGCTGAAACAAAAGGACAGAATTCTAAGAGAGGGTGTGATCAGTTGCACGGGATCACCAATGACGTGTTAAGGGGCCAAAGCGATCCTCGCCGCTGAGGAGCCTACCCTAGCTAACCTGCGGCTTTCTCTAGCTACCTAGGTGGACGACCCGGAGAAGAAAGCCACAAAGAAGCTCCGGGCTTGCTTTTTTCGTCTTCTTTTGCTTTTTGTTTTCGTTCTTTTTTTTTATATCGTGTATTTTCTTACATTGTGATGGGCGTTATGTAGGCTAATGCACGCACAGAACCGTTGTCATCTAATGAATCAAAAAAAATTGTGAGATAATAAACAATAACATTAAATTTCACTCAAGCAATTAGAATAACCTCTTGCTAGATGAGGAAACGGTGGGTACATCCGCGTACATTTACAAAATTAACAAGTCACACGAAGTCAACCAGAGGCAACGACTGTATGAAAAAATAAAATATTATGAGCACCCCAATAGCAGTTCGACCAGTTACTGCAAGCAGCACCCGTTCACGAGTATGACTTGAGGGCCAGCCATCGCCTCCCTTACCATATTAGAGGGAAGGAAACGACCCGACCCACAACGCCACCGCAAGCATTAACACACAATGGGAGCATGACGAACTTACAACGGGTAGTTCATGTTGAAGTCGTTAACAGCCTTCGGCCGAACAGCGTTTGACATGTTCGAGATAATATACATTTGTTTAATAATAAGAATATGCATCTAAAAATCTATGATATTACAGAATTATTTCTATAGTCAGTTGAGTAAAATATACAAACAACCAAGCGACCAAGCGTTTTTGTCGTTTAAATAAACATTGAGAGTGTAATAGGCCTTTTTCATTAAAATATTCCTGACCTCTGACTTAAACTTAGCATAGGACAGTTCCTGAAGATTTGTAGGTATTTTGTTATATATTCGGATACTCAGTCCGACAAAACAAGAATTAACCTTTTGTAAACGATGAGATTCGGCACACAATTTGTGTTTATTTCTAGTGTTTATTGTGTGCGTGTCACTTCTCTTTTGAAACAGATTCAGATTTTGCCGCACATAAATTATATTAGCATAAATATATTCCGAAGATACCGTTAATATATTTATCTCTTTAAAAAAACTCTTTTAAGGAGAATCTCGCGCCTAGCTGATAAATAGCTCGTACTGCACGTTTTTGTAGAACAAAGATACTGTGGATGTCAGCCGCCCTACCCCACAGTAGTATACCGTAAGACATAATACTGTGGAAGTAGCTAAAATAAACCAGGCGCGCAGTGTCTATGTTAGTAAGTTGTCTAACTTTTCTAACAGCATAAGCAGCAGAGCTTAATTTTCCAGCCAAGCTGGATATGTGAGTACCCCATTGAAGTTTACTGTCTAAAGTTATGCCCAGAAATGTAGTATATTGAACAGATTCCAACACTTCATTGTTCAATACCAGATCTGGACCAAAATTTCTCACATTAGGTGTGGTGAATTTAATGCACTTTGTTTTTTTAGCATTGAGAACTAAGTTATTAACCGTGAACCATTCGGTAATCAGTGTGAGAGCACTATTTATTTCAGCAAGGTTATCTCTATTTCGGTCTACTTTAAAGATAAGAGAAGTGTCATCTGCGAAAAGGACAACATCACAGAAGTTCTTTATCGTGCACGAGTGTGTGCGCAAACACAGGGGCAGTTTCTATTCCATCACTCTCATGATCCGATGGGACGACTAGCGACACGACCGGAAAGAAGTCAGGTACAGAACCGATGGCTTTACGTGCTCTCAGAGGCACGGGGTTCAAAAATTCGAAAATCACTTTTTGGCCCGATCCGGGATTAGAACCGTCCGTAAAATCCGTCATTATCTGCGGTTTTTTTTATGTGTACACATACTACACATACAAAAAATATTATTGCATGCAAGATTTACCATAAAACTTATTCTATCCTTACAGGCGAGCCTAATGCGACAGAGAAGTTAAACTTATATCTATCTTATATCTATATAATACCTACGTACCTAATCTTACATTATTTTCCCTACAAACTAACGGCAGCCGTTGTGAATACGTTCAGTGGACATGTGAACAAATCTATCTGAGTAGATAGTGTGTTGAGCACATGCAGCGCCCGCACGAGCGGTGAGCGCTGCAGCAGGTTGGTGCGCGCGCGAGGAACATACAGCAGCGGCGGCCGCCGTCGACATCCGAGGTACTAGTTAGGAACGCACAGCTGAATCGTCTCTAATACACCCGGGTTGTGAATCTTGCCACGTATAACATTAAATATGTATGTGGCAAGAGTTACTTCCCTTCTTACTTCGAGTCTGTAATATCCCACCATTCCCAAAACGAATAACGTAGGATACAGCAGTGGGTAACCGGGAAAGACTCCATACTGCTTCTTATATACAAACCTAAGAAATTTGTTTTGGATACGTTCTAGCATTTGTTTGTACTTTTCTTCGTGTGGAGACCAAATGACCGCATCGCACTCCAAGCGGCTCTTTACGAGTGCTTCGTATAGTGCCTTCAAGGCTGAGATGTTGGTAAAATTGTTAGCCTGGCGCAAGACCACCCCCAAATTTTGGTATGATTTCTTACACACGTCTATGATGTGCTGCCGAAAGTGTAGGTCACGTTCAAAACGCACGCCCAGGTCTCTTACTTCTGTGACGCGCTTTAACGGCACCCCATCCATGACGTATTGGTACTGGCTCGGGTCTCGCGCTCGGCCAAACGATAATACGGAGCACTTAGCCACATTGAAGTACAGCTTATTGTCTTGGCTCCACGCGAAGATCCTATTGATATCCTGTTGTAATATGCTATGGTCTGTGCTGTGTTTTATTTCCATAACTAGTTTTAGGTCATCTGCAAATAATAAAGGTATGGAGGTGCCTATTACCCTCGGGAGGTCATTGACCGCTAGAATGAACAGCAGGGGACCTAAATTGCTGCCCTGACTCACACCAGACCTCGTGGGGTAGGGATCCGAAAGGTGTCCCCCACAATCGACATACTGACACCTGTCGCGCAGATAAGATGCAAAGAATGAGAGCGTGTGCGGGGTGCACCCCACACCGGCCAGCTTCGACAAAAGTACGTCTTTGTCGACTGTGTCGAACGCCTTTCGGAAATCAAAGTATGCGACGTCAACTTGTAGCCCTGCGTCCACTGCTGGCACCAGGTGCGTCATCAGATCCAGCAGGTTACCCGTTGTCCCCCGCCCAGGACGGAATCCGTGCTGCGCGTCGGACCACTGAGCACTAATCTGAGGATAAAGAGAGCTATGTATGGCCGTCTCAAACACCTTGGCCGGAGTACATAGAACCGCTACAGGTCTATAGTCAGTCGGTGTGGGTCCACCACCTCTCTTCGGCACCGGTACCACCCGGGTGAGCTTCCACCTGTTGGGATACGTTGCAGTGTTAATACATACGTTAAATAAATGTTGTAAAGGGGCCACCAATACTGCTCCACAATCCCTAAACACGTATGGTGGGATGCCGTCCGGCCCCACCGAGCGCTTCGCCGGCAAGCGCGCAAGCGCACGGCGTACGTCACGCGGCGCCAGCGGCGTTAACACCACGCGTGCGCCCGGCGCCTCCGCCGCTGCCGCGCTCGCCGCCGCAACGCTCAGCGTAGCCGGTGCCGGGTTATATACAGACTCGAAGTAACGGGCGAATTCTCCCGCGCTCTCATACTCGGATAAGACCCTACCTTCTTTTATGATCTTACGGCTAGACACATTTCCTGTCTTAGCCCTAATAAAATTCCAGAACGCTCGCGGTTCATTCGCTAAGTGGTATTGGACGCGGTCTCGGTACTCATCATGAACTCGCGCCGTCTCGGCTTTAACTCTCGCTCTACACTGTAAGAATGCCTCATAGTCCTCGCTAGTCTTACTAAATTTATACTTTTTATGCAACACATATTTAAGTTTTATATCTTTAATAATTTCGCTCGTATACCACACTGGGTATATATACCTACTATTTTCTGCCTTTGTTTTTTTTATTGGCACATACATACTAAAAACTTGATACATTTTGCCATAAAATGCATATAATATAGCGTCCGGGTCATTTAAACTATAAACATCACTCCAGTCTATTTCACCTAAACACTGGTAAACACTATGAAAGTCAGCCTTATTAAAGTTCCATTGCGGTCGATTTATCACGTCATGTAATAGCGGTGAAGCCGGCTCAGTAGTATCAGCTGAGGTCGCCTCCGGGCGAGCGAAGGGCGCGGGCTGCGCGCGGGAGGCGGCGGCAGGGGGCGCGGGCCGCGCGAGTGGCAGGCGCACGTGCAGCGGCGGGTGGTACGCGTCTACGGGCTGCAGCCCCTCGTCCGCAACGCTCACCGATGCACCAGCGCCACGCGCACTCAACACTAAATCTAACTGCCTACCAATACAGTTTGGCACGTCATTGCACTGAACGTATTCACAGAATGACATAAAATAATCAAAATAATTTACAATATTAATGTTACTAGAATACAAATTAAAATCACCTATTACTACTACCTTATTACTATATTTAACACATATTTTTTCTAATATATTAAACAATACCATGTATTCACTCTCGTCACACTGTGGAGGAATATACACCGTACAGCACGTAAATAAAAAGTTATTTTGCTTATACACGTTAGCACAAATCAATTCGAATTTGAAATAGTCAATGTTAATGTCACCTGGCAGCGCAACTCGTCGTAGTTCGAAGCGCGGTGTGACCACTAAAAGTACGCCTCCATGCTTTCGCCCATCCGCGCGATTGCACCGTAACACATGGTAGCCCGGGACTACAAACTCCGCATTTTGTATGCTTTCATTAAGACCTGTTTCGGTGATGGCAAATAAATCGGCTCCAGAAGATTCTAGTAGTGACAGAAATTGGTCGGTTTTTGTCCGAAGACCTCTTATATTTTGGTACAATATAGTAAAGTATCTACCGGGTTTGCTGTAAATTGATATTGGTTGAGCGGCGAAACCAAATCCACTCACTGTATTCCGTGTTTACTGGCCATATATCTGCATCACAAAGTCTCTCAAATTTACCCGCTGTAACGCCAATCTTAAAAGAGGCATATACTCTTTCTTGTTTAGGCTTCAATTTCTCAATGAATATTTCAGTATCATTTCCTAATATTTTCTGAAGATACTCCTTTAAATTATCCTCTGTCGTGCATTTATCTAGCCTCCAAACATGAAGATACTTCCTTCGTTCAACTGCTTTTAACGTCTCCACCGATAAATTACCACCTTTCTTTATTGTATTCCGTTTTTTTACTTCAATCCAAGCATTATCACCGTTATCGTGTTCCGCCGTTTTCCTGGCCATCGCTGCGTAGGTATCCGGAGGCGCCGCTAGCGGCCGCGCGGGGCCGAGCGATGGCGCTGCGACCGCAGACGCGAGAGCAGGTGACGCTGGCGGTGGCACAATGTTGACACTTTTGCTACCCAACGATGACCCTTGGCTAATGGTAGACACTATCCTAGGTTCAGGGCTTGTTTTGGTTTGTTTCGGGTTTACTATTTGCCGCTCAGTTAAAAACGTAATTTGTTTTACATATGAATCACATTTATTATTAGATTCTTTCAATTCTTGTCTTAATTTTGAGTTTCCTAACGCCAAAATGGTCACTGTAGATTTAAATTCTTCCATAATTTTCTCTTCAAAAGCACAGATTCTAGCCGTTAAAACGTTGTTCATCTTTTCTATCATTTTTTGCACTACATTCTCCAAATCCTGTGATCCCGCGTCATCCTGAGAAAGAATTCCTTCAGAAGACTGGTTCGGTAGTTCTTTCACCAACGCCCATGAGCCAGTACCACGCACAGGAGTGTCGCCCGTCAATCGCACTCTCCTGGTGATGTTCATGCAAGATTCACATTTGAACGAGCGTCTTATATGACCTTCCCTGAAAGCAGCAGGCGTAACACCCACACACTTTAAATGATATCCCATTTTGCATCCATTACATTTAATTATCTCACCATCATCCATTTTTTTCGAACAATTTGCACAATTCATTTTTAATTCTAAGAATTCAATGCGCGACTGGGACAGAATTATGCACGCCCTCAAGGGAGTGAGTGAGCGCGGTGCGCGGCTAAACGCTTCGCGCCAGCCGCGATTTTTGTACTTATTCACTCACAAACAAAGTCTTAAAAAAGTTATTAATTCACTATTTAATCACTGTACTCCATATGCTATCAATGAATTAACGTTCAAAGTTCAGTTTACACATTGTTTTCTAATAATTAAATCCGAATTTACTAATTTACAAATAAAATTGTCCGAGAGCAATCACAACTGTACATCGCGCGCGGCGGCCATTTTATTTTATTAAGATGTAGTAGACATTATTATGTTCGGACATGTTTGCTATACAATAGCGTGCAAATGTTTTATAATAATATTAAAGGTTTTCAATTTAAAAATTATTATTTGGAAAATCTAAAAATTACATTGCACAAAAAATCTATTCAATAATAAATATATCATAAAATTAAAAATAATATGTCAAAAATAAAATACCAGTAAAATAAATGTCAAAAAAATTATAAAAAGTTGATTAAATGTCAGGTTAGAACTTATCAACTAGAAAATCTGATGTATTATAGTAGGCTTTTTCAACTAAATGTGATTTAACTTCTTTTTTAAATATAGTGATTTCTAATCTTTCCAATCTTTTGGTATTTTATTAAATACTAGCTGTGCCCCGCGGTGTTACCCGCGTTAAATTTTATAAATTTTCTTTGCTATAAACCTCACGGAGCCCGAGACCTTTCCAACGAATACAAAACCGTGGAAATCGGTTCGTGCGTTCTGGAGTTATAGCGTCAGGAAGGAAAACCCGACTTATTTTTATATAGTAGGCTATGACTGGAGCCATGCAAAGAACACTTTTGCGCATAAGTGCAGACCTAGCCGGGTTCAAACATAACTTACTGATATCACGTCTATTTCGGGGAACTACATCTGCCACTCGTGGAAGACAGAACAAATACTTAAACCTCATATATATATAGAGACGGCAGAGTCAATATTTTGTACTGTTTAAAATAAGATTGGCAGCTATCAGTCATATTTAGTTTAAACATTGCTCTGAGGCATCTTTTCTGAGCTTTAAAGACAATTTCTTTGTTTGTAGAGTTGCCCCAGAACATCACGCCATATCTAAGTACAGATTCAACCAGTCCGTAATAGGCAGTAAGAAGGGCATCAATACTAAGCGTTCGCGACAGGGTACATAAAGCATATGAACTGCTGCTTATTCTCTTGCTTATGTTCTCAATGTGTGCCTTCCAATTAAGAGCTGTGTCTATAGTTAGTCCAAGAAACTTAGTTGTATTCACTGCGTCAATTTTATTACTATTATATTGAATGTCAAGATTAGAATTTATGTACGTCGAGCGTTGGCTAAAATGCATTATTAGGGTTTTATTAATATTAATTTTTAAATTATTATTATCTAACCATTCTATAATCACTATTAAAGCATTATTTATATCATTTTCAAATGTATCTTTAGGTTGAACATGCTACCGCTAGACCAACGTGGCAGTCATATGCTTAGTATATGTATATGCGCATATTTGACTGGCTTACTGGTGTCGTTGTTAATAAAGCTGCCTGGTAAGCCAGAGGTCGTGGGTTCCGTCCTCACCTAGGACAATATTTTATGTGATGAGAATGATTATTTATTCTATATGCTTTTTGGCCACCCTACCAGCAAATGATGTATAGAATGCTATTTTTTATTTGTAATTTGTTGTTGTTTTAAATAGACTTAAGTTGAAAGCGAATTGTCAGGAATAGTTAATTAATGATATGTAAATTTGCATCTTCTATGTCTGGGTATAATTAATTTAAAATATATATATTTAAGAATATGTTATATATTTCTTTGGTTACCCTAATGTCACAGTTGTTCCGCCAAGTAGGGCTCTAACGTGGCTAATCGATTGTCTAACTACTACAACCGGGAATATGGAAACACTCAAAAAACTCAAATTACACCACTTTGATGGTCACCCATCTATGGGCTTACCGTGTACCTATTTGCTTAACCTCGCCGGTCACTTACGGACCAGTGAGAGCATCTGGCTATGAACAGCTGTGAGGGTCACTGGAAGCCGCTGGATGCGGGTAGCGCAAGACCGGCAGTTGTGGAGATCTTTGGGGAGGCCTTTGTCCAGCAGTGGCCTTCCAAGTTCCAGCAGTCCAAGTTACGTTATTCACTAACCCTAGAGTTGGCCGTACGCATGTTTGCCGATTTGTTAGTATAAAAAAGGTATATAGTACCGATAATCTCCTGGCTCCAGTCTCCTGGACAAATTTAGGGTACATCAACCAATCTAAACGGAAACCAGCTAAATATGTAGACAGTATAGTGACCACCGTGTGGGCGCAAACATTATCCTTGCAATCTTCACGTTTGGAGAGAGAACGTTGTTCTAAAAACACGGGAATCTTCAGCAACTTTCTGATCTTAGGTAGTATGAAATTCTGCAGCTTCAGATCGTCTTCGGGATCTTTTGGATGATAAGTGATACACGTCAGATACTGAAATAATATTATATTTTCTTCAATTTCACTATGATAGGTAACAGGGCTTGTATCCTTAGAGAACTCTTTCGTAGACTGAAAAATGACTGTTCTAAAGAATTTTTGTTTGAAATATTTTCAAACACGTTCTTTTTTTAATGACTTCTTTTTAAATGTTTGGACGAACGAAGGTGCCAACCAAGAAGGTCGTCACAGTAGTTAGGTGATTTCCGGCCAGAAAGAATATTAGGGCCACCCCATATCAGGCGCTCTTAGCTGGATGCTCTCATCGGTCCGTAAGTGATCGGCGAGGTTAAACAACTAGGCTCACGGTCAGTCCATAGATGGGTGACCGCCAAAGGGGTTTAATTTCTGAGCGTCTCCGTGCTTCGGAGGGCACGTTAAGCTGTCGGTCCCGGTTGTAGTCATTAGACAGCAGTCGTTAAGCCATGTCAGAGGCCTACTGTCAGAGTTGTTCAAGCCGGGCGGCTCTGACACTAGGGTAACCACTGCCCATACGATAAGTAAGTAAGTACCCCATATCATCCCGTAGGTCTCGTAATAGGTGGCTAAGGGATACACTAAGTAGTCGGGCAGCAGCGCCTCCTACCACCTAACTGTGGTCACCAACTTTCACGCCCAGCGCGGTGACTACGGCAAACCCCTCCAAATGACAACGTTTTAGAGACCTTTGGGCTAGGCATATGTCCAACAGTGGACGATATCAGGCTAATGATGTGATTGGTAACATAATAGTGGTTTTGAAGTAAAACTTCTTGACATTACGCTTGACTCGGGGAATACGCTGGTTAATGCGGGCCGGGACTGTTACGATAAGTGTGATCGGGCAAGGCGAAGTTGAGAGGGAGATACAAATTAGTAAAGATAGAAAGAGAGAGGGTTACGTTTCGTATATTACTGTAGGGGCAAGAGGGATAATTACATCCTTTTCTTAAAGATCTAATACTCTTACACTCCTGGACCGATATTAACCAAACCACAAAGAAAACTGGCTTTCAAATAAAAAAAAAAACCCCATCGAAATCGGTTCATCCGTTTGAGAGCTAGCTAGCTAGCATACACACACACACACACACACACACACACACACACAGACACACACACACACAGACACACACACACACATAGAGATAGACATCGACTATCGACGTTAAACTTAGAACACCCCTCTTTTTGGGTTGGGGTTAAAAACAGTATTAAATATTAGACTCAATTTCCAGTAAGTAACACGTATACAAAAAGCCTACCTCACAAGAATGTTACCCGAGGGACAGTTTTGTCAAGATGATTTGTAAGAGCATTGTTTTCAATATGATTATTGCGTAAGATAGTAAAACTCATTTGACATGTGCTTGGCTGGAGGGAATAATTGTATACATTTGCCTTTTGAGGAAAATAAAATATATGTGTTTGCTGAATAGTACTGGTAGTGATGCAGTTTCTTTCTCTTCTTGTCTCGAAGTTTTTCTTTTGTATACCTAAATATAATCTAAAATAATAAGCATTCAGACAACCGATCGAGCATAATTATATTGTGTTTGCCTACTAAATAATTACTCTAATTGGACCAAATCCCGTGTTCATGCCCGCTTGAGTATGTTTCGCCGGACCGTCTGAACTGGGTCGTGTTGAAACCGGTAGTAGATGAACGCACTGAGTTGGTTTCGCTGGGTCTTCTCAGTTGGGGCGCATTGGATCCGGTGGTAGCATTAAAGCGCGACCGTCGTTATACAAACACAAGGTCCGTCATAATAATAATACCTTAATATAGACGGAACCATTGACAATACGTAGTAAAAATATAGCTAAAACTATAAATTTTGATCATTAAACTTAAACATAATAACTTGATACGAGCTAGCTAAATATCATTGCTATTATAAAATAAATTTTATAAAATGTTTTCATACAATCAATACAATGTGTATCTATATATTTATGTTAGTAGAAATAATAATGTATACAACTATATTACTACAAACATGTTCTGACTATTTTACAAGCGCTTTGTTAAAGTCTACGTGAATAAAAACCTTTTTTATTTATTTATTTATTATCGTGTATGTACATATTTTTGAGGCCAAGAGGGTGGTGTATATTTCATCCTGGTTTGATTAAATGTATATATTTTTTTGTGAAATAGCTTTTGTAATCGAGTCCGTCCGAGTGGATTTAAATTAGTAAATGTTTGCTATAGACGGCTGTTTCTCATCTGGCCATATTCATTATGTGTATTATACTTTAAAATTCTTGTATATATTAACTAAAATTCAACCTTTCTAGATTTCGGCTTTGACTGGGCTGTGAAGAGTCAGGAAGGAATTGATTACGAAGATTATTTATTAATCGTAATTATAATCAATTTTATGTCAATTGGCGCGAGAATAAGCATGTTTTTGAGCATTGATTAACTCCTTAAATTAGTAAAAATTTAAATAAATATTTTGAAATAAGCAAACGAAGTGTAACTTATTATTTATATGGTTAATTAATTTGATAATTGTATTTAAATGTATATGGTCACCATTTGCTTATTGTTTTTGAAAATATGGTGTTTTTGTAATAGTTTTATTATAACTTTCTATATAGTTGTTTCGCATTTTGTTTTTAAATAAATGCTTGCGGTTAAGTATCTGTGTGTTTTACCTAAAGTTTTCATTTTTAAGATATTATTTATCTTAATCAATGATTACTTTACTAATAAAAAAAAACATGATTTGAGTCTCACGCCATAAATTAAGCTAGAATAACATTGAACATCGCTCACAATATTCATCTTTATCACGATGTTCATATTTAAACGTTTTGTCGTTACAGCGTTTCCAGCTATTGTTTGGCAACATTTGTAGATCTTACTTTAGTGTTTTTCAATATTGCATTAACGGCTAATTCACCATATACGGTGGCATACGGCGGACTATCCCACAGTTTAAATGAAAACATACCAAAGACCTCTTCAATATTGGTATCGGCCCCATGAATATCGATGTGACTCAAAAATGTACCAATAAATTATTAATAATAATATTTAACATTTATAATATTAATCGTTCCTAAAAAAAATCTTTATTAAAAAACAATGTTAAAAATTGTATCGCAATTATAGTGAACAGTTGAAAAGAATCGAATTGCAAACAATATCTTAATTCCTATACAAGTGTGCCTGGAAGGCAGCCAAACCTGACCGCGATCACTCTGAGGAGGCTTTAGTTGTAATTTTTTTGCCGCTGTGGTAGGGAAGCTATTTTATTGTGCATAAAAAGCGGGAAAGCCATCAATGGGAGCCTCCGTGAACATACCCGAGGCACATCTTCCCAATGGTAGGAGCAGCAATTAAGCAACAATTATTATATTGTGTTGAGATTGAGACTTCAGAGAGCAGAATTGTCTTAGATAGCTGAGTATACTTTACTTACAGGCTACTGAATTGAAAATATCTCCATTACCTAAGCTTTAAATAAAGTTATTTTTACTAAATTAGAATTTTTAAACTCCTACTGTTTTTTATTATAACGCTTTTATCCCTAAACATAATTACCATAATATTTTCACTCATACTCAGAAAGAAACACTTACCAAGTGTCATCTACATTATGTACATATTATAATAAAAAAAATTATAAATTTTTGTTTGGTTACTAGCTGTGCCCCGCGGTGTTACTCGCGTTAAATTTTATAAATTTTCTTTGCTATAAACCTCACGGAGCCCGAGACCTTTCCAACGAATGCAAAACCGTGGAAATCGGTTCGTGCGTTCTGGAGTTATAGCGTCAGGAAGGAAAACCCGACTTATTTTTATATAGTAGACTAGCTGTGCCCCGCGGTGTTACCCGCGTTAAATTTTATAAATTTTCTTTGCTATAAACCTCACGGAGCCCGAGACCTTTCCAACGAATGCAAAACCGTGGAAATCGGTTCGTGCGTTCTGGAGTTATAGCGTCAGGAAGGAAAACCCGACTTATTTTTATATAGTAGATAATAACAATTCTACTTAAAAAGAAAACAATTTACAAATAGAAAATTGCATTTCAGTCACAATCTGCGGGTAGTGTGCCCAAGAAGCTGGCAACGTTGCCTCGTTGTATGGCCAAGCTGATACGCTTGTTTAATTTATTTATTTTACAAAAATACTTCAAATTTGTTTTACAAAAATACTTTAAATTTGTTATTCTATTACTAACAATCAGAAAAAATTCTTCTTCAACTAAAATAGGTTTGATTTCCTACAAGATTTAGCCAATTTTAGATCTAGAACAAAATTATGGTTAATTCATAATAAATTACCGAATGAATTTTTGTGTCACACAATTTTATTTTGAAAAATGATTGTGCGGCTAAATTGTGTTAGTTATAATAAGAATTATTTCATATAGGTATTTGATTTTTTACTTCCTCCTGACGCAAAGTGCGTAATAAATACATTTTAAGATATGAATTGTGAACTTCGCACAGCTATGTGTAACTTTTAAGTTGCTTTTAAGAGGTTGGAGAATTTTATGCGTTCCTCTTTGCTTGCTTGAGAAATAAAAAATTAATAATTATTTTATGGATAACTTTATTCGTATAAATTAGATGCGTAATAAACTAAAAATAATACAAGAATATATATTGCATAGAATTAAATATCTTAAAAAGAGAATCGAAATACTGGGTGTATTTCGGTTCGATTTAACCTCGTGAGTATTGAGCTGCCTCAGGGGCTAGCCAGCCACCAGTTACCAACAGCAGAATATCTATATAATAATTTATATGATATCAAGGTTCCGTGCTAAAAATAATTGTGTGTTGTGTGTGTGACACGACCGTCGGTATTTTGTTAATGCAAACCCGAATTACTTCTAAAGTTCTTTTCCTATGTCTACGTTTTTTATAATTATACCGTGTATAGTTAGCCTAAGAAGCTTGCACTACTTGGCCAGACAATTGATGCGTCAATATCAGTTGAGCAGGCACATACTGCTATTTCTATTTGAAGGGAAAATGAGACGATTTAAACTTTAATTTTGGCCTTATGATGTCCTCCCGACCGAATTTCGGCCACGGCGGCCAGTCTTAATGGGGACTAGCCAATTGCACAGGACATATTATGGTGCACAAGTGTGTGCGCAAACACAGAGGCACTTTCTATTCCATCACTCTCATGATCCGATGGGACGCCTAGGAAAGAGTTCAGGTACAGGACCGACGGCTTTACGTGCTCACCGAGGCACGGGGGTGTAATACCACCAACTTCCAGACTTCCCGGATTTCCTGACCCGGGATTTGAACCCAGGATCTCATTCAGGACCTCATTATCTGCGGTTGAACACGCTACCGCTAGACCAACGAGGCAGTCAAGCCAGACCAAACCTCAGTTTGGCCTTATATGTATATATGAAACTATAAACCCGCGTATGTAAGTATTAAAATATCCGTCTAAGCTAGTATTATATCCTGTTGATATGGCTAGGCTATACCTATGGTGCACCCTAAATAATTTTATAATATAGGTAGATTAGGAGATAGGTGGTGATAGATAGGTAGATATAGTCGGTACATACGTGTGTCCGTCGCGGAGGGTTGAAGAATGACTTGTCCACTGCACTAGATTTAATCAATGGACGGCTAAAGTACACGTGAAGACGGAACTGGAATGAGGTAGTACGCTATTGATTTGTTATTTTGAAGAGAATCTAAATGACGAATGTTTGCAAAAGGATCTAATATTAAAGCTTACCTTTAAAGAAAATTTTAAGCTATTTGTGTGTTAGTGTAATTGTTTGTTATTCTGTACGACAATAAAACAAATTGTAAATTAACAAAATATGTGTGAAATAAGACCGGAGTAAGTAATAATGTTATGCGACACTCATACCACACACAATAGCAAAGTGGCAAAATAAGAACTTTGCCAATTTAATGGCTAAGTGATCAACCCTTTCGTACTACCTACACATCTGCTCCGTGCTACTAATATATTTATATAATAGGTCTTTACCTATGAAATTGCCGTTTTGTATGAAAAAATTTAAACGAATTTTTTTCATGAATTTTTTTATTTGTATTAATCGAAGTAATCACCCATGCAATCAATGCATCTTTGCCATCGCAGTGGCAGTTTATTGATGCCCTTCTTAAAGAAATCAGCTGGACGGGAGGCAACAAATTCTTCAAAGGCATTTTGTACTGCCTCTCGGGTATTGAATTTTTTTCCCGCCAAGAAGTTATCCAAATTCTGGAAAAAGTAGTAGTCTGTAGGCGCAAGGTCTGGTGAGTAGGGCGGATGACGGAGAGCTTCCAACCCCAGTTCTTGCAACTTGGAGACCGTCTGCTGTGCAGTATGAGGTCGCGCGTTGTCGTGCAGGAGCAGCGGAGACGAGCGATTGACCAATGCTGGTTGGAGATGCGCCAGCTTCTCCATCATTGTGCTCAGTTCTTCACAGTACACATCTGCAGTAATGCTCACCCCGTTTGGTAAGAAGCTGTGATGAATCACACCGGCGCTAGACCACCAAACAGTGACCATCACTTTTCTAGGGGTAAGTTTTCGTTTAGGGCATTGTTTAGGTGCTGAACCAGGATCCAACCAACTTGCTGAGCGCTTGCGGTTATCAAACAGAATCCATTTTTCATCGCAGGTAACAATGCGGTTCAAAATTCCTTCATTTGTGTGTCTGTTGAGCAGTGCAAGGCACGTCTCGACGCGTACTTCGCGCTGGCGATCATTGAGTTCGTGGGGCACCCATTTGTCAAGCTTTTTTACCTTGCCAATTTGACGCAAATGGACCAATATTGTTTTGACGCTAACGTCGAAAGCTGCTGCTAATTCAGCCGTAGATTGTGTATCATCAGCTTCCACAACCGCCTTTAATTCGTCATTGTCGACCAAAGTCTTCGGACGACCGCGAGGTTCATTTTTCAGGTCGAAATTTCCAGAACGGAAGCGAGCAAACCAATAACAGGTGGTGCGTTGGTTTGTAGTGTTAGCTCCGTAAACGTCGTTGATGTTGCGTGCCGCTTGTGCCGCGTTGCTGCCACGACGGTACTCATATTCCATAATTACTCGAATTTTTAACGTATCCATGATGACGAAAAAGATTGAAATGCGATGAAAATGTAACACTAATCAATAAAGAAATGACTACTTTTGGAAAAAAGAATCCATGTTTTTAAAATAAAATTAATTTGAAATTAGAATTCTTAGCCAAACAAAAATTATTTTGATTTGAAATGGCCAGTACTGCAGAACGGCAATTTCATAGGTAAAGACCTAATATTTTATATCACTGATAGAGATTTGTGCGCCATAGCGGGATCAAAATTAGTCTATTCATTTCACAGGGCCAAACTAACTTTTTGCCAAATGGAGTTTAGACCCGGCGTATTTGAGTGAAGGTGCGCTGATCGTGACATGTTGTGAAAGTATTCGCTTCTACTTGGTATTCAAATTGGCTTAAATTGTCGGATGAGACACCATTTTTTCTAATATCACCATAACGGGACTTCTGGCTTAGCCATTGACATTACCAAGGGTCATTAGTACCGATTAGCCGATTTTGAGTTAAGCGTTGTCTTAGGTGAGTAGTATGATGCGAAAATTAAAACTTAGGTTTTCAGAGGGTTGGCGCCACTTTGAAAATTTACAACTCATAATCATCAAATAGTCACTCATAATTTAGAATTTGTATATTCACGCTTGTACGCACGCACCGTAGCCGAAAAATTCAGCCTGCTCGGAGCACTATACTACATATTATATAGTATAAGTGCTAGTTAACACCTATTTATACGGATTCTATATATACGGAAGAAACTTATCTACCTACCTATTCACATATACACATAAAATGGAACGGATGGATTAAATTAAACAAATAATATAATTCCATTATGTCGTTCACGTGTGCTTACATTATTTCTGTCCGACTGTGGGACTTACGACATATGTACGTCATCCTTAAGGGCTAGTTTCACGGTAGGACAATTATTTATTAGCGGAAATGACGAGAAGCCTTTATTATTAAAATTTCCTTCAAGTCCTAATTTTTTTTAGTTTTCAGCCGACTTCAAAAATTATTAATATAAATGATTTAACTGTTTTTTTTTATGTTACGCTGTTTGCCCTTGTTTGTAACATAAAAAAACAGTTAAATCATTTATATTAATAATTTTTGAAGTAATATCAATTAAATAAAAGTTGAACTAGGTTCTATGTTTTAAATTATTATGGCTTTTAATTGTGATAGATTGTCCGTTTTAATACCATTTCTCCTTGTAGCAACTTGTCTACGGTCCAGTTTCTGTAACCTAGTAAAATTATCAAATTGCAGGAACTCAAAAATATTTTTCAATTTGCCTTTCCTTTACTTGTATTATCGCATCGCAGAGTCCAAAATAGAAACCTAAAAATAATCAAAGGAGACTATTAAAATTAAAAAATATATCGACCTAAGTACAGAAGCCAGCACATCCACCTACACCTATCTGTCAAATTTCTTTTAAAGATTTTGAACTTTATCATAAAAGCATAAGGTTCACTTTCAATTGAGGAAATTTGACAGATTGGGGTAGCTTAATGTGCTGGCGTCTGCACTTGTTGACACAAAACATTTCATGCAATTTTCATACAATTTGCTACTGTAACAAATAACTTTTTTTTTTCATTACCTACTAGCGACAGTAAGGAAATATAAAACAGGCACACGTAGCAAGTCTTGCTCTAGTTAAGTGACCACTACTTACTTATCATATAGGCAGTGGTTACCCTAGTGTCAGAGTTGTTCAAGCCACCCAGTAGGCCTCTGACATGGCTTATACATATAACAACTGGTGTCGAATGACTACAACCGGGACCGGCAGCTTACCGTGCCCTCCGAAGCACGGAGACGCTCAGAAATTAAACCATTTTGGCGGTCACCCATCAATGGACTGACCGCGAAGCTAGTTTCTTAACCTCACCGATCACTTACGGATCGGTGAGAGCATCTAGCTATGAGCGCCATCTATGTTGTCAAGTGACCGCTTAAGCGTTATAATTTCTAAGCGGTTCCGTTCGTAGAAGGGCCGTTAAACTGTGGGTCTCAGGGGCTTTACCGGCTAAGTCGCCGAACATCGATTTCTTAAATGGCGTTCGAATAAATAAAGGTCAAAAATGACTTAATCAATCGTTAAATCGGCTTCAACGTTGATAATGGATTCCGGACCATTTAAGACGTCATATGTGCTCATGGAAGCCGATTTAACGATAGATTAAGTCATTTTTAACCTTTATTTATTTGAACGTCATTTACGAAATCGATGTTCGGCGACTTAGCCGGTAGAGCCCCAGTTCAAGTTATTCGCTAGCAGTCCTCCTCTCTAAAGAAAAAACGACGTATGTGTACCTTCCCTTAAAAATAAAAAAAGTGTTACTGTAGATACCATGATATTATGCAGTCATTCATAACGACAGCCTTTCAATTTGAAAAAGAGCTGTTTTGTGATTACGTTTTCCTTGAGGCGTTTTTCTACGTCATTAGTTACTGCAATAAATAGAGGGTAGTATATTTGAGTCTTTTGTTTTGATTTGTTTTGCTAAACTGATAAAAATACTTAGATATTTCTCAATGAATAGATAAATATTACAGGTAAATTACCATTTCACAAATACTAGTCCTGGGTGGAAATTGAACCCACAAGCCGTCAGCTCATGTTTGCCAATTATATATTCCGGGTAAGATAAAATCACACTAGTATTATAAATGCGGAAGTTTGTGAGTGTGTATGTTTGTTACTTCTTCACGGCTAAACGGCTGAAGCGATTTTAATAAAATTTGGTGTTGAGTTGGCTGATACCCTGGGTTAACACATAAGCTAGAATTAAAAAGTTTAGCGCCTATGTGTTAACCCAGGGTATCAGCTAACTCCACACCAATTTTATTAAAATCACTCCAGCCGCTAGTGTGATAATCGTCAAAAAATGTTTTAAAGATGCTTTAGAAACATTTATTCATTCATTTATCAATCAGATTACAGATAATATGTTATTATAATACCAAGACAGTAAAATACAACAAACCAAAAGAAAGATGTGAATAGTAGAATCCAATTTGGCTGGGCAGGGTTCGGGAAGCTACGTACTATCTTCTCGTCCCAAATACCGTAGTGTCTTATGTCGAAAGTCTTCGACCAGTGTGTTTTGGCAGTGAAAAGAGAAGTCGCTTACTATGGACCTCATTGGAAGGCTCAAGATCACCCATAGAGCAACGGAGAGGGCTATGCTCCAAGTATCTGTGCGCGATCATATCAGAAACGTTGAAATGCAGGCGAACCAAAGTAGTCGACATAGCCCAAAGAATTGCCAAAGAAGTGGGCGGGGCACATCGCTCGTAGAACGGCCACTGGGACAGAATGGTTCACAAGACCACGACGTGGACGTCTGTCGTCTGATATGATGAAGTCATTATATCAAGTTGAAAAAGCCGCTAAAAACGTTTAAAAAGAAGTTTGGTGTCTGCTAATTGTAGATTTCATGATACTCTTCATAAAATGTCATTATCTCATTTTGTGGCAGCTGCCAATATTTTTTTAATAATCTTTTGTGTTTGCTCATTATGAATTTAATGATATAATACTCTTTATAAAATGTCATTATCTCGTATTGAGACAACCTCCATAAAAGAGTATACCTTAATTTCGTGATTGTTGATTACAGACTTTATAAATAAATATAAATTTATTTATAAAATGTCATTACGTCATATTGTGACCGCCACCAAAAATATTCTAACAAAGAGAATGCAACAAACTACGTTCGTTCTTAAATATGTTTTGCCTATTAAAGATTTCATAAATAAATATTTTTTATGAAACGTCATTACAAGTCGTGACAAATATCAAAAACGTTTCAAAACAGTGTTTTGTTTTTTTTTTTATAAATGAAACTTTGTGTCACGTGGTACTTAACAGACATAATTGACGGACACAGAGTAGATCCAGACGCAGACCAACCATTTACGGGTGAATCACACGAATAGTTGTACTGTGCAGGAATTGAACCCGGGACACGAAGTGGCGAAACGTCTGTCTTAACCACTGCGCCACAAGTGCAGTCAAAGTGTTTTAAGTTTGCCGATTGAAAATTCCATTACTAAACTACCTTTATAAAATGTCATTATATCGTGTTTGGACTACTGGCAGAATAAATAAAATAAAAATAAATAAATAAAAAAAGGTTTTTTCACGTAGACTTTATAAAAGTGCTTGTAAATAGTCAGAACATGTTTGTAGTAATATAGTTGTATACATTATTATTTCTAGTTATATAGATATTTAGGTACACGGATTGTCTGAAAACATTTATAAAATTTATTTTATAATAGCAATTATATTTAGCTAGCTTGTATTAAGTTATTGTCAAAGAGATTATGTTTAAGTTTAATTATCAAAATTTATAGTTTTACCTATATTTTACTACATATTGTCTGAATTATTTATTATTATCCCAACTGAGTAGACCCAGCGAAACAAACTCAGTGGGTTCATCTACTACTGGTTTCAACACGACCCAGTTGAGACGGTCCGGCAAAACATACTCAAGCGGGCATGAAGACGGGATTTGGTCCACTTAGAGTAATTATTTAGTAGGCAAACACAATATATGCTCGATCAGTTGTCTGAATGCTTATTATTTTAAATTATATTTAGGTATAAAAAAGAAAAACTTCGAAACAATAACATTATTCATTTTGAGACAGAGTCTATAATTTTAAATTAAGTATATGATAGCAATCATATTACAGATAGTTCACGTAACTCAGCAGATCAGTCATGTCTATATGGCTACAAGATCTCCAGCGAGCAATGTGCAGGTAGGCAGCGAGAGCCAGACGTCTTTGTCATCCATGTACTCTTTAGTGGTGTAATAACCCCTAACCATAAGTACGCGTTTAATATGTGTCTTAAAACTTTTGTCAGGCAGATCAGTAACGTAATACGTTATGAAACTAACTTTTGTGTTTCCTAATTATAGTTTTAAATTTTAGACAATAAATAATAAGTCTATTACGACAATGACATAAAAAAAACAGCTAATTGGGAAAAGAATAATTACGCATGGACTGTATAAATTAACCTAAACAAGTTTTAAAGAAATTTAATTGTGTTTCATAAGTTTTTCTTCAGAAATAAAATCAAACAGAAATCTAAGTTAGACAGTGAATGTTAATAACGTATAATCATCCCGCCTACTAACACACTTTAGTAAGAAAATTATAGTTTCACGTTTCAAGTAAAAATTGGTACACCATAAAAGGGTGAAATTTCTTTGAATATTTTAGTCTAATAACGGCTTACAATTTTACTTTAATGTCTATATTATTAGCTGGCCTTCAACAGCGGCTTTTGCAGGTTTCTTAAGATTTAAACAAAAGCAAACTTCATAATATGTTTGTTTTGTTAAGGCAGGGGGAATGCCTACATACCATCCGCGAAAAGTATCAGCTAGACTAGACCTGACCTGCCGTGGACTTCTCTTGATCGGGGGCATCGGGAGCGCAGGTAGGCTGGCACATTAATATCATCCTAATGATATTAATTGTTACGGGCCGCTATCTTAGTCGGGAGTAATCGCCAACAATCGGAAGCGCTCGGGTGCGATGACGTCGTGCTTGCGGCTGAAAAAACGTCGTGGGGGGTATCTCGATCGCGGCGATGGTACACGTCTGATGCTTTCCGTCTAAAATTAAATTAATATTAAAAAATAAAAGTGTTTGTACTATTAACATTCAGAAGTGGCATTTTATATATATTTCTGTGTATCGAACCCAGAAAATGAAGAGATCTGCGCCAAAGAAAATGATAGGTAATGTTAAAAAAATCAAATCCTTCGGTATCCCTTACAAGTACGGGAAACTTTAATGGTGACCAAGTTCAAGTTAATATGGACGACGAGTATATACATACGAACGTGCTACTTGAAAGGCTACTGACTACCAAATTGGAAGGAATGGTTGAGAAGTTTTGTGATCAATCACGATCGATTGGAAATATTTCAGGTGAGAAAATCATACCCGCTCTTGATCCCGATAATCACGAAACAAATGTGAAAAACTGGTTGGCAAAAATCGACCAATTGGGATTGCTACATTAATGGAACGACTATACAAAGATCGTCATAATGCAAACTCGCCTCGTTGGTCAAGCACAATTATGGTTTTGTCGTTTAGATGACTACAATTACTCTAGGGAACAGTGGAAATCGTTACTTGTTAGTGCTTTTCCAAGAAGTTTTGAGTACGCAGACATATTAGAAGAGCTAGTAGCCCGAAAGAAGTTAAACAATGAAACTGTAACTCATTATTATCATGATACGTTGGCTATGTGTCGCCGCTGTCGTTTAGGCGAAGCTGCCCTCTCTTGTTTCATTAACATTAACTGGAATTACAAAATAATGCAAAAGCGTTTAATGCGATAATTCCGAAGAATTTTATAGTGGATATTGGTTTACATTTGAAAGTTACTGCCGTAAAACCGAAATTAAAAATATCAACCCGAGTTACCCGCGAACATCCAGGTTTGAACCTGAGAAGAGGTGTATTCCTGATACTTTACCTACGAGTGTGCCTTCAACCTCCCGTATTACTGCAACTCCAATGTTTCGTCGGATGAATTGTTTTAGGTAGATGTCCACGTTACTAGTATCATTTCTCATAAATTGTTTGTAAATACCTCATTGGTATTCACTTTGCAGGATGGCCGATGTTACGCGCCGCTATATTAGTCGGGAGCTCAGATCAATTAAAAAAGTAAAGATGGAACTCTGCGAACAAAGAAATGAAGCCAGGTAAAACTACGCCTTGGCGTATACATACACAATTTCACGCACACACGTAAAACGAAACTACGCCTTAGGGCCAGGCCACAACAGTGCGTTGCGGCGTCGCATCGCAAAAACAACATTGCACAGCTATGCGATGCGATGTCGCAACGCAAAAATTTCATCGGATACGACATCGTACGACAAGACGCTAACCGTCAGTTCAGTTACTAGTGAGACATGGACCGCACTGCGCGTGTTCTACTTCTGCTTGCGTTAAGGCGTATTAAGAAAAGAAACAGAAAAGAAAGTACTGGGTGCACCCATTACTGACAATTATGAATAAAGATGGAAACCACTTCAAAAGGAAATATGAGGCGCTAAAAGTGGACGAGGTTAAATTTTTCGATTACTTTAGGATGAGTGTAGTAAGTTTTGAAGAACTTCTTAGTTTGATAAAGCCTCATTTACAAAAGAAATACATATTTAGAAAACCCATCGAACCTCTGGAGATGCTGGGATTAACTGTAAGGTAAGAAAAAAATAAACTATTTTTACTATAATCATACTGTTTAATCATTTTCATAATTTAGTGTTATTCAAAACTCGTATTCCGATTGTGTATCATTCGTCAAATTTGTTAGTTCCTCATCGAAATGAATTTGTTCTGGCTCATTTACATCATCATTCCTTGGCGTTTGTGGAGACGATTGCATAGGTGCCGGTGATGTTTCGCGTCCGCTTTGGAAGGCACTGCGTTGAATGGATGTTTGATAGCCACTCTGCATAGGCATTTGAGCTGATTGGTAGCCACTCTGCATAGACATTTGAGCTGTTTGATAGCCAGTCTGAACAGTTGTTTGAGATGTTTGATAGTTTGCTTGGACGGATGTTTGTGAAGTTTGATAGTGGCTGGGATAGTATGATGGTTGGTGTAAATCACTTAATATCTGTAGGACACGACTTTGGAAAATTATTGTTTGATTATCATTCAATTTTTCCAATGATGGCAAAATTCCTTTAAAAAAAGATAAATGTCTACTTTCAGGTGTTTTTAAAGCAGCTATAATATTCTTCTCAAATTCGTCTTCGTCAATTTTTCTTTTACACGATGCAGGCTGGTAACGTGGCATGACAGGTTGCTGGCTTTGTTGGGTTGAGGTGCTTGGTCTTATTTCTTCATCGTCAAGACTTGATGTTGTTTTATTTTGAGAATTCTTTTTCAGAAATAGGAGCTGGTCGTATAGATGATATTGTTTAATTTTTTTGGCCCCAGCTCCGGATTTACATTGCTCGTTTAATTTATTTTCGTATTTTGTAAAATTATCCTTGATTCCTCTCCATTTCTTTATGACATCGTTACCTAAAAAAATATGACGAATAATGATTTATTTTGTTTTCTTTCAGGTACCTGGCGACGGAAAAATACTTTTAAAGATATGCATTTCACATATTATCGTGGAAAATCTACAATAACAGGAATAATAAAATTTATTTGTCGTATTTTATGGAACATTCTTAAAAGGTTGGAATTACCAAAAATTGCAACAGAGCTGATGGAACAAATTGCTCAAGAGTATGAAAAAAAGACCAACTTTCCTAATTGTATAGGAGCGCTAGATGGAAAACACATTCGTATATTGAGCCCGGATCACAGTGGATCCCTATTTTTCAATTATAAAAATTATAATTCCATTGTTCTATTAGCACTTGTTGATACGAATTACAAATTTATATATGTCGATATAGGTGCATATGGTAAGGAATGTGACTCCACTGTTTTTCAGAACTCAAATCTATACGACTTATTAAAAAAAGGTCAATTATCTATACCTCCGCCAAAACCGTTACCTGGCTTTCAAAAAGAAATTCCTTTTGTCTTCGTGGCGGATGAAGGATTACCACTGACAAATAATATAATGCGCCCATATTCTGGGAAGTTTTTATCGATAGAAAAACGAGTTTTTAATTATCGTTTGAGCCGAGCCAGACGATATGTTGAGAGCGCTTTTGGCATACTCGCAAATAAATGGCGCATATTTCATCGACCCATTAATGTTTCTTACGATTTCACAATAGACATTATAAAAGCATGCTGTGTATTACACAACTTTGTATTGAATCGAGATGGCGCACAAACGTTTGAAGAAATGATTATTGACGATTCTTTGCAAATTTTACACGAAACAACACATGAAAGTAGAACAGGAGCTAACATAATCAGAAACGAATTTTGTAATTATTTTAATAGTAACATTGGAGGTCTTAGTTGGCAGTTAACAAAAATATAAATGTTTATAAGTACTTACCGAGTTTTGTTTTTTCAACACTATTTAACTCCTCAAAATTTGAATATAAACTTGTACACACTTCCCTCCATGCTTCTGTTTTTAAAAATTTGTCTTTGAATTGTGATATAGTTTTGTCCCAAAGGACGGGACGTTCGTAAATTAAAGATATCAGGTGGTCGACATCGTACTGCGCCATATCGCTTAAAAAACACGTGCAGGTCGTTCAAAGTATGGACACCGACTAAACGGCAAAGCGTTGTCGCATCGCAGATTTGTACGTTGCGGCAGCGCATCGGAAATTTCCACGATGCGTTGTGCGGCGTCGTTGATTTTTGCGATGCGACGCCGCAACGCACTGTTGTGGCCTGGCCCTTACCTTGTCAGTCAAACTGACGCTGCGCGTCAATCAAAACACCATCAAAAATATTTTATTTAATGTAAATATGCCGCATTGTGTTTTGAAAGGGTGTAAACATCAAACTTCAAGAAATAAAAAGATAGATGGAAGAACATTTCACATGTAAGTAAACTTGGAAACCAATTATTTTCAGTATATCAAAATAATATTGAGGTTAGTGTTTGGAACACAACAAGTGCTGCCATTATAAAGCGTTACAGTTTTCCCTATTATTAGGTAATATTATATTACTCGTTGGTTTTTTAAAGGTTACCCGTGGATGCCCTGTGGAGAGGCAAAACACATAAAAATAGGATGAAATCTGATGGCTTAATATTTTTCTGAAATACATTTTATTAGACTGATTTTGTGTTCTACCCCTGTGTGAGTGTGGTCGACTTCTAAATTGAAAAAATACTGTCATTTCCAATAAAGATTCCTAATATTTTGGTTATTATGTATGTTATCTCTAGTTACTAATTGTTATTTTTTCTTTTAACATTTTTCTGATCATTATTTCACAAAAATATTAAAAAAAAAAATCTTCAGAGGTAAAATGTGGACTGCATTTCTTTTTGTTTTGAAGCTTATTAATTTATGAAAATAACGCCTTTCGTCAGATATCAAGCGCGCTAAACATTTTGAGCACTTTAAACTTTTATTTAAATATCGAGCAACGCTACCTGCCAATGATTCAATTAATAATTTTATGTAATTATTAAACTCAACTATATCTAGCCGTCATGTGATAACGTTATTGGATAACGTTTATAATTATTAATTTATTAATGATTTTGCTATTGGATAATGTTAATAATTGGTAACGTGTGATTTTTGTAATATTGGGGTAATTTGAATTATGATGGCAACACCGGCCAATGCACCACATGCATAACAAACCGGCTTCACTTCGTTGTTCAATACATTCCATCTTAACTTTTTATTTGATCTGCGGTCGGGAGTAATCACCAACGGTTGGAAGCGCTCGGGTGCGGTGACGTCGAGCTTGCGGTTGAAAAAACGTCGTGGGGGTATCTCGATCGCGGCGATGGTACACGTCTGTGATTTCTGTCTAATATTAAATTAATATTGAAAAATAAAAGTGTTTGTACTCTTTACATAATAACTCTTAACATACCTACATATTCAAGAGCCCACGACGGCCAGAACTTCGTCATGTTATAAAAGCTGAACGTTATTCTGTGCATGTCCCCTATACAGGTTAAGAACGATCAGCGACTATGGAGTTTTGGTTATGGTTACTTTGGCAGATAATAGGTAGTAAAGGTGCATAAAATTTATACATATAATAATATAATAAAATCGTAGGAAAGTCAAAACTGTACATTGAATATTTTTCAAAAAGGATACTTGGGGCGTGATCTACAATCGATATCGAAGCCAAAATATAGTTTTTAGATTTTTTGTCTGTTTGTCTGTATGTATGTCCGGGGTAACTCAAAAAGTACTGCATGGATTTACTTCAAATTTTGCATGAATATTTATGAGGTCGAGTGAACATATAGGCTACATATTATCACGCTATCACCTACGGGGGAGGAGCTGTGATAATTTATAAACTTAAACGTGGGTAAAACCGCGGGGTACAGCTAGTAGTATATAACATTCAATTTCAGCTTTTATAAAATAACGAAATCCGGCTTTTGTGGGCTCTTGGATTATAAATGATGATTATGACATTTATTCTTAATACGAAAGTCCAAAGATTATATAACACTGATTTACTGGCAAAAACAGATAGAAGAAAGTCAATTACACAAAACTACAACTAGAAAAAAAACTACCTATACCTCTCGAATCAACCATTTGGTTTTATGCATAATGTTAGTACCTATATCTAACTTTATGGTTTTATGACATTATAGCTGAGCACCACTTCAATTAAACTAGCTAAAAGACATCGCATTGAACTCTGTCCATCCAATAGATAGTTTATAGGTGACATTTATAATAAATGATGCACAATATTGGTAACCAAAATTTATTTGTATTTATGTAAATAAGACAATAAAATATGGATATATAATATTATGTTTACATATTTTGTAAACGAAACACACACGCAGCTTTAAGAATTACTTAAGAACAAAATGTTCTAGTTTATGTCCAACTGAAGTAAATATGTTTTCCACGGTGCATGGATTGGCTGAAAAAGAAAATAGACAATTTAATTATTTATGAAACTAACCTTACCTATGGAAAATATTAGGTTCAAGTGCAAAGTCAAAAGTTTCATATTTTCTGGTTCCTAAGTTTAAGTAGATGATACATTTGTGCTTGATCTTAATCTTTCCCATTGGTAAGGTTAGATGTGGTTTTAGAATAGACCCTGCTGACTAATAAGATGCCTATTCCGAAACAATGTTATGATGAGCCTCGGGGACCAAGGTTACAAGGGGAATTCTTATTTCAACTATAAACCTGTTCATAAAAATAAGTCGAATATGTTATAAAACGTATAGACTGATAAAATACGACAATCAGAATAAAACTATTTAAAGTTTATATTTGTTACCTTTGTCTATTCTCACTATATTAAGTTATAGTTAGGTATATTTATTTTTATTTATGACATACATAGTTTTGCTTGCTTATTTTTATAATCATGTTTAACTTAGATGTCAACTTTTTACAAATTCCAAAGTTTGTCTCGTTGTTTGTTACCTCTTCATGCCTAACTAAGTACTGAACCTAGGTCTTAGTGCGGTGTAACTTAAAGGAATTTCTAGTAAGGTAGTAAGGTTCATCTTCGCTATACTTAGATTTCATGAGGTCTACTGCACACCTTGTTTACTTACAGATATCAAACCATTCGTCAGGATAACCGGCTTCTAAACGAGCAGCTCTGACGGATTCTCTCAAAGCGTGAGGCAGAACTGCGGCTAGGCATAAAGCTGGTTCACCGGTAGCTGTCAACAATTTAATTGAAATGAAACTGACAAATAGTCTCGTATCTTATAAATAGGGAGGATCCTGAAAAGTACAGAAGCATCATGTATAACATTTTTAATGTCCATTCTTACATCTATAACTTATGCGGACGTTTCTAAATTCTTTATAACAACTATAAACCAATATCAAATTTCCGTGATTTAAAATTCCTGAATTGTTAAAATAAAAGGTTTTATTAAAGGTTTTATCATCGCTTGCTCATAATTTATAGAAAATGCCCGAATTAAAGATACCTGTGAGGTCCATTATGAAATATTTGGGCTTTATAATAGACAGCTACCTAAACTGGCCAGCGCACATAAGCCACTTATTTATTAATATTTCGCATTTTGTAACGTCATTGCTCAGAGCTTGCTGGAGTGTTTTTATTTTGGTGATATCAACCAGAACGGTTTACTTCCTTTAGAAACTACACCCATATAGCACTGATCTACTGTATCTATCTGCACGCTCAATACCGTCTATCAGATAACTTTTTAATCTAATTTCTATTCTTCGTAAACAAAAAACTTAAACTAGTTCTTAAATGAGATTAAAAAGCGTATTCACCATGACTCGTCATAGAATTACACTCTCTTAATAACAATACTATGAACCTAGTTAGACATTGTACAATGCCGCATACAAAGTAAATAACCACCCACTCTCTACTTATAAATGCTAGATTATTTTACGTGATCTCCTCCTCTGCCAAAATTAGCTCCTTTGTCTAAATTGTACAGATACAGAGAAAATTACAAATGTTTAAACATACACAATGTACTTGGAATAATTTCCATAATAATTAACTTGTACATTTAGTACAAGTTTCGTTTAATATAATGAGATTTTTAGGCATAATATAGGCACTATGACTTGGTTTGTATCCAGTCGCTAATATCAGAGGGAAGACTGCCCATTATCACCTCAATGCTATTTACCCGTACTATAACTGGGCCCTAATCTTTAAATAATTGACTAAAGTCATGCGGTACGTAAACACGCAAAAATGCTACACGCCTAAATTATTTTAATTTATCAATCCACTTAAGGTTCTGTCTAGTTTTGTGATTGTTAATAATATATTAACAATTACAAAGAAAAATTAACAGTACTTATGATTTACCATAGCTTTTTTGCGCTTTATTCGTAATGATTTTGCATGTTTTGAAAATACGATACAGAATAGGACGTATTAATCAGCTAATCAACCTAAGACTGGCGCGTGATGTCTGTTTTGGCGTTTTAGCGGGCTGTTAAATATAATCTCAGGGTGCGTGCGAATTCAAACAATCCAAGAAGTACACAATATAATCTTTAATTGTTCTTTGGCATATTGAGAATGTCTAGTGCTTATTATAATGTATATTGAACTCACTAATCACACGATTTATACTTAGAAAACTATCACGTCGTCCACTCGACACTGCGGCGTATTTATGACTGTTTGTGTACAGAGTAGGTAACGAACTAGAGGCGCTTAGATATCAATACTGTTGGATAACATTACCGTGTGTACCATTGTGACTGTTCTCTCTTATACAGTCGTCAATAAAATCTCTAGTTTAAATGTAATCATAGTTCAATTGTGATGTTATTATCAATAAGCGCACTTAATTGAAGGATGAATACTTCAACTTTAAAACTATTTAATAATGAAACATGCCTTCATGAAGTTTAACACTTACATTCACAGAAACGAAACAAAACACCGGCGTTATTTCAACAATTAATTATTCCTATCCGATTTCGATTTGATTTATTATTAACACGCAAAAGAAATACAAACCAGAGTAAAATTGAAAACCTCTTCTTTTTTTTAAAGTAGCTAATAATTATTATTAAAAGATGGTAATATTCTTGCCAATAACTTTATGAAGGACACAAGTAATTATCGTTACCTACGGTGACGTTGATTGAGGCAAAATTCACTGAGAAGAGAAATAACATTATTTAAAGCCTAAATTGAGAAATTATAACAATAAGCCAAAATAAAATAACAGTCGTTATTAAGAGCTCCGTAAGATTGATAGATTAAAAAACTTTTCCAATCTTAGGAAAGCTGTTGTAAGTATAAATTTTAAAAGTTAATCATAATTTGCATGTCTATTTGACAATATAATATTTATAAACTCACAAAATGAAACAAATAATTTCTAAATTGGTTTCTCAGAATCTTTATTCGATCACAATAAACATAAAAAGATGAAACGTATAAATAAAAACTTTTCAAACATATTAGCGCAAGCGATGATGTTTAGTTTAGTCGATTATTGGAACAAACGTGAAAAAATATGCTGTGCTGTTATGTAATAACGATTAAGTACAATCAATTCATAATTTCAGTGGAATGATGTCCACTGCTGGACAAGAGCCTCCCCTAAGAATGGGGGATATGCCATAATCGCCCCACTTGGCAGACGGGTTGGCAATCGCAGTACGGTGCTCATAGTACAAAGCGAGACGCTGCTGCCCGTTCTCTACGCCCCCTACCGGGTGATATGGAGTGTTGATATACTAGTAATAGATTCCAATAATAGTAACTTGTTATTTATTTAAGGATTTCAGAAAATATATGCGATAAAACAAACCGCACGGACGGACTCATTTTTTTTTTTTGTAACCTTTATACTATCCACTATGTTTATGTACTGCATTGTGAGCTTGACAAGTACAAGTGTATGTTAATACCCAAGAGCTTAATAAATTTCATTTCATATGCCGTCAGTCACACAGCCCACTTTTTTATAAATTTGGCGACTAATTACCTGATCACTTGTACAAGTAAAATATAAATTAAATAACGATACAATTTAATATGGGTGAACGGAGTATTTACCAGAAGAGAGGTGTTACCTGCGGCTCAAGGACGAATTTAACTATGACAGGCGATGTATTAAAAAACCAATTTGAACCTTTGTAGAAAGACTCAGTTCTGTTACAGATGCCAGCACATCAAGCTACCCCAATCTGTCAAATTTCCCCAATTGAAAGTGAACCTTATACTGCTGTGATAAAGTTGAAAATTTATTAAAGAAATTTAACAGATTGTGGTAGCTGGACGTGCTAACGTCTGTACGTTCGGAGTCTATCTACAAAGGTTTTAGGTACAATTGAACATGTTTTTAATTAATTTTTGACTGTTTGAACTGACTTGACATCGTTTTCAGGCGGTCGTGTTCCCAGACACAAGCAAATTGGTGCCTGAATAAAGTCTGGATCCAGTAACTCGGATACATGACGCATATGGTTTCAAGGTAAGAAATATAATAGGCAGTTGTAGGTATATATAATTTTAGTAGATAGCAGCAACTAATAAGAGTCGATATTTCTTTTTACATGACGCTTATAGTTAGCCTAGTAGGCTTTCACTGCTTCACCGGAAAATACAGGTGAATGAGGGCTCAAGCCGTCTAGAAAATAAAACTACGCGCCGGAGGGCACCCCCTTTGGGTGGTTATTGACGGGTCGTAGCTTTCTAACTGTGCAACGGTCGCTCTACGTTGATACGCAAAGAAGCGGGCCTCTAATTCGGTTGAGGATCGGAGAGGGCTTTTTATTGATACATGGGTAAGTAGAGGGTCATGGAGGACGCTGGTGGTCGCAACGCGTTCGCGGCCGTACTGTTGTCCGGCGAGTGCAATATACGAGTATCGTCTGGTGTGTGTTGCCTCCAGAGTTTCTGATTGTATTTGTGGTGATTTCGTTGGTGCGGTGTTTGTAGGTGAGAAGGGGGAGCCGAGACTTGTCACCGCCTTGTTAAAACTCCTTGCTTTTACTGAGTCTTACCGTCGTGCTTTTAATAACTCCCTAATGTAACCAAAGGTATTTACATCAATAAAATATATATTATAGTATATACTATCTATATAAGTATGTATTTACAAAAGGAAAGTAGTATTTCAACTATCGGGTTTCCATGGTACAAGCTCTGCTTAGATTGAGATATTATTATTATTATACTTTATATATTTATGTTATATATATAGTAATAACATAAATATATATTGTATTAACAAGATGGTATAATTGGTATAGAATAATTGGTTATCGCTAAGGCTTAGTTTATCTCTTAGACCTGGATTAAAAAAAAAGTTGTCATAATTAACAAAAGGTTTTGTTCCGTTTGTTTTGCTCTTTTATGTCAATAACATTCTTTTACTTATATAAACCAAATGCTACAAGTTAGTTACGTCAATTGGTTAACACAAAAACATTGATTTAAAATGAAAGAGTAAGCAATTGGAGTAAACTATAAAGGATAAAATTTAATAATACATTACTTTGATAAAATCATTTTGACACTCAACATCGAAGATTGATGACGGGTGAATACAAGAATTGTGGAAATTAAATTCCTATTGTTGTCTCAATGAAGGTTTTAGGAACAGTTGAGCTCAAAACGTTTAATATTTAAAATCTAGATTGAAAATAGTTACTAACCTTCAAATAAACAGGATATTTCGATTTAACCTAAATATTACGCTCTGGCATTATAACATACTCCAGTAAAAGTCCGGTCAAAGCGCGGGTTATAAAATATATTGGAAAACTGACATACTGCCATCTGATCCCAAACAAGGCAGAGCCTCTACTGTGCTAACCAGACAACCATAAAACATATTCCTGTATTTCTAAATACGTATCTACATTATATAGAAAAAGTTAGCTGTGCCCCGCGGTTCAAACATTATAACTTACTAGTTGTACCCCGCGGTTTCAACCGCGTTAAACTTTATAAATTATAGCCTATGTGTTAATCCAGGGTGTCAGCTAACTCCATACCAAATTTTATTAAAATCGCTCCAGCCGTTTAGACGTGAAGAAGTAACAAACATACACACTCACAAACTTTCGCCTTTATAATATTAGTGTGATAGCCTACGTGTTATTCGGATATAAAAGCTATATTACTACAAAGTTTCATCAAAATCCGTCCAGTAGTTTTTGAGTGAAAGAGTAACAAATATACACACGCACTCACCAACTTTTGCCTTTATAATATTAGTGTGATAGCTTAAGCTCTATTCTGTCCCTAAAAGCCTCGCAAACGACTGGTTGTTAGCCTTCTACGTTGGCCACTAGATCGTTATCTCCGACTATATTACGCAGTATTCAATTAAAAAAATAAAGATTGAACATTCATTTGATAAGCCAGATTAGACTAGGCAGTCCTTGCGCGAGCTTAACAAGTACCTACTAGTGTAAAAAAATCTATACATATAATACAATCGTCGGAAAGTCAAAACTGTACATTGAATATTTTTTTAAAGGATACTTGGGGCGTGATCTACAATCGATTTCGAAGCCTAATATATAGTTATTAGATTTTTGTCTGTTTGTATGTCCGAGCTAAACTCAAATAGTGATGCATGGATTTACTTCAATAAATAACTAAGAAGGATCTCACGAGCAATATTAAAAGGACAGATAATGCCATAATTTGAAGAAAATTTTTATAGCTATTTGTAAATAGCTATAAAAATTATAAGCAATATTAAAAGGACAGATAATGCCATAATTTAAGAGTAATAAACTTACTGAAGGGATAAAACAAATCATTATTGACAATACAAAAATCACTGAACCTAAGCTTATAGCACAATTATTTAACAACTTTTTTATTGACGAGATCGAATCTAAATCCAATAATAATAGTGCTAATTTAAAATTTGACTTTTATCGCGATTCTATATTTTTAAAGCCGACTACTCCCTCTGATATTGATAAATAATTAATTCATTGAACAACACAAAAAGCTCTGGGTATGACACATTTTCGTAGAACATAACATATAAGTGTATTATTCAGGATATTAGTTTATAAAGTTCTATTTCCAAAATTGCACACCTTGTACAGCACAGTGTACAGACGCCAGCACAACAAGCTACCCCAATCTGTCAAATTTCCCGAATTGAAATTGAACCTTATACTTTTGTGATAAAGTTGAAAATCTATAAAAGAAATTTGACAGATTGGGGTAGCTGATTGTGCTGGCGTCTGTACATCAATAATAATATTAGCGCTGTTTTGTGATTTGTACTACTGTTATATTTAGTCTGTGGTTGTTATGAAGTTCTGTTTACTCATTGCAACGTATAACAATTACGGTGTGTACGTAGTTAGCTGATAAACGCACAAATGATTGTCAAGCACGTATCATTGCTGCTAATGATACGTCATCATGATTGAGTCATTATATAATTAGTAAAGGAAGTGCCTTTATATACGCTCAGCATGACAATCACATTATTATCATGTAATGAAGCCATTTAAAGATAATAGCCTGTGAAGAAAGGTGTTATATTTTGTTAGATATGCGGATTGTTCCCACAAGCGAAATACAGAATAGCTGATAAGCCGAAAACAACGGTTTGCTATTAATATCAAATCTGATTTTGTATATTACTATTACTAAATTTTGCCATATAATTTCGAGATATTAGTATTATTCTCTCAGTTATATAGCAAAAATTTAAACATTCTTCAGGTAATCGGTAATGCTTAATGATATAATTATGTTAAAATGAAATTTTGTGAAATCATGCTTTAAATACTTTTGGTTGGTATTCTTTTATACAACTACTAACAGTTACCTAGCCTATGATGATGGCTTACTTGATGATAAACGGTTACTGTAGCAACTGAATTACCTCATTGGAGGGAAGTAAACGTCATCATCCTACACAGACCGGGAATAGCCGACTAAACCCAGGCGAAATCATATAAGTGTCATTCCTGCTAATTTTTTTGGAAAGAGTTTGTTCACTACAACGCACTCCATTACACCGAAAACATGCTTACTGAACAGGCAAAGCAACATATACGGCCTACATTCATTGGCTAATCAGGGGGCTGCGGAAACCAATAACCCAACTAAACTAAACCCCTTTCTTGAATAACACCAAAGTCTTAGTTGAGAAAACTGTGCTCCCTGAACTCATTCAATAACCACAGCATAAGTAGGAAGCAGTTTTCTTATTTTACTTGCAAAAGTTACTCAATTTTGAAGTTACAAACTTAAAGTTGGTACCTATTCTAGCTTTTACTCTTACCTATAAGGATTCTGCATAGTTTGCCTTACTTGTATATGGCCATTAATCCTATATAAGAGTAGGCAATATAGAACGGTTAAAACATTTAAACTGTAAATAGCAGAAACAAGAAGCACATACACAATAACAGCTTGCTTTTAAAATATCCATGAGAGAAGATACTAACTTGTCGTGTAGGCTGTGGTAACTCTACTGTTAGAGTGGTTCAAGCCGCCAATTAGGCCTCTGACATGGCTTAACAACTGTTGCATAATGGCTACAATCGAGACCGTCAGCTCAGAAATTAAACCAATTTGGCGGTCACTCATCTATAGACTGACGGCGAGTTGCTAGCTACAACTAGCAACTCGCCGCTAGTTAGTTAGTTAGCCAATCACTTACCGATCGGCGACAGTATCTAGCTATGAGTACCTCAAAGATACATTTATACGAAAGCTCAACAACTTTTAGAATATCAGCTTGCAGGTTTATCACTATTACTGAGCGAGTGAGCCATCACAAATGACTTTCTGTAAATTTACCTTTGTAACCTATAATCGATTTTATACTCATACCTTATCAGATATGTGAGAATAAAATTTAAGATCGAAGTAAAACTTACCTTTAGATTGAAGAACACCAAAAGGATTCCTTGAGTTTCGACGGAAATAAACTCTAAAGTCGGCTGGAATGTCTTTGATCCCTGGAGGCTTGTAGGTCCAGGTGCGATCAGTTAGAAGTTGACCACTGTCAGCGTCATAGATAATTTTCTCCGACGTCCAAAATCCAAGACCCATGACAAAAGCGCCTTCAATCTAAAATCACAAACACCATACACGTTGCATCTTTGAAGATTAAAATATTAATTGTCTTATTAGAAAGACGACATTACCAAATGCACCACGTGTGCAGTCAAAAGTTTAACACTACTTTAGGGTATGTGTAGGGTGAAAGAAGTGTGTGACCACTCGAAACCAATTAAGTCATTATACGGCCAAACTCAACGAATACCAATATTTCTTAAACATTACTATGGGCACTCAGATCCCTTCCGCACCCAGAAAGAAGGAAATCTTTTTTTATACATAAACTAAAAGATGTTCATCTTACTTGAGCTACATCAATCACGGGACTCAAACTTCTTCCTGTATCTTCCAATAGATCAACTCTTCTTACATCGTGATTGCCTGTCAAGATATCAACTTCAACTTCCAAAGCGCACACGCCGTAAATATCATACGGTTTTATATTATCTTTAGAAGAACACATGTAGGATGCCTGCAAATCCACTCCAGCTTTAAAAGCTTCTTCAACTAAATCATCCCAGGACGGCTTATTCATAATTTCTCTGACTGGAGCTAGTCTGTCTAGAATAATCTCACAAGCTTTCATAGTAGCAAATGCCACACATTCACTCCCCACACTAGCTCCTGTGGCCATTGAATTAGGAGAAGTGAAACTGGAACTCGGCTTTACACTAACTTTGTCTATAGATATTCCAAACATGTAAGCACATACTTGAGCAACTTTAGTATTGATGCCCTGTCCCATCTCAACTCCACCATGTGTTATTACTATAGAACCATCAGCATGGTATATTGATATCAAAGAGTTGTAAGGTCCTATGTAAAACAAGTCATATGTCATCGGCAATATGTTCAGTGCTCGCTTTCTCCATCTGTTCTTACTATTGAAATCTTTCACTTCATCTTGTCTTGCTTTGTAATTTGAATCTTTCATAAGCTGCTCTATAAGGTCTGGTATTGGGTTGTTGTCTTTGCTCATGTTCAACAATTTAACATGAAGTGAGTCTTTGCCTACTTTGTGAGCTATTTTTTCCATGATATACTCAATCATTGATAAGCCTTCTGTAGATGCTAAAAATATTTTTGGATAATTACTTCAAATGTCTTTTGTGTCTTGAATGAAACAACAAAAATCATATAATACTTCTTCTATTTAGTCATATAGATATCTGAAATTAATGTAAAACGCTGGCCAAGATTTAAGAAATTAGCGGTCATGATTCACCAATTCACCAAAGATGGTTGCGTACACACGGCTTCATATCAAGCTCTACATTTCCAATAGAAGCTAACCTCTCATTGTATGAAAATCCTATAAAACACGAGATCAGCTTATACTGGAAAAGTATAGCCGTCTGGACCTTCTTTGGTAGTATTTTTTTGGGATTTAAGTAGCTTGATCGATACGAGAACGAGTTCCAATCAAGCTAGTTCTCACCTAGTTCAATCGATTCCATACCGCTGAAAGTCCTCTGGCTCTAAATTGTACGTGTTTTTATATGTGTATACTTATATATAAATACGGATTTAGTTCTTCATATACCACTAAAAACCGGGCCACATAACTAAATGATGGCTTTTTATGAATTTCTAAAATATATTACAAAGAAAAATATATTCTAGATATCACATCTATATCTTTTGAAGTTCTTGAAGTATAAGCTAGTGCCCGTCAGGGCGATCTTCCGGACGGACGAAATCATCAAAAATATGGGGATGCCTTTGTAAACATTACAAAATTGTAGGTTCTCTGTTTCTAATTATTATATGACTATGAAGAAGTTTCTTAATTGTGTTTTGTCTTAGTTAAATTAATTGAGACTAAAACTCAAACTTTGTTGTTTGTCCCACGTATGTAGATTGTTTAATATGTCTAGACATCTAAATAAACAAATTAACAAGGAGGATGTGATTCCCAGAATTTTTATTACTATGAGTAATAATATATTTAATGATATTTTTGCAACTATTCTGGTAAAACTATTTTAGATAGAGATGAGAAGGTAGAAGTAAAGGAAGGTTTGCGAACAAATGGAGGGCTCTATATGCTCAGTGTTCTGAGACGGCTATACTGGTCGCATGAGCAAATTAACAAAACATTATAAAATATTTTATTTATGAAAAATAAACTATGTAACTAATTACTGTGCTACAAACTTATCTGGCCCGGTGGCCAAAAGTAGAACTAATGACGCCTGTTTGAAATGTCAATCCATGACATTCCTGCCATTGATTGTTTGTTGCGCGTATTTATTTTTCTGTTTGTGGTTTTTAATTGTGAAAAATGCCGAAAGCTTTAAAAATTGATGCGGGGAACGTTATATTACAAGTATTGAATTATATGAAGGAAGAATAACGCCTTCAGGCACCAATTATACCCTTCAATAAGTTGTATGAATGCGTAGCTGCTGCTACAGGTTAGTGTTGTCAGCTTCTGAAAATATACGAAATTCCCCCTCGCTCTTTAAATTAAAATTCATATTTTAAAATATTCATTATTTATTTAATTTTCGCTGTTTCCTTTGTAGGTGTCTGGGAGTGATGTGTAAGAAAACTTGTGAAAGAAAAAGAGCATGGTAGATAGAATTCTGAAATCCTATCATTCAGTGCAGAAGCTTTTGATAAAATAATAGTCAATGAATGGCAAAAGCATTGCAATAATGTACAAAAATATTGAAAATGTGTATCGAAAAAGGGATGGATACTTAGACGAGTCTTTCATCATTCATGGTAGTGATAGTGAAAGTGAAAGCAGTGATTGCGATAATGATGATGATGAAATGACTTCTGAATTAAACCATTCCGGTCACATAATAATACCTGGAGCATCTCCGTTAGAGAACACATAGCATACATTTTATGTAAATGATCATAATTATTGTATAAAAATATAAAGATGTTATAAAGATTAGTAATGACAGTATTTGTTTGCTTTTTAGTGAAGTAACATTTACGTTACAATGTGCATATTATTTTTACCCACTTTATTGCAAAAAATATTTACTAGCAACACTAAATGCGATAACAGCGACGCTGCCACCGGGTCAGAAAAGTTTGCCGGACTGTAATATTATTATATTGGGAAAATTAGATATGATGATTTAGAATACTTTAAATAAATTTCAACCATTTAGTGACAATATTGTAATAGTATATGGTATATATAATATAAGCTTGTAATGTGTCTATTACAAAAAAAGAACTTAGAAAAAATTAAGTTGAAAATAATAACGTTTTTTTAAGACTCTTCGTAATTGATTTTTTTTTATTAATTACCAACAGCAATACACACTTTGACGAAATTAAAGCTGTTTATGGTTCATGAGATGCTATATCTCATGATGCTCTTACATGCAGACAGTTACACGGATAGACAGCGTAGGTTTATTAAAAGGGTTCCATTGGGACAATTAAGCTATGAATCCTAAAAGGAGAGTAATTGGGGCCTATTTATTATTTCTCTCAATTTCAAACTAATGTGTTCTTTTTGTTGGCATATAGTAAATGTAAATTTACGAAATAGCCTCAAAATTTTCGATGTATTTACTTAATCGAGCGGTAGAATGTGATCTACTTACAAGGAGCTCTACACCAAGTATTAGATGGAGTGTCAGTAGCGACACTATTAGCCTCAATGTACCATCTTCGACTATCATAGCAGTTAAAGAAGTGATTCACAGTGATCGGACTTATCGTCTCATTGGCTGAACAACCATTATCTTGGTAGAAAATGTTTTTTAAGTACTGTATTTCTCCTTCGTCGTTAACTCCCACCTGGTAAAATAATTGATAGAAGAAGTGAGTTAGGTATTAATTTAATAATAATAATTGTATCAAATTTGACCAAAGTTGTAGATAAATCTATTAGCATAAAAAAAATGATATATATTTTGTGAGACCTATAAAGTTCGTCAGATAAGCCTCAACCACCACTTTAACCTATTTTTCCAAGATGGCGGCCGTGAGACAAGGGTTACAACCGCAACAACTTGATGTGAACTTTAAACTGACTTCCCTTGATATAAAAACCGGACAAATGCAATCGAACATATAACTTTTCAATGGACTATACGGAGTCCAATTGTAAATACAAAGGAAACTAAAACCTAGAACCTGATATTAGCAATACACCTCATGATCTCAAAATCTACTTGTGATTATGACAGTGCCGTTGCCGTTTCCAACATATCAGCACTGTCATAATCACAAGTAAAATTTAAACTAAAACTAAAAAAAAATATTAACATGATAAATAACTATATAATTATCATATATTTTACAATTTCAAATTCCCACAATTTCTACTCACCTCGAAGTTAGAAGTAGTTGGTAGACGTTTTCCAATAATTCTCATATTAGTTTCTAAAGGCAAAATGAACCTGCATGTTTTCCTCTGCAGATGAGTTACTAAGGCCGCCGCACATGCAATCTGCACGGATCTCGTTATTTTCCCTCCGTAACCTCCTCCCACTCTTCTCACGACAACGTTTACACTGGAACGAAATATAGATTGGCATAAAAACATTCGTTTTTAGAGAAATTGCTTTTAAATCTAAACTAAAAACAGGAAAATCATAAATTTATTGAATGAAAATTCTATCGAATTATACTACTTACCTATTGACAGGTACATTCAACATCTGAGCTATCGCCACGTTAGTTAGATCAAGCCACTGAGTTGATGAAATGACTTCAAGACCATCTTCAGTAGGTCTAACGACACATGTCTGTGGCTCCATATAGAAATGATGCTGAGATTCTAGATTAAATTCACCGTCAATCACATGTGTTACGTCTTTACCAACATCCTCGGGTTTAACTGTCCTATTAGTGACCACTCTTTTATCTTTCTCACTAGATTTTAATACGTCTTTGATAGTAAGTATAGGCTTGTTTGTACTTACAGATTCAAATTTTACTTTAACCAATTTCGCTGCCTTATTCGCAGTTTTTTCTCTTGTAGCAACTATGATACCTACTGGGTCGCCGTAGAATTTTACAACTTTGGAACAGAGTATTTCTTCATTTACTGCAACTAGCGGGCAGTTGGTTGGTGTGAACGAATTATCTCCTGGTATGTCTTTGCATGAGTAAAATGCTACAACTCCTGGGAGTTTCTGGAATAATATTACTATAAAGTATCGAAAACCTCTGTGGCCGATAAATGTAAGAAGGTCAGTTTATGTACTGAGTCCGGGTGAAACAGATGGGTACCAAAATTTATTAAAGTTCCTGGTGAGTTAAAGAACCTCGGTGAGTTTAAGACAAGGTATCTTCAAAAATATATTAGCTACAAATAGAAAAATGTTAGGAAAAATATATGATTATCAAATACTAGCAGTGGCCGCGGACTTCGTTCCGCGTTATAAATATTTTTGCCCCTGCCCGTTTGTACCGCGTAATACTTCGGGTTAAAAGTTCGGAATAAATAAAAATTAAGATCATGAATCATATCCTATGACATTCCACTATAACGAGATTTCTATTGGTGAAATCATTTTGAAAATCGGTCCAGTAGATCCAGCTTACCCCTTACAACGTGACAAACTCACAACCTCACAAACGTTACCTCTTTATAATATTAGTATAGATAGGACGATTTATTCATTATTACTAAAATATAAAAGTGGTAATGCTATTATTTATTAAAATACTCACAAAAGCATCAGTTGTATCAAAATCACTCACAATGCTACCAGGCTTAACATCAGCAGTGACAAAAGCAGCAAACACTTCATCTGGCTGCCTCGGAAGATCATTCGCAAAAGTTGCTTCACCACTACATTGAACTAATGCTTCCATCTTTGGTATTGGCTGATTGAGTGGCCAAACACTTTTGTCAGTATCATACATTTGAGTTCCTTGTGAAGTATGCCTTTTTATAGCTTCCCCTCCTGATTTGTTTCTGGGGTCTATTTTATCATCTGGGCATAGGTGTATGATTGCCTAAAATGTACTTCAGTCATTAAATACAAAATATTTTATTCCTTGTAGCTAAATGAATATTAAATTAATTAGAATTAACTAACCAAAAAAGCCAAACTTAAATGTATAATATTGGTGCGTAAAAACAGTTATATCGACTCAGGATGTTCTTACGGGTCATCATCTCAGCTCAATGACGTCTACTGCTGGACAAAAACTCTCCCCAAAAGATCTCCACAATGTGGTTGTGTACAATGTTGGAGGGATATGCCAATATGGACACGTCTGATAGACCGGTTGGCGATACCAGTTTGGTGCTCATAGTACACACGGCTACACATCAAGCTATGCATTTCCACTATAAGCTGATCTCGCGTTGTATAGGATTTCCATACAATAACAGGTCAGCTTATATTGGAACAGTATAACTTGATATATGTATGTACATAGAGATACGTTTCTGCTCGTTCTCTGGTGGATATGTATTTCGTCGGAACGACTTCTACGCCCTCCACGGGATGAGATGGGGTGATGATAATCTTGGCCGTCAACGACACAGTACTCTTAGTTTTTATAGATAATGCAATAATATTTTATTTCTAATTTGTTGCGCATTAGGATGCATACGATGTTTTTTTAGTACCCACAAAATATCAATACCATAATACTTAATTTAGCTAGAGCATCTGCTTATTTGCTGCTAGACTTCCTCATTTCAACGTTAAAATTAAGGTTTTTTATTTAATTTTAATGGTTAATTCAGTTACCTTATAAAATAAAGATATTGCCAACATTTTCCTGAAATCAGATGATGGTTCAGGCGGTGCTTCCTCCGGTTTAATTTCTTCGGATAGGCTTTTCAAGGCTGATTGCAAAGTATCGTTGTTGAATAAATCTTTGCCAACTAAAAGCGACTCAGTCTTTGAAGCATGTATAAATGTGTCCGATATACTTCCATATATTATTGTAGCCTTCTCTAGTACTCTTGAATTGGAATCTGGTTTGAACTTAAACATAAACCCTGCATTGACTACTGCATGAGCATTCTGTGATCTAGGCATTATCTGAAAATATGTATGTAGTGTTTTATATTGTGTATTGACCGGACAAGTTTAGTACAAAATAAAATTGGTGATTGGATCCTCCTTATAGGCAGATAGTGTCTGTATTAGGAGAGTCCACTCTTCCATAGCAAGACGTGTTATACAAATTCGAAAGCGTATATTTTTTCGGCTAAAACTACATAAATTTTAATTTTTAATAAATCAAAAATAATTATATTTCTATTTATTTAAATTAAATAAAATTATATTTATAATATAAAATAATATTTCTTATTGTTATTATTTACCTTGTAAGTTTTAAGTTTATTACTAGCAGAAAGTGGTGGCAGCATTACATTGACTATTACTTTACGTTTCATGTCTGTTTTAAGGAAGTTAGGTAAAGAAATGGTTTCCATCGCTTTAACTCCTCCAGCTGTAAAAAGTACAGTAAAAAAATCGACCAGTTGCGAGTCGCACCCTACTCTATAAGGGTTCCGTAAAATACTAAACAAGAATAGTACGGGAAATAAAAAAAAATATAATATCGTATACAGAATGAATACGATATTATATTATACATGAATACTCGTAAACAGTACGAATCGATGATTGATTCGAGCCTATTTGTGTGTGATGAATCAATTAAGCAAAACATTTTTTTAAGAATTAGTTTGAATTTGATTTCAACCTGATTTCTTTGAAACATTTTTTAATAGCAATGTTCGCATTAGCGATATTAATCCCTGTGTTGCGGGGTACTTTACAAATATATAATTGACGGATACAAAGTGCATCCAGACTTAGAATACCTATTAATGAGTCCCACAAATAATAATAATAATTTATTGTTCAGAGATTAACATTGGTATTCTAGATTAATTAATAGTTTTAGGTAGTAAGAAATACAAGTAAATTATAGCTTAAGGTTAAAAATAGCCTCGAGATAAACTAAAAATAACATTATTAGTTAAATAAAATTAAAATATAAGCTTAATTTTTAGTCTAAGTTAAAGTTAGCGATTGTCTGAAGCACAGGTCTAACCTAGTTCAGATAAGACGTATCTGAACTAGGTTAGACCTGTGCTTCAGACAATCGCTGTATTATGCTTTTATAATAACAGTTATATAAAAAAATATTATTGTGAGTATTAGCAAAATATGTACATTTAAATATCATTATATGTATTGATATAGAATGCTATATCAATAAAATAAACATAGAAGTAAATTAAAAGTAAATGCGAGTAAATAATTATTAGCTCATTTGTTTGTATTATACAAATAATCTAATATTAATAGTGCCATATCTAGGACATTTTAAAATCTCGAGCAAATTTTCTGTGTCAGCGTAATCATAATCATGGAGCTATTACAAAGAGGAGACGTTGTAATACGATTTTCCTATGAGACAACGCGTGAAATTTTGCGGGGGGAGAGGGTGGTAGATCCCGCCTACTTCTTTATTTTCCATCTAGCGGTCAATAGGCAAACTATTCGCATGTTTTGTCTACTATAATTAGTACTTACATAACTAGTCACACTAGATGTCACTAGTGCAGGATGCAACTGGGCCCTACTCATAATATTCGTACCAGGAAGTAGATTTTTTTTAACTTTTACGAACCATAATAATATCTTTTTTTTTATTGGCAGTGATATTATTATAAAATAAATGTTAGAATAAAAAGGTTATTGATAATTGACGTATGAAGATTATGAGATTTTGTTATTTTGTAAATGACTTATTTTATTTAAAAAAGCGGCCATATGTGAGTCAGACTCGCCCATGAAGGGATCCGAGTTGCAAGTATTTGACTTACTAACTAATACTAACGAAGGGAAGTAGGTACTTTAATTAAATTATTGTACATAGAATATTTAATTTATTGGAAATTGTATTTTTATGTGAAGTGTATTCGATGTTTTAAGTACTTTCCATTTATGATACAGTTGCGGGACATTAGGTAATATAACTGGATTCTAATTACGGCCCTGTTTTAGTTATGTTCATGTTTGTTGTTCCAGTCGACTGATATAAAAAAAACTACAAAAATAATATTTTGGCCATTAAAGGGTTTTTACGAATTAATCTAAGACAAATTTCAGTTACGAATGAACGAATATTAGAATATGATAGTACTGAGCTCTACGTACCTAAATATTTTAAATTCCCATGACCCCTAGTGTCGCCACTAATGTCGTGTAGAATTATGTTTCGAAACGCCGACGTTACGGGATTATTCTAGAACTATTTTGATAAAATATATTAATAAAATTACTAACAAATGAAATGTGATGCCATCCATAGCATCGATCAATAAAACACAGTACTTCATTCTTTTTTACATCTAGCCCAAATATTGCTGTAAATTTTGAACGTTCACGTAGTTGTGCACAGGACGAACGCCAACAATACACTGAGTTAAGGCAACGCCTACATGGCGACGTCAGGACCTAGTTTAGAATCACAGTGCACTGTTGCTTAGGCCGTCTCCTCTTTGTAATAGCTCCATGAGCGTGTTAGCGTGGAATCGATATAATAAGTATATAACTATATATATTACAAGTTAGTAGATAAAATAATAGTAGATTTATAATTAAATACGGTATTAATAAAACAGCGGTAGCCTAACATTTAGCCTGGCGACGGGCGGGTGTACGTCATACTTGTTTGTCGCAAAACATGTTTCACATCTGTTTGTCGTCTATAATAAAAGGTGTGTCCCGATCGGTTTGAGCATCATTCTTGTTCGAAACGTTGACCGGAGCGGAGCTCTCGGTGGTTGGAGGGACGATTCCGTTTGAACAAATTTAAATTAACAGTTATACTATTTATGTCGATTCTATTGCAACTGCCGTACTGAACAGACAGAGTGATTCAAAGCTAAGTAAACTTTGTATTATATTTATGTCACAATGTGGTTTGTTTTATTAAATAATATGTTCACCTTGTATTTCTTATGTTTAAATTATTATTTCCCTATATGGTTAATAAATATACCTTACAATAGATTTCCTGGTTTTCATTATACACATATAACACCTCTATGATACATAAAGTATGATGTTTTGTTGTTGGTTAACGGTGTAAAGCAATCTTATTTATAACAATTTATATTTTAGAGCTTGGCATATCTGGCTATATCTATACTTATCTACACACCTATATAGTATTCGCTAACATCAGAATTTGGGATAGAATTCGCCCCATAATTTAATCATATGTGTTTTTGCAGTAGTACCTGTGTATTCCTGACATTTCCTGTGTTCCTGATTGGCCTGATTCGATCGTGATCAGAGATTGCAGTAAGCCGAGGCAGCATCGCCAAATAGCTTTAAGGCAAGCTATTCTTTGTTCAGTGAAGCTTGTCCATTAATCCATCAAGCAAGATAAATAAAAAGGTTAGTGGAGTGTTTGTGACCAAAGTGTTGTGTGGTGAAAAAAAAAGATGAAGTGCAGTGTTAAAAAGTATTACAAGTGTATCAAATGGTGTATGTTTAGTGAAGTCAATGAACTGTTTCCAGTTGTAAATCTGTTGTGGTGATTCTTTATGTTTTACAAAAAGCATAAGGAGGAGTCATGTTATGTGAACAGTGCCCCATTAATATAATGGTGATATATTGTCCGGTGGAGTAGTGAAAGAAAGCCTTTTAAAGAATAACAGCTGTAGATTTTTTATTTGAAAATTGTTATTTGAATAGTTAATTACCTTTTGTTTGATTTTTAATGAAAGCTGTTCAATAGAATTTGACAGTGAAAAGCATTATTAGAAATATCTAATGATAATAATTACTGTATGCTTTATTATATGCTACATTACTATGTGAGAATTTGGCATTTGTGGGTCTGATTAGCTTTAATAAATGGTGGTCAGATTTGCAAATGTTGAATAAGATTTAGAAGAAAGTTGCAAAGGTGCCATTGCCAACTTATGCATAATAATTGTCAGTATGACCGAGCGAAAGATCTGAAGTATAGTTTTAATTTATTTTTATTTTATTTATTTATTAACTTCAGGTTTGCCCACAGCTTGTGCATACAATATATATCTTATGAATAATTTCTTAACAAATTAGACTTACACACTAGCCAATTACGGGCCAATTGGCCAATTAACCAACATTCTCCAAATTTAGACGAATAATCGGCACTTGAGATTATTTAGGTTATAGAACAATGAAATACCTACGACGACTTAACAGTAGTTTTGAGTGACTTCAAGATTTTGGACTTGAAACAATTTAAGGAATCATGGTGCCGCATAAGGAAGCATGGTTACCGAAAATAATTTATTATGTGAACAAGGGTATTGCTGTTTATTAAAATCAATAATTAGTCTATTCCATGCACCAGTAGGCATTGCAAATATCTATTTATGTGGTGTACAAGGTTCAATAAAAGTAATGTCACCATCTACCAGTAAATAAGATGGTGCCAATAATATGAGTGGTCAGATGGATGTTACCGGAATAGAAAATAATATTTAGTCATTGAGCTATGGGTTTTCGACATGAATGGTTTTGAATAACTTATAAAATGAAATATTTGGCTTTTGAATTCTAATAGCCTCCCATCTAATTATCCCAATGAAAATTCTGTTATCTTATCGGTTCTTTATTGAAATTTAAACAAGTAGTGACTACAAAATATTAATAGTGGAGACTGCGGAATACTGGTTGTTCTGAGATTATCATATTGACCATGCAAAAGATATTATTTCTGATTAGATTAAAGTAATCTTAATGAGTCTTTCTAAAATAAAATTCTTTGATATTACATTTCACAAAGTACCTGAAATTTGCCATTCTAGCTGTGCCAGGATCGGTGAGCAGATTCATAACTTAATTTGCTTCATGGTTTTTAAATTTGTGGGCCCCATTGTAGCTATCTAAATAATAACTTAATTCACATATTTGATTTGTAGTTTCACTGGTTTGGTTACTTTGATTAATCTTAAGGTTATTATCGTAACCTTGGGGCTAACCTGATTAAAATTAAAGAAATGAAGAAACATTTCTCATTGATGTCAATTAGCGTATCAAGTAGAGTTTTAGGGTGTTGCAGAGATGTGTTTTTATATAAATATCTCAAAAACATTTTATATTCCACCTAGGTACTTCGAGACGAAGTACATGTCAAAATGGCCGAAGTTTAATAATTAATTGTGTACATAATTAGAATAAAAGAATGGAGTCTACTATAGCTTCATCTCTTTTACTTTTTTACGATCTTGGATCTCGTTTGAGTGGCAAATTCAGCAATTGAAACTGAGTTGGTTTGCTGGTAATTACAAATCATAAAAAAAAGAAAAAAAAATCGCTTACATTTATTGTGATGGAATATATAGTACATAGTTTTTCCATACAAGTACTATTACGTAGTATCATTATGGGATCGGTCATTATTGATAAAGTAAACTTTAGTTGGTAATAACATGGGTGTAGTATATTTTAAAATGCATATATAGTATTGTGGCATATTCGTGATATTAAAAACATTACGTTGCTTTTACAAAGTTAAATTCGTTTAAATGACAAAGATTTTAATCTTTTTAATTCTATGCCGTGACTTGGTGCTGATTTCTCTCATCAACAGCGGATGAAAGAGATCAGCATGTCTATGTTACAGTCTCTGTTATAATCCGCTAGTCGGTCAATTACTTGGTGTCAATATTGACAAAGTCTGACAAAGATTTGTAGACCTTACACGTTTGGTGTTGGTCAGTTGAGAGACCATCTTTTGGAATTAAACTCTAACCGCTGGTCGGCCTTCTATTTGGTGTCAGTTATCTCACCAGCAGCGGGTGAACGTTTCTGACATGTCTATGTAGTTGGCAGTTAGATTCAATAAACGCTGGTCGGCCTTCTATTTGGTGTCAGTTATCTCACCAGCAGCGGAAGAACGTTTCTGACATGTCTATGTAGTTGGCAGTTAGATTCAATAAACGCTGGTCGGCCTTCTATTTGGTGTCAGTTATCTCGCCAGCAGCGGGTGAATGTTTCTGACATGTCTATGTAGTTGGCAGTTAAGAGTCAATAACCGCTGGTCGGCCTTCTATTTGGTGTCAGATATCTCACCAGCAGCGGGTGAACGTTTCTGACATGTCTATGTAGTTGGCAGTTCAGAGTCTATTGAACTATATAAATAATTAAAAACGAAACCTATAATTATGAGACTTATAATTGATGACATATAAATGGAAACAATGTTATTTTTATGGTATATCAATATTAAAATTCAAAAATCAATAATTCCGTAAAATGTTGCCTTTGTGTGTAATCGTAATGTGTGTTGACTTGGAGCGACTTGATCTCTGGCCCATTCGTCACAAAAATGGTCATAACTTTTGTAATGTGCTGCTGCACAAATTTGACTTAAATAATTCTTTTGAACTTATTAAATTAAATTTCTAACTAATTAAATTAAATTACAAAACTATAATTCGAATGAACCATTTAAGAAAGCCGTAACTGAATAGTAGCAGCTTTCTAGTAATAGAGTAATCAGTCTATTCTTAAATATATTCGTTATCTTATTGTATCTCATATTAGACAAACAAGCTTTATTTTTGTATTCATTGGTGAAATTAGTTATAACCTGTTTCTTATCATAAGTTGTTAATCCTGTTTGTTTTACTAATAAAATAAAATAAATAATAAAATGAAATAAATAGTAAAATAAAAAATATAATGACATTAAATTAAATAATACTTCGTGGACGAAGTATTATCATTATGGCCGTGTTAGCGTGGAATCGATATAATAAGTATATAACTATATATATTACAAGTTAGTAGATAAAATAATAGTAGATTTATAATTAAATACGGTATTAATAAAACAGCGGGTAGCCTAACATTTAGCCTGGCGACGGGCGGGTGTACGTCATACTTGTTTGTCGCAAAACATGTTTCACATCTGTTTGTCGTCTATTATAAAAGGTGTGTCCCGATCGGTTTGAGCATCATTCTTGTTCGAAACGTTGACCGGAGCGGAGCTCTCGGTGGTTGGAGGGACGATTCCGTTTGAACAAATTTAAATTAACAGTTATACTATTTATGTCGATTCTATTGCAACTGCCGTACTGAACAGACAGAGTGATTCAAAGCTAAGTAAACTTTGTATTATATTTATGTCACAATGTGGTTTGTTTTATTAAATAATATGTTCACCTTGTATTTCTTATGTTTAAATTATTATTTCCCTATATGGTTAATAAATATACCTTATAATAGATTTCCTGGTTTTCATTATACACATATAACACCTCTATGATACATAAAGTATGATGTTTTGTTGTTGGTTAACGGTGTAAAGCAATCTTATTTATAACAATTTATATTTTAGAGCTTGGCATATCTGGCTATATCTATACTTATCTACACACCTATATAGTATTCGCTAACAAGCGTAATTGAGTGTGCCTAGAAATTCCGTTATTATACTATTGCATTTCTTGTAGCAGAAACTATGAATGTATAGTATTTTATTGAATTTGTTATACATAAAAAGGTCCTAAAAATATGTAAAAACAGTTAGCAAATGTATGCTCGGCGCTTTAAACAGACCAAGTCTTTTCTTCTCTTGTCTGAGGGAACAGGGTTAAATAGTTGTCCTTGGGGAAAATAATTGAACCCGGGACATGAAGTGGCGAGACGACTGTCTTAATCGCTGCGCCACACGTGCTGTCATTATTATATCGATACATAGTGATAATTACTATATGCATTATTCGAATGTCTTTATACTCCTACAGGCTTATTCAAAAGTAAAAGATAATATTTGCACATTTTATCTCAGCGGGATGATTAAATTACCTTATGAACGATTGTGAGAAAGTTATACAACGCGCTGCTGCTCTAATAAAAAACAACAATTTAATTTTCAGAAAACAATATATTATATGTATAATTATAATTTGAGTTTGGGGTAATAAGATATGATCACTTAATAAACATAATTGTTTTACCTAATTCATTACAATATTCTGAGAGCCCAATTTACAATAATTTTCGAACAATACAATTTTAAACTGTTGTTGAGATAATACAAGTAAAACTCATAAATTAAAAACTTCTTATCTCCAATTTATGAATTCTTTAATTATTTAAAACCCATCACATACAAATGGAAATTCAGTGGTATAAGAGCATTAAAGCTCTATATACTCTTGGGGTACGGAACGCTATAATATAATAGACTAGCTGTGCCTCACGGATTTTCCCGCATTAAACTCTATAAATGCTAGGCTAGGTGTTATTTGGATATATAAGCTATATCACTACAAAGTTTAAACAAAATCCGTTCAGTACTTTTTGCGTTTAAAATATTAGTAGGATTAGGCTTACCAATTGTTATCATGGCTCCAACGGTTTCAAATAGAAGGAACAAATCGGACTGAAAATCATTGTTGACGTACTTCAGATACAAATTACCACCAATTGTGCCAATCTAAAAAACAAACAATAAACAGAAAGTAAGTGGTTACTGACGGTCGATGGGGCAGAAAGGTTCTCGAGTGGCAACCATGAACCGGAAGACGCAGCGTTGGCAGGCCTCCTACACGGTGGACCGACGATCTTGTGCGGGTCGCGGGAAGCCGCTGGATGCGAGCAGCGCAGGACCGGCTATTGTGGAGATCCTTGGGGGGAGGCCTTTGTCCAGCAGTGGACGTCTTTCGGCTGATATGATGAAGTGGTTACCGTAGTATGACTCCCACAATTCTCATGGCGTGACTTACACGCTTCCAATAATTTTTGCGCCCTGATTAGTTCTGCTGACCTTACTTATACCCAGACTACGACACAATAATCAACATATTTATATATTAAATTAATATATTATATTTTTTTCTACACCTGTCCTATGACACAAATTTGCACACCTTTTGGTAGAACACAGTGCACATGTACTACAATGTTACCACCACCTATAACCTGTGTTATGCAAATAAACGAATTGATTTGAATTGGTTTGAATTTGATTTGAATTTGATTTGAATTTGATTTGAATTTGATTTGAATTTGATTTGAATTTGATTTGAATTTGATTTGAATTTGATTTGAATTTGATTTGAATTTGATTTGAATTTGATTTGAATTTGATTTGAATTTGATTTGAATTTGATTTGAATTTGATTTGAATTTGATTTGAATTTGATTTGAATTTGATTTGAATTTGATTTGAATTTGATTTGAATTTGATTTGAATTTGATTTGAATTTGATTTGAATTTGATTTGAATTTGATTTGAATTTGATTTGAATTTGATTTGAATTTGATTTGAATTTGATTTGAATTTGATTTGATTTGATTTGATTTGATTTGAATTTGATTTGAATTTGATTTGAATTTGATTTGAATTTGATTTGAATGTGATTTGGATTAGATTTGGATTTGATTTGAGTTTGATTTGGATTTGATTTTAATTTTAATTGAATTTGATTTGATTTAAGTATACATTCTTTTAAGTAGAGGTAGTAGACATTGAACGATTAAATAATGTGAAATTTAATTAAAGATATTTTATAAAACAAGACTTTATAAAACAAGATTAATTCGTTGGTAATTTCGTTAGCTATCATAATGGATTAATAAATAACCTCCAAAATAAAAATTATTTAAAAGCCGTACGCAACGTTTACATAACGCTTGCAGCATTACCAACAATAAACTAAATACCTATTATAATAAAGGTAAGACTTACATTCATATTTATTTTACTTAATGTTACTTTTTTATTATATTCTTAAAGAATGTGCATTACATTATATTGACGGTCACCGTAGCCTAGTTGGTAGTGCTCCTGCCTATGAAGCTTTATTAAATTATAATCCCGGTTAGTGCAAATATTTGTGTGTCTAGCACGAATATTTGTTTCCAAGTCATGGATTTCTTCTATGTATTGAAGTATTTATCTATCTATATAAGTATGTATATCGTCGCCTGGTACCCATAGTACAAGCTTTGCTTAGTTAGGGGCTAGGATGATCTGTGTGACATTGTCCCTAGATATTATATTATATTATGGTACTAATTAAATTTAGCCCAGTATAAATAAATCTGTTGATAATATTCATATAAGGGTATGTTTATGATAAAGGATCGTAGCATCTCAAATATGCTAGAGACTTGTACCATACATATTATATGAAACCCTTCCTTGGGAAATTTTGGGGGTGCTAAGCGAACATATTTGAACAGGAAGGAATGATTTAGTTAAAACTGGGACGTGCATGGATATGAATTACTTTTAGTGATGCCGAAGCCATTAAAACGCTATAAATAAATAATTAAATAATAATGATATTCTGGGACATTATTTACACATGGCCGTCTGATCCCAAACTGTCTGATATACCTACTACATATAATACTTTTCTTTTTGTAAATACATACTTAATATAGATAATTACACTCAGACTCAGGACAAACAGGCATGTTCGTGCACACACATATCTGTCCTGGGTTGGAATCGAACCCACGACCTCCGGCGTGAAAAGCAAGTATTTGCCAACCACGCCAACAGGCTGCTATGTTGATTGTTCGTGATTAATTAATATTATGATTATGAATTTAGTACCTATTTATTTTATATTATATTGGAAAGCTGATAGGTCTGTACAGATGCCAGCACATCAAGCGACCCAAACTGTGTAATTTCCCTAATTGAAAGTGAACCTTATGTTTTTATGATAAAGTTGAAAATCTATAAAAGAAATTTGACAATTGATGTAGCTTGATGTGCTGGCATCTGTACAATACTAATGTACTATCGAAATTGAATAAGGGTAATCAATTATAGGATTCTATTTGCTCCACAATGAGAATTATCGTGGTAAAGTAACCAAGTTAAAGTGGTTACGTACACCAATGCATTCGGGAGCATTACTCAGATTATTATATAACAAATGCGTGAACTATGAAATTGTTTTATGGTCTACTTATAGACATAGATAGACCATGAAAGCGATGGCGTGATAACCTAGAATTATTTTTTTAAATGACAGGAATATACTGGCTACAAAGAAATATGGCCACAAGTTGAGAGAGACCTTTAAAAGTAAACAAAACAGGTTATGCCTTAAATAAACATACAACTGAACTTATAATAATACTAAAAATACTTACGTTCCTCACTGGTATGTGCGCAACCAAATCCATGTGCTCATAAAAAGTTTTAAGATAAAAAAAATCCTCATTCTGCGCCGATATTTGCATAAACACTTCCATCATTTCTGTTAACGGCATTCCAGCACCTAGCACTAGGTTAACATCTAATGTATGACCTTTGAGTTCCACTACGCTGAAAATATCTACCACGCATAAAGGATAATTTGCCACATGATAAACACCTGAAAACATATATCAGGTATTTTATAACAAGTTATGATAAATAATGGAAACAGCGTTACTTTGCGGAAATCCATAACATTCAAAATACAAAATGAAGTGATATTTCGCTAATTGTCAGTCTAATCCGCGATGTAATATGCACCGCCCTCCCACCCGCAAAAATATGCACATGCAAGAAGGACAATATAAAAATGCATATTACATGCGCCGGTACGGTATAGGTATCGTACTGGCGCATGTTATTTGCATTTTTATATTACATCTCGGCTTGATTAAACCGACAATTACCGGAATTAACACTACATATTTATTTTGTATTTTGAATAACAAGTTATGCTAAAATGCAACCACCGCGGCACCGTACATTAAGAACACTCGCAGGATCCGGGTGATTAATTGCGCATTATCAACTATTCGCTATCCCACTTATCCACCCAAAAGGCAAGCAACATCGAAGGTGGTGTTCAATAGAAATGTAATTAATAAATTGAAATTCAATACGCCCTAGTTTTCGGGATAATTTGACATTTGAAACAAATATCAATTGTTCTTTTTTGAAATTTTTAGGTACCTACATAATTGAAGTGAAAGATCATGGACGAATTGTATTGTTCCTTATTCCCTTAGACATTGACCAGAAAAACAGCAGGTCAAAACTAGAGAAGTTCAAATAGTTCAACCACATATAATCATTTCCTGGGGTTAAATCCCGAATTGACCCAATAAAAAATTCTTATTGGAATTTTCATGTTAAGAAAAATTTCTCAGCGTTAACTCAGAGTCTGGAAGGTACAGTCCCGTGCCTTGGGAAACACGTAAAACCGTCAGTAACTGTCACTGTTCCTAAACTCTTTCCAGTTGTGACAGTTGCTGTCCCGTTAAAATCTGTGGACCTGTGCATTGTAATATGTTTCGCGAAGACGTCTTATCTCCATTGAGACTATATGTCATGTTTGATATCGGACCAGGCAGCCAAACACTTTATATATATTATCTATAATTATGTTATATTAAAGACCATTTACCTTGTCCAGTATTTCCAGCAATCAACTTATAGTCATTACTTTTTCCCAAAACCTTAAAAACATCATCCAAAGTATAAACTTTGAACCATTTTCGTTTACCTCCGTCAACTATTATCATTTTGTTATCACTTTTCTCAAGGAAACACCAATCTTCGTCTTTACTCATAATTTTCTTTATTTTTGATCCAATTTCTGTATTATTTTCATATTTAATTCTTGATTTGGTTTTATGAGAACAATGTTTGTCACAGTTTATGCCACAAGATTTTATAATTGACAAATCTTCTACATCTATGAGTTTATTAATTAGATCATCACCAACGTCGTTGGCAAATGTTTTGAAAGCGTCAACAATTGGTCTGTACCCAGTACATCTACAAATATTACTTGCAAATGAATTTTCTATTTCTTTCAGTGTCAAATTCTTGTTTTTAGCTTCATGGATACTGTGAAATAAAAATATATTTATCTAGTTATATTAAATATAATATATCTAGTTTAATTACATTTTCTTGTCTGCTAAAAATCTTGACCTGAATATTAAAACTCTTCTCAATAAGTACTTTTATCGTATTTTAATGATGGTTTATCTTTAATGCTATAAGGTCTTAAACCTTATAATAATTATAGGTGCCATATAAGTATTCATCTTACTTTACCTGCAAATATTTGGTCAGATTATTTCTCCGACATAAATCCGACAAACTATAAATTACGACAAAACTATGATAATTATCAAATACAAGATGGCCGCCATCGCAAAGTAGAATGACATAATTTTTCACAACTCCCTCAATCTGGGTTTCAAATGAAAGTGTCTAGTAGAATACTATACACTATGACATGTGTATAGTCGCGGGTTTCTTAACTAACCGTTCAGTCCAGAAATCAGTCCATGAACACACAGATAGGTTATAATGACTATGTACCCACTGTTTTTTAACTTAAGGTAGGTACAGGAGGCAATATTGAATTAAGTTAACCTTTTTCTATAGGAGGGTAGTTTTATGTACATAACAATTCCCCTGTCTTTGGGATCTCAAACACGTATGTGATTTTCTGGTTTCATTTATGGTGGCAATAAGAGTATATTTGATTTAGTATAGTCGTTTGCTAAATATTTTGGTAATTTTCCGTACAGGAGCGTAGCAACGGAGCATTATTGTGTAGTTTATTTTAATCTTACAATATGTTTTAATTTTGCAGGCGGTACTAATTTCGTCATAAATATTAAATACATTATTTTAATTACCTGAACATATTCATGATCCATCCTGGAGTACAGTATCCGCATTGGGTGCCATTGAATTTGGCCAGCCTTGTTTGTATATCATGGTAGCCAATTAGTTTACTTCCGATGCCTTCAACTGTGATTATTTCCCATCCATGACATGACAGCACTGATACCAGGCACTGTAGGCACATAACGCTAATTAATACAACGTAATTTATCATTTACATAACGACGTACGTATTCCATAAAAGTGTAGATATAGATTTGTAGATTGGTAATTTTTGCTATATGTTCGACGTATCGTAGCAGGACATTACCTAAATAATACTTAATTTAAATTCACGCCGTTGTTCCTGTTCCATAATTGAATGAGTCACTCTGCGTCTTTCAACTAGAACTAATTCACGAACAACGTAGAAATCGCGTAACATATTAATACAAATGTATGGTTTTTGTAACTGAAGGAGAATACTATATCGTTGTACAGACGCCAGCGCATCAAGCTACCCCAATTTGCCAAATTTCTCTAATTGAAAGTGAACCTTATGCTAATGTGATAAAGTTGAAAATGTATAAAAGAAATTTGACATATTGGGGTAGCTGAATGTGCGGGCGTCTGTATCTTATGTCCCTACGTCGTGGAGTGTCCTTGTAGTCCATTTTTATAAGCAGTAGGGGTCTTTTTGGTTTGTAATACCTAAACTTTATATTCCACTATTAAACTTTATATTCCTATTTTTTCACGTGCAAGCTCAGTTTCGGTTGCCTATATTTTAAAGATAATCCTTAGACCCCCTTAATTCAGCCATGTCACGGTTATCCTTATAAATTACTTACCTGCCATATTTCAGTTTCAGAGCAGGGAAGTGAACAACTCTAGAAGCGGTTAGTCTATAAATGGATGACCCGCCTAAGCGTTTCGCTTTCTGAGCGTTTCCTTGCTTTGGAGGGTACGATTAAGCTGTTGTTCCGGTTGTAGTCGTTACACCACAGTTGTCAGGGCCCTACTGGCCAGTTTGAGGAACTGATTTACACTATGGGTTACCAATGCCAGTATGATAAATTAAAATGTAAACGCTAAGATGGTATTCGGAAATTAAATGCGATATATCTTTGACTTAAGTTTGAGCATCAAAGGCATGCAGCAAATTTAATTTAATAGGAAACAAAACATGTTTTTCTTACAGAATTGACCGAAAATATTTTGACTTCGTTGGTAGGTGGTACAGCTGCACGTACAGCTACCACACAGGCACCACATCCTCCTTCATGACACATCGCCTTGGTCCCGCGCAGCTCTGCGACGTTACGAAGGTACTCGTTGAGGGACACATCGGGACCAAAACGGCCATCGACTACAAAACATAAATTATTACGGAAAAATATCTAATATACATAATAATATATGTACAGACGCCAGCTCATCAAGCTACCCCAATCTGTCAAATTTCCCAATTGAAACTTATGCTTTTGTGATAAAGTTGAAAATCTATAAAAGAAATTTGACAGATTGGGGTAGCTGGATGTGCTGGGGTCTGTACAACCAAATTCCAACCACGGTTGCCAATCCAAACGGATAATAGTCATTCGAGTAAGACAATTTTTCACGTCCCAGTGGCTCGCACTAACATAGTCGAATTCGCACCGGTTGTAAGAGGAATACGAGTGACAAACTCACAAAGAATGGATTATGGATAGACGGTCACCGTAGCCTAATTGGTAGTGCTCCTGCCTACGAAGCTGGTGGTCCTGGGTTCGAATCCCGGTAAGTGCAAATATTTGTGTGATGAGCACGAAAATTTGTTTATGAGTCATGGATGTTTTCTATGTATTTAAGTATTTATCTATCTATATAAGTATGTATATTGTCGCCTGGTACCCATAGTACAAGCTTTGCTTAGTTTGGGGCTAGGATGATCTGTGTGACATTGTCCCTAGATATTATTATTATTATTTTTAAATGTTCGTTGGCGGAATTTGTGATAGTGACTCTAGATTTACTAAGTAATAATCACATCGTCGCATTGCTTATAAACCTGTTAAGATAGTGTTAATTTATATAAATAATTAATACATTCTATAAGTTGCATCAGTAACTGTAGAGACCAAGTGCCTGAACCTTGGTGATGAAATTTCAAACTCTCTAGAATTTGGGACTTTCCATTCGTGTTGCACTTTGTGTAATAAGGGATTGGGTTGATGCCGATTGCTTTTTCGGTATAAGCGTTTAAAGTTCTTTGCAGATAAAGGGGGAAATGCTCTGTCCCGTTCTCGCAATGCAACTGTTAGTATGGATATTCCATGGCTTTATATGTTAGTATGGTGGGTCTCCCGGGGCTCTCCTCATCAGGCACCAAGCGAAATCTACGGTTAGGTTTAGTCTGTGCGAGTCCGACATCTTCACCTACAGACACTTGGTTGCGGGTGTGTTGCGTAAGCATTCCTCCAGCCTAAACAAGAAAAAAGTATAGCGGGTTCTTTAACACAAAAAATTCGTTTGTTTAACGCAAATTCATTTTTGTTGTTACTATGAGGCTTTATTTGTGGTAAGTTTTATCACTGAAGAATAAAAATTTAGATTTTTTATATTTCTAATCAAAAAAATAAACAAGCTAGATTTATAAATTAACTATTAACATTGAAATTTCGGGTGAAAGTGTTGCCATAAAAAATATATAAGCAACCTAATTTGAAAGTTTCACTTTAGTTTCATACCTTCATGTTGCTTTCCATTAATTTTGAACACAATTTTCGCCATACCCACTCTACGGTTCTTCACCAACTAACCTGTCTTTGGCACTGCCAATCATTACGATTGTTACCCTCAAGAATAGATTGTTAAATTAGTTAAATTATTGTTGCCAGCGGAAATGATCGTACTGTAATTGACGGCGCAGTAATAAACAGTTCCATTCAGCTTAGTAAGTAATTTAGGTTTTACTCTATTATATAGACAATTGTCTAATATGTACTTTGCAGTGGAATATTATTAGGCAGTTTGGAGGTTTTTTGTTAACTTTTGATTTAGTTGCTATAAATTTAACGACAGTGAAAATAATTAAGGTGATATATAACATAATAAAAATATTGTTTAATTATCCATATAATTATGTATTTATAAACGAAAAGTAGTAGGTATATGTAGTAGTTAGAAGAGAGGTAGGGCACAGCGTTCATTCGCTCGAAGAGCAGCCCGACTGGGGAAGTACCTCCACCTTACAGAAGACATTCCTTAATAATAACATTAATAATTTAATGTTGTGTTTCTGAGTGTGAGTTAGCTCGGCAGAGCTCATCGGGGTGGGGGGGGGGGGGGGGGAAGGGTCAGCAACACTTGTTTGCTGACTCTTAGGCTGAGATCTATAGAGCGTACTTAGACTTTGCTCAAACTTTACTTACGTAAAACTTTGCTAGTTGTATGCTAAGCTTATACTTTGATTTGGTATTTATAGACTTTTTGAAGTAACGATTATGCTTAGCATAAGCTAAGACAGACAAAGTCAAAACACCAATTGTAATTTCGTTACATGCATTAACTTCTGTCTAAGTAAAGTCTGAGCAAAGTCTAAGTACGCTCTATAGATCTCAGCCTTAAAGGCCGGCAACGCACCCGCTACTCCTCTGGTGTTGCGAGTGTCCATGGGCGGCGACGTTCATTTACCATCAGGTGACCCATTTGCTCGTTATTCGACCTCTACCATAAAAAAGAATATCAGTTATCTGGTTTCCATAGTACAAGCTTTGCTTAGTTTGAGATCAGATGAACATGTGTGTAGAATGTCCCAGGCTATAATCAATTAAAAAAAAACTGTGTGTACTTATGTACACGCGTTAGAAGTTATACTTCTTAATATACAACCTGAACATAGTTATCAATTTTCATACCACCTAGAACTAACGTCATGCTGTTATTTTTCCGATGCGCGCGCACAATGCGCGCGCATCGTAAAATTTCACTCTCATACATTTTCATACTACCTAGAACTAACTTCATGCTGTTATTTTGCGATGCGAATTTTTACGATGCGCGCGCATCGTGCGCGCGCATCGTAAAAATTCCCTCTCATCATTTTACTCCATCGCGCCAAAAGAAGTATAACTTCAAAAAATACTTTTTGTACCTAGAACAATACGCTGTTGCCTATAAAAGTCATTAATTGGTGTACGCTATGAAATTAATAACCAGTAAAACAATGTACAGACGCCAGCACATCAAGTTACCCGAATCTGTCAAATTTCCCCAATTGAAAGTTAACCTTATGCTTATATCGTGATAAAGTTGAAAATCTATTTAATAAAATAAATTTGATAGATTGGGGAAGCTGGATGTGCTGGCGTCTGTACATGTAGTACAATGTTTAATGTCAAAATTACCGCAAAAAATCCGTAAAGTTATGTCTTACTATTATAGCTTAGTCAGAATAAGTGATTTTTGTTTAACATTTTTTTTTTTCAGTAGGTACAGTATATCGGGTGAAACTGAAATGAATGATAAATGTAAACCTGAAAGCATATTAATTCTGATGAGTCTCGTTTAATGCTTATTCTTATTTCACTTAGCTTAAGTATGAGCTCTCTTACTGCAAATTAATGCAGAAGGTATTAGTTTCAAAATGTTATTTTGAAGTACCAGAATCATAAATTTAACAGAGTAATATTCTACAACAAACGCTTTGATGTTCTATCTGTTTAATATATAACACACAATTTATCTACACAAATACTAATATATGAAATATCTTTATTTCTATCTATATATCCAATATCCATTCTTATATTATAAACTAGCAGTGCCCGCGGACTTCGTTCCGCGTTATAAATATTTTAGTCCCTGCTCGTTCGTTCCGCGTAATACTTTGGGTTAAAAGTTCGGGATAAATAAAAATTATGACAATGAATCATACCCTGACACTCCACACTAATGTAGCTTTCTGTTGGTGCCATAATTATGAAAATCGGTTCAGTAGACCCAGAGATTACCTCTTACAACGTCACAAACTCACAAACGTTACCTCTATATAATGTTAGTATAGTCTAGATACAAATGTTACCCAGTTTTACGTGTAATATATTTAAGTGTCATCATCCTTCCCACTGAAAGTCCACTGCTGGATATACGATGCACTACCCAAATCCAGCGGCTTCCAGCGACTTATCACTTCACTTCAGCTAGGCAATTTTACTGACTATGTCGGTTACTTCAGGTCGCCTGTGGTTTTTGACATTTCTGATTCGATCTCATAGGGAAACTCCAAGCTGAACCCTATCCATTGCTATTTGACCGTGAGTAATGGTACAATTTTAATGTATTTAATACATATTCATAATGATGTTCAGGGATTACTCCTATAAATATGTCGGCAGTGTAGAAGATGTTTGCTGTCTAAGATTAATTAAGATGCTTACCACAAAGTTTCCAGCGAGATATTAAGTACAATGTGCTTAGAATGGGAGCTGGCTTAGAAAAAGCTACACTCTTAAGCAGTATCTAAGAACCCTAAGATAATATCTTAACGCTTGAATATTAAGAGATAACCTTAATAACCTTGGATCGGAGAGTCAGGCCGTGTGGGTATATTTTATTCAATAGACAAAATGGCTTCCATTTCACGTATAAGAAGTTCAGTAAAAATTTGGACGGTTCCAGTCGGTCTCGCATACTTTTTTTGAATTTATACTTCTTTTGGCGCGATGGAGAAAAATGATGAGAGTGAATTTTTACGATGCGCGCGCACACCGACACCAAAAAATTTAACAGCATGACGTTAGTTCTAGGTGGTATGAAAATTGATAACTATGTTCAAGTTGTATATTAAGAAGTATAACTCCTAACGCGTGTACATAAGTACACACAAGTTTTTTTTTTATATAGCAGGGGGAATACGCATGTCTCCCGCAAAAAGTGTCTAAGGGTGGGTATGTCGGACTCGCACCGACTAAACCTACCTGCTGTGGACCTCTCTTGGCGCCTAATGGGGGGAACCCCGGGAACGCGGGTATGCTGTTCCGGTGCCCCCCTTTTGCGCCACGTCCCAGATGTCCGGGACACGTACCCTGGGAGGACTCTGGATTCTGTCTCGCACACCAAGTATCTATTTTAGGAATAGACTCTAGAAGATTTTGCCCGTATTTAGTCAATAATGTTTCCATTTGAAATCAGTCCTTGAAATGTATAAATACAATGTTATCTATAAGCTAATAGTGAGTAGGCAATTTCAGAATAGGTATGCTCAGCGTTATCTTGATATATCATTGTTATATAGGTTGGATTGCGAATGCGGGCTTTGTAGTACATTATACTGAAGATTATGAAATTATAGTTATTACTCTTGTAAACGATATGCACCAGATTTGCACCTGATTACTGAAAAAGGATTAAAAATATCACATTGTAAAGACGCCAGCATATTCAGCTACCCCAAACTGTCAAATTTCTTTTATAGATTTTCAGCTTTATCACAAAAGTATAAGGTTCACTTTCAATTTAGCAAATTTGACATAGGTCCTGGATTCAAATCCCGGGTCGGACCAAAAGTGGTTTTGTCTGGGAATTGGCGGGATTACACCCCCGTGCCTCGGAGAGTACGTAAAGTTGTCGCACCTGAACTCTTTCCGATCGTGTCGCTAGTCGCCAAATTACCATCGGATCATGAGAGTGTTGGAATAGAAAGTTAGAAAGTGTGTTTGCGGACACACTTGTGACCTATAAATATGTCTCGCGCAGATGGTTACTACTCTTCTACTACTACTCTCCATTGAGTCTAGCCGCCGTGGTCGAAATTCGGTTTTAATTATTATTTAATAACCGCTCAAGAGCTTGGCTTTCTGGACTCAGTCCGAACACGAGTAAGCTGTGAGAATTTTCGATGATCCCGATCTTAAACTTTTCTTCTTTCCTGTATGGCTGTGCTCCATCCAATGGATCGTAGATGTGATCCCACAGCCACTTTCTACGCATACTGGTGCACATACAGGCGCATTGGATCCGGTGGTAGCATCAAAGCGCGACCGTCGTTATTAACACAAGGTCCGTCATAATAATAATACCTTAATATAGACAGAACCATTGACAATATGTAGTAAAAATATTAGACTTAAACTAGATAATTAAACTTAAACGTAATCTCTTGACAATAACTTGATACGAGCTAGCTAAATATCATTGCTATAATAAAATAAATTTTATAAATATTTTCATACAATCCGTGTACCTAAATATCTATGTACCTAACTACTAACTAGAAATAATAATGTATAATACACTATATTACTACAAACATGTTCTGACTATTTACAAGCGCTTTTCTAAAGTCTACGTGAATAAAAACCTTTTTTATTTTATTTATTTATACTATCGCGCCACTCACCATCGACAGAGAATTGAACCTCATACCTTAGTATGTCTATGATCTTATACGATGCGGTTCTGGGAAATCTTCTGCCCCCATACGCTTACGGTGTGGAATGAGTTCCCTGCTACAGTTATTCCACATCGAATTAACCTGCAGCAACTAATAATTCTAATAATATCCTGGGACATTATCAATTGAACGGAAATATAATAATTGCCTTTGTTTTAAAACATTTTTAGCAACCTTAAACACAACTTTTAGTGGCGACCTAAAACAGGTATCAACCAAATATCGAACATTTATAAATGAATAACAGTTTGTTGGACTTGATAAACTAAACCTTTTAAGTTATCCATCTGTCAGAACATTTTAAGGTTTCTTATACAAATATACAACAAATTTCACAAAAATGATTAGCATTACTCAAGTTAATAAGCACCAAATATTGATCGGAATGAAAGACAAACTTAATATTGTTGTTACAAAAGGTTTATAGTATGCAATTGCAAAAAAATACGTGATACAATAAATATATATTTTTAGGCTTATGCTGTTTGAGACCTTACGGCATACATACGGCATACATATACATATCTCTTAAAAAGGGTTATTTTATAGGTTAAGTAGTTGATATTAATATTCAGTTTCATTTGGTTAACAAAAGACATATCACAGAAAATATTGACAATAACTTAATTGCAAAACTATATATAAATTAAGTGCAAAACACGATTTCTCACTAAAACCATTAAATCATTAATATTATCATCACAATATTGATAACATCAGTGATGGACATGGCTTCAGTAGAGTTTTAAACGCGGGCTCTTGTTCCAAGCGCAGACAAGCAAATTAGCAGCATAATTAAGAATGGATATTAAGGGATTAGTTTGCATTTTACGTGTATAGTACGTGTCCCGACCGTCTCAGACATGGTGCAAAATGAAGGCACCAGAGCAGCATACCCGCTTTCCCGGGGCTCCCCCCATCAGGCGCCAAGAGATGTGCACGGCTGGTAGGTTTAGTGTGAGTCCAACATACCCACTCGTAGACACTTTTTGCGGGTGGCATGCGTAGGCATTCACCCTGCCTTATCAAAAAAAAAGAGATATGCTCTCGTCGGTGGAGCTTCTTCCAATAGTCTCGGCTTTCGGCGAGCTCTTTGACTTCTTGATACGACATTTAATTTATCTTTCCCTTTATCTGATCCATATAGGTCCTTCTTGGTCTTCCTCGTCTTCTCTTTGCCTCTATTCTGCCTTCAATAATATTCTTCATGAATGTGTCATGTCGTATCAAGTGCCCTAACATATTTCCTCTTCTCTTTTATAGTGGTGCACTATAAAACAGAAGAGGAAAGATTTACAATTCAAATAAATTGATAGGTGAAAGATCTCAACCAGTGAGAGACCAGGACCAGACCAACGGCTTAATGTGATCTAGGAGGCACGGGGCATATTACCACCCACACAAACGACTCCAAGCTATTCAAATCAAATCAAATCAAATCATTCTTTATTTGCCATGAATGTAGGTAACAAAATAAAGGTGTTGCTGGCGTTAACAATTGGAATCCAATACATTCTACCATAACGGCATGCAAAATTACATAAACATAGTATATAAATCAGTAAAATTAAATGTCAAATTCCATATGTCATCTTGATATAGTCAAAACATTATTACAATTGTGAATTACATTAAATTATAAATTAATACTTTCAGCAATAACTATGTTAACAATCAATAGTCCTACAAAGAATTATCGCTAAGGAAATCATTAACAAAATATTGATCTTCTTCATGAGGAAAATACAGATACATTTTAGCTTCGATCTCGGATAGTGGTAGTGGGATACGGTCCCGCTTGACCAACATAAAAAAAAATACACGACGTACATTTTTTTTAAACACATAGTCAACGCAACCTTAGAAATAACTATTTATATTGTGTTGTGTTGCTGTGCCCTAACAGGGTTCATGTTGGAAACAAATATACCTGTAACACCTATTGTAAACCCATGAAAATAGCAATAAATAAATAAATAAACGCTACGTTAAATTAGGAAATTAATACCTGTCTCGCGGGAAATCTATGAACATATAATTAATGGAAACAAAGTATATTCAGACTCCGGAGAACTATTTATTTACAGGTCACACAAATACTTATCCCACGCAGGAATCAAACCCGGGTCACGAAGTGGCAAGGCGACTGTTTTAACCACAGCGCCACACGTGCAGTCAATTTTGTGACGATTACTTACCTTTAAGTTTAATAAGTAAACTGAGCTCAAAATATTACTCGCGATCCGAAAAAAAATGAAGATCTTCTTCATTAGTTCCTAGGTTTGACTTCTGATAACCGTCTCATCGGATTGTCAGAAATCCGATGAGGCGGTCATGTGTGTGCGCAATCGGTGAGATAATATAGGTCTACTACCCACTAGTACCTTACTTCAATGCAGAAAAATAGAGTACACCTACCCACAAGCACTTAAATTGAATGCGAGCTAAGCAAGGGTAAAATCTTTAGATAGGTATCCAGTAGTGATTCTTTTTGCTACAGTTGCTTGCTTGCTTATCGTATGGGTAGTGGTAACCCTAGTGTCAGAGTTGCTCTAGCCGCCCAGTAGGCCTCTGACATGGCTTAATGACTGTTGTCTAATGACTACCACCGGGACCGAGCGCTTAAAGTGCACTTCGAAGCACGGAGACGCTCAGAAATTAAACCACTTTGGCGGTCACCCATCTATGGACTGACCGCGAGCCTAGTTGCTTAACCTCGCCGATCACTTACAGACCAGTGAGAGCATCTAGCTATGGCTGCCTTGCTACAGTGACCTGATGGATATCCTTTTTCATTCGTTTTACAGTTTTAAGAAAGTAACACTTGATGCGCTATAATACCTAACTTTGTATGTTTATCAATTCTAAATTGTAATCTACATACTTTTATTTCAATAGTGTAGGTATCTGTTTTTTTAATTCAATCTAGAGTCCATTTGATTTTAACAACTGAATAATGTTTGTTTTACTTTTTGAATCTTTTTTATAAGGATGTATGGTTTATTTGTACATATGGTGCTTACTTGTTAGTGATTGGTACTCTAAAAATTTATAATAAAATATAATAATTTATAAAAAAGTAGTATTTGTAATAAGTTTGCGATTACTACGTATTTTAGCAATTTCTGTCCTTTTTCCAATGCTGGAAGTACCTGAGACTGCTAACCTCGTTATGCTTTCAACTTCCTTAATCAACTCACCGTTCAGTTCTCTGGGGCTGAAATGAAAGGCTGACTCCCAACGTCTAATGAACCCGATTATTAGTTTTTCACTAGTAACGAAATAAAACATATTTTGGATTTGCTTATTATTTGCCTTGATTTGCTTTTGATCGAGTATAACTAAATTTAATCTTACTTGAAGACTTGCGACGTCCCATTCAAAATCAACCTACCTAATTCAATTTAAACACCGATCTTTCTCAACCAATTTAAAAAAAAGAAATATGTTATAAATTAATCTGTCAGTTTTTACGTGACTTGAGAGAGGTAGGGCACAAAGAGCAGCCCGACTGGGGAAGTTCCGTCACCTTACAGAAGACATTCCTTAATAATAACATTAAAAACTTAATGTTGTGTTTCTGAGTGTGAGAAGGTCACCAGAGCTCTTCGGGGTGGGAGGAAGGACTTTGCTGACTCTTTAAAAGGCCGGCAACGCACTCGTGACTCCTCTGGTGTTGCAAGTGTACGTGGGCGGCGGTGATCACTTACCATCAGGTGACCCGCTTGCTCGTTTGTCGCCCTATGACATAAAAAAAGAAGTTTGTTTTGATGAATAAGCTTTGACGCTAGATGGCAGACTTCACATGCTATCAAAAACATTTTAGATATCTCTCAGTAATACAGGTTTCCTCAAGATGTTTTCCTTCGTCTTTTTAAGTATTTAGTAATTGAGCTTGAGCTGTGTGGTTGACGGCATAGAATACCGCCGCCCCATCTCATCCCGTGGGGGGTGTAGAAGTCGACCCTAGGGATTATCAGAGAACGGGTAACAGCGCCTCTCTGTCCACTAGGACCATCATACTGCGGTCGCCAACCCGTCTGCCAAGCGTGGCGATTATGGCACATTCCTCTAAATGATGGACACGGCTCCATTGTGGAAATCTTTTGCGAATTTTCTTCTTCTCTTCTTCGACGATCTTTGACGACATTCGGCTGAGATGATGATGATGATGAATTCATTTCTAATATCATTCTGGGTTTGAATTTGAGTCCATACTCCACCAAAAACGTTCTAACCAATACGCTATCTCGTAGATAATTATATATGGAGCTTTGGAATTTTTTGTACAAACCCACGCGCTTAAAATAAATAAAAAATAATCTAGAGTATTTTTTGTTGAAAAGATATAGACTACCCACGTAATTCGTAAGCAATATAATATATACCATTGGATTTCTAACTTGTGTGAAAGCCCACGCAATCTATATTTGTATTAATAACCTAACTAGGTTATTTAACTAGGTAATTATAGGTGGGAAGGCTTCCCACACCTATACATATATGTATCAATATATATATATCACACTAATATTATAAAGGCGAAAGTTTGTGAGTGTGTATATGTTTGTTACCTACGTCTAAACGGATAGAGCGATTTAAAAAAAAATTGGTATGGAGTTAGCTGACAACCTGGATTAACACATCCAAACTAATATTATAAATGCGAAAGTAACTCTGTCTGTCTGTCTTTCTGTCTGTCTGTCTTTGCTTCACGCCTAAACTACAGAACCGATTTGTGTGAAATTTGGTACAGACATAGCTTGGAACTTGAGAAAGGACATAGGATAGTTTTTATTACAAAAAATAAAATAAAAAATAAAATTTATTCCGGACATACAGCGCCATCTATTGGTCAAGAGTCGGCATCAATTCAGTACTGAAAATTCATCGGAAAAATGTAAATAAATAGTAAAAAGGTATGAAAATAATAATATAATAAAAATATAATATAATACAACTTTAGTACAAAGAAAATGCCCTAACGGAGTATAGATAATTCTATTAGCACTATATTATGTCGAGTTGGTGATCGCGCAATGGTGTCGATCATTACACGAGTTCGGTTCATGTTATTGTTTTAATTCATCGGAAAAAAGTAAATAAATAGTAAAAAGGTATGAAAAAAATAATATCAATATAATAAAACTTTTAGTACAAAGAAAATGCCCGAACGGGGTATAGATAAAAAATCCGAGTTGTCACTATGCTCGATAGATGGCGTTGGGATGGCAAATTGTGGATAGCACATACAATTTAAAAAATAGTGTCTATCCGGATTTACGCGCTATTATCGAAAATCGGGAATGGTTATGCGAAAGGGAGATATTGGCGCCAATAAATGAAATAGTAGGCCGGATAAATGACCAAATTATGTCTGACGTAGAGAGAGATGTAATCGAGTATCTATCAGTAGATAACGTCGTGGATACCGAGAAAGTGACATCTTACCCAACAGAGTTTCTCAACTCCTTAGAGTTATCAGGAGTGCCTTCTCACAAGTTGAGGCTGAAAGTTGGAGTTCCTGTGATGCTTATGAGAAACCTAGATCCACCAAGGCTATGTAACGGCACACGGTTACAAGTAATTTATTTAGGACGGAATGTCATTAAAGCCGTTATTATGACTGGAATGGCAAAAGGCGAAACTGTAATTATTCCCCGCATTCCCATCATTCCAACTGATTTGCCATTCCAATTCAAAAGAGTTCAGTTTCCGCTGAAAACTGCGTTTGCAATAACCATAAATAAAGCCCAAGGGCAAACGCTTAAAGTTGCGGGGGTACATCTTGAAAAAGACTGTTTCTCCCATGGACAACTCTACAATGCGTGCTCAAGAGTGTCAAAACCACAAGACCTATATATTTTTGCAAAGGATGGCAAAACTAAAAACGTGGTATACAGAAATGCCTTGGTGTAAGAAACTTTAATAATCTTTAAAGCCTAAAATAAAAGAAAATTTGTCAAGCGAGAAACAGTATTTTTTTCTGAAATGGCAAATCAAAATAATATTTTGAAAATAAGGGAAAATAACATTTTCGCCTTTTTCGATCAGCAATAACGGCTTTAATGCCCTAAGTGAGTATACATATCTTCAATTCAAACGCAGAGCTCATTATGTTGATTTTTGAAGAGTTCCCTAGAATATCTTCCACATTTCATTTTTGAAGAGATCCCGCGAGATCGGGAACTATGTGGGTAAAACCAAAAATCTGCTGGAAGTCACTATTCCACGCGAACGAAGTCGCGGGCAAAAGCTAGTAGACTATAATTAATAAAGTATTACGCCAGTAAAACCGCGGGGCACAGCTGCAGCTAGTAATATTTTTTTAAAATAGTATGGATTACATTATAGTAAGTTTTTTAATGTAAAATAAAATACAGCCCATGTTACAGATGCAGTAGTTTTATAAAGTTAAATTATATCGAAAATCATTTAAGTCGTTTCAGAGTTTATTCATTACAAACTTACAATAAATAGACATTGTCAATTGCCAGTGTCAAATGAGAATTGATATTGTGCACGATATTTTGATAGACATTAGATACTATTAAATAGAGGCGATAGATACATCTCGACCCTTTTAGCTGATCTAATACTAATATTCTTAAGATCGAATTTTGGACCTTAAGGGCATTGCATACGCTGAATGTGTAGAAAACGCATTTTTCATTCAGTTAGGTAGCTAGTACACAGGTGAGGCTGCTGCCCGACTACCTGCTGTATCCCTTAATCACCTTTTACGGCACCCTCGGGAAGCAATGGTGTGACCCTTTATTATTTCTGGGTCGAGAACCGCCCTCCAGATTAGCATTGTTACATAAAGTTTTAAGTCTCATGTATGAGTAATAATGTTTAACAGGTCTAAGGGAAGGCTCAAAAAAATTTTTTAAGTGGACGTTTATATTTAGCCTAAGAGGCTTTTACTGCTTCACCGGACTTTAAAAAAATTATAAATATATTAAAATATTGGTATAGAAACCAAGTCAATAGTGTACGTTGGGAAGGGACTCTATGGGTTGTCATCACCTACGCTTTTCAACTTGTACGTGAATGAGTTGATTACCGAGCTCAGCGGAGCTAAAGTCGGGTGTCATATTGATGGTATTGGTAGAAATAACGTATCATATGCTGATGATCAAGCCCTTCTGAGTGCTTCGCCTTGTGGCCTACGTAAGCTAGTAACCATTTGTGAAAAGTACGCCAAAAGTCATGGGCTTGATTACAATGTAAATAAAAGTCAAACCATGGTTTTTGAGTCCAGGGGTAAAAGTCCGAATACAATACCATCAATTTCTCTCTATGGAACCCCGCTGAAACGGGTTTATTCTTTTAAATAGCTAGGTCATCATTTGACCCCTGGCCTCAAAGACGATGATGACTTGGAAAGGGCACGAAGGTCGTTGTCAGTGAGAGCGAACATGTTAGCTCACAGGGTCGCAAAATCACTTTAGAGCCTCTTGCTCCTCATTCTACACGAGCTCCTTGTGGGCTATATATACTCAAAAATCTTACAACGCTCTTCATATCCAATACAACAACGCGTTCAGGGTGCTGTTGGGTCTGCCACGTTTCTGTAGCGCATCGGGCATATTTGCTGAAGCCAGAGTGGACTGTTTTTACGCCACAATGCGCAAACGGTGTTTATCCCTGGTGAGCAGGATTCGTGGCCACTCTAACCGCATTCTGGCCATGATCGCAGGCAGATTTGACTGCCTATACATGAATCATTGCTGCGCTCTTTCTCACGGAATGGGGCATCAGTGATTCATGTATTCCACTAAACAAAATCTTAGCTATATTTTTACTAACATATGTATTAGAGTTGAGGCTGGGCTCAAGCCATCTAGCAAATAAAACTACAAACTAATTACCCGCGCCTCGGTTGCGGATCTCGACTCTAGGCGGTTACTGACGGGCGGATGCATGAGAGGGCAATTACTCTTTTGGGTTGTTTTGTGCGACTGACGCTCTAGATTAATAGGGGAAGACGCGAGCCTCTCGTCCTATTGAGGATCCGAGAAGGAATTTCATCGAAACGACTGCAAAAAAGATCATGGAAGAAAGTGGTAGTTAAAGCCCGTTCGTGGTGGTACTCTCGTCCGACGAGTACGATACGCTAGCGAACCCATGAGTGACAAAGATCGATTTTAGGTTGCTTTCTTAGGTTCGATGCCGACGCAGGACCATTTGTGTGATGAGCACGATTATTTGTTCGGTATCTGTACTTTAAAGGGACCAAATCCCGTGTTCATGCCCGCTTGAATATGTTTCGCCGGACCGCCTCAACCGGGTCGTGTTGAAACCGGTAGTAGATGAACCCACTGAGTTTGTTTCGCTGGGTCTTCTCAGTCGGGTCGCATTGGACCCGGTGGTCGCATTTAAACGCAAACGTCGTTATAAACACAAGGTCCGCCATAATAATAATACCTTAATATAGACAGAACCATTCAGATAATATATAGTTAAAATATACCTAAATCTATTAATTATGATAATTAAACTTACACATAATCTCTTTGGCAATAACTTAATAAAAGCTAGCTAAATATTATTTCTATTATGAAAATCAATTTTATAAATGTTTTCATACACTCCGTGTACCTAAATATTTATGTAACTAGAAATAATTATGTATACTTAATTATATTACTGCAGACATGTCCTGACTATTTACAAGCGCTAATTTAAAGTCTACGTGAATAAAACCTTTTTTATTTTATTTTATATGAATATATTTAGAAATACATAAGTAAGTATCTATTTTGGATGCCACAGTACAAGGCTTTGCTTATTTTGGTATCAGATGGCAGTTTTTAGTTGTTGTAAGATGTATAAACATCTTGGGAAAACTAACTAATATAATAATGCTAATATAAATGCTATGTCGGTCACCGTAGCCTAGTTGTTAGTGCTCCTGCCTACGAAGCTGTTGGTCCTGGGTTCGAATCCCAGTATGTGCAAATCTTTGTGTGATGAGCACGAATATTTGTTTCTGAGTCATGGATGTTTACTATGTATATAAGTATTTATCTATCTATATAAGTATGTATATCGTCGCCTGGTACCCATAGTACAAGCTTTGCTTAGTTTGAGGCTAGGATGATCTGTGTCATTGTCCCTAAATATTATATTATTATTATAGATTTTTTTTTCATTTCATTCTTTCTATCTTATTGCGATCAGCCTCACAGCTATAATCAGATCTTGTGTTTATTTTGAGAGCTTTTATGAGATCAGCACATCCTGTGATGTGGTCTCTCTTATTTAAATTATGATTTAAAATCATATTGTGGCTAGCCGTGGCCGTTTCATTCGATATGTACGTACAATTATTTTTATTCAAGAGTGCCTTAGATAATACATTTCTGTGATGGTTGAGTCTATGTCTGTAGTCCTCACAAGAGTTTTTAAATTGTTCCTTGATAGTAAGGATTTTAATTAGTTTAGTTACAAATATAACAATAAATTATTATAATATTTATATTAGCATTTTTCCATCGTTTTATGGGATTTCGGGACTCTTCATAAATTATAAGAAAATAAGGTGAGAACCATTTCACATCGATGCCAGCTCTGTCTGGAAGAAATCGCTATTATACGACAAGACCGCCAATTGTACATTAATTTAAATATTAAGGTTTCTGTAAACTCTTTTTATATTTTGTGTAATAAAGTGTATCCATCTATATACCTGTCTATCTCTGTCATTGTTTTCACAACTAAAACAGAGCGGCCGAAATATTTTATTTATATTTAGTTAGTATTTAGTTCCGTGAAAGAACGCCTTAAATGCGCTAAGAAATATCGAATGGATTGCATAAATTCGAAGTGTCAGAACCACGGTGCGGTGGCGGAGTGGTTAACGCACATGGGGCCGGATACCCCGTGGTCGTGGGTTCGATTCCCACCCGTAGTTAAATTTACACAATTCAATTTAAAGATGTCTGAAAAATTCCGTGAAAGACATCAACAAAGACAATAGGAGTTGCCACTCCTATTGGTTTTCTTTATGTTTATGTTTCTTAGTAATACGATAAAAGGTATTAATGACTGCACGTGTGGCGCAGCGGCTAAGACAGTCGCCTCCCCGCGTCGGGTCGCGGGTTCGAGTCCCGCGCCCGACTACTATTTTTGTGACCCATAAATAGTGGTTCTGAGTCTGGATGTAATTTGTGTCCGGCCGTTGTCTTATTTTTAAGTTAGTATTTAGTTCCGTGAAAGACATCAACATAGACAATAGGAATTGCCATACCTATTGCTTTTCTTTATGTTTACTAGTAATACGTTAAAAGATGTTAATGATAGATAATACGTAGAAGTTATTTTCGACTAATAACGCGAATTGAACCTTAATAGTCTTGAAATAATAAATACATAGGAAAATAAGGTATTCTTCTTCTTAGTGTTTCAATGGCAAACTGCTTGTGGCATTCCTAAGATCCTGCCATGAACATGTGAGATTGGCCATGGAGCATCTGTCAGATGCTCCACAAAAACAGTCCATTTTGGGGTTGCTCGACAGTCCTCATCTAGAAATGTTTTCTTTGCTTCGGCCCACCTGAGTCCGGAGTCTGTTTAGGGACTGCCAGATCGGCCACCTTAATTGATGTCCAGGCGGGAGGCTTTCGGAAGGCGTGACAATCTGATCCAGCAAGGATTATTAGGTATTGAAAGTGCTACTTGTATAAACCGTCATATGGTGCGAAGTTTCTGTATCCACATTTTATTACCACAATCATGAACCAATAATTTACGTAGCCGGTAAGATTAAAAAAAACTACAATTTAACCCCGATCCCATTGCATTTAATATGATAAAACATATTTTTCATTATTATTTACTTTAATTTAAAATGTTCCAGCTTATGCCCCACAGCCATGAAGATGTTTTCAACGTTGCAAGGATATTCTGCAAGAAACAAACTTTATTAGTGCTCACATTTTAAATCAATCGTGATGCGTTTTATTAACATAGAATATAATAATATAATGAATTCCACCGTGCCTTTTAACGCAGATTATATTACAGTGCATAATTTAGCTGTTCTTATCAAGTCGTAGAAAATAAGATATTTTTTAAACCAAATCGAATGCAGCCGAATTCGTAGTCTTGACTCTACTTATTAAACGGTATCAATATTTAAGTGAGGTTGAGGAATCAGAAATCGCGCCATGAGCAGCTCAACTGGGCAGGTAGTTCTAGCTTAAAGAATACTTCAGCAGAGCTAGCGTGGCGTGAAGACTCATATGAGTGATATATTAGTTGAATATGGGTTATTGCTAAATATCACATTGGGATCATATATATATATATATAATATATATATTGCTCGCACGTTATTAGATATACAGTAATAAATAAACAAGAAAGTCAAAACTGTCCATTGAATATTTTTTTAAAAGGATACTTAGGGCGTGATCTACAATCGATATTGAAGCTAAAAATATAGTTTTTAGAATTTTTGTCTGTTTGTCTGTATGTATGTCCGAACTCAAAAAGTACTGCATGGGTTTACTTCGAATTTTGCATGAATATTACTAAGAGGTCGGGTCGACATATAGGCTATTATGACGCTATCACCTACGGGGGAGCAGCTGTGATAATTTATTAAATTAAACGCGGGTAAAACCGCGCGGCACAGCTAGTATTTAAATAACATAAGTGCTTACATCTTCTTTAGACTAATTATGTCAAAATAATAAAGATCACTAAGGTGTCTCGTGTTGTAAAGCGTGTTCAACCGCAAATAGTTACTCCTACCCAGTTATCGCTGGGAATAAGCATCTATGCACTCGGTCAGTCCGTAGATGTGTGACCGTCGGAAAGGTTAAATTTCTGAGCGTCTTGATGCCTCGAAGGGTTCTTTAATTTGCCCGTGCCGGGAATATATAGTCCCGGTTGTAGTCATTGGATATTAGCCTTCTATCCATGTCAGAGGCCTTCTAGGTGGGCGGCTTGAATAACTCTGACGGTCACCGTAGCCTAGTTGGTAGTGGTCCTGCCTACGAAGCTGGTGGTCCTGGGTTCGAATCCCGGTAAGTGCAAATACATGTGTGATGAGCACGAATATTTGTTTCTGAGTCATGGATGTTTTCTATGTATTTAAGTATTTCCTATCTATATAAGTATGTATATCGTCGCCTGGTACCCATAGTACAAGCTTTGCTTAGTTTGGGGCTAGGATGGTCTGTGTGACATTGTCCCGAGATATTTTTATTATTATTATTATTACTAAGGTACCTAACCACTGCCCATACGATGAGTAACTAAGTTACCGCAAATTCATATCAGAAGTCGGGCCTGTGAACCGGAGAGCATGTAACGCTGTCAGTTCTGCGATGGATCTCTCCCCGGTCGTGTCACGCACTTGTGCACTTTAATATACCCTGTGTTGTGTGATTGGCCACCGTAACTGAATTTCAGCCAGGAGTTCTACTACTATTAATGATAGTATTTTTTACTGATTTTCAGTATTTTTTAAAAACGTAATGTAAACTTATGAAAATGTTTAACTATTCAAAAGTTAGTTAGTTTTTTCCATTTCAAATAGGCGATTTTTAAAAGATAGGATCATCATTATCATCATCATAACAGCCAACGTCCACTGTTGGACAAAGGCTTCCCCCAAAGACAAATGCTGGTCATGCGCTATTCGCATCCAGCGGTTTCTAGAGACCCGCACAAGATCATCGGTCCATCTTGTAGGGGACCTGCCCACGCTGCGTCTTCCGGTTTGTGGTTGTCACTCGAGAACCTTACAGCCGGCCGTCGGTTCTACGAGCTATGTGCCCCACCCACTGTCTCTTCAGCTTTGCAATTCTTCAGATAGATAGGATAATTTACTTCAACTTGAAATGGTCGATAATTTTCGTACCAAGTTCGAGCCAGGTGTCGTCATATCCAGCATCCAATCTTGCAGAACGTATGGCCTCCCTCAAGGCATGCGTCAACACAGTCGCAAGACAGAATGACGGCTCACCAGTCGCTGTAAAAATAAAACTATGATGAATACAATATCCAAATTTAAATATTTCTGCTAAAATACAGATAATTTTTTTATTCGGATCATATATATTTTTTTTTATCGTGTTTTCTCTCAAAGTATAGAAATGTTATCTTATTCATATGAAACTAATCTTATTCAGAGGAAACCAGGGCGATGGACCCGGTTTCCTCACAGTGAATCCATGGAATGCTAAGAATTAGGTATTTTATCTTGTTCAGATGAGACTAAGAAGTACATTTCAAGATCAAGAAAAATTAGTGTTCGTTTTTGAATACACGACAAAATCGAAACTTTAAATTATTGTCACCGACTCCCCCCAACTTACGCATATTATTATTAGCTTTGTTAGCAACTTAACACACTTGGTTCTAGAATATACGATGACAAGCTCAGCATATATTGTTTATGAGACTAGTCACATCTTGTATAATGTTGAGTTAGCTTTGAGATAGTATATAAAGTTAAAAAACTGTAAAATTAATTTAATTACTACATATATAATATAATAATATCCTGGGATATTATTGACACACGGCCTACTCATCCCAAACTAAGCAGAGCTTGTACTATTGTAAATACATACTTATATAGATAATTACATCCAGACTCAGGACAAACAGAAATGTTCATGCACACAAATATCTGTCCTGGGTGGGAATCGAACTTATGACCTGCGGCGTGAAAGGCACACATTTACCAACCACGCCACAGGGTGTCAGGGCCGCCACACAATATTAGTTGTTACACTGTAAAATAATAGTTATGTTTTAAACTTTTTCATTGTGAGTTCCTCAATTGGTTCTCCATTGGTCACCAAACCATGATACCACTTCTAGCTTTAGATTTCAAATATTTCATTCCAATAGTCTTATTCCAGACACAGCAACTACTCTAAAATCCGTTGTATAGTTTAAAAGATCTAAGCGAACATATGTGCAGTGTCAGCGACCTCATTTAATACAATGTAAAGATAAAGAAGCCAACCTTTAGACTGTAGTACTCCAAATTGATTTCTAGAGTTTCTTCTAAAGTAAATCCTTATATCAGCTGGAATATCTTTAATTCCAGGTATCTTGTAATTCCATGTTCTGTTAGTCAGAAGTTCTCCTGTATTGGTATCATAGACAAGATGTTCACACGTCCAATATCCTAAGCCCATGATAAACGCGCCTTCGATCTGTAGATGAAAATAAAAAAATATATTAATTATAAAAATTTTACAAAGGCGGACTTAATACCAAAAGCATTCTCTAACAGACAACCTTGGGGTGATGCAGAGAAAACATGGTAGGTGCACTAAAGTGTAAAAATATTGTAGGTGAGAAGATATACATATAAGGTAGATAAATTAAACAGATACATAACAGTTATATACTCACATACTATAAAATATAAAACAGCATAAATAAATTGTACAATAAATAATACAACATTAATACGATATTAACCTTTTTTTTAAAAGAAATTCGCGAGTTTTCTTTTTAAACGAATAACGACTCTTTGCCATCGTGATTTCCGGTGGAAGGGAGTTCCAAAGAAGAAAAGATTGTACAAAGAAAGAAGAGTGAATCAAATTAGAATGATGAGAGGGGTACTGAAGAAGTCTGTTGTGAGAAGAACGAAGATATTTACTGTGATTGCTATGTAGATAATGAATCTTTGAATTTTTTGAATGATGAAATGATTGTAAATAAGAATAAAAAATAAATATACCCGTCAAATAGATTATTGACCTTTGACTTTGTTAAGCAAACCAAACTTCCATATAAGCTATACCTATTAGATAAGCTTTTATTTGGTAAAATTGGAAGGATTGGGATAAAAAGTGGAAACGCCTTATTTGTTATTAGATACCCACGGCTACATATCAACCTATAAATTTCCAGTATAATCTGATCTGGCGCTGTATAGGATTTCCATACAATGAGAGGTCAGCTTATATTGGCAATGTATAGCTTGATATGTAGCCATGTGTACATAGTTATTATATAGTTTTTAGAGCAATTTAACACACTGCAAATTATTATATGTATTTTGATTACCTGAGCCACGTCAATTTCCGGATTTAAACTTCTTCCAGTGTCTTCTAATATATCAACTCTTAAAATATCATGATTTCCTGTTAGAATGTCTACTTCCAGTTCCAAAACTGCTACAGCATAAACAACATATGCTTCCACACCGTCAGTAATATTAGAAAACATGTATGCCGCTTGTAGAGATAAACCATCAGTATACGCCTGCTCGACAATTTCCTCCCATTTAGATTCACCCAATTTGTCTTTCACAGGTTGTAAGGTTGTATTTAATATTTCACAGGCTTTCATTGTAGCAAAAACAACACATTCACTGCCTACGCTGCCACCAGTAACAATACAATTAGGAGAAGTGAAACTGGTACTTGGTTTAACGCTTATTTTTTCTAGTGGTATACCAAGAACGTAAGCACAAACTTGTGCTGCTTTCGTATTTACACCCTGTCCCATTTCAATTCCTCCGTGAGTTATAACTACAGAACCATCTGTATGATAAATAGACACTATAGCGTTAAAGTTTCCTGTATAAGATATATCAATAGTAATAGGTAACATTTTTATAGCACGTTTTCTCCATCTATTATTTTTATTAAAATCCTCCACTTCTGTTTTTCTGTCATCAAAGTTTGCGTCTTTACGAAGTTGCTCTATCAGCTCTGGTACTGGGTTGTCTTCAGTGGTCATGTTAAGAAGTCTCAATTCAATGGGATCTTTTCGGAGGGTGAATGCAATTTTTTCCATCATATATTCTATCATAGCTACTCCTTCTGTCGAAACTGTAAACATTATAAATTCAAATTCAAAGTCTTACATTTTTCAGGTTACAAATATAGAATATCCAGATGTTACTCGACACTTCACACAAGCAATTGGTATGGGGAAGAATATTTGGAAATTTTTGAAAAAAATTCTGAACTTTGTTTAGTACTGCTACTATTTGTAATGATAGATTGGTGTCCTCCGTTAGGTAACCAACTGTTTTTTTTATATATTATCATTAATTATATTATGTGGCTCTCACCGGTCCGTAAGCGATCGGCAAGGTAACTAGGCTCGCAGTCAGTCCATAGATGGGTGACAACCAAAGTGGTTTAATTTCTGAGTAGGTATCTCGGTGCTTCGGAGGGTACGTTAAGCTGTCGGTCCTGGTTGTAGTCATTTGACAACAGTCGTTAAACCATGTCAGAGGCCTATTGGGCGGTTTGAACAACTCTGACACTTGGGTAACCACTGCACATACGATAAGTAAGTAAGTATTAGGTTAAGATACAGGTTATCCGCGCGTTTGCTATCTCTTTTAATAGTATTTGAAATATTAAGATAATTTTAGCAGCTTTAAGGGTACGGCCAAAATACAAAATTCTTCAAGCCGTATAGGGTTCACTTTATAATAGGTCTTTACCTATGAAATTGCCGTTTTGTATGAAAAAATTTAAACGAATTTTTTTCATGAATTTTTTTATTTGTATTAATCGAAGTAATCACCCATGCAATCAATGCATCTTTGCCATCGCAGTGGCAGTTTATTGATGCCCTTCTTAAAGAAATCAGCTGGACGGGAGGCAACAAATTCTTCAAAGGCATTTTGTACTGCCTCTCGGGTATTGAATTTTTTTCCCGCCAAGAAGTTATCCAAATTCTGGAAAAAGTAGTAGTCTGTAGGCGCAAGGTCTGGTGAGTAGGGCGGATGACGGAGAGCTTCCAACCCCAGTTCTTGCAACTTGGAGACCGTCTGCTGTGCAGTATGAGGTCGCGCGTTGTCGTGCAGGAGCAGCGGAGACGAGCGATTGACCAATGCTGGTTGGAGATGCGCCAGCTTCTCCATCATTGTGCTCAGTTCTTCACAGTACACATCTGCAGTAATGCTCACCCCGTTTGGTAAGAAGCTGTGATGAATCACACCGGCGCTAGACCACCAAACAGTGACCATCACTTTTCTAGGGGTAAGTTTTCGTTTAGGGCATTGTTTAGGTGCTGAACCAGGATCCAACCAACTTGCTGAGCGCTTGCGGTTATCAAACAGAATCCATTTTTCATCGCAGGTAACAATGCGGTTCAAAATTCCTTCATTTGTGTGTCTGTTGAGCAGTGCAAGGCACGTCTCGACGCGTACTTCGCGCTGGCGATCATTGAGTTCGTGGGGCACCCATTTGTCAAGCTTTTTTACCTTGCCAATTTGACGCAAATGGACCAATATTGTTTTGACGCTAACGTCGAAAGCTGCTGCTAATTCAGCCGTAGATTGTGTATCATCAGCTTCCACAACCGCCTTTAATTCGTCATTGTCGACCAAAGTCTTCGGACGACCGCGAGGTTCATTTTTCAGGTCGAAATTTCCAGAACGGAAGCGAGCAAACCAATAACAGGTGGTGCGTTGGTTTGTAGTGTTAGCTCCGTAAACGTCGTTGATGTTGCGTGCCGCTTGTGCCGCGTTGCTGCCACGACGGTACTCATATTCCATAATTACTCGAATTTTTAACGTATCCATGATGACGAAAAAGATTGAAATGCGATGAAAATGTAACACTAATCAATAAAGAAATGACTACTTTTGGAAAAAAGAATCCATGTTTTTAAAATAAAATTAATTTGAAATTAGAATTCTTAGCCAAACAAAAATTATTTTGATTTGAAATGGCCAGTACTGCAGAACGGCAATTTCATAGGTAAAGACCTAATATACAGATTTAGTCTTTTGAGGTTAGATGGTCCGGATTTGATTAATCGCGATGGACTTATCGTCCCGGTAGTGAACGTTCTGATAAGGTTTAGCGAAATAGTAAAAAGGAATATTATAGTGTGACTCTGTCCATTCTTCGGACAATCTGAACAATTCGGACAATACGTAGGTATAGACGCCAGCACATCAAGCTACTCCAATCTTTAAAATTTACCCAATTGAAAGTGAACCTCATGCTTATGTGATAATGTTGTAAATCTATAAAATAAATTTGACAGATTGGGATAGCTGGATGTGCTGGCGTCTGTACTTGGGTAAGCGTAAAAATAGCTACCCCGGTCTTTTGCGAATAAAATAAATTAATACCTTGCATGTTGACATTTTGAACATTTTATTTACACGTTAAATGAAAATACAAACTTAATACTTTAATATTATCCGGTTTGGTTTTGATCGTAATATGAATTTATATACATCGTGTATGGCTGAATTTTGAAAGCTCATTGTTTTATCTCGAGTGTGGCCAAGGGAGAGTTAACTTTGGGATGCTAACTTACTTTTAATAGACAAGGAAAGAAATACCGGAATAGGATTTTTAAAGGTAATTGGGTATCCATACGTTTAATATGGAGATTTGGGACGTAATGGTCCCAATCTATAGATTTTCAGCAAAGATTTTCTAAAGTAATAATCTGGTTTTTTTTTGTTCTATTTATAAATAGCGCCCAAATAAAATAAATAATAGATTATTCAACAATACATTATTGATTGAATAAGAAATATATCGCCCATCCAAGGCGCTTTAGTATGTGTATGGAGCGCAATTCCAATCGCACTGAGTTGTTTTTTTATATCAGAGGGCGACCAAGAGCTATTGGGGTCACCTGATGGTAAGTGATCTCTGCCCCCATGGACACTCTCGCAACACCAGAAGAATTGCGGGTGCGTTGCCGGCCTTTAAGAGTCAGCACACAAATGCTGCTCCCCGATGAGCTCTGGTGGCCTTAGTCACACGCAGAAACACTACATTAAATTATTAATATTATTATTAAGAAATGTCTTCTGCAAGGTGGAGGTACTTCCCCAGTCGGGCTGCTCTTTGTGCGAACGAACGCTGTGCCCTCTCCTGAACCCTGTTTATATACTTCCGCCAGTGCTGCATAAATGCAGGTGAAAATATTACAGAAACGTTTTAAGTTTTTACGCACATGGAGCTCTGCACCAGGTATTGGAAGCTTTGTCAGTGAGGACACTGTTGGCCTCAATGTACCATCGCGTAGAGTCATAACAGTTAGGGAAGTGCGAGACTGTGACGTAGGTGAACGTTTCATTGTACGAGCAGCCGCCATCTTGGTAGAAAATGTTCTTGAGGTACTGGATTTCACCCTCAGCGTTAACACCGACCTGAGCAAAATAGAACGGAATTTAACAAGGTGTTCTAGCCAATGACATTGTTAATTCTTAACGTAATTTCTAAAACATTGTAATAATATCACGTTTTGGAAATACGTGGAAAAGAATAGAATTAATTCAATGTTGATTGCATTTTGAAAATACTTGGAAATGAATACATGTATTTCAATTTCTTATAATTACAAACTATAACTAACTTGATATTCAAAGTTTGTAAAAGTTTTACCCTTATCGGTGTAAAATAACAAGAAGGAATAGGAGATGAATGTTTGTATGGACATATGTAAGGTTTAAATGAAGTTTTCATAAGTTTGCTACAAGAGACAAAATATAACGAATTTTTATTTAATTATAAATACGTTACTTACCTCCATGTTACTTTTTAAAGGTATACGTTTACCGATGGATTTCATAGTAGTCATCAGGGGCAGTATCATTCTACAAGTTTTTCCTGTCATATGGGTTACTAGCGCAGCGGCACATGCAACTTGGACGGAGCGGGAAATTTTACCTCCGTAGGCACCTCCTACTCGACGGACTATTACGTTTATACTGAAAAAGTATACAATAAGGTCTAATTACTAAATGCCTACCTTGCTGTGTGGCTGATGGCATAGAATATCACCACCCTATCTCATCCCGTGGGGAGCGTAGAAGTCGTCCCGAGAGAATTTCTACTAGACTAACTAATACTGAATCCATACCTTAATATAGACAGAACCATTGAGACAAAATGTAGTAAAATATAAATTTCAATCATTAAACCTAAACATAATCTCCCTGACAATAACTTAATACAAGCTAGCTAAATATCACTACTATTATAAAATAAATTGTATAAATGTTTTAACATTCCGTGTACTTAAATATCTGTAATCAGTAACTAGAAATAATAACTGTATTACTACAAACATGTTCTGACTATTTACAAGGGCTTTTTTAAAGTTTACGTGAATTAAAACCTTTTTTATTATTTTATTTATTATTTATTAACGATTTGGACAATACATTCAAGAAATTAGCTATTTAAGTAAACGATAACTATCAAAAATTCAATTATAATTTCGTATGATTAAAAATAGATCACGATCAAATTATTTGTTATACAGACTGGCTGAGGAGTCGACGTTCAAACGCAAAGGTAAACGGCAAAAATGTATGAGACTTTTGTACCACTAGTAAAATTTCGTGTTACGGGATATTTTATGTTTTAATTGGTGGTTAATGTGATAGAAAAGGCATTTTTAATTTCTTAGATTTTTAGAACTTGGCATATAAAAGTTATAGCCAGTTTTATTTTTAGGTTACGTTTGGCAATCTGTGGGTCAACCCCATGACCGTGGATACATTGCAGTTCGAAAATCACTCTTACTGCCTAAGTAATAAAGATACTGTAAATATCAAAGTCTGTCTACTGATGTGGCAATGAAATGCTAGTGTTAAATAGTGTACCAATGAAGATTGTTACATATTATATTTACATCGTAGCCTAGTTGGTAGTGTTCCTGCCTACGAAGCTGGTGGTCCTGGGTTCGAAAGTGCAAATATTTGTGTGATAAGCACGAATATTTGTTTCTGAGTCATGGATGTTTTCTATGTATTTAAGTATGTATCTATCTATATAAGTATGTATATCGTCGCCTGGTACCCATCGTACAAGCTTTGCTTAGTTTGGGGCTAGGATGATCTGTGTGACATTGTCCCTAGATATTATTATTATTATTACATAAACATTGTTATGTAGATAAAGTAAATGTTATAGCTCTTTTTATAGTTTTTTACATGGATTTATTCCGAACCTGTCCCGAAAACCCTAAACGGGTCGCGAGTTAGGTTAGGAAGATGCAAAAAGCTATTATTTGTTGAAATAATGAAAAGGTCTTTATTTTCATTAATTACATAGTTCATAACCCAGTGTACATTTGTGTGAGGTTGCGAGGGGTTATATATGAGGTTTTTAGTGGAGGTAAATAAAATAATAGATTCTTTGTTTTTTGTAACTACATTAATTTGATTGATATTATTATTGATTTATCCTTAGTATTACTTCATCTAAGAATATCTTCTTATAAGTACCAAACAATAATTATCACATAGCACAAAGCAACATTGGGTTTATTGAGAACTTCACTCTCTTCGGATAATGCTTGTCTTCTTAGTCGGGGCAAACGAATTTTGCAATTAACACATTGCAAACTCGTCATTTTAATTAAATAATAAAGCGTCTTTTCGTGAATCCACTGTCAACAGCTATATAATATAGCACAGAGGAACTGATGCTGAACTCACGTAATATCTGCAAGATTATTTGCTAAATTGATGACATGTATCAAAACAACAGCAATAAATACCTGACAGATTGTCTTTGCCTGTCAATAAATAATTGCCATGAACAAAAAAAATATTGACGACGAAAATCGTTCCTATTCTAAATCATTAATTATTTTGATTTAATGCAACTACTGTGCTTTCTTAGGTATAATAAATAAGTCTTTAATTATATGATTTATATGTAATGTTGTTCCCATTTATAAATAATTAATTATAATTTCGACATTTATATTATTTTACTCATGGCAATTTCTGTAAACGTAACTGCGTTTAGTTTACGATTTTATAACGTTTATTTATTGAAAATAATTGAAATATTCTTTTTGATTTTATTAATTAATCCCAAGTTCTAAAAATATTATACTTACATTAAAATCAATACCTTAGTTGTCTTAACAAGTGGTACAAATTATATAGCTGAACGATAGCGAACCGAAGTATGCGATACTAATTCTGCCGTTCTCTTTAAAAATTTGATACTTTATGATGAGGAGTATCCAAATCACCCCCATGTATGTTTTACAATTTTGCGTAGTTTTCGAGATATAATTTTTTTTATGATTTTTTTCGTAAATTTCACCTAACATCAATTTAAATTTTTTACCTCGTTCTGTTGTATATTTCTGGTTCAGTTTTTTTGTGATAACTAATTAGTATAGTTTAACCTAACACTCTAAAAAGTGTGGTTCATCTAATCATTGCAGAACTGACTAGAATAAAATTAGTATTTATTTGAAAGTTCAAAATGGACTTTGCGCTCAGGACTCATTTTCAAAGTATCAAAAAAACGCAAAATCGTAGAACATACATGGAGCTGATACGGATACTCCTCATCATAAAGTTTCTAAATTTTGCGTTTGAACGTCAACTCTTCGGCCACCCTGTATAATAATAACAAATTTATTTATTACTAGAATTAATGTATAGTTAATTTATGACATATCCCTACAAACGTTGAACACAACTCCACTGTGGAAATGCTTCGGGAAGCCTTTGTCCAGCTGTGGACGTCATAAGGCCTTTCAAATGCTTTCAAATGCGTATGCTTTCAAATTTCAAAAAAATATTCTAACAGCTTAAACTACAATGGACTACAAGTTACAAAAACATTTACATTAAAAGGACTTCCAATAGTTAACTAAGTTAACTAGTAGCGGCTGAAATTTCTGCGTCAAAACAGTTTTTTAAGACGCTTCCATCGCTGGAAACCGCTGGATCCGAATAGCGCTTGACCGGCAATTATGGAAATCTTTGGGGGAAGCATATGTCCAGCAGTAGACGTCTTTTGGCTGATATGATGAAGATGAAGAAGACACTTCTATAACCTAAATATTACGGACATTGTGAGTATGAGCATGCTGTACTCTAGTAATAAGCAGATTAAGGTTAATGTATACCGAAATTTACATCACGATGAAGATTCTAAGTCAAATAACCCAGATAACAGGGATAGCATAAGGTCAGCTTTAGATAATTTGCTGCTAAAATTCTACTAAGTTATAATTAAATATGAAAACATAAGCAACGTTCTTTAAAATAGTTTTGTATAAAATTGCACATTTAAAATAATTCCTAGTTATGTAATTGTCACCGTTATATCACAAGTATCTTAGTACCGAACCTCTGTACATACCTATTAGTAGGAATGTTTAAACTCTGTGCAATAGCGACATTAATCAAATCCATCCACTGGGTTGAAGAGTAAACTTCCATCCCGTCTTCTGTCGGCTTAACCACACAAGTCTGTGGTTCCATATAATAATGATATTGGTCTCCTAAATTCATTTCTCCATAGATCACAGCCTTCACATCATTGCCAATATCAGTAGGTTCCACTGTTGTATCCACTTGTGACCTATTACTTCTTTCTGGAGATTTCAAAACCTGATCTATATTTAAAAATGGTTTATTTTTACTTATACAGGCATATTTTATTTTTACTAGTTTAGCTACTTTGTTTGCCGTTTTTTCTCTATCTGCAACTATAATAGCTGCAGGTTGACCGAAGAATTTTACTTTTTTCTCACACAATATTTCTTCTTGAGCTGTTACATACGACATATTAGCTGGTGTAAATATGTTATCTCCTGGTATATCTTCGGCAGTAAAAAATGCAACTACACCTGGTACTTTCTGGAAAAAATGTTTCAGACATTTAAAATGAATTTTCTGGAAATTTAATTTCAGAAATAATTTTATAATATAGCATAGGTATTTTTATGGATGATTGAAAGATCATTCCCATGTACTTACAAATGCTGCTGATGTATCGAAACCACAAATAACACTGCCTGGAACGACATCAGCAGTTACAAATGCTGCAAAGACTTCCTTGTTTTCAGCTGGCATATCATTAGCAAACGTACTTTGTCCACTGCATTGAACTAAAGCTTCTAGTTTTGGCACAGGTTTGTTCAGAGGCCATACACTTGCATCAGTTTCAAATGACTGCATTCCTTTCGAAGTTTGTCTTTTGATAGCCTCGGCTCCCGATTTGTAGGATGAATTCATTCTATTGCTTGGGCAAAGACTTAAAATGGCCTATAAATATTTATTAAGATATGATACTCAAGAGATAAAACACTTACTATTTACCAACATACTTGAAGAAATTTCTTAGGAACAAAGAAAAAAGCTCATGGCAAAGATATAAAAATACCAAACATAGCCTTGCTGTCACTCTAAGTGCAAAATCGATATGCTATATTTCGTAATATTAAATTGATCGGGTATTACAAGTTGAAGGTACATACTTTCCCAGCAGTAGTTTTGAATTTCAAGTATTTTAAAAGTGTTAACAAGTTAAGTTTTAACTTACTTTATAATACAAAGCAATGGCCAACATCTTTCTGTAAGCTACTGATAACTCGGGCGGTGCTTCCACTGGGTTGATTTCTTGGCTTAAAGTCTTTAACGCTAGTTGCAGCGTTTGATCACTATATGGATCTGTATCTACTAAAACTTGCTCAGTTTTAGTTGCATGTATAAACGACGATGAAATACCACCATAGACTATTGTAGCTTTATCTAATTTGTTTGAGTTCTGTTTAAATTTGAATAAAAATCCTGCATTAATAACACCGTGGGCGTTCTGTGAACGCGGCATAATCTGGAATTTATAGAACAAGTTAATACTTGCAATTTTAACTTATTTCGATATTAACTATAAACCTGTATGAAGTAAGTTAATAAATGTAATTCATAATGTTGTATACAAATTATACTCAAGAGTATTAAATAATTGATACATAACAACTGAATTTAATATTCAATAGGTATATAAATTTTATCTCACCTTGTAAGTTTTAAGCGTATGATTTTGTGATAAAGGAGGCAGCATAATATTTTTTATAACCTTGCGCCTCATATCATATTTAAGGAACTCTGGCAATTTAATTTGATTTTCTTTATTCACTCCTTCAGCTGAAAATATATTTTATGACTAAGTAATCGTAATATAAACACATCCATTCCCAAACAATAACAGAACAAAACCTAATCTAATTGAATACATTTGCATTTTTGTATCAAAATCGGCAAATTAATTTGAAATGTTTAATGTTACCAATTTTGGTACACACACATTAAGCCTATCAAAATCGGATTGCGTTCTATATTTTAAAATTTTCTTACCAATTGTCATTATAGCTCCAACAGTTTCAAATAGTAAAAATACGTCCGACTGAAAATCGTTATTAAAGTTCTTTAAAAACAAATTGCCACCAATTGTTCCAATCTGGGAAATGTTGAAATCATGTTAGTAAATAAGATATCTAATTGAATTGATAAGTTCAAACCTGAATCGAATAATATGGTACTAATCTATGAAAATATCAGCTAAATATTGATTTATAGTAGATAAACGCAAAAACGACTAAATAAGCTCAAAAAAATATTGTCCTTTATTAAGCTACCCCTTACCCTATGAAACGATGGTGAGTTAACTGACCTCGGTACCTAGTCACTTAACTAACCTCGCGAGATCATGAAGCCTAAGAAATTCTCATTCAATAAATTTTGTATTTCTTGTACTGTATAGCAAGTAGCGCCGTCCTATAGAAAGCACATATTTGTTATATCCATGCCTACCAACTTAAGCCACAAAAAATTGTTATCATAATCTGCAATATCAGTCGCAATGCGCAGTGCAACGCACGGAATTTTATACAAAGAGCATAGTGCGGTTTCATTGTGAAATATCACGACTATAATTATTATTCATGCCAAATTTGACAGCTATCGCTTTAACAAGATGGCCGCTATGCCCTGTCAAAGATCGCGCGTCCTTATTGAAAAACCCTTTATAAGGCTTTATTTAGGCTCATTGAACTTTTGCTTAGATTACCTAGGTTTGAGTAGTAAACTTCCTAAGAAGCGGCGTAAAAATTAGCAGATACTAGCAAAATATGATGCAAAGACGCAAACCCGTCTGTTCTGATGGAGAAGTTGTCTAGGGGCCCTAGACAACTTCTACGTCAGTCTTCTTCTATGTTATAATATTGATTCAAATGTAATATTTAATGCATGGCATATTCCCGTTGTTCTTCTCGACTGTCCTTATGTTAATGTCTTAATTTCCAACGTAACTTTTGATTTATACAAAGTTTTCATTCATCTAATTGAATCTGTATGTCGAAAAGACACAGTGTGTTTGTATTTGAGCTAATTTTGTGCCCAAATTCTCAGAATTTCAATAAATTTTCCCTCAAAAAATTATTACTTCTTAGTGATTTAGTTTTAAATGCTATATACTTACATTTCTTACAGGGATGTGAGCTACTAAATCCATGTGGTTATAAAACTGTTTTAAATAAAAAAACTCTTCTCTCTCGGAAGACAATTTAACAAAGAGTTCCATCATTTCTGAAAGAGGCATGCCTGCTCCGAGAATGAGGTTGACATCTATTGTATAACCTTTTATTTCGGCTACATTGAAGATATCAATGACATTTGGTGGATAGTCTGTGACGTGGTATACTCCTGCAAACAGTAAGTGCTTTCTTGTTTAACTTTAATATGTTTGATTATACATAAATACTTCCATAACATAATAGTTTTTTTATAGATTAAGTTCATTTTATAGTTATAGACTATAACCAGTTTTAATTTAAATATCAAATTTAAAATGAATATAAAGAACTATATCGTGTATATATCTAATTACCTTGCCCAGTATTGCCAGCAATCAACTTATAACTGCCAAGACTCATGGCTTTAAAAACATCGTGTAAAGTATAAGCTTTAATCCATCTATGGGTTGCTGTTTCATGAAGTATTATTTTATTATTATGCACGATTTCGAAATCAGCATAATCATCATCATCTGGTGTATTGCCATTATTATCACTGAAGCATTTGTCTCTGTGAGTGCACTTCTTTGCACATTTTAATCCACAAGGCTTCATTGATGTCACATCTAAATCTTCAAGATCAGTCAATTTATCTAGGAGTCTCTTATCAGCGTCTTTGGCGAACGTTTTAAAAGCATCGGCTATGGACCTGTATCCAGTACATCTGCACAAGTTACTCGCGAAAGAGTTTTCAATTTCCCGTGAAGTTAGGTTTCGGTTTTTGGATTCATAGAGACTGAAACAAAAATAACATTTTTGAATTCTTCCTCTTACTTATTTATAACATTATTCATGCACGATTTGCCGATGTCTAGTGAAAATTGATAGAAGATATCAATTCGTTTTCCTCATTGGCCAAATCTTACGGTATTAATAAAGATATTTGGCTATTTAATATGGAGGCAATACACTTGGATTATGACACCACAGTAGAATAGAAGCAGAATTAGAAGAAAACACAGAATTAGAACAAAAATATAAAATAACAACAAAAAGAAAAATAAAATAAAAACAAACTTGTTATCCGTGCAAGACCGAAATGGAAATATCTCAGCTTTTGCTAGAACATTTTATTGTTCTAGCGCTGGTCAAAAACATGATAAGCGTGGCCCGTCTTAGACTCTGTCTACCCTTACCACTAATAAGTACCACTGAACTGAAAGTCTACGAGAAGGTAAAAAGAGACAGAAACGCACCTGTACATGTTCATAACCCATCCTGAAGTGCAGTACCCGCATTGGGTTCCATTAAACTTTGCCAGCCTACACTGTATGTCGTGGTAACCCTTGAATCTGTTCCCAATTCCTTCCACCGTGGTGATCTCCCAGGTGTGGCAGGACAGTATTGCTACCAGGCACTGGAAAAGTAAACTTAGACTGAAAGTCTATATGTCATAATGCCGTGCCGTATGGTTCACATTTATGTGTTAATTTTTGTCACAAGTAATTATTCAGATAAAGCTGCAGACATACTCATCATACACTTAAATACAGAATGTAGTAATAAACAATCACGAAACTAGATAAAGGTAATAGGCCACAAAACAATTAAAAGAAATAAAAAAAAGTTATTTGAACAGCAAACCTCTTGCACATCTAACCGTTACGAAGGGTGAGGGGCAGAGGTGTGTGTGTTATTACGTGATGCTGCTTGTTTTCAATAGTTTTAAATGTACAATGTCAATTTTTCATATTTTATTCATTTTTGGCTTACCAACAGTAACTTTACTAATACATAAGAGAGAGACGGTACACAGAACAAATTCCAGTATAGTTACCACTTATAGGCAAGCACCATTCATCAACAGTACCTGTAACCTCTTAATACAAAACTTCTACCGCTACTTTTAAAGCCCCCTACTTTAACACTTTTAAAAGTCAAATCACATAATTCCGGAATCGTCACGTTCCAGAAAAAGCCCAGTTTGGCGCGCTGTAGATAAGATTTACTGTATTAATCCAGTTTCAGATCCATGTTGACGTAGTCTTTAAATGCTCACCGCATCCAGCTGTGCTCTTCATCATCATGAAGAATTACTAACATTGATTGGATTAAGTGGATATTTACAACTGCGAAGCTAGCCAGCATTATTGGCGATACCCCAAAGTAGGACCAAAGTATTCGAAAATACTCATCTCATACGAACTATGGTAACAAATTGATTTATATTCTTGATCACGCGAGCGAGTTTGCGTAACTCTGCGTGTATTGTGTTACTAGCGCGTTAAGTCAAATCAAATATTTACTTGCTTGATTTTAATCGGACTAATTATTTTTTTGTAATTTTTATACTGTATTCGACTATGTTTATGTACTGCATTGTGAACTTGACAAGTACAAGTGTATGTTAATACCCAAGTGCAGAATAAATTTCAGTTTTTCATAATACATCTGTTTTTTGTTCTTTTTTGTTAATAATATCTTGGAACATTATTCACAAACTGCTATCTGATCCCAAACTAAGCAGAGCTTGTACCTACTATTGAAACCAGTTAAAAGATATACCTACTACATGTACTACTTTTCTTCAATAAATACATACTTAAGTCGATAATAACAGCTAGACTCAGGACAAACAGACATGTTCATGCACACAAATATCTGTCTTGTAAAAGGCAAGTATTTACTGACCACGCCAACAGGCCCGTCAAATGATGTATATCTTTTGTTCTTGTTTTATAACTTAACTGAAATGTTATCTTTTTCTTGACTACAGTTAAATTAAAAAGCCATTTCAACTCTGACTATTGTCAAGGATTCCATTAAGACGCTTGGTCGTATGAGTATTTTGACAGCTCTGTTTCTTCTTTTATTGGTCCAGCCATAGGTAAAGTTAGTTTACTTACAGAATTAACGGCAAAGATCTTAGACTTGTTGCTAGGAGGCAGTGTAGCGCGCACAGACACTACACAGGCTCCACACCCCCCTTCATGACACATGGCCTTGGTGCCGCGCAGTTCTGCATAGTTGCGGAGGTACTCGTTGAGGGACACATCGGGACCGATTGTGTTGTCCACTGAGAATAAGAAGTCCTTATAACTCTGGCCTTGTGTCGCATTATTGAGCTTTATTCATATTTGTATACAGTGCAAATCGTATTGTCAAAGATATATACTTTCGAAGTATATATCGTTTGTGATTGAAGTGTTCACAAACCTGCTTCGAAAGTATATATCTGTGGTTATAAAGCATACAAAGATAAATACTTTTATTGTATTTTTTTTTATATATAATAATAATATCCTGAGACATTATTACACACGGCCAACAGATTCCAAACTAAGCAGAGCTTGTAATATGGAAACCAGATAAATGATATACTACATATACTACTTTTCTTTTGTAAACACATACTTATATAGATTATGTTAATCACCCAGACTGAGGACAAAAAGACATATTCATGCACATAAATATCTGTCCTGGGCGGGAATCGAACCCACGACCTCCAGCGTAAGAAGCAAGCATTTACCAACCACGCCAACAGGCCCGTCTAACTTCTAGAATCTACTTAAATTACTTCTAGCGTTATTAACTTCTAGGTAATTAATATAAGGAATGGAATAATAATAATAATAATATCTGGGGACAATGTCACACAGATCATCCTAGCCCCAAACTAAGCAAAGCTTGTACTATGGGTACCAGGCGACGATATACATAGTTATATAGATAGATAAATACATATATACATAGAAAACATCCATGACTCAGAAACAAATATTCGTGCTCATCACACAAATATTTGCACTTACCGGGATTCGAACCCAGGACCACCAGCTTCGTAGGCAGGAGCACTACCAACTAGGCTATGGTGACCGTCTGTCTGGAATCAGGCGTTACTTTGCGGAAGTCCATAACAATCAAAACACAAAGTCTATATGTAGTGTTAATTCCGCTAATTGTCAGTTTAATGATGCCGGGAACCAATTTGCATCGCCCTCCCGCCCGCAAAAATATGCACATGCAAGAAGGCCAATATAAAAAGCAAATTACATGCGCCAGTACGATACCCAACACGTGTTTCATTTCTCCACGTATCATTCTCAAGGGATGCGAACTCGTCGAGTGTTCCGAGCATTATTTATAATTTTTAAAAATTTATATTATAATATAATATTCAATTCTGTATTAAGGTATGATGCGTGAAAACTAGATAATTAAACATAATCTCTTGACAATAACTTGATACGAGCTAGCTAAATATCATTTCTATAATAAAATAAATTTTATAAATGTTTTCATACAAGATGTACCTAAATATCTATGTTACTAGAAATAATATCTAATGTATACAATTATATTACTACAAACATGTTCTGACTATTTACAAGCGCTTTTTTAAAGTCTACGTGAATAAAAACCTTTTTTATTATTATTTTTTTTTTTTTATTTATAATTTGTATAAAATAGAATAAACAATACAAACGTTTACGTAAGTATACATAAACACATTTTCAATCTTTTATATGGTATGGTATCACATGTAATCAGGCAATATCCGTCACCATTTTCCTGATTTTGTGTTATAAAGATTTTGGGCAAAATCACTTGAACCTGGATATTAATTCAGAATTCTAGATCTAATCTAATTCCTATCAAAAAATGTCAAACCTGGACAGACAACTTTGCGTAATCAAGTAGTGTATACACTCACCCTCATAAGATTTTCCGTTGATTTTAAATCTTATCTTCGCCGACATTTTCTGTCCAACGGTACTGTAAGAAATTTATTGATATGAATATTTTGAGCAAACACATAGTATTTAAAAAAACATTATTTAAGTTTGGCTAAAATAATATTCCTAAACACGAGGATACTAAATTACTAAACTAATAACTTATCAACCAACATTCATATTTTGGAATAAATGAAGATCTTGGGCAACGAACACCCTACCACCTGAAGTGGTAGGAGAGCTGGCACGCATTTTTGGGTAGGTATTTGAGGCAAGCTGAAAACTTGTCCTTTAGCTCTTCAGACACACCCCAACACGGAACTGCAGACCTGGCTGGCGGGTAGCGGGTCTAAACCAACCTCTAAATTTTTGAATTTTTTTAACCAAATAATGTATTTGAGGCAAGCTGAAATGTTGATATGTTGTAGTTAATTATTAAGTTAAAGTTATTTATGTATACAATACATAAATAACATTCAAGTTGCCTCAAATACATTTTTTCGATATTTTTGCAAAATATTTTTGCACACGCCTGGCAGTGCTAAAGACCCGACAGAATCGCCTGTCTTTTTTTTGTGTTGTATAAACATTAAACTACAACATGTCAAAATTTCAGCTTGCCTCAAATACATTATTTGGTTAAAAAAAAAAAAAGACCCGCTACCCGCCAGCCAGGTCTGCAGTTCCGTGTTGGGGTGTGTCTGAAGAGCTATAGGACAAGTTTTCAGCTTGCCTCAAATACCTACCCAAAAATGCGTGCCAGCTCTTGGACTAAAGCCAAACTAGACAGATCCTGTTCTATGGCAACCAGACAACTGATAAACGTACTTATATAATAATATATCAAAAATATATATACTTATAAAAAAATATGACTGCACGTGTGGCGCAGCGGCTAAAACAGTGGCCTCGCCACTTCGCTCGCGGGTTCGAGTCCCGCGCCGGACAACTATTTGTGTGACCCACAAATTCTGAGTCTGGATGTAATTTGTGTCCGTCTATTATATGTTTGTAAAGTACCGCGGGACACAGGGATTAGTTTCCAGTGTGCGGGTGATGTCTTTAAAAATATATATATCTTAGGACATTATTCACACACGGTCATCTGATCCTAAACTAAGCAGAGCTTGTACTATGGAAACCAGATAACTGATATACTACATATACTACTTTTCTTTTGTAAATACATACTTATATAAATAATTACACCTAGACTCAGCACAAACATAGTCATGCACACAAATATCTGACTTGGGTGGGAATCGAACCCACGACCTGCGGCCTGCACAGCAATCATTTACCAACCACGCCTCAAGCCCTAATATATACATGTTATACATAATATATACATAAATGAAACCCAGATACAGAACAAATAATCATGCTCATCACACAAAGGGGGGCGCATTGGATCCGGTGGTAGCATTAAAGCGCGACCGTCGTTATTAACTCAAGGTCCGCCATAATAATAATACCTTAACATAGACAGATCCATTCAGACAATATGTAGTAAAAATATAGCTAAAACTATAAATTATGATAATTAAACTTAAACGTAATCTCTTTGACAATAACTTAATACAAGCTAGCTAAATATTATTGCTATTATAAAATAAATTTTATAAATGTTTTCATACAATCCGTGTACCTACCTAAATATCTATGTATGTAACTAGAAATAATAATGTAAACAAATATATTACTACAAACATGTTCTGACTATTAACAAGCGCTTTTTTAAAGTCTACGTGAATAAAAACCTTTTGTATTTTATTTTATTTTTAAGGTTTTTCCCGGGTGGAGGTCGAACCCACAACAGCTTGCTTAGCAATCAGGGATACTAAACAATAGACCAACAGGCCATTTAATATTTGCGTATTCTAAAGAAATATTTCTTAACAAAAAAAATTAAATAACTGTGACTTGGGTTTTATAAAAAAAAAAAAAAAAAAAAAAGTGCCAGTTAATCCAGTTATTATAGAATAGATTTTACTCTTTATTGTATACCATAAAAATAAATACAACACGGTATTGTTATACGGTATTGTTTAAAGAATATTAATGTTTCTAATTAAAATTAAATTTCTTTAGCTATCGTGTCTAGTTTGGTGGTTAGAACCCGGGCTCTAATGTCTGCTTCTATGGTTGTTTTTACTATTTTTTAAAAGACAACGCCGCACTAGTAAATCTAATCCCTGTGTCGCGGGGTACTTAACAAGCATATAACAGACGGACACAAATTATATCCAGACTCAGAAGAACTATTTATGTGTCACACAAATAGTTGTTAAGCGCGTGACTCAAACCCGCGACACGAAGCGGAGAGGCGACTGCCTTAGCCGGTGCGCCACACGTGCAGTCGAACCTATACCCTACATTTGTTCCTAATGGAACGAATGTAGGGTAATTCCGTTTCGTTCCGTCAATTAAATAAGAAGCTCTAAAAAGTATAGCTTAAGAAAGATGTCAAATTGTTTATGATTACTTAACTTTTTAAACGGGTACAAACAGCGGTATGTCACACGTCGTTACTATAGCATCGATAACAACACTCTGCTGATAAAGCCACACCGCCACTTGTACATATATGCATCATTAAAAGTAACAAGTACACTGAGGTTATCAAGCCGTAGAAGAAATGTTATAGTTTTTGGGCTTAGCATGCATTTGTCATAGGACCCAATTGAATTTTTCAGATATCAAGAGGGGGTTATTTTAAAGTTAAATCCAACTTTGTGGAATTGCAAAACTTGTCACACTATTGCGAAACATTTTTGTTGCAAATTGTCTACAGTAGTAACATTTAGTCGTAGAACCAAAATTTAAAAAAAAGTTATAAGCGAAAATCTATGAATATTTGACAAAAAAAATATTTTGGTCGATAGAACATTTTTCTAATTATTATACAGAAAAATTACATCAGACCGTTTTTATTGATGGTGTTTTTAGGAATTCTTTTCTTTGTAAACTTATTAAATTATACTCATAAGTTCATGTTTTACAGCGCCGGAAACTATCAGCAACCAAGTCAAGTCATCTTCCTGAAGAATTCTCTTTCACAACTACTCTTTAACAACTGCTTCACTTTTAGACGAACGAAAAACGTTGGAGCGGGATCATGTCTGATTAAACTACTGAGCAGATCCTAATGAGAATGTTTAAATCACCTGAAAGATTAACGCACGGCCGTGGCATTACTCAAAGTACGCTGGCATTGTGGATACATGGAAAGATAAATCTAGAAGATGTTGGTGAGCAAGTAACAGAGTACTGCAACAACTCAATGGATACTTCAGAAACAACATATTAATTCTAGAGATTCACACATAGAACGTCAAAACAAAGATATTGAAAAAATCGATTATAGGCTGGAAACTTATGACTTTACCCTAGGATAAGGTTGCCAACTGTTTGTACTGTACTGAACTTGTACTGTTTTGAACAGTATTATACTGTTTTTCACTAAAATATACTTTTTACTGTTGAAAAAAAATAAAGTATGCAAAATACTGTTTACAAACAACAGTTTTTCTTAAGCACTGTTTATTATTCTTCATAGACCTTAATATACTTTAATTCTAGTAAAAAAAGGTGGCAACCATACCCTAGGATGGCATGAGAAAAGGTACCGAGTCATCTTTGTTTAATACTTTCACACCAGTCGAAAAGCCGAAATTCATCTTTTAATGATATTACTAAAAATATTTCAAATATACCAAAAAATATAGTATTTCAAATATATATATATATGAACACTTTCAAACTCTGCAAGCATTGTATTTGACGGCTACTCAGACGACCCCGTCCCGATATCACAAGAAAAAAGTCTTGGGAGCGTTGGCGCACGCAACGCACAAGCACCAGAGAGGCGCTCATAGCTAGACGCTCTCACCGGTCTGTAAGCGATCGGCGATGCTAAGCAACTACGCTCGCGGTCAGTCCATAGATGGGTGACCGCCAATGTAGTATAATATCTGAGCGTCTCCATGCTTCGGAGGGCACGTTAAGCTGTCGGTCCCGGTTGTAGTCATTATACAACAGTCGTTAAGCCATCTCAGAGGCCTACTGGGCGGCTTGAGAAACTCTGACACTAGGGTTACCACTGCCCGTACGATAAGCAAGCAACCAGAAGTAAAATTCAATGTGAACACCGTACCGACGTAATCACAACAATAAAATATTGGTAATGAAAAGAACAAAGCTAATTTAATTGTGCCCCTCCAGACTTCATTATCGGAGGTAGAATTCAGTGTCGATCAAGCAGAATCGAATGCAGGCACCCGCAACGTACGCTGTTTTATTGCTGGGTCTAAATTGTTTGACTCGGATACTACTGTAGATGATGACTAAAATAGCAATAAATATTCAGTACAATGAAATTGTCTATTAGGTTTTATGTGTAAAGACGACATTGCGGATAACTTGCTGTTTCTACGTTCTTTGACATAACTTAAGTTGCTTACAATATGGGTAAACCTAAATTTCTGAACAAAAAAACACCTAGAGGAGGCAAGTAGAACGGCGTTGTTCCTCAACAAGAGACTTGAGTCTGCTTTTCTCACTGTCACTGGTGAACGTTTTTACATCTCTTTATACTTAACATTAGCTGCCCATAAAAATCTACCAACGCCTTCTTAGCGGCGAAGTAAAATCTCCCCCGAACGTAAAATTGAATAACATTACTTTTAAACGCAAGATATCAACGTGTCAATAGACCCAGCTTTAGTAAAAACCTTCTGATTACCACTTAGAGGTGCACTAATCTATAGACTGACCGCGTGCCTAGGTCCTTTATCTCAGCGATCACTACGGATTGTTAAAACTAACTAGCCATTGCAATTAGCGGGTTACGATTAAGCGGAAAAGTTTTACAACTTATCCACTTTGCTAAGGCCCCTGGTTAACTGATTCTAAGATAACTTTTACGATTCTGCCATAAAAATTCAATTTAAAAAATACTAAGTAACACATATTACTATTTCACTTGTCTTTTAGCTATTAACATATTCGTATGTTTCTAACATGCAATTTTAGCTCTATTACCATAACAACTTAAAACAGCGAATCGATGTTCGCAATAGTAACATAGAATTTATTCATTTATTTTCAAATGTATGTACACACTAAAAGTATAAAAGAAAGAAAGAAAGAATGAAAAAACAAGAGAAGACATTGCACAAAGGTACTACTTATTTCTAAAGAAATCTCTTCCAGTAGACCTGCATGAGGATATTTTGGAAGAGAGGAAGATATGAGTGTGTAGGATGATATACATACATACGAACAAAATACATATATACATAAATACATACATAATTTAAAATAATAAGCTACATAAAATACATATATCTAAGGCAAAGAGGAAAGGTAGTGTGCTTTAACCTTTTTTTAAATATGAACATTGTATTATCAGCCTAACCGTCTGAACAGTGAAGGATTTGGAGAAGAAATCCGTTTTATGGGATGGGAATTTCAAAATACTCTTTAAGTGTGACCTACATTGGGCGTTGGGAGAATGTTTAAAGGAAAAACGAATCTACTTTGATGATATTATAAAGATTCTCTGGAAGGAATAATCGACGCCAAGTCAGTTGCGTATGCGTTGCACACTTGCGCGAAACCCATCTTTAGGTACTGCCTGCATAATCAACATGCTGGCAAGGCTGGAGAGCTCCATCGCACCGTCTTTAACCGTGCATACTGGTGTAGCACAGACTTGCCAAGTTCAGGTACCAGCTCTCACAAACAAATTATTAACTGATTATGCTACGTTTTTATTTTATTTATCAACAGAAATATTTGAGGCTTCTGGAGTCTCATTCATCTGATCTCATTTAATTATACATCATATTATTGTTACAACGGTGATCTTCCGAAGGGTTCAAAGTGTGTGTGGTACATTAAATCTAAATAATTGTTGGTGTTATTATACTTAAGACTTATGATAGGTGATAACTAATATTAATAATTTAGGCATTAAACTTGTAAATTGAATATGAATTACCTGAACAAATATGTTAATTCACTTTTACTGAACAAACACGGAAACGAAAAAGATGTATATACTAAATTTACTTGTGTATTTTATCTGCTTTGAAGGTATAGAAACATCTGCACTAACAAAAAATATCGTTATACTACTCTGTCAAGAAAGAACCGGGAAAAGATCAATAATATACAAAACGTTTGTTATTCATCCAAATTTATTTTATCACCTTCAAAGTATGCTCTTTCAAAAACGATACACTTACGCCAACGAATAATCTATTCATCAAAACATTTTTTAAACGCTGCTTTCGGAATTGAGTTCAGTTCTCGCCGCGAATTCTCCTTTATGTCTTCTACCGATTGAAAACGGGTACAACGAAGTGGTAATTTGAGTTTAGGAAAAAGAAAGAAGTCAGCTGGAGCCATATCTGGTGAATATGGTGGTTGCTGGATGGTATTTGTTGAGTGTTTGGTCAAAAATTCGTTCACAATGATGGCCTTGTGCTAAGGCGCATTATCGTGGTGCAAAATCCAAGAATTTTCTTTCCACAAATCTGGTCTTGTTCGTCGAATTTGCTCTCTTAAACGCCACATAACGCTCAAATAATATTATTTATTTACCGTTCGACCTTCCGATAAGAATTCAGAGTGCACAACACCGCGATAGTCAAAGAAAACAGTGAACATGACTTTGACTTTTGATCGACTTTGGCGTGGTTTTTTCGGTTTCGGTTCAGTTGGAACGCGCCACTCCGAAGCTTGTTGACTAGTTTGCATGTCAAACTCGTAAATCCACGTCTCGTTACCAGTAACAATGCGTTTCATGAATGTTGGGTCGGAATTGACTCGTCCTACCATGTCCTCAGCAACTTTCATGCGATTGAGTTTTTGGAGAAAATTCAGATATTTTGGGACTAGCCGAGCGGTAACATGTTTCATACCCAAATGATTAGTTAAAATGGTACGAATCGACTCGTGAGATACAGAAAGTTCGGCGGCTATCTCTCTCAGAGTTGAATGAGGATTTTCAGTCACTATTTTCTTCACTTTTGCGATGTTAACTTCAGTTGCAGACGTTGATAGCCTACCAGAGCGAGCGAAATCTTTCATCACATCTCGACCGCTTTTGAACGCTTTGAGCCACTCATATGCACGAGTTTGTGATAAAGTCGATTCACCGTAAGCCTTCTGTAACATTTTCAGTGACTCCGAACACGAAATTCCATTAGCGATGCAAAATTTAAGACAAACTCTTTGTTCGATATTTTTGTCCATTATGAAATTCGCAATACACACTATATAATTATGATATTACTAAAACCAGCACTGTATTTAATATAAATAACAGGTGCAACTCAAACTCCGCGCCAAAATGGAAAACAGTTGTGCCTATCTAACAACAACAAAATAGAACAAAAATTTGAATTTGGTACCATAAACAAATCATCCATTCCCGATACTTTTTTGACTGAATTATAATACCTGCAATGTCTTGAAAATATTTATTTAACTTTTTCTTTACAAAAATCCAAGATAAAGGACGCACAGGATTTTTATACAATCATTACACAAAAACAACACAACGTATAAAAATAAAAACATTTTAAAGAGCTCTAGTTAATAACCTCATAGATTACGAACTAAACCCTTTTAAGTACACGTACTCCATTTGATCAAATTAGCGTACAATAAAAATCCTTGGAAATTAAATTATTTAATTAATTCTTCAAATGAAACTCCAAAATTAAAATCTCTACCATTCGTTTTGTGGTACATACAATTAGCAACAGTGCAATGAAACACACTGGTAGGTCACAAGGGTCATCAGGGGTTGAGTACATAACTCTGAACACCTAAATTCAAAGAAATTTGTTTATTCAATGAATAGTGAGTATGCGAACTAATTGAGAATGTGCAACATGTACTGATCGATTGTGTACACATGGCCTCTGGTAGTTAAGATTACTAAGTAATAAATAATAATAATGTCCTCCTAGCCGAATTTCAGACACAGCGGCCAGTTTCAATAGAGATTAGCCATCTGCGCGGGACATATCATAGTGCACAAGTATGTGCGCAAACATAGGAGCACTTTCTATCCATAACTCTCATGATCGTTCCATTGGATCATGAGAGTTATGGATAGAAAGTGCTCCTATGTTTGCGCACACGACCGGAATGAGGTCAGGTACAGGACCGGTGGCTTTACATGCTCTCCGCTTATACCGCCCCAACTCCCAGACTTCGGGCTTATGCTGAGAAATTTTTGTTTTTACCGAAAAGTCCTAGACTAACAGGCCAGTTAGAAGTATTTGCAGATAGTTCGCTATCAGTTTAGTGTCCTTGGTCACATGCGACCACACGACCGTACAGTAGGAGAAGAAGCGGCCTAAAACGGCCGGGACTACATCATCATCAGAATATCTGTATTTTGATAGTAGACCAAGTTATTAATTGTGTCGCTAGGCCCCATAAGGCGATTTTGATGGTTTAATTTTTTTTTCAACATGACGGGCTTATTGGCGTGATTGCTTTTCACGCCGGAGGTCGTGGGTTCGATTCCCACCCAGGACAGATATTTGTGTGCATGAACATGTCTGTTTGTCCTGAGTCTGGGTATAATTATCTATATAAGTATATATTTACAAAAGAAAAGTAGTATATGTAATATATCAGTTATCTGGTTTCCATAGTACAAGCTCTGATTAGTTTGGGATCAGATGGCCGTGTGTAAATAATCTCCCAGGATATGGCTCTCGAACAGCTCAAGAACAACAAGGTGCCTGGTGATGATGGAGTTACGGCAGAGCTTCTGACGGCGGGTGGTACACCAATCCTACGGGCCCTTCAGAAGTTATTTAACTCCGTCATACTAGAAGGTCAAACGCCACAAGCATGGCACAGGGGTGTGGTGGTGCTCTTATTCAAAAAGGGCGATAAAACCATCTTGAAGCATTACAGACCCATCACACTGCTGAGCCATGTTTGCAAGTTGTTTTCGAGGGTCATTACGAATCGTCTCGCACGCAGGTTTGACGACTTCTAGCCTCCCGAACAAGCCGGTTTCCGTAAAGGCTTTAGTACCATAGGCTACATACATACGCTGCGGCAGGTTATATAGAAGACCGAAGAGTATAACCAGCCATTATGCTTAGCGTTTGTGGACTATGAGAAAGCCTTTGATTCGATCGAAACTTGGGCCGTACTGAGGTCTCTCCAAAGGTGCCAAATCGACAACCGGTATATCGAGGTGTTAAATTGTTTGTATGAAAACGCCACTATGTCAGTGCGACTCCAGGACCAGAACTCGACACCTGTCCACTTGCAACGAGGTGTGAGACAGGGAGATGTATATATATCTCTGAAACTGTACACTGCTGCATTGGAAGATGTCTTCAAGCTTCTGGACTGGACAGGCATTGGCATCAATGTCAATGGCGAGTACATCACCCATCTTCGATTTGCCTACGATATAGTAGTCATGGCTGAGACCCTAAAAGACCTCGGTACAATGTTCGATGGCCTCAGCAGAGTCTCTCAACAAGTGGGTCTGAAAATGAACATGGATATGACGAAAATCATGTCGAACATCCATGTTGCACCCACTCTAGTTAAGCTTGGAGATTTTGCACTCGAAGTTGTAGAGAACTAAATTTACCTAGGACAGACCATCCAACTAGGTAGGTCCAACTTCGAGAAGGAGGTCAATCGTAAAATCCAAGTCGGCTGGGCGGCGTTTGGGAAGCTACGTAATATCTTCTCGTCCCAAATACCGCAGTGTCTCAAGGCGAAAGTCTTCGACCAGTGTGTGTTGCCAGTGATGACTTATGGAACAGAGACGTGGTCGCTCACTATGGGCCTTATCAGGCGGCTCAAGGTCACCCAAAGAGCAATGGAAAGGGCTATGCTTGGAGTTTCCCTGCGAGATCGAAGCAGAAATGTTGATATCCGCAGGGGAACCAAAGTAACCGACATAGCCGTAAGAATTGCCAAGCTGAAGTGGCAGTGGGCAGGGCACATAGCTCGTAGAACCGACGGCCGCTGGGGCAGAAAGGTTCTCGAGTGGCGACCACGAACCAGAAGACGCAGCGTGGGCAGGCCCCCTACAAGATGGACCGATGATCTTGTGCAGGTCGCTGGAAATTGCTGGATGCGGATAGCGCAAGACCGGCAATTGTGGAGATCTTTGGGGGAGGCCTTTGTCCAGCAGTGGACGTCTTTCGACTGATATGATGATGATGATGATTATGAGATTATTCACGATGTAAGGCGTAAATCTATACCCTCAATTAATCGATTGGTAGAATGCTGGTGCTGGTTCGATACCCCTCGGATGATTAAATTTCAGATTTTCCATTTTACATTTGTAAATATTGATATTAATTTAGTAATAAAAAATTTACACAATGCAATGACGACGTTGAGTAAAAGATTTCTAAATTCCATAACGGACCTTTAAAAAAATTGAGATTGCACTTGTGGCGCAATGGTTAAGGTGATTGTCTCGCTACTAACTTAGTGCCCTCATGTTTCAGAATTGACCCCCGTCCAGGACATTTATTTGTGTTACCCATATATAGTTGTTATGAGCCTGGGTGTGGTTTTAGTCCGTGAATTGCATGATTGTGAAGTCAGATATTCATAACTAGATGTGCCTGGTTTTACCCGCGTTAAATTTTATAAATTACCACAGCTCCTCCCCCGTAGGTGATAGCGTGATAATATGTAGCCTATATGTTGACCCTACCTCTTAGAGCCGATTCCACCGTTAAAATTAAACGTGATCAATTGACGCTAAACTCGGTTCCGCTTCTTGTAACTGAGTTTAGCGTCAATTGATCGCGTTTAATTTCAACGGTGATATCGGCTCTTATTAATATTCATGCTAAATTTGAAGTTAATCCATATACTTTGAGTTTAGCCCGGACATACATAGAGACAAAAATTCTAAAAACTATATTTTTGGCTTAGATATCGATTGTAGATCACGCCCCAAGTATCCTTTTAAAAAAATATTCAATGTACAGTTTTGACCTTCCTACGATTTTATTATATGCATAGATAGCCGTACGTGCGTTGTCTGCATATAAAATACCCAAATAAAGACGTATATAAAAAAGTACACCTGTGTTTGCGCAGACTCTAGTGCACTTATAATATGTTCCGCACCGATGATCTCTTCATCTTACCACATATGAAATTAAGGCGCAGGATAAACAATATTAAGGAGGTATTGAGTAGTGTTAAGTTTTTAAGAGGGGTAGGGCACAGCGTTCGTTGGCTCAAAGAGCAGCCCGACTGGGGAAGTACCTCCACCTTACAGAAGACATACTTTAATAATAACATTAATTACTTTAGTGTTGTGTTTCTGCGTGTGAGTAAGGTCGCCAGAGCTCATTGGGGTGGCGGGAAGGGTCGCAACACTTGTTTGCTGACTTTTAAACACCCGTGACATCTCTGGTGTTGCTGGCGTACATGGGCGGCGGTGATCACTTACCATCAGGTGACCCGCTTTATGTCATAAATATAAATAATGCTATGCCATAAAAAAAATAAGTTAAAATTTTCGTAGGCTCCATCAATAAAGTAATCATAATTATAGTTCCAATAATCACACTATTACTATAAAAGCGAAAGTGTGTGAGTGTGTATGTTTGTTACTCTTTCACGCAAAAACTACCTGACGGATTTTGATGAAACTTTGTAGTAATATAGCTTATAATCCGAATATAAAGTTTAACGCGGGTAAAACCGCGGGGCACAGCTGGTATAATATATCAGCCGAATAACGTCCACTGCTGGACATTGGACTTATGTGTACCTATCACTTAAATATTTAAGTTCGATTGGTTTGAATTAGTAAGTCAATCGAGTGAAACATGTTATCGTATCGTTATCATAAAATCGATATTGATAATAGATTATAATTTTGGGTGCCAAATGCTACCGCATCTGTAGGTTCTAGGAGCGCTATACGTGACCCTCGGGTAGCGCTAAACGATAGCAACATTCATGTGAAGTAGCTCGTCTAGGAAAGCCAAATACAGGTCTGGGGCTCTACCGGCTAAGTAGCCGAACATCGTTTTCGTGAATGGCGTTCTAATCAATAAGGGTTACAAATGACTTAATTAATCGTTATATATGTATTCTATTAAATAATCTATTATAGGTAGGCATAAGACACGTCGGGTATTTAATCTTAAAACATGTGATTTGTATATCATTGACAGACCGGTTGGTGCAGTCAGTAGATACTTGTTTTTCACGCTGCAGGTCGTGGGTTCGATTCCCACGTAGGCCAGACTTTTGTGTGCATAAACCAACCACGCCAACAGGCCCGTCAAAAACAGGAAATTTTATTTTATCTATGGGATTTGGTGTTTTATAAACACACAGCTGACAATAATTACTTTTTTAACATTTGTGCGGATTTTCAGAAAGTTTGTAGATTCTGGATCATCTTGCATATAAAATAGTTTTTTCAAAAACCAAAGAATTGGGCTACAGTTTGCTGCAAATAATAATATCCTGGGACATTATCTACACACGGCCATCTGATCCTAAACTAATCAGAGCTTATATGCACTATGGAAACCAGGCAACTGATATACTACATATACTACTTTTCTTTTGTAAATACAGACTTTTATAGATAACTAGCTGTGCCACGCGGTGTTACCCGCGTTAAGTTTTATAAATTATCATAGCACCTCCCCCGTAGATGATAGCGTAATAATATGTAGCCTATATGTTGACCCGACTTCTTAGTAATATTTATGCAAAATTTTAAGTAAATCCGTTCAGTACTTTTTGTGTTTAGCCCGGACATACATACAGACAAACAGACACACAGACAAAAATTCTAAAAACTATATTTTTGGCTTCGATGTCAATTGTAAATCACGCCCCAAGTATCCTTTAAAAAAATACTCAATGTACTATGTATAGATTACACGCAGACTCAGGACAAACATCCATGTTCATGCACATAAATATCTGTACTGGTTGGGAGTCGAACCCACGACTTCCGGGGTGAAAAGCAAGCATTTACCAACCACGCCAACCTGGCCGTAATAGACAGCAATATTCCTGTAACACTTTTATGCTCAACTCCAAGAACCCGGGACCATATTCTGCACTTGGACTCGCTACCGCTCAACCAGATCAACTTTATAATTTAATTACTTTATAAGTAAGAAGACGATTTACCCACCTGCGTTAAACTTTCGGGAACAGCCTTTTGACTGCTCGTCCTTTTAAGTATATTTGGAAGTAAGCTCGAAACTTTCTTGCGTCGGCGTAAGAACATAATACATGTCTTTAATTATATCTACGCGATCTTCAGATGGCACTCGGAAATGACAACTAAGTTTAGCTTTAGCATTCTACGAGTAATCATAGGAAGGTACGATTAAAATGTTCTATTTGGAAACGAAATTCTAATTATTAGTTAAGTACTAGCTGTTCCATCAACCTTTCCCCTCCCAACTTATTTTGGAAGGCAACTTGGACCACTGCGTCGCTGCGCAAGCTCTTCTTGCGCAGACGATTGCTGAGTGTTCGGTTGCCCTAGCGATAGTGGCGGAGCCTCACTCCGTTCCCGACCACCCTCGTTGGTTCGGGGCGGATGGGGGCCTCGTTGCCATTTATTGGGCAGGGGGGAACGTGACCCCCATTGCGCACTCCTGGCCAAGGGGCCCGGATTCGTCGTCGTGGAGTGGGGACCAGCAGTCGTGGGGGGCTGCTACATCTCCCCGAATTGCGGCCTCGCAAATTTTGAGGAGTACCTGGACGGGCTAACTAGCCATATTAGCTCATACCAGTCCCGTCCGGTACGCGTCCTGGGCGATTTTAACGCCCACTCTAGTGTGTGAACCGATGCCCGGGACGACGCTCGAGGGGAGTCACTGTTGGAATGGGCCGCCGGACTGGACCTACGTCTTTTAAACCGGGGTTCAGTCAGCACCTGTGTGCGGTGGCAGGGGGAGTCGATCGTCGACTTGACGTGGGCCCAACTCCCCTCGGGGCCGCGGCGGCAGTGTGAGAAGTGTCCTCTACTGCCGCCACGTACAAGCGGCTCCGGGATGACAGCGATCTGTCTGTGGCGCAGTCGCTGTGCCGTACTGGCAGGAGTCGGCAATAGGGGAGGGCAATCCAAAGGAGCTCTCCCAGGGTACGTGTCCCGACTATCTGGGACATGGCGCAAAAGGGGGGTACCGGAGCAGCATACCCGCGTTCCCGGGACTCCCCCATCAGGCGCCAAGAGGAGTCCACGGCAAGTAGGTTTAGTCGGTGCAGACACTTTTTTCGGGTGGCATGCGAAGGCATTCCCACTACCTTAGCAAAAAAAATGTTCCATCAGCCTTTATCCTACCCTGACCAAAAACAAAACCTTGAGTCTGATCAGTGCCACCTATTGGGTGCACTTGTAAATCCATAATTTTTGGGACCCACCCCACCTACCGAATCCTAACCTTGCAGGATGTCTCTCTCTCAGGATGCTGCTAATTTCAAAAGAAAATTCTTCTAGCATACCACGATAGGAGATATTACAGTAAAATTGGCATGTGCGTAGGTTTATAATATGATTACATAAACGGCGTACTAAACTACATAATTACTAATAATTTAGATAGATAGATAGATAGAGTACACTTTATTGCACCAGAAAACACAATACATAATATCTTAATAAAGAAAATATAGGTACATTCGGCGGTCTTATCGCTTTGTAGCGATCTCTTCCAGACAACCGTTGGGTGGACAAGAAGAATTAAGATGGAAAAGGCGGTAGTTGTAAGTGTACTATCGTGTGTATTAAATGTTTAACGTTATTAAATACATACATTACATATGTACAAGCTTCATAAATATATACTTATATTTGTATAAATACTAATAATACTATACTATAATAATATACTATACATACATACATTATATATCTTTCTAATTAATGAGTTATGCAGAAAGAGGTTATTAAAAGAAGTTAAGAGACAAGAAAAGAAGGGATAAAGACATTTAGAGCGATAAAAAGTGCTTTTTTAAGGAAACTTTGAAAGATGCTAGGGTTTGTGCACGCCTAATTTCTACAGGAAGTAAATTCCATAGCCGGGCTGCTTGGACAGTAAACGAGTTATCAAAAAAATCTGTAGAGTGCACTGGGATATGTAGTTTTAAGTTCTCTGATGATCTCAAAGGCCTAGAATGTGTATCACAAACGAATTCAAACCGTTGCTTAAGGTAAATGGGAGCTGTCGGATTAAACAAAATATTCTTTGTTAGCTGCAATATTGCGACCAATGATCGAAAGTAATTCTTAAGTTAAGTGACATACAGTCGGTATTACTGGAGCGAGAATCATTACCTTACCGTAACACAGTCTTAAATTAGCACGGATGGTAAAGAATTTTTTACATATACCGCACGCAAAAAATTATAAAAGATCGATTGTAGGTGTGTTATGATACTTTACGGTAATTTCTTATTTTATCCTATAATGTTTTATCATTAGATCTTTTTGTATAAAAAAAAAAAAAAAAAAAATATTGTGAAGGAGACAAAGTACGAGTATGTGAGTATTACGGCGAAGGCGAATTGGTAACCACTCGAGTTTTTTTCCGGAATTCAGAGACATGATCGTATTTGAGAAGTCCAAATACAAATCTAATACAGAAATATATATAAAAAAATTTTTATTATTTTTTATTTAACTAGCTACATAAACAATTATTATATAAAATAAATAATTATTATATAAAATTCTCTTCGAAAAACAGCATTGGTGGAAGTTGAACATCTTGGTTTTAAGTGTGCTGATTTTGTGGGGTTAAAATTACAGTTATGACTTACTGGCGGATACTAATTTTGTGGGGTTAAAATTACAGTTATGACTTACTGGCGGATACTAAACAACTTATAAAATTTTTAGACCTTTATAGTCAGTTTCACTCACAAGTCCTTAATTAATCGATGAGGTTAAGCATCTAAGTATACGCTCAGTCACCGCCAATGTGCTTTAATTTCTAAGCATCTCCGTGCTTCAATTATTAGTACAGACGCCAGCACATCAAGCTACACCAATCTGTCAAATTTCACCAATTGAAAATGAACTTTATGCTAATGTGATAAAGTAAAAAATCTATGAAATAAATTTGACAGATTGGGGTAGCTGGATGTGCTGGCGTCTGTACCTTCGCCTCAATAATACAGCAAATCGCTCGGAGTGTGATCTTTGGCAAACTAATTACTAACTAATATACATATTTTGTGGCAACCAGGAACAACAGGAGTTGTGTTAAAAGCATGGAAGTTTCCATGCTTTTAAGCGCTTTTGCTATACCAAATCACACTAATATTGTAAAGGCTTAAGTTTTTGAGTGCGTGAGTGTGTATGTTTATTTCTTCTTCACGTCTAAACGGCTGGAGCGATTTTAATAAAATTTGGTATGGAGTTAGATGACACCCAGAATTAACACACAGGCTATAATATACAACGTGTAACAGAAAGAGTGAACGTAACTTAAGGGGCATATACGGTCTCCTTAAGCCTACCTATACACAAAATCTCATACCGAAATACCATCATTTTAATCTTGATCGTAAAATAATATACCATTCAATATATCGACAAGTATTTTTATCGATATAACGAACATCCGTACTAACACAGCACAGCTGATTCTGATTTACGCTAGAAATTGTTTGACATACCTCTGTGTTTCTATGCACGCCTGGTAGTTTGATTCCGATTGCACTCACTACACATATTTTGTTTTATTTTCGAGTTATGTTTTTATTTATAGCACTGCTGAATAGCTATTGGATACTTTAAATCGTATAAGTACGTGATACACAAACACATTACGAGAATCTTTTCATAGTTTAACTTTAGTTGAAGTTGTTTTCAGTACTGATGGAAGAATTTCATTATTTCACGTTCACTAAAATCTGCACCGACACCGAAAGCTTGACTCTAAGACTTGCCAACTAACACGAGTCTCTCTCATGTACAACATATTCAAAGAATCGTAAAGCTTTCATGTTTCTTAGTTATAAAGAGGCGTGGCCTCCATCGCGACACTGTACCCTTCACGACATAGGTTCCTCGAAATTAAACAGCCTTAAATTATGTGACCTATGAATCCTCATCATCACAAAGTGCACGTCCGAGGCTATTCTTTCATAAATGAATGCACGAAATGTTCAAAATTATTACGATCACTAAACGACATAGTTAAGGATTTCGCGGAACACTTTACTCATTACTAAACGACATTTTAGACGATTTAGTAACTAAACACGACCTAAATAGACAACAGTTTACGAACAACTGATGATTTTAATATTTTTATTAAATAAATTAAATTGCACAATATTTGATGAATTTGGCGGCTTTCATCGAACGCGGCCCCTTTGGCGGCGTCTTTGAGTCCGCTCAAAAGAGCCGCCTAGGTATCTACGACGCGCGCGGCTCGCTTCCATGAATATTAAAAGATATTTAACCGTTTATTATTTACCTATATCAACTCTTTGATTTTGCCGCCATATTAGTGTAACTTTGGATATAATCAGGACGAAATTTGAAATGTCCTCTACTGTTCATATGAGCCTAGTACATTATTCATATTATTTTATTTGTATGTATTGTATGAATGATTAATATTAGGTCTTTACCTATGAAATTGCCGTTCTGCAGTACTGGCCATTTCAAATCAAAATAATTTTTGTTTGGCTAAGAATTCTAATTTCAAATTAATTTTATTTTAAAAACATGGATTCTTTTTTCCAAAAGTAGTCATTTCTTTATTGATTAGTGTTACATTTTCATCGCATTTCAATCTTTTTCGTCATCATGGATACGTTAAAAATTCGAGTAATTATGGAATATGAGTACCGTCGTGGCAGCAACGCGGCACAAGCGGCACGCAACATCAACGACGTTTACGGAGCTAACAGTACAAACCAACGCACCACCTGTTATTGGTTTGCTCGCTTCCGTTCTGGAAATTTCGACCTGAAAAATGAACCTCGCGGTCGTCCGAAGACTTTGGTCGACAATGACGAATTAAAGGCGGTTGTGGAAGCTGATGATACACAATCTACGGCTGAATTAGCAGCAGCTTTCGACGTTAGCGTCAAAACAATATTGGTCCATTTGCGTCAAATTGGCAAGGTAAAAAAGCTTGACAAATGGGTGCCCCACGAACTCAATGATCGCCAGCGCGAAGTACGCGTCGAGACGTGCCTTGCACTGCTCAACAGACACACAAATGAAGGAATTTTGAACCGCATTGTTACCTGCGATGAAAAATGGATTCTGTTTGATAACCGCAAGCGCTCAGCAAGTTGGTTGGATCCTGGTTCAGCACCTAAACAATGCCCTAAACGAAAACTTACCCCTAGAAAAGTGATGGTCACTGTTTGGTGGTCTAGCGCCGGTGTGATTCATCACAGCTTCTTACCAAACGGGGTGAGCATCACTGCAGATGTGTACTGTGAAGAACTGAGCACAATGATGGAGAAGCTGGCGCATCTCCAACCAGCATTGGTCAATCGCTCGTCTCCGCTGCTCCTGCACGACAACGCGCGACCTCATACTGCACAGCAGACGGTCTCCAAGTTGCAAGAACTGGGGTTGGAAGCTCTCCGTCATCCGCCCTACTCACCAGACCTTGCGCCTACAGACTACTACTTTTTCCAGAATTTGGATAACTTCTTGGCGGGAAAAAAATTCAATACCCGAGAGGCAGTACAAAATGCCTTTGAAGAATTTGTTGCCTCCCGTCCAGCTGATTTCTTTAAGAAGGGCATCAATAAACTGCCACTGCGATGGCAAAGATGCATTGATTGCATGGGTGATTACTTCGATTAATACAAATAAAAAAATTCATGAAAAAAATTCGTTTAAATTTTTTTTATACAAAACGGCAATTTCATAGGTAAAGACCTATTATTTCGTTACAGGAAATTTAGAGTGATACACTCTAAATTTTAAAGGTGGAATTGAAATTGCCGCTGCACTTTCTATTTCATCACTCTCATGATCCGATGGGACGACTAGCGATACGACCGGAAAGAGGTCAGGCACAGGAACGACGGCTTTACGTGCTCTCCGAGGCATGGGGGTGTAATATCGTCAACTCCCAGACTTCGGGCTGATACTGAGAAATTTCTTTTTACGGAAAAATCCCATAATCACTTTTTGGTCCGACCCGGGAATTGAACCCAGGACTTCATTATTCCCATAATCACTTTTTGGCCCGACCCGAGATTTGAACCCAGGACTTCATTATTCCCATAATCACTTTTTGACCCGACCCGGGAATTGAACCCAGGACTTCATTATTCCCATAATCACTTTTTGGCCCGACCCGGGAATTGAACCCAGGACTTCATTATTCCCATAATCACTTTTTGGCCCGACCCGGGATTTGAACCCAGGACTTCATTATTCCCATAATCACTTTTTGGCCCGACCCGGGAATTGAACCCAGGACTTCATTATTCCCATAATCACTTTTTGGCCTGACCCGGGAATTGAACCCAGGACTTCATTATTCCCATAATCACTTTTTGGCCCAACCCGGGATTTGAACCCAGGACTTCATTATTCCCATAATCACTTTTTGGCCCGACCCGGGAATTGAACCCAATTATTCCCATAATCACTTTTTGGCCCGACCCGGGATTTGAACCCAGGACTTCATTATTCCCATAATCACTTTTTGGCCCGACCCGGTAATTGAACCCAGGACTTCATTATTCCCATAATCACTTTTTGGCCCGACCCGGGAATTGAACCCAGGACTTCATTATTCCCATAATCACTTTTTGGCCCGACCCGGGATTTGAACCCAGGACTTTATTATCTGCAGTTGAACACGCTACCGCTAGACCAATGAGTTATACACGAACACATTCAAATGGCGCGGCGCGCGCGCGCGGGGCCCGCTTTGATGAATATTAAAAAATATTTAACCATTTATTATTTACCTACATCAATCCTTTGTATTCGCCGCCGTATTAGAGTTCCTTGCGACAAAATCAGGACGGAATTCGAAATGTCCCCTAATGTTCATATGAACCTAGTACATTATTCATATTTTTCGTAATTTATCAGTAGTCGTACCGCGTGTGTTTATCTGGTTAGTTTGTATTAAAAATTAAGTACCTATTCATTTCCGGCCAGATTAAATTCACATACTGAAAGAAAAATTTAATATTCTTACTATTTAACACACAAAAAAATATCTGTAGTTACATAAGTCAATTAAATTATTTATTTCTCCTAGATCCAACATCTTGCGGAATATCATTTTAAATTAAATTCAGTGATTTTTCCTAGTTATCAAATTTATATGAATTTAGAGCAAAAATTCAGTTAAACATTTGACTGAATCTTAAAATAAACACGTGTAATAAATTATGTGACTGTACAGAACCACACTTTTTATTTACAGTCTTAAGTAGTAGGTACCCAAAGAGTTCTCGGTAAGGTTCATTACCCTTGCGGCTGAGTTTTGCTTAGTGTTGTTCATAACGTCGGTAATCTTACTTGTTGATTTAGGTTGTCGATATAAAAATAAATTACTAGTTGAATAAAAAAATGATTATTTCTGTTTGAAGTTTCGTCCATAGGTAGCCGTCCTGATACCCTATAACCCCCTTAAGTTACGTTCACACTTTCTGTTACACAAAAAATATCTGTAGTTACATAAGTCAATTAAATTATTTATTTCTCCTTGATCCAACATCTTGCGGAATATCATTTTAAATTAAATTCAGTGATTTTTCCTAGTTATCAAATTTATATGAATTTAGAGCAAAAATTCAGTTAAACATTTGATTGAATCTTAAAATAAACACGTGTAATAAATTATGTGACTGTACAGAACCACACTTTTTATTTACAGTCTTAAGTAGTAGGTACCCAAAGAGTTCTCGGTAAGGTTCATTACCCTTGCGGCTGAGTTTTGCTTAGTGTTGTTCATAACGTCGGTAATCTTACTTGTTGATTTAGGTTGTCGATATAAAAATAAATTACTAGTTGAATAAAAAAATGATTATTTCTGTTTGAAGTTTCGTCCATAGGTAGCCGTCCTGATACCCTATAACCCCCTTAAGTTACGTTCACACTTTCTGTTACACGTTGTATAAAGTTTAACACGGGTAAAACCGCAGGACATAGCCAGTATTTAATAAAACAGTCTATTTATATACTGGACTTCCTTTGATTTCGTTGCTTAAAACTTGTGACAGAATTTAGTTACAGTCTGTTAACTTTCCATTATTGTGTTAATAGACAGTCGCTTTATATAATTTATCTATTTATTATTAACTTAAGCGTTAAAAGCAGGTATTAAGTATCTTAGAAATTAAACCACAACCGAATGAATGTCACGAGTCACGACTATTGTTTAAATAAATATCTACATTTTTTATAAAAATATTTTATTATAATTCCAATTAACTCAGGAAAATATTGTGTGTATTAACAAAGAACGTTTCACCTTCCTGATCGGAATAAACACGATATTGTAAGTATGAAGATTTAACCTCTTTGTTTATGTATCTATCAAACTGATATTTTATAACCAGTTTAGTTTTAAGGAAAGATCCTGCGCTTTATAAGGCTGACAGAATTCTAAGTCATTGTCCGTATAACCCTACTTAAGTGAAATGTGTCACATTAGAGTTACTTATTTAAAAACAATGTAAGTTTAAAGGTTTACTAATGTTTGCCATAATTTAAAATGCCAGAATTTCATATGCCATACTGGTATTTGCCATAATTTCATTAGAAATAATGCTTCAGTTGCCATAATCGTGATAAGACATAAAATGACTTTCAAAAATTCCATTGGTCATAATCGATCAAGTGTCATAATAATTTAAATCCATAAATGTATTTGCTATAATCTTCGTTTTCAATAATGCCAGTTCCCATAACTTTTATTCACCATAATATAAATAAAGATAATTTAGTAGTTAAACCTAAAACTAAACCTCATATGGCGTCTACTAAATAAGCTCGTCATAGCCCCGCTTCGTGGTTTAAAAAAAAAACCACGAAGACTACGGCGATGACCTTAGTCTTCTAACCAAACCTATCCGAGTCGAATTGTACTGAGTCGGGGTGTTAACGATAATCAATTTCGATCTAACAATATTATGGCAAGCATATTAGGTCCCTTCGCTTTTTATATGGTAGTATTTTTTTTAGGTGGATAGTGTTTTTAGCGTGTTTTTGAAATCCCCAAAATACGGGAACTTATAGTTTCTGTAAAATAAATCGCCAAACCTTTCTATCCGGGCTGGTGGGATAGTAGGGTGGGGGAGATTTCTTGGCGGGACACAATTTGTACCCAATAAATGTCAAGGTCAAGGTCAGACAACTTTGGTACTCTCTGTACCATCCTCACCCCTGTTCACCAACAATAGTGTATCTAGCTAAATAGTCGCAGTTCTAACCTTTTTTTTTTTTTTTTTTTGCGGGTTGGAAAATCCTGCATGGATGTCCTCCGCCTTGGGGGAGGTCGGAGGGGTCTGTCAGACTCCTACTGACTAAAAACCACCCCGGGATTCCATCTCACACCTGCGCCGGGGGTCGCGGGAACAAATGATACTTCCGCAACCCCTAGCTGGTGCTGGCCCATGCCTGCGGGCCTCCTCGCATTAGCGGGGGGAGTGAGGTGTTAAACTCCCCCCGCAACGTCTAAGAGGGGCGCGCGGGGAACACGTCGCGCCGCCACCTCGGGTCCAGATGTGTAGTGGGCGACGGACGCCCCCAAGTCCGTCACCCCTGGACCCATTTAGGGGGGCTGGAAGAGGGCATTGTCCGCCCTCCGCCGACGCCCGGTGCGTCTGCTGCGGGCCGGATGAAAGGATGTAATCTCCCTCTCCCGCTCCGCAGCTTCCTTCCGCGAGATGACTGTCTCGCAGAAGGAAACCACCGCGTCCCACGCAGTTCTAACCTAACCTAACCCAAATTATTTCATAAAAGTACATTTTTGCAGAACTATCATGATACGCGCTCTCGACTATTTGTAGGCGTGTAATAATTAAAAATATCCATATAAAAATTAAACCTTACGATTTTTTTTCTCGAAAACTATGCAGTGTTCCTGTGTTTGAGATTTTGTATATGTGTTTAGATAAACAATAACTATATGCAAAAAAATATGAAGCTCCAAATCGACGGGACCTAATGTAATTTATTATATAAAATGTGTTATTTTCATAATACATTTCATAATTATATTAAATTTTGAATATGTCAAGAGTCGATTATGAGATGTGTTACTTATGGAAACTAATTATTATGATATGTGTTGTTATAGAAACTCATTTTATGGCAAATAAAAGTCATCACTGTTGGGTTCGTATGGCAAACGTTATTAGTATAAATGATAATAGTGCAAGTAAATATCGGGCATGATTATGGCAAACATTCAGACAATATGTAGTAAAATATAAATTTCAATCATTAAACCTAAACATAATCTCCTTGACAATAACTTAATACAAGCTAGCTAATTATCACTACTATTATAAAATAAATTGTATAAATGTTTTAACATTCTGTGTACCTAAATATCTGTAATATGCAACTAGAAATAATAACTGTATTACTACAAACATGTTCTGACTATTTACAAGGCTTTTTTAAAGTCTACGTGAATAAAAACCTTTTTTATTTTATTATTATTTTTATAATATTAGTGCAAATGAATTTATGGAAAACGAGAGAATACCAAGTTTAAAACTATAAAACAAGCAAAGGTGAAATTAAACTAGTACATAATTGCACGATAAATATCAAAGACAACCAGAAAAGTTTGTATTGAATATTTTAGGTAACCATAAAATTTAGATAAATATCAATTGCGTGATAATTATTCCAGAAATTACTCTAAAAAAGACATAATCAGTTTTTAGGGAAAACTTTTCTTTTTATCAAGGACAGTATTTGAACCAACTCATCATTCCATGCAATTTTATACGGCAAATATATTATAAGTATTGGAAAAATACTTGCGGGATCGAAAGAAAGTCTTAAGTATCTCACAGTACTTATGTAAAACGATGTGTAAATCATCGACAGCTACTTAAGAAAAAAATAATAGCTGCTATTTGCCAACCAATTAAACAGATAACAGTTATATTATCATTATTTTGTTGTATTTAACGGATTTCACGAAAGACGGTCCTCTTCATAAAATTCTGGGAAAGTCATAGAGCTGTATAATTAATACGGCGCTGTCATTCCTTTCATTGCCAAAACAAGGCAACCGAAACATTATCATTCGACGTTACGTGTCTAATATCTTAATAATATTATGTATCTTCATAAATTCTCGGAAGGTGTGCGACTCATAAAGTTGTAAATCAATACGTCTCTGTTATTCTTTTGCATAACCAAAACAAAGCGAATGATTTTTTTAATTCCATTAAAAAGGTATTTTTGTCTCAAAATAAATTGTTTTTTTTTCTAATTAATTTTTACGGCTCTGGCTTCTTCGGCCTTATGAGCCTTCCGTAAAATATATTATTATTTCGTTTATTTTCGTCATGTCAAGTAAAGTCCGTCAAAGTCAAGTCATACGTAGTCCTTGTCGTACCCCAGTAAAGCAGTGGAGACTATACTAGAGGCTTATATAGAGTTTTAGATTCAACACAGAAAATCGCAATTCACGACAATATGGCACTTCCTCCACTTGTGTACGTTTTCCATGATGTTATTTCTAAATATCCACCATATTTACACATAAAAACGAAATTGAATTAACACCAGTTTTTGAAAATGAAACAATGCCCTGATGCGTCTTTTTCCGCGTTGGCGCCAAAAACCCAAAATAAAATGGAAAATTTTGTATTGAAAGTGACACTTCTATAACCCGTCATCATGATCATTATCAGTAAGATACCGTCAACTGCCGGTATATCCAGCAGTGGACGATATGGCCTCCCTCAAAGGTATCTAAAACGTTGCCATTCTGAGTGGTTTGTCGTAGTCACTGCGCTTAGCATGCGAGGTTGTTGACCGCAGTTAGGTGGTAGTTAGTACATAGGAGGCGCTGCTGCACAACTAACTGGTGTATGACGCCTTAGTCGCCTTTTACAACACCCACGTGATGATGTGGGTTTGCCCTGTTATTTGACTAAAACAGACAAAAAATCGAACTCTCCATACATAAAATATTATGTCCGAACAGTTGATCGAGTTTCTATGAAAAGGCGATATATTTGCCTGTGTTCGTAAAAGTCGTAGAACAAATTTATTGTTGTTGTTTATGATGTCAGTAATCTACTCCTGCGAGGTTGTTGGTGTTTTACAAATAACCCTGTGTAACCCGTCACAAGACGTGTATTTCCATAGCCACAATATTTGATGCCACAAGTTTTGACCTATCATGTACAGACGCCAGTACATCAAGCTACCCCAATCTGTCAATGAGCCTTATGCTGTGATAAAGTCGAAAATCTATAAAAGAAATTTGACAGATTGGGGTGGCTGGATGTGCTGCCTTCTGTACGTAAGAGTAGGATAAAAAAACACAAATAAACCCTGATAGTACCTATAGAATTTAATATGGCAAACAATATTTTTCATTATTATTTACTTTAATTTAAAATGTTCCAGCTTATGTCCCACAGCCATGAATATGTTTTCAACGGTGCAAGGATATTCTGAAAAAAGAAAGATTTATAATTACAAAAATTTAAAATTAATTGGGATCTTTAAGTAACTTAGAATCATCATATCCACAATGCTGGTTTTGCGCTAACCGCATCCAGCGACCCTCACAAGATCAGCGGTCATACGAGTACATCGAACATAGAATAACATTAAATATGTAATAACATATATTTTTAATATCTTGGGCAACTAACACGGGGCCATCTGATACCAAACTAAGCGGAGCCTGTACTATGGTAACCAGACCAATAATAAACATACTTATATTTTCCTAAATACATAATACTCACTAACCATTAGATCAACAAGGCAGTCAAATAATGACCACTGGCTCCTATTTTGCCACGATGGCCGTTACAAGGATTAAGCGCAGGATAGCATGTTACATGATTTAACCTTTCTTTTTACAAAGTCGGCAAACAATACATCTATTCGGCAAACATACTTCCTCTATTACTTTATCATATAAAATAAATAATAATAATATCACTTGTATTATTATTATTAATTTTATAGTATAAAAGTATTTAATGGTTTTTCCGTTCGGTTTAATCTAAGCTATGTCTAAAATTTATGGCGGTGTGACCAATGTACTGACGAACCGAGTCGCACTATAAAGTATAGCGTACAAAAATAGTAATAATAGCTTTTATTTATTTTCGTATGAGATCCAAAAAAATATTATTTTTCACTATTTGGGAAAAATCATATTCACAAGGGGATTTTAATTTTATCTATGGGGTAATTCTTACTTAGTTGACATATTTATTTATATCTAACACTTTAAATTCTACTTTATTTATACTCCAGTTATGTTTTGCTAAGAAAATGAAACGTTTCCTTTGTTCTGTAAAACCCAATGTGGTTTAAATAGAAATATCTAAGGAAGCATTCAGTTCACCATCTGGCTGGCATCTTCACTTCAACTCTAATATTCGATAGGTATTTTTATCTTTTGAAAAGCTTCTGCAAAACCAAATGTCTGTTTTTCAAGGTATGTATATTTCATTTGAAAACGATAAGGAACACAACGACCGAGGATAAGTTAATTGCAAAAGTGAAAGTAATTAAATATTTTCATTTGGGTTGTATATTTTGTCCGTAGCAAAGGCAAAGTCAAGAAAATCTTGATGCATGTTGACGTATATAAATCTTCTTCATTTACGTTCTTTTTAATCTATGCCACGTGACTTAATGTTCCCTGATGGCGCACGTGGCATCTCTGTTAATAGATGGCAATAACCCAAGAGGAATCCATTTCTTGTCTCTCCCTGGTCGATTCAAATAGCAATTCCATCAAAGTATTTTACTCTCTACTGACTCCTGCACTATAATATGTACCTGCATAAACATAGCAGAATAAAGCAAGGAGTACTTGTAATATTGTTAATAATTATTGTTTCTAAAAATCTAAAACTGACTTCTACTCTTAGTAACTGTACTAAAATTACATATTTTTGTAATTTGACATATAGAAATAAGAAAAAAAGAAATAATTTTACTCTCATAACAAATACAGAAAATCGATTCATTGTGGTATAAAGTTTTTAATATTTTAAATTTATCCGTACTGGTATGAGAAATGGCCCTATCTCAGCTAGCACTACATTTCTGTAGTGCTGATCTTCCGATATACAATCTTTAATGAGCAGGATAAGTTATTATGAAGTTAAAATGGTCAACCATTTTCTTACCGAGTTCGAGCCAGGTGTCGTCATAGCCAGCATCCAATCTTGCAGAACGTATGGCCTCCCTCAAGGCGTGCGTCAACACAGTCGCAAGACAGAATGACGGCTCACCAGTCGCTGTGAAAAATGTAATACATTAGAATTTATTTTACACAATATCCAAATCAAATTCAAAGTTTTTCAGCCAAAGCTGCATTCATTTAAAAGAAAACCTTCAGACTGACTACCAGACATATAAAATTACTTTATGACAGCAATTTATCAAGAAGAGACCACCATTTTAGGAACATAATATCTATGTGCCTAAAATGGTGGTCTCTTCGTCTGCGTCGACCACTTTTGAGTAACTGAGATAGCACTATATTGAAACAAACGAATGCCGCCGCCATGAGCGTGCTAAAACGACATGTGTAGCCACCTAGCAGATTCGAGTGGAAGGATCTTTATGACATTCTAGTACTAAAAAATATACTAATCAAAGAGTATTTTTTTCACATAATCCGAAAATTCCGTGTTTTTGAGTTATGTCACTCTTTTGCCATAAACAAGCGATATTATGCCTATTTTATTTGGACTATAAATGTGAGATACATGATTTGAAATTGTTCTATTTTTACTTGTTTTTTTTTATAGAATAGCAAGGCGCCCGAGAAAAGCGGGTCACCTGATACATAGTGATCAACTACTCAGGTATAAAGATGTGCTTAACCACATGAAGAACTGTAGCGTAGAGCCCTCGCAATGCGAACAGCGGGCAGCCAATTAGTCAGAATGGCGGACTTTAGTCCAAGGCAAAGTCGACTGTTTCGAGTCTGGAAGGCGCGCTGAGCTGGATACCAAGCGGGATGAATTGAAAGCCAGACCACCTGCGGCGATCAATTACAATTATTACAATGGTGTGCTCACATTCTCACAATGCGCGAGGATTTTTTCAAATAAAATTGGCTACATAAGTCACATGCGAGCACACGAACGTCGGCTACAGTAGGAGAAGAAGCGGTCGCCGTGGTCGAAATCGGCCGGGACCACATCATCATCATCATCAATGCCGCCCATTAACAATCGGAACACCATAAGTGCTATGCCGGCTTTTAAGAATGGAATAACCTCGCTTCTTGTACAAGTTACATAAAAAGTAAAAGAAGTGACGCTTCGAATAATTTATATAAGACACGGAAATATAACTTATTATATTTTTTGTTTAGATGATGATATATTATCAATATCTTCTTATTTCCAGAACATCGTAATACGACGTATACATAGGCACCTTTCATTTCATTTGGTGCTTAAAGATATTCTCTATGTAAGAATTTAATATCTTCCCCAAAATTGCACGTCCCATAATATCATGTTACATCAGTTAGTTTTTATTTGTTTAATATTAATAAAGATTTTGTGTAATGGTATTGTTCATGCTGGTAGACCCTATATTACTTAATAACATAGGTGACTAAATGCTTCGGGTATCGAACCCAATATACTTAAAGGGTAGGTACTGAATTCTATTCCCGGACAAAAGTTATTACAGTGTTTTTTTAAAGACATCGCCCGCACTTGTTGAGACGGTCACCATAGCCTAGTTGGTAGTGCTCCTGCCTACGAAGCTGGTGGTCCTGGGTTCGAATCCCGGTAAGTGCAAATATTTGTGTGATGAGCACGAATATTTGTTTCTGAGTCATGGATGTTTTCTATATATATAAGTATTTACCTATCTATATAAGTATGTATATCGTCGCCTGGTACCCATAGTACACGTTTTGCTTAGTTTGGGGCTAGGATAATCTGTGTGACATTGTCCCCAGACATTATTATTATTACTTGTGAATCTAATTTCTGTGTCCCGGGGTACTTTACAAACATATAATAGACGGACACAAATTACATCCAGACTCAGAACAACTATTTATGGGTCACACAAATTGTTGTCCGGCGCGAGACTCGAACCCGCAATACGAAGCGGCAAGGTGTCTTAGCCGATGCGCCACACGTACAGTCAATTTCATAAATTTCAGCTCAAGGAATTATTTTATAAGTAGCCTATAGTCAGGATGTTGACAATGTCAGTCTCCCGAGGCCGTGGCTGCGACCACTTATGTAACTCCTACAGAAAACCTTTTGCAATATGAGGTTAAATAATTTGCTATAATGGATTCAAAAACGATAAAATAAATGGTTTAGTCGCCCAAAAGAACGAGGCACTAATCTTTGTTACATAATATGTTTATACCAAATCAATTTTAATAGTCATACTACTTGTTACCGTAGTGTCGTCTATGTACTATCCAAGTAAACCATGACACCATAGCAAGTAAAACAAAATTACTCGTTATGACAAAATAATGAGTAGTTTCCGGCAACTGGGACCGCAATAAATTCGGTCCGCGCCCCTCTGTTGCTGGGCTGGCCTAGCGAGTGGACCACTAATAAATGAATATAAAAACTATTGTTCAAACCATAAACAGTACAGTCAAATGTTTAATTTAATAGTTATAGAACAAAACTTTAAGACTACCGCTAATATGACGACTAAGATACTTCCCACATAAGCCCAAAAACGACCACACGGAGTCTGGACAGGAGTGACCGATATATAAAATTGTTGACCGTGCTTTTTTTATAAAGAAAATTTATAAAGACAGACTAACGAAAAGTGTCCTACTTTGCGTTAAACTGTCTTTATAAATTTCGGTAGTTTCCTAAAACACGGTAAAAAATTGTATCTATCAATCACTCCTGTCCAGACTCCATGTTTTCCAGGAGTTGTTTGAGGCTTTCAAATTTCGGGTAAGGAAAATATAAATCTAAGCATCGTCACCACAAGACCAGCTTTGTTTTGCATCTTATGCGCTTACCTTTAGACTGTAGTACTCCAAACTTATTCCTAGAGTTTCTTTTAAAGTAAATCCTTATATCAGCTGGAATATCTTTAATTCCTGGTATCTTGTAAGTCCATGTTCTGTTAGTCAGAAGTTCTCCAGTATCATTATTGTAGACAAGCTTCTCTGACGTCCAATATCCTACGCCCATGATAAAAGCGCCTTCGATCTGTAGATTTAAATACAGGTAATACTCATTATATACAAATCACATCACAATCACAAAAAATATTCATTACACTGAAAAACGCAATATCTTATATGATGCAAAAGTATTTTAAGTTTTTTTTTAATTAAAAGCAATCTAACAAAATTGGAAACCTATTACACAGACAAAATTATCATATAGATAGTAAAGTTAAACTCAGATGAGTAAAAGATATTTGATGATGATGATGGCGATGCAGTCAATTACTGGCCAGCCGCAGGGCAAGAATCTCCTCTCACTACGAGAGATAATCCAACACCATCGTGTCGGATTATGGCCTATACCGTCTAGCGAGTTGGCAGGATTCAGATGCCATCAAGAACATTTTTGGAGACCTTTCAGGTATGCTGGTTTCCTCATCATGTTTTCCTTCACCGTTTTGAGTAAGAGATAATAAATAAATGTCTAGAAGTCAAATAAGTATGTAGAATATTAAGTAAGTAGATATGATTATTCTGTCAATAAGAACTAAAAGTAATCGAATGTTCAATTAGATTAAGGTTATAATTTTGTTATTTTAACAACACCGATAAGACAACCTTTTATTTAAAGTTATATCACCCAACTTTTCGCGTCACGTATTAACAGTAAACCCCAAGGATTAGAATGAAAGTAGAAAAGACTTATTTTTAGCGTAAAATTGTTATTATATAACTATTTAGAGATACACTGCATTTTATTATATATATTTTGATTACCTGGGCAACGTCAATTTCAGGACTTAAACTTCTTCCAGTGTCTTCTAATATATCAACTCTTAGAATATCATGATTTCCTGTTAAGATATCAAGTTCTAGTTCTAAAACTCCTACAGCATACACATCATATGGTTTCACACCATCAGTAACATGAGAAAACATGTATGTAGCTTGTAGATCTAAACCATCAGTAAAAGCCTGCACAACAATTTCTTCCCATTTGGCTTTACCCATTTTGTCTTTCACGGGCTGTAGTCTTTTATTTATTATTTCACACGCTTTCATTATAGCAAAAACCACACATTCACTACCTATACTGGCGCCAGTGACAATACAATTAGGAGAAGTGAAACTGGTACTTGGTTTAACGCTTATCTTTTCTAGTGGTATACCAAGAACGTAAGCGCAAACTTGTGCTGCTTTCGTATTGAGACCCTGTCCCATTTCAATTCCTCCATGAGTTACAACTACAGTACCATCTCCATGATAAATAGATATTAAAGCGTTAAAGTTTCCTGTGTAAAATATATCAACGGTAAGAGGTATCAGTTTTATAGCACGCTTCCTCCATCTATTATTTCTATTGAACTCGTCCACTTTTCTTTTTCTGTCGTCAAAGTTTGAATCTCGGCGGAGTTGGTCCATCATGTCTGGGACTGGATTGTCTTCTTCTTTCATGTTTAGAAGTCTCACTTTGTAGGGATCCCTCCGGAGAGTGAATGCAATTTTTTCCATCATGTATTCTATCATAGCCACCCCTTCAGTTGAAACTGTAAACATTTTGAAATCAAGTATAAGAGCTCAAATCTTACTTATTTGTTACAAATATAGAACATAAAGAGGTTACCCTGCGATATTCAATTAAATAACCCTCTGATATCTTGTATGAGGAAGATTTTATATACTTCGTCTTGTACTGTAACGAATTACTTCAGCCAACCATTTTATTTTGTCATTGATACAGGTTCTATATTTTTGTGCCCTTATTAGTATAGTTGTAATATTGAGCTAATTTATTTGCAGATAGTTCAAAATAAATGTATATAAACAGAGTGTATTATTAAGTTTAGATGATCCGGATTCAATGCTTCTAACTTGGGCTCATCGTCCCAATAGTCAACGTTCTTTTAAGGTTTCCATACAAAAATTGCAAAAATGATTTCTTCAGACAGTCTTACATCAGCAACTAACGTTAGATGAAATTTATAATTATATTTAATATGATATGATATTTGACACGGTAACTAAGGTAATAATAGCTATTCTTACCTTTTGCAAATTGAAAAATTGAGAACATATTTTTAATCTCTCATAGTGAGCCAAAGTTCTCTCTTTAAAATCTCAAACTGTGGGTATCATATGAAAGAATTTTAATTATACTTTAAATAAAAATCGATGAAACACCTTAATATTTTACTTGCAGTTTTGTTCTTAGTCGCAATATGAATTTTTATGTATCGTGTATGGCTGAATTAAAAAATCTGTTAAGTGTGGATAAACGAAAATGATGATTTTATATTATTCAACAATAAATGATCGATTTAATAAGGAAAATAAACCCATTCACAGGATTTTCACATGTGTAAGGAGAAGTTTCAATCATACTGGGCCAGTTTATATACGTCCGCCAGTGCTCAATTGATGTCGGTGGTAACTAAATGTTGCTAAAACGCTTTAATATGTCACTTACATGGAGCCCTGCACCAGGTATTAGAAGCTTTATCAGTGAGCACACTGTTGGCCTGAATGTACCATCGCTTTGAGTTATAGCAGTTAGGGAAGTGCATAACTGTGAGAAAGGTGAGCGTTTCATTGTACGAGCATCCGCCGTCTTGGTAGAAAGTATTCTTGAGGTACTGGATTTCACCCTCAGCGTTAACACCAGCCTGAGGAAAATAGAATGGAATCTTACTTGACGTTCTAGGCAAAGAAGTTGTAATTTTCGAAGGATGTTCTTTAAAATTGTAACTAGATCAGGTTTTAATAAAATACTTGGAAAAGGTAGGAATAATTCAAAGCTTATCGCATTAAAAAATTGGAAATCTAATCAAATATTTTGTTTCTTATTCTATTTCCTATACTTAGAAGTAATTCTATATTAAATCAGACAGCAGTAATCTTCTTTTCGTATGGCTATTTTCCCGTTATTATTAAGATTAAATATAGTACCAAAAATTACAATTATATATCTAGATTTAGTAACCAGTCCCATGCCTCGGTTGTAAGCGCAAGCAGACCCTCAAGTCCTGCCGAGAAACATCTTATGCGGCACTCTTCCACAATGAGGGCAATGGTCTGGTCTGGTGTTCCACAGTCACAGGAACAAAAAGTAATGAATCATTATATAAGTAAGATTATCTTTATCTTTTATAAAATTTTCAGATAAGTTAAGTAAACATTTTAATATTTAATTACACCATGTTTAGGGTATGGACGCTTCACCCGAATGTAACTAAGTACAACTTTATATAAGTCTTAGATCACCTACATACCTAGAATATTAATTATAGCCTGAATCACACCTTAAATATAGATCTTTGTGAGGGTTAGAATCTATACTGCGTTTGGGACCTGTATGAAAAATAGATCTCAAGGCAATCACCCTCGTAAATTATTAAACTCCAATTGGCTATGAGTGAAATCGAATGAGTAATTTGTGTAGGTATCGAGGGCTTATGTATGCTAACTGATGATAAACGGTTACCGTAGACACTGACATTTACATTCCCTGAAGATCATCACTTCTTCACATCCAGGACAACTTCATCAATATATATATTATACACTCATAGAGCGAAAGAAAGCTGTACACGAGCTAACCTAAAGTTATCAAGTTTGAATGCTACCTATAGGTTCGATGTAGGGTTTCTAAAGACAAAACTAGTGGAGTGGTAGATTGCTACTTCAGCAGTAAAGAAAAATATTTAATGCTTTCTCACCTCAATGTTGCTTTTTATAGGTACGCGTTTCCCAATAGATTTCATATTAGTTATCAGGGGCAGTATCATTCTACAAGTTTTTCCTGTCATATGGGTTACTAGCGCAGCGGCACATGCAACTTGGGCGGAGCGGGAAATTTTACCCCCGTAGGCGCCTCCCACTCGACGGACTACTACGTTTATACTGAAAAAAAAAAGATAAGAATAATCAACGCTACGGCTAATAAAAACCGAATATTCTCTTGCACTTCTTAGTGACGTTACGAGTATATTATCTCTGTAGTAGGATACCCCAGAAACTATAGCATGCGATCCTTTAAAGGAAATGAAAACATTCTTGGTCCCCGTCACCTAATACCTCAGCTATTGTAATCATCCTTGCGTGGCATTGTTTCCTAAAGAAACATCAAAATATTATTTTATAATATATAATATTTTGAGGTTGCCACGCGCCACAATTGCTGCGCCAAAAGAATTTTTTAAGGTACACACGGCTACACATCAAGCTATACATTTCCAGTATAAGTTGATCTCGCGTTGTATAGGATTTGCATACAATGACAGGTCAGCTTATATTGGAAATGCATAGCTTGATATGTCGCCGTGCGTACAAATGTACCTTAAAAAATTGTCCCTTATATAGCACTCTACTAACAAGCAGATTTATATTCATATTAATTGGCTTGAAAATTACTTGGAAATATGTATAATATTCGTTCATTATTAACTTCTGCTAATTTAGATGCCTACTTAACAATTTTTTAATTTATATATTTTTAAACACCTTGCAAATTTCAAAAGCTCCTACTACTAGTAATCTGTTAAATCGCAAGTTTCTTAGTGCTTACGAAACGTAGCCCCTTTTATATCGGTATGTTTTTGTTACGATATTTTGGTCTAATACTTTAAGAAGTCACCTCATTTAAGAGAAACCTACCTGTTAGCAGGAATTTTTAAACTCTGTGCAATAGCGACATTAGTCAAATCTAGCCACTGGGTCGAAGAGTGAACTTCCATCCCATCTTCCGTTGGCTTAACCACACAAGTCTGTGGTTCCATATAATAATGATATTGTTCTTCCAACGTCATTGCACCAAATATCACAGCCTTCACATCATTGCCCATATCAGTAGGTTCGACTGTTTGATCGGTTTTTGACCTTTTACTTCTTTCTGGAGATTTTAAAACCTGATCTATGGTTAACAATGGTTTATTTTTACTTATGGATGAATATTTAATTTTTACTAGTTTCGCAACTTTGTTTGCTGTTTTTTCCCTGTCCGCAACTATGATTGCTGCGGGTTGACCGAAGAATTTTACTTTTTTCTCACATAATATTTCTTCTTGAGCTGCTATAAAGGGCACATTAGCTGGTGTAAATATGTTATCTCCTGGTATATCTTTGGCAGTAAAAAAGGCAACTACACCTGGTATTTTCTGAAAATATAAAACCAGAATTAATTTAAAGCCAAAAATATATTTTATGGGCAATTGAAAACAAAAGATTAAACATGTATACTTACGAATGCTGCTGAAGTATCAAAACCACTAATAACACTTCCTGGAACGATATCAGCTGTTACAAAAGCTGCAAACACTTGCTTGCTTTCAGCTGGTATATCGTTAGCAAACGTAGCTTCCCCACTGCATTGAACTAAAGCTTCTAGTTTTGGCACAGGTTTGTTAAGAGGCCATACACTTTTATCAGTGTCGAATGACTGCATTCCTTTAGAAGTTTGTCTTTTGATTGCTTCGGCTCCCGACTTGTAGCTTCCATTCATTCTATTACTTGGACAAAGGCTTAACATGGCCTGTAAATATTTATTAACCTAGGTTATTTTAGTTAACAAACAAATTTTAATCAGTGGAACATTATTTTTAATTCATATTTATCATTTGCAATTTTCACTTTACCAACCTACTTAAAGCCGATGTTTTAAATGGCAAGTTAAGTTTTAACTTACTTTATAATACAAAGCAATCGCCAGCATCTTTCTGTAAGCTGCTGATGGCTCAGGTGGTGCTTCCACTGGGTTGATTTCTTGGCTTAATGTCCTTAACGCTAATTGCAGCGTTTGATCAGTATATGGATCTTTGTCTACTAAAACTTGCTCAGTTTTAGTAGCATGTATAAACGACGCTGAAATACTACCATAGACAATCGTAGCTTTCTCTATTTTGTTTGAGTTCTGTTTAAATTTGAATAAAAATCCTGCATTGACAACAGCGTGGGCGTTTTGTGAACGCGGCATAATCTGGAATTTATAAAACAAGTTAAGATTTGTAATTGTATATCGATTCGATATTAATTATAATTCTTCATTTAGTATAATATAAATACTTGAATAAAGTCAGTAAACAAATGTAATTCATAATTTTGTAAACGAATTCTACAGAAGAACTTTTTATTTAAGTACGGATAAATGTTTTAAATCGTTGATCCATACCAAATTAAAATTAAATCAATTAATAATCACATTTCATCTCACCTTGTAAGTTTTAATAGTATGGTATTGTGATAAAGGAGGCAGCATAATATTTTTTATAACCTTGCGCCTCATATCATATTTAAGAAATTCTGGCAATTTAATTTGCTTTTCTCTATTCACTCCTTCAGCTGAAAATATATATTATGACTAAATACTCGAAAGAGATACATTCGCACCCAATAACATAATAAAAGCTAATTTTATTAAGCATTTTACGACTAAATGCCGACAGACTGTACAGCGACAAGACTTTAATTCGACTGCACTTATCGCTGACAGAACACTTTGCCGACAGTATTCATAATTATTGGTTTAGGTTCAGTTAGAACTGTGACCACAACGCACGAGTGTGTCACGGCAGCGGCCGGCGAAGTGCCAGGACCGAATCGGTCCTATATTAGGTACACTTGGTAAATGTTTCTCTCTGAGTCTGGCGAAAAGTACAGTCGAAGTAAAGTCGTAATATCGGTCGGCGTTTGGTCGTACACTCCTTATTAAGGGCATGGGATATGCTGAAATGCAAATCACCATTTTTGTACCAAAATCAGCATTTAATGTTACGATTTTGGTACAAAACAAAACTTGTTTAGCGCACATTGCCTAGCGTAGCATATCCTTCGCTCTTAAGCACGGATTACGTTCTATATTTGAAAATGTTCTTACCGATTGTTATCATAGCTCCAACAGTTTCAAATAGTAAAAATACGTCCGATTGAAATTCGTTATTGGAGTACTTTAGAAACAAGTTGCCACCAATTGTTCCGATCTGGGAAATGTTAAGATTATGGTAGTATATTAAATCTCTAGATCTCTGGAATCTACTTGAAGAAATAACTTGAAAATTAGGCTGAATAATAATATTAACATCTAACATTATCACGTTATGAAAATATTAGCTAGTTTTTATTTTCTTGTATTTTTGTTTATTTGTAGTGAATAAACTTAAAAACGACTTAACTGTTTACCTTAAAGTATCCCTATGAAAAGTTCAAAAAAATACCCAAATTGTAATACCAACTTGTGTTAGACATATTTGTTATTATATTTTAAAATCATTTTGCATATTGCTTTGCTTACGATTATATTTGGTATTAGAGCTTTATCATTAGATTAATTCATAATTCTATATTATTTAGTGCATGATTTTTTATTTTATAAATTGTTGACTGTTGTAGTTTTAAAATTTGTCTCTGTTCTGCTTTAGGTTTCGTTTCGTGTCGTCAAAATGTGTTTATGGTTTATAACTAGTGCAAGTTTTAAATTTATTGAAATTAACTTTACTGTCGTAAAATTCTGATATTGGGCTTTTCGTTAAATTTTACAGTAAGTTTTTTGATTTTGAAGTCAAAGATAAGATAAATGCATTTTATTTAACACTATTTACGAAGCATAATGTATCCTTATAATTGTATAAATGTACATTTCATTGACGATCCTTATATAAATTAATATAATTCCGTACATGATTATATTACAAACAAAAAATACCGTGTAATATATATAATAATTTATTTTCTATATGAAACCGGGTTGATCACTAGTATCATTCAAAACACTGTTGTACGTTAATTGAATATTTGTTGACTTAACTAGATTTGAGCTTTTGAAGTAAACATTCTTGGAAGCGGCGTCAATTAAACAAACATTAACAAAAATATGATGTAAAACAAGCGCGTGCTCGTGTACGTGGTTGTCAAGGACCCCGAGGCTACTTACACGTCGGACGTACGTTATATATATACGTACGTCCGACGTGTAAGTAGCCTCGGGGTCCTTGACAACCACGTACACGAGCACGCAATAGTATGCACTATTATTTCTCAATGATTCAAATGTTATTACTCAACACATGGCCTATTCCCCAGCTCTTGCTCGCCTGTCCATATATGCCATTGTCATACGTAACTTTGGATTTGGACAAAGTACCACTCACACGCTGCGAGTATGCGGAAAAAACATTGTGAGCTTGTATTTAATAAAAAAGGAAACTTTTTATATTCCAGCTATAGATTTCTCTATTAACCGTATATGGCACTATATGGCTGTAAATTTGATTACAAAGAAATATTATTTCATTACAATTTAGATCTATAGGTACTTACATTCCTTACAGGGATGTGAGCTACTAAGTCCATGTGGTCATAAAATTGTTTTAAATAAAAAAACTCTTGTCGCTCAGAAGACAATTTAACAAAGAGTTCCATCATTTCTGAAAGAGGCATGCCTGCTCCGAGAATAAGATTGACATCTATTGTATAACCTTTTATTTCGGCTACATTGAAGATATCAATGACATTTGGTGGATAGTCTGTGACATGGTATACTCCTGGAAAAAGAGATTTTTGGTTATTCAAATTGAATATGTTTATGCAAACAAATATTTCCATAAGATCGTGGTGTTTATTTATTTTTTATTTATGGTCAAGACAAAGTCATACACTGTTAACACTTTTTACCTTAACACTTCAAATTTAGATCAACTGTCAAAAACTAACGAATTACCTTGTCCAGTATTGCCAGCAATCAACTTATAACTGCCAAGACTCATAGCTTTAAAAACGTCGTCTAAAGTATAAGATTTAAACCATCTATGGGTTGCTGAGTCATGTAGAATCATTTTATTATCATTTACGAATTCGAAATCATCATAATCATCATCATCTGGTGTGTTTCCATTATTATCATTGAAGCATTTGTCTCTGTGGGAGCACTTTTTCGCACATTCTAATCCACAAGGTTTCATTAATGTCAAATCTAAGTCTTCAAGATCAGCCAATTTATCAAGAAGTCTTTTATCAGCGTCTTTGGCGAAGGTTTTAAAAGCATCGGCAATGGGCCTGTATCCAGTACATCTACACATATTGCTAGCGAAAGAATTTTCAATTTCCCTTGATGTTAGGTTCCGGTTTTTGGATTCATAGAGACTGAAATAAAAAAAAATATATATATTTAGAATTCTTTCTTTAATTTTTTATAAAGTTATTAATGAACAATTTAGAAAATATCAAGAGAAAATTGATTATGATATCAATTCGTACTAGTCACTGGCAAAATCGTTCAATAGATTTTTTTTTTTTTTTTTGATCAAACTATTTTGACATAATATCGCCCATTAAATAATAAACTGCAACAATACAAAAAACATGTTTTTTGGTAAATCACGTTTAAAGTTTCGCCAGCCGACTGGATCACGAAATTCTTTGATTTCTTTAATATTATTCACAATCGAGAAATATTGAGAAAGCGAATTATATTGTCTATGAACTAGCCTTTTAAATTCTATGTATAAATCAATGCTATTCATTATAAATTTAAAGATACAGTACTTTTAAAAAGACACAAGTGACTTAGTTCATTTTATTACTAAAATGCATTGTAGTGTTTAAAATCTCCTACGACATAAAATCTATTAATGCATTTTATCATTAATTAAAAAATTGCCAAACTTCTTTTTTTACGAAATATTGCTTTTTTACTCTCTAAAAAGATAAAAATATTAGATTTATTTCACAATGATCTTGTTTAACATTAAATTAATCAAAAAAACTCCATATTAAGATATAACAGTTCAGTTTAATTGAATTTTAAATCTGTCATTAAAACCTAGTTCGAAAGCTATTCTCAAGGAAATCCTAAGGGAAACTCGTCACTTACCCTTATTTCAGTCTTAATATAAAACTCTTATAAAAATAATAAAATTCTCAAAGAAAATACAACATCAGTAAGATGATTAAACGTTACAATAAGACACAAAAATAATAATAAATACTAACATTATTATAATTTATTTAATTATTCTTGGAAGACCAACAGCTATACAATATTAACAAAAATAACAATATAATAGATAAAGAGTCAATAGTTATCAACTAGTGTAAACATTCTTACAACAAAAAAAATACATAATAATAACAAATACTACACAATGTTATTAAAAAAGTCTTAACAGTTTTCTATTCCTCATACGAATTTTTATAGTAAAATGAAAAAGGATTTCCATTAATAATTTCTAATTGTTTTATTTCATTCCAGTTTACTGGATTCCCGTTAATTTCTACATTAAAATTGTATCCCCAATCCTCTTGAAGTTCTTTAATATTGACTAATTATAAGTAAATTCATGTGCATTTATGGCTGGTTTACATTTTTTTGCAGATTTGATTAAAGTTATATATTGCTCAGGATTATAAATAGGACCTCCTTTCAAATTCTTTTTTATTTCTCTTTCATGAGACTATGCACACTGTCTGCCTCATTCTGAGTATGGTCTCTGATAAGAAATTTATGTGTAATGCTGTTAATGTTTAAAGTTTGTACCACATATAAGTACAAAGTGGCTATAAATTTATTTTTATTCTTCCGCAACAGTTGTCAGAATAAAAGATTTTAGTCTTTCCTTATTCACCACTATCTACTGAACCAATTTTCATTAAGTAGTCCCAAGCACAAGAGCTTATTTCTATAGCTCCTCTTTTGGCATCGAACACTGTCGAAAAGTAACAGTGAACGTTATCGTATGCCTTCTTCATATCTTATCTTCTTATCTTTGATCTACGCAAGTACACCCCGTACTTGCGTAAAGCACTTCGACCCTTCAGGATCTTTTGTACTATCCCCCACTGGTTTTTATTCTATCCCTAAAGCCCTGAATGAAGTCTTCACATAATCCAGTACGCTTCTTAGGGGTAGATCCTTGTAGTCTCCTGGTTCTGGATATGCCAGCCCCAGGATGGCCATTCTGTGCCAATGCATCGCATTTGCATATTATATGCAGCATTGTTTCATGTTCTTCCCTACAGGTCCTGCAGATCGGGCTATTCGACAGTTCCAATTTGTGTAGGTGATAGTTGGTGCCATAGTGGCCCGTGAATACTGCTACTATCAGTCGTAGCTGGTTTCTGCTGTACTTCCAAAGTTTTTTGGACCAGCTGTTGTCTACTCCTTTTATGAGTTACTTTGAGTGTTTTAATTCCTTGATTTTGGTCCACATTTGATTGTGTTTAGCTGTGGATTAATTTTTAAGGATTGCTCCTATTACATTTGGAGGAATCCCTACGCACGGTTCTAGTCCACAGAACTGACTTTCAGATCCCTTCCTAGCCAGTGCATCTGCTTTTTTGTTGCATTCTATTCCTGTATGGCCTGGTACCCATACGAGTTTGACTTTGTTTTTAGTACCAAGTTTGTTCAGAGCCGTGATACAGTTCTGGATTAATTTTGATTCAATTTTATGTGACATCAGGGCTTTTAATGTAGCCTGGCTGTCAGTAAGTATGTAGATGGTCTGACCTTCAGTCGTATGCACTCTTACAGTCTTTATTGTTAAGCTCCGTCAACGTCAAATTATAAATGTTTAATTTTGATTTATAGTAAAACGCCAAGGTTTCTCCTCTAGGCAACACAGCTTCCTCATAGAAGTTGTTCATAAAAGATAAGTATATTTTCTATGAGCAACTCTTTGCTATCATTAGAATTTTTGTAGCTGACACACAGGGCGCATTGATCCTTTTCTGTCTGTCTGGGGTTCAAATCCTATCAAAGCTACTAATATATCCATATTTATCTAAAAACAAGTCGTCTTCAGTAATATCATGTAGTTCCTGAAACAAGATACAAAATATGGTTATGCCTACTATACTACAATAAAAACAAACTTCATACGCAGTATTACATCAGTTAATCAATCAATCAGACTATTGCAGTCCACTGCTGGACATAGGCTTCTCCTCACACGTGCCACAATACAGTACTAATATATACTACTAAGGTACACGTAGGTTCACAATAACTATAATGTTCTACTTAGCACGGACTTGCGGAAATCAAGCATTAGATAATGGGCCGCGATAATTATTATAAGATACTTACATTGTCATCGTTGTGCTGTTTTAAGGTTCTGACGAGCTTGAAGTTGTACATTGTTCTGTACGGGAAGTTCCAGGTTCTAAAGCTATGCTCAAAATTCTTTGACTTCTATGTTACATTATAATTACAACATCTTGATCTGATGAACTAAAAATGAAATAACTTTAAATAATAAAACAAACTTTGTTATTTGATTAAACAATATAGTGCACCAATTCACAATGTTACAATTGTGTTTATCTAACATCTAGTAAGAAATAGAATTATCTTCTAATAATTTTGTATGTATCAAAAATAAAACGTAATAACTACTAAAAGTTCTTACTAGTTTTCATCTGTATTGGACATGAAATGAATTATGTCTAAATCTCGTCATAGAAAACAAGGAATGTTTAAGAATAAAACGAATCAATTCTTAATAGTTCATTTTTCAACTCAAATAAAATGAAATTAAGCACTTACCTGTTTGTAATAAAACGAACAAAAAGAGTATTAGGACACATACAAACACGTCACTTGTTTATCACTGCCGGCGGAACACTAATTGGTGTCGTTTTCTTAATACTGATCAGTCCGAATCGCCAAACGTAAAGAGACGGTAGATCTTTTATCTCGCTCCCTGGCGTCCAAATGTAGCGGGAGTTGGATTGTACATATTCTTAACGCAGACATAATTCATTTTATGAATAAATCTTAAAATCCCTGTTTTTTCAATTATTACGGTTTATTATTAAACAAGCGATATATAGGTAGGTATAGATTCTTGAATAGTAAAATACACGTGGAATATGACTCCCCTGTGAAATTCCAAACATTTGTTATAAAGTTAAAGTAAAGATAGTGGAAAAGTTAGGTTTGATTAAAGCTAGCAAATAAACTAAAATTAATTGATATATTTTAAAATACTAAATTCTTTCTCATAATTGTTCATCAGATGTCCAAAGACCAAAAATTCTGTGAAAGTATCATAGTTTCAAGAATACTAATACGTTTTTACTTCAGACAAATTAACTGTTTTTCTAATACAAGTATAGGTACTTACTATTATGACTGCCCTGTTAAGAACATTATAATAATAATAATATCTAGGGATAATGTCACACAGATCATCCTAGTCCCAAACTAAGCAAAGCTTGTACTATGGGGTACCAGGAGACGATATACATAAATAGATAAATACTTAAATACATAGGAAACATCCATGACTCACACACAAATATTCGTGCTCATCACACAAATATTTGCACTTACCGGGATTCGAACCCAGGACCACCAGCTTCGTAGGCAGGAGCACTACCAATTAGGCTACGGTGACCGTCATTACATTAATTGCAAATAATGCAAATGTGGCGTTGTGGTTAAGATATATTCCCGAATAGGACAACTATTTGTGCGACCGATTAGTAGTGACCCCGCAATTTATGTAAAAACAAATATGAAAGGTAATAAACACTTGTGAAGGAATTCCTTACCCGGAATGCGAAAACTAGTTTCACGTTCCGGATTGTAACTTTTCCACTTCGGTTTTGTAAGCATAAAAGTGATATTACAACGATATTTCCAGGCACCAAAGGAAACATTAGTTCTACTAGAATAAATCTAGCAAAACACATCAAAGACCTAAAAGGCCCAAATTCTTTTACGACCTAAAATCTAATGTCCTCATTCTTGATAGCATAGTTGGATTGTTATTTTCGAAGTTTCATTATTTTCTAGATGTTTTAAGAGTGTTAAGTAATAACATTTAAATGAATCTAATATATTATTGAAAACTAGAACAGACTAAAACAGGCAAAACTAGAACTAAAAACAGACGCCAGCACATCCAGTTACCCCAATCTGTCAAATTTCTTTTATAGATTTTCAACTTTATCATTTAAAATTTATTATTTAAAAGTATAAGGTTCACTTTCAATTGGGCAAATATGTCAGATGCGGGTAGTTTGATGTGCTGGCGTCTGTTCCTTCCATGCATTACTATCGCCAAAGTATTCCTTTCATAATAATATGTTGGTCAGTGCCCAATGTTTCCTCATCATTGACCATCATATTATGTACAAACGGCTACATATCAAGCTACACACTACTATCTACTATATATACATTTCCAATACAAGCTGATCTCTCATTGAATAGAAATCTTATACAATGCGAGACCAGCTTATACTGGAAATCTATAGCTTGATATGTAGCCGTGTTTACTAACATATTGAGAAGCGTGTCTTACTTCACACCATCATGTTTAACACTAACAAGTAACACTTTATTCAAATATGCATACAAATCTAGATAAAAATGCAGAAACACACCTGTACATATTCATAACCCATCCTGGAGTACAGTACCCGCATTGAGTCCCATTAAACTTTGCCAGCCTACTCTGTATGTCGTGGTAACCCTTGAACCTGTTCCCGATTCCTTCCACCGTGGTGATCTCCCAGGTGTGGCAGGAAAGTACCGCAACCAGGCACTGTAAAAGTAAAATTAGACCGTATTTAACTTTATTATGGTTTAGGACAGTGTTTTTCAACGCATGGGTCGCGACCCCCCGGGGGCCGAAGCCTCTATAGGGGAGCGCGAAACTTCTATAGGGAAGTTACAAAGCCTTGGGAAAGCTAGTCGCAAATTAAGTTGGAGTAAAATGATTAGACAACACACAAATTTTAATTATGTATTTATCCGAACCCTATGAATAAAAATGTTGGATATGTGTACAAAATAACAGAAACATGGAAAAGAAGTAGGTAAAAAACGGGTAGGGGGGTCGCGTGATGAAAAAGGTTGGAAAACACTGGTTTAGGGTCCTAAACCAGTGTTTTAGCGAACCTATGAGTATAACAGTATAAGTGTGGACTTATACTATTATACTCATAGGTTCGCTCATAGCTAAATGCTCTCACCGGTCCGTAAGTGATCGGCGAGGTTAAGCAATTAGGCTCGTGGTCAGTCCATAGATAGGTCCATGGAAGTGGTTTAATTTCTGTGCGTCTCCGTGCTTTGGAGGGCACGTTAAGCTGTAGGTCCCGGTTGTACCCATTAGGTAACAGTCGTTAAGCCATGTCAGAGGCCTACTGGGCGGCTTGAACAACTCTGACACTAGGCTAACCAATGCTCATACGATAAGTAAGTAAGACTCAAAAGTATTTTTTTTATTATAGGTAGTATTAATCTTGCAAAATCCAGTGACAAAGATGTTTTTGCTTGTACATATGGGCGCAAGTACCTATGTGTAGTGTGTTAAAGGGGCTTGCCTTTTCGTGTCGTTACTTCGACACCCCGTAGATCGAGTTACGTAGTCAGAGATCTAGTATTTCTTCCTTTCTTCTTAAATATGCTTAACTAGCTGTGCCCATTTGTTACCCACGTTATACGATATAAATTATAGCCTATGTGTTATTGGCATATAAGATATATTACTACAAAGTTTTATTAAAATCCGTGCGGTAGTTTTAGCGTGAAAGAGTAACAAATATCCAAAGTCCATACTCACACACTTTCGTCTTTATAATATTAGTAATTACTAAACATTTAGGTACGAATACCTTACGTATTCGTACCTAAATGTTTAGTATGTGTTAACTTTGTGATGAGAAAAATAAATGATTTTTATTATTATTATTAGTAGGATTTATCAGTTCATTTAATTAATTTAGTAGTAAATTACATTATAAGATGACCAATCATTATAATAAAGATCCTTGTTGATATAAAAACACTACCTGAAGTGCTGTAGTAACCAGATCCGTTTTTATTCGTACGTGTTTTTTATTTTATTTTTTGTTTAAAGCAACCTTTATGTAACATGTTTGTTAATATGTACTTACCAACATCTCCACTCAACTTGACAGTTCGCGTGTATGAGAAATTATATAATGGCGAGGTCCAAGTTCTCTGTGAAGTGTTTAAGTGAATCTTGATATATCATTTATATGTATAAGAGAGAACGTACGTACTTGAGAAATAAATCGTTCTGTCGCTAGAACTAGCGTAGCGGGAGTAAGAAATTATAGGACATAAACCCAGACTTACAATAACTATTTATGGCCTATACAATGACATATGGATATTGTGCCATGAGCGTACCGAGACTCTAGCGCGGCGATCATTATTTTTTAGCCACCCGCAAAAAGTGTCAGAAGACACTTTTGTTTGTCTCGCAACGACTTAATCTAACCTTTGCGCCGGACTGGCAGGAGTCGGTAACAGGGGAGGACAATCTCCCAGGGTACATGTCCCGACTATCTAGTACGTGACGCAAAAGGGAGGCACAGGATCAGCATTCCCGCGTTCCCGGGACTTCTCCCATCAGGCACCAAGAGAATTCGGCGACTTTCTTAGGGCTTGGCACGTACCTTGGGAGGACTCTGGATTTCCCTCCCGTATTGCCGACTCCTGCATATCTAGTATAGCGACTGCGTCACAAACAAATCAGTAGAGGACACTTCTCATACTGCCACCGCAGCTCCAACGAGGCGGTTACCTTAACTAGCACGCCGCACGTGCGATTTAAATACAACAAAGGCCAGTTTACCAGGTCTACACAAATATGGGACATTATTCACATACAGCCATCTGATCTCAAACTTAGCAGAGCTTATACTATGGAAGCCAGATAACTGATATACTACATATACTACTTTTGTTTTGTAAATACATACTTATATATACATTTATACCCAGAGTCTGGACATACAAACAGACATGCGCATGACACACAAATATCTGTCCTGTGGGAATCGAACTCACGACCTACATTACCTACATTAGAATTACGCAAATTGATTGTAGGTTTAAAAGTTTAGGTCAACCGGTCTACATCTAGACTGCATGATCCATTTTTTTTTTCTCTAGAAGGTACTTATTGAGCTGCCCTCATCGCTAAACATGTTGGTTTTCTCTATTCCTTTATATAGTCAAGGATATCATAGATAAATCCTCTTCCTTCTTTTTTACAAGAACTAAAAAAGGCGTAAGAAAAAACCAGTTATGAGATCTTATTAACGCAACCAAGATATTAAGACTTTTTGTGGAATTGCATCATTACGTGATGCTGCTTATTTTTTATTTGTTTTGAATGTTCAATATTATTTAATCGTCAGCAATATGGCCTCCTAATACATCCGGTAAAGTCATATAATTTACTTTTAGAATATTGATAGTCAAACTACATACTTCCGGAATCTTCATGGTAAGAAAAAAGCCCAATTTAGCACGTTGTTAACTTTATTTACTGAGTAAAGCTTGCCTATTACTAGATCACTTTATAAGGGAAAGTAGACAAAACAAAGATGAGATCGTGCTGCCTGTAATGTCTAGGTTATGTAAAATTGAGTGAGCTTAATACGAGGTTAAGTTATCACTATAGACATATAAGTCGCTTGTTACTTGAACACTTTATAAGGGAAAGCAGACTAGATGAAGCCAAGATTGTGATATCTGTGATGTTTAGTTTATGTAACATTGAGTGAGCCTAATACGAAGTTAGTCACTCGCTCTCTACAGACACATACCTTAACCCGCTTGTTATTCGAGCACATTAAGCAGGCAGCAGACTAGCTAAAGCAGATATTATGCTGTCTATAATGGCTGCAGGTCCAATTCTGAAATAGTTTTTCTGTCAACATAAACTATTAGTACTTAAAATACACCTATAGATCTGCGATATTTTTGTGTAATGGACACGATTATTTGTGCTGAGTTTGGGTGAAATTTATTTATCAATGTATTGTCACTTATTTGTTTATCGACTATGTAGTTCCTTTAGTTACAGGTAATGCTAAGTTTGGGATCAGATGGCAGTGTTTCAGTTGTCCCAAGATAATTATGTGTTTCTTTTTATTTAGTACTAGCTGTGACCTCGACTTCGTCCGCGTGTTAATTAGTTTATTAAGTTTTTCTTGTAAAATAAAAGACTTTTTATAAAATAAAAGTAGCCTAATTTACTCCTTATTACATCAGCTACCTGCCAATAAAAGTTCCATCAAAATCGGTCCAGCCATTTCAGAGATTGGCCGGAACAAACAGACAGACAGACAGGCAAAAATTGTAAAAAATGTCATTTTGGTGTATGTACCGTATATATATTCATATTAATGTAGTAAAAACCGGTTATTTCAATATTACAAACAGACACTCCAATTTTATTTATTTGTATAGATTCATTATTTCATGAAATCAGTCACAAAATTATCTGGCAGCTTATCTTTTCTGCCTCGGGTTGTTGTCAAGGATTCTATTCAATGTTTGGTCCTATGGGTATTTTGTCAGTTACATTTCCTCTTGCATTGTTCCAGCCATGGATTGTACTTTTTATTTTACTTACAGAATTAACAGCAAAGGTCTTGGGCACGTTGCTAGGAGGAAGTGCAGCGCGCACAGACACTACACAGGCGCCACATCCCCCTTCATGACACATGGCTTTGGTGCCGCGCAGTTCTGCATAGTTGCGGAGGTACTCGTTGAGGGATACATCGGGACCAAATGTACCATCCACTGAGTATAATAAAAACTTCCTTTTAATGCTTTTGCGCCGCAACTTTGAATTGTATCCATGTTTTTATACGCTGTAAATTTGCGTGCCAAAGTGTCACAGACCTTTGAAGTAGGATTGTGAACACTTTTAAGCCATAGTGAATATTTTAATTCGAATCTACACCACTGCTATCTCTACCATCAGTAAATATTAATTATCCAATTTGTCCTTTGCAGACATTAAGGCGAGAAGCCTGACTGCATAGCAAATATAGTAAACAATGTAACAATGTGTACAATTGATTCGAATTCAATACTAAATCTTTCACTTGTTACAAGATTTCTAAACTTAAGGATGTAACTATGATAGTTTATTCACGGATAGATATTTTTTTTAATAAACTAATACAGTATATTCGGAACATAGAATAATAATTTCAAATATATTTAAGTATTTTAGTTTTTAATAATATAAATTGGATCAAAATTGTCTATTTGTAGAAGATAATTTCTGGATAACTTGGTGAGTATACATTAAATTATACTTTAGTTTAGTTTACCTTAGTTTGTTAATACTACATTTTTATACAATGTGTTACTGTTTGTTTTCTCTAATAAACAAAATAAATTTATAAACATGCTACCTAGCAATATCCATCACCATATTCCTGACTCCGTTGCATTAACGATTTTGGTCAAATACTACTCTTTTATTTTTAGTTTGAACCTGGAATTTAATTCTAGATCGAAATTCATTCAAATTTATAGTTAAAACTTGACTAAGATTGGGAAATCATGCAGTGTACTGTAAAAACTCACCCTCATAAGGTTTTCCGTTGATTTTAAATTTTATTTTCGCCGACATTTTTCACCCAGCGTTACTGGAAAAACAATGATTAAATTGGTTAAGTGTACAATTAATATTAAATATATATAGTTTAAACCAGCTTAAAATAATGAGGGAGTATAATCATTTATGATATGTTTCATTGATATATGAATCATTGAGCATTTTGAACAACTCTAGGACCCCTGCCAATGCAAATAAATCAATTAATGATATTAAACTATTTTAGTTTATTTTTTAATTACTCTTTAACCGGGATCACGGTCTTTTGTAGCTGAGAATTATGGGTTTTTTTTCTTTCAAATCTTTTCAAAAGGCAACGCCCGCACTAGGGACCCGATTCAATCCACAGAGAATGAATCTCTGTGGATTGACTTGTGATTAAATTGTATGAAGTAAATTGACGGGCAGAAAGTATATTCATACCCAGAACAAGCATTTATGGGTCACATAAAATTATCCTGCGCGGGAATCAAACCCGAGACACGTGGCAAGGTAACTGTCAAAACGGCTGCGCTACAATTGAAGTTGCCACTTTAACTAATTGCTATGAATCAGTGCGGGCCCGTTTCTTAAAATTACAAACAAAGAACTGTGAACATGTTTAAACAGTTGGTAGATTTAGCGGCCTTGTCGCTAGCTGAGATCTGTTCCAGGCAACCGTTGAATGGAACAGGTGAAAATAATAATATAATCATGCTTCGTTACCATTTTTAATAATAATAAATAAATCGTCTGGAACATTATTCCACCATCTGATCAGATAACAGATATATTACTTATACTACTATTCTTTTTTATTCTTGTGTCCATACGAATCAGCATTATGTTAAATGAAAATTAAAGGTTATACAACTAATACCTACTAACACATATTTGCTCAAAGAAGGTATGAAGGTTAAACTGGATAAAAACGTGTAAGCCTTCGCATACCAAAGCATTATAAATGTCTAGTATCAAAGGTATTTCTTTTTTATCGGGACTAGTCCCTCCCTCTTACCCACCACTGCAACTCCTGTAAGCGAGGATCAACAGTGGCACACAATGAAATAACACTGTGTGGTGAGACTCAGGCAAGTCCCGGGGAATCGCTTTAACTATCTTGGATCCCGCAACGAATTTAATCAGAAAGAAAAAGGAGGAGTTAGAAAATGAATAGTTCCACTTCGTATCAAAGCTAGAAGGAAAAATAATAATTACGCTAAACATACCTATTTGGCAAACAATCAACCTTGCTTTCTGGAGCAGAATAACTTACAATACAGCCTACACTACACATAGTACAGACGCCAGCACATCCAGCTACCCCAATCTATCAAATATCTTTTATAGATTTTCAACTTTATCACAAAAGCATAAGGTTCACTTTCAATCAGGGAATTTTGACAGATTGGGGTAGCTTGATGTGCTGGCGTCTGTACAAATTGAGTAATGGACACAGGCGTTACTATGCGGAGATCATTGACAATCAAAACAGAAAATTGATATACTGTGTCAATTCCATCAATGATAATATCCTGGGACATTATTTACTCACCATCTGATCCCACTAAGCAGAGCTTGTGCTATGGAAACCAGATAACTCATATACTACATATACTACTTATTTTTTGTAAATACATACTAATTTTCGACTGCTGTCTATTGACTACAGTGGGAACCAACAGCTTAACGTACCTTCTGAAGCACGGAAACGCTCAGAAACCAAATCACTTTCGCGGTCACCTATCTATAGACTAACCCTGGTGTCAGTTATTTATCCTAGTCAAATCTCTGTACATAAAGAACGTTTTTAAAAGCATATCAGAAAACAGGCTACTGTGTGGTGAATATCATCACCCCATCTCATCCCGTCGGGGGCGTAGAAATCGATCGAGGGAATACCTGCCAAAGGACGGGCAGCAGCGTTTTTCTGTTAACTATGAGTATCAAAATGCGATTATGGCATATCCCCCCATTCTGTGGGGAGACTTTTGTCCAGCAGTGGACGTACTTTGGCTGACATGATGATGATAGAAAACAGGGTTCATTGTCGGACCAATATACTACTCCTACTACTAGGTACGCAGTAGATCTACGCAATTAATTTAATTGTTGCCTGTTCTAGGAAACCTTATTAAGCAAAGCTCACATTCCGGAATATTTGTATAGGCATGCTGAAGCAATTATATTCCCTAATTATGTTCCGGAAACTTTAGTAATAGTATAATAATAGGTTACTCATCAATCAACGAGTTCTAAGGAAAAGAAAATAATATCATATTACCACGAATTTATCAAACTACCTACTTATAAAAACACTAATTAATTTAGGAGAGGCTTATGTCTTTGTCATTCTGTTGTCTATCTGTACCGTTGAGGGAATAAGTTAAACAATAGAAAAGGCCATGAAAATTACTTACTTTTAGCTTATTTCAATAAATAATGGGACATGATTATTTATGTATATGACATATTACATGATTATACAACAATGGCAACTAAAGACTCATTCATTAATTCAAGTAAATGCTTATTTGATAAAAATTATACCGTCAGAACTACTTTACTCTTCTTGTAAATTTTAAACACTGTATCTATTTTTATTCACAAATGTCGATTTTTCTATATATGTATATAGAAAAATATGTTCTTTATCGACTCCACAACGAAAATATTTAAATTTTTCAGAAAATCTTTATTTTCCCAAGAGGGTGATGTAACATTTTTAATATATATATATTATTTATTTTGGGCATTCAGTGTTATATTTTCGATACCAATCAATTATATCAAATTAGATTATTCAATAGCTTACATATTTTTACAAAATTTCACCTAGATGAAGTGGCAGATAACAACTAGTATTATGTAAATAAACACTTACCCTTAAATTTAAATAGAACCTCCAACTCAAAAGTATAGGATAAAAAATATAATCAACTAGTTTATGGTTACTTTTTTTAAACAGATATAATCAACTATATGCGACACGTCGTTACTATAAAACCGATAATAACAAACTGCTAGTCAAACCATACCATCACTCGTACATCCGTCGTTAAAAGTTACAAGTACACTGAGGTTATTAAGGTCATTTTTTGTACAAGTAATCAATAATTTGAAATTGAAAGCTTGACTTTAAAGCTACGTAATAAATAAATTGTGTATCTAAAAACTAGTTAAAACATTGGTTCAGGAAATGCGTGGCAAACTTCGTTAGAAGACAACTATAATAAGTACTAGTACGACCACAGACTTAAAAATTTTGTAGACATCTTTATTAAATATAAAATTGTTCCATTAACCTATATATATATATATATATATATATCAAAGGTGTCACAACACATATTAGGTACAAAATGACATTATCACAGTATTAAATAGCGCGTATTTCATTTGTCAGGCTGAAAAATTGTCGTTATTATGTTACGCATGGTTACCGCTAGATGGCACTAAGTTCTCTTTTTTACGGAGCCGTTTCTATCCAAACACAGGCGTGAACAGTGTCACATTTGTGTTAATACATAGTAGACGTGTACTGTGTCGCCAGAAAAGTGTTTCAACGTGTGATGTGACTTTTTATCGGTAAGTTTTACGTTTCAATATTAGAATTTTTACTAAAAAGGCGGCACAATCTATGTTATGACTGTATTGTTGACGAAAAAGCATTGTAAATATTGCCATATCACCCAAAAAACAGACATAACATGTAAAGGGTCTCTTTTTTTTACTGTTTCTGATGTACAATTGCAATTTAAGCGAATTAAAAAAAAGTTACAAATGTAATGTCGTTATTGTTGTAAACTTTTATAATAATCACGAGTTATATGTTGTGTTCGGCCTTTTTTTCTGAATAGAATATAGCTCAATCTTAATGCCACGTTGTGTATTTTATTTATTTAATAGTACTATTTTTTACTAATTGCGTATTTTTTTAAGATCACAATGAATAATAATAGTCGGGCAGCATTGATAATACAACTGGATAGCGAGAAATTTAATGAACAAAATATTTGTAATCAAAATGCTTTGAAAGACGATGATGTTTTACTTCAAGGTTGGTGTTTTATATTTTAGTCAAATATAAATAAATATAAGGTAATGTCCCGATGTTCTAGTGGTTTATGTACCGGACCATGATCTTGGGGTCTTGGGTTCGATTCCCTTATCACACAAATAGTATTTCGAAATTTGCTCTGATTTGTAATCACCGACATTTGCTAAGCGAAGTGATTTTCCTAGATCCTATCATTGTAGTGGTGACATGAATTCAATGATGGAGGTCTTTGCCTTGCAGTGGCATAGGCTGATTACTTTACTTTTATGTATTTTTATCAGCTATTTGATTACCATAGTACAATACGGAATCAGAGGGCCGCATGTTAGTTGTCCAGGGATACTTATTTATTTTGTTTTTCAGATGACGACACATCGACTTCGAAAAAATGTGAACATAAGCAGTACGAATCTGAAGATCAGAACATAATGAAGGGGTAGGTTTTAATTAGTCATTTTTTCTTATTGTAGGTGCCTTAATTTTATAATTAAAGACAGTTAACCAATAAAAGTAATGATGATGATTGAATTTAGACGTATATTTAAGAAAAATAATTTCATGTTCTAAGATTAATTTCTTATATTGTTATCCACCAACAAGTGAATTAATTAAGACTGATTGTTAATAAGACCAAAACTAGTAATTTATCATTAAGAAGTAATTTTTTATTGTTGTTATTTTATTTTAATGAGAAGTTTATAATTTAGTTACTTTTCGTTATTTTTAATAAATATTGAAAGACTTTTAACAATAAAAGTAATGGTGATTACATACATTATAATGTGTATTATTTTTTAAATGACAGAAATTTGAATAAAAAAAAGAGGCATAATATTCATCAAATTAAAAGTTTCTTAAAGGTTAGAATTAAAAAATTACAATTTTGCTCATAAATTTAAAGCCCTGTAATAAATATATAAGTAACTATTTACATGCCATATTTCAGCAATCTGAATATTATAGTTTTTAAATTATTGACGTCTAGATGAACAAAAAACTATTAAAGTTACATTTTCTCGAAACAGTCATTTTTGTATTCTGACACTATTTTTGCCGGGAAGCGATATATATATGTATATATATATATATATATATATATATATATATTATTTATTAAGTTTAATGTTTATATATATATATATATAATATATATATAGGTAAATGGAAGAATTATATATTGGAAATATGAATTTTAGTAAATAGATATTTTCAATTAAATTCAATATTTTTTTACTAAAATGCATATATATCTAAAATTAATAAAAAATAATATAAATGCATGGCAATAAAAACATATAATTACCTTCCCTTAAATATTAAAAGATGTCATTACCTTAACTTTCTGAGAGAAATATTTTTATATCACTAAGGAATAACTAGAGTAAAATAATATATAATTGAAAATAGATTTATGTTTCACAATCATACATTTGCACGACCTTAGGTCAGAATATGTTGAATATAGCCTTTTAATAATAATCTTACGTGTGCACATACAGATATGATTGTATGATTGAAAAAATCACCAGAACAGATGAGTTTGAGTAACACTTCTTCAAACATTGTTATTTTCTATGTATAATGATTGTAGATGATGTATGATCTTTTAGAGGGTCAAAATTTCCGGCAAGAACCCAAGTCTTTATAACTGTTAAATAAATTAAAAATAAACGTAAAATATCTATAAAAGCCTACTACCTGTTTTTATTATATGGAGATTTTTGTACATTCGTCCACTTTCACTAAGAGCTTTTACTGTGTCTTGTGTGTCTGGTTGTGTGTGTCGTTTTTGTGTAACTGTTTATTTTTCTGAAATGACAAGCAAAAATGTTTCTGTTTGTTTAGTTGTTGAAAAGTTTACAATGCTTTTTTTAATCGAATTTTCAGGTCTTTTTACGGTCGTTCAAAATTACAGTCAGATTTTTTCAGTAATCTAAGCGTGAAGAGGTACTGTAAAAGTATTGGAACTATGTATAATGTTTCGATCCCTGGTGAAGAGGTTAGCCGCGGAATGCCTCTCAACCAATACATTTACGAAGTATGAAGAGTTCCGTAGTAACGTATACTCTCCATGCAATAAAAATATTGTAAAAAGTGTGACCTCGTCTTCAAGTAGGAGCAATTACAGAATCTATAATATGATTACCTTGTGCAGCACCGTGCTACTTAATATCTAATAAGTTTTATATCTTGTTATCGTACTATAAATATCATCATAATATAAATTGGTAAGTTTGTGAGGATGGATGTATGGCTGTTTGTTAATTTTTCACGCAAAAACTAGCCAAAGGATTTTGATGCAACTTTGTACGCATATAGCTAATATATTCGAAAAACATATAGGCTATTATTTATTAAGTTTAATGTTTAATTAAACCATACCATCACTCGTACATCCGTCGTTAAAAGTTACAAGTACACTGAGGTTATTAAGGCCATTTTTGTACAATTAATCAATAATTTGAAATTGAAAGCTTGCGAAGAAATGCGAAACGCTTCAGAATGCTGCAGGCAGAGACGTAATTCTACAATATCTACTTACCCAGATCTTGGAATTGATTTACTTCGTATATTCAAATTTACCTTAATTTATATTAACAAGATAACTTCAACTGCAGCTTCTACGTAAAGGTGGGTTTTAAATAAATTCTCGGTAGTATTCAATGGAAAGTTAATGATAATATTGTTAGCTAATTCAGAGAATTTAATACATTTAACCTACCCTTTGAATCTCGGTTATTCTTGGTAATGGAACTACGCAACGCTACTACATCTACGTCACTCAAAATTCACGAGGATGAACGTTACAAAGATATAGCTTGAATTCTTATGCAATTAGGGTTCATAGCCAATGACTTATTTGGTCCGTAAATAATTGGTACTTTTAATCATCATAACAGCCGAAAGACGTCCACTGCTGGACAAAGGCCTCCCCCAAAGATCTCCACAATTGCCGGTCTTGCGCTATCCGCATCCAGCGATTTCCAGCGACCCGCACAAGATCATCGGTCCATCTTGTACAAGATGGACTTTTAATCAGTATAAGATTATTCAGAAATTTATAAAAAGAGCAAAGGTAAGTGTCTGTAGATGGGTGATCAAAATATTGATTTAATTGCTAGGCACCCCATGATTCAGAGAGCACTTTATGCAGGCGGTATTCTTGTTGTCATTAAACTCAAGTGTTTTAATTTCTGATCGATAGTATCTATAGATTTATTGCGTTCATAAGTGCTTTCCCTTGCCGGTCACTATTGACTAGTAAAGCCAACTGCCCATGACAAGTAACGGAATATTTGACTGTTATGGTTTAGGTATAACAGAGAAGTTCGTACAGTTAAACCACTATGCTAAGGCCCCTGGTGATGCTTGACAGATTCCAAGGTAATGTCTACGATTTTCTCATAACTTTGATTATAACAAATTATATAGATCCTTGTCCCATACTTGATAAGACAAATGATAGAATTACATATTATTATTATTTCACTTCTATTAGAGACATGCGATTATGGTAATGGCTTTATTACCATAACGACTTAAGACAGCGAAACGATGTTTACAATAATAACATACAATCTACTTTGTTGTTATTATGAAGAACCTCTGAAAATAGCCACTGTAAACGCTACGTCGCTGGAAACACTTGCACTACGAAATTCATCCTTATTGCTTACGTAATTAATGCTGACTAGGTCAAAGGTAATAGTAGGAGAGCTGGCACGCATTTTTGGGTAGGTATTTGAGGCAAGCTGAAAACTTGTCCTATAACTCTTCAGACACACCCCAACACGGAACTGCAGACCTGGCAGGCGGGTAGCGGGTCTAAACCAACCTCTAAATTTTTGTTTTTTTTTTTAACCAAATAATGTATTTGAGGCAAGCTGAAATTTTGATATGTTGTAGTTTAATGTTTATACAATACAAAAAAAAAGACAGGCGATTCTGTCGGGTCTTTAGCACTGCCAGGCGTGTGCAAAAATATTTTGCAATAAAATCGAAAAAATGTATTTGAGGCAACTTGAATGTTATTTATGTATTGTATAAACATTAAACTACAACATATTAAAATTTCAGCTTGCCTCAAATACATTTTTTGGATAAAAAAAAATTCAAAAATTTAGGGGTTGGTTTAGACCCGCTACCCGCCAGCCAGGTCTGCAGTTCCGTGTTGGGGTGTGTCTGAAGAGCTATAGGACAAGTTTACAGCTTGACTCAAATACCTACCCAAAAATGCGTGCCAGCTCTTGGACTATAATGACACATACATATTATTTTCAAAATGCTACGTTTCTGTTTTGTTTTCTTGTCACGTATGTGAAGAGAATTAATTTTATTTATTTATTTATAAAAAGTACAACCACAATATGCATATTAAAAAAAATAAGATGTTGCATCTGATATACATAACAATTACAGTGTATATACATAAAATTCACTTACTATTAATTTATTTATTTATTCTTTTAAAAAGACAACGCCCGCATTAGGGAATCTAATCCCTGTGTCGCGGGGTACTTTACAAACATATAATAGACGGACACAAGTTACATCCAGACTCAGAACAACTATTTATGGGTCACATAAATTGTTGTCCGGCGCGGGACTCGAACCCGCGACACGAAGCAGCGAGGCGACTGTCTTAGCCGCTGCGCCACACGTTCAGTCGAGTAAGTAACTACCAGTTGACGCTAAACTTAGTTTCAGCGATTAAGAAGTATATAGAATTTCCGCATTCAATGGTATGGATTTGTTTCTTAACTTCCTTCTGCCTATCCAATTCCCTTTATTAAATTAGAGAAGTATTATTGATTGACACGCTTGGAATAAAAACTAAAACTAAAAAGTATAGCTATGTATAACGTTTATGAAACGACTAGGGATTTAAAATATGTAATTTTTTTTAATTTATATAATATTAAATTGGTTAAACGGTTTGTAATATGTCAACGTTTTCATCGCAACTTTGGAAAGAAGTTCCTGATCAAGAATTCTATTATATATTACGCACTCGTAGGTTCTGCACATTAAAACTCCGACATATTTTCCACACAAAATATTTAATCGAACAGAGTAACGTTCTCATCTGTCATTCCGTCGTACAAAGAATCCCTCTTTAATAATTCTCCTACCCAATTTATATTTTTATCAGTGACCACCATTTGAAAGTCTAATATCGATTAATAATAGTATTAAGATGTAAAGTTATTAAAGAATTACTATAGTAATTAATAAAATGATAATCACTAATTAAATAAATAATCACAGTGTAAATATATTAGTATAACATAGCAGCTACGTCATAAGTCATAACCGTTGCGCGGCTATTGAGTACTTGATAACATATAGCTGATACAATATAATAATAATAATAATATACCTCTATTTTTTTCATATTTATTTATATATTATTGTTTTCTTTTTTAATTAAATTTTATAGATATAAATATGTAAAAAATAAGAACTTGAAATAAATAATTTGGAATAATAATATAATATATAGGGACAATGTCACACAGATCATCCTAGCCCCAAACTAAGCAAAGCTTGTACTATGGGTACCAGGCGACGATATACATACTAATATAGATAGATAAATACTTATATACATAGAAAACATCCATGACTCAGAAACAAATATTCGTGCTCATCACACAAATATTTGCACTTACCGGGATTCGAACCCAGGACCACCAGCTTCGTAGGCAGAAGCACTACCAACTAGGCTACGGTGATCGTCGTGAATATACACATGTGCAACACGTGAGTGAGATCCGCAGTGTATAAAATCACGACTTTTTTAATTGTCCGTTTGAGAGAAAACAATCTCAGGATTTTACAATGGAATCTCCGAACTTTTGATTTTTCCATCTGGTAACACCACAGTATTATCTACTATTATTTGCGGTACATATAAATTAACGAGAGCGCAATGAAAACTAATAGTCTAATTACTGATTGGGTATACATGGCTACATATCAAGCTATACATTTCCAGTATAAGTTGATCTCTCGTTGTTTAGGATTACGATACAATGGCATATCAGCTTATATTGGAAATGTATAGCTTGATGTGTAGCCGTGTGTAGATTACTCTGAATATCTAAATCAAAATTTTAAAGTGCTCCTAGTATCTTTATAAAACCAATTAATCCTTACCTGGATAATGTCTGCAGAAAAGCGAGAGACAAGGCGAGGAGTGATATCAACAGAGCTCATAAAAATAATGAGCAGCTTGTAGGCTTAGAAGTCAGTGGCACTAACGGCTAGATGGTTATCAAAACTGACCCCTAAGCCAGTGGTCGTAGCATCGATCCCCTTTGTGTGATGAGCACGAATATTTGTTCTGTGTGTGGGTGTAATTTCTCTCTACAAAGAGACAAGACGGCCTGAAGACTCTTCAACACAACTCATCCTCTTATAATTTTATGGGTAGGTGAGGATGGAACAGAAATAAATTACTTCAAATTACAATCAACGTAATTCACAAGAATCACGATATAATTAGATGTTTAGTGATTACTACTATGTGAAATTAATCAAATTAAATCTTAAAATATTCGTCACAAGCGTGGTGCGCCGTCTCATTCAAAAGTGACTCCAAGATGGCCGCCCACACTACCATTGACAATGACGCTTCGCTAGGTTGACAATGACAGTCCTGTCAACCTGACGTTTGACGTAAACGCCGTCATATAATATGTACATATGTATGTTTATCAGTTGTCTGGTTGCCATAATACAGGATATGCCAAGTCTGTGCTCAGATGGCAGAGTATTAGTAGTCCCAAAATATTTATTTAATTAACAATCAGTTGAGCAGCTGATATCATAATTAACAATAACAACCTAATATTGGATTCACATTGGATCCGGTGGTAGCATTAAAGCGCGATCGTCGTTATAAACACAAGGTCCGCCATAATAATCGACGGTCACCGTAGCCTAGTTGGTAGTGCCCCTGCCTACGAAGCTGGTGGTCCTGGGTTCGAATCCCGGTAAGTGCAAATATTTGTGTGATGAGCACGAATATTTGTTTCTGAGTCATGGATGTTTTCTATGTATATAAGTATTTATCTATCCATATAACTATGTATATCGTCGCCTGGTACCCATAGTACAAGCTTTGCTTAGTTTGGGGCTAGGATGACCTGTGTGACATTGTGCCCAGAATAAAAAAAAGAATAGAATAATAATATTAATTCGTACCTTAATAAAGAGAGAACCATTCAGACGATATGTAGTAAAATATAGCTAAAACTATTAATTCGATAATTATACCTAAACATAATCTCTTTGACAATAACTCAATACAAACTAGCAAAATATAATTACTATCATATCGTATAAAGGTGAAAGTTTTTGGCAGTGTGAGTGTGTGAGTTTGTATGTTTGTTACTTCTTCACCTCTAAACGGCTGGAGCGATTTTAATAAGTTTGGTATGGAGTTAGCTGACACTCTGGTTAACAAGTTGGCTATAATTTATAAATATTAACGCGGGTGAAACCGCGTGGTACAGCTAGTTATTAAATAAACTAGCTGTGATGTTATAAATGTTTTCATACAATCCGTTTACCTAAATATCTATATGTAACTAGAAATAATTATGTATACTTAACTTTATTACTACAAACATGTTCTGACTATTTTAAAGTCTACGTGAACAAAAACCTTTATTTTTTAATTTATATACATATTTCACCGTAGCCTAGTTAGTAGTGCTCCTGCCTACGAAGCTGGTGGTCCTGGGTTCGAATCCCGGTAAGTGCAAATATTTGTGTGATGAGCATGAATATTTGTTTCTGAGTCATGGATGTCTTCTATGTATTTAGCTATCTATATAAGTATGTATATCGTCGCCTGGTACCCATAGTACAAGCTTTGCTTATTTTGGGGCTAGGATGATCTGTGTGACATTGTCCCCAGGTATTATAAGGTTTTTCTGTTGTAACACCCTTATTTACGATTATTTATGATGATGTAATATGGAATTGACGTGTGAAAATGTCACAATACAATTGAAAGTGCTTATGTAAGCATGAAGCTATTACAAATGATGGCTGTACTCTAATAAATAGTTAATTTACGTCTTGTTAGTAGCAGTGATAAACAACAATGACGTACTGTTGGCGTGGTTGGTAAATACGCTGCCTTTCACGGCGCAGGTCGTGGGTTCGATTCCCACCCGAGACAGATATTTGTGTGCATGAACATATTTGTTTGTCCTGAGTCTGGGTGTAAATATATAAGTATGTATTTACACAAGAAAAATTGTACAATTATGTAGTATATCAGTTATTTGGTTTCCATAGTACAGGCTGGGCTTCGTTTGGGATCAGATGGTCGTTTGTGAATAATGTCCCAGGATATTATTATTATATAAACTGTAAGTGGTACGTTTCGTTTGTTATTGCTTATGACTGCCTCGTTGGTCTAGCGGTAGCGTGTTCACCCGCAGATAACGAGGTCCTGGGTTCAAATCCCGGGTCGGGCCAAAGGTGATTTTGGGACTTTTCTGTAAAAACAAAAATTTCTCAGCATCAGCCCGAAGTCTGGGAGCTGGCGGTATTATACCCCCGTGCCTAGGAGAGTACGTAAAGCCGTCGGTCCTCTTTCCGGTCGTGTCGCTAGGCGTCCCATCGGATCATGAGAGTGATGGAATAGAAAGTGTTCTTGTGTTTGCGCACACACTTGAGCACTAATATGTCCCGCGTAGATGGCTAATCTCTGTTAAGGCTGGCCGCCGTGGCCGAAATTCGGCTAGGAGGACATTATTATTATTATTATTGCTTATATAATTGACTTTCTGCGACACTCCTTATCCGTGGGACATAATCCGTACAAAGTTTTAACTCCTTCACGATAGCAATCCCGATATCTTCCACTGCTAGACATAGGCCTCCTCCAAAGGTCACTATAAGGTTAACACAAGGTCCGTCATAATAATAATACCTTAATATAGACAGAACCATTGACAATATGTAGTAAAAATATTAGACTTAAACTAGATAATTAAATTAAACATAATCTCTTGACAATAACTTGATACGAGCTAGCTAAATATCAATGCTATAATAAAATAAATTTTATAAATGTTTTTATACAATGTGTACCTAAATATCTATGTAACTAGAAATAATAATGTATACAACTGTATTACTACAAACATGTTCTGACCCTTTACAAGCGCTTTTTTAAAGTCTACGTGAATAAAAATCTTTTTATTTATTTTTATTTTATTTAAAGGTTTCTATAACGTTACCATTTGGAGGGGTTTGCCGTGGTCACCGCATTTGCATTGGCATGCGAGGTGGCGACCGCAGTTACTATAGGTGGAGGCTATAGTACACAGGTGCTACTCTGCTGCCCCTACATAAGTATACAACATGTAACGTAATTAACGCACACCCTCAAACACCCCTATAAGAATATTATGTTATATTTTTAATTTAAGGGGCCTTTTACAGTCCACTAGCGCCGCCAATGGAAAAAATGTCATAACTCGTAAATAGAGCTAAATCGTGCATTTGTAACAAAAACGGCCGTATATGTTTTGAATGCACGGTTTAGGTAAACAGCTATATTTCAAGTGTTGATAAGGTGTTATACAATTACGTTATTGCCTTTTCCACAGTAATAATAGAACATATTTTGTATTTTTGATTCTATTTACGAGTTATGACATTTTTTCGATTGGCGGCGCTAGTGGACTGTAATAGGCCTCTTAACATGGATATGCATTGTTATTTACTAAATAAGTTTCTTGGAATGAAGTTTATTTTTCTTTATTTTGTATTGAATGATGGTAACTGGTATATATAAAACTGGTATTTAAAATTCTTATTGCTTTGACTTACGGTCCATTTAAATTTGTTTTGACTGTACAGTGTTTATATGTCAATTATTTTTGTAAATTTATATATATTTTGAAAAAATTACCTATATTAAAAATGATATAAATCGATTCAGTAAACGATTCTGAACAAACTATTTTCAGGATATGCGTTAATTAAGTTACATGTTTTATATACAAAAAAAAAAGGTAATGTATGTAGTATTTAGTAGTAGTAGTTATCTGGTTTCCATATAACAAGCTCTGCTTAATTTGGGACCAGATGGCTGTGAGTGAATAATGTCCGAAAAATGAAGCACTTGGGTATTTGTCCACGCAATTTGTGTTATCTGTTTTCCATATAACAAGCTCTGCTTAACATGGGACCAGATGACTGTGAGTGAATAATGTCCGAAAAATGAAGCACTTGGGTATTTGTCCACGCACTTTGTGTTATTTGGTTTCCATATAACAAGCTCTGCTTAACTTGGGACCAGTGCCTCTAGCACGAGTTCCTGCAGTTTACTTACTCGATCACACGTACAGTTTTCTCCCATACATTGAGCACCAGCGCCTCTCACGGAAACTATTAAGAACTTAAACTCTGGTGCTCAATGTATGGGACGAAACTGTACGTGTGATCGAGTAAGTAAACTGCAGGAACTCATGCTAGAGGCACAGATGGCTGTGAGTGTATAATTTCCGAAAAATTAAGCACTTGGGTATTTGTCCACGCACTCTGTGTTTTCTCTGTAAGCTAATTTGTATGAAATTCTTTAAGAGAAAATAGTATAAAACTATGGTAGGTATTATTTGTTGATTCCTGTTTATGGTGCTGTAGCTAAATGGCATAAAATGAACCCTTATGGATTCGTCGCGTCTGTCTGTCCGTCCGTATGTCATGTTGTTTCCGAAACTATATAAGTAGATGTACTCTGTGAAACGCATTAAGATTTTCCCACAAAAATAGAAAAATAATAATTTAATAATAATAATAGTAATAAAAATAATAATATAATAATAATAATAGTTATAAAAATAATAATATAATAATAATAATAGTTATAAAAATAATAATAATTATAAATTTTGGAGGTTTTCATATACATAGAACTGAAAACTGAATTCCATACATCTACATGTGGATAGGTCTTCAAAACTGATATTGAGGTTTCTGATAATTTTTTTTTAAAACTGAGTAGTTTGCGCGAGAGACACTTCCAAGTGTTAAAATGAGCGTCCCCCTCTGTAACTGTTAAAATAAGAGAATTATGAAATGAAAAAACAATATATGATGTATATTACCATGCAAACTTCCACTGAAAATTGGTTTGAACGAGATCTAGTAAGTAGTTTTTAATACCTCATAATCGTAAACCACAATTTACCTTTCATTCAATCAACTCAAACTTTTCCTGCTACGGAACCTTTCATGGGCGAGTCCGACTCGCACATGGCCGCATTTTTTTTTTTTTTAATTTATCTCACTCTTTTCTATTCCCATGTATTCTCTGTTATGTTTTTATGTTATGTTTTTCTGTTGTGTTTTGAACATCTCAAGTCCATCATCAATTGTTTGTCTAGGAACATATAGTTATTTTATTACCACCTTGATAAATTAAAAAAAAATATGGGTGCAGTTCCTACCTAATTTATTGTTTTAGGGTCTAACCGCGGAAGTCCAAGTGTATAGATTTCCCTTATTTGTATTTCCGCACTTATTGTACACAAGGAAGATTTATTTAGATGCCAGGTGTACAAGGTGTAACAAAAATAGTGGACGAAACTTAATGAGTTTAACTTGTACATGGAACTGAACGATATATAGAATTGTCAATTTGCAATAAACAATATACACAAATATATTAATTTCCCATACAAAAAAAAAAAACGATCAGGTGATACATTTTGTATCGGGAACCTAAAAAGATTTATCTTATTCCACAATTTGGTTATCTTTTATTTTATTTAGTGCCATCCGTAGATTCATCATCATCATCAGCCTGATATCATCCACGTCTTTTCTTAAAACTCTTGATTATGATACTACCGAAAAAATATTAATTCCTCTCTAATAACCCACTCAATTCGGCTTTTTAGCACCAATCTTAACATTGTACTAGCGAATAACTTTTAATCATTTACATATTAAACACATTTTCACATACACTCTCACACCTACATCTACATCCATACTAATACACTACATAATTCATAAACACTCTCACACCTACATCTATATCCATCTATATATTTACACCAATAGATAATACAGTCACTCTCAAAATCGTAATTGTAACTGGTATTTAAGTTACATAGTTATGAATTATAATACAGGTATCAAACCTACATCAGGCACCAGTCTCTCACAAAGTTTTGTCATATGCTGTGATACTATTATAATTGTAAACCTGTCTGCACTTTGTGAGAGAGAATAAATGACTTATTAATATTATTATTATTACTCCTGGACATAGGCCTACTCCAAAGGTTTCTATAACCGCGCTTGGCATGCCAGTTGACAATCGCAGTACACGGATCGCGATGCCGCCCGACTACTGGTTTATCCCTTTAGTCATCTTTTACGACACCCACGGGATGGTATGGGGTGGCCCTGTTATTTCTTTCTGGTATCATAAATTTCTTTTTCATTATACATACAGTAGAACCTCGTTAAGTTAAAGTCCAAGGGAAACACAAAATATTTTAAGTTATAGAGGTTTTAAGTTATCAAGGGTCTATATTTTATATGTTAATATAGAGGTATTTAAGGTTACATACCTTAATAATTCACTAACCGGCCATTGCAGGCTTTAAAATTTTAGAATTTCAGCGAATTAGCGAACTCTTCAGCTTTTGCTTTCAGTATATATCCACTAACACTGATGTTTTTGTTTCGACACTGGTTGACCACGTAAGCAAACATTGTTATAAATTAGGGAATTCGGCAATTTTTCGTCTTTTACATTGAAGACTTTCTCCTGATTCTTGTTTCTTCAAGATTTCAGCTTCTATTTTAATAATGATTGATAATGTACTCTCGTGTATCCCAAACTGAGCCGTAACATCATTCATTTTCAATCCATTTTTCACTGCTTCTATAGCTTTTAATTTCTCAGCGTAAATGAGTGTTGTTCGTTTTCTTTTTGAACTCATTTTAAGCCAGTTTTATCACACAGTAGGTAAAGCGATGTTTCCAGAGCAATTATAAAAAACTTATGAGCCAAGTAAGCCGTAGTCTTAAGGCTAACCGTCGCAAAGTTTTAAAGAATTCCGAAGAAGCAAACAATAAGTGACATATTATGTATGTATTGTTTACGTTAAAAATTTAACTAGTGAACACGTGCAAGCAATAAGTACCGAAAGCTTTTGTTTTGCACACTCTTTCTGAGGGCCAATACAGGGATTACTTATTTAAGTTATAGAGGTTTTGGGCTCTGATGTGAAGGGAACATATTATTTTTTGAAGTTATAGAGGTTTTTAAGTTACCGACGTTTGAGTTATCGAGGTTCTATTGTATCATACAGCTTGTATAAGTAATGATTTCCGATGAGCTTATTACAAGATACTTAAAAGAGATTCATTATAAACGCATCTGGGTATAACAATTCTATGATTGTGTAACTATGCAAGATATTACGTACGCCCGAGTGTCGCCCGCATTTTGTTAAGGTAGGAATTAAAAGTCTACATACTTAATAAGTAGGTAGGTACTCAATTTGATTTGTGTAATATGTATATGGAATATACGGGTGTTCCCTTTATACAGGGTGGCCGAAGAGTTGACGTTCAAACGTAGAGGCTTTATGATGAGGTGTATCCGAATCATAAGCCAAAATCTCCCCATGTAATTTTTTTTGATACTTTGATAATTTATGAGTCAGCCCTAATTTTGAACTTTCGAATAAATTCTAAGTCAGTTCTGCAATGATCAGATAAACCATACTTTTTAGGGTGTTCGGTTAAATTATGCTTATTAATTATTACAAAAAAACTGAACCAGAAATGTTCAACAGAACGAGAAAAAAATCGAAACCTGATGTTAGGTGAAATTTACAAAAGAATCACTAAAAAAATTCTATCTCGAAAACTAAGCAAAATCTTAGAACATACATGGGTGTGGTTCGGATACTCCTCATCATAAAGTAGGTACCTTTTGCGTTTGAACGTCAACTCCTCGGCCATCCTATATAAATAAAATCTAAGGTTTAAGGTTTAAATCATTTATTCTCATAAAAGACAGAGCCACTTACATGAGAATATAACTATACATTTGGAAAATTTAATAAAGGCAACCGTCACCGAATTATACATAATATAGGTATAATATTTAGGTTCTAAATTTAAATAAATAAAATCTAATATTTAATCTAAATATTTTTGTTAGTAGGCCTACCACCGCTGCATCGCCGGTGCATTAAATACCCTTTTTTTTTGTTAAGGCAAAGGGAATGCCTACGCATGCCACCCGCAAAATGTGTCTGCGGGTGGGTATGTCGGACTTGCACCGACTAAAGCTACCTGCCGTGTACTTCTCTTGGCGCCTGCTGGGGGAGCCCCGGGAACGCGGGTATGCTACTCCCAGATGGTCGGGACACGTACTCTAGGAGGGCTCCTCTGGAACGCCTTCCCCTATTGCCGAATCTTGGCAGTCGGGTACAGCAACTGCGCCACAAACAGATTGTTGTCATCCCCGAGCTGGCATTTAATACCCTTATAAGTGAAGTTTATATTATTTTTGTGTATTATGCGCTACACATTGACCAGTTTTATAGACAGATTAAGTTCCGTTGACTATTTATGTTATACGTTGTTTAATAATCAATAACATCTGGCATATTTTTGATTAATTTATTTATAGGATACAAGGTAATCTTAAGAACTAGAACTGCGTCCCACAAAACAGTTATTTTTTTAATACACATATATTTCTTGTTATGCTTATACTTTTATTTTATAATGTTTAATAAGAAATATTACTGTTTTTTAGTGTTTTGGACATGGCCTTGTAAACATAAGGACTTAAACGGTCACTTTTTACATGTAAATAAAAAGGTGGACTTAGTATAAAGTATAAAAAAACCAACACGTGAAGTTGATAAAAAGCTTGTGAGGTTAAAGTAAGTTAATACTTATATATAACAGTTCCAAAAAATAATATCATATAGTTTTTATATTTTTATGAAGGTATATAAACGATAATAATATTCTGGGACATTATTCACACACGGCCGTCTCATCCCAAACTAAGCAGAGCTTGTACTATGGAAACCAGATCACTGATAAACTATATATACTACTTTTCTTTGGTAAATACATACTTATACAGGGTGGCCGAGGAGTTGACGTTCAAACGCAAAATTTTGATACTTTATGATGAGGAGTATTCGAATCACTCCCATGTATGTTATACGATTTTGATACTTTGACAATTTATGAGTCCTAATCTCAAATCCTATTTTTGAACTTTCGAATAAATTCTAAGTCGGTTCTGCAATGATTATATAGACCATACTTTTTAGGGTATTACGTTAAACTATGCCTAATTACTTATCACAAAAAACTGAACCAGAAATGTTCAACAGAAAGAGAAAAAAATTGAAAACAGATGTTAGGTGAAATTTACGAAAAATATCATAACAAATATTCTATCTCGTAAACTACGTAAAATCGTAGACCGTACATGGGGGTGATTCAGATACTCATAATCATAAAATATCGAGGCTGAGATACAGCATTCTTTTCTGGGGAGGAAGCTATGACTATAACCTAAAAAAAGCTTTTGTGTTACAGAAAAGACCAATAAGGACTATAGTCAGGATTCGACAGCAGGAGTCATGTAAACCGTATTTTAGTGACTTAAAAATACTGACTGTCCCTGGTCTATACATCTTAGTCTTACTCAGTAATCTTGCTAAATATGTCCATGAATATGAGACGGAAGAAGAAAGGCGGATAAGAGAGAAATCAAGGAGGAAGGATCTGCCAACGAAAAATGTGCCCCGTCTTGATATTTACAAACATAGTGCCTATTATCAATCAATTAATATATTTAATAAATTGCCAAAACAGATAAAGAGCTTACTCTATACCAAGGGCTTTCAAAATAAACTCAAAAAATTCTTGTTGAATCAATGTTGCTATAATATTAATGATAATCTAGTAGATGAATAAATATACTTTTACATTGTATTTTGAAATTGTTATTACCTAAATTTTTAATTTGACATCACAATTAATTGTTAAATAAACTTGACATTTTCCTTGCTAGCTTTATTAGGACTTACAATGTTGACTAATTACTAATCTCTTTGACTACTACTCGTATATAAATTTAACTATACTAATAACTAAGATTGTGTTTGTACTATAATTATTGTTTGTAATATTGTGTGTAACATGTAAATCTAAAATAACACAAAAATTATATGTAATTAGGTTTAAAATATTCAGACACGATGTAAAAATTGTTATTGAATTGAATAAATTGAAATAGAAATCTACATTTTGCTATTGAAGGTCAACTCCTCGGCTAGACTGTATAGATAACCCAGACTCAGTTCATGCACACAAATATCTGTCCTGGGTGGGAAACGAACCTACGACCAGCGGCGTGAAAGGCAAGCATTTACCAACCACGCCAACATGTACTGTATTTTTTTTAAGACAACAGCCGCTGTAGATAATCTTATCCCTGTGTCGCGGGGTAGGTACTTTACAAACATATAATTAGATGGACACAAATTACATCCAGACTCAGAACAACTATTTATGGGCCACACAAATAGTTGTCCGGCGCGGGATTCGAACTCGGGACACGAAGTGGCGCGGCGACTGTCTTAGCCGCTACGCCACACGTGAAGTCAATACGTTATTTGTCCGTTGCTTGTGATTTCCTTCTTTTTTTATTCCTTGTTTAAAAGTCAGATACATATACCTAAATTGAACGCAAAACACGTGTCGTTATTGATGTTATTTCAACATGAAAAACATTTCATAACAATCACGCTTGCGATCTATGTGGCGGAACAAAACACGACACTTTTGTTCAGATTAACATCGCATCGCCATTATATAGTTAGACTACAGTGACTACAGACTTAATTTTGAAACCAACTTCTAAAAAGGTGGAGGTTATCAATTTGACTGTAAATTTATGTTTTTTCTGTATATATACAGACGCCAGCATTTTAAGCTACCCTATTTGTGTAATTTCCCCAATTGAAAGTGAACCTTATGCTTTTGTGATAAAGTCAAAATCTATAAAAAAATTACAGATTGGGGTAGCTGGATGTGCTGGCGTGTGTACCTAACACACAATTTTTAGGGTTCTGTACCCAAAGGGTAAACCGGGATCCTATTGCTAAGACTTCGCTGTCTGTCTGTCCGTCTGTCACCAGGCTGTATCTCATGAACCGTTATAGTTAGACAGTTGACATTTTCGCAGATGATGTATTTCCGCTATAACAACAAATACAAAAAAATACATAATAAAATAAATATTTAAGGGGCTTCCATAAAACAAACATGAAATTTTTGCTTGTGTTTATAGATTATGGTACGGAACCCTTCGTGCGCGAGTCCGACTCGCACTTGGTCGGTTTTTTATTTCTATTAGTTTTAAGCATAATAGTATTCTGTTCCAATACCGTCTCACGTCATGTATAGTAAAATATAGTATAATTTCACTGTATAACTTAGGGTTTTCTTGTAAACCTACAATAGGCACCCAGCTCTTACAAAGTTAATTCCTTTACCGGGCTTAACGTGAGTGAGTTCAAAATACAGTGGAAACTATCTATAGTACAGCCCTTTACCGGGAAATGGGGATATCCCTATTTACCGGTAAAATAGTAAAGTACTATAGATAGTTGCTACTATATTTTGAACTATATTGCCGTTAAAATGAATTTATCGTAACCCTAATTGACGTTCTACATGTTTACAACAATATTATTTGGCATGTTTCCTCGTAAACAAATCTTGTTTCCATTTTGAGCCAGATATAGATTTCCGTGAATAGACAAGATTACTTACAAGTAAACAATACAAGACTTGATTGGCCCAAATTAATAACAGTGGGACGAATACATATATTATACACTCGTGTTACAGGGGAACCTACGATTTAAGGTTAATAATAATAAGGTTACATCGTAAAATCTATACATATAATAAAATCGTAGGAAAGTCAAAACTGTACATTGAATATTTTTTCAAAAGGATAATACTTGAGGCGTGATTTAAAATCGATATCGAAGCCAAAAATATAGTTAGGTATTAGAATTTTTGTCTGTTTGTCTGTTTGTCTGTATGGCAAATGGCAAAATTCCCGTTGGCGGCCGCAGTCGCCCCTGGTTCAACAAAGCCAGTAGGGATGCCGCGCGCCCCAAGCAGTCTGCATATCTGGTGTGGGATAAGGCCCGGAAAAATCAAGATCCGGAAGTCAAGGTGGAGAAGCGGAAGTTCAATGCCGCTTCTAGGTCCTACAAGAGAGTTATTGCCGAGGCCAAGGCAGAACATGTTGCCAGAGTTGGCGAGCGACTAGGTAAGTATCCCTCCGGGAGTCGCGCTTTCTGGGCGCTCGCCAAAGCTGCTCAACGCAACTTCTGCCAGTCCAATCTCCCGCCACTGCACAAGCAAGATGGCAGTCTGGCCCATAGTGCTAAGGAGAAGGCAGATCTTCTTTGCCAAACTTTTGCCTCAAACTCGACTTTGGACGATGCGGGTGCCATACCTCCTTCCATCGCACGGTGTGATTGCTCTCTGCCCGAAATCCGCATAACGCAACGTGCGGTTAGGCGGGAGCTTAAGCTCCTAGACGTCCATAAGTCGAGCGGGCCGGACGGCATCCCTTCAGTGGTGCTAAAGACGTGCGCCCCTGAGTTGACCCCGGTTTTAACGCGCCTTTACCGTCTCTCTTACAGCGCTAAAAGGGTTCCATCTTCGTGGAAGGTAGCCAACGTCCACCCTATTCCCAAAAAGGGTGACCGGTCGGACCCTACGAACTACAGGCCTATAGCGGTAACATCCTTGCTATCCAAGGTCATGGAGAGAGTCATCAACTCTAAGCTCCTACAATACCTAGAGAAACACCAGCTGATAAGCGATCGTCAGTATGGCTTCCGTCACGGTCGTTCAGCTGGTGATCTTCTAGTGTATTTTACACATCGTTGGGCACAAACCTTGGAGAGCAAGGGTGAGGCTCTAGCCTGTAGTCTTGACATCGCCAAGGCATTCGATAGGGTCTGGCATAAGGCTCTTCTATCTACCTACCATCATATGGAATCCCTGAGGGACTCTGCAGTTGGATCACCAGCTTTTTGGACGGTCGGAGCATTAAAGTCGTAGCAAACGGTTCTTGCTCCGACACCAAAACCATTAACGCTGGCGTACCACAAGGCTCGGTGCTCTCCCCTACGCTATTCATTCTGCATATCAATGACATGTTATCTATAGAAAACATGCATTGCTATGCGGATGACAGCACGGGTGATGCGCAGTATAGCGGCCACCAGAATGTCTCTCGCAGCTCGGTACAAGAGAAACGGTTGCAACTTGTGTCTGAAGTCGAGGGTTCTCTCGGGCGGGCCTATGAATGGGGTGTAGAGAACCTAGTCCAGTTCAACCCCAATAAGACACAAGTGTGCGCGTTCACTGCTAAGAAGGACCTATTTGTCGTAGCGCCCCGATTCCAAGGGGTTGATCTCCGTGTATCCGAGAGTATTGGGATCCTCGGAATCGAAATTTCGAGCACCTGCCAATTTAGGGGTCATTTGGAGGACAAAGCCAAACTGGCAAGTAAGAAGTTGGGCGTCCTGAATAGAGCTAGGCGGTACTTCACTCCAAGACAGCGGCTTGCGCTATATAAAGCACAAGTCCGCCCGCACATGGAGTATTGCTCACATATCTGGGCAGGAGCCCCTAAATACCAGCTCGACCCACTTGACTCCCTCCAAAGGCGCGCTATTAGAATCGTTGGGGATTCCAATCTTACGGATAGATTGGAGTCGCTAGAGCAGCGGAGAGACTTCGGATCTCTCTGCGTGTTCTACCGTCTCTTTCACGGGGAATGCTCCGAGGAACTGTTTGAGCTGGTGCCACCGTCCCCTTTTTATCATCGGACCACGCGCACTCGCAGTAAGGTTCATCCGTATCACCTGGAAGCGATCTCGTCAAGCACGGTTCGCTTTCAGCGTTCATACATCCCACGTACGTGCCGGCTCTGGAATGAATTACCTGCTGCGGTGTTTCCCCAGCGCTACGACATGTCCTTCTTCAAACGAGGTTTAAAAAGAGTAGTAATATCACGGTAGGCAGCGGTTTGCTGTGCCCCCTGGCACTGCGAATGTCCATGAGCAGCGGTTACCACTTACCATCAGGTGGGCCGCTAGCTCGTCTGCTTACTAAGGCAATAAAAAAAAAAAAAAAAAAAAAAAAAAAAATTTATGTCCGGGCTAAACTCAAAAAGTACTGCATGGATTTACTTAAAATTTTGCATGAATATTACTAAGAGGTCGGGTCAACATATAGGCTACATATTATCACGCTATCACCTACGTGGGAGGAGCTGTAATAATTTATAAAATTTAAAGCGGGTAAAACCGCGGGTACAGCTAGTCTTACAAAAATTGCTTAGTTCATAAATTTAGAATACTTTTTCACCAACTACAGAAAAGGAGGGATATTTTTCCCTCGTATTAATAAGCATTCAGACAACCGATCGAGCATATGTTGTGTTTGCCTACTAAATAATTACTCTAATTGGACCTAATCCCGTGTTCATGCCCGCTTGAGTATGTTTCGCCGGACCGTCTCAACTGGGTCGTGTTGAAACCGGTAGTAGATGAGTTTGTTTCGCTGGGTCTTCTCAGTTGGCGCGCATTGGATCCGGTGGTAGCATTAAAGCGCGACCGTCGTTATTAACACAAGGTCCGTCATAATAATAATACCTTTAATATAGACAGAACCATTGACAATATGTAGTAAAAATATTAGACTTAACTAGATAATTAAACATAATCTCTTGACAATAACTTGATACGAGCTAGCTAAATATCATTTCTGTAATAAAATAAATTTTATAAATGTTTTCATACAAGATGTACCTAAATATCTATGTTACTATAAATAATATCTAATGTATACAACTATATTACTACAAACATGTTCTGACTATTTACAAGCGCTTTTTTAAAGTCTACGTGAATAAAAACCTTTTTTATTTATTTATTTAAAAAAATTTCCTAATACCACTGATTTCATTATAGCAATTGTTATCTAGATTTGTGCCATCACTCCGTGTCATATATGTATTACTATCTGTGTCCGCGACACTGTCCGCTTGGACTAGTGTGGCGCCATCTGTCGAAAATTGCTCATACTAACTCTGAAATATTCGTGGGCTCATGGACAACAATTTTTTGAAGATCATCACATGACCGAATGTATAGTTTACGATTCTATAAAGGACAAACATACAAACATTCATTTTTATATATTATGTATATATAGATAATACGTGATTTGATTGATTTATTTTATTAATAATGATTTAAATAAAATCATGATAAATATGTTCTAGAGTAATAGTAATAATCTTTAAATAACTTCTTGTTTAGGGCTCTGTCATCTTTCATCCTGCGAGCGCGTCTGTCTATCAAAACTAAAGAGGCCAGCTGATACTTTGCGGAGATCATCCTAAGGGTGACAAATCAACATCGAGCTATGCTGCGCTGTATAACTGCGCTGTGCTATGTTTGGTCCACTCGCTCGTCTAATATTTTAATTTGGATACAATAAACCATGCAGTGCTGCGCTGGGCTGCGCTGTACTGCGCTGTACTGTGCTGTGCTGCGCTGTACTGCGCTGTGCTGCGCTGTACTGCGCTGTGCTGTGTTTGGTCCACTCGCTCGTCTAATATTTTAATGAGGTTAAAATAAACCATGCTGTGCTGCACTGTGTGAGGCTACGCTCTGTTTAAAGACGCAGCAGTCTCGAGAGAGGCGCGCTACCCGCCGTGCTGAGCCGCGCTGTGCCGAACTGTGCTATGTTTTTTATGGAGCTCTGCCATGCTGCGCTGTGTTGAGCTGTGCTAGGTTTTTCAAACATGGAGCACACTGCGTGCCCCTCCATCGCCCTCAGATGTCTCTTTCACTCTTGTACTCCCATCTCTACATCGAAACGACTACACGAGCTGCTGATTACTTTTAATACTGAGCTAAGCAAAGCGCAGCACAGCTTGATGTATATTGTTAAAAAAACTTAGCTTGAGAAACACAGCACAGTACAGCGCAGCACAGCGCAGCATAGCTCGATGTTGATTTGACCCCCTAAATATCCCATAGCTAAGAGCAGTACGCCATGCAGGGTTGGTCTTGCGCTTTATATAGATTTAAAAGCTTCTCCTTAGTGTAGTACCGTCTCCCTATTAGGGATATTATTCATGTTATTGTAGTTTATAATTAGATCAACATTTTCTGGAGCGATTTTAATTATCTATACATATAATAAAATCGTAGGAAATTCAAAACTGTACATTAAATATTTTTTAAAAAGGATACTTGGGGCGTGATCTACAATCAATGTCGAAGCCAAAAATATAGTTTTCAGAATTTTTGTCTGTTTGTGTGTTTGTCTGTATGTATGTCCGGGCTAAACTCAAAAGTACTGCATGGATTTGCTTCAAATTTTCTAAGAGGTCGGGTCAACATATAGGCTACATATTATCTCGCTATCACCTTCCGAGGAGGAGCTGTGATAATTTATAAAGTTTAACGCGGGTAAAACCGCGGTGCACAACTAGTTTATACTAAAAGTAAATAACACTAGTTGTGGTTTAGCCTTAATAATAATAATAATAATTTTATTTCGGATTATTCCATAAAGTGTTAGTTATAAAAGTCTTATCCTATGTTAGTGTCAGTGTTTCTCAATCATCAATCAATATTTTTCTGGCAATGTTGCAATGGCAGCTGGTAATTGCATTTAACACTTAAACTCTGGTATTACTATAATTAAATATTCTGTTATCATGTCTTTGTATCATAACTTGACTTTAAACTATTTTCCACGCACATAGTTTAATTTAGATGGCAATTTTCTATCGGAAAATTGGCCTATTACATACATTCAGTAGTTGACATTCGTTGTGTAGTACATGCGTGTCATATTATTTTTTTATAATAATTATTTACTGTGGAGGATTGAAATGATTAACTGTGAGTATATGCTTTATTTTTTCTATGATTTTAGTGTGAAGGGCTCTAGTGTACACATCTATGATCATTTTATTTAAATATCTTGTTATTGTTATAAAAGTATTTACAATTAAATTTAAAGGCCTCTTTTTCTGGCGCTGAATGTGTAGAATATACTTTGACACCCACAGTAAACACACAAAGTAGGCATATTAAACGAAAAAGGACTCCGAGCTTTCTTGAAGAGCTGGCCCGTGAAACATAAGTACAAAAAAAATTACCTCTACTTTAAAAGAATGATCATTTTACGTGGTAGATCTATGTAATAGTAACTTGTTATTTATTTTAGGATTTAAGAAATCTGAGAAAACAGACCGCACGGACAGACTAATTTTTTTTTGTAATATTTATACTGTATTCGACTATGTTTGTGTACTGCATTGTGAGCTTGATAAGTACAAGTGTATGTTAATATCCAAGTGCTGAATAAATTTCATTTCATTTCATTTCATTATGATGCCTTAACTCAATATTTTAGTATTGAGTGTTAGGAAAGGTGAGTATATAATAATATCTTAATACTGGCCTTATTAGTTCGGCTCAATGTTCTATTTGCTACAAGTAAGTGATTTAGTGTGTATCTTGAAAAAACATGTGTTTTCAAATATTTATCTTATTGCAATTTCGATAGCAAGACACATCGTATTTACGAGATATTTTGCAGGGTTACTTCCAAAACACCAATAACCTTGCCGCACTGGATAGTTTGTAAAATTTAATTTTCATACAAAAATAAGTATTAATTTAATATCCCGCTTGAATATTTATAACTCTACGTGCGTCGCAAATACGCGAACAGGCGCGCGAGCTTAGCGTCATTCGCGTGTCGTCCTTTCGTTTATTAATAAAACATAGACCTACAAATGTCAGGACAGTTCAACAAAAACTATTAATTTTTTTTTCATGTATTGAGTTATGTTCGAACCCGTAGAACAAAAGTTGTTGCTTATGGTGTTAGCAATCTAGTCCTGCGAGGTCGTTGGTGTTTTACAAATGACCCTGTCTATTGCCCTTGCGTATTTTTTGACCCTGCGTATTTTTCGTAAAGGCGAGGTGACACGGGTATAGACGCCAGCACATCCAGCTACCCAAATCTGTCAAATTTCTTTTATAGATTTTTAACTTCATCCCAAAGCATAAGGTTCACTTTCTATTGGGGAAATTTGACAGTTCGGGGTAACTTGATGTGGTTTTTATTGTTAATATTAAAACAACACAGTTTCCAAATTTTGTATGCCTAATGAAATGTAACTATGACAGGCTCGTAGAAGCTGTCCATACGTCGCCATACTGCCCGCCGTACAAACAGAACTAAAAAGATCTCTGACTTTACCCTGCAACTTATGGAAGATAGACGGAAAATGGTTCTGACATCCTCAGATGATGCTACCAGATATCGGCAGCTCAACAGACAGATCTCAAAGTCTTTGACTCGCAACACGCGGCAATTTAATACAATTAGTATTAAAGAGGCCATTGAGCGGAACAAAGGCTCCAAAGTGTTCGCAAGAGCTCTGTCTGTTGGACAGAGCCAACTGACGAAGCTGAAGACTGAGGACGGTAGAATCGTCACGTCTAAACCTGAGTTGCTGGGAGAGATCGAAAAGTTCTACGGACAGTTATATACGACCATACAGCCACCTGTCAAAAGTCATGCCTCAGATCCCAGAGCACGACTAACCCGACATTACACCGAAGACATCCCGGACGTCAGCCTGTACGAGATTAGAATGGCTCTCAAACAACTCAAGAACAACAAGGCGCCTGGTGATGATGGAGTTACAGCAGAGCTTCTGAAGGCGGGTGGTACACCAATCCTACGGGCCCTTCAGAAGTTATTTAACTCCGTCATACTAGATGGTCAAACGCCACAAGCATGGCACAGAAGTGTGGTGGTGCTCTTCTTCAAAAAGGGCGACAAAACCCTATTGAAGAATTATAGACCCATCACACTGCTGAGCCATGTTTACAAGTTGTTTTCGAGGGTCGTTACGAACCGTCTCGCGCGCAGGTTTGACGACTTCCAGCCTCCCGAACAAGCCGGTTTCCGAAAAGGTTTTAGCACCATAGACCACATACATACGCTGCGGCAAGTTATACAGAAGACCGAAGAGTATAACAAGCCACTGTGCTTAGCGTTTGTGGACTATGAGAAAGCCTTTGATTCTATCGAAACATGGGCCGTGCTGAGGTCTCTCATAAGGTGCCAAATTGACGACCGGTATATCGAGGTGATAAGGTGTTTGTATGAAAACGCCACTATGTTAGTGCGACTCCAGGACCAGATCTCGAAACCTATCCACTTGCAGCGAGGCGTGAGACAGGGAGATGTTATATCTCCGAAACTGTTCACCGCTGCATTGGAAGACGTCTTCAAGCTTCTGGACTGGAAAGGCTTTGGCATCAATGTCAATGGCGAGTACATCACTCACCTTCGATTTGCCGATGATATCGTAGTCATGGCTGAGACCATGGAAGACCTTGGTACAATGCTCGATGACTTCAGCAGAGTCTCTCAACAAGTGGGTCTGAAAATGAACATGGATAAGACGAAAATCATGTCAAACGTCCATGTTGCACCCACTCAATTGAAAGTTGGTGACTCTGCACTCGAAGTTGTAGAGAACTATATTTACCTAGGACAGACCATCCAACTAGGTAGGTCCAACTTCGAGAAGGAGGTCAATCGTAGAATCCAACTCGGATGGGCAGCGTTCGGGAAGCTACGTAACATCTTCTCGTCCAAAATACCGCAGTGTCTCAAGTCGAAAGTCTTCGACCAGTGTGTGTTGCCAGTGATGACATACGGAACAGAGACGTGGTCGCTCACTATGGGCCTTATTAGAAGGCTCAAGGTCACCCAAAGAGCAATGGAGAGGGCTATGCTCGAAGTTTCCCTGCGGGATCGCATCAGAAATGTCGAAATCCGCAGGCGAACCAAAGTCACCGACATAACCCGAAGAATTGCCAAGCTGAAGTGGCAGTGGGCAGGGCACATAGCTCGTAGAGCCGACGGCCGTTGGGGCAGAAAGGTTCTCGAGTGGCGACCACGAACCGGAAGACGCAGCGTGGGCAGGCCCCCTACAAGATGGACCGATGATCTTGTGCGGGTCGCTGGAAATCGCTGGATGCGGATAGCGCAAGACCGGCAATTGTGGAGATCTTTGGGGGGGCCTTTGTCCAGCAGTGGACGTCTTTCGGCTGATATGATGAATGAAATGTAAATAGTTTATGAGTACTTAAAATATATTTAAGAACAATGTCTGTGCCGGTCTCCATTATAAAGACTTCATAACTAAGTAAACACTTATTATTTGATTTGGCTTATTGTAATTCTAATTCATTTCACGTTAGCCACCCACGATTTTGCCAAAGTTAAATAAGAATTGATATTCTGGAGATCATTTTAAGGCGTTGTCATCAGCTAAATTGTTTTTTCCGTAAGTTATTAGGCAAAACTAGGAGGTTAATTTTGTAAAATAACTTTTTAACTTAATACAAGCTAGCTAAATATCACTACTATTATAAAATAAATTGTATAATTTTTTTAATATTCCGTGTACCAAATATCTGTAATCATCATCATCATCATCATTACAGCTAAATAAGTCCACTGCTGGACAAGCCTCCCTCAAGAATCGTCTTGAGGGGATATGCCATAATCGCCACGCTTGGCAGGCGGGTTGGCGATCGCAGTAAGATAGTCATAGTAATCAGAAGGAAGCTGCTGCCCTTCCTCAGGTAGATATTCCCTCGGGTCGACTTCTACGCCCCCCACGGGATGAGATGGGGTGATGATATTCTGATTCTGATATTTGTCGCCGTCACCACACAGCAGAAATATCTGTAATATGCAACTAGAAATAATAACTGTATTACTACAATCTGACTATTTACAAGCGCTTTTTTAAAGTCTACGTGAATAAAAACCTTTTTTATTTATTTTATTTATTATTTATTTAAAAATATATGTACGCAAGATTTGACTATATTTTAAACTTGATTTTCAAGACCCCAATTCAAATTTAAAACGAATGAAGTACTTTCGCTCGTTAGAAAATAATTAAAAATTCACCTCAGTAACAAAACAACTTGGTCTTTGTCATCAAAACTGTCATTACATTTTGTGTGAGTTAGACAAACAATCTCGCAATACGATATGTATCTCACTATTTTATTAATAACCCATTCACACACACACACACACACACACACACACACACACACACACACACACGCACACGCGCACACACACACACACATATGTTTAAAGTCAGTAATTCAATGAGGTCATAATTTATTTCAATTATTCGTTCGCTCGCGTTCATTCGCTCAAAGAGCAGCCCGACTGGGGAAGTACCTCCACCTTACAGAAGACACTCTTTAATAATAACATTAATAATTTTAATGTTGTGTTTTCGAGTGTGAGTAAGGTCTCCAGAGCTCATTGGGGTGGGGGGTAGGCTCAGCAACACTTGTTTGCTGACTTCTAAAGGCCGGCAACGCACCCGCGACACCTCAGGTGTTGCGAGTGTCCATGGGCGGCGGTGATCACTTACCATCAGGTGACCCACTTGCTCGTTTGTCGCCCATAGATAAAAAAAAAAGTTATTCTAATATCTAAGAATCGAGATTTTATCCGGTATCGTCATCCCGCTCGTAAAATATTTTAAACATGGATCACAATTGAGAGAACAGCAAAATTATCAATCTGTATATATGTCAAATCTAAGGCAGTATCGATTTTCCTGATCATGTAATTTTTCATATCTTTATATAATAAGCGGCTAAATCTAATTTAATGTAATCTTGTTATAGAAGAGCGGAGCTTCCTAACACAAGCAAGATTATTTGCTTAAAAGGTGGCTCCAACCACTTGATACTGTTATAGACTATGTTAATGAAATAAACTACATATTTGATTTGATTTGATTACATTTAAGACTAGTTTAAGTTGTTGTTAATTGCACAGCAATGGAATTGTCGCATTGTAATTGAAATAAATAATACCCACATTATATTCCCCCATTCCATTCCGTGGAGGGCGTAGAAGTCGTTCCGATAGAATATCTACTAGAGAACGGGCATTAGCTATGACCATCATACTGCGATCGCTCCACGTCTGCCAAAAACATCCATTTTTAGGGCTCCGTACCCAAAGGGTAAAACGGGACCTTATTACTAAGACTTCGCTGTCTGTCTGTCTGACTATCCGATCTGTTACCAGGCTGTATCTCATGAACCGTGATAGTTTGACAGTTGAATTAATCACAGTTGATGTATTTCTGTGGCTGCTATAGCAACAAATACTAAAAAACGAAATAAAATACATATTTAAGGGGGCTCCCATACAACAAACGTGAATTTTTTACCTCGTTTCATAGATAATTATACGGAACCTTTCGTGCGCGAGCCCAACTCGCACTTGGCCAGTTTTTTATTTATTTATAGCTTTTTGCACAAGATTGTACAAAGGCGGATTAAATGCCGAAGTCATTTGGGTTATGCAGAAATACTATGGTAGTTGCACTAGAACTGGAGAATATTGTATATAATATCTATACATATAATAAAATCGTAGGAAAGTCAAAACAGTACATTGAATATTTTTTAAAAAGGTTACTTGGGGCTTGATCTACAATCGATATCGAAGCCAAAAATATAGTTTTTAGAATTTTTGTCTGTGTTTCTGTTTGTCTGTATGTATGTCCGGGCTAAACTCAAAAAGTGCTGCATGGATTTACATAAAATTTTTCATGAATATTACTAAGAGGTCGGGTCAACATATAGGGTACATATTATTACGCTATAACCTAACCGGGTAAAACCGCGGGCACAGCTAGTATAATAAATAACATAAACTTTTTTTTTGATGGAGGGTATTGGTCCAGTGGACGTTATTTGGCTGACATGATGCTGATGTTATTCATATTGATCAGGGATCATTGAGAGGTTTTGTCCAGCTGCGTAATTTAGCTGACAAATTACACAGCTAGACAAAACCTCCCCAAAGAATGAGTGGATATGCTATAATCGCCACATTTGGCAATCGCAGTTTGATGGTCATAATTTTCAGAAAACGCTGCTGCCCGTTCTCTGGTATTCCCTCGGCTCGATTTCAACGCCTCACACTGGATGAGAAGGGGTGATGCTATTTTTCGCCGACACCACACACCACACAGCTTTGATAACACTGGATATATATTTTGTCACTTTTTACAAGCTCATTATTGAACATTAATTATTAAATTAAATTAAATTAATTAAACATTATATTTTTCCAGGGCAACATTTGGAGTGTATATACTTTCTCAAGTTCTTTATATTGGTGGGTTTATACGCAGCCAACTTACCTCAAGACCGTGCTAAGTTTACGCTAAGCTCCTTATACGAGTCGACCATGTCAATGCTGCACCCTGTAGTTGCCGCTGGTTCCAATAGGTGTGAGTAGTTTATTGTTTCTCCTTTTTAAATTTTTGTAGCCATAGACAAGCATGGGCAGTAATAAACTTATAAAACAATCCCAATATGGGTACTAGGTCCTTTCTTACGGAGTGTCACTCAAGAATCTTTACCGTGCACGACTACTCTATGGGATCAATAAATTGCGGAGGTATTTCCGATCCTGTATGACACGGCAATCTTCAAGAGCGAGCATATTCCTTTCCTGGGACTGGCAACACATCTGCGTTCTCATTAGCAGGTGACAGTAAAATAAGTATCAAAATATTTTAAAAATACTATATCTAAAGCGCCAATTCTTATGAAGGGTTTGTCCTATGTAAAAAAAAAATTAATGCGAGTATAGCGTCAGTAAGAAGGCTGATGAGCGCTGAGTTTTTCAATAATTATCTAAATGTTTAAGTTCCAACGTAGGCTTTATAATTCTCCCCTTTGTTTATTAGATTTTATATGTAACTTATTTTTTACTTTTTTTGGTTAAGTGTAATAACTGGTAATATTTATCTTGTCTATATTTTTAACTAGATGTTTAAAAGTGAAGACCTGTAATTGGCTATGTGTTGCTTATAACATCTATTTATTTTGTATTTGTTGCTATTGGTTTTCCAAATAAATAAATAAATAAATCTTCTTTATGTTCAATTTATGTCGCTTACACATTAAAATGTTTTAAAGGACACAGATTATTGTCAGCCTTTTCGAAAAATATATTTTTTAAGTAAATCTCTGCCGTATGGAAATGATTCCCTCTAGCGCGGGTTATTATATATATATATACATACATACATAGACTCACGCCTGTTTCCCAGAGGGGTAGGCAGAGACAACGGATTTCCATTTGTCACGATCTTTGCATACTTCTTTTGCCTCGATTACTGTCATTCTATTCTTCATACATGCTCGCCGGTTTAGGGTACTTCTGACCTGCCCTTTCTTGAGAACATCTCCAATTTGGTCAGAGAATGTTCGACGTGGTCTTCCCCTTCCGGTTGTCCCATTCACCCAGGCCAGGTATACTTCTTTTGTCAATCTTCTTTCATTCATCCTTTCTAAATGGCCAAACCATCTCAGCATGCCTTTTTCAATCTTTGTGACTACATCCTCTTTCACACCACAACGCTCTCTTACATCAGTATTTCGAATTCTGTCTCTCAAAGTCACACCACACATACTTCTCAGAGCTCTCATTTCCACTGCATTTATTTTACTTTCATTCTTTTTCTGCCATACCCAACTTTCACTTCCATACATTAAAGTTGGCACTAACACTCCATCGTGCACGGCTAGTCGGGCCTTCTTTGATACTTGCCGGCTACTCATAAAGGCGTGTAGTGCCCCATTCACTCTGTTCCCCGCATTTACTCTTCTAACAATATCTTTTTCATATTTCCCATCTCTCGTAAACAAAGTTCCCAAATATACAAACTCATTCACCTGTTCGACTTTCTCTCCTCCAATCACAATATCACACGCTGTCGTGTATTCATCCCTCTCAAATACCATTACTTTCGTCTTACCTACATTCATTTTCATCCCTTTCCTTTCAAAGGATTCATACATATTTGTTACCATCACCTGCAACTCGTCCGCCGATGATGCAAGTAAAACTTGATCATCAGCGTAAAGCAGACATTTGATGAGTAACTCATTCATCCTTACACCGCATTCACTTTCTTTCAAATCTTTTAAACAGCTATCCATGAATAGGTTAAACAACCACGGTGACGCTACACATCCCTGTCTAACACCCTTTTGGATGCTAAACCACTCGGTGTATGACCCGTTAATCCTCACGCAAGCTCTGGAATCCCTATAAAGAGATTTCAGTGCTTGAACAAGGTTGTCGTTCAACCCATACATGGACAGTACCGACCATAGTTCATTCCTCAACACTCTATCGTAGGCCTTTTCTAAGTCTACGAAGGCACAGTAGACCTTTTGGTTTTTGCCCAAAAACTTCTCTACTATACTTCGCAGAGAAAAGACCTGATCCGTGCATCCCATTCCTTTCCGAAAACCCGCCTGTGCATCCCATATTTTCGCATCGGTTTCTTTCACAACTCTTTCAACCAATACTTTTGCATACAACTTACCAACGACGCTGAGCAGACTAATGCCCCTATAGTTTTTACAGTCTTGCCGTGAGCCTTTCCCTTTGTAAAGAGGTACAATGACAGCCTTGCACCAATCACTTGGCACTTGGCCGGTGGTATAGCATAGATTGAAAAGGCTGTACAGCTGACTCGCTATGACGCCATGTCCAGCCTTCAGCATCTCGGAAGTTATCCTGTCATACCCTGGTGACTTACCTGATTTCATACCCTTAATAGCTTTCACAATCTCATCCATACCAATTTCATCTTTACATTTGTTCTCGTCTATACTTAGTGAACTACGTTCACTCTCTGTTACACCTCTTTCATACAAACTTTCAAAATACTCCTTCCAACGTTTTAACACGCATTCTTCCCCTTTCACTATATTTCCATCTTGGTCTCGTATGGATTTCAGTTCTGAGGTTTGAGTTATGCCTCTTACTGATCTAACGGATTTCCAGAAAAACTTAATGTTCGTCTGAAAATCCTTAGACAACCTTCTATCAAAATTATCCTTTTGTTCATTTTTCTTTTCGTTCACCACATCCTTTACAATTACTTTCATTTTCCTATAATCATTCCAGGCCCTTTCTATATCCTCATTCGTCGCCTTATTCATTCGTTCGTTTGCTCTGGTGGCTAGCCAGTCTAACCACGCTTTCTTCTTTTCACATACAACTTTTTGTACACTTTTATCCCACCAAATATTCTTCATCTTTCTTCCTCTTCTTCTCTTTATTACACCACATACTTCACCAGCTACACTCACCACACCTTCTTTGACTACCTTCCATAGCTCTTCTACTTCTCTTATGTCTTCAGATCCCTCAAACTTCTCAACCAACTTACTTTTGTACTCGTCTGCCACTTCTTCCTCTTGCAGTTCCTCTATGGATATATATATATATCCAGTCTCAGAACAACTATTTAATAATTGTCATGAGCGGGAATCGAACACGGGACACGAAGTGGCTAGGCGACTGTCTTAACGGCTAAAACATCTAAGTGCGCGTGTGACATGCTGCGCCTCGACGTCTGGGCCTTAAGTACCTAGATCAGGGCACGGCACTGCCGAAGGGGCGTTTTATCCGGTCTAAAGTGGTTGCTGTTGTCCATAAGAACGCCTATTGTGTCTTTTATTTATTAAATGTGTCCTGTAAACTATACTCTGTACTCTGGTGTGCACTAAAGTGTATTTATAATTATTTGTTCAAAAACGTCTATCATGCGATGTATAATGCAACATTATTCACCCACGGCGATCTGATCCCAAACTAAGCAGAGCTTGTACTATGGAAACCAGATAACTGATATACTAAATACGGCTTAGTAGCGGTTTCGCCCGAATTTGGCTCGCCCGAATCGGGCGAATGAACTACTTTCAATTTTGAATATTTTTAGGGCTGGTTTCGCCCGAAGCAAATTTAATGGCGGGCGAATCAGGTCAAGCAAAATTCAGTAGGGTACGATTCGCCCGAATACTATTATACCTCAAAAATAAGCCTTTATTTAATAATAAAATATGAAATTTTATAAAAAATAGTACAGTTGCGTACACAATTGTTACTTACAATAATAACAAAATTTCTGTTGGGGAATCTGGTTATTCCTGTATGTCTATTACTATCTACTCAACAAACGAGCTATTGATAAAATAGAATATATATAACTATTATGTCAGACAATTGGTTTAGATGGGATCCAGAACGGGTGGGTAAGTATTTAATAAAAATCATACATAATAATCAGATATATTTTAATACACACTAAAAATTTGAAATAAAAACTATTAATAATATATCAACACCTAAATATTTCTTATAATATACTTAACAGTTTACTCGTTATAACTTTTTACTTACTAATAATCAATCACAGTAGTTTTACAAATATCAAAGCAATTTTACAAATATAATTTTGTACTTATGAAATATAAATGTTAAATATTTGAGTTACATAAAAAGTATAGCAGATTTTAATAATAATCACAGTATTTGTAATTATAAGCAGTATAAATACAGTGTTTTGCTATTATAATATCTATAAACTAAATCTAATTTTTTATTACAATCATTATCACAGTTTTTTTTTTCATATTTTTTATTTGGTATTTATACGTAATTAGTGTTTTGATTTTACAAAGATACAAAATTAGACTCGCAATTTTTCAATACACAATGGTAAATTTATTTCCCCATAAAATAATTTTTGCAGGAAATCATCGATCCTATTGTGTAATTTAATAGTCACAGGACTTTTTTTTAGATATATATTGATTTTTTTTATGTAATGATAAATAATAATTTGAATCTTTCAAAATAGTATTTAAGAATACAATTAATTTTTGTATAATATTTATAAGTATTTAAAACAAAAAGCACCTAGAATAACAATTATAAACAACTGAGTACATATTAACTACTTACTTCTTAGCGTAACCAGGCTTTTATGAAGACACAGTACACATAAAACTAATTATATTTTTAACTTCACATTATTTATGCACGCACTTTATGCAGTTATGTTGTTACACTGTCAGTATTTTAGACACACTAAACCAAATGGTGGGAAACACGCCGCACAATTTGCAAATGAGTGACAGAGACAGCAATATACTACTATCTTTTGTGTTCCTGTGGGTGCGTTTATTTCGTGTGTCTTTACGTTTATCGCTGAGGAACAAAAGTCATTGTGCATATGATCTAGTAGGTTACTTACTATTTTTGATTAACACAATATGTGCCTAAGTAAATCCTCTTTAAATTGGTGCGCCCGACTGTACTACTTATTTTTCTGAGGTATAATAGTATTCGGGCGAATCGTACCCTACTGAATTTTGCTTTACCTGATTCGCCCGCCATTAAATTTGCTTAGGGCGAAACCGGCCCTAAAAAATATTCAAAATTGAAAGTAGTTCATTCGCCCGTTTCGGGCGAGCAAAATTCGGGCGAAACCGCTACTAAGCCCTAAATACACTATTTTTTCTCTTGTAAATACATACTTATATTGACGGGCCTGTTGGCGTGGTTGGTAGATACGCTGCCTTTCACGCTGGAGGTCGTGGGTTCGATTCCCATCCGGGACAAATATTTGTGTGTATGAACATGTCTGTCCTGAGTTTGAGTGTAAATTATCTATATAAGTATGTATTTACAAAAAAAAATAGTATATCAGTTATCTGGTTTCCATAGTACAAGCTCTGTTTAGTTTGGGATCAGATGACCGTGTGTGAATAATGTCCCAGGATATTATATTATATAGATAATAACGCCCACACACAAATATCTGTCCTCGGTGGGAATCAAACCCCCGACCTGCGGCGTGAAAGGCAAATAAACCACGCCGACGGTAAAAGTTTAGTTCTAGAATGTTCACCTTTACACAGAAACAGCTGTTCACTATTTGTACGATCAAAAGTACGTATCATATTAAATAATAGCAAGAATCCAGTTTACACCAGTTTGCAGGATTAATGGCTTTATGTAAAATGTATCTGGCGCCGACACTGCGGCAAAGTGTCAGAACGTTGGTTTGCTTTATCACCTAAATAAATTAAAATTTGATATTCTATAACAAAGAACAAGCCATTGTTACAGCAACACTGGGGTAATAAGTTAGTCAGGCTTGCGGAGAATTTTAGGAGAAATACGGAATAATGGCCTCGATTATGTCATTGTCTTACACCCACCTCTGAATAATATAAAATATCAATGAATTTCTTTCTTACCAAGTTCTTATGATAATTTGATAAAAGTAAGCCTCTATCGATAAATATTATATAGGCAGATAAATAAAACCGTTTTTATTTATCCTTTATATATTACTTACAGGCTTACTGTAAAAGTCAAATTAAAAAACCGGCCAAGTGCGAGTCGGACTCGCCCATGAAGGGTTCCGCAGCAGCAAGTATTTTAGTTGATTAAATGAAAGGTAAATGGCGGTTTGTGATTAATGACGCATAAAAAAATACTACTTACTAGATTTCGTTCAAACCAATTTTCGTTGTTAGTTTACATAGTAATGAACATCATATATTTTTTTTAGTTTTATCATTCTCTTATTTTAGAAGTTACAGGGGGGGGGGGGACACTCATTTTTCCACTTTGGAAGTGTCTCTCGCGCAAACTATTCGGTTTAGAAAACAATGATTTTAGGGACCTGAATATCATTTTTGAAGACCTATCCATAGATACCCCACAAGTATGGGTATGATGAAAAAAAAAATTTAGTTTCAGTTCTATGTATGGCGACCCCCAAAATTATTATTATTTTTCTATTTTTGTGTAAAAATCTTAATGCGATTCACAGAATACATCTACTTATCAAGTTTCAACAGTACAGCTCTTATAGTTTCGGAAAAAAATGGCTGTGACATACGGACGGACAGACAGACAGACATGACGAATCTATAAGGGTTCCGTTTTTTTGCCATTTGGCTACGGAACCCTAAAAGAACAGCGCCGTTTCCCAAAATATTAAGAATTAAAAAGATAATAGCAATAAAAAAAAACTGAAACAACGTTCGTAATATAAATAAATTAACAACAATAGGACGAATTACATCAGTAAGTGTTAATTTTAACCGATTTCGAAACAGGGAGGTTAACTATTCGATTGTTGAATTGTGATGAGTAACATTTTTTCTCTCGGCTGGTGGAAATTTTTTGTGGGAGCGATTTTGCGTAAGGGACGGAAATGTGTTACAGGAAGCCGGGGAAACGCTCATACGCGCGCTATTTGATTTGACCAATGAGCGTGCGCGGTGGCTGCTACGAGACGGTGCCAACCCTGTAAGGTTGGTACCACATCGTACTGTTGACCAACATAGTGTATGCTATGATATATTCGCCCAATCATCACTGGCCAAATAACGCTTATCTATACATTTCATTTAAATTTTATTAGGTATACCGATTGTTTACATGTCAGATGTTACACATCATATTATGCGGCTACTGTAAGGCTCGCACATTTTATGTATATCACATCATCATCATTAGCTTTATGACGTCAACTGCTGGATATAATAAATGTTACTATAATGTTGACATTTGGAGGGGTTAAGCCGCAAAGGGGTTACCGCAGTGCCTAAGAGGTATCGAAAATTGGTGAAACAAGTCTTGAACTTGAAGAAATATTTCTTAACTGTTGTCTCACAAAAAATGTATGAGTTCTCATACACCTTTTATGAGGAAAATTTTCCATTTAGCTTAAGTCTGCCTCCAAGGTTATAAATTGATGTAACACCATTTATTTAACGAATTAGACAACTAATCAAAAAGTTGATTTTGTAGTAAAAAGTTAAATGTGCTACGCTATTTAGAACCTTAATTCAATTAGAATAATATCGAAACTTATGCCACAACATCGTATTAAGTATGGTTCATTAATCTCAGTTTCTTTATATACAGAAATCCTGCTAGTACGAGGCACAACAGGCTGGTTATAGTTCATCTGTCATATGCGCATTTGAATCATACTAATATTATAAAGGCTAAGTTTGTTAGTGACTGTGTGAGCGTGAATGTTTGTTACTTCTTCACACGTCTAAACGGCTGGAGCGATTTAAATAAAATTTGTTATGGAGATAGCTGACACCCTGGAATAACACATAGGCTATAATTTATAAAGTTTAACGCGGATAAAACCGCAGGACACAGCTAGTTGTTAAATATTTTACTCTTCGCTCTACTTTTAAATATAAATTTTACTTGCTTGTGTGGAAAAAGCTTCCGAACTTAATCCCAGTATTTTTAGGTGGCAAAGAATTTAAGCATTCAAATGAAGTGTTCAAGCAACTTATTAGCAAAGTTCAGTAATGTACAAGTCATGATACCAAAGTTTGTTAAGTGGGAAATACTTTGTAGAAACACAAGCAGTTGAGTAAAACTAAATTAACCTTAATTATGAAAGTTAAAAAGGTTCATGTGTAGTTTCTCTTAAGGGAGTGGAACTTTTTGTTCGTACCTACGTTGAGAGAAAAGAAAAGATCCAATTCATGTGCAATATAAAACGAAATTATTTCAACATACATGTGAAAAATGGAAAAGTTTGATTCATGCAAGATTTTATCGTAAACTTTTAAAGACCTAACTTGGTCTTATAACTTTTTATTTATATTCAATTCCCTCTTGAGTAAAATAACTTTTACTTTCATCATATCCGAGAGTTTGATAAATTGTCAAGCATCGCTCAGTTCTATATTGATTTTGGACCTTTGGACTATAACTTTGTTATTTCTATCAAAAAGTTAAATTCTCAATACAACCCATTTGAGAGGTTTTTTTTCTGGAAGTTTCGTTTTAGATCAAACAGTAATAAAGAAGATACGAAATATATGGCGAAAGTAACTTTTTTTTTGAGCGGTCACCACAAAAATAGTTATTGAGATTTTGCAGCCAATATCTGTGCGGGTCGCTGGAAACTGCTGAATGCGAATAGCGCAAGACCGGCAAATGTGGAGATCTTTGGGGGAGGCTTTTGTCCAGCAGTGGACGTCTTTCTACTGATTTAATAAAAAAAAAAAGGTTTTTATTCCCGTAGACTTAAAAAAAGCGCTTGTAAATAGTCAGAACATTTTTGTAGTAATATAGTTGTATACATTATTATTTCTAGTAACATAGATATTTAGGTACACATTGTATGAAAACATTTATAAAATTTATTTTATTATACTCGTAGCAATGATATTTAGCTAGCTCGTATCAAGTTATTGTCAAGAGATTATGTTTAAGTATCTAGTTTAAGTCTAATATTTTTACTACATATTGTCAATTATTGATATTGTTAGAAGAGTAAATGCGGGGAATAGAGTGAATGGGGCACTACACGCCTTTATGAGTAGCCGGCAAGTATCAAAGAAGGCTCGACTAGCCGTGCACGATGGAGTGTTAGTGCCAACTTTAATGTATGGAAGTGAAAGTTGGGTATGGCAGAAAAAGAATGAAAGTAAAATAAATGCAGTGGAAATGAGAGCTCTGAGAAGTATGTGTGGTGTGACTTTGAGAGACAGAATTCGAAATACTGATGTAAGAGAGCGTTGTGGTGTGAAAGAGGATGTAGTCACAAAGATTGAAAAAGGCATGCTGAGATGGTTTGGCCATTTAGAAAGGATGAATGAAAGAAGATTGACAAAAGAAGTATACCTGGCCTGTGTGAATGGGACAACCGGAAGGGGAAGACCACGTCGAACATTCTCTGACCAAATTGGAGATGTTCTCAAGAAAGGGCAGGTCAGAAGTACCCTAAACCGGCGAGCATGTATGAAGAATATAATGTCAGTAATCGAGGCAAAAGAAGTATGCAAAGATCGTGACAAATGGAAATCCGTTGTCTCTGCCTACCCCTCTGGGAAACAGGCGTGAGTCTATGTATGTATGTATATTGTCAATGGTTCTGTCTATATTAATATTATTGTCGGTATTATTATTATGACGGACTTAATGATGATGATCTGTGCTTGTGTGTTGTATCGTAGCTCGAATCTACGCTGTCGTAACTTAGCGTCGCGTTATATGACGATACGTATACGACAACAAAAAAATAAGATGGTTCCTATAACCATAAACAATTGTTTAACGATTCGTGAAATCTTATTGCCGAAAACGTAGTTGTAATAAGATATTGCCGTTTGATAGTACTTACAATACTTAAACTTATTGTAAAAATGTTATTATTAAAAAATAATCACACTAGTATTATAAAGGCGAAAGTTTGTAAGTGTGTGACTGTGTGAGTTTGTTACTTCTTCACGTCTAAACGGCTGGAGCAATATCAATAAAATTTGGTAAGGAGTTAGCTGACACCCTAGATTAACACATAGGTTATAATTTATTAAGTTTAACGCGGGTAAAACCGCGGGGCACAGCTATTATATATATATATAATTAGTAAGTTACCAAAATGAAACTTACTTCAGACCACAGTAAGAGATTTTCAAAAAGAACTTTGTTTAGTAATTCAAAATACAACATTAATTTCCCTCTTACCTGACATGATAGTGATATCTTTGGAGCAATCTAATGGCCAATATTCTTCTGCCGTGTTCTTGAGTTTCTCCTGGACTTCGACTTGTTCAGACTATGCGGCATGGGGCTACATCCTCTAGATCTCTCTAGTTTTTAGGATTTCATTGGTGCTTAGTTACATCGAATCCAAAAGCTGTCCATGGGATGAAGCATGTTTCTTACAGTATTGAACGTTAAGAAATAGATTTGTAATTCAAATTACTTAAATTCAAACAAATCTAAAGCCTTTTTTGTTATACCATATAATAGAATGACTATAGTTTTAGGTCTTCATATCTAGTTTTCGATTAGGGTAAACACCCTGATGTATTTGGCATAGATTGGAAACCACAAAATTTGTTTCATTTCTGAGGACCGCAATGTTTCGGACAACACACGTTAAGCTAACGGTTCTGCCTGTAGCTTTATATATATATATGTATATATATATATATATATATATAAGAGAGGTAGGGCACAGCGTTCATTCGCTTAAAGAGCAGCCCGATCGAGGAACTACCTCCACCTCACAGAAGGCATTGAGGCATTGCTTAATAATAACATGAATAATTTAATGTTGTGTTTCCGAGTGCGAGTAAGGTCGCCAGAGCTCTCTGGGATGGGGGGAAGGGTCAGCTACACTTGTTTGCTGACTTTTAAAGGCCGGCAACGCACCCGCGACTCCTCTGGTGTTGCGAGTGTCCATGGTCGGCGGTGATCACTTACCATCAGGTGACCCACTTGCTCGTTTGTCGCCCTCTGATATAATAAAAAAATACAACTGTTATGTCTGTAGTGTCCTGGGTGGCTTGAACAACTCTTATATGGTCATTGGTCAACCATTGTTCTACTATACTAATAAATATTTATGTTATTAAAATATTACAGGTGAATCCTTCAAAAGCTTTTTCGGTCTAACATACGAACAAATGCAAGAAAAGAACAAAACTAATAATTTTCACGAAGTATTAAATATTGATCTAATCACCAAAAATGGAAATATAAAGTACAATCTGACGGCGAATAGACGAATGAGTGAATTGATGGCAAATGCAACTGTAGTAGTTCTAATCCATGGATTTTTGGAGAGTTCTGATGGTTGGATGGTTCAGGGCATCGCTCCAGAACTTCTAAAGAAGCCAGACTTAAAGGTCTTTGCACTCGATGGGAGGAAAATCATAAATTTGGAATACTTCCGTTCGTCGACGTACATCAGATTCATGGGCGAATTACTTGGAATATTTTTGGGAGATATTGTTAAAAGTAAGTTATCGTTAAGAGCGCAATTAATTTAAACGTCGGTCCCCAATTAGCGTCCCAATTTAGCGGCACGCTTAAACTGGCGATTAAGGTCTCTTTCCCATTTTATTTTTAAGATGAATCAAAATTATTCGCTTTGATGAATGATTCTCGCGGAAACATAATCCAAGGTTTGTAATAGCACTTCATAAATTAAGTATCATTCCAAAAGGTTTCATTTATTTTGTGTAGCTAGACATATTTTATGATTAAATTATAAACGGGTGACTCTTAACGATAAGTCCGATTCAGCTGACAGATTTCAATTTCGTTAGTAGACCACTTTCACGGTTGAATTTAGTCTTGATAAATACGTCGTAGAATAATATTGGAACTACAATTCGTAAATTATTTGCCAATTAATCAATTGAGTATTCACGAAAATATAAGTTCTATCTTAATAATATAATAACTTAATAATTCTCCATACATTTTTCTCATTGTAATTAAAAATGAAATTGAAAGTAACTGAAAATTTAATTTTCAAATCCGACAATAGAAATCTTGTGGATTCTCTCCCAGGCCACGTGTTTCCAGGTACATACAACGTGGGTTTATTCAAAGCTAGAGTAAACGCCGTTATCACCAGACACCAAACAACAAAACACCGTATCTCCGCTTACCATCAGGTGAGATTGCAGTCAAGCCCGAGCCTTATGTATAAAAAAAAGAAACATAAAAACAAGGGTTTCTTGCCCAAAATTCGGTCCTAATTTTCCCATTCATCTGGGGTAATATTTCCGAAATCGGGTTTTAGTTATGTCGGGCAAACAGTGAAATGTTATAATATTTGGATATTCAGATACAATGTGTTATTCGATCACACGAAAATTGGTGGAACCTATTTGATAAAGGATACATTTAATAATTTTGGTATAATATAGGTTTTATATAATTTGGTAAATAATAGGTCTTTACCTATGAAATTGCCGTTTTGTATGAAAAAATTTAAACGAATTTTTTTCATGAATTTTTTTATTTGTATTAATCGAAGTAATCACCCATGCAATCAATGCATCTTTGCCATCGCAGTGGCAGTTTATTGATGCCCTTCTTAAAGAAATCAGCTGGACGGGAGGCAACAAATTCTTCAAAGGCATTTTGTACTGCCTCTCGGGTATTGAATTTTTTTCCCGCCAAGAAGTTATCCAAATTCTGGAAAAAGTAGTAGTCTGTAGGCGCAAGGTCTGGTGAGTAGGGCGGATGACGGAGAGCTTCCAACCCCAGTTCTTGCAACTTGGAGACCGTCTGCTGTGCAGTATGAGGTCGCGCGTTGTCGTGCAGGAGCAGCGGAGACGAGCGATTGACCAATGCTGGTTGGAGATGCGCCAGCTTCTCCATCATTGTGCTCAGTTCTTCACAGTACACATCTGCAGTAATGCTCACCCCGTTTGGTAAGAAGCTGTGATGAATCACACCGGCGCTAGACCACCAAACAGTGACCATCACTTTTCTAGGGGTAAGTTTTCGTTTAGGGCATTGTTTAGGTGCTGAACCAGGATCCAACCAACTTACTGAGCGCTTGCGGTTATCAAACAGAATCCATTTTTCATCGCAGGTAACAATGCGGTTCAAAATTCCTTCATTTGTGTGTCTGTTGAGCAGTGCAAGGCACGTCTCGACGCGTACTTCGCGCTGGCGATCATTGAGTTCGTGGGGCACCCATTTGTCAAGCTTTTTTACCTTGCCAATTTGACGCAAATGGACCAATATTGTTTTGACGCTAACGTCGAAAGCTGCTGCTAATTCAGCCGTAGATTGTGTATCATCAGCTTCCACAACCGCCTTTAATTCGTCATTGTCGACCAAAGTCTTCGGACGACCGCGAGGTTCATTTTTCAGGTCGAAATTTCCAGAACGGAAGCGAGCAAACCAATAACAGGTGGTGCGTTGGTTTGTAGTGTTAGCTCCGTAAACGTCGTTGATGTTGCGTGCCGCTTGTGCCGCGTTGCTGCCACGACGGTACTCATATTCCATAATTACTCGAATTTTTAACGTATCCATGATGACGAAAAAGATTGAAATGCGATGAAAATGTAACACTAATCAATAAAGAAATGACTACTTTTGGAAAAAAGAATCCATGTTTTTAAAATAAAATTAATTTGAAATTAGAATTCTTAGCCAAACAAAAATTATTTTGATTTGAAATGGCCAGTACTGCAGAACGGCAATTTCATAGGTAAAGACCTAATAACAGCCAACACCAGAATATTATTGGTTCTAGAATTGATAAAGGTCTAGCCGATAAATTTACTACGTATTTAGGATGCTAGGATTAGTTCTATTTTTTAAATAAAATAATTGTTGGTTCGAGTTAGAGCTTTGTCTTAAATACTTCCATCGAACGGTTGGAAGAAATCGCTCTTGTGGGATAAGACCGCCAATTGTATGTAAATTGAAACTATATGTATCATCATCATCATCATATCAGCCGAAAGACGTCCACTGCTGGACAAAGGCCTCCCCCAAAGATCTCCACAATTGCCGGTCTTGCGCTATTCGCATTCAGCAGTTTCGAGCGGCCCGAACAAGATCATCGGTCCATCTTGTAGGGGGCCTGCCCACGCTACGTTATCCGGGTCGTGGTCGCCACTCGAGAACCTTTCTGCCCCAACGGCCGTCGGTTCTACGAGCTATGTGCCCCGCCTACTGCCACTTCAGTTTTGCAATTCTTCGAGCTATGTCGGTGACTTTGGTTCGCCTGCTGATTTCGACATTTCTGATTCGATCCCGCAGGGAAACTCCGAGCATAGCCCTCTCCCATTGCTCTTTGGGTGACCTTGAACCTTGTACTATATAATAATAGCTGGGGACAATAGCTATATGTATATATGTACTTAATTATTCTGCGATGTGGAATGAAGTGTACCTATCTATCTAACTATACATCTATTTCCGCCTGTGTAAACCAAAGTAAACTATTCAAATACGCACAAATGAGAATAGTCATGTTCCTTCTATAATAATATTATGGACTGCCATAATCACTGCTATAATTATATATATCCGACTACGACTGAACTGCTGAAACTAAACGGTTGCACCGATTTTATTGTATGTTTGTGTTTCATCTGCCGGGTCATATTAACCCGTAAAGGAACTCCTGATGTTTCAGATTCCTATGTTCGTGTATAAACGTGACTAATGTTTTTGTTTTCGATCAAGTTGCATTGATCCATGTATAAAAATGTATTTTAATCGTACAGCCACTATCGTAAAGTAACGCATCAAAAAAAAATCTGATTATAATGTCTTCTATCGTTGATGTGTACTATATTTAATACAACTGTTTACTTTACATGTAAATCTTGGTGTATTTGTATTGTTAAAATGCTACATTGCACCTACACCAAAAGTTTTGTCCATCATATAGAGGTATATGCGATACTTACATATATGCGATAATCGCCACGCTTGGCTGACGGGTTGGCGATCTCAGTTTAATGAACATAGTACGCACAGATATGCGGGTGCTCGTTCTCTGGGAGACATCCTCCACAATACAATATACAGACATTTATTGTTATAATAATGACTAATATAACATATTATGGAACTGCACGTGGGGCGGAGCGGCTAAGACAGTAGCCTCGCCGCTTCGTTTCCCGGGTTCGAGTCCCGCGCCGGACAACTATTTGTGTGACCCATAAATAGTTGTTCTGAGTCTGGTTGTAATTTGTGTCCGTCTATATATGTTTGTAATGCCCACATTAGGGAATTTAATCTCTGTGTCGCGGACGTTGTCCTTAAAAAAAATATATATAGGCTAAGTCAAGTCCAGTCAGAATATAAGCATAAGATTTCTTTGGGCAGCAACTACGTTACAAAATATTAATTTTACTTGTAAATACATTTGTGTTACTGTAATATATTTTTCATTATTATTCTTCCACAGGAGGTCAAGACCCCTCAAAGATCTATGTTATAGGGCACAGCCTTGGTTCCCACATTGCTGGTGTAGCCGGGAAGAAGGTCCAAGAGCTCACCGGCAAACTGCTAGGCCGAATCACTGGGTTGGATCCTGCCGGTCCTTGCTTCAGCAATATAAGTGCTAGCGGAAGACTTGACAGAAGCGATGCAGAATATGTGGATGTTATTCATACGAATGCCGGCATGCTGGGCCTTAAAGAATCTGTTGGTAAAAGATATTTAAATTATTTTGGAATGTATTCGATCTTTTTCGCCTTTTTCCCTACAAAAAGGGGACGACAAAAAATCTGTTTACTAGCCAGTATATACTAAATCTTACAAAGCGAAGCAGTGTGTGTGCGTATGGGCACCCGTTAAGTAACGAGACCCTATTAAGTAACGGAATACATGGGCAGCACATATTGACTGCACGTGTGGCGCAGTGATTAAGGAAATGACAATGCCCACATTAGGGACGTAAACTCCAAACATGCAGTTACCGCATATAAATGTGCCTTTTACTAAAAAGCTATATATGGACCACACAAATAATAGTGCAGTAACCGATTCCGAAACACGTAGTAGCTACTTAAAATTAATTACTACGCTACACGTGCCAAATAGGTATGTGAATCCAGATGGACCAGATGGTCCAGATGGAGAATCAAAGGAAATGATTCCACGATCTATAGGTCACACAAATAGTAGTGCAATAAACGAACCCAAATCATATTGTACTGTGTGGTGACTACCTTAGCTCCTATGCACACCACGCCTTTTAATCGCGCCGTCAACGCGCGTTTTAAGAAACGCGCGTCGACGGCGCGCTTTTATCCTACAGAGCACTTCGTTTTTATTTGTATCGATACAAATGCAATGCTAACGCGCATGTGTACCGCAACAAACGCACGTCAACGTCGAGCTTAAAGACGTGGTGTGCATATGCCCTTAACCACTGCGCTATACGTGCCAACTAAGCTAAGACTAACATTAAACTAACATCTTAGTTTTGGTCGATTAGATATTGATATACTTACAAGATTTTTATTTACATTAAAATTTATCTAACGTAAGAAACAATTACTTTGAACGTATCAACTTTCCGTAACTGGCCAATTTCACAAACAAATTGAATTTGAAAATGGAACTCATTGGCTTACATAATGCAGTTAGTTTCAACCATTAGTCATTTGTTTTTGAATTTTGGCGCCATTTTAAGTATTGCGTGTCTATGTCACCATAGATTTGACACGGCAAAAATCCGAAGTCCGATTTACTACAATTTAAGTGTAGTTTGCCGACTCTAGAGAGTGTCGTTCACCTTAAAACTGCTTTTAGTAGCCATTACATGACACTGCCAGAAATTGTTGGAGAAATCAGCAGATTGCCATAAAAAAACTGCTTTTGGCCATATATATTTTTTATGAAATGTGTGCCTGATTCACAATCTTCAAAAGTAATTTATTTATATAGGACATAAGGACTTCTATCCAAACGGTGGTTCGTCACAAGCGGGTTGCTATATCTCTTTCTGCGACCACAGCAGAGCTTGGGAGTTCTATGCGGAAACCGTTGGCTCACCGAAACATTTTCCAGGTAATTTGACCTGTATTGATATTTTTCTATGATTATTTTTAAGTACTGCCGTTATTATAAGTACTGCTGCTACTTTAAGTACTGCTTATATCGTAAGCTGCGCCGTAAAAATGATTGTATTGGGAAAAATACCGCTTAATCTATCATTGATTAAAGCTAATCTCTTAGAATAGAATAGGTAACACATTGTCAATATTTCCATTATGTTATTAAACAAATCCTGGAAAGTAATAATATAAAATCTATACACAAAAAAACCGGCCAAGTGCGAGTCGGACTCGCACATGAAGGGTTCCATCGCAGCAAGTATTTCAGTTGATTAAATGAAGGCAAATTGCGGTTTATGACGTATTAAAAAAAAACTACTTGCTAGATCTCGTTCAAACCAATTTTCTTTGCTAGTTTACATGGTAATATACATCATATATTTTTTTTAGATTTATCATTCTCTTATTTTAGAAGTTAGGGGGGGGGGGGGACCCATTTTACTACTTTGGAAGTGTCTCTCGCGCAAACTATTCAGTTTAGAAAAAGATGATATTAGGAACCTCAATATCATTTTTGAAGACCTATCCATAGACACCCCACAGATATGAGTACAATGAAAAAAAAAAATTGAGTTTCAGTTCTATGTATGGCGACCCCCAAAATAATTGATCTTTTTCTATTTTTGTGTAAAAATCTTAATGCGGTTCACAGAATACATTTACTTACCAAGTTTCATTACTACAGCTCTTATAGTTTCGGAAAAAAGTGGCTGTGACATACGGACGGACAGACAGACAGACATACAGACATGACGAATCTATAAGGGTTCCGTTTTTTGCCATTTGGCTACGGAACCCTAAAAAGGATTTTTTTCATTGAAACAATGTATATAATGTTCTTATCACATTAACCGGTTTCTTACAGACTGTCTTTGAATATAATTTGATTAATAATGGCAGTAAAAGTGCAAGATTTTTTCTTGTTTTACTGGGTACCCAGTATTTATATTTGTTCTTATGCTATCTTCGTACTATATCTATATTTTTTATGTGTCTGTTATCGTGTTTTTTATCTGTAGGTATTCTTATTTTCTCATTTTATTTGTTACAAACAAACAATTTATTTCTTTACGTTCATTGTGTCAAATACTTCCATAAACTATATTAGTCATGCACCCACGCCTCTGCAACATTTGTCTTTTAACCATTTTATTTTGTCTATGGTCTTTTAGTACGGGGCGAATGGGAACAATGACTACGGCATGAATACAGCCAGGTTAATGGACCAAATTAATAATTGTTAATCTTCGGTAAAATTATGTAGCTTGTACCTTAATTAACTTTCCTTCAATTTGATTTCTTTATTGTTAAATGTAATACCAGTAATTACACAAAACTGGCGGGTGGATAGTAGTATTTTAAGATTAACATCTTATTTGCGTATTGTAGTTTTTAATTTGTATTTATATATTATACATATATATTCATATATATTATACATATATATATATATATATATATATATATATATATATATATATATATATATATATATATATATATATATATATATTTTATGTCGTCACTATCTGACTATGACAGTGATTCTGATAGTTTTCAAACCGCATGTAGTGATTCCAGCTACTTAAGTATTCCAACTCTTGGTGACACCCTCAACTCGCACTTTAATGATGCTCTTAGGAATTTCAATGTTGTCCACATCAATGCCCAAAGCATTCCGGCTCATTTTCCAGAGATGCTGGCAAATTTTGACTGTAAGAACATCCATGCCATTCTTGTCTCCGAATCTTGGTTAAAACCTTGTCTTCCATCTATCTCTTACTCCCTTCCAGGCTTCAAATTAATACGCAATGATCGTGAGGTAGGTGGTGGTGGTGGAGTAGCAATTTATCTCCGCAGTTACATTAACTTTACCGTAATAGATCATTCACCACAACCACCGCCACTGAATGCAGGGGAACATCTTTTTATTGAAGTCGAACTGCATCATACGAAAGTATTACTAGGTGTGTATTATTGTCCGTCCCTCCGTATCAACTTCTTCAATTCTTTTGAGATACTTCTTGAAAAATTCACTCCTTCTTACAGTCATTCTATTATCATGGGTGATTTCAACACTTGCCTCCTAAAAAATGATTTTCGCGCTTCCTCTCTCCTGTCGGTCACTGAATCGACTAATCTCTTCTGCCTTCCTTCGAATGCAACACACCACTTTCCTAATGCAACTCCATCTCTCTTGGATCTTATCTTCGTCTCTTCTCGTGATCACGTCGCCAAGCATGGCCAATGCTCGGCTGACGTGTTTTCATATCACGATCTGATCTTCGTTTCCTATGAAGTCCGTCCACCAAAGGCTAAGTCGAAAATTCTTCTGCAGCGCAATTTTAGTGGTATGAACCTTGAAAGTCTTCGAGAAGCTGCCGGGGGTATTGACTGGAGCTTTAGTTTGGGATTCCACATCAGTCAATGACAAGATCGATATCTTTAATTCCATTCTAATTGATCTGTACGACAAACATGCGCCTATTCGTGCTATAAGGGTAAAACACCTACCGGCGCCTTGGCTAACTGACGAGATCAAGAATCTAATAAGCCTCAAAGCAGCAGCGAAATCAAAATATAAGTGTCGCCCATCCGATTATTCTCGGAAAAAATATTTTTCCATCCGAAATCGCTGCAACAAGATGTGTAGGAACGCCCAACGCCATAATATCCATAAATCCATCGAAAATGGAGATCCAGCCAAAATTTGGAAATTTCTTCGATCACTAGGAGTTGGAAAACCCAGAGATATACTTTCAAATAACTTAGATATTAATTCTCTAAACCAGTACTTTTCCTCTTCATCTTCGAGTAATGCGTCAGCTAAAGCTCAAACTTTAAGCTATCTTTCATCTCTTCCAACTGCCGATCATCCACCTTTTGTTTTCAATCAATTCTCCGATTGTGATGTTAAGAAAAGTATCCTGTCGATATCTTCCAATGCGGTCGGTAGCGACAGTGTCAGCCGTAATATGATCATTCCTATCCTTGACGAAATCCTACCCATTATCACCCATATTCTTAATTGTTCCATATCCTGTGGCTTTTTTCCTTCCGCAAGGAAAGAAGCTCTTGTCACTCCCCTTCCTAAAACTAGAAATCCATCCTCATTCTCCGATTACCGTCCCATATCCATTCTCCCATTCCTATCAAAAGTCCTCGAACGGCTTATTTACTCCCAACTGAACTCCTACGTTTGTAAACACAATCTCCTTAACCCTATGCAATCCGGTTTCCGTCCTGGTCATAGCACCGTCACAGCACTGGTCCATATTACGGATGACATCAGGAGTGCCATGGAGAGTGGAAATCTTACAGTTCTCCTTTTACTTGATTTTACAAATACTTTTAACACTGTAGATTTTGACATTCTCCTTGGCATTTTGACTTCGCTTAACATATCTCCAACGGCAATTGAATGGTTTCGATCTTACCTGTTTGGCCGCCGGCAAAGAATCCGTATTAATGACTTGTTTTCTACATGGTCTAATACAGTTGCTGGCGTGCCGCAGGGTGGCGTTCTGTCTCCATTACTTTTCGCTTTATTTATAAATACGATTTCTAATAATCTTGCTTCCGCCTACCATCTTTACGCAGACGATCTACAAATTTATTCCCATGGTTCGCTTGCAAATTTACCCAGTGTCATCACGGCAATAAATGGTGATTTAGCTCGGATAAAGACGTGGAGTAATAGCTTTGGTCTTAGAATTAATCCATCTAAGACCCAAGCTATAGTAGTTGGCAGCTCTCGAATGATTTCAAAAGTGGACTGGTCTCAACAACCACAAATCATCTTTGACGGGACTGTTATCCCTCCCAGTAATAACGTCAAGAATCTGGGAATTATAATTGATAATACGTTGTCCTGGGGTCCTCATCTTAAAAATGTTAGTGGTAAACTTTTCGCATCAGCAGGTTCCCTCAGGCGTCTACGCAATTTCCTCCCTATTACCACTAAAACTGCTCTTGCACAATCACTTCTCTTACCTATTCTCGACTATGCCGATGCCAGCTATCTAGATCTCACGGAAGAACAACTGGATAAACTTGAGCGTCTCCAAAACCTTTGTATAAGATTCATATTTGGTCTTCGCAAATATGATCACGTTTCATCATTCCGTTTAAAGCTCAAGTGGTTGCCAATTCGCCTTCGTCGGAATGCACATATTCTTTCCTTATTATATAACATACTCTTTAACCCTGCTACGCCTTTATATCTTAAAAACCGATTCGAGTTTCTCTGTGACACGCATTCGAGATTCCTAAGATCATCGCATAACTTAAAACTGCATAATCCTATACATTCCACAATATTTATGGACAAGTCATTTGCCGTTGAAGCAGTAAGGTTATGGAACGCCTTGCCAATTAATATAAGACGTGCCCAAACTGTTGCTACGTTTAATAAAGGTGTTAAAGAACACTACCTGCGTTTGTAAAGATCCTTCCTCTTTTATATATTATGTATGTATGTATTTTGTTATTTTATATATTATACACTGTATTGTATTTTATAGAATGTTTATATTATGTAATGTTTATGTATGTATTTATGTTAATCATATATGTAGTCATAGGTACCATGTATTTGGTATACCCCTTTACACTTTTATACACATTTTTTTCTTTTTTTTTTATGTTATTTATCCACTACTTCATTTGTTACACACCCACTTTTTAAAGCAATTACAGCTCCTATCCATCCAAAGGTTGTCTGGAAGAAATCGCTTAATGCGATAAGACCGCCCATTGTACTAAATTTATTATTATTTTTTTGTCCTACCTATTTTTCCTGCTTGTGTGTACAATAAAGAGTATTCTATTCTATACAAAGCACACTATAAAGATTAAATACACAATAATAACAGTTGGCGGGGTTGGTAGATACTTGCCTTTCACGGTGGAGGTCGTGGGTTCGATTCCCGCCTACGACAGATATTTGTGTGCATGAACATTTATTTGTCCTGAGTCTGGGTGTAATTATCTATAATTATGTATTTACAATACAATATATATAAGTAAGTATTTACAAAAGAAAAGCGGTATATGTAGTATATCAGTTATCTACTTTCCATAGTACAAGCCCTGCTTAGTTCGGGCTCAGATGGCCGTGTGTGAATGGCTTAGGATATTATCATTATGATAATTGTTATGATAACACATAGTGCTTTTGAACAAATCTTTAAAAGTTAGTAAGTAAAAAATCTACACTTAAATGTATTAGTAAAAAAAATACACTTAAAGGTATTGTTACAAAAAAATAATGTGTTTAAAGCTCTGTAACGGATTATAATGAGAAAATGAATTTGCTTAATTCGCTGTAGTATTTTTTTTTATATTTCAGCAAGGAAATGTGAAAACTGGACGATGTTTGCGCAAGGTATATGCTCCAAAAACGAAATTTCCTACATGGGTATGGAGTCCAAATCTGGTAGTCCTGGACTATACTTCCTTACTACAAAAAACGCTGCGCCTTTTGGTATGGGATCCGCGGGTAGTGGATAAAATTATATGGATACCTAAATGTTTTGTTATTATTTTGAGTGTATAATTCAAAGTCCTTATTTTTAAGTGTCATTACCGCCATCCTAGGGAGCTCTAACAGCATCATCAGACAATTTACTTTATAAATTTATGTTTACACTTTGCCTACGAGACTTGCACAGACTTGCATTGATTGATATTGACTATTTAAAACATAAAACTTCGACCAAACCGAGGCGTTATCTTGTTTTTAGACAACCGATCCAAAAACAATCCTAATTAGCCTCAAAAAATAAAACAATACGTTTAGGTACACACAAGGGATAAAATCCCGTAAAATACATACAAACATATTGTTATGATATACAGTCGAATTGATAATCAACGATATAAAATGAAGCTAGTTAAATGACTCTTTATGTACCTAACATTTCTACTGCAATCATACCAATCAAAAGCAGACGACATTGTTTAAATCATCATGACAGCCAAAAAACAGACATAGGCGTCGCGTCCTCCAAAGATATCCACAATTGCTGCTCTGGCGCTAGCCTCATCTAGGACCCGTTGGTGGTCAGTCCACGCTGGGTCTTTTTGTTGAATTTAATAATATGGTTAAAATTAATAACCACAACTATCAAATTCAAATACTGGTAGGAATTTCTCGGCGGAAAATTTTCAGTATCGAAAGAGACATCATTTTGATCCTCGATTCTGATAAAATTTACTAAGTAACTTACGACGCTGCCGAATGAAATGACGGTTCTGTTAGGAAAAAACAAAATTTAAAACTTTTCTTTTTATTATACGAGTAGTGTTTTTATCTTAACAAAAAGTAAAAGATTATCTGCAAAAACTTAGCCAATTTTCATATGCACAGTATAGACTATGAATAAAAATGAAATGGCTGGACATAGCTGAACATAAAATAAACAAGTGACTGTCATGACTTTTGACCAAGGATTAAAATAAAAAGTTTTGAACCTGAATTATTTTATGACGTCATCGTTCGATTTTACTTTTATAAAATGTTTAATATCGGTCTCACTGAGACCAAACCCTGAATGTATTTCTATCGGCTTATTGTAAGGGTTTAAGCTCCAAACATATTACCACGATACGACGTATTTTATCACATTGTACGAAGAAAATTCATACGACCAACATAAAAAAATTTAAAAGGGTAATACTGTATATTCTTAGTCAGACTTAAACAATTAATGTTGTTTCTCTGAATATATTTTTTTAATTTAATGTTTTTTTTATTTATAACAATGATCTAACTTCCATCATTCATTAATTTATCCATGTTAACCTTGTTTTGTTAGTTTTATTTTCTTTCTTTAATTTAAAACCAAATTTTCGGTTATATAGTTTTTTAAGTTTTTGTTTTGTTATAATACCTATTGTAAATTATACACCTGTAATGGCAAATCACACAGAACTTGTGTTTAAACATAAAAACAATTTTAAGTTGCATTGTGAACTGCCGATGGTGTGTCTTTTATAAATAAATAAATAAATAAAATGCTAATATCGTAATTTTTGCAATATCATGTCATGACTATGACTCAATGGCCGCTCTATAGAAAACTACAACACATCGAGGTGAAGTTACGTAATTTCTTAATAAAATCTACAACACAACTATTAAAGTTACAACATTTCATGTACCTGGATCTCGACTAGTATCCGTAAAGTATATAAATTAAACCCTTAACATTTTATGGATAGTTAGTTAAGTCATTTAATTTGTTAAGATATTTCCTACAATTTCCATTCATCTCGCGTTATGTTTGTCTGCAAACTTTAAATCTTATCACAGAAAGGTGTAAACAGAAACATTTGGTAAATGTGCAGATAAGTTTGAAACTTGAATTGAAAATCAGTTGAATATATTCAAGTATGTCAACAAAGTTATCGGTGTTCTCTATCCCATTTTCTTGTTTTTGCATAACTTTTTGAGTTGGCATAAAATTTTATCAAGTTATAAATATAACTAAATGTTACCCCACCCGATTCCAACAGGAGTTTGGGTAACTCTAAGTAGGTACTAAGCCCCACGGCCCTGTCTTATCCCTACTCTTACCTGATCCCCCTCCACACCAGCGATATCTCCACCCCCAAGGAAGCCCAACTAGCTCTATATATACAGTATATACAGACTTGAATGCCTCGTTGGTTTAGGAGGTCCTGAGTTCAAATCCCGGGTCGGGCCAAGTGATTTTCAGATTGTTCCGTAAAAAGATATTTCTTAGTATCAGCCCGAAGTCAGGGAGTTGGCGGTATTACACCCCTGTGCCTCGGAGAGCAAGTAAAGCCGTCGGTCCTGTACCTGACCTCTTTCCGGTCGTGTCCTTAGTCGTCCCATCAGATACTGAGCGTTTTTTTTTTTTTTTTTTTTTTTGGGCTATTAAGCCTCTTACTACTGCCTGCTGCTATCAATTGCAGCACCATTGGAACTATTTTATTGGTTCCTAATTTATATTTCCAATTTTAATTAATTCATTATAATAATATCATATATATGCCGGTAACAGTATGACCTCCAGGCACTCTACCACTACACCGCCGTACTGCCATTAGCCTTTGCTGCGGCCCTGGCCACCCTACGTGCAAACGTAATGAAAATGTTCCATTGTTGGCTATCTCGCATAATTTCCGCGTAATTTTCTTTTTTTAACGGATATGTTAACTGTTGTTTAAGATCGCATCGCCAGGAGCTAAATCTAGGGCACTCATCTATCAGGTGGGGTATCGTCTCCGGTATATCAGGATCACATGCGCAGGGTTTGACCTTAGTTTGAAACGTGCCAAATATTGTCCAAACCCCCCATGCCCCGTCAGTAGCTGAGTAGTGACATTGTCAATTGTAGTGTTGTTGACAATTTGGTATGCCTCTTGTATATCAGGCAAGAAAAGTCTCGTCAACGCACCGCTCTCCGCCCCTGCATATCGGTTTTGCCACTCCCTGACACTATTCTGACGGATAACGTATTTTAAATGAGATATAGGTACCGCATCATAAACTGGTGCGGTCTTTTTTGTAAGGGCGGCTTTCTTTGCTAAGTCGTCCGCCCTTTCGTTTCCACCAATACCCACGTGCGCCTTAACCCAAAATAGTTTGATAGTGACCTCCTTGGCATCTAGAGTCCGCCTAAGTCTCCGCCACTATTGGGTGAGTACTGTCGGGGACGGCAATAGCTTCCAGAGCCGATCTGGAGTCGCTTAGGATATTAGCTGAGGGAATTTTTTGTGACCGCACCATGTGTAAAGCTTTGACAATAGCCTCCAATTCCGCCTGGAAAACTGTACAGTAGGGGGCCATAAGAAATCCAGTTTGCCGAGTTTCTGTCCCATTCTTCCACAAGGATGCCGCACCACCAACTTTACCTTCAAGCTTGCTGCCATCCGTGTAGATTGAGTAGCCCTGCACTTCATCCGCCTCCCTCTGGGTGTGAATAAGGCCGTGAACTATAGTTTGCCGAGCCGCGGGATGTGGGAGTTCGAAGGTTCCTTTCTTTTTTTCCACTTCTCTACCTGGTAAGAATGTAATAGATTTACCTCTTTTGTAATCGTAAAGATCAGCGCTTCCCTCACCCGCAGGTCCAGTGGCAACAGGCCAGAAATGCATAACACCGAGGCAAGCGACGTCGTGCGATGAGCGCGTGCAATTAGGATACCAAACTTCCTGCTGATCTGGTTAAGTCTTTTGGTAACATATTGTTTGCTAGTATTTTTGGCCCAGATGCTAGCCGCGTATAAAATAGTAGGCTCAACCACTGCAGCGTACAGTTGTTTACAGATTGCTGCGCTCATCCCCCACGTCGTGCGCGTTGCTCTTGCTGCCTTCTGGTAAAGGTGGGTTGCTTTGCGGCAAACTGACTCTATGTGCGCCTTAAACGTCAATTTGGAATCAATCACCACACCCAGCACCTTAAGCTCGTGTGTTAATGTGAGAGGAGTGCCTCCCAGCTCTAGGTGCGGCTTGTTGTACTTGAGTCGCCTTGTTGCAATCATTGCTTGGGTCTTGTGCGCCGCAAATTTCATTTTGCTTTGCGTACCCCAGTTTGCTACTCTCTCTAGGGCGTGGTTTGTGATTCTGGTCAATTCTTCTGAAGTTGTTGCAGAAGCAATGACCAGTATATCATCAGCGAAGGCTTGTATGTGAGCCTCTAGGTTTTCGGCCTCCTGCAAAAGCGGGTCCAATTGAATGTTCCACATGAGTGGTCCACAAGAGGAACCTTGTATGCAGCCCCTCTGAGTCTCGCGAGTGACTTCCACACCAGCATACTGGATTTTTACCTTTCTCCTGCTCAGATAACTATCCAACAGTAATGTTATGTCACGGGGGCATTCCTTATCTATCAACTGGCGCTTTATTAGAGGCCACCAAGCCCCATCAAACGCACCCTCAATGTCCAAGGACACCACCGCAACCATTTTCTTGGCACGTATGGCAGTTTCAATTATACTTAACGCATCGTATAGAGCATCCTCTGTACTCTTCTGTGGAGTGAAACCGTACTGCCTACCACTCAGCAATCCATGGGCGCCCAGGTACCATTGTAATCTGACGGTGGTCATTTTTTCCAGGATTCTTCCAAAGACCGGTAAGAGACCGATTGGTCTGTATGATTTTACCAGTTGGTAGTTGGTTTTTAGTGGTTTTGGAAGAATCCTGATAGTAGCAATTTTCCAAGTTTCAGGAAAGTGACCCAACGCCAAGCACCTGTTTAAAATTTCGAGGAAAACTAGATCCGTAGATTTTATAGCGTAAAGGCATATGTCTGCGGTATACCCATCACCTCCTGGGGCTTTTTTAGTACTAATTTTTATAGCTGTACGCATCAGTTCCTCCATTTGGTATGGGAGAACCGCATTACTAGACATCTGTCCCCGCAGATTGAGTATGTCGAGATCTACACTTTTCCTGAGCTCGGCTTGTTGTCTAGTGTCTGTAGTTGGGTCATCCTTCGGGTAGAAAGTATTGGCCAGTAATTCTGTTGAACCCACACTATCAAACTCGACTCCAGCTGAGTCCTTTAGTAGGCAGTCGGCCGCCATATTTGTCTGTATGAGTGTTCGGTATATACCCTTCCACATGGTGTCAGTATCCTGATCGGTACAATAGGCCTTCCAGCTTGCGAGTCTAGTGTTTTCGATGGTATCCTTGTAGTTCTGTAGTTCTCGTAAATAGTCATCAACTACCCTAGGTCTTCTTTGCGGATTAGCATTCCGTATCCTGCGTCGTTTACGGATTACTAAAGCCTTCAGTACCGTTAGTTCCTCCGTCCACCACGCCGTTATACGAGGTTTAGGCTCCCTGATTTTAGGTATAGCAGCTTGACATGCCGCTTCCACAGCCTCAGTGTATTTACCAACGACCTCCTCCAGCTGCTCTTTGGTTATCAAACTACTAACCCTCTCTTTAGTGAGCCCCATGGCTGCTGTTTCGCTTAAAAGAATGGCTTTAAATTTCACCCAGTCTGCTTTTTTCGTATTGAATCTTCTTGTGGTCGGTCTCTTCTTTGGCAATTCAGTTGCTCCAAGCTCCAACTCACATGTGATTGCTCGGTGATCAGACGTGGTGACTAAGTCCGGTTCCACTTGCCAGCGCTTCATCCTGTTTGCCAGTCGGTCTGTACATGCTGTGACATCCACTATACTTTGGTATACCCTGTTGCCTCTGACTACGCTGAAGGTGGGCACACTGTTTCGGTTCAGCACCGTCATACCTAGTTGCGCCAGCAGCTCTGCGTATGCACTGCCGCGGTCATCCTCGGCGTCTGTGCCCCACCAGTAACTTTTGCCATTCACGTCACCCGCCAAGACAATGTCAGGGGTTCCTATTGTCCCCACTATTTGCTGGACCTGATGCAAATATTGTTCAATGTCTCTATTGGGTTCGAAGTAGACCGAGACGACACCCAACCTAAATGACCCTGCATTTAGTACTGTTACGGCAATATTAGGTGTGCAAAGTTCTTGTCGATGCGAAATTATAAGGTTCTTATTCAGGATGACTATGGATGCCTTATTTGGGCCTTCGGTTCCCAGATACTGTACCACCGTATCGCTTCCTAAGGCCATTCTACCCCTAGCTCCAACATAAGGTTCCTGCATGATTACCACATCCGTTTTCCTGAGTCGAGCCTCTCTTAAGCATTCCTTTGTGGCGGTCTGGCCACGACCGAGGTTTATCTGGATGATTTTAAGGGACTCCAGATGGTCTGTGACGTTGCCTAGTGTGCCCTTAGCAGTATGACACTGTCGCCCTGGTCATCCGGTCCCATTTTGCTTTTATTGGGCATTCTATCCTATATGCCGGATGTCCTGTCAACCGTGCCCCTTCCGCTACACAGTTTGCGCACTTTGGTTCACCCCCTCTATTGCTGCAGTCTCTGGTATCATGATCTTCGGCACAATAACCGCAGCTTGGTTTTTCTTTTTTGCAGTTCCTAGCAATGTGTCCAAAGGACATGCATTTAAAACATTGGACCACCGGTGTCTGGTCTAAAGCCCAAACAACCTGGTAGCCCAGCTTTACCTTTTTACCACAAAGAAATGTGTACATTTTAGGTGTTACCTGGATAATTATGTTCGTCAGAGCCGCAGTTCTGGACTTGGTTCGTCGCAAAACTTTGGCATCTCTTTCTTCCTCAGATACACCTGCCAATAATCCCTTATTCTGATTTAACAGTGCTTGTACTACCATTGAATCCGAGAGGTCATTCGTAACTTCTTTTAAACGCAGAAGTGGCAAGCGATCCGTTAACTCGGAAGCAGATAGCGCAGTGTTTTTTACGGCTATTTTAAGACGATCTCTGTTCTCCGAGGTATCACACCCGATTACCACCTTTTGGTTTCGGGTTTTGCGGACTCTGGTTACACCAATGCCCAAACCAATGACGTCAACTGAGCTTTTGAGTTCCTTGAATACCTCATCACCCGATTTACCGGTATCTTCCGAACTTATTATAATAGGATAGGAGGGTTTCATGACATCCGCATAGGTCTGGGTCTGGTTTTTAGAGATAATGTACTCTCTGGTGTGGCCTTCGTGTCTCGGTCGGGACGAATCCGCCAACTTCTCTCCTATGTCGGTTACGGCTGTTTGGATGGGAGCGATTGCTTCTTGGAGATAGGTTTTAAAGTTTATAGTTGCCAGTTCACCTCCTAGGGTCGTTTCCGTCTGCATTGATTGTCCCGCCGCAGCCATATCCTGTAAGTCTCGAACATCTTCTTTCAGGTTTATTAGTCGTTCCACTGCTGGCCGGACGACTTCTTCTATGTCCTGTCTTGCCTCTAAGCGTGTTGGCCCTTGCTCCAGTCGGTTATTTGCCGTATTCAGAGCAACCGATTGCTCCTCTAGGTGCTTTTTAATTGCTGCTATATCAGCTTCTATTCTAGCGAAGCACACGCTTGGCTGTTGCTCCCGAGTTTGAGAGCTTTTTGGTGGTGAAGATTGTCTCGTCCTGGCCAAAAGTTCCTTTTCGGTCGCTTCTACTCGCCACTTCTCTAGGTCAGTCCTAACATCCCGCATATTATCAGCGAGACGGGCGCAATTGGTTGCCAGCTCAGCAATTTTGACATCATGGGTGTCAGGTAATTTAGGGTTTATCGGTATTGCTCTAGTAATCCGATCATTAATGTCTTGTATTTGGACCTTGATATTATCGATGGTCTTAATCGGCTGATCTAGTTCAAAATGTAGCCATTTCCTAATCGCCTCAGTGTTGGATGTGGTGGCCTCAACGAGTTTGCGCGTTTCTTCCAGTTTGAGCACATGTGACAGTTGTGTTTCCGCCATAAGCTTGGCATGCGCTCGTTCAACTCGCACCATCTCTTTGGAAGCCGCTACCTGGGCAATCTCTAAATGTGACTTGTGTCTATTCCTTGAGGCCACCAACTCTAAGGCAAGTTCGTAAAAGTCCTGCAGGGCGTTTAGTACCTGTGTTTTTAACTCCCCATTCATATTGTGGGCCTTTTCTAGGGCTTCCTTGCCCAAATTAAGATACTCGTTGGCCCTTTGTGTAGAGAGATCTAGGGATGCAGCTGCGCGTCTCCTGGTAGGTGGTATTAGGCTCAGTCGCCTTTCAAGTGGCGAGTCCTCGACACTTACTATTTCGTTCCAGGCAAGCCCCGGACTAATTCCCGTGGGGGGCAGCTACTTCCGTCCTCTGCATCATCAGGGGTTTTAAGAAGGGCTTCAACAATGGGTGTATTTAGTGAGTTTAGTGTAGAATTGGGCTTTAGTTCACCTAAGATGCTATCGCCTTCAGGTGATTTCAATGTGCCCCCATCCCTAGGAGTATTGAGCAATAAGTTCGCAGAAGGTAACCCAGTCTCTGATTTGTTTGTTGCGCGCTTTATAAACATTGAAGGCATCTTTTTATTTTGCACCGTCCCTTTACTTATTTTTTTATCTCCTCTGTGCCTCTGTTTTTTACTTATAGTTGTATTAGTAGCCGTAGAGGTCGCCGGCGTTACGGCCTCTGGGGTAACGTCTGACATCATACAGAAAAAAATAAAAATAAAATTGAAATATAAAAGTATGAGTCTTTGGTGTCTTAGAAATTAAGCAAGAAACCCTACATGGAACTGAATTAATTTGGAAACTAGAGGTATATCAGAAATCTAAAGTTAATAGTATACAATTACTTATCCAATAGCAGTTTAGAAAAATTCAAATTAATTAATAATTAGGTAAAACACTTAACGTCCATCTACTCTTGCCTGAAGAATCCAGTGTTGTCGGCGTCCTAAGTTTCAATCTTCAATCCTTTGCATAGTCTTTTGGGTGGGGATGAAATTTTTATGGGTCTCATGGACTCAACACACGCGACACTGTACGTTTTAGTCTTAACACTGTGTACGGGTAAACTTCAATGAGTCACTGTTCTGCGAATGTTTTCCACAACAACTTCAACATGAGCCCGAGTCGTTGCAGTTCAAATGCGCACTCGTAGTAATAGTAGCCGCGGTAAGCGATACGGCGGATACTGAGCGTGATGGAATAGAAAGTGCCCCTGTGTTTGCGCACACACTTGTGCACTATAATATGTCCTGCACAATTGGCTAGTCTCCATTGGGACTGGCCGCCGTGGCCGAAATTCGGTCGGGAGGACATTATTATTATTTTACAGTCAGCACCAGCCTGTAGTCTTCGTTGATCACACTGCCTCATGATGCGCGCAGTAACATATCATGTCCCTTGCTAACACGATGAGAAATTACAAGACGTACATTCGACCCGTGATGAGTTACACGAGTCCTTACGTCGATTCATCCACGAACTGCGGTAAATGCGGTAGGTTCACCATAGTACGTCCGCAAAAGAAGATTACGCCAATTTCCAATTACCTACTTAAGCAACACTTTTCAACTCTGCCATGCACCATCCAAGTTATTTGGTGGTAAGGGCGGTAAACACACCCTGTCTGCATCTCCACGTTAGCACGTTAGTAACCGCCCGGAGTAGAGTACCGGCGCTGCCTGACATCTCCTTTGGAGTTGGAACCCAAAGGAGATGTCATCTAGCGCCGGCACTTCGTTTGAAGTTGCCGCATATAAATGGCAAGATGGCTTGAGCTCTCGCTCGCTCTCTTGTTCAGGGAAGCAATGGGAGCCGTAGAGAATAACTGCACACGTCTTGTAAAAAAAAACATTTATTTATGATTTTATACATACATACATAGACTCACGCCTGTTGCTCAGAGGGATAGGCAGAGACAACGGACTTCCATTTGGCACGATGTTTGCAAGCCTCTTTTGCCTCGTTTACTAACATTATATTCTTCATACATGCTCGCTGGTTTAGGGTACTTCTTACCTGGCCTTTCTTGAGAACGTCTCCGGTTTGGTCAGACAATGTTCTAAGCGGTCTTCCCCTTCCGGTTGTACCATGAACAAAGGCCATGTGTGCTTCTTTTGTCGATCTTCTTTCATTCATCTTTTCAAAATGCCCAAACCATTATAATTTTAGACAATTTAAAATTTATGTGGGTATTTTAATTCTAAATTAAAATTGATGAAATACTATATACTTTTTAAATTTATAAAACTATTACGTTATCTGATTTGACTGTCTGAGAAAGTCTTGCTAAATTTTTTCTTTCCGTATATACCTATCTTAGGTTAACGTTTTCTTAAGCAGGGCTCGAGCTAAAGCCTAGATATCTCGAATTCAGTAACACCAGACATTATAAATTAGGTTTTCCTGAATTCTCAGCTTATATAATGATGAATATATTCATTAACAGAGCTCTTAGAAAATATTCTAGAACTTTGAAATTTAAACACGTCTGTAGAAAGTAGGTGATTCATTAAGTGAGATTTTTTGCACATTTTGGGTTTAGATATATTTTACTAAACGCTTTCATTAGCCTTCTAGCAATCTCAAATTCAGGAAATCTTCTCTGTAGATAAAAACTATTTTTGAATTTTGAAGTTAATAGAACTTTATAAAAACAAGTTTTCAAACGTAGGTCTCGTCTCAAACAAAATCCCTGAACATCTCAAATTCTGAAACATTGTCCTTAAATACGTGGTTCTTAATTTGTTGATATTCAGAATTATTATTCTTTTGAAAATATGTACGACTTTTGATTATCTCATAGCAAAACTTCAAGAAATCTCAAATTCAGAAAAGCCTATATCCAAATAGTGTTTAGAGTGTTCTTTTCAGCATTAACCTCAAACATAGAAAAGGTCAACAAAAGTGTACAATGCTTTCTAAGGTCTCATTGTCGCGTCTCGTTATCGTCGACCTTTTCCGAAGTATATATGCACAATGGATACAATTTCACAGAGATATTCTTGTGTATTTTTGTATCCAGGAGGAGCATAAATAATTGCATAGGCGTTAACGATTTGTGCCATAAATATCACACTGGGATTCCTGCCCTGTGGGCGGGAGACTTGCATCAGTGTGTATGAAGTATAAAGTTTTATTTACGCTACTTATTTATTAATTTACTTATATAGGTATGTATTTATTTATTTGGAGAACCAGTAGATGTAGGCAGATTTAATAAAATCAAGCGGTAACGTGAATCACAAATAATATATCCTAAATTTTAATTCTAAACATAAATTGGGTTTTTCTGTTAAGAAAAAGTCATAGTATCAGCCCGAAGTCTAGAAGTAGGCGGAATTAAACCCCTATGGATTGGCGAGCATGTAAAGCCGGCGATATTGTCCCGACCTCTTTCTAATTGTGTCAGCTAGTCCATGAGAGCACAGCCGCTTTAAGATGTCTCGCACAGATAACTTGACTCAATAAGACCGTCAACTTCTAGACTCCGGGCTAATACTAAGAATTTTTCTAAATAGAAAAACCCAAAATTTGAAAACGAGGACTGTACATTTATTTTGTAGAGATTATTGAATGAATTACTTAAATTTATAACAGAAGTTATACCTACATGTTCTAACGCATCATACTTGTGTTTCTAAAGATATGAGGCTCCAATATCTTTCAATAACATTGTCTCTATGCTTTGGTTTAGTAAATAGTAGCAGAGTAATTGGAAACGCAAAAGGCTTCTTGCATGAGAACTGAATTAAATAAAATAAAATTCTTATTCGATAAGGAATGCATTGGGAACATAAAATTAATCCAATAATTATTTTCCAAATCAGTTATCATACAGCCAAGCTGAATTCAGTTCTATGCTAACTAAAACAGTAATTAGTGTATCAGAAAAAATTGCCAATACTTCTTGACATATAATGTATGAGAATTGGTTTCTTTTTTATTGCTCTATTCCAATCAAAATATCCTATTCAGATATCTACCTCAACCACTGCCCTCCGGCAGTCTCTTATCTCTGGGGAGGCTTTCCTATCTCCATAGGAAAGCCTCCCCAAAGATCCCCACATTTGCCGGTCTGGCGCTTTTCACAGGCAGGGCCTGCCAGCGACTCTCACACAATCATCGGTCTATCATGTAGGGGGCCGAACCAAGCTGCTTTTTTCGGTTTTTGAGCGCCGCTTATAAACCTTTCTGCCTCAGCCGCCATCAGTTCATCGAGCTAAGAGACAAGCAATTCTTCGTGTTAATTTGCTTCGTCTGTAGAATTCAACATTGATTCAATTCCGCAGGATGAATTTTGAGAGCAAACGAGGGAGTCCTTTGCTTTCATAATTCATCAATGGCGACCTAGCTATATTATAAATATGAAAAATTGTACATTTGGATGTTTATATGCTTGTAATTACAGGAATCCAGAAGTTTGGTTGACATTTGTAATGCAGACAATTGCTTTTTTGAGGGTTTCACCTTAGGGCCCAGCTCTATAATTTACTTGTATCGAATTCACATTATAGGGAAAATGTTTATTTGCGTCTTTCACTGAACTCTTGGTGTAAATTGGGTAAAATGGAAACTATTTGTGCCCTCACTTAGCGACCCTCACTCAAATTGTAATGAAGTCACATTTCCTTCACACAGAGAATTTTGTCATCTTAGTGTTTATTTTGTCTAAACTATTTCTAGGGTTTAGCAAGAATAACGCACTGTCTAAATAATTGACACAAATGGTGCTGAAATTTAGTTCATTCATGGATAGTAGTTTATTTCCACGAAACAGCACGGAGTTAAACTTTTCAAGTCGTCAAATCTGAGGCGCTTAACCAACGCAGACACCATGCATATTATCTATAGTATAAGTATATATCTACAAAAGAAAAGTAGTACATGTAATATATCAGTTATCTGGTTTCCATAGCACAAGCTTTGCTTAGTTTGGGACCAGATGGCCGTCTGTGAATGACCAAGGATATTATTATATTAACTATTATTATTTAGAACAAAATAAGGACATAAATTATTTTTGCAGAACTCATAACCAACCTAAGACCCGCGCCAAACTAAAATTTAAAGTCACAACATGACATGTTTTAAGATTGTGTTCACTTGCCTACGTATCCGTTGTAACAATTTTATGCTCCAACCAGATACCGGCCATAACAAGTTCAAGCGTGCTTTTACTGGAAGAAAAATGCTATGTATACAACATACTATGACATGTCACGCTATCAAGTTTAATACGTTTGCATGTAATATTATGAATAAGAAAGACGAAACGAAAGTTTGTACAAATAATTCTTCTTGATTTTTGAAGTGAAAACTTTTATAGCTGCGTTGTGCACTTTGGGATAAGTATAGAATGATAGACTCGCGTGAAGACACGTGACCTGATCGAATCGGAATCGGAGGGTGTTTTTTTAATTCACACTGACCGTTTATACACTCATATGACCGCAGCATTTTTGAAGTGAAAACTTCTTAGCGACGTTGTTCACCATTTTTCTTAATTATGTAAGACTAGCTGGTGCCCGCGACTTTGTCCGCGACAATTTTGAATGATGACCAATGTAACTACTTACTTCTAGCTTAATCTAAAAAATATAACTTTTAAAACAAATAAGCAATATAAATTGAATAAAACCTAACCTATAAATAACCTTACTAAGAAATAAATGAAAGACTACTTTGCTACTGTTATTTACAAAAAGGACCCGATATCATCAAGCAAAAATCAAAGAATACATATCAATTGTCCTTAAGTATAGTCAGTAAGTTAAATAAAGTAAAATAATAATCAACGATGCATTAATCACAAAGGTAACTCCCATTAGATTAGGTTTGTGAACGACATTCTGTGAACGAAACCATAGCGCGATCTAAAACGATGATTACGCCATCTACTAACAAAAATATAAACTTGTGAAGCGGTAAATTTAAGATGTGTGCATATATTTTGGGTGAGATTTAGGCGATCATCTATTGATTCAGTTTTGGACTACCTTTTATTTCAAGCATTTATTTATTTTAATCGATATGCCAATTAAGTTCCGCCATCTGAAACGACATTAACGCCATCTAGTTACAAAATTGTGAACTTGTAGATCAGTAAAATTAAGATGATGTTTTTTGGGTGCGATCATCTCGACACCAACAATTTATACTACGCTAACTCAAATTTTAGATAAATTCGTTTTTATCCCAATTTGATTAAAATGTCGTAATTTTAATTTGTTATAAAATTTACCAAAAAAAAGAAGTTACAAATCTTATAAAACGCTAAATCTTTACTTAGACGACAACGACCACGACATTTTAAGCTACTTGACATAAGAAACAAATTTATTAAAATTTGAGTTTGCTTATATTGTTGGTGGCGATCTATTGAATCAGTTTTGGATTACCTTTTTTTAACAACTAATTATTTCCTGGATTGCTTTATTTTTAACTGAAAGGCCAAATATCAATTTACATGCGTTTAACTAAAAAAATACAGACTTTCATACAAACTTACATCGCCTATTCTAGTCGTCTTTAGGGGAGGAATTTCCAAAAATCCTGAAATATATACTTATAATTTTTAAATGAAAGGCCATATACCAATTTTCATGAGTTTACCTCTAAATTGTCAGATTCTTCATACAAACTTACATCCTCTATTTGTCACCCTTAGGGGTGGAATTCTAAATGAAATAAATATTTAAAAAAATGAAATAAATATTTTTTTATTTTTAACTGAAAGGCCAAATACCAATTTTCATAGGTTTAACTTCAAAAATGTCGCATTTTTCATACAAACTTACATCCCCTATTTTACGCCCTAAGGGGTGGAATTCCCAAAAATCCTGAAATATATATTTTTAATTTTTAACTGAAATGCTAAGTGCCAATTTTCATGCGTTTATCTTCAAGTCGTAGTTTACATAGAAACATACGTACCCTACTTTACGCCCTTAGGGGGGGGGGGGGGGAATTCTCAAATATTCTGTAATATATATTTTAAATTTTTAACTGAAATTCCAAATAACAATTTTCATGCGTTTAAGTTAAAACGTTTCACATTTTTATTTTACGCCCTAAGGGGTGGAATTCCCAAAAATCCTGAAACATATATTTTTAATTTTTAACTGAAATGCTTAATACCAATTTTCATGCGTTTAACTTAAAAATTGTCACATTTTCCATACAAACTATCATCCCCTATTTTTCGCCCTTGGGGTGGAATTTCCAAAAACCCTGAAATACGTGATTTTTTATTTTTAACTGGAAGGCCAAATACCAATTTTTATGCCTTAAACTTCAAAAACGGAAAAGTTTCATACTAACTTAGCGCCCCTGTTTTAAAAATAAAATCAAATTTACTTCTATCACCTTCTAATTCCATTATTGGAATAAGAAGGTCGTTGGTCTAGCGGTAGCGTGTTCACCTGGGGTGAGGTCCTGGGCTTAAATCCCGGGTCGGACCAAAACTGATTTTGGGAGTTTTCTGTAAAAAGTAAAATTTCTTAGCATCAGCCCGAAGTCTGGGAGTTGGCGGTATTATACCCCCGTGCCTCGGAGAGCACATAAAGCCCTCGGTCCTGTACCTGACCTCTTTCCGGTCGTGTCGCGAGGCACCCCATCGGATCAGTGATGGATAGAAAGTGCACCTGTGTTTGCGCACACACTTGAGCACTATAATATGTCCCGCGCAGATGGCTAATCTCTATTGAGACTGGCTGCCGTGGCCGGAATACGGCTAGGAGGACATTATTTATTCCATTATTGCGCACTCCTGCGCCCTAAAAAATAGTGCTCCTGCCCCGTGATTAAAAGAACCAACACCATCAAATATCTGGGAGTTATTATTTACCAAAACCTCAGTTTCAAACCCCATATTGACATAATAATATTGGTCCCGAGGTTGCGAAAAATTATAAACATTTTTAAGGCTTTCAACCACGTGGCTGAGAATTGGGTCATAAAAATGGTATATTACGCGTTATGTCAATCACTGATAGATTATTGTATCACCTCCTGGGGAGGTAGAGGCGAAAATCCATTTAATTGAAGCCGAAAGAGCTCAACGTGTTATACTCAAAGTTGCTGCCAGCCTTCCTTTTAGATTTCCAACCTTTGAGTAGAGAGACTTTTATACTCCACACTATTCTTAAAAAATATCTTCAATTGGAATATAATCCTAACATACTAAAGGATAAAAGACGTAAGGGTTCCGTATGCCAAACCTCAAAATGCGATACGAGTTTTTCCCGAAGATGTAATTTTCTAGGTGCCTATTTGTATAACAAATAGGCATGTAATAGACTTGACCTTTATCCATTAAATAAAATCCGAAAACAAAAGGTTTCTAAAAAGTCTAGATTATGACAGAACAAAAAGACTGTTGAAACAAATTATTTAATTTAGCCAATTCGTATTGTTTTGTCTCATTTGTTATTTTTGTTATCATAATAAATTTAATATCATAAACACCTACCTTGCTCTCATGTAAATTATTTTTCATATTTGATTGTAGCCTACTGCTTTCTTTAAATATAAAGCCTAAAACCTAAGGCCAACTTTTTAATATTACTAGATAAACTTATTTCCTACACAACAAGTACTTATTACACAAACAGACACCCACTAACACATCTACAAACTCTCTACTTTTTATTTTGATATTTTTATTTTTTATAATATGTTCTTTTTCTATTAGCTTTAAGTAATAATCTGTTTAAATACCGTCTCAGGTCATGTACCATTAAGCTTGAAATATAGTTTAATTTTACTAGGTATAAACTAGGGAGTGGGCACTGGTGACCTGTAATACAGGTTTTGTTCTAAACCTACAATAGGCACCAGCTCTCACAAAGCTAAGTTAATTAGACTAAGGCTGAGATCTATAGAGCGTACTTAGACTTTGCTCTAACTTTACTTACGTAAAACTTTGCTAAGTGTATGCTAAGCTTATACTTTGCTTGCTTGCTTATCGTATGGGCAGTGGTAACCCTAGTGTCAGAGTTGCTCAAGCAAGCTTTGGCGGTCACCCATCTATGGACTGACCGCGAGCGTAGTTGCTTAACCTCACCGATCGCTTACAGACCGGTGAGAGCATCTAGCTATGCTTTGATTTGGTATTTATAGACTTTTTGAAGTTAAGATTATGCTTAGCATAAGCTAAGACAGACAAAGTCAAAACACCAATTGTAATTTCGTTATATGCATTAACTTCTGTCTAAGTAAAGGCTGAGCAAAGTCTAAGTACGCTCTATAGATCTCAGCCTAAGTGACATTAAATGTATTGCTACTTTTGTACTTGATCTTTGTGAGAGAAATAAATGTATTTAATATTATTATTTTACCGCCCAACGGTGTTAAGTAGCATCTTCCACTCGCTACTCGGATTAAATAAACACTACTTTCCGAGTATGAGAAATTAAAAAATAGATTTCACTTCTATTGGCAGACCCCAAAGACTGCCCCGCATGTTTTTTTAATATTCCACGCGGCTGCACGCCCTCATTATCGCCGCCGTATTATGAAGAGGTAGAATACATTTCTGTCTAAAAACAATATTTAACCATCTAAAACTTTGATATCTCATTATACCATGTTTTTATAACATGTCATGTAAATGTATGTGTATTCTCACTAGAATGGTCAGTAATAGCAGCTCTGTTTATACTGCTTTACGTACGGCATAATTAAATTACGGTTTTGAATCCCAATTAGCAGAATTATGAGAATATTTTGGGTAAGTTACAAATAATAAAGGGAAATACATGATAGTATTTAATATCTCATTTGATGTGCCGGTTGGCGTGGTTGGTCGACCTTTCACGCCGCAGGTCGTGGTCATCATGTCTGTTGAAGATGGACGACGACGTAGCGAGCTTGTGCCTACCTGAATGTTTTATGCGTGGCTGTATGTAGGTATATAGGTACGAGCCGGCCGATGCGCCCGCGCGCGCCGCATTATCTATTAAGTTAGTTCCTAGTTGAGTGCCGGAATAAATGCATGCGTGTTAAAGTAATCATTACGTTTTTATTTACTTGTCCCTGGATATACTCTGCCAACAGGTTATGGGCCCAGGTAGACAGCAATATGAATAACACTTTCGTGTAAAATAGTGTATAAAAGTGAACATTATCGTGACATTATTTACTGTGTTGGAAAAACAAGTGCATCATGTCGGCTACGATAAAAATCGATCCGCTTACGGGCGACAATTATGACACGTGGAAGATACATATGCGAGCTATTTTGAAGAAAAATGACTTGTGGGAATATGTGTCTGGTGTATTGCCGCAGCCATTACCTACGGATCCAAAATATAGTGAGTGGATGAAGATGGATGGGAAAGCGGAGTCGGACATTTTACTAGCCGTGAGTTCGAGTGAATTGCTTGCTTTGGACGGCTTGGCATCTTCGAAAGCGGTATGGGACAAGTTAAAATCTTTACATGCATCTAGTGGGCCAGCGCGAAAAGCGTCGTTATTGAAAAGGCTTGTGTTAACTCGCATGCAGGAAGAAGATGACCTGCGTAAGCACATTGCAGATTTTTTTGACGCCGTAAAGAAGCTCAAAGAAATCGGGCTAGTGGTTATCGACGAACTACTTGCCGTGTTATTATTGTATAGTTTACCAGAGTCCTTCTCGATGTTTCGAACGGCCATTGAGACTCGTGACAATTTACCGGCGACTGAAGTGTTGAAGGTCAAAATCATAGAAGATTACGAGAGCCGTAAACCAAAAGAAGGTGGCGACTTACAAGGTGCTTTGTATGTGAATAGACGACAACAAGCTCACAGGAATATGAACTCCACATTTAAGAAAAATAAATATCAAACATTTATAAAATGTTTTCGTTGTGGACGGCACGGTCATATTGCAAAGGACTGTAAAAGTAAATTCGAAAAGAAGAATTTTTCGGAAGATAAACAGGCTAGTAGCTATTCTACTATGCTAAGTGTTACAGAAGATGTGATGCTGAGCGATTCGAATGGAGGTACAGTGTGGTGCATTGATAGTGGGTGCACAGGACACATGTGTAATGAGAGGAATATGATAAAAAGCTTCACCAACGTGGAAAATGAGCTAAATTTAGCAAACTCTGAGAGCACGCGAATTACTGGAACCGGCCAAGTATGTATTTCAGTAGACACTGGTAGCGAAGAGCGCCGTATTAACTTAGAAAAAGTTTTTTATGTGTCAGATTTACGCACTAATCTATTATCAGTAGCGAAAATCACAGACCATGGTTTTGAGGTGCATTTTAATAAGAATGGAGCGGTTGTACTCGACGGGAAAAATAAAGTTCACATGCGCGCTGACCGAGTTGGCAATCTTTATCATGTTCGTTTGTGTGAGAACAGTGTGAAAAACGCTGAGGTGCCAAAAAAGGGCATAGATATGTGGCACGAACGATTAGGCCATTTAAATGAGCAAGATTTGAAGGCTTTGATGAAAAATGATTTGGTATATGACATGAAGTTTAATGATAATGAAAAATTGTCTAAGTGTGAAATATGTACCCGTGAGAAGCAAACATGCAAACCATTTCCTAAAGGTTCCGTTGATCGTACTACTGATCTACTACAGATTGTTCATTCGGATGTATGCGGTCCGATGAGAGTAGAATCATTCGGAGGTAAAAGATACTTTGTGACGTTTATCGACGATAGATCAAGGTGGTGTCAAGTATACTGTATTAGAAACAAAAGCGACGTATTTGAGACTTTCAAGGAATATAAGGCTGAAGTGGAGAACTTTACCGGGAAGAAAATTAAGAGTCTACAGTCTGATAATGGACGAGAATACGTAAACAAAGATTTTGATGATTTTCTGAAAAAGAATGGCATTACAAGGAGATTAACTGTACCACACACACCACAGCAGAACGGGATAGCAGAAAGGAAAAACAGGACATTGATAGAAATGGCAAGATGTATGATGAGCCAGGCAGGAAGCCCACCATCATTTTGGGCTGAGGCGGTCAACACCGCGAATTATATTAGAAACAGGTGTCCTACTAAAACATTAAAAGGAGGTATACCTTTTACTGTATGGAAAGGGAAGAAACCTACAGTAAAGTATATGAGAACATTTGGTTCAAAAGTTTACTACATTGAGAAGGGGATTAAGAAAGGAAAGTTTGATCCATGTTCTGAATTAGGTATATTTATGGGTTATGATTTGCAATCTAAAGCATATCGTATCCATAATCCGAGAAACCGAAAACTAATTATAACTAGAAATGTAAAATTCTTGGATGAGACAGCATTCAAACATGAATATAAAGAGATACTTGATGAAGAAGAAAGTATAGACACTGAAAAAGTGGTCGTCACGTTGAACAAACCTGAAAAGAATATAGAAAACAAACGAAAACCCCCTCTAAAAGCTAGTAAAGATAAAGAAAAAATAAGGAAATCATTGGAAAGTCTAAATGATGAGACAGATTATAGATATAGTACACAAAGTAGAAGAAAAAGAGATGCTACTATTTCATGGGAAGAACTGATAGAACCTGCGAAAAGGGGTAGAGGAAGACCAATACGTGCTTGCCGTAAGAAATACATGGAATATAGACCAATAATAGATGTAAACTCAGAAAGTGAGGATGAAAATAATAAACTTTCAGATGATAGTGATGAGGATTATGTTGCGGGCATTGCGACTATTGAGCCAATGACGTGGGATGAAGCAGAAAATTCGGATGATTCTCCGGCTTGGAGATCTGCTATAGAAGATGAATTCTTGGCGCAAATAAAGAATGGCACCTGGGAAATACACTCGCGAGCAACCAAATCGACTCAAGCCTTGTCGGCGCACACATACATTGATACAACTAAAATCATGAATGGAAATTATTAAAATGATATGTCATTCGAAAGCTTAAGATGTCAGCTTTAATTTGATATCATTATCATTGAAATCCATCCATCATTTTTGAAATAAATGATGTCTGAATGCAAGAGTAGGAAAAACGGGAATTTAGGAAAAAGGGTATGTGTCTCGTATTTGACAAATTAAACAAAAAAAAATAAAAATAAAATTATTTTATTTAAATCAGTATTTCGTATTGCCCCCTCTAGCCCTAATTACATCCCGCAGTCTGTTTTTCATGGACCTTATCAATTTTTTGACATTTTCTTGAGGAATGCCGTCCCACTCCTCTAATAATGCTGTCTTTAGCTCGTCTACGCTTGAAGGGACTGGATTTCTGGCCCGAACTCTTCTTTTAAGCTCGTCCCATAAGTGCTCGATGGGATTCATGTCAGGACTGAGCGCAGGCCAGTCCATCGTGCGTAATTCGACCTCTTGCAGAAACTGTCGAGTGACTCGTGCCGTGTGGCAGCGGGCATTGTCGTGCATTAACACGAAGTCTTCACCGACAAACCCTGCGTAGGGCACAACATGATCCAGTAGAATGTCGGTGATGTACCGATCAGCTGTTAGCCCGCCTCCTCGGCCGCCCCCAGGCACGAAAACAAGTTCGGTTTTTCCCTCTAAAGAGATACCAGCCCACATCATGCAGGAACCGCCGCCATATGCCACTGTTTCAGCGAAACAACATTGGGCAAATCGTTCTCCCGGACGCCTGTAGACTCGGCCTCTCCTATCACTGCCATGCAGACACATTCTGCACTCATCAGTAAACAGGACCGATCGCCATTGCGCAACGCTCCAATTGAGATGCTCTCGAGCAAATTGAAGGCGCGCTTGTCGGTGGCCTGCAGTCAACTTAGGGCCCGTCGCAGGTCTTTTTGGCGTCAAGTTGGCTTCCTTCAAGCGTCTTCTCACTGTCCACTCGCTGACAGCCACTTGTCGTACACGTCTCAGTTCTTGCTGCACATCAACGCCCGTAAGGTGTCGATTGCGCAGCGAGGTTGAGACAATGAAGCGGTCGTCTCTCTCTGAAGTGCACCGGTGGCGGCTCGTTCTTGGTCTCCGATTGAAGGCACCAGTCTCTTGGAACCGTCTGTATACTCGGGATACAGAAGACTGGCTCAAGTGGAGCTGGGCAGCGATTGCTCGCTGACTTAACCCTTGTTGCAACAAGGCAACAACTTGAGCGGCTTCTTCTGGTGTGGTATCCATGGGTTAGCGAAAACAAGGAATGCAATTTACGGAGATGTGTACCGGTCAACCTGTAACAAGCAACTGATAAGATAAACCGGAAGTGGGGGGTTTTATAGCGGGAGCAGGTAGCGCAAGTCGTGGATTCCTAAAGAGGTAATTTACGCTGACGGCCAATTAAAATGTGTCAATAAATCAGCGCTTAGTTTTTTTTAAGGTATTGATGTTAATTGAAAGCCTAATTCTTCAGCTTTCGAATGACATATCACTTTTGTAATTACCATTTATCGTTTTAGGAAAATCAATGTATATGTGCGCCGTCTAGGCTTGAGTCGATTTGGTTGCTCGCGAGTGTAGTACCGAAACCACGTGACCGAAAAGTAATTGGGACTCGTTTTGTTTTTACGACAAAAACTACTGGCGATGTAGAACGCAAAAAAGTGAGATTAGTCGCAAAAGGATGCTCACAACGGCCAGGGGAGGATTTTTATGAGACTTATTCACCCGTGGTGAGATCACCATCTATAAGAATGCTTGCCGCTATATCGGCTGAATTTGGACTTGAGATGCATCATATGGATGTCGTGACTGCATATTTGAACGGAAAACTAGAGGAAGAAGTTTTTATGGAAATACCAGAACAGTTAAAAGAAGTTTTAGAGAAAATAATAACTAACCAAAAGATTGGATCAAAGAAGGAGAAAATAGAAGATAAGAAGATTATAGAGACTGTTAAACGGTGGTATAAAGGTCTGAGTGATAGTGAAAGTGTGTGTTGTTCTTTAAAAAGGTCTTTGTATGGTTTGCGTCAGGCTGGATTGCAGTGGCATAAGGAGTTGGTAAGAAAGTTAAATAATATCGGTTTTTACTCTTTGCCTCAAGATTCGTGTATTTTTATTGCAGAGAAGTATGACAGTATTATGTTGATTGCGATTTATGTTGATGATATAATATTATCTACAAATAATAATAAATGGCTGAAACAGGTAAAACAACAGTTATCAGACTCGTTCGAGATGAAAGATTTGGGTCAAATAAGTAATTGTTTAGGCATTCAATTTTCTCGTGATTATGACGGCAGAGTGTGTCTTAATCAAAGTATGTATGTTGAGAAAATATTGAATCGTTTTAAGATGAGTGAATGTAAGCCTTCAATTACACCAATGGAAAGCAATTTAAAATTAATTAAACCTGAAATTTTAGAAAAAGATGTAATGAGTCAGTACCCTTATCAGAGTTTGATAGGTGCATTAATGTTTTTAGCTGTGTCGACTAGGCCCGATATTGCGTATGCCGTTAATTTTTTAAGCCAGTTTAATACTAACTATAATGTTGAGCATTGGAAAGCTGCGAAACGTGTATTAAGATATTTAAAAGGCACAATAAATTATAGTTTAGTATACAAAAGTACAGGTTTGCCCTTATTCGGTATGGTCGACGCGGACTGGGGTACAAACATGTTAGATAGGAAGTCGTACTCCGGCTACGCGTTTATTTTAGCAGGCGCTCCGATCAGCTGGGAAGCTCGGAAACAGCGCACTATTGCATTGTCGAGCACCGAGGCCGAATACATGGCATTATCGGAAGCTACTAAAGAGGCTGTGTATTTACGTGGCGTGTTGAATAATATAGGTATAATTTGTGATTGTGTACCAATATTCAACGATAGCCAGGGTGCGATTAAGTTAGCTCAAACCAAAAGTTATCGCTCCCGTACTAAACATATCGACGTTAGGCACCATTTTATTCGAGATATGTGCGAGAAAAATGTTATAGATCTAAAATACTTATGTACGGAAAGAATGCCCGCAGATGTTTTGACGAAAGGTTTGTGTGCATCAAAACATTATGAGTGTGTGCGTAACTTGGGCATTATTATTTAACTAATTATGAATGAATCGTGTGTAAGTGTTTGGATCGCTCACTACTTCGAGGGGAGGTGTTGAAGATGGACGACGACGTAGCGAGCTTGTGCCTGCCTGAATGTTTTATGCGTGGCTGTATGTAGGTATATAGGTACGAGCCGGCCGATGCGCCCGCGCGCGCCGCATTATCTATTAAGTTAGTTCCTAGTTGAGTGCCGGAATAAATGCATGCGTGTTAAAGTAATCATTACGTTTTTATTTACTTGTCCCTGGATATACTCTGCCAACAATGTCAGCAAAACTACGTTCACTGCTGGAGAAAAGCCTCCGCAAAGAATTGGGGGATATACCATAATCGCCACCCTTGACAGACGGGTTGGCTGGGTGTATTCTTTATAAATATGTATTTGCAAAAGAAATACAGTATATGTAGTCTATCAGTTATGGTTTCCATAATATATTTCCATAATATATTTATTCCATTATATAATTAGTTTGGGATCATATTCATATCATTTATTTGCATTCCACAATGTGAACTTAGGTGGTAAACATTAGGCTTATAGCTAGCAGCATTATGGACCCTGTCGGGCACAGCATATTTATAATTATATCTACATATCGGTAAATTATTTATTGTTCGTAATTTAAGGAACTAATTGAGGCTTCTATTCCATATGACTACTTTAAATTTATAAATTACACTAGTAATTATTATTTAACTATCATGTCATTCAATAAGGAAATAAATTCTACTTATTAACAGTAATAATTTGTATTTGTGTAATACATTTGGATCTAACAATTTAATAGATTATATAAATAAAAATATATTCATGTAATGATTAGAAGGCTATGTGTGAATAATGTCCCAGTATTATAATATATTATACCTGTTATTAGAACGATTTGGTGGCGTTTCAGATATGTCTTAATTTTCCGCCCATCCAGTTCCAAGTTACACCTCGCAGTTTATGGCCAGCGCTTTAAAAGCCTTTGTGGGACTGCCTTTATATCATGGCGTTGTTCGTAGGCCTCATCTTCAATCTGCTGATGCGATGGGAACCCACGTTGTTGGAGGTTAGGATAATAGATTCACCAATGAAGTGATGGCCATCGGTCTTTACTATCAACACGGTAAGTTAGAATTAATATTTATTCGTATAGGTTAGTAGGTTGGTATATAGGTAGTTATCTTGGGACCACTAACACTAACATCTAGGACAGATCCCAAACTAGGCAGAGACTGTAATATGGCAACCGGGTAACTAATAAACATACTTATATATTCCTAAATAGATATATTATAGAAGAAATTGCCCCAGATACAGAACAAACAATCGTGTCCATCACACAAAGACTCACACAAAGGGTGGGAATCGAACCCACGACTAGACCACTGGGCCAGTTACACACTAGTGTATCAATCCAGAACGTTTCTTCGTACCTTAGTGTTGAAAATGAATCCCAACTGTTACTGAAAGTTTATCATTCCACGCTTTATAAGTTCGTAAAATTTGTATTGCTGTTGTAAAGTCAAGCTATGGGTACTGACAAGTTTCATATTTTCATTTAGAAGTTAACTTTATAAGTGCCAAGTTAGCAAGTTAAGAAAGATCACGCTTAGGTTTATTTAGAGTCTTACTTAATACGAACAACCAAAGTTATTCTGTTTTTGGCACAAACAGGAAACAACTTTAAATTAAATTTACGGTACTTTAAATAGGACTTAATTTAGCTGTGTCTCAAATACTTAGAAAGCATTTATACAAGGTTGTTCTCTAGTATTCACATATTCAAAACTTCGTTCTAATTATACACGGGCGAAGTTAATAAAGTTAGGGATCTTCGTTTCAAAGATCACAGTCAACACCTGACACTCAATCGGGCAAGCGGCTTTGTATGCTTGTTGCAACGTATGGCGGCAGTTCCACAAGTCGTCCCTAAAACCTGACCTCCAAAGAGGGCATCCTCTTTGGAGTTCGTACTTCGGCTCGAGTGATTACGGACGTGGATTTGCATGGGAGGCAAATCCACGTCCGTAATCACTCTGAGCCGAAGTACGAACTCCAAAGAGGATGCCCTCTGGGTTACTTAGTTTGTAATATTTCCTACTAGACAGCTTGAGTGAAGCTGAATGGCAATTGTGAATGGCTCCTATGCGAAAACACCTAATATCAAGCCAACACCTGAAATAGTAAAAATACCTAAAATCAAACTGTTGACTTGGCTTCACGCAGACACGCACAACAGAGAACCATCGACGACCGAAGCAACACAAAACCAGTCTATCAGCCCATTCGATGTTCTAAAGCTACGAACATCGTGTGTTATGTATGCCTAAAGGTCTATTGATATATATGAGTTAATGTTTTTAGTACTCTATGAATTTGTAGTAATCTAAGTAGTTATAGTAATCTTAAGTTTAGTAAGTAAATAAAAAAAAGAGAACTGTCCTTTACCATGCCGTGGCGACTTGTAACTAAAGCAACATTTAGCACGTAATTTTATAACATGTATGTATTCGATGTATTAGTGTATGCTTTGTAAGTTGTCCTAAATAAATAAATAAACATATTTTTGTATTTTTTGCAGCGTTCATTCGCTCAAAGAGCAGCCCGACTGCGGAAGTACCTCCACCTCACAGAAGACATTCCTTAATAATACCGTTAATAATTTGAATGTTTCTGCATCTCTGGCGACCTTACTCACGGTCGCCAGAGATCACTGGGGTGGGGGGATGGGTCAGCAACACTTTTAAAGTTTGCTGACTCTTAAAGGCCGGCAACGCACCCGCCGTTCCTCTGGTGTTGCGAGTGCACATGTGCGGCGGTGATCACTTTCCATCAGATGACCCACTAGCTCGTTTGCCGCCTTCTGATATGAAAATTGTGCAGTTATTTGTCCGCTCATCGTACAAGTAGCCCCGCTGTTCGACACAAGCTAACACTTAAACTATTGTTTTTATTGTTTCGACTGCTAAGTAATATTGAGTGTTGATAAAAATTATGGACAAACATGTATCTCGGGACAATGTCACACAGATCATCCTAGCCCCAAACTAAGCAAAGCTTGTACTATGGGTACCAGACGACGACATACATACTTATATAGATAGATAAATACTTATATAGATAGTATAGTATATAGTAACATGTATGCAGACGATATTAAGATTATTAACTCTTGCAAAACCAAAGACTGCTTACTACTCCAACATGATCTTGTTATACTTCAAAAGCAGCAAGAAAAAAAAACCAATTTTAAGTCTTTCTAATGCTGTGTGGAAACGGCGGCGACTATCAGAATATCATCAGCCCATCCAATCCCGTGGGGGGCGTAGAAGTAGACCCAAGGGGAATATCTACCAGAAGACGGGCAACAGCTTCCTTCTACACAGAAGGAAGCTGTTCCCCGTGTCCGGGGGGTTGAGTTAGGTGGCCATAGTGCCAGCCGGGGGTTGCGGAAGTATCATTCGTTCCCGCGACCCCCGGCGCAGGTGTGAGATGGAACACCGGGGTGGTTTTTAGTCAGTAGGAGTCTGACAGACCCCTCCGCCTCCCCCAAGGCGGAGGACATCCATGCAGGATTTTCAAACCCGCAAAAATAAAAAATAAAAAAGGTGGCCATAGTGCACACTATGGACATCTTACTACATTAGTCTTCCTAAACATCAAAGTATTTCATTAAGTAAGAATAACAACAAAATAAATAAAACGTAATCTCAAAGTCAAAGTCAAAGTCAAGTTTTTTATTGTGGTACATAGGTAGTAGGGTGTTATTATACAATAATATTAATGTTCAGCTATGACCCGCCGTACTGGCATACAATAATAATAAAGTTATTCCGTCTACATATTATGATCATTAAAATATTCACTTAGACTATAATAACATTTACTAATTAAAAAGGTGTATAATGTGTTTTTATATTTTTTTATGTCTCTTATATCTCTAATGGTCTTGGGTATTTTATTATATATATCAGGGATCAGATAAAAAACACTTTTATGAAACAATGCTGTTTTGTGGTGTACACGCGTCATTTTATTTCCATGTCTAGCTCGATCACAAAAATTAAAAAGATCAATATTTGATTTCGCGAAGATGGCACATTCATAGATATACATGCATGGAAGGGGTAATATATTTAGCTCTTTGAAGTAGGGCTTGCAGGAATTAGTTGATTCAATATTAACTATTGATCGTATGCATCTTTTTTGGGCTTTGAAAGCTATATCTTTGTTTGTGGAGTTACCCCAGAACATTAAACCATACCTCAGGATAGAGGCAACGTAGCCGTGGTACGCAGCCATTACTGCGGATATTTCTGATATCTTGCTCAGTCTAAACAGAGCATATGACTGTTGATTTAGGCGCTTACATACATAATCAATATGGTTTTTCCAGTCTAATTTCCTGTCAATGTGTAGGCCTAAAAATTTGATATGTTCTATTTCTTTAATCGGTATATTTTGAAATGTCACATTAAGATCTGAGGTCATTTGATTTCTTTGTCTAAATTTCATAATATTGGTCTTGGTCAGGTATAATTTTAAATTATTACAAGAAAGCCAGTTCGTTGCATTGGTCAAAAAAGCATCAATATCATCAGTAGCATTCGAATGGTTACCTATAAATAGAACTGTGCTGTCATCCGCAAATAACGTCATCTGGTGGCTAGTCGTTGATGGTAATTCGTTTATATAAACTAGGAAAAGTAGAGGGCCCAGCACGCTACCTTGCGGGACACCGAAACGAATATTTTTGTACTCGGACTGGTATGATAGCTCAGTCTTCAATACAGGGCATACTCTGTTTATTTGCGTCGCCTGATGTCTATTTGTTAGATAAGATTTTACAAGATTTAATATGTTACCTCTTATGCCATAATTGTTTAATTTTTTTAGCAGAATTGTATGGTGAACACAATCAAAAGCCTTAGTTAGATCAAGATACATAGCTATAGCTGAACTGCCATTGTCCATATTAGTTATTACAGTTTTAATAAAATTATAAATTGCCATATTTACCGATTTTGTTTTACGAAAACCGTACTGGTTAGGTGTAAAGATATTGTTTTTTTCGAAGAAGTTGTATAAAAACGAACTAATTACTTTTTCATAGATTTTTGAAAAGACTGGTATCAAGGCTATTGGTCTGTAACAATTAGCATCAGTGACATTACCCTTTTTAAATACCGGTTTTATTATGGTTAATTTCAATTATTCTGGGAAGATGCCATGTACTATGCTTAAATTTACAGTGTAGCTTAAAATTGTCATGAAAACGGGAAAATGCACAATTAGGATCACTTGTTTCATAGACATCACTAAAACTCAGGCTACTAAGGCACTCCACAAACTTAGTCCTATTCTCTTTAGAGTAGTCTCGTTGATATGCGTACCAGTACTGTAGAGAGCAGCTTTTTTTTACCGGACATTTAAGGATTTGAGCCGTATGATCAGAAAGAGCAAACTCTACTAAATCTCCCTTACATCCTTTAATATTATGGGCTATGTTATCTATGCATGTGCCACTGATCAAGCGTGTTGGTGAGTTAAATTGAAAATATAGATTATAAAACGCAAGAGAATTTATAAATTCGGCAGATACTTTATTCTGCTTGAGTATGTCTATGTTGAAGTCTCCTGTAATTATGATTTTTTTGTCTTTTAATCTATATTTATTCAGTATACTGTGGAGTGTTTGAAAGAATATGTCATAAGCTCGAGAACTATTTATTGGGACTCTATAGAGACAAAAAATTAATATGCTGTGTTGTAATAGTTCGATTCCCGAACATTCAATTACATTAGGTACTGATAATGACATGATATCATCAAGTGTTTTGTACATATGTATATTTTTCACTAAGATACAGGAACCCCCACTTCTACTATTTCTGCAAAAAGCTGTCGCTAATTTATAGGATGGGATTTTTAATCGAGACATATCATCCGAAATCATATTATGTTCTGTGATACATAAGACATCAATAGATTCAGAGGTTAATTCGTTCAGACATACAGTGAACATATCTGATTTATTTATTAGTCCTGCGATGTTTTGATGGAGAACATAAATATAATTATACACGAAATAAGTTACAGTTGATATTCTTATCATTATTATGATTACAAGCAGTATTATCAACCTCTACATTATTTTTAGATTGATCTTGTTGGTGGTCTGAGAGGGTTAATACATTATGTCTTAGTTCTAATTTTAATTCTAAATTATCAGAGTATTTTATTACAGTTTTCCGAAGATTATCAAAAATGTTTTTCATCCCGTTATTATTAAGTATACCAGACCATGAGAACATCGAGTAATCACACGTTAAATTAAGATTTGAATCTAATATAATTGCATATTTATAAGTTTGTACATCTTGAACAAGCATGGTATTAAACGTTTCAACTCTCCAGTTATACATTGTAGAGAAGTTACTTAGTTTGTACGTGGGTAAACATAGTATAATATTAGTAAAAGTTATATCTATTAATGTCTTTCGTAGGTTAGTGATCAAATTCAAGTAGTCACTAGTTTTTTCAAAATCGTCAGAACCAATTAAAATTATACAGAAGTCCTTTAAGGTATAATTAGTTAGTTTAGACCTTAAATTAGTAATAGTGTTCATTAGTCCACAATTTGGTATAATATAATGGCATAAACTATAGTTATTAAAAGTATTTTCAGCTATGGATAATAAGTTGTTGGTTTTGTTACTGCTTATTATACATAGCTTGCCTTTATCTTGATGCAGCTTTTTTGTGTCACGTAAAATACATGGGTAATTATTCGTTGTAGTTTGAAGGGTATTTTTCCAATCAGTTGATTCCAGAACTGTATCTCTTGAACCTTCGTAAGAAGGAAAGGAATAATATTTAAATTCGACATTATTCTCTCGGGACTCTAACTCTTCATGTAATTTAACTTTCGGTGAAGTCTCGTCAGTGATTTGTGTAGATACTACTGATGATGGAAGGTTATCGCTCATATGCTTTAATGATTCATTTAGTTGCCGCGATTTTAGAAGTAAATGCTCGTCCGCCAGTGTTGTGATTCTCGATTCTTTACGCCGCCTGCTAGATATCGGAGTTCTCGCATTGTTGTCGTCAAAGTTGACTTTTTTGTAGTTGTTTATTATCATATAACATTTTTTTAGTTCAGCCTTTAAATTTGTCACCTCCGAGTTAAGATTATCTATTTCATTGTTCGCTATGATGAGGTCGGTTTTTAGTTTTTTTAATTCAAAACTATCTTCATCAATTGATACATTTGGTTCACTCAACATGGTCATGTCATTCATTGGCGGTGACTTCATATTTGAGACATCGAACATAGAACAGTAACGTTTAATGTCAGGTCTTCTTAACGTTACGTTATCTTCCATTTTAAATGGTATGGCAGTAATTGAAATTTTATAAAAAGACTTATTAAATAATAAATATAACTTAAGATCTTTTTGTGGTTTTGTGGGATTTGATCCTCCGACGTTAGGACGACCGGTAGATGCGTTAGCCACTAGGACAACGCTCTTGTTATGCTGCGAGCGAAATAGGCGACCATTTACTTGCTATATTTAAAGCGGTGTGATGTAGGTAGGTATGACCTTGACTAACTGGTTCGGCCGTTCACCTTTGCAATTAGCACTTGCAAGTCACTGCACTTTCTAATATTAATTTTTGTTTAGATTTTCGTTAGTAACACTTATTTAGTGATTTTACTGCTTTGCTTTATTAACACATTTGTTTTTATTTATATTGAACACATAGTAGTATAAGTTTTAGTGAATTTTAGAGCATTATTCTAGTTTTGGAATTAAATAAATAGGAGCAATCTGTCACACAACCGTTCGGCACGCGGGGTGGCGGGGGAACTTGAATCGGGGGAATCTATTAGCAACGTTTATCTTCATTGTATCAATTTAATATGTAATTTAGGTTAGATTATACTAAGTTTGAGTACGCTGGATTTTCGTTTATATTTAGACAATATAAGGCTATAAGTAAGGCTTCCCAAATGTATGGCTTTATTGTGGCTTTATCCTCTCGAGACTCTGTGGAACCCTCTGCGTTCATAATGAGGTAAAAAAACTTTAGTGCGATCACAATTGGAATACGCCATTACCACCTGGAACCCTTTCTACGATATGTACAAGAATAGAATAGATACAGGATCCAATGTCGAAATCCCTTATTGAACTGAGTGATTATTTACTGTTTATAAGAACATCACTGAGTTTGTTTCGCTGGGTCTTCTCAGTTGGGGCGCATTGGATCCGGTGGTAGCATTAAAGTGTGACCGTCGTTATTAACACAAGGTGCGTCATAATAATAATACCTTAATATAGACAGAACCAGTGACAATATGTAGTAAAATATTAGACTTAAACTAGATAATTACACTTAAACATAATCTCTTGACAATAACTTGATACGAGCTAGCTAAATATCATTGCTATTATAAAATAAATTTTATAAATGTTTTCATACAATCAATACAATGTGTACCTAAATATCTATGTTACTAGAAATAATAATGTATACAACTATATTACTACAATCATTTTCTGACTATTTACAAGCGCTTTTTTAAAGTCAACGTGAATAAAAACCTTTTTTATTTTATTTATTTATTTTATCTCAAATTTATTTCCTAGTGTGCCACGGTCAAGAAATTATCCATAAAGATATAATTATAACTACAAAGGCATCAGAGATACGGAGTACATTAAGGCATTCTCATAGAGATAGGGCAGTTGTAACGGTTTTATAGTCCAAAGATACCACTGTTCAGTTTATAGCGATCCCAGATACTATCCGGACGTCCGGACAAATCTTAATGGATCCTGTTACGCAATTTCAGTTGTGGTCATTTTAAAATAAATCTTATCAACTGTGTATACGTATAGTAATAAGTATCTTGGGACAGCTAAAACACTGCCATCAGCAATCAAACAACTGATAAACATACTTATATATATCTAAATACAAACATATCACACTAATTCTACTAATATTATAAATGCGAAAGTTTGTGAGTGTGTATGTTGGTAACTTCTTCACGTCCAAACAGCTGGAGCGATTTAATACGGGTAAAACCGCGGCGCACAGCTAAGATTGTAAAGCCGAAAGTTTGTGAGTGTGTGAGTGTGTATGTTTGTTACTTCTTCACGTCTAAATGGCTGGAGCGATTGTAATAAAATTTGGTATGGAGTTAGTTGACACCCTGGATTAACACATAGGGTATAATTAAAAAATAAAAACGCGGGGCAGAGCTAGTTTTAGACTACCTATTTACGCCTAGATCTAAAACAAAATAATCGTGCTCATTGCACAAAACTTTGTCCTGGGTGGGGATCAAACCCACGACTTCTGGTTTAGAGTCAGGGTCACTAACCACTGGACCGGCAGGCCGGTCAAGTATTCACTTATTTATACCATAATATATTAAACATAAGATTTACATACACAAGTCTTAAACATAAACTGAAACTTACAGACGCCAGCACATCCAGCTACCCCAATCTGTATAATTTATTTTATTGATTTACAACTTTATCAAAAAAACATAGGGTTCATTTTCAATTGGGGAAATTTGACAGATTGGGGAAGTTGGATGTACTGGCGCCTGTACATCGTTTAGGTAGATAGTTTCAGTTGCAAAATGTTCATTACACTTGTGTAGCTAAGAAATTAGCTTTTCATCCAAAAACTAACCACGATTAAGCCAAAATTTGAATATTTTATTTGTCTAAACTAATTATGAGATAAAGTTTAACAAAGACTAGATGAAATCAACAGGATAATGAGTTTTGGAGCGTAATTTTCACATTTACGATTAAACCACTTATTTCTTACCGTGGAATCATTTATGTTGTATGGTTTGTTAACCGACTTCAAAAACAAGTTGGTTACCGGGTCAACCTTATGTTATAGAATAGAATAGAATAGAATACTCTTTATTGTTCACCATAAGAATACATATTTTATAGGATATTACATAAACAAGTTGTACAAAGGGCGGTCTTATCGCATAAAGCGATCTCTTCCAGACAACCTTAGGATGGATAGGAGCTGAACAATAACTAATAGCAGTAGGTGTGCAACAAGACATACAACAAAATTGTGGTATATCCACATAAAAAAAGATATTTAATAAATTTACTGTTAAAAAGATGGAAATGTAAAATAAACATAATTAAATAACTAAATAAGAAAAATACTTTATTTAACGTAGGTACCATAAATTATACAGACAAATAATGTTCTTTGACCAGCTTTTTAAAAACTGATATTGTCTGGGCACAATATCATATTATTTTTAGAGTTAAAAAATAAATATCTCGGGACAAGATAGGCACTACCATCAGATACCAAATTAGGCAGAACCTGTAACCATATGTATGGTAACCAGGCATCTGATAAACATACTTATGTTTCTAAATACATACATATTATAAAAAAGATTGCTCTAGACACAGTACAAACAATTGTGTTCATCACACAAAGATTTTTTCCGGGTGGGAATCGAACCCACGCCCTCTGGCTTACCATTCAGGGGCATTCACCACTAGACGAACAAACTAACAGGCTTTTTATAGTCGGTAAAAAGTCGAAGTCGTCCTCTGAAACGCTATCTCTACATCCTACTTAAGTACTGTGAGTATAAATGTATGGATGTTTGTTACTCTTTCACGCAAAAACTACCAAACGAATATTGATGAAACTTTGAAGTAATACAGCTTATATATCTGAATAATACTTGATTGCATGAATGGTGCAGTGGCTAAGACCGTCGCCTCGCCGCTTCGTGTCTCGGGTTCGAATCCCGCGCATGTCCACTATTTGTGTGACCCATAAATAGTTGTTCTGAGTTTGGATGTACTTTGTGTCCGTCAATTATATGTTTGTAAAGTACCCCGCGACACAGGGATTAAATTCCCTTTTAGAGGACGTGGTCTTATTAAAAAAAAACATATATGCTATAATGTGTAAAGTTTTACGCGGGTAAAACCGGTGGGCACAATTAGTTAATAATTAGACAATGTTCAAATAATATGTGATGACACATAAAACTCGGAATACCATTACGTACAGACGCCAGCACATCAAGCTACCCCAATCTGTCAAATTTCCTAAATTGAAAGTGAACCTTATACTTTTGTGATAAAGTTGAAAATCTATACAAGAAATTTGACAGATTGGAGTAGCTGAATGTGCTGGCGTCTGTACAAAACACTTCAATCACTTGGCAAGACACTAATAAATAGCTACTCTCGTAACGACAATCTAGGTGAAGTGGACGCTATGTCTTGGATTTTATTTACCTAAAGTACGCATGCGCAATATTTTTTAAACACAGAACAATATTATATTGTCTTTGAATATAATAATAAATATCTTGGGTCATTATTCACACACGTCCATCTCATCCCAAACTAAGCAGAGCTTGTACTATGGAAACCAGATAACTGATATACTTACATATACTACTTATTTTTGTAAATACTTACTTATATAGATAATTACACCCAGACTCAGGACAAACAGACGTGTTCATGCACACAAATATCTGTTCTGGGTGGGAATCGAACCCACGACCACCGGCGTGAAAAGCAAGCATTTGCCAACCACGCCAAGTGGGACGTGAGAAGTGTCTCTACTGCGACCATATACAAGTATCTCCGTGTTTGTGGCGCAGTCGCTGTGCCGAACTGGCAGGAGTCGGCAAGTAGGGACGGCAACCCAGAGCCCGTGTACGTGTCCCGAAGAACTGGGATTTGGCGCAAAAGGGGGGAACCGGTGCAGCATACCCGCATTCCCGCGGGTTCCAGAAGTCCACGGCAGGTTAGGTTTAGTCAGTGCGAGTCCGACATACCCTACTCGCAGACGTAGGCCTGGGGCCTAATCTGGGGCCTACAATGAATACAAATGAGGACTACAAATATACAACACACAGTACTACAAGACATTTCACATTACATACATAGATTTGAGGAAAATGCACACAATTAATTTGATGGTTACCATTTATTAATAATAATATTAAATGTTGATTGACACCGAATTTTTTGTATTTTTAATTAATTACTGCTTGAATTTTAATTTTGATAACATTATTCGCAATGCAAAGCGTTTATTTTCCTCCGGAAGGGTGTTAGCAAGAGAATCCTAAATTTGATCTGCCAGCGTGTATCGTTCGTAACTTAACGCAGAGCGCCTACCCCGGATTGGTAGATGGTGCAGGTTCGAGACCCGCCAGACGATTAAATTTATGATTTCCCATTTTTGAGATACTGCTTGAATATTTTTCTGTACAATTTATGACTAAATAATTCGAAATCACAAGCATTCGAGCGTATGAGGCAGTGAAAATGTTTTTCAAAACAGCGTCTTTCGCGACTATTTCATTCGAGTCCATGAGCTTTCGAAACTGAGAGACAGTAGAGAAAAAATTCGCAACAGCGTGTGTCGCAACAGCGGCGTTCGAAACAACATAGGACCCACCCCAGCCATATATAAAAAACTTGAGAGGTGTCAAGGGACACCCGGAAGGAACGAAGTTATTTCTTATCATTTATTATGTACAAAAAACCTGTATACACTCAACAAAAATAATCGTCGCGACACCACACTGTTCAATGCGAAATAGAAATGAAAATATCTGGCTTGCTTTCTATAAGAGAGAGAGAGACAGACAGAGAAACATGCGCACACCGCACAGCTGCAAAAAGTGTCGCGACAACTTTTCGTAAGATTTTTTTCAGTCTAGCCCCCTTTCACAACGCGCGAAAAGGAACTTCGTTCCGAAAATAATTGTACACAGTCTAGCACTTCTCACTCCCGTGCTTACCAGTGATTTGTGTTTTATAAATACTTCGCCTTAATTTTATTTATGACTTATCTCAATTTCAGCCATAGTATGTCCACTGCTGGACAAAAGCCTCCCCAAAGAATGGGGGGACATGCCATTATCGCCACGCTTGGCAGACGGGTTGGCGATCGCAGTTTCATGGTCATAGTTCACACAAAAACGCTGCTGCCCGTTCTCTGGTAGGTATTCCCTCGGACTATTTCTACGCCCCCCACGGGATAAGATGGGGTGACGATATTCTATGCCGTCACCACACAGCAATTTTATATATAGACTGTACATTACGAATTATAAGTTCCGCAAATATGGAATAGACAGACAAAAGTAAAGTTTTTGCCGTCTAATTTGAAGTTACTGCCGATGTACATAATATATATCCATGCATATACCAATAGTTTAAAACAGTGTTTTTCAAACTTTTGCATCACGCGACCCCTCTACCCGGTTTTTTTCCATGTTTCTTATATTTGGGACACATTAAATCCAACATTTTTATTAATTTTCATGGGGTTCGAATAAATACATCATTAAAATTTGTGAAGAATTGGAATAGAAAGCACTCCACCAAAATTTACTTTATCATTCAGAGGTTAGGTGGTTGTCAAGAGACAAGGTACTAGCCAGAATTTTGAAACATCGCGCTAAACTGTTAATATAATTGCAGCAGGCCTAATAATAATACTACAAATTCATTTGCCACCCTATGACTAGCTTTCCCAACTTTTTGCAACTTCCCTATCGAAGTTTCGCGACCCCACCTATAGAAGCTTCGCGACCCCCCAGCGGGTCGCGACCCACAGGTTGAAAAACACTGGTTTAAAATATTTATTATTTCGTCTGGTAAAACATTGCTTTATCGCAATCTATCACAGAACCCAAGCAGATGGTAACTTATAAAAGATTACTATACGCCCTAAAAAAGTTTTTACCTACATCAAATTTCTTTTAGTATCACACAGGACATCTATTTGAGATTGAATTTTGACTTCTTTGTCTATAAACTAGACCTAACATTGATGTACGTTATTCAATTTAGAATCAAAAGAAGTTGAATATGATAATAAAAATGTAATAATTATGTCCTCCTAGCCGATTCGGCCACGGTGGCCAGTCTCAAAAGAGATTAGCCATCTGCACGGGACATATTATAGTGCTCAAGTGTGTGCGCAAACACAGGAGCACTTTCTATTCCATCACTCTCATGATCCGATGGGACGCCTAGCGATACGACCGGAAAGAGGTCAGGTACAGGACCGACGGCTTTACGTGCTCTCCGAGACACGGGGGTATAATACCGCCAACTCCCAGGCTTTGTGCTAATGCTGAGAAATTTTTCTTTTTACAGAAAAGTCCCAAAATTTTACGGTCGCCGTAGCCTAGTTGGTAGTGCTCCTGCCTACGAAGCTGGTGGTCCCGGGTTCAAATCCCGGTAAGTGCAAATATTTGTGTGATGAGCACGAATATTTGTTTCTGAGTCATGGATGTTTTCTATGTATATAAGTATTTATCTATCTATATAAGTATGTAAATCGTCGCCTGGTACCCATAGTACAAGTTTTGCTTAGTTTGGGGCTAGGATGATCTGTGTGTCATTGTCCCTAGATATTATTATTATTATGATCCGATGGGACGCCTAGCGACACGACCGGAAAGAGGTCAGGTACAGGACCGACGGCGTAACGTGCTCTCCGAGACGGCAGGTACGGGGGACGGGGGTATAATACCGCCAACTCCCAGACTTCGGGCTGAGGCTGAGAATTTTTTCTTTTTACAGAAAAGTCCCAAAATCACTTTTGACCCGACCCGGGATTTGAATCCAGGACGTCGTTCCCTGCAGGTGAACACGCTACCGCTACACCAACGAGGCAGATAAAATGTATTTAGTTAACATAGCAACATAAAAGATAAACAAATTCAAATATACCTTTATTGTCACTAACAAATAAGCTTTCGGCGAAGTAATACTGTTAGTATTCTGGGAAAGTTACCTACTGCCTCTAATATAGAACAAGGTTTTTAATTTTAGTTAAATATTTTGTTATAAGAGTTAAATATATACAACCTATTTCAAAAGAAGTCTAGAACTTGGTTTCATTAGCATGTGTCACAGGCTAAAAGTAAAATGTAATCGTATTTATTCATAAAAAAGAACTATGATTTTAATTAATCAGAAAGAATATGAAGAAGAATATGGCATTTGTCCATAATGGTCCAATCTAAGTAATCGCATACCAGCCGTTGCAGCCGCGTAGGTTTTGGTAAGACGGCGCGGCGTTATTTTCATTACATTTGATAATTGGAGCATCAAATGGATTGTATAAATTCGTGTCCGAAAATCACGCTGTGTCCCGGAACGGATCTCGTACATTTGGGGATTCAATTACCAACCGCCTTTAAATTTATAAAATTCATTTTAGAAGATGTCTAAATCTTTATAAAATAATGCCTAGTCTTTTTTTACTAAACAGACAACGCCCATACTGCACTTTACAAACTTTATGGTTCACACAAATAGTTTAACTGCGCGGGAATCGAACCCGGGACACGAAGCGGCGCGCGGCGAGGCGACTGTCTTATTAATAACTTCTATATATAAGTCCAGCTGGGCGTCGAAAACTTACTACGAGAGGTAAAGTGCCCTGAAAGCTGATTGAGTGGGCATTTAAGTTCGAAAATCCTTCTGAAATAAAATAGAATTTTCTCATCTATGGAAGGTAGAAAACGCTTGTATAAAATTGATAGCCTAGCATTCGGAGCAAGTTTTTTTATAGTCGGTATGATAATGATTTATTGTCCGATAGAGGTCAATTCGATTGTGTAACCAATAAAGACGCGTCTGCTTTACGGATCAATTCAATATAAACCTAAGTAACTAGCTCTGTTTTTGAATAGCTTGCTAAAATGTCAAAAATTATGGTAATGGTGCCACAGTTGACGGTATCGAAATTAATATCTAGCTATCGTATTCAATTTTGGAATAATACTTACTCTATGGTTTCATGTCTAATAAAATATTTACATTTAAATGGTTTAAAATCCAGCCCAATCCATTTGAGTTTATCTTTCTAGTGGAGCAGGTCGTTCGGTATCAGAATTGCCTCCTAGGGTGCGATCAGGCGTTCAATTTAGAATTTACCTGTCGACATATATAGTATACTATATAATGGCAATGGCACTCTATAATCGTATGGCAAGATTAAAAATGACGATGTCAGGAGATATCAATCATTTATGTTCTACTGTCTTCTAACTTTTTGATATCCGACGGCATTCCTAATTCATTTACTCTATAAAAATATTACTTATGTGTGGAATGGTCAATATTGTTTACCTACAGTGCAGTGCATGACGTGGCAGCTACTGAGAAACACTGCCAACTCAGTAGGAATCCTTTTTTTAATATTTATTTCTTAACATAAAATTAGATTGTATTGAAATATGTCAATTTAGAGCGACTCAATTCCAAGCTGTTTTGTCACTTTTATAGTAAGCCCTGCTACACAATTTGGCTTTTATAATTCTTTTAAACTTATTCGTAGACATTTCTCGGGTATCACCGGGAATTTTGTCATAGAATCTTATATAATCCAAAGTATGTTAATTTTAATAGGTATCTGTAGCATTCCCAAATATAACTGAATTTCAAGGATTTATTTTTGGACCTCAGCCAACAAGGAGTTTCGGTTTACAGGTTAAGGTCAATTTTAAAGATGACTTCACCTACACTGCCACGTTAATAAGTAGATAAATCAACTGAAGGTGATGGCGGACACCGAATGGTTTTTATTAACAGACTTCAAAAGGAGGAGGTTATGAAGTTGATCGGTATTTTTGTTTAAGTATGTACACCGATTACTCGGTGATTTATGATCCAATTTACGTGATTCTTCTTTAGTTCGATGCGGATTAGTTGCCATTTGGTCCCATAAAAATTTAGTTACTCGTACTACCTACTCGTCCCATAAAACCAAACCAACCAAAAAAAATAAATAGGTAGCACATAAAAATAATAGTATTTCATTCATATTAAAGGTATTAATATGAATTGGAATGGTTTGCATAAGATATGTATTTAATTAAATGTTTATTAAATTATTGTTGTATACTTTTTAGTTTATGAAGTCGATATTTTATACGAAGTTTTTTTTATGTAAAATTATTTTATCACAAGTGACTTCTAGTCTATAGTGATAACAAAGATCTTCAAACCTTATCTAATGATCTAATCTTCCCAGTGGTAAATATAATTGCTGCTGAGAGATACATATATGGTTAATTATTCAACTTCTTGGTATTCTTTTAGAAATGTTTGTTCTGAATCTGGGTGTAATAATCTATATAAGCTCATAGCTCATAGTTAGATGCTCTCATCGGTCTGTAAGCGATCAGCGAGGTCAAAAAACTAGACTCGCAATCAGTCCATAGATCGATGACCACCAAAGTGCTTTATTATCTGAGCGCCTCCGTGCTTTAGAGGGCACGTTAAGCTGTCGGTCCCGGTTGTAGTTATCAGACAACAGTCGTACAGCCATGTCAAAGGCCTACTGGGCGGCTTGAACAACTCTGACGCTAGGGTAACCACTACCCATGCGATAAGTAAGTAATAGTACAAGCTCTGCTTAATTTGTGTTCAGATGGCTGTCTGTGAATAATGTCCTAGGATCCCAGGATATTCTTTTAGATATATTTTAATTTAGTATACAAGGTGTAACAAGGCGTTTAGTATACAATAACGTAGGAACCTTAAGGAGCTCCCTATAAAACAAATTCAACAAAACCAGTTTGTGAAATACGGATGATATTCATCTTCATGAAAAATAAATCAGCTGATCGTTCATCCATGTGGTTAAGTTAATATTCTTTTTATACATTCTGCTTATTGACGTCCCATAATTTGTTCATAAGCAAATTAAGCTTCTAAAGTTACATTCTATTATGGTACACAAGAGAAAGGGCAGTAGCTTCCTTCTGAGTACTATGCCCATCAAACTGCGATCATCAACCCGTCTGCCAAGCGTGGCGATTATGGAATACCCCTCCAAGATTGCTCCCCTTGGGGGAGGCTTTTCTTTAGCAGTGGACTTCTTATAGCTGTTATGATGATGGCACACCTTGTTATAAGGGCTTTCGATATAGTCCATTTCGGCGATTCATCAACCAATATTGGGTCGTAAAACAATTTGAGCGTTATTTACGGCACATGTTAGTATGCACCCAAGCCTGACAACAAAAAACAAGACGTAGCCTGTTTATATGAAAGTCACAGGCTTAGAGCACGTTGCAGCCTGAATAACTCACCAGGTTCTTTTTTATAATATAGTACCTAACTTCTTAAAATAAACATCAACATGCGGCTTTTGCGGCTCCTCTGGTGTTGCGAGTGATCAGCGGTGATCGGTGGTCACTTGCTCGTTTGCAGATAAGGTTATTCCATACCCATCCCTGCATAAGTAGTTTGAAAGCGATCTCTTTTAGTGATGACTCCCAATTGTACAATTTGGGATGCATAATGTTATCCTTGTTTCCTGTCATGTCTTGGTGTACAATAATGATAGCTCTTTATACTTACTTATCGTATGGGCAGTGGTTACCCGAGTGTCAGTTGTTCAAGCCAATCAGAAAGTCTTTGACATGGCTTAACAACTGTTGTCTTCTGACTTCAACCGGGGCCCACAGCTTAACGTACCCTCCGAAGCACGGACATGCTCTTAAATTAACCGCTACGGCGGTCAGCCATCTATGGACTGACCTAGTTGCTTAACCTCGGTGATCACTTACGGATCGGTGAGAGCATATGTACACCAAGATTACATACATACTACTTATTTTTTATTTATGTACACACAGCTAAAGTTAAGTACAAAAAATACAAAAGATGATATTGCACAAATCTACAACGTATTTCTAAAGAAATCTCTCTGGAGATGTATTATCAATGTCTTGGTAATATATAATAATGAATATTTAAATATATTAGTGCCTGTCTTGTTTACCCACTCGAGAACACATTCCCCCTAACAATACGACAGTGTGTAAATATTTGAATTTAAAATATGAATTATGTAAACATGCCGCTTGCTAGGGAAGGAATCTTGGCATGAGATATCACTTAAAGAGTTATCTCGTTACAACTGATGGTTCTAACACTCTGCGCTGGTATATCTTGCACATTTGAAGCCCAAAACCATTAAAAAGTTTCATCTAGACTTCATTACCAAGACTAGATATATAAGCATACTCAGCCTAGCAATTAAGTATTACAATTTATAATAATATCCTTTTCCATTTTTATATCGTGTTGTCAGTGTTGAAATGAAATAATGAAATTTATGCAGCACTTGGGTATTTACATACACTTGTACTTGTCAAGCTCACAATGTATTACATAAACACAGTTTAAAAACAGTAATTAGAGTCACAAAATATTTTAAATTAGTCCGTCCGTGCGGTCTGTTTCGTCACATGGGTTTTTAATATTCTTAAACAAATAATAAATAGCAAGTTACTAAGTAACTATTATTGTTACATTTAGCAATAGTATATCAAATTAAAGAATTGAAAACAACGAACAGTTTGCTAGCACAAAATGCTCTCAACCAGTAGCTTAATTTAAACGACTAATACCTGAGGGCACCCTTATGGGCCATATCTCAGGCGGCCGCTGAAGTAAAAAGATGGAATTCGAAATGGGGGTCAGATCACTTGCACGGTATTACCGATCACGTGTTAAGGGGGCAACGCGATCCTCGCCGCTGAGGATCCTACCCTAGCTAGCCTGCGGCTTTCTCTAGCTACCTAGGTAGACGACCCGGAGAAGAAAGCCACAAAGAAACTCCGGGCTTGCTTTTTTCGTCTTCTTTTGCTTTTTGTTTTCGATTTATTTTATATATTTTTTTAACATTGTTTTTACATTGTGATTGGCTGGTATGTGGGCTAATGCACGCACAGAACCGATGACATCTAGTTAATCAAAATAATTATGAGGTAATAAACAATAACATTCCATTTCGCTCAAGCAATTAAAATAACCTCTTGCAAGATGAACAAACGGTGGGTGCATCCGCGCACATTTACAAAATTAACAAGTCACACGAAGTCGACTAAAGGCGACGACTGTATGAGACAAAAAAGAAAGATTACCCCAGCAGCAGCTTACGCAGCTTACGGAGCTTACGGAACTGTTGACTTACGGAACAGAGACGAGGTTGTTCACTATGGGCTTTATCAGACGGCTCAGGGTCACTCTAAGGTTGAAGATTCCCAGTAATCAGAAATAATGAGATCCGCAGGCACACCAAAATAACATAACCCGAAGAATTGCCAAGTTGAAGTGGCAGAGGGCACATAGCTCGTAGAACCGATCGCTGCTTGGACAAAAAGGTTCTCAAGTAGTGACCACGACGTGGAAGACGCAGTGTGGGCAGGTCCCCTATAAGTTGGACCGATGATCTTGTGAGTGACGCTGGAAACTTCTGGATGCGGGTAGCACAAGACCAGCAACTAGATCTTTAGGGAGGCCATTGTCCAGCAGTGGGCGTCTTTCGGCTGATACAATGATCCTTATCTATTCTCATATTTTCTATGAGGAAAGGCAGCTATTCGTAGAGACTATTTATTAATTTCATCTGTAAGATTTTTATGACCTTACCTTCATGACCTTCAATGATTTTCTTTCTAGTATAAAAAATAATTACAGTTATTGAACACATTACATGAAGGAAGATAATACCTTCATGTAATGTGTTCAATAATTGTGATTATTTTTTATACTATATTAGTATAATATAATATAATAGTAATTGGCACTACGCCAATTACCTAACACCTAACTTTTCTCAATATATAAAAAAATTGCGTATAATAATCGTAATTTATTTACCACTTATCAATTCATAAAATGCTTGTTAAGTGAATTTAATTTCATTAAATTCTTTGATTTTTCTAGGTAATAAATAAAATTCAAAACGACTTAACTGACTTCAAAAATTCTTTCACCTATAATGTAACTCTCTATAGAGAAAGCTACATTATCAGGCAAATCTGGGGCGAGGCACTAGTTATCCATAAAATACTTAAGTTTATTTAATTTTTTTAACAAAGTTTATCAGGTTTGCCACGAACAAAGAGTTTTTGTTTACAATCTGTTCGTACTATTCATTAGTAAAAGTATAATGTTATACATCTTTTACCGCCTTACGTTATAGCTCGGCCACAGTGGTGCGCTTAAGCGATAGTTCGGCCACAGAATAATGATCTGAGATTTATGTAGAAACCATTGATTAAAAAAGATTTCAAAACTTTAATAAGTTGTTATTAGATGACCATTTCAAGCAGACTGTATACAAACAATAAAGCTCCTGCCTACGAAGCTGGTGGTCCTGGGTTCAAATCCCGGTAAGTGCAAATATTTGTGTAATGAGCACAAATATTTAAGTTTTGTTTCTGAGTCAAGGATGTTTTTAAAAGTAAAAGTAAAAATGTTTATTTGAACAGAATAATAGTTACCAACTAATGATTACAGCATAGTGAATGCACAAGTTTACAAAAAGTACTAGTACTGTCTCCCAAACTAGGCTAATGCCTGTATTTCGGGAAACAGTGCTCATTATAATAGGTTTATACAATAAAACAGTGGTGGACGTGGTATTATTGGCAATTTACATGTGTAAGTTTTAAAGAAAATTAATTCTAGGTAAGCGGCATATATTTGTACTATATAAGAATGTGTGTGTGCGTGCATGTGTATGTGTGTGTGTGTGTGTATATGCATGTGTGTGTGTGTGTGTTAGTGTGTGTCTCTATCTGGTAGCTTTTACTCAATGTACTTTAGCAGCGCTTCAGTGTTATTATAATCTAGCTGGAGAAGCCAACTGGTTGTGATCGACTTAACTTCATGGATGTTGAGGCCTCTAATGTTGTGATTTTTGTTAACCATGTTGTATAGCTTACATGAGACACTCCTATATTGACGTCTGGCAAAGGCGGTTCTGCAACGAGCACTTGAGAAGACAGACTGCTTACTACGTTTTTTGGGATCATGAGGTGGCACAGCTTTATGCATTCTTAAGATAATCCGTTGCACAAAGAGCTGTCTAACAGATAAAATTTTGTTCTCAGTGTACAATTGCTTAGTAGGGTATCTAATCGGCTTTTTATTCATTACTTTTAGTACAGCTCTTTGCGCACGCTCCAATTGAAGTAATTGTGTCTTGCTGGCACTACCCCATACTGGGATGCAGTATTGGACAATGGATTGACAAAGGGCAAGATAAACCATTCGTACTTGGTCTGGTGTGGTAACTTCACGTAGGGTTTTAAAAAGATGTATAAGGTTTCTCACCCTGGTTTTAACAGTTTCAACTTGCGGATACCAAGTCAATCCACTGTCCAACTGGACACCAAGATACTTTACATTCGTTCCTTTAGACAACTTATGGCAAGTACAATTATTATTAGAGGCACAGGTGTGGGCTTTAATAGAGAAATCATGAGGTGGTGAGTTTAGTTTAGATAAGTAGAAAGGCAGAAAAAGGGTTTTGTTCAAATTTAATGTAAGTAAATTATTAGATAGCCAGACCATTATTTGTTTCAGGGAAAATTCCGCTCTGTTTTGCACTACATTCCAGTCAGGGCCACTCACTACAATTGCAGTGTCGTCTGCATAAGTGTAAATATCTGTATATGGTAGAGACATAGTACAAAGGTCGTTTACATACAGTTGAAACAGAGTTGGACCGAGAATGCTCCCCTGGGGTACACCGTAACAGACAAAAGTCTCATTACTCATCAAATCTCCAATCTTTACCCTTTGTTTCCTGTTCGATAAGTAATCTCTGAAAAGGTTATGAATTGAGCCCCGTATACCAAGCCTTTCTAGCTTATCAAGTAAGAGCGGGACAGAGACCGTATCAAATGCTTTCGAAAGATCTAGAAATATGCATAAACACCTGTTGTTATCGTCCAATTTCTTCACCACCGTGTTAGTTAGGTCAATGACAGCGTCTTCAGTAGAGACACCAGATCTAAATCCGTACTGATTCTTAGCTAGAATTTTGAATTTATCGACATATTGTTTTAAAGACTTATTTAGATACTTTTCTAAAATTTTTGAAAGCGCTGGCAACACCGAAATAGGACGATAATTGTTGACACGGTCTCGGTCCCCGCACTTATATATTGGGTGAACTAAGGCGTTCTTTAATGCACCAGGAAAGACACCGGTACTGATGGCGAGATTATATATATGAGTGATGGGAGGGATCAAAAGCTGTCTGTAGTGCCTTAAGAAATTTGATGAAATGCCATCCCACCCAGTAGCTGAATCAGTCCGTAATTGTAAAATTATGTTTTCTATCTCACCTTCAGAAACTGGTAATAAGACTAGGGAGTCACGCGGATGAAATGGGAGAGATGTTGAGGCTATACTAGGTGTAGAGCATGCTGTAGGAGACTGGAGGATTTGTTCGGCTAAGTTTTGGCCAATATTAGAGAAGAAATTGCAAATAGCATTAATTGAGTTCACAGAATTGGCCTCATTTCTCAGTAGTTCTATGGAGCTATTGTCTCTTAAATTAGTGTTCGTAACTTCCTTAATTGCTCTCCAGAGAGCCTTAGGATTTGAGCCTGCATCCTCAATAAGTTTTTTGTTGTAAGCTAGTTTTTGTTTCCGGAGGAGACTATTACAAAAATTTCTATAACGGGTATAAGTTAATTTAAGAGTCATGTTATGTGGCGATTTCCTGTATTTAATGTGTAACTTGTCACGATGTCGTATACATCGGACCAGCCCTGGTGTTATCCATGGCTTCAAAATTCTGTTTTTCTTGGGAATTTTTGTGGTGGACGAATGAGGTTTTATGATAACTGATAGTGTGTTGATAAGAGAGTTGGTTGCCTGATTAGCGTCTGTCATTCTTAATATGGTGGAGAAATCAGTGTTTTCGAGGTCCTTTTTAAAATTTAAGTGGTTTATAGAAACTTTTGTAAGATACTGATGGCAGCGATTGGATTTAGTAATATTTAAGAATAAAACTATTGGAGTATGGTCAGTTACATGGGATTCCAAAACTAGCGTAGTTGAAGGAAGGTGTGACTTAAGCAATATATGATCTACACATTTTTTACTGTCTCTTGTGGGGAATGAATGAGTGACCGTGAGATGCATTAAGTGTGAGATATTCGTCCCGTAGCGAATCTGATCTGTCAGGACATATATTAATATTCATATCACCCACAAGTATTGAATGATGAGTTGTTAAACTACTGTATACGTTATTTAAGCTATCTATGAAGTGTATGTGATCATCTGAAGTTTTTAACGAAGGTGAGCGATAGATTGACACTAAAGATATATTATTATTAATAAGGCAGACCAGGCAACTTGCACCTTTAAAGTGTGGTTCCGTAACTTTGCAAGTAAGTTTATTGTTGCAAAATATTACAATACCATCGTTCTGGTTCAGTAATGCCTTTGAGGAGTGCGCTGTGTAGCCATCTATACATGGAAGTGTATTTACTTTGCTAAGCCAACATTCAGTGAGCACAATTATATCGAAAATGATGTTAGTCATCGATAGCATTACACGAAATTCATCGAAATTTTTATTCATGCTACATATGTTAACATGAATTACTTTGAGAGCTTGCTTATAGTTACGTATATAATTATGGCAGTCATCCAGTTGGCAAACAAAGGATAGGGTGGCTTTGTTCGTGTCTAGTTCATTATTAATATCGTTAATATTGTTAGCCATTTTTAATAAAAACTCCACCGACCAATGTTACTATATGTGAACTGGTATTTATTGCATACGCTTTAGCAGGTAAGGAGATTATATTATGTTGTAGGTACCGAACTGTAAAAAGGGTTTTGAGCAAAATGTTAGCCGTATATGTATAGATAAAAATGAACAGAACCAATGTTATGATGGATATTCGATATAAAAAATTACGTATTTACGTAAATATGTATATAAGTATTTATGTATCTATATAAGTATGTATATCGTCGCCTGGTACCCATAGTACAAGCTTTGCTTAGTTTGGGGCTAGGATGATCTGTGTGACATTGTCCTTAGAATTAGTTTCAACATCAACGTGGTAGGGCGAGAAGATGGCGTGATGACTGAACGACAGACCTGGAATCGGTAAAACTAAGGGAAAGCAGCTCAGTAGTGGGATACAGATTATTATGTCAGCCAAAGTACGTCCACTGCTAAACAAAAGCCTCCCCAAAGAATCGAGGAATATGCCATAATCGCCACGCTTGACAGACGGGTTGGCGATCGCAGTTTGATGGTCAAAGTTCACAGAAAAACGCTGCTGCAGTATTCTGTCAGACGATTTGTCGTCGGATGACATTGGGTGATGATATTCTATGCCGTCACCACACATATATAGGATAGTAAAAAAAAGAAATTGAATCTTGAATAAGATCTATACATATAATAAAATCGTAGGAAAGTCAAAACTGTACATTGAATATTTTTTTAAAGGGATTCTTGGGGCGTGATCTACATTCGATACGGAAGCCAAAAATATAGTTTTTTTTGAAGTTATACTTCTATTAGCGCGATGGAGAAAAATGATGAGAGTGAATTTTTACGATGCGCGCGCACACCGACACCAAAAAATTTAACAGCATGAAGTTAGTTCTAGGTGGTATGAAAATTGATAACTATGTTTAAGTTGTATATTAAGAAGTATAACTTCTAACGCGTGTACATAAGTACACACAAGTTTTTTAGAATTTTTGTCTGTTTGTCTGTATGTATGTCCGGGCTAAACTCAAAAAATACTAAATGGATTAACTTAAAATTTTGCATGAATATTACTAAGAGGTCAGGTCAACATATAGGCTACATATTATCACGCTATCACCTACGGGGGAGGAGCTATGATAATTTATAAACTTTAACGCGGGTAAAACCGCGGGGCACAGCTAGTAATATGAATAACGGAGGTGAGTGAAATCTAATTACTATGCGAGGAAAGTACGAATCCTTATTTGTCTATATTTTCATGTACTTTTTTACTTTATACCGCTCGCCATTCCACTCCACTGTGAAGAGGCAGAATACATTTAGGTCAAAAATAATATTTAAACCGTCTAAAACATTGATGCCTCATTATACAATGTTTTTATATTAAACATGCTATATAAGCGAAGTCTTTTAACGGTCACCAGTAGCGGTTCCTGAGCCGAGTGTTTTACATACGGAATAATTATTTTATTACGTTTAACAAACCTAAATAATACGAATTTTGTGTTTAAATAAGAAACATTATCATTTCTTAATTCTAGCATAAATATTAAATAGTTTTTGTTTGTAAAGTAATCTAACTTTTTACATTTATTAAGATATTTGACTCATCAACAATATTAAACAATCTTATCTTCTCGGTTTTCTGAAATTGGATCTTTCACTGCTTGGTTTTCAATGCCCACATTTAATTTTTAAAACGGTTAATGGTTATCAAAAATGTTTATACATATTAGACTATGATGTTAAAATATTATCAAATGGTTATCAAAAAATTTTATACTTATTAGACTATGATGTTAAAATATTGAAAAAGACATAGAACTAACGGTTTAACTTACTTAGAGGCAAAGTTTGTCGTGATGGGGACAAACGACCGGACGTAGGAGAGAGAAGGGTTAGTAATAATTTAGACTAAAAGCTAACATTAGTTTTGACGCTAACGCGGACCAAGACACATTGAGACATCGTTTCATTTTCTAAACCTGGTGTAAATACGAGTTTTTTATGTGCAATGGTGGATTTTTAGACATTACGTGTTCGACAACGTAAACAATTGAAGGGAACTGGTATATTACCAATATTCTGTGAATTATTTTCCTTGTGGATTGAAAAACTCTTTAGTACTCAAACTCAAAAGTCATTTGTTAAAATATTACATTTGTGTGGAATCGTAATTTTTTTACCCTACCGTGCAGTGCATGACGTGGCAGCTACTGAGAAACACTGCCAGAAAACTCAGTAGGAATCCTTTTTTAAAATATTTATATCTTACATAAAATTTTATTGTATTTAAATGTGTTAATTTAGAGCGACTCAATCCCAAGCTGTTTTGTCACTTAAATAATCAGAAGTTTTGTAGTAAGCCCTGCTACACAATTTGGCTTTTATCATTCTTTTAAACTTATTTGTAGACAGTAGTATTCTTAGTAGTTGTCTCTAGAAAAGTCCCTACTACATTACCGGCTTTGAATTGACTGTATCTAAATGACGAAAACACTGTCTAATGTTGAATTCACCTGCAAATAACTGAGTTTCTCGTCTATGGTCTGAAGAAGAATCTATGTATATCATAGAAGAAAAAAAAAACAAAACTATTGAGACTCGAAACGTATTCACGATTAAATATTCACTTACTCAATGTGATTTCAATGTTCAAAGGTGTCAAGACAAGTCTTTGAGTTGACGATGCATTAACGAAGAATTTTTTGATAAATTATGTCAGACTAAAATCCTGTCAATTGTTGTGTGCAACAGGACACAATACTTAAGAAAAAACTAAAAGTGATTCCTCTTGAAATGGATACAGGATCAACACTCAATACTCAGCAACAGCTTAAAGTACTAAAATCTCTAAGCTATTAAAACAAGGATAACCGTTGAGGAAGTTTATTAAAAACAGCTTCTAAATAATAATAGGCTCTACAATGAATATCACAATGATGAACATTACATTGAGAGTCGCTTCTTACTACGCATGTGAATCTTTGGAGAAATATCACCAAAATGAATTTGACCCAGTATGGAGACATACTGTAAAAGGGTGCCAAATTCTAAATATTCTCCAGGATGTCTATAGATTCAAGTAAGTGCCACTTAACTTTTTATTACTTAATAAGAACTTTTTAGCAAAATAATTCAAATATGAATACCATTGCATTTTGCTCTATTTTTTAGAAGCCTTTTCAAAACACATTTTCGTTTTTGTACCAGAATCGGCAACATAAATAAAAAGCGGCCAAGTGCGAGTTGGATACACACTAAAGGTTCCATTATCTATAAACACGGAAAAATACCACGTTTGTTTCAACCCCTTAAATATTGGTTTTATATTTATTTAATTATTTCTTTTTAAATCGAATTATATAACTAAATATTCTGTGAATATTTCAAGCTAAATGCTTGAAATATTTAAATATTTGCCCTTTGCCGTTATTAATATCAATAAACGGTACACGTTTGTTCATCAATATTCATTTTATTATGTTTTATAGAGGCAACAGATATAAATCATCTGTGTAAATCTCAACAGTTAAACTATCTCGGTTCATGAGATACATGCTGGTGACAGACCCACAGACAGAGAGCGGAGTCTTAGTAATAGGGTCCGATTTTACTCTGGGTACGGAACCCTAAACATGTAAATAATAGAAAAGTTTTTATATACTGTGGACACGGGTCTCGATCGCGATAAAGATTTAGGCAAATAATTACCTTGGTTACCCGACGTTTCGGCATGGATTGCACCAGCAAACGGATACCGCCTCTCACCATCTTGGAATCCTGTGATAACGAAGTGCCATCGTCGCGTAACCAACGTAGTGCGCCCGGACGCTGATGTCATTAGTGTCGTGTGTACCGACAGTTTCGTAGAAGAAAATAAACAAAAATATCAAGACCATGCGAGGGTAGATACCGAAACCCGAGCTTCACGGAGACGACGCTGCCGAGCCACACCAGTCGACCCGTGACCACGGCTGGTGCAATCCATGCCGATACGTCGCGTCGCCGCGTCGGGTAACCAAGATAATGATTTGCCTAAATCTTTATCCCGATTAAGACCCGTGTCCACAGTATATAGAAATGTGTACAAATTGCGAAAGTTTAAAAACATTAATAGAAAAGTTATTAAATTTTGGTTTTATAGCATCATGAAAATCTAATCTCAAAAATAGGAAATAATAAATTTTATCGTCCAGCGGGTCTCGAATACAACTTCAAACACGCTGCTTTAAGCTACGAATTGTGAACATATCAGTCGGTCATGTTTCTAGAAAATAAATCCGAATGACACCTATAACCTTCGAAAGGCAATGGAATCCTAAATTTGTTCTGCAATTGTATATCGTTCGTGGTTTAACTCAGACCGCCTACCCCGAATTGTAGAGGGTACTGATTAGAGATGTAAAAATTTAATTACCGGTCATTTACTGTCAAATTCAGTTAATTTGACTCAAATATTATCGTCTATTCTCGAGTACCACCCAATTATTTATTTATTAAGTACCCAATTTATATGCAAGTTTAAATGAAGCAACGTTTTATTTTGTATTATATCATGAGAGGATAAGACAGCATAAAAGTCGATGCGCGAGGCTATGCGACGTTGCCATTTTGTCTTAAATGCACGCATGATTAGAAATGTAAAACGATTAACACAATATAATAATACTATAAGTCATAAAAACCACTTTTTTGTTTCAATTTAGTAGTTGTAGACTTTTATCAACGATAAAAACTTAAAAAGTACTAAAATATTACTGTAATCAAATTGACTGATAATGACTTTTTTTTGACAGTTTATGCCCATTTTTGACCATATTGACCGTAAATGACAGTCAGTCTAATTCATTCACTAGTCATTTTCAACACTAGTGCTGATTCGAGACCCGCCAGTTGATAAAATTTATTATTTCTCATTTATTGAGAATAAGAAGTTGTACTTTAGTCTTACATAAATCTAAAGTTATGAAAGTCCTGAAAATCTATTGCACACATTTATAAAGTTTACATTTATAATGAATGTTGCCGATTTTGTACAAAGAGAAATTGTGTTTTGCCCACATATTCCTATGTAAGTTCCAGTGCCATTAAATACTTGTTTTCCTTTTAAGTATTAAGTGTACTAATAATTACTTAAGTGTATGTGGATTATGTATAAGTTAATAAATAAATGTATAAACTAGCCATAAAGAAAAAACTGAACAAGTAAGGCTGATTTCAGAGTGACGCGCGCGACACGCGCCGTAGGCCAGCGCGTCTCAACAGCGCGCGCTTGACGCGCGGACCACTGTGAAACGAGTTTCACAGTTCCCTTCGCCAGCGCTGGCCGCCGGCGCGCGTCTCAACGGCGGCGCGTTTGAACTGCGTGACTGTGAGACGTAACTACTGTCTAGTGTAATTCTAAGCGCGCGCGTTTGGACGGCGCTGCTCGCCGGCGCGACTCTGAAATCAGCCTTAGAGTCAGGTCAGCTTTTTTTTTGTTAAGTAAGATTCAAATAATTTCGAAAAACCCACGCAAGTAAAACGTGTTTGTTTTCTATTATTTATACCTGTAAAGCATATTCTCATCATCAACTTTTATCAACACGACGTTTTCAGTTAGCCTTAGAGGTTTTCGATCCGTCTCCGGGCAATAGAGGCAAGCAGGGGGCTCTATTCGTCTATCAAATAAAAACAGAGCGTTTTCTATTTGGGGTCCCAATTCATCCCAGGGTGATTGCTGACGTGGAGATGCTATAATAAAAGAGTAGATTTTTAAGGATCTTGTTACTGTCACTCTACGCAAATCATCCGATTTAGAACCACGGAGGGGTTCTTATTGCTAGGAATGTCTTAGGGTTGGCCTTCAAGAAGTAGTTACTGCACGTTCACGACCGTACTCTCAGTCGACGATATCAATACATCGGAATGTTAAATCATGATTACAAAAACTGTTAACAAATCTATGAAGATAGTCTCTTTATAAGTTGTTAATTGGTTTCATGTGTTCCACATGATACGACATTCATAAACCATGTGTAATTGCATTTTCCACTATTTTAGCTATATGTTATTATTGTGTGTATTTTTATTGGTCCTTCAAGCTAAATAATAATAATAATAAAATTATTTATTTGGATCCAACTTATTTTAAATTTTTTTAAACCCGCCAAACTGCGTAACAGTTTGTCGGCGGGAATAGCGCTTAAGCTATTTAAACTAACAATACAATTATAAAATACTTATAAATACCCACGACACCTCTGATATTGATCAAGTGTATAAGTTAAGCACACTCAGTTTGTTCAAACTCATTGAGTAAGAATTTACGTAAATCATTTCTTAAACGCAGTAGATATTAGAGTGGTCATCTATTTTGAGCAGACTAAGTTTTTTATATATAAGAGGGAGACAAACAAGTAAATGGGTCACCTGATGGTGAGTGATCACCACCTCTGGTGGGCACCAGAGAAGTCGCAATACTATGAAATGAAATAATAATGAAATAACTACTACTCAGACGCAGATACTCAACATTAAGTTATTAATATCATTACTAAATAATGTCTTCTGTAAGGTGGAGGAGCCCGAGTCTGGCTGAAACTATCAATTCCTCATAATACTCTTAATAATATTAGACATATTTTCTTCAGAGTTTTGTACACTCACATAGACGCTGAAGAGAACATGACGATTGGAGAAGATGGACTCATCGAGTACCCTGAGAGTGACATCATCGACATTTACCTGAGGCCTATGAACTTTAGACCCAATTTCTTGGAGCATATGTACCCGATACATACTGCATATCAATGGCGGTAAGTACAAAAATACATTTAATAATGGCAAAAAAAATGCTTTTTTAGGATTTGTTTTTAAATAAGATATCGCCCAGACTAGGGAGTCTAATACCTGTGTCGCGGGGTACATTACAAACATAATAGATGGACAGAAAATACATCTAGACTCAGCTATTTATGGGTCAGACAAATAGTTGTCCGGCGCGAGACTCGCACCCGCGACACGAAGAGGCGAGGCGACTGTCTTACTTGTACCACAAGTGCAGTCATTCGAAAATGGCAATAGTATCCCGCAAATTTTGAGCTACGCCAATATTCAGCTCAAAAATAAAATGTCAAATACTAAACCGAACAGGAATTGATATTCTTGACGTATATATATATGACATATAGATATATAGACACATAAATCAGTACTAATTATTAGTAAAATTAGTACTTTATACCAACCTTTATAACGGCAACGGCCGGTTGGCGTGGTAGGTAATTGCTTGCTTTGCACGACACAGGTCGCAGATTCGATTCCCACCCAGGGCAGATATTTGTATACATGAACATGTTTGTATGTCCTGAGTCTGACTGTAATTATCTATATAAGTATGTATTTACAAAGGAAGAGTTGTAGTATATCAGTTATCTGGTTTCCATAGTACAAACTCTACTTAGTTTGGTATCAGATGGCTGCGTGTAAATAGCGTCCCAGAATATTATTATGAAAAAATAAAATTTCCAAAATATTTACTGACACTGTTGGAAACATTCACCTTAAAGCAGATTTTAGTCTCGACTAAACTCGACAGGCACAATCGGTGGCTTAACTTTAGCAGATCTCAACTGTATTTTATCCGAATAAAAATGTATAGACATCTCTACAAGCAACTAAATAGAGTTAGTTCTCAATGTCTGCTCTCAACATGAAGTAAATCTAAAGACGGATATTCCGGAGGGAAGTCGAAATCTATTTGGTATTCCGTTCGCTAAGTCTAGTTAGCTTTGCCGTGGCGCGGGCGTTGCGAATTTGTCGATGAATCGCTACGAAATATGTTTTAAGTTTAGGGCAGCCTAACGAAAATGTTTCCTAGAAACTACCAAGTAACTAACTACCTGTAGGGATAACGATACCAGGGAGCCTACCGCCTAAGTCGCCGATCATCGGTATCGCTAATCGTGATCGACTTTCAAATAGATGAAGGTAATAAATTATGATTTGTCGTCCTTCGTCCCTTCCTCGACTGTCGACTTTTCTCCTATTTAGAAATGCTGTTACCGACACTTTTACAGGGTTCGACAGGGTCCATAACTGTTATAATTATTATAAGCCCTTTTGCTGCATATATGCTCTACATTACAATAATTTTTAATTGGGTATTGAGTAGGTATAGATATGGCTTAAAAAGCTAGAAGTCGCTGGTTGTAGATAGCACAAGACCGGCAATTATGGAGATCTTTGGGGGAGGCTTTGTCCAGTAGGGGGTGTCTTTCGTCTGATATAAATCAATTTCAGACGATTTATGACGTCACAAGTGCTCATCAAAGCCGATTCAAAGAAGAAATGAGAATGATTTAGTATTTTTTAACGTTCATCTATTTGGACGCCGATCACGATCAAGATGTTCGGCGAGTTAAGAAGTAGCCCCCTGGTACAGTTATGTCTACACGTAGTTAATTACTTGGTGGTTACTAGGATCAGTTTTTAATAGGCTGCCCTAAACTTAAAACATATTGCCTAGCGATTCATTGGCAAGTCGTCCTTTTTCCTATTAACAAAGGCTGTGTTGGACAGACTCTATAATTGTTACACTTATTATAAGGCCTCTTGCTGTATAAATATATGCTATTAATTATAGACTGCAATAATTTTTAATTGGGTATTGAAATTAGAATTTAAACTAGGCTTAAAAAACACTGAACGAGATAAAACACTTTAGAACCCGGTGAGTAAGGTAGGCCGGATCCATGCTTTCCTCGTGTCAATACTATGTCATCATCTGGCAGCTTTTTTTGAATTTTGAATACTAAGTGTAGATAATAAGAATCTAGATTGAAAGTCACCGTGTGGTCCAAATAAATGTCGTGAAATCTTTTAATAAATAACAAGATATTTTGTTCCACAGCCAGAGTGTTACCCAATTTGTAAACTGATCTACTTTACTTCTACGTTTGCTAGCAACTCGGTGTGCTCAATTTATAATATAGCACTATATTTAAAAATGTGTAGTAACTAAATAACTTGTTGTTATAAAAGCTTATTTATGAAATAGAGCAATAATTGAGATTGCTAATTTAATAGCTGCAAGAGTTATAAATATATTAAACGATATATCAAATAATTTACTTATCATTCTATATTGGGGAGGTTGGTAAATCCCTGCCTTTCACGCCGGAAGTCGTGGGTTTGGTTCCCACCCACACATGTTTTGTGTGCATGAACCTGTGTGTTTGTCGTGGGTCTGAGTGTAATTATCTATATAAGTATGTATTTCCAAAGAAAAATCAGGATAATGTAATATATCAGGTTTCCATATTCTGCTTTGTTTGTTGAAAATAATTTGTTTCTAATAAGAAATAGTCTTTAATTGAATGGCAAACTGAGCATTTTTATCAATTTTTCATGCTTAAATCAGTTCATCTAAATCACTTTGAGTAATGGCCGCCCACATTTTTATTAAAGACAACGCCCGCACTAGGGAATCTAATCCCTGTGTCGCGGGGTACTTTGGATTCCATATTCTTGCTTTGGCAGATGATAATCTCCCAAAATGATTAGATGTAGAGAATAATTTACATACACGCATAGAAAAGAAGGACTAGAAACAGGTGATCGTAACGAGACCTTCGACATCAGACACATTTTGCTAAGGTCTCTTAGATGCATCTTAATACACATAAAAGCTACTACACACTGCAGGAGTTCTATAATGACAAAAACTAAATAATGTAAGTAGGTTAGTGTTGTATGTATAGGGTATAGCAATAATTTCAAATAATAATGTTATTTTATGTTTTTATATTGACAACTTATTAATTAAATACTACAAATATCATAATTGAAAATATAATAGAATAGATATTGTTATAATGTTTTGACATACCTACGTGAAAGTTGCATGCTTATTGAAATTGTTAGTAATTATTTAATGTTGCCGTGCCCTAACAGGGTATCATGTTGAAACTTTTAATACGTTATATGTAATAATATTTAATAAATAAGAGTGTAAAGTTATTAATTTTGTATAAATTTTTATGGGATTGCAGCATATGATTTGCACAGACACTTGTGTACTATAACATGTCCCCGATGGCAAGTCTCCATTAAGACTGGCCGCCGTGGCCGAAATTCGGCTAGGAGGACATTATTTTATTACATATTACAGTTCTTCTGTACTTGGTCTTTGCAATCTGCATTATTTATATACTAGCTGTGCCCCGCGGTTTTACTCGCGTTAAACTGTATAAATTATCACAGCTCCTCCCCCGTAGGTGATAGCGTGATATTATATAGCCTATATGTTGGCCCGACGTTTAAGTAATATTCATACAAAATTTGAAGTAAATCCATTCAGTACGTTTTGAGTTTAGCCCGGACATACATATACATACAAACAGACACATAGAAAAAAATTCTAAAAACTATATTTTTGGCTTCGATATCGGTTGTAGACCACGCCCCAAGTATCCTATAAAAAATATTCAATGTACAGTTTTGACTTTCCTACGATTTTATTATCTGCATTATTTATGTATTCCGTCGCATGTCAATTGAATTTACTTGCATAGAAGGAATTTATTCTGCATTCGCGTTCCTGTCCGTTCGGATTTTTGCATATCTATGTGTCGAAGCTCATTTGTATCTGTTCCTAAAGTTCCACTCTCGGTAAAACTCAATTGGACAGCTACAGATTTACTGCATTGTTTATAGTAGACATAAACATAGTCTTGCACTCACCGGCTGGTAAGTGCTCGGCGTTTAAAGTTCCTTTTAAGAACTAAGCTTCTAAGAACTTTAAACGCCGAGCCGTTTAAAGTTCCGCGGCACGTGGAGAGTCCATAGATGGATGACTATCATCATCATCATTATTGCCACTAGTATGCTAGTGGGAATGCTTTCCGCACTTTATCCCTATGTGGACCATTGTACAGACGCCAGCACATCCAGCTACCCCAATCTGTCAAATTTCTTTTATAGATTTTCAACTTTATCACATAAGGATAAGGTTCACTTTTGATTGGGGAAATTTGACAGATTGGGGTAGCTTGATGAGCTGGCGTCTAATTAATGCCGCTTTGTTATATGTACTTAATGAGGTTACGACAGTTCTTGCTAATCAGAGGTATTTTAGTAGCTTATAAAAAGATTGTGATAGACTTTAAAACAATAAACATTTATTTATTTATCTTTCTATTTTTTGGGATATTTGTTACTTTGTAATGCGTAAACTTTGCGAGCATTTACAACTTTTGAAAGGCGAACGAGGTATTAACCATCCAATTAGATTGGAACTACATGCACTGCCTTAAAACATAAATAAATAATTATAAAAATAAAATAAAAAAGGTTTTTATTCCCGTAGACTTTAAAAAAGCGCTTGTAAATAGTCAGAACATGTTTGTAGTAATACAGTTATTATTTCTAGTTACTTATTACAGATATTTAGATACACGGAATGTTAAAACGTTTATACAATTTATTTTATAATAGTAGTGATATGTAGCTAGCTTGCATTAAGTTATTGTCAAGGAGATTATGTTTAGGTTTAATTATTGAAATTTATATTTTACTACATATTGTCTGAATGAAAAACACTAAAAATAAACTGTTCATTTTATTATTTCTAAACCTTTTCAGATACGGTTTTATTTTCCGTCGAACTCCCTCCAATTTCTACCGCACGTTCTACAGCCAGCCGTTTACGAGGCCCCTTTGGAACTGCTTGTACACAATGGCGCTAGTAGTGAGCATCTTCTTCTACCTGCAGAAGCGGTGGGAACGGCGGATAGTTGGAGGCTCGGATACCAGTTTCACTAATGAGCTGCTGATGGTCATTGGTGCTTACTGTCAGCATAGTAAGTTGGTTGTTGAAGTTATTATTTTTAGTATTTATTCTTATAGGTGACTGTTATAGTAGAGGTTCCAACCTAACAGTAGACCTTTGACGTGTCATAGTCATAAACTGATCTCGCGGAGCTAAACCCACGGGATGACGGGACTATTTAATTTATTTTGTTATTTTCCTTTTGTAAACTGGATACGCTGTTTATTGAGCACCCCATCTCATAAAGAGCATTTTACTCTTCGATATCTGAGTGGAAAAGTCGTTAGTATCCTCTAGAGGTTCAAGTAAATTTGAATTTAGAACATCGTGTGCACCAAGTTTGTGAATGCAAAATATCAGTAAACCTATTTACTTCTTCCTCTATGGTGCCGAATTTATAATACAATTTTTTTAATTTATTAAAAACTAGCTTTTGCCCGCGACTTCGTTCGCGTGGAATAGTGACTTCCGGCAGATTTTTGGTTTTACCCACATAGTTCCCGATCTCGTGGGATCTCTTCCAAAAATAAAATGTGGAAGATATTCTAGGGAACTCTTCAAAAATCAACATAATGAGCTCTGCGTTTGAATTGAAGATATTATGTATACTCACTTAGGGCATTAAAGCCGTTATTGCTGATCGAAAAAGGCGAAAATGTTATTTTTCCCTTATTATCAAAATACACTGGTCATCAGAAAAATCGGCCCACCTGCGTTATCTCCGTAAATCACGTTTTTCTTAAGCAAAACCAAACAAAATGTTTCAGTACTGAAATGGTTTTATTTAACTTGTTTAATTACACTAATTTAATCACAAATTACACATCAAAATGATTTTTTGACAATATTTTTTGATTAAAAATTCAAAGTCATAACTTTGCGCAATTTTTTTATTAATTTTAAATACCCCTAGTTTTTTTTAATTAATTTTTTTGTACACAATTATTGCGATTTAATATTGCGTATTTCCTCCTCTTGCTCAAATGACGACCTGCATTCGCCGTTTTAATGACCTTATCAAAATTTTGATGGTCTCTTGAGGGATTCGATTCCATTCTTCCCTAATTGCGATTTCCAGGTTTTCTAATGTTGTAGGTACTTGATTAAGGGCTCTAACCTTTTGTTTTAGAGTGTCCCACATGTGCTCTATAGGGTTTAGATCAGGACTTCTTGCTGGCCACGACATAACACGAATGCCGACTTCTTCAAGGTAATCAGTCGTAATGCGCGCTACGTGTGGTCGTGCATTATCATGCATTAATTCGAAATTGTCTCCAATATAGCCAGCATATGCCAACACATGGTCTTCTAGGATCTCTGTGATGTAACGTGCAGCAGTTAAAGCACCTCTTCGTATAAAAACTAACTCTGTGCGTCCAGTCAAAGATATCCCAGCCCAAAACATTACAGAGCCCCCACCATAACTTACAGTTTCTCTTATACAGCACTAGGTATAACGTTCACCTGCGCGTCGCATGACATTACGACGTCCATCAGAACCATATAAAGTCATTCGACTTTCATCACAAAAAAGAACTGACTCCCATTGCCCTATAGTCCAGTTGACGTGATCACGGGCAGATTGTAGTCTGGCGTGACGATGAGCTGTGGTCAATTGTGGTCCCGTTGCTGGCTTGTGTGGTCTTAAATTCTGCTCACGAAGTCTCCTTCTTACTGTACTGTCACTTATAGCCACACCCCGTACTTCACGTAAGCGTCGCTGAAGATCAACACCAGACAGATGTCGATTTCGAAGGGCTGATACCACTATAAAGCGATCATCTCTTTGATTAGTCACCCTATGTCTTCCGGATCCAGATCTTCTTCGATATTGCCCAGTCTCCAGAAACCTTTGGTAAACTCGCCGCACTGCAGAACGGCTCAGATTTAGCCTCCTGGCCACGGCACGTTGACTTAAGCCTAGTTGCAGCAAAGTCACAACTTGGGCCGCCTCAGCTTCAGTAGTGTCCATTATTTTTATAAAAAGTAATCAAAACTACAGCCTCAGTAAACCAACTCAACGTTATTAACAAGAAATCCCTACAAAAGTCAGCTTCGAACTGAAAGAACGGATCGAATTTGTTCAGACGTAAAACCATTCAATCAGCACTCAACTGTATTTCTACAAAAAAATTGTTAAGTACCTTCAAGAGCAACAAGATTTACGACAAACAAGATGTCAAACATCATATTCGACCCTTAAAACAAAAAACAAACGTGTGAAACTGCTTATCTGTGTCAAAATCGATAAATATTAAACAAAAAGTGGGTGGGTCGATTTTTTTGATGACCAGTGTATTATATTGATTTGCAATTTCAGAAAAAAATACTGTTTCTCCCTTGACAAATTTTCTATTATTTTAGGCTTACAGATTATTAAAGTTTCTTACACCAAGACATTTCTGTATACCACGTTTTTAGTTTTGCCATCCTTTGCAAAAATATATAGGTCTTGTGGTTTTAACACTCTTGAGCACGCAACGTAGAGTTGTTCATGGGAGAAACAGTCTTTTTCAAGATGTACCCCCGCAACTTTAAGCGTTTGCGCTTGGGCTTTATTTATGGTCATTGCAAACGCAGTTTTCAGAATTGAATTGGAATGGTAAATCAGTTGGAATGATGGGAATGCGGGGAATAATTACAGTTTCGCCTTTTGCCATTCCAGTCATAATAACGGCTTTAATGACATTCCGTCCTAAATAGGTTACGATACTCGATGACATCTCCCTCTGCGTCAGACATAATTTGGTCATTTATCCGGCCCACTATTTCATTTGTTGGCGCCAATATCGCCCTTTCGCATAACCATTCCCGATTTTCGATATTAGCGCGTAACTCCGGATGGACACTATTTTTTAAATTGTTTGTGCTATCCACAATTTGGCATAATTCGCTGCTCAGCGTGATCATACTCTCAGAGTCGGTAGGCATACGATCCTCGCCGATCTTCAGAAGAGCAGCAGCATACTGCCCGGCTTGACAATCATTATGGAGTAATACTCGCATATTCGTCGATAGTGAAACCTTTTGCAGATGTGTCCATAGCACAGATGCTTTTAAACAGGCATTGATTTCATCTGCCGGTGTGCCCCTTGCTATAACCGGCAGGGTCTGCCGGAAGTCACCTGCCAATAGAACCACCATTCCTCCCATAATACCTTGATTGTTTTTTATGTCTTTCATCGTGCGACGAAGTGCTTCGATTGCTCTTTTATGGGACATCGTACATTCATCCCAAACCAGCAGTTTACATTGTTGCAACATTCTTCCACGCTCACTACTTTTACTTATGTTACAAACTGGCATTTCCTTCCAACGCCATCTATCGAGCATAGTGACAGCTCGGATTATTTATCTATACTCCGTTCGGGCATTTTCTTTGTACTAAAAGTTTTATTATATTGATATTATTTTTTTCATACCTTTTTACTATTTATTCACTTTTTTCAGATGAATTAAAACAATAACATGAACCGAACTCGTGTAACGATCGACACCATTGCGCTATCACCAACTCGACATATAGTACTAATAGAATTATCTATACTCCGTTAGAGCATTTTATTTGTACTAAAAGTTGTATTATATTATATTTTCATACCTTTTTACTATTTATTTACATTTTTCCGATGAATTTTCAGTACTGAATTGATGCCGACTCTTGACCAATAGATGGCGCTGTATGTCCGGAATAAATTTTATATTTTATTTTATTTTTGCAATAAAAACTATCCTATGTCCTTTCTCAAGTTCCAAACTATGTCTGTACCAAATTTCACACAAATCGGTTCAGCAGTTTAGGCGTGAAGCAAAGACAGACAGACAGACAGAGTTACTTTCGCATTTATAATATTAGTTTGGATTAAGACTCGGAACCTTCTTGGTGCACTTTTTAGGGTTCCTTAGCCAAATGGCAAAAAACGGAACCCTTATAGATTCGTCATGTCTGTCTGTCTGTCTGTCTGTCTGTTTGTCCGTCCGTATGTCACAGCCACTTTTTTCCGAAACTATAAGAGCTGTACTACTGAAACTTGGTAAGTAGATGTATTCAGTGAACCGCATTAAGATTTTTACACAAAAATAGAAAAAGAACAATTATTTTGAACTTAAATTTTTTTTTTCATCATACCCATACATGTTGGCTGTCTATGGATAGGTCTTTAAAAATGATATTGAGGTTCCTAATATCATTTTTTTCTTAACTGAACAGTTTGCGCGAGAGACACTTCCAAAGTGGTAAAATGAGTGTCCCCCCTCTAACTTCTAAAATAAGAGAATGATAAAATTAAAAAAAATATATGATGTACAGTACCATAAAAACTAACAACGAAAATTGGTTTGAGCGAGATCTAGCCAGTAGTTTTTTTTAATACGTTATAAACCGCAATTTGCTTTCATTTAATCAACTGAAATACATAATTGCTGCTATGGAACCCTTCATGTGCGAGTCCGACTCGCACTTGGCCGGTTTTTTTAATTGTTTTGCGTAATATTACTGTTCTATTACACTCAAACTGTAGCAACGTTACTTTTAGTTTTTCTTAATTATACCTATGTATTATTTGTTACAATTCAAAGATTGTCCTGTAATACTTATATATCATAATATAGTAATAAATACCTAAGCTGAGATAAAAGTATTTATGATAAGGTTTTTTCGCATTTAGTCATTTCCTCGCTGAGGTGTGATGAAAAGTTACGTGTTGCACTCGAGTGCAAAGACTTTTCACCTTGTGCTCTTTTGATTTCCTCGCTAATGCTCAGGATTCTAATTTTAGAATCCTTCGCTTGCTCGGTTATCAAAATTGAGCACGCTCTTAAAAAGCTTACTAATCAGAAATATTAGGGACTTGTTTATTTATTACAAATAAATAATCTATATAAAATATATATTTGATCCTCGGGATAATAGAACCACAACATATTTGAGTTCTACGCCAGGAAAACACAGGCTTTTAAATACATTTTCACCAGATTCTCGCATATCGTGAAGTGTATCCCCGAGAGGTATTCAATTATCTAGACTTAGGTCTCAGCTTAACTACTATAAATCAAGGCATTAGTTACTTTAGTAACTACTTACTAAACTTACTTTTTTTTTTTTTTTTTTTTTTTCTTTATTATTTAGGGACTTTTATAACGCACAGCGTATGTCAGTCCCATCGTACCCTAAGACAAGTTTCAAATCAAACGGGATCAATGGATCAGGGCCATAAACTAGAACAACTTTCTCGCAACATCGGAAGTCGGCTTACTTAATATATGGTGGAATGTACCTATATTGTTCTTGTTCAACTTCACAGCCCTGAACAACTTATTCCTATCAGCTTCATACTGGACACATTCCATCAACAAATGATGCATATCTTCTACAACTCCACACACCTCACAGTTGGGAGAGGTTATCATTTTCATCAAGAAAGCGAATTTGTTACATGGAATATGTCCCGATCTGAGCCTGTGAGCTGTCACCACAAATTTTCTGCTTAGGTTAATATTTACAAACCAGGGTAAACGGGGAGGCAGACACTGTATGGTTTTATACCAAATTCCTTTTTCTAATGAAGTTCTGTCAAAATATTCCTTCCAATGATCATAACAAATATTTTTGAATTTTGGTAATATTTCGGAATAATCAAGAGTAATATTAGTTTGTTTTCCGTGTTTGGCTGCGTATTTGGCCAACATATCAGCCTGCTCATTACGATGGGACCCATTGCAATCTCAGCTGCACACCTTTTTGATTAAGTTCGTCTATCTTAGATAGAATGCCATAAGCTATCGAAGCACCTCTGAGGCCAGAGGCGCATCGAGCTATATGCTGTAGGGAACTTTTACTGTCAGTACAAATAACAGTATTTCTGTTTTGACAATTTATGACAAAATCCAATGCTTCTGAGATCGCAATGAGCTCCAACGTCATAATGGATGCTGGTTTACTTATTTTAAAACAATTATTATTTATGTTATTTACATCTTTACAGGGTATATAGTAAGCCGCTCCGCGACCGTCTTCACTCATTGACCCATCTGTGAATATAGTAAACCAACCATTGTACTTTGTGCATAGTTCTTTAGCCACTTCGTGTTTTAGTACACTGTAATCATAATGCCCCTTCGGTAGCTTTACTGATTCTAAACTACAGTTCATTATTTTGTTCACATTAATGTTAGTGACCCATGTTCTTAGGGTAAACATAAGTAAAGGGTAAGAAGATGCTACCTCAATTTCTTTAACCTCGTTAAATGCTGCGGCGATTATAGGAATAACCTTATTTCGCCAGTAACTATTTTGTCGAAGAGCATAAAGTTCATCTAACAAGGTATTCGTTATATTATTTTCTACGGACTTGGCTTTAAGACAAAACTTATATGCTAAATATTTTCTTCGTATGCACAGCGGAACCACACAAAGCTCACTCTCCATAACGTGTATAGGAGTGGATTTGATAAAACCTCCTATAACCCGTAAAGCTTGATTTTGTAACTTATTCAACTTATCTAAGTGACACTTCGCACTAGCATCATATATGTAACAACTATAATCTATACGACTTCTAATTAAAGCTATATAAATATGTCTCAAATGTTGAGGGTGCAATCCCCAGGACCTACCTGCCAAAACTTTAAGTAAACTAAGATTTCTTTGGACTTTTTCCACAGTTGAGTTAATATGCTTACTCCAACGCAAGCACCTGTCCAGCCATACACCTAAGTATTTATAACTATCAACTGTATCTAAATTGCGACTATTTATTTTAAGATCAACCGTTGGTTTTCTAAAACCCCTGCTAAAAATACACACTTTAGATTTTGCGGCCGATAATTCTAATCCTAACTCATCTAGCACATAGCACAATCTATCTAGCGCTGTTTGAAGTGCGCGCTGGGATTCTTTTAAATTATTAGACGTTTGGTATAAGACAAAATCATCTGCGTATTGACACATAGTCACGTTTTGAATTTCTTGAAAGCACTTAATTGTGCCTATGTTGAAAAGTAGGGGTGAGATTGGGTCTCCTTGAGCCAATCCTCTATCTGTATATCTTATGAAAAATTTGCTTTTATCTGTTTCATATCTAATCATAAGGTGTCTCTCGCTCAAAAAATTCCATAAATATTGGCAAAACGTTTTTCCGATTCCTATCTCATCTAAAATATTTACTAGGACATCTAATAATACATTATTATAAGCATTAGTTATGTCAAGAAAGCAGGCTACTGTTGGGGTTTTACGTGAAAACCCTGTATAAATTTGACTAACTAATTTAACTAAACAGTCCTGGCAAGATTGTCCTCTCCTAAATCCAGAGGTATACTGAGATAACAACTTATTCTTTTCAATATACCACTCAAGCCGCTTTGTCAGCATTGAGTGGAAGATTTTACAAATACAGGATATTAAGGAAATAGGTCTTAATTTAAAGCTAGTGTTATCAGGCGAGGATTTTGGTATTGGTGTTACCAATATATCCCGCCATTGTTTTGGAATAATACCCGTACTAAAAATGAGATTGTATAGATTTAGTAAATATTCTCTGCTAACAGGAGATAAATAAAATATTAAAGAATATGTAATCCCATCAGCACCAGGAGCTGTGTCTTTTCGTTTAAAGCAATTTAACATTTCTTGTAAAGTAAATTCATCCTCTAGTACTGTATTATTTGATTTAAACTGCTGATGTTTTGGGTAGACGTAATCAGGAGCAAGACTACACAGGAGATCAACCTTGTGTTCGTTTGATACAGATGACTTAGGAGTTGCACGTCCCTTAATCCACCCCATACGTTTCCACATTTCAGAACTAGATGTTTGTTCATTAACGCTACTGCAGTAATTTTGCCAATCTTTCAACTTCTCTTGACTGATGACTTTTTTAGCAGCTTCTGTTTTGCGATCCAGTGCACTTAAATTATTTGGTGTGGGATTTCTCCTAAAATTTTTCAATGCCAATCTACGTTGTGCTACCGAATGGGAGAGAGTAGTATTCCAATAGGATTTTGGCCGAAACCCATTTGTCGGATTATTACAGATTTTAATGAAAGGAATACATTGATCCGCGGCTTTGTTTAACTGTTCTAAAAAGTTGTCATACATAGATTGTACATTTCTTGGAACATCAGTTTGCATTAAATAGTTTTCTAGGATTTCGCTGTACTCTGACCATTTCGCAAGTTTGAAGTTCCGCTTTTTAACTATACCAAAAGAAATTAAGCTGCTATTATATTTATATGAGATTTTTATAAACAAATGATCACTTCCTAAATTTTCGTTTATAATCTTCCAATCTAACAAAACAGATAGATCGGTAGATACAAATGTGACATCAGGAGATGTATTCTGTGCAACTCCATCAGCCAAGGTCACTCTCGTCATACTACCGTCATTAAGGGCAATAAATCCCGAGTCTAAAGCAGAATCATACAACTGAATTCCTCTTACGTCAGTTTTGGAAGACCAAGTTGCATGGTGTCCATTAAAATCTCCGGCAACGATACATTGGCTTGAAAATGATGAAAATATTTGTTCCCAGTCAGAAAGACCAGTACGAACCGAAGAAGGGCAATATATTAACACTATATTTTTAATTTCACTGCAATTTAAAAGTTTTACGCTCATAATTTCAATTCCAGGATTATTGATATTAGTGTTACACAGTTGTACTTTTATAGATTTATGTGTTAAAATAGCTAGCTCACCATAACTATCTGACCTTATCCGTTTCTAACCAAGTTTCAGATACTAGTGCTATATGTACTTTTTCTTGTGCAAGTAAAAGTTCGAATTCATTACGTTTAGGCAACAAGCTGCGTGCATTCCACTGTACAATATGAAGAGATAACATATTTCTATTATCGTTAGCCATTATTGAATATACTTTTTATTCTTTCCCACACATCATCACTTCTAAACACTTTAAGGAACAATTTACTACATACGTCAAACATAATTTTGCCTAATTCCTGTAGTTTCAACTGCCAACTATCGTCTGAAAAACATATATCTTTAACTTTTTGAAATATACTAAAAAAATCTACTTTAGAGCTTGTATTGAATGTCACTGCAGGTTGGGTATTGTAGTTTTCTTTTTCTCTATTACTACTCATAAGGCTAGGATCTTTATGCTTCTTCCTCGGTACATATTTTTGTTGGTTATTTATACTCGTATTTCCTGAATTGTCTATTTCTGTAATACTGTCAGATGCAAAACTCAAACATTGAACATTTGTATTTGCTGTCACCGCATCCTTGTATGTTTTTCTCTGTGTATAGTTTACATTGTCTTTTTCTAGGCTTTCAACATTCATATTTTTCTCTGTGTTTGTAGTTGTAATGTCTAGTTGTCGAGTTCCGTTCTCTTTTAGATATACTTCCAATCCCTTTCTGTACGTGCAATTTTCTTTGGTCATAATATCTCTAATTCTTTTCTCTTTTAAGAAGCTAGGGCATTTCTTGTACATCGCCATGTGTGGTCCTTTACAATTAACACATACATATTCATTTGTTTCACAGTTAGGATGTTGATTACTACATTTGGGGCAAATTGTTTTATTAATTGGGCATGATCTCGAAAGGTGACCGAATTTCCAACATTTGGAGCATTGTGACACTGGAAACGTGTAAGGTTCCACTTTGAACCTACAACCGTAGCCGTATACGTACGGCGGTAAAGTGGCACCTTTAAAACATATTCTAACTGTTTCCGAATCAATCCATTCTCGATTCTCTGATAGTTTTTTGAGTCTTTTAATTGATAAAATTTCGCAGTCACAACTAATATTTTCAAGGATTTCTTTCTCTTCTGTTTCCAAATCTACTTGCCTCAGAGTCCCATAGCATAGACTAACTTCATCAGTCATCTGTACTCTGTAACCTAAATTGGTAATATTTTCACACTTTAACAACTTAATAGCACTTTCTCTGTTTTGGAAATGGATCAACACCCTGTATGCACTTTTATATACCATTTTAATTATATTCGGGATATTATGTGATTTTAACAGTTTAGCCATTCCAAATTGTTTTGGCAGCATCTCTTTTCCAGTCACACAAATTATATGCTTCCCTTCTACAGTCTTATCACCTTCTGGCACTAAACTACCGTTTATCGAGTCTTTCCTGTTTGGTTTTTTATGTCCTCTAATTTCTGTTACAAAATCATCTTCCTCCACAATTTCTTCTTCATCCTGCCGCCCTCTCTTCCCTGCAACTTGTTGATCACATTCTTCACTCTTCCTCATCGTCTCCACTAAAGTGGCATTAACTGGTTGTTCACATTCTATAACTATGTCGTGCTCCATCGTTTCATGATCACTTGAGTCACACGAACTCACATTATTACGTATTTCATCCATTTGAAATAAACATAATCCTTAAGTAGGTAGACTTAAAAAAAAAAGCCGCGCGATAGTAATATTACGGTCCGAACGTTCCAAACGTGTGCTTCCGACTCGGCTGCTCACGCGCAACTGTAAACTTACTTTACTTTAGTAACTTTGCACTCTTGTATAACAGATAACAATTAAATTAGTGTACAGTAGCGGAAAGTGTTTAATGACTTTAAAAACAAAGTGCATAGTGGCCATATGAAGCTCGCTCACATAAGTGCAAGATATAAGATTCTCTGGCCAGAGCCACCAGCACAATGACGAGCACAATAAAATAGATCGAGTTTTTTTATAAGACAACGCCCGCACTAGGAAATCTTAGTGTCGCGGACTACTTTACAAACATATAATGGACGGACACAAATTACATCCAGACTCAGAACAACTATTTATCACACAAATAGTTGTTCAGCGCGGGACTCGAACCCGCGACGCGAAGAGGTAAAGCAACAGTCTTAGCAACTGCGCCACACGTGCACTCAAAAAATATAAAACAAACATACAAACAAATCTAAAATTGTACAGTTATTAGATGCGCACTCCATAGGGATTGATCCATCGATGCCTTATTTAAATCAATTAAAAATTAATGATATACTTTTAGAAAACCAAAGACTCTTTGATGGTAACCTAACCTAACTTATATGTTTTTTGGCTTAAACATTAACTATACAAATGTTTCAAAGAAGAGCTGCGCCGAGTAAGTAGCTGTGCATTCCCCACAAGTTATTGACTTGTAACAATTTTTTTTGACTGCACGTGTGGCGCAGAGGCTAACACAGTCGCCTCGCCGATTAGTGTCGCGGGTTCGAGTCCCGCGCCGCACAATTATTTGTGTGACCCATAAATAGTTGTTCAGAGTCTGGATGTAATTTGTGTCCGTCTATTACATGTTTTTAAAGTACCCCGCGACACAGGGATTAGATTCCCTAGTGCGGGCGTTGTCTTTAAAAAAAATGTGGGCGGCCATTACTCAAAGTGATTTAGATGAACTGATTTAAGCATAAAAAAATTAATAAAAATGCTCAGTTTGCCATTCAATTAACGACTCTTTCTTATTAGGAATGACAAATTGTAAATGTCAAAAAAAAAGTAAGTAGCCAGTCTGAATTTTTTTTTATTCGATAATTTGTTATAGTTCAAACATACTTGATCCCTAGACACTTCAAATGTGTGTCTAATTATCTTCAACGGCAACATAGACTAAAGGCACAGGCTATTCCCATAGAGATAGGAGTTGTAACAGTTTTATGGTCCAAAGATGGCTTAACTTTATAGCGGTCCCAGATACTATCCAGACGTCTGAACAAATCTTAACAGATCTTGTAACGCAATTTAGTTGTGGTCGTTTTATAACATATCTAGATGGCATTGTATCCGCGTAAACAGTAATTATTGCGTAGATATTTTTAAAAGTTATATGTATGTTGTTATCGAAGTGTATTAAAATATGTGTAAGAGATATTTCCACATCCTAATATGAGAGATTCATGAGTTATATATAATAAGATAATTATATTATATATGTTAAATAATTCATGTTACATATAACCACTTGGAAGGACCTAGTGCTCGCAATATAGGGAATCCTAGTGCGAGGACTGGACCACATTCAATATGTTGTATTGTTGTTTTTGCATATAAATGTTGTTATTATTATTATATATACATTTTCGGATAGGGCAAGACCAGAAATTGGGGGGAGTTAATATATGTCAACGGTCACCGTAGCCTAGTTGGTAGTGCTCCTGCCTACGAAGCTGGTGGTCCTGGGTTCGAATCCCGGTAAGTGCAAATATTTGTGTGATGATATTTGTTTCTGAGTCATGGATGTTTTCTATGTATTTAAGTATTTATCTATCTGTATAAGTATGTATATCGTCGCCTGGTACCCATAGTACAAGCTTTGCTTAGTTTGGGGCTAGGATGATCTGTGTAACATTGTCCCCAGATATTATTATGTATTTTATCATGAGTTGTGTAGGAACATTGTTTTGGAACTAAATAACAGGTATAATGTTAAGGCAAATTATTTGAGGCACTCATAGGCAAGTGCAATTACCGATCTATAAGCGTTTTAAGCTTTTAAGCGTTTAGCCCCTACGCGCGCGGTCATTATATAGATGGGTGACCGCCTAAGTGGTTAAATTTGTGAGCGTCTCCGTGTTTCGGAGGGCACATTAAGCCGTCGGTTCCGGTTGGAGTCATAAGATCAATAGTCAGTAAGCCATGTCATGTAAGGGTCTTCGTATTGTTAATAATTGAAATTTATTTTATCGATTATATAATATTTCTATATAATTAGGTACGCAGTTTTCATTCATAAAATATATTTACTTAATATTTTTTTGTTTACAGTACCTCCCATAGATCCGATTCTGCCATCACGCCGTATTGCCTACTTCGTATTTCTGATGTTTGCATACTTAGTGTACACGTACTATACTTCTAACCTGCTCTCACACCTAGTGAATGATAAAGACCTCAGTATTACCTTGGAGATGATGGCACAAAGTGACCTCAAGATCGTTATTGTGGATTATATGAAACTAGAAAACATGGCCAGTGTAAGTTGCAATTTTATCGGACTCCATTCATTTAATTTGGGATCTAGTCCCAATCCCACTTATGGCATAAGCCAAGTGCCCAAGTTATTTCAACTAAATAACTATGGGTGTCGTTTAGTCACGTGATCGCGGATTGTTAAAGCTCTAAGGTTTTATTATTCCATTAGGTGTGCCCCGCGGTTTTATCCGCTTCAAACTTTATAAATTATTTCCTATGTAAGCTAGTAGCTGTGCCCCATGGTTTTGCCCGCGTTTAACGTTAATCCAGCGTGTCAGCTATCTTCATACCAAATTTTATTAAAATCGCTCCAGCCGTTAAGACGTGAAGAAGTAACAAACATAGACACTCACCCAGTCATACACTCATAAACATTCGCCTTTATAATATTAGAGTGATATGACTACAAATATCATCATAATCCGTTCGGTAGATTTTGCTTAAAATAGTAACAAACATCCATACATCTATAAATCCATACATCCATACTCACAAATTTTGCATTAATAAGATTAGTAGGATTGGTTTGGCCATTTGGCTAAGGCCCCTGTTGCATTACTGATCGAGATATATTAGCGACTAGCTGTGCCCGCGACTTCATCCGCGTGTTATTTAGTTTATTTCGTTTTTTTTTAAATAAAATACTTATCCTAAAATAAAAGTAGCCTAAGTTACTCCTCATTACATCAGCTACCTGCCAATAAAAGTCCCGTCAAAATCGGTCCAGCCATTTCAGAGATTAGCCGGAACAAACAGACAGACAGACAGACAAAAATTGTAAAAAATGTTATTTTGGTGTATGTGCCGTATATATATTCATATTAATGTAGTAAAAACCGGTTATTTCAATATTACAAACAGACACTTCAATTTTATTTATTTGTATATAGAGTATAGATTAGCATCAAATCAAATAATATATACAAGATTTATCCAACCCGACTGTTAAAATCATTTAAGTTTCAACCAATAACATTTTTTGGGGTTTTATAAGACATAAAAAGTTCTAGACAAAAAATATTTCATAATACGGAAATTCCACTCCATAGCACAAAAACATTCGGCCGTATACATTTAACAAGCTCATGTTTGACTCGCACTTCTACAAATTGTTTCCAAATACACACTCATATTAATTAAATGCTTATACCTCTTTCACAGACCACGTACAGCCACAACTACAGTATAGTATACAACAAGCTACGAAACTTGAAATCGATCCCAGCGATGGAATGTCTCCAATTAGTTAGACAAGGACAGTTCGCCGTGCTCTCCGACTTCATCAGCCTCAACGCTTTGATACAGAGAATTACGCATGAAGTAGTGTGGTTGTAGGACCATTAATAGTCGATACTGAAAACACAAAACTGCCTCGTCGGTGTATTTGTAGCGTGTTCACCCGCAGAGAACGAGGTCCTGTCGGGCCAAAAGTGATTTTGGGACTTTTCTGCAAAAAGAAAAATTTCTCAGCATCAGCCCGAAGTCTGGGAGTTGGCGGTATTATACCTCCGTGCCTCGGAGCCGATAAAGCCGTTGGTCCTATACCTGACCTCTTTCCGGTCGTGTGGCTAGGCGTCCCATCGACCCGGTGGCGATTATGCGAGTGATGGAATAGAAAGTGCTCCTGTGTTTGCAATATAGTACAAATGCACACTTGTGCACTATAATAAGTCCCGCGCAGATGGCTTATCTCTATTGAGACTGGCCGCCGAGGCCGAAACTCGGCTAGGAGGACCATTAATAGTCAATAATAGTATGCCATAGGACACCATCCTTGTCTACATGGTGAAGGTACACAAATATTCTAAATTTATCCAAATTCAAATTTCATTTGTACCGTAAAAATTTACATTTTTTTGGAATGGTTATTTTTTCACCCTACCGTGCAGTGCATGACGTGGCCTCTACTGAGAAACTGCCACTGCCAGAAAACTCAGTAGGAATCTTTTTAAAATAAAATTTACGTGTGTTTACTTAGAACAATATAATCCCAAGTACTTTTGTAACTTACATAATCATAAAGGCAAACGGCAGGTTTCTATGGGACTTTTGTACCGCTAGTAAAATTTAAATTTCTTAGATTTTTTGAACTAGGGATATAAAAGTTATAGCCAGTTTTATTTTAAGGCTACGTTTGGTAATCTGTGGGTCAACCCCATGACCGTGGATACATTGCAGTTTGAAAATCACTCTGACTGCCTAAGTAATAAAGATACTGTAAATATCAAAGTGTGTCTACTGATGTGGCAATAAAATGATAGTGTTAACTAGTGTACCAATGAAGACTGTACATAAACGTTGTTATGGTGACAAAGTAAATGTTGTTGCTCTTTTTGAAATAATGAAAAGTTCTTTATTTCCATTAATTACAATGTTCATAACCCAGTGTACAGTTGTGTGAGGTTGCCAGGGGTTTTATATGAGGTTTTGAGTGGAGGTAAACAAAACCATAGGTTCTTTGTTTTTTGTAACTACATTTATTTTATTGATATTATTATTAATTTATCCTTAGTATTACTTCATCTAAGAAGGGGGTAGGTCAGGTAAGACCCTACCTACTATAAGTACCAAACAATAATTATCACATAACACAAAGCTACATTGGGTTTATTGAGACCTTCTTAGTCGGGGCAAGCGAATGTTGCAATTAACACATCGCAAACTTGTCATTTTAATTAAATAATAAAGCGTCCTTTCGTGAATCCACTGTCAACAGATATATATTATAGTACGGTGGAACTTTAAAACTGCAAGATAATTTGCTAAAACGATGACATGTGTCAAAACTACAGCAATAAATACCTGACAGATTGTCTTTGCCTGTCAACCAATACTTGCCATGAACAAAAAAATATTGACCACGAAAATTGTTCCTATTCTACATCATTAATCATTACGATTTAATGCCACTACTGTGCTTTCATAGCTATAATAAATAAGTCTATAATTATATGATTTGTATGTAATGTTGTTCACATTTATAAATAATTAATTATCATTACGACATTTCTATTATTTTACTCATGGCAATTTCTGTAAAAGTAACTGCGTTTAGTTAACGATTTTATTACGTTGATTTAATGAAAATAATTGAAAAATTCTTATTGATTTTATTTATTAATCCCAAGTTCTAAAAATATAATCATCATCATCATCATTACAGCTTAAATAAGTCCACTGCTGGACAAGCCTCCCTCAAGAATCATCTTGAGGGGATATGCCATAATCGCCACGCTTGGCAGGCGGGTTGGCGATCGCAGTATGATGGTCGTAGTACTCAGAAGGAAGCTGCTTCCCGTCCTCTGGTAGATATTCCCTCGGGTCGACTTCTACGCCCCCCACGGGATGAGATGGGGTGATGATATTCTGATTCTGATATTTGTCGCCGTCACCACACAGCATTGCACTGAAATACAAAATAAGTATGCGGTACGGATTCTGCCATTCACTTTTGTAATACACAATTTGGCTTTAATCATTCTTTTAAACTTATTCGAAGACTGTTCTCTAATATCACTGGGAAGTTTTTTATACGAGCAGTTAAGACAGTAGCCTCGCCACTTCGTGTCCGGGGTTCGATTCCCACGCAGGACAACTATTTGTGTGACCCATAAATATTTGTTCTGAGGCTGGATGTCCAGACTCAGGACAAATATTTGACTCAGACATGGTCATGCACACAAATATCTGTCCTGGACGGGCATCGAACCCGCGGCGTGAACAGGAATCTTATATATTGCCCCCGTATAAGCATAACCCATTTGTAGTGGTTCTAAGTCTGGGTTGGTATTTATTCCTTGGTATATGTAGGCATTGAATCCGGGAATAGCATATTTTTAGATCCGCGTTGCATAAAATAATACTTTTAAAGAAAAAGGATGTGAAATAGCTTATATTCACTAGTAGCTATGCGCGTAAAACTTTATAAATTATAGCCTATGTGTTTATCTAGGGTGTCAACTAACTCCATAAGAAATTTTAGTAAAATCGCTCTAGCCGTTTAGACGTGAAGAAGTAACAAACATACACACTCACACACTCACAAACTTTCATCATCATCATCATCATATATATCAGCTGAAAGACGTTGGACACCTGCTGGACAAAGGCCTCCCCCAAAGATCTCCACAATTGCCGGTCTTTCGCTATCCGCATCCAGCGATTTCCAGCGACCCGCACAAGATCATCGGTCCATCTTGTAGGGGGCCTGCCCACGCTGCGTCTTCCGGTTCGTGGTCGCCACTCGAGAACTTTTCTGCCCCAGCGGCCGTCGGCTCTACGAGCTATGTGCCCTGCCCACTGCCACTTCAGCTCGGCAATTCTTACGGCTATGTCGGTCACTTTGGTTCGCCTGCGGATCTCAACATTTCTGATTCGATCTCGCAGGGAAACTCCAAGCATAGCCCTTTCCATTGCTCTTTGGGTGACCTTGAGCCGCCTGATAAGGCCCATAGTGAGCGACGACGTCTCCGTTCCGTAAGTCATCACTGGCAACACACACTGGTCGAAGACTTTCGACTTGAGACACTGCGGTATTTGGGACGAGAAGATATTACGTAGCTTCCCGAACGCTGCCCAGCCGAGTTGGATTCTACGATTGACCTTCTTCTCGAAGTTGGACCTACCTAGTTGGATGGTCTGTCCTAGGTAAATATACTCTACAACTTTGAGTGCAGAGACTCCAACCTTAACTGGTGCAACATGGATGTTCGACATGATTTTCGTCTTATCCATGTTCATCTTCAGACCCACTTGTTGAGAGACTGTTGAGGCCATCGAGCATTGTACCGAGGTCGTCAAGGGTCTCAGCCATGACTACTATATCGTCGGCAAATCGAAGGTGGGTAATGTACTCGCCATTGACATTGATGCCAATGCCTTTCCAGTCCAGAAGCTTGAAGACATCTTCCAATGCAGCGGTGAACAGTTTCGGAGATATAACATCTCCCTGTCTCACACCTCGCTGCAAGTGGATAGGTTTCGAGGTCTGGTCGAGTCGGACTGACATAGTGGCGTTTTCGTACAAACACTTTAACACCTCAATATACCGGTAGTCGATTTGGCACCTTTGGAGAGACCTCAGTACGGCCCAAGTTTTGAATCAAAGGCTTTCCAGTCCACAAACGCTAAGCATAATGGCTGGTTATACTCTTCGGTCTTCTGTATAACCTGCCGCAGCGTATGTATGTGGTCTATGGTACTAAAGCCTTTACGGAAACCGGCTTGTTCGGGAGGCTGGAAGTCGTCAAACCTGCGTGCGAGACGATTCGTAATGACCCTCGAAAACAACTTGTAAACATGGCTCAGCAGTGTGATGGGTCTGTAATTCTTCAAAACTTTCGCCTTTATAATATTAGTAGGATGGCCAGATCCGTAATTCATTTAAAATATGTGCAAAGCTTTTGATCTAAATAACATTATTTAACATATTAGCAGTGTGTTTCTCGTAATGATTAGGAAATTGGACTAATTCTTAGATTTAATTTTCTACATTTACTCTATTCGGACACAGAGGTCTCATTAACGGTAACCGAGAAGAAATCTCTATTAAGACCTCCTATTTTACATTAAAATGGTAATATATAGGAATATATGGTAATACGAATGCTAAGTTAATGAAATGAAATGAAGAAAAAACTTCACATTTGCACCAGCATACTGTAAAACCTTTGGTTAGTTATACTGGACTGTCCCATCCAAACACGCTGGGTATAGGATAGGTATACATAAATAAACATTTGATCCATAAGTTGAGTACTTTAAAATAGCATGTTAGGAATAACGCGGTTTACAAAATACATTATATGTATTTTGTAACTGTACTTCTTTATTAAAAATAAAAATCCTACTATATAGGTTTTTTTTGGAGTAAGAGAATATGATGAATGATTCCTACCAATTGAACACATAAATAAGTTAGTTTTTGTTATTTGTTTCTTTATAATGTTTTTTAATCATATTTCGATTTGTTGTAGTAGTAAATAACTTTTTCAAGGTTTGTACTAACTTTATTCAATGTGTACAATAAAACATTTTTCTTCTTCTTTTTCTTAATTTTATTTTTATATCAGCGGGTGACAAACGAGCAAGTGGGTCACCTGATGGTAAGTGATCACCACCGCTCATGACACTCGCGACACCAGAGGAGTCGCGGGTGCGTTGCCGGCCTTTAAGAGTCAGCAAACAAGGGTTGCTGACCCTTCCCCCTACCCCAATGAGCTCTGGCGACCTTACTCACACTCGGAAACACAACATTAAAATTATGAATGTTATTATTAAGGAAGTCTTCTGTAAGGTGGAGGTACTTCCCCAGTCGGGTTGCGCTTTGAGCGAATGAACGCTATGCCCTACCTCGTAATTAAAAATTACAAGGTAGGGCATAGCATTAAAATTTCATACTGAATTCACAGATCAAAATACCGATGAACTGTTACAGTTCATTGATATTAGTACTACTAGTACTCGTAGGTTAGGTTAGAACTGCGACCATCTGGCGCCTATGCTCTCTCTTTCCGCAGGGCAATTGGACAACAAGGGGCTGTATAATCACCATCTTTTCATTTATTAAAAGTCTTACATAACCTATAGTTAGTTTATGATAGTTCTGCACAATTAACTTATATTGACTAGCCTGTTGACGTGATTGGCAAATGCTTGCTGTTCACGCCGGAAGTCGTGGGTTCCATTCCCACCCAGGGCAGATATTTGTGTGCATGAACATGTCTGTTTGTCCTGAGTCTTGATGTAATTATCTATATAAGTATGTATGTATGTACAAAAGAAAAATTTAGTATATCAGTTATCTGGTTTCCATGGTGCAAGCTCTGCTGAGTTTGGGATCAGATGGCCGTGTGTAAATAATATCCCAGGTTATTATTATTCCAAATTATTTATTTCCAGTTCTTATTTTTTACATATTTATATCTATAAAATTGAATTAAAAAAGAAAACAATAATATATAAATAAATATGAAAAAAATAGAGGTCCTCCAGCGGCGAGGTTTGACGCCCTAGGCCGCCGGTGGTCAGGGCGACAGAGTAAGGAACCTTCTCACAATGCGTGCCGTTCCCATTATTGCCGCCTTTTGTATCCGACCCTTGACCCAGTGATCTAGCGAAAGCCTCTTAAGATGTTGGTCGAGGCTCTTCGCTATGAGATCGTTTACGGAGACGACTATCGGAACAATTATTGTTGAGTCCACATCCCACATGGCGGTAACCTCGTGAGCCAAATCTAAGTATTTTGACAACTTGTCAGTCTCGGCTCTTACGAGGTTATCGTCAAATGGGACAGTGATATCAACAATAAATGCCCGGCGCTCCAACCGGTCTACCAAAACGATATCAGGCTTATTGGCAACAATAGTCCTGTCTGTAATGATAGACCGGTCCCAGTAGAGCTTGGCACGACCGCTTTCGAGAACTGGTTCCGGTACGTACTTGTAGTACGGCACTTCGGAGTCTACAAGACCATACCGAAGAGCAAGCTGCTGGTGGATAATCCTGGCAACTTGGTTATGCCTGTGCAAGTACTCGCCGTTGGCAAGATAGGAACAACCGGAAACAATGTGTCTGATGGACTCTCCGGGACGGTGACACGCCCGACAAATGTCGATGGTACCGTCCTTGAAGATGTGCTTCTGATAGTTCCTCGTCTTGACAACTTCATCAGCAATTGCACAAGCAAAACCTTCAGTTTCACCAAATAGGTCACCAAAACGTAGCCAGGCCACAGATGCTAGTAAGTCCACATGAGCACTATGTAGGGCCTGGTGGAACCTACCATGAAGCACCTTGCTCTTCCATACGTCAATTCGATCCCGAGTGCTAAGTACGACGGGCTTTCTCCAGTCTTCTTTAGCCAAGGAGAGCGGCGTGAGTCCGTTGTCAACGGCGGCGACGTCTCGATGCATCCCACACTCAACACCAAGGAAATATTCCCTGAGATTGCACACCTCACGGTTGTGCAGGTTCTTGGCATTGAGGAAGCCTCGACCCCCACACTTCCGTGGGATATACAATCTCATTAGTGAAGAGTGTGGATGGTGCATACGGTACGTCGTTAGGCGTTTCCGGACTTTTCGATCCAGGGCATCTAACTCAGTTTGAGTCCACCTTAGTATGCCGAAGGTGTAAACCAGTAGAGGCATTACCCAGCCGTTGAAAGCACGCACTTTATTACCACCTGACAATAGACTTTTCAGTACTTTTGTCAAGCGGTTAAAGAAGCGTTCCTTCACCAACTGCTTAATGTCCCCATATTTAGACACTCAGACATACCAAGGTATTTGTAGGTTTCGGTTTCAGAGAGGGATCTGAGAGACATACTCTCGGTGAGTTGTAAATTATCAGAGTTTACAACTCTGCCCCTCTGTACATGTATGACCGCACATTTATCTACACCGAACTCCATTCCAATATCACTGCTAAATCTTTCTGTAAGGTTTAGTAGGGATATCAGGTTTGGTTTATTCGGAGCATATAACTTGAGGTCATCCATATACAGAAGATGAGATATGGTCTCACCCCCTCTCCGCAACCGATAGCCTAACCCGGAATCCCTCAGCACAGCGCTAAGAGGATTCAAGGCCAGGCAAAACCACAAGGGACTCAAACTGTCACCCTGGAGTATGCCTCGCTCAATCCTTATTGGTTCACTTGACTTCCCTTCCCGCTACGCTACGGCTCAGTGCGTCGGAGGTTCGCTGTGAAATAATATTATTTTTCTGCTATTTCGTGATTGTTTTGTGACCTGTGTTTTGTTTCTAGCTTTAGTGTTAGTGCTAAATACTACAATCTGTAAGTTTTTTAAGTGTTTTAATAAGTAATATCTGGATTTTAGTTCAAATTATCGTTCGGTGAGTAAGTTTAACTTTTTTCTTGTGAGGGTACCGCGTCATAGTCACAGTTACTTGTTATCGTGCTGTTTACATTAAAGCGCTTGCTTATTTCGTGTGAATAACATGTCAAAAATGAATGATGTCCCCCCCGATAGAGGGCGAAACGCATTTGGGAGAAGTAAACAGACTCCCAGAACGCCCCCTTCAGGCTTCAACAAACGAGTGTTAGACGATGCGTCACCGACGTTTTGTACTCCCGATGCTCAACAGGAATCGGACAATAAACGTTTTCGGGGATCTCAATCCGATTATTCATCTTCATTAAATATTAGCGATACAAACAGTGCGGAATATAATTATTGCGATCTTGTGACACAAGCTTCCGTTTATCTGTCAAAGGTTAACGAATTAGTCAGTGATTCCAACTCGGGTATGAATATCGCGAATAAGCTATCGGTGATGGATTGTACGCAGCGCCTTACCAGTATTATTTCATTACTTGCGCTTAAATCTTCATGCAATGAAACTAAATTGGCGAACGCAGAACGTCAGTTAGATCTTTGCGTAAATAAAACCAATTCTGAGATTCCTACGTACGCGGAACAATTAAAACTGCGTTTACCGAAAAAAACCGCCGCCCCCATAGTACAGACGCGAAAACCGGTTACTTCAATTATTGCGTATCCCACCGCTGAGCGATCAGCGGAGTACGCGACTTCGTCGGCGACCAAGGAAGCGCTTATGAAGGCTATAAAACCCGCGGACGACGGTTTTCAAATAGTAGGCGTTAAAAAAACTTCCAATTCTGGCGTTGTACTCCGAGTGGCAAATGAAACCCAACTCAATAAAATTCGCTCTGTCGAGGCCATTCGTTCGGCGGGTTTAAAACTTCAAACTCCATCCGGGCGACGACCGCGCATACTTATAAAAGATATACCGTCGTCAATGGACGACCAGGTCTTTTAACGGCGTTATACAGGCAAAATATCAAAGATAGTGATCTTAAAGTCAGCGAAGACGATTTTACGTCTAAAACTAAAATTGTGCGCAAGCGTAACGTAGCTAATGGGCGCAAGTGGGTGGGAATTGAGCTCGAACCGGAGATTAGAAAACATTTAGTCAGCACTAAAGAAAAACTTTTCATCGACTGGGCTACATGCCGCTTTATTGATGATTTAGAGGTAGTTCGGTGTTTAAACTGCCAGCAATATGGGCATGTTTTCAAGTACTGTAGTAATAAATTACCTACCTGTGCCTTATGCGCAGAAGCACATCCCACAAAATCATGTAAGCACCACAATGACCCAGAATTTAAACCAGTTTGTGCATCGTGTAAAACATATAAAAAACATCACGACCACAAATGCGGCTCGGACAACTGCCCCACATTTAAGCATAAACTTGAGCAGTTAGTGCTAAATACCAAATATTAATATGGCTTACTTAAAAATAGGGCAGCTAAATCTTCACAACGATAGGGTTGCGACATCAGAGTTGGAAACTTTAGTCAATGAATACAACTTAGATATAGTGCTTGTACAAGAACAATATCAATATGCGCGTTTAAAAAATAAATTGGTGCAGCTAGACAACAAATCACGGGCTGCTATTTACGTAACCTCATGACGTCACACTGTGCTGTCGCTGAAATATCATCCCCATCCTGGAAAGTTTACGTAGTGAGCTGTTATTTTCAGTATTCAGATCCTGTCGGTCCCCATTTACATCACTTGCGCCATGTTTTGATGTCCCTCAAAGGACACAAAATTATTATTGGCGCAGATGTTAACGCATCCTCTACGTTATGGTATGGCAAATACCGTTCAAGCGATACAGAACGGCGGAACGCCGTCGAAGATTTCGTCGCTGAGATGAATCTATCAATACATAACACTCCTGATGCACCGCCTACTTATTGTAGTCCTACTGGCGAATCTTTTATTGACGTCACTTTTTCAAGCTCAGACGTCCGAATAGATGGATGGCGTGTTTTGCCTGACGCTTCATCCAGTGATCACCGCTTAATCGTGTACGAGTTTGTTCCTCGGTTGGCACAAAGACCTACGGCTATTTACGGTAACTATAGATATCGGCTCAAAGGGGCCGATTGGGATATTTTCAGAGCTCTTTTTGCCGCGCATGCCAGGGATTTCACCCGGGATGAACTAACAACAGAGGAATGTGCTGTAATGATGTCGGACACTTTTACCTACTGTGCCGATATTGCCATAGGCCGCGTCCCTATCACTAATATTCGAAGATGCGATTGGTGGAATAACTACTTAATTAAAGTTCGATGTGAATTTCGGAGAGCACGTAAAAAATATAATAAACTAAAAAAACGTAAAATTGTAGGCGATGTTTTAAATAATGCATATATAAATCTCAAAATAGCTCGTTCCCGTTACCGCTCGTCAATAGAGAAATCCAAAGGCAATCTTATTAGAAAAATAGTCGATAAATTAGATAAAGAAGGCCCGTGGTCGCCCCTATACCATGAGTTTAAAGCAAATAGGTCTATAGATTTAGCTTATATTCAAAACATAAAAATCAATAATACCTACACCAGTGGCATAGAGGAGACCACGGAATCCTTACTTAATTCGCTCATACCTGATGATAGTTCCTTGAACGATAATGACTACCATAAGCAGATTAGACAGTGGGCAAACAATCCACCCGCTACCTATATGTCTAGTCTTCCTACAATCAATGAGTTTATGAATACTGTGAAATCGCTACCTGTTAACAAAGCTTCAGGTGAAGATAAAATATCCAACAAAATGATAATAGAAGCCACAAAACAATCCGGTGATTCAATACTAAAAGTTTTTAATCGTTGCATATCTGAAGGGACTTTTCCGCGTTCTTGGCGCAGCGGTTTTATTCGTATTATACCAAAAAATGGCGATAAACTGCCTGAAGACCCTAAGTCATACCGACCAATAACGTTACTGCCTTCCTTAGGCAAGCTTCTAGAACGACTTATTGTACCGCGATTGCTGCCGGGAGGACCAAAATTTCACGGAAATCAATTTGGTTTTACTGCGGGTAAATCGACAGTGGATGCAGCTATCTCAGTGAGGAAAGCTGTAAACTCGTCCGAATGTAAATACGTTTTGGCCATATTCCTAGATATTTCAGGGGCGTTTGATAATACTTGGTGGCCAATTTTGTTACAAAAACTTAAGTTACGCGGTTGTTACAGTAATATATATTCGATAATCACATCTTATTTCGTACATGGCTCTGCAACTCTTAAGCTTGGTCACTTCAGAGTCACTAAATCGTTAACCATGGGTTGCCCCAGGGCTCAGTGCTCGCGCCGTATCTCTGGAACTTGGGTTTTGATGACTTCTTGACATTACCCTTGCCATCACGCTGCTCTCTAACGGCATATGCTGACGATGGCCTCTTACTTATACAGGGTAACTCCAGGAGAGAGTTGGAAAATCTGGCTCAAACTTGCTTAAGTATGATAAGTGAATGGGGTAAAAGAAATCGCCTTACATTTGCTCCTCATAAAACCTACCAACTCCTTCTTAAAGGTGAACTAAAATCCCCCCCGGGCGTAAAACTTAATAATGTTACTGTAAAACGCAAAATATCAACCTGTTATTTGGGTTTAGTTTTAGAAAAGAATTTCTCGTTTATAGAACATATTAAATCAGTTGGGGAAAAAGCTAAGCGAAACTTTTTTGCACTCACAGGGATATCGACGGCAACCTGGGGCCTCTCTTTTAATACTCTTAAAATCATTTACGGGGCAACCTATCTTGGGTGTATATGCTACGGCTCGCCTGTGTGGGCTGATAGGGCTACCATCGGAGCTGCTCGCCGTAAATTACTACAAAGCCAGAGGTTGGCGTTGATATTTCTGTGTAAAGCCTATAGAACAGTGAGCACAGAGGCCCTACCTGTCCTAGCGGGTGTACTACCGGTTGATCTTGAAGTACAAAGACGAGCAGCAATGTATTATTCTACGCGCGATAATTTAGAAAATGATTTCTTATCATTACGCGACCGTGCGAAAATAACCAGGCTATTTATGCCAATAGCTGACTTAAATAACGAACTACTAAATGAATGGCAATGTAGATGGAATACGTCAACCAAGGGTCGCCATCTGCACCAGTTCTTTCCGGACGTACGCGAACGGTTAAATAAAACTTGGCTAATCATAGACCATTGTGTTGCACAATTTCTTACCGGACACGGCAATTTTAAAAGTAAATTGTATAGTTTCAAATTAGTATCTTCACCAATCTGTCTGTGCTCAACATCCAGTAACGAATATGAACAAACTGCCCACCACATCCTGTGGGAGTGTGATCTCTGGCAAAATCAGCGTGATATTAAACAGCTTGCAACCAATATCTGGAGTAGTTTATTATACGGATCTTGTAGCAACAAGGAACAACTTCCGTGCGTTTAAGCGTTTTTGCCATACCTACTATTGGAATCAAATATAACAGCTCACTTAGGACCCTTAAATTGATCCTCGGTGCTTTTGCAGCTGGCTTCTCTAGTTGCAAATCTCTCATTTTATGAGGCTATAGCCTCTTTACATCATTCTGTCTCCCGCTTTGCTCTGGAGGGAAGTGGAACTATTCATTTTCTAACTCCTCCTTTTTTCTGCTTCTGATTAAATTCGTTGCGGGATCCAAGACAGTTAAAGCGATTCCCCGGGACATGCCTGAGCTTCACCGCTCAGTGTCATTTCATTGTGTGCCACTGTTGATCCTGGCTTACAGGAGTTGCAGTGGTGGGTAAGAGGGAGGGACTAGTCCCGATAAATCCTTATTGGTTCGGATATCGAAGGAGTCACTCCGGTTCCTGAAAGACGAAGAACCGTGGTCCACTGTCCCATACACGAGGTAAGAAAGGCGCATAGAGCTGCATCAACTTTATACAACTCTAGTACCCGCCTTAACCATGTATGGGGCACCGAATCATATGCCTTCTTATAGTCAATCCAGGCAGCGGAGAGACTCCTTCGACCTTTGCGAACCTGTTGGCTAACGGCCATGTCTATGAGGAGGAGCTCCTTAGTACCACGGGACCCAACCCTACATCCATTCTGAGCAGGATCTAAAACGTGATTGGCATACAAATGCTCATTTAATTTTGACACCAGAATGGATGTAAGGAGCTTATATATAGTAGGTAAGCACGTGATGGGTCGATAATTCTTTGGATCCGTGGTACTACCAGTTTTATGGAGCAGAAAAGTGATACCGTTTGTCATAAAAGGTGGGAGGGAGCCAGAATCGATAGCTTCTTGGAATTGAGTAGCCAAGCACGCATGCGAGCTTCGCAACCACTTTAGCCAGAAATTATGCAGTCCATCTGGCCCAGGACTTTTCCAGTTATGAGTCGGACGAACCGCATTCCCCACATCAGAGGGGGTAATTTTAATAGATTGCATAGGTTGCAAATGTTCACATGAGCGCTTAACTACATCAATCCATTGTCCATCGGTGTGACGTATGGGTGCTGACCAAATATTTTTCCAAAATGAGGACATTTCATCCATATTTGGTAAACAACCATCAGTCACACTACTAGAAGTTCCCTCCCACCCTCGATACACTTTTTTTTGGTCACTTTGGAAAGATCGATTTTGGTGAAACCTATCCGCCCGTTCTTTGTAACGCCGTATACGGTTAGCCCACGCAGAAACTTTCTGCTTCAGGTAGTCTATGCGTTCCGTGACACAGGCAGTATAATCACGCGGTATTGTACCTGTACCGGCAAATGCCTGTGTCACATAACGCATAACTCTCGGGCGATTGTTTCCCGACCTGAAGCAGATTAGCTTGCCGATGGTCACCCTAGCTGCTGAGATACGTCGCTCGATTCTTTCTTGCCATGCTGGTTTGCCGGCGGTGGGTCGCGTGGACTTGTTGGGTCCTGGGAACCCAACATGGGCCACCCGGCACGCTGCGACTGCTGCACAGTAAAGAATCGAGTGCGTATCCGCAAGATTTTGGCTAGATTCAAAATATGGTTCTAGCATGCAATCTAGGGCGACCACTAGCGCCATATTATGTTTGTGCGTGGGATAACGTGGTAACTGCGGTCTATCACAGACGGATATATCCCTATATTCCAAAATCGCACTTTCCAAAGCCCTCCTCAAATGCTCATTATCCTGGGAGCTTACCTGGGTAGCATCCCCAAAGTCCACCGTCTCGGGGCTCGGATCCGCCTGCGCCGATAGCAAATTAGGCAGCGGAGCGGATATATTATTCCGATTGGCGGTAGACGTGGAGATGACAGCCTCTGCTCGCAGCCGATCAAGTGTAGATCCATCCAGCATATGGTTCCGCTGGATGACCCGCACCTGATCGGATAAGCGTTGCTCCGAAACGGTCAGATCTGGTTCAAGGGCCTGAAACAACAGCAACATACGGGAACGGTAAGCGGTGAGATTGGTTCCCCCCTCTGTCGCCCCATAGTACGCTCGCATGACATTCTCATTATTTAATACTGTCTATCGCATGCGGCGCACTAAACCACCGGTAGCGGGGATCCCAGTCGAATCTTCAACCCGACGTACTCCCAAGCCGGCCGGAGGTCGTCCCCGCCGCCGTACAGGTGGTAGCGACGACGGCGGAGAAAAGAACTCGTCGCCCGAGCTCGACGCTACTGCGGAGGTCGGTGGTGCGGAGACTGCAGGTACCGACGACTGCGAGGCGGAGCTGGGTAACGAGTCCGAAGGTGGTAGGCGTGCGTTATTCTTTCTGGCTCTTGTTATCATCACAAGTCCGTGTTTTTATAATTTTGAAACGTTTTTCATGGGACTTGACGTTTGTTGTCAAATCCCAGATAGCAATGAATATTTTTGCATTTTCTTCACATTAAATTTTCTTATTATTATGAATATAAATCTAAACTGTATTTTGAATTTCATTTTAAAAATAACACTATTTATAACGGAATTTGGCTTAAAATCTGTGATAATTATTATTATTATTAATGTTGTTTCAGCCATATCAAGCAATGAAATATGTCGTCTAGTATATGTGGATTTGTATTCCGGCATAAGAAAATATTTCTTCACTTCAAAATATTTTATTTACAAAGAAGAATTCAAAATTGCGTAAGTAATTACACAACCTCTATAATCCTTACGGAAGCCTTTTAGATAAACAAAGTACATACTAAATGGAGTTTACTTAGTAAATTAACAAAGTGCTGTCGCGCTACGGTTATATATGCTTCTAAAATGTTCTAGCGGCAGAATGTTCAGCTGCCGGAAATGAGGGTTCAAATCCCGTTCCGTATTTATCTGTCCAATTGACGCATTGATAAACTAAAATATCGGAGAGACGGTAAGCGGTCCTAGACTGCGACAACTCCATGCGTCATCTAGTTTGTGTCGAAGGGCCGTTCGCGCTAATAAAAATCTACTTTTCTAGAGTAGACTTTACAAATTTTATAAAATCCTTTAAATAGATTTAAGAATGCATTAAGACTTTATCATTCGCATAAAAATTAGGATTTGATTTGTAATTAGGACCGTATAAATTAAAAAATACTTGTTGTGTGGATTTTTAAAATGCTGTTTTTTGTCGTCACAGTTATCCAATATTGTAAGAGTGTATGATTTAAAGTAAGCTGAGATTACTATGACTTCTAGTCTGTCAACTATAATAAAGTTAGTCAGGAACAAAAGTTAAAATTTTGTATAAGTGTTTATTATAGCATTACTGATAATGTAACTTTTTACAAGTGAAAGAATTTTTTAAATCTTTTAAGAAAGTTTTCAATTATTCATTATATACAAACAAGTAAAATAAAAAAAATCTTTAACATTTTTATCCAGCATTTGATGCCGTTATTACCACGCTTGGCAAATGGGCTGGTGATTTTAGTATGGTGACAATTTTTGGAAAAAAATATTTTTGACTTGAGGGGATATGTTCATGTGCGATTTTCAGTAATTTTTACAGTTTAAAAGTTTATATTGGCATAGAAATTGACTGATAGATTTTTTGAAATAGGAAAAATCAGCTGTTCGTTATACTTGTACGTGAAGTTATCTATTTTTTAGTATATTTTGTATATTGGTGTGCTTCACGTTGTTCAGGTTTATTAGGAAATTATGCTTCTTAAGTTACATTCATATTTGCGGTATGGCGATCATGGCATATCCCTCCATTTTGAGGAGGCTTTTGTTCAACAGTGGACGTTTATTTTTTATCAGAGCGCGACAAACGAGCATGTGGGTCACCTGATGGTAAGTGATCACCACCGCCCATGGACACTCACAACACTAGAGGAGTCGCGAGTTCGTTGCTGGCCTTTAAAAAGAGTCAGCAAACAAGTGTTGCTGACTCTTCCCCCACCCCAATGAGCTCTGGCGACCTTACTCACACTCGGAAACACAACATTAAAATTATTAATGTTATTATTAAGGAATGCCTTCTGTAAGGTGGATGTACTTCCCCAGTGGGGCTGCTCTTTGAGCGAAAAGACGCTATGCCCTGATTGTTGATGTTATGATTAAACATTTTCTTAACCGTGTATGTTGAAAGTATTTTTAACCATTTTAATCTATGTTACAGTACAATGCGAGCTACAGAAAGTGGGCTTTTTAAGCGGCTGATAGTACATGACCTGAAAACGCCAATTTGTGATGCCCACCAGGTTGGGACGTATTTTGGACAGATTATAACTCCATTACTGGTCATGTTGACCGTATATATATTATCTGTAATAATAATGATTGCTGAAAGAATATATTACAAGACAAATCGAGTGTGGCCATATGTAAACTGATACTTTCAGGAATGTTAGTAAGACACAAGTTACATCGCAATCTTAATATTAATTACTTAAAGAACTGCAAACTTTTATTGTATTTATCATTCTGTTATCAAAAGTGTGTAACTATCAAGTACATTTTTTACTTTAAATAATATCCAATTGATATTTAACAAATCTAGTATTACAGACTAGTTTCTTAGTTTAACTATTATTTGTTTAAATGCACAATTATCCCTATATATTAAACAAATTAAAAAAAAACCATTGTAGTAGATATAATTTACAGAGGTTAATATAGTCAATTAAATTATAAAAATAGCAAAACTAATGATTTTAATTACAAAGATGAAATAATCTGTGTTTTCACCATTGATATTAATTGCACAAACACAGGTTTTATGCATGCTTGAAATCTAATCAAAATTATTTTAATTTTAAAGTATAAATGGTTGTTGTGGAGTATGTACGGCAACCATACACGGCAGAGCTCCTTTGGTGCATTTCTCATGCATGTATTAATTGGTTTGAAGTCTGATAATTAAGCAAGCTACGGCAAAACGTTGATGCGAGGTACGAGTCTACATAGATGTGTGAACTTGCATTGACGTGCATTGGTCGAAATTAATCACAGAACCGGTTTCGCAAAGGGATGACCACGTCTGAAACGACGAGATGGTCTTATATCCGGTCCCATATATCACTGTAGCGATTCTCCGGTACGTGGCCGGGTTTCCTGGCTTAAAACATGTCCATTGTGGGCTCTTGTTTATCCCCACTTATAGAACTTGCCCTGGAGGGTAAGAGGTGCGGGGGATTATTATTCTGCCGCTCGCATTTATAAAAGTATTTTGCATGCATGATGTTCACATGTACTTTACTGCGTTTATAAATTGCGCGGCAGTATTATTATATAAATTTATCTAATTACATATTATTTTTATTGGGTTTATTTTATTTCCAGTCCAAAACTTTTAAATAATTGTATGTGACTATGTACGCGTACCTTTACTTAAAATGGTGAATCGTCAGGAATCTTGAGTACCCGGGCGTTCTCCAACATTTTCTGGATGACGCGTGAAGTCTGCCAACCATAACTGTCCCAGCGTGGTGGAATATAGCATGTCTCATTGTGAGGGGAGGCTCTTGCTCTGCAGAAGAACACTAATGGGCTCCATTATTATGATGTAGTCAGTCTTCTATCGATATAATAATTATATACTTTTTTATTTTGCCGAAATATTTGCAATTTTCTTTCTAATAAATTATAGTACACTAATTATAATAAGTCCTTAAGTTCGGTGTGCCTTACAGCAACCTCTAACGTCTTCCAAAGGGGACCTAGAGTCAATTTCAAATCGTCTTCCCATCTTCTTGCTTTGCGACCTCGGCTCCTTGACCCGTCTCTTGGATAGCAGACCGTTACTTGCTTGCTCTATTTTTTATGATTACAGCGGAGACTGTGCCCTGTCCATCTCCATTTTAGTTGGTCAACATGTGTTGGAATGTCTGTGAGTTTAGTTTTGCGCCTGATATCTAAATTTCTGAATTTGTCTTTTAAGTTTAACTCCAGTATGCTCCTTTCCATTGTCATTAGCATTTGGCAAGTTCTATCGATATAAGGCGACACAAAGTGCGTGACCTTTTTGGTCTTTTTTGCGGTAGTAGGTTACTAAGAATAATAACGACACGCAAGTGTTTAAAAGTTAGTAGGAAAAATAAAATTTATATGCACATTGTTTGGAAAGATTTGAATTTAGAACACGTTCGCGTTTCTATATTAAAAGTTCTTGAAATAAAAGTGATAGATTGTAACTTCTAGTTTCATTTGTATTTTGGAATCCCTTTATTAAAGAACTTTCAGACATTCTTCAAAAAGTGTCGCTAACTTTAGGGTGGGTGGGAGTCGAACCGCCGAACTACTCCAGATGTTTTAGTCTTTATGTATCGTATAGTCAGTGGTTACCTTAGCGTCAGTGTTTTCAAGCAGCCCAGTTAGTATTGGACATAACTTAACAGCTGTTATTTTACGACTATAACCGGGACGAATATGCTGAAGTGCGTAACCTCTCTTCTGTCAGGGGGAATACCTATGCACGCCACCCGCAAAAAGTGTCTGCGGGTGGTTATGTCGGACACGCACCGAATAAACTGAACATGTCTGTTTTTCCTGAGTCTGGGTGTAATTATCAATATAAGTATGTATTTACAAAAAAAAATATAGTATATCAGTTATCTGGTTTCCATAGTACAAGCTCAGCTTAGTTTGGGATCAGATGGCCGTGTGTAAATAATGTCCCAGGATATATAAACCTTACCTGCCGTGGACTTCTCTTAGCGCCTGATAGGGGGAGTCCCGGGAAAGCGGGTATGTTGCACCGGTGCCCCCCTTTTGCGCCATGTATGTCCCAGATGGTCGAGACACGTACTCTGGATTGGGCCTCCTATCGTACATGTCAGTCCAGTCCTGTCAGTCCAGCACACGCTATTTTGACTTATAGACTGGAGAAAGCACCTGGCTATAAACACCTCAGGTGATGTGAAGATAAGGAGGTGTGGCAATTGTTAATACGATTATTAAATCTATAAAGTTAATACAAGAGATTTTTATGGTGCTCAATGTGGGAAAATAACAATGATTATGGCATTTGTAAGGTTTTGTTTGGATAGTAATGACTATTTTTTTATTTTTTTTTGCCCAATAACCCTACCAAAATACAGAACAGTAAAACGACAAAAGAGATTGGCAATAACAGAGGTATAAAGGAGTCGGTTTAAGATAAAGACTGACGTAAAGGCATTGAGAAGCTATTCCGTTAAACATGAACCATCCTCATGTTTGACGGAATAGCTTCTCATAATCATGGACTATTTTTAATATATTAGTACTTAATATGGGATAAATAGTGTGTTCACCGGAGTATACGGTCCTGGGTTTAAATCTCAGGCAGAAAGTGAACAATTCTCAGTATTATCACGAAGTTTAGAAGTTGGTAATTTTACGGCCCCATGCCTCAGAGAACACGTAAAGCCATCGCTCCTGAAGGTGACCAGTCTTCCCGATCGTGTCGGCCAACCGTAGACATAGAAAGTGTACCTGTATTTGAGCACATACGTGTGCACTGTAATATATGTATGTCCAGTGCAGACGGATTAATTACTATACAAATACAGAGGGTTACGTTGAAAGAGAATGGTAACAGAGTCCTGAATGGAGAAAGTAAATCATAACGTAAACTGGCTGGATATGCTGTAGGTATAGACGCCAGCACATCCAGCTACCCCAATCTGTCAAATTTCTTTTATAGATTTTCAATTTTGTCACAAACGCATAAGTTTAACTTTCAATTGGGGAAATTTGACAGATTTGGGTAGTTTGATGTGCTGGTGTCTGTACGTACCTACTACTTTGGAGGATAGGCGAGCTACTGGTATACAACGCGACCAGTGTAGATACTTGTGCGCCATTTCATCTTCCAAATTACAAGGGACACGTCAGCGCGGGTGACGGGTGCCACAACAGCGGAACCAAAACGATAGGGGTCCAAACCAGTGGCCTCTTTTCTAAGCGTCTGGCTACGAGTGACCATAAGGCTGACTTTTATATAGGTTAAAAAATGTGCAGTCACGTTTCCAGCACAAATGGATAAGGAAGAGTGCTTCAACATATGAGCTGATTTGTTTGAATATTTAAACATTTTCTTTAAAGTGTATATTGGTTTTAATTTTATATATCCGTATTAAAACATTTTTTTGAATCTCAAAAATGGGAAATCATAAATTTGATCGTCCGGCGGGCCATGTTTCTAGAAAACAAAGCCGATAGATAATACCTACATCCTCCGGAAGGGTGTTAGTTAGCAAGGGAAGCCTAAATTTGATCTGCCAGCGTGTATCGTTCGTAGCTTAACGCAGAGCGCCTACCCCGGATTGGTAGATGGTACAGGTTCGAGACCCGCCGGACGATCAAATTTATGATTTCCCATTTTTGAGATTATATTAACGCTTTGCATTGCGAATAATGCTATAAAATTCAATTTTTTTTTAAATTTCTGAACAAAACTTTAACTCTTGTAAACGGCAAGTCTTACAAGGGGGGGCTACCGGCTAAGACCCCGAATATCGGGATAGTGATCGGCATTCAAATAAATAAAGGTTAAAAATGACTTAATTAATCGTTAAATCGGCTTCGATGTTGACAATCGATGCTCATGGAAGCCAATTTAACGATTGATTAAGTTAGTTTAACCTTTATTTATTTGAATGCCGATCACTATCCCGATTTTCGGCGGCTTAGCCGGTAGCCCCCTGTTTGTAAATTCGTCTTAATATTTCGACTATTATCTTATCTTATCTTTGATGGGGTGTACTTGCGTACAGCACTTCGACCCTTCAGGATGTTTTGTACTATCCCCCCCCCCCTGGTTTTTATTCTATCCCTAGAGCCCTGAATGAAGTCTTCACATATTCCAGTACGCTTCTTAGGGGTATATCCTTGTAGTCTCCTGGTTCTGGATATGCCAGACCCAGGATGACCATTCTGTGTCTTGCCAATGCATTGCATTTGCATATAGTATGCAGCATTGTTTCATTTTCTTCCCTACAATTATACTTTCGACTATTAGTATCGTTACAACTTTTAAGCTATGACTGTCTAAATTGAAACATAGCATCGCAATTCTCTATTTAATACAACTAAACTAATTTAAAGGTCATCACATTTCTGTGTAAGCTCGTATGAATAGAACTGTCAAACTAATTAAAACTACAGGTTTACACGCGCACCGGGCACATAATAAGTCGACAGATAGGAACGTGTCGCTTATTTTTAACTTCATATTTCACACCACAACTAAAATGCGACAAGTAAGGAATAATGCCCTGTCGTTTTTATAAGAACCATGTTAGAAAGTCACATCATCATATGTAAGTATCTATTATAAGTAAGTCACGGTCACCGTAGCCTAGTTGGTAGTGCTCCTGCCTACGAAGCTGGTGGTCCTGGGTTCGAATCCCGGTAATTGCAAATATTTGTATGATGAGCACGAATATATTTGTTTCTGAGTCATTGATGTTTTCTATGTATATATCCATCTATATAAGTATGTAAGTATATCGTCGCCTGGTACCCATACTACGAGCTATGCTTAGTTTGAGACTAGGATGATATGTGTGACATTGCCCCTAGATATTAATATTATAGGTAAGTATGTACATAGCTCTTGTACTGAGTACCAATGGGGTATTGTTAAGAAAGTTTAAGTACACCGACAACTGCCCTCTTAAATAATCCCTATTATTATCCATTCTTTAGTTGTCTGGAAGAGACCACATGATAGTAATAAGACCGTGAATTGTATACTTTTTAATTATAAGCTCCTGTACTGCTTTTACTATTGGTGTACAATAGAGAGTTAATCTATCTATCACCATTATCAGCCTGTAATCTTCCACTGCTGAATATAGGCTAAAGGTTGCCATTTGGATGCGTTTACCTACCTTATTCACCGCGCTTGGTATGCGACTTAGGAACCGCAATTAGGTGGTAGTTAGTAAGATGATGCTGCTGCCCGACTACATGGTGTATCCCTTAGTCGCATTTTACGACACCCTAGGAATGATAGGAGGTGGCAGCAGGTGGAAAAGCAGTATCTATATCTATACATATAATATATCGTAGGAAAGTCAAAACTGTACATTGAATTTTTTTTTAAAGGATACTTGGGGCGTAATCTACAATCGATATCGAAGACAAAAATATAGTTTTTAGAATTTTTGTCTGTTTATCTGTTTGCCTGTATGTATGTCCGGGCTAAACTCAAAAAGCACTGCATGGATTTACTTCAAATTTTGCATGAATATTACTAAGACGTTGGGTCAACATATAGGCTACATATTATCACGCTATCCCCTACAGGAGAGGAGCTGTGATAATTTATAAAGTTTAGCGCGGGTAAAACTGCGGGGTATGTAATATTATTATATCAGTTATCTGGTTTCCATTGTACAAGCTCTGCTTAGTTTGGAATCAGATGGCCATGTGTGAATAATGTACCAGGATTATTTTTAATTCCATCTGGAGCTGGAAACCTCAAGAAAAATCAAAAGAAGGTAATGGAATGATATCAAAATTAATTAAGTATGGAATCGGGGGCATTGAAACCGGAACCTTAAACCTAAACACGAGTAAAGTATTAAAAGTACTATCGGTAAGTAATTAGAGTTATTATTTGTATTGCTCAAGTTTATTCTTGAAAATGATTACTAAGATTAAGCTCGATAATAAATTTCTTTGCTTCGCTAGTCGTCTTATCGGAAATATGAGTATATATCGAAAATGTTGTGTTTTCATACATTTGTGCCCTTTGGGGGGAGAAAAGGTCTCCACAACGTTGTCTTAGAGAGGGGTTTGCCGTAGTCACCGGCGATTGGCATGCGAGAGAGAAGAACTTTTACGACACCCACGGGATTGTTCATTGATGGGATAGTTCTGTTATTTATTCTGGGCCGGGATCCACACGGCTATATGTATATATTTTTGCAAAAAAAAAGTAAAAATAAGTATTATATCTATAATCTATAATTGTGTTGTCTAGTTGCAACAGTACAAGCTTTGTTTAGTTTGGGCTAGATGGCGCTGTGACATGTCCCGGATATTTATTATGTATTTATTATTACTACTGTTTCTTGGCCCATAACTCGATATAAGTCAGGATGTGCTTAGAGTTCAATAAATGCATTTAAAGTCCCATGCGATATTGGGCTTTAATTCTCTAATGTGAGAGTAGAAATTAGAAATGCATTAAATTGTATAATGGTTCATAAAATATAATGAGACCAGGATTGGCTTAAAAGCAATAGTCATTATCTACACTCTTTTCTAGTTTACGTTCAAGTTTCTAGGCGACCTGATTTTTTTTTATATTTTTCTATTACCATCACTCGAACGAACTTGCTCGCCAAGTCACCTCTATGGTGACTTGGCGAGCAAGTTCGTTCGGGTGAGACGTGAGTATGTGAGACGACTAAAACGTCACCATATCCTAGAGCTGAAAGAATAGCAGTAGCTCTAGGCAACAAATGAGTAGATGCTTCAACCGGAAAGCCACTCCGCATGGCAGCACTACATAACAGATCTGCTCATAGACTTAAGGCGGATTGCAGATACACATGGAAAAGCAAAAAAAAAACATTTATATGCCTTATCACTCCATTATATACAGAATTTCTTTCATCTACTATGTATATTAAATATGTAACTTTCATAAAAATACTTGGTATTAGTTCTAAGTTCATATACAGAGTTTTAAAATAAGAGGTGTTATTTATATTCAAAGAAAAATGATATTTTTTAATATTAATGATGTTTATTTAATTATAAAGAGGCAAATGACCACTAAAACCACGCTTACAGGACAATATCCTTTTCATGAAATTTTCCATAACCAAATCGCAAAGTGGCATCCATATGTTCTCGAATATATATATATATATAACACCTCTTATTGGAAAACCCTGTATGTATTCTTACTTACAAATTTACTATCCATTTTCATCTACTATGTATATTAAATATGTTACTTTCATAAAAAGACTGGGTATTAGTTCTAAGTTCATATATTATTTTCACGACTCTGAAGCTGCTGCGCTGTGCTTACTACAATACTTTTGAACTTTACAGACAGCGAAATTATCTCAATTCCCGGTAAATATCGTTAGCTGAAATTTCTTTGCAACAAATATATTCGAATACCTACTTAGATATTTCATTTTAGCATCTAGAAAACTCGTTTGGACAGGTAGTAATGGCACAAAACTCCGGTATAGTAGTTATTATGATGAGATATAATACCTGAATGGTTATTATGTAACATAAAATTGGTGTACAAAAAATAACAAAAGAAGTTTGGCCAAATAAATATATAATAAGATAAAAAAGGTTTTTATTCACGTAGACTTCAAAAAAGCGCTTGTAAATAGTGAGAACATATTCGTAGTAATATATAATTAAATTATAATTATTTCTAGGTACATATAGATATTTAGGTACACGGATTGTAGGAAATAATTTACAATAACATTTATTTTATAACAGTAACGATATTTAACTAACTTAAATTAAGTTATTGTCAAGGATTCTGTGTAAGTATTTAATTATCAAAATTTTAATTTTTAGCTATATTTTTACTACATATTGTCGAATGGTTCTGTCTTTATTAAGGTACGAATAAGATAATTCTCTCAGCATTAACTGGCATGTTGGTCTAGTGATTAGTGACCCTGACTGCTAAGCCAGAGGTCTTGGGTTCGATCCCCACCCAGAACAAGTATGTAGAGGTAGGGCACAGCGTCCATTCGCTCAAAGAGCAGGCCGACTGGGGCAGTACCTTACAGAAGACATTGCTTAATAATAATATTAATAATTTAATGTTGTGTTTCCGAGTGTGAGTAAAGTCGCTAGAGCTCATAGGGGTGGGGGTGGGGAGGGTCAGCAATAATTGTTTGCGGACTCTTGTCATGGCCGGCAACGCACCCACGACTCCTCAGTGTTGCGAGTGTTCATGGGCTGCGGTGATCACTTACCATCAGATGAAACAATTACTCTTTTGTCGACCTCTTAAACAATAGAAAAAAACAATTTAATTATTTCTTCTGGGTTGAGGTATAACTAACATATAAACTAGCTGTAGAACCCAGAATCTCGTTGGAGCTCGTCCCGACTAAAATAATTGTAAATCTAAATCATCGAAGGACCCAATGAAATACACAAAAATTAAACATCAAATATTTGAGTTGTATGTGTTTATTCAATGCTAAATCATCTATACATATAATAAAATCGTAGGAAAGTTAAAACTGTACATTGAATATTTTTTTAAAAGGATACTTGGGGCGTGATCTACAATCGATATCAAAGCCAAAAATAAAGTTTTTAGAATTTTTGTCTGTATGTCTGTTTGTCTGTATGTATGTCCGGGCTAAATTCAAAAAGAGCTGCATTGATTTACTTAAAATTTTGCATGAATATTACTAAGAGGGCTGGTCAATATATAGGCTACATATTATCACGCTATCACCTACGGGGGAGGAACTGTGATAATTTATAAAATTTAACGCGGGTAAAAATAAAAATTGTCTATAAATAAAATAAACAAGGGTAGGTATTAACAAATGATGTTAGCCAAATCTCAGACCTATTCAATTTAGATATCAGAATTCATATTAAATGTAATATGTAAATGTAAAATTATTGTGTCGCGGTGTTTGTTACAATCTCCTCCGAAACCGTTTGTTAGAAAAACTCGTACTGCACTTGTATACACGCTTTATTACTAAACACAACTTATCACTACTAACACGAAACGTAACTCGAGATCACTTTTCACGTCTGTAGCCGCCACAAGAAAAAGAGGTCCTGCGCGCCAACGCATGTATATTTATATAGTTAGTGCAAACAGTGTTGCCATGATAAACCAGTAACGAACGATTTAAAAATTAATAGTTTTTATGGAAAATTAAAATGATACTATTGCCAAAACTTAAAATAAATCTTTTTATTATTGAAAATATAAATCAACATATTTTCAATGATCTAACACGTTGAACCGATTCGTATGAAATTTTGTATGCATATCGAATAAGTCTGAGATTTTGTCAACATCAGGTTTTTATACTTACCCTTGTTTATTTTATTTGATGACAATATTTTTGTGTTTATTTTATTAAATAGTACAGAACAATCTGATCCCAAAATAGGCTGACCCTGTACTATGGGAACCGGACAACTAATAAACATAGTTATATATTTCTAAATACATAAATATAAAAGATAAATTACATCCAGACACAGAACAAATACTCGTGTTCACCACACAAAGATTTGTCCCGGATGGATCGAACCCACGACATACTACACGACCTACTAAAACAACAGGCCTGTCAATTATGTTAGTGGTACAGGGGCTCTACCGGTTAAGTCTCCGAACATCGGTTTCTTAAATGGCGTTCAAGTAAATAAAGATTATAAATGACTTAATCAATCGTAAAATCGGCTTCCATGAGCACATGTGACGTCATAAATGGTCCGGAATCGATTGTCAACTTTGAAGCCGGTTTAACGATTGATTAAGTCATTTCTTACGTTTATTTATTTAAACGCCATTTAAAAAATCGATGTTCGGTGACTTAGTTGGTAGAGCCCAGATATGTATATATGTAGTTTGAAGATATTCACAAATCTCTTTTGTGCACATATAAACAAACTTACCTCCTTGTATGCTAATTACCTAAACGCAACGATTCTAGACTTCATTTAAATGCCATTTTCTTGACATTAGTAAGATTAATTGAATTGTCTGTGTTCATTTTGCTGACTGGTGATTGTATTTTTATTTACATGGGATTTTTTGTTTGATAAAAGTGTTATATAAAGTTAACTTAGATATTCATTCAATAAATAACTGAAATTGTAGTTATTGCTGACACAAACAAGGCAAGGCAAAATCCAATCATCTTCCCTGAATCCTAATCCATAAATAAAATGAGGGCAAGACAATTTGGAAATGATTGAATGACATACACAGATATCTAGTTGGTTGCTCTCGTATTTAATAAAAAAATATGCAATGGCTAACGGTATGAACATTATTGAAAAACTAGCTCCGAAGACATTATTCGGACGCTTCCCCTTGAAGCGTGGTGCTCATATCATTGGGATTATCATGTGTGTGAGTATAGATTATTTATAATAACATAGCCTAGTATAGTAGTAACGCCTAGTATAATATACTCATAGCAACCCTTACCAGTTCTTAGCTGTGAAAGACTGACTTCCAGGTATGCAGTTTGTTCCTGGATGCACTGTTAAAAAAACATGTTATACGTAGTTTCCGGCTTTAATTATCAGACAATAGTCCTTAAGGCATGTCAGAGGCCTACGTTCCCGTTTCCACAAGTTCCAGACACGGAAAACCAATGCCCCACATGCATAAAAATAAATTTATTAATTTCATTTCATTGTTACACTCTTGCTACATTTTTTTGCGTTATTCCATAGCCAGGTTTTCTGGTAAAATCGTAGCAGCAATAAGGCCAATAGTTTTATATAGCCGTTGCAATTTATGTTTACATCCTATACTTGTGAACAGTCAAGAGTTACTTCATTTGCTTTTTAATCTATATATATAAAAATCAATGCCACTTTTCGTTGTAATGTTATAACTCAACAAAGCCTTTACCGATTTGGCTAACTTTGGTCTTGAATTATTCGTGGAAGTCCAGGGAAGGTTTGTACGTAGAGAAAATTTAAAAAAGTCTTGAAAAAGTGTAAAATCAAAATCTTTTAGCAATTTCAAATATTTTTTGTTTGAATAATTGAACTTAAAAATCATTTTTTATTACTTTGCCTTATACGTAGCGAAGCACGTACCGGGCCGCTAGTTGAGTATACAATCTAGTATTACAGTCGATGCCACATTGGAGGATAGACTTTGACATTTACAGCGTCGTTATTTCGTAGATATTAAGGATGGTTTTGTTTTGACAAACATTTCATTGACTGCACTGGTCATAATTGGCTGGAATAGTAATTCCGATGTCTTCTTTTTACCGTACAACATGTAGGCTAAGGTGCAACTACTCTTAATTTTTTTCTTGTAGTAAGAAAAAATCTATCTGGTCTGAATTTAGGTAACAGAAGCCAATTTTAAAGTAGTACAACTTTTCACATCAAGAATATTCAAAAAATTCAACTTATTAAAACTTGCATCTCGGGTTATGCTTTACGATTGTTATAACCTAAAAGTAGTTTTGGCTGAGAGATAAAAACGAATGAATAAGTGTTAGAAATAGTAGATACAAAAATATATATTCTAAACGCTAAAGAAAGTGGAAGAGAAAAGGTATTGGAGTACTTGATACAGCATGATACCTTCATAGGAAACATCATGGAAGGAATAGTGGAGAAAAGTAGAAGTCGGGGCTGATCATGGATAAATTACATAGATCCAACAACAGAAAAAGTGAATATAAGAACATTCCAATGAGTGAAATCGCTTACAGAATTACAGTAGGAAAGGAGGAAGCACCACTAAAATATCCTAGTTAACTAAAAATGGGAAATCTTAAATTTAATCGTCCAGCCGGCCAACCAGCAGCCTCTCCTGGTCCGAGCTAGGCGCACTGCTGTTAAGTTACGAACAATACATACTGGCAGAATAAATTTAGGCTTCCCTTGCTAACACCATTCTGGAGGCTCGTAAGTTGGATGGATAGACGGCCAATTTCGTAGTGAAAGGGAAGTGAATATGTGGGAGCAAGAATGCTTCCACACATTTGCTTAATGTATATAAGTAAGAAACATTACTCTTATAATCTGAGTGTTATTCTAAAAGGGTGGATAGGATACGGTTTTATAAAAAAAAACGAAAATTCTAGCAATCTTATATTGCCAAGGGCCTTGAAAACATGACGCAAATATGTGAAACTTTTATGCAAAAACTATGTATGATGGCAGGCCCTACCTACTATGCGCTTGATTCAGTCTTGTCGCCAGGTATAATGAGATTCTATCAGGCTTCTGACATGGTAAACTGTACTTTAATTGAACTGTAATAAAAGCTGTAGCCTAATGTATTCCTCTAGCCATATACGTAGGTTTTGTTTTGGAACTTACATATATAAACCTAAACGCTAGAAACATGCAACACAAACAGGTGCTTTTTCTCTTTGAATCCCTAATATTAAAGCGGTTAGCCAACAAAGACTGGATCTGGCTTCTCTCTTATAGCTTACTAAAAGCTTCTGATTTAAACTACGCACTGTGAATCAATTATACTGTTCTAATTAAACCACTTCAAGTATTATATAAAAAGTAGCTTGTTTACTAGTTTTTAATACCTACGGCTTTTAAATGGTTTAATCGGAAACGTAAAATTCATCCACTGTGAATCGTTCATAAATTTTAATGAGAAGCTTTGACTGAGTTAATTAGTAAACATTAGAAAGGGACAAATTCCGTACCGTTTATTAACTTTATAGGATCATTTGAATTGCTTTAAGCTGTTTTCATAAAATCCAAAGTCAAATCTAATAAGTATAAAAAAGTCACATAATATATCTACTATATAAAAATAAGTCGGGTTTTCCTTCCTGTCGCTATAACTCCAGAACGCACGAACCGATTTCCACGGTTTTGCATTCGTTGGAAAGGTCTCGGGCTCCGTGAGGTTTATAGCAAAGAAAATTTATAAAATTTAACGCGGGTAACACTGCGGGGCACAGCTAGATAATATATAAAAATAAGTCGGGTTTTCCTTCCTGACGCTATAACTCCAGAACGCACGAACCGATTTCCACGGTTTTGCATTCGTTGGAAAGGTCTCGGGCTCCGTGAGGTTTGTGGCAAAGAAAATTTATAAAATTTAACGCGGGTAACACCGCGGGGCACAGCTAGTATTAATATATAAGTCATAAAATGGAGGTGGACATTCGTAAAAAAAATAACATTTTACTTTTTTAAATTCTAACTGATGTAGGTACACTTTCATAAAAACGTAATAAAATTGTGTACTCTACTAACTGTTGACCGTTGAGTAGGGGATCGATGATGTTCTGAACTGACTGCCGCTCGCGGATCAGTTTGCCAGGCTTGCTGCGCCGGCTTCTTAATAGTGTATAGTGTACCAGACAACTACAGCTTATCGCCTTCCTTCCTTTCAGCCAAGGTCAGTTCCCTATTCCACGTAAATTAATGCACAGGCGTTCAATAAATGACACGTGATGTAAAAGTCTACAAAATACATATCCGCTATTAAAACGAGTGATTGATATTTATTGAATTACTTATGTGGCATTGAGAGAATGAAACTTAAGGTCTGTAAAAGGACAATGCAAATTTTCAAGGAATTTAATGCCTTTTTTAACATTGATAAAATGTTAAAGTTAGAATAAAAAAAATATTTATGATTAAAAAAATATTGATATTCATTTAAAACGGTTATTTTTGGCAATAAATATAAAAGTTATTTTTACGTTATAAACATTGAAAATAATTCCCTTAATATCATCATATATATCTCGACTCGGCGAGATTCTAATGTGCCTCACGAGCACTTTAGACATTGGATATAAAGCAATTACTTTCAGGTTTCTGTCGTCACTCACCCGAAAGTCTCCTTTTTTGGGCTCATAGCTTTTTGTGCATTGTTGCTTAGAAATATTATGTAGTTGTTTCTCTCCTACTAAATAATACGTTTTATTAATTTACTTTTGCTAATAAGTTAGTCAACATTTTTTCATTTCAAACAAACTCACGTCTATATAATGTAGGTCACACACAACATTCCTTTAGGTTCAGAATTACTAAGCCTTTGCTATCTGTCCATCTGTTCGTCTGTCTTCCTGTCAGCAGGCTGTATCTTCACAGGGTGTGTATTTCTGTTGCAGCTATAACAACAGATAAAAATAACAAAGATAAAATATATTGTTAGTATTTTGATAGTTTCATATTTATATGATATACTAGCTGTGCCCCGGGGTTTTACCCGCGTTAAACTTTATAAATTATCGCAGCTCCTCCCCCGTAGGTGATAGTGTGATAATTTGTACCCTATATGTTGACCCGACCTCTTCGTAATATTCATGCAAAATTTGAAGTAAATCCATGCAGTACTTTCTGAGTTTAGCACGGATATACATACAGACAAACAGATAAATATACAAAAATTCTAAAAACTATATTTTTGGCTTCGATATCGTATGTAGATCACGCCCCTGGTATCCTTTAAAAAAAATATTAATTGTACAGTTTTGACTTTTCTACGATTTTAATATATGATATATTTCATCATCATCATGACAGCCAAATTACATGCACTGCTGGACAAAAGTCTCTCCAAAGAATGGGGGGATATGCCATAATTGCCACGCTTGGCAGATGGGTTGGCGATCGCAGTTTCATGCTGCTGCCCGTTCTCTGGCAGGTGTTCCCTCGAGATGATTTCTACGCCTCCTCACGAAATTATGGATGAAATGGGGTGATGATATTCTTCGCCGTCACCATACATCATCATATATTTCATATCATAATCAGCGTGATTTAATAATTTACCCTGTATATTCTTTTTGTTTTCAGTGCGTTTCCGTGATATGTCTGTTGATTGTTGGAATAGAGATGATCTTCTACAGCGAGTGTAAGAATTGTACTAAATTGGTACTACACAACGCCTACACTTTTAGCATAAACGCGTTCCTGTACAGCGTTTTCATGATTTTGATCAATCTATGGTTTATCTGGGGCGTTAAACATGTAAGTATTGTATTATAATGTATATTTTTTGTGTTTAGATACTCTCACCGGTCCGTAAGTGATCGGCGAGGTTAAGCAACTAGGCTCGCGGTCAGTCCATAGATGGGTGGCCATCAAAGTCGTTTAATTTCTGAGCATCTCCGTGCTTTGGAGTGTACGTTAAGATCTCGGTTTCAGTTATAGTCCTTAGCCAACAGTCGTACAGCCATGTCAGAGGCCTACTAGGCGGCTTGAACAACTCTGACACTAGGGTAACCACTGCCCATACGATAAGTGAGAAAGCGTAAGATCATTTATTTCCAGAAAGAATGCATACATAAACCTCACGCTTATTTCTTAGAGGTATAGGCAGAGACAATGGATTTCCATTTGCTGCGATCCTTGCACTTATTTTCACCTCATTTGCTCTCATTATTCTTTACAATTCTTTATACATGCTCGTCTGCTTAGATTATTTCTATCCAAACCTGACACTCCAACTTGGTCGGAGAATTTTCGTAAGAATACACTTCAAATCGCCTCACGCGTGCGAGGAGTGAATAATCAGACCCAGACACAAGGCAAGGCGACTGTTTTAACCGATGCGCCAAAATTACAATGCATAGCATAATCTTAATGTAGATCCATGCAAGTCCCTAGACTTGGTCAATCATTACTTTGCAGATATTGGTAAAACGTATGCAAATGCAATGTTATGCAAACAGGGTATTAATCAACCAAATGTAAATGGCGGGTGTAATACATTTCAATCACCAAAAGATTCCATGGCACTATTTGACACGGACCGTTGTGAGATTATAACCATTATTGATAACCTGAAAAATGACTCTGCAGCTGGTATCGATAATATATCGACACAAATAATAAAAAAGACGAAAAGCACCTTAATTTCTCCCCTGACACATATATATCAACTATGTCTGACTACAGGTGTTTTTCCAAATGTCCTGAAAAGGGCGTTAGTTCATCCCATCCATAAGTCTGGGTACAGAGAGAGTGTTGGAAACTATAGACCAATATCGGTACTCTCAGTCATATCTAAAATCCTTGAAAAGCTCTTAAATTCCAGACTTGTCAATTTTCTTAACCAAAACAACCTGATTGCACAAAACCAATTTGGATTTATAAAAGGCAAGTCAACAGAAGATGCTACTCTATTATTGACTGAGACGATTGCTAAAAATCTTGACAACAAGGAGAAAGTTATAGGTGTGTTTCTAGATTTGTCTAAAGCCTTTGACACTGTATCCATTCCCCTGCTTCTTTCCAAAATGGAAAAAATTGGTATACGTACGTATTGCACTTGATATTTTCCGATCCTACCTTTCAAATCGGACCCAGTTTGTTAAAGTTGGTAACTATAGAAGTGCTCAAGCATCACTCTCTTTTGGCGTTCCACAAGGTAGCGTTATAGGCCCGACTCTGTTTCTCCTCTATATTAATAGTTTGTGTATGAAATCAATGCCAAATTGCAATATAATCACTTATGCTGATGACACAGCGCTCATTGTACATGGTAAGACATGGGAAGAGGCGCAATATTATACTGAGAATGCGCTCAGAGATGTTATGATGTGGCTAAATGTGAATCTGCTAACTTTAAATGTTGATAAAACTTGCTACATTACTTTCGCTCATCGTACTGATTTACAACCGTCAATAAAGTTTAAAGTTAGTGCACATACCTGTGTTATTATAAATAAATGCAATTGCCCCATACTAACTCGTACGCAAAATATAAAATATCTTGGGCTCATAATAGACAGTTCCCTAAACTGGTCAGCTCACATATGCCAACTTACATCCCGTATAAGGAAACTTATCCCTGTATTTAGAAAACTTAGAAATTCAGCTGATCTTCCAACGCTTTTATGCGTTTACCACGCCCTTGCTCAGAGTTTGCTGCAATATTGTATTATTGCTTGGGGTGGAATCAATAAGACTACTCTACTTCCAATAGAACGTGCACAGAGAGCAATATTAAAAGTAATTCTTGGAAGACCGCGAAGATACACCACTGAGCTCTTGTACAGGGAATGTTCAATACTGACCGTAAGACAGCTTTTTATTCTTGTCGCTGTTCTCCATAAACATAAAACTATTGGTATTAAACAAATAATAAAACGAAACAAAACGAGAATCTGCACAATGGTCCCTCATAGAACTACACTCGCTCGACACCAATACTATATAATTAGTAACAAATTGTAAAACGCCGCAAATGATGTAAATAACATCTACACACTTTCGACCTATAAATGCAAGATTGTTTTACGAGACTGGCTCTTACGCTTAAATTATATCGATACAGAAAAAATTGTAGTTGCTTAAAACACACACACACACACACAAACACACAAACACACGTACACACACACACACACACACACATATACACACACAGTGTATTTGAGATAATGTATACCTTATAATAGTATTTGTTTTATGTACTTAGCACAAATCTTAGCTAATAGTTTGTTTATTTTTAGTTTTTAATCTTAGTTTTTTGGGACTTGGTTATTGAGTAAAGACAATTTTAGAGGTAAGACGCTGCCGACTGTGACACAGTTTATACTAGTACAGTCGTCAACGAAATCTCTATTTTAAATAAAATTTTCATTGTTGTAAAAAAAAAAAAAAAAAAAAATATATACATACTATGTCTAATTACACAAGTAATATATATACATACTACAGAATCACATTGGTTTGAAATTACATTATTAATACTAAGTAATCATTATTAATATTAAATAAATAAATTACTAGTTTCACTCACCGGTCCGTAACTATCGGCGAAGTTAAGGACAAAGGCGTGCGGTTAGCCAGGGAATAGGTCACCGCTAATGTGGTTAAATTTATTAAAAAAAAAACATCTCCGGACTCTTCAAACAATGTAGCTTGAACAGTTCTTCGAGAGTCATAAACACCTCCACACACTTAATGGTCTAAAATACACTCGTTTTTCGTTTTTTAAAACGGAAACCCGGGAATAGGTCACCGATAATGTGGTTAAATTTATTAAAAAAAAAACATCTCCGGACTCTTCAAACAATGTAGCTTGAACAGTTCTTCGAGGGTCATAAACACCTCCACACACTTAATGGTCTAAACTACACTCGTTTTTCGTTTTTTAAAACGGAAGCCCGGGAATAGGTCACCGATAATGTGGTTAAATTTATTAAAAAAAAAACATCTCCGGACTCTTCAAACAATGTAGCTTGAACAGTTCTTCGAGGGTCATAAACACCTACACACACTTAATGGTCTAAACTACACTCGATTTTCGTTTTTTAAAACGGAAGCCCGGGAATAGGTCACCGATAATGTGGTTAAAATTATTAAAAAAAAACGTCTCCGGACTCTTCAAACAATGTAGCTTGAACAGTTCTTAGAGGGTCATAAACACCTCCACACACTCAATGGTCTAAACTACACTCGCTTTTCGTTTTTTAAAACGGAAGCCCGGGAATAGGTCACCGCTAATGTGGTTAAATTTATTAAAAAAAAAAACATCTCCGGACTCTTCAAACAATGTAGCTTGAACAGTTCTTAGAGGGTCATAAACACCTCCACACACTCAATGGTCTAAACTACACTCGTTTTTCGTTTTTTAAAACGGAAGCCCGGGAATAGGTCACCGCTAATGTGGTTAAATTTATTTAAAAAAAAACATCTCCGGACTCTTCAAACAATGTAGCTTGAACAGTTCTTCGAGGGTCATAAACACCTCCACACACTCAATGGTCTAAACTACACTCGTTTTTCGTTTTTTTGAAACGAAATACGAGTGTAGTTTAGACCACACGAATGAAGTAAAACCTAGATATTAACTCTCCCTTAAGGCAAGGCGAGGCGAAAGGAGGCGCCTCGCCCGATCACCCTTTTCGTAACGCTCTTGTCACGCATTTCCCCTTGTCAAGACAAGGGGGCGTAAAGTTTAAGTTTAGTTTAAATTTACTTAAAAAGTGTGTATTTATTATGTTCCAGGAAAAATCAACTATAGTACTATGTTGGCTGGTGATTACTATTATTTGGTGGTTCCAGTCGCTTACCCTGGTCGCCATATTAATCTTCATCTATATCACTTCTATCAGCATTGCGTGGATTGTGATGCTTATTTTCATTTTAGTGGCCTTTGGTTAGTTTAATTTTGATGTTATATTTAAATGTTCAAGAAAGGATAAGCTATCAAAATATCATAAGTTGTAGAATAAAAGTTGTTGCTTGTGTTATTAGCTTTCTAGTCCTGCGAGGTTGTTGGTGTTTTATAAATAATATAAATAACAAGTAAATGTATACAACAAGTAGATTCACCATAGTGAATTATGCCAGTGTTGTTCAAGCCGCCCAGTTGGCTTCAGACAGGCTTACGTTACGTCCTTGGTAGGCGGTTAAAAGCGAACGTGATTATGAAGCGGTGACACGCGAATTCAATGCGAGGCGGTGGATATGTCCTACGTGCACGCGAATGTTCTCGCGCAGCTGCCACCGACGCCGCAATAACACGATGGCATCGCATCCTATTCGCGCGAAAATATCAAGCCAACTGATCGCGTTCGCTTCATTTCGCGCCGCAACCCACGCGCGTTTGGTCACGTAGGCCACTTCAATAGTCTTCGACTTTTTGTTGTTTTCGCGCCGCGCCGCGCAGCTTCGCGGTCGCATCTAGATCGCTCACGCAAGACGTCGCGTTAACGACCGTTTTCTAACGACTACAGTTTTACCTCATCATCATCATCATCATTACAGCTAAATAAGTCCACTGCTGGACAAGCCTCCCTCAAGAATCGTCTTGGGGGGATATGCCATAATCGCCACGCTTGGTAGGCGGGTTGGCGATCGCAGTAAGATGGTCATAGTACTCAGAAGGAAGCTGCTGCCCATCCTCTGGTAGTTATTCCCTCGGGTCGACTTCTACGCCCCCCACGGGATGAGATGGGGTGATGATATTCTGATTCTGATATTTGTCGCCGTCACCACACAGCAGGTGACGGCGACAAATATCAGAATCAGAATAGTTTTACCTACAAAGATTATATTTGTAAAATTTCCATAAATACAAATTTATCTTGATTAAGATGAACCAAAGATGGCTCAAAATCACCCGAAGAGCAATGAAGAGGGCTTCCATTGGAGTTTTCCTGCGAGATGGAATCAGAAATGCTAAAATCCGCAGGCGAACCAAAGTAATCGACATAGCCCGAAAAATTGCCAAGCTGAATGTCAGTGGGCAGAGCACATAGCTTGTAGAGCCGACGGCCGCTGGGGCAGAAAGGTTCTCGAGTGGTGACCACGAACTTTATGACGCAACTACAAGATGGACCGATGATTTTGTGATGGTCGCTAGAAAGCGCTGGATGTGGATAGCGCAAGATCGGCAATTATAGCGACCTTTGGGGAGGCCTTTGCTCAGCAGTAGGCGTCTTTCGGCTGATATGTTAATGAAAATGGATCGTTGCTTGAAAGTGAAACCTGGCCAAAGTACTGGCTTGTTACTTGGCAATCGTCGATTAACTAAAAGCAAGCATCAGTCACAATAAATCAAAATACATGGCGAGAACAATATTGCCCCTTTTGTTTATTTTTAGCGCATAGTAACTACAGAAGGCGCATTTAATTTTGTTGTAAACAATTTGTACGCTTCTGCGAATTAGAAGATCAGGAAGGTGCCACTTGAGGCAATCTCAAATTAACATTTTAAGAGCTGTTGTTACCTTAAACTAATTCATGAACAACAAACAGTGCGGCTCTGAGGCGTTTTAACCAAATGAATGACTCGCTTTTAAAGTAAATCCATGTTAAGCTGAAGGAAAAATCAGTTCCGTGGAAAATGTATTTAGACGTTTAGAGAATAATTGTTCTGAAGAGGGTGCTTGTAGTAGATTTGTTGGTTTCAAGTTACTTTGTTCTGTAAGTTTGTTTCGGTTCAATGAGAGTTAGTCGTTATGGTGTGACGTCGATTAGGTACTCATATTACAGGTCCAAGATTACAGAAATGATATTATACGAGTTGTGCCCGCGATTCGTCCGCACATTTTGTAATTACTGCGTAATTGTTACATCAGAATATCTCTAATATTTGGTCTCTTGTCGCAAACTTATAAAACATTCACATAAACCTTACATTTACCATAAAAACTTTCATCCCCTATTCTGCATTGTTATTCTGCACCCTTGAGGGCAACATTTTAACAAAATTAAAATTCAAATTAATTTTTTTTGTGATCAAAGGTATTACAGGTTGTTACATATATATCATTAGTTCATTCCGTGTTCCACCAGTAGGCATACAAAATTTTTCAAATATCATGCAGAATACAATGTCAATAACAAAGAAAAAAAATGACAAAGAAAAAATTACAAAATGTATCATCTCTACATATAATAAAATCGTAGGAAAGTCAAAACCATACATTGAATATTTTTAAAAAAGGATACTTGGGGCGTGATCTACATTCGATATCAAAGACAAAAATATAGTTTTTAGAATTTTTGTCTGTTTATCTGTATGTCCTGACTAAACTCAAAAAGTACTGCATGGATTTACTACTAATTTTGCATAAAAATTACTAAGAGGTCGGGTCAACATATAGGCTACATATTACTACGGTATCACCTACGGGGCTGTGATAACTTATATAATTGAACGCGGGTAAAACCGCAGCGCACAGCTAGTTTATAAATAAAAATAAATACCAACAATGTCAACAAAATAGAATATTACAAAAAGGATGAAGTAAATTTCATATCGTGATAAACTACCAAAATAATATAGTGTACTTGTATTATGTATTTGAATATTCTATTTATTTACACGAATCAACAGCCTTAAAAATAAGTTTCAAGCTTCTAGTTTTAAATAATAGGTCTTTACCTATGAAATTGCCGTTTTGTATGAAAAAATTTAAACGAATTTTTTTCATGAATTTTTTTATTTGTATTAATCGAAGTAATCACCCATGCAATCAATGCATCTTTGCCATCGCAGTGGCAGTTTATTGATGCCCTTCTTAAAGAAATCAGCTGGACGGGAGGCAACAAATTCTTCAAAGGCATTTTGTACTGCCTCTCGGGTATTGAATTTTTTTCCCGCCAAGAAGTTATCCAAATTCTGGAAAAAGTAGTAGTCTATAGGCGCAAGGTCTGGTGAGTAGGGCGGATGACGGAGAGCTTCCAACCCCAGTTCTTGCAACTTGGAGACCGTCTGCTGTGCAGTATGAGGTCGCGCGTTGTCGTGCAGGAGCAGCGGAGACGAGCGATTGACCAATGCTGGTTGGAGATGCGCCAGCTTCTCCATCATTGTGCTCAGTTCTTCACAGTACACATCTGCAGTAATGCTCACCCCGTTTGGTAAGAAGCTGTGATGAATCACACCGGCGCTAGACCACCAAACAGTGACCATCACTTTTCTAGGGGTAAGTTTTCGTTTAGGGCATTGTTTAGGTGCTGAACCAGGATCCAACCAACTTGCTGAGCGCTTGCGGTTATCAAACAGAATCCATTTTTCATCGCAGGTAACAATGCGGTTCAAAATTCCTTCATTTGTGTGTCTGTTGAGCAGTGCAAGGCACGTCTCGACGCGTACTTCGCGCTGGCGATCATTGAGTTCGTGGGGCACCCATTTGTCAAGCTTTTTTACCTTGGCAATTTGACGCAAATGGACCAATATTGTTTTGACGCTAACGTCGAAAGCTGCTGCTAATTCAGCCGTAGATTGTGTATCATCAGCTTCCACAACCGCCTTTAATTCGTCATTGTCGACCAAAGTCTTCGGACGACCGCGAGGTTCATTTTTCAGGTCGAAATTTCCAGAACGGAAGCGAGCAAACCAATAACAGGTGGTGCGTTGGTTTGTAGTGTTAGCTCCGTAAACGTCGTTGATGTTGCGTGCCGCTTGTGCCGCGTTGCTGCCACGACGGTACTCATATTCCATAATTACTCGAATTTTTAACGTATCCATGATGACGAAAAAGATTGAAATGCGATGAAAATGTAACACTAATCAATAAAGAAATGACTACTTTTGGAAAAAAGAATCCATGTTTTTAAAATAAAATTAATTTGAAATTAGAATTCTTAGCCAAACAAAAATTATTTTGATTTGAAATGGCCAGTACTGCAGAACGGCAATTTCATAGGTAAAGACCTAATATGACCTTATTTCGCATTAAATAGTATCTACTTTCTCAGGCACTACAAGACTATCTGTGTACCAAATTTCATTTCATTTGCCTATTGGAGTGCTTGCCAAGTGCTTGCTTTTCACTTCGGAGGTCGTGGGTTCGATTCCCACCCAGGACAGATATTTATGTGCATGAACATGTCTGTTTGTCCTGCATCTGGGTGTAATTATCTATATAACTATGTATTTACAAAAGACAAGTAGTATATGTAGTATATCAGTGATCTGGTTTCCATACAAGCTCTGCTTAGTTTGGGATCAGATGGCCGTGTGTAAAATATAATGTCCCAGGGAATAGGATAGGTTCAGTTGTTTTGGCGTGAAAGTGCGACAGACAAACAGACAGTTACTTTCGCATTTATAATATCAGCAAAGATTAACCTAGTGTAATGTAACACACCATATTTTTTCCAAGTCTTATACGTCGCTGTTTTTCGAGATTCCAAGTTTTGGAGACAATATTTTTATGGGAGTTTGGGAATGCGTATAAGCAACGTGCAAGTTGTATTTTAAACGTCTATAACATATGTTATCACCTTACCATAGTATGCAGTTAAAAAAAAATTAAATGTAATCTTGACTACCATCGCTTGTGGCAAATCGTTAATAGGTAAAATCAAATCGGTTCAAGCTTTTGATCGAAATTTTATTCTATTTTTTACATACCGTTATATAACTCTTAATCGCTAGGTACAAATCAGGCTCGAAGCAACTGACTATGGAACTTAACAAATTGATGTAAAGTACGGGAATCGAATATAAAACATGGGAGCGCCGAAGTAACAGTAATAATATCCTGAGACATTATTCACGGCCATCTAGTCCCAAACTAAGCAGAGCTTGTACTTTGGAAACCAGATTACGGGTATACTACATATACTACTTTTCTTTCGTAAATACATACATAGACTCACGCCTGTTTCCCAGAGGGGTAGGCAGAGACAACGGATTTCCATTTGTCACGATCTTTGCATACTTCTTTTGCCTCGATTACTGTCATTATATTCTTCATACATGCTCGCCGGTTTAGGGTACTTCTGACCTGCCCTTTCTTGAGAACATCTCCAATTTGGTCAGTGAATGTTCGACGTGGTCTTCCCCTTCCGGTTGTCCCATTCACACAAGCCAGGTATACTTCTTTTGTCAATCTTCTTTCATTCATCCTTTCTAAATGGCCAAACCATCTCAGCATGCCTTTTTCAATCTTTGTGACTACATCCTCTTTCACACCACAACGCTCTCTTACATCAGTATTTCGAATTCTGTCTCTCAAAGTCACACCACACATACTTCTAAGAGCTCTCATTTCCACTGCATTTATTTTACTTTCATTCTTTTTCTGCCATACCCAACTTTCACTTCCATACATTAAAGTTGGCACTAACACTCCATCGTGCACGGCTAGTCGAGCCTTCTTTGATACTTGCCGGCTACTCATAAAGGCGTGTAGTGCCCCATTTACTCTGTTCCCCGCATTTACTCTTCTAACAATATCTTTTTCATATTTCCCATCTCTCGTAAACAAAGTTCCCAAATATACAAACTCATTCACCTGTTCGACTTTCTCTCCTCCAATCACAATATCACACGCTGTCGTGTATTCATCCCTCTCAAATACCATTACTTTCGTCTTACCTACATTCATTTTCATCCCTTTCCTTTCAAAAGATTCATGCATACTTGTTACCATCACCTGCAACTCGTCCGCCGATGATGCAAGTAAAACTTGATCGTCAGCGTAAAGCAGACATTTGATGAGTAACTCATTCATCCTTACACCGCATTCACTTTCTTTCAAATCTTTTAAACAGCTATCCATGAATAGGTTAAACAACCACGGTGACGCTACACATCCCTGTCTAACACCCTTTTGGATGCTAAACCACTCGGTGTATGATCCGTTAATCCTCACGCAAGCTCAAGAATCCCTATAAAGAGATTTCAGTGCTTGAACAAGGTTGTCGTTCAACCCATACATGGACAGTACCGACCATAGTTCACTTCTCAACACTCTATCGTAGGCCTTTTCTAAGTCTACGAAGGCACAGTAAACCTTTTGGTTTTTGCCCAAAAACTTCTCTACTATGCTTCGCAGAGAAAAGACCTGATCCGTGCATCCCATTCCTTTCCGAAAACCCGCATGTGCATCCCATATTTTCGCATCGGTTTCTTTCACAACTCTTTCAACCAATACTTTTGCATACAACTTACCAACGACGCTGAGCAGACTAATGCCCCTATAGTTTTTACAGTCTTGCCGTGAGCCTTTCCCTTTGTAAAGAGGTACGATGACAGCCTTGCACCAATCACTTGGCACTTGGCCGGTGGTATAGCATAAATTGAAAAGGCTGCACAGCTGACTCGCTATGACGCCATGTCCAGCCTTCAGCATCTCGGAAGTTATCCTGTCATACCCTGGTGACTTACCTGATTTCATACCCTTAATAGCTTTCACAATCTCATCCATACCAATGTCATCTTTACATTTGTTCTTGTCTATACTTAGTGAACTACGTTCACTCTCTGTTCACCTCTTTCATACAAACTTTCAAAATACTCCTTCCAACGTTTTAACACGCATTTTTCCCCTTTCACTATATTTCCATCATGGTCTCGTATGGATTTCAGTTCTGGGGTTTGAGTTCTAACGGATTTCCAGAAAAACTTAATGTTCGTCTGAAAATCCTTAGACAACCTTCTATCAAAATTATCCTTTTGTTCATTTTTCTTTTCGTTCACCACATCCTTTACAATCCCTTTCATTTTCCTATAATCATTCCAGGCCCTTTCTATATCATCATTCGTCGCTTTATGCATTCGTTCGTTTGCTCTGGTGGCTAGCCAGTCTAACCACGCTTTCTTCTTTTCACATACAACTTTTTGTACACTTTTATCCCACCAAATATTCTTCATCTTTCTTCCTCTTCTTCTCTTTATTACACCACATACTTCACCAGCTACACTCACCACACCTTCTTTGACTACCTTCCATAGCTCTTCTACTTCTCTTATGTCTTCAGATCCCTCAAACTTCTCAACCAACTTACTTTTGTACTCATCTGCCACTTCTTTCTCTTGCAGTTCCTCTACTTTTATTCTCTCTAGTACACTTTTAGTCTCAGGGATTCGGTGGCGCCATCCTTTGAATAGACCACTTATTCGGCTCATTACCAGAAAGTGGTCTGTATGGATTGCGGTCCCACGATAGACTCTTGTGTCTAGAACATTCTTTCTCAGTCTTTCATCTACAATCACGAAATCAATCATACTATAACATTTGAAACATATAAAAAATATACGAAGGGACATTCCGAAAAAATGTTCTCCTTTCGTAAATACATACTTATAAACATAATCACAACCAGACTGAGGACAAACAGACATGTTCATGCATACTCATATCTGGCCTTGGTGGGAATCGAACCCACGACCTGCGGCATGGAAGGCAAGTTAAAAAATAAATAAATAAAATCTTAAGCACGTATCACACGAGCCTCAAACCTCCTTTTTTGCAGTAGGTAAAAAGTAGAAGTAATTTTATTATAGACTTACGAGATTAGGGTATAAGGAAAGTTAAAAGGTACATACTAAATCAATTCTTGGCCCAGTGAATATCCCTAGGATACCACAAAAGAGATCCTATTGCAAAACGAGTTTGGAATATAAATAAATGATATTCTTTTCGGGCCCGGCCACGGATGGTCAAATCGACTTACAATAAATACTGTATCATCGGACGGGAATGAATATATTATTATAACGAAACTCGTGCTTATTCAATCCCAAAATGATACTCTTTTCTACCTCTCGAAGTTATTGTTGGCGATCCTCTATATTGGTAATTTAATTCGTGGTATCCAAGATTTAAAATAAAGAAATAATAGATACTTGTACTTTATAGTATCAAAAAGTACCTACGCTATAAAGCGCAAGCATCATAACTAGATGCTTGCGCTCATAACTAGATGCTGCGCTCATAACTAGATGCTCTCACCGGTCTGTAAGGGATCGGCGAGGTTAAGCAACTAGGATCGCGGTCAGTTCATAGATGGGTGACCGCCAAAGTGGTTTAATTCCTGAGCGTCTCAGTGCTTCGGAGAGCACGTTAAGTTGTCGGTCCCGGTTGTAGTCATTAGACAACAGTCGTTAAGCCATGTCAGAGACCTACTGGGCGGCTTAATCAACTCTGAAACTAGGGTAACCACTGCCCATACGATAAGTAAGTAAGTACTATAAAGTATAATTTTCATATCTTAAATCTCTGTGATACGAGAAATAAAAAGAAATGGAACATATCTTTGCTGTGTGGTGATGGCAGTGAATATCAGAATATCGTCACCCCATCTCATCCCGAGAGGGGTGTAGAAGTCGACCCGAAAGAATATCTACCAGTGGACGGACAGCAGCTTTCTGAGTACTATGACCCGTCTGCCCAGCGTAGCGATTATGGCATAGCCCCCAAGATGATTCTTGGGGGAGGCTTTTGTCCAGCCGTGGACATTTTACAGCTGTTATGATGATTCACGTGACTTTTTATGATAAGCTTTTGGCAGGCCTCCAGCAAGATGGACCGACGATTTTTGCAAGGATCGTAAGAGATCGCTGGATACGGGCAATTGTTGGGATAATAAGGTGTTCTTTGTTCATCAGTGGACGTCTTCCGCGTAACCTTATGAGATTTTGATGTAACGTCTCTTTTACAAAATAAATCTTCAGAACAATATCCTTTACATAGCCACTTGGTCTTATGTTTGAGTCTATAGAATAGGGACCCTTAGCTATAAGTAGACACGATATAGAATATTAACGAACTTCAACAATTCCTAATAATACTTCAGATAGTTTCAATCCAGTGTAGTTTCTCTTGTTATTGCATGCGTGATTTTACACGGTTTTTAACTTATTAATATCTTTATCTTCTTCTTTACATCATTTTTTGGAGACGTACACACATCAACACAATCTAGGGATATTGAACATTTCATTGATTATCTAGAAAACTATAAACATTTTGTTATGACTGTAAATGGAAGAATTAAAGATAATTTCATGGCCGATATTTAAACATTAACAACACGATGCGATTTTGTTTTTCTAATTAATAAAAGTCTTAAATTAATTAAGCCATAGAAAATTACTGAGTGAACAAAAACATTTTATTCTTATAAAATTATTCAATCGAATTAAATGAATAAAAATCTTACCAAATCTGATAATCAGTAATCGGTATTTCCTCCTCTAACATTAATCACACAGCGGCAACGATTTTCCATACTTAAAATTAAGGTGTCAATGTCTTGCTGGGGTATGCAGTCCCAAGTTCTTTTTAAATGTTCGAAAAGTTGTTCTTCTGTTGTCAAGTTGGGCGGAAAATCCCTCAATGCTCTTCGCTGTAACATGTCCCAGGCGTGTTCAATTGGGTTTAAGTCTGGCGACTGTGGAGGCCAATCTAATACCTGAACATCGTGTTCTCGAAGGGCGGCCCTCACCAGCCGCGCTGTATGGGAAGGTGCATTGTCATGCATGAGCTGAAATTCTTGCCCCGTTAGGGCCCTGAGCGGGACAATGACACGTTCTACTACCTCCTCACGGTATCTATGGGCAGTCATGCTGCCCTGAATCCAAATGAGTTGGGTTCGTCCGCCGATTCGTATTCCTGCCCACACCATAATTGTCCCGCCTTGGTAAGAGTGGACCTCCTGTGGATGTCGGAGACGGCTGACCCTGCCTGGAGTTCTCCAAACGCGTGTTCGTCTCGAATCTGGATGAAATCCATAGCGGGACTCATCAGTGAACAGCACCAATGACCATTGTTGATCACTCCATGTCAAATGTTCTTGAGCCCATAAAAGTCGCCTACCGCGATTGCCACGTCGCAGCGCTGGGACTCGTAGCGGTCTGCGAGCATGAAGACCAACTTCATGCAGCCTCCTTCGCACGGTTTGGTCACTCACCAGCAGCTGCTGACCCTCCTGGAGCCTTTGCACTAGTTGCATCGCTGTGATATTGGGTAGTCTTCTGGCGGTCATTTGGAGAAATCGATCCTGTCTCTGAGTGGTAACACGATATCTACCTGTGTGCCGTTCTGCCACATCTCCAGTAGCGCGATAACGTGACCACAGCCTGGATACCACATTTTGGCTTGTGCCCAGAGACTCAGCAACGACGCGTTGAATAGCACCGTTTTGTAACATGCCAACTGCCCGTAACATTTCATCTCGACTCAAATGATGGCGTGGCATGACGCTAAAAAGCTTACACAACCAATTGGTTGTGTAAGCTTTTTAGCGTCATGCTGCACTGATAAATTGTTTTATTTTCTTTTCTCAATTGAGAAAAGAAAATAAAACAATTTATCAGGTTTTCTTCAATTAACACGCAAAAAAAATTTTAATGCAACTTCTTGAAATTAGATACAACTCAAGATTGCGCTGTGCTTTGCGTGTTTTCATTTGTTTCTCATTTTAATTTTTAAATTTTGAATAAAGAATAGACAAGGTTTAAATCTGTAAATAAACTTTTTAAGGAAACTAAATAGGTTTTAAACAATAAAGCCATGTTTGATTTCAAAATAACGTATCCCTAGACTTTGTTGATGTGTGTATGTATAAAACTTATAATTCTTAACCAAATCTACATATAAATCTATACAAGAATGGCCTTACGGCTGATAGTAGAATCTTTAGAGGCATCCTGTATGTACATACCATCTTTAAAATCTGCGACATGTTCCAATTATAGCCTGGAAATTATCCGAAGTGATATTCCGAAAGAATGTTCTTTCGGCTGATAGAAGAATTTTTAGAGGCATCATGTACATACCATATTTATCTGAGACATATTTGCAATGGTGAAATTATCCGAAGCGATTTTTCGACCACATTTATTTAGTGCGTTGATAGTACAAACGGCTACATATCAAGCTTTATATTTCCAATATAAGCTGACTTCTCATTGTATGGTAATCGGGATCAGCTTATAGTGGAACCTTATAGCTTGATATGTAGCCGTGTGTACTACAGCATAAAGGTTCAGATTTTGTAGGTTTTGGTACTTGCTGATACCATAAACAAATAAATATAGTTTTATTCATGTATGGGAACGTAAACTTCGTCACATTTATACTTTAAAACCGGCCAAGTGCGAGTCGGACTCGCGTACGAAGGGTTCCGTGCCATTATCTATTAAAACGAGCAAAAAATTCACGTTTGTTGTATGGGAGCCCCCTTAAATATTTATTTAATTTTTTAGTATTTGTTGTTACGGAACCTTTGGGTACGAAACCTCTTAAAACTACATACATTCATAAAATAATAATAATAATAACTAGGGACAACGTCACACAGATCATCCTAGCCCCAAACTAAGCAAAGCTTGTACTATGGGTACCAACCAGGCGACGATATACATACTTATATAGATAGATAAATACTTAAATACAAAGAAAACATCCATGACTCAGAAACAAATATTCGTGCTCTTCACACAAATATTTGCACTTACCGGGATTCGAACCCAGGACCACCAGCTTTGTAGGCAGGAGCACTACCAACTAGGCAACGGAGACCGTCAATAATAATAAGTAAATAAATAATAATAATCCAATGAAAAAATATTATAATAATCAATTGAATGCTTTTTGTTTTATTCTATTTAGTTAATTTATTTATACTTATTTTTGTTTTCAGGTTTTTTTGCTTACTTTGTAACAGTTGTTTACGGCTTTTGGTTGGAAATTATGAAAACCAAATTACCTGATAAGCCAAAACTATTAGACAGGGCTCAATCAGGTCTTCGGTCGATTGCTTCAAATGCAACTCAACCAGGAAATACCAAAGAAGAAACAAAGCCGACCAAAAATAACCCGAAATAAGAAGAGAAAATAATAAAAAATTCAAATGATCTCTATCTGCAAAACTTGTATCGGGTAATTAACTTACTTTATTTTTTTATTTTGTTTAGTTATGAATATAAATCAGCGTGGGCAGGCCCCTACAAGATGGATCGATGATCTTGTGCGGGTCGCTGGAAATCGCTGGATGCGGATAGCGCAAGACCGGCAATTGTGGAGATCTTTGGGAGAGGCCTTTGTCCACCAGTGACTTTCGGCTGATATGATGATGATGATGTTGATAAATTAGATAGGAAAATGTTTGATGAACAAAATACGAAAATAATAACTACTGGATTAAACTATATAAAATTTTGTGGGACCAAATGGCAATTATTCCGCATCAAACTAAAAAAGAATCACGTAAATCGGGTCATAAATCTCAGAGTAATCGGTGTACATACATAAAAAAAATACCGAGCAACTTGACAATCTCCTCCTTTTGAAATCGGTTAAATAGACATTAGTAATAACCTTATCGTTAGAAAACCCCCGACTCCAACTATAATTACATTATTTTGGAAAAAAGCTGATACTCTTATACTGCTGGACCGATATTAAACAAATATAGTTAAATACCATACATAGACTCACGCCTGTTTCCCAGAGGGGTAGGCAGAGACAACAGCTTTCCATTTGTCACGAGCTTGGCACACCTCTTTTGTCTCGTTTACTTTCATTATATTCTTCATACATGCTCACTGGTTTATGGTTCTTCTGACCTGTGCCTCTAGCACGAGTTCCTGCAGTTTACTTACTCGATCATACGTACAGTTTCGTCCCATACATTGAGCACCAGAGTTTTAGTTCTTAATAGTTTCCGCGAGAGGCGCTGGTGCTCAATGTATGGGAGGAAACTGTACGTGTGATCGAGTAAGTAAACTGCAGGAACTCGTGCTAGAGGCACTGGCCTTTCTGAAGAACGTCTCCAATTTGGTCATAAAATGTTCTACGAGGTCTTCCCCTTCCGGTTGTCCCATTCGTTTTCTCATTCTTATTTCATTATCATATCTTCTTTCATTCATCCTTTCTAAATTCCCAAACCATCTCAGCATACCTTTTTCTATCTTTGTGACTACATCCTCTTTCACTCCACAACGCTCTCTTACATCAGTAGCTAAATGCCACCGCAACAAAACTAGATTTCAAATGAAAAAAACCGCATTGAAATCGGTTCATCTGTTTGAGAGCTACGATGCCACAGACTGACTCACGCACATACACAGACATTGCGCACACACACAAACTTATAACACCCCTCTTTTTGCGTCGATGCTAGATGCTAGTTTGACGTCGTCTGTCAGTCCGTAAGTGTGTCTGTTTGTAGCATCGTAGCTCTCAAACGAATGGACCGATTTCGATGTGGTTTTTTTCATTCGAAAGGTAGTTTCCTAGCGATGGTTCTAAGCAATGTTTAGTTAATATAGGCTCAGCAGTGAGAGAATTAGCTTTTTCTAACGGTTAGGTTAGGTTATTCAAGAGTTCAATCCACATCCTACGAATACGCGGCTTGCGGTTCTGGTGTAAACGGAACGATATGGGTGTTGGCGAAAACGAATGAACTCAGAACTAATAAAAGTGCGTAATATTAAAATATAGCTGATGTATACCTAAATCATTAGTAAGCGAAATTAACAATCCGTGCCTTATCACTGTATCGAGGATACAGCTCTTGGTACACCTATTATAGACTTATCAGTAATATTAAGTGCTACTTTGCATTCTATTAAGTTTTGTAAAGGCCCCCAATATGGACCGATAAACTTTTGAAGGTCGCTGGAATTCGCTGGATGTGGATAGCGCCAGACAGGCAAATTTGGTGATCTTTGGAGGAGGCCTTTGTCCAGCAGTGGGCGTCTTTCGGCTGATATGACGATGATGATGATGTAAAGATTCAGTTTCAAAACTATATCGGAAAATATTTTATCACAGTATACCTTTGCTATAAAATAAACTTACGATCGAGGTCAAGTTCTTGACAAAAATACAGCACTCTGATTGGTTACCGTAGTGATAACGTGATAAGTTTTGCCAATAACAATGCTTGGTTCCCAACGATAAGGTCTATACCATAATCAATTGTGCTTTTTGGGTGCAGTAGAGCCAAATACCAGGCTGACTAGAACATCTAAAATTTCAACCAACGACTTTCAATGGATAGGAATTCCATTTACTTGCTATTCATTAAGAGCGTAGTTCTTCTAATCTCTCGTTATTTAACGCAAGATATTATATAGAGCAAAAGCGTTTCCATGCCTTTGACCATGATAAGAAACAGTACAATTATTCCAAACTAGCTGTGCCCGCGACTTCGTCCGCGTGTTAATTAGTTTATTTAGTTTTTTAGTAAAATAAACTACTTTTTCTAAAATAAAAGTAGCCTAAGTTACTCCTTATTACATCAGCTACCTGCCAATAAAAGTCCCGTCAAAATCGGTCCAGCCATTTCAGAGATTAGCCGGAACAAACAGACAGACAGACAGACAGACAAAAATTGTAAAAAATGTTATTTTGGTGTATGTAGCGTATATATATATAGGTACATATTTATGTAGTAAAAACCGGCTATTTCAATATTACAAACAGACACTCCAATTTTATTTATTTGTATAGATTTCCGGCAATGATAAGAACTACATTACCACATGATAATAATTTATTTCGATCTTTTTTGTGTATCAAGTCGTTTTAATATATCAGAAAACCTTTCAAAATGTAAAGTCAGCCCCATCGCCAGCACATCCAGCTACCCCAATCTGTCAAATTTATTTTATAGATTTTCAACTTTATCACTTTCAATTGACGAAAGGAGATCATTCTTTTTGGGCCCATTGGCAATGGTTGCGTATATTAATCACATCAATCTTAAAAAATATACCGAAATTATTACAACAAATGAGTTCAAACTTATAAAGATATGTAACCGGAATCATGAATCATTAAAAAAAAGTACTTTTTGATATTCTGTTACGGCTCACCGCCATTATTACAAACAAATTGCCAGCTTTTAGAGAATTCCCTAATTTTCAGGAAATTAGAATTGATTAGTAGCCTTCTGACACGTGAACTGTTTAGCTCCAGAACAGTTAAATTGTTGCGATTTCATACTTATGTAAATATATATAAAACGGATGGGAAGAATAATAGTTCTCTCAACGATGGATATATGGTTATTTGGTTATTTGAAGTGAAATAATCTTTAGCGGCGTTGAGCAGTTTCCTTGGGATGGGTATAAAATGTTAAACTCACGTCAGGGCATAATATCTCCATTTATATACTTTTGTGACAGATATGTGCGGTTGTGAATGGAATCGAGGAAATAAATAATGATCATTGGCAACCCTGAACACTTACCACCTTACATTTTCTTTCGAATTGTGTGATTGTATTTTTCTTAGTTTCTCATATTTCTTTGAAATATTTCTCGAAAATGGCTTTAATGTGTTCAACTCTTAGCGAACAGAACCGTTGTGTCAGTTGTGCTGTACGGTTTCAACGCAATGTGCAAAGACAATTACTGTCTGAGACAGCTGTAGTTCTGCGTCAACTTGCTACTATGTGGATTTCATGTTTAAATTGTCATATTTCTCAGGATTCCGGTTAGACATCCTAAAACTAATACTACCCCATTAATCTGGAGATCATAAGGAACAAATTGACATAGGTTTCATTAATAAACACCAGAATTTTTGGTGGGCCAATCCGCCATAGAAAAAGAAATGGTCTCCTTTGGCAGATTGGGCTAGCTTGATGTGGTGGTGTCGGTACATATTTTTTGGCCTATTTTGCCTGCTAAGTCCACAAATTATTGTCGTATATTGGATTTTTGGAATATCGCAAGATCAGATCTACACCTTAATTAAAGTGCAAGCCGCACTCTAATTAAGGTGTAGATGCACGTATGATAATTTAAAAAGCAATGTGAACATTATCACTTGTAATTGCTTATACGAGCAATTGTAACTATTTATTATGATTACCACAATTCTGTGGTGATGATAATAAATAATCTTACTTACGTATGGGCAGTGGTTACCCTGGTGTCAGAGTTGTTCAAGCCGCCCAGTAGCCCGCCTCTGACATGGCTCAACGACTGTTGTCTCATGCCTACAACCGGGATCGACAGCTTAACGTGCCCTCCGAAGCACGGAGACACTCAGAAATTAAACCACTTTAACGGTCACCCATGGACTGACCGCGAGCCTAGTTGCTTAACCTCACCAATCACTTACGGACCGGTGAGAGCATTTGGCTATGGGTGCCTCTATATATAATATCTATGGTATAATAATACGCACCAAATATATTATGATTTGTGACTCCCATTTTAAGGCAAGTCTGGCAATTGTGGTGATCTCTGGAGGACGCCTTTGTCCAGCAGTGGACGTCTCCCGGCTGATATGATGAAATGATTATCATGTTTATTATTTGTTACAGTGGTTATTGCGTTCTTAGCATTGAATGTCTACGGGTATTGGCTTCAGATCAGAAAAAAGAAGCCAGAAGAACCAGTAGCTCTCGCAGCCGCTCCAACAAATTAATAACAGTACTTTGTACACAAGGCTACACATCAAGCTATGAATTTCCAGTATAAGCTGATCTCACGTTCTATAGGATTTCCATACAATAAGAGGCCAGCTTACATTGTAAATGTATAGCTTGATATGTAGCCATGCGTACGAGACGGATCGTTTTCGAGGAGCTGATTTTTGTAGTAGTTACAAAGATATTATGCTCTTCATTCATACTTATCAGACTGATTGTACTTATTGAATGACAAACAACAATATAGTATTGTATTTAATTAACTACTTATATGTATGTGTTGTATGTAGATAAATAGCATAAAAAATATATTTTTCGTTTTCCTATTACAGACTTTATATTTCTTTTAACACGCTTTTATTGCCTTCACTTATAACTATGTTAGAAGAAAATCTTGGGATCTTAATTTGGCCTACTTCCAGGTCTCCAATGGTCTCCAATTAGGTTGAAATTTTGCACACGCTCTGAGTTCTGATGACAATACAGGACTAGCTAAGAAACGTCATTACAAATCCAATATGGCGGCCTCCCCAAGATGGCGGACTGGCTGTTTAAAATCCATCCCTTTGATATGGGTATCAAATGAAAGGGTTTGCTGTCAGAAATACAAAAAAAAATAGTCAAGGGACTAAAAACCAACATGGCGGACATTCAAGGTGGCGGATTGGCTATTTGAAATGCACCCCCATGTTATGGGTATTGAATGAAAGGGTTTGCTGAATGGGATACGAAAAAAATAATCACGCAACCTTAATCCAACATAGCGACCATAGTACGTGCTAAAAGCGTGTTTTTTTAGTTTTTTAAACGATTAACATTTATTTACACAGTTATTCAAAAACTACAACTAACTTAACCTTAAACATTACAAAATCCTATAGTGAAAAAAGATTTCAACTTCATTAGGTAAATTAGGTAGCTGTTTTACAAATTGGCTTGTTCCCTCGAGATTCACCTTAAGAGGAAGCCAGCCAATTAAGAGTACAAGCATTGTAATAAATGAAATATTTTTTGGGGAAAAGAAATCGAAACTAAGTTTATACATTTATTATCTGGAAGATTTTGAATAGAGTACTAATGGGAAGCAATCAATTTATAAACCAGTAAATTTTATATTCGAGATAATCACACAAATATTATAAAGGCGAAAGTTTGTGAATGTGTGACTCTGAGAGTGTGTATCTTTATTACTTCTTTACGTCTAAACGGCTGGAGCGATTTCAATAAAATTCGTTATGGAGTTAGCTAACACCCTGGATTAACACATAAGCTATAATTTATAAAGTTTAACGCGTGTAAAACCGCCGTGCACAGCTAGTAAATAATAAATATCCTGGGACATTATTCACACACGGCCATCCGATCCCAAACTAAGTAGAGCTTGTACTATAAACAAATAACTGATGTGTTACATATGTTACTTTTGTAAATACATACTTATATAGATAATTAAATCCAGACTCAGGACAAACAGGCATGTTCCTACAAATATCTGTCCTGGGTAGGAATCGAACTCACGACCTACGTCGTGAAAGGCCGATTTACCAACTATGCCGACAGGCGCGGCCCGTCAAGTTGGAGTTCATATGTAAGATATGTACATATCTGAATTTGGATAGGACTTGACAAGCGACAGTTTTGACACTGTAATACCACACGGTACGTTTAATTGCTATTAAGGCAATCTAGGTCACACCTGAAGAGGAGTGAGGACTCGGAAGATGCTGGCACAGAGTACAAACGGAGATAACAATATTAATAACTGTTCAAATAAAATAAAATATCGATTCGTTTAAATATCCTACCAATCCTATCCTACTGATATTACAAATGCGAACGAAAGTTTGTGTGTGAGTGTGTATGTTTGTTACTTACGTCCAAACAGCTGGAGCGATTTTAATAAAATTTGGTATGGAGTTAGCTGACACTCTGGATTAACACATAGGCTATAATTTATAAAGTTTAATGCGGGTAAAACTGCGGGGCACAGCTAGAATATTATAAACTCCTTCATTTAATATACGAGAACAGGTTTAGGCATCGTTTTATAAGGAATGTGCAATATAGTGGTTACGGAATAGTCTTAAGTGCGTCAAAAACTAAAGATGATCATGAGAAACTAATACGATTTTTCAAATTGTAAAACCACTGAGTACCATTCTTCTTTGTTATAAAATGCCTACAGTTAGATGAAAGACCACTTTCAAAGGTATAATTTAGAATAATATTAGACCAATGAATGAACCATTATTATAACCGTTCAAATTTTAGTTTAATAGCATTTATTCGCAATTCATAGCGTAAATTTATATTGGACTAGTTGTGCCCCGCGGTTTTACCCGCTTAAAACGTTATAAATTATAGCCAATGAGTTTGTTTTTTTATATCAGAGGGCGACAAAGGAGCAAGTGGGTCACCTGATGGTAAGTGATCACCTTCGCCTATGGATTCTCGCAACACCAGAGGTGTCGCGGGTGCGCTGCCGGCCTTTAAAAGTCAGCAAACAAGTATTGCTGACCCTTCCCCCCACCCCAATGAGCTCTGGCGACCTTACTCACACTCGGAAACACAACATTAAAATTATTAATGTTATTATTAAGGAATGTCTTCTGTAAGGTGGAGGTATCCCCAGTCGTGCTGCTCTTTGAGTGAATGAACGCTATGCCCTACCTCTCTTAAAGTTATTCGGAAATCTGTATAAGCTTTATTACTTCCAAGTTTTATCAAAATTCGTTGCAAGTTTTTGCGTAGAAGAATAAGGATGATTATAAATTTAGTCGTCCAGCGGGAAAAGAACCAGTGGTAGTCCGGGGTTGGTTGGACAAGCTCTGCCCTTAAATTACGAAAAATACATACCGGCAGATCGAATTTTCGAATTCATTTACTAACACTCTTACGGATTTTGTAGGATCCCTCTATTGGATTTGTTTTTTCGAAATATGGACTGCAAATATTTTTGTAAGAAGATACGCTAGTTTATTTTAATATACGATTCGAAAAAATGTGAGCAAGCTAGGTCTGTGTTTACTCTTTATTCGAAGAAATCATCGGGGTTTTATATGATTTGTTTTCCTTGGAATACAATACGAATAAAATAAAATTCCGAATCGAAACGCCTGCTTGACGCTAATGTTAGTCAAGGAAGTTGTTTTATATTAGTTAAGGAAATATTTAATAAGTGTATATCAATTATAATTACAATAAGTAGTACTTATAATATAATGTAAAAGCTGTGTCCCGCGGTTTTACCCGCGTTTAACTTTATAAATTATAGCCTATGTGTTATTCTGATGCGAGGCTGCTAGAACCAGAGTAGCCTAACTACATAAACCATGATTTACAATATGAAGGAAAGTGGAAATGTGTAATTTTTGAATTCGTTTTTAATAAAATAGTTTAATTAAGGAATAGTATTTTATTACATGTTACGCAATCATACAATAACGTTTTATTTATTATATATTTTAAATCATGATATTTACTGTTATCAAAAAGTAGCAAATTTAAAATTAATACACAACCTTAGGCCAAAAGTATTTATTACCCTTACAGAATTAATCCTAAATTTAATCACTGTCACTGTAGTTATTATCTTCGGCGAAACGTATGGTATTATTAGTAGTGGGGCTGTTTTAACATAAATATAAAACTGATGATAAATTGGTGGAATATAATCAAGTAAATATTTCTATTTCCCTTTATTAATGACTTTTCCATCAGGATATAAAACTTCTAGTTCAGTTATATCAGTGGTAAGTCTCACTTCTTTCCCGTTACCTGTGGGGTGAAGCAAGGATGCATATTGGCACCCACACTGTTCGCGCTGTACTTTGGAGTTGTAGTCAAGGATGTCTTACAAACTTCTTCAGAACCTTTTCAACCTTGCGAGGCTCAGGCCCCGAACAAACGTATCACACGCTGTAGTTACCGAGATCATGTACGCCGATTACTTATGTTTCGTAGCGGAATCCCCAGAAGCCCTGCAGCAGCTTATGTCCGATTTCCGCGAGTCTTACCGAAAATTTAGTCTAAAAGTCAGCGTCAAAAAGATGGAAGTGATGTTACTAGACACTCACGGTCACAGGCGGGGAGGACGAGTTAAGGCAAGTCTTGTCGACTTGCTCCGCTACCTGGGGAGCACAGTGCCATCCAAGTGCGACCTTGATGCTGAGATAAATAGCAGAATCAATGCTGCAGCTGCAGCATTCGGTAAACTGGATACCAAAGCCTTCCGCTCACATGATATATAACTGGCGACCAAGATCTCGGTCTACATGGCAGTCATGCTGCCTAACATTCTATACTCTGCCGAAACGTGGACAGTATACCGCCAGCACATCCGAATGATCGACCGCTTCCACCTCAGATGTCTACGCAAGATCATGAATCCGATGGTCTGATTATATACAGAACACTAAATGCTGCGAAGAGCCAATTTGAATGAAATTGAGGCTTATCTCCTGCGACGACAGCTTTCGTGGTGCGGTCATGTGTCACGCATGGCAGAGTAGCGAGTGGCTAAACGCAACTTGAAGAGGGCAAGCGAAAGTATGGTGGACAACTCCTCAGGTATAAAGATGACCACTGCCTCAATTAATCATTCATCAGGGTAACCGCTGCCCATACGGTAAAAAATGAAAGATCTAGACGCAAAACATAAAGCTCTATTTCTCGTTGAACTCAGAAGATTTGGCGTTTAAATTGAAAAACTTATGAAAATTGAGTAACTATTTAATCTTCTTGATTTGAAATGTTAGGATACCAAAATTTTGGCCAGTCTGTATAGTCTACTGTAAGAAACAAATCCTTGTTACGCCATTTTTTCTTGTCTTTTGCTGTGGGGACGTAATTTGCCTTGTCTTCAGCTTTTTCGACATTGGTCAATGCAGTAACTTGTCTGAAGACATTGAGTCTCCTGCTGTCTTCATGTTTTGTCATCTGTTCCATGGAAACCGCTGGTACCATCAACGCCTGCCAATAAAAATTCATAAAGGTTACATATCATCGAAAGTATTCTTTTGTTTAAATCATTTCCTTCAGTCAGGCGACCGAAGGTTATTGATGATGAGGTTTGTATGTTTGTTACTATGTCATGCAAAAAGGGCTGAACAGATGCGAATGAAATTTAGAAACACTTTATGACCTGGATTAGTTTCATGACATTTTCGAAAAAAATGGATATTTATTTTTGACGATCACGGTAGCCTAGTTGGTAGTGCTCCTGCCTACGAAGCTGATGGTCCTGGGTTCGAATCCCGGTAAGTGCAAATATTTGTGTGATGAGCACGAATATTTGTTTCTGAGTCATGGATGTTTTCTATGTATTTAAGTATTTATCTATCTATATAAGTATATATATCGTCACCTGGTACCCATAGTACAAGCTTTGCTTAGTTTGGGGCTAGGATGATCTGTGTGACATTGTCTCCACACTTACCAGGATTCGAACCTAGGACCACCAGCTTCGTAGGCAGGAGCACTACCAACTAGGCTACGGTTACGATCAAGAGTGCTCGAGTATTTATCTGTTATTACGTTATACTTACGACTGACGCGTTTTGACATGACTGCGACTGATTCAATGTAGCGCTTTTATTTGCCAACTTTAAATCCATCAGGATTGTACTTCCCGTGCTATCGGCGAGCCTCTTACGGTGACTATTCACAACTAGAATGAAGTAGATTGTTACTGAAATTAAAAATTATACACAAGTAGTCGTGCTGGCTCTGAATACTTTGAAAACGCCGCTCTGACACAGTACACAAAGATATAGACAGTACGCAAACTACCTACAACCGCTCGGCACACTCACTCAAACATGCGCATCGACAAGACACCTAAATGCCACGAGCGTATTACATACTATACGGTTGCTTTGATTCGGTTTTATCAAAACCGTATTCTACCTATCATACTTTAAACTTCTAACTGAATTTAAAAAAAAGGTTTAAAAGAAAAATACGATATCAATAACACTAAAGTTACCGTATTTTATCTATCGTATTTTAAACTTCCCACCGAATTTAAAAAAAATTGTTTGTAAAGAAAAATACGATTTCAATAACATTATAATTACCGTATTTTATCTATCGTATTTTAAACTTCCTACTGAATAAAAAAATATAGTTTTAAAAGAAAAATACTATTTCAATAACATTAAAGTTACCGTATTTTATCTATCGTATTTTAAACTTCGTACTGAATTAAAAAAATATAGTTTTAAAAGAAAAATACGATTTCAATAATATTAAAGTTACAACCCTATAGCTTAAATAGAGCGTAGTTACTTATTTCATCAACTAGGCTAAGTTTCCATACTGTCCATATGTATACTGTGAATTCTATAAATATAAAATTCTCTGAATTCGATAAATTGTTAACGGGCTTTAACTTCTATAAGAAATGTTCTGAGAAATTTTTGTATGCAACTGTTATTACTTTAAGAAATTGCAGTCAGAAAATGAACCATCTACGCTTCATTTTCTTAAAAACAATGAGAGTTAGGTACTTGTGCAATTCCACTTTACTACCTATATTATGAAGACATGATGACGGATGATGATGGTAACGGATCTTCACCTCCGCCTCCGTTATTGCGAAAGTTCCGCAAGAAATCGTAACTTCGCCTCCGCCTCCACCCCCGTTGTTTTTTGCGGAGTTGTAACGGAGCTTTATTTACGGAATATAACCACCTTACAGAAGACATTCCTTAATGATAACATTAATTATTTTAATCTTGTGTTTCTGCATGTGAGTAAGGTCGCCAGAACTCATCGGGGTGGGGGGAATGGGTCAGCAACACTTGTTTGCGGTCTCTTAAAGGCCGGCAACGCACCCGTGATTCCTTTGGTGCGGCAGTGTTCAATTACGATCAGGTGACCCACTTGCTCGTTTGTCGCCTTCTGATATTAAAAGAACTAAAAAAAATAATCAAAAATCTCTGCATCTCCCAAATGTCGACTGGCAGAGAATGCCTCTGGCATCAATTCTGCCTTTGTACAGTTTTGTGGAATAAGCTTCAATAAAATAAAATAAATCATAGAATAATATAACGCGCTAGCAGCGACGCCCGACGACGATTCAGTCGTACGGCCGCGTTTTGCTTTGTTATATTGCAAAGAAATCGTTATTGTTTACTAAAGTCACAAGAAGCCTAAAATAGGTGAGATATGGAAGTTTATTATGGAAAGAGATGAAATTTTTTGTAAATATTACTCATAAAATACTATTTTTTCACATCCACCTTCGTCTCCGCGGAGGTGGAATCCGTTGCCTTCGCATCCGCCTCCGCTTCCGCTAAGAAGGCCTTCGTTACAACCCCAGATGTTGATATGTAACTTCCTAGTAAGGACTTATTATTTACTAGCTGTGCCCTGCGGTTTTACCCGCGTTAAACTTTATAAATTATAGCCTATGTGTTGATCCAGGGCGTTAACTAACTCCATATCAAATTTTATTAAAATCGCTCTAACCGTTAAGATGTGAAGAAGTAACAAACATACACACTCACACAGTCACAAACTTTCGCCTTTATAATATTAGTGTGATTACTCATACTTGGTGTTCTGTTCTCATCCAAAACAATTCCACTATAGATTTAGTACTCGATACATCAACGATATATCGACTTATACGATAAATTTATTTTATTGGGTCGGTTGGTGCGCAGACGTTTTCTTTGCTTTATACGATTATCTTTATAGCAGGTTTTTGCATATACAGATAAAATCTATGTAAAAGAAATAGAAAATATATACATAAAAACTTACAAATATACCAGAGCATTCCAACTATAACGACCACCACTCTATTCTTCTGCTGCCTGGATGTGAATACTAGGGATAGGAGTATCATCAGCATTATCATTACCACCACGAAGATCAGTGCATACCATATCCATATGGAGCAGAGAAAGGCACTATCCTATGCAAGAGAATGAAATAAACATTATAGCTTCCTATTAACTTAAAAACTTATTATACACCATCGAAAAATCGTCGTAAGTAGCCTTACAGGTAGTAAACTGTTATGGTACTTATAAATTGTAAAGCCACCTTACAAGTACTAAACTATGGGTAGTATTTAAAATGTAATTTAGTTTATTTTTTATTGCAAAAAAGTCTGTATATTCAATCTATATTATAATCTTAGCAATACTTAAGTCCATGACACATTGCTATTTGCTGTCTACCGCGGTATGCCCAGTTTGCTTGTTCAGCTCGTGCGTGGTTGCAATTCAAACTTAACCTTACCTACTTTTTTAATAGTGAAATGCATTTTACTTTACACCAGGGTAAAGAACCAGTGTAATAAATAAAATTATGCACAGATATTGATGGGATGGAGAACTAAGCAACTTGCAATAAACTGTTAAAGTTTTGTTGTATCATGCATTAGTTTTCAGCTTAAAATCGATTAGAATAAGAGCGTTTCTCAAAAAATTGTACCTTTTCTCAGAAATTATGCTGAACTTAAAATATTGAAATATACTTGATTTCTTTATTTTAAGCTATGGGTAAATGCCTAAAGATTAGTAATATAAGGTTTGTTTTGAGATATAAAACGTAAATAAATAGCAAAATCCATAAAAACAGACCCAAGGAGTAGAAAAATTCTTATTTGGTGACCTTCATTCGTTTACGTAAATTTAATGTAGAAACCAATTACCGGAATATTTATTGAATTAAATGTGATAATAAAACAACATTCAACTTGTTTTTCAGTCAATAACTCTATATTAATATGCAAATCTTAAATTAAAGGCGGTTTTATTTCCTTTACGTTACTATTTGGTCACAACCCTTGTTTAACTTTACATTATAGACCCTACTTTCTCTTGTATTAAAATTGTGTATATATACATAATTCAAAGACTAACCATATATTTTAGTTTTTATCACAAAATTTATTTATGTTAAAAATATAATAATCATGAATCATAATCAATTGCATGTACTAAACCAATTACAGAGTTCCACAGCATTGCTATATGAGATAGATGAGCCTTATCTAATCTAGTCTTGAATATTATTAACGTACAAAATTATTTATAATTCAAATGAAGTTAACATAGTGTGGGCAAGATGGACCGATGATCTTGTTAGGGTCGCTGGAACTAGGAGATAACGCAAGACCGGCAATTGTGGAGATCTTTGGGGGAGGCCTTTGTCCAGCAGTGGGCGTCTTAATAATAATCTTAATAATATCTGGGGACAATGTCAAACAGATCATCCTAGCCCCAAACTAAGCAAAGCTTGTACTATGGGTACCAGGCGACGATATACATACTTATATAGATAGATAAATACATATATACATAGAAAACATCCATGACTCAGAAACAAATATTCGTGTTCATCACACAAATATTTGCACTTACCGGGATTCGAACCCAGGAATTCGTCTTTCAGCTGATATGATGATGATGACATAGTGTAATGGAATTTAATTCAATTTTATCCACATATGTATGTATAATGTGAGAATGTTATGATAAGAATAAGAATAGAATAGAATAATTTATTATCCAAAGTAAAGTTACAGAAATTCTCATATCTAGTTACTAAAATAAAGTACAAGAAGGAGTATAATTATTGCTTATGGCTTTCACACTAGTGTGAAAGCCATAAGCCCTAGGGCTAGCCTGTCTCGTGAAAACCCAAAAAATGTGATACCTGTCATTTAAGATAGGTACATAATTTTTTACTAAATTATAGAACAGTTACATTTGTTCAAAAAGAATAATAATATTAAAATCGAAAAATATAATATAAAAGTAATAATAAAGGAAGTGTGTGTGTGTGTGAAATTGGGAAATTTGGAAAACACGGCGATTAAGTAATGCAAAATGGCTTGGTGACTGCAATACCATTTTGGGTTGCTTGAGAACTATCTTCGATATGTAAAGCTGTCGGACGCTTAATACTGCAGCTTCAGAGTAGAGTTTAAAGGTAGGATAGCGATATGGTTTCCACATCATTACTTTTAAGACAGATCGCTGTGCTCTTTCGATTTCTAACATAGTAGTAATGCCGATTCCGCCCCAGACCGACACACAATAGCTGATTATAGATTCGCATAAAATCGCCACATATACAAGGTGTAACACTTTTTCATTTGCAGCATTGCGTAATGATTTCATCGTGTAGATTATTTTTATAATTCTTTTAGAAACTAAAGATATATATGGTTTAAAACAAAGTCGACTGTCAATAATCATCCCAAGATATTTTACGCAATCTATTTTTTGGAGCGAATCACAAGTACAGGTGGAAGGTTGGCAAGAAGCGGTATGAATTTGGAGGATTTTGACTAAATGATTAGGTGCTGATGTTTGTGTTTTGGAGAAACAGATGTAATTGGTTTTGAATGAATTAAGGGACAAAAGATTCCTATCTAGCCATAGCTTTATGTTATTCATGCCGTTTTGGGCTATCTCAAAAACACTATTCCAGTTATTGTTGTAGATAACACGACTGTGTCATCAGCATAGCATATGAGTTCTGAGTTGAATAGTGGTATATGGTGAATATCATTCATATATATTATAAAGAGTGTTGGACCTAGCACACTGCCTTGAGGCACTCCAAAGTCAATTCGTAATGGACTACTTGTAAATTCCTTCACCTTCGTTCGTTGAGATCTGTTACTTAAATAACTTTTAAACCAATTAAGGGGCAGTCCTTTAATACCTATGGCCTCGAGCTTTTTAAGGAGTATTGGTACCGCAACTGTATCAAAAGCCTTGGTTAAGTCTAAAAACACACCTATACAATTTTCACTATTGTCGAGATGGGAAGACACTAGATTTGTTAGCAAACTTACTGCATCTTCTGTTGATTTTCCCGGTCTGAAGCCGAACTGCCTATCTGATATTAAATTATTGGTTTCCAGGTAAGATACTAGTCGTTTGTTAACAATCTTTTCCATTATTTTAGAAAAAATTCCTAAAAGCGATATTGGTCTGTAATTCTTAGGGTCATCTTTTGATCCAGCTTTATGAATTGGGACTACTATGGCTACTTTCCATGCGCTAGGAAATGTTCCTGTACCTAGACTTATATTTAGTACATGGGTTAGAGGAACTAGTATTAAGGGTTCGATATGTTTAATAAGCCTGGTCGTAAAGCCATCTGATCCTGGTGCACAGTCATTATTCAGATTTTGTATGATTCTGTGCACTTCTATGATATCCGTAGGCTGCATAAAGAAAGAGTTATCTGTGGGACCTGTTTTTATTTCGGATGAAAGGGACTCTACTGTTTCATTATTTTCTGAGAGTAGTTTAGTTGCAAGTTGTATACCGACTGTAGAAAAATATTTATTGCAATTATCAATTGAAGCTTGGGGATTTAAATTGCCCTCAATTAGTACAGAAGACTGGTTTTTTTGTTGATTTTTTGCCGTTATATTTTTTATAGCTTTCCAGAGTTTTTTAGTATTATTTTTATGCTCTTCAAGCTGTTTTGACTCATATTCATGTTTTATTTTATGTAAAAGATTAGTAAAATAGTTTCTGTAACGAGTATAAATCAGTTTTTTAAACGAGTCATCAGGGTGTTTCCTAACTTGTAAGTGGAGCTTATCTCTATGGTTCATGCATCTTATAAGTCCTGGAGTAATCCATGGCTTATGTATGAATTTGGAACGACTAATATTCAAAACTTTTGTGTGGTTATCAAGAAGAGTTTTTAAAGTAGTTTGAAGGTAGGTAACTGCTATGTCTGCATCTTGCTCGTTCAAAACATTTGTCCAATCAGTATATTTGAGATCTTCAGCTATAGCAGTAAAGTTAATTTTATTGACTACACGATTAATTTGTTTTGGTATGTTGATATTTATGTCAATACCTATCATGACCATTCGGTGATCAGTAATATCTACGTCGCAAACTAATCCAATAACTTGATCATGATCGGATTTTAAAAATATATGATCCAGGCATGCATTATTCCTAGTTGGCTTATTTATTGCAGGCTTCAGACCATGTTCAGCCATGAGACAGAAGTAATTAGAAGTTGAGGTATTATATGTATTTAGTGTATTTATATTTAAGTCGCCAGCAACTACAATCGATGAACAGTTTTTATATGAGTATAATAAGTAATCTAGCGAAGAAAAGAAATCATCTGTGTTTTTATGAGACGGACGGATAGCACGATAACTTTTATTCTACTTTGCTTCTTACCTTAACAAGGCCACAAAATAAGACTAAACTGGCGGCAAAGTACAGCGCCACCATTATCCACACATTGACGAGTAGATAGCTTAAGGGTACAAAGAATGAACATCCATATGCCATTGGGTGTACCTGCAAAAAAGCATACTTTAATAATTATAATGTGGCCAGCGGTGGGTCAGAGGATTGGAAAAATAAACTAGTTTTTACAAAGGAACTTTTATTGGCGTAGATTGTGACAGTTGTTTCACCACATAAAGAGTCCCTCCTTCTCCATGAAGTCGGCCAACATTTGGCCCCGGGGATTCCGGTCTTCAGTTCCGTCCCATGACCACAGTGAAGAAAGTGTTAGAGGTATGTATGGCTCTAGAAATAACCTCATACATGACCTCAACCTCATCGTCGGAGTGCGTCGAAGTCGGTGCATAAACCTGTATGACCTTCAACGAATACCGCTTGGTAATTCTGAGTACAAGGTACGTAACCCTAGTCGACACACTCTCGATTTTCACTATGTTGTGGAAGAGGGACTTGTGGACTATGAACCCAACACCACCTTGGGACAGTTGGTCGCCCTCCCGGATATACAGCAGATTCCCGGATTTCAGGATTATCGTGTCCTCCCCCTCTCTTCGGACTTCAGATAATTCTATTATGTCCCAATGTAACCTGCTCAATTCTTCCTCCTGTTCGATCATCTTCTCGTCGGTCCGCAGTGTCCGCGTGTTGAACGGTGCCAGGGCCAGAGGTCGTCGGTTTTGGTAACGCGGAATCTGCCGGGGATTCTGCCCCCCTGCCTTGCCGTAACCACGGCTGTTACCACGGCTGGGAATAGCAGAGCTGCTGGGGACTGGGGGTCGCGGTTTAATTGTGACCTTGATTTGAGGGGATCTGCCATAATCGCCACGCCTGGCAAACGGGTTGGCGATCGCAGTGAGTTAGACATTGGTACTCAGGAGAACACTACTGCCCATTCTCTGGTATATATTCCCTCAGGACGACTTCTACGTCCCCCCACGGGATGAGAGGGGGTGGCGATATTCTTTAAGCCGTCACAACACAGCCAGTAATTAATTTTAAATAAACTAAAATTTATCGAACTAACGAATGATTAATATAATGTTCTTTTAATATATTGGACATGTCACCTATGTATGAAACACCTAATGGTCGATTCGCCTACGGTTAATAATACTACACGCCGGATTAATTCTAAAGTGGTGGTTCGATAAACAAAATATATTATTAAAATAATTTGGATTAGGTTAGGTTAGAACTGCGATGTGTCCATAATGCACTATTATTGGTGAAGATTGGTGGAAAGTTTTCAAAAACACAAAATAAACACTATATTTCCGAATGAATTTTCAGGATTTAAACCTGTCGACCATACAAACTTTCGGGATATAAAACTATCGACCAAAAATCATTCAGCGTTTAATATTTTCGGATAGCGTCCATAGGTATTTTAAATTTCGGTATTGTTATATACGTATTACAATATCGACATTTAAAAGACTGATATTTCAAATATGTGTTGTAATATACGTATTAAAAGACGGAATTTTAAAATACCTATGGACGACATTCCAAAAAATTAAACCCCGAATGATTTTTTGTCGATAGTTTTAAATCCCGAAAGTTTGTTTGGTCGAAATGTTTAAATCCCAAAAAATCATTTGTAAATATAGATCATCATATTATTATGTACGAGTGAATTAAGTATGTTTCTATTGTTGCTTTATTACTTACCTATTTTGGATACAGATGTTGATCGCAGATAAATCAACATTAAGCCAATAGTCAATGACTTCAATCAACCTCAGGTCAATTAATTGTAGTTGAATAAACCATAGGTGAATTCTCCTTTATATGTTTTGTTCATTAGCTATTACAAAAGTAACACAGTAGATTTTTTGACCAAAGTTATCTTTAAAGTAGTTAGAATACGTTTATATATTATAACTAGTGACAGTTTTAAGATAGCATTGTCAGCGTCTTTAAATGTAATTTGTAAACCAGATTGTCAATAATTGAGAAACTGAAATAATGAGTATAATGTAAATATTGGTAAAAAAAATATGAACACCGAAGAAAATCCATGAAATCAACTTAAGAAGAATCTACTGAGAAGAAAACTGGTGGAAAACTTTGAAGGTTGATGTGACTTATGACAAATTTTAGTCTTAAATAAAGTTTCAACTTGCGACCTGTAAGTTGAGTTTATTCATAAGAAAATGACTAAATAAATAAAACTGAGAAATAAAATCGTACAATCAATTAAAGTTATTAGAAACTGTATTTTAACTTAAACATAATAAAAGAAACAGTTTGCAACAACTGTAAATTCAAATTTCTTTAGACAGTTACAAAGAAATTACAATACTTAAAGCAATGTATTAATATTAATATTTAAAGTTAGATGTAATGGTATTACCATTATTCCTAACTTCAAAGAATCGAAATTAGTCATTCCTTTAAAAAAACCATGTCCATTTTTGATCCTGTTACTTACGAATTTAATATATTTTACAAGACGTCTCAAATGTAAGTACGAATTAGTTCAACATATATTTTATTATGAACTTATTATATTTAGGACGGAAAAGCAACCACGATGAAGATTATAAATGATATACATTTGGAATACGTTGGAGCCCATACTTGAAAGAGACAAAGAACATAATTGATGACAGATATGGTAGTACAGACGCCAGAACATCCAGCTACCCCAATCTGTCAAATTTCTTTTATATATTTTCAACTTTATCACATAAGCATAAGGTTCACTTTCAATTGGGGAAATTTGACAGATTGGGGTAGCTTGATGTGCCGGCATTTGTACATTAGCTGAGACCCAAAATCTTATTAGCATTTAAATGGTAAGTTACAATTGAATATTATGCGAGACCTATTACAGTTAATCTTAATAATTATCCTACTATAATATTATAAACGCGAAAGTTTGTAAGTATGGATGGATGGATGTTTGTTACTCTTTCACGTAAAAACTACTGAATAGATTTTAATGAAACTTTACAATAATATAGCTTATACATTAGAATAACACATTGGCTATAATTTATATAGATATTGTGTGAATTGTCCAAAATATGACGATAAGTGTCAAGTTTGTAGGAAAAAATCTACCATCTGCAAGCTATTCCGACATGCACTGCCAAAACCGTTACTTATATTATAAATGCGAAAGTTTGTGAATCTAGATGTATGTTTATTACTCTTTGACGCCGAAACTATTTTACGCGGGTATAACAGCGGGGCTTAGCCAGTAATATATAATTCAATAAAGTCACATCGACTAAATAAAAAAAATGTGTAAATATTGTGTAGTAAAACGTGTAAAAATATGTAAACACCCTATTGATGCATACCAAAATACAGGATTATCCTATTTTGGGAAATATTCAACCTTTTTTTGAACTAAATGTGTGTGTTAATATAGCAACAATTTTTGTATACTATTTATTATATAACGTAGTACTGTATAATAAAGAGGTAGACACGAACAGATTGCGTTGTCAACAAAAGTATTGATTTTAAAGACATAATAACAGGATAAAACCACAGTGGTATCAATAACATCGTTTACTCAGAATCAAGTTTTCCTATAGCAGTTCCACTGTAGGTTGTTAAAACAATAAGTGGAAGAAATTAATCGGATTGAGAACTTCGGCAGGCCCTATCTATTACTAAGTTGTATCGTATATATTTGAGGTCAATAGCTGGGATTTGACTTTTTAGGGCCACGGTCATAATTAATCTGTTTTTAGCTGTGTTTATACGTATATGTACGTCTTTAGCTCATCAATGAAATGAAATAATGAAATTTATTCAATTAAACATGTACGACAAAAAAAATATACTTGCGCGCGGTCTGTTTTATCACATATATTTTCTTAAATCCTAAAAAAATGTTACCAATCTATTATTTTGAAATTTAGTTCTACTGTATTAAAATTAAAGAATTGAAGGCAACGGGCAGTTGACTAGCGCAGAAGGCTCTCAGCCAGTAGCTTAATTTATGCGAATAATACGTGAGACCCTTTTGGGTTCGGGCCACAGCTCAGGAGGCCGCTGAAGCAAAAAGACGAAATTCTAAATGAGGGTGTGATCATTAAATTATAGACATATAATTGGTATATTGACAAATAAATAAATAAATAAAAATAATTGGGATATTAAGTTTAGAATGTTGTCTGAACGTGTGTGTGTGTGCGAGTTTACGGCTTAATTTACGGACATGATGTACATATTATGTACGATATATTCGATGCAATGGATTTTACATAGCCAGTCTTAATACTGAAAGGATTTTCTACCAGTCAATGTCAGGATGGAGCAAAAGGAGAATGGCAAGTGTAATTAGTTTACAAGATATTGTAGTCTCGAAATGGAGGAACCGATTCCATGAGTTATTTTTCTGTTAACCAGTATTAGTTCAATGTAGTTATTCAAATTTTAAAGATAAGATAAGATAAGTCTTTATTTGCATTAAACATGGTATACAGGTGTTACAAAATTTATAGAAGATGTTCACATGTTTAGCTATACACTAAGTATCATTTGCACGCAACATAATTGTCAAAATAAAAATATGAATTACAATAAACATGAAATTATACACGTATTAAGAGACATAACATAATTATCAACGTAAGAAAAAAACTTTTACAATAATCATTAAACTATACATTATATATATATATATATATATATAATGTATATGTTGTGTGTGATAAAGTTTATTCTTATAAAAGAAAGGCCAAAAATACACTGCCATCTGATCTCAAAGCGTTCCCGGGGTTCTTCCCATCAGGCGCTAAGTAAAGTCCACGGCAGGTTAGGTTTAGTTGGTGCGAGTCCAAAATACCCACCCGCAGCCACTTGTTGCGGGTGGCATGCAAAAGAATTCCGCTTACCTTAAAAAAAAATGGTAGAGCCTGTACTTACCTACTATATTAACCAGAGAACTCATTAATATATTTCTATATTCATAGATATTATAGATAAATAACACCCTGGGGATTTAGCCCACGACCTCCGGCTTAGCAGTCAGAGTCACAAATCACTAGACAAACAGGTTCGGTGTATATATGTATAATGTCCTCCTAACCGAATTTCGGCCACGGCGGCCAGTCTCAACAGAGATTTGCCATCTGCGCGGGACATATTATAGTACTCAAGCGTGTGCGAAAACACAGGAGCACTTTCTATTCCATCACTCTCATGATCCGATGGGACGCCTAGCGACACGACCGGAAAGAGGTCAGGCACAGGACCGACGGCTTTACGTGCTCTCCGAGGCATGGGGGTATAATACCGCCAACTCCCAGACTTCGGACTGATGCTGAGAAATTTTTCTTTTTACAGAAAAGTCCCAAAATCACTTTTGACCCGACCCGGGATTTGAACCCAGGACCTCGTTATCTGCGGGTGAACACGCTACCGCTAGACCAACGAGGCAGTATCAATATATATATATATATGGTATATACTATGTACCAATTCAGCCCTCCTCGTGATATGCATTCAACTCTCGGAAATAAGAAACAACGAAGACAGCGTAAGGCAAAATATATAAGTTCGATCACATGCTTATCGACGATCTACGATAAATGCTTCCGGAGATGTTCAAAACGGAAGCATTTTATGTATAAAAGGAATCGAATGGTTACTGAAACGTGTTAAAGATATTATAGTACTCAAGCGGGACATATTATAGTACTCAAGCGTGTGCGAAAACACAGGAGCACTTTCTATTCCATCACTCTCATGATCCGATGGGACGCCTAGCGACACGACCGGAAAGAGGTCAGGCACAGGACCGACGGCTTTACGTGCTCTCCGAGGCATGGGGGTATAATACCGCCAACTCCCAGACTTCGGACTGATGCTGAGAAATTTTTCTTTTTACAGAAAAGTCCCAAAATCACTTTTGACCCGACCCGGGATTTGAACCCAGGACCTCGTTATCTGCGGGTGAACACGCTACCGCTAGACCAACGAGGCAGTATCAATATATATATATATATATATATATATATATATGGTATATACTATGTACCAATTCAGCCCTCCTCGTGATATGCATTCAACTCTCGGAAATAAGAAACAACGAAGACAGCGTAAGGCAAAATATATAAGTTCGATCACATGCTTATCGACGATCTACGATAAATGCTTCCGGAGATGTTCAAAACGGAAGCATTTTATGTATAAAAGGAATCGAATGGTTACTGAAACGTGTTAAAGAGCTCACTCTTTATAATAAATGCCACCCTTCTATATCGAATAACGTGTTGACGATGGCAATCTTTCAATTTCATGTATTTCATTATTCACTACAGAACATAAAATAGTTTTCAAACACAGCAGAAGCAAACTAAAATAAATTTCGAGAACATATTTCAGTACAGTCCATAAAGTAGACACCGGCTATTGCTAGCATCCGCTAAGTTATTTTTAAGTATATACGCTATTTGCTATGAAGTAAAAATAGGCCTTAAAGAGCTGTTTGAAATATATTCATACTATGTAAAGTCTGTGAAACAATAAATTTGTAATATTTCACCATGACAGCCAAATTATGTCCACTGCTGGACAAAAGCCTCCCCAAAGAATGAGGGGGATATGCTATATTTATTTAGCACAAGTTCAATTATTGAAATAATATCACCAGCCTGAAATCGTCCATTAGCAATAAATTCCTTGTACTCTTAAGTAAATAGCTGATATGTTAAAATTATTGCTAAAGTTACATTTTGTGTATTCGTGTAAACACGTAACTATTCTGTTTATTATATATTTAACTAGGGAAAGCCCTGGCAAGAAACATTGTGCGGGTAAGAAGAATAACTGTTTTTTCCATTAATCTTTAATAGATGGCACTTAGATAAATTTTCTAGTCGTGTCACGTGCAACCTGCGATGCCGCGATGAACATGACAGTTCAAACAAAAAAATACGCGGGCACTCGTAGTGAAAAAAAAAACTTGTGTGTACTTATGTACACGCGTTAGAAGTTATACTTCTTAATATACAACTTGAACATAGTTATCAATTTTCATACCACCTAGAACTAACTTCATGCTGTTAAATTTTTTGGTGTTGGTGTGCGCGCGCGTCGTAAAAATTCACTCTCATCATTTTTCTCCATCGCGCCAAAAGAAGTATAACTTCAAAAATCAGGAGGATCAGGATCGCGTACGAAGTCGCGGGCAGCAGCTAGTGATAAACAAAAACGTTGCTTTGTTACGTTTGGTTTGGTTTGGTTTGAACTGAAATACTTTTTGTATCATATATCGAGTTATATATGCAATGTTTTATTTATCCAATTGTAGGTTTATTTAAAAATTACTTGTGTAAGATCACAAGTAATTTGTAAATAAACCGTAGTAACCGTAGTCGAATTTTGTTTATTAAAAAAAAATTCAATTCTTGACTTGTTTAGAAAATAGGCCGCAAAGTTAAGAGGCAGAAATCAGAGGTATTGACGTCTACTCCCGTCAAAGTTGACTAAGCATTAAAATTTAGGAAGACAACTAATAAGAATACCAAGATTTCAGAGTTAACAGGCAGCAAAACTAAAATACCCTCAGTCAAACAACAGAACAATGTTTAAAGTGCGCTGACAAATAAAAAAAAATAATTTCTACTATTAAATTTTACTGAACCTCTAGCCGAAGATTGCATTTAGTCCAATCAATGCAGAAGACGAGCGCATGAAGACTGCACCTTATGTAGGAGTTGGCAGATACTTCTGTGATGAATGCGAAGACTGATCTTTACTAATGCATCATTATCCTTTTTGCCCTTAGAGCGTATCCGACCCCTCCGGGCAAAACGAATAATTGATACTTTTTGTTAATGCTCATAATTAAAATAGATATCGTTAAAGTTTTTAAGTTTATCTGATTATTTTCCGAAGATGATTAAACGTAGTACTCATTAAAGTACAAAGAGTTAAATTGATTATCACATTGTGGTTTTATTAACATTATCCCTTAACATATACATCTTGCCCGGGCTTCCCCTACATGGTATCTCAATGTCACTCTCTATAACATTATTATTTCGAAAGCACGTATATAAAACTTTAAGTTGTAAAACTAAGTATAAACAAGTCAGAATATATATTTAATTCGTTAGACATTTGTAGTCAATAACAAGGATTCCAACAAAAACCGCTCTCGTCTACAAATATCTATTTTGATCGTTGTTTTGTGAATTTATCACTTGTTTTCTACTTTTCAGTACACGGCTCTTAGTTTTTATAAGGGCGAAAATAACCTTATTCAAATCTATATTTACGAATATAGTTCGTTAAGGAATTGTCCAGATATCTTTGTAAAATACATGATACAAGTTCAGATCAAGCCGGCGCGTACTTCAGTCAACGTATAAGATTTTTAAATTCAACTAAGTGCTAATAACAGCTTTTTACACATGTTGCCCGCAGATGGCGCTTTGTAGACATTTTTATTAGTATTTTAAGTTTTATAGGTTAATTGTTAGTTAGTTCAGTTAAAATTAAATGGTAAAAAATAAAACCGTTTAATAACGATAAAGTTACAAAGTTTCAATGCCACTTAAATAATGCATGTACTTAAAAAATCCTTAAAATAATTATAAACCTGGCTGAATTCCGGGGACAGCAATTATTAAAAAAAAAAGGTACGGCGTGGCTAAAATAATTCAAATTAAATCAAGCATAAAAAAGGGACACACTTTTTAGTCATTAAAAACCACCAAAATCATAAGCATGCACATTTTTATATACTGTGTACACGGGTCTCAATCGCGATAAAGATATAGGCAAATCATTACCTTGGTTACCCGACGTTTCGGCATGGATTGCACCAGCCGTGGTCACTGATGATTTGCCTATATCTTTATCGCGATTGAGACCCGTGTACACAGTATATAAAAATGTGTACAAATCGCGAAAGTTTAAAATCATAAGCATGCACCCAAGAATGCGCAATCATTGACGCACAAGCCAAACAACGTTTTAATTTTCAAACAAATACTATTGGTACACACGGCTACATATCAAGCTATACATCTCAAATATAAGCTGACCTCTCATTATATGGAAATCCTATACAACGCGAGATCATCTTATACTGGAAATGTATAGCTTGATATCGACGCCCCCGGGCAATAACCCGGTAATGTCCTATTATGGGGTTTATGCTTTTATGTCAAATTCGGCATCTGTGGCCTGGAATACACCTTGTCAATTTTTTTCCGATTTTTCCTAACAATATTTACAAAGATATCATGATACACATTTTATTGTTGGGACTTAAAAAACATAATAATTTCGGCAATAAAACTGTTATAAGTCTTTACCAAAAATATATATATATATTTTATTTTTGTAATATGCATTTACCGGGTTATTGCCGTAAGAAATTCGCATGATTTTTTTGGTAAACGTCGGTGCAGGTATTCTGGTGAACTATTTTAAATATCCATGTTCCGTAATATACACTAACAATGTTATTTAATTTTGGTATTAGCCCATTTATGTCCGTAACATTTTAATACGGTAAATTTATTTCTAATTTCAATACACCTAGCTCTGTATTGGATATTACTGTTTTTGCCTAGCCGCGCGATAGTTAGCAATACACATTTGTTTCTTTCTTTTAGTTGCTATTAAACAATAAAAGATATATGCTATGCTCCCAACGCGTGTAATTGTACATTGTCCTGATGCATAGGATATGTTTACGTAAACAGTTGCAAACTGAACTCACTCTTTGGGACTGGTATTATTTAAGTTTAAGTGGTACGGATAGCTTATTTTGTGAAGTTATTGAGTTTAAAGTGATAATGAATTCCAAAAGAAATAGACTATTCAAATGTGCACGTGGGAAACGAATACTTCAAATGGTTGACGACGCATTTAAAAGTAAGTACCTATAATATATAACCACTATAACTTAGTACTAATCATGGAAGTTCTTTATGATTTCGTATTTTGAAAACGTTGTATTTACCATATTATAGGCGCCGATAGAGGTAGAATGTCCAGAAATAACTCCGAAGTGCAATGTCTGACGTCCAATCATTATCAAAAGCTTTATAGATTTTTTATTACACCTAATAATTTAACACTTACTTAACAAAATTAAGTTCTACTTATTGTAAATTTGACATGCTTGTAACTTTAATTCGTGATTCGTCGTTACGGGAGTGCTAGCTAAGTGTTGCGTTTTGATTTTTAAAAGTTAGTATGAAGAGTATTTAGGTAGTTTTACACGACGCATCTATATCTTCCATTAATTTAAAATGATCAGATTTATATTAGGTCTTTACCTATGAAATTGCCGTTCTGCAGTACTGGCCATTTCAAATCAAAATAATTTTTGTTTGGCTAAGAATTCTAATTTCAAATTAATTTTATTTTAAAAACATGGATTCTTTTTTCCAAAAGTAGTCATTTCTTTATTGATTAGTGTTACATTTTCATCGCATTTCAATCTTTTTCGTCATCATGGATACGTTAAAAATTCGAGTAATTATGGAATATGAGTACCGTCGTGGCAGCAACGCGGCACAAGCGGCACGCAACATCAACGACGTTTACGGAGCTAACACTACAAACCAACGCACCACCTGTTATTGGTTTGCTCGCTTCCGTTCTGGAAATTTCGACCTGAAAAATGAACCTCGCGGTCGTCCGAAGACTTTGGTCGACAATGACGAATTAAAGGCGGTTGTGGAAGCTGATGATACACAATCTACGGCTGAATTAGCAGCAGCTTTCGACGTTAGCGTCAAAACAATATTGGTCCATTTGCGTCAAATTGGCAAGGTAAAAAAGCTTGACAAATGGGTGCCCCACGAACTCAATGATCGCCAGCGCGAAGTACGCGTCGAGACGTGCCTTGCACTGCTCAACAGACACACAAATGAAGGAATTTTGAACCGCATTGTTACCTGCGATGAAAAATGGATTCTGTTTGATAACCGCAAGCGCTCAGCAAGTTGGTTGGATCCTGGTTCAGCACCTAAACAATGCCCTAAACGAAAACTTACCCCTAGAAAAGTGATGGTCACTGTTTGGTGGTCTAGCGCCGGTGTGATTCATCACAGCTTCTTACCAAACGGGGTGAGCATTACTGCAGATGTGTACTGTGAAGAACTGAGCACAATGATGGAGAAGCTGGCGCATCTCCAACCAGCATTGGTCAATCGCTCGTCTCCGCTGCTCCTGCACGACAACGCGCGACCTCATACTGCACAGCAGACGGTCTCCAAGTTGCAAGAACTGGGGTTGGAAGCTCTCCGTCATCCGCCCTACTCACCAGACCTTGCGCCTACAGACTACTACTTTTTCCAGAATTTGGATAACTTCTTGGCGGGAAAAAAATTCAATACCCGAGAGGCAGTACAAAATGCCTTTGAAGAATTTGTTGCCTCCCGTCCAGCTGATTTCTTTAAGAAGGGCATCAATAAACTGCCACTGCGATGGCAAAGATGCATTGATTGCATGGGTGATTACTTCGATTAATACAAATAAAAAAATTCATGAAAAAAATTCGTTTAAATTTTTTCATACAAAACGGCAATTTCATAGGTAAAGACCTATTATTTAAATTGGGTGTCAGCTAAATCAAACAAAATTAAATAAATATAAGTAGTGTAATGAAGACTTGTTGATATTTATTGAAGACGGCAGATTTAGTTTATTCGTTATTTTTATAATTTCAGATAAAGATTTTGACGTTATTGCAGTTGATCCCAAATCTAGTTTAAAAGAAGTTTAATTGTTTAAGAAGAACTCTTCTGAAACAATTATTTATATCAATAAATAATTGTTTAAGAAGAAGATTTAAAAATAATAAGTTATAATATTTTTTGTGTTAATTTGTTAAAAATATTACATTTTGACGACCAGTTAAACACAATGCGCCGATTAAGACGTAAAAGTGGCGGGTTCGATTCCCACATACTATTTGTTTGAGACGTATTTTATGTGGTGCTCCTAATTTATTTTATCATCTCTTCCACCAATTTATTAAAAAGAAACTAAGGTAATTTTGTTGATTACAGATGGAATGAAAAAAAAAATGTTGATGCTGATCAGGAATCCGATGAAGATTTTTCGCCAGACGACTTAGAATATGTTCCGAGTTCACGGACGAACATATAAAAGAGTCCATTAAGTGATGTTTCAAGTCTGTGTGGAGACTCTGGACGTATTAATAAAATTATAACAAATACATAAATGATAAGAACTCCATCAAATCCATCATTATATTTAACCAATAGTGTTTTCGTGCCGTCTTCATCAAAAATATACAAAACAACCTCAGATTTATCTTACCGAAGTATTGAAAAGGAATACCAAACAAGCTCAAGTAAAAAGAGCTATTGCTAATAGTCAAGAATTTATATTATATATTAGATATTTCTAGATATTGTTATGTATGGCATTACCAAATCGCTAAAAGAGGCAGTTCGGAAACAGGAAGTGCTTTGTTAATGTTTTTTAAAACTGAACGTGAGAAATGTTATGGAGAGGACAGAAACCGTTACATTTTTGATCTTTATATATATGTTGCCAAAATTTTAGGTATTTCCATATCCCATCGTTTTTGAAACTGGACATAGTCAAAATGAGAGAGATTCCATGCATGCACGCATAGAAAAAAACCTAAAAATAAAGTGTTGTATACCCCTGACCAAATTTTTAGCATTATTCAAGATTCAAAGATATCTGCCGAAAAATATTGTATCTCATAATTGCAGTAGTGGTCGATTAACAAGCAGATAAGTTGTTTTTCAAATATAATCATGAAGACTCTTATTCAGAGCTCGACATAAACCGCACTCACTCTGCCTCAGCTAAACGACGAGGACGTAAACGTATGAGTACTCCAGGTGCAGTTGTTTGCTTGAATATTGTGGAGTTACAACGTGCATACCACCTGCCAATACCAATAAGCAAAGATTTGCAAACATACTTTTTAAGTCTATGTAAACGTGAAGTTATTCCTCGAATTTACCATTCTTTCTATCAATCCATGTCAAAAAATAATAAAATTGAAGTCAAAGCTGATTTCTTGGAATTTTATTATTAATCAATGTTATTATTAATCAATCAATTCATGTTAAATTGAAGCGTCAAATTTCATTCTGTGGTTTATTAATATATAACTTAAATAAGCAAATTATTGAGTTTATTCCGTTTAATACCTTCTAATATTACATTTAAATACAAAAAAATAGTCGATATTGAGTAGTAACATTAACACTGTTATTCTAAATTTCCTTGTAATAATGATATTTTCAATCAATACCATTTTTAATATTACTTGATAGTACCACAATAACACGGTAATAACACGTTACGTATCATCCCTCAGATAAAAATAACGCTGTATTCGTCCATAACATAATGTCACGTAATATTTTGTTTGATAAATTTACAGCAATAATCCCGTAAGTGGCTTTACTGCAATATGTAATGCATAGAATTTTCGGTATTATTTGTTTTAGTAAATTACTCGGTTTTGAATAAAAGAAACTTCATAATAATGACACAGTTATATTACACAAAAAATTAGCTTTCGTTTAATACATCAATGACTGTGATAGTCCCTCTCGTTGAAAAGATATTCGATGAAATGAGTAAATCTTTTCTCCTGTAAAATTTGAAATTTTCGATTACCGGGTTATTGCCCGGGGGCGTCGATATGTAACCGTGTGTACCATTAGTTTGAGTTTTGAGAAAAGTCTCATAGCTCAAACCTAACTGCTAACCTAACCAATGGGCTAGGTTAGCGATTAGGTATTAAAATAGCTCATAGTATGCACGTGTGCACAACGAGTGAGTACTCTCTATTCACTGATTCTTATAATCCAATGGGATGACTATCTGATAAGGGTATCGATTAATCACAGTGCTGGGAGCCAACTCCAATAGACATGGGAAAAGGGCAAAGCAGCTGATAAGTTAACCCCTGTTCCCTTTTATCTATATTGCTGACCGTACCTACAAAGTCCTTCCTGTTTCATGTTGTTGCTAGCGGACTTTTCGTATCTACTCAATTACATAAGTTCATTAGGAGTTGTAATCGAGTTCCATTTATTTGTAACTAAAATTCGGGGTGAAATTTCAGTTTGCATTGGCGGATATAATAAGAACTATAGTTATAGAAACAACAATTAGTAAACGATCGCAGCTGTTCTGTGTTAGTATGTGTTGTATGGGAAGTGTTTACCCTAGTTTCGGAGTTGTAACAATTTCTCAGTAGGCCTGACATCGCTAATAAGTTATCTAACGACTACAACCCATTCCGACGATAGTTTAACGTACACTGCGTAGCTCGTGCTTCGAAGGGTGGGGTGATCGCCAGAATAATAATAATATCCCAGGACATTATTTAAACACGGCTATCTGATCCCAAACTAAGAATAGCTTGTACTATGGAAACCAGATAACAGATATACTAATTTTTCTTTTGTAAATACATACATACTTACATAGATAATTACACCCAGACTCAAGAAAAACAGACATATTCATGCACACAAATATCTGTCCTGGGTGTGAATCGAACCCACGACCTACGGCGTAAAAAGAAAGTATTTGCTAACCACACCAACAGAATGGATACATTTCTGCAAAACGAAGACGCTTCGAAATGTATAGTATATTTGACCAGGTGCAAATAACGCTGTTTATGGCATATTATCAGAGTTTTTACACAGGAATCCTTTGGGTCAAGTATTCACAGAGATCTCTGGATGCCTTACGGGTCCAATATAATAATATTTTCAGAATGCCTCGTTTTTGTAGCGCTTCGTAGATGTTTGCAGAAACACGCACGAATAGCTTTCAAGCCATAATTCGAAAAAAAACCGCATCTATGCTTAGACAAGAGAGGAACAGTCCAAACATCACTATGATAACTAGTGGAGAGTTGCACCTCTCCTATTTTAGAGAAGTTCATTGAAAAATGTCGGTCTCCTATGACGTATTAGACTTCTTACTAACACCAGATATTTATAAGCCTTGTTACTAACCCAATAATGGATTTAATGTGGTCTGAAAATAAATATATTTTATTTTTAATTTATACAAAAACTATAAATACATATTTAATTTATTTATAAATATATATATATATAGATATATACAAGCAAGTGGGTCACCTGATGGTAAGTGATCACCACCGTCCATGGACACTCACAACACCAGAGGAGTCGCGAGTGCGTTGCTGGACTTTCAGAGTCAGCAAATAAGTGTTGCTGGCCCTTCCCCCCACCCCGATGAGCTCTAGCGACACGCAGAATCACAACATTAAAATTATTAATGTTATTATTAAGGAATGTCTTCTGTAAGGTGGAGGTACTTCCCCAGTCGGGCTGCTCTTTGAGCGAAATAACACTACAGACACCGAATAAATAATCGTGCTCATCAAAAAAAATTGTCCTGGGTGGGTATCAAAGTCACAACCCCTGCCTTAGCAGTCAGAGTCACCAGCTACTAGCCCAACAGGCCAGTCAAATGTTCTTCTAATATAATGTTCGCAAACACATACATATTTAAAAACTCTCATACAGTTGTCCTATTTGACACAATCTAACATTTCGTACTCGGTAACCAAGAGTACGACCGTAAACGCGCTTAGACCACCATTGGCCACATAGACGCTTTATTGACATTCCTATCGATAATTGCTCTCCACAATCCGCAAATGGATGAGTAGTTTCCCGTCTTTGCGTATCGACGTAGAGCTTCACAAGACATCCCTAAATCCCCACCCCCTCATGTAGACGTCAGTTACCACCCGAGAAGAGGATTGCATCAAGGCGGTGCCCCCGGGTACGGGTCAATACGTTTGTAGTATTTTGCTGGATGAATTATACCGTCACCATTTTTATCGATTACTTAAGTGCCATATAACAGTAAAGTATTTTAGAATTACTGTAAACGCCGTTTAAAAAACAAAATAATGCAATTTATTCAGTACTTGGGTATTAACATACACTTGTACTTGCCAGGCTTACAATGCAGTACATAAACCTGGTCATATACAGTAATAAAAAATTGAATTAGTCCGTCCGTACGGTCTGTGTTATCACATAATTTTTTTAAGTCCTTAAGTAAATAACAAAATTTTTTTATTTAGTACTATTATATTACAATAAAAAATTTAAGACCACAAGCAGATGGTTAGCGCAGAAGGCTCTCAACCAGTAGCTCAATTTAAGCTAACAAAACATTTCATAGATGACATAAAACATAGAAAGATAATGTCACATTTTCTACCTATTGTGCTTTGGTTGATGCAAGTGTTGTCTAAAAACATAAAAAGATAATGTCGTATTTTCTACCTATTGTGCTTTGGTTGATGCAAGTGTTGTCTAAAAACATAGAAAGATAATGTCACATTTTCTACCTATTGTGCTATGTTTGATGCAAGTGTTGTCTAAAGAAGATTGTTAAATTAGTGATAAGTCCGCCGGTTGTCCCTCAATTAAACAAAACTCAGGTTTCGATAGTATGGATGACGTCTACTCTTTTAACTATTAAATTTGGGGGCTATGCTATTATTCTAGCTTAACAGATGCTCTCACCAATCCGTACGCGAACGGCGAGGTTAAGCAACTAGGTTCACGGTCTGTTTATTGATGGGTGATCACAAATTGGTTTAATTTCTGAGCGTCTCCGTGCTTCGTAGGGCACGTAAAGCTGTCAGCCTCGGTTGTACTCATTAGACAGTCGTTAAGCCATGTCAGAGGCCTACTGGGTGGCTTGAATAACTCTGACACTAGGGTAACCACTGTCCATACGATAAGTAAGTAAGTATCAGAAGAGTTCGCAACCAGATTCTTATGGTTAGACTAATCCGTTATCTAGTAGCTATATCTCTTCCGTACAACTTCTACGCCCCCTAATTTATACGATTGGGTGATGATAATAGTTATTTTAACCATACTATATGCTATAATATAAATTGTGAAATAAAATGTACACTCTACAATACTATTATGCTTGCCCCTAAGTACTGAAACTGCTATTTGTTTGCTATTAACTTACTAACAGTGGCTCATATACAGAAAAAAGAACTCTATGACCAACACTCTATGACAACCTATACAAAGGAGGATTCAACCAGGACATGACCTTAATGTAAAATAAGTCTACCCACGTAAAACAATTTTAGTATTTTTTAAAATCAAAATCTAGAATGTTCTAGCTGCGTCAGCAGTTTTACCCACGTTAAACTTTATAAATAATAGCCATTTTTAATCCAATATACAAGCTAGGTAGGTATATTGCTACAAAGTTTCATCAAAATCCGTTCCGTAGTTTTTGCGTAAAAGAGTAACAAACATCCTTACATCTATACTCACAAACTTTCGCATTTATAATTTTATATTAATTAATTTTAATATAACAATCCTTATGTCTTATTACTTAATAACCAGTAAATAACCAGTGCAGTAATCAACATTTTTTATGGTTGTATTTTATAATGGTATTTTTATTATCTTTATAGCGGATATCCCATGCTTAGATACACAATGCGACTCAACTGAGTAGACCAGAAAAAACAGTTACAGGTTACAGACTTAGTGGGATAGGACTAGCAGCTAAAACATAGTCTGACGAAACATATCTCGAGACGGCCTGTACTCGAATATTCCCCTTAGAGTATTTATTTAAATATTAGTTTGGAGTTTGTTGTAAAATCTAATACTGTTTGCTATAAATTATTTATGAGCCTGGTTTGCCCTAAAAGCTCATGTGGCAAGGTTGTGCTCATTCCTAGTATTTATATTATGCAAATCACTTACAAGACACGCACATAATACTATATTTATATTCATTCATAAAAAAATTTGGAGGAGTATTTACGTTGAAAACTGAATGCCAAAGCTACCAGGAAATATATTATAATACTAACGTACTACCAGTCAACCTTGTAGAAAATCTATACTTATCATAGTTGCCTGGTAGCTTGAGCACAAAACCACGGTGTATGTAATAGGTTTAAGGTAAACTATACCAGTTAACTTCAAGGCTAAAGAGTTTTAACAAACAGCCTCCATAAGCCTTTAATAAATCTATACATATAATAAAATTGTAGGAAAGTCAAAACTGTACATTGAATATGTTTTTAAAGGATACCTGGGGCGTGATCTGTAATCGATATCGAAACCAAAAATATAGTTTTTAGAATTTTTGTCTGTTTATATTTGTCTGTATGTATGTCCGGGCTAAACTCAAAAAGTACGACATGGATTTACTTCAAATTTTGCATAAATATTACTAAGAGGTCGGGTCAACATATAGGCTACATATTATCACGCTGTCACCTACGGGGGAGGAGCTGTGATCATTTATAAAGGTTAACGCGGGTAAAACCGCGGGGCACATCTAGTATATAATAAAGAAAGAAAGGTATTTATTCACGTAGCCTTTAAAAATAAAAAAGCGCTTGTAAATAGTCAGAAAAAGTTTGTAGTATAATTAAGTATGCATAATTATTTGTAGATTTTTTTAGTACACGGAGTATATGAAAAAAAATTGATTTTATATATGAGTTTATGATTTAGTTATTTAAATAGCTTATATTTAGTTATTGTCAAGCTTATATATAGTTTTAGATATAGTTTACTACATCTTTTCTGAATGGTTCTGTCTATATTAAGGTAAGAATTAAGGTCCTTACAGCAATTTTCAATTGCTGTATAAGTAATTGTATCTTTCCCGACTTAACGAGGATCAGTAAGATAGATCTTGTATCAAAATTAAGATGCTCTTTTGGTAAAATATTAAAAAAAAACACGTACTCAGCCAAATATTGACGCTATTTAACATGCTGCCCATTTGTTCTGGGTGGGGATCTAACCCGTCGTGGGTTCGATCCCCACCCAGGACAAATCTTAATCGCTGGCTTAGCACTCAGTTTCACTAATCACTAGACCGATAGGCGAGTTAATATTTCAAAGAATATATTGGAACGAAGTTCCTTATCGCGCGTTGTGAAAGGGGGCTAGACGGAAAAAAATTAACGAAAAGTTGTCACGACACTTTTTGCAGCTGTGCGGCGTGCGCATGTTTCTCTGTCTGTCTCTCTCTCTCTCTATAGAAAGCAAGCCAGATATTTTAATTTCTATTTCGCATTGAACAGTGTGGTGTCGCGACGATTATTTTTGTTGAGTGTATACAGGTTTTTGTACATAATAAAGTAGCTGTGCCCCGCGGTTTTACCCGCGGGCCGCGTTAAGTTGTATAAATTATCACAGCTCTTCCCCCATAGGTGATAGCGTGATAATATGTAGTCTATATGTTGACCCGACCTCTTAGTAATATTTACGCAAAATTTGAAGTAAATCCATGCAGTACTTTTTGAGTTTAGCCCGGACATACATACAGACAAACAGACACACAGACAAAAATTCTAAAAGATATATTTTTGGCATCAATATCCATTGTAGATCATTCCCCAAGTATCCTTTTTAAAAAATATTCAATGTACAGTTTCGACTTTCCTACGATTTTATTATAAGTATAGATAATAAGAAATAACTTCGTTCCATCCGGGTGTCCCTTGACACCTCTCAAGTTTTTTTTTAATATTTATGTAATTATTAATCACACAAATTTATTTACAGGCAACCGCCCACTTGATAGTAAGTAAATTTTTTTTAACCAAACAATAATGTTAGTAGATTCATTTAAAGTTATTACACACTCACAATGACACAAACAAAACAATTATTACAACTACATATACCACCGCCACATGAAGCATACGTTTTAAATCTGTATCATGCAGCAGTGCTTAACGCGAGATTCCGCAAATATTCCGGAGGTTACTATACTTCTTGTTGGTATAGCTGCCAGAGTTAATTTAATTTGAATAACCGCATTAAATATTATCATCGGACTAATGGACATAAACACAATCCCCCATTTACCCGAGCAACCACAATATCTTTCAATTGTTGGTTTAGCTAATAAAGAACCACTTAGGTAGTCTTTTATAAGAACATTTTAACTTAAAACAAGTTTCAGTATTGTACCTATATTTAGCGTCACAAATGTAGTAACGGTGAGGAATCTCAAATCTTTAATGATAAGGGCCATTTTCCAGTAAAAATGTGTCTATTGATGTGCCAATGCCTGCACTTAACATTAAATTATTTTCTCTTCAGCGGAAATTGAGTTTATTCTTTTGAACTAAATGCGAACTGAATTCTGATTTGCGAGTCAGATTATTAAATTTTATTGATTAAAAGACGGAAATTTTATTGTTATTCAACCATATCTTCGTCCATAATTCAAGACTTTTAGTTACCTATATTATACTTGTAACAAGTTTTGCTAATCTATACATATAATAAAATCAAGGGAAAGTCAAAACTGTACATTAAATGTTTTTTAAAAAGTCATCAATTACATACTTGGTGCGTGATAATCGATATCGAAGCCAAAAATATAGCTTTTCGAGCTTTTGTCTGTTTGTCTGTATGTATGTTCGGGCTAAACCCAAAAAGTACTGCATGAATTTACTTCAAATTTTGCATGAATATTACTAAGAGGTCGGGTCAACATATAGGCTACATATTATTACGCTATCACCTACGGGGAGGAGCTGTGATGATTTATAAAATTTGACGCGGGTAAAACCGTGGCTAGTATAATCTAAAGCTAAAAACTTTTACGTTTTACATGTTTAATAACCAAAGCCCGTCCACTCCTGAAGGTATTTTATAGCCAGTAGGTCGACTCTCCTGGGGTGCCTCTCGCCATACGATCTTCTGGCTGCTGTCAACGCGAGGGTTTATAACGAAATTGAAGAGTGGAGAAATTTGTGAAAAAATTGTGAGTCAATAAAGAAAAACGTCGGTCACTCGCCCGATTCAAGCTCGAAGGAAGCGTTTCATCTAATGAGGTTCTTTAAAATGCAAACATGCCAACTACATGCTCCAGCGCAAACCTAACCCTATACGGTAGTACCATATTCAAATATGAATTTAGATTAGAATAATAATAATATCCTGGAACATTATTCATACACGGCTATTTGATCTCAAACTAAGCAGAGCTTGCACTATCGAAACCAGATAACTGATATGAATAGTAAATATACTTTTATTTTGTAAATACATACTTATATAGATAATTACACACAGGCTCAGGACAAACAGACATATTTTTGCATATAAATATCTGTCCTGGATGGGAATCGAACTCACGTCCTGCGACGTGAAAGGCTAGCATCTATCAACAACGCCAATCGGCCCGTCAGTTAAGGAAGCGATAATACTATTTATTTTTAGTGCATGTGACGAATACGAACAACTTATTTTCTTTTTTCATCATTCATTATTTACGAATACAGAAACTTGGCGCAGAGTGAAAGAATATCGAATAAGGACCGTAAATAACAAACACGCGTAAGATTATAAAACCTGCTGAGTATCAACATAAAAATATTTTCCTCAGATACTTACACTTTGTTGGAAGGTATCATTGTTGTCTGCGAGTTTTTGTATGTTTTCAGGGCTCCTACCTGTGTGGATGCCAGAACTCAAAAGGGATTAAGCCGCCCGTCTTCATGGCCAAATCGTTGCTACATACTGAGTATAAATGTATCTACAATGTGTAATAAACGGCTTACAAGTCCGTGGGACATATTTTAAGAGAAACTTGTAAAGTATCTAAAAATGTTTTCGTAAATATTGCATACTTGTGAAAGGGATATCCTTTGAGAAATATTATTTACAAAAAGTGTAGAATTATTGACCATATTTACTATTGATCACAATGCAATTTTAATGGCCAGTCAGGGTAAATTTTTCACATCGGAGTAATTTTTATTTTTATGAACTTTTGCACCAATTTGAAAGAAAAGAAGTAAACCTATCAAACCTTTCTCCAAGAAGCAAAATGAATCAATTGTTCGGACAAAAATATGCATCCTTTATTCAACGGATAAGAAACAAATCATGCGCGAATACGACTAGTGTCATTATCATCATCATTATTTGCACCAAAAGACGTTAATCCCGTGCAATTGATCTGACCCCCATTTCGAATTCCATCTTTTTATTTCAGCGGCCGCCTGAGCTGTGGCCAGAACCCCATAAGGGTGCCCTCAGGTATTAGTCGCTTAAATTAAGCTACTGGTTGAGAGCCTTTTGCACTAGCCAACTGCTCGTTGTTTTCAATTCTTTAATTTTAATATACTATTGCTAAATGTAAGAATAATAGCTTAGTACCTTGCTATTTATTATTTATTTAAGGATATTAAAAATATATGTGACGAAACAGACCGCACGGACGGACTAATTCAAAATCTTTTGTTGCTTTAATTACTGTTTTTAAACTGTGTTTATGTAATACATTGTGAACTTGACAAGTACAAGTGTATGTAAATACCCAAGTGCTGAATAAATTTCATTATATAGCAGGACAACATCCTCCCGAAAAGATCTCCATAATTTCGCTACTCGCATTCAGCGCATTCCAGCGACCCTCAGAAAATCATAATCAAATTGGTTTTTGTTTTTGAAATCAGGAAACATTTATCAGATAATAGGATAGAAGACACAAGATTGCAGTTACAAGTTTCTAGGAGCTGGAAAAAGGTTAACTATTTCATCATAGCGATCAACAAACCTCAAACGATATAATATATATTTTAATATGTCTTTACAGTTACCCTTGGATGGTTTTATTGCTTCACCGGACTTTAGAGGTGAGCGTGGGATCAAGCCGTCAATCAAATAAACTACAAACTAAGTAACTGCGTCAGGGGGCGCCTCCTTTGTGGTTGGAACCACGACTCTGAAATTCGGCTAGGAGGACATAATTATTAGTAAATGCTTGGCTAGTCTTTACCAAAAAAAAAATATTTCTTTAGTACACACGGCTACACATCAAGTTGTACATTTCCAGTATGAGCTGTATCTCGCGTTGTATAGGATTTCTATACAATGACAGTTCAGCTTGTATTGGAAATGCATAGCTTGATATGTAGCCGTGTGTACAATATTGTTTTCCTGGTAACAGTTTTCCATACTCCGTATATCTCATAGATTTGCATACCTATTTGAAGAATCCCTACTTATAATAATAGGTCTATGTTACTTTTCGGTAGTGAGTGACTCTTTATCGCAATTAATAATAATATTCTAGGACATTATTTACACACGGTCACCGTGTGTAAATGGTCATCTGATACCAAACTAAGCAGAGCTTGTACTATCGAAACCAGATAACTGATATACTTACATATACTACTTTTCTTTGGTAAATACATACTTATATAGATAACTAGCGGCCCGGTACGTGCTTCGCTACGTATAAGGCAAAGTAATAAAAAAATGATTATTAAGTTCATTTATTCAAACAAACAATATTTTAAATTGCTAAAAGATGTTGATTTTACACTTTTTCAAGACTTTTTTAAATTTTCTCTACGTACAAACCTTCCCTGGACTTTCACGAATAATTCAAGACCAAAATTAGCCAAATCGGTAAAGGCGTTGTTGAGTTATAACATTACAACGAAAAGTGGCATTGAGTTTTATATATATAGATTACACCCAAATTCAGGACAAACAGACATTCTCATGCACACAAATATCTATCCTGGGTGGGATTCGAACCCACGACCTCAGGCGTGAAAAGCAAGCAATTGCCAACCACGGCCCACCAACAGGCACGTCTAATTGAGACTACTAAAATAATCTAGTAAAAGCAAATCCGCTCATAGTTGGATGAGTTGTATGTTTATTTAGCGAAATGACAGAATATGAAATTATTTTCTCAAATATGCGATTTGAATAATAAAGGTATCATTCTTATTAGTGACGGTAAGTGCTCACGCGATATATTTAGGTACAGACGCTAGCACATCCAGCTACCCCAATCTGTCAAATTTCTTTTATAGATTTTCAACTTTATCACAAAAGTATAAGGTTCACTTTCAATTGGGGAAATTTGACAGATTGGGGTAGCTTGATGTGCTGGCGTCTATACATCGCAGTAAAAATAACCTACTTATCTATGCCTCCCTAGTCCAAAGGGCTACGAGTAAGAATTAATATTATATTCTCTGTCAGTATGGGCAGTGAGCGAAAAATTTAATACAACGGTATGTTCTACCATCCGCACAGTAATGTAGACCATGAGATATAACAAAAAGTATCGTTTAATAAGTACAAATTTGTCCTAAGTGTTGATGTAATTATCTATATAAGTATGTGTTTACAAAAGAAAAGTAGTAGTAGGTATATGTATTATATTAGTAATCTGGTTTCCATAGTACAAGGTCTGCTTAGTTTGGGGTCAGATGGCCGTGTATGTATATGTAGTGTCAGATATGTCCCAGGTCTGAAGCTGAAAACGCACCAAATATTTATATATCCATCATCATCATCATCATCATCATTACAACTGAAAAAAGTCCACTACTGGACAAGCCTCTCCCAGGCATCATCTTGGTGGGATATGCTGTAATCGCTACGCTTGAAAGACGGGATGGCGATCGCAGTAAGATGGGCATAGTCCTCAGAAGGAAGCTACTGCCCGTCCTCTCTCGAGTCGTCTTCTACGCCCCCCATGGCATGAGATGGGGTGATGATATTCTGATATTCGCCCCCCTCACTACACAGAAGTATATTCTAAAATGAATTTCCCAATGATATTAGAGAATTGTCTACGAATAAGTTTAAAATAATTATTAAAGCCAAATTATGTAGCAGAGCATATTACAAAATTACTGATTATTTAAGTGATAAAAGTGCTTGGGTTTGAGTTGTTCTGAGTCAACACATGATTGTAATTAATCTTAAGTATATTTTATTTTAAAAAGAATTCCTACTGAGTTTTCTGGCAGTGTTACTCAGTAGCTGCCACGTCATGCACTGCACGGTAGGGTAAAAAAATATGACGATTCCACATAAATGTAAAATTTTTACGGAATAAATGATTTTTGACTTTGACTTCTACATTGCCTTTTTCCCATTTCTATTGGGGTCTGTCTGGAGTCTGTTCGTCGTCACCAGGCTGTATCTCATGAACCGGGAAAGTTAGACAATTCAAATTATCACAGATGATGTATATTTGTTGTCGATTTAAAAACAGACGTTATTTTTTTATTCGATATTATACAAAAGCAACTATAGACATTTAAAATATTCCAGAATATTTAGTTAGCTATTCTCTTTAAAAATAAATATATAGTATAGTACAAGTATATATAAGTATACATGGTACAAGCTTTACTTAGTTTGGGGCTAGTATGATCTGTGTGACATTGTCCCGAGATATTATTATTATTATATAAAAAAAAATAAAACAAATATTTAAGGAGGGCTCCCATACATAAACGTGATTTTATCGTTTTTATAGACACTAGTAAGGAATCCTTCTGGCGTGAGTCCGACTCGCATTTGGCCGGTTTTTTTATTTATTGTAAAAGTCCTCTCTCCTTTTACTTTAAGACCTGTACAAAGTAAAGATGCTCAGTGACCGCCCAGGCAAGTCCCGCGGAACGTTTCAGCTGTCTTTAATCCCGCAGTGAAATTAATGAGAATCTAGGGGACAATGTCACACAGATCATCCTAGCCCCAAACTAAGCAAAGCTTGTACTATGGGTACCAGGCAACAAAATACATACTTATATAGATAGATAAATACATAGAAAACATCCATGACTCAGAAACAAATATTCGTGCTCATCACACAAATATTTGCACTTACCGGGATTCGAACCCAGGACCACCAGCTTCGTATGCAGGAGCACTACCAACTAGGCTACGGTGTCCGTCCAACCGTGAATGAAATCATAGATGATAAAAGTAACCTTCCACTTTCCTTCAGCGAAATGACAGACTATTATAATGAAGTTAACTCATTGGAAGCCTCAACAAGAGCAATGTGACAATAGAAGCTAGCTGCAAAAGCACAAAGTTGTTGTAGTTACCAGGAACAAAGTTGCATTTAAGCCGTTTTGCCTTTTAAGTATAAACATACTAGCTATGCCCCGCGGTACCACCCGCATTAAAGTAGTTTTGGCGTAAAAGAGTAACAAACATAACATAACATCCATACATCTATACTCACAAACTTCCGCATTTATAATATTAGTAGGACATTTTACCTCTAGCGGTTATGGCAGTGCACGCCGGTATTGCTCGCAGATGGTAGATTTTTTACTACTTACTTGACACTTATCGTCATATTTTAGACGATTCACACAGTATCTTTATAAATCGTAGCCTATGTTTTATTCTGATGTATAAGCTATATTATTGTAAAGTTTCATTAAAATCTATTCAGTAGTTTTTACGTGAAAGTAACAAACATCCATCCATCCATCCATACTTACAAACTTAAGCGTTTATAATATTAGTAGGATTACAAGACCTGTATAATTAACTACCCTTCTCATGGTTCTAATTTAATATGTACTTATAATCTCCGTTACTAATTTGAGAGAGTTTAGATACAAAAGTGGGGCACATAATAATTAAATTAGAGAGAACCTGAGTAAAATAAGTCATGATATAATTACCATAAGCCTACACCTTCAATTATTTACGCGAAAATCCGTCTTATTATTATGTTATAATCGCAGGAAAACCTGCTATGGTATTACGGTACGTGATTTTGTCAGAATTAATAAGAGGTATCATTGATATTGACAAATTACATAATACTAACATTCTGGTATTTAGCTGTATGTATTTTAAATATTCTTAAAGTATAACCAACATGACGGGCCGATTGGCGTGGTTGGTAAATACTAGATTTTCACGCCGCAGCGGAGGCCCACCCAAGACAGATTTCTGTGAGAATGAATATCTATTTGTCCCGAGTCTGGGTGTAATTATTTATATATTTATATTGTTAATTACATCCAGACTGATACTATATATACTGCATTGCTTTTGTAAATACATATGTACAAAAGAAATGTAGTATCAGTCTGGATGTAATTATCTATTAAATGCATACTGTCTGTGTTATGCATTTCCGAATTGGTGTTAATTTATTAATATTTTATTTTATAAGTTCGTTTTTCCATACATTTATTTTTTAAATTAGCTATAAGTTATATTATTGGTGTCCCGGTACTCTAAAGTTGTAACTGCGAGCTGTACACTTATTATCCGTGAGTTATTTTACGTGGTTCCATCATAAAACCAGCGTTGCATCTGTTAATGTTGCAGCTAGTGCTGAGATGGGACCAATTCGGACTCGCACAGATAAGAATTAAGGACTTCTTTTTGTGTACCTTTATATATATTATTATTATTATCTGTGTCAGTTTGCTGAATAAATGTATTTTGTTTCTTTCTTTCTAGTACATCAGGTATCTGGTTAATACAAGCTCTGCTTTGTTTGAGTTCTGATGTCCGTGTGTGAATAATATAGGTAAAATATATAAATAGGTATACGGTCACCATAGCTTAGTTGGTAGTGCTCCTGCCTACGCAGCTGGTGGTCCTGTGTTCGAATCCCGGTAAGTGCAAAATTTGTGTGATGAGCACGAATATTTGTTTCTGAGTCATGGATGTTTTCTATTTATATATGTATTTATCTATCTATATAAGTATGTATATCGTCGCCTGGTACCCATAGTACAAGCTTTGCTTAGTTTGGGGCTAGGATGATCTGTGTGACATTGTCCCCAGATATCTCTGTTGGCGGACTGTCTGGCGCAGTCAGATACGCAGCTTCCTACTGCGGATTTTACTTGGTCAGTCCAGCGCATAGGTGACTTGCCACGCGATCTGGTTCCCTCCACTTTTCCCTGCACAACCATATAGTGCCAAGATTAATCTTGGGGAGGCTTTTGTCCAGCAGTGGACTTTTTACTGCTGTTATGATACGCGATCTCAGTTATTGAGGAAGGGTTAGAAATCACACCTCATGGTCTGAATAAAGATCGTTTTACGCATGCACGGTATGTTCCGGTGATTCGAGGAGTGAAGCGTATGTATAGCATGAACAAGTATAATCTATGTTAATGTTTCCCAGAAATTTGTATACATTTAATTATGGGGTAGAGTGAATATTCACTGTTACAATCTTGTTAATATTCTGAGAATGTATTTTTTTAACATTATATAATTCTCAGTATTTTCATTTTGTTGAAGATCATTCATTATTTTCCTTTACGAAGTTGTTCCTATGTTTTATACTTTATTATTAACTAGCCGTACCCCGCGGTCTTACTCGCGTTGTTATAAATTATAGCCTATGTGTTAATCCAGGGTGTCTTCTAACTCCATACCAAATTTTATTAAAATAGCTCCAACCGTTTAAACGTGAAGAAGTAACAACCATACACACTCACAAAGTCACGCACTCACAAACTTTCGCCTTTATAATATTACTGCGATAAAGGCATGATGGTAAGTACGCAGGTATAATAAAAGATTAATGATTAAACAATACTTATAGCGGTCAAATAAAAAATTTGATACCATTGCATATTTTTGAACTGACATATAAATACGAGAAATATCTTGAGAATTTAATTAAAACGAAGACAGAGCCGTCATTCAATATTCCAAAAAAAAAATGACGATGGCATTCATATATTAAATATCTTCTTGGACAACTAACATACTGCCACTTGATCTCAAACTAAGCAGAACGTAACCAGACAACTGCTACATATACTTATATATTTCAAAACAAATACTGGTGCACATCGCACACACATTTGTCGTGAGTGGGAATCGAACCCACGACCTGTGGCTTAGCACACCACTAGATCAACTGCCAGTCAAATCATTCAATTTAAATTCTAAAGTTTCACTTTGGAAGGATTTCAAGCTAGTCAGAACATCCACAAAATAATAATCAACGAGAATTTCCACCCCTTGCGCAACGGTATTAATATTTAAGAGAGTCGACTGGGGAAATACTTCTACTTCACATAATAGATTCGGAGCAATAATAATGTCCTCCTAGCCGAATTTCGGCCACGGCGGCCAGTCTCAACAGAGATTAGCCATCTGCGCGGGACATATTATAGTGCTCAAGTGTGTGCGCAAACACAGGAGCGCTTTCTATTCCATCACTCTCATGATCCGATGGGACGCGTAGCGACACGACCGGAAAGAGGTCAGGAACAGGACCGACGGCTTTACGTGCTCTCCGAGGCACGGGGGTATAATACCGCCAACTCCCAGACTTCGGGCAGAGGTTGAGAATTTTTTTTTTTTACAGAAAAGTCCCAAAATCACTTATGGCCCGACCCAGGATTTGAACCCAGGACCTCGTTATCTGCGGGTGAACACGCTACCGCTAGACCAATGAGGCAGTCTAATAGATTCGGAGCAATAGCATCGCCCTATCACATCACGTGGCGGACGCAGAAGTCGTCCCGCGAAAATATCTACCGGATACTTGACGGGAAACGTCTCTCTGTGTTCTATGAGCATCGTACTACGATTGCCAATTCGTGTCCTTCAAATGCACATGTTACGGCTAAAGGTGTGAACATAAACTTAAGATTAGCCGGCTAAACTTAGGTTTATCTTTGAGATGTTAATGTTAGTTTCTTCTATCTTTAGCCGGCTAAACTTCAGTATAACTGCAGGCCCTTGGCTAAAAATGTAGAAGGAAATGACAAAGGAAACAATGTAATAATGTTTACATTTAAGACACGAAAACTTTTATTATAAAATAATCATCCTCATTACACATCATTTTATGTACCTAATGACGCAATACCAAACAAAAAAATTGCCACGTGTGCGCGCAATGCCCCCTCAGTGCCTCTAGCACGAGTTCCTGCAGTTTACTTACTCGATCACACGTACAGTTTCGTCCCATACATTGAGCACCAGAGTTTTAGTTCTTAATAGTTTCCGCGAGAGGCGCTGGTGCTCAATGTATGGGAGGAAACTGTACGTGTGATCGAGTAGGTAAACTGCAGGAACTCGTGCTAGAGGCACAGGCCCTCCGCCTCGCGCGCCCTAGAAAACATTTTTAGCTAGAAAACTATTTACGTGTGTAAATAGTATTCCAGGATATTACTATTAATATTCGCATGTCATAAATTGAATCGTCCGGTGGATCTCAAACCAGCACCCTCTACTAATCTGGTGGAACCCACACGTGAGGGGGAGGTAAGTGGTTACAGTAGCCTATGCTACGGTGTCACGCTTGTTCTGATATGGTATCAATCTCGTGTCACTAACCATTCCATCCCGTGATCTATGACTTTAACATTAATTATAATTAATGTTATGCAATATATATATGCAATACTAAACAAAAACATTGCCACGTGTGCGCGCAATGCCCCCTCAGGCCCTCCGTCTGCGTCCGTAGAAGACATTTTTAGTCGTTTCGCCTCGGTCAATGTGCACATTAGCCGGCTGAAGATGGAATATCATATCATAAAATCAATTATCAATGATAAATTATCATCATAATAAGAATCAAGAGACGTACACAGCAAACAAACAAGGACATTGTATCCATCATTAGAGGCAAAATAGGTGAGCAAGCATCGTGACAAATGGAAATCCGTTGTCTCTGTCTACCCCTCTGGGAATCAGGCGTGATTCTATGTATGTGTTACGGCTAAAGGTGGATGTGAATATAAACTTAAGATTAGCCGGGTATACTGAGGTTTATTTTTGAGTTAAGCAGCTAAAGTTCGATATCATGTTAGGTTGTGTCGTGATATTCCATCTTCAGCCGGCTAATGTGCACATTAACCGAGACGAAACGGCTAAAAATGTTTTCTAGGGCGCGCGAGGCGGAGGGCCTGTGCCTCTAGCACGAGTTCCTGCAGTTTACCTACTCGATCACACGTACAGTTTCCTCCCATACATTGAGCACCAGCGCCTCTCGCGGAAACTATTAAGAACTAAAACTCTGGTGCTCAATGTATGGGACGAAACTGTACGTGTGATCGAGTAAGTAAACTGCAGGAACTCGTGCTAGAGGCACTGAGGGGGCATTGCGCGCACACGTGGCAATTTTTTTGTTTGGTATTGCGTCATTAGGTACATAAAATGATGTGTAATGAGGATGATTATTTTATAATAAAAGTTTTCGTGTCTTAAATGTAAACATTATTACATTGTTTCCTTTGTCATTTCCTTCTACATTTTTAGCCAAGGGCCTGCAGTTATACTGAAGTTTAGCCGGCTAAAGATAGAAGAAACTAACATTAACATCTCAAAGATAAACCTAAGTTTAGCCGGCTAATCTTAAGTTTATGTTCACACCTTTAGCCGTAACATGTGCATTTGAAGGACACGAATTGGCAATCGTAGTACGATGCTCATAGAACACAGAGAGACGTTTCCCGTCAAGTATCCGGTAGATATTTTCGCGGGACGACTTCTGCGTCCGCCACGTGATGTGATAGGGCGATGCTATTGCTCCGAATCTATTAGACTGCCTCATTGGTCTAGCGGTAGCGTGTTCACCCGCAGATAACGAGGTCCTGGGTTCAAATCCTGGGTCGGGCCATAAGTGATTTTGGGACTTTTCTGTAAAAAGAAAAATTTCTCAACCTCAGCCCGAAGTCTGGGAGTTGGCGGTATTATACCCCCGTGCCTCGGAGAGCACGTAAAGCCGTCGGTCCTGTTCCTGACCTCTTTCCGGTCGTGTCGCTACGCGTCCCATCGGATCATGAGAGTGATTGAATAGAAAGTGCTCCTGTGTTTGCGCACACACTTGAGCACTATAATATGTCCCGCGCAGATGGCTAATCTCTGTTGAGACTGGCCGCCGTGGCCGAAATTCGGCTAGGAGGACATTATTATTGCTCCGAATCTATTATGTGAAGTAGAAGTATTTCCCCAGTCGACTCTCTTAAATATTAATACCGTTGCGCAAGGGGTGGAAATTCTCGTTGATTATTATTTTGTGGATGTTCTGACTAGCTTGAAATCCTTCCAAAGTGAAACTTGAGAATTTAAATTGAATGATTTGACTGGCAGTTGATCTAGTGGTGTGCTAAGCCACAGGTCGTGGGTTCGATTCCCACTCACGACAAATGTGTGTGCGATGTGCACCAGTATTTGTTTTGAAATATATAAGTATATGTAGCAGTTGTCTGGTTACGTTCTGCTTAGTTTGAGATCAAGTGGCAGTATGTTAGTTGTCCAAGAAGATATTTAATATATGAATGCCATCGTCATTTTTTTTTTGGAATATTGAATGACGGCTCTGTCTTCGTTTTAATTAAATTCTCAAGATATTTCTTTATTAGACGATTCAATTTATGACATGCGAATATTAATAGTAATATCCTGGAATACTATTTACGTGTGTAAATAGTATTCCAGGATATTACTATTAATATTCGCATGTCTGATTAGTTTGGGATCAGATGGCCACACGGCCATCTGATCCCAAACGAATCAGAGTTAGTACTATGGAACCCAGATAACTGATATACTACATATATATCACTACAAGTATACTGATATACTTATATAGATAACTAGCAGTGCCCCGCGGTTTTACCCACGTATTTTTTTTTAAATTATCACCGCTCTTCCCCCGTAAGTGATAGCGTGATAATATGTAGCCTATCTGTTGACTCGACCTATAAGTAATATTCATGCAAAATTTCAAGTAAATCCATGCAGTACTTTTAGAGTTTAGCCCGGACATACATACAGACAAACAGATAAAATTTCTAAAAACTATATTTTTGGCTTCGATGTCGATTGTAGATCACGCCCCATATTCCTTTTGAAAATATATTCAATGTACAGTTTTGACTTTCCTAAGATTTACTATATGTATAGATTACACCACATTCAGAGACTCAGGACAAACAGACATATTCATGCACACAAATATCTGTTATGGGTGGGAACCAAAACCCATGACCTACGGCGTGAAAGGAAGCATTTGCCAACCACGCTAACATGCCCGTCAAAAAAAGAAAAAGAAAGAAGCCATCTTGAATTACAAATGTAACACTTCAATATTGAGTAGTTATAACGTAGACTAGGATATTTGAACCAGTTTCTTAGTGGAACGGCTGGAAAACTGGGATCTTACCTTGGGATACTTGTCTTCTTAGTCATTTAGTTGAATAAAGTGATTCCAGGTGTATAATAGATACAATTTGATATTACTTTGTATGGAAACAGGTGGATACTCACTATTCCCATTGCCGCTATAATCATGGAACCAGTCTTCAAATCTATCCCAAAGAAAGAATCAACGTCCGGCAAATCATCTAGAGCAGACATTTTTGTATACTTGAATATTCCGGAGTATTATGGAATTGAACACATTCTTCTCATAGATACTAAGTTTGGCATACTATTGTCAAAATAACTGAACTACAGAGTAATCGTAAATTTTCTTTTGACCATAAATAAGAACTACATATATTAAGACCTCATTTATATGTCTTTGACAATAGAACCTCAATGGTCGAATTTCGAACAATTGCGATCTCTAGTATTCATTATATCTTACTGGTCGAATTTCGGCCACAGAGGCCAGTGTCAATAGAGACTGTCTCTGTACGGGACATATTGTAGTGAACAAGTTTGTGCGCAAACGCAGATGCACTTTTTATTACATCACTGTCATGATCCAATTAGATGACTAGCGACATAAACGGAATGAGGTCAGGTTACAGGATCGACGGCTTTACGCGCTCTTTGAGGCACGGGATGTATCAGCATATTTAGAATTTTTCGTTTCCCGTAAAATCGCAAAATCACTTTTACTTAATCTGGGATTTGAACGGGGGATTCTGGGAGATCTGGGATTATCTGCGCTACCGCTAGACCAACGAGGCATTCATTAGATAAATATTATACATATTATGAATAAGTAAAAATTAATTAATTGTTCTATATCTTTACAAATTATTTTGCTTATTAGCTTAATTAATAGCAAAAGAGCTGTTCAAATTCTTTACTTTCATTGTTAAACGGAACGAATTGGGCTTCAAAATATAATCTCAAGAACATGGTTTGAAACGATAAACAATGGATTAATTGGAAACAAAAAAGATTGATGCTGTGTTGTTTACTTTTGGTTTACTTTATTAAACCCACGTAATCTGAAACTTAACAATATCTGTGTTCTGTTAAGATTGAATAGCTCCTTACCTTTTATTTTGATAAGTCAAGGGGAATGCCTACGCATGGAACACGTAAAAAGTGTGTTATGATGATGTTATAAGAAACTAGCTGTGCCCCGCGGTTTTACCCGCGTTAAATTTTATAAATTATCACAGCTCCTCCCCCGTAACTGATAGCGTGATAATTTGTAGCCTATATGTTGACCCAACCTCTTAGTAATATTCATGCAAAATTTGAAGTAAATCCATTCAGTACTTTTTGAGTTTAGCCCGGACATACATACAGACAAACAGATGAACAGACAAAAATTCAAAAAACTATTATTTTGGTTTCGATATCGATTGTAGATCACGCCCCAAGTATCCTTTTAAAAATATTCAATGTACAGTTTTGACTTTCCTACGATTTTATTATATTTATAAGAAATGTGTTATGAATATCGGTCAGTAATAATAGCTGTCAAGTGAACCTGCGCGTGATCAATTCCCGGTTGTAACAGAACCTTCATCATCATCATCATCATCATCATATCAGCCGAATGACTACCACTGCTGGACAAAAGCTTTCTTAAAAGATTTCTACATGTGAAGAGGGACGCTGCTATCCGTTTCCTGGATGATATTTCTTTTCGTACTATGGACACAAGATAACTGATATATTACATTTGTAAAGACACACTTATATAGATAATTACATGACATGTTCATGCACACAACTATCTGTCCTGGATGGGAATCGAACTCACGACCTGCGGCGTGAAAGGCAAGCATGTACCAACCACACGAACCAACTTAAACCCCTGTAGATTAAATAGCATACAAAAATATAAAATGCCTAAGCAGCTTACTATTTCACATAGAAATTGTTAAGCCTACTGTACCTCGCTTTCAATTAAACCTTTTCACCCAGATTTCAGCTCACGATCATTAGCCTTTGTATTCAAATTTAAAAATATTGTTAAAATTGAAAAAGTCTCGACAGTTGCAAACTGGATTAATGCGGAATAATCCAATTAAAACTGGATGTGTTGCGTCACTTACCCAGTTAGCGTTTTGGTATTTCGTTTCGTGGAAAGCTGCTGTAAGCCGTGACGTTGTTCTGTTAAAAGCTTTGATCAAACGATCTAATTAAATCGGCTGTGAAAGCCCTACAATTTTTTGTAACTAGTTTTTTACATAACGTGTATTATAAATAGTGTGTCATTTGTAATCAAACTGGACCGTTACAGTTAAGAAGTACAACAAAGGTATTAAAATTACATAATTTCATACTGTAACAAAACCTTGTTTCTCTCTGAGCGTTTTTAAGCACGTATGATTCTTAGTTTATTATTGGTTAGCAAGCGGCAGTAATATACAGAATAGAATAGAATATCTTTATTTGCTTTGAATGCAGATACAAACATTAGTTGTTAAAATACATTTTGAATAATCCTTGTACATTCTGCCTTAATAAAGCATACAAATTCATTTTTAAACTAAGACGACATGGATGCATTAATTGAAATTTGCTTTTCATCTAGGAATTCTTGCAAGGTATAATAGCATTTTTAGCTAGCAGTGCTGAGAGGTGTTTTTTGAACCTTTCCAGTGGGAGATCTTTAATGCTGTTTGGCAGCTTTTTGAAGATATCAGGTGCCATATAAATAACATTTTTTTTCAAAAGACTGGTCTTGTATGCACCTGTACATAACAAATTCAGATATTGCGATCTCAGACCTGTATTTCGTTGTCTAGTTTGGTTGAAGTATACAAATAAGTTTTTATTACATTTAACAAATAATGCTAACTCTAGGATGTACAGGGACGGTAAGACCATATAAAACCTACGCTCTTATATGGCAGACAGATTATGTGGTGACGGCGAAGATTATCATCACCTCATCTCACCCCGTGGGGGGGGGGGGGGGCTGAACTATGACCAACAAACTGCGATCGCCAACCCGTCTAATAATCCGTCTAATAAATCTCCCAGAGTATAAGTTTGAGGATCTTTGAGAGTTAGGTTACCTAGTTTGTAACTCTTTTTCCCGATGGTTTGAGCTCCCGATCGCCCTACTTGTCTCCGAATGTCATGATATTGAGTTAATACGAATTGGGTGATAAATATGTAACATATTTTCTCCAAATATTTTCCTCGCCCTCTTCTAAGTCGTCTAAGTAAGTGGAAATTTCTTCTATATCATTTAGATAAATGGTCGTCTAGCACCGTGCGTTTCACAAGAAACTTTTTACCACGTGCTAACACTGTGTACAATCGATTAACGGCGGAGGTGTTTCCTATCCCGTATGACTTGACAAGCTTCAAGAAGCAAGCTTTTCCTTTCTTAAAGGCCGATAATGCACTTGCTGCTCCTCTGATGTTGCAAGGGTCCATGGGCGGCGGTGATCACTTATCTACAAGTGAAACACTATTGATCTTTTTATAATAGTAATATAGTCATTCTAGTAGCAGATTCCATTCATACAATGGGTGCTTAACTATCGAATTGTTTACTATCCCGTTGATTTGGTATTTCTACTAAAACAATTTATTTGGCAATCTTATAATAATAACCTATAGTATGTTATAGTATAAGGGCTAAAGAAGCAACCACGTAATTTCATGTTATTACAACGAACTTGATAATTTATTCGTCTCAAATGTTCTAAAAAATACACCTAAAGAATAATACAAAGCTTGAAAAATTGAGGTTACGAGCCTACGAATTTCGCTCTGTTTATATAATAGGTACCTATTTGATATTGTTCTTTAAGATCTTAGATATTTTAATATGTCTGGTAAGTTAGGTAGGTATCTTTGAATTGGATAAAGAGAATAAGGTTAAGAAAACTAACCTTCTATTAATCGAAGGCATCTTTGTTTCATGAAATAATTTTTAGAATTCGATACTAATTGTTACATAGAACTGTTGAATGGTATTCGAATACGGTTCCATTTTCTGGGAAAACAGTTATATATCAATTGATAGCAATATTCCATTTGATTGCACACTATTCGCGCCCTCTAGTGATACTTGCGGTTCCCAATTTCAGAATGGAGATAGGTCATAACCAATATTAATAGTTAGTTTATCATTTATTGAGAAAGAAACATCCGAATAATATAAAAGATAACGCCCGAATTAGGGACAAAATCCCTGTATAGCGGTGCACTTTACAAACGTGCAATTAACGGACCATATTAGAAAACACTAATATATACAATATTATATAAACATTATTGTCCGGATAAGCAATGTAAGCCTAGAGTTACAACTACAAACTTCATCTCAAAAACTGGAATTATTCTAGAGAAGATCCTATGAATAAAACCTACATCCTCCAAAAGGCTAATAGCAGGGGAATCTAAATTTTCATCTGCCATAGTGGTAGAGGATTCTGGCTCAAGACCCGCCAGACGATTTTATTACAAAGAGGTGCTACTTAACGAGAATACATGATTCTGTTATGTTACAGTGTTACCTATAAGGAAAAAAAAACGTTGCAATAAAATACAGTGTTACTTTTCGCGAATATTTTTCCAATTGAGTAACAGTGTGACACAAACTGGTGTTACCTGGTGTAACGGGAACAAACCATTAAATTTATTTATTTCCCATTTTTGAAATAAGATTTACGCTTGGCATTGCGAAAATGAAAATTTAATATTAAAATCCTGTTAAAAAAACACCTATAAAGTAATAGAATAATGTTATAACATCTATATAAAACAGAGGTTATCTAAATTGTAACTTTAAAACATATATTAAATATTGACGCAAGCGTGGCGATATTTGCATATCCCTCTATTCTTTTAGGCGGCTTTTGTCCAGCCATGGACGTAATTTCACTGACATGATGATGATGATATGGCAAACCCTATTCTTTAAGTATTTTGTTTGGATTACGAGTAACTTCTCGTTTTATATATAGATTTTGATAACAACAACCCTTCGGGATCCCTGCCTTGCGTGGATTGTAGCCTTTAGATGGCTAGCAGGACCGAACTTAGCTTTGAACGCTTTCGACCACAACTAGAACAATAAACGTAATACGGGTAGGTCTCTTTTTGCGTATTAGGCGTTATTCTCAGTAATAGTTTCATCTCGTTTTTCTTCGAAACATTTTATTGAAAAGGTTTCACGTATTATTATACCTATATTACGCCAATTCTACACGTCTGAAAAAAAGCAAGAATCGGCTTTCTTAGAAATTCGTTCAGATGTGGGACAAGCGTAAGAATATGTTTGAAGGGGGATAGAAAATTATATTAATAAGAAAACGACTCTGAAATTGTTCTACCCCAACGTGGAAAACTACTGAGCTGGGCTGCGATAAGACGTTGTTCACTACGATAAGTACGATTTGCTAAGTTTGCAGTCTCTATAATCTTTCTCTTTCCAGTCTTTTACCTGATATGATGATGATGACAAACCGTATGAATTTTTCTCACGGAAAACTTAATTGCAATATTTAGGGTTCTATGACTCAAAATGAAAAAATAAAATTTATAGGATCATTTCCTCTGTCTGTCTGTCAATACCTCTTTATCACGAAAGTCAGGTTGGCACCCCTTTGAAGCTGTTCTGAGCAAGAGTCAAAACGTATAGGGTAGTTCCCGTATCCCAGATTCATGAAATTTGATAAAAACAACATCTGAACTTGTAATATAAGAGAAGCTCCGAAAAACATAAATTTGTAGTTAACATTATAAAAGAAAGCTGATAAAATATTCGACTCAATTCCTCTGCTTGACTGTGGGCTGGATGGAGTGAAGGCCGCGATGGCTCACGTACAATGGTCCACATCGGGACTAAGTGCGGAAACCAAACCCACTAGCACATTAGTGGGACAAGATGATGATGATGATGATTATCCTCTGATTGACAATCTATTTAGATGCTTACAAGGCTTTCAGTAAAGTATAAAGTAGAGTAAGTACGTAAGATACCAATAGTTTATACGAAACATTGTTGCAGGTCTCTGTATGATACACATACATACAATAATTTTATATGCATTAAAACAAAAAAGCATGAGCAACATAGTTGTGTATTCAATTCTGGCCATTAGGCCTAATTTTACTATACGAGACATAGACATAGGCAACATTTTCTGCCTATCTCTAGCCATAATTTTGTGTTTGTGAATGGAATATCTTCAGTTCTCTTCCCGACAAATTTGTTGCCTACTGCATATAATTAAGAGAAAATACTACTCTGTCAAGAAAGTACCGGGAAAAGATCAATAATATACAAAATGTTTGTTATGCATCCAAAGGTAATGGCCCATTTAGTGTGAAAAATATACCCACGGCGTACAGAAATAAAATATGGCGGGAATCAAAGACAAATGATTATACTTTTCAATGATAAGTGGCGCATTGCTGTGGCTCATGGGGATCATGAAAGAATAATAATAAAAAAATGTAATCTACCTAGTATGAAAACTTAACTTATACATTGTGGTTTCACTCAAGTAAACACGCCAAAGTAGTTAATTGTATCGGAATAATATAGAAACACGGAGAAAGCACAGATCACAACGACGAATGACGAAGGACTGCGAAGGGCGAGGTCAGGGAGGCGCCGCCGATGTTTTATTACCTGCTGTGGATGTGTGCATTATATTATTGCGTGAGCGCAACAAAGCTGGTTATCAACTCGGGTAAGACAGAGACAGCAATATACGTGTATTATATTACCTGACCGAACGAGTTTGCTTTATGTGTGATGATATTTTTATTTAACAAAACAATGGCAAAATAAGTTTGTTTGTTTCATTTTCAAGTCTAAACCACTAAACCGATTTTGATTAAATTGCCGTGTATAGATATATTTTTTGATTTGGAGTCGGACATAGTATACTTTTTACCCAAGTGACATGTTTCCATGGATAAAATAATTTACAGACAGGCGAAACCGCTAATTATTATCCAATTTTTATTGGTCTGCTGCAAGATTTCTCCAACGAATTATTTTTTTCTTTTTACATATAATGAAAAGTGGGTTATGCTTGCATTATTTACCACCATTTTCGTTTTTGTACAAAAACATTTTTGAACCGGGTCGGATTATGGGCCATGACCTTTATTTTATCACCTTCAAAGTATGCTCCTTCAGAAACGATACACTTACGCCAACGAATAATCCATTCATCAAAACATTTTTTAAACGCTGCTTTCGGAATTGAGTTCACTTTTCGCCGCGAATTCTCCTTTATGTCTTGTACCGATTGAAAACGGGTACCACGAAGTGGTAATTTGAGTTTAGGAAAAAGAAAGAAGTCAGCTGGAGCCATATGTGGTGAATATGGTGGTTGCTGGATGGTATTTGTTGAGTGTTTGGTCAAAAATTCGTTCACAATGATGGCCTTGTGCGAAGGCTCATTATCGTGGTGCAAAATCTAAGAATTTTCTTTCCACAAATCTGGCGTTTTTCGTCGAATTTGCTCTCTCAAATAATATTCTTTATTTACCGTTCGACCTTCCGGTAAGAATTCAGAGTGCACAACACCGCGATAGTCAAAGAAAACAGTCAACATGACTTTGACTTTTGATCGACTTTGGCGTGGTTTTTTCGGTTTCGGTTCAGTTGGCAGGCGCCACTCCGAAGCTTGTTGACTAGTTTGCATGTCAAACTCGTAAACCCACGTCTAGACACCAGTAACAATGCGTTTCATGAATGTTGGGTCGGAATTCACTCGTTCTACCATGTCCTCAGCGACTTTCATGCGATTGAGTTTTTGGAGAAAATTCAGATCTTTTGGGACTAACCGAGCGGCAACATGTTTCATACCGAAATGATTAGTTAAAATGGTACGAATCGACTCGTGAGATACAGAAAGTTCGGCGGCTATCTCTCTCAGAGTTGTATGAGGATTTTCAGTCACTATTTCCTTCACTTTTGTGATGTTAACTTCAGTTGATGGTTGATTCAGTTTGATGGCCTACCAGAGCGAGGCAAATCTTTCATCACATCTCGACCGCTTTTGAACGCTTTGAACCACTCATAAGCACGAGTTTTTGATAAAGTCGATTCACCGTAAGCCTTCTGTATTATTTTCAGTGACTCCGAACACGAAATTCCATTAGCGATGCAAAATTTAAGACAAACTCTTTGTTCGATATTTTTGTCCATTATGAAATTCGCAATACACACTATATATGATATTACTAAAACCAGCACTGTATTTAATATAAATAACACATGCAACTCAAACTCCGCGCTAAAATGGAAAACAGTTGTGCCAATCTAACAACAACAACAAAAACAAAAATTAAAATTTGGAACCACAAACAAATCATCCATTCCCGATACTTTTTTGACTGAATGTAGTTCATTCTAAAGGCCTATGCACACCACGTTTTTTAAAAGTATGCTCTATAAGATAAAAGCACGCCGTCAACGCCTGTCAACGGCGTGCTTTTATCCTACAGAGCAGTTTGTTTTTGTTTGTATCGATAATAACGCGATGCTAACACGCGTGTGTATTGCTACAAACGCGCGTCAACGGCGCGCTTTTATCCTACAGAGCAGTTTGTTTTTGTTTGTATCGATACTAACGCGATGCTAACACGCGTGTGTATCGCTACAAACGCGCGTCGACGGCGCACTTTCATTCTACAGAGCAGTTTGTTTTTGTTTGTATCGATACTAACGCGATGCTAACACGCGTGTGTATTGCTACAAACGCGCGTCAACGGCGCGCTTTTATCCTACAGAGCAGTTTGTTTTTGTTTGTATCGATACTAACGCGATGCTAACACGCGTGTGTATTGCTACAAACGCGCGTCGACGGCGCACTTTCATCCTACAGAGCAGTTTGTTTTTGTTTGTATCGATACTAACGCGATGCTAACACGCGTGTGTATTGCTACAAACGCGCGTTAACGGCGCGCTTTCATCCTACAGAGCAGTTTGTTTTTGTGCGATGCTAACACGCGTGTGTATTGCTACAAACGCGCGTCAACGGCGCGCTTTTATCCTACAGAGCAGTTTGTTTTTGTTTGTATCGATACTAACGCGATGCTAACACGCGTGTGTATTGCTACAAACGCGCGTCAACGGCGCGCTTTCATCCTACAGAGCAGTTTATTTTTGTTTGTATCGATACTAACGCGATGCTAACACGCGTGTGTATCGCTACAAACGCGCGTCGACGGCGCGCTTTAATCCTACAGAGCAGTTTGTTTTTGTTTGTATCGATACTAACGCGATGCTAACACGCGTGTGTATCGCTATAAACGTGCGTCGACGGCGCGCTTTCATCCTACAGAGCAGTTTGTTTTTGTTTGTATCGATACTAACGCGATAAAAAACGTGGTGTTCATAGGCCCTAACGTTTGATGATTCGGTAAATACGAGTATGCTTAATGTATGCGTCAATCTTGTGGTTATAAAGATGGGTTTTCTTACATTTGTGCAACACGTTCATTGCGATTCAACTCTCTGATATAATAAAAAAAATCTACTAAGATAATGATATCCAATGGTGAATAATTTATTTCATATAATTATATTAAGTAGATTACGCAGTAAGCCAACTTCCCCGTTTCCTTAAACGGGTACTTTTTGGATTTATTAAGTTTTTAATGCACGAGTCTGTTCACTTTGTATAATTGTAAGATTTTTAAGGAAATTAATGTGCAGACACCAGCACATCCATCTACCTCAATCTGTCAAATTTCTTTTATAGATTTTCAACTTTATCACAATAGCATAAGGTTCATTTTCAATTGGGGAAATTTGACTAATTGGGGTAGCTTGGTCTGCTTGCGTCTGTACATCCATCGGGTGGGTCTTCTCTGTACACCCCTGACGGGGGCGGACGAGGAATCGGTGTCGGCGATTGCCCCTTTAACCGAGGTTGCATTCGCGACCCGTAAAGACAGGCCTGTCCTTAGGGTTATCTTTTGTAGATAGGGTTGCTGGTGGTGTATTATGGACACGTTGCGGCAAGGTTCTCCGTCGTCTGGAGAAGTGGTTGGGTTGGCTGCGATGTGGTAGGTAGTAGGTAGGTAGTAGATATTTTAGGATTTCTTTTGTTTTTTACTTATCTTCTACTCGCCACCCTCCGTTCCCGAGTTTCCACGTGCCGGTGGTCTTGCCCTACCAGGTGAGACGCCTTTCGGCGGGGCCCAGCAGATGCAGAACAGCACGAGCGACGGCTTAGGGAACGGTCTCTGTACATCATACATCCAAATTCCTTTTATTGTATTCCTCAATTATCTTCTTGTAATACCCAGTCTTACCAAATATGAGGCTCTCTCTTAACAAATACGAAGGTATTTCAAAAATAAAATTATATGAACATAAGATACTTATAACAGAACTAATTAGTTAGCTGCAGGTTGGATAGGCCCGTTGTCATATACCATATCTATATATATCATGTACTGTGGGCGTTATACTAGGGATAATTTCGTTAAAACGTATACACCCCGGAATTGATTCTGACACTGTATTTCAAAATATTAATAGCACTGGTTCAGTAATACTTGATTCGAATGATCACCGAAAGTTGCACTAAACTCCCTAAAATGATGATCTCTGCCCTCTCCCCGCCAGTAATCGCCCAGAGTCGAGGTTCGAACCCCACAGGGGGTGCCCTCCGGCGCGGGTTACTTAATTTCTAGACGGCTCGAGCCCTCTGCTCGCCTCTATAGTCCGGTGAAGCAGTGAAAGCCTCCTAGGCTAACTGTAGCGTCATACAAAAAAAAAAAAAAAAAACAATAAATAACTAAGCAGAAGTTTAACGGTATGCGATAGTTTCTAGACGTGTTCACTGTTCGACGGTCGAGAGCTAAGTGAGCTGCCCTTTTTTTTTTTTTTTTTAACGTGGGGAAATCCTTTACGTATCCCTGCCGCTGGGCAAGCGACAGGGTATGTCGGGCTCCCAGTAGATTACCGGTGTACCGACTAAAACCCCACGGTGTTTCTACAACTACCTTTAGTCCAGGCCACGGGATTCGCGTGAGCATTCACCGCAGCCTGAATGGGCACTGGCCCGCCTCTATCTAGGCAGGCCCCGTCACGAGAAGGACTTCAAGTCCTCCTTCCGCTGAAGGCGCGCGCCGAAACACGAGCGCCACCGCCTCGGGCCTGTTCTGGTCAGGTGGCAAACTGCCCTCCGTCTGCCGCCGGCAGGCCATCTCCTAGGGTGGCCGGAGATCCGCCACACGCGCTCTCCGACGGGCGCGGGTAGGAAGGGTACTCGTGAGCTCCCGTTCCCGTTCCGCTGCCTCCTTCGCAGCCATCACCTCCTCGCAGAAGGAGACAATGGCATTCCAGGCTGTCTCGCTGTCGACCATGGATTGTGTCATGGCCGACAGCGAGAGGCCCCCCACGCCGAGTGTTGCGACCAGGACACGGCGTTGTTCCACCCACGCTGGACAAAGAGCCAGGGTATGGTGTGCCGTGTCCTCTGCGTCGCCGCAATGGTGACACTCGGGCGTCTGCTCCCGACCTATTAGACGCAAGTACTTTCCGAAGCATCCATGTCCCGAAAGCATCTGCGTCAGTCGGAACGTGAGAGCACCGCGGCGCCTCTCAAGCCACCCCTCTAGGACCGGCCTTACCGCCACGATTGTGGCGTGCCCCAAGTGAGCTGCCCTCGGCCGACCCACCCGGATGCTACGTCATAGACTCTGGATAGCGCCAAGATGGCACTGGCTTTCCTTTTCTTCCAATCACCGATATATGGCACATGTCATCATATTATTATGGGATTCGGTATTACTGAATATATCGGCGCAAAATATACTTGTAACATTATAAAAGCACGAGTCATCCTATTGCATCATCTGTTTATAATAATAATAATTTTATTTCGGATTACTCCATAAAGTGTTAGTTATAAGTGTCTTATCCTATGTTAGTATCAATGTTTAATCAAAATTCTAATTCAAATTTATAGTTTATGCAACAGCTCATGGCGGTTATACTAAAAAGAAGTTGGTCACCACTCGATCCAGGCGGACTTCTAGCGTTATCATAATAATAATACGTGAAGCAAAGCTTTTTACCCATTTTTACGAAAAATGCACAGACGGAGGAGTATGAAATTTGAAACAATTAAAGTTAATATGGAGAAGGAGTGCAGACAGCTAATATTTTTATTTAATAGGCATGAGAAGTAAAAAAACCAATTTAAAAAAAAAACACACATATAACTATGCTTTTGATACACTGACAAACTGAGTGTCAAAACTGAGAAGAGATTAATATTATATGTCATTGATATTATTTGACCTTAATGGTCGATTTCTGAACAAATGCGATCTCTAGTTATTTCGAAAATTTCTAATTGATGTATGTTTTATTGAATTAAATAATTATTATTAATTTAATAATTAATTAATTAATAATTTTATTTATTTAATCTACTAAACATTATCATGACATCTTTTGTACCCAATGCGATAATGCGAACAATATTACTAATTATTACTAAGTAAATCCAGAGTCACCCACACAAATTCCGCCAATGAACAATTAAAAATGTCCACTCTTTGTGGGGCACTGTTTATTACTCGTATTCCTCTTGCCACCGGTGCGAATTTACTAATGTTAGTACGCGCCACCGAGACTTCAAAAAGCCGGTCATGTATGCAAAAAGTGTTAAATAATTGATTGAATAAGGAACTACTAATTCAAAAGAAGGTATTTTATTAAAAACATATATCTATCATCATCATCATATCAGCCGAAAGACGTCCACTGCTGGGCAAAGGCCTCCCCCAAGGATCTCCACAATAGCCGGTACTGCGCTGCCCGCATCCAGCGGCTTTCGGCGACCCGCACAAGATCAGCGGTCCACCGTGTAGGAGGCCTGCCCCCTGAAACACTATATATGTATATTATATATACAATTATGGGGATAGAGTTATACATATTACGTACATTCACTTCCGTAACGGGCAAACTCACAGTTACACGAAGTGAACCTACTCGTGCGTTAACAACATAAATAAAATTCCAAGAGTTACTGAAACGGCGAAGTTTCCTAACTGCGAAAGCGTTCATTTAAACTTCTCCCTTGTAACATCAGGGGGCAGGCGGACAGAGGCTGCCAGATTTGTATCACTGGCAACAACATGATGGACTGCGTGCGTTTTTCTATTGGTTTTATAAGGCTCTCTTGATGGTAAGTGTTTGCCGGATTCGGGCAAGATATATATATATACTCATATTTTATAATATGGCACAGTTCTTGCTACTAATCCGGCGTTCTCATGTTTCGGTTTTGATCTCCTTCTCCAGGACAACAATTTGTATTATCCATAAATTGCTTTTAAGAGTATGGGCGTTGTTAAAATAAATATTATTTTCATCACCCCATCTCGTAAAGACCATTTTTGTTCTTCAATATCTGAGTGGAAAAGTCGTTTTATCCTGTAGAGTTTAAAGTAAATTTGAATTTAGAACATCGTGTGCACCAAATTTGTGAATGCAAAATGTTAGTAAACCTATTTACTTCTATGGTGCAGATTTGATCGTACAATTTTTTTTTATTAAAAACAAAGGCTCGGAACCTTCTTGGTGTACTTTTTTAATTGTTTTGCGTAATATTACTGTTCTATTACACTCAAACAGTAGCAACGTTACTTTTGGTTTTTCTTAATTATACCTAAGTATTATCACGCTAATATTATAAAGGCGAAAGTGTGACTATCTGAGTGTGTGTGTGTATGTTTGTTACTTCTTAAAGCAAAAACTACCGGACGGAATATAGCTTATATATCCGAATAACATAGGTATACATAGGCTATAATTTATAAAGTTTAACGCGGGTAAAACCGCGCGGCGCAGCTAGTTTGTTATAATTTAAAGATTGTCCTGTAATACTTACATATCATAATATAGTAATTAATACCTAAACTGAGATAAAACTACTTATGATAAGATATTTTTTCGCATTTTGTCATTTCCTCGCTGAGGTGTGATGAAAAGTTACGTGTGGCACTCGAGTGCAAAGATTTTTCACCTTTTGCTCTTTTGATTTCCTCTCTAATGCTCAGGAGTCTAATTATTGAACCAGTTGCTACGCTCGTGATTCAATTTTAGAATCCTTCGCTTGCACGGTTATCAAAATTGAGCACGCGGTTAAAAAGCAATTTTGCACTCTTGTATAATAAATAACTATTTCTCCCCCCTCTCCAAAAGAGTATTTTTTCTCTTCGATATCTGAGTGACAAAGTCGTTGTTATCCGCTAGAAGATAAAGTAAATTTGAATTTAGAATATCGTGTGCACTAAGTATGTGAATTCAAAACATCATAAAACCTATTTACTTACTTTTACTTCCATGATATCGAATTTATCATACAACTTTTTTGTAATTTGTTGAAAACTCGGACTCGGAACGTCCTTGGTGTACTTTTTTTGCTTTCATAATTTAATTTGCTTTAGGTACTGTAATGTTGCGTACATTACAGTACCTAACAAAATTATTACACTCAAGTAACTCTCGCAACGTTACTCTAATTTTTTTTTCAATTATACCTAGCATTATTTTCTATAATTTAATGTTTATTCTGTAATACTTACCTATCATAATATGTAGTTAATACCTAAACTAAAGTAAAAGTATCTTGTGAATGTAAATGTACTTTTTTGCATTTAGACTTTTCCTCGCTGAGGTGGGATGAAAAGTTACGTGTTGCACTCGAGTGCAAAGATTTTTATATTACTACTCAATTATATTTGTAACTAGCTGTGCCCCGCGGTTTTACCCGCGTTAAACTTTATAAATTATCACAGCTCCTCCCCTGTAGCTGAAAGCGTGATAATATGTATTCTATATGTTGACCCGACCTCTTAGTTATATTCATGCAAACTTTGAAGTTAATCCATGCAGTACTTTTTGAGTTTAGCCCGGACGTACATACAGACAAACAGATAAATAGACAAAAATTCTAAAAACTATATTTTTGTTTTCGATTTCAATTAATCACGCCCCAAGTATCCTTTTAAAACAATATTCAATGTACAGTTTTGAATATCCTACGATTTTATTATATGTATAGATTATAATATGTAGTGTACTTTATGATTAGCAAAAACTTTATTGTATTAGATTTGTCTTGCAATTAATAATCGTTTACGTTTGTTATCGATACGTTCACACTACCAACACCCGACTTGGTAGTTATACGCGCAACGCATGACTAGTGTGATACGATAAAATTGACTGCTGTCAGCCTCTTAAAATAAGACCGTGACAGATTGAATTGACAACTTCCTTCTTCTTTGAAGACTTCACTCTCTAACCCATCTCCCCAAATACAATAGATGGCTGGGCTTAACTCTCATGTCTCATCAATAAAATTGTTTAATCTATGTATATGAAGAGTCAATCAGTAGAGTGGCAAAAAAGCCATAAATTAAGGACGAGGGTTTTATAGGGACCGTTCGCCTATTGATTGACCTATTGGTTTAGTAGTTAGTGACCCTGACTGCTAAGCCAGAAGTCCCAGATTTATCTATAATTTGTATGTATTTAGAAATGTATAAGTATGTTTGGAGCGTGTTGCAGGAGCAAGGAAATAATACTGGTGAATTAATTAGGTAGATGTTTACTGTCTTGTAATAATACTTGGTACAATCAAACAATAATAAATACCATGAGAGCGGATTACAATTATTCTCTCCTCTGGGAGTTTTGGCGCCAACGCGGAAAGAGACGCATCGAGGCTATGTTTTATTTTCAAAAACTGGTGTAAATTCGAGTTTTTATGTGTAAATATGGTGGATTTTTAGACATAACATCTTCGACAACGTACACAAGTGGAGGAAAGTGCGATATTGCCGTGAATTGTGATTTTCCGTGTTGTAACCAAAACTCCATAAAAACTTCTAGTAAAGTCTCCACTGCTTTACTGGGGTTGGACAAGGACTATGTATGACTTGACTGCGACGGACTTTACTTGACAATGACTTTACTTGACAAAATAAATGATATAAAACTATATTTACTGAAGGCTCATAAGGCCAAAGAAGCCAGAGCCGTAAAACGGTATTGAAAAAAAAAAAATTCTCCCCTGTCACGGAAAAATCTATCTGTCTAGTATGACATAACTTTTAATCGTAAAAAGAGAACAACAACGCAGAGGTTTAACAAGAAGTAAAAAGAGGCCATATAACTATTATAATAGTTTGGTTACTAGAGAGCAGGCTCTGTCTTGTTTGAGATCAGATGAAAGCGTGTTGGTTATCCACAAATATTTATTTTATTGTTTGATGTCAGCACTTATAACAATTTTGGAAAGGATAAAATAAATAAGTTACCTTTTATTTAGTATTTAAAATTAAGTTCAACTTTTTATTAAGCCTAATTAATTGATTATATCTGTTACTCAGCGCAATCCCATGCTTTAAAATATCACATCACACCAATCACACTAATATTATAAAGGCGAAAGTTTTGTTTATAAGTGTTTGTTATTTCTTCAAGGCTAAACGGCTGGAGCGATTTTAATAAAATTTGGTATGGAGCTAGCTGACACCCTGGATTAACACATAGGTTTTTTTATCTAGCCTACGATAGTGTCCCACTGCTGAGCAAAGGCCTCCCCCTTGGTTTTCCAGATTTCCAGACTAAACTTTTTATCTTTTGCAATTTCAGGCCAGTCGTTTCAAAACGAATTCAGGTCAGGTCATCACACCAATAATTTATAAAGTTTAACGCGGGTGAAACCGCGGGCACAGCTAGTTAAAATAAAAGTTAAAGTCATCATTACAGCTAAATAAGTCCACTGCTGGACAAGCCTCCCTCAAGAATCGTCTTGGGGGGATATGCCATAATCGCCACGCTTGGCAGACGGGTTGGCGATCGCAGTAAGATGGTCATAGTAATCAGAAGGAAGCTGCTGCCCATCCTCTGGTAGATATTCCCTCGGGTCGACTTCTACGCCCCCCACGGGATGAGATGGGGTGATGATATTCTGATTCTGATATTTGTCGCCGTCACCACACAGCAAGTTAAAGTATTAAGAAATATATTATAAGTATGTTTATCAGTTGTCTGGTTCCCATAGTACAAGTTCTACCTATTTTGGGGTCGTATGGTAGTGTGTTTCTGTTCCAAGAAAATTGTTTAGTTCATTGAAGTCATTAGGCCGAGGCGAGGGACTAATAGTTGAACTGAACTAAGCAAGTATAGTAGGTTCAAAACATTTAAATTTGGTGGAAAATGTAATTACTACGCTCTACATTCAGAAACTTTAATCAATCCCTTCTTTGTAAATCCGCAAAGTTTTCAAACTTGAGCTGGATCAGATTCAGTCCTATAAAGTTCTTCACAGGAAATGAGCTTTTAAAAGTAAATGACACTGCAAATGCCATGCAAGCTATTTGACTTAGCTGTTGGTTTCTCTATCGGTCCAAGATTAGACGATACACGATATTGTAAAAATATAGATGCAGGTAGGTTCATATAGAATCTTTAAATCTATCGAAAGATCAGCGTTACAATATTTATTAACCGTAGCATTTGCAGAGGTAGGTGCCTGTTCCTCGCTTGAACGGATAATGTTGCAACAAGCCAATGAACACCTACATATACAAACTAAGTAAAAAACTTAAGGAATTGTCTGTGCTTGTTGGAAATAATCTTTATTTAAATTTAAAATTGAAAATAGGCTTGCACTATTTACGAGTTGCAATGTGATTATATCAATATGTGATAATGCTATCACAAGCAATATCTTAAATATATATTTTAACAATTATTGTTACACAACATTTATACATAAAAATTATAATTAACTAAATATGTCATCACGGCGTTTTTCATCACTATTGCTGGTGTATAAAAACCTATATTTTTTCTACCAACATCTGTGTGATTGATTCGTACTTACAACATAGCAAACTGAACAATTTTTTGATAAGATTTACGTAATTTTATCGTTCTTTTCTATTAAATCTTTACAGTAATATACATCATAAGAGCTTGTTGTATAGTGGTTGTAAACGACACATTTGTTTTTTTTTTTTATTGGAACCTACACTAAGTTAATGACTAACAGTAAGACCGCACTAGCAATTATAAAAAAATGCGTTTTATGTAATTTCCGACGTGTTGTTTCTTTTCTAAATTATGTCTTTTTATTTTTATATTTTTGTAAAACTCCGAAAATTTTCGTTTGAAACTGGCAGGTTTCTATGAAATGCTAGCCGGAAATAAGTACGTTTAGGAATCCTTCTTTTCTCTCTGAAATAAATGCCACATACTACACTACTATATTACAATGTACAAGATCTGCTGAACTATATTTAGAAACACTCATTAAGGGCGGTTGTAAGTCGAAGCGTTATTTGGACTAATAAAACAACTTAAACAGAATTGCGTACATAATATTTTGAGTTTAACATTGTTGGTTTATTAAGTGGTGATTTACATGTTCTGTTATTTTAATAAAATAATAGTTTTTTTTTGTTTTTCTATGTTTAGGATGTTTTAAATAAGATAAATAAATAAAAAACGTTTTTTACTCTCGTAGACTTTTAAAAGCGCTTGTAAATAGTCAGAACATGTTTGTTGTAATATAATTTAGTTTAATTTTATAAACATAATTATTTCTAGTTCCATAGGTATTTAGGTACACGGACTGTATGAAAACATTTATAAAACTTAATTTATAATAGGTATTAATGATATTTAAGCTAGCTTGTATTAATTTATTGTCAATAATAGACGCTTCTTCTTCTTCTTATCATCGTAGTGAGAGGATCAGCCAATCTACGTTACCGACTAACTGTCCTCGCAGATTGCCCAGGGTGCGCCGGAAGCATAAGAAATATTAATGCTTCACTCGGGGAGGCTCCTTTCGTGCACCCCATAGACACTCAAAGTGCTCCTCGAAGCCCCTTCGACTGCCTAGGGTGAGGCCCAGATACTTTATGTACCGCCCCACCCTGATCGCCACGTCACCTACCCGTCACCTACCCGCATCAACGCACTGGGTGGTTCCTGCCTACGGCGTAAGCCATGGAACCATAGCGCTGCGGTCTTATCAGGCCCTACCCGAAGGCCCAGTCTCCTTATGGCCGCGACGATACACGCAACACTAAGTTTGGCGAGCCGTACCGCCCGCTGGAAGCTTACCTTCCGGGCTATAAATGAGTGTCGTCCTCATAGCACACGACGCTCACTCCGGGAGGGAGGCCAATCCGCAGGACCGCATCATTGGCGAGGTTCTATAGCGGAGGTCCAAAACACGGAAGGTCCCTGAAGAACCCCGCAGGAGACTTCCCTCTGGATTTCAATCCCTTTTCGACCGACGAACTTAAACTTCCTGTCGCGCAAATATGCCCCGACTATTCCAGGCAGATAGGGAGTCACGTTATGGTTGAAAAAATGAATACTTGTCTACTATCTTGTATATCTATATGTGTATATATGTGACATCAATTGAGTATTTCCGGTCTGTAAAAAAATCTTCGATTTTCACCAAACATATACATATATATATATATTAGGTCTTTACCTATGAAATTGCCGTTCTGCAGTACTGGCCATTTCAAATCAAAATAATTTTTGTTTGGCTAAGAATTCTAATTTCAAATTAATTTTATTTTAAAAACATGGATTCTTTTTTCCAAAAGTAGTCATTTCTTTATTGATTAGTGTTACATTTTCATCGCATTTAAATCTTTTTCGTCATCATGGATACGTTAAAAATTCGAGTAATTATGGAATATGAGTACCGTCGTGGCAGCAACGCGGCACAAGCGGCACGCAACATCAACGACGTTTACGGAGCTAACACTACAAACCAACGCACCACCTGTTATTGGTTTGCTCGCTTCCGTTCTGGAAATTTCGACCTGAAAAATGAACCTCGCGGTCGTCCGAAGACTTTGGTCGACAATGACGAATTAAAGGCGGTTGTGGAAGCTGATGATACACAATCTACGGCTGAATTAGCAGCAGCTTTCGACGTTAGCGTCAAAACAATATTGGTCCATTTGCGTCAAATTGGCAAGGTAAAAAAGCTTGACAAATGGGTGCCCCACGAACTCAATGATCGCCAGCGCGAAGTACGCGTCGAGACGTGCCTTGCACTGCTCAACAGACACACAAATGAAGGAATTTTGAACCGCATTGTTACCTGCGATGAAAAATGGATTCTGTTTGATAACCGCAAGCGCTCAGCAAGTTGGTTGGATCCTGGTTCAGCACCTAAACAATGCCCTAAACGAAAACTTACCCCTAGAAAAGTGATGGTCACTGTTTGGTGGTCTAGCGCCGGTGTGATTCATCACAGCTTCTTACCAAACGGGGTGAGCATTACTGCAGATGTGTACTGTGAAGAACTGAGCACAATGATGGAGAAGCTGGCGCATCTCCAACCAGCATTGGTCAATCGCTCGTCTCCGCTGCTCCTGCACGACAACGCGCGACCTCATACTGCACAGCAGACGGTCTCCAAGTTGCAAGAACTGGGGTTGGAAGCTCTCCGTCATCCGCCCTACTCACCAGACCTTGCGCCTACAGACTACTACTTTTTCCAGAATTTGGATAACTTCTTGGCGGGAAAAAAATTCAATACCCGAGAGGCAGTACAAAATGCCTTTGAAGAATTTGTTGCCTCCCGTCCAGCTGATTTCTTTAAGAAGGGCATCAATAAACTGCCACTGCGATGGCAAAGATGCATTGATTGCATGGGTGATTACTTCGATTAATACAAATAAAAAAATTCATGGAAAAAATTCGTTTCAATTTTTTCATACAAAACGGCAATTTCATAGGTAAAGACCTATTATAAACGTAAATTTTCATCAAATCGATTGTTTGTATGTTATTCCATCTCTCAGTTGTTTGTGAACCGATTTAGATGAGTTATTGATGCTATCAGTGTCACAAGAGTTTTAGGGTACGGTAATAGTTTACCATCATTGAGCCGCAAGATTTTCTGCCCAGTTGGTAGTTTAATTTTAAACGGGCGTTGTAATAATAATAAAAAAATAATTAGTTGCACTTGTAAGGCAGGGAGTTCTGTAGCTGTAGAACCCAGAGTAAAACTATCCAAACACTGTATGGTACGAATGTATATTTTTGATTAAACTTAGCCTACTTATATCTACATTTCTCATAGTACAAGAGGTATGCGTTTAAGGAGATAATATTTAATAATTTATCGAAGACAGGTATATCTAAAATATTTTTGCTATAACGCGGGCAAGGCCCGCGCGGTACAGCGCGTGCGCCTCATATAAAAACATGTGGCATGAACTCAGTAGTGTCAGTTCCCGGTCGGCACCGCGGTGTTCGGACGTCTATGCTTTCACATATTATGTATTGCAGCTACAGTGGTCCCCCCTTAGCGAAGCGTACTGGAGGCTTGACAGCTCTGCCGGATCTCGTCCTGTAGTGCTGATCTTGGGATGTTAACGTTGCCGCTGCAGGTGTAGAAGGGATATCCGTGGTAGGTGCACCGTCGCTGACATCAGTATTTTGCTCAGTACTCAGAATATACGCCGGCTTCAAGCGATCGATGGATACGTTGATAGTACGAGTCGGTAATCTAATCTTAAAGTATTTCTCGCTTCTCTCCAGAACTGGATACGGCCCCTCGTAGGGACGTTGCAGCGGTTTACGTACGGCATCAATACGTAGAAATACGGATTCACAGGTACGGAGATCTCGGTGCACAAAAATGTTTTTGTTGTTGCTATGCGGTACGTAGGCTGGTGTCAGCTGAGTGATAACGCGGTGTAGTTTGTCGACGTAGGTATAGTCCATCTTCGTACTTGCAGGTGATGGTGTGAGAAAATCTCCTGGCAAGCGTAATGCTTGCCCGTAGGTCAGCTGCGCTGCGCTTGTGTTTGTGTCCATGCGGGTGGCGGCACGAAGTCCCATGAGTACTGTAGGTAGTTCCTCGAACCACTTGCTACATGTTGATAGCCTTGCCATCAGTGCAGCTTTCAGCGAGCGGTGCCACCGTTCTATAATCCCGTTACTCTGCGGGTGATAGGCAGTAGTACGGGCTTTCTCGGCACCGACCAAACGCGTTAATTCGAGAAACAACAGACTCTCAAATTGTCTTCCTTGGTCTGTTGTTATGGTGACGGGTGAACCGAACCGTGTTATCCATGCTTCGTAGACGGTCTTCGCTACTGTCTCAGCCGATATTTCTTGTATGGGGATAGCTTCGGGCCAGCGAGTCGCGCGATCTATCATGGTAACTAGGTACCGATGTCCGTTCGCCGATGGTGGTAGCGGGCCAACTATATCTATGTGTAGGCATTGGAATCGTGTGCTTTGCGGCAACGATGCGATATTGCTGTAGGTATGTCGTTGTACTTTGGATTGTTGACACGCAGTACATCCTTTCGCCCAACGTCCGATGTCCGTGTTCATCGAAGGCCAGAAGAACCTTTCTTGTATGAGTTTTCGCGTTGTACGGATACCGGGATGACTCACGTTATGTACAGCGTTGAACGCGGCTCGTCGCAAATCAGCTGTTATATACGGGCGTATGTTGCTCGTAGATACTTCGCAGTAGACTCGTTGGTTTGTCGTAGGTATAGCGATACTTTTAAGTGCGATGTTCGTTTGTTTGAGCAGTTCGGGTAGTGACACATCTTTTTGTTGAGCGGCCGCTAGCTGCGCATAGTCGATCGAAGTAGGTATTTCTATCACCTCAATTCTCGACAGGTCATCGGCAACTGCGTTGTTTATACCGCTCACGTGACGTATGTCCGTAGTAAATTCGCTTATGAATGACAGTTGGCGGGCTCGGCGTTGTGTGTCATTGTCCGATGGCGGCTTGAGAATTGCGTATGTCAGTGGTTTGTGGTCCGTGTAGATAGTGAGTTCTCTTCCCTCGAACATTTTTCTGAAATGTTTTATTGCCATGTAGATTGATGTTAGCTCTCGATCGAATGTACTGTATCGTTGTTGCGCGTCGGAGAATTTCTTGGAGAAGTAGCCGAGAGGTACCCATTTGTTAATTATGCGTTGTTGAAGTACTGAGCCTGCAGACTTGTTTGAGGCATCGCACATGATTGACATCGGATGGTCGACGGATGGTGATGGATGAGCGAGTAAAGTTGCGTTCTGCATGCTAGCTTTACAGGCTTCGAATGCTTGCAGGGCTTCAGTAGACCAGTTGATTTTTGATTTGTCACGTCTCTTTGAGTTGTGTAGGAAGGCGTTGAGTGGGGCTTGAATGAGAGCGGCGTTCGGTGTGTTGTCACGGTAAAAGTTGACCATACCGAGAAACCGTCGGAGTTCTTCGATGGTCTCCGGTTTCGGGTAATCCGCAATTACCTTGACTTTCTCGTACGGCGGCTTGATTCCTTCACTCGACACGTCGTAACCGAGGAATTTCACGTTTTCTTGGGCAAATACGCATTTTGATGGATTGATCGTAATTCCGTATTCGTCTAGTCGTTGTAGGACGATCCGTAGGTCTTGATACGCCGTGTCTAGGCTGTCTGAAGCTATGATGACGTCGTCGACGAATGAGAACACAAACTCGAGTCCGCTGAGTACTTGGTGTATGAATCGTTGGAATGTTTGACCAGCTCCTTTCAGGCCTGGACACATCCTTGGAAATTCAAATAATCCGAACGGAGTGGTGATAGCGGTTTTCTCAATGTCAGGCTCGTGCACGGGTAACTGCTGGTAAGCCCTGTTCAGGTCCAGTACCGTAAAGATTTTCTTGCCATGTAGCAGGTACGTGAAGTCCTTTAGTCGAGGCACAGGGTAGCGGTCGGGCTTGGTCACTGCGTTGAGATGTCTGTAGTCGCCACATACTCGTATATCACCATTTTTCTTGGGCACGACATGAAGCGGGCTTGACCAAGGGCTTTTGCTTGGACGGCATATGCCCTGCTGCATCATGGTTTCGAATTCTTTCTTAGCGGCCCAGTAGCGGTGCGGCGGTAACGGTCGTGTTCTACTGTGCAGCGGCGGGCCGGTAGTTTCGATGTGATGTTCGACGCGATGTTTAGGTATTTGCTTCATTGAGGACGGTCGGATGATGTCCGGGTACTCGGCGAGGATTTGATGAAAGCGTTGTTGATCATCAATGCTTCTCACGGTTGGCTCGGTGGAATATGAAACTGATGTTCTGACAGATAAATTCGTGACTTTATCAATAAGACAACGTCCGCGTATGTCAACTAGCAGGTTGTGGTGTTTCAAAAAATCTGCACCGATGATGGGTTTCGTGACTGCAGCGATGACGAACTTCCAGGTGTATGGTCTTCTTAGTTTCAGATCCAGCACCAGGGTTTTCTCTCCATATGTAGGTATTGTAGTGTTGTTAGCGGCGTACAATTGAAATGATGTCGGAGCTGTCTTCATCCCTCTTTGTCTCGGTACGACGGATATGTTTGCGCCAGTGTCGATGAGAAAAGATAGACGTGAATTTCTATCTGTCACGAATAGACGGTGTGATGCGTGGTTCGTGTCGGTTGCCGCCTCAGCCAACGCGGCGGTTAGTTTTCCGAAGCGGGCGTCGAATCTTGGAACTTGCACGGGCGCGTGCAACGGTAAGCTTGTTTACCAAACTTGCGGTGGTAATAACATATGTTTGGTGTATCGGGGCGCTGCGGCGTAATACTGCGTGGATGACGTTGATTACTGAGTGATCTTGATTTACTACGATGTTGGTTCCAACATCGTCTTGGTTGATAGGCTCGCCGTGATTTCAACTCCTCTATTTCACGCGTCAGATGTCGCGCTTTTAGTTCCGCTAATTCACTCGTGAGCATGTCAATCTTCTCATGTAATGCGCGTAAGTCGCTCGATGTAAGCCCGGAGCGACTCGGCTCGGTCTGCGAAGTACTGGCAATGGCGGCGACTTCGGGGTGGGTAGTTTCTAGAATCTTGTCAGCCATTGATGCGAGGTCGTTGAGATCCGATTTTTGGGCAATATTTACACTCACGGCGAGGACGGCGCGAATCGATTGTGGAAGATGGTTAGTCCACATAATACGCAGCGTCGATTCTGATATATTTTCGCCGGCAAGGCTCTTCATTCGCCGGAGAAGTTGTGAGGGCTTCATCTCTCCCAGTTCCATCTCGGAGAGTAACCGTTGTACTTGCCGCTGCTCCGATTCCTCGTATACTTGCAAGAGGCGGGTCTTGATGGCATTATATTTGTTGCTGTCGGGAGGCCGTAGAATGATGTCGGCGATCTCGTCGATGTCTTGCCGTTCCAGCTGTCCAATGACAAGCTCATACATCGCCTTGTCGCTCTTTTTGTGCGGTGAAACGATGGCTTCAAACTGGGCGAACCATAATCGTAATCGATCGCGCCATATAGGTGGAATACGGAGATGAGTAGACACACCGGAGAGTTCTTGATCGGAGACTGGGTTGCTTTCTGTTGCCATGATTTATTCTGGCAGTCGGGGTCACCAATGTAAGGCAGGGAGTTCTGTAGCTGTAGAACCCAGAGTAAAACTATCCAAACACTGTATGGTACGAATGTATATTTTTGATTAAACTTAGCCTACTTATATCTACATTTGTCATAGTACAAGAGGTATGCGTTTAAGGAGATCATATTTAATAATTTATCGAAGACAGGTATATCTAAAATATTTTTGCTATAACGCGGGCAAGGCCCGCGCGGTACAGCGCGTGCGCCTCATATAAAAACATGTGGCATGAACTCAGTAGTGTCAGTTCCCGGTCGGCACCGCGGTGTTCGGACGTCTATGCTTTCACATATTATGTATTGCAGCTACACACTCATCGGTCCATAAATGATCGGCAAGTCTAGCACCTAGGCATGCGGTTAATCCGTAGATGGGTGACCGTTAAAGTGGTTTAATTTGTGGAAATGATCTTGTGAGGGTCGCTGGAAGTCGCTGGATGCGGATAGCGCAAGACTGGCAATTGTGGAGATCTTTGGGGGAGGCCTTGTCCAGGAGGTCAGGTCTTTCGGCTGATATGGTGATGATGATGAATTTTTGAGCGTCTCCGTGCTTTGGAGGGCCTGTTAAGCTGTTGGTCCTGGTTGTTGTCATTAGACAACAGTCGATAAGCCACTGGCGGCGGCTTGAACAACTCTGAAACCAGGGCAACCACTACCCATATGATAAAGAATAATAAAAAAACTATGGCTTAAATTATGTGGGTTTTAACTCCATAATACTTTTCTTAGTTTATTGATTAGGAACTAAAATTTTGAGTGTATGTAATTTTGCGTTCCTTCTCAATAAATCTAAAGATGTATGATTGATTCAAAACCCACATATTTAAGAAATTGCTTTTATTTCTTATTATGGCCACGCCCGCACTATTCGAATATGCCGCGGTGTACTTTACAAACAGACTCAGAGGAATTACCTATGGGTCTCACTTATTAACTTACTTATGAATCCGTTAAGCGATCTGGCAAGGTGACTGTCTAAACCGATACACCACAGGTGCAGTCAAAATAATATCCATCATCCATGTATACAGACGTCAGCACATTAAGCTACCTCAATCTGTCAAATTTCAATGGATTTGCTTACTATTACTACTTATTTTATTTTATTTTATGTACACACAGTAAAAAGTAAATAAAAGCAAGTATGCAAAATGAAATAGTACAAAGGCACTGCTTATTTCTAATGAAATCTCTTCCTACAGGCCCGCGAGAGGAGATATAGTATGAAAGAGGAATTGTGTGTACGTTATTCTAAAGATTAGATAAAAACTAAGTACCTAGTCAGAGGAATATAAATAAACACATACAAATACTTAAATAAATACATATATAAACAGTTCTAAACATACAACCAATAGAATAAATAAATTTATATTAACATAAAGAGAGAAAATGTAATTTCACTCGTTTTTTAAATAAAGATAGAGTGTCACAGTTTCTTATATCGAACCCCGGACACGAAGTGGCGAGGCGACTGTCTTAATTGCTGCGCCACACTTGCAGTCATCAGTTAATTGTGGCCTCGTAAAACAGGATGAAAAACGAGCAAATGGGTCACCTGATGGTAAGTGATCACCGCCGCCCATGGACACTCGTAACACCAGAGGAGCCGCAAGTGCGTTGCCGGCCTTTAAGAAAAGAATAGGCTCGCTTCTTGACGGTTGCCATGTCATACCGGATCGGAAATACCTCCGCAGCTAGTGGGCGGTAAAAAGTTTCTAGTGAAACGAACGGTTGTAGATGGCCATTCATCCAGGTATATATGTATATATAGTAATATGTATATTGATCATAATAACATTGATATAAAACTGAAAGCCTTATTGTAGTATTGAGACCTGTTTGTCACAGAATGATTTATGGTTATCGGAATAACGCGTCTATTTATCACTTTGTGTATAGAAAGTGATTTGTGTTCTTAATGGATTTTATTGTTCCAGTTTCTTTTCCGGTTATTTCATTGTTTAGTTAGGACCTGCGTAGGTGAAGGACAACTTTGATAGTAAACAATTCAGAAAATGATTAACTAGCCGGTTGACGTGGATGGTAAACGCTTGCCTTTATAAATAAAATCAAATCAAATCAAATCTTTATTTGCTCAAATATGGTACATAAGGTCTTAATGAAAAGGTTATAATCCAACATATTCTGACCTGAGGTCGTGCAAATATACTAGTACATATATGTAGTTTAGAAACTTAATCTAATTATAAATTAATCTTTTAAATTACATTATTATTTCGACTTATATTCTAGATATTCTTTAGTTCTATAAAAACATTTCTCTTTGAGGAAATTAAATAAACTCTTCCTAAATTGAGGTAATGACATTTTTTTTATATGTAACGGAAGGTTATTATATATTTTTATTGCCATGCAATATGCATAATAAATTAGAAACGCTTACAAATAGTGAGAACATGTTTTTAGTTATATATTTAAGTATACGTAATTATTTCTGGTTACATAGATTGACGGGTTGTATGAAAACATTTATAAAATTTATTTTATAATAGCAATGTATTGTAGCTGGTATTGTATTTCACGCCGCAGGTCGTGGGTTCGATTCCCACCCAGATATTTGTGTTCAAGAACATGTCTGTTTGTCCTGAGTCTGGGTGTAACTCTCTCTATAAATAAATTTATATAGATCTATGTACTACTTTTCTTTTGTAAATATAATTTACAAAAGTAAAGTAGTACATATATGTAATATAGCAGTTATCTGGTTTACATAGTACAAGCATTGTCTTAAAAAAATAAAGCTCTGCTTAGTTTGGGATCAGATGGCCGTGTGTGAATAATATCCCAGGGTATTATTATAATAATTATTATTATGATTAATTGTAAGACAAATCTAAAGTGTTTGCCCAGCATAGATATTAATATGTTTAAAAAGTTATGATAGTGCAGTACTGTAGAATGACTAAAGTAATTTTAAAGAGCGAAGAAGCGAAGAATTTTAGACAGCGAAGTCCAAATGGAAAAGTTATAATCTGGACTTTTTTATTTGGCAATATAAAGATTATATTTATTGTTTGCTTAGGACTCGCTTAGACGAAGAGAAAATGTATACCAGAAATAACAGATTTTCGTCTTTATATATTATTTTTATATCGTAATCTCTATATAACAGATTTATTTCATACCGGAGCACTATGATGCAACACATTTTCTTTATAATATATTTCCTTCATACATATTCTTTTACTGCCGGATTTTTTATACCAAAACTATATTTATTAAAAATAAACTAGGTGTGTTTCTGCGTGTGAGTAAGGTCCCCAGAGCTTATTTGGGTGGGGGAAAGGGTCAGTAACACTTGTTAGCTGACTCGCAACGCACCCTTGACTCCTCTGGTGTTGCGAGTGTACATGGGCGGCGCCGCGGCGGTGATCACTTACCATCAGGTGACCCTGATGATGCTCGTGTGTCGCACAGGTCGCACTCTGATATTTAAAAAAATACTTATAAAAGTGAAAAGGGGAAACAGTGGATTTTGTGGAGTGTGTCTAACTGGTATGAGTATGTTTCTAATTGATTGGTTTTGATTCTTATTACAAAGTAATAGAGTTCAAAATATGGTGGCATCTATATTGCCACTACCAGTTCCCTTTAACTGGTATGGGTATGTTTCTAATTGATTGGTTTTGATTCTTATTACAAAGTAATAGAGTTCAAAATATGGTGGCAACTATATTGCCACTACCAGTCAAAGGGTTAAGAGGATGTAGTTTTCCGGACTGTGCAACGCAAATTCAATAACAAATATTATTTAAATTGGCGATTTCGACATATGAATTTTTTAAATTAAACACTTACCCCGTAGGAATTACAGTTGATTGGTAAATACTAAGAGATAAGCTGGTTTATTCATAAAATAATACAGTTTTTTTTTCTTTCTGTCAGTTTCGTTTTATGAAATCATGATAAATCTTCAGAAAAAAATAATTGTCGTCACCACCGTATTCGTTTATATGTCACAAAACTTCAGTAGCTCAAAGTTAGCTCAAACAATTTGCTGGGCCATTCAACGTGGCAATGCTCTGAGCCCCTTGTGAGTGAACGTTCCCAGCTGAAAATGATATCGAGGAGATTTCAACGTTTAAATTTATTGTAATTATTATATTCTATTTCTATTTTTAGTTTTGTATTAGGTCTTTTTATAGATAAGCAGTATAAAAAAAATTAATAACTATACTAATAAATTTTTTATTTCCACAGTTGAAAATCAGCGCTACAGTCATCTGTGGCAGATTGCTGAACTGTGGCCTTTTAGTTATTAAGGTGCTTAGTATGGGTACTACATCGAATAGGTGCGTAAAATTATGTAAAACTATGGATAATAGAAAATGTATTAATTATTATTTATAAGTATAAAAATATCTATGTTTTGTTCTGTGTGTTGTACCCCTATTGCTTAATTTATATTGATGTACCTATCTTTTGTGTCTAATAAATATATATTCTTTCTTTCTATTCTTTCTTTCATTATTTGCAATACTAATCGTTAATATTTCACCGCCGCTGCGCCACACGTGCAGTCAACGAAAGACTCGCCTCGCCGCTTCGTGTCGCGGGTTCGAGTCCTGCGCCGGACTACTAAATGTCTTACCCATAAATCGTTTTTCTGAGTCTGGATGTAATTTATATTCCCGTATGCCCGTCTATTATACGTTTGTAAAGTACCCCGCCACTCATGACTTAGACTGCCTAGTACGGGCGAGGTCTTGTAAAAAAATATATATAGTCTCAAAAGCCGATATATAGAACCTCCAAATGGTTGAGCAAGTCCATAAAATAAAGTATATATATGTATATTTCATTTTTGACAATTATTGTAGTATGACAGGGTGTCGCCTAGTGGATATTGCTTGTTTTTTTATGATTATGCTGATCTATTCCATAGTGAATAGTTGTATTGTGATCTACGTGTTTTAAATATATATTTGCTATTCTAAATAACGATGCATACAGCGTCAAGTAAAATTGATTCTCACTGGACAGATGACACATCAAAATAAAGCGTCTATACGTTAGATCGCCATTAAATAAATTAGAATAAGCATTGCTTTGTTTAACAATACTTAAGGGAATGTATGTTTAACTGCTACTACTTACTTAAAAAAATATATCTCATATCTTAAAGTTAAAAGGTTTCTGTTTAGTATATCAAAACACGCACGGTATCAATTTCGTGATGAATTCATTACACAAATGGTCAGTATAACCCTTTATGACCTTACGCGCTTTATAGGCCTTCTATTTAATGTTACTTGTCAATCTTCGAAAAAATCTTTTTATTTAATATAGTACAATGCTGCCAGCCTTCTGGGTACGTTCCCCGACAACGATGAGGAATTTTTTGACGTTGTTTATCGTTAGTTTATTTTATATCTATGTAGGTTTAATGTAGTTTTTACCTATATAGTTGTATCTATATTAAAAGTACGAATTAAAATTTTTAATTTTAAATGTATTATTATTATGGTGGACCGTGTGTTTATACGACGGTCGCGCTGTAATGCTACCACTTATATTATTATAAGTTCTGAATTAATTACGTTCAATGTTTCCTCCTTCTATAAATAATGAAGGTTATGTTATTTTTCGTTATTGTGTTACAAACAAACGAGTAGGAGTACATCAGTGTGGTTTGTGTAGCTTTAGACTCGATGACAATGCGTATTGAAAACCCCGTCCCATTGTTTTATAGCCCGTTATTACCGAGCCCTGCAGCCGGCATCCGTTTAATTGAAAACTATCCAGCTTCGTCATAGAATAACTTAATATGTATTTTACCTATTTTAATAAGAAATATAAATTAATATTTCTCTTTTCTATGTTTGAATCTTACTAATATATGTATTCTAAGGAATAAGACCAGAAGTAGCTTTTTTTAAAACAAATTTTAATACAACTTACGACGACAATAATCACAAAAATATTAACAGACAAATAATTTTAATTCAAACAAAGAAAACGAACAAAAGAAGTAAAATCACCCGCACTACACTAGGCTAACAATTATAAACAAAGACTATACGAATCGATCCGCAATCGGACAGAGTAACAGCCTCGACAACTGTGGGACGCAAAAGAGAGCGATGCCGGCGAGGCATCGCCTTTTTATAGAAAATCCCCACTCTTGTACTTTTCCGCTTCCACACGGCCCTTTCTGACAGGAGGCCGTCCACGGGCTCCATCTTTCAACTCTGGCGATCAGTCTCCAGGTTTAGCAACGACATCCTCAAGCTTTCAGCAGCACGTGTTGCGGACGTGCTGGGTTGTGGCTCATCAACTTCATCAGGCATCTCGACTCCTCTGTGTCATTGTCAGACTCTGTAATGACACAAAACTACAGCACAAAAACATGTCCATAAATGATAAGAGATAGCTTCAAAACATAATCTTTGTGTCGCACCAAAATCAAACAACAATTCGACACATATGTAGGCTTAGCAAACTTAACTCAGCCTAACCACAAGAGTATAAAATAAACTGATATCTGTACGTTCACTCGGGGCAGTTCCCTGCGGGGGAGTGCCACTTCACGACTCGCTAGAGATCTACGCGCACTTACGTGAGACATAACTTTGCGTGTGTTAATCAGTTCCAGATAAAAGCGTATTTCAACCCAAATTATCAATAAAACACAGTCAATATTTAACACACAAACATATCTCACACCACGTCTCGTCAGCGGCCAACCCGTGGCATGACCCTACGTGTAACACACAGCACCACGTTTCGTCAGCGGCCAACCCGCACACACAGCTCCAGGACCACACGCTCGAGCATACAGGAAGGGACACAAAACCACACCAGGCATGTCCCATATACTAGGATCGCATGCCTGAGCGCACTCCAAGACAGCATCCAATAACATGAAACCCTACCTTACTTGAAGTGTATCCGTCAGCCAGGATAGCATATCTGAGTACGAGGACCTCCAAGACAGAGACTATCCCAACCGCAAGATAGAACTTCCCTTAATGTGTTTGCCCTTTGCGAAAAACACTTTGCACAAATAGAGAATCATTAAATCAATTTGTAATTGTCAAATGCTCGGCACACAAGCATGTCCACAAAAACTTTACAAATTAGTTTAAGCAAAATATCAAAGTGCCTTAATAATTAAAGTCACGCACCATGGAAAGTGACTCCACACACATCGGGAGACCACTCACCACGCCACGGGATCATGTACTCAACTGCGTTTAAGCTCCCATAGCAGCCGGACACGCGTGCAGGCGCACGCCCGCCAGACCAGGCGCCTCAGGGCCCCAGCCCCGAAGTTAGCCACCGGGTCACGCCGACAGCCTGCTCCAAACAGCAAGTGACACACTCGCCTTTTCTCTCCAACACCACTCGCTTGACAAACCGTGCCACGCAAGCCATGTACTGGCCGCAGTCTGCGCCCATAGTTTGCTTAACACCTTCTAGGATCCACGCATATCCTGTGGACTAAGAGAATTTAATTACAAAGAGAACATCACCAAACGATCACCAAACGTGAACTCTTTTAATTAGCCTTATTCAAAATAAAGGCGACAGTTTTTTTTTACTCATACACATTATACGTATACGTAACAATTATACGAAACGTATTTCTACGTAAAATCCTGAAAGACTCAACAGAGGTCCCTTCATGTAACATCAGAACCACCTGGGTTCTTTACTTACCGAATTGTATAAGAAATACAAAAATCATTGTCTTACGTAGCTAATTGCATCCAAACTACCATTCTGAGGCGATTGAATTACTTCGTTCGCTGCCTGGGTTATTAGTGTCCAATTACAAGGTTTAGAAATCTGATGGACCCTATTTGGTACAACATCAAAATCATCAGCATGTGACATCATTATCCTCTTTCTAAAACAAAATCCTGAAAACAATGCACTAACGCGCAACACACATATTAGATCACATTAACGCTCGGTATATTTCAGAGCAATACAAAATAACTTCTATGAGATAATGGAGACAGAGACTAAATATTTGTCATTTCCGTCAGACTTTTTGTGGCGGAGAAATGTGTACCAAACCACCTTTCTCGGACTCGGCTACACCTGACAATAACTCACTTGATTTGAGATTGCTAACATGACTGATCTCACTTTGGTGTAACCTTTGTCCTTTTATATGACCAAGTCTTTTACATAACATCATTACATATGACGAAACATATAATCGTCCGACACAAAGTACATCCACACTCAGAACATCTTCTCATTGTTCACACAAATAGTTTACGCAATTTACGGGAATCGAACCCGGGTCATTGAATGACAAACCACTGCGCCACACGTGCAGTCAAACTTCAGAGGATGACTTCAAACTTATGTTGATAACTCCGCTGCTAAGAAGTAGCTTGAGAACGTGCACTGTTATTACACATACTAGGTTTTAAATAACAACTGATTTACATTGTAGAATGCAAATAACACATTGAGTATTAAATTGAAAAAATGATAAGACTATCAAGTGTTACTTAGTAAGCTTTGTCAATACCTTGTAGCATAGGCTTTTCAGCTCCTCACTCAATCCTCTCACTACCATTAGGCGCAAAACAACGGCATGACATTTTATACAACACCGTGATGTCAACCGTTTGAGGTTACATTCCTCAGCGGTGGTCAATACCTACAGCTATATTATACCATGGCTATCATGCAATGCACACGATACTGAGCGGCGCTGGCGACAGCTATCAACACTACGACGTCTACTGATCGAGCTTAGTTCGTAATTCGTAACACACATCGCAAACTACCTTTTATTTTCACATGACGAATCAGTTAGCCTAAGAGGCTTTCACTGCTTCACCGGAATATCGCAAACTACCGTGCGACAAACTAAGTAAATGGTTTCACGCCCTGATATGGGATTCACCTTTCAAGAAAAGTCTTGATCAGCCACGTGAAATACATCGCGGTATCTCACAAACAAAACAATAAAATTGTACTTACGTAAATCACACAACACAAAAATTTACAAAAATAAATTTACACTGGGGTAGATTCGTTCCGTTTAGGTATACACCTGGTAGACTCTTTTTACAGTTATAACATCCAGTAAAGACTAAGTCTTTTACACATTCTTTGTCGTCACAATAATTCAGTATTTGTGGGCGATCGACCACGTCGCACTATAACTGTATATCGGAAGAGATGGACATAATAGTGGCTAGCACGACTCAACTATCGATTGAATCGTGTCAACAACTGCCTGAGTAACCAAAATACCCTCATTTTTCATTTTATAGTGGTAGATTTTAAAATTACTTTCGATCGTTTCTAACTTACTCATGATAGAATCTAACGTGCGGTGTAGATTTTCTTGTGCCTTAGAAGGCATTGCAATCACGTTCGCACTTATTACCGCTCAAGGACCGTAAACGGATCGTCCTGTTTTCGACAATCTGACCGCGAACGAACAAGTTTACGTGAACTTTCAAAACTATCCGGTCTGTCGCGACGCCTAGATCTACTTCGTGTATCACGGCAATAATCCCCACACTTATCATCGTGACAACTATGCGAATCATTGCGTGGTGTGCGCTATATTTACTTTAGTCACCAGTGAAACTGAACTAATCACAATTTAGATATTAACTAACGGTTTTATACTTTAGGGCGCACACAAAAACAAAACAACAAGCACGTGGTACTTACTTTTTAAAAGCAACCGATACCAAAATACAAATAAATTTTGCTTACAGGAACACACTGTCGACACTATACAAAAGTAAAACACACAAACGAGGTACTCAAAATCACTCCAATTATTTAAAGATTTTGCACGGTCTGCCTCAGCGCACCAATAACAAAAACAAAAAACGCCCCGGCCTAGGTGAAGTCCGAGACGCGTCTTCTAATGCCATTGTCTGCATTTCGAGCCGTAACCTAAAATTTTCGTCTGGCGATCGCTCGCGATGCTCACTGTGGCGACTACCATGCCCAGGACTATAACTGTCGCGGCGATTCACACTATAATCACGCTCACGATTCGACATAACGAAAATAATACCACTAAACAACAACAAAATCAAACCAATTGACCTAATAAAACTGCACAACAACAACAAAAATATTTGACCTCACCGATAATTGCAAAACACACAAATAACTAAGTGGGCGAAAGAAGAATCCCACTTCTGATCTAAGGAATAAAACCAGAAGTAGCTTTTTTAAAACAAATTTTAATACAACTTACGACAACAATAATCACAAAAATATTAACAGACAAATAATTTTAATTCAAACAAAGAAAACGAACAAAAGAAGTAAAATCACCCGCACTACACTAGGCTAACAATTATAAACAAAGACTATACGAATCGATCCGCAATCGGATAGAGTAACAGCCTCGACAACTGTGGGACGCAAAAGAGAGCGATGCCGGCGAGGCATCGCCTTTTTATAGAAAATCCCCACTCTTGTAGTTTTCCGCTTCTACAGTATAATAAATATAAATGTGAAAGTTTGTGAGTGTGTATATTTGTCTCATATTGCATACTACCCGTCTCCACAAAATAAGTAACTCTTTTATGGGGCATTGTATAAGATTCTATAACAAACTTCCCAATGATATTAGAGAATTGTCTACGAATAAGTTTAAAAGAATTATTAAAGCCCAATTGTGTAGCAGGGCATATTAAAAAAAAATCTGATTATTTAAGTGATAAAAGTGCTTGGGATTGAGTTGTCCTGAGTCAACACACATGATTGTAATTAATCTTAAGTATATTTTATTTAAATAAAGGATTCCTATTAAGTTTTCTTATCTCAGTAGCTGCCACGTAACGCACTGCACGGTAGGGTAAAAAAATATGACGATTCCACATACCTAAATGTAATTTTTTTACGGAATAAATATTTATTTATTCCGTAAAAATACTGACTTTGACTTGACTTTGACTTGACTTTGACTTGACTTTGACTTGACTTTGACTTGACTTTGACTTGACTTTGACTTGACTTTGACTTGACTTTGACTTGACTTTGACTTGACTTTGACTTGACTTTGACTTGACTTTGACTTGACTTTGACTTGACTTTGACTTGACTTTGACTTGACTTTGACTTGACTTTGACTTGACTTTGACTTGACTTTGACTTGACTTTGACTTGACTTTGACTTGACTTTGACTTGACTTTGACTTGACTTTGACTTGACTTTGACTTGACTTTGACTTGACTTTGACTTGACTTTGACTTGACTTTGACTTGACTTTGACTTGACTTTGACTTGACTTTGACTTGACTTTGACTTGACTTTGACTTGACTTTGACTTGACTTTGACTTGACTTTGACTTGACTTTGACTTGACTTTGACTTGACTTTGACTTGACTTTGACTTGACTTTGACTTGACTTTGACTTGACTTTGACTTGACTTTGACTTGACTTTGACTTGACTTTGACTTGACTTTGACTTGACTTTGACTTGACTTTGACTTGACTTTGACTTGACTTTGACTTGACTTTGACTTGACTTTGACTTGACTTTGACTTGACTTTGACTTGACTTTGACTTGACTTTGACTTGACTTTGACTTGACTTTGACTTGACTTTGACTTGACTTTGACTTGACTTTGACTTGACTTTGACTTGACTTTGACTTGACTTTGACTTGACTTTGACTTGACTTTGACTTGACTTTGACTTGACTTTGACTTGACTTTGACTTGACTTTGACTTGACTTTGACTTGACTTTGACTTGACTTTGACTTGACTTTGACTTGACTTTGACTTGACTTTGACTTGACTTTGACTTGACTTTGACTTGACTTTGACTTGACTTTGACTTGACTTTGACTTGACTTTGACTTGACTTTGACTTGACTTTGACTTGACTTTGACTTGACTTTGACTTGACTTTGACTTGACTTTGACTTGACTTTGACTTGACTTTGACTTGACTTTGACTTGACTTTGACTTGACTTTGACTTGACTTTGACTTGACTTTGACTTGACTTTGACTTGACTTTGACTTGACTTTGACTTGACTTTGACTTGACTTTGACTTGACTTTGACTTGACTTTGACTTGACTTTGACTTGACTTTGACTTGACTTTGACTTGACTTTGACTTGACTTTGACTTGACTTTGACTTCCTAGTAAAAGGATTAGTTTACGTCAATTCAGTCCATTCAAAGTGGTAAAGCACGTACTACATTACCAGTCTTCCTGGTAAAAGTATCAATTTACATCAGGTTAAACGTTGCAGGGTGAAGGAACCACATGACTCACACGCACGTACACACAATCTCACACACTTTTGCATTCATAATAATTGTGTTATTGAAAGTGAAAGATTATCTTAATAGCTACATAAATAAAAAAGAAAAATACATTTATACAAATCATGAAGATGGGATTAACCATTGATTTTGTGATAAAAAACACACACCGTAATACACTCACGCACACTTTTGCATTTATAATAATTGTGTTATCACACTAATATTATAAAGGCGAAAGTTTGTGAGTCTGTGAGTGTGTATGTTTGTTAATTCTTCAAGTCTAAATGTTTGAAGCGTTTTTTTATTAAATTTTGGTATCGAGTTAGCTGACACCCTGGATTAACACATAGGGTATAATTTATAAATTTTAACGCGGGTAAAACCGCGGGGCAGAGCTAGTTGAAAGTAAAAGGTTATGTAATACAGCAAAATAACTACATAATTCCAAAAAATAAAATACATTTCTACAAATCATAACTGGCAGGCATGACCATTGATTTTACGAAAAAAAAAATTAATTCCCATAGCTTTGTAACGTGACAGTCCAATTTTCTCTATATGTATTTGGCTACCTTTGTCCCAACAATTCCCATAAAATGGAACCATGGAGTTGGATATCTGATGAATCGCATCCAATTTCGCCTAGCAGTATAGCTACCATGGGCTTACATCTAATAATATACGACTTTATATTTTTATTACTTTAAAATAGGGGATTGCACAGAATAACAGGTTGATTTAATTAATTATCTAGCCATAGAGCTTAATTTTGTGTGACAACCGAAATGTAACTTTCTTATTTTCTCGTTTAATGTTGTTATTATTGCTGACATCGAAAAATAACACAGTATATAATATAATAACCTATCGTCTGCCAGAGCCTGTTCTATGGAACCCAATTGAAAAACATATATATAAAAACATACCTATTATAGATAAATGAAACCCAGACATAACAAAATAAATAATCATGCTCATCACACAAAGATTTGCCCTGGGTAGGAATCGAACCTTAGTAAAAAGTCTTAAGGTAAAAACATAATATGTACCATCTGCTAAGCTGATATCGGATGGTTTCACCATAACTATCTTGCAAATTAGGATATAAAATTTTGTCCGAGGGATCGTAATTAAACATTTTTAGATGAGTTTAAGCTAACCGCTTAGGCAATAGGATTTTGACATGACTACAACACAAAACACTCAGAAAAAAACACTCGTAAGTTGTCACAACATTGTCGCAGTCATTCATATACAAACGAAGCGCTGCGCCGTACACTAGGCTAAGCTATACCAAGCTGATTGTTTCAAAAAAAGACGTATGGCACTAGGAGACTGCCGCGGTAAAGCTATTGCATAGCATTTTTTATCAACTTATGCAATTATAATTATTTATTTATTTTATAATACTGCATTTGTGATAATAATAATAAAATGAATGTATATAGAGTACTAACTCATTTTCTTTCACTATTTTTTCGTGACTTTCTTCATTAATAAATGCACTTTGTTTATTCATATTTAAAACACTTTGTACACAAATTATACGAGTACAGATATTCACTGTTGTAAATTAAAATATTACAAATTAGACTATTAAAATTATTAACAAACAAACAAGTAAAAGAAAACATTAACAAGGACTATCCTAAACTATTTAAAATACATAAAATATTACCAGTAGACAAAAAAGTTAAATTAATGACCATTTTACAGCAACGCAAACAAAATGAACACAAAATTATTAAAGTCCATACCAACCAGCCCGGAAAGCAAAATATAGAAAAAAATTCATTGTTAAGAACATATATAACTTTTATGGACAACGGACTAGACAGTGGCTCATTTCCACATTACTTAATGAATTACCAATTAATAAAATAACTGAAAATGTGTCTAAAAGATTATTAAAAAAGGTGCTTGTGAAACACTATCTATCACTGTGTCCGTAAACAAACCAACGGCCGCGGTTTGTCGTGGATAGCAAGTAAAGTTACTTGCTCTCCGCGACAAGCTGTTGGTTGGTCGCGTTGGATGATGGAACTGTAATTTGTTTATATAAGTAGTAGTAATGTTAACTATTTAGTTATTAGAATTAAGATGTGAACCCGCGAGAATACTGCCGACAAACTGTACTGCAGTTTGGCAGAATACATAAAGTGTAAAAAAAAATGTATTATTTTGAAAGTTAAACAATAAAAAAAAAACTGCTGATTACGGTAGTTTTCCAATACAACCAATGCCACCTAAAGGCGGGTTGCTGAACTAAAGAGACAAGCGTGATATTTCAAAAAGTCATTAAAAGTTCTGGTATTTATCGATAGATGGCGGTCGGAGTGGGGGGTGTTAGGTTTTTTTCGTTACGGAATTTCAGGATTCGGTCCCCACGCTCAAGACCCGCGATAGAAGCTATGCAATAGCTTAAAAACAATAATTAGCCATTAGTGAGTCAAGTTCTCACATTTTCTTATTTGTAAAATAAGACGGATCCAGTGTAAAACAACTATATGTGAGAACAAATTTAATTTATAAAGAGTTTCGATTATATTTGATTGATACTAATGGTAATGCTATTTTGGCGGATACTAATTGGACGATTCTCTGTCTTGGTGACCTCTATATTTACATGAACATGATTTTGTCCTATTCTCTTTTGTTTTATTACAAAAGTTCATCTCGATTTCGGTCCTAATGAGAGATGACCCCTATTCGAGGTCCCTTTTTGACCGTTGTTTAGCAAACGTAAACGTATTATTTGCTAAACAACAGGGACTCATCAAATAGACGCTGCACTTAAGTTTCTTACTTGCATTTAGTGGTTACCCTTGTGTTTATTGAAGCCACCCTGTAGGCCGGCATGGCTTAGCGACTGTTTTATTATGACTATAACTGGGATCGATAAATTAATGTAACCTTCGTACAGTGACGCTAATAATTAAACCATTTTAATGGCCACCCATCTACAATAGACTGGGCACTGGGACCTAGGAGCTTTACCTCAGATTGCCAATGTACTGGTTAAAGTAACTGGCCTTAGGCACCACATAATCAAAATACAGAGCCTATAAGATACATAGCCTCAAAACCATATTGCATTACTAACTAATATTTGTTTTGTTGAATTAAAATAATCTTTGGTATTCGAAAATGTGTTAATATCAGATAATTCGGTTAAAGATAATAACCGGAAATTAAAATTATCAATACCTGCCTTATCGACATAGATAAAATTATATGAATTAACAAAAATCAAATCAAATCTCTTTATTTGCTAAATATGGGTACATATAAGTAGATGTTAAGACATATAATTTGTCCTAGACCATATTTTACCTTTAAAGGTGTGCAAGTTGTTTCAAGTCAGTTGTCACCTATCACATTTTGCATTGATATTATTACATATTTAATTATCAGAATCAGAATCAGAATCATTTATTTCACAAAAATAGGGTACATATAGGTCTTAATCTAGAAAGTGCATGCTGCCTATCTTGTCTGTAGTAGAAGACATGTGAAATTATTACATTTTTTAAGATCAATATTACTGATCAACAAAATGCAATAAAAAATTAACAAAAATCTACTACAATAAAAATTACGACATAAAATACATTAATTAAGAAGATATAAAATTAAACCTAAACAATGTCAAGAGATATAATAATAAAATATAGTTAAATGTCAATTTTTTTTTTCTTTGTCCATTAGAAAGTCCTTTATTGTAACGGGTGGCGCAAAAGTAAAGACCCTATTTGGTTCAGCTATAACATTTTTTCTAAATTAGAAAACTAGATTTAGATTTTTTTAAATGTATATTTGTGCCATTAAATTTCGTACCATTAGGATTTAAAGATGATGTCTTTTAAATGGTGACCTCCAGAGTTGATACACATTTGAGCCCTATTTATGACATTTTGCATAACTTGCCGTAACACTTCCTGCGATATGTTCGTTATTTCTTGACGAATGTTTTCTTTTAGAGCTGCGAGAGTCTGTGGCTTGTTCACATACACCCGAGATTTCAAAAAACCCCAAAGAAAGAAGTCTGGACTGGTCAGATCGGGTGATCTTGCAGGCCAAGGCAAATCGCCAAAACGAGAGATAACTCGGCCTGGAAAAGCGTCCCTCACTAAGTCCATAGTGTCGCGCGCTGTGTGTGCCGTAGCGCCGTCTTGTTGAAACCAGATGTGCTCCAGCCCCAATTCGTCCAAACTGGGTATCAAAAACTCACGTAACATGGTTCTGTAGCGTTCTCCAGTGACAGTAATCGCATTGCCTCCAGCGTCTTCGAAAAAATAGGGTCCGATCACTCTGTCAACACAGATGCCATACCATACAGTAACTTTTAGTGGGTGTAGAGGTGTTTCTTGAATAATGCGCGGATTATCAGTGCCCCAGAACCGAGTATTCTGCTTATTGACATGCCCTGAGAGATGGAAATGCGCTTCGTCACTCATAACCAATTTTGAAGGAAAATCATCCTCTTCAAGGTTGAGGTTTATGACGCGCTGGCAGTAATCTAGACGAGCTCGGTGGTCAGCAGGCAGCAGCTGATGAGTCATTTGAGTTTTATACGGGAACATCTTTAAGTCTTTCACCAAAATACGCTGCAGGGTCCGTCTGGAAATGCCCAATTGCGTGGCACGTCGCCTCGTTGATGTTTCTGGACACTCTTCCACATCTTCGCGCACAGCATCGATATTTTCAGCTGAACGGCCTGTTCTTGGTCTCCCAGACTTAGGTCTATCCAATGTTGAGCCAGTTGCTTCAAGGCGTGTGGCAAAGCGTCGAATTGTGCGACCAATCGGTGCCGGACGGTGGGGAAATCGTCGACGAAATTCACGTTGTGTTCTTATCACTGATGAATTATTCCGTAAGAACATTGACACAATTATTCCACGTTCTTGGGGAGTAAAACGGTCCATGTTTATTTTCAGTGTATTTTACATTTGTTCACTACACAATTTTCAACAACAGAATGACAGAAAATGTCATATAAAAAAAAAAAAAGTATTTTCTTTAGTGCCAGTACTTTTGCGCCACCTAGTATAATATGCTTTTTCTAAAAGCCATATTTTTGTTTGAACTTATTTAGTGGCAGATTTTTTATAGGCTCCGGTAGAGCATTATAGACCTTGATACACATGGCATATGGACTTTTTAGGAACATAGTCGTATTGGGTACTCTATCAATAACTAGTCGGTCCCCTTTTCTAGTGTTTCTTGGAAACATCTCCTTTGCCGTCATAAACAAATCTTTGTTTGTTTTCACAAATATTCCTGTTTCAAAAATATACAAGCAAGGCAAGGTGAGAACTTTGAGTTTCCGGAATATAGGTTTGCATGATTCTTGCGGAGCTATACGTACGACTGCTCTTAAACATTTCTTTTGACACAGAAATGCTTTTTGAATATCAGTAGATTAGGCAGCCTTACATTCAATTATATTATTAATTACGCCAATCTCACTCTACTACTCATATCATGACATTCACCACTATCTTTTAATTCATGACACAAAGGCCTAACAACTTCATTAAAATATATGAAATATTAGTGTATTGTCATTGGTCCTCGATAAATTTACAAAGTTTAAATGAAAGCTGACCGTTTTAAGTAGGTCAGAATCGTGCTCAAAGGTGTCGGCTACATACATAACATAAATACAAGTGAAGGTGATATCAAGCGTGTAAAAACATAAATGTAATGTGTGTCCGCCTATTATATGTTTGTAAAGTACCCAGCGACACAGGGATAAAATTCCCCAGTGCGGGCTTTGACTTTAAAAATAAACACACTAATATTATAAAGGCGTAAGTTTGTGAGTGTGTATGTTTGTTACTTCTTCACGTCTAGGATTAACACAAGGCTATAATTTATAGAGTTTAAAGGGGGTCAAACCGTGTGGCACAAATAAAATTATCTTGTAATTAATTCCTATCAATTTCAATCATAGGCCAATGGGCCATTTAAGAATTAAGACGACGCTTGATACCAATCTTTCCGAATTACCGTTCCAAAATGCTATTCTCAAAATGTCGAAATTATTCCACGTTGTATCACAACCCTCAGCGCAATAAAACTCGAAACGAACAACGTGATATAAAACTGTTAAAAAATTGCTCAACAGCAACACTTTTATGTTTTAAACTCAATTTTCCTTATCTGAATGAGATTCTGGATATTTAGGTGGTAAGTATATTCTCATCTTAACTGACAAGCACATCCAGTGTTGTTAGATACTATAGAAGCTTAATATAGAGGTGTACTACTCCAGCGTGTCGGTGGTCATATAAATCTGAGGGTATTTGTGCACCGATTAACGACAGATAACTGGTTCCAACGTGGTGTCGCTTGGCCTTCTTGGCATATTTGGTGAAAATGATGCTATGTTGTAAACATAATCTTCTTTTAATGGTGAGTTGTTCGACGATTTGGAGGGATTAGGGATTAGCTCTGGTTCGATCATTACATGTTCTTTAGCAGTTTAAAAATGGTGGACGTCCCTGCGGTATGTGTAGCATCTAGTGTAGGTCTCAGTCTTTATTACGGTGATTTCAATCATAGGCATCAGGTTGTATCAAGCGATTAATTATCCAATTCAATTTATTCTACGGTCACCGTAGCCTAGTTGGTAGTACTCCTGCCTACGAAGCTGGTGGTCTTGGATTCGAATACCGGTAAGTGCAAATATTTGTGTGATGAGCACGAAGATTTGTTTCTGAGTCATGGATGTTTTATATGTATATAAGTATCTATCTATCTATATAAGTATGTATATCGCCGCCTGGTACCCATAGTACAAGCTTAGCTTATTTTGGGGCTAGGATGATCTGTGTGACATTGTCCCTATTATTATATTATTCTTCTTGAGCCTCCAGCTCTGAGCAGTGGTTTGTAAACATATCTAGTGTTCGGACCAAGCAGGCAACCATTTCGTATCTGCACGTTTCTTGTCGTATTCTCGGCAGATATCCTACAAATAAAAAAAAATATTCTAGTTCATACAATATGTTTATTTATGTTGTTTGTTACAACCATATTTTTGTATCTAATAATCATCGTAACTCGAATAAATAAATCAAATTTTAATACACATTATGTGGTAACCTATTTATACTACACACCACAGCCTTATTTGCAAAAAGCGTACTTGGTATGGCATCTAAAGTATATAATAACATACCTCTGGCTATTAGGCGCAAAGAATGATCAGAGTCAGTATAGATAATTGTGCAGCGTTTCGGTGCGGACGCGTTTTACGTAATCCGTGTTGATTAGCGCGGCGCGAGCTGTCGCTCGTAATTACTCGCCATGAGTACTGTACTTGTGGCAAATGAGCTGCTGGCGTTCTTGCAGCAGAAGCTGGATGTGATGGACGAGGTGTCCGCTATCCAGATCTGCGCAACGAACTTCAGCGAGGACGACATAGCTGCTGCCAAGCTGATGCTGTACGACGTGCTGAACAAGCGCGATCAGATGGTGTCCCGCCGGCGTGACGGGACTAAGAAGAGCTTGGAAGACATCATCAAGCTGTTCAAGGAGACCGACCCGGACGACGTGCCGACGTTTGTGGCGAAGGAGCTTCACAAGCTTCCCCCCGTCACTTTCGACCACGTCGATGTCACGAGCCTTTTGAAGGACATTGTCTTTTTGAAGGCCAGACTCGTGGATGTGCAGGTGAAATTAGACACATCCCAGAACACCGTCGCCGATTTGCGCAAGGAAGTTGACGAGTTGCGCAAGACCGTGGCGGTAACTAGGTCACCAGTCGATGCGTCAAACGTAAACACGCGTCGCGGAGCTGCGCTCGACATGTCGTCATCGAGTTCCGCGTCAGCAGTTTCGTCGCCAGCGCACCCACCGATTGCTGAGCCTGCGAAGTGCCCCTCCCGCGCGCCCCGCAGCTCTGTGCCTGTTGCCGCGGCTCCTCCACGCACCGCCGCTCGAGCCCCTCGCCCCGCCCCGCTGCCAGTACTTGCAGCCACAGCAAAACCATTCCAAAAGGATTTTGCTACTGTCACTGCGAGCGTCCCTAGCGCTGCCAGTTTGAAGCCTGGGCCATATAAGGCAACGAAGAAGGCTGATGATGATGATGGGTTCGTGACGGTGCAAAGGAGGAAGCGCTGAATGCGAACCAACAAGAACCGCTGCGGCAACGCTCCTACGGAGCCCAACACGAGTCTGCGTGCCGCCAAGCCGAATACACCGGTGTATATCTCCCGCCTGCACTACACCACGAAGGCGGAGGACATCGTGGAGTACGTGCGCCAGAAGATCAAGTACACGCCGAGGGTGCAGTTACTGGAGTCGCGCCGGAACGTCAACTTTAAGGCGTTCGTGGTGCGAGTACCGAATTGCTTTCTGCCCCGCGTCATGGATGAGGACTTTTGGCCGCAGGACGTGGTGTTCCGTCGCTTCCGCGGACAAGTGCCACAGGACAGCACAAAGACAATAAGTGCAAAGTGAAGTGTTACTAACATAGTCTTAAGCCATATATACTAACACTTTTTGTATATATTTTATATATGTTAGTCTGTAAGGTATATATCTATGGGCCATTAGATGCCTGATAATAAATGATTATTATTATTATTATTATTTAAAAAAAATTGAATGAATATCTAGTGAATAAGTGTTATTACTCCATCACAGATTTCATGAATGACAAAGAGCGATACGAGGGTCCAATCTATTAATTTAAGACTTTTAATTTTTAACAAAAAGCTGACATAGTTTAATGAATTCCATGACTGTCATTGAATTTAATCTAGGTTAAGATACTTCTTACATTTAAATTTTGTACATCATTAAGTTGGCAAAACATAGCGGTTTAACTTTATACCTGTATAACACCCATGTAATATGTACCTATGTTTACGAAATAAAGAATACTGAATACTAAGTTAAGTTCCCTCAACTATTCCAAATGAAGCATAAATATAGTATAGAATTATTTAAAGGTAAATAATACCCAAACAATTTAAATATTAATAAAAAATGCGTGAATAAAATGAAAGTTATTATAAATTAAACATATTGTCGTATGATAAATACTTAAATATTAGTAAATATAATGATAATTTAAAAGGAAAACCCTGTGTTTGGGCACACTCACGTGAATTTATAATATCGGTGACTTGATTGTATATTTACCACAAACGTTTCAATAAATTTTAGATGTCCACGTAGTAAAATACATTATACAGTATACTAAACATACAATTAAGAAAAATGAAGAACACCCAAATTTCGTACATCTATTACGTGTGCGCCTGCGCGTAGCTTTTAGAGAAAATTCCATCACTATGATCTTTTTCTATGAAGTATTGAATAATTAATTCGTTTTCTACTTTAACGGATACTTAGAGTCATATTACTATTTCGTGACAAATTATTGACAACAAAATATATCCATTGTTCGACAAATGCCTACACAAAGATGATAACAAATATTTGATGATTAAAAACAAATCTTGACATTAAGTACGACTAGATAAATAAATAAAATGTTTTTATAAATTGTGGACACGGGTCACAATCGCGATAACAATTTTATTTAAAGTGACTCGATGTTTCGGCATGGATTGCACCAGCCGTGGTCACGGATCGGCTCAATCTATCGGGATTGAGACCCGTGTCCACAATATATAAAAATGTATACAAATCGCGAAAGTTTAAAAACATTAAAAATGTATTGGAATATACTATTGATAAAAAACTTAACATATGGAAAAAGAACTTGTAGAAAAATTAACTTCAGAGTCTAAGTAAATTATTTACCTACTACTTAACTGGCAGCACGTAAGAAATGATTCTACCCTATAAAATGTTAGAAACTGAAGCACATTCCAGTTTGTTTTGCATGTTTTTATATTGCTTCGGTATGTTCCGTCACGTTTTTCTGGGAGACAATGGACAGAGGGTCAAGTCGTATTTTCTCTTCGTAAAATTAAATGTAAAATGTGACCTGGGGTAAAAGATTTAACAGCGGAAAATAGTGGATGATTTGACAGCTGGAATGTATAGTATATAAACATTGTTAACAGGTATTAACACGACCAACCTTAATTGTTATTTTCGTTAATACCTGTTAACAATGTTTATATATAATTGTGATACGCGAAAGTTTAAAAGTGTATATAGTCTTTTTATTTCATCCCATTTTTATGGGTTACTAAATAACATCTAATGTAATATAACATCTAATATCTAGGGACAATGTCACACAGATCATCCTAGCCCCAAACTAAGCAAAGCTTGTACCAGGCGACGATATACATACTTATAAACAGACATACTCAGAAACAAATATTCGTGCTCATCACACAAATATTTGCACTTACCGGGATTCGAACCCAGGACCACCAGCTTCGTAGGTAGGAGCACTACCAACTAGGCTACGGTGACCGTCATAAATGTACTCGGCATAAAAATATAAAACAAATCTATTGATCCAATCGCCACCAAACTTTACTAAACTTCTGGGAGAATTTGTTTCGAACGTTTTGGAGTGCATAAAGAACATACATCATAAAAATATCGATTTAGTTAGAGGTTAATTTAGACCATATCCTATATCCATTGCAAATTTCATCACAATTCGGTCAACCGTTATTATTTTTTTATTTGACTAGTTCCTCCCTCTTACCACCACTGCAACTCCTGTAAGCCAGGCACACAATGAAATGACACCGAGCAGTGAGGCTCAGGCATGTCCCGAGGAATCGCTGTAACTGTCTTGGATCCCGCAACGAATTTAATCAGAAAGAAAAAACGATGTGTTTTAAAATTGTTTAACTGTTTTGCAAGATTGAGTAACAAAAAATTTAAATATGTAAGTAAAACATTACAATCAAACAGATAATCTTTACTATATATACAATAATATAGTAAAGATTATCTGTTGATAGTATCGGTACCAAACTACATATACTAGTTACATGTATGTACAGACGCCAGCACATCCAGCTACCCCAATCTGTCAAATATCTTTAATAGATTTTTTACTTTATCACATAATCATAAGATTCACTTTCAATTGGGGAAATTTAACAGATTAGGGTAGCTTGATGTGCTAGTGTCGGTACATATATTTAACAAGATCTTTTCTGCCTAGTGTTACTTCTCCGTATTTCATAACTCTTTGAGTAGGTCGAGTGTACAATCCTTCTAACAATAACAGTCCTTTCAACTTGAAATGTTTATCGCAGTTCTTATTTAAAATCAACAATAAACTAGACGTCATATCTGTATTAAACAGTTTCAATAATTGAAACAGAAATCTGTGGTGATAATTATAGAATAGTGTCTGACTGGATTTAAATATGAATTGTTTCGCATCGGACCGGGAAATTAATACCCAATTATTACAATATGGCCTATCGCATCCCTAGTTTTAGAGTAGCATGTCATTCTATTATTCTATCATCATCATCATCATATCAGCCGAAAGACGTCCACTGCTGTACAAAGGCCTCCCCCAAAGATCTCCACAATTGCCGGTCTTGCGCTATTCGCATCCAGCAGTTTCCAGCAACCCGCACAAGATCATCGGTCCATGTTGTAGGGGGGCTGCCCAAGCTGCGTCTTCCGGTTCGTGGTCGCCACTCAAGATCCTTTCTGCTCCAACGGCCATCGGTTCTACGAGCTATGTGCCCCGCCCATCATTCTATACATATAATAAAATCGTAGGAAAGTCAAAACTGTACATTGAATATTTTTTAAAAGGATACTTGGGGCGTTATTTACTATCGATATCGAAGCCAAAAATATAGTTTTTAGAGTTTTTGTCTGTAAGTATGTCCGTGCTAAACTCAAAAAGTACTGCATGGATTTACTTCAAATTTTGCATGCATATTACTAAAAGGTCGGGGAAACACATAGGCTACATATTATCACGCTATCACCTACGGGGGAGGAACTGTGATAGTTTATAAAATTTAACGCGGGTCAAACCGCGGGGCACAGCTAGTTTATAAATATTTGTATCAACAGTGAAAGCACTCTTAAGAGTTAACTATTATGGAATGCACTGCCAATAACAGTGCCACGTGCTTAGAGTTTAGATGCGTTCTAGCGACGTGTCAAGGCCAATGACATGAGACTACACGAATCACATAACATTTTAGAATGCATTGTATTTAAATATATATCATTAAATCTATTCTATTGCAACGATAATAATTATTAGCTCTTGGATTTTTTAACAATGGGTACCTAAACAAAAACAAGGTACACCACCAGCTAACCTACTTAGAGATTTTCTTCTCCATTTCTTTCATCAGTTGCCTGGAAGAGATTCTCTCTAGTAATAACGTCGTCAATTGTTAACTATTGCCTCGTTGGTCTAGCGGTAGCGTGTTCACCCGCAGAGAACGAGGTCCCAGGTTCAAGTCCCGGTTCGGGCCAAAAGTGATTTTGGGACTTTTCTGTACTTAAAAAGAAAATATTTCTCAGCATCAGCCCGAAGTCTGGGAGTTGGCTGTATTATACCCCCGTGCCTCGGAGAGCACGTAAAGGCGTCAGTGTTTTACCTGACCTCTTTCCGGTCGTGTTGCTAGGCGTCCCATTGGATCATGAGAATGATGGAATAGAAAACGCTCCTGTGTTGCGCTAGGTGGCTAATCTCTATTGAGACTGGCCGCAGTGGCCGATTTTTTTTATAGTAATATCTGGGGACAATGTCACATAGATCATCCTAGCCCCAAACTAAGCAAAGCTTGTACTATGGGTACCAGGCGACGATATACATACATATATAGATAGATAAATACTTAAATACATAGAAAACATCCATGACTCAGACAGAAACAAATATTCGTGCTCATCACACAAATATTTGCACTTACCGAGATTTGAACCCAGGACCACCAGCTTCGTAGGCAGGAGCACTACCAACTAGGCTATGGTGACTATTCGACTAGGAGGACATCATACACTCTTTATAAGATGGTGTCTGCCAAGTTGAGAGCGTACACTGTAAGCATACAGCAGTAGAGCAATGAGGTCAAATTAAATAATGTCTTTGGTTATATGAATACTGACATCTAACCACCTTGGTGCAGTACGATTTAAATCAATCTTTGTTTTACAAAATGATTGTCTTGACCTATTTTACGGTATATACCCAGCGGCGTTTATGAATCGTAAATCTAGTCCACCCAACGATTGTCTGGATGAAATAACTGTTATACGATAAGATTTGCAATGGTAAAGATATTAAAACTATTTGTAACACAAAAAAATAATAATAAACATATACAATAATATGTTTGTGAAACATGTAAACACTTATGTAATATTTTATAATGATATAAATGGTTAATAATAAAAAATAAAATAATGTATTATATGTTTATTATTTAATGTGCAATAAAGTATATTTATATGATTGATCCGTCATCATTAGTACCAACGTTAGACGCCAGCACATCAAGCTACCCCAATCTGTCAAATATCCCCAATTGAAAGTGAACCTTATGCTGTTGTGATAAAGTTGAAAATCTATTAAAGAATCTCAAAAATGGGAATTCATAAATTTAATCGTCCGGCGGGTCTCGAACCTGCACCATCTACCAATCCGGGGTAGGCGCTCTGCGTTAAGCTACGAACGATACACGCTGGCAGATCAAATTTAGGATTCCCTTGCTAACACCCTTCCGGAGGATGTAGGTATTATCTATCGGTTTTGTTTGCTGGAAATATGGCCGACTGATATGTTCACATTTGCATGTGAAAGATCATATCATGTTGATAATACCTTCCAAATTATTAAATTTTATTTTTATAGCATTATTCGCAATGCAAAGCGTTTATCTAATCTCAAAAATGGGAAATTTTGTTTTATTTTATTAATAAGCACACCAAAACATAGATACAAACACATAGATACAATTACATAGACTTATAAATTATTTACTTAACTAATGTTATGTGTTAGTAATCATACAGATAACAAGTATGCATAACATTGTTGAAAATGGCTTTATAGACTTCCAGTGCAGATAAAATTCTGCTTAAGAATCACAAAAATAACTACAGAGACCTAAATTAAAGAACTATAGTAAGTAGGCCGTACAAAATTTAGATACATATTATTTATACAATAAGAAATGTCTGTATGATACAAATTTCATAAAAAAAATGTCTAAAGATGTATTATTTGTTAATTTTCCATTATATAACCTTGCAAAACGCGTAAGGGGACTATATTCTATATATATATATATATATATATATATATAATTGTCAATACACAAAGAAACGTCGCTCACCCATTCTCTGGACGATAGCTCTTCAGGATGAAATCCGAGCCCCCCATGGGATGCGTGTCGCGGGTTCGAGTCCCACGCTGGACAACTATTTGTGTGACCCATAAATAGTTGTTCTGAGTCTGGATGTAATTTTGTGTCCGCCGATTATATGTTTGTAAAGCACCCCGCGAGACAGGGATTATAATTCCTAATACAGGAGTTGTCTTAAAAAAATGGAAGGTGATATCCGTTGCCGTCCACCACACAGAATAGTGCTAGCTTATTTATTATAATTATTCCCTCAAACTAGCTTATTAATAGAATTTAGTGATTTATATAGGTCGCTTTTAATAAGACACTTTAATATCCTGTATTCGTAGAATCTACGCTTTTATTAATTTTACTTATTTCCTCCTTAATTAGTGTTTACAGAGGATTTGTTTAAGTCTGCCGGAAAAAATAAAGAATAAAAATACACTTAATATCCATACTAAATATTGTAATTCTATTTCTGTCTGTTGTGTTATTTTTAAATAAAATAGCAAGTCAAGCGAGGATATGGGTCAACTGATGGTTAATGATCACCGCCGCCCATAGGCGTCCGCAATATCAGAAGGGGTGCAAGTGCACTGCCATCATTAGAAAGGAATAGGTTCTTTGGTTGAAGGTTGCCAAGCCTAATTATACTAAATACGTACGCAGCTAATTGATTCCACAAAGTGGTATTGCACGGTGTCACCGTAAAAAGCGTCCTGCGATCTCTATAAGGTCGTATGGCGATTGATGGATTAATTTTACTAGTTAGCCAACAGTTATATCGGGATCCGTTCCCATAGAAATGGGTAAAAGGTAAGTAAGAAGAAAATAAGTAACGACGAAACTATCTCTTCGTTTGTTATGTATTCATACCTCAACTACTGAATCAACCTACATGAAATTTAGATTATAGGCAGATGATAGTATGGAATAACATAAAGATTAGCAATAAAACTAGAATCACTATCTGTCTAAAACTTTCATGCAGGGTAAACCAGGTTTTCTACCCTAATCTATAATTATAATTTACTAGCTGGGCCCCGCGGTTTTACCGGCGTTAAACTTTATTGATTGTAGCCTTTAACTTTAAAAACTGTCCACAAAACAGGCTCAGCCTAGTGTGGAGTGTTTACAAATACTTTCTGCCAATAAATCTTTTATCTTATCTACATAGATTAGATAAAAGATTGTGAAAGTTTGTGAGTGTGTATGTCCTCATCTTCACGTCCGGCTGAAGCGATTTTAACATACACACTCACACACTCACAAACTTTCACATTTATAATATTAGTGTGATTGATTTCAAACGATAAATAGGTGGAGATTTTGAGACAGTGTATACCACATAAATGCCTAAAATAACAAGACACCTTATGCACAACTATTATGTGTTAAAGTGAAGTGACCAAAATACATTGTTTGTATATATTCTTATTTCGACTCCCATTGAAGATTTTGTCCTAATTCTGTTAAATCTTTATGAATCAGCCATGTTTTATCCCTCAAAGGCTGTGTTCTATAAGTACTGTATGACAAAATTAAATGTAACATACATAGCGTGAATAATTTATGAATCTGAAGAAAAAGCTTCGTCAAATTCTATTTCGTTTGTCAAAACAATCTGTCGTTCCTTGACCTTGGAACCACCAGCAGCATAGAAGTATCCCTTACAAGCCAAATATTGCCACGTGCTAAGAGTAAGATAGAAGACTATGGTATTTTAAGTAAGAAAATACCTTACTTAAATTACCTTACTAACTATCCGAAAATATTTGTATGGAGTTTAAATTAATAATAATAATAATATGGACAATGTCACACAGATCATCCTAGCCCCAAACTAAGCAAAGCTTGTATTATGGGTACCAGGTGACATAGGTACATACTTATATAGATAGATAAATACTTAAATACATAGAAAACGTCCATGACTCAGAAACAAATATTCGTGCTCATCACACAAATATTTGCACTTACCGGGATTCGAACCCAGGACCACCAGCTTCGTAGGCAGGAGCACTACCAACTAGGCTACGGTAACCGTCGAATTAAGAAATAAAGCGAGTTTTTATTGATGCTCATTCTTATTTATTGACCAATTTATTAGAGATAAGCGTGTCTTGGCTTTGGAAATAATACCTATACCAAATGTTGTTTTTAGCTTAGATTATCGTTTCTATTTGTGAGTGATAATTCACCTGTTATTGGCAACTGTATAAGACCATAACTTGGTACCAATCGTTTTTTGATATGTTGTATTTGACGATCACCGTCGTCGCCTAGTTGGTAGTGCTCCTGCCTACGAAGCTGGTGGTTCTGGGTTCGAATCCCTGTAAGTGCAAATATTTGTGTGACGAGCACGAATATTTGTTTCTGAGTCATGGATGTTTTCTATGTATATAAGTATTTATCTATCTATATAAGTATGTATATCGTCGCCTGGTACCCATAGTACAAGCTTTGCTTAGTTTGGGGCTAGGATGATCTGTGTGACATTGTCCCTAGATATTATACGAGTATTATAGATATTATTATATACAGAAGCTGTTGTTGCACCTTTATATAAATAAATGTCCAGCTTCAAGAAATCCTGGTTCAATAACACGTGCTCGCAGATTCCATCAACAGTAAAACAATCATTTCGTATAGCTATAATGACGACACTAATTGACTTCTCAAGTCTAATCGATAGTATTCCAATCACTGCAAACGTTCTATAAGGAACCATTTTTAATTATTACCAAAAGTGGGTTTTCCAGCCATTAGACGGACAAGCGCGATGCCATGTCAAACCGATGCCAAACGAAGTCTCGCCAGATTTCGATCCATAGCATTATAATGTGTCTCACTCACATAGTTAGTTTCCGTTGAGACTGGCCATCATGACCGTATTAGTATTAACTCATAAACTATATATCTCATGATTTCTTTTTTTTAATATTGTTTTTAATGTTAATAATGTGACTGTGATTGTATTTTTTTATTGTATTGTAATGGGTATTAGTTATCCGTGTGGTTTCCGGGCGAGATAGAATAATAAGGCCACCCCATACCATCCCGTGGGTGTCGTAAAAGTCGACTAAGGGATACACCAAGCAGCCGGGTAGCAGGGCCTCCTGTGTGAACTACCACCTTACTGCGATCGCAAAACTCGCATGCCAAGCGCAGCAACTACGGAAAATCCCTCCAAATGGAAACGTTATAGAAACCTTTGGTGGAGGCCTATGTCCAGCTGTGGAGATATTTATTTCCAAATTACACACTATCATTACAGTTATACAACCAATACAATAGTGGAACATGACAAATAGGTTAAACATAACAAACTTAAATTATACTTATGAAAAATGAAATGAGAGCTCTGAGAAGTATGTGTGGTGTGACTTTGAGAGACAGAATTCGAAATACTGATGTAAGAGAGCGTTGTGGTGTGAAAGAGGATGTAGTCACAAAGATTGAAAAAGGAATGCTGAGATGGTTTGGGCATTTAGAAAGGATGAATGAAAGAAGATTGACCAAAGAAGTATACCTGGCCTGTGTGAATGGAACAACCGGAAGGGGAAGACCTCGTCGAACATTGTCTGACCAAATCGGAGACGTTCTCAAGAAAGGGCAGGTCAGACGTACCCTAAATCGGCGAGCATGAATGAAGAATATAATGACAATAATCGAGGCAAAAGACGTGTGCAAAGATCGTGACAGATGGAAATCCGTTGACTCTGGGAAACAGGCGTGAGTCTATGTATGTATACTACTGACACAATATTAAACAATATCAGAAAGCTTTATCGCGTATTAGTATATTTATAGCCTTTGTGAATTCCCTCTGCGTACATGAGAACAGATCCAGTTCTTCTCTACTTTCTAAGTTATTGAGTGCGCGCACGCAGCGCACGATTGACCGGTGCGCGCCGTAGAATGTTGGTGCGCGCGCGGCATCCAGTTAGGCGCCCGCCCTTCATCATAATATGATGATGATGAATGAGTCATAGTTGTCTAAGAATAAATGATACATTATTATTATATTATACTTCATTAAATTTTGCAGTTAATTTATTACATGTTATAAAATTAAGTCTTCGTACAATACAGATTAGGTACTTACTTATATTTCAGCCCCTTTGAAGTTATAAAGCAGGTATGCTTTATGTTCACCGTACTTATTTTATTATGATATAAGAATTTGATTGTAGGTGGTCGTCCTCGAACTTGTAGGTATATTTAGTTTGATTATATATTTCTGATATATGGCACCCTTCAAGGAGCGAACCTATTCCTAAAGACATCAATGTACAGACGCCAGCACATCAAGCTACCCCGATCAAAATTCTCCAGTTGAAAGTGAACTTTATGCTTAAATGATAAAGTTGAAAATCTATAAAACAAATTTGACAGATTGGGGTAGCTGGATGTGTGTATATATGTTATATATATGTATTGAGGGTTCCCTATCTGCGAGGCGTATTCGAGAAGACTTCGAACGTAACCACAGAATAAAATTTTAATTGTTTAAATGTTTTGAAATTCCACTGACATTCTAAAAATAAAACCTAATGCTTTAGAAGCTCTTTTGACTATGTTGTCGACGTGTGTGTCGAATAATAATTTAGAGTCGAATGTTACCCCTAAGTCCTTGATTGTATTCACCCTAGCTATGACCTTAGAAGAGAAGTTGTAATTGTGCATTATCGGGTTGGCTTTGCGCGTAAATGAACATACGTAGCACTTGGCGACATTAAGTAATAGGTCGTTGATGATACAGTATGTGTGAAAACTGTCTAGAGCATGCTGCAGCGAGATGGCATCCTCATGAGATAATCTAAGATATCCTATCTTTCGCAATATCTTCATATCGTCTGTATAAATAATATAATAATTTATTTAACTCAAGTAACATGACTCATATTTGTTAGTAACAATAATTCTTACATCTATATTAGTATTCCTATAACAACACACACACAAACACACACACACACACACACAAACACACAATCACTGCCATTCTCCCAACACTGAGGTGGACAGCTTGCAGCAGCGACTCACATAAACACAATCGAGTCTGCTGGCCACACAGCTCATGACAATGTTGGGGCTGACCCGTACGCGGCGCACCAGGGAAGCGCATCGTTTTCTCATAGTTGTATAAAAACAATCAACTCGAGCATCCGCAAACATCCCTGATGCACTACAAAAGCGGGGCAACCCCATCAATATCCTGAACGCATTATTATATTGTACACGAAGGGCGCTGTACGATTTCTGCGTATAATGAGCCCACAGACTGCACGTGTAAAACGAAGTGCAGTATGCACGAAACAGGGTTTTTTTAACACCCGGTGAACAACGTGCAAATCTGCGAGCTATCATATTTGCCCTAACCGACAGCGCCCTTCGCTCACGCTCAATATCCTCATCGTCTTTCATGCCAGCGGTCAAGACGTGTCCAAGGTATTTTATCTTATATACCCGTGTGAGCGGAGTTCCATTAAGACTGACTGGTGGTATAGTTTCTGGACCTAGTCCACCGCCGGAACCAAAGACCATGAGCTCACTCTTACACGCATTGTATATCAATCCATGAAGTTTGGCATAGGCTTCACAAATGCTCACTAACCTCCTAAGGCCACAAACAGAGGCGCTCAATAGAGTCATATCATCAGCGTAGGTAATGTTGTTCATACACACCCCATCTATGTAACAACCAGCGCGCTCTCTACTGAGCGCCTCGATCAGTTCATTGACGTAAAGATTGAAGAGCGTAGGCGAGGTCAACCCCCCCTGCCTCACCCCGCACTCCAATCCATACGGCTCCGACAAGGCCCCAGCCCATCGAACCTGATTGATCTGGCCTCCATACCAGCACTTGAAAGTGCTTATAATTTCAGAAGGAACTCCGGCTTTCTGAAGCTTACCCCAAAGAGTACTGTAGGAGACCAGATCAAAGGCTTTGGAAAGATCGAGGAAGCACGCATACACAGGTGTTTTCCGGTCAGTGTAGTACTTGACAGCCCACTTTAGACATAGAATGGCACTCTCAGTAGACAGCCCAGCTCGGAACCCGAACTGGTTGTCGTGCAGTTTAATATGATTGCTAAGCTGTCTATTAAGCAGGCTGTCAAGCACTTTCGATATCACCGTCGCCAGGGAAATAGGCCTATAGTTTTTTATATCCGCGATATCACCTGTTTTGTTTTTTACTATAGGCACTACAATCGTCCTAGTCATCTGACTGGGTAAGTACTCATGACTTATACAAAAGTTGAATAACATTGCCAACACTCTTGGTAAATGAGGACCCGCGTACCTTAGGTGCTCAATGCTCAGACCATCATGACCTGGAGACTTTCCTCTCGACATAGCGGTGATGACACCCTTGATGTCCTTGGCTGTAAACCTAGTTTCAAGATCATGATGGTCCGGCGCATCAGGCATAAACACGCTGGATCCCAATGGTGACTTTACTTTGAACTGTTCCTTAAAGAGGTTAGCAATGTCTACAGGATCGTTCACACCGTTAACGGATACAGGGAGGCCCGGCCTATTACTCATCCTGTTTGTGTGCCTCCAAAAAGAGCGATAGTCTTTGTTCGAATGATGTGATGCCAAAATATCCATTTTTATCTGCTCTTGGTGTGTTTGACACCACTTCAGACGAGATTTAAATATCTTTCTAGTATTAGACATGTCTGCAAATACAGTACCTGTAAAAGGTCTACCACAATCCAGCCACACACAATACTTAAGCCGAGCGTCCCTGTATGCATCACTGACATGCTTGTTCCAGCCTGCCACAACCTTCTTTTTCCTATGTTTGCAGCTCCCTCGACCCATAACAGCTGATTCTGATAACGCTCGTACAATATTATTATACATACTGTCAATAGTATTGCGATGACAATGTTGTTTACAAATTTTATCGCAACAATTTCTGAACTCATCGGGGAAGTCAATCAAACTAAGTCTCTCATGACATGCCATGGTATAAGATTGTATTTGTTCGGAACTTCTCTCCCCCCATACAACAAAATTATCTACGTAATTATAATTACATTGCTTAAGGCAAAACTTATCAAATACACACTCAATTACAAGTGGGTAATGATCCGACCACAAAACGTCATAAATGACACACGCGTTCACTACAGAGTCACGAGCTGCTCTGGTGACCACACAGTGGTCCAACCACCTACGTGTGCCATGTGCATCGCTTATAAAGGTATATGTATCTGAATTTAATCCTAACAATTCCGTATCAACGCAATTCCAATCAAATTCCTGACAGAAATCTATTAACTCTGCATAAAATCGACTTGTCGGGTGTGCATTAAAATCTCCTAAAATGTAACAGTTTTCTATATTAGTGTTCTCTATAATGGCACTCACCGCGCTCAGGCAGTCCGTGTATTCCCCCAAGTTACATGCCTCATCCGTGGGCATGTACGCGTTGAGCACTAACACTGATCTATGGTTGCACATTATTTCGATAGCACACACTCGCGAGTTGTTACACTGAACCACTGATACCGTGTTAAATGCACTTTTCCTCCAAAGTATGGCCACGCCTCCGAAAGGGCGGCCTCTTAAAATTCCCGCCGTTGTATCTACAGCTGATATTCCAGTACAGCCGAACTCATCACTGATACTATATAGGAAACCAAGTTCTTCTGGTAATAGCCAGGTTTCTTGAAGCGCTATTATGTCGTAATCGGAACATAGTTCCCGTATATTCCCCCCCCCCCTCCGTGGTGTCACAGTGATCGGACGTGCTTTCTGTTTCTCGTAGTATTTAAATTGTAAATCAGTGGAAAAAGTGACTACATTCTTGAGAAAATCACATCATTATAAACCCAAGTGAATAAGTGACAAACTGTGTGAAAATTATAGTGAAATAACAAATACATCACCTCCAAAATACAAACGAAAACCTCACAGCAGACAACAAAATTCTAAAACTGCGCATTATTTGGACTTTGAACCCATTAGTGTACACAAAGGATACGAGCCACCACGCACCGTCTAAGTGACGAATTCCGTGTGTTTCGCTACAGATTGTTATTTTCGAAAGCTTTTGTAACGCCACCGTAGCTCCGCGGCGTAGGCTGCCTACCTGTGATCACATCGTTTCGGGTTCGAATCTATGATCTCGAAAGATTATACTTTTTGCTTTTTGGATTTTTATTCAAATTCTTTTTCTAATTTATTCAAATTCTTTTTCTAATAAAAAGCTGTACAGATACAAAAATGCCGCTACGACGCACTCCGCCAACATCACCAGCCGCGAGGAGTGGGCAATCACCAGCTGTTCTTCATCAATCTGAGCCTAACATTAGTGTGTTTTCGGAATTGAGTGACCCTTGCATGGATACAAATATAACCAGTCGCAATAAAAGGAAACGGCACGATCACGAATTTTTTGTCAACATGTGCGAGTTCAAGGACGAAATATCGAACACACTTAAAGAACTCAAAAAAGAGCAAACATTGTTTCGCTCAGACATTGCAACGACGCTGATGGAAATTAAAAATCAATGCAGTAAACTTCAGGATTACGTTGATTTTTCTGTTGCCAAATATGATGAGATGCTCGCAAAAATGCAGAAATATGAAGTGGAGAGAAAAGAAAACCGGGATTATATATGTAGACTCGAAGAAAAAATCGACCACCTGGAAAAACAATCAAAACTAACTAGTCTTGAAATTAAAAATGTCCCAAAAACTGCCGATGAATCGAAACTTCATCTGGCTAATGCAGTGAGAAATATCGGCAACGTCCTTGATACCACCATTGTTCAGTCTGATATTAAAGATGTTTATAGAATAAACTCCAAAAGCTCCACGAATAACACCATCGTAGTGGATTTTACTACCGTTATGCTGAAATCAAAATTACTTCATTCGGTCAGAACCTTCAACAAAAACAACATTAACAACAAATTAAATACATCGCACCTACGAGTTGACGGTCCCAAGGTACCTATCTATATATCTGACAACCTTCCATCAAAAACCCGAAAGATATACTTTTTAGCAAGAGACTTCGCCGCTCAGAATAAATATAAACACTGCTGGTCAGCATATGGTAAAGTCTATCTACGCAAAGAAGACGGAGCGCAGCGTATCGTAGTAAACTCTGAAGTAGACTTAGCCAAGTTAACTCAAACCTGACTATATAGTCATTATGTCATTATTACAAAGACTTGCATGACCAGTTTTAATTATTCTAATTTTAATCTTAATTATTGTTACTATTTACTTATAGCTACAAAACTATGCAGCATGCCTAATTTTAACTATTTCATTGATGTTTGTTACCTAATGTTGAAATTTGTTGGTTTTGATATAACACTTATTCACGCACACACTTTCAAACAATCACACTGCCACAAAAATACACACCACTCTCCACCGTACACACACAAAATATTTACAAAATCTACAAATCCACGATCAAGACCCGGCCTTAGAAGTGGTTCTCGCATTTTCTTAGAATACTGGCGTTACTCACGTGACACGTCACATAATAATAATGAGAATTCCGTACTTTGTCCTCTTAGTTTTAAACCGTACCATTCGATAGTTTAAATAATGTAAATGATATGTTAGATAATTTGGATAACGTTACTTTTTCAAACGCGATAACATGTGACCCAGATGATTGTTCCAAGCTGGTGCCCTCTAACACATGTTTGACTATTTTATCCCAAAACATTCGCAGTATAAATGCTAATTATGCTGGGCTTTTAACTCTGTTACAAAGAATTATGATACCTAGTGACGTTATTATTCTTTCAGAATGTTGGCTCTCCCGCAACCCTGTCATTCCGATTCTAGAAGGATATACTTCTCATAAGTCCTCAAAAACCTTTAATCAAAATGACGGAGTAATTGTATACGTCAACAGTTTGCTAGCTAATGTGAAAGTTAAAGAACCCATCATATCCGAAGCGAACTGTTTGACAGTCACGGTTGGAACGGATATAGCCATAATTGCCGTGTACAGGCCCTATGCATTTAAAGATCCCTCAAAATTTATACAATCTATGGACAGTGTTTTATGTGAGCTTAAATCGTTTAGAAACATCGTAATTATGGGAGATATAAATATTGACATTACCTGCAATAATAAAGATGCATACTCACTGGACTATTTGGATCTACTAGGCCACCACGGACTTTTCCCGGGACATGCGTTAAAAACACATGGATCTACATGTCTTGATCACGCCAATATAAAGACTTCTTTCTCAAGCACAGTCATGGTGCTAGAATCCACTGTTACAGACCACTTTTCAGTTTTACTCTCTCTGTCACCAAATAGAATCAAAGTTCTAAATCCACGCCAAATCACAAAAATAAATGAGGATGAGCTTGCTAATGACATTAGCAACATAAGTTTCGATGCCGTCTATGCAACAAAGGATCCAAATTTGGCTACAAAATATTTAATAGAACCACTAATCCTAGCTTTATCTAAAAACATTAAAACTATTTCAACTTCACGTAGACGCAGGCCGTTTAAACCCTGGATTACCCAAGGACTACTAAAATGTATGCGCCACAGAGACAATTTGTTTAAAAAGCTTAGAACAAATCCAACAAATGAAGTCCTCGTGGTGTCCTACAGAAGGTATCGTAATTATTGTACAAATCTGCTACGAAAAGCAAAGAGAGATTATGAGAGACTAGAATTTGAAAAAGCAGGTAGAAATTCTAAGCAGCTATGGCGTGTTATTAAGAGTGTCACAAATATAGGACAACTGAAGTCATCAGCCCATGATCTCATAGCGAATAATCAAGATAAGCAGGGCACTATAAATCATATTAATGATTACTTCGCAAATGTAGGGAGACGCCTAGCTGATAAAATACATAGAGACCCTCGATCTTTTTCGTTACCCGACCCCCAGAAGGAGTCTTTTGTATTGCTTAAGACAAATGAGCTAGAGGTGGAACACTTAATCCTATCACTTAAGAGTGATTGTGCAGTTGGTTGGGACGGTATCTCTTCTAGTTTTCTAAAACGGCATAGAAACATTATTGTACCTCCACTGACACATGTTTGCAACCTTTGCCTAGACTCTGGTGTCTTCCCTAACTGGTTCAAAAAGGCAACTCTTCACCCAATTTTTAAATCTGGAGATCGTCACCGTGTCGAAAACTATAGGCCCATATCAGTTCTGCCAGCACTGTCCAAGATACTGGAAAAAATCATAAATACAAGGCTGGTTGCATATTTAGAGGAACGCAATCTTTTGTCGATTAACCAGTTTGGCTTTCGAAAAAATCTATCGACTGCTGATGCTGTTCACAAACTGGTTAATCACATAGCTCAGAAACTTGACAACGGTAAGAAATGTGTTGCATTGTTTCTGGATCTCGCGAAGGCATTCGACACGGTCTCGATTCCCATCTTAATATCTAAGCTCGAATGCCTGGGTATACGAGGTACCCAGCTATCCTTATTTCAGAGCTATCTTACAAATAGAACACAGAGTGCCAAAATTGGAACCTACTCCAGCTCTGACCTGAATGTAGTTTTTGGTGTGCCACAAGGCAGTATTCTTGGTCCCAGTTTATTTTTAATTTACATGAATGACCTGTGTTGCCTCGACCTAGAAAGTGGTACAATATTTTCCTATGCGGACGATACAGCACTCGTGTTTGCGTCGGACAGCTGGGAAGAGGCATATCGCCTTGCTCAGAAGGGTTTCGATACTGTCAGTGAATGGCTGAAGAACAATTTGCTTACCCTAAACATATCGAAAACAAAGCTGATAAATTTTTCAATTCGAAATACCAAGGTGTCAGTTACAAGCTCGCTTAATGTTGCTGCCCAGGTGACACTATCAAATGGTAGTAGCGGCGGCAGTGGCACCCTTGATCACTGTAAGATTGAACGAGTCACTTCGATAAAGTATCTAGGCATAGTGATTGACTCCAACCTTACATTCAAAGAATACATAATACACCTATCAAATAGAGTGCGCAAACTAATGTACATTTTTAAACAACTACGCAATTCAGCAGATGCTGTTGTCATGAAGATGACATATCAGGCACTGTGTCAATCAATTTTGGTCTATTGTATCTCTTCCTGGGGCGGGGCAGCTAAATCCCACTATATTCGGATTGAACGTGCGCAGAGAGCGGTTCTTAAGGTGTGCTGTTTCAAGCCAAGACTTTATCCCACCGTCAAGCTCTATGAATATTGTCAGGTCCTTACGGTTAGGCAATTGTTTGTACTGACCACCGTTACTAAGCAACACTCTATTTCCAACTATTCACAGCAAACAAATCGCCGTAACCGTATAGTTGCCTTGGCTACTCCACTTAAAACCTCTTCCAGTGGAAGATTCTTTGTTTTCCTCGGACCCTACCTTTACAACAAATTAAACCAAATTCTTTCCCTACACCCAATGAACAAGCATAACTGTAAAATCACTTTACATGCCTGGCTACAAAGCCAAACATATACTGCCACAGAAGCTCTCCTTAACGTGTTAGTCTAATCAGACTCATCCTCTAACACTCTCTCTAACACACACACACATACACATCACGCACACACAAACTTACATTCATAAAAACCAGCAACGTTTGTACTTTAACTTTTTAATTATTATTTTACTTAAATTACTGTAATACTCTCTTGTGTCTTTTTTATAATAAGCTCACTAATCGTTTGAAATATTTGTTATTTGCTGTGATACCAGATGTAAGCTATCAATTGTGTAACTTTAAACAGGTGGGGACCTGGTGACCTGTATTACAGGTGTTACTACCTACCACAGGCACCAGCGATCCACAACCAAAAAAAAAAATCGTTGGCTACTTTTTACATGTAAATATTGTTTGTATTATTTGGCTTGTGGTGAGAAATAAACAATTATTATTATTATATTATTATTATTATATAATCAATAGATCGCTTTATACTTTTACAATTAAAACTCACTAATTTATATATCTGTTTATCCATTATTAACTGGTCTCGGGCCGTCGCCAGACATTAAATTACTGGCCGCATTATTCTTCTTATAATGGACGAAACGTCTAAAAATTATTGCTTTTGGCCACAAGTTAACGTCCAAAAATAGGGCATCCTTCGACTCCGGCACAAAGAACTTAAATGACTTGTGGTTTAAGGTATGCACTTTTGACTGTATCCTTTCCAGTTTGACTGAAATATTTGTTTTTGCTAAGATGTAGTCTGTGATATCCTTCTCGCTAGTATTAACGCTTATATTGGATATAAAAATCGGCACATTTCTCTCCGCCGCTTTGAAATTTCCAAGAGAATCATTTGCTAAGCCGAATTTACCGATTAATCGTTTTTTATTACTTGATTTACGGTAAGTAACCGTAGTCCATCGCTCATTGCTTGATGGCTCATTAGATAAAACGGAATGGATGGAATTATCAGTTTGTTTACATTCTTTTAAAGCGGTCGCCTCGATCAGCTGTTCACTCGCCGTTAACATCTGCTCGGGTACAACAGACTGCTTGATTGCCGTCTCGCTCGCGCTCGCTTGCGATGCTAGCGATGCACCACCGCCACCGCCGTTTGCCGCTGACGTAGGTTGCTGTAGATTCGGCGCACCCTCAATAATCAAATTATGAGAATGACTATGCTTATATGGTGTGGTACATTTGGGTGCGGTCGAACAGCTTGCAGAAAAGGAATTATCCAGCTGATCAGTCAACTCCAAAGGCGATACGTTCATAGTTTTATATGCACCTCTTCTCGTGTTCACATGGAAATTCACATTCTCCTGGTTACTCACCGAACTTACATTACTATTCACACTCTGTATCTCTCTTCTTATAATTTCCAACTGTTCGAGTGAAGCATACGAGTCTTTAATAGTCCTTACTTCATCCTGAAGTATAACTAGCTTTTTGAGTTAGTCTGACACGTCTAGGTGATCAAAGGTAATCGGCGGAAGCCTTTCCAAATTTCGAGCGACGAACACGGGCATCTGATCAGGGAAGGATTTGAAAACACTTATGATGTCACTGAGTGCACGATTTACCTTTCCTTGCCCTTTACGAACGGGTTTTCTTTTGTCCGCCGGCAACGATTCAAATAGTAACGATTTCGACTTTTCAATTTCATCTCCGCTAAACGTCGCCACACACAGCCTGACTAGGCTTTCTTCGTCACATAACGATATCTTGTTTTGAACATAAGCCAGTAACTCGTCTATAACGATGTTACAACTACTACACTTAAGCGTAACCGACATTTTATAAACTTCTCATAAAATCATAAACGATATGACACACGTCATGCTCTGATGCGTGCGCGCACGATAAAGTATAATTTTTGATTCTCTACAACAGTATGAGACGTCGTTAATGAAAATGTTGAACAAAAGAGGTCCTAGCAATGATCCTTGGGGAATTTCTGAAGGAACACACATCGCTCGCGACGAGAAGCCATTCAGTACTACAATTTGGCTTCTGTTTTCGACATACGATGAAAACCATCTATACAGATCACCTTGTATACCAATCTGTGTTAATTTTAGTTTTAGAAGGGAATGGTCAATTCGATCAAAACATTTAGTGTAGTCGGTGTATATAACATCAACTTGGGATCTCTGAGACATGTGTTCTGATATAAAATCACTAGCTACGATGAGATTAGTTGTGGTGGAGCGACTCTTGTTGAAACCGTGCTGATGATCCCCAAAATTCCGTTTTAAAGCCGAGTAAAGTTGTTTGTGAATGATTTTTTCAAGTATTTTGGCAAACACACACAGCTTCGAGATTGGTCTATAATTATATTTTATATCTATAGCGTAGTTTCCCTGCGAGATGGAATCAGAAATATTGAAATCCGCAGGCGAATCAAAGTAACCGACATAGCTCAAAAAATTGCCAAGCTGAGGTGGCAGGGCAGTCGGCAGGGCACCGACGTTAGAACCGACGTCGACTGGGGCAGAAATGTTCTCGAGTGGCGACCAAGAACATAAAGACGCTGCGTGGGATGGACCCCTACAAGATGGATTGATGATCTTGTGAGGATCGCCGCAAGGCGCTGGATGCGGTTAGCGCAAGGCAATTATGGAGATCTTTGGTGCAGAACTTCATCCAGTAGTGGACGTCTTTTGGCTGATACGATGATGATGATGGTGGTAGTCTATAAAATAAATCATAATAATTCATGTATATTATGGCCGTTGACAAATACTTGCCGTCAACATTACTCACGAATGATTTCAAGTAAAAGGAAATAACGAATAAGTTCCAACGAATTTTCCTCGTATTCAGTATTCTTGCGTATAAACGCACGAGGATTTGTTCGCATGAATACTCGCACGTACATAATAGAAAGAGAGAGAGATAGAGGTAAAGCCGCCTTGAGTTTGGAAAATCCTTTTTCGTGACAACTTCTAAGCAATAGGAGGATATCATTACCTGATATTGTGATTTTTTGTTTTGTTCTATAATTTACACGTACTGTACACGTGGAATCCTAAACAGTCCTGGCCGTAATATTGTCTTTATAAAGCTCCGTTCCTAGGTGGAGTCAGGGTTTTTGTCGATTTATTAATTTCGTTTAAAAGCGTGTGACGTTATCTTGGAGACACTTGTACAACTTCTTTCCAGTTTCGAGAACACGTTTTTCTTGGAATCGAAAATGTGACTTGTTTGCTTCAATTGAAAATATCTAGCCAATTTTGTAGGGCGGTTTTCCTTGTTTGGCATAAAAAGGGCCTAAGTACCAATGTGTTTCCAACCGTAGTACTATTTCTGACTGTAGTATCGATTTCATCGTGGCTGTTGTATATAATTTAGGTGAGACCTAAAATTAAACGCACAACTATTTCGCACACATTTACATGTTATACATATTATTAAATAATCAAGAACTATTTCACAAATTGCCTGGAAGACATCACACCTTGTGATAAGGCCGCCATTTGTACTGTATATTTTGTCAGTTAGTATTGTTTCTTGACGTGTACAATTAATAGTTATTTGTCCAAAGTTGCTTTTTAACCGCGTGCTCAATTTCGATAACCAAGCAAGCGGAGGATTCTAAAAATGAGAATCCTGAGCATTAGAGAGGAAATCAAAAGAGCACAAGGTGAAAAATCTTTGCACTCTAGTGCAACACGTAACTTTTCATCACACCTCAGCGAGGAAATGACTAAATGCGAAAAAAAATCTGATTATAAATATTTTTATTTCAGTTTAGGTATTAATTACTGTATTATATTATAAGTATTACATGACAATCTTTAAAATATAACAAATAATACTTAGGTATAATTAAGAATAATATAAAGTAATGTTGCTACAGTTTGAGAGTAATAGAACAGTAATATTGCGCAAACAAATTAAAAAAAAGTACACCAAGAAGGTTCCGATTCTCAGTTTTAAATAAATTAAAAAATATATATGATAAATTCGGTACCATAGAGGTATAAGTAAATAGGTTTATTGATATTTTGCATTCACAAACTTAGTGCACACGATGTTCTGAGTTCCAATTTACTTTAACCTCTAAGGAAGACCAAAAATACTCTTTCCGAGATGTGGTGATGAAAAGAGTTTTTTATCTATATATCGATCTATAAATAATCGTATGTCTATATAAATAAAAATGAATCACTGTAATGTTTGTACGCTCATAACTTCCAAATGACTGCACCAAATTGGATTTTATGTGTTATTTATGATTCTTTTATGTGTTTGTTAATGTCACTAGATGGTTTGTATGAAAAATAAATGTTTAAAAATGTCGGAAAAGTGAGTGAGCGAATGGGACAGAAGACTGAGTTGTGGTTGCTTTTTAGGGTTCCGTAGCCAAATGGCAAAAAACGGAACCCTTAAAGATTTGTCACTTTTTTCCGAAACTATAAGAGCTGTACCTACTGTTGAAACTTGGTAAGTAGATGTATTCTGTGAACCGCATTAAGATTTTCATACAAAAATAAAAAAAAGATCAATAAGTTTGGGGGTTCCTCATACATAGAACTGAACCACAAAAATTCATTGTACCCATACATGTGGGGTATCTATGGATCGGTCTTTGAAAATAATATTGAGGTTTCTAATATAATTTTTTCTAAACTGAATAGTTTGCGCGAGTGACACTTACAAAGTGGTAAAATGAGTGTACCCCCCCTGTAACTTCTAAAATAAGGGAATGATAAAACTAAAAAATATATATGATTTAAATTACCATATATCTAGTAAGTAGTTCTTTTTTAATACGTCATAAATCATAAAGCGAAATTGACCTGTCGTTTAATCAAACTGAAAAACTTGCTGCTACGGAACCGTTTATGGGCGAGTCCAACTCGCACTTGGCCGATTTTTTTGTTCATGGAAACCTCATAACTTATAAACAACTGCACCAAATTGAATAAACCTTTCTATTATATATGTATTCTTTATTGTGAGGAAAAGGTTTGTATAAGAATTATAGTCATTTTTCTTATTGATTTTTGCCACTGTTTGTTACTCTTCGGAAGGATAAACGAAAAATCTTGTACAGACGCCAGCACATTTAGCTACCCCAATCTGTCATTTTTTTTAATAGATTTTCAATTTTATCACAAAAGTATAAGGTTCACTTTCAAGTGGCGAAGTTAGACAGATTTTGATATGATAATAATGATTACATTCTAGACAGTATTGACGGCAAAAACAAATGGCGGTACAAATTCCCCTGGAACAGCTAGTATATTAATAAATAAATATCTTGGGACAACGAATACACTGTCATATGATTCAAAACTAGACAGGGCCTGTACTATGGCAACCAGACAACTGATATACTTACATATTATAGATACTCGTAAATTACACCCAGACACAGGGGCTCTACCGGCTAAGTCGCCGAACATCGTTTTCGTGAATGGCGTTCAAATAAATAAAGCTTAACAATAATAATATATTGGGACAGTGTCACACAGATCATCCTAGCCCCAAACTAAGCAAAGCTTGTACTATGGGTACCAGGCGACGATATACATACTTATATAGATAGATAAAAACTTATATACATAGAAAACATCCATGACTCAGAAACAAATATTCGTGCTCATCACACAAATATTGCACTTACTGGGATTCGAACCTAGGACCACCAACTTCGTAGGCAGGAGCACTACCAACTAGGCTACGGTGACCGTCAAAAAATGACTTAATCAATCGTTAAATCGGCTTCCATTATCACATCTGACCTCATAAATGGTCCGGAATCGATTGTCAACGTTGAAGCAGATTTAACGATTGATTAAGTAATTTTTAACCTTTATTAATTTGAACGCCATTCACAAAAATGATGTTCGGCGACTTAGCCGGTAGAGCTCTAGAACAAATAATCGTGTCCATCACACAAAGAATTGATTAAAAGATCATAATAAAAGCAATAGACACATTGTTTGACTGGGCCGTGTTGGTTGGCGTGGTTGTTCGATACTTGCCTTCACGCCGCAGGTCGTGGGTTCGGTTCCCACCCAGGACAGATATTTTTGTGCATGAAACTGAAAGTCTGTTTGTTGTTGTTATTTACAAAAGAAAAGTAGTATTTGTGGTATTTCAGTTATATGGTTTCCATAGTATAAGCTCTGCTTAGTTTGGGATCAGATGGCCGTGTGTGAATAATGTCCCACGATATTATTATTTAAAATTTATTACCAAAAACTTCACACACCGAGGGTTCTATACAAACTTGTCTATACGTAGATATTTCGTCTATTTCAATTTTCGAACTTTGAGCCCATTTTTCCCAAGTATAAGATAAATCGGATTGAACGACTAACTTAACTTTCTTGTTGTTTTCTTGACACGGCAATTTTTCACTCTTTTAGAAATGAACTTTTTACTTGCAATTTGACAACACATTAATGACCTTTCACATTAACATTGGGACATTTAAATTAAATTTCGAATATTGTCGTATTTTACCCTTTACTAGTACTGTACTTTACTCTTTGTCAAATTTCATGATTCTAGGTTAACGCAACTGTCAAAGTATGCTACGTAAATTTGTGCTTTAACAAATTAACATTAAGACTTCTGAGGCCCGATCTGGGGTTTTAAAACCAGCGCGTTATTATTTACTGTTGAATAACTCTACAAACAAGGCATATTTATTAACATAACATTTAAGCAAGGGAAGTATGGTATGGTATAACACGGGCGTCAATCGACTAATTGAAAACTTAACTAAGTTCCCCTAGGTATTCGCGCCAAAGCGATTTATATAATGTTTGAAACCCTGCGATCTCCCAAGGCCATTAACAAAGTATTTAGTAGGAGTTATTGTACTCAAACTTATACAGATTCCCACTAGAAACAAGAACTGCCAATAACAAGTAATTATACGACTATTAATCTACAAATTTCTAGAAACTCGTGACTATGATTGCGTAACGTTAAACATGACAAACCTTACAAGTTTTTCTAGGTGTAATGACCAAGTTTGTGTATTAAGGTTCTTGAAATGTTGATATTTAAACGTATCATCCAACAAACTATATTTTTACATGGGTTTATGACCCATGCAAAAAATAGCATGTTGTAATATAGCATGTTATTATATATTATTATAGCTGACAACGGTTATTTATGAAATGAAAGAATGAAATTTATTCAGCACTTGGGTATTTACATACACTTGTACTTATCAAGCTCACAAGGTAGTACATAAACACAGTTTAAAATCAGTAATTAAAGCAATAAAATATTTTGAATTAGTCCGTTCGTGTGGTCTGTTTCGTCACATATATTTTTAATATCCCGTGTTCATGCCCGCTTGAGTATGTTTCGCCGGACCGTCTCAACTGGGTCGTGTTGAAACCGGTAGTAGATGATCCCACTGAGTTTGTTTCGCTGGGTCTTCTCAGTTGGGGCGCATTGGATCCGGTGGTAGCATTAAAGCGCGACCGTCGTTATTAACACAAGGTCCGTCATAATAATAATACCTTTAATATAGACAGAACCATTGACAATATGTAGTAAAAATATTAGGCTTAAACTAGATAATTAAACATAATCTCTTGACAATAACTTGATACGAGCTAGCTAAATATCATTTCTGTAATGAAATAAATTTTATAAATGTTTTCATACAAGATGTACCTAAATATCTATGTTACTAGAAATAATATCTAATGTATACAACTATATTACTACAAACATGTTCTGACTATTTACAAGCGCTTTTTTAAAGTCTACGTGAATAAAAACCATTTTTATTTTATTTTATTTTATTTTATATCCTTAAATTAATAATAAATAGCAAGTTACTAAGCTATTATTGTTACATTTAGCAATTGTATATTAAAATTAAAGAATTGAAAACAACGAGCAGTTGGCTAGCGCAAAAGGCTCTCAACCAGTAGCTTAATTTAAGTGACTAATACCTGAGGGCACCCTTATGGGGTTCGGGCCACAGCTCAGGTGGCCGCTGAAGTAAAAAGATGGAATTCGAAATGGGGGTCAGATCACTTTAAACTTTAAAAAAGAAGTCCGAAGATGATCAAAGACTTGTCGTATGTGACAAAATGGCTTCTGTACTGGTAGAAAGAAAGTTTGGTGAAGCGTACAAACATTTCAGTGATTCATTTTTATATATAGATTACTATTATTTTTACTTGGCCTTCAATACTAATTCGTCCGAATTCATATCAAATTACTTAACCAAATTTAACAAAAATTTCTAAGGTAATCCTTTTTATATCACTGTTTCCAAAAAAAGGTATTGTTCAGTAGCATCTAGAATTTATGATCACTTACGAAACCTATATTTGGCATTATGAATAAGATTGTTTTACAACTTTAACTTATAACTAGTTGTTATCTCAGTTTTATTTAAGTAAATTTATTTTAAGTTAAAGTTTATATCACGTTTTAGGATAAATCCTAAAACGTGATATAAACTTTAAAAAAGCGCTTGCAAATAGTCAGAACATGTTTTACACTGTCATACTTTAGTATGACAGTGTAAAACATGTTCTGACTATTTACAAGCGCTTTTTTAAAGTTTACGTGAATTAAAACCTTTTCTATTTTATTTTAGCTGAAAAAGTAATGCATAAGGTTTAAAATGTCGGAATGCCGGATACCTGTTTTATAAGGCAGGGGGAACGCCTATGCATGCCATCCGCAAACAATATCTGCGGGTGGGTATGTCGGACTCACATCAACCAAACCTATCCCACCGTGGACTTCTTCTGGCCCTGGGTACGCGGATATGCTGCTCTGATACCGACCTTTTGTGCCATTTCCTAGGTGGTCCATACCCTGGGAGGGCGCTAGTTTGCCCTCCCGAGTTGCCGACTCCTGCCAGGCACAGCCACTGCGTAACAAACAGGTCGCTGCCTTCCCGAAGCTACTTACACGTGGCGGCAGTAGAGAATACTTGTCTTACTACCACCGTAGCCCCGAGGGGAGTTTAGGTCAGTTTCATTTTACTGCGATTGCACGTGGGGCGCAGCGGCTCAGACCATATACCATTATTTGTGTGACCCAAAAATAGTTGTTGTGAGTCTGGATGTAATTTGTGTCAGTCTATTATATGTTTGGTAAACTACCCCGCGAGACAGAGATTAGATTCAGAGAGTGGGCATTGACTTTTAAAAAAACAAAAATTACCATATCGGCAACCATTCCTGTGGCACAAAAGTTTAAAATGGCATTATGTAAAGAACGATCCTGAAAAATATATCACTCGTAGCGAAATATTTCTAAATAAAGTTAGTAGTCGGTTTTGGTTGCCACGAGATAGATTAATTGAATTTCGAAGCAGTGTTCAAATTGTGTATATTGTATTTTGTACAGACGCCAGTACATCCAGCTACCCCAATCTGTCAAATTTCTTTTAATTATTTTCAACTTTATCACAAAAGCATAAAGTTCACTTTCAATTGGGGAAATTTGACAGATTGGTGTAGCTTGATGTGCTGGCGTCTGTACATGTTCCGTTAGAAGAAGCATAAGTGAAGCCTGTGGTAGATTTTATTAGGATGTAAAATGAAGATTTAAAGAATGAGATTCCCTAGAGTTATAATAATTATACTTACATGTATCTAGGTAATTGGCAAATTGGTAAGGCTAGGCAATACCTTTGGGGAATCATCGTTCGAACACTCTTTATTGGATGATCGGTAAGTAGTATCTTATTTTGTAAAACCACACGTGGATGAGGTGGGGTGTTTCTGGTAGGCCTCTGTGATCTGCTTAGACCAGGAAGCTACTCATAATATAAATATATGTAAGTGGGCTATGGTAGAAATTCATAATGATTCAAAGAATTTATTTTATTGCGGCCTAAGTGTTACAGAAGGTCTTACAAATACGATCGGACTTATAACACCAAGCCGCCTAGTAGACCTCTGACATGGCTTAAAGACTGTTGTCTAATGGCTACAACCAGGACCGTCAGCTTAACGTCTAACGTCGTAACCCTCCGAAGCACAGAGACGTCATAAATTGAACCACTTTTGTCATCCATCTATGGATTGACCGCGAGCATAGTTGTTTAACCTCGCCGATTGCTAACGGCTCGGTAAGAGCATCTAGCAAAATATACTCGTACTAATATTTATTATATTATTAAATTTGTTCAGTTTCCCCCACTATTTAAAGAGGTAATTTATACACCCTGTAGATGTAAGATAGTTACTTATTACTTGTATGTATATGTCTTAATACAGGCTGTTCGTTTTCACACCATTAGCCAACGTGTATATCAATAACAATCACATTTATTTAGAACTAGCTGTGCCCCGCGGTTTTACCCACGTTAAACTTTATAAATTATCACAGATCCTCCCCCGTAGGTGATAGCGTGATAATATGTAGCCTATATGTTGACCCGACCTCTTAGTAATATTCATGCAAATTTGTAGTAAATCCATGCCGTACTTTTTGAGTTTAGCCCGGACATACATACAAACAAACAGATAAACAGACAAAAAATCTAAAAACTATATTTTTGGCTTCGATGTCGATTAAAGATCACGCCCCAGGTATCCTTTAAAAAAAAACATTCAATGTACAGTTTTGACTTTCCTATGATTTTATTATATGTATAGATAAGGCTGAAGCGTTTCCTAGTTAAAAAATGTTATTACTCTTTGACTGAATTTGTAAATAATAATTCTGGAAAAATTGACTATTGTAATGATTTATGTCTTGGTCATTTATGTTACTCTAATTATTGTTATCAATATACCTATGTAAATGTAATTCATATATTTAATTTTAATTAATGTACTTATTTGTGATCATATTATATTCAGATACAATGTAAATTGTTTTATGAATAATAAATAAACAATTAAATATATCCCGGTTATTATTGGTATAAACTAATAATAACTGGGATATGTTTTTTGAATGTAATAGTTAACCATTTTCAACATCAAATTATTCCCTATCAATATATCTATACATATAATAAAATCGTAGGAAAGTCAAAACTGTACATAGAATATTTTTTTAAAAGGATACTTGGGGCGTGATCTACAAGCGATATCGAAGCCAAAATTATAGTTTTTAGAATTTTTGTCTGTTTATCTGTTTGTCTGTATGTATGTCCGGGCTAAACTCAAAAATTACTGCATGGATTTACTTCAAATTTTGTATGAATATTAATAAGAGGTCTGGTCAACATATGGGCTACATATAATGACGCTATCACCTAAGAGGGAGTAGCTGTGACAATTTATAAAACTTAACGCGGGTAAAACCGCGGGGCACAGCTAGTACTTTAATAATCATAAGCTAAGTTTTACTTGGCGGAGATCCTTGGGGGAGGCCTTTGTCCAGCTGTGGACGTCTTTTGGCTGATATGATGATGATGAAGTTTTACTTTAGAACTTAAATGTATTGAAGATCTCGAAATCTTCATTATTCTTTATGAATGGCACAAATACATTTTTTTTTTTGAAAATAATTAATGATTTTGTACATCCGGACTAGTAGTATAAGAGTTGTTGATTATGACGTCAGATATTAATCTAGCGAGGTTGTTGGCGTTTTACAAATAACGATGTATAAGTAGGTAATTTTCGTTTCCATTGCTTTTGTGTTTTCTATTGTTTTCGTGAAGTTATTATTGTGTACGACGGGGATTCTACATTCGCACTAAACTGTACACACTTGTAAACGTAGCGGGAGGAAAATGGGCTCCTTTTCCTCACTGCACCCTTTTTTCATAAGGCAGGGGGAATGCCTACGCATGCCACCCGCAAAAATTGTCTGCGGGTGGGTATCTCGGACTCGCACCGACTAAGCATAACCTGCCGTGGACTTTTCTTGGCGCCTAATGGGAGGAGCCTCGGGAACGCAGGTATGCTGCTCCGGTGCCCCCCTTTTGCGAATACTAACCTAATATTTTCTGCCACGCTGATATCCGCCACGCTCTATTTTGTATTAACGGATAATACAATGTTTTAGAAGGTAAGACTAAAAAAGGAAATAAAAAAAAAGAAATATAAATATTTAAAAATATTATTATTATAAAAAAAAAAAAATAAAAAAATAAAAAAAAAAAAAAAATAAAAAAAAAAAATATTATTAATATTATTATTATTATTATTTTATTTATAAATATTTCTTTGAACTGCCTAAACAAAACATTTTTTTTAAAGATAACGCCCGCATTAGGAATGTAGTGCCTGTGTCGCGGGGTACTTTACAAACATATGACAGACGGACACAAATTACATCCAGAATCAGAACAACACAAATAGTTAGTGTGGGTCACACAAATAGTTGTCCGGTGCGCAACACGAAGCGGCGAGGCGACTGTCTTAGCCACTGCGCCACAAAAATGCTCGAAGGCTGCGCGACACGTGCAGTCTGAGATTCTAGAATAAAAAAAATAGAGTTAAACATAGTGTAAAATTTTCATTGGTTGAGAGCCTTCTGCGCTATCCTACTGCTCAGTCTTCAATTAAATTATAATTGTACTAAATTTAAAATATAGCTAAGTAACTTGTAATTTGTTATTTTTTGAAGGATTTAAAAGAATATGTGTAAAAACTGTCTCCACAGACGAACTAGTTCTTTGTTGTTACTTTAATATTGTATTTGACTATATTTATGGACTAGGTTGTGAACTTGACAAGCTAGTTAATACCCAAGCGCAGAATTAATTTCATTAATTTCTGAAGTTCATTTCAGTTAAATTGAGGTACAGACGCCAGCCCATAAGCTACCCCAATCTGTCAAATTTCTCCAATGAAAGTGAACCTTATGTTTTGTGATCAAGTTGAAAATCTATAAAAGAAATTTGACAGATTGGTTTAGCTGGATGTGCTGGCGTCTGTACAGTTTTGGAGGATCAAATGGGTGTATGGTTATTCTTGATTTTGTAGTTGTTGTCTTTTAAAACTTTATTATTCTTTCTATTGTTAAATTACTGCCCGAACCGTCGCACCAATAAACGTTCATTGGCTTTTGCGGTGACTTGTGCTGGCCACGTGACTTGTGCTTGCCACGTGACTTGTGCAGGACACGTGACTTGTGCTAGCCACGTGACTTGTGCAGGACATGTGACTTGTACTGGCCACGTGGTTTGTGCTAGCCACGTGACTTGTGCTAGGCACGTGACTTGTGCTAGGCACGTGACTTGTGCTGGCCACGTGACTTGTGCTGGCCACGTGCCTTGTGCTAGCTACGTGAATTGTGCAGGACACGTGACTCTTGCTGGCCACGTGACTTGTGCTGGCCACGTGACTTGTGCTGGCCACGTGACTAGTGCTGGCCACAAGACTTGTGCTAGCCACGTGACTTGTGCTGGCCACGTGACTGCTGCTGGCCACGTGACTCTTGCTGGCCACGTGACTTGTGCTGGCCACGTAACTTGTGCTGGCGACGTCACTTGTGCTGGCCACGTGACCTTTCTAATTAGAATAGAATAACAATATCTTTATTTTCAGTAAAGCTTTACAGAGTATTAAAATTAATTTTGGTCCCAAACTAGGCATTGTGCCTGTATCTTGGGTACCAGTCATATGGTTTGTACTTACTATAATATTGGTTTACAAGAACAAGATTCATAAATAAAGAAAATTAACAACTATGGTTCAATACTTATTAACATAGTGAGATCAAAATTGTCTCTACGTGTTTTTGTTGTGTTTGTTGTTCTCTACCCGCGAGAATACTGCCGACAAACTGTACTGAAGTTTGGCAGAATACATAAATGTAAAAAAACTGTAAAGTTAAATAATAATTTAAGAAAATAAATATGATACTTATTTATTCTGCAAAGAAATAAATTTTGAAAATGATATTCATTACCAAGAAGTGAGTAACTGTAAGCGCTCATAACCAAGTGACCTCTCTAGTCCATAAATGATGTGCAAGGCCGATTGACACATGGTTGACAGCCAAAATTGTTTAACTTCTAAGCATCACCGTGGACATTTAATATGTCTGTACTAGCGGCTATAAATCTATAAGCAACAGCCGTTAAGCCATTTCTGCCGCTAAGTGCCTATACGATAAAAGAAAAATCGTATTCTTTTATGACCGGTAAACAAGAAATTATATAAATGTCTGTGTCTCATGACCTTCTCTGCTACGATAGTGCTGGTAGCCAAGTGTTGAGACTTATGACTAGATTAAGAATTTATGCCCGCGGTCAGGTTACAGATGAGTGACGGCTTCGTTGGTCTAGCGGTAGCATGTTCACCCGTAGATAACGAGGTCCTGGGTTCAAACATGCAAGAATCGTAATTGTGTGTGCATTTTCTTCAAATCTATGTATGTTATGTCTTGTAGAACTGTGTGTTGTATATTTGTACTCCTCATTTTCTTGTGTGTTGTGCTGCATTTGCATGTTTTTCATTTCATTTCATTTTCAAATTCCGGGTCGGACCAAAAGCGATTTTGCGATTTTTCTGTAAATAAAAAATAATCTTAGTATCAGCCCGAAGTCTGGGAGTTGGCGGTTATTATACCCCTGCGCCTCGGAGAGCACGTTAAGCCATCAGTCCTGTGCCTGACCTCTTTCCGGTAGTGGCGCTAGTCGTCCCATCGGATCATGAGAGTGATGGAATAGAAAGTGCTCCTGTGTTTGCGCACACACTTGAGCACTATAATATGTCCCGTGTAGATGGCTAATTTCCGTTGAGACTGGCCGCCGTGGTTGAAATTCGGCTAGGAGGACATTAAAGTTAAGCCTGTTGTTAAGCTATATTAAAGGTCCACTTACCAACGCGAGAACTAAAGAAGAAGGCAGCTCTCGCCTTTAAAGTTGTTAATTGTTTACCGCGCACAACCACACTGAGGCATCAATTAATTATTTATGGGTATGACATGGAATCCTTCAAGAAGCGAGCCTATTCCTTTTTCCTTTTCAAGAGAGGTAGGGCACAGCGTTTACTCGCTCAAAGAGCAACCCGACTGGGGAAGTACCTCCACCTTACAGAAGACATTCTTTAACAATAACATTACTAATTTTAATGTTGTGTTTCTGCGTGTGAGTAAGGTCGTCAAAGGTCATCGGGGTGGGGGAAGGGTCAGCAACACTTGTTTGCCGGCTCTTAAAGGCCGGCAACTCACCCGCGACCTCTCTGGTGTTGCGAGTGTCCATGGGCGGCGGTGATCACTTACCATCAGGTGACCCACTTGCTCGTTTGTCGCCTTCTGATATAAAAAATATATATATATATATCAGGGCAGCAACACACTGTCGGTCTTGTGATACGAGAATCCGTGGGCGCCGGTGATGATTTACAGATAAAGATAAAGAATTATTTATTGCGTAACTGTGTACAATAAGGTCTCATCAGTTTTTAGGATCAACAGTCTACCCATATCGGATATGCAATACAAACAAGTCTATTTAATTTATTCTTAGTAATAATAACACATTATTTTTTGGCAAAAAACTCATGCAAACTATAGTTAACATTCTCTGTTAACATATTCTTTAATTTCCTTTTAAACTATTTTCCATTTGATTGCTTTATATCCGGTGGTAAGTGGTTATATACACGAATAGCAGATATATAAGTACTTTTATAATAAATCATGTGTTTAATACTGGGTAAATCATATTTATATTGTCTACGAATGTTCCACTTTGAGTCTGAATTAAAACTACATCACACACAGGTTACCCGTTTATTCGTTTGCCTTGATATGACATAAAATAAAGTATGTGACAGCCAAAGTCATGGAATAGCCTAGACTGATTTATGCATTGTAATGATAATGATTAGCCTGCTGGTCTAGTGGTTAGTGACATGGACTGCTAAACCAGAGGACGTGGATTCGATTACCAACCGGGACAAATCTTTGTGTGATGAACACTTTTATTTGGTACTAGCTGTGCCCCGCGGTTTTACCCGCGTTAAATTTTATAAATTATCATAGCTCCTCCCCCGTAGGTGATAGCGTGATAATATGTAGTCTATATGTTGACCCGACCTCTTAATAATATTCATGCAAAATTTGAAGTAAATCCATGCAGTACTTTTTGAGTTTAGCCCGGACATACATACAGACAAACAGACACACAGACAAAAACCAAACTATATTTTTGGCTTCGATGTCGATTGTAGGTCACGCCCAATGTATCCTTTAAAAAAAATATTTAATGTACAGTTTGACTTTCCTACGATTTTATTATATGTATACATGTGTCTGGGTGTAATTTAATTATATCGCCGTAGCCTAGTTGGTAGTGCTCCTGCCTACGAAGCTTGTGGTCCTGGGTTCGAATCCCGGTACGTGCAAATATTTATGTGATGAGCACGAATATTTGTTTCTGAGTCATGGATGTTTTTTATATTTACGTATTTATCTTTCTATGTAAGTATGTATGTCGTCGCCTGGTACCCATAGTACAAGCTTTGCTTAGTTTGGGGCTAGGATGATTTGTGTGACATTGTCTCTAGATATTTTTATTATTATTATATTATTGCCATAGTACAGGCTCAGCTTAGTTTGGGTTCAGATGATAGTAAATTAGTTGTCCCAAGATATTTATTTATAATAACATAAAAAAATTTAATCAGAAGAAAACATAAAATCTTAGTATTCCTTTTTCGAAGCAAAATTGCTAATTGTTTCAATTTTAACAAACAACCTTTTACCAATTTTCTATTTCTTACTTTGAAATAGGTTATTTTCAAAAGCATAGTAATTGAATTTAAAGTAGAATTTTCCGGAGGTGCCTTACTGAAGCTCCCTTAGGGTTAAGGCCATTGAAGTCTACACTTTGAGAAAAGGCTGTGTTTTGAAGATAACAAAATTCAATATACTCTAAGAGTAAAGGACTTGAAAAAACTGTGCTCCAAATGATGTTTAAAACAAAAGAGCTTTGGGAATCATTTCACCGCCAGCGAAATTTCTGTAAACTCTTCAGCTATAATCTGTGTAAGATCATTTCTCACTGTTTGGCAATGATCTCAAGTTATCTTATGCAATCTCATCTCCTATAAATAATAATAAATCATATCGTGGGAAATTATTCACATACCATCTGATCAAACTAAGCTACTATATACTATAGAAACCAGATAACTGATATACTGACTACATATACCACTTTTCTTTTATAAATACATACTTATACAGATAGCTAGATGCTCTCACCGGTCCGCAAGGGATCGGCGAGGTTAAGCAACTAGGCTCGCTGTCAGTCCATAGATGGGTAACCACCAAAGTGGTTTAATTTCTGAGCGTTTTCGTGCTTCGGAGGGCACATTAAACTGTAAGTCTCGGTTGTAGTCGTTAAGCCATGTCAGAGGCCTACTGGGCTTGAACAACTCTGACACTACGGTAACCACTGCCCTTACGATAAGTAAGTTCCCAGATTAGTTTACAAATATATACAATTTACCTACCTATTAATTCTAACTTAAATTTATTTTATTTTTAGTATTTGTTATTTTTATTATTTTATTTTTAATTGAATTATTTTAATAACTAATATGTACATTTATATTTAATAATTTGTAGTCTTGGATATGGGAATAATTTCCTGAAATAAAATTATTATTATTATAGATGGGTGACCGCCAAAGTAGTTTATACATACATACATAAGACTCACACCTGTTTCCCAAAGGGTAGGCAGAGACAACAAACTTCCATTTGTCACGATCCTTGCACATCTCTTTCACCTCACTTACTTTCATTATATTCTTCATACATGCTCGCCCCCGCCAGTTTATGGTTCTTCTGCAGTGTTTTAAATATACATGTATATATATATATATATATTATATATGAAGCGTTGTCTACGTTGCTGTCCGTCCATCTGTGATTCCGTTATTTTAATAAAATACTTAACAAATATTGATTGTAGTCTTCAAAAAACATTTACCAAAGAACAAGGCGCTTACATCTCAGCTCCGATCGATACTTACTTACTCATCGTATGGCAGTGGTTATCCAAGTGTCAGAGTTGTTCAAGCCGCCTTTAAGGCCTCTGACATGGCTTAAAGATTGTTGCCTAAAGGCTAAAAACAGGACCGACAGGTTAATGTGCCCTCCGAAGCAAGGAGATGCTCAGAAATTAAACCACTTTGGCGGTCTCCCATCTATAGGCTAACCTTGAGCCTAGTTGCTTAACCTCGCCAATAACACCAGTGGGATCATCTGGCTATGAGCACCTCGGATATTTAGTAATCTTGTGTAAGCAATTTTACATTAAACTCACAATATTCTTATATACATTAGATTATTTCGTTAAGCAAAATGTTATTGAGTTCACAAAACCGCCTGTTATTGACTTTATAATGGGATTTAGGTCGGTATCTGGTACAGTTATTGAGAAGTAACCGATATCTCAATACCTAACCTACTTCAGTTTTATCATAGTTAGTTGACCTTAGTAACCTTTGAAGACAAGTTCATTAATTGGTTATTAATAATAGATAGTAGTGGGTGCTGGTTCAAGACCCGCCGGACGATTAAATTTTTGATATCACATTTTTGACATTGGAAATCATCATATCAGCCAAAGTACGTCCACTGCTAAATAAAAGTCTCCCCACATAATCGCCACGCTTGGCAGACGGCTTGGCAGTTTGATGGTCATAGTTCACAGCATAATGCCGCTGCCCGTTCTCTGGTAGGTATTTCCTCGGTCGATTTCTACGCGTCCCAGAGGATGACACGGGGTGATGATATTCTATGCCATCACCACACAGCAACTAAAATTGGAAATATTGCTATAAAATTTACAAACAGAACTCTAAATATTATTTTTAAATACCTACAGGATTTTTAAGTTTGGGAGTTTCTATATTTTACCTATATAAATAGGTCTCGTACGTCTCAGACGCTAACACATCAAGCTACCTCAATCTTACGAATTTGCCCAATTGAAAATGGACCTTATGCTTTATCACATAAATGTGATAAAGTTGAAAATCTATAAAAGAAATTTGACAGTTTGGGGTAGCTGGATGTGCTGGCATCTGTACTTAATAGATGTCTCTTTAGTATGTTTTCACTTCGCTTTATACTTATGTTTTTCGTTTCCAACTTATCGACTATGGCTTTTTATAGATTCATTAGGGTTTTTAATATTCTTATTTGTATGTTCTAATATGTCCGACCGTCCGCGTCCGCCACTTGTGCAGAGGATGCATTGAATCTGAAGAAACACCGGTACACGTACTGCTACACTGCAATAGCGTTGCCAGCCAACGGGCAAAGATCCTAAGCAATCCGAAGACACTGCAGGAACTACTCAAGCCAAGCTTTCGAGGCCTCTTGGACTTCTGGATGGAACTAAAATGGTTTGAGTAGCCAAATAAGTCACCGTAGCCTAGTTGGTAGTGCTCCTGTCTACGAAGCTGGTGGTCCTGGGTTCAAATCCCGGTAAGTGCAAATATTTGTGTGATGAGCACGAATATTTGTTTCTGAGCCATGGATGTTTTCTATGTATATAAATATTTATCTATCTATATAAGTATGTATATCGTCGCCTGGTACCCATAGTACAAGCTTTGCTTAGTTTGGGGCTAGGATGATCTGTGTGACATTGTCCCTATAAATTATTATATAAAAAAAAAAGTTCATGTACAATGACCCAATTAGGAGGCTAAGTGCGGAAACCAATGGCCCAACTAGCTAACTAACTATGTCCGACCGTATCTGTCCAGCCCATGGTTATTGACAGAGCGACAAACGAGCGTGCGGGTCATCTGATGGTAAGTGATCACCGCCGCCCATGGACACTCGCAACACCAGAGGAGTCGCTGGTAAGTAGCCGGCCTTTAAAAGAGTCGGCAAACAAGTGTTGCTGACCCTTACCCCCACCCCGATGAACTCTGGCAACCTTACTCACATGCAGAAACACAACAGTAAGTAATTAATGTTATTATTAAGGATATCTTCTGTAAGGTGGAGGTACTTCCCCTGTCGGGCTTCCCTTTGAGCGAATGAACGCTGAGCCCTACCTATCTTAGTCTGCTAGTGACAGGGACAGCAATGTAATTCTACTGTAGGTAACTTTATTTTTTGTATTCACAGCTTCTACAAAATGCTTCTAACTTAGTTGCATATTGGCTCTATTGATTATGTTTTTTTTTCTAACATAATATAGACAATGTCACAGAGATCATCCTCGCCCCAAACTAAGCAAAGCTTGTACTATGGGTACCATGTATGGCGACGATATACATACTTATATAGATAGATAAATACATAGAAAACATCCATGACTCAGAAACAAATATTCGTGCTCATCACACAAATATTTGCACCTACCGGGATTCGAACCCAGGACCACCAGCTTCGTAGGCAGGAGCACTACCAACTAAGCTACGGTGACCGTCAATAATTATTTTTAAATTAAACATAAATCAAATTCTATAACGAAGAACACTGTTCTAGATCTTGTATGTGTATTATAGTAACAGTAGAGGAAATTTAAGACAGTCGATCTTCCCATAAACTTAATTGAAATAATAATAACATATTTAAGATAATATTAATCCACGTTTGGTAGTAAATCATTTATAAATTTAAACAGTATTGTTAGTAAACACCTGTTTGACTTCAACATTAGAAAATATCCCACTGGGATATGGTTGCGCATCCAATGTTCAAGTATTGGGCTGTCCTACTGCCTCGTTGGTCTAGCGGTAGCGTGTTCACCCGCAGAGAACGAGATCCTGGGTTCAAATCCCGGGTCGGGCAAAAAGTGATTTTGGGACTTTTCTGTAAAAAGAAAAATTTCTCAGCATCAGCCCGAATTCTGGGAGTTGGCGGTATTATACCCCCGTGCCTCGGAGAGCACGTAAAGCCGTCGGTCCCGTACCTGACCTCTTTCCGGTCGTGTCGCCTAGGCGTCCCATTGGATCTTGAGAGTGATGGAATAGAAAGTGCTCCTGTGTTTGCGCACACACTTGAGCACTATAATATGTCCCGCGCAGATGGCTAATCTCTGTTGAGACTTGCCGCCGTGGCCGAAATTCGGTTAGGAGTACATTATTATTGGGCTGTCCTACAGGTCCACAATCGTATTTAAAACCCTATTAGGCCTGCCTCGTACCCTGCTATCGTGGAATTCGTCCGTGCGTATCTCGGTGAAAATTTTTGAAGCGCTACAATTTCTCGGCAGTCCCATCACCACACTAAATGCCTTATTGTATATTTATTTTTAATTTTAAAAAGGCAACGCCCGCAATGTGGAATTTATCCCTGTGTCGCGGCGTACCTTAGAAACATATAATTTACGGACACAAAGTACATCCAGACTCAGAACAACTATTTAAGGGTCACACCAAGAGTTGTCCTGCGCGGGATGCGAACCCAGGATACGAAGCGGCGAGGCAACTGTCTTATCCGCTGCGCCACACGTGTAGTCAAAAAGGAATATAACGTATTGGACGCCCAAAACTCCCGTTATATTCCTACTGCGTATAGTTAACAAACAGACTGACAGTAATCTATAGAGGATAGTTTAAAAAACAACAAATACGAGATTTTTAAACAAAGCCATAAAACTTGGATTATCGGCGTCAGGGGCTCTACCGGCTAAGTCGCCGAACATCGATTTCTTAAATGGTGTTCAAATAAATAAAGCTTAGAAATGACTTAATCAATCGATAAATCGGCTTCAACGTTGACAATCGATTCCGGACCATTTATGGCGTCACATGTGCTCAAGGAAACCGATTTAATGATTGAATAAGTCATTTTTAACCTTCAATTATTTGAACGCCATTTAAGAAATCGATGTTCGGCGCCTTAGCCGGTAGATCCCCAGGTTGCAAGTTGTTTTCTACAGACTGTTTTATGGAGAATGCGTTCAAGATCTCTATGAACTTATCCCTCCTTCCCCCTTTTTTTATCGGTCTACCAGGCGACAGGATGCTCTCCACCGCACCGTTTTGTTGTTGAGATCCCAGCGTGCCGTTCGAAGCGCTTTGCTTCCTCTTTAACCATACGCACGGCCAAGCTGTGGAACACCCACCCAATGACGTGTTTCCAGACTCATATAACATGGGTAAATTCAAGGCTAGAGTGAACATGCATCTTATGGCTACGCGCGGTCCACGTTGGCCATCTTCACTGTTGAATAAAAATAAAATTAAAAATATGAAAAAAAAAGGATTTTATTGTACTTAAATTTATGTATTTTATCGTGACGGGTCTGTTTAAAATATTGAATTTTAATCGGCCCTTGATAAATATGCATAATTATATATATTTAATATGATGTTTTGAATGAGGTCAAAATCATGTTCAAAGTTTCCGATACACACATACGTATGAAGGTAATAAAAGCGTTATAAAATGGTACTAGTAAGTCTGTCAAATAAGAATTCTGTTTTGGTCCCCATTCGGAATGCATTGGCGAAATGTATGTATGTTGATTGATGTGCTGCATGTAGTTCAGTTTCAAAGGCAAATAAATCCCCTCAAGTTACATACACTATTATGTTACACCTTGTATATAAGCCCTTAAATAAAGGACATATCAACGGAAAACAAGATTTCTTAACCAAGAAATAATATTTTTAAACATTTTGAAATTGTTCGTAGAATTTGATTCCGCAAGGAAGTCTTAGTAAGTATATTTCTACTTTCCAACTCTGTGAAACACGTTTTGCAACTCTAAAACTAATTTCACAACTCTCCAAAAACATACAAAATTTCATCAATTATATTGCTAAGTCACGTGTAAAACAGAAACCTTATAATTAAGTTTTCAGAACATTTATTTCACCACCCCTGGTTTTTAACAGAGTTGCTGAAATTCTTGTTTTATTATTGTTTAATCCGAACAGGTGGTTGCAACATAGTACGTTGAGCTAGTATATATAAGGTTTGCAACCCCTCATGATTCAGTGCCGCGTCGCGCGCCGCCTATGACGGACGTGCGTCTTGTGCTACGAAATTGGTGTACGTCGTTATTGAATTGTTACGTTAACTTTGAATTTTATCGGAACTTTTATTTTCAGTGATGGTTTCCTTTATGTATGGATGATACTTTAGGTGAGTTCGTTACAATGTTTTTCAATTGTTTTGGCATAGATAAAGTTTGCAATAGTATAAATATGATATAGAAAAAAGTACTACGAACTGTGTTTTTTATAAATATGATATAATCGATATCTATTTTAAACTAATATGGTAAAAGTGCAATCAACAAATTGATTTTGATATTTGTTATAAAATATTTAGCTAAACTTATATATATTTAAAAATAAGCAATTGTATTTTACTGGGTTAAAAGATTTCGTAGTAAAAAGTTAAACCATTATCTCATAAGCTAAACTAATAGATATTCCAAATTAGAGAACAAGTTACACAGAATCTCTTCTTTTTCTAACGATCTGGACATCTGTTATAACCGCAACAGTCACGTAAACCAATTCCGTAGATTAATAACTACTAACACTAGTTTCTAAGCTCGCAATTATACTAACAATTATGGATGGATAAATCTGAAATAAATGATTATTATTATTATTAATAACTCATGACCAAACTTAAGTTACAAAAGCTGACCAAAGTTAAAATATGAAGTAGGCAAATTTCTAAGAATTTTGAATTTTGTTGTTCGCATTTTATATTTTATTTGCATAAAACAAAAATAAAAGATTAAAATACTTCCTACTGACTAGATATTATTAACAAAACATAATACTTGACTATCATTTATAATAGATAAAATTATAGACGTAAATTTCCTTGTGATGACACAAGGAAATTTACGTCTATAATTTCAATCAAGCTTTTAACAAAGAAAGGAAAAATATATCATAGCAATAAATATATGTATAACATATCTGCAATAACAACACTTTTACCGATAAAGAATATATATTTATCGGTAACATAAAACGATATGGTTTTCCATTTAACTGTCAGAAATTAATGCAGGTTCTTAGTCGCTTTTGGAAGAGCTACCTCTTCACTACTGACTATGGTTACGATAAAACAATTCCTAAAATTAGGTTACTAATACTTTGGTTTGAGAGCATTGCGTGACCGATGGGGAACCAATTATTTCTGAGTCGGCATAATAATTTCTACGATACCGAATAGAAGTTTAATAATGTTGCCCGAAAAAAAGAACTCTTACATAACCATCAAATAGAATAGTACTCCTCAGTTTTAAAAGCCAACTTTTGATAAAATATCAAACTGGTAATATGTCAGTAATCTATTCTCTACCAGTGCAACGACATTGAGACGACTTTAAGCCAATTTATACTTTGAAAATGTGAGCACCAGGTGATTACTGTTTTGATCATCTTTTCTCTTCCTTATCAAAAAATACGACAATCTTTGTAGTTTTGGAATGCATGCAATGTTTAATTAGCAATATGTCAATCTATTTGTAATATTTAGTTGTTTATTAGTCTGAGAGCCTTCTGTAAAAATAAATAAATAAGATCGCATTTAAAACAAGAAAAATATGATATAAAAAGATTTTCTACCTAGACCTGGCTATTTTGTTGCCTTTTAGCTAACTAAGATATAAATCATAGTTAACTGTAAGTTTCTCATAGCCAGGCCTAGTTAGGAAAACCTGCCCTTCACTGGGTCATTAACCGACTAGATAATGACATTGCCCTTATCATTATTGTACAGGATATACAGTAGGTCTCAATACAATTAATAAAACTATATATTAAATCATATCATGGTTAACTAAAAGCCTTTCATTGTCAATTGCGTTGTTTACATATGAGGTTAAGCACCTCGGTGCGCCGTCATTCTATGGATGAATGACTGGAAAAGTGGTTTAATTTCTGAGTGTGTCCGTGTTTTGGGGGTCACGTTAAGCTACCAGTTCCTGTTGTAGTCATAATATAACAATCGTTAAGTCATATCTGATACCTATTGGGCGGCTTGAACATCTCTGACTAGGGTTACTGCCCATACAGTAAATAAAAAAAGACTAAATGATGATATATTAATTTTTGTTTAGTTTAGTTTTTATATGAATACTGCACTTGAACTGAATAAATGCTTTGCTTTTGATGTTTTTTGCATTGAAATGGTGGGTGTTATCAACATTAATTTTGAATCGATTTAGCCCTGTTTTATTCGCGGGTTACAGCATCGATGCAATATATTTATAAACTATGGATTTATATATACGCATGTACATAGTATATACCAGGTGATATAAGATAAACCGTATTATATACTCAACGTGAATTATTTAATGTTTTATGAAATTATTGAACACCAAAATTAATCCCTCAATGAAGAAGAAATTTATTTTATTTTTTACGATATAAATTCAATATGTTGCGTTTTTCGGGAACGTCCGGTATTAGACTGCACGTGTGATGCAGTGGTTTCGTGACACTTCGTGTCCCGAGTTCGATTCTCTCGCAGGACTACTATTTCTGTGACCCATAAATAGTTGTTCTGTTCTCTGGATGTACTTTGTATTTTATGATTGTAAAGTACACGCGACACAGGGATTGACTTCACTTTCCCTAGTGTGGGTGAGCATCCAAAAAAAGAAAAAATAAAGTAAATATTACTAATGGGGCCTTTGATTTAGGGTTAAGCTATCCCATTTCAAAACTTAACCTTTTATAATATTTGTTTGATATTGAGATTTATAGCCGTAGTTATTTTTCCAATTGTTATTAGTGAAAAAATAGTAATAAAAAATATTGGTGTATACATACTTTTTTGAACACATTTATGTTTTAATATTACTATTAGTTTGTTTTATATATATAACACTAGCTGTGCCCGCAACTTCATCCGCGTGTTAATTAGTTTATTTAGTATTTTTTTTGTTTTATAGTAAAAAAATACTCTTTATAAAATAAAAATAGCCTAAGTTACTTCTTATTATATCAGCTACCTGCCAATAAATATATAAGTCCCTTCAAAATTGGTCAAGCCATTTCAGAGATTAACCAGAACAGACAAAAATTGTATAAAATGTTATTTTGGTGTATGTACCGTACATATAATATTTATGTAGTAAAAAACGGTTATTTCAGTATTACAAACAGACACTCCAATTTTATTTATATGTATAGATTTATAGATAAACAATATAAAAAACTCTGAGACCTAAATCCAATAACCGTATCCTAGTCGGTAGTGCTCCTGCCTACAAAGCTGGTGGTCCTGGGTTCGAATCCCGGTAAGTGCAAATATTTGTGTGATGAGCACGAACATTTGTTTCTGAGTCATGGATGTTTTCTATGTATATAAGTATTTGTCTATCTATATAAGTATGTATATCGTCGCCTGGTAGCCATAGTACAAGCTTTGTTTAGTTTGGGGCTAGGATGATCTGTGTGGCATTGTCCCTAGATCAGTTTTGACGTACCGAAACCGTAAAGAGTCAAAGTGGACTTTAATCAACCCACACTAATTACGGTACATAATCGTGCATAACCATAATACATCTTTTTTTGATAAGGTCGAATGCCTACGCATGTCACCCGCAAAAAGTGTATGCGGGTGGGTATATCGGACACCGGTGCACTCCTTGTTACGCCATGTCCCAGATGTTTGGGACACATACCCTGGGAAACCATTGTTACACCTGTGGATGATACATCGTAATAATGTTATTGCTAATTCTAAATGAGCGAATTTATACAATTACTAGCCGTGCCCCGCGGTGTTACCTCTAAGCTCTGCTTAGGCGGAGATCAGATGGCCGTGTGTATATAACCAAACGAGTTCAACGACCAAACATAATATCTTATTTGAAACAATATTAGTGTCAAATACTTTAAGGCATAGTTTAATGGGCCATACTCATCATCATCATATCAGCCGAAAGACGTCCACTGCTAGATAAAAACCTCCCCCAAAGATCTCCACAATTGCCGGTCTTGCGCTATCCTTGCAGTATTTGGAAGATAAAAAAACGATTCTTTTGTAATTTCAATTGAATGCTTATATTATATAAGCATTCAATTGAAATTACATTTAAAATTTAATTCGCATGGTCAGTATAGCTTGAGTTGCAATCATTGAAAATATTTGAGACTGAATAAATCTCTGTATTCTTTACAATGGCTGGTCTTGCACTATCCGCATCCAGCACAAGATCATCGGTCCATCTTGTAGGGGGCCTGCCCACGCTGCGTCTTCCGGTTTGTAGTCGCCACTCTAGAACCTGTGGAGAACTTTGGGGGAGGCCTTGATGATACTTTACAAAGATGCAATTCACTAACACAAAGTACAGCCAGACCGAAAACAAAATGGTCCAATAAACAGTTGTCCTGTACTGGAACAAGCCCAAAACACGTGGGCGCCGAAGTACTGTCGAAGCTACACATGTAGTAAATATTATTACACGTTATATATTTGTATCTCAAAGCTATTACTTAGAGCCTGTACGTGATATGTGATCGTAATTTAGGAACGATATGATATAACTCAGTGACACATATCCGTTGATTTTGCTCGTGACTCACGGAAACGAGATACCCGACTCTTGTCAACTTGGTGAAATCGACTTCCTTAAGCCTTTATTTAACGTACATATTCACGAACACTTCAGTGGAATCTTCGAGAAAAATGATATTATGTCCTTTTTTGCTCACACTATTATAAACTAGGTTATTACGGTTATAAGTTATTACGTCGTTGTGGTTCTAGGTGTGAGTAAAGGAAAAAGTGATGCGAGGAGCAAGCAATTACATAAATAGTAAAGTCCAGCGGATATTTATATCTATTATCTATACATACAATACAATACATACAATACCACAAATAAATAAAATTGGATTGTCTGTTTGTAATATTGAAATAACTGTTCTTTACTACATTAATATGAACATATATACGGTACATACACCAAAATAACATTTTTTACAATTTTTGTATGTCTGTCTGTCTGTTTGTTCCGGCTAATCTCTGAAATGGCTGGACCGATTTTGACGGGACTTTTATTGGCAGGTAGCTGATGTAATAAGGAGTAACTTAGGCTACTTTTATTTTAGAAAAAGTCTTTTATTTTACAAAAATACAAAAAAAAACGAAATAAATTAATTAACACGCGGAAGAAGTCGCGGGCACAGCTAGTCTCATTTATAATAATCCCACCGATCTTGTGCAACCCGCATTCAGCGGCTTCTTGTGACCCTTCCAAGTTCGACGGTTTACCTTGTAGGCCCACGCTACGTCTTCCAGTTCGCGATGACCAGCCGAGAATCTTTCTGCCTCAGCGGCAGGCACTCCTTCGAGTTATGTACGCTACCCTCTGCCACTTCAGTTTGGGAATACTTTTGGTAATATAGGTAACTTTTCTACGCTAGCGGATTTCAACATTTTTTATTCGTTCTCGCAGGGATATTCTGAGCTCAGCCCTCTCCATTGCTCTTTGGGTTACCTTGAACCTTCTTATGAGGCCCATTGTAAGCGACTAAATCTCTGTTCCGTAAGACACACTAGTCGAAGCGAAATTGCGATATTTGGGACGAGAAGATATTATGAAACTTCGCGAACGCTGCCCAGCCGAATTGGATTTTACGACTAACCTCTTAAAGTTGGAATTAGATGACCTGTCATAGGTAAATATAGTCTTTTGCAACTTCGAATCTCTCTTGGAGTTAACTTGAAGATCCCCTGCTTGGTTCGGCAGAAGACGTCTTTCGGCTGCTAAGATGATGATGATAATAATATAATAATCTTTATACATATAAGTATAAACAGTTCCATGATTGCCCGCTTGGAAAACTGTTGTCGATCGCAATACGTTACTCATTGTACAGACGCCAGCACATCCAGCTACTCCAATCTGTCAAATTTCTTTTACAGATTTTCAACTTTATCACATAAGGTTCACTTTCAATTGAGGATATTTGACAGATTGGGGTAGCTTGATGTGCTGGCGTCTGCACAGAGTGCGACCTTGCTGCCCACTCGTCTCGGAACTAGTTCTCCCATATAGTAAAAGATATGGTGGTAATGTTCATCGGTGGCATCGGGAAATAATTAAAAAAATAATAAAATTAATTAAATATCTGCAACTTATTTTTCGCAAAGAGAACCACGAGGACGGCCTTTTTGAACTGATTTTGAAGCGTCTATTTAAAATAAAAACAAAATACGGAATTGATGTATGTATTGAATTTAGACAAATAGTGTTAATTGATGTTCAATCTATCTACCTGAGTTGAGTAAACACGGGATGGGTTGCTATTGTAATATGCACTTGAGTTTTATTTAAGTTTAACCACAAATAGCTTTGTGAAATAAATATCACTAAAATAATATTACATATACTTTAGTTAGGAACAAATACGTTGCGGTGGCGCATATGGTCCACACAGAATATTTTATTTCTTGTAGTATTAAAGATATCCTAATAAAATTATAAGGACCTCAAAGATGATGATGGCAAATACAAATTTATTTATGGCGAACTCAGGTAGATAATGTTAAGGGTGATAGTAAAATGTTAAGTAAGCTATGTCCAGCCTGTTAGAGCATGCAACTAGATTTTATTATGATATAAATGTTGCGTAATATTAGAAACAATGCAATTAAAAAATTAAAAATAAAATGAAATAAAAATAAACATGTCACACAATTAAATTAGAAGATATTATTATACACATGTCAATATTGCGCAATAGGTATATAGACGTCAATCATACCTATGTATATGGCACTTCCACGCGTGCATATAATATGGCCTATGTAGTTAACTAGTCTCCATACAGATTGGCCACCGTAGTTCATATATACAGAATAGCACAATTATTATTAAAAATTATATGAAAATAAGTTTTTAAATGTAAATCTACCACAAGCTATGTTGACTAGCAGGCAAACGATATTTGTCATAATTGTCTTCAAGTTTAATTAATTGACAATCTATAGACACTATATTGCGTAACTACCTAGTAACTTTTGATCGTTGAAAAACCAATTAACTTTTCATATTTCTTGAATGACCAAACACCCAGGTTTTCTATTTCAGCATAAATTTATTCATATTGTTACGTCTATTATTGGGCACAATATAAAATGAATTTGGTAACGAAGAGATCGATCAAGCTGAATTCTATTCTACGTAACTTAATGTATTAGATTAGTTCTATAGGATAGACTAAAATAATCAATTTGACAGAACGCATTCGATTCTTAAGTCATGCTGTTTTTGTGGTTATATGTTGGTAAATAATAAAATTAAATTAAAATTCGTTTATTTCGGACCAGAATCCATAGTGTTAGTAACAGTAATCTTAAAAAACTATGTTAGTAATATATTAAGATTTACATTCAAATAAGTACATAACATGATACCACTATTTATTACACATACCGATTATATGTAATTGCGGTATCCTTGATTATGTGTACGCGTGTCCAGTGCTGCATAATAGTACTGTCCACGTCAAGTCTGTTGGCCACAGTCTTCAGGAGGCTGTTGGAACTGCCACGAACCCACTGTAATAGGGACGCTATACGAAAATCTCATGTTCCATTCTTGGGTCGAGAATAATTCAAATATTTATGAGGAAAATTTAATGAATAAATTATTTCGTTTAATAATTATAAATTCGCATTCAAAATGTAATTGATAAATCATCATTATCATCATATCAGCCGAAAGACGCCCACTGTTGGACAAAGGCCTCCCCAAAAGATCTCTACAATTGCCGGTCTTGCGCTATCCGAATCCACTGACTTGCAGCGATCCTCACGAGATCATCAGTCCATCTTGTGGAAGGCCTGCCCTCGCTGGGTCTTGATAAATAAATAAATAATAATAAAGAAATGTCCTGGGACACTTGTACTATGGAAACCAGATACCTGTTATATTACATATACTACTTTTCTTTTGTAAATAAATTATTATATAGATAATTACACCCAGACTCAGGACTAACAGAGACGCACACAAATATCTGTTCTGGGTGGAAATGGAACCCACGAACGGCGACGTGAAAAAGAAGCATTTACCAACAAATTTTTAAATTAGCTCGGGATATTTATTATAGTTAACTGACTGAGGCGCTACAGGCTGTAGAAGTGTTAACCAAATAAGGATCAGTATTTTGTTGTGTTGCTCTATAATACATTAAACTATTGAATATATTATTTAAAATAAAGAAGTTTGAACAGCCTCCTCAAATACGTCGAACCGATCTTTCGTGCCTTATTTGTCTCCGTTTGTATTCTTTTGTTATATCAGATAGTAAGCAACCTCAGCGCATACTCTTGTTTAATATGTATTGCGTAGTTTGCTCGACGTAGTCAAAATGTTTCCAATGGTACTCCAATGCTTTTAACTTATAATATTACAAACGGTCACCGTAGCCTAGTTGGTAGTGATCCTGCCTACGAAGCTGGTGGTCCTGGGTTCGAATCCCGGTAAGTGCAAACATTTGTGTGATGAGCACGAATATTTGTTTCTCAGTCATGGATGTTTTCTATGTATATAAGTATTTATCTATCTATATAAGTACGTATATCGTCGCCTGGTACCCATAGTACAAGCTTTGCTTAGTTTGGGGCTGGGATGATCTGCGTGACATTTAAAAAAAAAAAAAAAAAAAAATTAATCCTCCTTTTGTTAACCCAAATTAGAAAACGTAGCTTAAAATCAAATACTTATAAAACTATCCAAATACAATCAGATATTCCATACTACTAATTAGATATTCAATTAGACTTCCATGAAAATGTTACAAACGTAACAACCAAACTTATACAAATATCAAACCAAAGTAAAATGAGTTTACTAATTGTGTAAACGTTTGAAAATCTAGTTTTAAATATAAAAATACTACTTAAATTTACTGGGTGGCATCTTTTATTCAAGACTATACAATTTACTGAGTGGAATGAAATTACTTTCTAGATTAATTATTATATAAGTTTTTGTATTTATTAGATCCTTGAGATAACTAAAACTAATATAATAATACTTATTTAATTTAATTCACTATTGTTACTTTGGGGCGGAATTTAGTGAATTAGTTTTTATTAGCGACAACATTTTGGTGGTGTTTTGCAACTCTTTACGCTTTAATAGTGATTGTGAAAAAATATGGCACCATGATTTAACTGTTTTGACTACAATGTGGGCCTCCTGAGCTGGTATAATATATATTTAAAATACTTTTTCATATGTTATGTTCATGTTTTTAACATGATTACTTATATTACGGATTTTACTTATATGCACACGTAGAAGAAAATAATCAACAAGTATCCACTCATTCTACGTCGTAGCAACTGCGTTAAACCATAATTATGGATGCTACGCCGTAACAGATTGCTACGCTGTAACAGATTCCTATCCCGTAGTAAATTAAATATAATTACGCATTTGTTTGAATGTCCATAAAGTTGCACGCTAAAACACATTAGGTATAGTTAGCTGAGTAGTATATTTTTCTAGCCATGTACTAATGTTGAAAATTTATAATTGTTTTAAATATTGCCTGAGCTTCATTCTTTGTGACGAGCTCAAGTGGGGTTTTATTAAGAATTTGAATCAAATTTTGAAACATATTTTTTTTTCTTGCTGTACATTAAGTCCTATTAAGATATGATAGTGCTATGAGTACATGCTACGTACGATATACGGTGTCATGATAAATTACGTCATTGTTTGTGGTTTAGAATTATTAAATTATTAAAATGGATTGTTTTGTGGCTGTAGCTATTATTACATTAGATTCATGAGATATAACAGATGACACATTATTTGTTGTTAGGTTTCAAAATAATTAATTTAGTTTGATATTTTATTCTTTTATGTGCTTAATAATAACAGTTATAAATATTGGTATATCAGCAATGAATAGTTATTTGGTGCCACGTAGGCATTACTCCTGCCTTATAAAAAAAAAGTTACTGAGTTATAATGGTACGTCGCTAATATATCAGCAATGAATAGCATATGTTCTTTAATTGTAAGTTGTACCATGAGTTTGTGGGATTTATTAATAAAGTCTCATTATACTATGTTCTAAGGAACCTTCAGTGAGTCAAAGTGAAAGTAAAGGACCAAGTAATGTTGTTGATTTCTTTTAATTTGCGATCGCAATATTGTGGTCATTGTACAGACGCCAGCACACCAAGCTACCCCAATATGTCAAATTTCTAAAGTGAAAAGTTATGTGGTATGGTCGAAAATCTATAAAAGATATTTGACTGATTGTAGTAGCTGGATGTGCTGGCGTCTATACAAAGGGAGACCTTGCTGCCCACTCGTCTCGGAACAATTTCTACACACCCATGGGAATAGATATTGTGGTGATGTTCATCTAAGTTCATACCGTACGAGAAAACATCAAATTTTGTAAAATTTAAATATAACGGAAAATTATCGAAAGGAGTTACAAAACAAGGTATACGAAATCACAATTTTTAGATTTTATTTTACCTAATGACAAATTAACGGCAGAAAAGTTTTTTCAGTTTTTCCAAAACGTTATATTGACTACTATTTACGTGCAGCAGTTAATTGCCGAGATTATTTTATTGTGTGTCCAATTAATTTCCATCATAGTGAATTAGCGGAATTGTCCTTGGGTATCACATAAGTTCTTTTTAATACATCCAAAGTTCTTTATTTTTTAAACCTCCCTTAAAATTAAATAATTTGACAATTGTCTGCTACTTAAAAGAAAGGGTCGACTTTAATTTTCATACTCTAATTCAGTTCGAGGTAAAGGTTATATAGAAGACTAGCTATGCCCCACGGCTTAAACCCGCGTTAAAGTAGTTTTGGCGTAAAAGAGTAACAAACATATATCCATACATCTATATTGACAAACTTTCACATTTATAATGTTAGTAGGATGGGTACCTCTACCGGAATAGCTCGCAGATGGTAGATTTTTTCCTACTTACTTGACACTTAATGTCATATTTTGGACAATTCGCAATATCAGTAGGATTATTAATATTATATTAGTAGGATTTAAAAAAACTTCATTCATCAATAGTTTATACAGAAGAATTAGTAAACAAAATTCACAAACAGTATAGTATTACGCAATTAAGCTCCGTACTCACCGGCACGTTATTTTTAAATTGATAAGCTGCCTCTTTTGAATTTTTTTTAAGGAATTAATAGTACTAAATTATAATTAGTTTTGAAATATTATAGCAGCTAGACAAGTATAAGTACTGACATGGAAAATTCTATACAAGTACTTTGTTCGATACTAAAAAGGTAAGACAACAGACGAAATCCAATGAGATTGTAAAAACAGGTGAAGAAAAAATATTCCAAATAAAATGTAATGTATTTTCTCCTGTACACTTTGCTTAACTTAGTTTCAGACTAACACTTTTAAAGAAAATAGAATTATCCTTATCTGAAAACAATGTTACAATGTTTTACTTTGATAGAAAAGGTCCAAATCCAATTCGTCGAAAGGATCAATGACTGTAGTTCACTTGTTCCGGTAGTTCTCGTCCATATAGTGGGATCCGGGGCGTTTTTACGTCTTGTTTCTTATCGGCCGCCATGTTTCCAAGAAGGCTTTGTTTATTACTTGGCCTTAGGTTCTAAAGCTACACTTATTGTCACTCAGTATTAAACGATTTATGTTTCTTGATACAACAATAAAAACATAAAAAATTTAATGTTTTGGATGGACTGCACGAGCGGCGCAGCGGCTAAGATAGTCGCCTCGCCGGTTGGTGTCGCGGGTTCGAGTCCCGCGCCGTACAACTATTTGTGTGACCCATAAATAGTTGTTCTGAGTCTGGATGTAATTTGTGTCCATCTATTATATGTTTGTAAAGTACCCCGCGATACAGGCGTTAGATTCCCTAATGCGGGCGTAGTCTTTAATAAAAATGTTGAAATTTAACTGACAGTTAAATTGTATTGTTTTACAATATACCTAATACGCAATGTTCAGACCCATAATCAACTATTGTAGGTTTATTTCTTATGAAAAGTTACTTCATCTAAGTTATACACAAATGTGTATAACTTAGATAAAGTAACTTTAACAGCTTTAACAGTTACATAGCGGCTAGCGGCCATGCTCTATCAAATGATAGAGCATGGCCGCTAGCCGCTGTGTAACTGTTAAAAAATCCAACCTTAGTTTGTTCTAAATTTAAATATCTTGGGACAGCGCACACACTACCATCTGATCCCAAATAAGGCCGAGGCTATACTATGGTAATCATGCAACTGATAAACAGACACTGAACACATAATCATGTTCATCGTACAAAGGTTTGTCCTGGGGGGGATCGCTTCTACCACTTCTTCTTCTAGCCTAGCAGTCAGGGCCACTGAGTACTAGACCAACAGGTAATTTTGTAAGTTGAATCTCGCTGACTACGAAAGTTTCAATAAGTTATATTATGGAAACCTAAGTCTCAGATTTCTGATTTTATAAGCAAATAAATGCGCTTTCCGACACTTTCAAAACTAAATGATACAGAACACACTGGGTATTGTTATCTTATACTACTTTTTAGTCGACGGTCACCGTAGCCTAGTCGGTAGTGCTCCTGCCTACGAAGCTGGTGGTCCTGGGTTCGAATCCCGGTAAGTGCAAATATTTGTGTGATGTGCACGAATATTTGTTTCTAAGATGGATGTTTCCTATGTATATAAGTATTTATCTATGTATATAAGTATGTATATCGTCGCCTGGTACCCATAGTACAAGCTTTGCTTAGTTTGGGGCTAGGATGATCTGTGTGACACTGTCCCTAGATATTTTATTTTTTATTTTATATTTTTTACTAATGCAATCGTAAATTATAGGTATCTATTCCATGATACTAGTAGGTCCATAGAGTATAGGCAGTTATGCTCGCTCGCTGACGGAGGAGGCGTCGGGTCGGCGGCGGCAGCCGTTAGCCTAACTCCCCTCTGATCTGTGGTAGGGCAGTGTGCATATTTTTTTTCTCATGTAAGTGAATGTAATTCTTTTTGAGAAATAAATGTCTTAAACCTATACCTAATATTTGTTTTTTTTTTCTATGGTAGTTTAGGTAACTTTGTAGGTTGTAGTTTGTGAATATCAAATTTAAATGTCATCATAATCAATGCCATGCATACCTGTTAGTTCGGTAGGTACTACATAAGTGCTATATTATTAATGTAATATTATTATGTATTGTTTCCATGTAATTATTCTGTTGGTGTGTTATATAAATAAATAATAAATTTACAAATAGTTTAACATATTATTCAATTGTTTACTTCAAACGTACGTAACGTATGTTTTCTGGGAACTGTCAATTACTGGCAATACTCACGTCATATCTGATTCTGTCGTCAGGCTATCGTAAAAATATATCGTCCATTATTTGTTTTTAGGATCAACTTTATGGGCTAACCAATCGCCGGTGTTGTAACAAATTCCAGCGAGATATGACCTGAGGGCAATGTTGTGTAAACTAGAGAGCAATAGATAACAAACATTATGTACCTTTATTGCTTTTTACTAACAAAGCTTAGTCACTAAGTTATTTGCGGGTGGCTGCCACGTAGGCATTTCTCCTGCCTTATAAAAAAAAGTTACTGAGTTATAATGGTACGTCGCTAATGTAAATTATCGATTCTATAATATATATATATATATATATATATATATATATAAAGATCAAATTTTAATGTTTGGGATCTAAGATACTATTATATAAATTTCGGGGTATTTATCTACGATCTTGAATTGCTTCCGCAAATAATATCATTATAAATGTGCTCATACAGGATATAACTGCAAACGTCAGCAATGCAGCTCTATAATAATATATCAAAATTATGTATACACACACACACACACACACACTCATATTCTTATTCTCATATTATTTAATTTTATATATATATATATATATATATATATATATATATATATATATATATATATATATATATATATATATATATATATATATATATATATATATATATATATATATATATATATATATATATATATATATATATAGTGTGTGTGTGTGTGTATACATAATTTTGATATATTATTATAGATATGCATTGCTGACGTTTGCAGTTATATCCTGTATGAGCACATTTATAATGATATTATTTGCGGAAGCAATTCAAGATCGTAGATAAATACCCCGAAATTTCTATAATAGTATCTTAGATCCCAAACATTAAAATTTGTTCTTTTGTTTATTCAATACCATTTGTTTAAAGACGTAGCTTAATTCTGTCAGAAGTTGTTGTTGATGTCAGATGGGACATCTATCCGTCACAACCAGGGAGAGATCAGAAGGAAGACATTACAGGGATACGGGAACGTAGCATAACGTACTACCATTATTATCACAGAATATACGAGTAAGTACCGGAATCGAGCCCATGTTCCGTGATTTCGTTAAATCATTGTGCTGTTATTAGTTGAGTGTTCGCTATTCTTTCTTGGGCAGTATTTATAAACAAACTAGCTGTGCTCCGCGATTTTACCCGCGTTAAACTTTATAAATTATAGCATATGTATTATCTATATATATAAAATCAATTGCTGTTCGTTAGTCTCGAGAACGTCTTATCTTGGTCTTCAAATGTTCGTGGAGTTCTAGGGAAGGCTTAAAATATGAAAAAAAATAGAATAATTGCCGAAAATATCCTAAAAACAGCGATTTTCTTTTTCCCATATAAGCGTTTTCTAAAACAAAAGTTTAGGTCTTTAATTTATCGATTGAGGCAGTACGAAGTCTGCCGGGTCAGCTAGTTCGCATATACAACATGTAACGCAATTAACGCACTTCCTGAAAATAGTTTGTTCAGAATCCTTTACTAAATCGATTTATATCATTTTTAATATAAGTAATTTTTTATTCAAAAATTAAAACTATGGAAATTATTGTCATATCAACCATGTACAGTCAAAACCAATTGAAATGGACCGTAAGTCAAAGTAATAAGACTTATAAATCGCAGTTTTATTTGTATTCATACAAATTACATCATTCAATACAAAATAAAGAAAAATAAACTGTGTTCCAAGAAACTAATTTAGTAAATAACAATGCATATACATATTAAATAAAAAATCTGTGTATGTATTATGATTACAACATAATATTGTAATTGGGGTGTTTGAGGGTGTGCGTTAATTACGTTACATGTTGTATTAGCTATATTCCTACAAAAATTCATCAAAATAGAGAGATAAAAAAAAGAGTAATAAACATTCATACATACTCACACACTCACATACTTTCGCTTTTATAATTTTAGTGTGATGACTATATTTTTTTTGAGTGCAGTTTTGAATTGATATTCTGGTATCCGATTGTTTAATCCACTAGTCAAGTCTAAAGCGTTGAGCTGCGTAAAGCTGTGATATAAGAATCGTTTATAAATACTTGAACAATCGAAACTGACAGTTCGCCACAATTACTCTAGCTTTACAATGTATTGGAGTTTGATTTGTCAGGATTTATTCTACAGTCGCGCAATTTATTATGAGGCTCTCTTGAGAGTCTGTTTCCCAAACGTATATTCAAATAAAATTCAAAGGATTGTTAACAATTTATATGATTTTGTAGATGAATAATTATTAGTATTTTTAACTTGGTTATAGTCTGATCAATTTGGTTGCATAATTTTAATTTCTTGCAAAAAACATAATTTATACATATAACAAAATCGTAGGAAAGTCAAACTATACATAGAATATTTTTTTAAAAGGATACTTGGGGCGTGATCTGCAATCGATATCGAAGCCAAAAATATAGTTTTTAGAATTTTGGATGTGTGTCTGTTTGTCTGTATGTATGTCCGGTCTAAACACAAAAAGTACTGCATGGATTTACTTCAAATTTTGCATGAATATTACTAAGAGGTCGAGTCAACATTACTCAACATATAGGCTACATATTATCACGCTATCACCTACGGGGGAGGAGATGTGATAATTTATAAAGTTTAACGTGGGTAAAACCGCGGGGCACAGCTCTAGTTCTTAATAAGTCTATTGAAATTTATATATTACTAACTGTCCCGGCCAACGTGGTACCGCCAATTTGTTTGCCGTCAATACTGTCCACGGTCTAACATTTTAATGCATTGTAATGATCAATATTTTTCGTTTTTCTTTCCGGAACAAAAAGAAACATTGCTGAAGAAAAAACGACCGAAAAAAGGAATTCATACAAACCTCTTCCTGACAATAACAAACACATAAAAAAATTATCCAATTTGGTGCAGTCGTTTGGAAGTTATAAGCGTACAAACTTTTTGGTCATTCATTTTTATTTATATATAGATAAGTATCATTATAAGGGCACTTATATGACGAAATCTGCGTAGTAGACATATAAGCTAGACCATTTTTCACTCTAGATTGCTCGTTTGATTCCCGGACTTTGTGTGGAAATGAAGAGTTGTTTTGGGGCTTGATTAGTTAAGTAACAACCATCGGTGCCTCACAGTCCAGGTTATCATGAGAATGTATAAGAATCTTATACATTCTCATGATAACCACAACAAACTTCCCAATGATATTAGAGAAATGTCTACGAATAAGTTAAAAACAATTATTAAAGCAAAATTGTGTAGCAGGGCATATTACAATTTTTTAAATTATTTAAGTGATAAAAGTGCTTGGGATAGAGTTATTCGGAGTCAACACTGAGTAATTAATCTTAAGTATATTTTATTTTAAAAAAGGATTCCTACTGAGTTTTCTGGCAGTGTTTCTCAGTACCTACCACGTCATGCACTGCACGGTAAGGTAAAAAAAAAACTTGTGTGTACTTATGTACACGCGTTAGAAGTTATACTTCTTAATATACAACTTGAACATAGTTATCAATTTTCATACCACCTAGAACTAACGTCATGCTGTTATTTTTACGATGCGCGCGCACGATGCGCGCGCATCGTAAAAATTCACTCTCATACCACCTAGAACTAACTTCATGCTGTTAAATTTATTGGTGTCGGTGTGCGCGCGCATCGTAAAAATTCACTCTCATCATTTTTCTCCATCGCGCCAAAAGAAGTATAACTTCAAAAAATATGACGATTCCACATAAATGTAAAATTTTTACGGAATAAAGAATTTTTGACTTTGACTTTGAAACATACTCAATGACATTAATTAGAGGTGGGCAGAAGCCTAATATCTGACATCTGGTCTAATCTTGAATATTGATTATGCATAAGTTTCGAAGTTAAAAGGCCTTCGAACAGAAATGGCCAAAGGCAAGGAATAGGAAAGATAAACCACCAAAAACATTCTGTAAATAATAGCTAAGTCTCGATGGAGCTACTTGTTTATCTCTAAAAAGTAATGAAATCTCTAGAAAAAGTTGAGCCGGCCTTTGTCTAGAGATTTAATTACTTTTAAGAAATAAACAAGCAGCTCCATCGAGATGCGGGTGGTGCAAACTGCATCCCGCCATGATTAAACTGACAATTAGCGGAATTAATACTACATACTGATTTTGTATGATGAAAAAAAAAAATATATTCTAAAAATATACTATATTTTTAGAATAATGTGCGTGTTTTGGATGCGAGTGGGTGTGGGGTGTATGAGTGATGTGTGTAAGTGAGTGAGAGGTGTGGGGTGTATGCGTGATGTATGTGACTGAATGAATATGGGGTGTATGTTTTTGTGAGTGAGTGTTAGTGTGGATGACATGGTCAAATTGTGTGTTGTAAGAGGGCTTCAGTGTCCTCATATGTGAGTCCTTTAATCCAGTTAGTTATAAGTTTTTTACATTCCTCATACTTTTTAGTGTATAATTGTAGATTTTTGTTTAATTTATTGTATAGGTAGGATGCTCGTCTGTCATATTGCATATTACAAAAACTGGTTTTAATTTATGGGACAAGGGCCACATGATCGTTTCTTTTTTTTAGATGATCAGTATCATAAGGTAGCGTCTTGTGCTTTATTAAGATAATTGGAACAACATATAATTTTCTCACAGAGAGTAGTTCACTAATTTGATAGAGACTATATGTGGGGTACTGTTGTCTCTTAAAGTGCATTATTTTGATCAGACCTCTTTGAGCTCGTTCCAATTCGATAAATTTAGTCTTAGCTGCTCCTCCCCATATAGGAATACAGTACACTAAGACGGATTGCACCAACGCGATATAAATTTCCTTCAATAGATTTCTAGAGGCGTCTTTACTTATAGTAGCCCTAGATGGAACAATATGTCTCAGTGTCTTGAATATCCAGCTCAGTTTTCTAACTCTTTTTACAACTTGTTCAAGTTGGGGGTGCCAGGATAACCTGTGGTCAAGAATAACACCTAAGTATTTAACTTGTGAGACTTTGGTTATAGAGGAACATGTACAGTTTTGATTTTGAGAGTCCCCACATACATAATAGTAAAGTCATATTTCGGTTGAGTACGATTACTTATACTGAAGCATATAAAATTTGTTTTTGATGTGTTCAAAGTAAGCAAGTTGTTTTGTAACCATTTAGCAACTAGAGCTATCCCTGTGGAAGTACTTTGCTTAACATCGTCCCAGGATTTTCCATAGAATACAATGGCTGAATCGTCATATGCCCTATTTAAAACTGTCCTTAATAAAGCTATTGCTAACATTACAAGTTGCTGAGATATGTATAGTAAAGTGCCGAACGCACAGATGATTCGCTACACATTATTACAATTCTATTTTCCTTTTTATCAGTTGTGTATAAAACCCTAGAAAGAGCATCTTGTAAGAATTATTTCTAACCAGTCTGAAGTACATATTCGAAAAATGCTCACGATAATTTATTATATGTGATTATTTTCGAGTGGTATGATGATGATGATGATGTCCTCCCGGCCGAATTTTGACCAGGACATTTAATGCAGGACATATTAAAGTGCACAAGTGTGTGCGCAAACACAGGGGCACTTTCTATTCCATCACTCTCATGATCCGACTGGACGACTAGCGCCACGACCGGAAAGAGGTCAGGTACAGGACCGCTGGCTTTACGTGCTCACTGAGGCACGGGGGTATAATATACCGCCAACTCCCAGACTTTGGGCGTACTGAGAAATTTATTTTTACGGAAAAATCTTAAAATCACTTTTTGGCTCGACCAGGGATTTGAACCCAGGACCTCATTGTCTGCGGTTGAACACGCTACCGCTAGACCAACGATGATGGTGGTATATATAGCAAAAGAACATAGTGAAATAAAAATAATAATAATAATTATTATTAATAAAATTTATAAAATGAATGTCGTACTGGAATTACGGAGGCAACTAAACCCTCAGCAAACTCTGTTCTCTGTGTCTGTTACTGTATACATAAAATATTCGCATTTTGAGCTTATTCCGTATTATATAATAACATATTATTTTCCTTGTTTCATATCAATCACATTTTCTTGGAAATTCAGTACAAAAACCTAGCATTTCTCAATGGTGGATGAATAGCAATATAAAATATTTCAAAGAAACTTACGCTAAAGCCCAATAGCAGAACAGATCAAAGACGTGATTCTTACAACTTGAAAAACAAATTTCATTATTTTATCTGAAGTAGGTTGATTTTATGATAATAATCTATACATATAATAAAATCATAGGAAAGTCAAAACTGTACATTGAATATTTTTTTTAAAGGATACTTGGGGCGTGATCTACAAACGATATCGAAGCCAAAGATATAGTTTTTAGAGTTTTTGTCTGTTTGTCTGTATGTATGTCCGGGCTAAACTCAAACAGTACTGCATGGATTTACTTCAAATTTTGCATGAATATTACTGAGAGGTTGGGTCCACATATAGGCTACATATTATCACACTATCACTTACGGGGAAGGAGCTGTGATAATTTATAAAATTTAACGCGGGTAAAACCGCGGGGCACAGCTAGTAATTAATAATAACTAATCATTGGACCATAGTCTAATGACTATCAAGCGGTTAAGGACAAATTGAAAGTATTAGTATACTCTAGTGTGCGCACTCTCTAATCCCCAACTCTCCTAATTAGTGCTCTCTAACTCTCTTAGCTATGGGGTTGTAGCGCTACTCAGAATATGAAATAACATTCTTCAGCGTCAGGAAAGCTGCGACCTTTCTGAGGCCGGTGTAGTGTGCGGCTTGCCTCTCTCCTACTACCTATATTAGACTTAAGTAGCATGGAAGTAAGGGAATAATAAATGCGACCTTCAAGCTAATCACTTGTGTTTAATTGGGACACCCAACATCACATGGCGACCCTGCCAGCGCTGTCATCACCATGGCGGTGCTGGCCAGGACCTGACGAGAAAGAGCGGAATTGCGGAGACAAAAAGAAAAATGGAATGAATAATAAATAAAGAAGAAATACATAAGAAGAAATAATGGGAAATAAAAATAAGAAAAACAGAATATGAGAAAAAAAGGAACAACGGAAAGAAGATAAAAAAATAAAAAACGAGAAGATTAATATTAATTAAGAAGAAACTATGTTAATGAAGAAAGAAGGCTAGGCTAGGGATATCCCAGCCACCCAGCGGAGTCCAGGGTTATCCCGGCCCAAAATGTCAAGCTTAACCAAGTTCCAGTCTGCGGCAGGCGAGGCGTAACATTCAAAATGATTTTCTTTCAAGACCTGCGAGCGATACGAAAATTTGACCAGAGCCGTGTTAGAATATGATTAGACAAAAATGTGAGTTACTCGTATAATTTATTTTAAAATACTGAGTTGAATTTATTTTTAGCCAATTTGATATGTAACTATTTTAGAAATTTATTGCCGTATTTACGATTTTGAATTAAATTAATTTTATATACATATATATAGATACTAAATATTTCTGTAAAATTAAAATAAATAGGTATATATGATATACGTTAGGTGTCCAACTTACTATACATACTCTATACTTACTCGCGTCAACTACAGACAACAATTTTCATAATTTTAAAATATATGTGTATTAAATGGTTGTTGACGTCTTTCGTCTGATATGATGATGATGATGATGAAATGGTTGTTTACTTAAGTAGGCATTGAAAACAATTTAATGAATAGGAAAATTAAATTATCTATGATTTAACGTTAGATTCACTTTGGTTATCTCAATTATTTACGACATGGTAATATTCTTTGACTTAACTTATTTCAAGAAGTATGATATATATATAATACATTCTTAATACCTTGAATGTATTATGATGATGCGATACGATTACAATGTATTTTATTCGTTACAGTGATTAGTTAGAGCGTTAGAGTTAGTGGTTTTCGATACCAGAGAGAGATAAAAGATTTCCAGGCGTGTAGGAAATCAGTATTAAAAATCTTTTTGTAGCATTGTGAATCCAATTAGGTACTGATTCGTATATAAAGAATAGGCAAAAAGAGGAAAGGAAGAACAGTATTAAAAAGCTTTTAGTTGTCTGATGACTTCAATTAGGTACTGTTTAGTTATATGACTTAGATAATACATAAAGCACGTAATGTGTAATTGAAAAGTGTGTGAATGTTTAATATTATATGAAAGTGGGGTTTGTATGAAGGTTAAAAAGTGATTGAGAATATTTTGGTATTTAAGTTTTTGAAAAGCCTGTGGACTGATCAACCAAAAGCGAATCAAGAACCTTATAGATCAAAATATTCATTTTGGATTTGATAGTACATTTGGGTATGTATATGTGTAATGGATGATATTATTGTGAGAGTTTACTCATACATAAAATAAAAGGTACACATCAAAGTTAATGATGGGGTTTACATCCTTTACTTTATCATGTAGCGAATGAATTTCCTCTATGAAAGTATTTGGAGACAAAAGTCTTAAATCGTTACCCTAGAAAAATATTAAAATATATTAATGGTGAAACAAATTAAGAGTCCGGCCGGACCATGTGTACCGCACTAATGAAAAAGGGTATAATGAATACATTGAGATGCAATGTACTAATGAATAATATAAATCACCAAAATGATAAATATATGATTTATTATTCCTAGGAAGTATGGGCCCACGAGATTGCGCAATAAATAAATTAATAAAATAAAATATAAATATTACTGTCAAGGTTATACCTATATACGCGGCACCCTGTGAGGGTTTAATGGACATTTAAAAGAACGTTTTAATATATTAAGAGAAATAGACCTATATCAGAGGTCACATGTCTTACGAGAAAATGGCAAATATATTCCTTTTTTTAATATTCAAGTAGCCGTTACGTACGTACAGAGTAGTAATGAGCGCAATGAATAAGACTTGGATAGATTTATTTGTATGAATTTGGTATTTAGGTACGCCTAGAATATAATAACATAGTGTTTTTATAATTTAAGTTTTTTTTAATTATGATTATCATTAGTTCATTAATAGTAATAAATGCAGTGATATAATGTATATTCACTATGCGAGGCATTTAAACCAATCACGTATATGATAGTCTGCGTTTTGCATCCAAAGTAAGCTAAAATTTATGTGACACATATGCTTTAAAACGATACAGACCGGACGACCAACCCTAATTGGGTATATTTTAACAAGAATAAACTAGATGTTCGAGGTTGTTGCCGAATATTATTAAGTGTTGCCATTAATTGAAAAATTCAAAGTACGATGGTTTTACATTGATTTTGAATTTATTAAGAGCATAACTCTAAGAAACAAAGTTTACAGTTTAGTAGAAAATTGACTATGCCTTTGTAGAAAATTTATGTTGTATGCAGTCTAAAATTATATTTCAGATAACGTGTCATGGTCATAATGTTATAAAAACATCTCAAAACTCTGTCCACTGTAATTTTGTAGGGGGTTGCATCATTTGCCCCGCTAAACCCCATTTACTTTCATTATGTGGGCAACTAAGAATTTATATGTAGGTACAATGTATGCTTGGCTAATATAAAAATATATAATTATAATGTAGTTTTGTGCGAGCAGAAAAAACAATATTTTTGACATGCGACTATTTAAAATACATTTGATTTAATTTAGATATTGAAAGTGATTATATGAAATATCATTTAAAAATATGCAGAAAATGTATGTTTATTTTTGGAACGAAGTTCATTATCGCGCGTTGCGAAAGGGGGCTAGACGGAAAAAATTAAGACGAAAAGTTGAAACTACACTTGTTTGCTTTTTTTTTATTACTAAAACAGCCTACTGATTAAGTTTATATTGCATTATATTAGTTGATAATTTTTTTTTATTATTATTTTAAAATCATATTACAGAAAACTTCGTGTCATCCGTGTGTCTCTTGGCACCTCTTGGTTTCAGTTTCCCTCAAGTAATGTCTCACTAAAGTGAAAGATATTCTAGTTTATACTAAATTTTGTTTGTTTTTAATTTTTTATTTATTATACAGTGTTAAAAAAGAGGTATAAATTAAATTTTACTATATTAGAATTATATTGATATATTGATTTTGGTAATTCTTATCAAAGGACGAGTCGAAGGTATTCCTGATAATAATAAGACATTCAGAATAGTCTACGCGGTTAATAATATGTGCAAGAATTAGTGATTATGATATCATATTTCATAACGTTATAACTTAAAAGCGTTCGAATTGTACACGGACACTCGCCGAACTTCATACCGCGTGCTAAAAATGCAACGCAGCACTTTGTTATAAGTTGTGATGCAATCATTTTATAGAATGCATGTTCTATTTTAATATAAGAATTTATGTATCAATTTTATATGCGTTATTTTAGATTATGATTAATAGTTTAATTAAATATTATAGTATTTTAGTAGCCATTAGAAAATATTTAGTAAAAAAGGGACGTAGCAGATTTAAAGACTAAGTTAAATTAATCCCAATATATTTTTATTAAATATAATCAATCATTAATATTTGTATAAAATTGCGATTGTCTAACACATACAAAACGATTGATATGATTAAAAACTGATTTGAGACTACAGCTTTTATCGAAAGGTAATTTATAGCAGTACAAACAAAATTAGAAAATGTTAAAAATTTATAGGCATGTGGAGTTATAAGTCATCAGTTTTATTTTTATACATTTTATTATACATACCATTGTTTTTCTCTTCAACTGTAAAAAAAATGGTGGTTATCATTTGTATTTGCAAACTTGTCAACAGAGCGTAATGTTAATAATTATGTGTACATGTTAATTCAATGTTAGTTTTATTTTCATAATTAATAAAGAAGCAATGTCTGCTTTGGAAAATGTACTTTACAAATTTATAATAGACGAGCACGAAGCACACCCACATTCAGATTCACTTTTGAGTCATACAAATAATTGTCCTGTGCGGGAATTGAACACAGAACGTGAGTTGGCGAGGCGATTGTCATAAACCGCTGCGCCATACGTGCATCGTTGTCAATGTGTAGTAGAAATTATTTCGTAAAGTTGTGTTGTGTGTTGTTTATCTGTTTTTTTATCTATTTAATTGCTAGTTATATTTTTGAAATTTTTTTTTGGTTCTAACAAAGAAGACTTATTACTCTATTAAGGATTTTTTTACCCGATAAATTATGGCACAATTCCTATAATATTATTATCTACCTTTGTCTTGCATGTAAAATTTAATTGACATTTCTTCATTTAATCGACATTTATTGAATTGTTAGTTATTCGATTTAAAAAAAATCTAGAACCCGTTTGGTTACCTATTGACTAAACTTTAAACCAAAATACTATGTGTACACCAATTTCTTTGGTAGGACATAGAGCTCGACTACAATAATATGTATATTTAAGACGTTTTATGTACCTATACCTGTGTTCACAAATAAAGATTGATTGATTGATTAATTGTTAAAAGGCTTAATATTATAATGGTAATATTTACGGCCCTTTATCTAAGTATGTCATACCTAAGATAGCCTTGTCTGGAAGTGGTCTTTTATTACATAAATGTTGATTCAATTATAATGTCTTAAAAAAGTTACATAGGTTTCAAAGTAATTACACGTGTAAAGATCATGTTGCGATGTAAGCGTCTTTGGAGTCACATCGAAATACTACACCGTATCGTATTGTATATTTCTCGGTAGACAATATCTGATGTCATACCAGTGGAATGTTTATGCTACTTGCTTTGGTTTTAACAGATTATTAGTTGAAAGTTTAAAGTACATTTATATAACAACTTTGTATGTATAATTTTGGATTATGTTAGTAATGTGTTTTTTTAGAGCCTTATGATAATTTAATAGTATTATAATGAAAAAGAAAAAGAAAATATTTAATAGATATTTTATTTTCTTTTTTTATTAGCGGGGGAGGTGTAGTGTGCGGCTTGCCTCTCTCCTACTACCTATATTAGACTTAAGTAGCATGGAAGTAAGGGAATAATAAATGCGACCTTCAAGCTAATCACTTGTGTTTAATTGGGACACCCAACATCACACCGGGTATCTATTGAATCTTTATTTCCATAAACATTCAACAACACCTTTCGGTCCTACTCACGATTTGAATCCAAGACTTATAATAAATACGATATAACTTTGTTCCAGATATTTATAAAATACGTTTAATCTAGATCTTAAGTTATCTAAAAAGAAGTCAGTAGAGCATTCAGTAGAGGTAGGGCATAGCGTTCATTCGCTCAAAGAGCAGCCCGACTGGAGAAGTCCACCTTTCAGAAGACACTCCTTAATAATAACATTAATAATTTTAATGTCGTCTTTCCGAGTGTGAATAAGGTCACCAGAGCTCATTGGGGGGGGGGGGGGGGGGAAGGGCCAGCAACACTTGTTTGCTGACTTTTAAAGGCCGGCAACGCACCCGTGACACCTCTGGTGTTGCGAGTGTCCATGGTCGGTGGTGATCACTTACCATCAGGTAACCTACTTGCTCTTTTGTCGCCCTCTGATATAAAAATAAAGATGTGTCAATACTAGCGCCCAGGAGACAAACGGGCGGGTGAATAGGCGAACCGCGAGACTACGTGCAAACGTGTCCTATAGTCATCCCGTAGGATTATGGGAGTGAGGTAATGAGTGAGACAGTATCAGTGTTTGCGTACCGTCCCTTGTTAAGCCAGTAAGCCTTCGATGGTATTGGTCGTCGTGGAAAATATACTGCAACTAATTAACTAATAGGTCTTTACCTATGAAATTGCCGTTTTGTATGAAAAAATTTAAACGAATTTTTTTCATGAATTTTTTTATTTGTATTAATCGAAGTAATCACCCATGCAATCAATGCATCTTTGCCATCGCAGTGGCAGTTTATTGATGCCCTTCTTAAAGAAATCAGCTGGACGGGAGGCAACAAATTCTTCAAAGGCATTTTGTACTGCCTCTCGGGTATTGAATTTTTTTCCCGCCAAGAAGTTATCCAAATTCTGGAAAAAGTAGTAGTCTGTAGGCGCAAGGTCTGGTGAGTAGGGCGGATGACGGAGAGCTTCCAACCCCAGTTCTTGCAACTTGGAGACCGTCTGCTGTGCAGTATGAGGTCGCGCGTTGTCGTGCAGGAGCAGCGGAGACGAGCGATTGACCAATGCTGGTTGGAGATGCGCCAGCTTCTCCATCATTGTGCTCAGTTCTTCACAGTACACATCTGTCGACTGTCGACCAAAGTCTTCGGACGACCGCGAGGTTCATTTTTCAGGTCGAAATTTCCAGAACGGAAGCGAGCAAACCAATAACAGGTGGTGCGTTGGTTTGTAGTGTTAGCTCCGTAAACGTCGTTGATGTTGCGTGCCGCTTGTGCCGCGTTGCTGCCATGACGGTACTCATATTCCATAATTACTCGAATTTTTAACGTATCCATGATGACGAAAAAGATTGAAATGCGATGAAAATGTAACACTAATCAATAAAGAAATGACTACTTTTGGAAAAAAGAATCCATGTTTTTAAAATAAAATTAATTTGAAATTAGAATTCTTAGCCAAACAAAAATTATTTTGATTTGAAATGGCCAGTACTGCAGAACGGCAATTTCATAGGTAAAGACCTAATATAATAAGAAGGCATGTGCAGTCGTTCTCTTCTTATTGACCGGCCAATTGGCGAGCTTGGTAGATGCTTCCCTTTCACGCCACAAGCCGTGGGTTCGATTCCCACTCAGAGGCTGTACCGGCTAAGTCACCGAACCGAACATCGATTTCGTGAATGGCGTTCAAATAAATATAGGTTAAAAATTACTTAATCAATCGATAAAGCGGCTTCAACGTTGACAATCTATTCCAGACCATTTATGACGTCACATATGGCCATGGAAGCCGATTTAACGATTGATTAAGTAATTTTTAACCTTTATTTATTTGAACGCCATTCACGAAAACGATGTTCGGCGACTTAGCCGGTAGAGCCCCAGGAAAGATATTTGAATGCATGAATATGTCTGTTCATCCTGAGACTGGGTGTTGCTTGCTTATCGTATGGGTAGTGGTAACTGGTAACCCTAGTGTCAGAGTTGATCAAGCCGCCCAGTAGGCCTCTGGCATGGCTTAACGACTGTTGTCTTGTGACTACAACCGGTACCGACAGCTTAACGTGCCCTCCAAAGCACGGAGACGCTCAGAAATTAAATCACTTTGGCGGTCACCTATCTATGGACTGACCGCAAGCCTAATTGCCTGGCCGATCGCTTACGGACCGGTGATAGCATCTAGCTATGAGCGCCTCTCTGGGTGTTATTATCTATATAAGTATGTATTTACAAAAGAAAAGTAGTATTAGTAGTATATCAGCTATCTGATTTCCATAGTCCAAGTAGTGCTTAATTTGGGATCAAATGGCCGTGTGTGAATAAGGTCCCATGATATTTAATTTTACACGTGTTATATTGTTGCATGTTTCTATCGAAATTATAATAACATAACACATAAACTTCGGAGTAAATGTTATTACACTTTTCACTTTTTATCGCGTGCTAAATATAACGCAATTTCTTCGTAATCTGAGTATTACGTCATAATTCAGCGATTCATCTTCTGTTGTATGGTATTAAGCTGTCTAATAATACCATGCTGGTAAGGGAAGGAAAATCTATTCAGAAAAGAAGATGTATCAGAGACGATACACAATTTTATCCTGTAATATATTCCAGATATGAAATGCTGATAATGCAATATATTATAGTTATTTATTCACAAACACTTGTAAGAAGCACTTGGAAATTAAATAGAAGCTATACAAATAAATTTGCATGCACCAAACCTAACATTATGTGATAAATAGGACATTCCGACGCTGGAGCGCTGGATGCGACTGCATGTGACTAAGAGCCGATTTCACCATTGAAATTAAACGCGATCAATTGACGCTAAACTCATTTCAGCGTCCTGTAGCTGAGTTTAGCGTCCGTTGATCGCGTTTATTTTTAAAGGTGAAATCGGATAGACAGTGTCCTCATACCGCAATATTATGTACTAGCAGTGCCCCGCGGTTTTACCCGCGTTAAACTTTATAAATTATCACAGCTCCTCCCCAGTAGGTGATAGCGTCATAATATGTAGCCTATAATGTTGACCCGACCTCTTAGTAATATTCATGCAAAATTTCATGTAAATCCATGCAGTACTTTTTGACTTTAGCCCGGACATACATACAGACAAACAGACTGAATATTCAATGTACAGTTTTGACTTTCCTACGATTTTATTATATGTATAGATATTGTAAAATTCCTAACATTAGATCAAGAATTTTGTAACTAACAGCTTATGGACTGAAAAATGGTGTGAAATAAATTAATAATGATAATAATATTAATAACAAAGATATTTTAGTTTTATAGCATTATAATGATCTCCTGATCGAATTTTAGCCACAATGGACAGTAACAATGGAGACAGCCACAAGGATGGAGAGAACCATCGTGAGGGACATATTATAGTGCACAAGTGTGTGCGCAAACACAGGGGCACTTTCTATTCCATCACTTTCATGATCCGATGGAACGTCTAGCGCCACGACTTAAAGATTTTATAGCGTTACTCGCAATGCAAACCGTAATCTCTAGAATGTAATAATTTGGAAGTTGTTATCAATATATGATCTTCACACGCAACTGAGAACATATCAGTCGGCCATATTTTTAGAAAACAAAGCCGATGGATAACATCTACATCCTCGGAAAGGGTGTTAGTAATGAAATCTTAAATTGGATCTACCGGCGTGTATCGTTCGTAGCTTAACGGGAGACCGCCTACCACGGGTTGTTTGAGGTTTGAAAGCCGCTGGTTGATTAAATTTATCATTTGCCTGTTTTGAGATTCTATCAAAAATATCTAATAATATAATAATAATATCTGGGGACAATGTCACACAGATCATCCTAGCCCCAAACTAAGCAAACATTGTACTATGGGTACCAGGCGACGATATACATACTTATATAGATAGATAAATACTTAAATACATAGAAAACATCCATGACTCAAAAACAAATATTCGTGCTCATCACACAAATATTTGCACTTACCGGGATTCGAACCCAGGACCACCGGCTTCGTAGGCAGGAGCACTACCAACTAGGCTACGGTGATCGTCATATTATAAAAAATTATAACTACGGAAATAATTATCATACCTTGACCCACGATATCTTCAAACGTGCGCAAATTGGCTGCGCATTGTTTCGCTAAGTGTTCTTCTCCGCTCGACGCTGAAATACTGAAGAAAAGTTGAAAAAGTGTGAAGTGCTAAAAAAAACCCCCAGCCATACTTTGGGTTCCCCATATGCACCTTGGGTGAGTGCCCATACGGAAAAAAATACCTGGAAATCTGCAGGGGTTGGTGACATATTAAACCCCAAACAAAAACTAACCTCAAAATTTGAGCATATAATTTTTGCCACGTGTTTGGAGCTACAGCCGCAAAATTTGGGGGTTTTTTTTAGCACTTCACACTTTTTCAACTTTTCTTCAGTGTTTCAGCGTCGAGCGGAGATGAACACTTAGCGAAACAGGTGCGCAGCCAATTTGCGCACGTTTTATGATATCGTGGGTCAAGGTATGATGATTATTTCCGTAGTTATAAATTTTTATAATATGACGATCACCGTAGCCTAGTTGGTAGTGCTCCTGCCTACGAAGCCGGTGGTCCTGGGTTCGAATCCCGGTAAGTGCAAATATTTGTGTGATGAGCACGAATATTTGTTTCTGAGTCATGGATGTGTTCTATGTATTTAAGTATTTATCTATCTATATAAGTATGTATATCGTCGCCTGGTACCCATAGTACAATGTTTGCTTAGTTTGGGGCTAGGATGATCTGTGTGACATTGTCTCCAGATATTAATAAAATAAATTTTATAAATGTTTTCATACAAGATGTACCTAAATATCTATGTTACTAGAAATAATATCTAATGTATACAACTATATTACTACAAACATGTTCTGACTATTTACAAGCACTTTTTTAAAGTCTACGTGAATAAAAACCTTTTTTATTTTTATTTTATTTAATTTGGTGGCCAGCTGAAGCAGCATATAGAAACCTTGAAATTCAAATGTCAGTCAGAGGCCTACAGGGTAGCTTTAACAATACTGCCCATACGATAAGTAACCGCTAGACCAACAGACCTCTGACTTGCTATTAGTGGTCACTTGTGGCGCAGTGGTTTATAATACAGTTGCCTCACAACTTTGGGTGTCCCCCGCACAGGACAGCAGCTATTTGTGTGACCCACAGGTAGTTGTTCTGATTCTGGCTGTACTTTATGTACTTCAATTATGTTTGTCAAGTCCCCGCAACACTTGGCCCTCGGGAAATGAATCCCACATTTCCCGAGTGCGGAAGTTGTCTTTTAATGTAAAGGAAACATAAAAGTAATCAAAAAATTTGACGGTCACCGTAGCTTAGTTGGTAGTGCTCCTGCCTACGAAGCTGGTAGTCCTGGGTTCGAATCCCGGTAAGTGCAAATATTTGTGTGATGAGCACGAATATTTGTTTCTGAGTCATGGATGTATTCTATGTATTTAAGTATTAATCTATCTATATAAGTATGTTTATCGTCGCCTGGTACCCATAGTACAAGCTTTGCTTAGTTTGGGGCTAGGATGATCTGTGTGACATTGTCCCTAGATATTACTATATTATTATTATTTAATCCTCATACATTACTTGCGTGATAGTGCCCATTGATAACGGCTTGAATAAAATTCTGATGCAGGCTTATATTCAACTTAATCTTGGGATTATCCGGTGGATACGAAGATTAACGTTCAATGTTTGAGAAAACCGGCTTCGAATTTATCACCAGTCTAATCCAACTTTTTGTAGGATCCGGACAAAAGATCTTGAGTTATGTTTCAATATTAAATATCAAATGTGTATCTTTATGTTTGATTCTAGTCTTACCGATTAGTATTAGGACAAGGTTTTATTATTTAAAGCCTTATGTAACATAAACTAGGTAATAAAACTAGCTGTCATCTATATCTGCAGTGTAATTATCTAAATAGTCATAATTACCATGTCAGCCTAAGTACGTCCACTGCTGGACCTAAAACTTCCCGAAGAGTCTAGGGATATGCCATAATCGCCACGCTTGGCAGACGGGTTGGCGATCGCAGTTTGATGGTCAAAGTTCACAGAAAATCGCTGCAGCCCGTTCTCTGGTAGGTATTCCCTCGCTCAATTTCTACACCCCCCAGGGGAGGAGAAGGGGTGATGATATTCTATGCCGTCACCACACAGCAATTTTAATAGTGACGATATAAAAATATTTATCAATCAGTATTCTATCGGGAAAATTTCCTCTGTAGCGGCCAGTTTCAATGGAGACTCTCCATATGCAAAGGACATATTATATACGTTTTTATGTACGAGTGTGGGCCCCAATATAGTGCTCTTAGTATTCCTAGATAAGCTAGCCAACATGACCAGTGAGAGGTCAGATGCAGGACCAGTGAAATCATGTTGCTTAGGACAGCACATAAAGCTATATATATCACTGTTACGGTGAAATTAATAATTTACCTTCATTTAGCACCCAAATTTCCTTTCTATTACAAAAATGAATAAATGAAATAGAACATTTTAGAAATAAAATAAATGCACATTGTGATGCGTATTTGTTTTATGTCAAGCGGTTTAGGAAACTCTTATTTTTATCAATACATACATACACAGACTCACGCCTGTTTCCCAGAGGGGTAGGCAGGAACAACGGACTTCCATTTGTCACGATCCTTGCATACCTCTTTCGCTTCGTTTACTGACATAATATTCTTCATACATACTCGCCGGTTTAGGGTACTTCTGACATGACCTTTCTTAAGTACGTCTCCAATTTGATCAGAGAATGTTCTACGAGGTCTGTTTTATCAATACGTTGTGTAATAATACTAGATCATGTCATCTGAATGACGTTCACTGCTGGACAAAGGCCTCCCCAAAAGAATTCCATTGCGCCACATTCAATTTATGATAAAATTTAAAGTACTCTTTATTGGTGCTACTATTTCCTTTACACCTCATCACCAGGTTCTTTTAATAGCTTGTTAAAACAAACCTATTATGTATTTTTAAGGATTGCCAAAATTGGAAAACCATAAAACAATAATAATAATATCCTGGGACCTCATTTCGGCTACCCATAGCTTTACAGCTGGAATACACTCTATGTGTATTCTGTGAAGTACTTCACCAGTCGTACTCCTCGAGGGTGAAGAAACTTTTTACTTTAATGTTGCTTCCGCTGGCATAATTTTTACTGCGATACTCAGAGTACACGTGTATGGGTAGTCGGGCTTAAGTCTATGGACCTTGTAGAATTCAACAAAATTACAATTACGTACCGACAGTTTCGTAAAGGAAAATGTAAAATATCAAGACCATGCGAGGGTAGATACCGAAACCCGAGCTTCACAGAGACGACGCTGCCGAGCCACACCAGTCGACCCGTGACCACGGCTGGTGCAATCCATGCCGAAACGTCGGGTAACCAAGGTAATGTTTACCTAAATCTTTATCGCGATGAGACCCGTGTCCACAGTATATAAAAATGTGTACAAATCGCGAAAGTTTAAAAACATTAATTTACAATTAGCCATTAATATTAAATAGGGTCATCATAAGCCACCTGAACAAACAGATTAGCTTGATGGGACTAAACCAAATTCATTTATTGTCATCAAAGTCACGTGCAAAATTTTATGACGATAAATTAGTTACATATATTTTATTTCAAATTTTTAATGATAATAATTTTAATGATGATGATGATGATTTTTAATTCGCTGCTGTATGTATACATTTCTCATATGTTAATTTATTATGGTCGTGAGCGGTGAGTCCGGGCATTAGAAAGACGACTAGTGCTTCTTAACGGAGCTTTTATTAACGCTGACAGAGACAATTTTGAGCGTGTAAGTGCAAACTTACACGCAATAAGTCTCCGTGACGAGCCCCTTATAATATGCACACAATAGGCTTCTCAATTGCGCTGAACATTTGGCACTGTTCGCTCTAGTTTTACCACCTTTATTTCTTCTTCTTGATTCGCCTTCTACTTTTCTTGAACTTCTGGTGTCGCCGTAACATTGTTACGAATATGAAGTCTTTCTTTTATTTCTAGAAGGTTCACTCATTCTTCTGACCTTTTCTGCACCTGTCGCTTCTGTTTAATTATATTTATGAATTCGTCGCTTTTTATTATTCTAGAATTATAAACTTGGCGATCCTTTTTGTTTTATCCTAGTATTAACGAAAACAATTTCAACATTTTATAGAAGCGTCCAAAAACCTTTACTCGTACTGGCGGTTGAAACCCGAACTTTAAATTATGATGATAAACATTATTTACGGATTTAAACATTTTTAAAAGAACTCAGTTATTTCATTTAACTATTCGATTGCCTTTGAAGTAACTCGAATATTGTTTCATGAATAAAATTATCATATTGCCTTATAACCCAATCCGTTTTATTTGAATGAAATAATAAATGTTCTTTATTGAAGTCGTTTGCGTATTACATTGTTACAGTACAGCTGATATTAACTGTGTTTTTTTTTCTATTCGGCTTTTTAATTTTTTTGCCCCTGTTCCTGTTCGATAACAGTGGATGTTTTCTTTTTAATTTAACCACAAAAGGTCCGACATATAAAATAATACACAGATTTATAAATAATGCTTGGAAAATCATATTGAAATAACTTAAACGATTTTTATTATAGTGATATCTCGTCCAGCGCCAGTGAGCTGTGAAACTTTGAAGTCCTGTGTTCTAATTCCGGGTTCAGCCGAATTATCTGCAGCCGTAGATAAGGAAATCGCCCGAGTTACTGTCCTCTACCTGATTTTTTTTTTTTTTTTAACATGACGCTACAGTTAGCCTAGGAGGCTTTAACTGCTTCACCGGACTATAGAGGCGAGCAGAGGGCTCGAGCCGTCTAGAAATTAAGTAACCCGCGCCGGAGGGCACCCCCTGTGGGGTTCGAACCTCGACTCTGGGCGATTACTGGCGGGGAGACCCTCTACCTGAAAGAGCTCGTAAAGTGAGAGGGAATATAGAATGCATCAATTTTTGTGTATTATAACATATCCCGCTCATTTCTAGGCTACAATAGTGCTGTGTGGTGACGGCATAGAATATCATCACCCCATCACATCCCATGGGGGGCGTAGAAATCGACCGAGGGACTGCCTACCAGAGAACGAGCAGCAGCGTTTTTCTGTGAACTATGACCATCAAACTGCGATCGCCAACCCGTCTGCCAAGCGTGGCGATTACGGCATATCCCCCATTCTTTGGGGAGGCTTTTGTCCAGCAGTGGACTTACTTTGGCTGACATGATGATGATGATGATGATGAATAGTGCCGTATGACATGACAACCTCTAAGAAGCGAGCGTGTTCCTTTTCCACTCTTGTGTCACGGCCGCTCTGGTGTCGCGAGTGCCCATGAGCGGCGGTGACCACTTATCATCAGATGACCTTTTTACTCGTTTGACTAAGTACATAAAAAACCGGCCAAGTGCGAGTCGGACACGCCCACGAAGGGTTCGGTACCATCTGGACTAATATTATAAATGCGAAAGTAACTCTGTCTGTCTGTCTGTTACTCTTTCACGCCAAAACTACTGAACGGATTTGAATGAAATTTGGTATACAGATGGTCTAGACCCTGAGAAAGGCCATAGGCTACTTTTTATTGCGAAAAGGGGGTTGTAATTAATAATAATACGTCTTAACGCGAGCGAAGCCGCGGGCAAAAGCTAGTTATTTATAAAAACGAGCAAAAAATTCATGTTTGTATAACAAACATGAATTTTTTGCTCGTTTTTATAGCCCCCTTAAATATTTATTTTATTTAGTTTTTTAGTATATATTGTTATAGCAGCAACAGAAATACACCATCTGTGAAAATTTCAACAGTATAACTATCACGGTTCATGAGATACAGCCTGGTGACAGACGGAAAGACAGACAGACAGTGAAGTCTTAGTAATAGGGTCCCGTTTTACCCTTTGGGTACGGAACCCTTAAAAGAAATGTGTCAATATTGAATCACGAAAATATTATTTTCGTCGTACTTTAAGAATATTGGCGTAGGTGTAGCTGAAAACTAGTAGGCATTGTTTCCTACTTTATGTTACGTAAACCTGTATATACATACGTAGTACACATAAAAGATCAGTGTAACATGCGTATACAGAATGTTAATGTGTTCTGAATCGCATTTTTATCTCCAGGAAAAGTGTTTATGCTTGAAACGGTACAAGAATGTTCGATTTCTTTACGATGTTTATTTTTAGAAACGTTTTTCTAGGTTCCTTACGACGAAACATAATCTTTATAGAATCACAAGTGTGTCTGTCTTTTTATAAGTTACGGTTTTTTATAAATCTGGTTCCCGAGTAATTTGGTATTTTATCTGTCTATATAAGTAGATATGTATATCGTCGCCTGGTACCCATAGTACAAGCTTTGCTTAGTTTGGGGCTAGGAGGATCTGTGTAACACTGTCCCTATATATTATTATTATTATTTGGTAATTTCTGTTACCCAAATGGGAACGAGCATCGTAAATATTAGATTTTTTTTTTATTTGCGGACCCTTTTTGGGGCACAATTGAAAATAAAAGGGTTACCTATACATAACGCTTAAACTTACTGTTTACAGATCATTTAAAAGAGAGTCCGTTTCAGGAAATAAAATATAGTACTTTTAAAAAAATCTACTATGTCATTAATTTTCTCTTTAGGTTATAATTTGACAAGAATAAAATAAACAGAACCATCTTAATAGCATTACTTTCAATTAAAATAAAAACATTGAAGAAATCGTGTCACATAGGTATTATATTACACGTATCGTGCCGTACGTTATAAAATGGCAAAGGTCTTACGCATTATGCCCTAACCTACCTTTTGTTTCATCGTGAAGTCTCTTTAAAACGAGGTTCCTATGTTAGTAAATCTTCTTAGATCATTCATCACCCATTTAGTTCTAATACCCTGTAAGTGGAGAAGACTAATGACAAAAAATATTCCATTTTTATCGAAAATCTTTTCCGTCAACGTGAAAGCTTTTAAGACAATGCTTCTTTGCAGAATGTATACTCAATCGATCGCCGATTAAACTTGAGAGCGCTTTCACTGTTTGAATAGGTACTTTACCCTAAACACGAGTGAACTATTGAAAAACCGTATCTTCTATGACGGTGCTTTGTTTTTACACGTTTTGTATTAGCATCACTTGTATGTTTATTTGTAACCGACTCATTTGGCGCGATCTTGGCTCAACGGTCAGATTTCATTCAAACTTTCTAAATTTTTCGAGGACCGATGATAATACACTACTTTCATAAGATTATTCCATTTTTCATTTTTTTTTATTTAAAGAAAATTGTAAAAAATATTATCAATATATAAATTAATAATAGTGTAAATAATAAAAAAGTTTTATTGTAAAAAAAAGCGTGGGTTGCATGGTGCCAATAGTTATAAATATTTCATTGACAGATATGAGAAGAAGGATTATCATTATATATTTCAGTTTATAAGCGATAAGCCGAAGGTACTGACTTAATGATTAGACCCTTTTATTTATGTTGACCTTTTAAATTAATTTAGTATAATTAATAATTGTGTTTAAGATATTTGATATTTTCTAATATATATTATTTAGTTTAGGCTTAATATATTTCGTACGCTTATTATTGGCAAAACATAGCGAACATGTAGTTTCAATTACTATCATCTATTGTACCTTATACCTATGTTTAAAAATATAAATATTATGATTATTTCGATAATATCTTAAAAAGCTCCCCACGCTTTTTTTATATATTTTTTTCTTAATTACACTATTATTCATTTATATTTATGAAAAAAATACACTATTCACAATTAATATTGATTTAGTATTATTTTCTATATAAAGCGTGTTTATTTTAAACACTTTTTATTTAATATATTTGAGGTATAATCACAATTTTAAAGAATTTTTGAACGATAATTTTTAAAAGGACCAATCAAAAATCTTTTAAAATCGATCAAATTAAAAATAGTACAAACAGTTGCTGAATAAACTAGACTACTAGCTAGACTGTAGGTTAACAGAAAGACAATGATAGTGGGCCGTGTACAGCATTAAATAAAGTTGAAAATACGGAAGATACGGTGTATAGTACAGACGCCAGCACATCCAGGTACCCCAATCTGTCAAATTTCTTTTATAGATATTTAACTATATCAAATAAGCATAAGGTTCACTTTCAATTGGGTAAATTTGACAGATTGGGGTAGCTTGATGTGCTGGCGTCTGAACATCGATAACACATTTCTAGTAAAGAAACGTATTGTAAATAGGTGGAATAATACAAGCAATGTCTGGAATTGTTTCGTATGCAGATCTTGTAGTAAAAATATAGAACTCTTGTTCGTTCTAGCGATTTAGCCGTACCTAGTATTGGAATCAAATACCTTTATTTAAAGCACCGAGGTATATTTGGTAAAAAAAGGTTGGCAGTTTTGGGGTTACCGATCTGCAAAAACTTCAATTCAAATTTGAAATTAATTAATTTCGTTAAAATATATATAACTATTTTTTTAACTTACGGTGGTCGACTTGACAGGTAATAAACACTGCCAGTAAAACTCGGCTGAAATCCTTTTTCAATGAGATTTTTAGTGTTTATATATTTTTTTTATTTGTGGTAACTTAGAGCCACTCTGATTTAGTCGCTGTAACTGAGTCAAACACTGCTCATCAACTGGATTGCCCTAGGGTCAGAGTTGTTCAAGCCGTGTTTTATAACTACAACAATCTGGACCGACAGCTTAACGTGCTCACCGAAGCACGGAGATGCTCAGAAATTAACCTTCCGGTCACTCATGAATCAATGAGAGCATCTGGCATAAAGTGCCCACACATACCTAATTGTATAATTTCCTATGAAAATTCATCTACTTAAATCCTACGTGATCAAATATGTCCATTTCAAAGAGCTGTCACTGGTAGACGCCACTTTACGAATGTTTTTGTTCTATGACATTCCATTTTGGCGGCTCCACTTATTTTTTTTTTAAATTCTATACTCTATCCTCTTGACCATGGCGCTTCGATTCATACCAATTAGTGCGGCAATTTGCCACAGGATGGCATTGATTTCAACTATTGAATGCGCGGGGACAAATGTACCCGTGGACGTGTTAGTCGCTAAATAATTTTGATTAAATTTTGTAGTAATACAGTTATAATATACATATATTCCTGAATACCACATAGGCCATAATTTAAAAAACTAACGCGGGTGTCTCCGCGTTTTACAGCTTGTAAGTATATAAATGACTAATAAATTAGAATCTTACTAAACCCAGCTGTTTATATGAAGCATAAAACAAGGCATAGTTATATATGGGTAACTGTTGATACTCAATATTGTATACCATCTACAACCATTGCACAGTTTTAGTAATAAAGAAATCTTTGTCTATGTCTCAATGATGTCATAAATCAATACTTAATGCGTCCTAAATAGCGTACAGACGCCAGCACATCCAGCTACCACTACCTGTCAAATTGTTTTATAGATTTTCAACCTTATCAATTAAGGATAAGGTTCACTTTCAATTGAGATAAGTCAATAAGTAACTTCTTCTTGTTTGCTTATTTAATTTTGCTTTTTTTCATATTTTAACAGTAAATTTACAAAAATAGTTATTTATGGATATACCATAATTTTGGTATATCTCTTGTTGCACACCTACTGCTAGGTATAAGTTAATGTTCACCTCCTATCCATCCTAAGGTTGTCTGGAAGAGATCACTTTATGCGATAAGACCGCCCTTTGTACAACTTTTCTATGTAATATCTTATGTTGTATTTATTTTTATGGTGCACAATAAAGAGTATTCTATTCTAAGTAACTTATAAATCATTCGGACCATTTTGTATTATCTCACGAAAATTGAAAACTTGAAAAAAAATTGAAAATTGTTCATTGCCAGAAAATTTTACATTATTGGTTATGCCACTCGCTGCTTCGCCAGACACTGAGGCGAGAGGGGGTGAAGTTCTTTTTTTGGCAGTTTTCTATACCCAGTGCACACGCGCCACAATCTGTTATTGCCGTGGGCTCCTCGTGGTACGTTCCCATTTCAAAACCTTCAGCAGTTGCCTACCATGAAGCATTCATGGATGAAGCAAGCGTTAAAACGCTTATTCGATACACCATTTTTGACAGATGGGGGTAACTTGATGTGCTGGCGTCAGTACTTACTCAAGGTCAGATTTGTATTAGGCTAGTGCGTTAAGCCTGGCCTGTAGACCTTAACTTATAACTAAACAAAAAATTATTAGAAGAGCAATATTTCTAAGTGGCTGTACAAATTACGTGATACGCTATTTGCTCAATCACTTAAAAATATTGTCAACCAATTGGCTATCTACAGGAGATTATCTTTATGGCGAACTAGGTCTGCCCCGCGGTTTTACCCGCGTTGAATTTTATAAATTGTAGCCTATGTGTTAATCCAGGGTATCAGCTAACTCCATAGCAAATTTTATTAAATCCGCTTCAGTTTAGACGTTAAGAAGTAACAAACATACACACTAACATACTCACAACCTCCGCTTTTATATTATTAGTGTGATATGATTTTTATAATAATAATAATAATGTCCCCTTTCCAAATTTAGGGCACGGCGGCCAGTCACTTTGTGATGGCAACCATCTTGGACCGATTTTCAATTAAACATAGCTAAGAGCACTCCTGACTAATTCACCTTCCAAACAAAAAAGAAACAAAATCAAAATCGATTCATCCGTTCGCAAGCTAAGATTTTTTTATATGTATAAAATAGGATGGCAAACGAGCAAGTGAAGTAAGATTTCACAGACAGACACATAAACACACCAAACATATAACACCCCTCGTTTTTACGTCGAGGGTTAAAAATATATACAACATGTAACTTAATTAACGCACACCCCAATTAGAATATTATGTTGTAATCATAATACATACACTCAATTTTTTATTTAACATGTATATGCATAGTTTTTTACCTACTTAATTAGTTTCTTGGAATAAAGTTTATTTTTCTTTATTTTGTATTGAATGATGGTATTTGTATGAATACAAATAAAACTGCGATTTTAAAACTCTTATTACTTTGATATACGGTGAATTTCAATTTGTTTTGACTGTACAGGGTTAATATAACAATAATTTCCGTAGGTTCAATTATTTTTGAAATAAAAAATTACCGATATTAAAAATGATATAAATCGAATTCTGATCAAATTATTTTAAGGATGTGCGTTAATTAAGTTACATGTTGTATAGATATAATATAATAGATAGCATCTGAAACAATTTTCATTCAACAATTAAACGTCGGAATTATTTAATTAACCCTACATATATAAAGTTTCAAAGCAATCATTTTATAGTTAGAAATGATACCTATTTGCTTACTGTTTTTATAAAAGCCTCACTAAACGAGTACGGTTCACAATCACGTTTAGCCAAAGCGTGATAGTTTACTGCTTACGCGTGACTAAAACACGCACATTTAACAATGAAAGCAATTTCTAGGTATAAGTTTAATCAAACCTCAGTTATCTAAGCAACGTGGAAAAATGTATCCTAACGACAATTTTGTAAAATAATTGCTGTAGGTATTACTTAATAAAAAAAGTTTAATAGTTTTTATGGATCCAATAATCGTTTTATTGTAGAAAACAACACGGTAAAATTCATAAGTCATAATAATAACGATATTTTTACTTTAGTAGTTGGGAAGGTGAACAAAAAAAATGTATGAAAAAGATATGTGCCGCCATGCTACTATGTGTGGGCTAAGGTACCTTTTAAACAATCTTAGGTCCAAAATTCTTTAAAAAGATGTTTGTGCGTTCTGGCGTTATAGCGTCAGGAAGTAAAACCCGACTTATTTTTATATAGTAGAATAATGTTTTATTTATTGTGTAACTCAAAGGTTTTGTTAGTTGTACAAAGTAATATCTACGTATATACGTCGGTATCGTTATGATTTTCGGATTTTAATAGTAATAATAATATAAAAAAATATCCTGGGACATTATTTACACACGGCCATCAGATCCCAAACCAAGCGGATGTTGTACTATGGAAACCAGATAACTGATGTACTACATGTACCAATTGTCTTTAGTAAATACATACTTATATATAGATAATTACACCTAGACTCAGGACAAACAAACGTGTTCATGCACACAAATATCCTGGCACACAATATATCTATCCTGAGTGGGAATCTAACCCAAGACCTGCGGCGTGAAAGACCAGTATTTACCAAAGAATTGAATTTTTGGATGTTGAGTTAGAATTTTTAGTTAATTCAGATTTTATTCTTAAAAAGAGGGCGTTGTCTTTTTAAGAAAAAAAATACTAGAGAATCGAATCGCTGTGTCGCGGGGTAGTTTCCAAACATATAACAGACGGACACAAATTACATTCAGACTCAGAACAACTATTTATGGACCGCGCCACGAAGCGACAAGGCGACTGTCTTGGCCGCAGTCACTTCTTCATTCATTCAATTTTCACTGTAATATTGGTAAACTTTGATAATTTTTCAGTAATTCGGTTTCTTAATATCATAAATTAGAGAAACTGTTAGATAATTTCCATAGAATTTACATAAGCCATATCATAAATCATAAAATTTTCATCGGCAACCGGGCCAAGTATCCCGAAGGAGCTTCCACCCCCTGGTATAGGTTAGCCAATATTTGTTCTAATGCTTCTGTTTGACCATCCAACTAACTTATATAAGTAAGCAAACATCTTACCCTAAAGGGTTGGTATGAAAATATTGTCTTAATCAAATCATAGCCAATTTTACTGGCAAGGTTTGTTATGAAATGGTTTTAGCCAGAGTCAATCAAATTTCATCTAATCAAAGGTGAGCATTATGCAAGGTGACAAAAAGTAGGAAGATAGTAATTAAATGATTACTATAATATGTTCTTTTTTGCGCGATCGATTTGACTGTCATATAATATAATAATATATACGGACAATGTCACACAGATCATCCTAGCCCCAAACTAAGCAAAGCTTGTACTATGGGTACCAGGCGACGATATACATACTTATATAGATAGATAAATACTTAAATACATAGGAAACATCCATGACTCAGAAACAAATATTCGTGCTCATCACACAAATATTTGCACTTACCGGGATTCGAACCCAGAACCATCAGCTTCGTAGGCAGGAGCACTACCAACTAGGCTACGGTGATCGTCAATATGGCGCAGTGGTTAAAGTAGTAAACTCGCAACTAACTCGACGCGCCCTCGTGTTTCGGGTTTGATCCTAGCACAGGACAAATAAAATAAAATAAACAGTGGGTTCGTAAAATTGGGAAAAGGTGCCACTGGGACAATGCACTTTGTACGAGAATTAAAACCATTTTTTTATATTGGGCCAACAGCTCTCTGCGCCTGTCTGAGTCAAATACATTATAAGCATATTTCGAGAACTAACGTTTCCAAAATTTGTTTATGTTTTTGCATGGATTGAACTTCACTTTATTTATGTGACACGTTGGAAATTGTTTAACATACAGTTCCGGCTATACCAAACTTAATCAAAATGTTTTGTTTAATAACACTTCAATTATGTAGATTTGATAATTATCCAAAGATAAATGCAGTATTCAACGCAAACAAACAATATGTTTGTTTGCGTTGAACATTGAAAATTGAGAAATGTTCGAAACAACAACCGCGTATGTGAGTTACTATATACTTGCAAGATATAAATAAGTATGTATATCATATTTTGTTTTCTTGGAGGGATTACACCAAACATACTCAAAATGTTTAGTTTATGCCGTATACATTATATCAGAAACAACGACGTTATACTTAGCACCTCGTATCTGAGTTACTATATACTTACAAGGTATTAGTTAATATATATATATATATATATATATATTGTTATTTGTATTTCATACATAGACTCATGCCTGTTTCCCAGAGGGGTAGGCAGAGACAACGGATTTACATTTGTCACGATCTTTGCACACGTCTTTTGCCTCGATTACTGTCATTATATTCTTCATACATGCTCGCCGGTTTAGGGTACTTCTGACCTGTCCTTTCTTGAGAACGTCTCCAATTTGGTCAGAGAATGTTCGACGAGGTCTTCCCCTTCCGGTTGTTCCATTCAAACAGGCCAGGTATACTTCTTTGGTCAATCTTCTTTCATTCTTCTTTGTTTAAAACCTAACATAATCAATATTTTTTGTTTAATAACACTTCAACTATGTAAATTTGATATTTATCCAAAGTTTAAAGCAGTTTTCAACGCAAACAAACACAGTCGTATACATTATGTTAGAAACAACAACGTCATTTTTAGTTCTTCGTATCTGAGGTACTTTATACTTACTAGATATAAGTAAGTATGTATATACATATTTGTTCAGCAGTTACATCAAACATAATCAAAATGTTTTGTTTAAAACGACTTCAGCTATGTAGGTTTGATAGTTATCCAAAGATTAAAGCAGTGTTAAACGCGAACTAAAACAGCCATATACAACCCAATACGACCTCCTTCTCGAAGTTGGACCTACCTAGTTGGATGGTCTGTCCTTAGGTATATATAGTTCTCTAAAACTTCGAGTGCATAGTCTTTCAAGGTCTCAGCTATGACTACTATATCAAAATCGAAGGTGGGTGATGTACTCGCCATTGCCACTTATGTCAAAGCCTTTCCATACCAGAAGTATAAGATGTGAATATGTAATTATAATAATGTTCTCCTGGTCGAATTTAGCTATGGCAGCCAGTGTTAATGGAGATTATCCACCTGAGGGGGGAACATTATACGAGTAGGGGGTACAAGGGTCTAAAGCCACTATGTTCAAGACTCCGGGCTGATACAGATAAATCCCAAAATTATATTGTGGCTCGACTCGGGACCGACTAGGTCCTTATTATTTTTAATGGCATCTTATACATTTTGTTCCAGTAAGATAACAAGTGAATTTAAGGAAAAGACAAACAATCGGCTGCATATTATTTTTAAACGGTAATTATTATTTGGCTAATAATAATAATAATCTCCTCGACCTATTTCGACCACGGCGACCTCTTCAACTCCATTCTATCTGACGTTGGTGTGCTCGTGTGTGGCTAACGTAACCAATCTTATTGGTAAAAGTCCGCGCACAGTGCGGGCAAGTGAGCACACCATTGCCGTAATTGTAAGTGATAGCACAAGGTGGGCGTGCTTTCAGTTCATCGCGTCGAGCATCTAGTTCCGAGCGGCGATTATCCTCAAAGTTTTTGACTTTGGTTTTCACCAAAGACCATTTCAGAAGAAATACTGGTCGTCGAGCGGCTGTTTGCTGCCAATCTGAAGGCGTTATGTTACATTTTTTCATATGGCGTTTAAGTACATCTTTGTACCTTATTTGGCTGATAGGTCATGAACAACATATTTTAAGAAAAAACAAATCAAGTTACTCTATTTGCAACTATACTTCAAATGCCAAAATGCTGATGTTACCTCAGTTTAATTTAATTTTCCTGTTATAATTCTACTCAACTTTATTCAAATTTCTACTATTAAAACATTTTAAAAGGTTGACGTAAATTAGTTTTGTTGTAAAACTAATTGAATAAAACTATGCCAGGAGAGTATTTAATCATTGTCTGCTCCAGTTTGATTGCCTTCATTAAATGATTAACATATTTTAAGTATCGTGGGTAATATCTAATCTAGGGTATCGGGATACCAAGGAATCGGGTCGGGAAGATGATATAAGAGACGTCACTCTAGTGTCAGAATAAAGATATTCATTATGTAATAAAGAGTTTACTTGTGTTTGCCCACACAGTTATTTGTAATATACTAGATAGGGAGGCCGCGGGAGCGGCCGCCCAGCGCTAGATACACTATTGTTGGTGAAGATTGGGGTAAAGTTTCTTCATCTCTAAAACACAATTTGCATATTCTCAATTTGACATTCGTAAGAGCAGTCCATCGATTAATAATTTTTCAAAGAATCGTTCAGTCGAAGCAGCGTTTGGCGAGAAAAGGTTATTTCGCAATAAATTCCCTTCGAAAAATCGTTCAGTCGACTTTCGGTTCATCGAACATATGACTCTTGCTATTAAGTTACGGACCCATATTATTTTGCCTTCAATAGTGACTAAAGTCTAAGATTTTAATATTTATTTTTAATGCATTGTAATGTGCATATAACATGTGTCGTTTTCCATCGGCATATAAAACAAATAGTGCAGAAGGCACACCGACCAATCAACGTATCACACTGTTCTGTCTCATACGCACACTCACTTTTCTGAGATTTTTAAATGTTTTCTATATTTTTTTATTTATTTCCATACAAACCTTCTCCTGGAAATAACAAATACATAAAACATAGATTTATCTAATTTGGTGCAATCGTTCGGAAGTTATGGGCATTACAAACATTCCGGTGGTCCATTTTTATTTAAATAGATGACCCATGCATACGAATAATGTACCTGGCTGATTGCCGAAAATCTACGAACAATATGTCTTCCTCGTCGATTTTTGGCAATTAGATATTTATTTTATATAGTAAAAACTGTTTACAATAATATTATTGTAAAAAGCTTTTACTCTATAAAATTTATTTATTTGGGGTTTTTTAGGAATTAGGATGTAACTTTGTCCAACTTTAGATTAAAGTAAAAGTATAGGAAAATAGCATTATTATTAGCCGTATAGTTTTTGGCCTGAAAATAATAACAGGGCCATCCAATACTGGTATCGTAAAAGGTGACTAAGGGATACTTCAGGTAGTCAGACAGCAGCACCACCTGTGTACTATAGCTACTACCTAACTGCAGTTGCCAACTAGGAATCTTATAGAAACCTTTGGGGACGCTTTTGCCACCAATGGATGATATCAGGTTAAAGATGACGTTAGTACAGACGCCAGCACATCAAGCTAGCCCAATCTGTCAATTTTCCCCAATTGAAAGTGAACCTTATACTTTTCTGATAAAGAATTTTAATAGATTATGATGCTGGCGTCTGTACATATTCAATTCTCAGATCTAATCTGAATGACGTCTACTGCTGGATAAAGGACTCCCTAATAGATCTCCACAGTGAAATTGTGTCCATCATTTAGCATGATCATACTAATATTATAAAGGCGAAAGTTTGTGACTGTGTGAGAGTGTATGTTTGAGTTTGAGTGTGTTATTATTTCTTCACGTCTAAACGGCTGCAGCGATTTTAATAAACTTTGGTATGGAGTTAGCTGATACTCTAGATTAACACATATGCTATAATTTATAAAGTTTAACGCGGGTGAAACCGTGGGGCGCACCTAGTATGCCATAATCATTACTTTTAGCAGCTGGGAGAGGGAAGAGAAATGCTGCTACCGACCTTTTCCTTAGTAGATATTCCCTCGGAACGACTTCCACGTCCCTCGCGGGATGAGATTGGGTGGTGATATTCGTTACTGTCTACGTTATATGCGATACTGTGTGCATTATATCAATGCCTCGTTGGTCTAGCGGTAGCGTGGTCACCCGCAAAGAACGAGGTCCTGGGTTCAAATCCCGGGTGGGGTCAAAAAGGGATTTGGGGCCTTTCTGTAAAAAGAAAAATTTCTCAGCATCAGCCCGAAGTTTGGGAGTTGGCGGTATTATATCCCCGTGCCTCGGAGAGCACATAAAGCCGTCGGTCCTGTACTTGACCTCTTTCCGTTCGAGTCGCCTAGGCGTTCCATCGGATCATGAGAGTGATGGAATAGAAAGTGCTCCTGTGTTTGCGCACACACTTGAGCACTATATGTCCCGCGCAGATTGCTAATCTCTGTTGAGATTGGCCGCCGTAGTTAAAATTATATCAATAAAAATATCGAAGTTAGAACTAGGTTATTTAAGTAAAAATAAAACGAAGCCAAACTTACCTTTAAATAAAAAATGCTTAGTATCTTTAGTAGTTAAAGTTAGTAAAATAATGAAACGAAAGCAATCCAATTTAGCGTTACATAACTTTTAGACTTTTAAAAGTCAATTTCCAATACAAAGCTTGGCTTTGAGCAAGTTTTATTTAACACGTATAACGCCACGAAATAAAATGATAAATTCCATTCAGGCCATGTCGGACAATGATGGGTGACACCGATATGTTCCGTTCGGGCCGTGTCAGACAATGTTGTCCGACAGTCAGAGCTATATTTAAACGTCTCTACTAAACTGTCTGTCAACAATACAAGGCAATATTGTACGCAGCGTGACCCGCGCGGCCTCCTAGATTAGTGTAATCACATCAGCACTCTAAAAACGTATATAAAAAAAAAGTTACGTCACTTTTTCTAAAAATATTATTTTACTAACATACATAAAAAATTGTGTAATGCAAGTTTGATTTGTTTTTTCGATTTCATGGACTAATTTAGTGTTCGGTTTATAGATAAATTAAAAAATCAGGATAGTAAAAATCAAAATCAGTTTTATTGTTTTAAACTTAGGAAATTGGAATAATATTATCACATTTAAACTTAAAATATTTGAGATCATGGGAAAACGTACATTTTCAATTATGTTTACTAGGTAAATTAACATAAACAGTTTTTTAGGTTTGACCCGCGAACCTAAAAATCTGTTTTTTAACTTTGACCCGCGCGGCTTCAACGGAAGAAAACTCAAATAAATATACGCAGCAAGCCATGGCGGACAATGTTGGGCGACATGAATTATCTTCACATTTATAAAGATTTCTGTAGTTATGTCAATGTTTTGTAAGTTAGAAATTCATATTTAATAACACTAACAATAAAACAAAAATTTGAGATTTTGTTAATTTAAAATATTTTGTATGGCTTATATGGTAAGTTAAGTGTCGCCCAGCAATGTCCGACATGGCGTTGTACGTGTTAAAACTATATTTAGTTAAGGTCACTTGAATTATTTTCAGCGTTGTTTAGGCCATATTTTTATAATTTGATTGTATAAAATTTAATTTTACCTTGGTTGATCATCCTTTAATATAGCATGTCTTAATGAAGTCTAGACATTGAAGTAGAAACATTAGGACTTAATATCAAACAAATCTCCTAATTGCTTCTTTTTAAGGTTCTTATAAAACATATAAAGATTTTACATTTCATACAATCGTTTAAATAAAATATAGTGACGAAATTAAGTAAACGGATGTATACGTAATATTTTATTCACAAAGGAAGTCGACTGTGCAAAATGTTATAAAGAGTAGCGCTTTTGAATTACTTAGAAAATTAATCTTTAAACGATTTGGTTGCTTATAGGCCGACTTCAAAAGTAGGAAGTTATCAATTTAATTGTATGTTTTTTCTTTGTATGTATGTTCATTTACAAAAAAAAGACTTGGTGGAAAGAAGAGGAGGCCCGAGGCCAGCAGTGGACGATTTTAGGCTAATTATGATGATGTACAGACGCCAGCACGTCAAGCTACCCCAATCTGTCAAACTTCCCCAATTGAAAGTGAACCTTATGTTTATGAGATAAAGTTGAAAATCTATTAAAGAAATCTAACAGATGGGGGAATTATTATTATTGTTTGGGGCTTGATGCCTTGATGGCATCTTGCTACCTCAACCATTACTGATTTGTTCTAGTGGAGCTCCTTGACTTTGTTAAAGTTCACTGTTTAATCCTCTAGCTTTTAAAAACTCCCAGATTGATTGTGCAGTGAAAGTGTTTGTATCTCTTCCGGTTGCATAATATGCTGTCCTAAGTAGATACTTCTACAACGCATTAGCGGCTTGCATGAGCACAATATGAAAAGGAGTTTCCTCTGATTCTTTGCAGAATCTACAAATTGTGCTGTCGGCCAACTTTAGGTTGAACATGTGCTTATTCAGCTTGCAGTGCCCGGTGAGAATTGGAGTTACCGCAGATGTTTTGTAACGTTCGAATTCAAGTAATTCTTTCAACAATTTATTCTTGTAGCCCCTAATAACAGCCTTTGAATGTAGAGATCCAGCAGAGGCTTTCTACAGTTCCATGGCTGCTGACGTGCATTGATCGTTTAGAATAGTGTAGGTAGGCCCTTTGCTTGGTAATACCACAAAATGGGTCGGGTCCGTTTTCAGGGTTAATCTGCCTTCTCATTCCCATCTATTCCTGAGTTCCCCGGTACCCATCTGAGTGTGAATCTGTTGGATTGACTCAGGGCATTCAGTTTTGTTTGCAGTACTGTACTTGTTTTGAGTTCGTTTCAAAAGAGTCCAGTGCTAACAGCTGCTCGCAGAGGGGTTGCTAGATGTGCTGGTACATTTACAAATAACTGAGGAATCCCAAAGTGTACATGTGCTTTGCGATTTCTCAGTTATTAGCAAATCAATTTGATAATTACTATATTTCTTTTTAATTTGGGCTCCATACAAATTTTGTTTAAATTTGTTGTTGGAAATACAATTTGAATTGGTTTCTTTATTGGTTTATATCAATAATTGTCAATAATTAGGTTTTACTCCACTGAGATTGAATTGGGTACATCCGACTGTCTATCAATACCACTTATCTATCAATACATAAAAATAGAAAAGCAATTATTGCTTAAACCTTCGCACTTGTTTTACTTAGTACTTTATTTATTTAGTCCACTCTTATATAAAGACAGAAACAATGCTTGTTCTTAATGTTGATTATTATAGATAGCGATAATGGCTGTAGATAGTAATGCCATTATAGGCTGGATTATTTATATAGACTTTTTATATAACTTCATCGACTAATAAGAATACATTTTACCTCTCTTCACCCTCGATGATAAAGCGATAAGGTTACCAGAACGCGTTGCCGACCCTTAATTCTTCCTTGATGAGCTTTAACGACCTTCTTCTAACCACACAAATACGGAGTTTTAAGCAATAACTGCTTTTAATTTTTTTATGAATTAATAAATAAGTATTATTAGTTGAATATACGTTATAGGAACTTGTGATTTGAGAACAATGATTGCAAACATTAACACTATCGGTTTAAACAATAATTTTAATTGTTTTATTATGGGCAGTTGATTCGAACAAAAATAACATATCTTTGAATACTTGTAAATTAAAATAATGAATATAACCGTATTATTGTTTCACAAATAAACATAAAGAGGAACGTTAAGTTACGTACAAAATTTTCAATTTTTAGTAAAATATGTGTGTCAAACTTTTAATGAGAGATTCATTAAAAGTTTGACACACACATTTGACTAAAAATTGAGTACTATGTACCAAATTAAAGCAATAATTTATTTAAGACAATGATTCACCGTTTAACTGTAAAATAAATATTCAGGGTACGAACATAATAATATAACTGTTATACAGTAAGAAGATATATTTTCATTTTGATTTGATTTCATGATTCATTAACTATTTATTTAAGAAAATACGGCTTCGAGACTTTCTTTGTATTCAAATATCATCAAAAGAAACAATATTAAGCGTTATTTCTTTTTAATAGATTCACATGTATCTTACTATGTAATCATATCTTGAAAAGCAATATTCTACTATCTCTCAATAATCAACATTTAAATTATCATGTCGCTTTGAAACTTTTGCTGTGTAAGTTCTTTTAATACATACATACATTGGCTCACCCCTTTTTCCCAGAAGGGTAGGCAGAAACAACGCATTTCTATTTGTCACGATCTTTGCACACTTCTTTTGAACGAGGGTTCACTGTCATTATAGGTGTATTTAACACGCTTTTATTAGCTTCACTTGCAACTAACTATGTATGTAAGAAAATCTTGGTATATTATTTAACCCACTGCACACGCTCTGAGTTCTGATGACAGTACATGACTAGCTATATAACGTCATTACACATCCAATATGGCGGCCTCCCGAAGATAGCGGACTGGCTGTTTGAAATCCATCCCCATGATATAGGTATCAAATGAAAGCGTTTGCTGTCCTGAATACGAAAAAAATAGTCACGTGACTTAAATTCAATATTACGGACAGGCTATTAGAAATTCACCCCCATGATATGGATATCAAACCCTTTCATTTGATATCCATATCATGGGGGTCCATTTCAAATAGCCTGTCCGCAATGACAGGAATTTTGTAATTTTTAGTGCGTGCTAAAAGCGTGTTTTTTTTAGCTTATTAAACTATTATTATTATTTTAATGACAACACAATAATAGTGGACAGTTTACCCTATGTCGTTGGATATACTTTGAACTTGAAGTCGTTTATGTCCCAACGGCAACCTCAATGCTTGACGAGACGATACTGTCATTGCTTATCATAATATCAATACGTGAACCAAAAACTTTTTACCTCCTTTTACACAAATAGTGCAGACGAAAGAACATGACATTTAGAACAGTTAAAATTATATGGAGAAGGAGTGTAAAAATCTAATATTTTTATATAGAAGACATTGGTAGTAAATTATTTTATTAAAAAATACAGAAGTAACTGGCAAACTTTAAAGTGATTAGAAAATGAGTTTCAAATATGTGAACAGAACAGAACTTTATATTATTTTTTATTGTACTTATTTGACAATAAAATCTTAATTGTCGACTTTTGAATAAGCGGGATCGAGCCAATCAGGCTCGTAGACGAAGGAGACGTCGGGACGACGGCAGCAGCGGGTAGCCCCACTCCCCTCGGGGCTGCGATGGCAGTGTGAGAAGTGTCCTCTACTGCTGCCACGTGCAAGCAGCTCTGGGAAGGCAGCGATCTGTTTGTGGCGCAGTCGCTGTGCCAGACTGGCAGGAGTTGGCAATAAGGGAGAGCATTCCAGAGCCCTCCCTGGGTACGTGTCCCAAACATCTGGGATATGGCGTAAAAGAGAGGCACCGGAGCAGCATACCCACGTTCCCGGGGCTACTCCCATCAGGCGCCAAGAGCAGTCCACGGTAGGTTAGGTTTAGTCGGTGCGAATCCGAAATACCCGTAGACACTTTTGGTGGAGCGCATGCGTAGGCATTCCCCCAAATCAAAAAATAAATAAAAGGTGCGTAAGAGTTACAAAGATTCTTGAAAAGTGTACTGCTTAGATGTCACCCCCTTTTTCTCGTATCACATAGTCGTTCGGGACACATGCACTATTACAACTATCTAGTAAGGGGTGTTATTATGGAAATTTCCACTGACGTCATCTTAACTGTATCATGGCAATTCGTTTAAGCCAAGCCTATTTATTTTACAATAATGTATATTAATGTTTTTGATACGTAGTCTAATTTCATAACGTCTGGTCGATGCTTCACGTGATCAGAGGGCTGGCCAATACTTAGGTCAAATAATTAGCTTTGCCATTCAACTTGGCAATACTGCCAGCCTTCAGGGTATTTTTTTGACGCATAAGCTCATTTTTTGAACTTTTTATCTATGTTTGTATTTAGTTTATTTTAGGTTTCTTTAATAATAATTGTAAATCCTTTGAAGATTCAATTTAATCCAATCTTAGATAATGACAGAATAAATGATTGTACTTAATGCTTATTAATAAAAATACAGATAGCTAAGGCTGTAGGTAGTAATGCCATTATAAGCTGGATTATCCGACTTTTTGTGTAGCTTAATCGACAAAAAATAATACAGTTTACCTCTCCTCGCCATAGATGATAAAGCGATAAGGTTACCATAACGCGTTGCCAACCCTTAATTCTTCCCTGATGAGCTTTAACGACCTTCCTCACATCTGGATGTGCTCCTAAATCAATAGAACGAATTTTTACACTACATTAATTTATCACGGTTCTTTTATTATACAAAGGCCACGTCTAAATTTAACGCCTACGGAAGGTTGCATTCGAAACCCATAAATATAATATTACCTTTTACGACTCCGCCATACACCATCTAAGTCCCATGGTGGTCCTGGCTGTCAAATACAGTCCCTCCCTCCTCTCCATTACAGTCATCCCAGAAACATCATAGACCAACTGCCGAGGAGTGTTTCCTGTACAAATACAATAAATATGTAATGTTAATTCCGCTAATTGTCTAATGAATCAAGCCGGGATGCAATATGCACCACCTCCCACTCGCAAAATATTTGTGTACGTGCAAGAAGGGCAATAATAAAGGAAAACATTATGGGGGTCTAAAATAACTCTGCAGTAAAAAGCGGGATGTGGTTAATGTAATCATAAATATTGTACAATCAAATCATAATCGAACCCTTACTTTTACATAACCTTGACTTTGCGATATCGGTAAGAGAACCCCTCAATTTGCGGTTCCTCAGGGGCAATAAATTGTTACCGGAATTCTAATAGACTCATAAACTGAAACCGAAATCGTGAGTTCGAGGGATACTATTTTTTATGAATGTTCGGAACTACCCATTTTTTTGGCATTAGTGTTTCCTGAAAAGGTGACAAGTTACATCCAATATCAATTGAGAAAAACTGCTGTTATAAAAGTCAACAAAATCTTACAAATATATCACGTCTATTTCAAATATACACGGGCCTGTTGGCGTGGTTGTCAAATGCTTGCTTTTCACGCCGGAGGTTGTAGGTTCGATTCCCATCCAGGACAGATATTTGTCATGTCACTTTGTCCTGAGTCTGGGTGTATCTATCTATATAAGTATGTATTTTCAAAAGAAAATAGTATATGTAATATATCAGTTATCTGATTACCATAGTAGGTACAAGCTCTGCTTAGTTTGGGTTCAGATGGCAGTGTGTAAATAATGTCCCAGGATATTATATTATTTGCGTCGCTAATTTGGAGCTGATACCTAAGAAGTTATAAATAGTTTTAAAAATAGGCATAGAAATTTTGAATAAATAGAATTAATTAAGCCAATTTCTATATAAAATTAACCTGATAATATTATCGAGTTAAATCCGTAGAATATTGAATCCTATTATAATTTTCCTCGCAGTTTCAGTACTTAGGTATATCTGTTACCATTTATAATAGTTTTTAAGCGTTCTTAAATTGTAATTTAGGCAGTGTCTAACGAAGTTTAAAAAATAACTACTCCGAAAATGAAGAGGGTTTCGAAAGAATTTGGAGAAGGGTTGTTTAGAAAATTACATGATAACATTCAATTTAAATTCAAAAACTAATTTATATCGTTAATGGAACCTTTTAGTCGAATCGTCATTTTATTTCTTTTTTTTTGTGGAAAGTATGACGTAGTAGCTACGGGAAATATTGCCAAAACTCAGAAGGAATACTTTTTTGTTATCGTCTTACGATCGTGGTAAACTATGAATAATAACTGATTTACTACATATACTATTTTCTTTTGTAAATACATACTTATATAGATAATTACACCCAGACACAGGACAAACAGACATGTTCATGCACACAAATATCTGCCCTGGGTGGGAATCGAACCCACGACCTTCGCTTTGAAAGGCTAGCATTTGCCGACCACGCCACAATACCCGTCATAAACAATCATGGCTGTTACTTTTTACGAGCAGTCTTACAGTCATATCTGTTATTATTTGTGTCACTTCATAGTGTAGTCTAGCTATGACACATTCAACGTACTCAAGACTGAAGCTTGATGCGATAGAGACAGAACATTCCAGATGTGATAGCTCGTCATTGAGTATTTTGAAAAGCAGAACTAAGAATCACTTCAAATCTTTGTAACTTACGTATATATCAAGTATGTAGGTTTATGTAGTTTATTAAATAGATATATATTTTGATAAGGTATCGTATGTAATTATTAGCGTGTCTTTTATCAATGTTTTTACCCGACAAGGTAGATAATTATAATACTTTGTTGTACACTGCCTATACCCATAATTTTTAAAATCTCACTGTCCTCATGGTTTGCTGGAAGAAAATCCAATAATGAATTAAGCTCGAATATGTACATGCCTTTTCTTTTGCAACTGCTAACTTATGTATATGCAATTTTCGGTGTGCAATAAAAAATAAGAATAAGAATATTTTATACAAGATTCACAGCTTGAGAAGACACTTAAAATAAATTACAACGCAATAAAGCTCATATTAAATCAAATGATACAAATGAAATAACCATTCAATAAACTATTGTACTGTACTGGTACTGGCGCCTGTACTTGTACAGGCGCCAGCACATCAAGCTATCCCAATCTATCAAATGTCCCCAATCGAAAGTGAACCTTATGCTTATGTGATAAAGGTGAAAACCTATAAAAGAAATTTGATAGATTGGGGTAGCTGGACATGCTGGCGTCTGAACTTATAGCTTCGCAACAAAAGCCCCGACGGCTACAGATCAGGCAGTGAAATTGGTCATATTCTAAAGGTTCAAAGTTTGATATCCCGGTTTCGCAGTATGCACATAGTGTTATGTTACAATCTAGATCAAACATTTTTAGCTTTAAGGTGTTTATATTGTGATTGTAATGTGTTTTGTGCATCAAATAAATAAATAAAAAAAAAATAAAAAAAAATATCCTGTAGCTATGTTTACTTCCTATCAAGAATGGAAATTTTACATAACAATTTTGTTTCCCTTCTAAATATTATAATATAAGAACGTGTTCTTGTTAAATGAGCAATATTTTCCTGCTATAGTACTGGGATTATAATAGGCAACAAAAGATAATGTTTATTATTTTATTCAGTCACAATTCCAGTTAATAAGAACACAAATGTATTGTTTAGCTTAATTCTCTTAACGGTCCGTAAGTGATTGCCGAGGTTAAGCAACTAGGCTTGCGGTCAGTCCATAGATTTGCGACCGCCGAAGTGGTTTGATTTCTGAGCGTCTCCGTATTTCGGAGGGCACGTTAAGCCGTCGGTCCCGGTTGTATCCATTAGGCAACATTCGTTAAGCCGCGATAAAGGCTAATATTAGGCATTTAGAAAAGATCAATGAAAGAAGATTGACAAAATAAGTATACCTGGCCTGTGTGAATGGTACAACAGGAAGGGGTAGACCTCGTAGAACTTTCTCTGACCAAACCGGATATGTTCTCAAGAAAGACCAGGTCAGAAGTACCGGTGTAGAGTACTTCTGACCTGGTCTTTCTTGAGAACATATCCGGTTTGATCAGAGAAAGTTCTACGAGGTCTACCCCTTCCTGTTGTACCATTCACACATGTGTATGTATGAAGAATATAATGACAGTAACAGGGCCAAAAAGGTGCGCAAAGATCGTGATAAATGGAAATCCGTTGTCTACGCCTACCCATTTGGTAAACAGGCGTGAGTGTATGTATGTATGTCAAAAGTTCTATACAAAATGATAGGATTGAAATGATAAACAACAACAACCTGAACTTATAACATTCATTAATACCTAAATAATGAATTTAAGAAATCCAGCTTCTGAATATATTGTTTATTTTTAAATGTATGATAAGTATAATTGTATGGACAGTATATATTTTAGCGATCAAAATATGAACACACAGTTTGAAGTTGATGAACTTCTAACTTGCTCCCAACTCTGACGTTTCATTACCAAGAAGTAATTCTATGCAGAATGCAAATGAGTTCAGTAATTAATTCAGTGGCGTATCTACCATGCAAGCTGAAAAGCTTGACTTGCGTTGATATATTATGTACAAATAATAGGTCTTTACCTATGAAATTGCCGTTTTGTATGAAAAAATTTAAACGAATTTTTTTCATGAATTTTTTTATTTGTATTAATCGAAGTAATCACCCATGCAATCAATGCATCTTTGCCATCGCAGTGGCAGTTTATTGATGCCCTTCTTAAAGAAATCAGCAGGACGGGAGGCAACAAATTCTTCAAAGGCATTTTGTACTGCCTCTCGGGTATTGAATTTTTTTCCCGCCAAGAAGTTATCCAAATTCTGGAAAAAGTAGTAGTCTGTAGGCGCAAGGTCTGGTGAGTAGGGCGGATGACGGAGAGCTTCCAACCCCAGTTCTTGCAACTTGGAGACCGTCTGCTGTGCAGTATGAGGTCGCGCGTTGTCGTGCAGGAGCAGCGGAGACGAGCGATTGACCAATGCTGGTTGGAGATGCGCCAGCTTCTCCATCATTGTGCTCAGTTCTTCACAGTACACATCTGCAGTAATGCTCACCCCGTTTGGTAAGAAGCTGTGATGAATCACACCGGCGCTAGACCACCAAACAGTGACCATCACTTTTCTAGGGGTAAGTTTTCGTTTAGGGCATTGTTTAGGTGCTGAACCAGGATCCAACCAACTTGCTGAGCGCTTGCGGTTATCAAACAGAATCCATTTTTCATCGCAGGTAACAATGCTGTTCAAAATTCCTTCATTTGTGTGTCTGTTGAGCAGTGCAAGGCACGTCTCGACGCGTACTTCGCGCTGGCGATCATTGAGTTCGTGGGGCACCCATTTGTCAAGCTTTTTTACCTTGCCAATTTGACGCAAATGGACCAATATTGTTTTGACGCTAACGTCGAAAGCTGCTGCTAATTCAGCCGTAGATTGTGTATCATCAGCTTCCACAACCGCCTTTAATTCGTCATTGTCGACCAAAGTCTTCGGACGACCGCGAGGTTCATTTTTCAGGTCGAAATTTCCAGAACGGAAGCGAGCAAACCAATAACAGGTGGTGCGTTGGTTTGTAGTGTTAGCTCCGTAAACGTCGTTGATGTTGCGTGCCGCTTGTGCCGCGTTGCTGCCACGACGGTACTCATATTCCATAATTACTCGAATTTTTAACGTATCCATGATGACGAAAAAGATTGAAATGCGATGAAAATGTAACACTAATCAATAAAGAAATGACTACTTTTGGAAAAAAGAATCCATGTTTTTAAAATAAAATTAATTTGAAATTAGAATTCTTAGCCAAACAAAAATTATTTTGATTTGAAATGGCCAGTACTGCAGAACGGCAATTTCATAGGTAAAGACCTAATATAATGGAACTCGATCATGATTACCAACATTTTTGAACTATTTTATTACTGGAGTTTGATAAGTTCACGTTTCGCTAACTATTAATGAATAACGGAATAACTTTCAAATTATTTCACATGCACGGCTTATAACGACGATATCTACTTTATTATATATATTGTTTTACGGGCCTGTTGGCGTGGTTGGAAAATGCTTTTTCCGCCGGAGGTAGTGGGTTCGATCCCGCTGAGTTTGTTTCGCTGGGTCTTCTCAGTTGGGGCGCATTGGATCCGGTGGTAGCATTAAAGCGCGACCGTCGTTATAAACACAAGGTCCGCCATAATGATAACATTTAATTCGTACCTCAATATAATAATAATAATAAACTTTATTTCTTAAAATAGTTGCTGTAGTACAATACAAATGGTATATTAAGGTAACAAACACATAAAAATACAACACATAAATGGTTAGGGTACTGTCCTCTTAGATAGGCTACAGGATAGCCTGTAATAAAGAGAAACAGTGCCGTCTCCTTGGGATTGAATACAGTGTTTCATTCTCACATAAGTACTACTTTCATTTCATTAGGAATGTGAACGCGTGTATGTGCATGTTCGTGCGTGTATGTGGATGTATGTATGTAGATAGTAGATGTAGATGTATGTGGTGTGTGAGTGTGTGTGTGCGTGTGTGTGTGTGGATGTATGTGTCTGTGTGTGTGTGTGTGAGCGTGTGTGTGTGTGACGGTGTGTGTGTGTGTGACTGTGTGTGTGCGTGAAGGTGTATGTATTATTAGTTTATTGCAAGGATTGGAGGAGCGATTCCGTTTCGTCGTAACTAATATCTAGGAGAAAAGAGTGAACAACTTTTTTACATTGATAGTATGATAAGGAATAAATTTTTGAATTTGCATTGATTTTGTTATATAAGAAGGGGCCAAGGTAGAGGAAGAATCTTTTTGTAAACGAATATTTGATCTTGGGAACGGTGCAAACTTTATCTTTGCGGCGATTAGTCAACACAACATATGGCGTCTTGGAATGTTGTAAAAGGATTGTTTGTAAAATAAAATGTTGTCTTACGTTAAGGACCTTGCAGTATTTGTAAAGTTGGGCTGTAGAATATAGAATTGTTCGGAAAGTAGCAGTCTTTAATATGGCTCTATGTGCTATTTCCAAAGGGTAAATGATAGTTTTACATGTACCACCCCAGCTTGAAATGCAGTAGGTTAAGATGGATTGGCAAAGTGCGTAGTAGACGTTACGAATAACAAACTGGTTCGCGACATATCGAAGGGTTTTAAAAATATAAATCAGTTTACGCACTCTGCCCGTTAAAGCTTCTATGTGGGGTCTAAAATTTAGTGATCTGTCTTAAATTATGCCAAGGTACTTTATAGAGTTGACATTATCAATAACTGGACAATTACAATTCTGTTGAGTTTGCGGAAAACATGTTTGAGGCTTGAGTGTTATTGGAATTTTAGGTTGAGATATAGAGCTAATTGAGAAGGTGATGAATTTAGTTTTACTAGTGTTAAGAGTAAGGGTGTGAGATAAAAGCCAGTTTAAGGCAGACGTGAAGCCACTTTGCGCTTTATTTTGAAGAATATAGACAGACCCATTCGACAATATGTAGTTAAACAATAGCTAAAATTTAAAATTTTGATAATTAAACCTACACATGATCCTTGACAATAACTTAATTTAAGTTAGTTAAATATCGTTACTGTTATAAAATAAATCTTATTGTAAATTATTTCGTACAATCCGTGTACCTAAATATCTATATGTACCTAGAAATAATTATAAATTAATTATATATTACTACGAATATGTTCTGACTATTTACAAGCGCTTTTTTAAAGTCTACGTGAGTAAAAACCTTTTTTATTTTATTTTATCCAGGGCATTTTATTTGTGTGCATGAACATGTCTGTTTCTCCAGAGTCTGGGTGTAATTTATCTATATAAGTTTGTATTTACAAAAGAAAAACAGAATGTGTAGTAAAAGAAGAAGAAAAATAGTATCAGTTACCTAAGTCATCTGATCCCAAACTAAGCTCTGCTTAGTTTGGGATCAGATGACCGTGTGTAAATAATGTCTCAGGATATTTTATATTATTATCATAACGACGCTATCTACTTTATTGTATACTAGCTGTGCCCCGTAATTGTAAATGTAAATATCACAGCTCCTCCCCCGTAGGTGATAGCGTGATAAAATGTAGCCTATATGTTGACCCGACTTCTTAGTAATATTCATGCAAAATTTCAAGTAAATCCATGTAGTACTTTTTGAGTTTAGCCCGGACATACATACAGACAAACAGACAAAAATTCTAAAAAGTATATTTTTGGCTTCGATATCGATTGTAGATCACGCCCCAAGTATCCTTTTAAAAAAATATTCAATGTACAGTTTTGACTTTCCTACGATTTTATTATATGTATAAATATATTTAGCCAGCAAATGAGCTTTTGGTTTTGTTCTGTTTTGTTTTGAGTTATAATATTGTGTTATAAAAATCATATAGTACATCTTTAGCTCTTAAGATATAATATTAAAGTGCCCGATTGAGTAAACAGTTGAAATCATTATTTATCGCCTAAGTACCGACACGTGTCGCTGTTTTTGTATGTTTATTAGTATTGGAAGACAAACATGTGTACAATAGTCACAAAGATTACAGCATTATAGATGTTTAAAAGCTTATAACAGGTTTTACCAATATTTAAATGAGTGTTAAGGCATCTTTCTGGGCATTACAGAAGACATTCCTTAGTAATAACATTAATAATTTTTATGTTGTGTTTCGGAGTGTGAGTGAGGTCGCCAGAGCTCATTGGGGTGGGGGGAAAAGGTCAGCAACACTTGTTTGCTGACTCTAAAAGGCCTCGCGCACTCGCGCCTCCTCTGGTGTCGCGAGTGTCCATGGGCGGCGGTGTCGCTCTCTGATAAAGAAAAAAAAAAAACTTCAATCCGTGAAAAATTGCTTTCTTGATGTACCTAAAACGCAATTTTTTTTTTTTTATGTCAGAGGTCGACAATCGAGCAAGTGGGTCACCTCATGGTAAGTGATTACCGCCGCCCATGGACACTCGCAACACCAGAGGAGTCGCGGGTGCGTTGCCGGCCTTTAAGAGCCAGCAAACAAGTGTTGCTGACCCTTCCCCCCACCCTGATGAGCTCTGGCGACCTTACTCACACTCAGAAACACAACATTAAATTATTAATGTTATTATTAAGGAATGTCTTGTGTAAGGTGGAGGTACTTCCCCAGTCGGGCTGCTCTTTGAGCGAATGAACGCTATGCCCTACCTCTCTTAAACGCTTGGTATTAGGAGATGCATCCTAATTGTGAGACACGCAACAAACTTGAAGATGTGCAACATTTGCTGATGGAAGGTGCTAAGAACAAGAATGAAAGGGAATCTCAGGCTAGGGAGTTAAATTTAAATATGTGGGATGTTTTGGTATACCCTAAATCAGAAAAAAACTAAACGCATAATTTGTGGCTTAGTTCAAAAGTCTAGTCAGTGATTCTCTGTTCTATTTTCATAGTATATAAAAGGCACAGTTGTGTGTAAATAGAGCATAAGGTACAATGGGGTTGACGTATCCGTGAGGATAAAATCTCTTATTAATTAAAGATAAAAAAAGAAAGGTTTCGCCAATAGATAATTTTTAACCTGAATTACTGTAAACTTTACTTACAAAAAATAAGTCGTACCTGTACGGATACGTTGTGCACGTAGTTTACATGGTACAAAAGATCCGAACATTTAAGTTTCAGTTCAGTTGTTAAAATTAATATGGATTCTATTGGTTAATAATATTTAATAATAATTCTATTGCTTTTGGAATTCCTACGGATTCAAAGCCGTCAGAGCCAAGCAGATCTCAGTCTTTCAAACTCAGTTTTTTTTACCACCTAAAATTCATACCACGCTTTATATGAAATTGTTATTTATTTAATTTCTTATATATGTATGGTTCATAAAGGACGTAAGTCATTGTGTGAATGTGGTATTCCTCTATATTAAATTACCTATACACAGGTAATTTAAAAGAATATTATTTCCTAAATTCTGCCTTATAGTCGAGAAGTAAGAATCACAAGCGACAAGAAGTTCTATTTCGGTGTTTCTTATTTTGATCAAATCATGGGAGTTATTCTTTATTGGTGAAGAGTTTCTAATTCCCAAAGTTTTATGCAACATAAAATGTAACTCCCAAAGTTTCTTGCAACATAACATCATACAACTTAGTGCCCAGAATACGCACAATACACGTACTAACTATGATAGTCACAACAAATTTGAGGAAAGAAACTGTATAGCATCTTATCAAACGATCTATAGAAATTAAAACCCTTAATATGTATGAAGATAAGCTAAAAATAAACTTAGAAAAGATACGAAAACAACTTGTGTCCTTTAGCTCGAATCAAAGCACTTATTCAAACGTCTATAAATATATGTTTAAACACGCACGCAACACCTACACTGTTGTGTTTATTCAAATGGAATATTAATGAAAATATTTTTATCTACACAAATGGAAATTAATTCTATGTGATGAATAGATAGAACCTATGTTTCTCATTCAAGCAATCTGTAAAAGTTTTAGTTATAATCATATTTAATTTGATATATGATCCGTTTGTGAATGAAACGTTTGGAACATGGGGTCAGAGTGCTTGCACCACGTGACCAGAGAGCTGGCATTTTCCTTGGCCAAGGAAGAATCATGCCTAGTCAACGTGGCACTGGTAAAAAACTCTAGCTAACTTGTCTAGAAGGCTGGCCGTCTAGGCAAATTTTCCCATGGCCAAGCGTTGTAAATTAATTTTATCCATAAATTCATTTGTATATAATTCATACATACGTACAAACAGAGTCACGCCTGTTTCCCAGAGGGGTAGGCAGAGACAACGGATTTCCATTTGTCACGATATTTGCGCACCTCTTTGGCCATGTTTACTGTCATTATATTCTTCATACATGCTCGCCGGTTTAGGGTACTTCTGACCTGCCCTTTCTTGAGAACGTCTCCGATACTATAATAATAATAATATTGTATATAATAATAATTATTATAAATATCTTTGGACAACTTAAAACACTTTACAAGATTTTATAACAAACTTCCCAATGATATTAGAGAATTGTCTACGAATAAGTTTAAAAGAAATTAAAATTTATTAAAGCCAAATTGTGTAGCAGGGCATATTACAAAATTTCTGATTATTTAAGTGATAAAAGTGCTTGGGATGGAGTTGTTCTGAGTCAACACACATGATTGTAATTAATCTTAAGTAGTTATATTTTATTTTAAAAAAGGTTTCCTACTGAGTTTTCTGGCAATGTTTCTCAGTAGCTGCCACGTCATGCACTGCACGGTAGGGTAAAAAAAATATGACGATTCCACATAAATGTAAAATTTTTACGGATTAAAGTTACTTTGACTTTGACACTGCCATCTCATCCCAAACCATGTTGCTATAGCACAGGATTTGTCCTGAACTTTGACAATCAGACAACTGATAAAAATACTTATGTTTCAAAACATACATATATTCAGCAGGGACAGAACAGTTGATGGTGTTCAACACACAAAGATTTGACGGTCACCGTAGCCTAGTTGGTAGTGCTCCTGCCTACGAAGCTGGTGGTCCCGGGTTCGAATCCCGGTAAGTGCAAATACTTGTGTGATGAGCACGAATATTTGTTTCTGAGTCATGGATGTTTTCTATGTATATAAGTATTTATCTATCTATATAAGTATGTATATCGTCGGCTGATACCCATAGTACAAGCTTTGCTTAGTTTGGGGCTAGGATGATCTGTGTGACATTGTCCCTAGATATTATTATTATTATTTGTCCTGAGCGGTTGAACCCACGACCTCTGGTTTAGCAGCCAGAGTCACTAAACACTAGGATAACACGCCATCCTAGTGCAAGACCGGCAATTGTTTGAGGGAGGCCTTTGTCCAGCTGTGGATATCTTTCGGCTTATACTTGTTTTAAAAAAAAGATAACGCCTGCACTAGGAAATCTAATCCCTATTTCGCGGGGTACTTTAGAAACATATAATAGACGAACACAAATTACATCCAGACTCAGAATAACTATTTATGGGTCACACAAATAGTTGTCCGGCGCGGGATTCGAACCCGCGATATGAAGCGGCGAGGCGACTGTGTTAGCCGCTGCGCCACACTTTTTTTCGGCTTATATGATGATGATGATAAGAACGCTGTTCTTAAAACATACAATTTTCAATAATGTTGACTTAAGCTTAAGGTTAGACCTATTTACTGGCTTGATTAAAAATTTAATAAGGCAAATCATACACCAGTCATGTATATTATTAAAGTGCTCCAAATTGTAATCAAATGCCACATAATACACGCGATATTGGAATACCAGTGGGAAGGGTTACTTATCGTGAACTTTTATTGACTGACTCATGAGTTTAGACTCAAGACCTCAGTATCTGTTCTAGTTTATTGTTTTTTTTTTTGCTTTTTATGTGTGATTTTGCGATATTTTTTCATAAGTTGTTCCTTGTATTCTTTGGTTTACTTTTATAAACTGTGTGTTGAATAAATCATATTATTATTATCTACGATAAAACGGCGTCGTTTTATCGTAGATAATGAGGTCTTGGGTTCATATCCTGGGTTGGACTAGAAAGTGTTTTTAGGGTTCCGTACCCAAAGGGTAAAGCGGGACCCTAATACTAAGACTTCGCTGTCTGTCTGTCCGTCTGTCACCAGGCTCTCTATATCTCATGAACCGTGATAGTTAGACAGTTGAAATTTTCACAGCTAATGTATTTCTGTTGCCGATATAACAACAAATACTAAAAAACAACATAAAATAAATATTTAAGGGAGCTCCCATACAACAGGCGTGAATTTTATGCTCGTTTTTACAGATAAAGATGGCCTCACGCACGAAGGGTTACGTCCCTTCGTGCGTGAGGCCGACTCGCACTTGGCCGTTATTTTTAAGATAACACCCGCATATCATACCCTATGCTTCAGGGTACTTTACAGACATGTAATTAACGGGCACAAAGTACATTTATACTTAGAACAACTAGTTATGGGTCACACAAATAGCGGTCCTGTGCGAGAATCAAACCCGGGACACGAAGTGGCGAGGCGACTGTCTTAACCACTGCGCCATATGTGCAGTCTGTTATTCGACGGTGTTACACCTCCGCGTCTTGAAGAGAACGTAAACCATCGGTCCTGCTCCTGACCTTTTTCCGGTCATGTTAATTAGTGTGTCACATCGCATCATGAGAGTGATGGAATAGACACACAGTTGCACTATTTTTGCACACACACTTGTGTAGATATATTATGGTGATACACACACACATACATATATGGATGGTGGGTGAACAGTTAGATTCAGCCCTGGTTGGTAGGTTCACCGAGCTATATGTTGTTAAGGTTCGGTGAGTCTGCCCATGTGGTATGAATTCATTATGTATACTAACATAGCCTGTAAGTTATATTGTTACTAACACTATGGATCTGCTGGTCTGAAAATAAATTAATTTTATTGAAGTTATACTTCTTTTGGCGCGATGGAGAAAAATGATGAGAGTGAATTTTTACGATGCGCGCGCACACCGACACCAAAAAATTTAACAGCATGAAGTTAGTTCTAGGTGGTATGAAAGTGTATGAGAGTGATTTTTTACGACGCGCGCGCATCGTAAAAATAACAGCATGACGTTAGTTCTAGTTAGGTAGGTGGTATGAAAATTGATAACTATGTTTAAGTTGTATATTAAGAATTATAACTTCTAACGCGTGTACATAAGTACACACAAGTTTCTTTTATTTTATTTATTTTTTTATTATATTTCTCACTCCGATGGCTAGTTTTCATTGTGACTGACCGCCATGGTCATAATGCGACAAAATGGATAATCATACTAATATTATGAATGAATACACGGGTAATTATGGATATTTGTTAACCTTCCACGTAAAATATACTGAACAGATTTTAATGAAACTCTGTAGTAGCTTATATCTACGAATTACACAAAGGCACACAAAAAAAAACTGCGGGGCCCTGCTAGTATTATTACAATACTAAGTAATAACAACGATAATTGTATCATCTTAATATTATTATGCACCGTTATCTAAGTATGTTTTACCTCTATATTATTTTAGTCATTGTTATAATATTCTGGTAGAGAATACCTTTGGCGTTGAGTCCGCGTCTGTACAGTTTTGTGCAAAAAGCTTGAATAAATAAATGATATTCATTGATGATAACTTTATCAAGTCAATCATAATCTTGGTAATGGTAATCGCTGATAATGCTCTAACAAGCTAATTACGCATTAAATACTTAATATGAATTGAATGAGCCGTATCGTTTTCATTTTCAGAATAATTTAAATTCCTACCAAGAAAACGGTTTTAATATGTTAATAAGAACTTACTTACAGACTAAAACGAAGCATAGGGGTGTAGGGGGCAGGGGGCTCTTAACGACGTTTAAAACCTCACCTTTATACTAATAACATGTATCAAGTGTTCCGTACCTTAAATATTTTTTTATTTAATGACACCTATAGGGAAATATCCTTTCCATATTAATATCCTTTACACCAACGCTGAGTTTTAACTTAGGAATAAAGTAATACTCTTGGCGATTTTTTCCTCTCACACTGTTCAGGTTCCTCGCAAATCTCCGGTGAAAAAATCAGCTTTAGGCTTCCTTACAACATTACACTATAGAACCCTAAAAACAAAGCCTATCTCTAATGAAATCTTTAAGAGCAGGTGGGATATAAAAGAAAGTATATACCGTCTTAAAACAGTAGATATATAATACTGTAATCATGTATCTGCATATCATCCTATAACCATAACGTAAAAAGTTACACAAATACTTTGGATAGAGTAGATAACTGATTTACTGTGATACGGCCTGTGCGATTCCCATCCGGGGCAGATATTACATGAACATGTCTGTTTCTCCTGAGCCTGGGTGTGATTGTCTACATAAGTGTGTATTAACAAAAGAAAAGTATTATATGTCATACATTAGTTATCTAGTTTTCATAATATCATAGTTAGTATAATCTCTGCTTAGTTTGGGATCAGATGGCCGTGTCTAAATAATGTCGTAGGAAAAAATATCATCGCAAATTTTGGTTTACTTTAAGTGATAATTTCACAACCATAAATTCTATTTCACTCACCTTACTTAGAACTAACTTACTGGTTTCAAATATCCTAAAAATATTTTCAGCTCGCAGGCATTTTTTATTTGTGCCCTCAATTTTAACTTAAGTCGCTTCTGAATAAAAGTATTACGAAGGGTAAATCACACAGGACGTAATCCAATTTAATCAACCAGAAAATGCGCAACATTTAATGTAGGCTCATCAGATTTTTATGAATACAATTATTTGTTTGGATTGGATTCATTGTTTTGTGGGCACCATTACCACACCAGTGACAAATCGACATACAGAAATAGGCTTTAAACCTATATCACCTGTCCTTGTTTGTCGTTCAGTGGCATTAACACTGAGTACCCTGTTTTGTTAATTAACATTAATCAGCCCCTACCATTCAATTAATAGCAGTAGTTAGGTAATGTAATCGGTAGTTTTCCTCGGCGATTTTCATGATTGCGTATTATCTGCGTAGGAGTAAAATGTTATCAAAACCAGTCGCCTTAATACTCATGTTTGTTTTGGCAATTAATGTTTTATGTGAATAGATGTTTATTTTATATATAATTAGAAGAAAGATGCCCACCGGTCTGTCTAGAAAACACTACACGACCACGTAGGGATTCTGTTAGATACTTAGGTTTGCAGCGATTTACTTGTAGCGCAGTCGCTTTGCCGGAATGTCAGGAGTCGGCAATAGGGGGCAACCCAGAGTCCTTCCAAGTTCAGTGTCCCGACCATTTGGGATAAAAGGAGCTCCTCCCATCAGGTGCCAAGAAAAGTCCACGGCAAGTTAGGTTTAGTCGGTGCGAGTACGACATAAATATTATTTTGCAAAGAATGCAAAATGCAACATTACTATATACAATATACAGAGTAACGTGATTTGTTGCCAATTCCAATAACCTCAATACTAATCACGGCTAGAAGATCAACCGAATATTATTATATTAATAAGTTGCGGCTAGCCTCACCACACGCAGTTATCAAAAACGTCTTGAAAGCAAAAATATCTTCTAAGGGACAAAACAAAATAGCTATAAAAAACGACAAACAGCTGATTGCGGATGTTCACATAAAATAAAAAAATAAATATATAATTAAACTTATCTATAAAAATGAAATGCTGTGTGGGTACGGCGGCGAATATCAGAATATCATCAGAGGACGGGCAGCAGCTTCTTTCTGAGTACTATGACCATCGTACTGCGATAGCCAACCCATCCGCAAAGCATGGCAATTATGGTATATCCTTCCAAGATTAATCTACGGGGAGGCTTTTGTCCAACAGTGGACTTCTTACAGCTGTAATGATGATAAAAATAGTTAATTTGTATTAATTATCTCGCCCTTAAAGTTGCAGAGTATTGAAATTAGACACAGTACGATTGCTAAAAAATCATTAACTAAATTAATTGTAATCAAATCAAAGTAGCGAACCTTATTTCAATAATTAAGATTTCGATTCAATATGTAAATAATGGCTGCTGAATACTAAAATGTAGATAATGATTTTTTTTTATCAGAGCACATCGAAGGAATTAATCAAATAAATTACTAGTTAATTAACATTTATTCTCCATCATATATTGTTTCAGTCCATAAAATATTACCGCGATCGACATCCGAGTATCGATGGCGGTAATATTTTAAGGCGTAATTTTAGAACGCATTAAAATGTATTCTCTTCTGTGAAACAATTATTAAACAAAGCCAACACATTATTTTTGTCTCTTCTACACGTTTCCATTATTCGGCATTTTCTTTATGCTCGGTCATTTCGCATAACGACTAGGTAAGCTCTGTGAATTATTTTTATTGAAAGCAATTTATTATGCCACCCTATATTATACTGCTTTTTGCGGAACTGTATGAAATTATAGGGTATATTTAGGTCAATATTCTGCGTGTAAAACAAACAGTAAAAGGTGTAGGGGACAGCGTAACAAACTTAAGAATTTTTGAGAAAAAAAATTAGCGGTACTTACAACAAGCCTTAAAATAATAAGACGATTGCTTTGTTTTTGGGTTTTGAAGTCTAATGAAACATTATATTAGGAGATAATTACATGATTAAGGATATCACATAGTTAATAATAATAATAAAATTTAAAAAACACTTTTTATTTGTTTTACAATCTCTTTTTCCGACTTGATAAACATAGAGGTTAGCCATTGCTCCATAATAGGAGGCAAAAAAAAATAAAAATAAGATAGAGGTTTTTATATTGGTAAATTCATTTCTTTTTTTTTATCGGGAATAATTACCATAGAGGATACAATAGTTCTATTAGCTAAAAATCAGTGATACTGATCTGAAAATTGACCTGAGCTGTTTTTATGCCAATTATTTTTGCTACAGAATTTTTAAGACTTGGACATGCTAGATTTTTTTTTGAATAAGTTATACAACCTTACCCTTTTAACATAAGCAAACTGAAGGTACCTTCTTCCAGTAAATATAGGAGCTTCAAGGTATTGAAAATATTCCACTCTCTATAATAATCTACATGATATTGCCATTGTTTTGTTGTTGTTTATATACCTTCTTATCAACAGTAGTGGTCAGGATTATACAAGCCATAAGAAGCCAAGTAGAACTCTGACATGGCTTAACGACTGTAGTCTAACGACTATAATCGAGACCATTAACGTGCTCTCCAAAGCACGAAGATACCAATAAACTCAACTATTTACCACATACTCATATAGACTAAGGCGCCCGTAGGTGAACATAACGACCGATAAGATCACTTGACTATAAGCGTCTCAATTATAATAATTATATTAAAATTGAAAAAGGTAAGCTGAGATGGTTTGAGCGTTTAGAAGCCGTGTGGCGCAGCAACTAAGACAGTCACCTCGCCGCTTCGTGTCGCGGGTTCGAGTCCCGCGCCGGACAACTATTTGTGTGACCCATAAATAGTTGTTCTGAGTCTGGATGTAATTTGTGTCGGTCTATTATGTTTGTAAAGTACCCCGCGTAATAGGGATTATATTCTCTAAGCCGGCGTTGTCTTTAAAAAAAAAGAAAACAATTGATTAAAGAAGTATACCTGGTCTAAAACCGGAATGGGAAGACCTCGTAGAACATTCTCTGACCAAATCGGAGACGTTCTTAAGAAAGGCCAGGTCAAAAGTATCCTAAATCGGCGAGCATGTATGAAGAATTGAATGATAGTAAATGAGGCGAAAGAGGTGTACAAGGATCGTGACAAATGGAAGTCCGTTGTCTCTGCCTACCCGTCAGGGAAACAGGCGTGAGACTATGTATGTATGTGTATTAAAATTCATAAACTTTTTTATTTTTCTAAGTCAGAGCGTTTCATTTATTTTGTTCTTTCAACATCTGGCGACTGGCCAATCATCATGCTGGTAACTTGAAACTACAACAATAAAGCGGTGAGAAGGTTAGGGGTCAACATTTTATTGTTTGCTTGTCATTTGATTACCGAAATCGGTTTTGTTTTGCAGGAGGATATAAGAGGATATGAAACTTTTTGTATTGTTTTTCTGTTACTACGGAATTCTCTTAAAGATCTATTCTACGTTACTAAATTCAGATATAAGATTGGCGTAAAACTTTATTGCTGTATCCGAACCGTAAAATTACATGCGGAATTAATCACAAAACTTACAATTAACATCTTACCTTTTTGTTAGTATTCAACAAAATAATTTTTTTTATTCTTCAATCAAAAACAGTTACAAATTACAGAAAAATTAAAACTTAATAACAATCATAGTGGTAATATAATACAACAGGCAGCTAAGCTGATGCGTGTCGTTCTTTAGATCAACGTTAAAATGATTATAAAACTTGGCTATGATTGTACGAGTAGCAGACTTGAGTGGCCTCTGACTCTCAAACTAGGTAAAACCTATACCTTAACCTAGTTCCTATTCTGTTTCTCAAAGTATCCACACATATTTCCCAAAGCTCTCGTTTCCACAGCATTCATTCTACTTTCATTAATCAAAGTTTCTGCAGTTTCAAAATTTATGTATTTTGTTTAAGTTCATGATCGTAAACTTACAGTAATAACTGTTTAAGAATTATGCAACTGACTTCAAGTTTCTTCTTTTTACAACAGTTTTAAGACAATTTATAGGGAATATTTTTGGAATGGACCATTCCAAAAATATTCTCTATAAATTGTCTTAAAATTCCCTAATAAATAGAATAAAAAATAATTCGATTGACAACGGTGAAATCGCGTCATATACATACAAAATAACTTTAATGAATCGATAAATCTATCGTGTGGCCAGCGGCTAAGATAGTCGCCTTGCCACTTCGTGTCTCAGGTTCGATTCCCACACGGGACAACTATTTGTGTGACCCATAAATGATGAGTTGTAGCCTCAGCCGCCAATTATATGTTTGTAAAATACCTCGCGACATTGGAATTCTAATGCCAAATGCGTGCGTAGTCTTTAAAAAAAATAATTCACGTTTAAGTGAGTAACTTAGTAACTCACATACTACTTAGTAATACAAAAATCTCATCCCGTGGGGGGCATAGAAGTCGCCCATGAGGGAATGTCTCCCAGAGAACGGGTGGCCGCGTCTCTTCGTGTACCATGATACTGCGATCGCCATCATCTCTGCCAAGGGTGGCGATTATGACGTATCCCTCCAAATGATGGACACTACACCCTGGTGGAAATATCGAAAAGTTTTAAACAATAAAGTAATGTAATCTAAATGTAAAGTTTCTAAAGGTGTCACAACTATCAGATATATATGACGGTCACCGTAGCCTAGTTGGTAGTGCTCCTGCCTACGAAGCTGGTGGTCCTGGGTTCGAATCCCGGTAAGTGCAAATATTTGTGTGATGAGCACGAATATTTGTTTCTGAGTCATGGATCTTTTCTCTGAATATAAGTATTTATCTATGTATGTAAGTATTTATATCTTCGCCTGGTACCCATAGTACAAGCTTAGTTTAGTTTGGGGCTAGGATGATCTGTGTGAATAAAAAAAAATATATAATTAAGTCATTTGTCGTATGAAATATTTGTAGACATCATCAATTATCAATTAATTGGCATTTACTGTCAGTACTATAACACCGAGACAACTTTTTACTATAAATCGTATCTTCATTGTGGAATTTTTTTGGGGAACCGTTCCCCAGAGTGAACGTCATTTGGCTGACATGTTGATAATGATGAATACAAACATCATAGTAAGTCTGTTTTCAGAGATAAATTTCTCATTTGGCATATATCGTTTGTTATATTCGGTCTGTTCAAGTTATGAAATTATCAGTAACAGATAATAATCTATACCTACTACCTCCCTAACTAGTCCTAGACCTGCTCTTGACGGCTATTATCTATTTAAGGTGAATACTCCTGGCAACACAGAAAACTTTAACCCTTAAATACGCGGTGGACTATTCAAGACCGCATTAATCACAACCTTATCACTTTGAAATAAGATCCAAAAGCAATGAAAAAAATATATACGAAAGCCTGGTTGAGGGTTAATATGCCTATGAAGATAAACAACATCAAAAAAATATATTCTGACGAATTTTGAATGGGGAATGTACTATTTTGTTTCGTATTTCACAAACTGATTCTTATCGTGTCCATGGTCCCTGCAAAATTAAGCAACGCTGATAGCACTGCTTGAAGCCTCATCAATTACCTGAAGGGTGCAGGAGACTAAAAAGGAGGGACCAACAGATATATGGAGCTTACCATATTGGCACATTGAAATCTTTTTATTTATTGGGCCAAATTCAGTGAGCAAATTTACCTCCCCACAGCACTTTCAGTGCGTATATACTTAGCTGTTTACTTCCTAGAACGAATAATGTTTAAAGAAACTTTATTCTCAATAAAACATACACAAATGTCACTTACTTGAGAACAATAAATTAATGTTAACAATATAAAAAGGTTCGACTTCACCTCTATGTACAGTTTCACAAACACGACCCACCCAACGCTATCACTTCTGCGAGGGTGTTTTACTTCCTGTTAAATACTGGCCAAGCTGAAATTTGAATGCATTGAGTGAGTGTACATTTCTAATACTTAGTGGTAATCTATACAAATAAATAAAATTGGAGTGTCTGTTTGTAATATTGAAATAACCGGTTTTTAGTACATTAATATGAATGTATATACGGTACATACACCAAAATGACATTTTTTACAATTTTTGTCTGTCTGTCTGTCCGTTTGTTCCGGCTAATCTCTGAAATGGCTGGACCGATTTTGACGGGACTTTTATTGGCAGGTAGCTGATGTAATAAGGAGTAACTTAGGCTACTTTTATTTTAGAAAAAGTCTTTTATTTTGCCAGAAAAACGAAATAATCTAATTAACACGCGGACGAAGTCGCGGGCACAGCTAGTTTATTATATAGTTGCACTCCTTCAAATGTAACCATTTTTTTGCCATTATTGGTTCTAGTTTTGAATAACAGGGCCATCCTCTACCATCCCGTGGGTGTAGTAAAAGGCGACTAATGCCCGGTTCCTTTATTTTACGATCCGTCATTGGACCAACGTTACCATCCGTAATTCAGCTACCGATACCGATGCAAAACTAGTGTTCCACAATGCCCTACCTGCGACGAACATCCGTAGTTTAAACCACCTACGACTCGTTCGGCGATGAACCTCTCGCTCCTCTTCACGATTAGTTATAACAAAACGTCGTACGTCAATTATGCAACTAAAATCATTTATTATTCTGTAATAGTATGTGAGTAATAGTATAAATTACTGTACTTATAGTTACAGTAATAATTTAATTTGCGTTTTAGGTTTAAAACATTTATAAATCATTAGTATTGAAAATTTGATGTTACGAGTGCATGGTGTGAACAAAACGCGTAACAGGAAAGCGCATGGCGCATGCGTCTGTCGTCTGACATCTGTCCGGAGTATTTAATGGTTTCTAAATAAGTTTTTAAATTGAGTATTTAATCTAAGGTTTGTGGTTATGAAATCTTAAAAGATAGAAAAATAATCAACCCTTTCTAACGGAAAACAAAGCCATGAATTCTCTATCAGTTTCAGAGCTAGAAATCACGGAAATCTCCTCAAACACTATGTTAACTACCAAAATAAAATACAAACGACTGGTAAACCGACCGAATTCGACTAGTAATCAAAGCAGTAACGCCTCGTTATTTTGACAGTTCCGTGACAGTAGAAAATATTTATAGGAACACTTTCGAACGCATCTCCATACAATAAGCTTACTAACGTCCTCCCATCCGTTAGTAACCAGACGTTGGTTATTTGGATAACGACTAGTATTTTTTAGGAACGGTTTTGCGTTACGGCTGGTAGAAATTCTAACTATTCGTAGTAGAAACGATTCGTTTTTGGAATATAGGAACCGGGCGTAAGGGATACAGCAGGTATTCGGCCAGCAGTGCCACCTGTGTACTAGCTACCACCTAACTGCGTTCACCAACTCACATGCCAAGCGCGGTAACTAAGGCATTACTATAGAATCCTGTGGTGGTGACCTTTGTTCAGCAGTGTACGATATCAGGCTGATGATAGTTGCTGTGGTAGTGGCTAGGAAACCGTAAGGGCTCTTTAATCGTGGAGGAGCTGGAATTGAAATAATGAAATTTATTCAGCACTTGGGTATTTACATACACTTGGGTATTTACGTACTTGTCAAGCTCACAATGTATTACATAAACACAGTAATTAAAGCAACAAAATATTTTTATATAGTCCGTCCGTGCGGTATGTTTCGTCACATATATTTTTAATATCCTTAAATAAATTATAAATAGCAAGTTACTAAGCTATTATTTGAGACATACAAACTTATAATCATATATATTTATATTCAGTACCAGATGTGCCCCGCGGTTTTACCGCGTTAAACTTTATAAATTATCACAGCTCCTCCCCCGTAGGTGATAGCGTGATAATATGTGCCCTATATGTTGACCCGACCTCTTAGTAATATTCATGCAAAATTTTAAGTAAAGCCATGCAGTACTTTTTGAGTTTCGGTTTCGGACATACATACAGACAAACAGATAAAGAGACAAAAATTCTAAAAACTATATTTTTGGCTTCGATGTCGATTGTAGATCACGCCCCAAGTATCCTTTTCAAAAAATATTCAATGTACAGCTTTGACGTTCCTAAGATTTTATTATATGTAAAGATCATCGGCAGATCCTTATACTTCCTCCAGTATATTTTTTTAACTTGTATATAAAGGAACATTTGACATTGAAATTTTAACCTTTAATCGGTCATAGTGTATGTTCATAATTCATTAGTTTTAGCTCTTATTACAACAGAATAGAGTTTAAAATAAGGTGGAAACTATTATGTCATTTTCCGATTAAGAATTAACTTTTGATTAAGTTATGATAAAATATTATCTTAACCTTGAATGTTTGATGTTTTCATGAGTTATAGCCAACTAGGGACAACAGTGAAGATAAACATAAATATATTGGTTGGAACAACTTTAGTTGTTTGAAGTTAACTTCGCGTAACAAATTTGTTTGTTTACCGTTGTTTGTGTTCTAATCCCTTTTGGATAACATATAGCCAATATTGGGATTGACCGCGAACATTTTTGGAACTACTAAATATTGGCTATTATTAAATATATTAATATGGATATTTACTTAATTATTGTGTAGTGATATTGAAAATGTTTATTATTATAGATTATTTTGCTAATATAATAAATTATCAAAATTATATACTTGCCGCTATTAAAATATCAATAATACAATCATACATACCTACAATAAGTTTCAATGTCTAATTGATTTATCGTGTGCCAACTAAGATGTGTCGAGAATATGCAAAATCATATTATTGTGATTTAAAATGTACACTTATCAGAATGCACGCTTGAGTTGTGATTGCTTCTGCACTGTGTTTTTGTAGCCGTCAATAGATGTTGCTGATGATCTTTAAATAAATTCTTTACCTGCGGTTGTTTTTGTTCGGTCAAAATTAGCATTAATCATCATTTCACAATCGCGCAGCTGCCTTGCTTGTACAATAGTATTTCAATGGACATTGACAATCTGTGCATCAGATTTTTTTGTGTAATTAATATTCCAAAATATTCCGACCAAATATTCACTTTTATACGTTACCAAATTAAATGGAGAATTTTGTAATTTTCCACTTTTTGTTTTGGGTGTTTTTGGATTATTTTTTACCTTATATAAAAAAAAAAAGTTATAAACTACGCAATAATAATCATAATAGTAATGAAGGTTTGTGGTGAGAAAGACTTTGTAGTCATCAAGATTGAATAAAGTATATTGAGATAATTTAAGCTTTGGAAAGAAAGAATGAAAGTAGATTGACAAACTGCTACACTTGATATTAAAGCCAAGTGAGCGTTAAAGCAGCGTGATTTTAAGCCCAAAAAGAATAATAAGGCTACTCCATACAATCCCGTGGGTATCGTAAAAGGTGACTAAGGTATACACCAGGTAGTCGGGCAGCAGCAACTCCTATGTAGTGACTACCACCTAACTGAGGTTACCAACGCGCATGCCATGCGCGGTGACTTCTCCAAATGGCCTGCCTGCCAACCTGTCAGTGTATATCGTTCGTAGCTCAACGCAGAGCGCCTACCTTGAATTGGTATAGGGTGCTTGTACGAGATCCGCCGGATCATTATTTATTTATTTTTGACTTACCAACAGTAACTTATACTAATACATAAGATAAATTCGGTACACAGAACAAATTCCAGTATAGTTACTACTTATAGGCAAGCTCAATATAAACAATTATTACTTAAACTAAAATAATTAAACTAAATAACAAGCTACAATAAGTTAAAAAAATAATAATTTTAGAATAAAAAAAACATTTTGTGGCAATAATGAACAATGTCAGAATAATTAAATTAAATGTAAATTATAAAGTTAAAAGAATAATCAAAGATAACATTTAGATAAGATTAAATTTATCATTTCCCATTTTTGAGATTAGATTTACTCTTTGCATTGCGAATATTGCTATAAAGATAGATAGATAGATAGAGTACACTTTATTGCACCAGAAAACACAATACATAATATCTTAATAAAGAAAATATAGGTACAATCGGCGGTCTTATCGCTTTATAGCGATCTCTTCCAGACAACCGTTGGGTGGACAAGAAGAATTAAGATGGAAAAGGCGGTAGTTGTTAGTGTACTATCGTGTGTATTAAACGTTATTACATACATACATTACATATGTACAAGCTTCATAAATATATACTTATATTTGTATAAATACTAATAATAATATACTATAATAATATACTATACATACATACATTATATATCTTTTTAATTAAGGAGTTATGCAGAAAGAGGTTACTAAAAGAAGTTAAGAGACAAGGAAAGGAGAGATAAAGATATTTAGAGCGATAAAAAGTGTTTTTTTAAGGAAACTTTGAAAGATGCTAGGGTTTGTGCACGCCTAATTTCTACAGGAAGTAAATTCCATAGCCGGGCTGCTTGGACGGTAAACGAGTTATCAAAAAAATCTGTAGAGTGCACTGGGATATGTAGTTTTAAGTTCTCTGATGATCTCAAAGGCCTAGAATGTGTATCACAAACGAATTCAAACCGTTGCTTAAGGTAAATGGGAGCTGTCGGATTAAACAAAATATTGTAAAGGAGACAAAGTATGTGAGTATTACGGCGAAGGCGGATTGGTAACCACTCGAGTTTTTTCCGGAATTCAGAGACATGATCGTATTTGCGAAGTCCAAATACAAATCTAATACAGAAATTTTGGAGACGCTCGAGTTTATCAAGTTTGTCCTCTGTAAGGTCAAGATAACTGGCAGCAGCATAGTCAAGGATGGGGAAAAGAAGAGATTCAGCAAGAGCAATTTTAGTGGCGGTTGGGAGAAAATTACGCATTCTTCGTAAGGAACCGGCTGCCGCATATAATTTGCGACTAGTTTGTTCAAGTTGTGGACCCCACGAAAGCGTTTTATCAAAGTATATCCCCAGATTTCTCACATTATCACTAAAGGGTATTACCGTATTATTAAATATAATCTGGGGGATTAGTGACCAGTCAACCTTGGCTACCATGCGTGAACTTCCCATGAGAATAACCTGAGTTTTAGATGGGTTCACCGTTAGACCATGCTCCAAACTCCATTGGTTTATTCGACCTAAGTCACTATTAATGACACCCATTGCTTCACCAAGTCGTTCGATAGGTGCCTGTGTATAAATTTGTAGATCGTCTGCATATAGGTGGTAGGAAGAAGTTAGATTAAAGGAAATACAGTTTATAAATATTTTGAAGAGTAATGGAGATAAAACGCCACCCTGTGGCACGCCTGCACTAGTATAGCACCACGAAGAATATGACTCTTCGATGCGAATACGTTGCCGACGACCAAACAGGTAACTACGAAACCAATCAATTGCCTTTGGAGATATGTTAAGAGAGCGTAATATGCCAAGCAGAATGTCAAAGTCCACGGTGTTGAATGCATTGCTAAAGTCTAGCAGCGCAAGCACCGTCAACTTACCACATTCCATGCCTAGTCGGATATCATCCGTAATATTGACCAGTGCTGTGGTTGTACTGTGGCCGGGGCGGAAACCGGACTGCAATGGATTAAGGAGAGAATTTGTACATAGGAATGAACTCAGTTGGAGATGGATAAGACGCTCCAGGACTTTAGAGAGGAAAGGTAAAATGGAGATGGGCCGATACTCTGAAAAGGAAGAAGGATTAGGTTTTTTAGGTAGAGGAGTAATTTGCGCAGTTTTCCAAGCAGAAGGAAATGTACCACTGGCAATTGAGTAATCTAGGATGTGAACAAGGACTGGTAGGATCTCATCTAGTATGGGAAGGACCATATTACGACTGATACAATCACTTCCAATAGAATTGGATGTGATTGATAGTACGCTTTTCTTGACATCACAAGCAGAGAATTGATTAAAATTAAATTGTGAGTGGTTAGGGGTAGGAAGTGATGAAAGACGCTGCAGAGTATTATTTTTTATGGTCCTATCAAAATTGGACGACGTTGAGAAATGAAGATTTAGTGACTCAATATCTAAATCTTTAGAAATGTTGTCTTCACGTGACTTCCCTATCCCCAAAGATCTCAAGAATCTCCAGACTTTTGCTGGGTCTCCATTTTGGACAGATTTATGAATGTGTTGGCGTTGAGCATTCCTACACACCTTATTACAGTGATTCCTGACCGAATAATATTTTTGTTTATTTTTGTCTGAAGGATCAGATTTGAATCGAGACTTGGCTTTTGCCTTCTTATCTATTAATTTTCTAATATTTTCAGTGAGCCATGGAGCAGGAAGATGTTTTAGTTTGACGCGCTTGATAGGCGCGTGAACGTCGTATAGTTGAATTAATAATGTTTCAAGCAAATACACCTTATTATCAATAGAGTCAGAAGAAATAAGTGAACTCCAGTCAATAGCACTAGCGTCTTTCCGTAAATTATCGGTGTTCATGCCACTAAAATTGCGCTGCAGAAGAAATTTAGGTTTTGCTTTAGGTGGACGAATTTTATAAGATAAGAAAAGAAGGTCATGATAAGAAAAAGAGTCCGCAGGGCATTGGCCATAATGAGCCACATGCCCCTTGGAAGAAACAATAACTAAGTCTAAAAGAGATGGTGTACAGTTTGGAAAATTATGCGTAGCATTAAGAGGCAATAGGGAAAGATTGTGTGATTGAATTATAGACTGAAGTGAAGAAGATCGTGAATCTGTTTTAAGTAGGCAAGTGTTGAAGTCACCCATGACTATAACATGACTGTAAGTTGGGACTAAGTTTTCTAGAAGGATATCCAACGAGGAGAAGAAGTTTATACGTAAAGAAGGTTAATTTATGTTAGCTAAGTTAATTTAGCTTAGCCTTATATTGTGTTGATAATTTTGTGATATTACAATCGTAAAAGAACTTAATTTGTATTCTGGAATTAATGAGTTATTTCAACATATTCAGAAGTCACAATTGACATGTTATTATATTTTTAGTGTATTGGCTAGAAACTACAAAAAAATACATAATTTATTTCTAGTTCTAGCTTCTTGACAGGAAAAAGGGTGATAACATAGACATAATTATTGAGCCGATCCTTTGTGTTGCCTGTAACATGCAAATATACGATTTCTTGCCTGTGCGTGTTTTAGACGTAACGCTTTTAGAGTTAATTAGAAAATGGAAAATGTATAATGAATAGCCGCTAAAGCAGTGAAAGCCTAGGCTAATTATACACACGACACTATTTTAACTTAGACTTAAATATCTTGGAACAACTAACCTGCTTTTTCAAAACTCCTCAATTGAATAGATGTATAATATTTTGTATGTATAGTATATTAATATAGTATTATTAGTATTTAAAATATAAGTATGTTTATGTGAATTGTACATAAGTACATAACGTTGAATATTTGACTGTACACTTACAGCTACTGCCTTTCCTAACTTACTGTTTTCCTTGTCCACCCAACGGTTGTCTGGAAGAGATTGCTACAAAGCAATAAGACCGCCGATTGTACCTGTATTTGCTTATTTGTAAGACATGTATTCTTTTTTGGTACAATAAAGTGTACTCTATCTATCTATCTACTGTTTATCAGTTGTCTGGTTGCCATAATACAGGCGCACACAGTTAAACATACTTACATATTTCTAAATACATACATAATATAGATAAATTAGATAAGATAAGATAAACACACTTTATTGTACACCATACATACATAAAATAACCATACATAAAAGTTACAGGATCTCAAATAATTAAAAAAAAGCTACAATAGGCGGTCTTATCGCTTAAAGCGATCTTTTCAAGACAACCTTAAGTTGGACTATATTGTATGGAATTATGAATAGGGGAATTATACCCAGACAATAATAATACCTTAATATAGACAGAACCATTGACAATATGTAGTAAAAATATTAGAATCAAACTAGATAATTAAACATAATCTCTTGACAATAACTTGATACGAGCTAGCTAAATATCAATGCTATAATAAAATAAATTTTATAAATGTTTTCATACAATGTGTACCTAACTATCTATGTTATTGGAAACAATAATGTATACAACTATATTACTACAAACATGTTCTGACTATTTACAAGCGCTTTTTTAAAGTCTACGTGAATAAAAAAAAATTAAAAAAAAACATAGAAGAAATTTAATAATCGTGCTCCTCACACAAAGATTGGTCCCGGGTGGGAATCGAACTCTAGCTCTAACTACTTACTAGACCATAAGATCAAGTCAAGATCATAAGTCAAGCTTAAATATATTATGTGAAATATTTACTTATCATTGTATAATTATAAGGTCTACTTACAAGTAATTTTATCACCCCGTTCAATAAACGTGGGGACATACCCCTTTAATCTCGGGATAGGTAGGAGTGTGTGGATGTTACAGCTATTGTCGGAGATGGCGTAAAACCGACAATTTGGCGGATCTTCCAAGGCATAGAAAACCATCGATTACAAGACTCCGGGCCATTACTAGGTGTTGACCAGAAAATAGTAATGATACTTTATGGCCGGACCGGGGATTTTATATGTATATACAACCAAACACGCTATCGCCAAGCAAACGAAACAGCTTAAACTTGAACAAAATATAATAAACTAGCTTTGCCTCGCGGTTTTATCCGCGTTAAACTTTATAAAATATGGCCTATGTGTTATCCTAACTATAAAAATTAGCCTATGTTCTTTCTCAGGGTCTAGACCATCTGTATACCAAATTTCATTCAAATCCGTTCAGTAGTTTTGGCGTGAAAGAGTAACAGACAGACAGAGTTACTTTCGCATTTATAATATTAGTTAGGATTTATGATGAGTTTAGCGTAAATATATAATTAAAATATTCCTGTTTCCTTGCTAAATGTGTCTAAAAATAACATTTTTAATGGCGCTGTCAAGTAAATAAAATCCAGCAAAGGATAAAGGTCTGTAGAACAGAATGAATATAATTTTTACGTCCCAAGATCAAGTCAAAGGTAAACAATTCACAAAGAATTTTCGAGAAACTGGCAATTATTTATGTAAGCCATTATAAGGTAATTCCTGCATCTACCCTTACTAACGATGTTGTAGTAAATTTTAATTTTCCTAAAATCCGCAGAATTCATTACTGTAGCGCCTCGGTCTATCAGCATGTACAACCGTAAATCATTATATCTTGGGTTGAAATCCCAGGTTGTCCGAAAAAGCTTTTGTTGTTTTTTTTATCCTCGAAATTATTTACACACGACCATCTGATGCCAAACTAAGCAGAGCTTGTACTATGGAAACCAGATAACTGGTATACTACATATACTACTTTTCTTTTGTAAAGACAATATATAGTAAAATATAAATTTCGATAATCTACCTATATATATAAAAATCGATGCCACTTTTCGTTGTAATGTTATAACTCAACAACGCCTTTACCGATTTGGCTAATTTTGGTCTTGAATTATTTGTGGAAGTCCAGGGAAGGTTTGTACGTAGAGAAAATTTAAAAAAAGTCTTGAATAAGTGTAAAATCAACATCTTTTTATACTCCCATGTACAAGTACAATTTGTACTAATACTTAAAAGCGTAGCGCAGCACGTACTGGGCCGCTAGTTAAATCTAGATATCATTACTATTATAGAATCTGTGTACCTAAATATCTATAATATGTAACTAGAAATATTATGTATAATTAACTGTATTACTACAAACATGTTCTGACTATTTACAAGCGCTTTTTTAAATTCTACGTGAATATAAACCTTTTTTATTTTATTTAAATACATACTTACATAGAAATTTACACACAGACTCAGGACACAAAAACATGTTCATGCACACAAATATCTATCCTGAGTGGGAATCAAACCAGCGTGAAATGCAAGCATTTGCTAACCACGCCAACAGGCCCGTCAAGCCAACAGGGGAATTTTATGGCAGCACACCCGAACTCTGAAAATTGGGGGTGTTATACACCCGTGCCCTGAACAGCACATAAAACTGTCGGTCCTGCTTCTATTTTCCTTCAATTCGCACAATCAATCACTGCATTGCCTCGATCTAACAGTAGCATTTCCAACCGTTAATAAACCAAAATACATAAAGACTATAGAATAGAAAATGTATTTATTAAAGTAACTATGACTCATATATGTTAGTAGGCTTACAGCTATGTTAGTAACATACATTATTAAAACCCTGCGACCGTCATCCCCGCGACAAGCCATGGGAGACGGCACAGCAACGACTTATGTAGGCGCAGTCCAACCTACTTGCAATCATGTTAGGATACTGTTAGAGGTGGTCCGCACCGCACCAGAGAACCGCATCTTTTACGCATTGTTGTGTATAAAAATAATCTACATGTGCATCTGCGAACATTCCCGACGCACTACAGAAACGGGGCAGCCCTACCAGCACCCTAAATAAATAAAAACAAAAACAACTAATCATTTTTTATCACTATCATGTCAGCCACATTACGTCCACTGCTGGATGGGATGGGGAGATATGCCATAATCGCCACGCTTGGCAGGCGGGATGGCGATCGCAGTTTGAAGGTCATAGTTAACAGAAAAACGCTGCTGCCCGTACCTCTAATAGGTATTCCATCGGGACGATTTCTGCGCCCCCCGCGTGATGAGATGGGGTGTTGATTCTTCGCCATCACCATACAGCCGATCTTAATATCAAATCTGAAAACAATGTTGTTTGGATTTTAAGATAATGCTTTGGAGGGCACGCTAATCTGTTAGTCCTGATTGTACTCATTAGACAACCGTCAATAAGCCATATCAGAGGCCTACTGGGCGGCTTGACAACTCTGACACTAGGATAACCATTGCCCATCCGATAGATATGAGGAAACTGAAATGTCTTTGTCACATTTTAAGACGAAACGTTTTATTCGTTTTACAAAATCATCGAGATAAAAGGCATTAAAATAAATTACATAACATAATTTGTCTTACCTGTAAATTGTTGTTCTAAATCGAGGTGTGCATTTTTGTAAAGTCCAGCGAGATAAGGTGATTTGATATATTAATATAATACATCTAAAAGACTGGCAACAGCTACCCTCACCGATTCCTAAGTCATCGGCGAAATTCACTAGGCCAGATCAGTCTATATATAATACTAGCTGTGCCCTGCGGTTTTAACGGTATAAATTATAGCCTATGTGTTATTTGGATATATAAGCTATATTACTACAAAGTTTCATCAAAATCCATCCAGTAGTTTTTGCGTGAACAAGTAACAAACATACACTCACACACTCACAAACTTTCGCATTTATAATATCGAATATATTATAATTCTGATAAATTATTTTTGATAAATTATTTGGTAATGATTATAAATTATTTGGTAATGATTATAATATATAGTTTATTTTTCACTCACAAGTTATGATTAAGTTTACAAATGTGACACTTATTTATGGGCTAACTTTGTGAGAGACTGGCACTCGAAGTAGGTTAAAAAATAACCTGTATTACGAGTCACCAGGCCCTCCCGCAGAAGGTACAAACAAGATAACAGAGCAAGACATAATTATAGCATTGTAAAGTATGATCTTATAGACTAGAAGAATAACAAAATAAAAACATAAGAAAAACAAAAGAATAAAATCATAATAAAAACAAAAACAGCTTAAATAAAAATAAAAATAACAGCCTAAAATGGATACTAATGTGTGTGTGATTGTGTAGTGAATGGAATGTTTTGCGTTTGTGTGTGTGGGCAAGAGAGATAGAGATAGAGGGCAGTGATAAGACACAATCCGAAATTTAAAGATGTCAGTGCGAAGGTAGTTACGATAGTGGAATTAGCAGTTTTTCAGTGTCTGAGTAATTTAAAGTTTGAAGATAGTTTGATACTGATGCTTTGCAAGTTGATTTGAGAAGAGGGTATAGGTTTAGGTGAGAATTAATTTTATTGTATAAATAGGGTCCGAGAAAACAGTAAAAACTTTGAGATTATTAGTGTGATGCGACCACCAATATGATATTTTGCGTCTATTTCGTGCTTGACAGGACCCGTTAAGCAATCGATCCCGTTCGTTGTCCTCAATCAAGTTAAAGCGTTGGGCTACGACAGAGGTTTACTGGGTAGCTTTTATGACTGTAACACTTATGTATCCACTGCCCTTACGACAAAGTAAACATCGTAAAACGGGGAGAATGGGGACGGGAATAAAATTTTACTTTTGTATGGGTTAAGTCCTCATCTCTATTTACCCCGGCATTTCCTCTTTTTACCGTTGTTTAGTTGTGAAATTTGAACTCTTAAATTCAACTAGTTAAGTATTGCAAAAATTTCAAGTCAATCTACGACTGATATTGTTGAAGAGAAGAGTCTAACATTTTTGACCCTATTAAAAAGGAAGTAAGTAACAAAAGAGGTACGAGGCCTTTCTTAAATTGTATTTGTAAAGGCGCACCGTAACCCGTGGACAAACTTCTGGTAGCATCAGAGGAGCCGCATGTGCTTTTCTGGCCTTTAGGAATAACTTCACCTCTTGCTACTGCTGCTGTAGCTTTTTCTTGCTTGTGGCACAAACGGCATCCTTTACATGTTGCTGACTCTTCCCATACCCTATTAATAACCTCTTGATACTTCCCAGAAGTTATTGGGGAAGGGCTCACACCATAACATAAACCCAATAATCCCATACCTGGATAGGTTCATAGAGCGAAAAAAAAGATTTTGCGCTATCCTAGGTCCAGTACCCTTAGTTTAAACTTGCGGAGTGCTAAGTATAGATGTATGGATGTATCTTTGTTACTTTTTTACACTAAAACTACTTTACCGCGGAGCATAGCTAGTATTTCATAAATTAGTAAAGTAGGTACACAATAGCTTACAGTTTCCAAATCTAGCCTAAATTATGAGCCTCTAGACTGTTGTGTCATTTATAGAAAAATAATCGTACCCTGCGGGTTTACCCGCGTTAAAATTTATAAATTATAGGCTATTATTTATAAATTTTAATGGCTATAATTTAAAGACTTTGTGTTATTCGGATGAATAAGCTATATTACTACAAAGTTTCATCAAAATCCGTTCGGTAGTTTTTGCATGAAAGAGTAACAAACATCCATACATCCATTCATACTCACAAACTTTCGCATTTATAGGATTAAGATGAACTCTTCATGAAGAAACAACAACCTATTAATATAAAATGAATGTCAAACTTAAAAGAGTTTTCGCCGACAGAACATTTCACATGTACTCAGAGAGAAACATTTACCGAGTGTAGATAATATATGACCGATTCGGTTCTGGCACATCGCCGGCCGCAACCACGGCACGCTCGCTTCGCTCGCTCGGGGCCTGCGTTGTAGTCATAGTTCTAACCTAACATAAACCAATAATTATGAATACTGTCGGCGAAGTGTTCTGTCGGCGAAAAGTACAGTCGAATTAAAATTTTGGCGGTGTACAGTCTGTCGGAGTTTAGTCGTACAATGAACTTAACATTCGGGGTAAACACAAACTCATTTATTTACTTCCATTACAGCACTAACACTGTTGTGTATATATTGCCTATTATATTTAAACCAAACAATTTGATGGTAAAATGTTCAAAACTACGTCAAAACATTGCCGACACGTAATTCTACTGTATTTTATTAAGTGTTAGTACAGAAGGGTATACTTTAAACAATAATAATACTAAAATAAAACCTAATCAGAATTTTATGTATGAGTACTAAGTTTATTATGCTACATTATTACACAAATTGGTACCTTAAATACACGAATGTTAAGTCTAAAACCTCTTTTCATATATCTCCAACTGAAAATATCTCAAACTTTAATTACAAAGCCTTTTAGAATAAAATGTAAGCGTTAAAGGTTTGAAGGATAGCGTTAATTCAAAGGTCCTCAAACTTTCACCTCGAGTGAATCGAGTTAATATCTTTATCAATAGTAAGTTTTACAAAGAGACTTATTAAGTTAGACCGTTATTATTCCGTAATTATTCTCCCAAAGTTTTAGGGGTCCATCTCTAATGGACACAACGGAGCAGTTTTAGTGGCATTCTGCTGTTTGTTATCTCTCCGTCCGCCTGTATGACACATCCGCATATTCCGTTATTAGCGACAGACTATTCTGTATACAACATGTAACTTAATTAACGCACACCCTCAAACAAGGGCCAATTAGAATATTATGTTGTAATCATAATACATACACTGAATTTTTAATTTAACATGTATATGCATTGTTATTTACTAAATTAGTTTCTTGGAATAAAGTTTATTTTTCTTTATTTTGTATTGAATGATGGAATTTGTATGAATACTAATAAAGCTGCGATTTTAAAAGTCTTATTACTTTGACTTACGGTCCATTTCAATTTGTTTTGACTGTACAGTATTAATATGACAATAATATCCGTAGTTTTAATTATTTTTGGAATAAAAATTACTATATTGATAATGATATAAATCGATTCAGTAAACGATTCTGAACAAACTATTTTCATGGTGTGCGTTAATTAAGTTACATGTTGTATACAGAATAGAGCCTTCAGGATAGATTCTAGAGCATTTATTTTTCTTTATTCGGTGACTACAAGTTTAATTATTATTTTTATATATGTATAACACTGTGTGGTGACGGCATAGAATACCATCCACCCATCTTATCCCGTGGGGGGCGTTAAAGTCGACCGAGGGAATACCTACCAGAGAACGGGCAACAGCGTTTTTCTGTGAACTATGACCATCAAACTTATCCCCCTATTCTTTGGGGAGGCTTTTATCCAGCAGTGGACGTACTTTGGCTTACATGATGATGATGATGACTTACCCTGACACCGTTGCTACGCCCGTAACGAAAATAAATTTGAAGGAAAGACATTATTCAAAGTCATCATTCGTTGGCCGTTTTCGTTTCATATCAAATCAGCATTAACTGTCACGGCAATATATGAAATTCATTGGAATGACAGTCAAGCTTGTAACTTAATTAACGCACATCCTGAAAATAGTTTGTTCAGAATCGTTAACTGAATCGATTTGTATAATTTTTAATAAAAGTATATTTTTATTCCAAAATAATTAAAACTACGGAAATTATTGACCCTGTACAGTCAAAACAATTTGAAATGATCCGTAAGTCAAAGTAATAAGACTTTTAAAATCGCAGTTTTATTAGTATTTATACAAATTCCATCATTCAATACAAAATAAAGAAAAATAAACATTATTCCAACAAACTAATTTAGTAAATAACAATGCACATACATGTTAAATTAAAAATTCAGTGTATATATTATGATTAGAACATAATATTCTAATTGGGGTGTTTGAGCGTGTGCGTTAATTACGTTACATATAGTATAGTCAAATACAGTATTAAAGTAACAAAACATTTTGTACTCCCTCGAGACAACTTCTACTTACCCCATGGAATAAGATTGGGTACTGATATCAGTCACCATACAGCCAAATAATGTACATACGCCAGCACATCAAGCTACCCCAATCTGTCAAATTTCTTTTATAGATTTTCAACTTTATCACCAAAGCAGAAGGTCCACTTTCAATTAGGGAAATTTTTAGATTGGGGTAGCTTGATGTGCTGGCGTCTCCATCCACCGTCTAATTAAGAATCAAGTTCATAAACAACGGTTAACGAGTGCCATAGAAATCAACTTACGTGAAAATATACCAGGCTTTAAGTAACTCTCGGTCGTAGGTTGGCCGTCCAAATTAGTTGTGCCATTCATTACAAGCTCACGGTATATAACAAAACAGGCCAAATGCGAATCGGAGTCGCGCACGAAGGGTTCCCTATCATCTATATGCATATAATAAAATCGTAGGAAAGTCAAAACTGTACATTGAATATTTTTTTAAAAGGATACTTGGGGCGTGATCTACAATCGATATCGAAGCCAAAAATATAGATTTTAGAATTTTTGTCTGTGTGTCTGTTTGTCTGTATGTATGTCCGGGCTAAACTCAAAAAGTACTGCATAGATTTACTTCAAATTTTGCATGAATATTTGCATGAGCCCACTATGTAATCTTCGACAGATGGCGCCGCTATCATCGTAGCAACGTGCGCAGGATACAGCTAGTTATTTATAAAAAAGACGTGTGGCACTCGGAGACTGCCGCGGTAAAGCTATTACATAGCATTTTTTATCAACTTATGCAATTATAATTCTATATTTATTTTATTAATGCAGTATTTCTTTTCCTTTGTTTTTTTTTTCTTTGATATTAATCCAAGTTACAGTTTGAGCGTGGTGACCGATCAAAAAACAAACCAATGCCACCTAAAGGCGGGTTGCTGAACTAAAGAGACAAGCGTGATATTTCAAAAAGTCATTAAAAGTTCTGGTATTTATCGATAGATGGAAAAACTAAAAAGTATTACCGCTGTGCCGGTCGGATTGGGGGGTGTTAGGTTTTTTTCGTTACGGAATTTCTGGATTCAGTCCCCACGCTCAAGGCCCGCGATAGAAGCTATGCAATAGCTTAAAACGACAAAAAAATCACGTGTGTTGTATGGGTCTAGATCAGTTGTATTTTTAATGTAGATATATAACAAAATATTCTGTGAATATTTCAAGCATCTACCTGTTTCCGTTATCAATATTGAGCAAAAACTAGAAAACACCTCACGTATGTTGTTTGGGAGTCAATTGTACCTTTTTAATATAATTAACTGTATCATAAATTGTGTTCTGTAAATAGTGTACAATAAAGTGTATTTATCTTATCTTATCTTTTTTATTGTTGTAGCGGCAACAGAAATACATCATCTGTAATATTTCAACCGTCTAGTCGGTTCATGAGATACAGCCTGGTGACAGACGAACAGAAAACAGCGGAGACTTAGTCATATAGTCCCGTTTTACCCTTTGGGTACGGAACCCTGAAAATATATAAAGGGCTATAAAAACATCAAGATTGTTCCTGTTAGCACAATCGTGAGCAAAAATATATATATTTTTTTTATTACTAGTTATTCTATATCAAAGTTTTGTTTACTTTTTCTGTGATATAATAACAATTCTGAGCAACTAATTAGGACGGTAAACACTTTGAACTAAAGCCCTGTAGAGGAGTGAAGGAAAATTAACGAGTACATAATTTATTCAACAAGCCCAGTTTCGCACGACCAATGGAAGCGCTGGATAAAGGAAAAGCTTTTTAGAATAATTACTACCTACTTATCGTATGGGCAGTGGTTACCCTGGTGTCAGAGTTGTTCAAGCCGCCCAGTAGGCTTCTGACATGGCTTAACGACTGTTGCCTAATAGCTATAGCCGGGACCGAAAGTTTAACGTGCCCTCCGAAGCACGGAGACGCTCACAAATTAAACCAATTTGGCGGTCACCCATCTATGGACTGACCGCGAGCCTAGTTGCTTAACCTCGCCAATCACTTACGCACTGGTGAGAGCATCTGGCTATGAGCGCCTCCGCTTTAGGATAATTGTAAACAAATTTTTGATCTCTTGCATGTAGCCCGTAACAGCGAATAAACCTTTTTTTTCGGCCTTTTTTGTTGGTAAGGCAGGGGGAATGCCTACGCATGCCACCCACAAAAAGTGTCTGCGGGTGGGTATGTCAGACTTGCACCGACTAAACCTACCTGCCGTGGACTTCTCTTGACGCCTGATGGGAGGAGCCCCGGGAACGCGGGTATGCTGCTCCGGTGCCCCTCTTTTGCGCCATGTCCTAGATGGTCGGGACACGTACCCTGGGAGGGCTTAGGATTGCCCTCCCCTATTGCCGACTCCTGCCAGTCGGGCACAGCGACTGTGCCACAAACAGATCGCTGTCTTCCCGGAGCTGCTTGTAAGTGGCCGCAGTAGAGGACACTTCTCACACTGCCGCCGCCGCCCCGACGCCTCATCCGTCTACGAACAGCGAATAAACCTGGTTATGTAAATTTGTCTCTGAAACTTCAATGGTCCCCTGGGTCTTTAACTTTTAACTGCTCTGTTGGTATAGTGGTAGCGTTTTGAACCGCAGATAATGAGGTCCTGGCTTCAAATACCGGGTCATGTCAAAAATTAATGATAGAAAATTTCTCAGTATTAAAAGTCTGCGTTCCTGTTATGTATGCATGTATAGATATAGGTTAGTTGCAGTTACACCGCTAAGTAAACGTATTAAATAAAACAGTGTGCTATACGCCGTCTTTCATTCAACACCTGTGTTCGGATATTCAACAGTTCCTTTGACGAGGAGAGATTAAAAATACACAAACAAACAGATACACAGACAAAAATTCTAAAAAAAATATTTTTGGCTTCGATTTCGACTGTAAATCACGCTCCAGGTATCCTTTAAAAAAAATATTCAATATACAGTTTGATTTGAATTTTATAGCATTATTCGCAATGCAAAGCGTTCATCTAATCTCAAAAATGTCTCGAACCTGCACCATCTACCAATCCCGGGTGGGCGCTCTGCGTTAAGCTACGAACGATACACGCTGGCAGATCAAATTTAGGATTCCCTTACTAACACCCTTCCGGAGGATGTAGGTATTATCTATCGGTTTTGTTTTCCTAGAAACATGGCATTAATTGTATTGTCGGTTTAAAAGCACAAATCATTAATATTTGCAGGCATTATCCCCATCATAATTCGTAGGAAGATTCAGATGGGTTAGGTGCAGGCGTACATAATAAAATAATATAAACATAAATCAATTCACTATAGTTGCTCAAATTAAAAAAAAAAGAACTATAGATACTTTAAAAGCCGGATAGCGTGGTTGGTACATATTTGCCTTTAACGCCGCAGGTCTGGGTTTCGATTCTCACCCAGGACATATATATGTGTGCATGAACATGTCAGTTTGTACAGAGTTGGGTGTAATCTATATATATAAAAATCAATGCCACTTTTCGTTGTAATGTTATAACTCAACAACGCCTTTACCGATTTGGCTAATTTTGGTCTTGAATTATTCGTGGAATTCCAGGGAAGGTTTGTACGTAGAGAAAATTTAAAAAAAGTCTTGAAAAAGTGTAAAATCGACATCTTTCTATACTCCCATATACAAACAATATCTACTACTAGCAAAAAATATTGTTCATCCAAATGTTTTAGAATAACCCATATAGACCCACTATAGTAAGAGTACCCAATTCTTTTTTATTTTTGACTAGCTAGCAATTTAAAATATTTTTATTGTTTGAATAAATGAACTTAATAATCATTTTTTTATTACTATGCCTTATACGTAGCGAAGCACGTACCGGGCCGCTAGTTATCTATATAAATATGTATAGACAGAAGATAAGTGGTATATGTAGTATTACATTTATCTGGTTTCCATAGCTCTGCTTAGTTTTTTTACAAACGAGCAAGTGGGTCTCCTGATGGTAAGTGATCACCGCCGCCCATAGACACTCGCGACACCAGAGGTGTCGCGGGTGCGTTGCCGGCCTTCAAAAGTCAGCAAACAAGTGTTGCTGACCCTTCCCCCCACCCCAATGAGCTCTGGCGACCTTATTCACACCCGGAAACATAACATTAAGATTATTAATGTTATTATTAAGGAATGTCTTCGGTAAGGTGGAGGTACTTCCCCAGTCGGACTGTTCTTTGAGCGAATAAACGCTATGCCCTACCTCTCTTAAAGGGGATCATATGGCCGTGTATGAATAATGTCCTTGTCACTTACAGATATTCATCGAAAATTAAAAGTACTCCACCAAACACGTGATGCACCTTTAACCTTCTTCATCAACCTTCTATGGCCGATGTTCGCTTACATCTGACGCCGAAGAGAGACATAATATTACAGTTGCCACTCTTAAATATATTCAACACGTCATAATTATTCACAAAAAAATAATTAAAATTAAGCTAGGTAGAATGTTCTGACTAATATACCTATTCTGTCTATATGATGATGCCGAGATATTTGTTCTATGCCTGTGTGTAATTTATCTGTAATGTTTGTATTTAGAAATATATAGATATGCTTTTCAGTTGAATAGTTGCCAAAATAAGAGCTCTGCCTAATTTGGGATCAGATGGCAGTGTGTTAGCTGTCCTAACATATTTAGTTATTTATATACAGCGTCTTTATGGTGAGTGCCATTTCTGCTGAGTGAAATTCACAACACAAAATTGTAGGTTTACTTTATAAGACTTACAATTCATCACTCATTTATTTAAAAATATATAATTATGATTTTCAATAGTCTGGTTGCCATAATACAGGCTCTGCGTAATTTGGGGTGAGATGGCAGTGTGTTACTTTCCTAAAATATTTATTTATATATAGTATCTTTGTTGTGAGTGCCATTTCTGCTGAGTACAATTCCCAACACATAATTGTAGGTGGACCGAAGCAAATAAAACATGTCTAGGTGGGGACTGTCGAGCAACCCTCAAATGTACTGTATTTCTGGAGCATCGGTGCAATCCATGGCCCATATAACAGCGTGCCCAGCCCGCCATGCCACATGTTCATGACAGGATCTCAGAAATGCCACAAGCAGAGCAATCAGTGTGGCCGCGTTCTGGCCCCAAAAATTTAATGAGTTTGCCATCAAAACGTTAAGAAAAAGATTATAAGTATTTATTTTTACTTCATATAAAGCTTATTAATTGCTGACTGTCTCGTTGGTCTAGCGGTAGCGTGTTCAACCGCAGAAAATGAGGTCCTGGATTCAAATCCCGGGTCGGGCCAAAAAGTGATTATGGGATTTTTCCGTAAAAAGAAATTTCTCAGCATCAGCCCGATGTCTGGAAGTTGGCGGTATTACACCCCCGTGCCTCGGAGAGCACGTAAAGCCGTCGGTCCTGTGCCTGATCTTTCCGGTCGTGTCGCTAGTCGTCCCATCGGATCATGAGAGTGATGGAATAGAAAGTGCCCCTGTGTTTGCGCAAACACTTGTGCACTATAATAGGTCCTGCGCAATTGGCTAATCTCCATTGAGAATGGCCGCCGTGGCCGAAATTCAGCCGGGAAGACATCATCATCATTCATTGCTAAATGTTTTTCTCTACTAGTCTTTAGTAATATTTATTACTAATATGATAAAACTGTTTGATAACGAGATATACCTAACCATCTGAACTGCTCGTAGAATATCGATTTCATTGTCTAAGACCGAGGTTAATACGCGGTTAGACCAACTATTAAGTAACGAGTGACTTAGATACAATATATTATAGTGGTTACTACTGTGTACTCGATCTTGAACCTTAATGACTTATTATTACCGTCTTCATTAATCTAAAGTTAGAAATGGTTTGATGATTATATTTAATTTATATTACGTTATAACGGGTGAAATGGTTAACATTTTGAGTTAATAAATTGCATAATTTCAATTAGTTTTCAATGATTTGTATTAGTTGCTAATTATATAGCTTGCTGCTAACTATATAAATAATTTACCGTATAAGGTTTTCCTTAGATAGTCAAGAAATAAAAAAATAATATGATGAACGTTCTTGTTAAATAACAATATTAAAAAAAACAAATATTGGTTTTGTTTTTAGGAAAGTAGTAGTAGTAGGTAGTTATATAAATATCCTTAATTTTTACCGACTTAGAAAAAGAGAATCTCAATTCAGATGTATTTCTTTTTAATTTGTTAACGCAGACTCAGACTAAAAACCGCATAGGAAAATTTATGTTTTTGTTTGGGAAGGTTTATTTTCCTTTTGATATAATTTAAATGATATAATATATAAGTAAAAATACTACCCAAAGGGTGAACAAATAAGGGTTGAAATTTATTTTCCTAAAATCTACACCGACAATTCGGTAGACACTAAAAGCAATTAAAAAAAAACTGCTCAAATAAACTAATTATAACAGTTGAATTTGTCTCTCTCTCTTTCTCTGTCTTTAACAAAAGTGACACTTATGCCGTATTTTTAAGTAATTTCTATATTTATTTAAGAATTAGCTGTGCCCCGCTTACCCGCATTAGACTTTATAAATAATAGCCTATGTGTTAATCCAGGGTGTCAGCTAACTCTATACCAAATTTTATTAAAATCGCTCCAGCCGTTTGAACGTGAAGAAGTAACAAACATTCACACTTACACATACACAAACGTTCGCATTTATAATATTAGTAGGATAGGTTCGGTAAATATTTTATACATAAGCAGATGGAGTATAAATCAAGTCCAAAATATTAGGTGATTCTCAGTATTAAATCCCATTCCCGTTAAGTTATGAGACTACAAATATTCGAATTTCTTACCGTCGATTTTTAAAAGAACATTTATATTCAAGACATGATATCATGCGTGAAATATATCCTTGGAATTTACGTAGGCTTGAATCCGTATTCACCGCTATCCTCACCAGTTGGTCCCCGAGGTAATAAATGTAGACTTTCTAGTGAGAAAGTTTTAAACACATTTTGTGGACGGAGGAAATTTCCATTCATGAATTTATTTAAGATTCGTTAAACGTTTACAAGAGCAATCTTGCGCGAATTTTACTTAAGAGGCCTCTTACAGTCCACTAGCGCCGCCAATCGAAAAAATGTCATAACTCGTAAATAAAATCAAAAATACAAAATATGTTCTATTATTACTGTGGAAAAGGCAATAACGTAATTGTATAACACCTTATCAACACTTGAAATATAGCTGTTTAGCTAAATCGTGCATTCAAAACATAAACGGCCGTTTTTGTTACAAATGCACGATTTAGCTAAACAGCTATATTTCAAGTGTTGACAATGTGTTATAAAATTACGTTATTGCCTATTCTACAGTAATAATAGACCACATTTTGTATTTTTGATTCTATTTACGAGTTATGACATTTTTTCGATTGGCGGCGCTAGTGGACTGTAAAAGGCCCCTAAAAAAACCATGGATGACGACTTAGGTTAAAGCTATTTGTGTTCAGAATTGATAATCTATTGTTCTATCTTTAGATTGATTCGAATGCACTTACAATGTACTAGCTGTGCCCTGCGGTTTCATTTAAACGTTCTTCGTTAAGCTTTATAATGATATACATATAATAATAATAATATCCTGGGACATTATTTTCACTCGGCCATCTGATCCCAAACTAAGAAGAGCTTGTACTATGGAAAGCCGATAACTGATATACTACTTTTGTTTTGTACTTAAATAGATAAATTACACCCAGGCTGAGGACAAACAGACATGTTCATGCACACAAATATCTGTCCTGGGTGGGAATCGAACCCACAACCTCCGGCAGGGAAAGCAAGCATTTGCTAACCACGCCAACAGGCCCGTCAAATGTACCCTATGTGTTATTCGGATACATAAGCTATAATACTACAGGATTGACAAAATCCGTTCTGTAGTTTTTAGACATCCATACTCACAAACTTTCGCATTTATTATATAACTAGCTGTGCCCCGCGGTTTTATCCGCATTTAATTATATAAATGATCACAGCTCCTCCCCCGTAGGTTATAGCGTGATAATATGTAGCCTATATGTTGACGCGACCTCTTAGTAATATTCATGCAAAATTTTATGTAAATCCATGCAGTACTTTTTGATATTAGCCTGGACATACACACAGACAAACAGACACACAGACTAAAATTCTAAAAACTATATTTTTGGCTTCGATATCGATTGTAGATCACGCCCCAAGTATTCTTTAAAAAAATATTCAATGTACAGTTTTGACTTTCCTACGATTTTATTATATGTATAGATAATAATATAATAATATCTGGGGATGGGACAATGTCACACAGATCATCCTAGCCCCAAACTAAGCATAACTTGTACTATGGGTACCAGGCGACGATATCCATACTTATATAGATAGATAAATTCTTATATACATAGAAAACATCCATGACTCGGAAACAAATATTCGTGCTCATCACACAAATATTTGCACTTACCGGGATTCGAACCCAGGACCACCAGCTTCGTAGGCAGGAGCACTACCAACTAGGCTACGGTGACCGTAATATTAGTAGGATATGCAAAAAGTAAGTAATAATTAATAAATATGCATCTATTGCAAGGTGTTAACTAGTGATGGGATTAAAATAAGATCTTATCTATCGACAGTAATGATCATCATTATATTAGCCGAGAGCCGTCAACTGCTGGACAAAGACCTCCCCCAAGGATTTCCACAATGGCCGGACTTGTCTTGTTACCGAAAGTTAAATTCTTATAAAATTATCACTTCAGGTGATTTATTGCTTCATATCAGACTAGCTATGCCCCGCGGTTTCACCCGCGTTAAATAAGTTTTGGTGTAAAAGAATAACAAACATACATCTATACTCACAAATTTTCGCATTTATAATATTGGCAGGATGTGTACCTTTAGCGGGTTTGGCAGTGCACGCCGGAATTACTCGCAGATGGTATATTTTTCCTACTTACTTGACACTTATCGTTAAATTTTGGACAATTCACACAATATCTTTATAAATTGTGGCTTATGTGTTATTCTCATGTATAAGCTATTATTGTAAAGTTTCATCAAAATCCATTCAGCAGTTTTTACGTGAAAGAGAAACCAACATCCATCCATCTATCCACCCATACTTACAAACTTTCACGTTTATAATATTAGTAGGATTGTCCCGTCAACAAATTGTGACACTGTTTGTTCAAGAAACATAACATGTGTTGAGGTTTTAATTCAACTCTTATGCAATCTATAGGTAAATCCTATATCTCGTCGGACTCCATTTTTTCATTGTTTCCCAGAGGGGTAGGCAGAGACAACGGATTTCCATTTGTCACGATGTTTGCACGCCTTTTTTGCCTCGATTACTGACATTATATTCTTCATACATGCTCGCGGGTTTTGGGTACTTCTGACCTGCCCTTTCTTAAAAACGTCTCCGATTTGGTCAGAGAATGTTCGACGAGGTCTTCCCCTTCCAGTTGTCCCATTCACACAGGCCAGGTATACTTCTTTTGTCAATCTTCTTTCATTCATCCTTTTTTAATGGGCAAACCATCTCAGCATACCTTTTTCAATCTTTGTGACTACATCCTCTTTCACACCACAACGTTCTCTTACATCAGTATTTCTAACTCTGTCTCTCAAAGTCACACCACACATACTTCTCAGAGCTCTCATTTCCACTGCATTTATTCAGTTTTTTCGATGCTATTTAAATGGAAAGATAGTATATAGGGCCGTGTGCCTACTTAGATGATAGATAGTGAAACCAAACCGAGCTCGCGATGCGTATTGTACAAGTGCCGACAAATTCTGTCGACACTTGCAAAACACTAAAAAAGCACCTGTCTACCGCATTGTTCGCTCCGTACTTCAAGCGCCTACAAAGCCTTTAAATTACGAGATCGTATAGATGTCATAACGCATATAATTTCCATAGCATAGATATGTTAATGTAATGGTACAAGATACAAAATAAGAGTACTTTCTTATACATTCATACAATTACTTTTCAATTCAAAGCGGCATTTGGGAAGCTACGTAACATCTTCTCGTCACAAATGCCGCAGTGTTGACAAAAGTTTTCGATGACTTACGAAACAGAGACGTGATTACAACTATGGGCCTTATAAGACGCATCAGGGTTACCCAAAGAGCAATAAAGAGGGCTAGTTTCGGAGTTACTTAGCGAGATCGAATCAGAAATTTTCCATGTTGTGAACCAAAATAATCGACATAGCCCTAAGACACAGCTAGATGCTCTCACCGGCCTGTAAGTGATTGGCGAGGTCAAGCAACTAAGCTCGCGGTCAGTCCATAGATGGGTGACCGCGAAAGTGGTTTACTTTCTGAGCGTCTCCGTGCTTCGGAGGGCACATTAAGCTGTTGGTCCCGGTTGTAGCCATTAGGCAACAGTCGTTAAGCCATGCCAGAGGCCTAATGGGCGGCTTGAACAACTCTGACACTAGGGTAACCACTGCCCACACGATAAGTAAGTAAGTAAGCCCTAAGAATTTTATTTATTTGTTCAATTAACAATTTTCACATTGTGTTTGATTTACAAATACTAAATTTAATATATACAACTAACTTACATAAAAACACACGCAATAACTAACATTTCACAAATTTAAATAAATGTCAATTAAATTATTGTAATGTCATACATGTTATACAATTACATCATATATTAAACACAACACAATTATGAGTAGGAATGATTCGATTTATTAAATTAACATCTCACTACAAGTCTCTGAGCGAATATAGACATTTCTGTAGAAGGAATTGTTTAAGCTTGTTTTTAAAGTCTCTCTTATAGATTAGGCCTTTTAAGTCTATGGGAAGTTTATTAAATAATTTAATTGCCTTAATGCTAGCACTATGTTTCACTATGTCAAGGTGAGGCATGTTGATAGTCTGTAAGTCCTTCCTTCTGGTATTTTCCCGTTATTAAGTATTGCCAAGCTGAAGTGGCAGTGGGCAGGACACATAGCTCGTAGATCCGACGGCCTCTGGAGCAGAAATGTTCTAGAGTGCAGCATAGGCAGGCCCCCTACAAGATCTCTGGAAGGTCTCTTGTTAAGGTCGCTGGAGGCTGCTGGATGCGGGTAGACAACCTTAGTCCAGCAGTGGGTGTCTATCGGCTGATATGATGATGATGATTAATTACTTTTCATATACTCTTATACAGCATGTAACTTAATTAACGCACATCCTGAAAAAAGTTTGTTCAGTATCGTTTACTGAATTGATTTATATCATTTTTAATATAGGTAATTTTTTATTCCACAATAATTAAAAATACGGAAATTATTGCCATATTAACACTGTACAGTCAAAACAAATTGAAATGTACCGTAAATAGAGTAATAAGACTTTTAATTTTTTTTTAGTTTTATTTGTATTCATACAAATTCCATCATTCAATACAAAATAAAGAAAAGCTTTATTCCAAGAAACGAATTCAGTAAATAACAATGCATATACATGTTAAATTAAAAATTCAGTGTATGTATTATGTTTACAACATAATATTCTAATTGGGGTGTTTGGAGGTGTGCGTTAATTACGTTACATGTTGTATAAGTTATGACAGAGCGATAATTTAACTACATAAGTATATTCTCCTCTACACGCGTCAGGTGCGTTTATTTCTCTTTTATAAGCCTTAAACAAAAAATAGGTGTTATCAGTTTGAAGTGGTTCAGGATTCATAATTTCTTTCGGAGGTTTTTGACATGAAACATCTATAGCCGCACGTAAAACAGATTTCTGGCGTGGCGACGCATGCCGTGGTGACGCGTCGCCATGCTATACGATAGGAGTGTGTACGGTGTGGCGACGCGTCGCCATGCGCAATCGACTTTTTATTTTATCATTATGACATATTTAGTTCATATCAAAATATGTTCTTTTCTGCATATTACTTTTACTAAATAATGTTATTATGTTTCACATCTGCCAGGCGTCCCGTGTCGGCTCACATTTTTTTTAATTCGGACGGGTCTGTGGCGTGGTTGGTAAATGCTTGCTTTGCACGCCACAGGTCTAGGGTTCGGTTCTCACTCAAGACAGATATTTGTGTGCATAAACATATAAAGTGGTATATGTAGTATATCAGTTATCTGGTTTCCATAGTACAAGTTCTGCTCATTTTGGGATCATATGGCCGTGTAAAAAAAATGTTTATCATGTATCAGTTTGTCGTTTATATCCAATCCAAAACTTTGTATTCTGCTTTGGAGCCGAATTGTGTTCTAAAATAGTTGAGTTGAGTTCTAAGATATTATATTATTATTAACTATCATTGACCAGCTTTTTAATTCCGAAATCGGTTTTGTTTAATCCTAAATAAGTTGTCATCGGGTTTCCTAAGAATTCATTCGGCTGTTTATACGATAACGTCAACCATTTTATTGGTAGGAATCGGGAGTTTATTAACTTTTAGACATATATAGGAACCTATTCGTTAACCTATGTATTTCGCAATAAATTTTTGATGAACTTCGCTGGAGGGCTGTAAATAAAAAATGGCGCCGAGGCACTGCCACTTGTAATTATTTTCTGCTTTGTCAACTCCAAAACTTTTGCGACATGGTAGGTCATTCGCCGAGTACATTTTCAAGTTTAATTACCTGTAAAAGTTTGTTTGTCGAATTGAAACAGTTCCATCATTCTAATATTGAGATGGTTGCCTAAAAAAGAAATCAACCTAAGTTGACGCCCATTAAAGATCTGCGCGGTTTTGTTTGAATATTTAAATGAATTTCTTTTTTTTTATTTTTATTTATTTATAAGGTACAAGGTAATATTAAGAACTAAAACTGTGTCCCACAAAACAGTATATACTATTTGACTGTGGAATCAAGATAAAATAATACTATGCTAAAATTATAACATTTTTATACGGTGTTAATGTATTTAGGTCTATGGAGTACTAATCTCAAGTATAAAATTTACTTTCGTTCAATGTATGGTTCCTAATAGATATTTTTGCAACTTTATTTTAAATTTAGATTTATGAATTTCTTCTCTGATGTCTTTAGGTAAACTATTGAGTACGTACGGGATACATTTTTTCAAAGTTCTATCTCCATAAACATTTGTAACTCTCGGAACAATGAATTTCCCTGAGGTCATTGACCTTGTATTAAATTTGTTACTTACTTTCCTAAGCATTGAATTATGCTCCTGTTTGCCATTATTATTTCTTGCAAGAAGGTAATCTTATGTTATTTCTGTTTGCTTTTACCACGATTTTGCGTGTAAAGTGGTTTGTGCTCAGATGTTTGACCTGCGTGAAATTGTGACCCATTAACTTTATAAATCATCTCGAAACCTTTCAACTTTAGAGATTTTTAACCAACATATTGCCCGCAACTCTTACCAAACACTTTTAAAGCCTATGTGCTAGCTAAAGTAATAGTATTTTAAAAGTGCTAATATGGTAATTTCTTAAAAGTCAGTAACTTAACTTAATGTGTATATCTTCTAATTTTGTAACTAAGAAATAAAACTTGAGAAGTGTCAAGGTACACCCGGATGAAACGAAATTATTTCTTATTATTTATTATGTACAAAAAACCTCTATACACTCAACAAAAATAATCGTCGCGACACCACACTGTTCAATGCGAAATAGAAATGAAAATATCTGGCTTGCTTTCTATAAGAGAGAGAGAGAGAGACAGACAGAGAAACATGCGCACCACGCCGCACAGCTGCAAAAAGTGTCGTGACAACTTTTCGTAAGATTTTTTTCCGTCTAGCCCCCTTTCAAAACGCGCGATAAGGAACTTCGTTCCAATAATATTATCACACAATGCGAGGGTATACGGTATAGTTCACCACGCTGGCCTAGTGTGGGTTCAAATGCCACCCAGAATATTTTGGAGTACTATGAGGCATCCAAGTTTCCTCGCTGTCCAACATCTTTGGTACGATATAATTAATTTCTAATACGCACGTGAATTCCAAACGACAGTGGAGCAGTTGGGTTTGATCTCAAGACCACTGGCTACACAGTCCAACGGGCCAACCAGGCTATTTCTTTATTATTTAGCAACACTGACGTATCACCATCACGTCAGCTGATGACATCCACTGTTGGACCAGATCCTCCCCCAAGAATGAGGGACCGAAGGGTTGGCAATCACAGTAAGATGGTCATAGTACCTATTGAGAAGAACGCTGCTGCCCGTTCTCTGGTACAGACGCCAGATCATCCAGCTACCCCAATCTGTCAATTTTTTTTATAGATTTTCAACTTTATCACAAAAACATAAGGTTCACCTTCAATTGGGAAAATTTGACAGATTGGGGTAGCTTGATGTGCTGGCGTTTGTACATAATAGTATTACATAGCCTGCGCTTCACTTCTATGAGCCCCATGGGATGAGATGTGGTGAAGATATTCTTTTTCAGGCCGTCAGCCACACAGGTCTGACATTTAGTGACTTAATCATAACAATGTTTGTCTTTAATATAATCTAAAAAAAAATCATATGCTTGGAATCAAATTGTGTTTATAAATAGATACCGTTGGCAAGTTTGTAGTGTCTCACAAAAGAGCTATTCACTTTGTATTATTGATATAGCAAAGGATTGGATGTACGTCCGCAAGTAATGAAGCTTTAAATAATCTAACGTAATATGAAAGTAGAATAAATGCTGTGGAAAGAAGAGCTCTGACGAAAAGTATGTGTGGTGTGACTTAGAGAGACATACGAAATACTGACGCAAGAGAGCGTTGTGGTGTGAAAGAGGATGAAGTCACAAAGATCGAAAAATGTATGTTGAGAGGTGTATTCCCAACCAGTAACACCACAACCTGTAACACTGTTACTGGATGGGAAAAAAATTCCCATCCAGTAACAGGTGTTACTGGATGCAACTTTTTTTGTGGCAACGAGTAACACTGTTACACTTAATTAAATATTGGTGTTACACGTTGGGAAAAATGTTCCCATCCAGTAACACCTGTTACTGGATGCAACTTTTTTTGTAGCAACGAGTAACACTGTTACTCTCCATTAAATACTGGTGTTACACGTTGGGAAAAAAGTTCCCATCCTGTAACAGTGTTACTGGATGCAACATTCTTTGTCGCAACTTATAGCATTCTAAAGTACATGTTTCATTTGTGGTCATCAGATGCACATATGTCATAAGAAACAAAACATATCATGAGTTGCGGAAAAATGTTCTTTCGTTAATAAGTTTGATTAGCAGCGTTCAAAAATTAATAGTTTTTGAATAATTGCCATATTCTATCGAACATTGGCGTGCTATATGTAGTTTGATTAGACTACAGTCGTTTTGAAATCGTTTCATATCAAACATAATGTCACATAGACTTTTAATAGGAACTGACTATTACTTTCTTACTATGAATTTTACTACTATTTAAATTTATCCTAATATTCTCGGATACAACTTTTTGACAAATTTTAAGCAAATGTGACAATTTACATGTAAAATAAAACTGCTTAATTTTTGTTTTTTTTGTTATTGTTAGATTGGCACAACTGTTTTCCATTTTGGCGAGGAGTTTGAGTTGCATCTGTTATTTATATTAAAAACAGTGCTGGTTTTAGTAATATCATATATAGTGTGTATTGCGAATTTCATAATGGACAAAAATTTCGAACAAAGAGTTTGTCTTAAATTTTGCATCGGTAATGGAATTTCGTGTTCGGAGTCACTGAAAATGTTACAGAAGGCTTACGGTGAATCGACTTTATCAAAAACTCGTGCTTATGAGTGGTTCAAAGCGTTCAAAAGCGGTCGAAATGTGATGGAAGATTTGCCTCACTCTGGTAGGTCATCAACGTCTGCAACTGAAGTTAACATCTCAAAAGTGAAGGAAATATTGACTGAAAATCCTCATTCAACTCTAAGAGAGATAGCCGCCGAACTTTCTGTATCTTACGAGTCGATTCGTACCATTTTAACTAATCAATTGGGTATAAAAACATGTTGCCGCTCGGCTAGTCCCAAAAGATCTGAATTTTCTCCAAAAACTCAATCGCATGAAAGTCGCTGAGGACATGGTAGAACGAGTCAATTCCGACCCAACATTCATGAAACGCATTGTTAGTGGTGACGAGACGTGGGTTTACGAGTTTGACATGCAAACTAGTCAATAAGCTTCGGAGTGACGCCTTTCAACTGCACCGAAACCAAAAAAACCGCGCCAAAGTCGATTAAAAGTCAAAGTCCTGTTGACTGGACTGTTTTCTTTGACTATTACGGTGTCGTTCACTCTGAATTCTTACCGGAAGGTCGAACGGTAAATAAAGAATATTATTTGAGCGTTATGCGGCAAGTTTAGAGAGCAAATTCGACGATAAAGGCCAGATTTGTGGAAAGAAAATTCTTGGGTTTGCACCACGATAATGCACCTTCGCAGAAGGCCATCATTGTGAACGAATTTTTGACCAAACCCTCAACAAATACTATCCAGCAACCACCATATTCACCAGATATGGCTTCAGCTGACTTCTTTCTTTTTCCTAAACCCAAATTACCACTTCGTGGTACCCGTTTTCAATCGGTAGAAGACATAAAGGAGAATTCGCGGCGAGAACTGAAATCAATTCCGAAAGCAGCGTTTAAAAAATGTATTGATGAATCGATTATTCGTTGGCGTAAGTGTATCGTTTCTAAAGGAGCATACTTCGAAGGTGATAAAATAAATTTGGATGAATAACAAACATTTTGTATATTATTGATCTTTTCCCGGTACTTTCTTGACAGAGTAGTATGTCAAATATTTTTTTTAAAAGTGCATACTATACATTTTTTTTTACAACTTTAAAGTTACTTTTTCAGGGGCTAATTTCCTAGCTTCACTGAAAGGTACATATTATGGCTGGAGTCCCATAGATATATGAAACATCTCCTTTATAGGTTACAAAAATATTTCATCATTGCCATTGTAAAAACAAACTTTATAAAAAAACTGCGTCTTTGTAGTGGCAACATTATGCAAACAATACAAACTTGGTCTCGCTTATTGTGAGTTCGATACCAACGCGGTACAAAAATCATGCATCCAGTAACACTGTTACCGGATGGGAACTTTTTTCCCAACGTGTAACACCAATATTTAATTAAGTGTAACAGTGTTACTCGTTGCGACAAAAAAGTTGCATCCAGTAACACTGTTACTGGATGGGAACATTTTTCCCAACGTGTAACACCAATATTTAATTAAGTGTAACAGTGATACTCGTTGCGACAAAAAAAGTTGCATCCAGTAACACTGTTACTGGATGGGAATATTTTTCCCAACCAGTAACAGTGTTACAGGTTGTGGTGTTACTGGTTGGGAATACACCTGTTGAGGGTGGAGATGATTTCGGCATGAAGAAAGGATAAATGAAAGAGGATTGACAAAGGAAGTATACCTGGCCTGTGTGAATGGTACTACCGGAAGGAGAAGACCTCGTTTAACATTCTCTGACCAAATGGATAAATTCTCACGAAAGGCCAAGTCAGATGTACGCTAAACCGGCGAGCATGTATGAAGACTATAATGACAGTAAACAATGAAAAAAGAGGTGTGCAAAGATTGTGAAAAATGGAAGGCTATGTATATATGTAATCTGACGTACAAACGTATATTGCATAAGCGTACTTACTTACCTACTTTTGCTCGTAATTTAATTATCATTCCAGTTATCTGACGATAAGGGTTTAGGGCCTAAAATTGTACCAAGTGCCGTAAGTACTTACACCCTTTTAAACAAATTTAGTTTGTCGCTTTGTTATTGGCACAAAAACGGAACACCTACATTATGTTTCTGGTCCCTTATCTCTAAAGGTTTTTGGCAAAATGTTCAACACAAACTTACAAGAGGCTTACTTCACGTTTGGTAATTTTATAAATGGTTATGTTTAACTACTAATATAATGGGGTCCTATCAGCAAGCGATTTAATTAATTATTCTAATCTACGCAGTTTTATTTGGTAGGTACATACTTAGTTTTTATATGACGCTCAACATAATTTGTTTACTATTTATATTTATAATATTCTTATACGTGAATGATGTATTTTTGTAAGAATAAAGTTATGTGTACAGTATATAAAATTATTTTTTTAACGTATTCACTATTTAAAGGTACAGACGCCAGCACATCCAGCTACCCCAAACTGTCAAATTTCTGTTATAGATTTTCGACTTTATCACAAAAGCATAAGGTTCACTTTCAATTGGGGATATTTGACATATTGGGGTAGCTTGATGTGCTGGCGTCTGTACATACAGCTAACTTACTATCAAAGATTCAAACTACACCAAACGACGTATATTTAAAGTAAAAATTGTATTCCATTGTAAAATTGTGATTTGGTCTGAAATATCTTGGGACAACTGACAATCTCCCATCTCATCCCAAACTTTGGCAACCAGACAATTGAAACACATATTATATACTAGCTGGGCACCGCGATTTTACCCGCGTTAAGCTTTATAAATTATAGCCTATGTGTTAATCCAGTGTATCAGCTAACTCCATACCAAATTTGATTAAAATCTCTGCAGCCGTTTAGACGTGACGAAGTAACAAACATACACACTCACACAGTCACACATTCACAAACTTTCGCCTTTATAATATTAGTGTATTTAAATTTGATAACAATTTCTTTTATGTTTAAATAAAAATCTAAATATAAAAATCAATTAATTTTAAATATTTGTATGTTTACCAAACAATAACACGCCTCTTGCTGTGTGGCTGTCTGCATATAATATAGCCACCCCTTCTCATCCCGTGGGGGGCGTAGAATTCGTCCCGAGGGAATATCTATCAGAGAATGGGCAGCAGTATCTCTTTGTTGACTACGTGTACTACTGCCTACTTGGTCTAGCGGTAGGGTGTTCACCCGCAGAGCAAGAGGTCCTGGGTTCAAATCCTGGGTCGAGCCAAAAGTGATTTTGGGACTTTTCTGTAAAAAGAAAAAATTCTCAGCATCAGCCCGAAGTCTGGGAGTTGGCAGTATTATACCCCCGTGCCTCGGAGAGCACGTTAAGCCGTCGGTCCAGTACCTGATCTCTTTCCTGTCGTGTCGCTAGGCGTCCCATCGGATCATGAGAGTGATGGAATAGAAAGTGCTCCTGTGTTTGCGCACACACTTGAGCACTATAATATGTCCCGCGCAAATAACTAATCTCTGTTGAGACTGGCCACGGTGGCCAAAATTCGGCTAGGAGGACATTATTATGTGTACTATGACCATCATACTGCAATCGCCAACAATATCTACCAAGTGTGGCGATAATGGCATATCCCTCGCTGGACACAACTCGTAGAATTCTTTTGGAGAGGCCTTTGTCCAGCAATGAACGTCATTCGGCTCGTACTTATCAGCTTATCACCAGTGGGCCTCTTGACTCAGTCCAAAGACGCGCTGTGAGGATTATCGACGATCCTAAGCTATATAGACACATTGAACCCTTAAGTCTAAGGAGAGAAATTGCCTCTCTCTGTGTGTTCTACGTCTATACAATGGGATGTGTTCAGAGGAATTATTTAATTTAATGCCCACGGCCACCTTCTACTATCGCACCTTCTACTATGGATAGAGCATTCATCGCACAAAAAAAGTGCATCAGAGCAATAAGTGGTATTAAACCTGATGACTCATGTAGACCAATGTTCAAGAGGTTTGGTCTGCTACCTCTACCATGTCTGTATATATATGAGGTATGTATATTTGTAGTTAACAACAAACATTTATTTAAATCAGCAAATGATGTAAATCCCAGAAACAGACGAGATCCTCATAAAATGGTATTAAGTGATTTGCCAAGACTTACGAAATACAACAAAAACTGCCTTGCAATGTGCGTACGTATTTATAACAAAATACCAAGTCGTTTTAAAATATTGAACTCGAGAAAATTTAAGATAGAATTACACAAGTGGCTTATTGAATGTAATTTTTACAGTTTAAAAGATTTTATGGATGTGAGATGTTGATTCCTTTTGTCAAAATATAAATTTTTGCATGCTATGTTATATCTTAGCGAAACATGTTGAGCTACTGTAATAATATTAACATCAATGTATACCATGTTTTACGCAAATAAATAATTTACTTACTTTACTTACTTACTTACTTACACCTGTCGCCACAGACAGGGAGTTCATACTCACATCCTCGAACCTTTTCGATCACCTACGGTTCGCTTTCAGCGAAACTTCCTTCCACGTACGTTAAGGTTGTGGGATTAACTTCCCTGTTACGGTTTTCCCAAGAGACTACAGCATGGGGCCCTTCAAAAAGGGAGTTGTAAGGTTTCTAAAGGGTCGGCAACGTAATGATTGTGCCCGCACGTACAATGGAACTCAGGACTAAGTGCGGAAACCACACCCACTAGCATATTAGTGGGGACAAATGATGATGATGTTGATAATTGTGCCCCTGGCGTTGCGAACGTTCATAGGCTACGGTGACCTCTGACCATCAGGTGGGCCCTATGCTTGTTTGCCAACTAACCTGTATAAAAAAAACTTGGCCGACTTATTTTATTTATATTTTTCGTTTAACTATTTCATTGCCAGAAGTTACATTAATTTGATTGCCTTTGAATAGGTATTCTAAAAGGTGTTTGTTACGGATTCCTATTGAAAGGAATTAATATCTGGAATTTGTGTTAGCTGTTTTATAGGTATTTAAAGTAAAATAAATATTAAAAACATTCTCTGATACAATACTAAGTACTACAATCTTATACAAAGGTATTTTAACACCAGAAGTAAGAGGTATCAAACCTTGCACACCTTTAATGTCAGTTGCCATAAACTTATGATTCTGTTATCTTGAAACTGACACATGACAGTTGTACCACGTATGATTTTTGGTGAAGCGTCGACGGAAAACCTGCCCTCTACTTTTCCTTTAATCGGGCAATGGTATAGTGGTTCCCACCTCATTTGAAACTCTATTTTGTTGTAATAAGAGCTAAAACCAACGAATTATGAACTTAAATACTGCTGCCATATATGAACCATTCAATTTAAAATAATGCATAAAGTTTTAAGGAAAAGGATCATACACTTAGTACCGAAAGGGATCCTAATCCCTTATATATTTAAGCAACATTATCACACTAATATTATAAAGGCGAAAGTTTGTGAGTATGTGAGTTTGAGTATAGAGTTGTTTGTTACTTCTTCATGTCTAAACGGCTGGTGTGATATTAATAAAATTTGGTATGGAATTAGCTGACATCCTGGATTAACACATAGGCTATAATTTATAAAGTTTAACGAGGGTAAAACCGTGGGGCACAGCTAGTCTGTATATAATGCGGACTAACATATTTTGAAATACGTCCACTACTGGACAAAGGCCTCCCCCAAAGACTTCCACAATTGCCGGTATTTTCCTACCCAGCTTCTAACTTCTTTAATTTTATTAAATACTAGCTAGGCCCGCGGTTTTACCCGCTTTAAATTATATAAATAGCCTATGTGTTAATCCAGGGTGTCAGCTAACTCCATACCAAATTTTATTATAATCGCTCCAGCCGTTTAGATGTGAAGAAGTAACAAACATACACACTTACAAACTTTCGCCTTTATAATATTAGTGTGATACAGTTTTATTTTGAACCTTACATTTGTTTTAATACTTATATTAGAAAAATGTGTGAGTGTGTATGTTACTCTTTCACGCAAAAAGTACCGAATGGATTTCGAAGAAACTTGGTAGTAATATAGATTATATATCCGAAAAGTTTAACGCGAGTAAAACCGCGGGGTACAACTAGTTACTATATAAAAGAGTTTTGTCATGGGTATACAAGGTGGGAAATAAGACAATTTATTATACAGGTATACATTTATTATTATAAAACGTAAGCTATGTTACAAATGAAAATTTTGATATGCTCATTTACTGTAGTGTAAATAAAACATGAAATAATTAACAGCTGACTTTACAATTTTTGTGCTGCATGGTGGCCAACTATGTACATATAGTTAAACATTACAATTTAAAGTCAGCGATGAAGTCAACCCCGACGGAAATTACATTCCGTGGGTGTCATGGGGTTGGCCTGGCGTGAGTTGGTGCTTTCTAGGCCGTAAACCACACGGTTCTTTATTATATTTACTAGCTATGCCCCGCGGTTTCACCCGCGTTAAAGTAGTTTTGGCGTAGAATAGTAACAAACATACATATATACTCACGAAGTTTCGCTTTTATAATATTAGTAGGATGTGTACCTTTAGCGGTTTTGGCAGCGCACGCCGGAATAGCTCGCAGATGGTAGACTTTTTCCAACTTACTTGACACTTATCGTCATATTTTGGACAATTCACATAATATCTTTATAAATTGTGGCCTATGTGTTATTCTGATAAATAAACTATATTTTTGTTAAGTTTCATTAAAATCCTTTCTGTAGTTTTTACGTGAAAGACTAACAAACATCCATCCATCCATACTTACAAAATTTCGCGTTTATAATATTATTAGGATATCTTTATAATTTTAAGAGACAACACGTTTGTCCACTTGTTCCTACAATTCTCAGAATAGTTCCCATCGCTCTTCAGTAGGCTCACTTTTCATAGTAGCGTCATTTGTTAAATATTCTCGTAACTGACAACGAATTCAGTGAACCAATATATAACAAGTCTGATAAATTTGACTATCTATCAAATGGAGCATTTTATTCTATTTTCACTTTAAAAAATGTGGAATAGTATTTTCATTAAATTGCTCAACGTGGCTTCAAATTTAAGAGAATTGTCATAATAATATCTACATATAATAACATCGTAGGAAAGTAAAAACTGTACATTGAATATTTTTTTAAAAGGATACTTGGGGCGTGTTCTACTGTCGATATTGAAGCCAAAAATATAGTTTTTAGAATTTTTGTTTGTTTGTCTTTATGTATGTCCGGGCTAATCTCAAAAAGTACTGCATGGATTTACTTCAAATTTTGCAAATCGTGTTAACATATAGGCTACATATTATCACGATGTCACATACGGGGGAGGAGCTGTGATAATTTATAAAATGTAACGCGGGTAAAACCGCGGGGCCCTGTTAGTACTGTAATAAATATATAATTTATTGTTTAAAATACATTTAAGATAGCTTGTGACATAATATTTTGCATGCTTTACAAAACAGAACAGCGAACTATGCCTACATTTGGGTGACATCTTAAAATGTATTAAATATTTTACATACCTAAATTCAGCAATAAATTACTAATTGATTAATTGCTTAATTGATCCAGGACCATGAAGCGTTCATTAATATTCTCTACAGGGTACGGAAGGTAGACAATCAACGAAGCTGACACCGAAACAACTTTATTTCTAACATATTTGTTTTTGACTCTAAATAGAAGTTATTTTATAAAAGTTAATTTATATAATAATTATAATATCCTGGGTCATTATTTACACACGGCTATCTCATCCCAAACTAAGCCCAGCTTGTACTATGGAATCCAGATAACTGATATACTACATATACTATATTATATATTGATATGTGATATATTTCTTTTGTACATACATACTTATATTGATAGTTACACCCAGACTTAGGACAAACAGACATGTTCATGCACACAAATATCTGTCCTGGGTGGGAATCGAACCCACGACCTCCAGCGTGAAAAGTAAGCATTTGCCAACCACGCCAACAGGCCCGTCATGTATAATTGTATGTTATAATCTTTTATATATGTTACTCGATATCTCCATTGCTTTTCTTTTTTTATTCGGTAGGGAACGTTTTCAAAATGGTCTCATAGGGATTTTGTTAAATTGGTTGTTAAAGCAGTTGTTGTCGGTTGTTCGTATCTTTACGTTTTTCGTCATATATAGGTATTTACCTATATATGACGCAGGCTTTTTGATGCTAAAATCAGCCTTGAGACCTCTGGGATGTAAAGGTCTGACCGGAAGGCTTACACCGCAGCACAGGTTGTTAGATATTTAAACATTTGGTACTAGAAATATAAAGTTTTGCTACGAGGTTTTTTTTATTCTGTACTAGCTGTGCCCCGCGGTTATACCCGCGTTAAACTTTATAAATTATCACAGCTCCTCCCCCGTAGGTGATAGCGTGATAATATGTACCCTATATGTTGACCCGACCTCTTAGTAATATTCATGCAAAATTTGAACTAAATCCGTGCATTACTTTTTGAGTTTAGCCCGGACATACATACAGACAAACAGATAAACAGACAAAAATCTAAAAACTATATTTTTGGCTTTGATATCGATTGTAGATCATGCCCCAAGTATATATTTTTTTAATATTCAGTGTACAGTTTTGACTTTCCTACGATTTTATTATATGTATAGAAGTGTGGGAATTTTACTTAAATCCACTCGGGTTGGGGAATAAACTGTTTACAACTTTTTTCACTTCTGTAATCATCCTAAACCGAATTTTTAAGGCGACCTTTCTGGGGCTGATTTAGTTTTTAGTCTGCTCGCTACAAGGCTTGAGTATGTTAAAAAAAAGGCCAAGTGCGAATTGGACTCGCGCACGAAGGGTTCCGTACCATGATCTATAAAAAAGAGCAAAAAAATCACGTTTGTTGTATGGGAGCCCCCTTAGATATATATTTTATTCTGTTTTTTTAGTATTTGTTGTTATAGCGGCAACAGAAATCACATCATCAACATCATCTGTGAAAATTTGAACTGTCTAACTATCACGGTTTATGAGATACAGCCTAGTGATAGACTGACGTCTGTTTGTCAGACAGCGCAGTTATTATTAAAACTGACGTGGGGCAACTCACGTTATTAATTTTATATTGAATTATTATTATTATTTGATCTTGATTTTTGTTGATTTGATTTTTATTGAGTCATCTTCAGGGCGAATGCGGACCGCACGACGTCACGTCCCGTCTCGTCAACTTCCAGGAGAAGTTGAAACGTTGGCAGAATCCAACATAAAATAAATTACGTGACCGTTACTATCTTTCATTAAGACAGCGAAGTCTTAGTAATAGGGTCCCGTTTTACCCCTTGGTTACGGAACCCTAAAAACAAACTCTATGCCTCGAACAGACAAACAAATATAGATTAGTGGTGACAGGAGAATAAAAAGAAAAAGATTTACAGAGCAAGTTAAAACAAGTAAAGATAAACAAATTTAACATTTATACCTTTTAAAAAAGCTGCAAGTGACAGCCCACTCGACCGTCGTTAACCTGGTCCCTGTAGGATTTCCCATTTTGCGAAAATGTAAATATATTTTTATCTTTCTCTTCCTTTTATTCTTTGGATGAATATGATATTTCACGTTTTACTTTACACTGTAGTTATCAAATGTAGATTTTCTTTATAATTTTATGTACCTACTCACCTACACAACTGGTACAGAAAGTAACAGGGAGTAAGTACAATACATTACATATACAAATACTCTTTATTGTACACTAAGATTTACATGTAAAAACAGTATTAAATATAGTACAATGGGCGGTCTTATCGCTAACTGCGATCTCTTCCAGACAACCTTAGGATGGACAAAATCAGCAAGAAGAACAATTAAATGAGTGATAGGGGTGTTTTTCAATTTCAATAACCCTTTGTTCGATGATCAATTTTTGTTTTAACTATTTAATTTTTTTCACAAATCAAAAAAGACTAATTTAATACAATATAGATTAAAATTAAACAATTTCACAATTTTTTGCAACCAGTTCGGTCAGGTTTTCCTGCGACATAGGCCCCCCTTAGTTTTTTCCATACGTCTCTGTCTCAAGCAAGTCTTCGCCATCCTTTTGGTAGATCATCTTCCCATCTTTTTATTTGTCGTCCTTTGTGTCTTTTTCCGTTTCTAGGATACCACTCCATTGTGTCTTTCGTCCATTTTTCTTTTTTTGTTCTCATAATGTGTCCAGTTCCATTTCAGATGTTGTATTTTTTGTAACACGTCATTTACTTTTGTCCTTTTCCTTATTATTGATGTATTCCACCTGTCACTTGGTCTTATATTTATCATGCTTCTTTCCACACTGCGTTGACAAACGATAAGTTTTTGGTTATTTTTGCTTGTGGCAGGCCACGTTTGACACCCATAAGTGAGACATGTAAGTATGCACGTGTTATGCTTTACACTGTCATAGGTATGGAGTTATTCTTAAATAGGGGTATAGCAACAATTAAATATTTTACCTACCTAAAATTTTACTGAGTTTACTGTAAGAGATTTCTAAAGAAAGCCTTACCAGTAAACTCAGTAATATTTTCGTGTCGGTCGTGGAAGAGATATCTAAAGAAATTTCTTCAAGTAAACTTGTGAGAGTAATTAATATATATTTCTGTATTCACCTAATTTAGTATTTTCTTTATTACAGGTGAACGATCAGTGGCAAAACCATGTGTTTGAGTGAAGTGAAGTGTTCGTGAAGTGTGTATGTGTGTGTGACAATGACGTCATACTCGGAGCATTTTAACGACACAGTGGTCAAGGCGTACGATGAGGGGTTTCCCCTCCTCATGCCGCGGTGGGGGTACGTGGTGTCAGCGTTCGTGCTGTTCCTGATCGGGTTTTTTGGATTTTTTCTGAACCTGATGGTGATATTGCTCATGTTTAAGGATCGTCAGGTGAGTGAATACTTTCCTTATTTATATTAATTTCTTTTGCGGTTTTGGTGAGAAGTTCAAGAGAGTAAAAGAAATGTTTTTTTGGAAGTGGCACAGAAACCTCTAGGGTTTGAGTGTGCCCGCCAAATGAGAGTGATCTCATTACATTTTATGCCAGGACGTCAGTTCTGGGTACTTCTGATATGGTATTTTATAAGAATACATATTTCAAGCCTCAAGTAAGTAATATGTGAACTATCAATAACTTTTAACTGTTCAGCACAGTGCCTCAATCACGCTTAAATACGTGATCCGATTTAGAATGAAACTGGGTAGAAATATTCAATATCCGGGAATAGTACATAAGTACTTTTTATTATATTAAATCTCCGTGAATGCAGTATAGTGGGGATATAAGCCAGTCATCTGTAAGGCAGAAAAGGGCCCTTCTTCGTTTTCATATTCAGAAACGGAAACCGGAAATCATGTAAAGGCAAAATGACAGTATCTTGAAAGAGATTTCCTTCGTCATATGAGGAATTTTACCAACTATATATCAAAATATGTTTACGTGATATTTAATACTAACTATGCCCAGCGGTTTCACCCGCGTTAAAGTAGTTTTGGCGTAACATACATCTATAGGTACTCACAAACTTTCGCATTTATAATATAAGTAGGATGTGTACCTCTAGCGGCTTTGGCAGTGCACGCCGGAATAGCTCGCAGATGCTAGATTTTTTCCTACTTACTTGACACTTATCGTCATATTTTGGACAATTTACACAACATCTTTATAAATTGTAGCCCATGTGTTATTCTGATGTATAAGCTATATTATTGTAAAGTTTCATTAAAATCCATTCATTAGTGTTTGCGTGAAAGCGTAACAAACATCCATCCATCCATCCATCCACACTTACAAACTTTTGCGTTTATAATATATGGCCTTTGCGTCTGTTACACTGTTTATAATATTAGTAGGATAATTCGGTATAACGCCGAAATAATGTAATTTTTTTTTTCGTTTATTATAGGCCCGCAAACTGGCCGTTACGGCAAAACATACATTATTGCATTATACATACGAGTAAATGATAGCCAAAAAGCCTTCTAAGTGCGAACACAGCATGCTCACGAATATCTAACTTTACAAACTTAATTTTAATATTAACAATTTTATAATAATTTAATAACAATAATAATTGAATCTATATTACTACTACATGTTAAATTCATTTATAATTTAGTGTGAAGGAATGTCTTGATAGTATTGATAGACACATTGAACGGATCGAGTTCCTGATAAATTTCGTTAAGGGTGGAGCACATTCGATAAAATGACGAATGCTGAGCGTAGTTAGTGTGACATGATGGCAGGTTAAACAATTTACGATTGTGTAAGCGGCTTCCAGTTCGTGGTATATGTAATTGGCATATGATATGATGTCAGTAGGTAGACTTGCACTATGAAAAACGTCCTTACTGCTTTCATAATTAAGACTGTCAAAAAGAAATGGTATTTTTGAGAGACATCTATTGTACAGACGCCAGCACATCCAGCTATCCTAATCTGTCAAATTTCTTTTATAGATTTTCAACTTTATCACATAAGCATAAGGTTCACTTTCTATTGGGGAAATTTGCCAGATTGGGGTAGCTTGATGTGCTGGCGTCTGTACAATGTAGGACTGTTTCGTTCAGAAATGTTCACTGCTTCACACCCATTTCTCTTAGAATCATGGATAATAATATCACTGGCCACATTTCAGCTACAGTAGCCTATTCCAACGGAGACTAACCAAGTTCTCAGGCATATTATAGCGAAAGAGTGTGTATACGCACCGAAGCAACATACCCGAGTTCCCAGTGCTCCCTCCATCAGGCACCAGAAGAAGTTCACGGCAGGTTAGGTTTAATTTATGTGCGTTTTAACATAACTTAACCACCCGCAGACACTTTTCGCGGGTATCCGCCTTATAAAAAAAGGATTGTGTATACAAATACAAGTACACTATCATATACCAATGGGACAGCTATTCAGTAGAGACTGGGCAAAAGATAGACGGTTTTACGTGTTCTCTGAAGCACGGACATAGAACACCTCTAATTTCCCAAGTTCGGGTTTTGTCCGTAAAATTGTAATAACTTTTGGGTCCAACCCGAGATTTGAACCCGCGACCTCATTAGCTGTAATTGGGCACGCTACCGCTAGACCAACGCTGCAGTCAGTCATAGATTTTGACTTAATGTCATAAAAGCTGTGTTCAGAGTTTGCTTACTTACTTATCGCCGCCCAGTAGGCCTCCAACATGGCTTAACGACTGTTGTCTAATGACTACAACCGGGACCTCGACTGCCTCGTTGGTCTAGCGGTAGCGTGTTCAACCGCAGAAAATGAGGTCCTGGGTTCAAATCCCGGGTCGGGCCAAAATCCCGGGTCGGGCCAATAAGTGATTTTGGGATTTTTCCGTAAAAAGAAATTTCTCATTATCAGCCCGAAGTCTGGAAGGTGGCAGTATTACTCCCCCGTGCCTCGGAGAGCACGTAAAGCCGTCGGTCCTGTACCTGACCTCTTTCCGGTCGTCTCGCTAGTCGTCCCATCGGATCATGAGATTGATGGAATAGAAAGTGCCCCTGTGTTTGCGCCTACACTTGTGCACTATAATACGTCCTGCGCAATTGGCAAATCTCCATTGAGAATGGCCGCCGTGGTCGAAATTCGGCCGGGAAGACATGTTTCATCACAACCGGGACCGTCAGTTTAGCGTGCCCTCCGAAGCACTTAGATGCTCAGAAGTTAATCCACTTTTGAGGTCACCCATCTATGGACCGACCGCCAACCTAGTTGCTTAACCTCGCCGATCACTTACGAACGTATAGCTATGCGTTTGCTAAATTAATAACACACATAACGTTTTCATTCTCAGTCAATGTTCTTATTTGACTTGCCAGCTTCACATTTTCTCCTGCCTAGCGAGTATAATGTGGAGCGAATAGCTGCTACGAGTACGACACAGTTTCGTTTTTGCGAATTAACCTATTTCTGAAGTGGCTTTGACCCTTTTAATTCCAATAAAATATCCTATTTTAAGCAAATTAACCTTTAGACCGCCACAGTCATCTAGTTTCCGTATTCTAACATAAATATTAATAATAAATATTAAAAATATACTAAAAAATAAAGTTTAAAAAGTATACTTTTTAAGCCATTAGAACGCCTGTGGTAGAGGTTTAACTTATTACAAGCACCAACTGTATACCACTTGACTTAGTAATAATTATTTTTTATATAAAAATATGATTTTTGTACACATTTTAACTTGAATGTAAATGTATTATTATGGAAAAAAAAAACATGCGGGGCTAACTTTGGAGACTGCCAAAAGAAAGCGAAAGAGAAAGTGAAACTGAAAGTCAAAACTATTTTTCCAGTTATTGGAAAGTAGTGTTTATTTGATCAGATGAGCAAGTGGTAGATGCTACTTCCAACCTCTGGGCGGTAAAGACTCATAGTAATTGCTTTCCCTCGCTATGGTGATAATAAATTTTAAAAATAGAACTGAATAAGGTTAGGCAGTCACCTGTAAAATATCTTACATAACTAATTAAGAAAAAAATTCTGCTGTCATGTGAGTGTATAAACGGCCAGTGTGAATTAAAAAGTAAAGACCCTCCGTCTTACGAATATCCGAATTGATCAGGTGTACTGACACTAACTAGTACTATACGCTGTGTGGTGACGGCGACAAATATCAGAATCAGAATATCATCACCCCACCTCATCCCGTGGGGGGCGTAGAAGTCGACCCGAGGGAATAACTACCAGAGGACGGGCAGCAGCTTCCTTCTGATTACTATGACCATCTTACTGCGATCGCCAACCCGCCTGCCAAGCGTGGCGATTATGGCATATCCCCCCAAGACGATTGTTGAGGGAGGCTTGTCCAGCAGTGGACTCATTTAGCTGTAATGATGATGATGATGATGACTGACACTAGTATAACAAAAATCCTCAAAAAATGCACAACGCCGCTAAAGAAGTTTTCACTACACACACAACAAAAAACAATAATGTATATCTACTGACAACCGACTAATTAGCCGTAGCAAGGCGTGTTGGGGACATTTTAGTTTGTCATCTATACATGACTGTGGCAGTCAAAAGGTAAAACGGCTGTAAAAGTTAAACAAAAAAAAGTAGTCATCCAAAGAATATTTTCTTGTAAAATTACTGAAAATAAATTGTAATCGGGTCAGTTTTAGAGAAGGGATTAGGAAATTACGAAACCTCGATTATAGTACCTTTCTACTGTTCTATTTTCTGGCGCGAATCCGTAGAAAAAAAGAATGCCTCGGAAGTAGAACTGCTTTTTAATCCCCGTTGCTTTATGTCTCTGTAAGAAAATTAATGTAGTTAGGTACCATGAATTTTCCGACAGAATTCGTACATAATTAACAAAAATTAAAAAGCTTTTTTTAAGACTTGCCAAAGAATAATGATACAAGTATATTAGATTCACAGCTGCACAAGGACAATTACTTTATTACAATTATCTTTAAGTAGTTAATCAATCTTTGTAGTAGAACTTTTATCAACTTCACAAATATTGAAAGTGGTTTGACATCATAATATTTCCAACCAAAAATATTTCACCTAATTCCATCAGATAACCTTTTTTGTTTTACTTGTATGTTCTATTTAGTATTCCGTAAAAAAAAACTGTATAAAAAGACCCTTACAGCAGTACAAAAATTACATCATTTTATAATTTTAATTTTATAATTTAAACATATTATTTTAGCTTAAATTAACATCAACACATTTGTCTTGTTATTTTAAATGCGGTATTTACCTTTAAGTAATGACTACGCTATTACTTGTTTTATTGCATGAAAGTGGTGGTTTTTTTTAAGTGTAAGTAATTGTTGGTGAACCTAAATAAATAAATAAATACATACAAAACTGGGTAGCTTTTAGGTGTATGTCTACTTTTCTGCTCGTCATGGCAGCATATTGTTCGTTTAGCATCGTCCGGGGCTTTCTGAGGGTAAAAAAAGGATTCTATTTTAATAGACTTGCCTTCTTCCCTTGTTATCTCTGATTAGAGAAATGGTGTAAAATGTTCAAATTTTCGTGAATTTCAAACAAATGTATTTCAACAATTAAAAAAATCTGCTCAAGTAGATTGTGAGGCTAATATATTGTACATTTTATAATATTGATATACATAGAAGAAACTCACAGACTAAACACAAAATATTATACTTACACTTCTTTGTAAAGAAGTTAAAATCATTTTCTAATTGGAAATAAAGTCAATTACACATAATATTCTATTTTCAAATTGATAGCGTCAACAATTCCTTACATTGACATTCTAATTTTAAATCCCTAGCATCAGAAATTGTAGCATTATGGTGCGACGTTTGTAACTTTTATTATTTCATTTTCTTCAAACGAGGTTTAAAAAGAGTATTAATCCTACGGTGGGCAGCGGTTTGCTGGTACCCCTGGCACTGCGAATGTCCATGAGCATGAGCGGTTACCACTTACCATCCGGTGGGCCGCTAGCTCGTCTGACTACAAAAGCTATAAAAAAAAACTTACGGACTTTTAGATATACTCCATGAGCGTTGCTTTGTAACTTTTTAAACATAATCTTTTATGTTATTTTTTAATTCATGTTCAATTTTTTTCAAATACTTAGATTTCAATAACACCTTATAGACCAGGGTCGATAATTTTTAAAACCAAAAAAAATAAAAGCGGATGAAACTCATTAGAAAAGGAGGGGAATATTATAAAAATGAAAGGAAAAATAATTTACGGGCGATCTGAGGTCGGGAAGGGGATGGGGGGAGTTTTTAAGGGTAAAAAACGGTTTTTCTCGATTTCCGGCAAAACTAAACGTCCTATCGAAAAAAGTCAAATCGCAAAGTTGTAGGTAATAAAAAGATCTAAAACTTTTGTATTAACACTTTTTTCACATAACCTCAAAATTTATGTATAAACTTCAAAAAACCAAGTTTTTGGTTTTTTATTTTTATCTTTTACAATTTTTTTTCTTTTTTAACGAAATTTGGTGAAAACTTACCTTTTTATGTCCCGAATACGCTGTAATTTATTTGAATAAAAATATTTATTTTTTCACCTTATTTTTTAATTAATATCGAAAAAACACCCTAATTTTCAATCGAAAAGTCACCCGTCAAAATATCAGCTTTTTTCAAAAAGTTGGTATGTTTTCTGTTCGTTGAAATGTCTACTTTCCGATGGTGAAAAAAATATATATATTACTATAGTAAATCTTCTCAGAAAATGCAACAAAATAAAAAAATATTTTTTGTTATTATAAATAAATTTGAGCTATTTATTAAAATTAACACTTTAATTACTCGAAAAACATTAGATTACATGTTACCTTGATAAAAAAAATGTAAATAAAAATATACTACTATAATTAACAAACAAATAAGTTAATAAAATTAATATTATCTACAATATTTGGAAGAAGTTGTCGAATCTTCTTTAAATTATATGCGTAGATGTCTATTTATATTTTAAGATAAATTATATACCTGAGTGACCTACGAAAAAAGTAGCCCAGGTATTTCATGGAGAAGTGGGGAAGAGGCTAGGCGGGTCTGGGTCTTACTACATACATACTAATAATAATCTCCTCAATTTTGCACATACAAATTTAGTTAATCCCATGAAAATACATATATTTCAAAGTACATAAAAAATATATTAAAAATCTATAAAAAAATATATATCGTAAATATATTTTTAATAACAAAAGTTTGGCCGATTTTCATATATATTTTATACATTTCAAATATATTTCAGATATATTCAAAATATATGAAATATACATGAAAATCAGCCAAAAGTTAGTTATTAAAAATATACTTACTATACATATTTTTTATATGTTTATAAATAGATTTCTTCATTTTTCATTTTATATAGATTTCTTTCATATATTTTTGTTTAAAAATATTGTAATGAATAACGTAATCAGAATAAAGTATCTACATTCAATTGTACGATTTACATTTATATTTATATATAATGAGATTTTCTATGACATAAATGTAATTAGCATTAAATAAATCAACTTTTTAATTGAAACAAATTGCAGCAATCACATTTTTAGATGAAATTTTTTATAATAATTTTAAAAAAAAACGAACTCGTGTTTTTTCGATTTTTTGCATTTTCTGAGAAGATTTACTATAGTAACATATACATTTTTTTTCACCACCGGAAAGTAGAGATTTCAACGAACAGAAAACATACCAACTTTTTGAAAAAAGCTGATATTTTGACGGGTGACTTTTCGATTGAAAATTAGGGTGTTTTTTCGATATTAATTAAAAAATAAGGTGAAAAATTAATATTATTAATCAAATAAATTACAGCGTATTCGAGACATAAAAAGGTAAGTTTTCACCAAATTTCGTTAAAAAAGAAAAAAATTGTAAAAGATAAAAATAAAAAACCAAAAACTTGGTTTTTTGAAGTTTTCGTATAAATTTTGAGGTTATGTGAAAAAAGTGTAAATACAAAAGTTTTAGATCTTTTTATTACCTACAACTTTGCGATTTGACTTTTTTCGATAGGACTTTTAGTTTTGCTGGAAATCGCTAAAAACCGTTTTTTACCCTTAAAAACTCACCCCCATCCCCTTCCCGACCTCAGATCGCCCGTAAATTATTTTTCCTTTCATTTTTATAATATTCTCTTCCTTTTCTAATGGGTTTCATCCTACTATTATTTTTTTTCACTTTTTATTATTTTTAAAGGCTTCTACCCTGGTCTATTAGACAGTAAAAAGATGTAGTAATAAAGTTATGCCTGTATTTGCACACGTATCATATAAATTGGTATAATATGTATGTATAACGTGGATTATACTTATGACACACAAATTTCCCTTTTGTCAGGTCCTTGGATTGAATCATTTTAATCTTCCAGACCCCACTTAAAATTAATTGCCAACGCTGACCTACTGCGATTTTATTTGAACTTTTATTTTTATTTCCTAAATTATATTAACTTGAGATTTATTGACACTCAAACTTCTTCCTAATGAGTTTTACGACTTAACTAATAATAACAAGGGCCTGAAATGAACTTGAAATTACTATCGAACAATTTGAGTGGAGAAAAGTTACGTATTTAAAGTAATAAAACGTAAGCCTGGAAAAGGACGTCGAAATTACAACATTCGAAATGGTCGTAAAAAACGTGTGCAAACGAAGGGCTCCCTTCAGGTACGAAGTTACTTCCTTTTTTAAACTCCGAATGTAATTCGAAATTTAAATTGCTTTATTTTATAACTAATCTTTGATTTATCAAATAGCAAATTACAAATAAAGAAGAAATTTTAACGCGTTCAGTAATGATATTATACCGACAACAATTGGCACACAATTCTCTTCTGAATCTCGATATTTAAACGCACACGCGCTTACGTACAAATCTCACTAATATTATAAAGGCGAAAGTTTGTAAGTCTCTGAATGTGTATGTTTTTTACTCTTTCACGCAAACACTACCGGATGGATTTTGATGAAACTTTGTAGTAATATAGCTTATATATCCGAATAACACATAGACTATAATTTATTAAGTTTAACGTGGGTAAAACCGCGAGGCACAGGTAGTGTATTATAAAGATACAGAGTTGGAGAGAGAGAATTTCATATGGATGTGTATGGATGTGTAGAGGAGAATGGGAGTGAGGAGTCATATGTTTTTGACTTCTTTCCTTTAGAAATTCCTATTGCAAGTCATTAAGAAATTTTAAGGTCTTTAAAATCAGGTTTATTTGCTTTCGAAAAATTATGACCGAGTTTTACTAACGAATGAAAAAAAATCGTTAACTGTTTCATGTTTGCCGTGATTTACGATTCTGAACAAGCCATTTGGCGCACCAACACTAATTACCCAGACCCTTTATAATGTTGAAATTGTAGGACGTATCCAAGTAAATAACGTTAATAAACGCCAACTGTCGCAATGATGGATTGTTATATTTTGACACTACGTTTGTAATTATTATTGCTTGATTAGCTGTTGGCCTTTGTTCAGCAGAGGTCGTCTTTCGGCTGATATGATGAATTAACTGTTATGGATTATTTGTCTCTTAGCAGTACAAGCAAACAACATGTACGGTGAACAGACATCGTCTTATATTGTTCTTCGGTTAATAAATAGTCTACCTATAAGTTTGCGTCATAAAATTACCCCAAATAATGTTAATAGAAAATCTTAAGACCCATTTCCTATAGCACATTGAAATATGACAATTCATTTTTTTATATGATTTGGATATGTATTTACTATTAATTTATAAGTTGTGTCTGTTTATTAACGATGTAGACGTATCATTAGAGCAGCATTAATTACAAACTTCAGTGGTTTACGAATGCTATAATACTTATTTTTAATTAGGTATTTTAAAATGTTAAATAAATAATAAAAAAAACCATTCCGTCTGGCTTTCGGAAGCATTCCCGCACCGAAGAATTCTATTGTAGGTACCAAACAACTAACAACTTATCTAGTCATCTTGCTGTTGGGGTACTCGCATAATTTGTTTTATCTCATACAGTCGTCCCCTCTGGTAGGGCTTCTTATGACCTTCGTAGGACTACTTAATTTTGTAAATGTTGCCGGATAAACCCATTTTGTTCGTCTTGCTAGAGGTCATTCTAATTGCTGGAGTAAAACTAATGTTATTGTTTATTACGTTACAATTATTTTGATGAACTAGACGACGAAATGAGGTAATGAAAGGTCCCGTGCGTAAAGAATAAAAGTGCTGTCAATTGCGTTAGATAAACTTAATTTAAAAATAGACTCGGAAAATAACGGAGCAATTTTTGGGGATAACCTAATAATAAATAACGAATTAAATTGGTACCTACTTAACTTATGTATTTCTTTATATTTGTTGAGTATGTATTTTATTCGTAAATGTATCAATGAGAAAGTTATTGTTTATTTAAGAATTTAAAAAGAGAATACATTTAAAAGGGAGCGAGTGCTACGTCTACCAAAAACTTTTTTTTTTTTTTTATTGTTTTTGCCCTCTTTTGGCAGGCTAAGGTCTGTGACCATACCGCCTCGTCTTCAGTTGTATTATTTATAATTTTATATTTTAAAGTCAGTCAGTCATGTCCGTCACGTCCGTCACAGTCATGTCCAACACGTCCGTCACAGTCAAGTCATAGTCCCACCTCAGTAAAGCAGTGGAGACTTTACTAGAGGCTTCTATGGAGTTTTGGTTTCAACACGGAAAATCACAATTCACGGCTATATCGCACTTTCCTCCACTTGTGTACGTTGTTGAAGATGTTATGTCTAAAAATCCACCATATTTACACATAAAAACTCGAATTTACACCAGTTTTTGAAAATAAAACATAGCCTCGATGCGTCCTTTTCCGTGTTGGCGCCAAAACCCTACCAAAAACCTCTAATGCTATTTGACAGCAGTTTTTTTTTTTTAATATAATAGTAAGGCAACGGAGTAAGTGGGTTCACCGCCGCCGCCCTTGAACTCAACAGAACCGTAACACCAGAGGGGCCACAAGTGCACCGCCGGCTTAAATAAAGTTGTTTAAATGTAAATCTTATGTCTGAATAAAAATTAATAGGAATCTGCATAAATACCAACTTTTTTTTTGTTTTGGTGTTAGTTTTCTGAATGTCTATATCTAGTCCTCTTTTTGTGCTGAGATTTAAAATAAATAAAAAAAAAAATTCTCAACTTCGTGAAATTTGGAATTAGTTCGTCAATATATACCCGTAATATAATATAATCCAAGCCCTACGACAAAAATGCGAAGGTGTCTGGATACGAAGGTCGTATTTTTGTAATAAATCCCACTGAAAGACTCAAAATGATGGATAATCGTATACTATTATCCAGCAGTATTATAAAATTTGGGTCGCCTTGAGATAAGAGCGATTATTGGCGTGAAAAATTGACTACAGATTATACTATTGAATGACGATACAAGAGGCAAAGAGTAGTATTAATAAAGCCAACTTCGAATAGATCAGACTAATACTATATTTTATATTTTGCTTAGACCTTTTCTATGATTGCTTATTTTGCTTAAACCATGTAAAGGAAAATGCTGTTAAACCCAATAATATAATATCTGAGGACATTATTCACACACGGTCATCTGATCCCAAACTAAGCAGAGCTTTTACTATGGAAACCAGATAACTGATATACTACTTTTCTTTTGTAAATACATACATATATAGATAATTACACCCAGACTCAGGACAAACATACATGTTCATGCAAACAAATATCTGTCCTGGGTGGGAATCGAACGCACGACCTGCGACGTCAAAAGCTAGCATTTGCCAACCACGCTAACAGGCCCGTCAATATATGAGTTAAGTAACATCAAGCTCATTAAATGCTTTTTTAACCGACTTCCAAAGGAGGAGGTTCTCAAGTTCACCGGTTTTTTTTTTTTTTTTTATGTATGTACACCGATTACTCGGAGATTTATGATCCGATTTACGTGATTCTTTTTTAGTTTGATGCGGAATAGTTGCCATTTGGTCCCATAAAAATTTTATATAGATTGGCCCAGTAGTTTTCATTTTATGGACATTTTTGTATGAAATTTTTTGTTTAAGTGGACGATGTCGATGATGCACAGACGTTTGTAAATCTTAGCTAGTCAAGCTAGACTCATCCTGTTCAAGTGTGTCTTGGCATGAACATAAACAACAATTTCAGACGACTAGCGTTTCATACGCACGTATAAGCTTTTTTTTTGGAAGCGCATGTAGGCGCACCTTTTAGCACCAGCGTATTTTTTATGTACGTACACCGATTACGCTGAGATTTATGAACCGATTTACGTGATTCTTCTTTAGTTTGATGCGGAATAGCTGCCATTTTTAGGGTTCTGTAGCCAAATGTATTTCACAAAGGCTCTTCTTGATTTGTCATGTCTGTATGTCTTCCCGTCCGTATGTCACAGCCACTTTTTCCCGAAACTATAAGAACTATACTGTCGAATCTTGATCAGCAGATGTATTCCGTGAACCGCATTAAGATTTTCACACAAAAATAGAAAAACAAACAATAAAATTTGGGGGTTCCCTATACTTACTTAAGGACTGAATTAAAAAAGAAATCATTAAACTATACATGTGGGGTATCTATGGATAGGACTTCGAAAATGATATTGAGGTTTATTATATAATTTTTTCTTAACTGTATAGTTTGCGCGAGAGACACTTCCAAAGGCGTAAAATGCCCCTCCCCCCCCCCCCCTGTAACTTCTAAATTAAGAGAACCATAAAACTAAAACAAATAGATCATGTACATTACCATGCAAACTTCCACCGAAAATTGGTTTGAAAGAGATCTAGTAAGTAGTTTTTTTAATGCGTCATAAATCGTAAACCGCAATTTATCTTCCATTCTATCAACTCAAATACTTGCTGCTACGGAAAGAAACATTCCGTCTTTCACGGGCGAGTCCGACTCATTATCTAATCAATGATAAATAAGACCTAGGCTATCAGCCCTCTGCTCAGTAGACTCGTTGGCTAATCGATCATTAATAAGACCTAGTCTTCATACCCTCTGTTCAGCAGACTAGATGGCTATTCGATCATAAGATCATTCAATTCATAATAAGATCTAGTGTATAAGCCCTCAGCACACAGACTCGTTAGCTAGATGGTCATAAATACGGCCTAACCTATTTTATTTTTTTATTTATTTAAACTTTCGTACAGTGAGAATGTACATACGGACTTAATGCCAAAGGCATTTTCGACCAGTCAACCTTAGGGTAGTGCAGAGAGATCGTGGCAGGTGTATTTGGGTTATATAAAATGTATTTTTACTTATTATTCATATAATCAAACTTAATAATTACGAACACTATATATAATATATATAATAGATACTATACAATAGATACTATATGATTTTAATTTAATGAATACTATACTATAACATACTATACAATAATAAATATAATTATTGACGAGACATTTCTGTGTGTAGTTTCTTAGAAATATACTCACGAACTTTCTTTTTAAACGCGAAGCGAGTCTTAGCCATCCTGATTCCAACAGGAAGCTCATTCCAAAGAAGTATAGATTGGACAAAGAAAGAGCAGTGAATGAAGTCAGAGCTGTGAGGTGGACATCGTAAAAGACGATTATGACTAGAGCGGAGAGTCTTACTATGATTAGCAGAAAGGTATTGAAAGTGAGGCGTTAAATAAGAAGGAACGGTAGGAGAGTCCAGTATGGAGAAAAGTGTGGTGAGCGCCCTCAAATTTCTTCGCTGGCGAATGGGCAACCAGTTTAACTGGGTACGGTAAGCAGATACATGATCATACTTACGAAGATTGAAAACGAATCGAATGCAGTTATTCAGAAGTCGGTCAAGTTTGTTAAGAAGATCTGCATTCAGGTCAAAGTAGCACACATCACCATAGTCGATAATAGGAAATATTAGAGTCTGCACAAGCATTACTTTTGTTCTGGATGGAAGGAAATTTCTAAGCTTATAAAATGACCGTAGAATCCCAGTAATTCTCTGGCTGATCCCAGAAATGTGGCTTTGCCAGTTTAGGTGGTTGTCAATTACCAGTCCGAGATCTTTGACTTTTTGGCTAATGGGGATATGATACCTATGCGCTTGCTGTTCAGACTTTCATAAATCTTAGCTAGTCTAGACTCGTACTGTGCAAGTTTTCTTAGAGTGAACGTAATTTTATGTAGTTTTTCTTACTTTACAAACGGTCTTTTAGATCATTCACTGTCCCACAAGAACGTGAAAAAGAGTTTCGAACAACATTTTTTCGGAAGATGTTTCTTTTTTCCGTTCTCGTTTGTTGGGATCTATAGTTTTGAGGCGCGCGGCACCTTTCGAAGTCCTAACCATAGCTGGACACTAAAAAGTAACAAATAAAAAAAACTTCGTTTAAAAAAACCGACTTCAAAAACTAAAAAGTATAAAAAAAATATCTTAATAAAGATTTAATTTAATACATCACTTATAATATAATATTAATGAAATAATATAATTTGTATGTGCTACCTATTGATAGGTTTGAAGTCGGTGCCAAGCCCTAAGCAAAATAAAAGTTAATATTACATACAGCTTTCATACTTTGTGATGAAACTCCTACACTAGAGATTAACCTAAGTAAATAAACTTAAAGAACAATATGAATTGATATGAAACAGATGAAACTGTATCATAAAAATATATGACGACCGTCAACGACGTCTGCACGCTTGGGTTGTTTGTGTAGAAATACGAAGCTATTCCGCTGAAAGTAAAGCGCGGCGAGTGTGGTACCTACTATTACATTTGGCTTGGCACCGACTTCAATCCTATCAATAGGTAGCACATACAAATTATATTATTTCATTAATATTATATTATAAGTGATGTATTAAATTAAATCTTTATTAAGATATTTTTTTTATACTTTTTAGTTTTTGAAGTCGGTTTTTTTAAACGAAGTTTTTTTTTCTATAACAGTTTATGAGGAACAGCCCACCAGCTCAAGGTGAAGCTGTAATGTCCGAGTTTAACAACTTCTAGAACACAAGTTGTCCAATCTCTTGGGCTATTTTGACGGGCCTGTTGGCGTGGTTGGTAGATACGCTGCCTTTCACGCCGCTAGTCGTGGGTTCGATTCCCACCCGGAACAGATATTTGTGTGCATGAACATGTCTGTTTGTCCTGAGTCTGGGTGTAAATTATCTACATAAGTATGTTTTTACAAAATAAAAATAGTATATGTAGTAAATCAGTTATCTGTTTTTCATAGTACAGCCTCTGCTTAGTTTGGGATCAGATGGCCGTGTGTGAATAATGTGCCAGGATATTTATTATATTATTGTCCCAGGATATGATTTGTAAATACGCAAAATCTTTGTAACGGAATGTTTGTATGTGTAGTTAATATTTTTCGTAGTTTTATAGAAACTTGTATTCTACAAGCCATTAATTTTCATTATATAAGATAGCCGTTGTAGAAAATGATAATCTTTGATATCACCTTCAATTTAACACTTAAGCGACTTTGTATCTTCTCCCCTATTGACCTTGAATTTCTTAGCGGCCTTCACCGTGAAGATTAAAGTTCAAGACACGTTTACAATAGGATACACATAAACTTTAGGGGTGATAATTCGGTGATAAATAGTTTACAGCTTTGTCCCTAAAAGACAACAAACATCTGTAATATCAGACCCTCATGTACAAATACGTACAAATAAATAAAGACTGTCTGTTTGTAATGTCAAAATATCAAACAGCTTATTATCATAGTTATATTATAAAGGCGAAAGTTTGTGAGTGTGTGACTGTGTGGCTGGAGCGATTTTAATAACATTTGGTATGGAGTTATCTGTCACCCTGGATTAACACATAGGCTATTTATAAAGTTTGACGCGGGTAAAACCACGGGGCACAGCTAGTTAAAATATATTTGAAAGTAAATACGATCAATTTAACAAAAAACCCCATGTAATTTTTTTATCTGTCTGTCTTGTTCTGGCTAATCTCTAAGACAGTTTTCGAGGACCGATTTCAACAGGATTTGCTGTAACAGATAGCAAGTAAAGTATAGTACTCTTTGTTGTACACTAAAGAACACAATATAATGACATAACATAACATGAAGTACAATGGGCAGTTTTATCGTTGCCGCAATTTTGTACAGACAACCGTATACAGAATATTATACGAGAACTCAGATATCGGGTAGTGAGAGTGTTTGAATGAATTGACCTTATCCTAACTTAAACAGACAAAAGTCAATAGACACAGCAATATATCCTAAAACATAAACTTATACACTACTTATATTGTCCTATATTATTATATAAATTTACATAACTGTGTAAATTAACAACTATTAGAACATAAACACATAAAGATGCTGGTGTTACATGGAGTAATATAGGTTAGTTTTCACACGGAGTAAAATACTACTAATAGAAAAAAAAACCCAAAAATTTAAACTGTGGGTGGAGTTATTTTTATATAAATTTAAAGTTGAAAAATTAAGTAAAATATATGTGCAATATTTTGATTGTAGGTATATTTCATGAGCCGCGTAGCTTCCGTCCCAGAAAGAAAACAGGACCACCCCATCCTATCCCTGCAAGGGTGTCATAAAAGGTGACTGAGGGATATACCAGATATTTGAACAGTATCGCCGACTCGTATGCCAAGCACGGTGAATACTCCTTCAAACGGCAACGTTGAGGAAACCCTTAGGGAAAACCTATTTCGAGCAGTGGACCACAAAATGTGGCACGCATATTTAATTAACTTGACTAGCTGTGCCCCGCGGTTTCACCCGCGTTAAACTTTATAAATTATCACAGCCACTCCCCCGAAGGTGATAGCGTGATAATATGTAGCCTATATGTTGACCCGACCTCTTAGTAATATTCATGGAAAATTTTAAGTAAATCCATGCAGTACTTTTTGAGTTTAGCCCGGACATACATACAGACAAACAGACAAAAATTCAAAACCTATATTGTTGGCTTCGTCATCGATTGAAGATCACGCCCCAAGTATCCTTTTAAAAAATATTCAATGTACAGTTTTGACTTTCCTACGATTTTATTATATGTATATAGATAATGCATCGAGGACGCAACTACTGGGGCTCTACCGGCTAAGTCGCCGAACTTCGTTTTCGTGAATGGCGTTCAATTAGAAAAGACTAGCTGTGCCCCGCGGTTTTACCCGCGTTTAATTTTATAAATTATCATAGCTCCTCCCCCGTAGTGTGATAATATGTAGCCTATATGTTGACCCGACCTCTTACTAATATTCATGCAAAATTAGAAGTAAATCCATGCTGTACTTTTTGAGTTTAGCCCGGCCATACATACAGACACACAGACAAAAATTCTAAAAACTATATTTTTGGCTTCGATGTCGATTGTAGATCATGCCCCAAGTATCCTTTAAAAAAATATTCACTGTACAGTTTTGACTTTCCTACGATTTTATTATATGTATAGATTAAAAATGACTTAATCAATCGTTAAATAGGTTTCCATGACTACATGTGGTGTCATAAATGTTCCGGAATCGATTGTCAACGTTGAAGCCGAATTAACTATTGATTAAGTAATTTTTAACCTTTATTTATTTGAACGCCATTCGCCACAATGATGTTCGGCGACTTAGCCGGTAGAGCCCCTGGTTGTAGTTGCGTCCGCGACACATTGCAACTTTGGGTAAATACGTCGATGACTAGTTGCATACCAGAATTTAAGTAGACTACGAGTAGATTACGGGTTTCCTGCGCGTTACGTCAACCTTTACTAAGAGAGTTCGGTAAACTTTTGATTGCAAGAACATAAAACTAATTTACATGTCTGAGAACTTTTAAAGCTGAGTACAGTCTTAAGTGCTGTTGTTTACAGCCTCTAAGGTTAAGTTAGGCGCCTCACTGCCTCCGGTTTGATTCCCGGACAGGACAATTATGATGCAGCGGCGTCTTATATAGAATTGTAGCTAAGAAGCTGGTAAACTTATTATCAGTCGGAGTAATAATTTATAATGATATATAATTTCATTAAATAATTTATTAGCTGAGTACAGAGAGAGTACACAAGTTGTTATTGTTATTGATAGCCAAATTACGTCCACCGCTGGACAAAAGCCTGTCCAAATAATGGAGGGATGTGCCATATTCGCCACACATAGCAGACGGGTTGGCGATCGCAGGTTGATGTTCAAAGTTCACATAAAAACGCTGCTACCCGTTCTGTAGTAGATATTCCCTCGGAAAGATTTCTACGCTCCCCACGGCATGAGATGGGGTGGCGATATTCTTCGCCGTCACCACACACACACACAAACATATATATATTTGCGCCTGACTTTTTAATTGTTATTCGTGCGAATATAGTTACATTGTTGTCATGTGAATTCTATTGTCAACGAGAAATTTTGTTGAAGTACGAAAATTAGATATTCAATTTGAAATAATTCTCGCTGGTTTTTTGCGTCCGTTCTCGATGGAAATCATGTGACACATTGTATATTTTTGTATACGTTCCATGCATTTAATCGTTTTTCCTACATCCATCTAAATGTATGGATATATTGATACCGTATATTGTACTATATTAATTCCATGCATTCTACTAATTAAATGACTCCTTACTATATTTGAGATTATATCGGTACCGTATATTATTTTTGTATGTACGCCATAAACTGTTAAGTTGGTTGCTTCCTCCTAACCTTATGTTATATCGATACATACATAGGTACCCATATAATAAATAAAAATTAAAAATAAATTAAATAATAATAAATAAATCAATCAATATATTTTTAATGCGTGGTCTCTGTCTACTCCAATGGAGAACAGGAGTGACAATATGTATGTATGTATGAATAGAGAATCATCACTTTTTATGAAGTCGATTAAAATAAAATACTTATTTATATAACTTGGAGTACCTACATAACAGGCAATCAAAACAAGTTATTCCTATATTACATAGATTAATTAAATTTTAAATTATAGTTAGCTAAGTCCGCTAGGCTAATTAAAAAATATTAAGGATATGATATTTAGGTTTATGTGGGATCATTTTATTTATGTGAGCGTGTTTCTTCTGAAATTGAACTTAAAGTATGAACACAAAATAAAACAATTGTTTCGGTAGTAGGTATTTTTAAGTTTTATTGTTTACAAATCAAGTAGGTACAATAATAATCCCATAGTCATAATAATCAAAGTGTCGGACAAATCAAATACACCGAAATCGGAACATAAAAGTAATTTAAGAAATTAACAATTTTAAGAACGACCAGATGAGAGGCTAATTTACTGTGTCATTGACTATAATTAACTTGTGTATGTAAGCAATACTAGTTTTCAACCGTGGCTCTGCCCACGTGACAAGTCGATAAAAATTTACAAACAGAAATTTGTTTAGCCGTTTAGGCGTTAAAAAAATAAAATAAAGATGCTTAGAAAATTATTAACCTGAATATTCACATATCAGACATACCTATCAGTACAAAGTCTCAAAAATAAAAAAGCCCTTAAGGCGTCAAAAAGTAAAATAAAAACGCCTAAGAAATTATTAACGTAACTATCAAAAATAAAATAAATAAGTCCAAAATCTCAAATATAAAAATTACACAACAATACTCTTATTTAAACATAAAAAAATCAAACCCATTGAGGTAGGCGTTAACGTCACTAAATATTAAACATAATTATTAAGTAACAAATCAGTCATGAGCTAAACAGCTGTTGCTTTTATCGCTATTAATACTAAGGCTCTATATAGTATTAAAAATACTAATTTCTTAAATGACAATATATATTCAAATCACTTTGGAAACAAACCACAATAATAAAAACAAAACAAAACAAAATAAAATATAATAAAAACTAAAACGTTACAAAATATGTATTTGGTGATATTATGCTTAAATTAAATCAATCACAAGCTACTGTCCTTGGCACATTTAGTCCAAAAATACAAAGTACTCGCATCTGGTCTTGAAGATTATATGAGTTGTTAATTAAGATATCATTATAAACATCCAAAAGTGTCCGAGTCGTCGACTTTGGTCGAGTCCCGTCCCTCTTCGAGAGTTTTAGCGTGTTTATCAGGATACCTGAATTACAAACTATACCTACTAGTATTCAGACTTCAGAAAATTATAAATAAAATACTACGACTATGTTAAAATAAATGACTAGGTTTCATGTAACCACCCGGCAAGAATGACAGAAATAAATGATATTGATCGAGAGCTAAGACTAAACGACAAATTTTGAATGAACAATTACCAGGTCTATTTCTTAGTGTAAGTGTTTTGTATAAATACTTTTATTTTGAGCCAATCTTTATTATGCAGGAGGTCTCGGTGCTTCTCTTTAAGAGCCTCACATTCACGTCTTTTAGGTGGTTGTTTGTTTTTTATATGATGTCTAAAAAATGCAGAGCACACTTTTTTTTGTTCTGCAGTCCATGGTATCAGAGTCCTCTTTTTGCCTTTCTTGGCGTGATGATCAAACTCCAAAGTATTTGTTTGAAGACCAGATGGTCCTGGCTGAGATGGTGATGATGATGATCGCGGTAGTCGTGACGTATTTCCGTCTGTTATATCTTGCGCTCGTCCAGGTGACTCGACATCATAATCTAAAATTACTTTATTTTCTGTCATCCCTTTATCTAATTGTTCATTTAAATCAAGTTCAATCTCATCCAGGGGTTTGCCGCTGAAAGCGTCTGCTGTCCCATCTTCCATAAGGATGAGCAGCTTAGATATCTTGGCAGTTTGGTAGACATCATCCGGTAGCCGATATGATTTTTTGTGTACATCATTTGTATGGCCCATAAATGTAGCTAGCTGTTCCATGTCATTTTCAGACATACTGAATATTTGTGATATATATACTGAATAACGTGTCTAAGTGTTTCCTAAGCCTTGTAGATGAAATTGCTTTCGGATTTTTTGCTCCAGATAGCCTCGCATGCCTTTCTTGTACTTTGTAACCATATATTGTATTTTCAAAACCTGGATTACCAAATAAAAAACGATTTGATGTTGAAACAAATGTGTCTCTGATCGACAGCAGTAATTTAATGTCCTCTTGAACCTCCTTATTAAATAAAACAGGAACCTCACGCCCACGCTTGCCCCTAATGACAACTCTTTTAATTTTCTGTACCAAGACCCTTTCCGATACAGTAAGAGCCCGGTCAAATTCTTCGTATTTATCAGCAGCATTTTTATCAAATTCTAAATAATCGTGAACTTTGATTCTCTGAAGCTCTCCAGGCCTGCGTCTGTTCAGTAACAAAACCCTACAATATACAGTCTCTAAAAGCTGAATATAACTCGAAACATTAAATAACCCTTCTTTGATTTTGTTCGCAGCTTCTTCTGATTTTTTTCGAGGTATTCTTTTAGGATTTTTAAGTCAGGACTTGAAACAGATATTTGTTCCTGGACAGGAAAAATCAGGACCTGAAACAGATAGGTATTTGTTCCTGGAAAGAACATACAGTCGTTAAATAAGTCGAAGGCATGAAACAGTTACGGTTATTAATTTTTTTTTAAATTCACGTAGATATACAAACCTCATTGAACAGCGTTGAATCAAATAAATCACGTGAATTTTCTTTATTTCCTCCTAAAAAAACAATAAAAGTCAGTTAAATAAATCATACGTATCTGTGTAAAGACTACTCAAGATATTTTAAACCTAAATAGTAAACAGTAAAAATAATGTTTATATCAACAGCCAGTTGTGTGCAATTCATTGTTCAGGTGTCCCGAAACCCAACGTTAAGTGGTCACCGGGTGACGGGCTAGACAGTACCTCTGGTCTATTTTTTTTTAATTCTATGTCACTTGGTACATCTTGGTTAATTTTGATAATAAAAGCGAGATTACTTTATTATTATTATTTCATTTATTTATTTTATTACTAACTAACAAACTCTTTCATTATGACACTTACACTACGAAAAACATTCATTATTATTGTGAACTTCTATTATAATCAAATATCGTCCTCTTTTTGTACAAAACAAATAAACAGAATTAATACTATTCATTATAACGACATAATAACGATAATTTCCAACTAAGTATAAATTAAAACTTACTACTCGTAGGTACTTACCTACCTATTCATTATTTTTAATATACTTAATGGGATACTTACTTGCCAATGAGAGTATCCTGGCACTTCTTTTCATGGTGCCTGTTATTTTACTTCCACTATACAATATTTATACCACAAGCGTTATTGCGTCCGCACTGGCCGGCAAAAACATATTATAAACTAAAACATGCCGCTTGCATATCGCATGCGAACTCCGCCCCCTCACCTCTGTCACCCCCACGTCTCCTCTGGGACGATGACGTTTTGTGTGACGCAATTAAATCACACATTAGAATTGATAAAAACTTTTATTATATACAGAAGCCACATTATCGGCGTGTTATACGTCAACAAAATATCGAATATACGCCACTGATATACGGCGCACATAAGCGACCTCCAAAATTCGCGCGCCAAACAGCGGAACTAAGAAATACGCCGAAAAGCACTCCGGTGACAAAACAACGTCCATGCCAATATTTCACCCAGCCATTGTACTAACCTTTACACTACTTCTGGCTGAATTTGAGAGATGGACCAAGATGCAACAAGTCAGTCGGACGCAACATCATCGGTAGAAACCGCCATGTAGGACGTAATATCAACTCCGGGATGGAAATATATATATATATATATATATATATATATATATACATATATATATATACAACATGTAACTTAATTAACGCACATCCTGAAAATAGTTTGTTCAAAATCGTTTACTGAATCGATGATATCATTTTTAATAAGGTAATTTTTTATTCCAAAATAATTAAAGTTACGGAAATTATCGTTATTTTAACCCTGGTCAGTCAAAACAAATTGAAATGGACCGTGAGTCAAAGTAATAAGACTTTTAAATCGCAGTTTTATTTCTATTCATACAAATACCATCATTTAACACAAAATAAAGAAAATTAAACTTTATTCCAAGAAACTAATTTAGTAAATAACCATGCATATACATGTTAAATAAAAAAAATTGAGTATGTATTATGATTACAACATAGTATTTAATTGGTGTGTTTCAAGGTGTGCGTTAATTACGATACATGTTGTATATATATATATATATATATATGAACTGTTCTGTGACCTTTATTTGGACATCTACAACGTGCAAGTTGCGGTCGTATCTCATAATAGCAGGAGTCCCGTAGTAGACAGGACCGAATAATGGTCTGTGATAAACGACATCGGGCCTCACCCCATCGCTAGTAATATACTGGAATGGGGCCAACAGGACTGTAGTTTTAGATGTATACCGTTTATTTGTTTTAACATTGTGTAACTAGTAGAATCATTATTACTTGTGTTAGATATATATATTGTTGTACTAATACAAACAAATATAAAGTGTAAATAGTACTAGATATATTTGCGATCTATTATATAAGTTATTTTTGTTTATTTAGGACTATTAACATAAACAAAAACTAATCACGTTTCGATTATATCTGTGTTGTTTGTAGTTCTTAAGGGGCCGAAATCAGCCAAATTATTTTGCAAGTTTTAGCGAATGCTAATAAGGAAGGTAAATTCAACCTTCCCAATAAAATAGTGGTAGTGTAACTGTACAATGATAGATACAGTACATTTGATTAATAAGTAGGAATTTAGTAAACTTAGTATTAATACTATATTTCGAAGAAGCTCAATGCTACTGCGAAAATACGTAAAAAGCAGAACAATATTAAAATCCGTAAAGGCATTCCTTCGAATCTTCTTGTTTCATCCAACATTAACATCAATTAATGTTATGTAAAATTCAAGTATAACCTGGCATTGGATTTTTTTCGATTTGTTAAAATGTGTTTAATTGACGAATGTTTCTATGATGGAAACACTATCTGTCTAAAAAAAATAAATGCAGTTGTCTATCTTGGGTAAGCGTTATTTATGGTTGGAGTCATGCACGAACTTCACTTTTTATTTTAATATTAAATAATTATAAAATAAATAATTATTTATATTTTACGACAAACATGTTCCGACTATTTACAAGCGCTTTTTTAAAGTTTACGTGAATAAAACCTTTTTTATTCTATTTTAATTTATTTTATTTTACTTATTTTGAGGTAATTTTTTTCGCAAAAAGAACACTTCAGCACTGATTATAATTTTTCTTCAGTTATTTTCGTATGAAGTCTATTGTCCGTCTATGTCTTCTATTGTCTTGAACTTCAATTCATGTAGGAGCAAATGAAAATACGTGAGTTACTTTTACACCCTATCCAACTCTAGAAAAAGATTCATATAACTAAATAAATAAATTATACAAAAGGTTTTTATTCACGTAGACTTTAAAAAGCGCTTGTAAATAGTCAGAACATGTTTGTAGCAATATAGTTGTATACATTATTATTTCTAGTTACATAGATATTTTTAGGTACACATTGTATGAAAATATTTATAAAATTTATTTTATTATAGCATTGATATTTAGCTAGCTCGTATCAAGTTATTGTCAAGAGATTATGTTTAATTATCTAGTTTAAGTCTAATATTTTTACAACATATATAATAAAAAATAAAAAAGGTTTTTATTCACGTAGTCTTTTTAAAAGCGCTTGTAAAAAGTCAGAACATGTTTGTGGTAATATAGTTAAGTAAACATAATTATTTCTAAGTACACATAATAGATATTTAAGTACACGGATTGTATGAAAACATTTAAATATAAGTAACATTTAATTCATGATTTTATGATGTAGTTATTTAGCTAGCTTATATTAAGTTATTGTCAAGCTTCTATATAGGTTAAGTTATCGAATTTTATAGGATTAGGTATAATTTACATTTACATCTTGTCTGAATGGTTTTGTCTATATTGAAGAAAAGAATAGGAAAATAGGTAAGAATAGATAGATGATATTATTATTAATGAATTCGTGTTTATTACGACGGTCGCGCTTTAATGCTATCACCGGATCCATTGCGCCCTGAACTGAGAAGACCCGGTAAAACAAACAAAACGGCTTCATCTACTACCGGGTTCAACACGGCCCAGTTGAAACGGTCCGGCTGTCAACAAAGTGATAATAATCAGTTTGTTATTTGAATCTGTTTCTAGGGTTAACCCTACTTGATAATAACCAGTAGGGTTGATAAGTGTTCACGTAAATATTCTCAAATTAATAATAAATTCACTTAACGTGCAGTTAGACAATTTCTCTGACGTAAAATTTGTTAATGAAGGCTTTTCTAACATCCTTTGATTACTTTAAAATGGCTGCGTCTATACAGAGTTAAATTAAGTTCCCCAGTGATTGTTGGGAATTGTTACTATATATCACTTTTTTACTATTTTACTTACAATATAATTATACTTACATGTTTTCACCTAATACGACTATTAGCTACCAAATTAGGAATGTATTTTTTGTTGAATCTTTGAAAAAAGAAGTTTAAAGAGATTAACATTCTGACTGTAGCGTGTCAGTATATATGACAACTAATTTATATGCATAAATATAAAGACTCCTTCTGTAAAAGGAGTGATACTCATAATATAAATACTAGATATAAGCATAACTTTGTGTTACATACCACCCGTCTCCACAAAGTAAGTAACTCTTTTATGGGGCATTGTATAAGATTCTATAACAAACTTTCCAGTGATATCCGAGAAATGTCTGTGAATAAGTTTAATAGAATTATAAAGGCCAAATTGTGTAGCAGGGCTTACTACAAAACTTCTGATTATTTAAGTGACAAAACAGCTTGGGATTGAGTCGCTCTAAATTAACACATTTAAATACAATGTAATTTAATGTAAGAAATAAATATTTTAAAAAAGGATTCCTACTGAGTTTTCTGGCAGTATTTCTCAGTACCTGCCACGTCATGCACTGCACGGTAGGTTAAAAAAAAATTACGATTCCACACAAATGTAATATTTTAACGGAATAAATGACTTTTGATTTTTTGATTTTGTGATATCTTAAACTAGATAGGTACAGACGCCAGCACATCCAGCTACCCCAATCTGTCAAATTTATTTTATAGGTTTTCGACTTTATCACAAAAGTATAAGGTTCACTTTCAATTCGGGAAATTTGACAGATTGGGGTGCTTGATGTGCTGTGCGTCTGTACATACGTAATTACAATTTGGTAAATTCGTATTTATGTATTCTTTCAGTAAACAAAAAGTAAACAAATTATTCAAGAAATTACAACGTACAAAAAATTAAACATCTTTTGAATTCCGCCAAAGTACAGTGAAAATGTAAAATATTTAAGAGTCGCTGTTAACGATTCCGATGACGATCACCGTAGCCTAGTTGGTAGTGCTCCTGCCTACGAAGCTGGTGGTCCTGGGTTCGAATCCCGGTAAGTGCAAATATTTGTGTGATGAGCACGAATATTTGTTTCTGAGTCATGGACGTTTTCTATGTATTTAAGTATTTATCTATCTATATAAGTATTTATATCGTCGCCTAGTACCCATAGTACAAGCTTTGCTTAGTTTGGGGCTAGGATGATCTGTGTGACATTGTCCCTAGATATTATTATTATTATTATTATTCCTTAAGACGCTGATGAATATTTTAGGGTGTTAGTAAGAGCTGACAAAACTTTCAGTAGCCCGTTCCTTGGTCCTTGCCATAGTCTGATATTAGGAACCAACACTTTTAATGATTCTTATATTTGAGGATTATGTATCGTACCGCGGAACACCATGAAGGAGTATTTAGCAATGGCGAGGTTTTCCCGGACCTCTACATTATAGTATCCAACCATTCCTCTCTGTAAACATCAATTTATATGGACAAAATTTCAAATTCTAGGTGAACGTTCAATTATCCATCAATAACACCCAGAGACTACGTCATAAAAATGAGTAAATAGATTTATTCCCAACAAGAACAGATAATCTTTAACTTTGTTTAGAACAAAAACAATATAACTAATTACGTTTAGATTAAAAAGGATTCTATTTAGAATACAATAGAACTTTATTAACCAAGAATGAACACGTTTATACAGAGTTGTTATAATAAAGTATACAAATTTTTATTGCCAATATAAATATGAAAATGCGAAACTCCCTGCACTAGGCTGAGCCTGTCCTGCGGGGAGCTTAGACAAAGTTGTAATAGTGTGAATGTATTTCAATTACAAAATACATCTGGTTACATAAAAGTATTGAACAAACAGTTGGTGTTACATTATAAAGAACATACATACTAATTGAAAATGGAACTATTCCAGTGTTAAAATAAATATGATATTATTGTAAATTTACGTACAATTTTCGATATAATTGCCAAGTCAATTTATATTAGTATTTTTAAAAGGTCTTCAGTTTGTTCATAGGTCCAACTTATGAGTTATTTACATAATTTAGCGTTTACTCCTCGGAGGGACAAGGTATGCAGGTTGTACATTTTTGTTATTTTGTTATAAATATATGGTTTTAGGAAGGCGCCGAATCTTTTTGCAAAAACTGTCTTTACTGGGTAATATGGGAGACTAAAGACGCGTTTCCTGATCATCACTTCGTGGATTTCTGCAGATAGAACGTCTTTGTGGGCGGTTAAACAAATATTTGAACCTGACAATCTCGGAAGAGTGCCGAAGTTGGGTAACGAAATTATTTCCCAATCATGGTTTTTAATACTGCCCGTTAAGCACGCCCCAGTTGAATTAAATGGGAGGTGGCTGTGCCACCCCAGGCAAGGATGCAGTATTCCAAAAGAGACGGACCAAGTGTGAGGTATACTGTTTTCAGCAAGCCTGCAGGAGCCACGTTGTGCAACTGTTTCATTACATATATAAGTTTTCTGACTCTACCAGACGTGGCTGCTACATGCTCCCGGAAGGTAAGTTTTTCATCTATGATGATCCCTAAATACATCCCTTAATACAATTTAGAAGCATGCAACATAGCAAAAATAAGAAAGGAGTCTACCTCAGCAAATGCTACAGAAAATAATTACTGTAACGCTGCCAAACTTCCGATAGCGCTTGAAAGATGACAAATACGACTGTGTGTTATTGTTAATTATTATACTTATACCCATTCGTACCTGTAGTAGCGTTTAATTGCTACCCCAAACCATTTAAGTGTCATCAAAGAGGATACAACTATTGCATCCCTGCTGTGAGTGTAACCAATACTGTCAAAGTATAAAAAAAATATTGCGAAAATATAATTTTAATAATTTCAAAAATTTGAAAACAGACTAATGAAATTAAAAGACGTTAATGCTATTTAGCAGTCATTGTAACTCAGAACGCCACGTCAGGTCAATGGACGTGGCATTCTGAGTCTAGAGCCGTAAGAATCTAGAGTTGAATTTCAACTGTACTCTACATTATTACGGCTGTTAGTATATTAGAAACTATGTAGTTGACGTGAAATTACAGCCTTAAGTGTAATTTGCCACGTACCAAGTACCAAGAAATCCAATTAAGAGCACGCTACAGGGCTATAGGAAAATTATTCAAACGTAACCGAGGAAAACGTGTCAGTAAGTTGTAATAGCGTTTTCTGCAAAATGCTGTGAGGAGGCAGCCCCAGTTGGGTCCAAGCCATTGATACATGACTAAACTAGCTACTGTAGGTAATTTTCTTGCTCGTAGACCACTGGCAGTTCCTGCTCAGTGACTTGGAAATGGAAGGCACATTTGCATTAGACCCCTAACCTGATCACGTTCAGTTATCTGTAGAATCTTACTTCAAATTTCATTCCAATTTAAGGATAGTACGCAATTAGCGAATTCATGATTAACTCTAGGATCTTTTAAGGAAATTTATTAGTACCTACAAACAATGTATAAACTATTTACAAGTATTCTTAGTTCCAGAAAATACAGTTAAAAATGTATACCTTTTTCGTTTATACCTATTTTCTGGAACCTTCTTTTATAAAAGCGTAATGATTAAAAACTGTGCTGGTATTCGCTTGGGTGGTAAATTATGTATCCTTTGAATACGAAGCAATTTAAATACGAAGCAATACCGCAATAAGATTGTGCATCTTACCTTTCACTGGCAAAATGTGAACAGCTATTCCATATACATACATTTCTATGTTAATGTATTCAGTGAGTATAATATTAGGATATACGAGTTACCCGCAGAGTTTGCTGATTTTATAGTTATTCAATTGTTTATATTTTATCTAAATAATGATTGCCTCTGTTCAAGCGCTGATAATGAGGTTCTGAATTCAAATTTAGGGACAGGCCAGAAAGTGCTATTGGGCTTTTACGCAAAGAAAAATTCTCTTAGGCTAACCCGTAACCTGAAAGTTGGTGGTCTTACAGCACGGGAATGTGTTGGAGAGTTTTAATGCCGTCGGTCCTGCAACTGAGGTATTTCCTGGTCGTGTACGCGATTTCTTTCCATTAGAGTAGAACAGTAATGGTGTAGAGAGGGCACCGGTATCTTCGCATAAACTTATACACCATAATTTACCCCACACCGATGACTAGTCTCTATTGAGGCTGACTGACCTGGGTAAAATTCGACAATAGACATTATTATCTGAAGAAGAGAATATAACCATTTTATTATTTTCTTTAATATGCAGCCTTATGTGGATCTATTCATGTTCTAACTCCTCCTTGTTTTGTTCTGATTAAATTCGTTGCGGGATCCAAGACAGTTAAAGCAATTCCCTGGGACATGACTAAGCGTCTCCGCTCAGTCTCATTTCACTGTGTGCCAATGTTGCTCATGGTTAATACGAGTTGCGGTGGTGGTTAAGAGATAGGGACTAGTCCCATACAAACAAAAAATTCTTAATATTTATTATATTAATTTTTATATAATATTATATTAATACTAGCTATGCCCGTGACTTCGTCCGCGTGTTAATTAGTTTATTTCGTTTTTTTTTGTAAAATAAAAGACTTTTTCTAAAATAAAAGTAGCCTAAGTTACTCCTTATTACATCAGCTACCTGCCAATAAAAGTCTCGTCTTAATCGGTCCAGCCATTTCAGAGATTAGCCGGAACAAACAGACAGCGAGACAGACAAAAATTGTAAAAAATGTTATTTTGGTGTATGTACCGTATATATATTCATATTAATGTAGTAAAAACCGGTTATTTCAATATTACAAACAGACACTCCAATTTTATTTATTTGTATAGATTATTCAAGAGTTGACACAAGAGTTGAGTTGCATTCGGACTGATATTTAATTTTTAAATGACTTAATAAAAATAACAACAGCTGATTCAAGTAATTTTAATCAGCTGATGTTAAAGTTGTTAGTTGTGGCGACAGGTTCCCTACAAAGAGGCATTTTGCCTTGTGGATATTGTTGGTGGAGGCTTATATCTAGTAGTGGATGTTTTTCTGCTGACTGATGATGATGACAGATATATATAAGACGTGTAATAAATATTGGACGTTATTTAAGGAGCTTAATTTGCCTTTGATTCTGAACAAAATTTAACACATTAATTATTGAAAAAGACACAGAAGTAAAATTACTTTCCATACAATAACATAAATTAGGTGGTGCATTTTGAATGGAGAGGAAAAAAAAATTGTAAAACACGAACTTGTTTTGGTTATAACATCAGACAGAATATCATCACCCCATTTCACCCTGTGGGGGGTGTAAAAGTTGACCCCAGGGGATATCTACTAGAGTACGGGTATCGTCGTCTCTATGAGTACTATGACCATCATACTGCGATCGCCAACCCGTGGCGATTATGGCCTATCCCCCCAAGATTATTCTGAGGCTTTTGTCCAGCAGTGGAATTTTTATAGCTGTTATGATGAATGATGATGATGAGGGTTGTTAGCGCTTCTTTAGTTTCCACTATTTATGTTACCTTGAGGCGCTCATAGCTAGATGCGCTCACCGGTCCGTAAGCGAACGGGGAGGTTAAGCAACTAGGCTCGCGGTCAGTCCATAGATGGGTGACCGCCAAAATGGTTTAATTTCTGAGCGTCTCCGTGCTTCGGAAGGCACGATAAGTGGTCGGTCCCGGTTGTAGTCATTAGACAACAGTCGTTAAGCCATGTCAGAGGCCTACTCGGCAGCTTGAGCAACTCTGACACTAGGGTTACCACTACCCATACGATAAGCAAGCAAGCAACATCTTATATAAGAGGATAACCTTGAGAATAAATGACTTTACCTGTAAAGTAGAATGTTTTTATAAAATAGTATAGAGGACACCACTAAAAATATAACAACGTTGTCATGAGATGAATTTAGATTAAATCCAAAGATGATTGTATGAAAGTTCTTTCTTTTTCGTCAAGATATACAATTTGTTATTTAGATAAACGCTCTAAAATAAATGAATACTGTGATAAGATATAATAATATTCAGAAAGAAATGGATTAAGATGGTATAAAGACAATTAAAATGGAAAGACGTTTTAAATTTGTTTTGGAAATGGTTTTGTTTTTGATATTGAATTACAGTCATTACCATCATCATTCCTCGTAAGATGAAGAAGAAAATGAAATGAAATGAAATGAAAAAAAATAAATGTTTATTTTTGACAAAAAAGAAATCTTACAACACATAGATAACTTAATATAATAAATTTGGTTGTCAAAAAAGGCCCCTATCTCAGCATTAGCTACGGCAACACAGGTGTATTACCGCAGCGCTGATCTTCCGATAGAGGCTGATATAAGCCACAATGGCATAGTAAATTAAATAGAAAATAATATAAATATACATATAAAACAAATTAAAAATTAAAATTTAACTTAAAATTAAAACATAACAAAGCAAAAAATAAATAAATAATTTAAAACATATTATAAAATTAAGGATATGCAACTAAAATAATCTTATAATCTAAATAAAAACAATTCACTGATAACATTACACTACTTAACACTAATAACGAACGATAGAACCTATAATTATCAAATTTAACTTTTTTGTTGTGATAGTAAATATCTTTTATAGCGCATACCGAAAGAGTTGACCGATTTGTTGACCGAAAGTTTTGATTTGCTTTTAATATATACCTTTACCTCAGCATATAGTTGCTTCGTTGCCATAAATTCATTTCGTGCAAAATAAGGACGTTGCTTGTCCTCAAACGGCGCCAGTTTTTTATGATTTAATTGATACTCCGACCAATATGTTTCCAAAGTTTCCAATGTTCTATTAATTAGGTGACGACCTACGTTCCTCGCCATCCTTTTTCATGTTAATAAGGAGTTTCTCCATTGCCATGGAGATCTCCGATTGCGTGTTGTATATGTACTCCATGATAATGATTGATACCTAGTGCTAATAAAGTAATGGACTGATCTTACTTGGATTTGATGATACTTGTCTTAAAGATGATAGTGCCTTTCTGCTGTCGATCTTATGATATGATGATACTTGATATACGCTGGTCTTCCTCCGATGATATATGATACGCACAGTAACACTGCCCCCCAATGATAGCACACAATGTACTGTAATCCACGTGTCCTAGCCCTTACCAAACCGTGCGGTAGGTTTTAGGCTCCAAGGACCAATGTTCGGTGTACGGATGGATATGTAAATGATAAAATTTGATATTTGATATGATATTTAATTATTACCCCAAAATGATATAAAATTGATAAATGATATATGATTGATGCCGAGCAGTGAACTGACCGCGAGGCGAGCGACTGCACCGCCTGTAGGCCTGTAGTTCGTAGGGTCCGATCAGTCATCCTTTTTGGGAATAGGGTGGAGGTTGGCTACCTCCTTCAAAGATAGGAACCCTTTTAGCGCTGTAAGAGAGACGGTAAAGGCGCGTTAAAACCGGGGTCAACTCAGGGGCGCACGTCTTTAGCACCTCTGAAGGGATACCGTCCGGCCCGCTCGACTTATGGTCGTCTAGGACGTTAAGCTCCCGCTTAACCGCACGTTGCGTTATGCGGATTTTGGGCAGAGTACAATCACACTGTGCGATGGAAGAGGGTATGGCACTCGCATCGTCCAAAGTCGAGTTTGAGACAAAGGTTTGGCAAAGAAGATCTGCCTTCTCCTTAGCACTATGGGCCAGACTGCCATCTTGTTTGTGCAGTAGTGGGAGATTGGACTGGCAGAAGTTGCGTTGAGTAGCTTTGGCGAGCGCCCAGAAAGCGCAGAGCGGCTTCGGATAAGGCAGTAGTCAGATGATCCTAGGGGAGCATCGATCACCACCCTATAACCGTGCGGATGAGTTGTCAGCAAAAGATGCATCAAGGAAGGCTCATGGTTCTCTATATCTGAAATACGGGTGGGCTGTTTTACCAGTTGGGAGAGACCATAGGCCGAGGCCATATTGAAAACTGTACGACCAGGGAGGTCATTGGTACGGGATCTCGCTGAGTTGAATCGACCCCGGATCACTGCCAGGGGACCTGTACAGACACTCGTAGATTCGGGTGAGCCCTCCATAGTCTACGCGTAGCCATAAAATGGACATGCCGACCCCGTTCAAGACCCCGAAGTCGGTGACAGCAAATATCGCCCCGTATGAAAACGCACACCCCGGCTTTCCGAATGAACGTGTGTTCGACTTGGCACGCGGGGTATCTTAGGTACGATATACCGTCCGGGGCAGATGTTTGAGTCTCCGTCAAAAAGAGTAAGGCTGGCCGCGCCATCTCGAGGTGGTAATGGACGGCGTCAAGATTGCTGTGAAGTCCCCTGACATTACAAAAGTCCACATTAGATGTGGAATGGGTGTCCGCCGTAGAATCCCGTTTCTTCTTTTCTTTTTCTCCGGGTTAACGAGCCTATCGGGTCCCTGACTCACCGCTCGCCTCGAGAGCCGCCCTAACCTCACCCCTCACAAAAGGTAGGATATGGGAAGAAAGGAAGAAAGGAAAAGTTTGTAATTAAATGATGTCTTCCCGGCCGAATTTCGGCCACGGCGGCCATTCTCAATGGAGATTAGCCAATTGCGTAGGATATATTATAGTGCACAAGTGTGTGCGCCAACACAGGGGCACTTTCTATTCCATCACTCCCATACTCCGATGGGACGAATAGCGACACGACCGGAAAGAGGTCAGGTACAGAACCAACGGCTTTACGTGCTCTCCGAGGCACGGGGGTATAATACCATCAACTTCCAGACTTCGGGCTGATATTGTGAAATTTCTTTTTACGGAAATATCCCAAAATCACTTTTTGGTCCGACCCGGGATTTGAACCCAGGACCATATTTTCTGCGGTTGAACACGCTACCGCTAGACCAACGAGGCAGTCTAATTAAATACGGGTAAAAGAAAATAAATTTAAAGACTACCCACGTTGGCTTCTTACTAAATTACATTATTAAGCAGAAGAAATGTGTAACAACCCTGTAATCTAGGTACAGATCCTTCTATTGTGGCATGTAAGTAAGATACGATCTTAATTCTCTGATTGTGGCTCAGACAGACATTGTCTGTTACGTTATATAGCTAAGGTTTTACATTCAAATATAAAGCCACTGTATTTAAATTTAATAATATCGTATTATTTGCTATGCAATTTAAACGATATGCTGCTATAGTATTACAATTAGTTATAAAAGATTAAAAGTCTATTAAAGAAACGTCCATTCTCATTGATGTTAGGTCAAAGGAAGCGAAACAGCCGAACACGAACCCTCTGCATCGCCAAATCCTCTTCAAGTACCGTCGCCAGCAGATCAAGCTACCCCAATCTGTCAAATTTCCCCCATTGAAAGTGAACCTTATGCTTTTGTGATAAAGTTGAAAATCTATAAAAGAAATTTGATAGATTGGGGTAGCTGGATGTGCTGGTTGTAATGATGATGAGGTTAGTTGTTCTCGTAACAAATATGATAACATTTCTTCCATAAACCATCCGTATGAAAAGGAAAGCATACTACTGAATCTATCAATGAAAGTAGACTTAATTAATTGAGAGTGATAAGGGTCCCGTTAGAACCTGTTTATTGTCATAGATATTCTCATAGCACCCGAGACCGACGACGTGCAGACCCGGAAGGATAGTCCCTGGAACAATCAGACCCCAAATTGTATTTTTTACATACTGATTGTTTGCCCCAAACAATCTATATAACGACACGTCGGGTACACGGAGGCATGCCTGGAACACTATTTTCCTAATTTATCATTTATCATTAGGTGAGGTTATGCAGGCAGTTAATTTAAAAATATAGGCGAACTTTACTTCCTTAGCAATTAATTACTTAGCAAAATCAATTAACCATGTTTAATGCATCACCAAATCACTAATTAAGTTAGATTTTAATTTCAATTACGGCAATCCGTCGATAATATGCGACCGCTAAAACGTCTCCAAGCAATAGTGACGTCAAGATGGCCGCCCGATCGACGTTCCACCAGAGTGACACCGACTTATCACTCTTATCTATGCATTTCTGTTGGTACCGCCACGGCTGCGCCGTCATATACATATAATAAAATCGTAGGACAGTCAAACTGTACATCGAATTTTTTTTTAAGGATACTTGTGGCGTGATCTCCATCGATATCGAAGCCAAAAATGTAGTTTTTAGAATTTTTGTCTGTGTGTCTGTTCCTCTGTATGTATGTCCGGGCTAAACTCAAAAAGTACTGCATGGATTTACTTCAAAATTTGCATGAATATTACTAAGAGGTCGGGTCGACATATAGGCGACATATTATCACGCTATCACCTACGGGGGACGAGGAGAGGGACCAGGGAATTTATAAAATTTAACGCGGGTAAAACCGCGGGGCATTGCTAGTCAGTATATAAAAAAATACCAAGCGACCACTTAAGCCCCTTAAGGGGTCGACTGGATTGCATGGGCTTGGGCGATTTAGAAGGCACCGCTTTGACTCAGATGTCGTTTACCCCAAAAGACGGTATCACACCTAGTTGTCGGGAGGCTGGGAGTTGGGGGTTGCGTCTTCAATCTTGGCTTTTATCGAGCTAATATCAAATATGTTAATACCTGCACTGCAAATAATACAAATAATGACTGCACGTGTGGCGCAGCGGCTAAGGTAGCGCTCTTCGTGTCGCGGGTTCGAGTCCCGCGCCGGACAACTATTTGTGTGACCCATTAATAGTTGTTCTGAGTCTGGATGTAATTTCACAGGGATTAGATTCCATAGTGAAAAAAAATGCCTTTTTACCGAAATAATAACGGCTTCAGTGGCTCAGTTTATATACACTTTGCTAGTCAGACGGTTAGAAGAGCCGTGCGTCTAATGGACAAGCTATTTTTCTTCGGTAATGAATAAAGTCACTCTGTATTATAAATTTAAATCTGCTCAAAATTACGACTCCAAGACGCGACAGACGCTTATTATTATAGCCATAATGTTTTACCCTTAATCTTAACTAATACTCGAACCGTTACCTTGATTTTTTGGTAAGAAATCTACATAATTGTGTATATAACTTTGCTCGTGTAAGAAATATCGTGTTTGTTGTATCACAAATTACGTAAGGTAAATATCGGATGACATTTTCCTATACTTCCTTCTTCCTATTTTTTTGTTTATGTCAATAGATGGATAGTGAACAATATCTAAAAATAATAATCATTATATCTAATGTGGGTCGTGGTTAAAATTGCCTCAAACGAAAAAAAATTATAAAATGTATTATCAAAATCAGTGCACTATCTTCTCTTTTTTTTTAAAGACAAAGCCTGCACTACTTATTTAATCCCTGTATCGCGGGGTACTTTACCAACATATAACAGACGGACACAAATTACATCCAAACTCAGAACAACTATTTATGGGTCACACATATATTTCCGTTAGTTATCCGGTTATTTATAGTTGTCCGGCGCGGGACTCGAACCCACGACACGAAAAGGCGAGGCGGCTGTCTTAGCTGTTGCACCACACGTGCAGTACTTTAGATTTCCTATTTCGGGCGTTGTCTTTTAAAAAAATAAATCAATAAATCAAACATATATGCAGACAAATCACAGTCAGCCCTAAAAGCCAACATACTTGCGTTGTTCATGAAACACAACCTACATATAGCGGAGCCTCGTCGGCTATTTGACTGAAAATATATTCCATACACTAGCTGTGCCCCACGGTTTTACCCGCGTTAAATTTTATAAATTATCACAGCTCCTCCGCCTTAGGCAATAGCGTGATAATATGTAGCCTATATGTTGACCCGACCTCTTAGTGATATTCATGCAAAATTTTAAGTAAATCCATGCGGTACTGGTTGAGTTTAGCCCGAACATACATACACACAAACAGACACAAATCCTAAAAACTATATTTCTGGCTTTGATATCAACTGTAGATCACGCCCCAAATATCCTTTTTTTTAAATATTCAATGTACAGTTTTGACTTACCTACAATTTTATTATATGTATAGATAATGTCTTTCTAATCCTCTAAAATATTATAAGAATTGTGGCAACATCACATAAACAGGTTATTTTATTACAGTTCAAAGTTCAAGAGTTCTTAATGAAAACCCTCTCTGTTTTCTAACACACGTGATTACAGTCCAAGTCACGTTTCCACCTGATCATTTCAATTTGAGGGATCTGGGTAAGATAACTCGAGTCGACGAACAGCGGTAGAATAAAATCGAAGTGTAATGACGTCTTATCTTTGCTTTTTCCTAAAGGTTTAACGACCTGAATAAATATAATGTGCCTGAATACCACTTAAACGTTTAACAATGTGAAAATAAAAATGTAATTCAATAAAAAGGTTTGGTATATATATATTTAATTTGAATTTACGATGATGATCTTATGAGTTTCGCTGGAAGTCGTGTGATGTGGTTAACGCAAGATGGCCGCGAGTGAATACTATCCCCTCATTTAGTAATGAATAAGAAAATCTTTGTCCTGGTCGGATTTTGGACGTGGCGACCAATCTCATTAGAAGCTAGTTTTTTGCGCGGGACAAATTATATATAGGCTGAAGCGTCTGGGCTTCTCCAAGGATTTATACGCTTGCAGATGATGAATGGTGATAATTCTGTTAATTTAAATATCATCATCATCAGCCTGATGTTGTCCACAGCTGGACATAAAGTTGTTTACGTTACGTTGCTACAAAGTTGTGATTTGGAGGGGGCATTTTGGGACCGCAGTTAGATGATAGCACAGGTGGCACTGCTATGTGTCTACCTGGTGTATCCCTTAGTCACGTTTTACGGTCACTAACGCTCCAAATTCATAAGTGAGGTTAAGAACCTAGGCATGCGGTAATTTTAAAGATGGGTGACCGCCTAAGTGGTGTATTTTAGTTGTCTCTGACAACAGTCATTGAGTAATAATATATATTCAATATTATGTTAAATAGCTTGCAGAGGAATGGAGAGAGCTATGCTTGAAGTTTCCCTGCGGGCCCGAATCAGAAACTTCGAAATCCGCAGGCGAACCAAAGTTAGCGACATAGCCCGAAGAATTTCAAAACTGAAGTGGCAGTAGGCGGGGCACATAGCTCGTAGAACCGACGTCCGTTGGGGCAGATAGGTTCTCGAGTGGCGACCACGAACCGGCAGACGCAGCGCGGGCAGGCCCCCTACAAGATGGACCGATGATCTTGTTCGGGTCGCTGGAAACTGCTGGACGCGAATAGCGCAAGAGCAGCAATGGTGGAGATCTTTGAGGGAGGCCTTTGTCCAGCAGTAGACGTCTTTCGGCTGATATGATGATTATGTTGAAGGAATAGCTTGCAACAAGTATCTAGTAGTAGAATTATTAGACTGATCTTGTAGTAACAAGGAGCAAATTCCGTGCAATTAAGCGCTTCTGCCATTCATATTATTCTACTGTTCTAGTCAAGTATAACAGCTCACTTGATAAGACCCATAAAATCTACTCTCAGTGCTTTTGCAGCTATCGCCTCTCGTTGCAAATCTCTCGTTTTAAGGGCCTCTAGCCTCGTTACATCGTTTTGTCTTAGTTTTTGCTCTGGAGGGAAGTGAAAATAGTTCCTCCTTGTTTCTTTCTGATTAATTCGTTGCGGGATCCAAGAAAGTTGAAGCGATTCCATAGAATATGCCTGACCCTCACCGCTGGGTGTCACTGTGTGCCACTGTTGATCCTGGCTAACAGGATTTGCAGTGAAGTTACTAGTCCCATAAAAAAACAGTTAAGCCACGGCGTACATTTTTTAAACAACTCTGACATCAGGGTTACCACCACATAATATATATTTAGACTGCACATGTGGAGCAGCGGCTAAGATAGTCGCCTCGCCGCAACGTGTCGCGGGTTCGAGTCCCGCGCTGGACAACTATTTATGTGACCCATAAATAGTTGTTCTGAGTCAGGGTGTAATTTATGTCCGTCTATTATATGTTTTTTCAGTAAGCCGCGACTGTTTAAAAAAAATGCAAAGAAACTAACCATCTGGTAGCCAGTATTATTTGTTATTCGGTCACAAAATAAAATAAACATATATTCTAATCATATGACTTATAACTTTGTCTATATTATTATTCATTACGGTGTTCCATTATGTTATTAGGGAGATATTATTTCCTTTGTGGTTGAGCTTACACACACATGAACAACGGAGGGAAGCACATGTATAGAATACTATTAAAACTCGGGCAACGTGTAAGATAAATAGTATGGTATTACTTAATTATAACAAATATTAGAATGTATAAAAAAATATATTTTTTATTTGTTCCGTACTGAGTCAATATTTGACTATGTCAGTCCTGTTGATCTTACTACATACTCTAAAGACAATACAAGAAACACCAACAACTAAGAATTTTACATTAATAAGACAGTAAATACTATCAAAAGGCTAGTTTACTAATGGCTTTATACAAAAATATTTTGTATCAGTAAAGTTGATCCCATTATCTGTTCGGTGTTTTTGAGTACGATTATTTTCGCATGTATTCAAAATTTCAGTATATAAGGTAGGGCACAGAGTTTCTTCGCTCAAAGAGCAGCCCGACTGGGGAAGTACCTCCACCTTATAGGAGACATTCTCCGTATTCACGACGGTCACCGTAGCCTAGTTGATAGTGCTCCTGCCTACAAAGCTGGTGGTCCTGGGTTCGAATCCCGGTAAGTGCAAATATTTGTGTGATGAGCATTAATATTTGTTTCTGAGTCATGGATGTTTTCTATGTATTTAAGTATTTATCTATCTATATAAGTATGTATATCGCCGCCTGGTACCCATAGTACAAGCTTTGCTTAGTTTGGGGCTAGGATGATCTGTGTGACATTGTCCCTAGATATTATTATATATTCCTTAATAATCTCATTAATAACTTAATGATGTGTTTTTGCGTGTGAGTCAGGTCTCCAGAGCTCATCTTTCAGCAACACTTGTTTGCTGACTCTTTTAAAGGCGGGCAACGCACCCGTGACTCCTTAGGCGTTGCGAGTGTCCATGGGCGGCGGTTATCACTTACCATCAGATCATCCGCTTGCTCGTTTATTGCCCTATGACATTAAAAAATAAAAATATACACAACCTCAACTCAACCTCAACTTGTGCGGGAGAAAGTTACGAAAAAACCGTTCTTTACGAGATCGTAAAGGTTCCAGGATGAGAGCATAAACGTTCTGTCGCTGTGAGAGGTGTGTTGGTAAAAAGTGACCTAAACACAGTCGAAACCCACGAAAGGAGGCAAAAGTTCAATTCCGCTTATAGACTTAGGATTAGTGTCAATCCTCACACCTTTTCTTTGGACTGACTCAAGTGGCCCAAGCTGGTAGGCAGGTTCTCCCACCCAAAGTTGACAACATTATCAATAGCCTCTTAGTGAAATACTGCTTCGCCATACTATGCACACCAATATTAAAAAATTTCTCATATTTAAGTTAAATATCTCAATAATGAGAAATTATAAATTGAATCCTCCCATCGCATTATTCGTTGTGCATAATTAATCGTACAGCGGGTCTCAAACCAGCACCCTTGCCAAACAGGGGACGCGCTCTGCGTTAAGCTACAAACGACCTATGTATAGTTTGTAGCTTATCGCGGAACGCCTACCCCGGATTGGTACTTCCCATGTTTTTAGATATTTTTTTGTATATAAACCATAATATATGAATTTGAATATTATAATTAAATTCATCGATTCATTCTAAATTTAACAATTATTGTAAATGATATGATATGATGTAACTTATAATACTTAAAAAGAATTCCTACTCTCAATGTGCAACTTTTACCTTTGACTGTTAACATCTATTGTAAGACATGATATTAAGCAAATAAATTGAAACCTTTTCTCTCAATACACAGTTAGGTATTTGTATTGCTTTCCACATTGCGTAAAATGCTATCAAAATGAAATATATAAACTTAATTATATCACATTACTTATGTCACATGTGGTATAATGATAACCTTACTACATTCGAGATGAGAGGGTAGCGAGTTGATTATTAAATTAAGACTTACTACCATGTTTGCTTGTTAATGTGGACATAACCACAAGTTAGGTAGACCTAAATTAGATCGTCACGTTATACTACATAAGATAATTGGAGCACGTTTTAGTTTCACGTTTTTCAGTATCGCAGTTTCCTTTACGTCATGTTCCAGCAATGACGTGCGGTGTTCAGGGTAGAGGGGTCGGGAAATTAAAACCCGTTTAGCAGGATTTATTTTAATAATCTTAATACTTATAATAAAATAAACGTTATATATACATATAATGATAGTAACACACAATTAATTTGTTATCTGTAGTTTTTAATCTTATAAATAAAACTAGCTGTGCCCCGCGGGTTTACCCGCGTTAAACTTTATAAATTATCACAGCTCCTCCCCCGTACGTGACAGCGTAATAATATGTAGCTTATATGTTGACCCGACCTAGTAATATTCATACAAAATTTGAAGTAAATCCATGCAGTACTTTTTGAGTTTAGCCCGGACATACATACAGACAAAAAGACAAACAGACAAAAATTCTAAAAACTATATTTTTGGCATCGATATCGATAGTAGATCACGCCACAAGTATCCTTTAAAAAAATATTCAATGTATAGTTTTGAATTTCCTACGATTTTATTATATGTATAGATTCTCATGCCCCAATGTTAATTACCTTATTCCTCCGAAACGGCTTTACTGATTTTTACCAAATTTTGTATGCATATTCAGTAGGTCTGAGAATCGGCTACTATTTATTTTTCATACCCCTAAGTGATAAGGGTTGTTCGCGCTTAACACAAAAACAAAATGATTGGAAAAATTTTTTGGTATTTATTTTTCTATAATGTGTCATTAAAAAATACACACAACTCTAAACTTTTACCCTTTTATCACCATCCCCTATTTTTTAATAGCCATTTTAGTAATTTAATCATTTTCATCAACACGGTCACCGTAGCCAAGTTGGTAGTGCTCCTGCCAACGAAGCTGGTGGTCCTGGGTTCGAATCCCGGTAAGTGCAAATATTTGTGTGATGAGCACGAATATTTGTTTCTGATTCATGGATGTTTTCTATGTATATAAGTATTTATCTATCTATGTAAGTATGTATATCGTCACCTGGTACCCATAGTACAAGCTTTGCTTAGTTTGGGGCTAGGGTCCCTAGATTTTTCATCCCGCTCGAGTAATTTATAAAATTTAACGCGTGTAAAACCGCAGGGTACAGCTAGTATTTTTGAACATTATTGACATAGGCTAAAGTTTTTATTCTTACGTATTACTAACCGAAAATGAGTCATGGTCACTCGACAATGGAGGCTTTATTATTATTACTAATAATGTACTCGTAGCCGAGTTTCGACCACGGCGACCAGTCTCAATAGAGATTAGCCATCTGCGCGGGACATATAATAATAATAATATTATCTAGGGACAATGTCACACAGATCATCCTAGCCCCAAACTAAGCAAAGCTTGTACTATGGGTACCAGGCGACGATATACATACTTATATAGATAGATAAATACTTATATACATAGAAAACATCCATGACTCAGAAACAAATATTCGTGCTCATCACACATATATTTGCACTTACCGGGATTCGAACCCAGGACCACCAGCTTCGTAGGCAGGAGCACTACCAACTAGCCTACGGTGATATTATAGTGCACAAGTATGTGCGCAAACACCGGGGCACTTTCTATTCCATCACTTACATGATCCGATGTGACGAATAGCGACACTACAGGCAAGAGGTCAGTACAGGACCGCCGACGACTTAACGTGCTCCCAGAGGCACGGAGGTATAATACCGCCAACTCCCAGACTTCCGGCTTGAGTAATTTTCTTTACGAAAAATTTCCATAATAACTTTTAGGCTCGACCCGGGATTTGAACCCAGGGCCTCGTTCACTGCGCGTGAACACGCTACCGATAGACAAAAAAGGTAAATATAATATAAGTATACATATAATCTATCTTTTTGGTCGATTTATAAATAATATAAGAATCCGATCTCACGGACAAAGCTAAATTAATACAACGTGAATTTAACAGATTTCATTGCGTTTGAAGATAAGATTAAGGCCCTCTTTAAGTCCTTCTATTAATTCATTGGATTAGCTTAAGGGATATTTAAGAGGCAGAGGCCTACCTAAAATGTGGAGTCGCTAAAACAGCCGCCTCAATAACATTGGTTGTGCGACGATAGATACTAAATAGCCAGTATGGTGGAGAAGTTGCTAAATGCTTAAATTAGCTTTTAGAAATATCTAGAATATATGGAATGGTTTTTTAGGTTTTGTGTTTTATTTGATAGACATGTTTCTATGAGGTATGGATTTTTTATTGACCTATAAATAAGGAAACATTTATTTTCAGTAAGTATGTCTTTTGTAATTATTTTTTAATCTATTTTAAATTTAATTTGTTTAAAATTTAATTCAAATTTGTAATATTTAATTTAAAATTTATTTATTTTGAAATTAATTGATTATAATTTTACGACACTACTTAGTAAATGGTATTTACACTTAACACTTAACTTACTTATCTAAACATGTTTATCAAACATTATGTTATTACCTTGTCATGGCTATCTTTTGTGTTAAATTCGTCTATTTTGTTAATCTTTTCTCTTTTCTCTGCAGTTCGCGAAAATTGGAGAAGAAAATAAAGGATTTTTTTGTAAATCCCGCCCATTTTTTCTCCTTATCTCCATCAACTCGGCCTTTATGTGTATATTTATTCAGAAAAAACTTTTAATTCTCGGGTTGTTATTAGGGGTGCTAAAGTTAAAAAGGTTTCGAAACAAAGAAACTCATAGGTACTTCTAAGTTTATTTAAAAGTCATGATTTTATTTCTCTATATTTCTTTTCTTAAAATTTTATTTCCTACAACACCAGCGCTGGTAAAGATTTTATTTTTCTTTAATAAAATTTTCCCGGTAATCAGCTCTGATTACCGGGAATAAATATTCACGCTTGTAAATATTTATTCAAAACCGGGAAATCATACATTATAATCGTCCGGCTAAAGCCCCTACCCTGAATTATAAAAGGTGCAATATCTATTGGTGCCGGATGATTGAAATTTATTCTTTCACAGTTTTGAGTGCGTATTATAAGTGAATCAAATCAAATCACAATGGGTGGTGTAATAATACGTGAAGTCCGCTGAATTATAACCCCGTCGGGGTGTGCAAATGTTGCTTAAGTACAGGTTAAAATTTGGGTATTTTTTTTAATATTTTCTAGATGCTATTTATAATCCTTTATATAAAAATTAACTATGCTATTGATAATTTTAATATTAACATCGGATATAATATTATTAATACATAATGTCAAATGTCAAAATCAAACATGCTAATAATTATAACCCATAATGTCATAAAGTTCGTAAAAGATAAAAAAATAAAAGTTAATAATATGTAAGGAATGTCAAGTTTTAAAACGTAATAAAAGGAAAAAAAAAACACAGTCAATTAAAATGTATCTTGTAGAAAATCCGTGACATTATAGTAACATTTTTCAATAAGCAGGTTTCTTAATCTTAGTTTAAAAATAGTCACTTTTGTCTCTCTGATACATTTTGGCAGTTTGTTACGCAATAGCAAACGTCCTTTACCTCTTTGCTGTCGGTGAGAGGATTCGGAAGCATTTTGAAATAAGTTCAAGTTTAGTTTGACAAAGACGGCCACTTCGTATATATATAAGCTAGGCAGGGTTAGTATTTTGTATTTTTTAAAATAGGGTCCACAACTGTCAGTATTTTTAATATTATAACAAATTATTACATAGTTCATAATTGAAATTTTTCGTCCGTGTTAAGATATGAAAACCAGCTCCAACTTAGCTTTTACTTTATGACCTGATTTTGTATATTGCATTGATTAATAAATAAACAAATAAATAACTTGGGACAACTAAGACACTGCCAGTGCCCCTGTACAATGGCAACCAGACCACTGATAAACATATACTTATATATTTCTAAATCAAACATATTATAGATAAATTACACCCAGACACAGAACGAACGATCATGTTGGTCCCACAAAGTTTTGTACTGGGTGGGAATTGAACCCACGACCTCTGGGTTGGCAGTCAGAATTACTAAACACAGACCAGTCAAATAATCTCCCCCAGTATTGAGTTAAGTATAATTTCGCAGTTTCACCTCTAGACATAAGTGAAATATATTATTATGACGAGTCAATGAAGTATCATCTTAATATACAAGTCCCAAACCGGAGAGTATTCATTTAAATTATATCGATTTAGATTTAGTAACTTATTTATATTGTTCTTTAACATCGTGACTTTTATTACAGAAATATCATCGACTAAATATTTATGTTTTTCCATTGACGTGCCTATTTGGCAAATTTCACGCAAATATTATAAATTTCGACATAATTGCTTAAAAAATATTTATTTTAATTTCTACTTACTAGTAGAAATAAAAATATATAGTTAGTTAAGTTAAATTAACTAATAATTTTATTTAGTATTTGTTTAAATTTATTTTAATCAAAATACGGCAGGGGTCATTGCTTGGAAAATGAGCCGTTTGAGTAACAATTATTTCTTTGTTCCAGTTATGGACGCCGCTCAACATAATACTCTTCAACCTGGTGTGTTCAGACTTCTCAGTCTCTGTACTGGGGAACCCTTTTACCTTAATCTCCGCTCTTTTCCACCGATGGGTCTTTGGCAAGACTATGTGTGTGCTCTACGGGTTCTTCATGGCTTTATTAGGTAAGTGATTTATTTTATATTTATTGATAGATTCTAATTCGTATTTTATCTACTCTAAACATAAAATCTTAGTCAAAAATAGTTATAAATAAGTGTAATAATTAGTGTTATATTTTTTATTCATATATAAAGAATGTAACTCCGCGCCATTGTCGTTTAATATACTCCTCATTCTTCTACATTTCAAAAAGAGTATGTGTAAATGATTGGAGTTATCTATTATAAGGTTAACATATCACTTATTATATGTGTATACTAGGTGCGTTTATGTAATGATCTTTTGTAAGGAATAACGGGAAGGAGAATAAGGATACATTTAACAATGTTATAGCTTATTTCAAAGAATACACAGCGAAGAATAATCCTGCTACTGAGAAGATTTTATTAATAAGGCCAGAATTGCGCGATTTTATGCTGTTATAGGCAATTAATACGTAAATGTTGTATAATTTGTTTATTTGAGTTATATTATTTACAGAAATGTCTAAATAAATATTTTGGGATATCTAACACATTACCATCTAATTCCAAAATAGACAGGGCCAGTAAAACCAGACAACTGATAAATATGCAGTCCTATCCTCCTAATATTATAAAGGCGAAAGTTTGTGACTGTGTGAGTGTGTATGTTTGTTACGTTTTAACGGCTGGAGCGATATTAATAAAATTTAGTATGGAGTTAGCTGACACCCTGGATTAACACATAGGCTACAATTTATAAATTTTAATGGGGGTAAAACCGCGGGGCACAGCTTGTATTATATATTTTCTAAATATATGCATACTACGGATAAATTACACCCAAACAGAGAAATAAATAAGCGTGATCATTTCAAAGGGTATCTCGAATTGAGTGATGCTGTTCTTCCGTTACATGCGTAGTACACTCAATTCTAAAATAAGCTAAAATATAGACGTTTACTAATAGCCATCATAGAGTTTCACTATCCTTAACCTTTAATATACAATAGGATAATAATTATCACCTGAATTTAAACTCTATTGTGTTGTTATAAGAGCCAATGAATTATGAACATACGTAACGATCGTTTTAGGGCAATCGATCGATCAAGTCAACTAAATAAGTACTAAAATATTATATTGTCTGCTATTAAAAGTAGGTAAAATTCGTAGCCATGATTTCCTAGTTTGGCTAAAAATATGTTAACAGTTTTATAATAATAATAATAAAAGTTTACGTTATCAGGCACTAAGTCCCAATTAAAATATCAATTAAATAGGATTAAATTACAATATAAATATACAATTACAATAATATTCAATATAAATAAATTAAACAAGTTCCGTTTTATTGGAAAGTAAATATTACACTAAATGGATACAATTTTAATGTTTTATTTAAAATTTAATGAATTTTCATTTAATTTATTAATAAGAAAGAACCTATATAAACTTATGAATATACATAACTACCTACATTAGAAAGAAAAACTAAATCTACGAAAAAGTAAATTATATACATAAATAAATTAAAACTAACTACCGATGGCACCGTAGTATTCCTCCGAATCGAGGCCATAAGAAAATGTGCCCAGCATTACCACGTTCTATTGCTGAACTAATTCTTTGGCCAAAGAAAAAGCCAGCCCTCTGGTCACGGGAAGCTTCAACCAAACGCTTCGAAATCTGGCGATAGAGGCGAATAAATTAAATGCTTATATTCTACTTATAAATATCTTAATTAACTAAGGTTCTGACTCTGGTGGACTTTAATCCAGTACCTGTAAATCGGACTGCAAATAACACAATAAACAGTTTTAATTAAACGCTTGTAAATGTATTTAGTCGCGTGGTGGGGATCGAAACACGACCCGCTACCACTGAGCGATAGGCGCTAGTTAAGGATACTACCCCTATAGATATTAGTATAATTAAACCTAAGTCTACTTGTTAATTATCTTGCATAGTAACAAGGATGATGCAATAATATATTTAGTTCCCACGAGCAACTTACAATCGATTGTTATAGAACAAATTATGCTGACTCCTTTCCTATAATACGGATATATGAAACCCTTGTTGTTTGCAACCTATCTTTCATGTTAATTCAAATTGTATTTAACGTCATTCTGTTTTTGCTCGTCTTGCTGTACACTAGTTTTACGGTTTTGTTCAATAAATAAATATATTTTTTGGCAAACCGTATTATAAATACCTTGACTCGCTCTTCTGTTAAGCTACGAACGGTCACATCGGTAGGTCAAATTCATGGTTTCCTTGCTAACACACGGACGATGTTGGTGCCATCCATCGGTTTAGTTTCTACTAATATGGCTGATCGACATGTTCACGGCTCGACGGCGGACGACATAAGCATTGCGTTGAGATTAATGCTTTGGATTCTATAGAACAAAAACTTGAATTGTAAAGTATATATCCGATTTACTTGACCAGTATAAAAAAACCGGCCAAGTGCGAGTCGCACTCGCACATGAAGGGTTCCGTAGCAGCAAGTATTTCAGTTAATTAAATTAAAGCAAATTGCGGTTTAAAACTTATTAAAAATAACTACTTCCTAGAACTCGTTCAAACCAATTTTCGTTGTTAGTTTCTATGGTAATGTACATCATATATTTTTTTTAGTTTTATCATTCTCTTGTTTTAGAAGTTACAGGGGGACACTAATTTTACCACTTTGGAAGTGTCTCTCGCGCAAAATATTCAGTTTAGACAAAAATGATATTAGGAACCTCAATGCAAGAATAGTAAACTGGTCAAATTCTAATTCTCTTATACTGAACCCCAAAAAAACTAAATTCATAGTCTTCGGCACTAGCGGTCAAATAGATAAGCTACAGACAGAAGGTGATTCTAACACTGCAATTACCGTATTGGGAGAACGCATAGAGCGTGTGTCTGAGGCACGTAATCTGGGCCTGCTCATGGATCAATCTTTAAGATTTGAAAACCATGTAGCAAACTGTGTGCAGAATTGCTTTTATCGGCTAAAGATATTATATAAATTGCGACCACATTTAAGTGAACCACTAAGAATACAACTAACTGAAGCTATCGTATTATCTAAACTAAACTACGCTGACACTGTTTATGGACCCAGGCTTTTAGCAAGAACCAAGAAACTGTTACAAAGGGTTCAAAACGCATGTGCTCGCTTTTGTTTTGATGTCCCACCGAAGACACACGTTACTCCACATCTGAACAAACACTCTATTTTAAAAATGGAGTCGCGACGAAAATCACATCTAGCTTGTCTACTCTTTGGTTTGATCAAAAATGAGAGTCCTTCGTACCTGCACTCAAAACTTGCTTGGTTAAATAAACACCGACAACAGCGAGGCAGGATATGTGCGCAGAAATTAGCCACTCCATCACATAAGTCTGCATCTTTTCGTGGTAGTTTTAGATATGCAGCCTCAAAATGCTGGAATAACATTCCACCGCCCATCAGAAATCTATGTAACGTACATAGTTTTAGACATAACCTAAAGAAATTCCTCCTATCTTATCAAATTAAATTTGAAAACGCAAATGTAAACATATCAATTCTATAATCCTTATTTAATTGAAATAGCTGTCTTAAGTAATTCTTATTAAATTTATCCATAATATTATTTTATTTTATATTACTTATTTAATATTCTTTATCCATAATGCCTACTCCCAGTAATTATTTTAAAGACTGTCCATGATCTAGAATGACTTTACATCCGTTCGAGTGTTACACACAAGGTTGCCAACTGAAAACCAGCGCTAGGAGCCCTCACCTAGCTTATGGTGTGATGGTGACCTTTCGGCAGAGCATGCAGGAGTAATATAAGTAGCAGGTTCTTCTTGTTTAATCTTACTATCTTTTGTGTTCAAGTCTGTTGTATTTATGTTTTCATTCCTGTGTGTCTTTGTTGATTAAATTTATTTTTCTTTCTTTCTTCAATATGATTTTTGAAGACCTATCCATAGACACCACACATGTATGAGTACGATAAAAAAAAATTAGTTGAGTTTCAGTTCAATGTATGGCGACCCCCCAAAATTATTGTTCGTTTTCTATTTTTGTGTAAAAATCTTAATGTGGTTTACAGACTACACCTATTTACCAAGTTTCAGCAGTACAGCTCTTATAGTTTCGGAAAAAAGTGGCGGTGACATACGGACGCACAGACAGACAGACATGACGAATCTATAAGGGTTCCGTTTTGTGCCATTTGGCTACGGAACCCTAAAAAAAGATTTCACTTACGTTTTTAAGCGGTACTCGTCTAATCTTTCTTATTTATTATCATCATCATATCAGCCGAAAGACGTCTACTGCTGGACAAAGGCTTCCTTCCGCCAAGAATTTTTAGTATGGCCGGTGCATACAGCAGCTTCCCGCGACCCTTGGAAGATCGTCGGTTCGCCTGCCCACGTATAGTGTCTTTCGGTTTGTCTATATATTTTCTTATAAGATAAATATATGTCTTTATTAAGAGGCGCCTCTCAGCCGTTCAAGATAAGCGGTTAGGCGCGCGGTTAGTCTATAGAAGGTTGACTGCCATAGAGGTTTCACGTCTGAGCACCGCTGTGCCTTGAATGACATATTAAGCACCGAATAAAAAGGATAATTTCGTGGCTTGAACAACTCTGACACTAGGGTAACCATTGTCTGTCTGAAATATATCTAGAAAAAAATGATAGGTACATTTATTTTAGACATACTAACTTTACGATAGATAGTTTGTTCGCGTTACATTAATACGGATCAACCAAACTATCTAAGCCCTTTAGTTCAGCCGCATAAATATAATAATTTACAAGCCCGTTGGCTTGGTTGGTAAATACTTGCTTTGCACGCCGCAGGTTCGATTTCCATCCAGGACAGATATTTTAGTGCCTGTGGTTTGAGTCTGGGTGATATCTATATAAGTATATATTTACAAAAGAAAAGTAGTATATGTAGCATATCAGTTATCTGGTTTCCATATATGAGGCGCCCATAGCCAGATACTCTCACCGGTCCGTAAGTGATTGGCGAGGTTAAGCAACTAGGCTCGCGGTCAGTCCATTGATGGGTGACCGCCAAAGTGGTTTAAATTGTGAGCGTCTCCGTGCTGCGGAGGGCACGTTAAGCCGTCGGTCCCGGTTGTAGCCATTAGGCAACAGTCGTAAAGCCATGTCAGAGGCCTACTGGGTGGCTTGAAGAACTCTGATACCAGGGTAACCACTGCCCACACGATAAGCAAGCATGTACAAGCTCTGCTTAGTTTAGGATCAAATTTAAATTTATTTGCCGTGTGTAAATAATGTTCCAGGATTTTAATTTTTTTTTTTACTATTTCGTCTGATGACGACACGTGTATACACATTAATACAACAAGGATAGTTGCTATAGTTACACGTAAGACCTGTCTATTGTCCCTCGTTAATTTTTTCCTCATTGCAATCGGCTTTTACAGGCTCAATACAATCCAAGGCCAGCGTGTATAACAAGACACGTGACATTGATAAATGACCTAAATCTAACGATAATGCCTCCTACACTCAGGCAAAGCAAACCCTTCGAATTAATATTATTTGTAGAGATTTGAATGCATTGTGAATCTGAATTAATGCTTTCTTATGAATTGACTTCAAAATAAATTACAACAATAATTAAAAAAAATATCTTATAAGGGGAAGACCTCGTAGAACATTCTCTGACAAAATCGGAGATGTTCTCAAGAAAGGCCAGGTCAATAGTACCCTAAACCGGCGAACATGTATGAAGAATATAACGAAAGTAAATGAGGCAAAAGATGTGTGCAAAGATCAGGACAAATGGAAATCTGTTATGTCTGCCTATCCCTCTGAGAAACAGGCGTGAGTCGTAGAGGAGCATACAACACATCATACTAATATTATAAAGGCGAAAGTTTTGTGAGTGTGTATGTTTGTTACTCTTTCACGCAAAAACTACCGAACGGATTTTTATGAATCTCTTTTAGTAATATCAATTTAGTGGTAATATAGCTTATATATCCAAATCACACGTAGGTTATAATTTATAAAGTTTATCGCGGGTAAAGCAGCGGGGTATAGCTAGTTGAATATATTTGTTTTTTGAATGGAGGGCTGACCAACTTAAGCAATGCTATTCATCGTTCCAATGCTGCCAGCATTCTGGCGATCCTCAATGACAGCAATGCCGAAGTTTGTTTAACGCCCAAGGTACAATTTTATTGTATAATTATATTATTGTTATATTATTATATAATTTTATTGTCATTATTTTAAATTGTAGCAAACTATTTCGGAATTTTATTATTTTATTGTAGATTATGTATATTGTCCTCCTAGCCGAATTTGGGCCACGGCGGCCAGTCACAGTAGAGATTAGCCATCTATACAGGACATATTATAGTGCACAATTGTGTACGCAAACACAGGAGCACTTTCTATTCCACTCTCGTGATGCCTAGCGACACGACCGGAAAGAGGTCAAGTGCTGGACCGACGGCTTTACGTGCTCTCCGAGGCACAGCGGTATAATACCGCCAACTCCCATACTTCGAGCTGGTGCTGAGAAATGTTCAAAATACAAATCAATATTTAGTGTTAATTCCGCTAATTGTCAGTTTAATCATGCTGGGATGCAATTTGCACCGCCCTCCCGCCCGCAAAAACGGGCACATGCAAGAAGGACAATACGAAAAGCAAATTACATGCGCCAGTACGATACCCAACACGTGTTTCGGTCCTCCACGGACCATTCTCAAGGGCTGCTAACTCGTTGAGTGCTCGAAGGAGACTAAAAGCCAACGAGGCAAGCGCTCTTTTATATACTACCAACCGCATGGACAATTATTTCTAACTACCCCCAAATATTCGTAGTAAAGGAGATGAAACTAAATTTGTTTGGTCATTCAACAATGCAAAACTATTACTGCTATGTTTTAGTATTTTGATTGTTATGGATTTCCGCAAAGTAACGCCTGATTCCATTACTTACTGAGAAATATTCTTTTTACAGGAAAGTCCCAAAATTAATTTTGGCCCGACCCAGGATTTAAACACAAGACCTCGTTCACTGCGGGTGAACACGCTACCGCTAGACCGCCTGATTATGTATATAAATAGGAGCAATACATAAAGATATTTTACTCATCAGACTTGTTATCTTTAATATTGTTTCGTTTGTTTCGCTTTACAACATCAGACATAATATTATATTGTTTCAAAATTGTTCTAAGGTACTCTATTACTCTTTTGAAATAAAACTTAACAATATTAAATTTTGTTTAAAGTCTATATAATATATTTAGATTTTAGAAATATTAAATTGGTCCAAATTAAATTATTGTTGAGTTTTATTTCAAAAAAGTAATATCATACGAATACGAACAAATTGGCCGTACATCCCACGCAAATCTTTTTCTCTATTTGGAATTTGGCTTGAGATTAAATACTTTGACCTCTTAATAAGTCTAGACTTATTTGGATACTAAACTATATTTCAAGTCTACTTAGTGTTTCATTATTGTAACTACAACTTCTGACTCTTTCTAGGAAATCAAAAGTAATTTTTGAACGGTTCAGCGCATTTTTTCAGTTCGTGAAGCATTTTGATTAAAACAACTTTTCAAATCAAAATAAAACAAATGTTGGTTTTGGGTCACTTGTTAAACTAGAACTTACTCTTTACTTTGTATTATTACGTGCTGGTAATTACAATATAAATGATTACAAAATGAAATGGAATTATAATAAACTGTAATAAAAAACTTGAGAGGTGTCAAGGGACACCCGGATGGAACGCAGTTACTTCTTACTAGCTGTGCCCCGCAGTTTTACCCGCGTTTAACTTTAAATATTATCACAGCTCCTCACCCTTAGTTAATAGCGTAATAATATGTAGCCTATATGCTGACTCGACCTCTTAGTAATATTGTTGCAAAATTTGAAATAAATACATACATAAATAAATGCATGCAGTACTTTTTGAGTTCAGCCCGGACATACATACAGACAAACAGATAAACAGACAAAAATCCGAAAACCTATATTTTTGGCTTCGATATCGATTGTAGATCACGCCACAAGTATCCTTTTAAAAAAATATTCAATGTACAGTTTTGACTTTCCTACGATTTTATTATATGTATAGATTATTTATTATGTACAAAAAACCTGTATACACTCAACAAAAATAATCGTCGCGACACCACACTGTTCAATGCGAAATAGAAATTAAAATATCTGGCTTGCTTTCTATAAGAGAGAGAGAGAGAGAGAGATAGAGACAGAAAGAGAAACATGCGCACGCCGCACAGCTGCAAAAAGTGTCGTGACAACTTTTCGTAAGAATTTTTGCCGTCTAGCCCCCTTTCACAACGCCCGATAAGGAACTTCGTTCCAATAAACACAATTTATTTAGAACTATTTGTGGGTCACACTAAGAGTTGTCCGACTGACTGTCCTCCCGCTTACCATACCGTAAACAATATACCAGAAGACACTAGCTAACGAACGTCACTGTGCCCTAAAATTGTGGTTCTATTCATTGAGACAGTTTGTAGTTCGTTTAGTAGTGATAGTAGTAAATCGTCCATAGTAAGTCTCTTACGTGTTTCTAAATAGCGCTTATAAACTATTGGACTGTAGTAGTATCAAAAACGAAACCTACATCAGGCACCAAACTCTCACAAAGTTGGGTTCTAGCTTGGCAGTTTTTTCGTATCATTATTAAATTGTCACTAGATTCTAGATAATCCTATTCTTTGTGAAGAGAGAATAAATCTATTTTGAATTTTGAATGATGTTGAATGATAAGAAGGAATAGAAAAAGCTCTACTGACAAGAGCATATCTCTTCTATATGTATAATTTACTTACATACTACAAAAATTTATTGTGAATTACACAATAAATCGATTAATTCCTAGAAGTAAGTAGGTAATCAAACCTTGGATTACGGTCGGTATGTTGCGTTGTATCCGCACTAGAGATAAAATTCACAAAAATTAAAATCGAATTCAAATGACACTATATTAAAATTATCGTACCTAAGATATCGTAATTACTGTAATAACTTACTAAAAAAACTCAAAACACAATATGAAAGAGACCAAATGATAAAGTTGAAAAATAACTCTAAAAAGCTCTGGTCTACGATCAAAACCATTACCAACAACAATAAGAATAAAAACGTAGTACCACTTTAACTATTGCCGGCAAACACAAATCCTAAAGATGAGATCAACAAAATTAATGAGTATTTTTCAAATATAGGCAAACAACTTTCTGACAAGATCCCTTCTCATTTCACAAGTTTCAAGAAAGTTCCAAAGCCTCCTTTAAATTCATTTGTTCTCTTACCTACTAATCATGAAGAAGTTCAAAGAGAAATCCAACTTTTAAAAAGTGAATGTTCTCCTGGCTGGGATCAGATTAGTGCTGAGGTTTTAAAGCAATTATCTGTATTAACTCCGGTACTCACCAACCTAATAAATCGATGTTTTGATGCTGGGGTATTCCCCAATGCATTAAAGAAAGCCGTAGTACATCCGATACATAAGTCGGGAGCCAGGGATGGTGTCTGTAATTATAGACCAATTGCAATTTTAACAACACTGTCAAAAGTATTTGAGCGCATCATTAAAAATACGCTAACTGATTACTTAGAAAAACGTAATTTACTTTCTAACGCGCAATATGGCTTTCGATCAGGACGGTCAACTACAAACGCTGTATTTAACCTTCTAACCCACTTAGTTAGTACATTAGATAAAAATAGTAAATTTTTAACCATATTTATTAACCTTGCAAAGGCATTGGACACTATTTCTGCTCCCCGCCTTTTGCAAAAACTTGAGGACTTTGGCATCAGAGGCATCCCATTGTTATTACTTTCAGACTATTTAAAACATAGAACACAATGTGTTAAGATAGAAAACCACGTAAGTGACGATTTACCGGTTATATTTGGCGCGCCACAAGGCAGTGTATTGGGACCTACTCTTTTTCTCTGCTACATTAACGAACTCTGTGATATAAATATCTAAAACTGCCGCATCTCAGCATATGCAGATGATATGGCCTTAACTTTTTTTGCTGACTCCCAAAATGAATTGTTTAATCTTGCGCAAGATGGGTTCAACAATGTGTGCCACTGGTTATCCTCAAATTCTCTCACTTTAAATACGGATAAAACGAAATACATTGTTTTTTCAATAAATATCCGTAGGGAACTTGCTAACTCCAACAATATTATCTTCGCTCATAGATGTAACTTCCACCCAACTTTGAATTGCACCTGTCCCAAAATAACTCCAACGGGATATGTTAAATATCTGGGTATCGAAATAGATAGAAATCTAACTTTCGAAAACCACATACATTCACTATCTAAAAGAATACGCAAGCTCACGTATATTTTTAAATAACTTCGTGATGTAGCAGAGAAACGGACCATTAGGATGGTATACGAGGCTTTGGTCCAATCTATTATGACATATTGCGTTACATGGGGAAGTGCCAATAAATCCAAAATGATATTTCTTGAACAAGCACAGAGGAGATCATCCTCTGTGCTCGTTCAAGAAATATCATTTTGCATTTATCAAATATCAATCAAATATCTTTTTCATTAAAGTGAGCCTAGCAAAACCTCGTTTATTCTCCACCACTAAACTCTATGAAGAAGCACAGGTTTTGACTGTGCGACAAATATATGTAATGCAAACTGTACTCCTTAAGCATACCAATATACCTGAGGACAAAACCGGACCGGTTCAAAAGTGGTTACTTAACCTAGATTATGTAGAAACCGAAAAACTACTTGATCTGCCAAGATAGCGATTTTAAATTACATTGTATACTGCCCGTACCTATTTATTTATAGCATTATTGTAGGTTCCAACAGATATATATATATATATATATATATATATATAATAGGTTCTCGTATATGAGTCACCCCACACACACACATACACACACACACCCGTTTGTTATCCCGTTGACATCATATTTATAATGTATGTATATCACTTTCAGTTTTGGGGGGGCCTGGAGTGCTAAAATACAGGCCTAGGCTTAGCTTAGACTCCAGATCTCCTACAAGTTACAAATTTTGTCAAACCTTTTGTCAACTGTATTTACTAATACCTAAGAATGTAATTTGTGGAGAAGAAAAAAACCATTTTTATTAAAAAAAAAAAAATAAGAATATTATATAGTCTTAGACTCATGCCGGTTTCCCAGAGGGGTAGGCAGAGACAACGTATTTCGATTTGTTACAACCTTTGCACACCTCTATGCTAATTGCATAAGTAATATTGTATGTTTTTTTATTATCACCATACAATTATTTTATTATTATATGACAGCGTTGATAAGGCTCCGTAACAGCAAATAACAATGTAAAAATACAAGTAAATTAAACCATAAAGCTCAGCCAAAGCTAAAAGAGGACGAAAAATGTAAACCTGGAGTTTCTCTCTGATTATCTACACCGCATTGTCTAAATAGGGAGCAGAAAAAGCTGCAGGTTAGCTAGGGCAGGATCTTTGGTTGCGAGGATTGCGTAAAGCTAAACCTGTGATTTCACACCTGTAAGTTGGGCCACTATCACACTCTCTTTATGAAATTCCGTCTTTTTAACTCAGCGGCCCCCTGACCTTTCATCTGAATCTCACAAGGTGAGATGAGAGAAAAATTTCCTCGGTTATATCTCGATTAAACTAATACACAACTGATTAAGAAACTTTTACGCCATCCACTTCCCCGGTGACTCCCAGTTAATAATATAGTTTTCAATTTGATCTGAATCTCACAAGGTGAGATGAGAGTAAATGTCCTTAGTCTCGATCAAGCTAACACACAACTGAATTATAATCTTCTGCGCTCTCCACTAGCCCGGTGACTCCAAATTAATAATATAGTACTCAATTTATCTTTTTAATATCTAAGCATATGGAATAAGACAGACCAAAGCGAAGGAAGGAATCATCGGCTTAAATATGTAGTACGAGTAATAGTTTCTTATAATATAACCATAATATTGTACTGGACTTTAGTGCTAATTGAATAAATTTAATTTGGGGTGTATGCTTCACTTTCTCGTAAAACAAGCGTTAGCTTATTTAATAGGGTCACTAGAAATTTATCGAACCTAGGATCGCAATTCTATCCAATGAATTTCTAGCAAAAAAACACTAGGATTTATGAATGATAGCAGTCGAATAACAAGCGCAATTCAGTTATGCCAAAACTGTTACTTTTTTTTTGTTTTTTTTTTTATGTCAGAGGTTGACAAACGAGAAAGTGGGTCACCTGATGGTAAGTGATCACCACCGCCCATGGAACTCGCAACACCAGAGGAGTCGCGGGTGCGTTGCCGGCCTTTAAGAGTCAGCAAACAAGTGTTGCTGACCCTTCCCCCCAACCCGATGAGCTCTGGCGACCTTTACTTTGATGACTTCTAATTCTGACCAGCCAATAATAATAATAATAATATTTTGGGACATTATTCACACACAATTGATCTCAAACTAAGCAGAGCTTGGACTAGTGCAACCAGATAACTGATATACTACATATACTGGCTTTCTTTTGTAAATAAATACGTATATTGATAATTACACCCAGACTCATGACAAACAGACATCATGCACATAAGAATCTGTCCTGGGTGGGAATCACGCCCACGAGCAGCGGCATAAAAGGCAAGCATCTACCAATAACGCCAACCGGCGTTATTTTGTAATTAGGTAATTACCTAATGTAACTCCTAATTGAACTCTTAAACGGATTAACGGAGTTTGTTCTGAACTGGTTATTAATTATGTTTCTGTTGAAATCTGTCAAGCAAACATTCAACAACTTGTTGTAAATATAGGTTAAACGACGCCCACAACAATTAACCTACATTTATGAAGGATCGCTGAGTTACCGATTAGCTTCGTATGTATGTACAATTCATTACTGTACTATTCACATCTGGGATATAGACTGGATTCTGACGGGCCTGTTGGCGTGGTTGGCAAATGCTTTCTTTTCACGCTGGAGGTCGTGGGTTCGATTCCCAGGACAGATATTTGTGTGCTTGAACATGTTTGTTTGTCCTGAGTCTGGGTGGAATTATCTATATAAGTATGTATTTACGAAAGAAAAGTAGTATATATATGTAGTATATCAGTTATCTGGTTTGCAAAGTACAAGCTCTGCTTAGTTTGGGATCAGATGGCCGTGTATAAATAATGTCCTAGGATATTACTATTATTATCATAAATCAATAGATTTAGAATAAATTTAGAAACAGAGTGATATATTTCTAGTGAAATAATATAATAACAATATTGAATATTTAGGGACAATGTCACACAGATCATCCTAGCCCCAAACTAAGCAAAGCTTGTACTATGGGTACCAGGCGACGATATACATACTTATATAGATAGATAAATACTTAAATAAATAGAAAAAATCCATGACTCAGAAAAAAATATTCGTGCTCATCACACAAATATTTGCACTTACCGGGATTCGAACCCAGGACCACCAGCTTCGTTAGCAGGAGCACTACCATCTAGGCTACGGTGATATTCGATATAACAGGAAGTATTGGTTAAGAGTGCTGATATCTGCGTTAGACACTTATAGTACACAACTCTTTGTACCTATTTTCCTCATGGTTGAATGTGCCATGGCGCTAAATAACTATGGAAACTGGCCATCTACGCGGGACAAGGGTGTAACACCGCCATATTAACACTCCGGGCCACTACTGAGTTTTCTTTTGCTGAAACATTCCAATATCACTATTTTTTGAAGCGACCCGGGACGTTAACCTAGGACCGCATTATTTATAGTTGAACATAAAAAATACCTAGGACTCATTTTGGATAGTGACTTATCATGGAAGTCACATATAGAAAAAAATTAAAATAAGCTCTCAGCCTTAACAGGCGCATTGCGTGGCATTGTACGTTGTCTTCCCCCAAAAGTTTGCTATGTAATCTATAACTCCATGGTGAAACCCCATTTAGAATACCTTATAGAGATATATGGTCCTACTTACAAATCTAACCTAAGCACCTTGCAAAGAGCTCAAAATAAAATTATTAATAAATTAAAGTCCTTTTTAAATATAAGTATCGCACGCCTACACTAAAAGTTTACAAAGACACAAAGATAATGAATATTTCACAAATATATAGATATAATACATGTTTACTTGTACACAAAATATTAAATAAAAACATACATACACAAATCACGTTTTCCAAAAAAAACGTGCACTCAAAAAAGGTACAGAACTAGACAAGCAAATATAGTCCAACACAATATAGCCCTTCAGGCCCCTCGGACAAACTACGGGAAAAGTACTATACTGTATGAAGGAGCACAGTTTTACAATGAATTGCCTTAACATGTAAAAGACCAGAAGTCCATATATACCTTTAAAAAAGCTTTAAAAAAACACATTTTTGAGGATTTAAAATAGTAAACCTTTTTCGTTCTATAATTTCTACATGAACTGTCTCGTCGCCCTAACTTAACTTAACTTATTTAGAAATGTTGTTTTCTCATATAAGTGAAATGTATTTCTTTTTGAGAAAATAAAGTTCTTAAACCTTAAACATACTACCACTGGACAAACAATGTATTGTAGATTGTTCACTATCATAATATGATGGGATCGTCTAGCCTATACGATCGTTGACATGTCAGCATCATCATCATCAGCGTAATATCGTATCTTCCACTGCTGGAAATATGCCTCCTCCAAAGGTTTTATAACGTTGCCATTTGGAGGGGTTTAGTATGCTAGTTGGCGATCAGTTATCTTGGGGGAATATGCAATAATCGGTGAGTTTGGCAGACGGGTTGGCAGTAAGATGCTCTTAGTACTCAGAAGAAAGCTGCAACTCGTCCTCTGGTGGATATTTCCTCGGGTCGGCTTCTTTTCTCCAAGGGATGAGATGGGGTGATGATATTCTGATAGTCACCGCCGTCACCACATAGCAATGTACAGACAGTCGCCAGCACATAAGCTACCCCAATCTGTCAAATTTCCCCAATTGAAAGTAAACCTTATCCTTAAGTGATAAAGTTGTAAAATTTAAAATCTATAAAAGATATTTGACAAAACAAAATGTTAAACCTAACCTTTTCCTTCAATGTGTTATTAACATACATACATTTATCCATCTTCCAAATTGATTGTGTGAATCGTAATAATAGTGATCAATCATAAACATAAAACATATAATAATCAGGTTTGTTCGCGTAAGCAAAGTTACGACCGAGGGCATCCAATATGTTTCGATGTTTATGTGGTCTTCTAAATAAGACTTTATAGCATTGCGTGTCTTCTTTAAGGAATGGCGTAAATTATGGTTTATGACAAACCAACAAACTCAAACCAAGTTTTTGAGGGGCTGGCTGCCATTGTTGGTAGGTGCTTGCTTTTCACGCCGCAGGTCGTGAGTTTAATTCCCACCCAGGACAGATATTTGTGTGGATGAACATGTCTTTTTGTCCTGAGTCTGGGTGTAATTATCTATATAGGTATGTATTTACAAAAGAAAAGTAGTATATGTCGTATATCGTATCTAGTTTCCACAGAACCAACTCCCAGAATATTTATTTATATTTACTTATTAGATCACAATAATCATAGTAAAATGGAAAAATGTTCATGTTTATTCGTGAGCATTGCACAACAATTGTTAGCCCCACCCCTTTCTATCTCTACTCTATTACAACCGACTTTTTTCCTAATATTTTTTTTATAATATAATGGTTTAATCCCTAATATTTCAGTTTTTTTTTTTTTTTTTTTTTTTTTTTTTTTTTTTTTTTTTTTTTTAATAATATGTCACACAGATCATCCTAGCCCCAAACTAAGCAAAGCTTGTACTATGGGTACCAGGCGACGATATACATACTTATATAGATAGATAAATACTTAAATACATAGAAAACATCCATGACTCAGAAACAAATATTCGTGCTCATCACACAAATATTTGCACTTACCGGGATTCGAACCCAGGACCACCAGCTTCGTAGGCAGGAGCACTACCAACTAGGCTACGGTGATCGTCAATTAATCAATCAACAAGAATTATCTTACCATTGTGTGTGTGTAGGCGGTTATTATCATAAACGACTTTGAAATACGACGTATGAGATGAATATCCCTTGTTGGCAAACTAAATAAGTCATTATAGTAAAAGAACAATTAGATTTATATATATATATATATATATATATATATAAATTAATGGCTCCCGAGATTTCCTTTTGAAGGAATATCGGATACCGTTCTCATTTCGCTATATCACCGTTTGTCACCGTCGACCGGGAACCGTGGACATAAAAGCTTTTTAAAAGCGTATCGCTTTTTATTTGTGAGCAGTTTGACAGCTCTACTTTACAGATTACACTAGAAATAATAGTATTATTGTGTGAATGAACCTACATATAGCACAGGATAGATCACCTAGCGCCATCTAGACTAAACTAAGCAAAGTGATAAGCTTTAATAAAAGCTATTAGAATAATTATTACTACCTATATTTTTGCGTAAAAATTATAGTAATAATTATGTTTTGTACATGATCTTGTGCGGGTCGCTGGATGCCAATACCGCAAGACCGGCAATTGTGGAGATTGTTAGGGAAGCCTTTGTCCAGAAGTGGACGTCTTTCGGCTGATATGATGATGACATGAACAAAAATGTTAAGTATAAGAATTTATATAAACCTTCAAATTACAAGCACTCAAAAGCATGCTCCATTTATAAAATGCAGCGGAACGCTATATTTTTATTATTATCGCCTTGTTTTTTATATTTATTGCGTTCTGTTAATTATGGTTCTTTTTTTTACAGAAAGGATAAGATTTCTTTATTACATAATTTGTGTACATGGTTGTAGATGGTATATAATTTTGAGTGTCAACAGTACCTTTATCGGCCGTGCAACAGGAAGATTGATGAAATAAACATAGTAAAGAAGGTAACAATGAATATTATAATAATACTAGCTGTGCCCCGCGGTGTTACCCGCGTTAAATTTTATAAATTTTCTTTGCTATAAACCTCACGGAGCCCGAGACCTTTCCAACGAATGCAAAACCGTGGAAATCGGTTCGTGCGTTCTGGAGTTATAGCGTCAGGAAGGAAAACCCGACTTATTTTTATTATAATAATATATATTTGTGGAATTATTAATTACAATTCATGTAAAAATCTACTTGCTACTTGCAAAATTCTTATTAAGATCGTACAATAAATTGGAAATAAACCATTTTTTCAAAACGTTTATGAACCCTTGCTTCCTTAAATGGTAGATGATTATTTATGCGTATTGTAGTAAAAATGAACTCTTATCAAACAAGAATTAACAAGTAAACTTGGTATTACTAGTCTGGGATTAAATTTACTGGTTTACTAACCAACTTTAATTTCGATAATAGGTTTGTTAGCAAACTAGAAAATTCTACCTCAATCGAGGCGTAGGCTACCCGTATTCGATACATATAAAATAATAGTATTATATTAATATCTTGGGATATTATTCACACACGGCCATCTGATCCCAAACTAAGCAGAGCTTGTACTATGGAAACCAGATAACTGATATACTACATACACTATTTTTCTTTTGTAAATAAATACTTATTTATATAATTTACACCCAGACTCAAGTCAAACAGACATGTTGTGCATAAGCACACAAATATCTGTCCCGGGTGAGAATCGAACCCATGACCTGTGGCGTCTACCAACCACGCCAACAGGTACATATGTATATGTTGGCCGAGTATGTATCTCCACGATTTTCTTGTTTTGCTGAAGCAATAATATCGCTGTTTTCTTTCCTGGCACCCTCTCTAAAATATTACATTATCGTTAGAATATAAATGCATTATTTCAAATGTATCGTTAAACATTAAAGCAACTTTAATATTAAGGTGACTTTGAACATTAAAATACCTTTCATCTTGTAGTTGCCTATACGCCTTAAGCTTCAAAGAAACTTTAAACCTTTAGGTCTTACAACATCGAGCTCTGCAACTGAGTCTATAAATAGACTGACTTACTTCACATGTTTCAAAAGGTTTTATAAGATTGTATAAGCGACTACATTTAGCAAATAATTAAGGCACTCATTTGCTAGTTTAGACACATCAGTCCATAAATGATCGACGAGGTACCACCTAGGCAGTGTATAGATGGGTGTAGTCAAAGTGGTTCTGGGCATCTCCGTCTCTTGGAGGGCACATTAGGCTGTTGGTCCCGGTTGCTGAGGTTAGACCCCAAGCCCTGCCAGGGTACGTGTCCCGCCCATCTGGGACATGGCACAAAAGGGGGGCACCGGAGCAGCATATCCGCGTTGCCGGGGCTCCTCCCATCAGGCGTCAAGAAAAGTCCACGGCAGGTAGGTATAGTCGGTGCGAGTCTGATATACCCACCCGCAGACACTTTTTGTGGTGGCAGTGGGCGCCACCCACAAAAAGTGTCTTTTTGTGGGTGGCGCCCACTGCTTTTCCCCAACTAATGCTCTTCAGTGTACAAAAAGACACCAGTTGTTAAGTCAGCAGCCTACTGCGTGACTTGGAAAAACTGGCACACCAGGGTAACCACTTCATACAATTGTATATATATATTCATTCTACTTTATGTTTTATATTTACTAACTGCCAACACTCTACTTATGTGTATATGGTCATGTAAATGTCGTCAAAGTAAAAGTCAACCATCAGTATATATCGACGTCGTCGTTCTGTACATAATAATGTCCTTAATAGATAATATATAAAGAATTTAGACAAGGCTTTCCAGGATTTGTACCAGTTATTTTTATATCTTGTAAACATTCATTAATAAATAACGGATAAACCACTTATATAAGTATTTAACTGGATTTGAACCAGTTATCTCTATATCTTGAATACCGTTACGACAATGCGCATATAAAAATCTCCATTAATATATAACGGATAAATCATTTAGAACAGTATTTAATTGGATTTGAACCAATAGATCTAGTTAACCTTCACCTTAGGTTCTCACAGTCGGGTAAACATTGTAATGTCTAGATTCATAATCGTCAGTTCTAGCCATGAAAATTAAAAATAATGATCGGATATAATCCAAAGTGTGGCTGAGAACCTATCTCAAACACAATAAAATAATAATCATTTGATTATTATGGATAGCTGTTTGTCTGTGCAACAACAACAATGCAAGAGTAATAAATTAACCCCTAACAAGTAAGCCAAAGTTACATATGGGTACTTAGTATTTAATAGAAATAACATCTGAACAGTAAACAGCGTTCTGCCTAATGTACTTAGTATATCTAGTTGAAATGAAATGTTTACAGTGTTTTGCCCAGTAATATATATATAGTACTTAGTATATAGTACTTAGTGTTGAGTGAAATAATTGTTAAGAAAATCAACAGTATCTATAGTTTTGCCTAGTTTACTTAGAGTTTAGTACTTAGTGTTTAGTGAAATGAAATATGAAATAGTAAACAGCGTTTTGTCCAGTAATATATAAATATAGAACTTAGTATTTAATGGAAATAAAATATGAAATAGTAAACAAAGTTTTGCCTAGTGTACTTAGCTTTCAATGTCAGGAAACCGGCTGCATTCACTGAATTTAATTAATTTAGTTATAATATTTTATAAGCAAACACTGACTCTAACACTAATACACACTGACTTTAACGCTATAAAATTAGGATATGTTAGAGAGTACCAATCCCGATTGTAACCGCGCGTCAAATGAAGACTGAACATAAGTTCAAAGCTATCATAACTAGAAACGTGGTATTTCTTTCCCCGTACCCCACTACCCCGCGTATTCGGCGTCCAAACAGATTTCTTTACCATTGTCTTTTCCTAGAAAGGACCCGATAAATATTGTTCAAGTCCGAACCCTTACACGTGTTTTAAGTGCGGAACACATTTCTAACATTTCTATGATTTTTTTGTGTAACTTAAACGTCCCAAGTTTTATAGCCCCTTCCCAAGTGTTAAAATTGTTAACAAATCCCAAAACGATAAATATTACTCTTTTTTTGTCTACATCCTATGGCTGACTATTGTGAGAATCTTGGAGTGCATTCATTTATTTGAGGTCCTATATAATGCTTATGTACTTGCCAGTACCTACCATATTCAAACACATAGGTAGAAATTTCTGCATCCTTTAAGTATGGGGTATCGTAATACTACATCCCCCTCCCTTTGTCACAAACGAAACGTTTTAAAGTTTTGTTTGCAGACAAACTGTACTTATTTAGGACGTAATTAAATAGGGTATTATTTTGTCAATTCTACTTGTAATATTAAAATTTATTTTAGACCTAAGCCATTCTATTGTTTAGGAAATCTAATTTCTGTGTCGCGAAGTGCTTTACAAACATATAATTGTCAGACACAAATTTTCTATCTAATCTAGACTCAGAACAACAACATATGGATCACTCAAATATTTCTTTGGCGCGGGAATCGAACCCGGAACACCAAGCGTTGAGGCGACTGTCTTAACCACTGCGCCACACGTGCAGTCATATTTAAATGACGAGTATTGTTCCTGCATATGAGCTTTAATATTATTCTCATTAACTTAATTTAAATCTACCATGCTTTTGTCTACTTGATTAATTGAATTTATGTTTTGTAGACTGATCTCCCCTCCCAGACTAACATTAATCCTCTCAATCTTTTATCGGATTCTCAACCCAAGTTACATCATTTAAAAAATAAATTATAGACATTATTCCCACGAATAATTTCAAACTAAGCATAGCTTGTACTATGGAAACCAGATAACTGATATATTACAAATACTACCTTTTTTTTTTGTAAACACCTAATTCATCATCATCATATCAGCCAAAAGACGTCAACTGCTGGACAAAGGCCTCCCCCAAAGATCTCATAATTATATATGTATATAATTACACCCAATCTCAGGACAAACAAACATTTCATACACACAAGTTTATGTCCTGGGTGGGAATCGAACCCACGACCTGTGGCGTGAAAGCAAGCATTTATCAACCATGCCAACCAGCCCGTCAATTGCTTATATACTAATAAACTAACCCGTGCCAAACAAACATTTCATACACACAAATACCTGTCCTATGTGGGAATCGAACCCACGACCTGTGGAATGAAAACCAATCATTTATCAACCACGCCAACCGGCCCGTCAATTACTTATATACTAATGAACTAACCCTGCGTTTTTATCAAACTAATTGGTTTATTTATTGTACCTACTATCTATTAAAGTAGGACTTAGTAATAAGTTTAGCTTATTATCCCCATTGTTTGATAACTTCTTTGTCGACCGCTAGGGACGCATACACTCTTAATCGATTTCGATATAAAATTTTATCTTTATGCCTCACATTAGTTTTAACAAATCAACTAAATCAATATATAATAAAGATGTGATTTTTCCGTAAAATAAATTTCTCAGTGTCAGCCCGAAGTCTGGAAGTTGGCGGTGTTATACCCCAGTACCTTGGAGAGCCCGTTAAGCCGTCGGTCCCGTACCTGACCTCTTCCCGGTCGTGTCGATAGTCGTCCCATCGGGTCATGAGAGTGATGGAATAGAAAGTGCCCCTGTATTTTGCGTACACACTTGTGCATTATATATCCTGTTTAATTGGTTAGTCACCGTTGAGACTGTCCGCCATGGTCGAAATTCGGTCGGGAGGATATTATTATTAATAGAAATAATTCGAATTATGACATATGACGCATTCTCAGAAATAGTTGCAGAAAAGAGCCCAATTTCCATTCCAAAACACAGAACCAATATCCCTTGTTTAACCACATACGTTGTGTTTCAATTCCATCTAACTGAATCCAGAAAATTTAATGAATATAATCATGTATAATTATTATGAGTATTACCTACGTTGTGTAAAATTATTGTGATATATAATAATTACGAGTATTACCTACGTTGTGTTTTATTTTTATTGTCTACTCTATAAAGAAATATGAATATTATAAAATAAAGTTACTTTCGTACCGATTTCAAGATCTAACTTAGTTCTTTTATCTCGCGTCATTGAATTATTTCAATGCCTTTTACAAACGAGATCCTGGGTCACGGGCATCAGATGTAATAACCCCTCCCCCCCCGTCGGAAGACTGTCGTGAAGTCTGTACTCTTACCTAACCTCTGCTGATATACTAGTGTGAGGTTTTATTTAATTAATAATTTTTAGTTGAGTTTTAGTTGGGCGTGATCGTCTATATGTAGTTTTATAAGGCGCGTGATCGTCTAGAATAAATTAACATAATATGCTATTACATCCTATATTCATACCTTGATTCCTATAAAGTTAATTAATGCTGTTTAGAAGAAAATTGCTGTAAATAAACATCCTAATTGGAATTGTAGTTAAACACAGTATACGGCTCCAAGTTTCAGTAATGATTCGTGAAAATAAAATAATATATGGGCTATTTTCTACAACTTACCCCGGGTTTCAGCTACCGCGTGTAAATGCCGGAAAATGGTTTTCACACGAGTCCTGTAGGATGAAGCGGAAAATGCAAAACTACTGTCTACTTAATCTTAACATAGCTTGTAATAATTTGTAAAGAAATATTATCAATGCAATTAGTCTCATGAGTTATGATGAGTTAACCATGATTTCCTAGAATTATTAATATCAGTTATTTTATTTATTTCATAGTCTCAGGGTCATTTTCAAGGTCATGTGTCATCAAGAGTGTGTCAGAAATAGTTGACTTATATATATATGTATATTCAGATACTTTTGATTGTAAAATCCCACTCATGTGATTGTGAATTAACTCAGTAATTCAGTTATATGATATTTTGTTAATTTTACGCTAATGGCAATTACTTTGAGCTTTCGCAATTATTCACGTTATCTGAGAGAAATGTTTCGGTAGCTTAAATCTAACATTCTCGACAACTTAAGTTGTAGCATGCGTGCATGCGTGCTTGTGTGTTTGTGTGAATATGAGAATACTCGGATAGTTGCTAGATCTAAGTAATCTATAGCCATAATAGTTTGAGTATAGGGTATGTTTCGGAGATTTATAATATGTGTCGATCACAGACGTGAGCTCAAAATGCTGTAACGGTAGGCTTGCTTCTAGCACGTCCCGCGTTGCATGAGAGAGTCTGTCTGCGAAGGGATCTATGCCCTTTATTCACATGTACGTGACCCGCGTTGGGCAAACAGATATCTCCCACACATGACTTATCACATGCCCGCTTGTTTAGACAGTCTACACATACAGGGATTACACGCTGTCGACACTATAGTATATAATGGTAGCTTGATTCAATTGGCGTGTTCGATCATCTTGATCCGAACCATCCGAGATAGATGTCTCATTAGTGTTAGTGTGTGTGTGCCGTAAAAACCGCCCTCTTTGTATCGTATTCATCGGGAAATAGATAAAGTTTACGCACACTTACGCAGATTGCGTCACATTATAGGTATTCCAAAATCACATCTCCCCGTACATACAATTGTATATATATATTCATTCTACTTTATGTTTTATATTTACTAACTGCCAACACTCTACTTATGTGTATATGGTCATGTAAATGTCGTCAAAGTAAAAGTCAACCATCAGTATATATCGACGTCGTCGTTCTGTACATAATAATGTCCTTAATAGATAATATATAAAGAATTTAGACAAGGCTTTCCAGGATTTGTACCAGTTATTTTTATATCTTGTAAACATTCATTAATAAATAACGGATAAACCACTTATATAAGTATTTAACTGGATTTGAACCAGTTATCTCTATATCTTGAATACCGTTACGACAATGCGCATATAAAAATCTCCATTAGTATATAACGGATAAATCATTTAGAACAGTATTTAATTGGATTTGAACCAATAGATCTAGTTAACCTTCACCTTAGGTTCTCACAGTCGGGTAAACATTGTAATGTCTAGATTCATAATCGTCAGTTCTAGCCATGAAAATTAGAAATAATGATCGGATATAATCCAAAGTGTGGCTGAGAACCTATCTCAAACACAATAAAATAATAATCATTTGATTATTATGGATAGCTGTTTGTCTGTGCAACAACAACAATGCAAGAGTAATAAATTAACCCCTAACAAGTAAGCCAAAGTTACATATGGGTACTTAGTATTTAATAGAAATAACATCTGAACAGTAAACAGCGTTCTGCCTAATGTACTTAGTATATCTAGTTGAAATGAAATGTTTACAGTGTTTTGCCCAGTAATATATATATAGTACTTAGTATATAGTACTTAGTGTTGAGTGAAATAATTGTTAAGAAAATCAACAGTATCTATAGTTTTGCCTAGTTTACTTAGAGTTTAGTACTTAGTGTTTAGTGAAATGAAATATGAAATAGTAAACAGCGTTTTGTCCAGTAATATATAAATATAGAACTTAGTATTTAATGGAAATAAAATATGAAATAGTAAACAAAGTTTTGCCTAGTGTACTTAGCTTTCAATGTCAGGAAACCGGCTGCATTCACTGAATTTAATTAATTTAGTTATAATATTTTATAAGCAAACACTGACTCTAACACTAATACACACTGACTTTAACGCTATAAAATTAGGATATGTTAGAGAGTACCAATCCCGATTGTAACCGCGCGTCAAATGAAGACTGAACATAAGTTCAAAGCTATCATAACTAGAAACGTGGTATTTCTTTCCCCGTACCCCACTACCCCGCGTATTCGGCGTCCAAACAGATTTCTTTACCATTGTCTTTTCCTAGAAAGGACCCGATAAATATTGTTCAAGTCCGAACCCTTACACGTGTTTTAAGTGCGGAACACATTTCTAACATTTCTATGATTTTTTTGTGTAACTTAAACGTCCCAAGTTTTATAGCCCCTTCCCAAGTGTTAAAATTGTTAACAAATCCCAAAACGATAAATATTACTCTTTTTTTGTCTACATCCTATGGCTGACTATTGTGAGAATCTTGGAGTGCATTCATTTATTTGAGGTCCTATATAATGCTTATGTACTTGCCAGTACCTACCATATTCAAACACATAGGTAGAAATTTCTGCATCCTTTAAGTATGGGGTATCGTAATACTACATCATCAAAGACTTTTCCTGGGTGGGGATCGTGATACAATCGCTAGCAAACTTTACACGTTCGCATAAATAGTGTCTGAAAATTTCGTCAAGATCTAGTCAGCCATTTGGGAGTCCATAAGGAACTTCATCATCGTCATCATAATATCAGCCGAAAGACGTCCACTGCGGGACAAAGGCATCCCCAAGATCAGTGGTTTGCACCGAGATTGATACTAAGTAATTCATGACACAACTTTGGGATAAACCTTTAACTTTAACCTTATCAGCTTTAATAGTTTGATGAGCCGTGTCATGGAGTAATTCCACTTTGCCCCACCAAGCCCGCCACCCTGGTGTGGCAAAGTGGACTGCCTAAAATTTTGCAGTGGAATATGCCCCACTATTCTGATTTGATGGGGCGGATAACACTAGCATAAACACTTTGTGGATTCTGCCCCACTAGGGTTGGCACCTCCTTTTACATTTGTTTGTAAAAAAAATAAATGTATACCTATATCTGTAAGTAAAACGTTATTAGTGCTGGAAGCTTAGATTTAATACGTAGCGAAGTGGTTTAAATAAAAGTAAAAAATAAATAAATAATTTTAATGTACTATTTATTTCTGGAAGGAATCGGTTTATAAATCACAGATTAATTACCTTTTACAAATAAAATTTTACTAACTAAGATAAATCTTGATAATCACAAATTAAACAATGATTTGTTCTTATGATATGTTCTTAAAACGAAACATATTTACTACATAACTATTCAAAATCACAGATTCTTCATCATTTGGTATACCTTTTACAAATAAAATCTTACTAACTAAGATAAATCTTGATAATCACAAATTAAACAATGACTTGTTCTTATGATATGTTCTTAAAACGAAACATATTTACTACATAACTATTCAAAATCACAGATTCGTCATCATTTTGTATGGTTTGTGTAGATATAGCTATTTTCTTACTGATTACACACTTTTAAAAAGTTATCTTTCAGCCAATTGCGCAGCATATATTTTCTAAATTCTTTACTTTTTTCGTCATCTGGGCTTTGTGCGGCTATGTAAAACCAACCTTCAAAAATCTTTTCTTCTGGTAATAAGGGTAAGACTGCGCTAAGCGCTACTTGTTTTCGCAAATATTTAGATTTTGTCAACCCTAACCCTTTCCCCTTTTTCCAAATTGCTTTACAAAAATAAAAAAAGCACCCTTTGATTGATGCTGATTTAAAGACATTTTTAAAACCAGTCATAGCCGCTGCCTCAAAATCCGACTGAAAACTATGTGGTTGCCAATCCGGAATCTGTGATTTTATTACAGAAAAGAGAGCGGTGTAAGCTTTGGTTGATTTAGTACTCATAAGAGCATATACTAATGGCACAATATTTGTTGTTTGTTGGGAGCTACCCAAATCAGCATGCAACGAATACAATTGTATGAACGGTTGTGGGCAACTTTTAAAAGTGCCATCGCCAAAAAAATGTTTGCAGGTTTTCATCAAATTCTTAGCTTGCTCTGAACAAAATATTAAAATAGAAATATCTTCGTCAATATACTTGGCAAGTAAAAAAGAATGAAATTTTTCAGGAACTTCTATTTCGACACCCGCTACGTATACGTATGTATCTGCCAGATACACGAAACGGTTTTTATTGCATTTTTGGCATCTATATACCTATATTTACCACATATATTTTTATTTTATTTTTACAATTACTCCAACTTACTTTTTTCTCAAACGTATAATTGTTTATCTGCATAAGTTAACAAATAAACACAGCGTACAATCATTTATGTTCCAATTACATACTTTGACGCGGGGGAAAAGGGCGCGCGGTGCGGGTAACTGCCGGACACTCAGTTCTCCGTCGGACAGCGAGTTGTGCGCGCGAGTGTTGCGTTGTTTTTTACCATGTCGAGTGAACGTTATAAATTTTTAACTACATTAAGGGAAGATGCAATTAAAAGACCAAAGATTGCTGTGGACCAAACAATAAGTGTAACATTAGACCAGTTAGACTCGCCATCAAGGCAAGGTAAGTAATATTAATTAAATATTTTATAATTATTAAAGTATATATATTTTAAGTGCACCCATAAATTAGGATTAATAGCTATACTGTAAATATTTGAACACGTCTTAGAATAAAAATCTATCGTAATATTTCCATTACTGCAATTTATTCATTCCCGATGCATAAGTATGTAACTGCGCAGTTACACATTTTTACGTCGGAATTTTGTTTGATTGAAAAATTTATCTAGGCACTTACATACTTATTTTACGGAATTTGTTTAAAATGAAATCAGTTAACTAACACATATATTGTTTTACATTGGATTTTATGTTGATTATTAATATCTATCTGTATTCTTACATAGTTTTACTTTTATGAAATGATGTTGATTATCATAGAAAATCGAGTGTTTGATGTGGTTTGGTTGTTTCAGATACTCCAGTACACTTTTCAAAATATTTCACTGATGAAGACTTGCAACAAATGGCGGAATTCATAGAAAATAGTGACGAAGAAACATGTGCTGCAAAAAACCACCTGAAACCCTCAGAATGTTCCAGAACACATTCCGCAACTGTCACAAGTCATACAGCTTCCGTAATTTTGCCAAGTAACTCTCATGACCCCATATTGGCAACAAAAACGCCCCAATCACCCATGATAAGCAATGTCAGTTCAGGTATTCGAAATGATATTTCTCTTGAGTCGCCAAATTTCTCACCAGTCATAGCTCAAGCAATTACTCAGTTAGATTGTGATATATCACCAGCTCTTACGCCAAACGTTGTCATATCAGTTAGCTCACCTATGCCCATACAAACCCCGACAACAGAAAATACTCTTTATGACATTGAACCATCACCGAGGCGCAGGTTATCCACTAGAAAAAAAGATAAAGGGAGATTACGAATGGTCCATCAAGACCAATGGTTGGATGTTATGCGTAAGAAAAATAAAAATTAAGGGAATGCGTACAAAGGTAGGGATGGTAAAATGAGAAAAAGGAAAGAGATGGGGCCATGTTGTGGAGAGAAATGTAAGTTAAAATGTTCACAAAAAGTTACTAATGTTGACAGAGATTTGCTTTTTGTGGCATTTTGGTCAATGGGAGATATAGTTCGTCATTGGGATTTTATCAATAAGTACTGTGATAAAATTCCAAAACGTAGAGTTACTACTGAAACTGCTTCGAGAAGAGAATTTACTTTGCGGTATTATTTACCAACAAAAATAGATAAAAAACTAGATGATAATGAGGTGCATGAGACTGATTCAGTGTCTTCAAAGACACAGATAACGAAGACACAGATAAAGAAGATACAGGTCTGTAAAACCATGTTTTTGAACACTTTTGGGATCAAACAAGGCCTGGTATATTCTACTTTGAAAAAGCTTTCATTGTAAGGCACTGTTGTCCACGACAAAAGAGGTATCCATAGACATACTAAGAAAATTACTGAAGAGATGATTGCAAGTGTTTGTGATCATGTGAACAGCTTTGCACCTGTGGAATCGCATTATGTCCGAAAACGTACGAATAAAGTATATTTAGATGGATCTCTTACATTTGCTCGAATGTTTCTGCTTTATAAAGACTGGAATGATCCTCAAAATCAAAGTAAAGTCAAAACAGCAAGACAATACAGAGACATCATCATTACAGCTTAAATAAGTCCACTGCTGGACAAGCCTCCCTCAAGAATCATCTTGAGGGGATATGCCATAATCGCCACGCTTGGCAGGCGGGTTGGCGATCGCAGTATGATGGTCGTAGTACTCAGAAGGAAGCTGCTTCCCGTCCTCTGGTAGATATTCCCTCGGGTCGACTTCTACGCCCCCCACGGGATGAGATGGGGTGATGATATTCTGATTCTTATATTTGTCGCCTGAATATAAATTTGGGGTTCCACGCCCCCATAAAAGATCAGTGTGATGTTTGTCATGTGTGTAAAAACTTACCGCGTCCTGTGACTAAATACCAGCTTAACACATACAATACCCACATGAGAAACAAAACTATAGCGCGAGAGCTAAAGAACAAAGATAAAGAAAGCACTATGAAATCAAAAGAAGTACTCACAGCGGTATATGATTTTCAAAAAGTGCATGGAATGCCCTGTGGAGAAACTAGTATTCTTTATTATAAGAGAAAGCTAACTGTATTCAATTTTACAATATACGAAATGGGAAGCAAAGTTGCCAAGTGCTATGTTTGGGATGAAAGCACTGCAAGCCGAGGAGCAAACGAGGTGAGTAGCTGTTTATATGATTATATGAAAGAACATTACCAAAAAGGCATAAAAACATTCAATTTTTGGTCCGACAATTGCGGGGGACAAAACCGCAATCGTATCGTTTTTGCAGCCTATTTACGAGCTGCAAAAGATTTTGAAGTCGCTATAACTCATAAATATTTTGAGAAAGGCCATACACAAAATGAGGGTGATAGTGTACACGCCCTTATCGAGAGAACCGCCAAGAATAAAATGGTGTACACCCCCGAACAATGGTATGCCCTCATAAGGTGGGCCAAACAGGATGGAAACCCTTACTTAGTCCAGGAAATGACTACCTTAAATTTTATGGATTTTAAAGCTCTGCTCCCTGGATGCAACTGGACTACAAATACAAACAGAGAACGAGTTTTCTGGTCTCGACTAAGACAGTTAGAAATATGGTCACAATTATCTGACAGGATACTATATAAAACAGATTTTTGTGACAATGAGTTCAAATGCATTATTGTAAATAATGCACTAGAGACTCCCAAAACAAGATCAAGGAACCGCATAAGATTAGACAACAGTCCACTTCCAGCCCCTCTAGCAAGAACATTGACCCAAGCTTACGAGGGGAAATTACCAATACCCGAGGCTAAACTTCAGGATTTGAAGTACTTGTGCCAAAATAATGTTATACCATCTGTTTATCATGACTTTTACATGAGTTTGATAGAGGGCAGGAATGAGAACCAACATGACAATGAAGATGAAGAAGACGAAGAAGAGGAATGAAGAAGTCATCTTGTGACCTCTGTACTAATTAGTTGATTACTGTTGTGGTCATAAGACATTAATGATAAATTAAAACGTGCAATTTTATTACTCAATAAGCAAAATATAGAATAAAACCTTGTTAAAATCATAATGAGTAAACAATGATAGTTCAGTAAACAATGATAGCTTTATGAAACGACTGATTTATATAATTGATAAGTAATAATTTTATATACTCATTCTGTTTAGAATTAACATTGCATTATTTTGATTTTTGTTTAAGTATAGAATTTTTACGAAATGAACAAAAACTGCATTTAAGGCATATTTTTTATAAACTTTATGAATATTTTTATTATTGGATAGTTTTACATATGTGATTTCCAGTTCAGTAAGAACTTATCTATACAAATAAATAATATTGGAGTGTCTGTTTGTAATATTGAAATAACCGTTTTTTTTCTACATAATATGAATATATATACGGTACCTACACCAAAATAACATTTTTTTAAATTTTTGTCTGTCTGTCTGTCTGTTTGTTCCGGCTAATCTCTGAAATGGCTGGACCGATTTTGACGGGACTTTTATTGGCAGGTATCTAATGTAATAAGGAGTAACTTAGGCTACTTTTTTTTTAGAAAAAACAAAAACATCAAAATAAATAATTATCACGCGAACGAAGTCGCGGGCACAGCTAGTACCTAATAAAACAAAAGAGAAAAGTCTGATTACCAGTAGGTAGGTAGATGCCATTTTTAATTAATGTAACATAAGATCTTCGGTGTTATAAAAATACAACATATACGAGTAATTACTCGTATATGTAGTGTATGTTGTTACATAATAATGTTACTTTTTGAATCGTGAAACATTACAAATTTATATTTTTGTTATTTGAAAATAAACATTAGATAATACAAACATATCCACTGCTTTTATTTCAAAATACTCAAACACATGATGATTTTTACAAGTTTGGAATTCAGTTACACTTATATGCACAATAATATAATGTATGTAAATATCAGTTACACGGGATATTTCTATTGACTTTACCAATTATAAGAACGTATCTGGCAGTTAAAGCAATAAGGTGCCTGAATATTCCAATGAAGAAATATGTATGTGCCAGTTAGCATATTTTGATTGATTTTTACAACGCAGTAAAAGTATGCATGTGTAATAAAACAAAAACTTGAAGATTTAGAAATAAAATATACTCTTAATTATAAATTTCACTTAAATTTAAACCCGCTCACGAAATATTATAATCTAATTCCATACAGGGGCTTAGCTATGACGATTTAAAAAATATGAAATCTTTAATTCGCTCTCCTATAAAATTTGCATTTGTCAGTTACTTAGTTGTACTTAGGAGGTGTCGATTTCTGATAATGTATTGTAATATATTTTTTTTACATTAGCATTTTTGTTTCTGTATTTATACAATGCAGACTTTACTTTACAAAATGGAGGAATTTTACTCACAATATTGCTGTTGCTACTTTCTAAATGTAAGGAAGCTACATTTTTGTCGTATGTTGCTGGAATGCTTGGTACGTCTGCTGAAGTGATTTCTCTCTTTATTTTCTGCATTAATTTTGTCACTTTGTTTCGGTCAAAATCAGGTTGACATTGGTGAGGTTTTTCGTTTAAAAGTATATTTCCCTGAAAACAAAAAAATGTAGGTATTAGAAAATATTTATAACATAGCACAACTTCAAGTAATATTATATGTATATGTATTATTATTATTTTAAATTGTATTAGACCCGTATTACTAAAAGTGAGTCAGTAAAAAGAATTACTAATAAGTAGGGACTTACTTTCACTACAATCGACCCATTGCACTTTTGTCTCCTTCTGTTTTTGCATTCCCAAATTTCAGATGCATTTTTGTACTTTCTTTTGAAATAGTATTGATGCCCAGCTCTAATAATACATTTTCCATCATTTATAAATTCAAGGCCAGTTTGCCCACTAGAACTTCCTGCTACAGAGTCTTCTGCCATTTTTGTAAAGCTGAAAAACACAAAAAATATCTTATTAAAAAAAATCTACACAAATCATCAGCATCCATGAAAAATAAATACGAAAATACTTACAATAAACTCAATACCACTCACCACCACTCCACAAATGCAAATGTCCGTCTATTTTGTAAACAAACAGAATGAAACAAAAAATGTCAGACAAGGACAACCGATAAGTCGCGGTGGGCGAGGCAGTGGTGAACCATAACCGGTTTAGTCATTTTTACTCCAACAGCATGTTTTAATCTCAGATTAAATAAAAAAATACTAACAAACAAATGAAGCCATGATGTTTGTACGTAAAGGACCTCAAAATAATAGACCTATTTTGACATTTGTGTTCGCGGCGTAATTAGTGATGTAACCATACGACTCGTAGCTAATTTTATGAGCTTATAATTACAAGTATTTATTTACTTTTTCGAAGCCGGGATAAAATGATATAGATTTTTTTTTAAACTTAAATCCTTCCGATATTTTTATTACTTTCGAATGCATTTCAACGCATTTTTTTATTATTTAATAAGTATTTGATTTATTTAAAGATAAAAAATAATAATATGACAATAATACAAGTACATATCACAAGACTTAATAACTAGACTTAATAAATTAACATAAAACTATAACTCTCATAAAGCGTTTCTGAACGCATTCTTTCACAATCTGTGGTTACGTTACGTTTCGATACTAGTAATATAGTATTTACGATTTCTTTTAATAATTATTATTTAAATTATCCCTTTAGTAATAGTGTTCTCGTACATTATTCTTCGTTTTTTGTTATTTAATAGTTATCAACAGTGATAATGTATCAATTTCTGGGCAAACATCTAAATATATTTTTAAATCATTTAATGTTTGCAACGGATGGATCGGAACGTAAATGGAATACAAATAGCAAATGTCACAGCTATGTCAGACTAAATTGAATAAATACAGCAAAACTATATAATGTATTTATTTAAATCCAGGAAGATTTAATATGTGACAGTTTTTTACAAAAGTAGAACCTTAATACACTGTTTAAATAACCATTTTGATGTATTTAGATTTACGTTTGCTTGTCTCAGACTTGTCAAATCCTAACGTCAGTATGGTTACATTTATTTTTTTTACAAACAAATGTAAAAATACATGTTAACCTTCATACACAAATCCTGAGGTGCCAACCCTAGTGGGGCAGAATCCACAAAGTGTTTATGCTAGTGTTATCCGCCCCATCAAATCAGAATAGTGGGGCATATTCCACTGTAAAATTTTAGGCAGTCCACTTTGCCACACCAGGGTGGCGGGCTTGGTGGGGCAAAGTGGAATTACTCCGTGTCATGATGTGACTATGGCTAAAAAGGACTTTATGGCTAAAAAGGACTTTATTATGGGTTAAGTTTCGACGCAATCTAAAGCCATTATACTGAGAATTGAAATCAATATTAGTAACATGCCTGACGCTCTAAGAATAGCTCCGCTTAGCAATCCAAAGGATCGTAAATGCGAAAGCCAATGACTGAGAGGGTATTTTGGGGCTCAAATTCGCATGTTTGATGTAAAATTCAAATATTGTTATATAATGTCTTTATTATTGAAATCCTTTAATTTTGTAATTGAATATTTGATCGTTAGTTTATTGTTTAGTTTAGTTGTCTACTTATTTGTAAAAATTTACATGCCATATATATGGCGAAGCATGTGAAACCTTACTATGATTACAACACCTATAATTTGTAAACCATGTTTCATGTAAATAAATGATTTTTATCTTTATCTTTAGACCTCTTCTAAACGTACCATTAGGCAAAAGACATCTTTCATATTACAGAATAGGTACGGTCTGTTATATTAGAACCTTTGCAGACTTACCTTCACAACTTTATAGCTGTCATAGAAAATATTATGTTGCTACTTTAGCTATCTGCAGTTATTCGGTTACAATGCTATAGATTTATGGATAACTAGCTATACCCCGCGGTTTTACCCGCGTTAAACTTTATAAAATATGGCCTATGTGTTATCCTAACTATAAAAATTAGCCTATGTTCTTTCTCAGGGTCTAGACCATCTGTATACCAAATTTCATTCAAATCCGTTCAGTGGTTTTCGCGTGAAAGAGTAACAGACAGACAGACAGACAGAGTTACTTTCGCATTTATAATATTAGTTAGGATTAGGATTGACTGTATGTGGGCAGGCCCTCTACAAGATGGACCGATGATCTTGTGAAGGTCACTGGAAGACGCTGGATACGAATAGCGCAAGACCGGCAATTGTGCAAATCTTTGGGGTAGACCTTTGACCAGACGTGGTCGTCATTCAACTGATATGAGGGTGATGATGATTGTATGTGTCTCACATATTTTCCAATGAATGAATTGCTATTAAAGAAATCGATCTAGCAAGTATTGTTTACTTGCTGTGCCCTGCGGTTTTACCCTCATTAAACTTTTTAATTATAATCTATGTGTTGTTTCGATATACAAGCTATCTATACATATAATAAAATCATAGGAAAGTCAAAACTGTACATTGAATTTTTTTTGGCGTGATCTACAATCGATAACGAAGCCAAAAATATAGTTTTTAGAATTTTTGTCTGTGTGTGTATGTATGTCCGGGCTGAACTCAAAAAGTACTGCATGGATTAACTTAAAATTTTGCATGAATATTACTATGAGGTCGGGTCAACGTATAGGCTACATACTACAAAAGGTTTAAAGAATTCATGCAAAAATAAAAGATTATTAAAAATAACTACATTAAAAACTCACAATGAAATCCTCCTTAAATATTATAAAAATTACGAAAGAATATTAAAACTTGCAATAGCGACAGCAAAAAAACAACAATATATAAAAAAAATTAAAAAATCTCACAATAAAGTAAAAGCTATGTGGAACATAATTAATGAACGTACAAATAAAATTAAAAAATCTGACAAATATAATATCAGCCTAAAAATTAACAAAGATATAATAACCGAACCTAAACTAGTAGCCAATACTTTCAATAACTTTTTTGCTAACATCGGTGAGAAAACCGGCCGAACACCGGGCACTATATTAATCACCCTGAGTGTAACTGACTCAACTACAAATACCATGTTTCTGAGCCCAATAAATCCTCGAGAAGTTCCAAATAATAAAAAATTTTAAAACCAAAAAAAGCCGTGGTTACGATGAGCTGCCACCTATCCTTTTTAAGAAATGCGCTGAAGAACTTACCTTACCTTTCTACATCCTAATAAATCAGTCCTTTGATGAAGGTGTTTTCCCCGACGAATTAAAAAAAGACACCAGTTGTTAAGTCAGCAGCCTACTGCGTGACTTGGAAAAACTGGCACACCAGGGTAACCACTTCCCATATGATAAGAAGAACAAGGTTGAAAGCATTTTGCCATCATCATATCAGCCTGAACAAAGGCTTCTCCCAAAGATATTCACAATTGCCGGTCTGACGCTATTCAAATCCAGCGGCATCCAGTGACTCTCACAAGAGACTGCACCTGTGGCACAGCGGCCACAGAAGAACAAGGACGAAAGTATTTTTCCATCATCATATCAGCCTGAACAAAGGCTTCTCCCAAAGAAATTCACAATTGCCGGTCTGGCGCTATTCAAATCCAGCGGCATCCAGTGACTCTCACAAAAGAGAGCGCACCTGTGGCGCAGCGGCTAAGACAGCCGCGTCGCCGTTTCGTGTCGCGGTTTCGAGTCCCGCGCCGAACAAATATTTCTGTGATCCATAAATAGTTGTTCTGAATCTGGATGTAATTTGTTCCGTATATTATATGTTTGAAAAGTACCCCGCGACACAGGGATTAGATACCCTAATAAGGAAGGTCTTTAAAAACGAAAACAACTGCCGGTCTGGCGCTATTCAAATTCAGTGGCTTACAGTGTCTCTCACAAGATCATCGGTTTATTTTGTAGAGTAGGTCGCCCACGCTGAGTTCCGGTTCATGGTCGAGAGACCCTTTTTTGCCCCAGCAGCCATCGGTTCTACTAGCTGTGAAGAATTATTTATTACACAAATAATGGAATAGAGCCAACGGAGGAACTGACTGAATATACACACATCAACAAAGTCTAGGGATACGTTATTTTGAAATCAAACATGGCTTTATTGTTTAAAACCTATTTAGTTTCCTTAAAAAGTTTATTTACAGATTTAAACCTTGTCTATTCTTTATTCAAAATTTAAAAATTAAAATGAGAAACAAATGAAAACACGCAAAGCACAGCGCAATCTTGAGTTGTATCTAATTTCAAGAAGTTGCATTAAAATTTTTTTTGCGTGTTAATTGAAGAAAACCTGATAAATTGTTTTATTTTCTTTTCTCAATTGGTTGTGTAAGCTTTTTAGCGTCATGCCACGCCATCATTTGAGTCGAGATGAAATGTTACGGGCAGTTGGCATGTTACAAAACGGTGCTATTCAACGCGTCGTTGCTGAGTCTCTGGGCACAAGCCAAAATGTGGTATCCAGGCTGTGGTCACGTTATCGCGCTACTGGAGATGTGGCAGAACGGCACACAGGTAGATATCGTGTTACCACTCAGAGACAGGATCGATTTCTCCAAATGACCGCCAGAAGACTACCCAATATCACAGCGATGCAACTAGTGCAAAGGCTCCAGGAGGGTCAGCAGCTGCTGGTGAGCGACCAAACCGTGCGAAGGAGGCTGCATGAAGTTGGTCTTCATGCTCGCAGACCGCTACGAGTCCCAGCGCTGCGACGTGGCAATCGCGGTAGGCGACTTTTATGGGCTCAAGAACATTTGACATGGAGTGATCAACAATGGTCATTGGTGCTGTTCACTGATGAGTCCCGCTATGGATTTCATCCAGATTCGAGACGAACACGCGTTTGGAGAACTCCAGGCAGGGTCAGCCGTCTCCGACATCCACAGGAGGTCCACTCTTACCAAGGCGGGACAATTATGGTGTGGGCAGGAATACGAATCGGCGGACGAACCCAACTCATTTGGATTCAGGGCAGCATGACTGCCCATAGATACCGTGAGGAGGTAGTAGAACGTGTCATTGTTCCGCTCAGGGCCCTAACGGGGCAAGAATTTCAGCTCATGCATGACAATGCACCTTCCCATACAGCGCGGCTGGTGAGGGCCGCCCTTCGAGAACACGATGTTCAGGTATTAGATTGGCCTCCACAGTCGCCAGACTTAAACCCAATTGAACACGCCTGGGACATGTTACAGCGAAGAGCATTGAGGGATTTTTCGCCCAACTTGACAACAGAAGAACAACTTTTCGAACATTTAAAAAGAACTTGGGACTGCATACCCCAGCAAGACATTGACACCTTAATTTTAAGTATGGAAAATCGTTGCCGCTGTGTGATTAATGTTAGAGGAGGAAATACCGATTACTGATTATCAGATTTGGTAAGATTTTTATTCATTTAATTCGATTGAATAATTTTATAAGAATAAAATGTTTTTGTTCACTCAGTAATTTTCTATGGCTTAATTAATTTAAGACTTTTATTAATTAGAAAAACAAAATCGCATCGTGTTGTTAATGTTTAAATATCGGCCATGAAATTATCTTTAATTCTTCCATTTACAGTCATAACAAAATGTTTATAGTTTTCTAGATAATCAATGAAATGTTCAATATCCCTAGATTGTGTTGATGTGTGTATATTCGGGAATTACGGACGATTTATTTACTGTTGCCAAATGTTTAGGATTGGCCATTTAAGTAGTAAAAAGATATTTCGAGATATTAGGAGAATAAGGAATACTAGTGAGGTATTTCTTCTACAATAAAAAGAAGCTCTTGAAATCGCTTAGGAATATTTATAGTTCCATGCAAATATTTAGGACACCCAAAGCATAACCTTTGTTATCTTTGGTTTTACCCTATTTTTTTAAAGACAACGCCCGCATTAGGGAATTAATCCCTTTGTCGCGGGGTACTTTACAAACGTATAATATACGGACACAAATTACATCCAGACTCTGAACAACTATTTATGGGTCACACAATTGTTCGGCGCGGGACTCGAACCCGCGACACGAAGCGGCGAGGCGACTATCTTAGCCGCTGCGCCACACGTGCTTCGCCTCCACTCCGCTGTCCGTCTATTCGTTCGTCTGTCTGACTGTTTGTCAACGACCGTCTCTTGACTGTAATAGATTGATACTGCCATCTGATCAAAAAGTAGGCAGAGCCTGTTCTAAGGCAACCAGACAACCGATAAACATACGAACATATTCCTAAATAGACTCATATTATAGAGAAATAACACCCAGACACAGAACAAATAATTGTACTCATCACACAAAGATTTTTCCTGGGTGGGGATCAAACCCTCGACGCAGTCAGGGTTACTAACTCCTATACCAATAGGCCAATCTAAGTACAGATGCCAGCACATCCTCCTACCCCAATCTGTCAAAATTCTTTTATCGATTTTCAACTTTATCACAAAATCATAAGGTTCACTTTCAATTGGGGAAATTCGAACGATTCGAACGATTATGCCATATCCCTTCAAACCTCCAGTGAAAGTCATTCAGCTCACATGATGGCAAACTCCAACTAGCTGTTCCTTAAAGGAAACATAAAAATAAAACATATTACCTATGTTGATTCGATCGCTAGCCAACTTTACACGTGTCACGTCTACTATTCTAATCCTATGCTACTGAAGCGGAAGGAATTTAATGAAACGACAATGATCATAAATAAAATTATATCATGTATTCCACCTCAGTAGGTCACAGTAGAGCAACACAAAATTTATAAGTCGTGGTGTACGGCCAGTCTGTTTCCGTTCGCAGTACGGTACTATCCTTGTGCCGACGTCGGTATGTGCCCCCGATGAATGTCCGACCGGGGCCCCCTGATGAAACTCTGAGTGCGGCCCTGTAGGTTCTGCGGTGGGCAATAATGACGCTCGGAAAATAATTCCTGGAAGCGATAATACCCAGAATTAAAAGCTGGTACATCTTGCCTCCGATCTGGATTACACAACCACGGCAGGCGGAATAAGGTACCTACATATCTGTAGTAGTATTGCCGAATGGTGTACAATCAGAACGGAGTTCACAAAAACAAGCTGAAGGCGAAGCATTAATTTGTACATCTAAGTCGAAATTATACAAAGTGGGAAAAAGAATAGTTTTAAGAAGTCCGGATTTCATTTAAATTTAAATAATTACTATGTTTGTGATCGGTTGTTTTTTTGAATTCTATTAAAAAGCAAATACAATTTTAAAATATGCAACTATATTGTTACTAAATAAGGTAAGAGGGTGGAAGAACAAGTATGAATTCTACGACCATAACGGACATTTTAAATTGATAGTTGTGCTAACAAAAAATACAATGAGAAAGCTGAAATACAATGACTACATAGTATAAAACATTAATTATGAAAATACATAGGATGAATATTAAAAACATGATATGAGGCAATAGTTGAAATATAAGTTTTATGTGCTATTGAAAACTTACCCTACAAGCGGGATATCACTTTCCAAAATTCGGTAGATGGATATTTAAAACAATGGCTGTTTTACATGTATTTAGAAACAGATATAACTAAAATATGAAGTACGTAGAACCGCCTAGAACGCACGGTATGGCACCAAGTAGCGTGGACCTGTCGTTGGATCAGTCTATGCACGACTGGCTGCACCGCGTTAAAATGTCCGCCGCTTGCGACGGTCCTCCCTTTCCCCGCGGATTCCCCTCGTGCACTCTTAAGGACCGTGCACACGCAGGAATTGTTAAAAAGGGGATTGTAGACGCATAAAGATTAAGTATATATTAATAAAAATAATTAAAGAAGTACACTATATTTGACTAGTTTGTTATTAAAAAATAAATAAAAATAATCGAAGTTAAGATCATGTAACGTTTCGTTACACACGTTCTTATAAATAGTGTCTGAAAATTTTATCACCATCCCGTCAGCCGTTTGGGAGTCCATAAGGAACTTCATCATCGTCATCATAATATCAGCCGAAAGACGTCCACTGCGGGACAAAGGCATCCCCAAGATCAGTGGTTTGCACCGAGATTGATACTAAGTAATTCATGACACAACTTTGGGATAAACCTTTAACTTTAACCTTATCAGCTTTAATAGTTTGATGAGCCGTGTCATGGAGTAATTCCACTTTGCCCCACCAAGCCCGCCACCCTGGTGTGGCAAAGTGGACTGCCTAAAATTTTGCAGTGGAATATGCCCCACTATTCTGATTTGATGGGGCGGATAACACTAGCATAAACACTTTGTGGATTCTGCCCCACTAGGGTTGGCACCTCCTTTTACATTTGTTTGTAAAAAAAATAAATGTATACCTATATCTGTAAGTAAAACGTTATTAGTGCTGGAAGCTTAGATTTAATACGTAGCGAAGTGGTTTAAATAAAAGTAAAAAATAAATAAATAATTTTAATGTACTATTTATTTCTGGAAGGAATCGGTTTATAAATCACAGATTAATTACCTTTTACAAATAAAATTTTACTAACTAAGATAAATCTTGATAATCACAAATTAAACAATGATTTGTTCTTATGATATGTTCTTAAAACGAAACATATTTACTACATAACTATTCAAAATCACAGATTCTTCATCATTTGGTATACCTTTTACAAATAAAATCTTACTAACTAAGATAAATCTTGATAATCACAAAAAACAATGATTTGTTCTTATGATATGTTCTTAAAACGAAACATATTTACTACATAACTATTCAAAATCACAGATTCGTCATCATTTTGTATGGTTTGTGTAGATATAGCTATTTTCTTACTGATTACACACTTTTAAAAAGTTATCTTTCAGCCAATTGCGCAGCATATATTTTCTAAATTCTTTACTTTTTTCGTCATCTGGGCTTTGTGCGGCTATGTAAAACCAACCTTCAAAAATCTTTTCTTCTGGTAATAAGGGTAAGACTGCGCTAAGCGCTACTTGTTTTCGCAAATATTTAGATTTTGTCAACCCTAACCCTTTCCCCTTTTTCCAAATTGCTTTACAAAAATAAAAAAGCACCCTTTGATTGATGCTGATTTAAAGACATTTTTAAAACCAGTCATAGCCGCTGCCTCAAAATCCGACTGAAAACTATGTGGTTGCCAATCCGGAATCTGTGATTTTATTACAGAAAAGAGAGCGGTGTAAGCTTTGGTTGATTTAGTACTCATAAGAGCATATACTAATGGCACAATATTTGTTGTTTGTTGGGAGCTACCCAAATCAGCATGCAACGAATACAATTGTATGAACGGTTGTGGGCAACTTTTAAAAGTGCCATCGCCAAAAAAATGTTTGCAGGTTTTCATCAAATTCTTAGCTTGCTCTGAACAAAATATTAAAATAGAAATATCTTCGTCAATATACTTGGCAAGTAAAAAAGAATGAAATTTTTCAGGAACTTCTATTTCTGATAATGTATTGTAATATATTTTTTTTACATTAGCATTTTTGTTTCTGTATTTATACAATGCAGACTTTACTTTACAAAATGGAGGAATTTTACTCACAATATTGCTGTTGCTACTTTCTAAATGTAAGGAAGCTACATTTTTGTCGTATGTTGCTGGAATGCTTGGTACGTCTGCTGAAGTGATTTCTCTCTTTATTTTCTGCATTAATTTTGTCACTTTGTTTCGGTCAAAATCAGGTTGACATTGGTGAGGTTTTTCGTTTAAAAGTATATTTCCCTGAAAACAAAAAAATGTAGGTATTAGAAAATATTTATAACATAGCACAACTTCAAGTAATATTATATGTATATGTATTATTATTATTTTAAATTGTATTAGACCCGTATTACTAAAAGTGAGTCAGTAAAAAGAATTACTAATAAGTAGGGACTTACTTTCACTACAATCGACCCATTGCACTTTTGTCTCCTTCTGTTTTTGCATTCCCAAATTTCAGATGCATTTTTGTACTTTCTTTTGAAATAGTATTGATGCCCAGCTCTAATAATACATTTTCCATCATTTATAAATTCAAGGCCAGTTTGCCCACTAGAACTTCCTGCTACAGAGTCTTCTGCCATTTTTGTAAAGCTGAAAAACACAAAAAATATCTTATTAAAAAAAATCTACACAAATCATCAGCATCCATGAAAAATAAATACGAAAATACTTACAATAAACTCAATACCACTCACCACCACTCCACAAATGCAAATGTCCGTCTATTTTGTAAACAAACAGAATGAAACAAAAATGTCAGACAAGGACAACCGATAAGTCGCGGTGGGCGAGGCAGTGGTGAACCATAACCGGTTTAGTCATTTTTACTCCAACAGCATGTTTTAATCTCAGATTAAATAAAAAAATACTAACAAACAAATGAAGCCATGATGTTTGTACGTAAAGGACCTCAAAATAATAGACCTATTTTGACATTTGTGTTCGCGGCGTAATTAGTGATGTAACCATACGACTCGTAGCTAATTTTATGAGCTTATAATTACAAGTATTTATTTACTTTTTCGAAGCCGGGATAAAATGATATAGATTTTTTTTTAAACTTAAATCCTTCCGATATTTTTATTACTTTCGAATGCATTTCAACGCATTTTTTTATTATTTAATAAGTATTTGATTTATTTAAAGATAAAAAATAATAATATGACAATAATACAAGTACATATCACAAGACTTAATAACTAGACTTAATAAATTAACATAAAACTATAACTCTCATAAAGCGTTTCTGAACGCATTCTTTCACAATCTGTGGTTACGTTACGTTTCGATACTAGTAATATAGTATTTACGATTTCTTTTAATAATTATTATTTAAATTATCCCTTTAGTAATAGTGTTCTCGTACATTATTCTTCGTTTTTTGTTATTTAATAGTTATCAACAGTGATAATGTATCAATTTCTGGGCAAACATCTAAATATATTTTTAAATCATTTAATGTTTGCAACGGATGGATCGGAACGTAAATGGAATACAAATAGCAAATGTCACAGCTATGTCAGACTAAATTGAATAAATACAGCAAAACTATATAATGTATTTATTTAAATCCAGGAAGATTTAATATGTGACAGTTTTTTACAAAAGTAGAACCTTAATACACTGTTTAAATAACCATTTTGATGTATTTAGATTTACGTTTGCTTGTCTCAGACTTGTCAAATCCTAACGTCAGTATGGTTACATTTATTTTTTTTACAAACAAATGTAAAAATACATGTTAACCTTCATACACAAATCCTGAGGTGCCAACCCTAGTGGGGCAGAATCCACAAAGTGTTTATGCTAGTGTTATCCGCCCCATCAAATCAGAATAGTGGGGCATATTCCACTGTAAAATTTTAGGCAGTCCACTTTGCCACACCAGGGTGGCGGGCTTGGTGGGGCAAAGTGGAATTACTCCGTGTCATGATGTGACTATGGCTAAAAAGGACTTTATGGCTAAAAAGGACTTTATTATGGGTTAAGTTTCGACGCAATCTAAAGCCATTATACTGAGAATTGAAATCAATATTAGTAACATGCCTGACGCTCTAAGAATAGCTCCGCTTAGCAATCCAAAGGATCGTAAATGCGAAAGCCAATGACTGAGAGGGTATTTTGGGGCTCAAATTCGCATGTTTGATGTAAAATTCAAATATTGTTATATAATGTCTTTATTATTGAAATCCTTTAATTTTGTAATTGAATATTTGATCGTTAGTTTATTGTTTAGTTTAGTTGTCTACTTATTTGTAAAAATTTACATGCCATATATATGGCGAAGCATGTGAAACCTTACTATGATTACAACACCTATAATTTGTAAACCATGTTTCATGTAAATAAATGATTTTTATCTTTATCTTTAGACCTCTTCTAAACGTACCATTAGGCAAAAGACATCTTTCATATTACAGAATAGGTACGGTCTGTTATATTAGAACCTTTGCAGACTTACCTTCACAACTTTATAGCTGTCATAGAAAATATTATGTTGCTACTTTAGCTATCTGCAGTTATTCGGTTACAATGCTATAGATTTATGGATAACTAGCTATACCCCGCGGTTTTACCCGCGTTAAACTTTATAAAATATGGCCTATGTGTTATCCTAACTATAAAAATTAGCCTATGTTCTTTCTCAGGGTCTAGACCATCTGTATACCAAATTTCATTCAAATCCGTTCAGTGGTTTTCGCGTGAAAGAGTAACAGACAGACAGACAGACAGAGTTACTTTCGCATTTATAATATTAGTTAGGATTAGGATTGACTGTATGTGGGCAGGCCCTCTACAAGATGGACCGATGATCTTGTGAAGGTCACTGGAAGACGCTGGATACGAATAGCGCAAGACCGGCAATTGTGCAAATCTTTGGGGTAGACCTTTGACCAGACGTGGTCGTCATTCAACTGATATGAGGGTGATGATGATTGTATGTGTCTCACATATTTTCCAATGAATGAATTGCTATTAAAGAAATCGATCTAGCAAGTATTGTTTACTTGCTGTGCCCTGCGGTTTTACCCTCATTAAACTTTTTAATTATAATCTATGTGTTGTTTCGATATACAAGCTATCTATACATATAATAAAATCATAGGAAAGTCAAAACTGTACATTGAATTTTTTTTGGCGTGATCTACAATCGATAACGAAGCCAAAAATATAGTTTTTAGAATTTTTGTCTGTGTGTGTATGTATGTCCGGGCTGAACTCAAAAAGTACTGCATGGATTAACTTAAAATTTTGCATGAATATTACTATGAGGTCGGGTCAACGTATAGGCTACATACTACAAAAGGTTTAAAGAATTCATGCAAAAATAAAAGATTATTAAAAATAACTACATTAAAAACTCACAATGAAATCCTCCTTAAATATTATAAAAATTACGAAAGAATATTAAAACTTGCAATAGCGACAGCAAAAAAACAACAATATATAAAAAAAATTAAAAAATCTCACAATAAAGTAAAAGCTATGTGGAACATAATTAATGAACGTACAAATAAAATTAAAAAATCTGACAAATATAATATCAGCCTAAAAATTAACAAAGATATAATAACCGAACCTAAACTAGTAGCCAATACTTTCAATAACTTTTTTGCTAACATCGGTGAGAAAACCGGCCGAACACCGGGCACTATATTAATCACCCTGAGTGTAACTGACTCAACTACAAATACCATGTTTCTGAGCCCAATAAATCCTCGAGAAGTTCCAAATAATAAAAAATTTTAAAACCAAAAAAAGCCATGGTTACGATGAGCTGCCACCTATCCTTTTTAAGAAATGCGCTGAAGAACTTACCTTACCTTTCTACATCCTAATAAATCAGTCCTTTGATGAAGGTGTTTTCCCCGACGAATTAAAAAAAGACACCAGTTGTTAAGTCAGCAGCCTACTGCGTGACTTGGAAAAACTGGCACACCAGGGTAACCACTTCCCATATGATAAGAAGAACAAGGTTGAAAGCATTTTGCCATCATCATATCAGCCTGAACAAAGGCTTCTCCCAAAGATATTCACAATTGCCGGTCTGACGCTATTCAAATCCAGCGGCATCCAGTGACTCTCACAAGAGACTGCACCTGTGGCACAGCGGCCACAGAAGAACAAGGACGAAAGTATTTTTCCATCATCATATCAGCCTGAACAAAGGCTTCTCCCAAAGAAATTCACAATTGCCGGTCTGGCGCTATTCAAATCCAGCGGCATCCAGTGACTCTCACAAAAGAGAGCGCACCTGTGGCGCAGCGGCTAAGACAGCCGCGTCGCCGTTTCGTGTCGCGGTTTCGAGTCCCGCGCCGAACAAATATTTCTGTGATCCATAAATAGTTGTTCTGAATCTGGATGTAATTTGTTCCGTATATTATATGTTTGAAAAGTACCCCGCGACACAGGGATTAGATACCCTAATAAGGAAGGTCTTTAAAAACGAAAACAACTGCCGGTCTGGCGCTATTCAAATTCAGTGGCTTACAGTGTCTCTCACAAGATCATCGGTTTATTTTGTAGAGTAGGTCGCCCACGCTGAGTTCCGGTTCATGGTCGAGAGACCCTTTTTTGCCCCAGCAGCCATCGGTTCTACTAGCTGTGAAGAATTATTTATTACACAAATAATGGAATAGAGCCAACGGAGGAACTGACTGAATATATATTCGGGAATTACGGACGATTTATTTACTGTTGCCAAATGTTTAGGATTGGCCATTTAAGTAGTAAAAAGATATTTCGAGATATTAGGAGAATAAGGAATACTAGTGAGGTATTTCTTCTACAATAAAAAGAAGCTCTTGAAATCGCTTAGGAATATATAGTTCCATGCAAATATTTAGGACACCCAAAGCATAACCTTTGTTATCTTTGGTTTTACCCTATTTTTTTAAAGACAACGCCCGCATTAGGGAATTAATCCCTTTGTCGCGGGGTACTTTACAAACGTATAATATACGGACACAAATTACATCCAGACTCTGAACAACTATTTATGGGTCACACAATTGTTCGGCGCGGGACTCGAACCCGCGACACGAAGCGGCGAGGCGACTATCTTAGCCGCTGCGCCACACGTGCTTCGCCTCCACTCCGCTGTCCGTCTATTCGTTCGTCTGTCTGACTGTTTGTCAACGACCGTCTCTTGACTGTAATAGATTGATACTGCCATCTGATCAAAAAGTAGGCAGAGCCTGTTCTAAGGCAACCAGACAACCGATAAACATACGAACATATTCCTAAATAGACTCATATTATAGAGAAATAACACCCAGACACAGAACAAATAATTGTACTCATCACACAAAGATTTTTCCTGGGTGGGGATCAAACCCTCGACGCAGTCAGGGTTACTAACTCCTATACCAATAGGCCAATCTAAGTACAGATGCCAGCACATCCTCCTACCCCAATCTGTCAAAATTCTTTTATCGATTTTCAACTTTATCACAAAATCATAAGGTTCACTTTCAATTGGGGAAATTCGAACGATTCGAACGATTATGCCATATCCCTTCAAACCTCCAGTGAAAGTCATTCAGCTCACATGATGGCAAACTCCAACTAGCTGTTCCTTAAAGGAAACATAAAAATAAAACATATTACCTATGTTGATTCGATCGCTAGCAAACTTTACACGTGTCACGTCTACTATTCTAATCCTATGCTACTGAAGCGGAAGGAATTTAATGAAACGACAATGATCATAAATAAAATTATATCATGTATTCCACCTCAGTAGGTCACAGTAGAGCAACACAAAATTTATAAGTCGTGGTGTACGGCCAGTCTGTTTCCGTTCGCAGTACGGTACTATCCTTGTGCCGACGTCGGTATGTGCCCCCGATGAATGTCCGACCGGGGCCCCCTGATGAAACTCTGAGTGCGGCCCTGTAGGTTCTGCGGTGGGCAATAATGACGCTCGGAAACTAATTCCTGGAAGCGATAATACCCAGAATTAAAAGCTGGTACATCTTGCCTCCGATCTGGATTACACAACCACGGCAGGCGGAATAAGGTACCTACATATCTGTAGTAGTATTGCCGAATGGTGTACAATCAGAACGGAGTTCACAAAAACAAGCTGAAGGCGAAGCATTAATTTGTACATCTAAGTCGAAATTATACAAAGTGGGAAAAAGAATAGTTTTAAGAAGTCCGGATTTCATTTAAATTTAAATAATTACTATGTTTGTGATCGGTTGTTTTTTTGAATTCTATTAAAAAGCAAATACAATTTTAAAATATGCAACTATATTGTTACTAAATAAGGTAAGAGGGTGGAAGAACAAGTATGAATTCTACGACCATAACGGACATTTTAAATTGATAGTTGTGCTAACAAAAAATACAATGAGAAAGCTGAAATACAATGACTACATAGTATAAAACATTAATTATGAAAATACATAGGATGAATATTAAAAACATGATATGAGGCAATAGTTGAAATATAAGTTTTATGTGCTATTGAAAACTTACCCTACAAGCGGGATATCACTTTCCAAAATTCGGTAGATGGATATTTAAAACAATGGCTGTTTTACATGTATTTAGAAACAGATATAACTAAAATATGAAGTACGTAGAACCGCCTAGAACGCACGGTATGGCACCAAGTAGCGTGGACCTGTCGTTGGATCAGTCTATGCACGACTGGCTGCACCGCGTTAAAATGTCCGCCGCTTGCGACGGTCCTCCCTTTCCCCGCGGATTCCCCTCGTGCACTCTTAAGGACCGTGCACACGCAGGAATTGTTAAAAAGGGGATTGTAGACGCATAAAGATTAAGTATATATTAATAAAAATAATTAAAGAAGTACACTATATTTGACTAGTTTGTTATTAAAAAATAAATAAAAATAATCGAAGTTAAGATCATGTAACGTTTCGTTACACACGTTCTTATAAATAGTGTCTGAAAATTTTATCACCATCCCGTCAGCCGTTTGGGAGTCCATAAGGAACTTCATCATCGTCATCATAATATCAGCCGAAAGACGTCCACTGCGGGACAAAGGCATCCCCAAGATCAGTGGTTTGCACCGAGATTGATACTAAGTAATTCATGACACAACTTTGGGATAAACCTTTAACTTTAACCTTATCAGCTTTAATAGTTTGATGAGCCGTGTCATGGAGTAATTCCACTTTGCCCCACCAAGCCCGCCACCCTGGTGTGGCAAAGTGGACTGCCTAAAATTTTGCAGTGGAATATGCCCCACTATTCTGATTTGATGGGGCGGATAACACTAGCATAAACACTTTGTGGATTCTGCCCCACTAGGGTTGGCACCTCCTTTTACATTTGTTTGTAAAAAAAATAAATGTATACCTATATCTGTAAGTAAAACGTTATTAGTGCTGGAAGCTTAGATTTAATACGTAGCGAAGTGGTTTAAATAAAAGTAAAAAATAAATAAATAATTTTAATGTACTATTTATTTCTGGAAGGAATCGGTTTATAAATCACAGATTAATTACCTTTTACAAATAAAATTTTACTAACTAAGATAAATCTTGATAATCACAAATTAAACAATGATTTGTTCTTATGATATGTTCTTAAAACGAAACATATTTACTACATAACTATTCAAAATCACAGATTCTTCATCATTTGGTATACCTTTTACAAATAAAATCTTACTAACTAAGATAAATCTTGATAATCACAAATTAAACAATGATTTGTTCTTATGATATGTTCTTAAAACGAAACATATTTACTACATACTATTCAAAATCACAGATTCGTCATCATTTTGTATGGTTTGTGTAGATATAGCTATTTTCTTACTGATTACACACTTTTAAAAAGTTATCTTTCAGCCAATTGCGCAGCATATATTTTCTAAATTCTTTACTTTTTTCGTCATCTGGGCTTTGTGCGGCTATGTAAAACCAACCTTCAAAAATCTTTTCTTCTGGTAATAAGGGTAAGACTGCGCTAAGCGCTACTTGTTTTCGCAAATATTTAGATTTTGTCAACCCTAACCCTTTCCCCTTTTTCCAAATTGCTTTACAAAAATAAAAAAAGCACCCTTTGATTGATGCTGATTTAAAGACATTTTTAAAACCAGTCATAGCCGCTGCCTCAAAATCCGACTGAAAACTATGTGGTTGCCAATCCGGAATCTGTGATTTTATTACAGAAAAGAGAGCGGTGTAAGCTTTGGTTGATTTAGTACTCATAAGAGCATATACTAATGGCACAATATTTGTTGTTTGTTGGGAGCTACCCAAATCAGCATGCAACGAATACAATTGTATGAACGGTTGTGGGCAACTTATAAAAGTGCCATCGCCAAAAAAATGTTTGCAGGTTTTCATCAAATTCTTAGCTTGCTCTGAATAAAATATTAAAATAGAAATATCTTCGTCAATATACTTGGCAAGTAAAAAAGAATGAAATTTTTCAGGAACTTCTATTTCTGATAATGTATTGTAATATATTTTTTTTACATTAGCATTTTTGTTTCTGTATTTATACAATGCAGACTTTACTTTACAAAATGGAGGAATTTTACTCACAATATTGCTGTTGCTACTTTCTAAATGTAAGGAAGCTACATTTTTGTCGTATGTTGCTGGAATGCTTGGTACGTCTGCTGAAGTGATTTCTCTCTTTATTTTCTGCATTAATTTTGTCACTTTGTTTCGGTCAAAATCAGGTTGACATTGGTGAGGTTTTTCGTTTAAAAGTATATTTCCCTGAAAACAAAAAAATGTAGGTATTAGAAAATATTTATAACATAGCACAACTTCAAGTAATATTATATGTATATGTATTATTATTATTTTAAATTGTATTAGACCCGTATTACTAAAAGTGAGTCAGTAAAAAGAATTACTAATAAGTAGGGACTTACTTTCACTACAATCGACCCATTGCACTTTTGTCTCCTTCTGTTTTTGCATTCCCAAATTTCAGATGCATTTTTGTACTTTCTTTTGAAATAGTATTGATGCCCAGCTCTAATAATACATTTTCCATCATTTATAAATTCAAGGCCAGTTTGCCCACTAGAACTTCCTGCTACAGAGTCTTCTGCCATTTTTGTAAAGCTGAAAAACACAAAAAATATCTTATTAAAAAAAATCTACACAAATCATCAGCATCCATGAAAAATAAATACGAAAATACTTACAATAAACTCAATACCACTCACCACCACTCCACAAATGCAAATGTCCGTCTATTTTGTAAACAAACAGAATGAAACAAAAATGTCAGACAAGGACAACCGATAAGTCGCGGTGGGCGAGGCAGTGGTGAACCATAACCGGTTTAGTCATTTTTACTCCAACAGCATGTTTTAATCTCAGATTAAATAAAAAAATACTAACAAACAAATGAAGCCATGATGTTTGTACGTAAAGGACCTCAAAATAATAGACCTATTTTGACATTTGTGTTCGCGGCGTAATTAGTGATGTAACCATACGACTCGTAGCTAATTTTATGAGCTTATAATTACAAGTATTTATTTACTTTTTCGAAGCCGGGATAAAATGATATAGATTTTTTTTTAAACTTAAATCCTTCCGATATTTTTATTACTTTCGAATGCATTTCAACGCATTTTTTTATTATTTAATAAGTATTTGATTTATTTAAAGATAAAAAATAATAATATGACAATAATACAAGTACATATCACAAGACTTAATAACTAGACTTAATAAATTAACATAAAACTATAACTCTCATAAAGCGTTTCTGAACGCATTCTTTCACAATCTGTGGTTACGTTACGTTTCGATACTAGTAATATAGTATTTACGATTTCTTTTAATAATTATTATTTAAATTATCCCTTTAGTAATAGTGTTCTCGTACATTATTCTTCGTTTTTTGTTATTTAATAGTTATCAACAGTGATAATGTATCAATTTCTGGGCAAACATCTAAATATATTTTTAAATCATTTAATGTTTGCAACGGATGGATCGGAACGTAAATGGAATACAAATAGCAAATGTCACAGCTATGTCAGACTAAATTGAATAAATACAGCAAAACTATATAATGTATTTATTTAAATCCAGGAAGATTTAATATGTGACAGTTTTTTACAAAAGTAGAACCTTAATACACTGTTTAAATAACCATTTTGATGTATTTAGATTTACGTTTGCTTGTCTCAGACTTGTCAAATCCTAACGTCAGTATGGTTACATTTATTTTTTTTACAAACAAATGTAAAAATACATGTTAACCTTCATACACAAATCCTGAGGTGCCAACCCTAGTGGGGCAGAATCCACAAAGTGTTTATGCTAGTGTTATCCGCCCCATCAAATCAGAATAGTGGGGCATATTCCACTGTAAAATTTTAGGCAGTCCACTTTGCCACACCAGGGTGGCGGGCTTGGTGGGGCAAAGTGGAATTACTCCGTGTCATGATGTGACTATGGCTAAAAAGGACTTTATGGCTAAAAAGGACTTTATTATGGGTTAAGTTTCGACGCAATCTAAAGCCATTATACTGAGAATTGAAATCAATATTAGTAACATGCCTGACGCTCTAAGAATAGCTCCGCTTAGCAATCCAAAGGATCGTAAATGCGAAAGCCAATGACTGAGAGGGTATTTTGGGGCTCAAATTCGCATGTTTGATGTAAAATTCAAATATTGTTATATAATGTCTTTATAATTGAAATCCTTTAATTTTGTAATTGAATATTTGATCGTTAGTTTATTGTTTAGTTTAGTTGTCTACTTATTTGTAAAAATTTACATGCCATATATATGGCGAAGCATGTGAAACCTTACTATGATTACAACACCTATAATTTGTAAACCATGTTTCATGTAAATAAATGATTTTTATCTTTATCTTTAGACCTCTTCTAAACGTACCATTAGGCAAAAGACATCTTTCATATTACAGAATAGGTACGGTCTGTTATATTAGAACCTTTGCAGACTTACCTTCACAACTTTATAGCTGTCATAGAAAATATTATGTTGCTACTTTAGCTATCTGCAGTTATTCGGTTACAATGCTATAGATTTATGGATAACTAGCTATACCCCGCGGTTTTACCCGCGTTAAACTTTATAAAATATGGCCTATGTGTTATCCTAACTATAAAAATTAGCCTATGTTCTTTCTCAGGGTCTAGACCATCTGTATACCAAATTTCATTCAAATCCGTTCAGTAGTTTTGGCGTGAAAGAGTAACAGACAGACAGACAGACAGAGTTACTTTCGCATTTATAATATTAGTTAGGATTGATTGTATGTGGGCAGGCCCCCTACAAGATGGACCGATGATCTTGTGAAGGTCACTGGAAGACGCTGGATACGAATAGCGCAAGACCGGCAATTGTGCAAATCTTTGGGGTAGACCTTTGACCAGACGTGGTCGTCATTCAACTGATATGAGGGTGATGATGATTGTATGTGTCTCACATATTTTCCAATGAATGAATTGCTATTAAAGAAATCGATCTAGCAAGTATTGTTTACTTGCTGTGCCCTGCGGTTTTACCCGCATTAAACTTTTTAAATTATAATCTATATGTTGTTTCGATATATAAGCTATCTATACATATAATAAAATCATAGGAAAGTCAAAACTGTACATTAAATATTTTTTTTTACTTGGGGCGTGATCTACAATCGATATCGAAGCCAAAAATATAGTTTTTAGAATTTTTGTCTGTGTGTCTGTTTGTCTGTATGTATGTCCGGGCTAAACTCAAAAAGTACTGATGGATTAACTTCAAATTTTGTATGAATATTACTATGAGGTCGGGTCAACATATAGGCTACATATTATCACGCTATCACCTACGGGGGAGGAGCTGTGATCATTTATAAAGTTTAACGCGGGTAAAACTGCGAGGCACAGCTAGTATTACTATAAAGTTACATTAAAATCCGAGTTTTGCGTGAAAGAGTTAAAACATCTATACATCCAATATCCATACTTATAAATTTTCATATTTATAATAATAGTATTAGATTGTGGGGCTTATAACTCGTAATATACTGAAGTGTCACTTTGAATAGTAATTCAAGTGCGAGATAAAAAATGTTGTCTACGTCTAACTGTACTCAATGACATAGGCTCTACAGTTTCCGTGATATACCTACTAGATAAACTTTTTCCCGCAATTGAGGTCTTCCTCATCTAAGATACGGGGATAAAACTATTGAAAGATATATTCATGGTCTGAGTGGATTTCAACGAAGTGTTAAGAATATTTTGTGTCTTTTAGTGATAAGATTGAGTTTTGCTCTATGGCATTGGGAACAAAGTTTTCGGTGAAAATTAAAGGCAAGGTACTAAAGGTATAAACATTTTCTTTTTTTTTTATAAATAAACGATTAACGCAAGTGGGTCACCTGATGGTAAGTGATCACCGCCGCCTAGGGCCACTCTCAACACCAGAGGAATTGCGGGTGCGTTGCCGGCCTTGAAGAGTCAGCAAACACGTGTTGCGGAACAACACAATATCTCATTGTTTGCCGATTTCATGGAACGCTGTCATGTCAATGTCAAAGTGTATTCGCATACATAACGTGAACTATACAAAAGGTTTAGAAACCCTATATTTTATGTACCACCTAGTAGCCACATCATGATTGAGGTATCCAAAAATATTGAAGCTATCTGAAAGTTGTTACATAATAGATCCAATCCACTAGGGACGTCAGTAAATATTACAGTAGGCCAAAACAAGATCAGAATGTATTCATGTTTTGTTCATATGAATCAATACTCTGATACAGTGTCTTACTTTAATACAGAAAATGAGATCTGTGGGAATATTTTATTTCGAGTACTTAATAAGATTAAAAGGATTCTATATATTCTTGTCAAACACGATTGTCATGTGAATATTCATATATAAATGGTGTTAGTATCTTCTCTCTCTTAGAATTATGGCAGGAAGATGCCGTTAGGAAAAAAATAAAGTAGATCTGTAAACACTTTTATAAAAAAGGGCGAACATGTCTGGAACACTCAATCTTCCTGAATCTCCAAATACCAATTGACACCGGTTTTAGGGTTCCGTAGCCAAATGGCAAATACGGAACCCTTACAGATTCATCATGTCTGTCTGTCTGTCTGTCTGTCTGTCTGTCCGTCCGTATGTCACAGCCAATTTTTTCCGAAACTATAAGAGCTGTACTGTTGAAACTTGGTAAGTAGATGTATTCGGTGAACCGCATTAAGATTTTTACACAAAAATAGAAAAAGAACAATCATTTTGGGGACAGTTATAACCGCAATATTTAATTACGTTTCTTTAAACATTTATTTATTTATCTGTCTCCTTAACATCTATTATTACAGGTCTTGACCTAATACGATAGTCTTGGTATTACAATTATAAAAACCTTATGTTTTATTTATGTGACATTTAAAAACTAATTATTCATGTAACTAACTACATTTGACAGAATCGTTACGAATTCACTCAAATTACATGAGAATATTATATCCACTAAATAAAATAAAAAAGGTTTTTATTCACGTAGGTATTAAAAAAGCGCTTGTAAATAGTCAGAACATGTTTGTAGTAATATAGTTGTATACATTAGATATTATTTCTAGTAACATAGATATTTAGGTACATCTTGTATGAAAAAATTTATAAAATTTATTTTATAAATGTTTTCATACAAGTACACTTTTCCGTGTACTTCATTAATTAATCTAATTGCTCGGGTGAGTGACATTTTTGCCAGTATATTGGTCCTGGCTAGCAGTTGTGGACGCCGCCGTTTCCACAAGTAATGATCCGGCACATGTAGTCTAAGGTGACATTCTGTTTTAGGTCACAGTATAAGATTACATTGTTTTTCTAAATACCTAATAGAACAAGACGACCTAAAAAGAATGAGCCAAAGCAGTCTGTCTGTATGTGTTTTAATTATATAGTGCAGTGTTTTTCAAACTGTGGGTCGCGACCCCCTAGGGGGTTGCGAAGCATCTATAGGCCAGTCGCGGAAACTTTTATAGGGAAGTTGCAAAAAGATGGGAAAGCTAGTCATAGGGTCGCAAATGAATTTGGAGTATTATTATTAGGCCTGCTGCAAATACATTAACAGTTTACGCGAAGTTCCAAAACTCGTCTAACTTTGTCTCTTGACAATCACCTAACCTCTGAATAATAAAGTAAATTTTGGTGGCGTGCTTTTTATTCCAATTCTTCACAAATTTTAATGATGTATTTATCCATAGCTAATTAAAATTAGTAAAAATGTTGGATATGTGTCACAAAATAATAGAAACATGAAAAAAAAGCGGGTAAAGAATGGGTAGGGGGGTCGCGTGATGAAAAAGGTTGAAATACACTGATATAGTGTATACGAATAAACAATATTAGGTTTACCCTTGCGCCTAAATCAAGAAAAGTCCTAAGCTTCGTCAAGCCCCTTGAACAAAACCAGGACTGTTTTAATTAAAGATAAGGAAAGGAAATGAAAATGCGACCCAAAAGGGCTTCAAAACAATAGGCGAATGAAACAATATTCCTATGAATATATCCAACGTGAGTAAACGTAATTATATTATAATGTTTATTTTTAAGAAGCAATTTTTCTTTTCACAATTTAATCTACCTCTATATATAACATTACATATATATTTTCCTGTCCTGGACTCATATTTGTTCTCACTTTGAAACTCTTCATCATCATCATCATATCAGCCAAATGATGAACGGACAAAGGCCCCCCAAAGGTTTCCACAATGGAGTTGTAACCATCATTTGGAGGGAAATGTCATAATCACCACGCTTGACAGACGGGTTGGCGATCGCCATGATCGACTTCTGCGCACGGGATGAGATGGGTTTGCCATATTCTATGCCGTCAACCACACAGCAAATCTATCTAATAGATAGATTCACTGATAGATTCGTCGTGACATCTCAAAACGTCTGGTCGATGCTTCACCTGATCAGAGGGCTGGCCAATACTTAGGTCAAAGAATTAGCATTGCCATTCAACGTGGCAATGCTGCCAGCCTTCTGGGTACGTTCCCGGTTCAAAACGATGTCTACGAATTTTTTGACACATAAGCTCATTGGTTAGACTCTTTATTTATGTTTGAATTTATTTTATTTTGTTGTTTCTTTAGTTGATAAGTTAGGTTATGTCGATAATATTTTTTTCAAATAATTATAATATTTATGTTTGTATGTACTTTAAGTGTGTTAGCTGTTCCAACATATTTATCTATACATCTAATAAAATCGTAGGAAAGTCAAAACTCTAATAGATTAATCCCACACAATTTTAATTGCACCAAAGAGGATTACTCCTTCAGATCAAAGCGTTTACCATCAAATCCGATAATTTCACAATGGTGAAAACAACTTACCTAATCAGGATATACTTCCGAAGACGCCTCGCCGTTGAAACGATGCCAATTCACGAATAAAATTCATTATCTGCGTGTTCAAACCACAAGTCAGCTTTACGTCGATCCAAATGACTTATATTTTATGTGAATCATAACCATTAAGCTAAAGATATGACATTTAGATATAAATTTACAAATTGAAACTATTTTTTATTTGTGACATGAGTAAAATGAAACGTAATGTAGAATGAGTAGTTTATTTATTTAGAAAAATGTAACATTAATAATTATATAATATAATAATATCTAATAATATCTAGGCACAAGTCACACAGATCATCCTAGCCCCAAACTAAGCAAAGCTACTATGGGTACCAGGCGACGATATACATACTTATATACATAGATAAATACTTCAATACATAGAAAACATCCATGACTCAGAAACAAATATTCGTGCTCATCACACAAATATAATACATACTTATATAGATATATTACACCTAGACTCACGACAAACAGACATGTCCATGCAGACATGTCCTGGGGCTCTACCGGCTAAGTCCACGAACTTCGATTTCTTAAATAGCGTTCAAATAAATAAAGGTTAAAATAACTTAATCAATCGTTAAATCGGCTTCCATGAGCACATGTGACGTCATAAATGGTCCGGAATCGATTGTCAGTCAACGTTGAAGCCGATTTAACGATTGATTAAGTCATTTTAAACCTTTATCTACTTGAACGCCATTTAAGAAATCGATGTTCGGCAACTTAGCCGGTATTTTCAGGTTTCCCCTGGGTGGGAATTGAACCCACGACCCCGGCGTGAAAAGCAAGCATTTACCAACCACGCCAACAGGCTCGTCTATATCTGGATGTCATGTATACATATGTATCGTAGGAACCTGGTACATAAGCTAGGTTGTAAATCTATATTTTAGGACGACCTATGTATTCACACGCTGCTTTAGTGAATTTATATTAATATCACTACGAATTTTCTGCTCTTACAAACCTACCTTATATGAACAGGGTGAGTGTTGAGTTTTCTTTGTCCCAAAAGCTAAAGAGACCTGAAACGACGACGCGCTTTGAGCTACGAGGGTAAGCCCCCACGTCACCAGATTGCCACCCCGTTTAAGACATTTACTTATATTGTAAAGTAAAAATTAATGTTAGTGTAAGAAAGTCAGGGTTTTATTGAAGTGAATTCAATCAATGTAACGTCCCATCTATATAATGACCGCGTCTGTGAGCTTTAATGATCTAGTACGGCTATGATCGTTTTCTAGCTCTAGTGCTATTTTCAGTTTTAAACAAAACCTGTTTCTATAAGAAAATTCAATTTTTAATCAATCACTTTTATAATTAAACTAGCTTTGCCCCGCGGTTTTACCGTAATTATCACAGCTCCTCCCTAGTAGGTGAAAGCGTGATAATATGTAGCCTATATGTTAACCCGACCTCTTATGCAAAATTTTAAGTAAATCCACTTTTTGAGTTTAGCCCGGACATACATACAGACAAACAGACACACAGACAAAAATTCTAAAAAGTATATTTTTAGCTTCGACTTCAATTGTAGATCACGCCCCAAGTATCCTTTTTTAAAAGTATACAATATACAGTTTTGACTTTCCTACGATTTTATTATATGTAGGTATAGATAATTAATGGAATCGGGCGTAACTTTGCGGAAATCCATATCAATCAAAATGCAAAATCAATGAAGTGTTACTTCCACTAATTGTCAGTTTAATCATGCTGGGATGCAATTTGCACCGCCCTCCCGCTCGCAAAAATGTGCACATGCAAGAAGGACAATATAAAAAAGCAAATTACAGCAGCGCCAGTACGATACCTAACTCGTGTTTCAGTCCTCCACGGGCCATTCTCAAGGGCGGCTAACTCGTCGAGAGTAAGTCAGTCTCATTCGAGCACCTATCTACGTACTAAAATAACATACATACATCATCAGCCTGATATTGGATATATATATAATTATAGTATTAAAAAATTGAAAGTGTAAAGTTTGGTCTCCTGGTTTTCTTGTTGTCATTTAAGGCATCCCGTTCAATCATGGAAGAAAGTTAATATATGACATATTTGATGGAGTAACTTAAAGACATTTTTATCCTGGAACAATGATTGATGATTCTAGCTGGATTTATTGAAGTACAACTATGTTGCGCGTGCTTCACTTGAGGAGTAAGTCAGTGAATGCGTGTCATGAGCGTAACGAAAAGTGAGTGTCAAGATGAGAACATGGGATAATTATTGCTTATAAGTTTCTGCGGAGCCGAAAGGACAATTTAATTGAGAAGATTAGACAAAGAAGATAGAACACATATACGACTGCTATTCAGATGACGAAGGTCTAATTAAAAGGTTTATGCGTGTGGATACCTATTAATGGCTCTCTGTCACGTATAACATATTAAGCAAAAATGTCGCTAAAAGCTGTTGGTCTTCCTAAGAAAAATAAATAAATAAAAAAAAATTATCGGCAGCTGAAATTGATACAATTTTGATATTGCAAAAAAGACCAGTCAAGATCAAGTAGTTTAGACAGTCGTGATTCTTTGCAATTTTTTTTATTAAGTAATTAAATATACATGCCATGCCATCTAAATATAAATAACAGAATATAATGTTTGTTGGGAAAAATGCGGATCAATATAGAAAAAAGTGTATTGCATAACATAAATACCATAAATAAAGACAAACTAGCCATGCCAGGCTGTAGAGTCAGCAAAACCAATTGCAAAACAAATTACTCATTTTTAGGAAATTCTATAAGGTTTTTTGAAAGCTTTATTTATTTAACAGGATTTTCGTACATGAAATGACGATGCCAATCCCATCGTACCTTATACTAAGCTAGCTCTAAAACTACACTATACAAAGCCAATAACTAACCCACGGAGTACATAGATTCTATAAGGTTTTAAAACAACCTTGCTACTCATAATACCGACCTATCTGATCCAATTTTCAAGGTACATATTAAACGTGTACTTAGGGGCTATTACATCTACAAAAAATACTGCAATCTTCGCCACTAATGGCCACGAGAAACACCAGGGATTACTAGGGTGATTCTTCAAAATAACAACACAAAATAAGTTCTACTGCAATCCAGATATTTGGTATATTGACATCTCATCTCATAAATCGCTGTATAGGAGATAAGATCACTACAGCATCTTGTTGACAGAGACGTCTGGCGCTGAGCATCTCCCCGCACATTGCTCACTGAAGATCTTATAGCTATATAGACACGACTAATCTGTCGTCTTACATGAAGTTTGGCTCAGTCTCAAACTGAATAATACAGTTGTTTTGATGTTTTTCTTTTGTCCCTAAAGATATAAATCTATACATATAATAAAATCGTAGAGTGTCAAAACTGTACATTGAATATTTTTTAAAAATGATACTTGGGGCGTGATCTACAATCGATATCGAAGCGAAAAATATAGTTTTTAGAATTTTTGTCTGTGTGTCTGTTTGTCTGTATGTATGTCCGGGCTAAGCTCAAAAAGTACTGCATGGATTTACTTCAAATTTTGCATAAATATTACTAAGAGGTCGGGTCAACATATAGGCATATTGTCACGCTATCATTTACGGGGGAGAAACTATGATAATTTATGAAATTGAACGCGGGTAAAACCGCGGGGCACAGCTAGTCTATAATAATACAGATACAGACAACCGTTCCAGCAGATATTAAGTTCGCCTTAAATTTGCCGAAATAATTGCTTAAAGTAGGTCAAATCGCGTATTGTGCATATACATGCCTACTTGTGTATGATTTGCCGGACCGTCTTAACTGGGTCGTGTTGAAACCGGTAGTAGATAAACCCTCTGAGTTTTAATTATATAATATAAATTAAACAAATTTGTCCGTAGTAACTTCATAATTTTTGTGTGACATATTCCGGACAACAAAATCACGATTTACCTAGAAAAAGTTACGGTTATTTGAAATTTTCGACTCTATACGATAAAATATATTGTACTCGAGAGTCGAGCCGTGAGCCCGACGGAAAACGGGGCGCGACCCCCATTGTCCTTCATGATCTTATAGAAATCTTTAGGTGAGGATAGAAACCTTATATAAACCTTTAGGTGAGGCCTATGTTTTTTTTTTATTATTTATTACCAAAACAAATATTTACAAAGTTTGAGTACAGTTCTTACCGCCACTTAAACCACGGTTTGTCTGTGACAGCAAAATCGATTCGACTCAATTTGGTCGGTTTAATATACAACTAAGTAAACATATAACTAAAAATAACAAAAACAAAATTAGGTACACATTGGCTTAGTTTTGACACCATCCTGACACAATCCTTTGTTTGTATCAGGAAAATGTCATAACGAACGAATAGGTCTAACATGTGTTGTTTTAGAACAGTTTCAATGTTGTACATTTTTATTTTATTTCGTACGGAGGCAGGTAGTTCGTTAATTAGCCGCGGGATTAGATAAGCGATAGTCCACTCGCCATAGAAGTTTATTGCTGGTGTAGTAACGAGTTTATTATGCGCGACGCGTCGTGTATACACAGGATGATTTATGTCCAGCAGTGGACGATATCAGGCTGATGAATCACATTATCAGTTTCTATTTAGAGGGGTTTCCCTTGAGACTCCGCGCCTTGCATGCGAGTTGGCGACCGCAGTTGGGTGACTAGGAAGCGCAGTTGCCCGACTAGCTGATATATCCCTTAGACGCCTTTTACGACAGTCATGTGGCCAAAGTCCTGTTATTCTTTCTAGGTCGGAAACCACACGGCACCACGATTTAATACTACACTTGGTATTAAAAGCAAAAAAACGTCATAAGGATTATTCAACTCGTATTATTGGAACGAAGTTCCTTATCGCCGTTGTGAAAGGGGGCTAGACGGAAAAAATTCTTACGAAAAGTTGTCACGACACTTTTTGCAGCTGTGCGGAGTGCGCATGTTTCTCTGTCTGTCTCTCTCTCTCTATCTCTCTTATAGAAAGCAAGCCAGATATTTTCATTTCTAATTCGCATTGAACAATGTGGTGCCGCGACGATTATATGGCGTTTATGTATCCGTCACAATCATCTAGAGATCACAGAAGCTTTTCTGACGGTGCGCCGTCAATCTGTCACTGCCTGTATTCCCATTAGTACATTAATTGCAGAATTGGCAGTTGACACCTATATTTGGTGATTCAAAGTGCCTTTTCTAAGAACATCAATGTTTCAATATGTCTGAGAGTGCTGAACATGTCTTTTGTTATGAGGTAACTAGGAAAAAACTTCTTAATATGATAGGGCGAGGAATATGTATATTGTTTAGGGAAATCTATAATTTACTAACCGAGATAATAAGAACAGTATGAGCGCCGCTTTAGCTAGTCTGATTTCTCTTATAAATTACTCTAGCAACAAGCGGATTAAGTTCAATATCAATAGTAAGCCACAACTTATTTGCATATTAAGCTCGCATTTTATTGCACACCCAAGACAATACGCCAACAAGACAATTCGGCCCAAACTTGCCCGTTAGCGAATCTGTCGTTTCTTAAATACATACTACTCAAGCTACAAGCGGGTTAATTATAACTTGGATGAACAAATTACTTGTGATAACTCCAAGAAACAGGCTTAACTAAACACACAAAATGGGTGATTATCCATTTTGTGTGTTTAGTTAAGTTTAGTTTATTGCTAGGATCTTGAAATGCACTATATTAGTTTGAATTCTCAATGATCACATATTGTTTTTCTAAATGAAGATAGAACCGAACATAGCTGTGTTCAACCAATTATTGAATTAAATAAATATCGGGGACATATCCCACAGCGCTTTATAGCCCAAATTAAGTGAAGCTTATGATATTGATACTAGAGAATAGTAAAATACAATAGAGAACAAATAAAAATAATTATGTAATTTTATTGTAAATAAATGAAAACAAAACACAGATAACACCCAGACGAGGACAAAAAGATACATTCATGATTACAAATATTTGTCATGTTCGAGGATCAAACCCGCAACCTTTGGATCAAAGTTGACTATCAACGACTATATATATATGGCCTTTGCGTCTGTTACAGACGATTTACGGCGCATTGTCTGAGAGACATTTCTTATGGTGGCTACACAAACCGATGCGAGAGCGACATAGCCTGCCACAGGCCTGACAAGAGAAGTTTGCGGTGGTTGGTGCCGAGCCACTTTCATGTCGCTTCTGTTCAGCAAGTACTCCAAACCAGGCTTCATCACATATCTAACGACTCTCCACTACACGTTTGCGCCATTCAACTCTATTTTCAGCGAGCTTTTCTCAGCTACAGTGGTCAATTTTAAAAACGGCCATTTCCCACTTGGTGCAATCTTTAAAGCGAAGCGGAGGTCTACCGACATCTCGCTTCGCATTAGCTACCGCAGCCTACAGAACACATCGTGGTATTCGAGTGGATTCCATTCTGTGCACATGCCCCAATCAACGCAAACGCTTCTGTTTAAGAAACGCTGTCAGGCTAGGTAGCCGTGCTATTTCTAGAACTCTCTCGTTAATGACCCTATCTTGCCATGTAATGCCCAAGATCTTACGGAGACAACGCATGTAAAAAGAACCTATTCGGCGCTCCTGTTTCGCTTACGACGTCCACGTATCTGCTCCGTACTACTATCATCTTGGTCTTAATTGTAAGCAGTTTATTGTGCCATACTCTCGTGCCAAGCTTCCCAAACATGGTCGCCGCTTTCCCGATGCGACATCTATCTCTGCGTTAAGTGAGAGATTTTTCTGTACGGTTGATCCCAGGTAGCAGAACCGATCAACTTCCTTCAACTACGTGCCATTCAGAGAAATTTCTGGGGCCACAGGAGTGCCTTGTGCTAGCACATCTGTCTTTTTTGTATTTATAGACATGGCAAACAGAGAACAGGCCTGAGAAAATTTATCCACCATTAACTGCAGCTCGCCCGCAGAACTAGCCACAAAGGCTGCGTCGTCGGCAAAGAGAAACCTGTCAACGAAAAGATTCTCACGGTTTCTTTTAGATTTGAGGAGAGAGATGATCAACATATTTCCTTCAGCCCTCGTGTGTAGATCGATACCCTGTCGGCCTTCGCCGAAAGCTGATTGTAATATTAGCGAAAAATATATTCCGAACAGGGTAGGTGCCAACACACAGCCCTGGCGCACACCTCTGCGAACGTCAAACGGCTCAGATGTATTACCGTTAAAAACTACTGCGCCATCAACGACTACTGGTAGACAAAATGACTAGTTTTTTGGGTCTAATAAGATATGTTTGATAATCCCGCAGGAACTCGAAATTTTTCCATAGTATAAGAAAGTTTTCCAAAATATTATAAATATGTTTGTTTGTAACACACATATTTCTTAACATTTATTTATTTTATTAAACATTATTAGAAAAACCAACAGCTAACAACAACTGTTTAGATTCGGTCATAGCAGTTATCCATTTATACTTTAGAATATCAATAATAATTTCTAAGATTAGATAACAATTTACACTTAAGAGATTTGACCTGAGTTGCTCAACATTGTCTATATTGATCCTAAGATAGGATGGAGTTTGACAATGTGCAAGCATGTGAAAAGATTGATCTGTGACGTGAAGTAAGTAACGCAACATTGATGCCTTTGGGAATATCCAGTGACTTTCTTCTTTGTTTTCCGAGTTTGGTGAAGAAATGACAAAGCCACTTCTGACTACTTTACTATATGCCTCTACATCTGTACGTTTACTTAAAAAATTTGGTTTAAGAAGTGAGAAGTAAACATAATTTGAAAATTAACTTTACCGCAGTAGTTAATTTTTTTACCGCATTACAAAAAATTAAATCACCTGTGATTTTAGATATTTATTATGGGTTTAAAAACAAACGATACGCCATGTCTGTATTATGTACAGATGCCTACACTCCAGCACATCAAGCTACCCCAATCTGTCAAATTTCCCCAATGTGAACCTTATGCTTATGTTCACATTGGGGTCAAATCTATAAAAGAAATTTGACAGATTGGGGTAGCGTCTGTACATACAAAAATCGTCTCGCTGCAACTTTGGCACCCACGTATCGCAGGTTCGATCCCCGCACAGGAAAATTATTTGTTTAAGACATAAATGGTTGTTCTGGGTCTGTGTCCGTTAATTGCATGTTCTTAAAGCTCCTGAGATACAGAAGTTTATTTCTCTAGTGTAATCAGCGGTTTAAAAAATATAAAACAAACGTGCTCTAACGCCAGCTTCTGAAGTTAGACTGTCCCAGTCTTACTTCAAAACTTGGTTAATAATAATAATAATTTATTTATAATTTATTTTTTATGTAAAGACGAGATATTACTGTTTAGTGAATTTCAATAAAGTTTCAGATATCTTTAAAATGAGTTGTATAATTTTAATTTTTGGGGGTGGGAATCGAACTCACGAATCTTGAGGTATCCGATTCCGAGCTTACGAAATTAAGAAACTTAACACCATTATACCGAAATCTACCTGGCTGAGACGACTGGTATACGATTACTTAGATTGGGCCATTACCAACTGATGACGAATTACTTTGCAGGTCGTGGGTTCGATTCCCACCCAGGACAAATATTTGTGTGCATGAACATGTCTGTTGTCCTGAGTCTGGGTGTAATTATCTATATAAGTATGTATTTACAAAAGAAAAGTAGTATATGTAATATATCAGTTATCTGGTTTCCATAGTACTGTGTACCATCCTGCCTCACCTCGAGGCCTGGGTGGGAAGGAGAGGTGGTTGCGTCACCTACAGACTGACTCAGATACTCACCGGACATGGGTGTTTCGGTGAGTATCTGAACCGGATAGGCCGAGAAGGGACGACACACTGTCACCACTGCGGGAGCGACTTGGACTCGGCCCAGCACACTCGCGCTGAGTGCCTGGCCTGGGAGACCGAAAGGCGAGTATTGGTCGCAGAGATCGGACGGGATCTGTCCCCACCGGCAATGGTAGGGACGATGCTGGCGGGTGACTCCTCCAAATGGGACGCCGTGGTCTCCTTTTGTGAGGCAGTCATGCTCCAAAATGAGGCCGCCGAGCGGGAGCGGGAGAGACGGAGGAGGCGTCAGGGCGGTGGCGGCAGCCGGTAGCCCAACTCCACCTCGGGGCTGCGGCGGCAGTCAGAGAAGTATCCTCTACTGCCGTCATGTGTTAGCAGCTCCGGGAAGATAGCGATCTGTTTGTGGCGCAGTCGCTGTGTCGGAATGGCAGGAGTCGGCAACAGGGGACCCTTCCAGGTTACGTGTCCCGAACATCTGGGATATGGCGCAAAAGGAGGGCACCGGGGCAGCATACCCTCGTTCCCGGGGCTCCCCCCAGTAGGCGCCAAGAGAAGTCCACGGCAAGTAGGTTTAGTCGGTGCGAGTACGACATACCCACTCGTAGACACTTTTTGCGGGTGGAAAATATAGTACTGTTTCTACAATACAATACAAATACTCTTCATTGTTCACCAAGATTTACATGTAAAGTAAACATTTGTTTTAAATATAGTACAATGGGCGGTCTTATCGCTAACAGCGATCTCTTCCAGACAACCTCAGGATGGACAAAATCAGCAAAAAGAACAATTAAACGAGTGATAGGGGTGTAGCAAGCAACTTAAGAAAGAAATAGTAAATATAAATATACTAGACTATATAAATAGACTAGCACTCAATATCAGTCCAAAATCAAGTAACTAATTTTCTTTTTATTGAAATACTGGTAACCTATTATTTAGTACCCACATTATATGCGTAGACATTTCTAATTCTTAATTAAAGGGTTGCGAGCAAAATTGTCCTCCCAATTGGGTCATCCAATAGGTATTTGGTCGAACGAATTTTTCGAGTTTCCCCCGATTTTAATAAACATTTAATTAAATAGCAGACATTACACGGACAATATTAAATTGGGATTAATGTGCCCTTCGACGGATCGAACGCTTGGGATCAATTAGTATTTTAATCAGTTTTATATTCTTTTGACAAATTGCCTAACTTTTTTATCGCATGGATTACGGTCAGTTGAATTTTTAATCGTATTTCAACTTAACTGATCGCTACTACACTAACTAATATAAGTTATTAAAAAAAGAAAAAAGCGATTTTAATATTAACATATTTTGTGACTAATACATATATAGCATAGTAAATTACGTAGATTTTTTATGATGATAATATGTAGCCTATATGTGGACCGGACCTCTTAGTAATATTCATGCAAAATTTGAATTAAATCCATGCAGTACTTTTTGAGTTTAGCCCGGACATACATACAGACAAACAGACAAAAATTCTAAAAACTATATGTTTGTAGATCACGCCCCAAGTCTCCTTTTTAAAAAAAAATCAATGTACAGTTTTGACTTTCCTACGATTTTATTATATGTATAGATATATAATTTTAGATATATTTTACAAAATTTTGTCTGAATGGTTATTTCTGTATTGAAGTAAGAATTCAAAACAGTCACGGTCGCGTTTTAATTCTACCATCGGATCCTATGCGCCTCAAGACCCAGCGAAACAAAATACAGCGGGTTCATCTACAACCGGTTTCGACACGGCCCATTTAGTTTTGACTGGAAATACTAAATTTAAAACATTACGACCAATCGTGTACTAGTTTCGTACTGAATATTAAAGTCAACTGGTCGATTAATGGCCGACCGAGAGACACATTTCCCATTGAATATATATAATTGACGGTCACCGTAGCCTAGTTGGTAGTGCTCCTGCCTACGAAGCTGGTGGTCCAGGGTTCGAATCCCAGTAAGTGTAAATATTTGTGTGATGAGCACGAATATTTGTTCTGAGTCATGGATATTTTCTATATATATAAGTATTTATCTATCTATATAAGTATGTATATCGTCGCCTGGTACCCATAGTACAAGCTTTGCTTAGTTTGGGGCTAGGATGATCTGTGTGATCATCCTAGAATAACTCCCTAGAATAACTGGCCGAATAATGTATACATCCCAGAACGAATTTTCCAATTAACCACTGATCTCTTTATTATAGATCGATTTCGCTGGGTCTTCTCAGTTGGGGCGCATTGGATCCGGTGGTAGCATTAAAGCGCGACCGTCGTTATTAACACAAGGTCCGTCATAATAATAATACCTTTAATATAGACAGAACCATTGACATTATGTAGTAAAAATATTAGACTTAAACTAGATAATTAAACATAATCTCTTGACAATAACTTGATACGAGCTAGCTAAATATCATTTCTGTAATAAAATAAATTTTATAAATGTTTTCATACAAGATGTACCTAAATACCTATGTTACTAGAAATAATATCTAATGTATACAACTATATTACTACAAACATGTTCTGACTATATACAAGCACTTTTTTAAAGTCTACGTGAATAAAAACCTTTTTTATTTTATTTTTATTTATTTTATTTTATTTAAAATATATTATCTTATAGTGATAGTACAAGCTTTGCTTAGTTTGGGGCTAGGATGATCTGTGTGACATTCTCCCTAGAATAATTGGCCGAATAATGAACGTCCATCCTAGAACGATTTTTCCAATTAACCACTCTTTATTACAGATCGAATATATTATCTTATAGTGAACGTATTTATTTACCACAAAACTTAGTTAGGTTAGAACTGTTACCATATATAAATGGGCTCATTTTTTGTCGTTAATGTATAGCACATTCTCGTTGATGTAATATGCGTCGCACAGCGCAATAATTTCATTGATGCTTATAAAGGTCTTTACTTGATCATCGAACAGAGAACACACAACTCATGCAGTCTGCAAACCAATCCGGTATAAATGGATTTGCCCAGCCACCTGGAAAATTAAATAATTTTATGTAATTTTAGCTAGTTGCAGGGAAACAAGTAAAGTGGTTTCTTCATAGTAAATGAACAAGATTATTCGAGCCAGAATAAACGAACGTCATATTGGCCACGGTCATTACATCTGCTGATGACAGACCAGTTTCAGCTCTTTTATTTATTTATTTATTTATTTTTATGGACCTCCAACAGAGGATACACACATACAATTTCAAACAAATAATACAGGTCCTTTCCAGTGTGCTCCTCCAATTACAGGAAGCCACAGCATGCTCTGTTCAATACCTACGTTAACAATAAACTAAAATATAACTTGTAATCTATTTCATATTAAAAACTAAATTAAACTAACTTAAATTAACCGACTAACTAATAACTAATTTTAACTTATAACTAATTTTAACTAATAACTAATTTTAACTAACAGTATCAAAATAAAATTTAAAGAACATAAGATTTCTTATTTCTGTATTGACGTTAAGAATTTCTTGGCAGAACCAAATTACTAGTGTCTGTCAGAGGGTCACTAACGTGTTACGATATCTCTATCGCCACAAAAATTTTCTTCCTGTAGAAACAAAGGTAACGCTCATGCAGGCTTTAATCTTTCCTATAATTGACTATGGTGATGTGTGTTACTTTGATCTGAATGCAGATCACCTCAATAAACTTGACCGACTTCTGAATAACTGCATTCGATTCATTTTCAATATTCGTAAATACGACCATGTGAGTTGCTATCGAGCTCAGCTCAAGTGGTTGCCTATTCGTCAGCGTAGAACTTTAAGAGCTTTAATCACCCTGTTCTCCCTATTAGATTCTCCTTCTTCTCCTCGATATTTAACTTGTCAATTGAAATATGTACAATAATAAAAACCTTCGCTCTACTCACAGCCATCTTCTTCATTGTCCTCTTCATCGTACTGACTCTATCCATTCTTCCTTTTTCGTACAGTTCATTCTCTTCTGGAACTCTCTTCAGACGGAAATCAGGATGGCAAAGAGTCGTTTTTCTTTTAAAAAGAAAACCCGTGCGCATTTGATGAAAAAATTTACATCGTTGTGCTAAAGTTTTAAATAAATAAAAAAAACTTCTTGTAAGATCACATTGCCTATCTATTGGACTATCTATGTAACACTATCATACTACGCTATTGTTATTGCTTTGTTTGTACACAAATTTTATATTTAACCAGCTGACCCGACAGACCTTGTCCTGTCTTAACGATGACTATTAACGCACGCTATCTGTCAATACTATGTCAAATAAAAAAAAGTTACATTAAAAAAAGGTTATATTGTCCAAAGCGCTAAGGTTAGATTAGAAATAATATTTGGTTGTGAAGTATTCTTAAATTTTCTTATTTTCCGCGCAATTTTAAATTCTTTTTTTTACATAAGAACCTTCTCCTGACAATAACAAACACAATAAAAAAATAAATAGTGAAATCGGTCCAGCCGTTCACGCGTGATGTCGTGACAACGGAAAACGGGTTTCATTTTTATACATATAGATTTGGGGGTTACGGTGTTGGGTGTACAATTATTTAATAGTTTTAATTTGTTATTAGCTACCTAAGTGTTATTGTATATCTGTTTGTTTCCCTAAATAAACTAAAATAAAATTGCCCATACTATAAGAAGAAGACTAAAATAAACACAGGAACGCTAGTAACGTCTGAATATTCACTCCCACGTAAAGCTACAAATTTCGCATTCGCAACAGTTATTTAACTAATTATTAAGCAGTAATTTCGATTATAAGATACGATTGTGGAAATCTTAAAGACACATGAATGACCACACATTTTTGGCATTATTATAAATCCCAGTATATATAGGCTACGGTAAACACTTACCAAGTCCGTATATTTTTTGCAAACTTAGTATAGGAATAAAATATAGGACAAGTGTTCATTAGACTATAAATTTCGACAATTAAACTTAAACGTGATCTCTTTGATAATAACTTAATACAAGCTAGCTAAATATCATTGCTATGATAAAATAAATTTTATACCTCAATGTTTTCATACAATCTGTGTTCCTAAATATCTATGTAACTAGAAATAATTATGTAAACCTACTTAATTATATTACTGGAAACATGTTCTGACTATTTACAAGCGCTTTTTAGGGTTCCGTAGCCAAATGGCAAAAAACGGAACCCTTATAGATTCGTCATGTCTGTCTGTCTGTCCGTCCGTCCGTATGTCAAAGACACTTTTTTCCGATACCATAAAAGCTGTACCTACTGTTGAAACTTGGTAAGTAGATGTATTCTGTGCACCGCATTAAGATTTTTACACAAAATAGAAAAAGAACAATAATTGGGGGGGGGTCGCCATACATAAAAATGAAACTCAAAAAAAAAAATTTTCATCGTACCCATACATGTGTGGTGTCTATGGATAGCTCTTCAAACATCATATTGAGGTTCCTAATATTTTTTTTTCTAAACTAATTCGTTTGCGCGAGAGAACTTCCAGTGGTAAAATGAGTCCCCCCCCCCTGTAACTTCTAAAATAAGAGAAAAATAAAACTAAAAAAATATATGATGTACATTATCGTAGAAACTAACAACGAAAATTGGTTTGAACGAGATCTAGCAAGTAGGTTTTTTTTTATACGTCATAAACCGCAATTTGCTTTCATTTAACCAACTGAAATACTTTCTGCTACGGAACCCTTCATGTGCGAATCCGACTCGCACTTGGCCGGTTTTTTAAAGTCTACGGGAATAAAAACCTTTTTTTTGTTTTATTAGTTAACTGAGGCTAATCTTCATTAGACGTAAGAAAACGAGTTTCGATTTTGGTTCATATACATAATACGACTTTATCGTATATGCATTGGTTACTATGCTTGTTCAAGCTTTTTTTTTATTATTATATAGGGATAATGTCACACAGATCAAGCTGTCTAACAGGCCTGTTTTATTGTTTAACGGCTGAAGTACAGTGACTGCAACCGGGACCGACAGTTCAACGTGCTCTTCGTCAGACTTCGCCCATCACCTACAGACAGATGAAGAAAACTGGTGTGTAATTAACACACACTTTGTGACCATACAGTCGAATAAATCCGAATCGTATGGACGTATCGCGGCACAAACGAATCAACAGCACAAACACAAACCTTCTAACAAATTACCCTATAGCAAAACCAACCTATACTACATAAATTAATTTGCCCATACAAAACCAAACCCTTTCGATAATTTTTTAGAGCAACTTTTTTTCGACACAATTCTGAACATTCAAGACTTTACGCCATTTGCAAACACGAGCGAGAGTCATTCTTCCGCGGAAAATCTTAACACCTCTATTCAGAAAAATGACGTCATATGCACAACGAAATTTGTAATATGGAGTGGATATGAATATGGAGTTCAACTATCAACTTTAGTTCTTCAATTAACCAAATAGGGTGTGGTATTTTTCTTTTTGCACAATTAAAAAATCTAATATCTCCTGATAGAGTAAACCGATTGGGATGAAACACAAGACTAAGTAATTCTCCAAGTTGCGTATTATTTTGACGTATAAAATACATCTACATTTAAAAAAAGTATTTACGTGATGCGTGTGCTGACAAACAGATAAAAATTTCAAAAATGGATTCTATTGGTTATCGCTGGCTATTTTTTTGGAATTAATTTCGATCGAACAGAATTTTCTACAGATTTATTATATGTATAGATTATGAGTTTAAAGCTCAATAGGTACTTATTAAAGAGATAATCACAAAATTAATTCTTCAAAGTGGTTTTAATAAACGTGATTTCTGTACAAGCGAATAAATTTCAATGAATTAAATCAATTAAAGTCTTCGCTTACTTCGCTGTCATAAGATCTAGTCAATATCAAAATTAAACCAAATTATTTTCAACATTCTGAAAACATCGACAATAATTACGGTTAGATACTCGAATACTTAATTAATTTAATTAGCCGACTTTGCAAAGGAGAAGGATATAATTTGTTCATACAAGGTGTAACGTAAATAGTAGATGTAACTCATAGAGTGCTATCTACCCATAAAGATGAACTAATTAAACAAAACCTGTCTGACTGCATCAGTTTAAATGCATCAACTGTTCGTTATTCTTGTCACCATCATCAGCCGAAAGACGTCCACTGCTGGACAAAGGCCGCCCCCAAAGATCTCCATAACAGCCGGTCACGGTTTAATTGTGTCCATCTTTTGGGGGACATGCCATAATCGCCACGCTTGGCAGACGGGTTGGCGATCGCAGTAAGATAGACATGGTACTCAGGAGAACGCTGCTGCCCATTCTCTGTGCCTCTAGCACGAGTTCCTACAGTTTACTTATTCGATCACACATACAGTTTCCTCCCATACATTGAGCACCAGCGCCTCTCGCGGAAACGATTAAGAACTAAAACTCTGGTGCTCAATGAATGGGACGAAACTGTACGTGTGATCGAGTAAGTAAACTGCAGGAACTCGTACTAGAGCCACTGGTGTATATATTCCCTCGGGACGACTTCTTCGTCCCCCCACGGGATGAGAGGGGGCGGTGATATTGTTTATGGCCGTCAGCCACACAGCCAATTCGTTATTCTTGTTCGCTCGTTCTTTATTTTTGTACAGGGAATTAATATTTTTTGTGTAAGTATTTTAGATCTTGATGTGCTACACGATGTTCAGTTTCATAGGGCTGGTTAGCGTGGTTGGTAAGTACAGACGCCAGCACATCAAGCTATCCCAATCTGTCAAATTTCCCCAATTGAAAGTGAACCTTAAACTTTTGTTATAAAGTTAAAAATCTATAAAAGAAATTTGACAGATTGGGGTGGCGTGCTGGCGTCTGTACATACATGCCTTTCACACCGCACGATTCCACCCAGGACCGATATTTGTGTGCATGAACATGTCTGTTTGTCCTGAGTCTGGATGTAATTATCTATATAAGTATATATTTACAAAAGAAAAGTAGTAGGTATATGTAGTATATCAGTTATCTGGTTTCCATAGTGCGGGCTCTGTTTAGTTTGTGATCAGATGGCTGAGTGTGAATAATGTCACATGATATATATTATTATAGGAAAATTAAACTCCTTAACTTATGTCCACTATTTAATTTACACCTTGTATGTGTTACGCCACTCTCTCTGATTCACTCTCTCTCTCTCTCATTTCCTAGGTAATGCTTTCGAGATAGCGCCTTAAAATTTATGTTTTAATCACAAACATAGGATATATATATGTTAGAGACAAAGAAGCAAGTGGTAACCTGATGGTAAGTGATCACTCCCGCCCACGTACACTCACATCACCAAAGGGGACGCAGGTACGTTGCTGGCCTTTAAAATAGTCAGCAAAATAATATAATATCCTGGGACATTATTTACACACGGCCATCTGATCCCCAACTAAGCATAGCTCGTACTATGGAAATCAGATAACTCATATACTACATATACTACTTTTCTTTTGTAAATACATAGTTATATAGATAATTACACCCAGACTCAGGACAAACAGACGTGTTCATGGACACAAATATCTGTCCTGGGTGGGAATCGAACCCACGACCTCTGGCCTGAAAAGCAAGCATTTGCCAACAGGCCCGTTAATAAGTGTTGCAGACCCTTCTCCCAACCCCGATGAACGCTGGCGACCTCACTCACACGCAGAAACAGAATGCGTATTGAACTATTAATGTTACTATTAAGCTATGCCTTTTACAGGCTGAACGTGGCTGTATGGTTTCTAAGGCATTAGAGTTAGAATGGCGATTCGAAGTAAATGAACTGAACTAAATAATTGATGTAATTTTATACAATCCACATGGGTACTATGAAAATTATATCATAATGTAACCAATTAATTAATGAAATAATGCCCCTGATTCTATCCTACATCTACTAAACTACATTACACCTTTCACTCCAAAATATATTTTATTAATAATAATTATAATGTCCTCCTAGCCGAATTCGGCCACGGCGGCCAGTCTCAACAGAGATCGGCCATCTGCGCGCGACATAATTATTATAGTGCTCAAGTGTGTGCGCAAACACAGGAGCACTTTCCATTCCATCACTCTCATGATCCGATGGGACGCCTTAGCGACACGACCGGAAAGAGGTCAGGCACAGGACCGACGGCTTTACGTGCTCTCCGAGGCACGGGGGTATAATACCACCAACTCCCAGACTTCGAGCTGATGCTGAGAAATTTTTCCTTTTACAGAAAAATCCCAAAATCACGTTTGGCCCGACCCAGGATTTGAACCCAGGACCTCATTAACTGCGGATGAACACGCTACCGCCAGACCAACGAGGCACTCGTTGGTCCTATTATTTTATTAATAATAGGACAGTGTCTTATACAGATCTTATTTTCACTTCTCAATTGACTGCAATTAAGACGTAGAAAGAAGGTAAGTGGTAAACCGACTGGTTCTGGTTTACCACTTACCTTCTTTCTACGTCTTAATTGCATTCTAATTTAAATAAACAATTATCTAGTGTTCGCTGTGTAGTGACGGAGAAGAATATATCATCACCCCATACCATCCCGAAGGGGGCGAAGTAAATCGTCCTAAGGGAATACCTTACCTGCCATACAGCGTTTTTCTGTGAACTATGATAATTAAACTGCCCTATCCCCCATTCTTTGGTGTGGTTTCTGTCCAGCAGTGGACGTAATTTGGCTGACATTATGGTATCGAGTGTTAGACATCCAGTAATACTTTTTCTTTCCATGCAATCTATAATATACAGAGGCGCAACAATTTATCAAATATATATATTAATCAAATCATGCAAAATACATAATTGCAGCCAATGTCGTTAAGCTGTTATTAATTCAGCGAAATGACGTTAACAGCTGGATAAAAACCTTCCTTCTTCTTGGATGCTATATTTGGGGTCGATTTGCTATAAACCCCCGTTGATGATGAGGTAGCGATCGCAATATAATAGTTATCAGTACTTAGAGAGACGCTGCGAGCGATCTAAATAAATATAACCGGCCAAGAGCGAGTCGGACTCACCCATGAAGGGTTCCGCAGCAGCAAGTATTTCATTTGATTAGAAAGGTAAGTTGCGGTTTACGATTTATGACGCATTAAAACAACACTACTTACTAGATCTCGTTCAAACCAATTTTCGTTGTTAGTTTACATAGTAATGTCATCATATATCATATATTTTTTTTAGTTTTATCATTTTCTTATTTTAGAAGTTACAGGGGGGGAGACACTCATTTTTCTACTTTGGAAGTGTCTTTCGCGCAAACTATTCAGTTTAGAACAAAATTATATTAGGAACCTCAATATCATTTTTGAAGACCTATGTTATAGATACCTATTCATAGATATGTATGGGTACGACGAAATATTTTTTTTTTTTAATTTAAGTCTATGTATGGGGCACCCCCAAAATTATTATTCTCTTTCTATTTTTGTGTGAAAATCTTAATGCGGTTCACAGAATACATCTACTTACCAAGTTTCAACAGTACAGCTCTTATAGTTTCGGAAAAAAGTGGCTGTGACATACGGACGGACAAACAGACAGACATGACGAATCTATAAGGGTTCCGGTTTTGCCATTTGGCTACGGAACCCTAAAAATGGGTTATTATTTCCGTAAACTTAAAAAAAACGCTTGTAAATAGTCAAGAAATGTTTGTAGTAATATAGTTTACTAGACATAAGTTGGTATACATTTAAGTGGTTTAGAAGTAACTTTTAATTTAATTGAAAAACAGTAACACAAAAAATATGCTTATTATAAGCAACACACAGCAAATTATGATAGTAATGATGTAATTCCTAATTTAAATTATTGTCAAAGTGCTGTTGTACTTAGTGGTACTTAGATTTTCTGGTAAATATTTCCTTGGGACGAATTCTACGCCCCGCGTAGGATGAGATGGGATTATGATATTCGTCGTCGCGTCGTCAAAACGAGCCAAAAGCTTCATAGCGGAGTTTTTTAAACTAAATAAACAAGATGATAATTACTGTTTTAAACTTAAACTTATTCTATAGCAACCGATTTGAACAATACTTACACGGGAATTGGGAACCTACAGAAAGCATTGTCTATCGCACAAAAGAAATATCAAGTCGGTTTACAAACAATGCCTAACATAGGTACATACAAAAACCAATGGCCAAACTAACAACCTTCTTCATTAAGAAGTTAGTTAAAGATAAACACTGTTCGACCTTTACACAATATCATTTGTTTCCAATTGTCAAATTTCTTTACCAGACATTTATTTTCGATAGTTTTAAACGGACTTGTTTTGGGAGAATAATATTGCTCACAATAATAGGTTGCTTACTTGCTTATCGTATGGGCAGGGGTTACCCTAGTGTCAGAGTTGTTCAAGCCGCCCTGTAGGCCTCTGACATGGCTTAACGACTGTTGTCTAATGACTACAACCGGGACCGACAGCTTAACGTGCCCTCCGAAGCACGGAGACGCTCAGAAATTAAACCACTTTGGTGATGACCTATGGACTAACCGCGAGCTTAGTTAATTAACCTCACCGTTCACTTACGGATATTCACTCATGAGCGTTAGGTTAATCCACAATATTAAAAGTTAGTCAGGTTAGGAATATTGGCGTGACTGATGTCACAAAACACCTTCAAATTCAGCGAAGTAAATGAGAAATACGGCAGTATAGCAAAAATGGCAGGTAACAATGTCTCGTAATAATATGTGGATATCTATTTCTATATGGAATGAGAGATTATTGGACTGGCCTGTTGGTCTAGTGGTTAGGGACTCTGACTGCTACGCCAGAGATCCTGGGTTCGATTCCCAACCGGGACAAATCTTTGTGTGAAGAACGCGATCATTTGTTCTGTGTCTAAGTGTAATTTATCTATAATATGTATGAATTTAGAAATATGTAAGTAAGTTAAGCAGTTCCCTGGTTACTATAGTACAGGCTCTACCTAATTTGGGATCAGATGGTAGTGCGTTGGTTGTCCCAAGTTATATATTTATTTATTAAACTAGCTGTGCCCTGCGGTTTTACTCGCGTTAAATATTATAAATTATCACAGCTCCTCCACCGTAAGTGCGTGATAATATGAAGCCTATATGTGGACCCGACCTCTTAATAATATTCATGCAAAATTTTAAGTTAATCCATGCAGTACTTTTTGAGTTTAGCCCGGACATACATACAGACAAACAGATAAACAGACAAAAATTCTAAAAACTATATTTTTGGTTTCGATATCCACTGTAGATCACGTCCCAAGTATCCTTTTAAAAAAATATTCAATGTACACGATGTTAACGTCAGAATTACCACCAAGAACATTCAAATATAATTAATCTAGCTAGCAATAGCGTCAAAGGATATTACCTAATATGGAGTTCTAAGTAATCCCTAAGTATTATGCTACCAATGAGTATTCATAAAATTAATTAATACGTTCTCATTTATAATGTTCCATTAAAGTGTTTTGGATCAAACGTGTTCTGATAGAGCTTGGATTGGGAGTGTTGAGAAATGAATGTAAATTATTTATATATACAACACACTTACTGCAATGACGGGCCTGTGGCCTGGTTGGTAAATGCTTTGCACGCTGCAGGTCGTGGGTTCGATTCCCACCCAGGACAGATATTTGTGTGCATGAACATGTCTGTTTGTCCTGAGTCTGGGTGTAAATAAGAATTTAATTACAAAAGAAAAGTAGTATATGTAGTATATCAGTTATCTGGTTTCCATAGTACAAACCCTGCTTAGTTTGGGATCAGATGGCCGTGTGTGAATAATGACCCTGGATTTTATTATTGGATTATCAATCACGGTGTAACTTAAAACAGTCGCTGTTAAGTCGGTTGTTTCACTTTGTACTTGAATTTACTTACTTATTACTTACTACTTAATTAACTTTACTTAATTAACTTTCATGTTGTGCAATAGGACTAAAGGATATTAACTAATAACATTTAATTCGTACCTTAATATAGACAGAACCATTCATTACATAATAATATAATACTTTTCTTTTGTAAATACATACTTAAATAGATAAATACACCCGGACACATGACAAACAGTCATGTTCGTGCACACAAATATTGGTCCTGGGTGAGAATCGAACCCACGACCTGCGGCATGGAAGGCAAACATTTACCAACCGCGCCAACTGGCCCGTCATTGCAGTAAGTCTTCCATTAAGTGAGTGGTTACTCGTTTCTGTGTCAATTTACAGTTGTCCGTCTATAGGGCTGCTTCTTTTCATCTTTGTAATATTGATCTTTAAGTCCTTCCTTCAATGAATTAACAAATTTGTCCTACTAATATTAGAAATGCGAAAGTTTATGAGTATGAATGTTTGTTCCTCTTTTATGCAAAAACTACCGAACGGATTTTGATGATTGAAATTTTAACATAATATATGCTATAATTTATAGAGCGTAACGGGGTTAAAACCGCGGGGCACAGCTAGTATAGTTATAAAATTAGAGACACCCTGCATGCTGCCAATGCCTTCCTTTTATTATACGAGATTGAACTTAGCTCCAAATGAATCGTAAAAAAGGTTATGAATAAAACAAACTTTATATAACACATCAATTTTCATATCTCATAAAGCCGTCAAGTCAAGATATCGGGAAGATTGCCAATATCGGAAAAAAGCCTATACAACATTTTAACATAATTGTTTCGGTATGCAAATTGTACCTTGTTTGATTACATAGAATCTTAGTATGAACATGAATAATACTGAAAGCCTAAATTTTAAAACGTTGTAAAATATTCGCCTACACAACACGACAAGAGTTAGGTAGTTTAACAATTTTTGGACGTTCATCACAACATGGTTACCCTAGTTTCAGAGTTATTCAAATTCGAGCAGGCCTCTGACATATCCATAACAACTGGTGTCGAGCCCGACAACTTAAAGTGCCCAAGGATACGGTTCCACTGAGGCGGAGCGGAGTAGAGCGGAGACGAGCTGTGCCGCGATTCACCAATCACATGACTTGGAATCCACATCAGAGGAGAAGAAATGTGGATTTCAAGCCATGTGATTGGTGATCGCGTCACAGCTCGTCTCCGCTCTACTCCTCTTCGCCTCAGTGGAACTGTAGCCTAAGGACGCTCAGAACTGAAACCTCTTTTGCGGTTATTCATTTATAGACTGTCCGGTCCCCTGGGTGACTATATTTGCCGTTCACTTAACAAACGCTAAGAGTAACTAGCTGTGAACATTAACATAACAATATTATTACTCGGAGCGCATTCTGTAAGATAGAGTTCCCTCAATTCCCATAAGCAGCGTCATCCGTGACGATTATGTAGCCTTACCTAGAGCAAATCAAGGCTATTAGAAATACTCGTGAAAGAAAAGAAAAAGATTTATTCAGAAAATTTCACAGACAACAAGATTTTAAAATAACATAACGAAAAATAATAAAAAATAAAATAAAAAAGGTTTTTATTCACGTAGACTTCAAAAAAGCGCTTGTAAATAGTCAGAACATTTTTGTAGTATTATAGTTGTATACATTATTATTTCTAGTAACATAGATATTAGGTACACATGTATTGATAGTATTAAAACATTAATAAAATTTATTTTATAACAGCAATGATATTTAGCTAGCTCGAATCAAGTTATTGTCAAGAGATTATGTTTAAGTTTAATTATCTAGTTTAAGTCTAATATTTGTGATACATATTGGCAATGGTTCTGTCTATATTAAGGTGATATTATTATTATTATTTAAAATAAAAACAGACACTAGTTGCCCGTGCAAGCCTGAAATGGCACCATCTCAGCATTAGCTAGAACATTTTAGTGTTCAGCGCTGGTAATTCTGATGGTGCCAAGTGACTGTCACGGAACATTAACTTAAATACTTAAGATTCAAGATACATGACATACAATCCAACATATTACACTCACCGGCCCGGAGTACTTTTAAGTCGTATCGACTGCACGTGTGGCGCAGCGGCTAAGACAGTCGCCTCGCCGCTTCGTGTCGCGGGTTCGAGTCAAGCACCAGCTATTATTGTGACTCATAAATAGTTGTTCTGAGTCTGGATTTAATTTGTGTCCGTTTATTATATGTTTCTAAAGTACCCCGCGACACAGGGATTAGAAACCATATTGCGGGCGTGGTCTTTTTAAAAAATAAAATAAATGCCTTCCCCGATCCTCGACCGGATAACCAGGTTCATATAGCTTCATTAGTTAACGTAGAGTGACAGTTGCACATATCAACCCGAAACACCGACGTCAGTAACAGACTTAAGTCGAGGTTTAGCCCCTAAAAGAGGTGCAATCTGACTCTTGTTTATAGTTTTTTATGCGTAATGGTTCAAGCCTTCGTATTGTCTGGTGGAGACGTAAATTCCTCGTAGACTAACTTTAAACTAAATCAAGGCATTTGCCCAGTCAAATTACTTTTCAGTTACCGTTTACCGATCTAAGTGCTTAGTTCTTAGGGTTACGAGTATGGTGACTAAAATTAATGCCTACAGAACCTGTAACATTCGTTCCCTAAATATTGATTGAAAAGTAATATCATATTAATTTTTCAGACATCTTCAAAATTAATTGTAAGTGCGGGTGGGAATCGAACCCACAATCTCGGGGTATCCGGTCCCATGTGCGTTAACCCCTCCGCCACCGCACCGTGGTACTGACACTTCGAATTTATACAATCCATTCGATATTTCTTAACGCTTTTAATCACTTTATATATCATATCATGTTTATATGAATTTGACTGCCTCGTTGGTCTAGCGGTAGCGTGTTCAACCGCAGACAAATCCCGGGTTCCAATCCCGGGTCGGGCCAAAAAGTGATTTTGGGATTTTTCCGTAAAACTAAATTTCTCATTATCAGCCCGAAGTCTGGGAGTTGGCGGTATTATACCCTCGGAGAGCACGTAAAGACGTCGGTCCTGTACCTGACCTTTTTCCGGTGGTGTCGCTAGTCGTCCCATCGGATCATGAGAGTGATGGAATAGAAAGCGCCCGTGTTTGCGCACATACTTGTGCACTATAATATGTCCATCACAATTGGCTAATCTCCATTAAGACTGGCCGCTGTGGTAGAAATTCGGCCTGGATGATGATATGATGATGTCATATGAATTTGAAATAAGGGAAGAATATTGATTACTTTCCTACAGTAAGACATGATTAAAATAAATCATGACTTGTTTTCTTTACGAACTCTCACTTAAGCAACGACGTTTGTTTTACACAAGTCTTTGATTCAATGGATACAATCGTCGCTTTCTCTATATAACATAAGGAAGTTATCTTGATGAGCCATTTTAGCCCTTATGCCATGTACACGCAAAGACTATAATCGCGTAGCAAACAACATTGAAATATTAAAAGCGTTTGGTTTTCTTAAGAATATCTTAAATTAAACATGCCGTAATGTTATGGTTTGGAAATTGTGTTATGTTAACAATGTTTACTTCTGGTTATCTATCATAACTTCGAGAGGTATTTGACCGAATTTCATTTCACCTAAAACTTTTCTACTTTTATACCTCCGTTTTTTTTTACTTCATCGAAATCACGTTTTATCGAGCCCACGACCACTGACTTAGCATTCAAGGTCACTAATTACAAGACCTACCTACTTTTTCTTATTTATATTTTTTATTTATTTACCATAAAACTTATTCTATCATTACAGGCGAGCCTAATGTGACAGAGTAGTTAAACTTATATTTATCTTATATCTATATAGTACCTACGTACCTAATCTTACATTATTTTCCCTACAAACTAACATAACTTAAACTAAACTAGCTACTGCAAAGGCAATAGGCAGCCGTTGTGAATACGTTCAGTGGACAAGAGAACAAATCTATCTGAGTACATAGTGTGTTGAGCACATGCAGCGCCCGCACGAGCGGTGAGCGCTGCAGCAGATTTGTGCGCGCGCGAGGAACATCCAGCAGCGGCGGCCGCCGGCGACGTCCAAGGTACTCGTTAGGAACGCACAGCTGAATCGTCTCTAATACACCCGGGTTGTTAATCTTGCCACGTATGACATTAAATGTGTATGTGGCAAGAGTTACCACCCTTCTTACTTCGAGTCTGTAATATGCCACCATTCCCAAAACGAATAAAGTAGGATACAGCAGTGGGTACCCCGGGAAAGACGCCATACTGCTTCTTAAAGTTGGTCTAATGCTTAGTGACATGTGTCAAATCAATACTATAACAGATTATCTGGCGCTGACCATTGCAAGGTTGTTTCGTCTGTTTTTCACTCACTAAAGTAAAGTTCGGCAAGTAAATCAGAAAGGGCCAGCTGGGTCCTTCGATGTACTCGAATGGATACATTGATAATGCCTATTGAAATAGACCTGCTGCTTCTAATTTAGTAGTTACAATATTCATCATCATCACCATATCAGATGAAAGACGTCCACTGCTGGACAAAGGCTTCCCTCAAAGATTGCCTCACAATTGCCGGACTTAGGCCATTCGCAACCATCGGTTTCCAGCAACCCGCACAAGATCATCGGTCCATCTTATAGGGGGCCTGCCCACGCTGCGGCTTCCAGTTCGTGGTCGCCACTCGAGAACCTTTCTGCCCCAACGGCCGCCGGTTCTACGAGCTATATATACAGTTTTGCAATTTTGATGTGAAACATCTATAGCCGCACGTAAAACAGATTTATGGCGTGGCGACGCATGCCGTGGTTTTTTTTTTAGTTCCTATCACAATATGTTCTTTTCGACAATGACTTCGACTACGACTTCGACTTCGACTTCTACTAGGACTTCGACTTGACTTCGACTTTGACTTCGACTGCGACTTATACTTCGACTTCGACTGCGACTTATACTTCGACTTTGACTTCGACTGCGACTTCGTCTTCGACTTCGACATGACTTCGACTTCGACTGCGACTTATACTTCGACTTCGACTGCGACTTATACTTCGACTTCGACTGCGACTTATACTTCGACTTCGACTTCTGCATATTACTTTTACAAAATAATGTCGATGTTTTACATCTGCCAGGCGTCCCGTGACGGCTCACATTTTTTTATTCTTAACAATATTACTGTGGGACAAAAATGTTGTTTACAAAAATGCATTTAGGCTTGGTTCTTTATTTTTGCATTCGTATCGATAAAAAATTCTCTTCGATCTTTAATAGGACGAGAGGCTTGCCTTTTCACATCAAAAAGCAACCGACCCTTCCATGCGTCTCCATGTCAATAAGCGGCCAGAGTCGAGGTTCGATACCTAAACGAGATGTCCTCCGGTGTGGATACTTATTTTGTTATTTTATATTCCGAGTCTGCTCTTACTTGTTTTACTGATAAAAATCCTGTAGGAAGAAATTTAATAAAGTCAGTACTAGAAGTATCATCTAAAAGCTAAATATTTTAATGTCTTCTAGTAATCATAAATAAAATTTACTTTTTTTTAAATGCGTGTTTACAGTTAACCGAGGAGGCTTTCACTACTTAACCTTAGCCTGGAAGGTTTATACTACTTCCTTGGATAATAGAAGCAAGCAATCGCTCAAACCTACTGTTTTTGCTTACACGAATATACCGTTCTGGTGTTTCGGTGGCTGCCGTAGGTAAATTTGACGAGTGGACGAAGTTTTACTCATTTTAACCATTTTTAGAATGATCTCTTGTTTGAGGATATATGATATGTATTTAGTGCCTCGTTGGTCTAGCGGTAGCGTGATCAACCGCAGATAATGAGGTGTTGGGTTCCAATCCCTGGTCGGGCTAAACTAAAAGTGATTTTTTCGTAAAAAGAAATTTCTCAGTGTCAGCCCGACGTCTGGGAGTTGGCGGTATTTCACCCCCATGCCTTGGAAAGCACGTAAAGCCGTCGGTCCTGTACAGTATACATTTTCAAAGTTCTTCTTCTGATACTTGAAAACCTAAAGCCTTGTATTTTACTTTGTATTTTCAGTACTTTGAGGTACCTTGGCAACACCCGAAATATGAAGGCGCGTCGTAGTGAGTTTACCACTTTAACCACTGCGCCATACCTGCAGTCAATTAAGCGGTATTGACCCTATTTAGTGACAGCACTAAGTGTTTGACGGGCAGGTTGGCTTGGTTGGCAGATACTTGCCTTTCACGCTCAGGTCGTGGGTTCGATTCCCATCCCGGACAGATATTTTATTTTTAGAATTTTAAAATGAAAATGTAAATTAGAGAAAAGAAATATATAAACATTATTTTGACTCTTAAGTGGGGATCTCCTTTATGGGAAAAATATGGAATGTCTATATTAAAGTCGTAATCATTTTAAATAAAATATATTAGGTATATGCAGTATCATAGTATCTACTAATCTAGAATTATTCTAAATATTTCATAACAATACGAGACAATATTTAAAACTGTGTCATTAAACAGTAAAAAACTGTTTTGGAATAAATATAAATTGATTTAATTGCTAACCTACGGGAAATAAGGATGTATTCTAAAAGTGATTATGAGATCGCTTTAGAAGGCAAACAGGAGCAATGAAAGTGGGCGAGAATCAGAACTTTATTTGGTGCTTGTTCCACTTTGCAAATAAAACGAAGTTGAATTAACTTTGAGATTCAGTAAACATATATATCTGCTTGAAGCAATTTAAGTCTGAAAAGGCAGCATTGTATAATTTGGACATCTTTCTAATCCAATAAATTTATTTTACAAAAAATTAGTGCCGTCAGATGTGTGCGTAACGGTAACCGTAACAGTGTCGCGAGTTCAATTGTGGTTCTCATCTCAAAAATTCCCAGCGCGCCTACAGAATTAGTCACTTCAAAAATACATAACTTGATATAAAAGCCGAGTTTGCTTTAGACCACACAACTGAGGTAAAACTTCAAACGTAACTGGCTATGAGAGAAACAGAAAAAGAAAATGTGTCGCACCTCTTTATCTTGGGTACACTACATTAATACGAAAAACTTTATTCCGTCAGTCACAAATACGAATTTCAAAATACCGATTTTCATAATTCCGAATGGTTCAAAATTCCGAATTTTACCACTTACATTTATCATATCTCCCTGTTCTATTATTCCTAAATTTCAATATTCCTAACGTTTATGATTACTAAACAAAAAGTCCGACTTAATGATAATTCGAAACATCAACAATACGAATAAAACTATTTTGTTTCCCTGGTCACAATTCTAACCTAACCTAACTCTAATGATTCACCAACAATAAAGGGGATCTGGCACTTGGCGGCTCCAAGCATCATGCAAGCAGGCAGGCATGCAGCATGCAAACAGGCATGCAACATGCAAGCACGCATGCAGCATGGAAATTTAAGGTTTGTTCCGCGTTCGCCTCGCGAAGTTTTGCCCCACATAAAAAATTCCGCATTCGTCATACATTTTGTTCCTTTTTAGCCCCAAAAGTAATATTTATTTTAAATTTAATATTTTATTCCTGTTTCGTTTCGTTTTTATTCCTATTTTCCTTTCCTTATTCGCCTCGAACACGTTTTGTGTGCCAATTAATAGAATTTTAGTACAGACAGCATGCAAAGTTTTTAAAGACAATAATTATTCAGTCATAAACTAGGTAGGATACTATGGTAGACTTAGTGGTGGCCTACTTGGTATAGGAGAAACAGAGGTTGAAAATTATGATAAATATTATGATTAAAATATGGTATTAAAAATTGACAAAGATACTTATACAATTCTAACTTCCTGCATATAATAGATCAGTTCCACCCGTACAACAAAATACCGCTTACCCATTTAAGATTTGACTTTAATGGAAACCAAAACTACATATTTTGGCCTAGCTTTACGTTTGTATATTATCTAACCAAAGCACCAACAGGCCTTTCATTAATAATATAATAATAATAATATCTGGGGACAATGTCACACAGATCATCCTAGCCCCAAACTAAGCAAAGCTTGTACTAAAGGTAGCAGGCGACGATATACATACTGATATAGATAGATAAATACTTATATACATAGAAAACATCCATGACTCAGAAACAAATATTCATGTTTATCACACAAATATTTGCACTTACCGGGATTCGAACCCAGGACCACCAGCTTCGTAGGCAGGATCACTACCAACTAAGCTACGGTGACCGCCATAATATTATAACACGTTTTAATTTGCTAACCATACTTTGGTTGGTACTATAAAGTAGGGCGAAACAGGAATCAAATTTAATATGGGGTAAAAGAAGAATTGTTTGGAATGTAGGACGAAAAAGTGGGGCAAATGTGGAAAAAGCCAAATTTAGGAATTATAAAAATAGTAGTAATGATAAATCGGAGTTGTTATATTCGGAATTTTGAACCATTCGGAATTATGAAAATCGGTATTTTGAAATTCGTATTTGTGACTGTCGAAATAAAGTTTTTCGTATTTATGTACTAATACACCACTTGAAAGGTCATTCTTCCTTTTTAGGGAATTGTAATAACTCAAAGGGTGCCAAAAGGAGCCCTGTACAAAGGCTACGCCTTCACACTGTTAATCTGACACAGGGATTTATCTTTTCAATCGTAGCATGTAGGCAAATGTTAACTAATTAATAATTTGTTTGGGGACTAAGCATAGCCACACAAATTACTGAAGCTAGAAGTAAACAAATTTGGACAGTAGTCTTTTCTCTTAATAAAATAACTGAGGAAGGATTAAATTTTAATAATTCAATCTAAATTTATGAAGAAGAGTATTAGTAGAGATTGAATTGGAAAAGAATAAGTTCGACTCTGTTGAAGTTTATAAAGTAAATATTAGTTTAATTAGTTTTGTAATATACACTAAAAATTCAGCCATAAAATAGAACTTTTGTGTAGTATTTACAAAAACTTATTATGTATATTATCCCAATTTATATATATATATATATATATATATATAGTGTGTGTGTATGTATGTAATTAAATCAATTTCGAAATTATAGAGAAAAGCTAGGGTAGGATGTAGTCCATGCCAATGGATACACGGGTTCTTTTAGAATTCCGTATTTTTACTTCAGCGACCCCCTGAGCAGGTCCAATTCCACAAGGGTGCCCTCATGAATTAGTTGCATAAGCTAAGCAGTTTCTTCAATTTTAATTACAAAATTTAAAAATTACCAAAATAGAATTGCTTAACCGGATTTCCAAATGAATGAACAAATAAATGAACAAATTGTTCGATTTATCTCGTTCCAAACAATTTTATGCATCACCACAAGCAATTCTAAAGCGCCATGGCAAGAACGGAAAGGACTCCATCAAATCTCTAGACTCCTCTTATCCTTGCTCAGGTTTGGACTCTGAGACCCAGTCCCATAATAAGCTTGAAGAAAAATAATTTAATTAAGAAAAATATTATACAGAGTAATGCATGAGGCTAACGAAAAAATGCTATGCGGGGCTGTTTAGGTCTGGTAAGTTATTCTTGAAAGTGCTTCGTAAGACCAGACCTGATTTAATCCGCAGTTTAGGAACTTATGCTTTGTGGGCTACTTCAAGGGACGAAGCTTACTTGAGGACCCCTGTTAGGCTCTTATAAGCAAGATTTCTTAACGGTTGTAGCTAGATACCTACAACAAATGTGATTAATAATAGTTATTAGTTATTTTTACTATATATCTTGTTATTGTTTTCTTGTTTATTGAGACTTTTCTCCCGCAGTCAAACCGACTGATCGGTTTTGTGGGGTATTTTTCTGTACTTGTGATTTAATATTACGGAAACAATAAACAAATAATAATAATAACCTTTAATTAATCTAACAAATACAAATTGAATATATTTCAGTTTACTCGTGTTTAATACAGATTGTTTTATTATTTTATGATAGGAACATAGTTGTAAAATAATACAGAATATGTAATAAAACTTATTTATTTTCTTTAGCAAACTCCATGAAGCTGTAAACTTATGCTTACGTAACTATACTTTGTCCATTAACTTATTATTTTTGACAATTCGAAACAGTCGAAATTAGTGACGCCATTACACGTTACCGAATTGAATTGTAATAATAATCGACTTTTTATCGATAATAATAAATATATATAAATAAATATATAATAATAAATATTTCAATGCATTAAGCATTGAAATATTTTTAATTACAATTTTTATTTATTAGTTTTATTTAATTATTCATAAAATAATTAAAAACGTAAATAATTCAAATATTTAAACATATAAATAGTATAACATAAGCGCATCACCAACAGTTTAGGTTATAACAACCCATATCAAATTTTACCATTTATAAAATTTAGAGAAACCATTCTTACATAAAGTTATAAGTCTTTTTTCAAGACATATTTTATAGTGTACTGTGTGCTGTGATTGTTTATAACAAACAACCACAGATTATAAAACAGGTCTTGCACAGGGCACTACACTAACTGGGTTTGGCGCAGCGGCTAAGTCAGTCGCCTCGCCTTTCGCGGGATTCGAGTCCCGCGTCGGAACAGCTATTTGTTTGACCCATAAATAGCTGTTCTGGGTCTGAATGTAATTTTTGTCCGTCTATTAAATGTTTGTTAAGTACCTCGCGACACAGTGATTATATTCCCTAGTGCGGGCGTTGTCTTTTAAAAAAATAATAATAAAAATATGAAATTAGTGTATTACATTATTTCGAATAAAATACTGTAATGCATAAACGTGAAATGTCAAAAAGATAATTAACGAAAGGGCAGAGTATAATTATTTAAAAAAACCTATAGTCGGAGTCTAGCCTTTTTTGTACAGAATTAAAATATGAACTCCAGCGGACAATCAAAGAAGCTAATTAATTGATTGGAACTCAATGTGTAATATCAGCTTCAAAACTTAATTACTCAGTAATGTAAAAATTCAATTAGACATTATTGGAGTTTTATGTCGCTTTATACAAATATTTGGGCCCTTACATTTTCAACCGCAACGAAAATTGGTTTGAGTAAAAAGATATCGCAATTCAATTAGATTTTTGGGTCAATGATTTTTGTTTAATTTAGTGGTGTCACGAACAATGAGATTAAAAAACTGACATATTGGTCTAGTGTTTAGTTACCCTCACTGCTAAGCCAGAGGTGATAAGTTCGATCCACACAAATAATTGGAATTATATACAGTCGTGGTCAACTAATTAGGGACATTCAAGACAGTGAAGGCCTGTAACCGGTTATGTACATATAAATATAAAACCCTATTGATTTCTCAGCACCTTTTATTTGCATGCAATGTGGTCCGATTATTATGCTATAAATGGGTGTAAATAAAAGATTAAATAAATAGAAAAAGTATTTAATATCAAAGATTAAACATGTATTAAATATTAAGGTACAATTCTGTTGTGGACATTTAATTAAGGACAGTAAAGTATAATGAAAAATACAGTTAAAAAACTTATAATCTGCAGTGTTATAATAATATCTTTAACAGCTCCATTTTATTACGTGTAAAATCAGTACCAATAGCAAAACCTTTGTTAGTAATTACCGCTTGACACCGATATGGCATAGACATTATCAGTTTCTTACATGTTTCGACAGGAATGTTTGCCCATGCCTCACAAAAAGCTTCATGAAGTTCATCCAAATTTTTTTTGATTTTTTTTTGAAAGTCTCTAATTAGTTGACCACGACTGTAGATATATGTGTCTGCACAGGGTGCCTTCGTCAGGATTGGTCATAATTATTCATGTGGGCGCATTAAGAACAGGTTAAAGTCCAAAATCAAGTATAAAATCACTGTACTTCACAAAAATTCCAATCACAGTTCAATTCACAATTCAAACACTACATTTAAAAAAGTCACTTTTATTTAGGAATTAAACACAATTATCGTATGATTTACGCGGAACAAAAGCGTTCCGTCGATAACGTGGTGCGCTCACACCGGCCATTACAGATAGAATGAATGCAACATGGCTGCGCCGACCATCGACATGATGTTCCGCTAGAAATGAAATCTTTCAAATCTAGTTCCGTCATGATCCGTTATATTCCGTCATAACAATTTTCTTATAAACTAGTGTTAGGCTGATTTCAGAGTCGCGCCGGCGAGCGGCGCCGTCCAAACGCGCGCGCTTTCAATTACACTAGATAGTAGTTGCGTTTCATAGTCACGCAGTTCAAACGCGCCGTCGGCCAGCGCTGCCCGAGCTCCTCTACTGGCAGCTAGCGTTTCAGAGTGACGCGTCTCGCACGCTCCGCTGTTAAGACGCGCTGGCCTCCGGCGCGTGCCGCGCGCTTCACTCTGAAATCAGCCTTAGTAATAAGTATTTTTAAAATACATTCAGTCAAAAAAGTATCGGGAAAGGATGATTTGTTTATGGTTCCAAATTCAAATTTTTGTTTTTTTTGTTGTTGTTAGATTGGCACAACGGTTTTCCATTTTGGCGCGGAGTTTGAGTTGCATCTGTTATTTATATTAAATACAGTGCTGTTTTAGTAATATCATATATAGTGTGTATTGCGAATTTCATAATGGACAACAAAAATATCGAACAAAGAGTTTGTCTTAAATTTTGCATCGCTAATGGAATTTCGTGTTCGGAGTCACTGAAAATGTTACAGAAGTCTAACGGTGAATCGACTTTATCAAAAACTCGTGCTTATGAGTGGTTCAAAGCGTTCAAAAGCGGTCGAGATAAAATATGATGAAAGGTTTACCTCGCTCTGGTAGGCCATCAACGTCTGCAACTGAAATTAACATCGCAAAAGTAAAGGAAATAGTGACTGAAAATCCTCATTCAACTCTGAGAGAGATAGCTGCCGAACTTTCTGTATCTCACGAGTCGATTCGTACCATTTTAACTAATCATTTGGGTATGAAACATGTTGCCGCTCGGCTAGTCCCAAAAGATCTGAATTTTCTCCAATAACTCAATCGCATGAAAGTCGCTGAGGACATGGTAGAACGATTCAATTCCGACCCAACATTCATGAAACGCATTGTTACTGGTGACGAGACGTGGGTTTACGAGTTTGACATGCAAACTAGTCAACAAGCTTCGGAGTGGCGCCTTCCAACAGAACCGAAACCGAAAAAACCACGCCAAAGTCGATCAAAAGTCAAAATCATGTTGACTGTTTTCTTTGACTATCGCGGTGTTGTGCACTCTGAATTCTTACCGGAAGGTCGACCGGTAAATAAAGAATATTATTTGAGCGTAATGCGGCGTTTAAGAGAGCAAATTCGACGAAAAAGGCCAGATTTGTGGAAAGAAAATTCTTGGATTTTGCACCACGATCGAAGGCCATCATTGTTAACGAATTTTTGACCAAACACTCAACAAATACCATCCAGCAACCACCATATTCACCAGATATGGCTCCAGCTGACTTCTTTCTTTTTCCTGAACTCAAATTACCACTTCGTGGTACCCGTTTTCAATCGGTAGAAGACAAAGGAGAATGCGGCGTTTAAGAGAGCAAATTCGACGAAAAAGGCCAGATTTGTGGAAAGAAAATTCTTGGATTTTGCACCACGATCGAAGGCCATCATTGTTAAGAAGGAGGAGAATAAACTCAATTCCGAAAGCAGCGTTTAAAGAATGTTTTGATGAATGGATTATTCGTTGGCGTAAGTGTATCTATCCTTTCTGAAGGAGCATACTTTGAAGGTGATAAAATAAATTTGGATGAATAACAAACATTTTGTATATTATTGATCTTTTCCCGGTACTTTTTTGACAGAGTAGTATATGATTAATTTTTGTGACAAATCATATCAAATTAATATCATGTTGTCGTTAAGATGTATAATGGACGAGAACTGTTGGCCATAGTCAACCAATCATACCCAAAAGTATTTTTATCGGAAAATTCGCTAGTAACAATCATATTATCATTATCGTCAATATATCGTTTATACAGGAAGCGAATTAACCCAAGGGACCTTTAACAATATCCGATATCCGTAAATACTATAGTAATATGATTTTATAGGCTCCCATGAGCTGCCTTCGTCGATAGATCTCGTATAACAATATGTAGTACCCATTTTATCCTAGACAGTTTCATTACAACGAGCTTATAATGCCTTTGGACCTCGTAAACACACGAGAAATCCTTAAATAAGTAATAATTTATCATGCTACAACAGATTTTTAAATTGAGTACTATTATTATCATTTAAAAAAAAGAATTTTATTCACGTAGACTTACAAAAATTTGTAAATAGTCACAACATGTTTGTAGGTGCATAAATAGTTATTTCTAGGTACAGAGGCCAGCACATCCAGCTACCCCAATCTGTCAAATTTCTTTTATGGATTTTCAACTTTATCACTTAAGCATAAGGTTCACTTTCAATTGGGGAAATTTGACAGATTGGGGTAGCTTGATGTGCTGGCGTCTGTACATATAGATATTTAAATACACGGATTGTATAAACATATTGAGATAGGTATAACATTTAATTTAAGATTTAGTTAGCTTATATTAAGTGTTAAGATTAAATTTCGATAATGAAACCTATATATAAGGTTTCATTACCGAAATTTAAAGTTTTAGATATAATTTTCTACACCTTATCTAAATGGTTATGTCTATATTAAGGTAAGAATTCCATATTATTATTATGGCGGACCTAACGACGGTCGTACTTTAGTTCGACCACACTCTATTAAATAGAAGACACCAAACTGTTGTGAACGATAAAGGCTCTCAATCTGTGGTTTAATTTATTTAAGCGATTTGTCGCTTAAATTATTTATTTACCTTGACGCCTGTACGAGATTAGAATGGCTCTCAAACAACTTAAGAACAACAAGGCGCCTGATGTTAGCAGTTAGAGTTACAGCAGAGCTTCTGAAGGCGGTTCACCAATCCTACAGGCCTTTCAGAAGATATTTAACTCCGTCATACGAGAGGGTGAAACGCGACAAGCATTGCTCAGAGGTGTGGTGGTGTTCTTCTAAAAAAAGGGCTATAAAACCGGCCTCTTGAACAATTACCGACCCATCACACAGCTGAGCCATGTTCATGTTTTTGAGACACTTTATGAATCGTCTCATGCGCAAGTTTAACGACTTCCAGCCTTCCAAACAAGCCGTTTCCTAAAAGGCTTTAGTAGCAGAAGACCGGGGAGTATAACCAGCCGTTGTGCTCAGCAATTGTGGAATATGATAAAGCGTTTAATTTGATTGAAACCTGGGCCGTTCTGAGGTCTCTGCAAAGGTGCCAAATAGACTACCGGTATATCGAGGTGTTAAAGTGTTTGCATAATAACACCCTTCAAGAAGCGAGCCAATTCATTTCTTAAAGGCCGGCAACGCACTTGCGGCTCCTCTGGTGTTGCGAGTGTCCATGGGCGGCGGTGATCACTTACCATCAGGTGAAACGCTTGCGCGTTTGCCATCCTATTTTATAGAAAAAATACATCATTGTCAATATCACTCCAGGACCATAACTTGAAGCCTTGAAGAACATCTAAAGTCGTCGGCTCTACGTCGTATCATAAAACTATAGGTATAGAGAGGGTAGATGTGCACTATAACATGTCCCGCACAGATAGCTAATATCAATTAAGGCTCTATTTATGACTACAATTATCGTCATACTGCCAAACGACTAAAACAAAATATTTCCTTTAAAAAAATAAGTATACAAAACTTAAATGTTGTTAAATGAAGCACAATTGTTTCATTGATTCTCTTAGGAGATTTCCGGTTTATTTCTTACTGAAACACGGAAAAGGGCTCAACTTAGGGAGAGAAAATTTTGTTTTGACCCTTTTATTAGTAATAAATGGATCGCAAACGATACCCCTCAACATTTTCAGTCGTCAATATAACCACTCGGAATTTTTTGGGTGAGCATAAAAGTAATAGGCTGTTAAAATAACTTTTTAACAAAATAAAAGTTTACAGTTGTCGTTAACAATCTAATTAATGGAATGAAATATTATGAAATTGATTGAGTAAAAAATTGAATTCAAGAGAATTTCAGTTTGTGTTTATTTATTTTAGGTGTTAATGTCCTCCTGGACGAATCTTGGCCATGGCGGCCGGTCTCAAAGGAGACTAGTCATCTAGGTGGGACATATTATAGTGCACAAAAACAGGTGCACCTTCTTTTTTTTTTTTTTTTATTTATTTTATGTACACACAGTAAAAAATTAATAAAAACAAGTATATAAAATAAAAGAGTACATAGGCACTGCTTATTTCTAATGAAATCTCTTCCAACAGGCCCGCGAGAGGAGATATAGTATGAAAGAGGAAGTGTGTGTAGGTTAGTCTAAATATTAAATAAAAACTGATTAGTCAGAAGAATATAAATAAACTTACATACAAATACTTAAATAAATACATATATAAATACATAAATAGTTCTAAACATACAACCAATACAATAAATAAATATATATTAACATAGAGAGAGAAAATGTAATTTCACTCGTTTTTTAAATAACGATAGAGTGTCACAGTTTCTTATGTTAGGAGGAAGTGAGTTCCATAACCTGACCGCGCGGACAGTAAAGGATTGGGAGTAGAATTCAGTTCTATGTGATGGGAATTTTAGGTGGGATAATAGGTGCGACCTACATGGCTTGTTTGGTGAGTGAGTATAGGAGAAACGCTCATGTAGGTAGGACGGGAATAAAGGATTATGCAGGATATTAAACAGGAGACATAATATCCGAGTATTCCTGCGAAGGCGGATTGGGAGCCACTTGAGTTCTTTGCGATATTGAGAAACGTGGTCATATTTTTTTAACCCAAATATAAACCGAACCACAAATTCTGCAGCCGCTCAAGTTTGTCTAAGAGCTCCTCATTAGCGTCCAAATAGCAGGCGTCAGCGTAGTCTAGAATGGGCTGAATAAGAGTTTGGGAAAGAGATATTTTCGTTTCCAAGGGCAGGAAGTACTGGAGACATTTTAGTGTATGGAAAGAGAAATGTATCTTCTGACTAACACTATTCACCTGAGCTTTCCAAGTCAAGTTGCTATCTAAAATAATACCTAGATTGCAGACGGTATCCGTGTAAGGGATAGGCGTATTGCCAAGGTGTATCGTAGGAAAAGAGTTAAAATCTAGGGTGCTACGTATTTGACGGCCGCCAATTATGATAGCCTGCGATTTTGTAGGGTTAATGTGCAAGCCATAAGACCCAGCCCAGAGATTAATTAAGTGAAGATCTCGATTCATAGCGGAAATTGACTCAAAGATATTGTCTCTAGCAAAATGGCGGTAAAGCTGCAAATCATCTGCATAAAGATGGAAGTTAGATGAAATTACACTAATAACAGAGTTAATAAAAATAGAAAATAATAAAGGAGACAGGACGCCACCTTGAGGTACTCCCGCAGTAAGTCTACACCAATCAGATATACAATCATCTTGCTGGACACACTGTGAGCGCCCCCGAAGATAAGAATCAAACCAAGATACAGCTTTAGAAGAGAAGTTAATAGATTTAAGGATTCCGAGTAAGATGTCAAAATCAACTGAGTTAAATGCGCTGCTAAAGTCAAGGAGGACAAGGATAGTTAAGGATTGGTTCTCCATAGCCCATCGTATGTCTTCGGTCACTTTGAGGAGTGCCGTAACCGTACTGTGTCCAGCACGGAAACCCGATTGATAGGGGCTTAGAAGATTGTTGTGAGAGAGAAAGAAAGATAGCTGTCTATGTACAATATGTTCGAGAGATTTTGAGAGAAATGGAAGAATAGAGATAGGCCGAAAGTGAGATAGTAAAGTGGGATTGGTATTCTTGGGTAGTGGAATAATATAGGCTTGTTTCCAAACCTGAGGAAAACAGGAAGAGAATAAAGAAAAATTAAAAATATGAGTTAAAATAGGAAAGGATAGGAATAATCATTTTAGAGCAGAGTTTATCATTACCAACAGCGGCAGAGGAAATAGAAAGGATTGATTTCTTGACATCCTCCTCGGATACTGAAGACAGTTCAAAAGGTCTACACTGAGGCATCGGCTGCATAGAAAGTTCCAATAAGGTAGTGTCCTTGACATGAGAAGCCAAGGTAATAGGAGGAGATGCGAAATGCTTGTTGAGAGCATTCAAGTCGATATTAGTAGGAGAAAAATCTAGAGATTTACCGATGCCCTGGGATTTAAGAAATTTCCAAATTAGAGAAGAGTTACGATTTTTGTCAAGGGAATTATGGAAATGGCGTCGTTTGGCATCTCTACACAAATGATTGCAGCGGTTCCGAAGGGTTTTATAACGATTAAGGTTACTATCTGTAGGGTTTTTTTTGTACCTTCTTTTGGCTTTGTCTCGGCGACCCATAAATTCTTTTAAAACTGGGGTAATCCAAGGTGCTGGGTTCCTTATAATTTTGACGCGTCGTAATGGAGCATGGCGATCATAAAGTTTAGTTATGGATGTGGTAAACATTTCAACTTTTTCATCAGCACTTGAAGCTTTCATTAAATCAGTCCAGTTTATACTACATGCATCATTTTGCAATGCCTCTAGGTTCATACCCTTGAAATTACGAAGAAAGGCGTATTGTGGTTTACGTTTGGGAGGACGAATGTTGTAGGACAAGTAAATCAGATCATGGTATGAAAAAGAAGCATCAAGTTGCCCGTGAGAGACAACATGTTCAGGAGAGGAGACAACCATTAGATCTAATAAAGACGGTGAACAATTAGGAAAATGGTGTGTTGCAGAGAGGGGAAGTATATGAAGGTTAATGGAGGACAGAATAGATTGAAGATTACGAGTGCGATGATCATTTTTGATCAGGCAAGTGTTAAAGTCACCCATCAAGACTACGTGATCATAAGAAGGGCAAAGTTCGTTTAGTAGTACATCAAAAGAGTTAAAGTAGTTGATACGGAGATTAGGAATGTAGAAAACACCCAGTAAAATTTTTGTATAATGAAAAGAAATTTCAAGGAGAAGATGTTCAGCTGATTCCGGCTGTTGTGGTAGTGATACGCTAATTATTTTATATGGTAAATCAGCTCGTAGATAGATAGCTACGCCTCCACCACCTTTGCCGATGCGGTCGTTACGAATAAGCACATAACCCGGAAGTGCAAAGTGTGGGGAGAGAAGAGATGGTTTAAGAAAGGATTCTGAAATTAACAGAGCATCTAGATTAGCGCCGCTAAATGAAGCTAGAAGATCAGAGTGATGGCTAGGAATACTCTGAACATTAATATGGGCTATATTGAGGTGATTACGGTGGTCGGAAAAAACTGAAGATATGTGGTCATGCAGTAGGGCAGAGGAATCACCATCCGCACTAACGAAACTGTCAGACGAGGAACACGAGAAGAAACTATCGTTAATATCGCCTAACATGCTATTCATGTCTCAGCGCAAGTAAATAAATATAATAAATGAGTATATATATATAAAAAAAAAAGAACTTAATACAAATAATAAAATATAAATGTGTATATTACAATGGTATTTACTTTAACTCACCGTCTCGCTGTCACTGATGGAAGATATTTGAACATTATAAATGGTTATAGTAATTAGCGGACAGAAGTAATTCAGGTAAGAAAGATAATTCATACTTGGTCACAAATCGCAAACATTAGCGAAAAAGGGCTGCATCAGTATTTAAATAAAATATTCATACACAGTAACGTACATCTTAAACAAATTACTTAACAATAGAATAGGAATTACGTTTAAAAAATTAGATAAATCATTAAATAATAAAAACTAAACTAAACAAACAAGACTGTGAGAATAAAACGCATCATACCAGCCATGTTAACACGACAACACAGGAGAAACGGAACGTATTTGTTTTCGTCAATGTCATGTGTCAAATAACACATGACAGCTGTTGTTGACAAGTACGTAAGCACAATATTTTGACGCAATTAAACTAAAATAAATTACGTAGGTACCTATTACCTTCAAACTATTAAATAAAAAGTAGTTTAAGACGGGTATGTTGGTTTATGCAAACGGAAAAATACTCACAGTGTTATGCAGACAAGTTAAAGAGACCAGTAGGCATGAAGAAAAAACGTAAACATTGCGCTGCGAAGAAATTTAAGTTATGTGACGACGGGTTTTTCGTTTAGGCTTAGTCTCGGGCAGCGAGCTCGATTCAGTGGAGATAATAGTGCCGGGAGCGACTGCATCGGCAACTGTAGTGCTAGACGGATATTTTTTGATGAGGGCATCGAGTTCATCGGATGTTTCAATTTTTCGGCGTGTTTTCTCTGGAGTGAGGATGACTATTTTTCCTTCAGTCGACCATACATTTTTTATGGAGAAATGCTTGCGTGCTGCCATGAATACTCGATGCCTAGTCCGGGTCAGGAACTCAGAGACCGTGATGCCAGAACCTTTTAAAGACGTTTTATTGTCCCAAACGATGTGACGATGTTCCATGTTAAGGAAACGAACCAGAATCGGTCGAGATTTCTCATTACCGCCTCCCAGGCGATGGCAAACATCTATGTTGTTGGGACCAACTTCTGTCAACTTCATTTGGCCGGTTATTATGTTAACCGCAGTCTGCAGAACATCTTCACTGGGCTTCTCATTGACGCCATGTAGAAGCAAAACTTTTCTACGCATGCTGGTCTCATGCCTGTCCAATCCCAGATGCAACAATTGGATTTGAGACTTGAAGTGGCCAAGTGTCTGCAGGATGAAAGTTTTAAACTCAGCAAACTCACGAGATAAATTTGATATATCTGAGTGTGGAACTCCCCCATCCAGTGCTTTATCCAACTTTTCCTGATGTTCCCTCATGCGGGAGGTGAACAATTTCTCAAATTCATCAAAATTTTTCTCGAATCTGCTATCCATTGTTTTTGTGGCTTGTAATGTTCTTCAGTGAAGTGTATGTGGATAAATAATAAGTGAACCAGCAAGAGGTGGGTTAAAGTTAAGAACAATTCATAAATAGGATGGAATAATAAAGATAAACTATTTTAAATTAAATAAATAGAGTAATACTTCTAAAAATGTATGTTGTTGTTTCGCCTACCCACAAGCGAAAAAAAGCACCTTCTTTCCCATCACTCACATGATTTCCATCACTCATACACCATAATCGCCATGCTTGGCAGATGGGTTGGTGATTTCAGTAGTTCACAGTACTTACACAAAGTGATGCTCTGCGCGTTCTCTGGTAATTTTAAATATTATATATATTCCCTGGGGACGTAGAAATCGTCCCGAGAGAATATATATAAGACTAGCTGCGCTTCGCGGTTTTACCCGCGTTAAACTTTATAAATGAACACAGCTCCTCCCCCGTAAGTGATAACTTGATAATATGTAGCCTATATGTTGAACCAACCTCTTAGTAATATTCATGCAAAATTTGGAGATGGGGTGGGGTTCGTCGCCTTAGAGCCAACAGCAAACGTAGCAACCATAGCTATTGGTATACATAAATATCATGTTAATTGCGTACAGGATAGCTACGACAAACTATTAAAGAATAAAGGATATATTTATGTTTACTTTTTACTATAGTATTCTAAAATCTAACCAACTACAGACATGAGTCATTTACAGTATGTGAATAAGATAAAATATCTGAGATTTCATGACATCACGTTTAATTTGTATCCATTCGATCAAGTGAATCGCTTGCCATTTGACTAGGTTTTACTAAACGGTCAGATCAAACTGACAAACTAAAACCACAGTACCCTTAGTAGGTATCTATCGCCAAAATCTCCATTACAACGGACTTCGGACGGTAGGCATTGAATCCCAAGTTTTACACGCTTGCTAGAATTCAGTATGTGGAACTTGAACACGATTGGCATTTTATTCGAACACACTTTTCGAACATTCTCTATTTATTGGTCGGTAATTTAGTTATCTAGTGGTAACTGTCTGTCTGTATTGTTATCTGAAATAAGTACCCGTTTGTATGTACCGAAAATAAATTAGATTTATTAAAACAAAAAGCTTATTGAAAAGTATTGTTCAGATAAAACTAATTCTACACCTCTTCGAAATTAACACACCGCGCCGGACTGTTTAATGGGTTTCAGTATTTGAAGATTTAATTAATCAAATAAAACAATAGGTAAAATAAAGAAACAAAATTACTATAGAAAATAATTTGATAAATTAAAATTTACTCTATACGTTTATACTCACATACATTAAATTTTAATTTTACGATTAAACTAAATAAAATAAGAAGAATATAATAATAGGTCTTTACCTATGAAATTGCCGTTTTGTATGAAAAAATTTAAACGAATTTTTTTCATGAATTTTTTTATTTGTATTAATCGAAGTAATCACCCATGCAATCAATGCATCTTTGCCATCGCAGTGGCAGTTTATTGATGCCCTTCTTAAAGAAATCAGCTGGACGGGAGGCAACAAATTCTTCAAAGGCATTTTGTACTGCCTCTCGGGTATTGAATTTTTTTCCCGCCAAGAAGTTATCCAAATTCTGGAAAAAGTAGTAGTCTGTAGGCGCAAGGTCTGGTGAGTAGGGCGGATGACGGAGAGCTTCCAACCCCAGTTCTTGCAACTTGGAGACCGTCTGCTGTGCAGTATGAGGTCGCGCGTTGTCGTGCAGGAGCAGCGGAGACGAGCGATTGACCAATGCTGGTTGGAGATGCGCCAGCTTCTCCATCATTGTGCTCAGTTCTTCACAGTACACATCTGCAGTAATGCTCACCCCGTTTGGTAAGAAGCTGTGATGAATCACACCGGCGCTAGACCACCAAACAGTGACCATCACTTTTCTAGGGGTAAGTTTTCGTTTAGGGCATTGTTTAGGTGCTGAACCAGGATCCAACCAACTTGCTGAGCGCTTGCGGTTATCAAACAGAATCCATTTTTCATCGCAGGTAACAATGCGGTTCAAAATTCCTTCATTTGTGTGTCTGTTGAGCAGTGCAAGGCACGTCTCGACGCGTACTTCGCGCTGGCGATCATTGAGTTCGTGGGGCACCCATTTGTCAAGCTTTTTTACCTTGCCAATTTGACGCAAATGGACCAATATTGTTTTGACGCTAACGTCGAAAGCTGCTGCTAATTCAGCCGTAGATTGTGTATCATCAGCTTCCACAACCGCCTTTAATTTGTCATTGTCGACCAAAGTCTTCGGACGACCGCGAGGTTCATTTTTCAGGTCGAAATTTCCAGAACGGAAGCGAGCAAACCAATAACAGGTGGTGCGTTGGTTTGTAGTGTTAGCTCCGTAAACGTCGTTGATGTTGCGTGCCGCTTGTGCCGCGTTGCTGCCACGACGGTACTCATATTCCATAATTACTCGAATTTTTAACGTATCCATGATGACGAAAAAGATTGAAATGCGATGAAAATGTAACACTAATCAATAAAGAAATGACTACTTTTGGAAAAAAGAATCCATGTTTTTAAAATAAAATTAATTTGAAATTAGAATTCTTAGCCAAACAAAAATTTTGATTTTGATTTGAAATGGCCAGTACTGCAGAACGGCAGTTTCATAGGTAAAGACCTAATATAACTAATAATAATTATTATTATTTTATATAAATAGGAAGAATAGATTATAAATAATAGTTATTGTCATTATTTATAATCTACTTATTAAGTGTCGAAAATAAATCACATTTATTTAAGCAAAGAGCTTACTAAAACGTATTGTTGAGATAAAAATAATAATTTTATCTTCGATATTTATACGTCGGACTGACTAATGGGCTTTTGTATTTTAAATTATTTAAGTAATCAAAGATAACAATTGATAACATAAAATACCAAAATAATTTGATAAATTAAAATTTCTTTATATTTATTTCTTTATATTCTATACTCACATACATACTGTATTATGTACATTAACAATTACGATTTAACGAAATAAAAAAAAAGAAATAGGTTATTATTTATTATTTCACATAATTATTAAGAACAGATTATAAATAATAGTTATTTTATTAATAATAATTATAGTTATGTCCTCCCGGGTGAATTTCGGCTACGGCGGCCAGTCTCAATGGAGACCAGCCAATTGAGCAGGACATATTAAAGTGCCCAAGTGTGTGCGCAAACACAGGGACACTTTCTAGTCCATCAATCTCATGATCCGATGGGACGCCTAGAGACAGGACCGGAAAGAGGTCAGATACAGGACCGTCGGCTTTACGTGCTCTCCGAGGGACGGGGTGTATTACCGCCAACTCCCAGATTTCGGGCTGATACTGAGAAATTTCTTTTTACGGTAAAATCCCAAAATTACTTTAAGGTCCGACCGATTATAGATAAATTACACCCAAATAAATCAATGGGGATCGAACCCACGAACTCTGGCTTACCAGTCAGTCTGGCTAGCCACTAGTCCTTCAGGCCAGTTACGGGTTTATGCGCCATGTTTACTATAGCGACGGATAACGAACTGTGTGTATTTCATGTTTGTTCATCACGGTTACATTGATTGAAAAAATAATTGCCCTGTGTATGACAGCACCGGATATATTATTTAACTCAAGGAATATTCCCACGGCCGGTGTATAAAGTAGCCCCTGTGATGTCATCCACGAAGCAACATTGACGGTCACCGTGGCCTAGTTGGTAGTGCCTGCCTACGAAGCTGGTGGTCCTGGGTTCGAATCCCGGTAAGTGCAAATATTTGTGTGATGAGCACGAGTATTTGTTTCTGAGTCATGGATGTTTTCTATGTATTTAAGTATTTATCTATCTATATAAGTGTATTGTGTTATTGTGTTTATATTAAATATATATATATATATATATATATATATATATTTCCAGTAGAAAATATATAATAAATGTTAAAAACACACTAAACTGACTTCACTTTTTTTTCACTTTATATGTGACGTGACCATTCCGAAAGCATTAACAATAAAATCCTAGGACATTATTCACACACCCATCTGAACCCAAACTAACCACAGATTGTACTATGGAAACCAGATAACTGATATATAACGTATAGTACTTATCTTTTGTAAATACATATTTATATACCTAGATATATTTTTTTTTATTAGTGAACAGGCAAGCAGTTGATTCAACTGGTAAATGCCTTTATTCAGTTGTTCTCCACTAGTTTCTATTGCAGCTGAGATATTCGTCGAGTATATTTTTGAATTGATTCACATTTTGGGCTGATATTACTTTTACTTTTACTTTATTTATTTGGGAGTTTATTCCACGCTTTGACTATTCTGTTGTTTAAAAAGTATGTGTGAGAGTTGTTGTGAAATAAATTGGTACACACTCAAACTTAGGATAAACAGACATGTTCATGCACACAAATATCTGTCCAGGGTGGAAATCGAATCCACGATCTGCAGCGTGAAAGGCAAGTGAAAGGCAAGTAATTACATACCACGCCAACCGCCCCGTATAAAAAAAGCATTATCTACATAAATCAGTAAACAACATTACACAAACACACTAAAAACTATATTTACTGCACACGGTGCATTTCAGAATGACAGCATCAATTTTCATGCTGTCGGAGCAACTTCCATTAACTTTTATGCTTCTGTTGGATAAAAAGCTAGCAAATTATTTACATAATCGCGAATAAGTGGGAATGCTGACAACCGTGAATGCGCCAAACCCAAACAACTTCGAGAGATTTAAGGACCTATGCACACCACGTTTTTTAAACGCGCCGTCGACGCGCGTTTTAGTAACGAGGATCGACGGCGCGCTTTTATCCTATTGGGGCTCTACCGGCTAAGTCGCCGAACATCGATGTCTTAAATGGCGTTCAAATTAAGAAAGGTTAAAAATGACTTCATCGATCGTTAAATCGGCTTCAACGTTGACAATCGATTCCGGACCATTTATGACGTCACATGTGCTCATGGAAGTCGATTTAACGATTAATTAAGTCATTTTTAATCTTTATTTATTTGAATGCTATTTAAGTTTTATTACGTCGACGACCGTTGTCTAACTACTACACGGCGAATCAGTACTCTGATATATTCTGTTCAAATAGTGGTAAAAAGTGCATTAAGAAAGTGGAACTTATTCTAAAAGTGTATATAAAGCTTTTTTAGACTAGTGTAAAAAAAAGTAGCTCTAAAGTGAAAAACTAACAGTAAAAAACAACAAAAACAAAAAAGTAAATTGTAGAGTGAACTTAGTGATCGGAACGCGTAAGTGACGCGTATTTCACGGCGCTTATGACCTTTACGCCGCGAACATTGCAAAGCGACCACTGCTTTGGATTGCAAGCGCTTCAATCACTGCGTTCTTTCTGCATGACTAAACGGTAACCTGCTTTACATCGCTTGATAAGATAAATTGACTACGTGTAACAAGATGGTACTTAACGCATAAGAGTAAAAAACAAACTTCGCTGTATATTCATCTGCTCAATTACGTAAATATATATAAAAATATTTGCTTACATTTTCCACAAAATGAATTCTTGCGATAGAAACATCACACTAAGGCGTAAAAAGTCTAAATGCAGTCAGAACAGTTGTAATGACAACTCATTAAACACCTCTTCAAGTGTATATCTCTCAGACAGCGCACAGAGTTTGCCAGATTTAACAAGGGCATTGCTTAACCATGAAGTTGACGAATTAAGAAATGAAGTTATGTTATTGAAAATGGAATTAGAAAGAGCCCAAAATGAAGTTGATAATCTGAATTCGGAAAACCACACCCTTCAACAAATAATTACCTCTCAACAAGCAAAAATAGACAAATATAAGTTACTTTGTACGGACTCTAGAAATATGAATAACAGTTTCAAGAGTTCAGTATCCCCAAAGACACGTTACAAAAAGATAAAATCGAAGCTTACCTTAAGAAAGAAATCCGTAAATCTAGATGAAAGCTACGGCGAATTGAATATTGAACTAGAAACCCCAAATGATACTATTGTTACACCTTCCATGAAAATAACGCGAAGAAATACATTATGCACCACACCTACAGTCAACTCAAAGCTTATTAGTGAACGTGAAGTAGATAATCTCCCTTCGTCAGACTCAAGTTCCAAGTCAATCGTAAACAAAACTACATGCTATAATAGGAAAAGAATTTTAATTTTTTCCGATGAACATACATACATGAGAAATATTTTACAAAATCAGATTGGATCTGAATATCACGTCTCCATGTTAAGTAAACCTGGTGCAACTACTGATAAACTTCTTGAATCTGCTATAGGACTATGTAAAGACTTTAATAATTTCGATTATGTTGTAATTGTGTGTGGAAATAATGATAGGGATCCAATGAGAATGCAGTCAACTTTATATTATTATTTGGATAAACTAGCACATACAAATGTATTACTTTGTAACACTAAGAAAAGCAGATATTTAAGTGTACCTAAACTCTGTGAAACGTTTCACTACATCTGTTCCCAGTTCAGTCACAGTAAATTTGTGAATATAGATTATAAAGTCCCCTATGCCTCATTCCATCGGGTATTATGCAAGTTAGTATTGAGAGATAATTTGCATCTACACTATAAATATAATTATAAGAAGTACATTGAGTCTAATTGTTGTAGTAAGACTAATAAAACCATAACGTCGATTTCCACACAAACCACACAACTAAATACAGCAAATTCAGTGTCGGTTGAAACACAAACGGAAAATCAGTTTTTTCGAGACTGAAAACAATTTAACTATACTTCACAATAACATACAAGGTATACGATCAAAAATAAGTGATTTGGAATTATTAACAGAATCAAGCAACATTGATGTTCTCTGTTTAAGTGAAACTTTCTTTCGAGAAACTTGTGCAGAAATACTACAGTTGCCTAACTACAAAATGGCAACATATTTTTCAAGGAAAAACAAATCTCGAGGTGGCGTGTGTATTTATGTAAAAAACTCTATAAATTATAAAAAAATAGACTGGATTTCTGAACTTTCGGTTGAAAATCACTTTGAGTGCTGCGGTAATTAATTCCAGAACCGAATTTGTATATATTATGTATGTATAGAACACCAAACAGCAATATTAATTTGTTTATGGACAAACTCGAGTTTTTATTGTTTAAACTTACCATCAGATCCAGATCCATACGTAAAAAAATTATTATTCTAGGCGACTTTAATATAGACACGCTAATATGTACTAGTAAAAGTAAGTTATTTAAAAATACACTAAAGAACTTTAACATGCATCTAACCCTGAATGAGCCTACTCGTGTAACATCACACTCTGCAACGTGCATAGACAACATCATTACTAATATACGTAAATACAAATCTGAAATATGGAATTTAGGCATTTCAGACCACACGGGCCAAGTAATAAAGATACCGTGTAGTGTGAGTTACAGAGCAAAATATTGGTACAAGATAAAACGTAACGTAAATTATTACATTGAAATATTTCTTAAATACATATCCCAAGTAAAGTTTGACAGCGTATATCGTCTGACAAATGCAAATATTGCTTATGAAGAATTCTCCCACATATTTAAACTGCTTTTCGACATGTGTGTCCCAATCCAAAAAGTAAAAATATATCATAAAAAAGATACTTCTTGGAAAACGAAGGGCATAGTAGTCGCTAGCAAAAATAAACGCAAGTTGTACCTTCAATCAATAGTTAGCACTTCTCGGAAGGATAAAATTAAATACATTCGTTGCTGTAAAATCCTGAAACAGGTAATAAAAGAGTCTAGAAGAATCACTAACACTAAATTCATCTCACGTAGTACCAACAAAACTAAAGCCACATGGGCATTGATTAAACGTCAAACCCAAAGCGCAAATATTCTTCAACCTACTGTAGACTATGTCGTGCAAAATAATAACGTCGTGAACTCACCTGCAAAATTGGTGAGTACTTTTAATAATTTCTATATTAAACAAAACTACAATGCGTCAATAAGAAACAGTTATAAACCACAAAATACTTCCTCTTACTCCAACAGTATATTCCTTTATCCAGTAGACAGATATGAAATAATAAATATTGTTAAAAAATTAAAGAACAAAGCTAGTTACGGTCATGATAATATACCCATAAAAGCCATTAAAGAGAGTATTCCATTTATAGTCGACCCACTTGTACACATCCTTAACTTAATGCTAGAAACAGGAGAATTTCCAAATGCCTTAAAGAAAGCTCTTATAAAACCAATTTATAAAAAGGGATCTCGACATGACGTCAACAATTATAGACCAATTGCACTACTCTCCAATTTCTCCAAAATTTTTGAAAAGGTGATATATAATAGAATAATAAATTATTTTGATGTCAATAATATTATAAATACTAATCAATTTGGATTTCAAAAAAATAAAACTACATCACTGGCAATATACAAAATGTTCGATTCTATTTGGCATAAAATAAATGATAAAAAACAATGTTCTGCTATTTTCATAGATATGTCAAAGGCGTTTGATTGTGTCAAATATGACATTTTACTGGATAAACTAGAACACATAGGTATAAGAGGTATAGCACATAAATTAATAGAAAATTATTTAAAAAACAGATTGCAAGCTACTATTATTGAAGTATATGACGATGCAACAAAAATGATACAGGTAGTTCAATCGAAATTTGAAAATGTAATACTGGGTGTACCACAAGGCAGTATATTGGGGCCGCCATTATTTTTACTATATATAAACGAACTTCCAAATATAATTAATCACCTCTGTGTAATGTATGCCGATGATGCGACTATATTTATCTCTAATGATGATTCACATAATTTTAACTATGAAAATGAAATAAAAAAAACACTAGCAACAGTAACCCACTGGTTGAAATCAATTAATTTAAATGTAAATATGTCTAAAACCAAAATAATTCAATTTTGAAATTATAAGAGTAAACCTAATGAACTTAAAGTTACAGTAAGCGACGCAGAAATTGAAGTAGTAAGTGACATTAATTTCCTTGGAGTAACAGTGGATCAATATTTAAATTGGAAGGCTCATATCGATAAAATTAACAAAAAAATATCCAGTGCCTGTTATGCGTTGTCTATACTGGCAGAAACAACAAATGAATCCGTTACTAGAAATGCCTACTTTGGGAATGTGTATCCATTATTAACTTATGCTATTATTTACTGGGGAAACTCAACAAATATACAATCCACCTTTATTCTCCAGAAAAAGTGCCTTAGGACAATATATAAAATGTATAGCGATGAGTCTTTGAGAGATGTTTTCAGAACGAAGGGCTACCTTACACTGACAGGGATCTATATTCTGGAACTATGTCTATTTGTTAAAAATAACATGCAATATTTTAGTTTTAAATCAGACTCAAAGAGGAACATTCGTAGACAATATAAATATGACATAAATTTACCCAGAATACAAAACATGATTTATTATAAAAGTACTTATATATCTGCTATTCGTGTGTATAACCACTTACCATCTGATATAAAGCAATCAAATGGAACATTGTTTAAAACGAAATTAAAGAATATGTTAATAGAGAATGTTTACTATAGTTTGCATGAGTTTTTTGCCAAAAAATTATGTGTTATTATTACTAAGAATATATTAGTTAGTAAACTTGTTTGTATTGCATATCCGATAGGGGTAGACTGTTGATCCTAAAAACTGTTATGTTATTATAAGACCTTATTGTACACAGTTACGCAATAAATAATTCTTTATCTTTATCTTTAAGAAATCGATGTTCGGCGACGTAGCCGGTAGAGCCCCAGAGGAGTTTGTTTTTGTTTATATCGATACAAACGCGATGCTAACGCGCGTGTGTATCGCTAAAAACGCGCATCAACGGCGCTCTTAAAAAACGTGGGGTGCATAGGCTACCTATCAGAAAGTGATTGTAAGAGCCGATTTCACCGTTAAAATTTAACGCGATCAATGGACGCAAAACTCAGCTACAGGAAGTTAAACTGAGTTTAGCGTCAATTGATCTAGTTTAATTTTAACGGTGAAACCGGCTCTAAGGCTGAGATCTATAGAGCGTACTTAGACTTTACTCAAACTTTACTTACGTAAAACTTTGCTAAGTGTATGCTAAGCTTATACTTTAATTTGGTATTTATAGACTTTTTGACGTTAAGATTATGCTTAGCATAAGCTAAGACAGAAAAAGTCAAAACACCAATTGTAATTTCGTTACATGCATTAACTTCTTAATTACTCTTTGGAAAACATTTTAAAACAGTCATAATTATTAATAAAACATGATGCGCATCGTTCCTCTGTGTATTATTATTATTATTGAACTATTAAGAGAATGACGAGTGAGATATAAAAAATGATCAACAATCGACATAAATTTTTATTATGAGAAACGGAACATTGTTGTATCAGCTGTGAACGGAAACGTCAACTACTTTTTTTTAATTGTTTTCGGCCCTGGCATCTTTGTCCTTATGAGAATGTCAACTACAGTATATCAATGTTGCCAGATGACAGATTAGATTTCTCTTCACGCTGTATCTAAAATTCCCCGAAAATTTGGTTTGAACACATAAATAAATAATAAATACAATGATAATGTCTAATAATTATTGCTTTCTGTATTTTAGAAATATTTATCAATATATATGTAGTATTCCTTTGAATAAGAATTCCGTAATTTCCAATTTCTCTGGAAATCCTATACAATGTGGCATCACTGTCTCTGATAATACTGAAAAATTTAAAAGTCGTGTAAGTTATGATGGTCAAGTATATTTTTGACTACTTTATTTTTATTTGCCTTATAGTGTAAGTTTTTAGTAAGTCGTCGATTTTGTGGACTTAGCATTTGCTAAGCATGCACTCAGAGAGATTCGATGATTGCTTTATAAATTTATACCGACTTTGACTTAAGTCGAAAGTAAAGTCTGAGCAAAGTCTAAGTACGCTCTATAGATCTCAACCTAAGAGTAAGTCACTAGTTACCATTGGTGCGTGAGGCACGTTAGAAAGGTATGAGTCGAGCTACCGCCCAGAAAACTTTACTGGCGGTCGACCTTAGACCACATCTTCACTTACCATCAGGTGAGATCGTGGGCACGCGAAAACCCATTTTGCATTAAATATTAATTCATTTAAAAAAACCTAATGTTGACAAAAGTCATAGTCTCCTAGATATCTTAGGAAATCGAAAGCCTGTATCACTTTTACTGTATAATTTTGGATACAGAGAAAACTACAGATTTTCCGAAAGTGGTAAGTGGTTTGGAGTAGGAAAGAGTAAAAAGGCGCTTTAGCGCTTTTGTTTGGGGGCACACTGGTAGAGTATCAATGGCGAAATGTCTGGCCCGCTTTATATAGGAATCTCCTGCTAAAAACTGCTCGTTGAGTTAGAGAGATTTCCGACATACTGATATTATTTTTTTAAATATACGATATCCAATTTTAACTGCCTTTGTATATACTTATAATTCTAAATTTATCCCATTATCGTATCAAAAACATAGTAATATCTACTTTTAGAAGCTGTACAGACGCCAGCACATCCAGCTACCCCATTCTGTCAAATTTCTTTTACAGATTTTCAACTTTATCACAAAAGCATAAGGTTCACATTCAATTGGATAAATTTGACATATTGGGGTAGCTTGATGTGCTGGCGTCTGTACATACAAATTATATTACTTTTTAGTTTAAAACATTTTAGATTTAAGAAGATGTAACAGATACTGGATGTCTTTAAATAAATAAATCTATTCAACTGTATATTTATTTTTTATATTTATGTAACGCGATTTCTCCGTTATTTGTAAACCGATTTCGATAATTCTTTTATTAATCGAAAGAGAATGCTTTTGAAATGGTCCCATATAAATTTTATTTTATTCGGTCCGGGAAGCCAAGTAAGACACTGCTATAAGATTTTTACACCATAATTATCTTGAATCTTTTATCTCTTTACTTACCTGACCAATCTTGTTCCAGGAATAACCTCCATCACAACACTTACAGTCATCTCGTTCGAGCGGTACATGATGGTGACGAGACCTCTCAACTCCAGACACCTCAGCTCCAAGGGGGCAGTGCTGTCAATCATGTTCATCTGGACTTACTCATTAGCTCTAACTACACCGCCGCTTATGGGCTGGGGTGCTTATGTTAGCGAGGCTGCTAATATTAGGTAGGTGAACACCAAATATTACTAAAGCCTGCGGAAATAAGAGTCTTCACTTAAATAATAGGGCCTATGAGTTTAATCGCCTTCTATCTATAATTTTTTTTTATATTTATTTATTTATTACAGATATCTTATTGCTAACAGATCATTCCAAGCACAATAAGTGATACAATCATAATAATTTATATTCATAATCTATAGGTACTATACTATACTTAGCTAATTTATTAACCATGTTAAAAAAAAGTGAAAAGTTTTATAATATTATGTATATACTACATAATATTAGAAAAAGAAAATCGTCATAAGAAGTTACTGTATACTGCTCTCAATAGTCAATGCCTCAATGTGACGTCCTGCAACGGTTAGGAATGCATTTTCCGTGCATGAGAATATATCTATAGTTGAGTCATTCTAGATATTATTAATATAGAGAACTGCGCGGTACAGAAGTGCATTTCGATAATGAAAATTAGGCTCTATTATTTAAGTGATAGACTCTTACTATAGGCAGTAGTGGCAGTAAACATATAATATAACTTTCTATTTATCTCCTTTTATGCTTTTAATTTTTACTACTTGTGTAGGTATTTGCATGCAGTGGAAATGAGAACTCGGAGAAGTATGTGTAGTGTGACTTTGAGAGACAGAATACGAAAGGATGTATTCAAAAAGATTGAAAAAGGATTGCTGAGATGGTTTGGGCATTTAGAAAGGATAAATTACAGAAATAAAAAGGTGAAAACTGCATCGAACTTTATCTGACCAAGCTGGAGATGTTTTGAAGAAATGCCAGGTGGGCTACCGGCTAAGTCGCCGAACATCGGGATAGTGATCGGCGTTCAAATAAATAAAGGTTAAAAATGACTTAATCAATCGTTAAATCGGTTCCCATGAGCACATGTGACGTCATAAATGGTCCGGAATCGATTTTCAACGTCGAAGCCGATTTAACGATTGATAAAGTATTTTTTAATCTTTATTTATTTTAACGCCGATCAAGAACCCGATGTTCAGCGACCGTCAGAAGTACCGTAAACAGTCGAGCATGTATGGAGAATATAATGAGAGTAAATGAGGCAAAAGACATGTGCAAGGATGTAAATAAATATTCAGGATATAACCCAGAGCGCCATCTACCCCAAGCCTAGCAAAGCTTGTAATATGGGTACTAGAAAACGGATAGAAGTACTTATAGATTTCTTTTTTGTAAATATATACATACAATACACAGAAAACACCGAAATCAAGCTAAATAGAGTCGTTCATAAACACAAATATTTGTCTTGTAGGGGTATCGAACCCACAACCTTTGGGTAAGAATGTTCACTTCCGACTGAGTCACGACGTAAAGGAACGCCGTTGCCTTTTAACCCAATTAGATGAGATTCAATTTCACAAATAAACATGTTATCTACATACTCTCGTGACAATCGGGACCAAAGGCTTAATGTTATTCGAGCTATGTATAATAATAATAATAAATACATTTATTTCAGACTTAGGTCCATAAATTTGTTAGTAACAGTGTTCTTAACCTAGTGTTAGCAAAAATACAGATCACGGGTGGTTAGTAAAAATGTTCTTAGCCTAATGTTAGTAAAGGGTACAAATACGTCAGGCGCTTGATCTCGCGTGAAGGCCTATCCAGTGAGCCATCAGTACCGAGTCCCAGCGGCTGGCACACGCGGCCAGAATGGCGCTGAAGCTGCCGCGTACCCGCGCCATTATCCCGTATAGAGTTGTCCCTTTACTTTTGTAGTCGAAATTTGGACTTTTACACGACAGTATTGATGGATCCGGCGCTCAGTCTTTCACATCTCGGATACAAAAGTTGTTGACTGCCTCGATGTTTTAGCGGTAGCGGGTGTTACCGCATATAATGAGATAGGATTAAAATCCTGGGTCAGGGCAAAAATAAAATCTACTATGAAAAATACTCAGTATCAACCCGGAGTCTTAAATGTGGCGGTGGCACACCTCCGTGCCTCGGAGAGCATATTTGCGTTGCGTTCAAATCAAATCAAATCTTTATTTGCTCAAATATGATACATAAGATGTTAATCAAAAGGTTACATCCGACATTTCTGACCTGAGCTCGTGCAAATATACATATAGTTTTGAAACTTAATCTATTAATGAATCTATTAAATTACATTATTATTTCGACCTATATTCTAGATATTCCTTAGTTTTATAAAAACATTTCTCTTTGAGGAAATTAAACAAACTCTTCCTAAATTGAGGTAATGTAATTTTTTTAATATGTAATGGAATGTTATTATATATTTTGATTGCCATGCAATATGGATGTTTTTGAAAATCTCTAGTCTTATTCTATGTAATTTAATTTTGTCTTTATGTCTTGGCTCTGTACCTGGACTCATCCCAGTCGTGTAAGCTAGCTGTACCATCGTACTATATAAATATGTATTTACAAAGTAAAAGTAGTATATGTAGTATATCAGTTATCTGTTTTCCATAGTACAAGGTCAGCTTAGTTTGGCATCAGATGATCGTGTGTGATTAATGTCTCAGGATATTATTAACATAAAAAAAGAAAAAATATATGAGAGTGAGGTATGGAGAGTATACCTGTGTTTATGCACTAACTTGTGTACTAATACGTCCCGCTAGACGGCTTATCTCCATAGGGACTGGCTGCTTTGTTTGAAATTCGGCCTGTAGGGCACTACTACACAACTGAAATACGTACGTATTTTTTACAATGGTAAAAAAGAAACTTCGTAGTCGTCCCGTAATTAATGTTCCGTAACTCTGTGATTATTTCATCGTGACCACACGTTTTGAAATCATGTGATAATCGTTTTTTTAAATTAAATAGAAATAGGAAAGAAGAGTTGTTCGGTCAGAAGATTCAGCTATATCCACAGTACTACGATAACGTGACCACAATCTATTATGACTGTTGTGTTGGCCCTCAGCAACGATGCATTGAATAGTACTACACTCGCGAGCAACCAAATCGACTCAAGCCTAGACGGCGCACATATACATTGATTTTCCTAAAACGATAAATGGTAATTACAAAAGTGATATGTCATTCGAAAGCTGAAGAATTAGGCTTTCAATTAACATCAATACCTTAAAAAAAACTAAGCGCTGATTTATTGACACATTTTAATTGGCCGTCAGCGTAAATTACCTCTTTAGGAATCCACGACTTGCGCTACCTGCTCCCGCTATAAAACCCCCCACTTCCGGTTTATCTTATCAGTTGCTTGTTACAGGTTGACCGGTACACATCTCCGTAAATTGCATTCCTTGTTTTCGCTAACCCATGGATACCACACCAGAAGAAGCCGCTCAAGTTGTTGCCTTGTTGCAACAAGGGTTAAGTCAGCGAGCAATCGCTGCCCAGCTCCACTTGAGCCAGTCTTCTGTATCCCGAGTATACAGACGGTTCCAAGAGACTGGTGCCTTCAATCGGAGACCAAGAACGAGCCGCCACCGGTGCACTTCAGAGAGAGACGACCGCTTCATTGTCTCAACCTCGCTGCGCAATCGACACCTTACGGGCGTTGATGTGCAGCAAGAACTGAGACGTGTACGACAAGTGGCTGTCAGCGAGTGGACAGTGAGAAGACGCTTGAAGGAAGCCAACTTGACGCCAAAAAGACCTGCGACGGGCCCTAAGTTGACTGCAGGCCACCGACAAGCGCGCCTTCAATTTGCTCGAGAGCATCTCAATTGGAGCGTTGCGCAATGGCGATCGGTCCTGTTTACTGATGAGTGCAGAATGTGTCTGCATGGCAGTGACAGGAGAGGCCGAGTCTACAGGCGTCCGGGAGAACGATTTGCCCAATGTTGTTTCGCTGAAACAGTGGCATATGGCGGCGGTTCCTGCATGATGTGGGCTGGTATCTCTTTAGAGGGAAAAACCGAACTTGTTTTCGTGCCTGGGGGCGGCCGAGGAGGCGGGCTAACAGCTGATCGGTACATCACCGACATTCTACTGGATCATGTTGTGCCCTACGCAGGGTTTGTCGGTGAAGACTTCGTGTTAATGCACGACAATGCCCGCTGCCACACGGCACGAGTCACTCGACAGTTTCTGCAAGAGGTCGAATTACGCACGATGGACTGGCCTGCGCTCAGTCCTGACATGAATCCCATCGAGCACTTATGGGACGAGCTTAAAAGAAGAGTTCGGGCCAGAAATCCAGTCCCTTCAAGCGTAGACGAGCTAAAGACAGCATTATTAGAGGAGTGGGACGGCATTCCTCAAGAAAATGTCAAAAAATTGATAAGGTCCATGAAAAACAGACTGCGGGATGTAATTAGGGCTAGAGGGGGCAATACGAAATACTGATTTAAATAAAATAATTTTATTTTTAATTTTTTTTGTTTAATTTGTCAAATACGAGACACATACCCTTTTTCCTAAATTCCCGTTTTTCCTACTCTTGCATTCAGACATCATTTATTTCAAAAATGATGGATGGATTTCAATGATAATGATATCAAATTAAAGCTGACATCTTAAGCTTTCGAATGACATATCATTTTAATAATTTCCATTCATGATTTTAGTTGTATCAATGTATGTGTGCGCCGACAAGGCTTGAGTCGATTTGGTTGCTCGCGAGTGTATATTCAAACATGCCCACGGCTATGAACATTTTCATCTCGATAATCATTCAAATTACTATTTGACATTACGATTAAAGCGCACAGGACTTGACTGTACGTTAAATTAAATATGAAAAACATTCTGTTCCCTTTTTTATCTATCGTAACAATCGTAGGAAAGTCAAAACTGTACATTTAATTTTTTTTAAAGGATACTTGAGGCGTGATCTTCTATAGATATCGAAACCAAAAATATAGTTTTTAGAATTTTTGTCTGTGTGTCTGTATGTATGTCCGGGCTTAACTCAAAAAGGACTGCATGGATTTTCTTCAAATTTTGCATGAATATTACTAAGAGGACGGGTCAACATATAGGCTACATACTATCACGTACGGGAGGGGGGAGCTATAAAATATAACGCGGGTAAAACCGCGGGGCATAGCTTGTATTAAATAAGCCATTTTAATTTTCCTTAAAGGAACAAATTATTAAGAATTTTGCCGCCGTAGTTTGTTTTCCTTTTCTTTTTTTATTAACATTTCTTTTTATATTATAACGAATTTAAAAAAAAATTAACCTCAATATACACTCTGTATGGAAACCATAAAACTTTTAACTAAAATGTCAATAATGTTGGATTACGCGGCGGTATCCCTAGGTTCTATTGATGTTTGTATATACAATTGTTCTACCCGTGCGTGAAAAGTTGAGAGCTGAGTGCGAGACGTTGTAGGAGACAAAACCTTTAGTTTCCATTCATTTACCTGCAGGTAAGTCTGTCGCCATACACAATGTTAAAATGACCATTTAACCCGGCCCTTGAAGCATAGCATAATCAGTGTTAAAAGTGGTCGCCTTACTATATCTCGGTGCCCTGTTTCGGGTTCGAATCAGCCATAATTGTTGTGGTTTCTAAATTCCCACGTGATACGGATTTTGTTCCTTTGTGCTGGCGTTATCTTAGAAGATAGACAAAATCTTACGTATCCCTTAAAATATATATCACGAATACAAAATCACGGCAGATAATATCAAGTAAGCAACTTTCTAAGAACCCGTTCATCATTTTGATATATTGGATATGGCCTCCAAAACATCTGTGACACAACTCAATTAGAGACAGTTTTTTTATTTTGTTTTGACAAAAACTTCCGAGAGTCGCACACAGGAGGGAAGTAGAAAGATTTATAGCACAAACAATTCTTACATTATGAGTGTCATGTATAGGTACTATATTTATACACAACTAGCTGTGCCCCGCGGTGTTACCCGCGTTCAATTTTATAAATTTTCTTTGCTATAAACCTCACGGAGCCCGAGACCTTTCCAACGAATGCAAAACCGTGGAAATCGGTCCGTGCGTTCTGGAGTTATAGCGTCAGGAAGGAAAACCCGACTTATTTTTATATAGTAGACAAGGGTTACCATTATTACTTCATTTCGTTTTTATTTTCTTATAACGTAATTTTAGTATTATAGACCTACAAAAAAAATGTATATTGTGTAACAAATCATGGCTTTAAAATATCATCGACGGCAGACTATTAATAATAATATTCTATAATATCCTGCGACATTATTACACACAGGGCCATCTGATCCCAAACTAAGCAGAGCTTGTACTATGGAAACCATATAACTGATATATTACATATACTACTTTTTTGTAAATACATACTTATATAGATAAATACACCCAGAATCAGGACTAACAGACATGTTCATGCTCACAAATACCTGTGTTGGGTGGGAATCGAACCCAAGACCTGCGGCGTGAAATGCAAGCATTTACCAACCACGCAAACCGGCACGTCAACTTCACGTTCCTTATATAAGAATCGATGAAAAGAGTAATTTAAGGCCGTTATATTATTATGATTAAAAGACAAAATCTAACCATTTAATGATGACCCTATAATAGTAAAAGATGCATTCATTTCATTTCACAAGCCCAGAGAAATAAGACTTCAAAAACTTTAAATCTTGAAACTAGTAGATTTATAAAAGACTTTTCCAGACATTGAAACTTCGGGCTACTGTTTAACTCAGCCACTGTATTAGGTTGGCTACACAACGAAGTAACTTCGTTAGTTAGGAGTTTTGGCGCCAAGGTGGAAAGATATACATCGAGGCATTGTTTCATTTTCTAAAACTGTTGTAAATTCTAGTTTTTATGTGTAAACTAGCTATGCCCAGCGGCCTTACCCACGTTAAACTTTATAAATTATAGTCAATGTGTTAATCCATGGTGTCAGCTAATTGTTTCATTTGATTTGAATTTGGAAAGTTTCGCGTATAGCAGAACAATGACATCACAATTTGTTTGAGTATACTTTGTGGGCAGTAGTAACATTTCTTGAGACTGCTCCTCTTTAATGCATGATGTATGCACCGTCGCATTTATTTCAAACCAGCTGTGCCCCGCGGTTTTACCCGCATTAAACTTCATTAATTACTAGCTGTACCCCGCGGTTTTACCCGCGTTAAATTTTATAAATTATCACAGCTCTTCCCCGTAGGTGATAGCGTGATAATATGTAGCGTGTATGTTGACCCGACCTCTAAGTAATATTCATGCAAAGTTTGAAGTAAATCCATGCAGTACTTTTTGAGCTTAGCCCGGACATACATACAGACAAACAGATAAACAGACACAAATTCTAAATACTATATTTTTGGTTTCGATATCGATAGTAGATCACGCCCCAAGTATCCTTTAAAAAAAATATTCAATGTACCGTTTTGACTTTCCTACGATTTTATTATATGTATAGATATAGATAGCCTAAGTGTTAATTCAGGGTGTCAGCTAACTCCATACCAAATTGTATTAAAATCGTTCCAGCCGTATAGACGTGAAGAAGTAACAAACATGGACACTCACAAACTTACGTCTTTATAATATTAGTGTGATTAAAGTTATATCACTTTGTTTTATAAACAGTCAATTGCTTTTTTAGACGGCGACGAATTTCGTTGTTAGATTTAATGTGTCAAAGTGCATAACCTAAATAGATTTGCGAATTAACTACGACTTTAATTTTTAATCGTACAAAGTATATACACCCATTAAATTGTCGAACGGTGAAGATTAAAGCGACAACCGACTACAAATCTCCTGGACATATATATCACACTAAAATTATAAAGGTGAAAGTCTGTGAGTGTGTGAGTGTGTGTTTGTTACTTCTTCACGATAAACCTACCCAACGGATTATGATGAAACTTTGTAGTAATATAGCTTATATATCCGATTAATAATGCAGGCCCCCTACAAGATGGACCGATGATCTTGTGCGGCTCGCTGGAAATCGCTGGATGCGGATAGCGCAAGACCGGCAATTGTGGAGATCTTTGGGGCAGGCCTTTGTCCAGCAGTGGACGTCTTTCGGCTGATATGATGATGATGATGATGATCCGAATAACACATAGGCTATAATTTATAAAAATTTACGCGGGTAAAACCGCGGGGCACAGCTAGTTATTATATAATATTAAATTATAACCATCATTTTTAACGTTCAAAAAATGGAAAAGATGTAATAATATGTTACGTATGTAATATTTTCTGCAATAAAAGTTTATAAAAACGTGTTTTCCGGATATTTCTTTTAATATGGTTACCATATCCGCGGCACGGGCACGTAAAACTCATATTTTAGAAATAATATACAAAATGTTTGAAGTAGGTATCCAAATACAAGGACTAAGTTTATTTTATAACTTTACAAGATATACTGATTTTAAGTTTGAGGAATGTAGATATTAAGCATTTTGCTTCAGCCAAGTAGCCAACCGAGTTTATTAGAGTCGTTAAAGCTTTTTTATCTGCCAATGAGCACGCCTCTATATCACGCGATAGTTCTTTTTATAAGTTCTTATATAAATTCAGTTTGAAGTATTAATATCGAATCTTTACGGAAAACATATAAGCGTCGGAATTTGAACTTCCATTTTAGTTAATGTAAATATATGTACATGTATTCGCCTTATTTATTTATTCATTTTTTTGCTTTATGATACAGATTTGAGACAAAATCTGAATGACTATAAGTAATGATTGCCTGATTGCTCCAGTAGTAGTAGATTCAAGACGACCCAGGATATATTATAGTGCAAACATAACTACACTATCTACTCTCCTCATGCGATGCGATGGAGATTTATCACGTAAGGATGGAGAGCAGGCGCAGGATTCTATTCTTTTCTTTTTTTAAAAGGCAACGCCATATAATAGACGTACACAAATTACATCCAGACCCCGTACAACTATTTATGGGTCACACGAATAGTTGTAGGAATCGAACCTGGGACACGACGCGGCGAGGCGACTGTCTTAGCCGCTGCGCCACACGTGCAGTCAGATTTGGATTAGGATTGATAGCTTTATGTGCTCTCCGAGGCATGAGCCTATAGCATCGTAACTGAACGCAGAGCGCCTACCCCGGATTGGTAGATGGTGCTGGTCCGAGACCCGCCAGACGCTTACTTATTTGGCTTGGCTTATTTTTTGGGGTATAGTAATATTTGGGCGAATAGTACATTACTAAATTTTACTGAACCTGATTCGCCCGCTATTAAATTTGTCTCGGGCGAAACCGGCCCTAAAAAATATTCAAAATCGAAAGTAGTTCAATCGCCCAATTCAGGCGAGCAAAATTAGGGCGAAACCGCTACTAAGCCGAATAATGTTATAAAATTCATAAATTATTATCAAAATGTAATCTCCCATTTGATTTTGATTAATCACTAGACCCACTAGGTGGTTTCTTTTTACAGTAAATACCCAAAATCACTTTTGGTCCGACCCGGGATTTGAGTCCAGGACCTCGTTCTCTGCGAGTTAACACGCTACCGCTAGACCAACGAGGCGGTCATCACACTTCACACTAATAATATAAAGGAGAAAGTTTGTGAGTCTGTGAGTGTGTATGTTTGTTACTTCTTCACGGCTAAACGGCTGAAGCGATTTTAATAAAATGTCATATAGAGTTAGCTCACATCCTGGATTAACACATAGGTTATAATTTATAAATTTTAACGCGGATAAAACCGCGGGGCACAGCTAGTCCTACTAATATTATAAACGCGAAAGTTTGTAAGTATGGATGGATGGATGAATGTTTGTTACCCTGTCACGTAAAAACTACTGAATGGATTTTAATGAAACTTTACAATAATATAGCTTATACATCAGAATAACACATAGGCCACAATTTATAAAGATATTGTGTGAATTGTCCAAAATATGACGATAAGTATCAAGTAAGTAGGAAAAATCTACCATCTACGCGCTATTCCGGCGTGCACTGCCAAAACCGCTAGAGGTACACATCATACTAATGTTATAAATGCGAAAGTGTGTAGTAGATGTATGGATGTATGTTTGTTACTCTTTTACGGCAAAACTACAGTAAGGCGGGTGAAACCACGGGGCAAATATGATGTCCTCCCGACCGAATTTCGGCCACGGCGGCCAGTCTTAATAGAGACTAGCCAATTGCGCAGGACATACTATAGTGCACAAGTGTGTGCGCAAACACAGGGGCACTTTCTATTGCATCACTCTTATGATCCGATGGGACGCCTAGCGACACGACCGGAAAGAGTTCAGGTACGGGACCGACGGGCTTTACGTGCTCTCCGAGGCACGGGGGTGTAATACCGCCAACTTCCAGACTTCGGGCTGATACTGAGAAATTTCTTTTTACGGAAAAATCCCAATATCACTTTTGTCCCGACCCAGGATTTGAACCCAGGACCTCATTATCTGCGGTTGAACACGCTACCGCTAGACCAACGAGGCTTATATCATCATCATCATTACAGCTTAAATAAGTCCACTGCTGGACAAGCCTCCCTCAAGAATCATCTTGAGGGGATATGCCATAATCGCCACGCTTGGCAGGCGGGTTGGCGATCGCAGTATGATGATCGTAGTACTCGGAAGGAAGCTGCTTCCCGTCCTCTGGTAGATATTCCCTCGGGTCGACTTCTACGCCCCCCACGGGATGAGATGGGGTGATGATATTCTGATTCTGATATTTGTCGCCGTCACCACACAGCAGGCTTATAAAGTATCTAACTAATCGTAGTTTATTTCCGCAGTTGTTCGGTGAACTGGCACGAGCAATCGATGAACACGCTTACTTACATCATGTTTCTGTTCGCGATGGGACAAATTGTGCCTTTGGCTGTCATCACGTTTAGCTACGTCAACATCATCAGGACATTGAAAAAGGTACAGCACTTATTTTTTATATTTTAATTAATGTCGCTTATCTCAAGGGCTATCTACTTGGACTAGGGTTACCATATGTAAATAGAGGGATGCCTGTCTATGGTACCTAGAATGCCTGTCTGTAATAAGTTACTGATGTTTGTCAAGGACATTATTTTTTTAATAGTCCTTTTTTTCTAATATATAAACGTAAAAATCTTCACAAGATACAGTTATGTAATTTTCCTGTGTAATCAATATTGCTTTTACTGATTCTATTGTCAGCCGATTTCTTTCTTTACTCCACTGGGCGTTGAAGAGATCCTGCGAAAATGCCTGTCTCAGACCAATGCCGGCCGCACGCCTGTCTAAACCTTAAAATGCCTGTCAAATGTGGCTAATGCCTGTCATACGGCAACCCTACAGTCTATCATGAAACCGAAAGAGATACAAAGGCTTCCTACGCACTATGCGGTTAGCCGGAATGCGGTCAGCAATAGCTTTGCAATTGATTGCAAAGCTATTGCTGACCGCATTCCACACAGAAAAAAAACACATGGAGAGATTTACCTAATGTGGGTGATGTCTTAAATAACCATTATACAAGCTTAATTAGAGATATATATAATTATATCTAAATTAGATTACTGGTGTAAAATAGAAAATCGGCAACACATATATAAATTATTTAATAACCAACTAAATCGAATAAGAAACTTGATCCTTTAAACTTACCGTCAGACGGCATTTCCTTTTAAGTATTTATTCAGAAATCTCAGCCACTTGAAACCGGAAAGTGAAAAGACAGGTAGGTAAATGGAATCCTTTGCACTTACAGAATATCCTACCCTATTGTATTACTCTTTGTGAGATTTACTGCATTTCTGCGAGCTTAAGAGATTATTGAAGTTATTCGGACTGAGGACCAAGAACGTTTAATTAGACAGCTTAATAGAATGCTTTTAGTAAAAGGAAACGTTTTTAGACTATTTTTATTATACTTTCAAGTCGGAAAACACCCATACTGATACTTATGGAACTTACCACTTGATGGAAAATGGTGGTACAAAGTATGCAAGATTTCTAAAGATTTTTAAATATAAATATAATTATATAATACTATAGTGGTATTTGACAAGTCTTAGGAATGTTCTTAATGTTTGTGCACGCCTAATAGATGATGGCAACGCATTCCACAAACAAGCACCTTGTAAAACAAATAACAAGTCGTGGAAATTTTTGGAATACGTTGGTATTTTTATTTTGATCTTAATACTTGAAAATGCTTCATAAAGGAAACAGAAACAGTATTTTGAATAAGAGGGAGTAGAAGGAATATATACAATACCGTTTAATAACATATGTATACATACATGTATTAATATAATAATAATAATATCTGGGGACAATATCACACAGATCATCCTAGCCCCAAACTAAGCAAAGCTTGTACTATGGGTACCAGGCGACGATATACATACTTATATAGATAGATAAATACATAAATAAATAGAAAACATCCATGACTCAGAAACAAATATTCGTGCTCATCACACGAATATTTGCACTTACCGGGATTCGAACCCAGGACCACCAGCTTCGTAGGCAGGAGCACTACCAACTAGGCTACGGTGACCGTAAATAATATATATACATATATATTATTAAACAGTATTTTTGTGTATATTCTATGTTACGTGCCTATAAGTACTATTTACACCGACAACTGCATCTCTCAATGTCAATTAACTAATTAAAACATTTAGGCAATGAATTTGTTATTTCCTTTATACTGCAATAAAACGTTTATATATCTACCTACCATAAACTTATAGTTTATGGTAGGTAGATATATAAACGTTTGCCGTCAGCGGTATGCAGAATAACATTCAAACAATAACAGCATAAAGTCTTGTGTTGGCATGATCGCGGCTTAAGGACTTTTACGTTTGTGCATAATAGCATCACTGACGTGTTGCCGACTCTTCAACCTACACTCAGAACCACCACATCAACATAATAATCCTATCACCTGCAGTATACTCTGTAATGTGGAGGTCTTTTCCCAATAGAGCTATTTATAGAGTGACAGAACGACGAACAGACGCTGTGTTCTACGTCATTTAAATATTACCTTTTAATGCTATGCAAAGCTCACGAAGAGCTTCTAGCTAGAGCTTAATTTTTTAGACACAGTATTTGATCCTCAAAAGCTCTTCGTAATACTTTGAACTAAAATGCTCTTAAAATAATATAGAATAATCTACTTACTTTAAAAAAGCCATCCCGTTTTTATTTTAATTAGCAAATATAAACGTAAAAATATAAATAGGTTGATTTATCTCTTTAGGAGAAAAGATGAAACAAATTGATATAAGTATAGACCCACATATACATGCACACATATTCGCCGAAATATGATTTAAAATAGTCCTCGTTCTAGTTTAAACATTTTGGCAAATCAACATTTCAGTTTAAAGTGTTAACTTGATATAAAACTTAATCCAAGTTTGGTAATTAAACTTTTCATAGCATTAAGTTTAGCCATTATCATTATAAATCTCTAAGTGATTCTAGCAATCCGGTTTTAATAATAGATGAGATTACACCCCGCCTTGATTAGATAGGGGAAGTAGCTCTAATTTGTACAGGGCCTATTAATGCAGTCCTACAGTATCCTCGCATTAGAAGTGAACGTTATTTATTTTAAAATCTTTTTGATGTATTTTGACAGATTTTGTTAAAAGGTTAAAAAGTTATAAAGACTCATGTGTGCTCTAAAGCATATTTATAGTATGTTATACTATAAATATGCTTTAGAGCACACATGAGTCTTTATAACTTTTTAACCTTTTAACAAAATCTAATAACTATAATTATATTTATTAGATTCAATAATAAATAAATATCTTAGGACCACTATCACGCTAGCATCTTATCACAAACGAGGCAGAACCTGTACTATGGCAACTAGATATCTAATAAACTTACTTATATATTTATAAATAGATAGATATTATAAATAACTATAGTAAATCCAGACACAGAATAACAATATAAACAGTTATAAAATCAGATCTTTCTGTACCTAATATGTTGAAAAAATATTCGTAAAAGTCTTACGACTATTTTCTCAATCTTCATTAAGTACTTCATTATTTGATTAACTTAAAAATGTTGTGTTTAACGAAGTAAATAAAGAAACTACAATTAAACAATTAACGAATGAGTTTTTGCATTCGTCTATAGTTTTAATATAAAACCATTTATGTATATAACTGGTCCCCTATGCAACTGAATTTCAAACTTCAAGAATCAACCTCTACTTCCCCTAAGTACATTTAAATACAAACTAGAATCATTTAGAATTCATTAATCAGAAATTAATCAGGCTTAGTGGCATTGTATTACTAGAAATCTAGATTAATCCTAGGGTTATATATTATGCAAATGTAAATTAGAAGTTGGAAACATACATTTACTACTAAATTACATTTCAACAATCTTGGAATAATCTGTACTCCGTTGAAAATATTACGATTACCTTACCTCAGTTAGTTTCTTGTACCTATGATTTAAATTTGAAAAATTGCAGTTTTAACTGCTTTAGTGGAGGCTAGCTTTAAATTAAAACAGAGATATGTACATAATAGACTATGCCTCGTATATTTAGTAAACATGCATCACTTCTGATAGCTATACAAGCATACCAATTCATGATCAGAATGAATTACACAGCAGGTTGTATAAAATCTATTTGTCGAGATAATTATAGACTCAACACAGACACACGCCTGTTTTCCAGAAGGGTAGGCAGAGACAACGGACTTCCATTTGTCACGATCCTTGTACACATCTTTCGCCTCGTTTACTATCATTATTTCCTGCATACCTGCCCGCCAGTTATTAATTATACTTAACAAAATACACCTGCACCTAACATAATATGTTTAAGGTGCCGTAGTTCGTAAAATAAGTTACATATTATTGGAAAGTCCCATACGATAGCAAAAATAATATTACTTGCAGCCATTAATATAAATTCACTTTTTTCTCCCTTTCCTTGGTCGTATTAGAGCTGGTGCACCACTTCATCTAGAGGCATTAAGCCATTAATTTTCAGACAACTTTATGCGATTCGTCACCTCAAAAAAAGCCAAATTCGACTGAAATTTGAAGACCATTCATCTCAAATAACAATTTAATTACATTACTTCCACTCGATAGAAAAACCACAAAGTTAGTATAAATAATTATTAAAACAAAATAATCTCAAAACATTTTTTTTATATACGAGTATGTAGTACACTTAATCGCTAGCAAAAACTTCTTACAATAGATTTGTCAAATAAATTGGTTTTTTTTTATCAAATATTACAACCTGGATAATATAAAGCCATGGAAGTGTAAGAATCTCGTGTTAGGTTAATATCGGCTTACACATATCACTAGTGTGCATAATTAACATTGATATTAAGCATCTTTTTTGCATTTTAAGTTCTACATCTCGATTTGTCGAGTTCTTCCGGAAAATTATTCCATAACAGGGAATAGATACCACTAGGCCATCATATGCTGTAAGAAATCTGCGTCGATAAGTTTAAACAGTAAATATGCAAGAAGACTCAGTTTTTTTCTTTGTAATGTAGTTTCATATCTATTATTAGACCAAGAAATCCAACATCATCTGCCCTACTTATTTAATTACTTTTTAATATTATATCTAGGTCAGTAAGGTAATTAATCGTCTTTTTAAATTTCATTAAATTTTGTCTTTTTATATTAAATTTTAAATTATTATTATTAAACCAGGTAATTATTGAGGTCAATTAATTATTACGTACCATAGGTACATTATAAGTATGTTTTACAAAAGGAAAGTAGTATATTATGTAGCATAGCAGTTATCTGGTTTCCATAGTAAGTCCTGCTTAGTTTGGGATCAGATGGCCGTGTGTGACTAATGTCCCAGGATATTATTATTATTTTCTCTTGAGTATCGTATTTTTCTATTTTAGTTTTAGAGGCAAGTCACGATATTTCGATTATTTACATTAAGTCGAAAACGTTGCTTTATACCATATTATTATTCTTCAAGTTATTTTATTAAAATATTGGTCAACGTAATCAAATGTCTGAGACATATCACAAAAATAGAACAAACGGGAGTTGATTTTCGACTTGAGTCATGACATGTTTCAGAAAGTTAAATAGGGCCATATTTATATATTATTTATTCAGAACCCTCTTTGGTCTTGACATAAAACTTGAGAAGGATAAGATAGATATCTTATAAGTAATCCGTAAACGGTAAATTTGTAGTTACTAACGTTAAAAGCGGGCAAAATATTAAGCATTCTATTCCGATTTACATACATTTTGTATTTATTTATCTACTAGTATGGCTGATGGCAAAGAATATGACTACCCCATCTCATCATGCGGGGGGCGTAGCAGTCGTCCTGAGGGAGTAACAATCAGAGAACGGATAGCAGCGTCTATCTCTGTACTATAACCTCACACTGCGATTGCCAACCCGTCTGCCAGGTGTGGCGATTATGGCATGTACCTCCAAATGATGGACACAATTCCATTGTGGAGATCTTTTGAGGAGGCTTTTGTCCAGCAGAGGACGACATAAGGCTGACATGATGATGATGATGAAGTATTTCCATACCTACAAATTTATGTTATACCCTCACCCTTTATGTGAGTCTGACTAAAACTATAAGGTCTACAATGGACCTTATTGTTACCGACTATAAAGAAGTATCCTATCAATCTATCTATATCATCATCATCATGATCATATCAGCCGAAAGATATCCAGTGCTGGACAAAGGCCTCCACAATTGCCGATCTTGCGCTATTCGCATCCAGCAGTTTCCAGCGACCCGCACAAGATCATCGGTCCATCTTGTAGGGGGCCTGCCCACGCTGCGTCTTCCGGTTCGTGGTCGTCGAAAATCATCTCCCGTTTGTTCTGTATGTTGTCTTTTAATAAGTTTGTTTCGCAATTTCTCAGATTTTGGGAACCGATTTTGATAATTATTTTTTTATTAAATTGTTTCGTTGAATTCGATTCTAAGTTTCTTAAAACAGAAATCATCTGATATTCAGTTACCTTTCATACTACTTTATATTAGACATGGATAGACGGTCAGACAACTAAGTGATTCTAAGATTTCCGTATATTCTCTTTTATGGTACCTACGGAACGCAAAAGAATATAGTCTGTACATTTCCTACTGGCCAATTAATTTCGACTAAAAGTTGAGAAAGTTTTCGCGTAAAATTCTAAATGGGCTTGTCATGTTGTCGATTATATTCTTTTCTTTCAATTGATGGCTCAATTTAAACAATGAATTTAGAGGAATAATTCTAAGGGCTTGGCGTAAAAGTTACCCCAAGTAAATCATTGCCCTATAAGCTTATTTTATGCAATAAAAACAGATTCGATGAAACGAATAGAAGAGTACAAAAAAAATTGACGCGTCGATAAAATTATAAGCGAATAGTTACTATCCTAGAGATTCAATTTACACTGTAATAAAATTCCTAAGCATTTCAGTGCGTCTCTATTGTGACTGCTATATCTCTCTGGGTACGCAGGCTTTGTATTAAATTTATTTGTTTTCTTCCAACATATGAAAGTTCCAGTCGAGAAGGATTTGAATTCCTACATTTAACGGGTATAAAGCGTAGAATGACTCGGAATTACTAATAGAGAACTATTACTTAATACCATCGGATGGTAGAAAATAATTATAAGAATTGCCTTTAATTCAAATAAACTGAGTAATATTTGTTAAGAAATTAATTATTATATAATATAATCATAATATCTAGCGACAATGTCACACAGATCATCCTAGCCCCAAACTAAGCAAAGCTTGTACTATGGGTACCAGGCGACGATATACATACTTATATAGATAGATAAATACTTATATACATAGAAAACATCCATGACTCAGAAACAAATATTCGTGCTCATCACACAAATATTTGCACTTACCGGGATTCGAACCCAGGACCACCAGCTTCGTAGGCAGGAGCACTACCAACTAGGCTACGGTGACCGTCAAATAAGTAATTAAGTACGAGTGTTATTGCTTGCGCATCGAATTTTAAATTCAAAGGACCCACTTCTAGTATTTCAAATTAAAAATTAGACACATTTTTAAACCGTATAAATGATTTCCATTTGCCATTGAATTATATTGTAAATAGATTGAATTTTACTGAGAAGATTTATTTAAGATACGTCTACTTAATTAAACAATATAATTTTACTACATAACAATGTCTCCCAAATTGGAGACTGACAAATTTGCATTTTGCATTTGTATAAATTATGTGTTAGAGTCATTCCTACACAAATTTTCCTTTAATTCCGTTAATGGAAACTTAGACTACGTAGTCAGATCAAGTTATTTTCTTAAAACCGGGAAAATATAACCAACACTGGCTTGGATGTATATGACCTTGCAGCATACCCGCGTTCCCGGGGCTCCCCTTATCAGGCGCCAGAAGAAGTCCACGGCAGGTTAGGTTTAGTCGGTGCGAGTCTGACATACCCACCCGCAGACACTTTTTGCGGGTGGCATGCCAAATTACCTATTATAATTGTAATTTAAATAATATAATAATATCTGGGGACAATGTCACAGAAATCATCCTAGCCCCAAACTAAGCAAAGCTTGTACTATGGGTACCAGGGGACGATATGCATACTTATATAGATAGATAAATACTTAAATACATGGAAAACATCCATGACTCAGAAAAAAATATTCGTGCTCATACATACATACTCACGCCTGTTTCCCAGAGGGGTAGGCAGAGACAACGGATTTCCATTTGTCACGATCTTTGCACACGTCTTTTGCGTCTTTCACGATTCGTGCTCATCACACAAATATTTGCAGTTACCTGGATTCGAACCCAGGACCACCAGCGTCGTAGGCAGGAGCACTACCAACTAGGCTACGGTGACATTATGAATTCCCAAAAACGCATACAAGTGTACTGATTAGAACTGTCACCTGTCAGTCTCTTAGCCTCACCAAGTTACGGACCGGTGACACCAACTTAATTAAACCCATGAGTGTTTCAACCCAAGGAATTAAATTTTACCTGTTGATTTTAAACATCTTACATCTTAAATATATTAAGCTGGCGTTTAAATTTGGACTTACCTAGATTGTTTTCTAAGCCTACATTATTATTTACTTTAGCTTAGATTACTTACTTACTTATCGTATGGGCAGTGGTTACCCTAGTGTCAGGGTTGTTCAGTCCGCCCAGTAGGCCTCTGACATGGCTTAACGACTACTGGCTACAACCGGGACCGACAGCTTAACATGCCCTCCGAAGCACGGAGACGCTCACAATTTAAATCACTTTGGCGGTCACCCATCTATGGACTGACCGCGAGGATAATTGCTTAAACTCGTCAATTACTTCCGGACCGGTGATAGCATCTAGCTATGAGCGCTTTTATAACATCATATAAACCTAACATTTTCTTTTTTAATATAAATCACAAACACATGACAATATATAAAATATGTCAATTCTGTTCTTAAGACTAAAAATATACAGTCAGACATTGTTTCCCCGAATTAAATCTTAAGGCGTAGTAAATCCTGCTAAAATCTAAGCTACCACGACTTGGAGCAAAGTAAATAATAATGTAGGCTTAGAAAACAATCTACGTAAGTTTAAAATTAAATGCCTGCTTAATATAACACGTTGGATGTTTAAAATCAACAGGTAAAATACAATTCCTTCGGTAGAGACACTGATGGCTATAAGTTGTACTAATTTTTTTTTTTAAAGATAAAGCCCGTATTAGGTAATCTACTTCCTATATCGTGAGGTACTTTACAAACATATAATAGACGGACAAAAATTACATCCAGACTCAGAACGACTATTTATGGGTCACTCAAATAGTTGTCCGGCGCGGGACTCGAACACACGACACGAAGCAGCGTGGCGACTGTCTTAGCCGCTGCGCCACACAGGCAGTCAAATCTGTAACTAATTGGTGAGGCTAAGCACCTTGCCACGCGGTCAGTTTATTGATGGGTGACCGACACCTAGGGTTACCATATGACAGGCGCTAGCCGCATTTGACAGGCAATTTAAGGTTTAGACAGGCGTGTGGCCGTCATTGGTCTGAGACAGGCATTTTCGCAGGGTCTCGTCAACGCCCAGTGGAGTAAAGACAGAAATCGGCTGACAATTTAATCAGTAAAAGCAATATTGATTACACAGGAAAATTACGAAACTGTATCTTGTGAAGTATTTTATATATAAAATAAATATCTTTCTTCATTATTATCTTACCTACAGCGTTTTGTTTCACACAGGCATTTTTCAGAAAAATCAGGCATTTTAGGTACCATAGACAGGCATCCCCTGATTTATATATGGTAACCCTACCGACACCTAACAGATCTAATCAGTACACTTAATACGTTATTGAATCAAGCAATAACAAGTGAAGGATATATTCATTCTTTTTTTAATTTACACTCTATAGCAAAATATACTTCAATTCAATTCATGTATTCCATAAAAATATTACATTTGTGTGGAGTCGTCAATATTTTTTGCCCTACCGTGCAGTGCATGACGTGGCAGCTACTGAGAAACACTGCCAGAAAACTCAGAAGGAATCCTTATTTTAAATATTTATTTCTTAACATAAAATTACATTGTATTCAATTGTAGAGCGATTCAATCCCAAGCTGTTTTGTCGCTTAAATAATCAGAAGTTTTGTAGTTAGCCCCGCTATCCAATTTGGCTTTTATAATTCTTTTTAACTTATTCGTAGACATTGCTCGGATATCACTGGGAAGTTTGTTATAATTATAATCTTATACATTGCTCCATAAAAGAGTTACTTACTTTGTGGAGACGGGTGGTATGTAACACAAAGTTATGCTTATATCTAGTATTTATATTATGTATTTATATTACATCAAGTATTTATATATACCTAGAACACTCTCTCTCTCCCTCTCTATCCAGTTCCTTAATATTGAGGGTAGACTGGATTCCTTAATGAGTTGGGTGTTCCTGATTTACTAATTTGTCTTCATCATATATATGGTTGAGTTTTTTTCACTTAGCTAATTAATCTATTCCGCCTAGTGATCGTGTGCCGCACTGCAACAATTTTGTTTCCATGCGTTCGCCTTCTTTCATTATGTAATAATTAAACCTATTTATATTCCAACTAGCTGCGGTTTTTACCACGTTAAATGTTATAAATTATAGCCTACTAGTGGCCCGGTACGTGTTTCGCTACGTATAATGCATAGTAATAAAAAAAATGATTATTAAGTTCATTTATTCAAACAAAAAATATTTAAAATTGCTAAAAGATGTTGATTTTATACTTTTTCAAGACTTTTTTTAAATTTTTTCTACGTACAAACCTTCCCTGGACTTCCACGAATAATTCAAGACCAAATTTAGCCAAATCGGTAAAGGCGTTGTTGAGTTATAACATTACAACGAAAAGTGGCATTGATTTTATATATATAGATGTGTTATTAGGATATATAAGCTATATTATATATCCGAATATATACCTTGTAAACATTAAAGCGATAAGCTATGTGGTGTCAAAGAGGATGTAGTCACTAAGATTGACAAAAGAAGTATACCTAGCCTGTGTGAATGGTGCAACCGGAAGGGGAAGAACTCGTAGAACATTATTTAACCAAATCTGAGATGTTCTCAAGAAAGGCGAGGTCAGAAGTACCCTAAACTGATACTGTGTGTATGATTTTTTCTGCCTACCCCTCTGGGAAACAGGCGTGAACAAATCTATGTATGTACATACATACATACATAGACTCACGCCTGTTTCCCAGAGGGGTAGGCAGAGACAACGGATTTCTATTTGTCACGATCTTTGCATACTTCTTTTGCCTCGATTACTTTCATTATATTCTTCATACATGCTCGCCGGTAAACATACATCTATGTATGTAAACATAAAAATATATTGATCACGTCGTAATTTGCGTGGGTGTGGATGGTACTGATACCCACATGCTACGCACAAAATAATCTTACATAAATTATTACACATTTTCTTGGAATCGTAAAAATAGTTATGATAACTCACAAGGAATACATTTCCAGAAATAGCTTTATTTGTGGATGCCTGCTATTTACGTTTATAATATACTTCTTCTAGTATATAGTATACTATCGTATTGACTGTCATGTTGGTCGAAAGCGTGTTCAATCGCAGATAACACGAGTGTGAGTTCAAATCCAGGGCCTAAAAAAAATTATATTTTTTTAAATTTAGAACTCGCGAACTAGAAAATTAATCTCTGTATCGCGTGGTTAGTTAACGAACACAAACTACACCCAGACTCAGAACAAGAACTTATGGGTCACATAAGTAGTTGTCCTGTATGAGAATTTTACCCGGGACACGAGTGGCGAGGCGACTGATTTAACCGCTGCACCACACGTGCATTTGAAGTGTTCTGCTAAAATAAATCTCAATATCTTAATTAACCTAGTGCGGGAGTTTTCTTAAAAAAAGAATTCTATTTTCTCTAAAAAAACAGACATTTCTTGATTTATTATGATTGTCCGCAGAATTCACAAAGACTGGGCCGAGTAAGCAGAGCAGAAGCAAAAGCTACAGCCATGGTATTCATCATGATCGTGGCCTTCACCATCGCCTGGACACCTTACTCCTTATTCGCCTTGATGGAACAGTTTGCCACGGAAGGAATGGTGAGTATTTACTTATTTGAATACTTTTTCGACACAGCATACAGTAACAATTCTTCAGAAGTTTGGTCCCTCTGAAGAATTCTTGCTGTATGCTATGCTATGCACAAGAAGAAGAAGAAAACACTTTATTCCATACAGAATACAAACAGAAAATTATGCACAGAACAATGTTTGCAATTGGCGGCCTTATCACTAAATGATCTGTTCCCGGCAACCTATTTGCGTTGGACCAGAATTTATTGTCAAAGGATAATTAATGGTAGCGAAAGGTGTACGATGTTATTGGAGAAAAGGAAACATATCTTACACATATAATTTATTTATTTATATTTTACTTTAATTAAAATGGTAGAACACCAATTACAGCAATTAAAGATAATTATTACAACAATCATTAATAAGCGAATTTAAATATTGAGTTATAAAACATAATCTTACATCATTCTCACAGAAACGTTAATAGTTTGGGTTAGGCTAACAGTATATAATGAGTGGTAATCTATCCTCAAATAAAATTAACCTCTTTAACCCAGATATTTCGGACCACGAAATCTACTCTAGCTGATTTGATGTCTTCTAAAAAGCGCTCTAGCATCAAACGTGTTAAGAATTGAGTGGCGCGTATTAAGTATCTGTTAATATTTTTTGATACATTTTTTAAAAAGCAACGCCCGCATTAGGGAAATTATCCCTGTGTCCCGGGGTACTTTACAAACATATAATAATAAATAAAAATTATAAATAAATCAGCCCTTAATTCAGACAATTGGTAGAAATACTGATATTAAGTTTTTAAAAATACATTTTTACACAATTTTTACAATTATAAACTTACAAACTTACTTTGCCCAATATATAATAGACAGACACAAATTATATCCAGACTCAGAATAACTATTTATGGGTCACACAAATAGTTGCCCGGGAATCGAAGCCGTGACACCCTCTTTTAGCCGGTGTGCCACACGTGTATTGTTGTCTCTTATAAAGCATTCTAGTATCGATCTGGTTAAAGAAAGAGTCTATAATGAGCAATAACCTATCCTCATATTGACTTCAGGCTTTATTACATTGCCTATATATTTCGGTCCACAAGAGCTCCACTCTAGCAGATTTGCCGTATGATTGACATGGATACGTCAACCCCATGGTACCTTATACTCTATTTACACACTATTGTACCTAATTAATAAACTATGAAAATAGAAAAGAGAATCACCGACCAGACTTTTAAATTAAACCACAAATTATGCTTTTAGTCTTCTCTGATTTAGGGTATGCCAATTTATTTTGGACCAGACCAACATCCCACATATTTAAATCAAACTCCCTAGTCAGAGATTCCCTTATATGCTTCTTCTTAGCACATTGCATCAGCAAATGTTGCACATCTTCAAGCTTGTTGCATCTCTTACAATTAGGCGATGCAGCCTTTAGCATCAAAAAAGCATATTTTGCCGATGGAAAGCGGCCAGAACGAAGCCTTAACGCTAACTTAATATAACTCCTAGATAAACTTTTATCATCAAACCATGGCCCACGACGCCGTATGATATAAATCATTAAAGTATTGAGTACCAGTTAATATTTTGCTGATATACAACAAACAAAAACAAGGAAAGTATATTTTGTTGTAACTCAGAAAAATATTAACTGTCATTAACATTATTTCCGTACACGTGTAGCAATAAAAGTCTAACTTGAAAAGTAAAAACTTTTCCTATAAACAAAGCAAACATTTAAATAACTGTTGTATTTCTTTTCGTTTTGCCATTTTGCCGTACCTTTAGAGTTCATTTATTAATGTTAATATTACGTATCAAAAAAGTTATCTTATTAACTTCGTTCTTGTATATTTTGTTAGTAAATACATGAAAATAACGATGCCCTGAGACTAATAAGCTCACGGCCTGGTACATTTTTTTTTTTTATATATATATGTTTATTCACATCTCACAAGGAATTTACGAATAAAAATATCTAGTTAACAATTTTCGTTGCTATCGGTCCTTGTGTGAGTGAACTAGGTCGAGACCTGTACTACAGAACTCCAGGCTCTCTCCGGAAAATCTAAATAGTTTTCTATGACATAAAACTAATATAGGTTATTGTGTGAGTGTGTGTGTGCGTGTTCATGTGAGTGTGTATGTATGTGTGTGTTGTGTGTGTGTGCGTGTGTGTGTATGAGGGTATGATCACGTAATTCTGTATATTTAATTAGTTTTGGTACTAATTTATTTTTGAGTTTTATTTTATAACATTTATAAGGTTTTCCGTATCATCATATGATAGTTTTAGAAGCCAGTTGATGACTTTTCTTTTGGCTTTTTCTTTTTTGTACGGGCTTTTTTGTACAAAGTTGCTTATTTGCTTTATTGTACAGAAATGGGCCTAGGAAACCATAAAATCTTTGAGCAAATGATGTACGATACTGATCGAGTTGTTTACAAACATTGTAGGTTTTTCGTTTAGTCAAAACCTTATTGTCAAATGTTAGTTCATTATGCTGTCTCATAACAATGCTGAGGATGTATAATTGACGTATAGTTAAGACTTCGCAGTTATTATACAATAATTTTGTTGGGTATAAGAAGGGTTTGAATGTAGACACTTTCAGCAATGCTCTTTGAGCTATTTCGATGGGTCTTAGTGTAGTTTTTGGGGATCCTCCCCAAACCAAAATACCATAAGTGCAAATTGATTGGCACAAAGCAAAATATGTCATTTTTAATAGTTTTGGATCAAGAACATGTCGAAGTTTTTTGAAAATAACCAGAAGCTTACGGACTCGACCACTTAAAGATGTTATATGTTTTTTAAAAGTTAGATTGCTGTCTATTTCGATGCCAAGGTATTTTAAAGTAGATGTTTGTTGTAATGCCGTGCATGTGCAAGATCCATTATTTGAATCCGAGCACGAGTGCGCAATCAGTGAGAGGTCCTTTGGTGGGTCTAGATTTCGAATTGAGAAACACATACATTTTGTTTTACTTATGTTCAGAGATAAGACGTTACTATGCAAAAGAGCTGTCACAGTATTGAGACCATTTTGGGCAGCATCGTAGGTTTCACTCCAGGTATCTCCAGTGAAGATAATGGCAGTATCATCTGCATAAGAGACTAGTTGGCCCTGATTGAGTGATGTTAAACAGAGATCGTTTATGTATACGAGAAAAAGAGTAGGGCCTAAGATGCTTCCCTGGGGAACACCGTAAGATAAAGACATTTCGAAACTTTTGTATGGCCCAATAGCTACTACTTGAGACCGATTAGTTAAGTAACTTTTAAAAAGCTGGAGTTGAGTGCCTCTTATGCCAATTTCATGAAGTTTGTCTAATAAGATGGGAACAGAAACCGTATCGAAAGCTTTTGCAAGATCGAGAAAAATTGTCAGGCATTTCTTACCGCAGTCTATGCCTTGCATTATTAAGTTGGTAAGGGTGTGTAATGCGTCAGTAGTTGATTTACCACGTCGAAATCCAAATTTATTTTCAGAGTAAATACATTTCCTTTCGAGGTATTTTACTAACCGAATGTTAATTAGTTTTTCTAATATTTTTGACAGGGCTGGTAATAGAGATATAGGCCTGTAGTTTCCGATACGGTCTCTGTCTCCGATCTTGTAGATTGGAACCACAACAGATTTTTTTAGACAGGATGGAAAAATTCCTTTACTAAAACAGCTGTTGAATATGTAAGCAAGTGGTGGTGCAAGATAAGATTTCAGCTGTTTATTTGCTCGAGATTTTGTCCCATCCAACTGCAGTATAATTTTTCAGCAAGAGATTTACCAATATTAGTGAAGAATTCGTTAACTGAATTAATAGAGTTTTGTCGGTCTGTATGTAAGTTAAGTAGTTCTATAGGAAAGTTTTTTGAAGAATTAGATGTGTGAGTAATGTTTTTAATAGCTTCCCATATTTTTCTGTTATTTTTTCCTGCTTTTTCAATTTGGGCTTTGTCATAGTCATTTTTGACTTTTTTGAAAAGTGAGTTACAGAAATTTCTGTAACGTTTGTAGATGGTTTTCAAGATTTCGTTATCGGGGTCCTTTACAGATTTCTGGTGTAGGTTATCTCTGTTCCGCATAGAACGCAGCATACCCTGTGTTATCCAAGGCTTTAAGGTTTTTTTACGTTTGCTTATTTTTATTGTTGTGGTGTTTTGTTCTATGGTATTTGTTAAGTTAGATGTTAAGTAATTCATTGAAATTTCAGGGTCATCTGAGTGGTATATTGGATTTAGATCTAATTGAAGAATTGTGGATATTACCCTCTCAGTATCGACTTTGTTATAATATTTTCTTTCATGGTAGGCTGGCTTAGAGTCCTGTAAAAAACATAGTACTGCTCGGTGGTCGGTGACTGTGGTAGGTGGTACGAGAGTAAGTACAGACTTATTGGTTTTAACTATAACATGGTCAATGCAAGTACCACTAGCGTCTCGTGTTATAATATTGTGTGCGGGTAACATGCCATGAAACGCAGCCAAATTTAAATAGGTTTCAGAATCAGAATTGTTGTACATTTTTTCCGGGTTGATAGGAATGTTTAGATCCCCTGTGATTATAATGTTTTGAAATGTGGATAATTTACTTAATGTATCATTTAAAGAAGTTAGGAAAGGGGTAATGTTGCTATAGGAGGGAGAGCGGTATACTGTAACAAAAACTGTGTTGGGCTTTAGTTTAATAATAAGGCAATTTGATTCTAGTACAATCGGTTCTTCAATGGTGGGTTGTAAGTAATTTTTTATTAAAACGACTACGCCATCGTTTTGTTTAAGGTTATTGTTTGTGCTAAAACTTTTGTAGCCAGGCAGGAAAGGTAGTGTATGACCGCGAGTTAGCCAGCACTCGGTTAAAATAATTATATCCAAATCCACTTTGATACGTTCGAGTAAAATCTCAAAATCAGGAAAATTGCGATGAATGCTCCTTATATTAGGTCTTTACCTATGAAATTGCCGTTCTGCAGTACTGGCCATTTCAAATCAAAATAATTTTTGTTTGGCTAAGAATTCTAATTTCAAATTAATTTTATTTTAAAAACATGGATTCTTTTTTCCAAAAGTAGTCATTTCTTTATTGATTAGTGTTACATTTTCATCGCATTTCAATCTTTTTCGTCATCATGGATACGTTAAAAATTCGAGTAATTATGGAATATGAGTACCGTCGTGGCAGCAACGCGGCACAAGCGGCACGCAACATCAACGACGTTTACGGAGCTAACACTACAAACCAACGCACCACCTGTTATTGGTTTGCTCGCTTCCGTTCTGGAAATTTCGACCTGAAAAATGAACCTCGCGGTCGTCCGAAGACTTTGGTCGACAATGACGAATTAAAGGCGGTTGTGGAAGCTGATGATACACAATCTACGGCTGAATTAGCAGCAGCTTTCGACGTTAGCGTCAAAACAATATTGGTCCATTTGCGTCAAATTGGCAAGGTAAAAAAGCTTGACAAATGGGTGCCCCACGAACTCAATGATCGCCAGCGCGAAGTACGCGTCGAGACGTGCCTTGCACTGCTCAACAGACACACAAATGAAGGAATTTTGAACCGCATTGTTACCTGCGATGAAAAATGGATTCTGTTTGATAACCGCAAGCGCTCAGCAAGTTGGTTGGATCCTGGTTCAGCACCTAAACAATGCCCTAAACGAAAACTTACCCCTAGAAAAGTGATGGTCACTGTTTGGTGGTCTAGCGCCGGTGTGATTCATCACAGCTTCTTACCAAACGGGGTGAGCATTACTGCAGATGTGTACTGTGAAGAACTGAGCACAATGATGGAGAAGCTGGCGCATCTCCAACCAGCATTGGTCAATCGCTCGTCTCCGCTGCTCCTGCACGACAACGCGCGACCTCATACTGCACAGCAGACGGTCTCCAAGTTGCAAGAACTGGGGTTGGAAGCTCTCCGTCATCCGCCCTACTCACCAGACCTTGCGCCTACAGACTACTACTTTTTCCAGAATTTGGATAACTTCTTGGCGGGAAAAAAATTCAATACCCGAGAGGCAGTACAAAATGCCTTTGAAGAATTTGTTGCCTCCCGTCCAGCTGATTTCTTTAAGAAGGGCATCAATAAACTGCCACTGCGATGGCAAAGATGCATTGATTGCATGGGTGATTACTTCGATTAATACAAATAAAAAAATTCATGAAAAAAATTCGTTTAAATTTTTTCATACAAAACGGCAATTTCATAGGTAAAGACCTATTATTTTGAGTAAGAAAAGATAAACAACAGTTATCAGCTGGAGCTAACTTTGCTATGGATTCTTCTTTACATTCCAAGGATCTGAAACTAGTTGCATTTTCTATGTCATTGGCAATATTTATTTGATCGAATGGTTAGCAAAATAAAAGTCTTAGTTGTAATTTATATGGTAACATTTGATTGTTTTGGTGAGTTGTTGCATTTTGAGAAGGCCGGTTTTTATATGTGAGGTAATGACAGTGCCAAGATTGTCTTTTAGGTAAAATATGTATTAAAATTATCTTGTAGTATGACATATTTTGATGTACGACTATAGTCATAGTAGGTATAGAAGTGAGTAATGAATTGTATTGTTAGTATTTGTTACATGTGAAAGATATGCAAAGATTGGAATCGTTATGTATAGTTTTATAAAGTAAATAAGACATTTGTGTTTGGGATATGAGTGTTGTGTACTGACATGATGTGTTATGATATAGGTAGTTGTTGAATGAGTTATGTGCAAGGCGTGATACAACAAGAGTTTTACCTGTAACAAATGTGTGAGGTTACAGTGAGTATTTCTAATAAATTGTGTGTAGTGATAAATAGCTAATGTGCTAGAGTGTAACTGCCAGTTTATAGTGTAAGTACATATACTATAGAACATAAGTAAAAAGTTTAAAATTAATGTTGTTTTAGAAAGTATTAGCAACATAAGAAAAAACACATAAGTACATAAAAAAGGTAGTCAATTAGGACGTAATTTACGAATGTCGTCTTCGGAGTCGATGCGTACCACCGGAGCTTTTTCGTTATCCTTTTCTTTAACGTAGACTTTGCCATAGGAAGTCCAGCAAATGTACTTATTATGTGCTTTTACGAATTCCCGGGCCAGATAAAACAGTCTTCTGGACGTCTGCGTCAAAGCTTCATCTATATAAAGTTGTTGTAAGTTATTAGGTAAGCCAATATGGGTGGTGTTGAGCCTATTATTTAGATTTTTTCTGTTGAATTCTCGAGGAGATTTCTTAATAATTGAGGTCTTAAGGGATGTAGTTGTAAATGTAGATGTACTATGATGTGGTCATTTGATTGATTCTTAGTTTTTAAGCAATATACATCGCGTATGTCTGAAGAAGCCAATGGTTGTTCAATAGTCTCGCCAATTTTGAGCACAATATTACTTAGAATCTCTTTGTTTTCGGGATTTAATTTCGGGACATTCTTGATTTCTACCATAGATGAGCGACTGCTACGTTCGAGGTATTCAATTTTCGTTTCTAGGTATTCAATATGTTTCTTGTAACTTTTGTTCTCATGTTCAAGAAGTTGCATGCGATCTAGGAATTCATCATATTTTTTGGAAAGAAAATCCACTGTGCCTACGAGTTCGGAATTCTGAAGCGTGATCTTAGATATCAGTTAGTCTAGTTTTTCACTTTGTTTGCGTTCAAAGATCTCGAAAAGAGCCGTTATCTGGGGCATAATTTCGCATTAAGTATCTACATAATCAGCGCCCACTTTACGCCTAACTCTTCGTTTGACGTTGTTAGTCTCGAGCTGCTTTGTTAGGGTATTTAATTGCGAATCCGAGCCGCCCATAACTTCATCCGTTAGAATAAGGTTACTGCTTACCGCTAAATGGGTCATGTCACTGGCGGCGTCCGACATCGGAACCGTACGGCGTACGCGGTGCGATGGGTAGGAAGGGGGCGGGGCCTGCGTAACAAGTAGTCACTCACACGCACTGAGATCGCTTCGCTCTTCTATGCGCCTGGAACTTCACAATGGTTGCACTGACTTTATTTATTTTATTTATGAATTAAAAATTTTAAATATGGATGTGGGTTGTGCACGTCCGTACTCAACGGGATCCCAGGAGGAAGAGGATTTATAGTACACAAGTCTCCAGAAACTCAGCTGCACTCTCTGTCCCCTCTAACGATATGATAGTGCACGACTGACGGCTATCCGTGCTCTATGAGGCACGCACTACTTTCGTACTGATAGTGGGACCTTATTGCGTGCAGTTGAACATGCTACCACTATACCTACGGAACGTGTCAAAAGAGATTGGAAGCTGAGCCCAATAAAACTAGAATATAGCATGCAAAATTATTCTTGCTCTGTGGTGATGGCGTCAAATATCATAATCAGAATATTATCACCCTATCTCATCCCGTGGGGGGCGTCGAAGTTGGGTAGGACCTAAAAAGGACGGGCAGCAGCTTCCTTCTGAGTACTGTGACCATCTTACCGCGATCGCCAACCCGCCAGCCAAGCGTGGCGATATGGCATATCCCCTCAAGATGATTCTTGAGGGAGGCTTGTCCAGCAGTGGACTTATTTCAGCTGTAATGATTATGATGACGATGATGAAATTATTCTTAAATATATTTATATTTTTATATTTCATTATGATTAGGATACCAGATCTTAAAAAGCAAAATATAGGACCTAGTCTCACGTCACCTTGTCAGCGTGGTACATTTCTTTTTCTTCGAATTTCGGTCACCGTAGCCTAGTTGGTAGTGCTCCTGCCTACGAAGCTGGTGGTCCTGGGCTCGAATCCCGGTAAGTGCAAATATTTGTGTGATGAACACGAATATTTGTTTCTGAGTCATGGATGTTTTCTATGTATATAAGTATTTATCTATCTATATAAGTATGTATATCGTCGCCTGGTACCCATAATACAAGCTTTGCTTAGTTTGGGGCTAGGATGATCTGTGTGACATTGTCCCTACATATTATTATTTACACGATGGATTCCAAAATCGCCACATTTCGGTTACGTCAATATGAATGACAGGTATTAAAAAGCAAATAGATACCGGCTCTTGCAGCAGTATTTCACGTTTGAAATTTGTTATTTAGATATCGTAATCGTAACGTGAGTTCAAAAGAGTCCCTTATCGTAAGGTCAAAATAAAATTCGATCTCGCTTTGTTTATTAAAACCGTTGGCTCTAGTGAGAGCGAGTCGGACTCACCGGGTGTTCTGTGTAAGGAGCTTTTTTTTCAAATCCTGGATCAGACCGAAAAGTGTTATTGGGATTTCTCTGGTAAGTAAGATTAAGAATAATAATAATATCCCGGGACATTATTCACACACGGCCATCTGATCCCAAACTAAGCAGAGCTTGTACTTTGGAAACCAGATAATTGATATACTACATATACTATTTTTTTTTTGTGAATACTTACTTATATAGATAATTTACACACAGACTCAGGACAAGCAGACATGTTCTTGCTCACAAATATTTGAATAACAGCTCCGAATCTGGAAGTTGGCGGTATTATACGACCGTGCTACGAAAGCACTTATAAGCTGACAGCCCCGCGCCCGTCCTCCCCCGGTAGTCTGGAATAGCTGTCCCATTTGATTATAAGTATGAGAGAATAGTGACTGTACTTACACACACACTCCTGTATATAATATATTCTGTGTAGTTGGCTAGTTAGATTGACAGCCGTTTCTCAATTCGGCCATGAGCATTATATACTCGATACTCAATGTTTGATTTGCATTCCGCAACATATACATATATTCAAGAAAGGACAGGTCAGAAGTACCCTAAACCAGCGAGCATGTATGAAGAATATAATGAGAGTAATCGAGGCAAAAGACGTGTGCAAAGATGGCAGTGACAAATGGAAATCCGTTGTCTCTGCCTACCCCTCTGGGAAACAGGCGTGAGTCTATGTATGTATGTATGTATACATATATAGCTACTAAAATTAACCGAGCAACTATTTACCTGTACCCGACGTGGTAAGACCAGATGTCATATTTTAGTTGGCTATTGATTACTTTTAGCGATTGTGATAAATTGTGTTATGACAACCGGGACCCACATCTTATGAACCACTACCAATTTTTTTTACCCATGTATTGAATGGTGAGGGATTCGAGCCTCCCAGGCACAAAGGTCCAACCAGTCAGTTTACACCACTTGTACAGAAATGGCGTCGGTTGAGTTATATATCATCATCATCATATAAGCTGACTGCCTCGTTGGTCTAGCGGTAGCGTGTCCACCCGCAGAGCAAGAGGTACTGGGTTCAAATCCCGGGTTGGGCCAAAAGTGATTTTGGGACTATTCTGTAAAAATAAAAATTTCTCAGCATCAGCCCGTAGTCTGGGAGTTGGCGGTATTATACCCCCTTTCCTCGGAGAGCACGTAAAGCAGTCGGTCCTGTACCTGACCGCTTTCCGGTCGTGTCGCTAGGCGTCCCATCGGATCATGAGAGTGATCGAATAGAAAGTGCCCCTGTGTTTGCGCACACACTTGAGCACTATAATATGTCCCGCGCAGATGGCTAATCTCTATTGAGACTGGCCGCCGTGGTTGAAATTCGGCTAGGAGGACATTATATTATTATTATTATAAGCTGAAGGAAATTCGAACTTATACTTGACGCCACAATCCGGCACAAAAGTGAAAATTTCGTCCTTATCACCTGGATGAATGGACATCTACCACCGACCGTGCGGTACACAAGATATTTATTGCCACGCACTACCGCTCTGTGGAATCAATTAGCTGCGGAGGTACATATTTCCACTCCGGTATGACTTGGCTACCTTCAAGAAGTGAGCTTATTATTTTCTTAAAGAATAGGCTCCGCACTTGCGATTCCTCTGATATTGCGAGTGTCCATGAGCGGTGATCACTTACCATCAGGTGACCCCACTTGCCCGTTTGCCATCCTATTATAAATAAAAAAAGAAGGACAGTGGTAGACAAAATATGGTGCGCTCGTATTATTATCGTCAACCAACAGCCGAGATGAAGTGTGGAGCGGGCAATGTGCAAACCTTATTCTAATTCTAATAATAATTTAATTGGGAATATTTTATAAAAATGGATTTCCACTGCTAGACAAAAGCCTCCCCAAGAATGTTGCGCTGCCCACTGCTAGCTTCCAGCGGCCCTTGCAAAATCGTTGCTCCCCCATTTAAAGCCTCGCCTGCCCACGTTTTGACTTCCGGTTCGTGGTCACAACTCGAAAACCTCTCAGCCCCAACGACGACGTTAGTTCCACGACCGAAGTGCCCCGCCTACTGCCACCTTAATTTGGCAGTTCATTGAACTATGTATGTATTTCGCATACTTTGGTTCGCCTGCTGATTTCAACATTTTTCCAGCGAGATCAAATCAAAGTTATAAATAAACCTCATCAAAGTATAAAATTTCCATTCACTGTACAGTCTTGACTTACTTTTCTTTTATTTCGAACTTGAGTAAATGAGTATTTAAATACAGAAAAGTGAAACGATAAGCGAAGGGGAAAAGGTTATAATTTTAAATCATAATCCACGGGCCGGTTGGCGTGGTTGGTGAATTCTTGCCTTTCACGTCGCAGGTCGTGGGTTCGATTCCATCGTGTGCATGAACATGTTTGTCTATTTGTCCTGCCTGAGTCTTGGTGTCATGAATAAAATAAAAAAGGTTTTTATTCACGTACACTTTAAAAAAGCGCTTGTAAATAGTCAGAACATGTTTGCAGTAATACAGTTATTATTTCTAGTTACTTATTACAGATATTTAGGTACACGGAATGTTAAAACATTTATATAATTTATTTTATAATAGCAGTGATATTTAGCTAGCTTAATTATCCAAATACGTATTTATTTACAAATGAAAAGTGTTATATGTAGGATATCAGTTATCTGGTTTCCATAGCACAAGCTCTGCTTACTTTGGGACAATGTCCCAGGATTTTATTACTATTATTATATATTACAGTACCAACTAAGTTATTAATACAGGGGTATATTTATTTGAATATTTTATCCCATTCCTTGAGCAATATTCATTGGAACTAATTCTCTTTTTACATAAAAATTGTGCAGTACGGGTATCGAACCTGCAAACAAAAGCCCAATTAGACGCTTGGACATAGGAGACGTAAACCGTAGCGTACCCTTATAAACCAGTCTTTGTCGACGTTTGTGGGCGCCCTCCATGACCCTTAGTTTGCATTCGATCCGATGAATACCCGCTCCGGACCTAAACCGGTAGCGAGGCCCGCGTCGCGCATTAACGCAGAGCGACAGTTGCACAAAATCCCCTAAAACCATGATATCTCGCCCTCTCCACGTCAGTATCCGCCCAGAGCCGAGCTTCGAGCCCCACAGGGGGCGCCCTCCGGCGCGGGTACTTAGTTTGTAGTTTTAATTTTGCTAGGCGGTTAGAGCCCACGCTCACCCCTACTGTCCGGTGAAGCAGTAAAAGCCGAGAGGCTAACAGCACGCATCAAGTTAAAAAAAAAAAAAAAGGACATTTGTGGCAAATCTGTTCCAGACGCCTAGTAAGCCTCTGACATTGCTTATCAACTCTTGTGTAACGACTACAACCGGGATCGTGAGGTTAAAATGCCACCCATCTATAGACTGACCGCGTGCCTAGATCCTTTACCCAGCCCATCACATAGATTTCTATATCCTTGTATTAGTCTGATAAACACTTCAGACTACATTAAGCACATATCCGACAGAAACCGAAATAAGAAACGCTCGTGGTAATACAATATTAGCGGAAAATATATTGCTAGGTATATTATATGCATATTTATGGTTTCTACAACATGTAACTTAATTAACGCATTTCTGAAAATAGTTTGTTCAGAATAATCGATTTATATTATTTTTAATATAGGTAATTTTTTATTCAAAAATAATTAAAACTACGGAAATTATTGTCCTGTTAACCCTGTACAGTCAAAGCAAAATGAAATGAGCCGTAACTCAAAGTAATAAGACTTTTAAAATCACAGTTTTATATGTATTCATTTAAATTGTATCATAAAAAAAATTAGCAAAATAAAGTTTATTTCTAAAAACTAATTTAGTGAATAACAATGCATATACATGTTAAATAAAAAGTTCAGTGTATGTATTATAGCTGTGCCCCGCGGTTTAACCTGCGTTAAATTTTATATATTATCACAGCTCCTCCCCCGTAGGAGATAGCGTGATAATATGTAGCCTATATGTTGACCCGATCTCTTAGTAATATTCATGCAAAATTTGAAGTAAATCCATGCAATACTTTTTGAGTTTAGCCCGGACATTCATACAGACAAACAGACGCACAGACAAAAATTCTAAAGACTATATTTTTGGCTTCGATATCGATTGCAGATCACGCCCCAAGTATCATTTAAAAAAAATATTCAATGTAGTTTTAACTTTCATACGATTTTATTATATGTATAGATCATTCAATAAAAAATAAAGTTTATTCCAAGAAAGTAATTTAGTACAGTTAACTTCCAACGTAGCCTTTATAATTCTCCCTTTTGTAAATTAGATTTTATAAGTTACTTATTTTTACTTTTTTTGGTTAAGTGTATTTATGTACTAACTGGTAATATTTATCTTGTCCATATTTTTAACTAGATGTTTAAAAGTGAAGACCTGTATTTGGCTGTGTTGCTTATAACATCCATTTATTTTGTATTTGTTGCTGTTGGTTTTCCAAATAAATAAATAAATAACAATGCATATACATGTTAAATGACAATAACTTGATACGAGCTAGCTAAATATCAATGCTATAATAAAATAAATTTTATAAATGTTTTCATACAATGTGTATCTATGTTACTAGAAATAATAATGTATACAACTATATTACTACAAACATGTTCTGACTATTTACAAGCGCTTTTTTAAAGTCTACGTGAATAAAAACCTTTTTTTTTTTTTTTTAAATTAAAAATTCAGTGTATGTATTATGATTACAACATAATATTCTAATTAGATGGAAAATGGAAAATGCTGGATGCGAATAGCACAAGACCGGCAATTGTGGAGATCTTTGGGGGAGGCCTTTGTCCAGCAGTGGACGTCTTTCGGCTGATATGATGATGATGATGATGATGATGATTCTAATTAGGGTGTTTGAGGGTGAGCGTTAATTACATGTTGTATAGTTAACCGTGTAGTTTCTGGGCTAGAAAGAATAACAGGGATCCTCATTCCACCCCGTGGGTGTCGTAAAAGGCGACTATAGGATATAGCAGGTAGCCGGGCAGACGTCACCTGTGCACTAGATATCACCTAACTGCGGGCGCCAACTCGCAGGTCAAGCGCAGTGACTACCCATCCAAATGGCAACGTTATAAAAACCTTTGGCCTTTGGCCTATGTCCAGCAGTGGACGATATCTGACGATATATGACGGTCACCGTAGCCTTGTTGGCAGTAAACAGAAAAACATGACCTTTGTGGAGTTCCTTGGTGGAGACATTTGTCTAGCAGTGAACGTTTTCGGCTGATAAGGTGATGATGATGAGTAATGTGAAATATACCTTCAATTTGACTGAACTTTGACGGTCACCGTAGCCTAGTTGGTAGTGCTCCTGCCTACGAAGCTGGTAGTTCGAACCCCGGTAAGTGCAAATATTTGTGTGATGAGCACGAATATTTGTTTCTGAGTCATGGATGTTTTCTATGTATTTAATTATTTATCTATCTATATAAGTATGTATATCGTCGCCTGGTACCCACAGCACAAGCTTTGCTAAGTTTGAGGCTACGATGATCTGTGTGGCAATGTACAAAAAAAAAATATCAGGCTGATGATAAGGGTTTCTATTAGTTTTAATTACCGTAAATTCATTACAATATTATAAAAGTGCCGAGTTTGTATTCCAATCTATCTATACATATAATAAAAACGTAGGAAAGCCAAAACTGTACATTGAATATTTTTTAAAAAGGATACCTAGGGCGTGATCTACAATCTATATCGAAGCCAAAAATATAGTCTTTAGAATTTTTGTCTGTGCGTCTGTTTGTCTGTATGTATGTCCGGGCTAAACTCAAAAAGTACTGCATGGATTTACTTCAAATTTTGCATGAATAGTACTAAGAGGTCAACATATAGGTAACATATTATCACGCTATCACCTACGAGGTAGGAGCTGTGGTAATTTATAAAATTTAACGCCGGTAAAATCACGGGGCACAGCTAGTGTAAAATAAAAACATTATGATGATATTGATTTTGAAAATACTTTACGGCAACTTAAATTTAACACAGGAACAAATACTGAGGTTGGAAAAAAACCAGTCATAATTTTAAAATGCCTTCATTTTTCCCTCAGTATTAACATTTCATTCTATGCAATAACCCCTGCCAGCCTCTTTCCTTATCTTCACAATATTTCTCGACCGAACTTCCTTATGTGGCGTTCAGTTCCTTGAGTGATTCAGTCGTAATCTCCTCTATGATCACGTATCATCATTCTTTTATACGTGAGTGGTCTTATAAGGGGAAACTGGAATGTGTTGTGCTACCATGACTCTGGTCTTTATTGCCTAACGCAAACGGCGTAATACTTTAAGGCATTATTCCTTACTATATGCAACCTGATTTTAGATAATATCCTGGGACATTACACACGGCTGTCTGATCCCAAACTAAGCAGAGCTTGTACTATGAAAACCAGATAACTGATATATTACATATGCCTACTATTTTTATTTTGTAAATACATACTTATATAGATAACTACACCCAGACTCAGGACAAACAGTCATGTTCATGGACACAAATATCTGTCCTGGGTGGGAATCGAACCCACGATCTGCGGCGTGTAAAGCGTGTATCTACCAACCGCACCAACCGGCTCGACAAGTGAGAAATGTTTCTTACTAGTTTATCTTTAAAAAAAACGAACAATGTATCCAAAATAATAATAATAACAAAATCTTGGGACAATGTCACACAGATCATCCTAGCCCCAAACTAAGCAAAGCTTATACTATGGGTATCAGGCGACGATATACATACTTATATAGATAGATAAATACTTATATACATAGAAAACATCCATGACTCAGAAACAAATATTCGTGCTCATCACACAAATGGCCATATACTAAAAATTCATAATTATAAACATGTAACAAATCTAAATTAAACTTACCTGTTTCAATTCAAACATTCGGGTATTTTAGGATCAGCCCTCCTATGTATATAAGGTCCACACGTAAACTCATTCAAACGTCAGGTATACATTAAATATTACAAAGCCTCCCCCGCTGAATATTAAATAAAATACTCGGCTTTAAACTTTCGTAATAAACGATTTAACAAGTTCCAATACATTTGTGAGTCATAAAATGTTGTGTTAAATAAACACAATAGAGGCCGAGACCCTGAACCGGTAATGGGAAATAAATAGAACGGGTTGTAAGAACATAACTGCAAACTATTTATAATTATAATATCTAATAATATAATAATATCCAGGGACAATTTCACACAGATCATCCTAGCCCCAAACCAAAGCAAAGCTTGTACTATGGGTACCAGGCGACGATATACATACTTATATAGATTGATAAATCTCGTTTTCTCGTTTTTTAAAAGACAACGCCCGCATTGGAGAGTTTAATCCCTGTGTCGCGGGGTACTTTACAAACATATAATAGACGGACACAAATTACATCCAGACTCAGAACAACTATTTATGGGTCACACAAATAGCTGTCCAACGCGGGACTCGAACCCGCGACACGAAGCGGCGAGGTGACTGTCTAAGCCGCTGCGCCACACGTGCAGTCAGTGCAATACATGGAAAACATCCATGACTCAGAAAAAAATATTCGTGCTCATCACACAAATATTTGTACTTACCGGGATTCGAACCCAGGATCACCAGCTTCGTAGTCAGGAGCACTACCAACTGGTTACGGTAACCGTCAAATTTCAGTCAAATTGAAGGTATATTTCACATTACTCATCATCATCACCTTATCAGCCGAAAACGTTCACTGCTAGACAAATGTCTCCTCCAAGGAACTCCACAAAGGTCATGATTTTCCCGCATCCAACAACTTTCCCCGACCCCTCTAAGATCGTCGGTCTCTGGGGCCAGCGCAAATTACTGCTTTTATCATAAAGAAGTCTGATCAATTTGCAGGTGAAAGTGTTTTTCCTTCAAGCATAATTATATTATTTATTTAATTATTTATTACAGATATCTTATTGCTAACTTAAAAATATCTAAAATAGTGATACACTTCAAGTTCATAAGTTTTTTACGTTTTGGGAAGCTTTGAATGGTGCGAAGATTTTTACTATTATTTTTAGTTATTTTTGCCTACTTAAGTGGAACCGATATTATTACAACATTTTGTAATAATTTATAATAAGTTTAAATTTAGTTGTGTTATGGATATTAGTGATATACCTAGGTACAATTGTTATATTATTATATTTTAGAAATACGTTTAAATATAAAAGTAAATAAATAAATGCTTTATTCACTGTAAAGTCGAAGCATACATTAAATAATCTATACATATAATAAAATCGTAGGAAAGTCAAAACTGTACATTGAATATTTTTTAATAAGGATACTGGGGCGTGATCTACAATCGATATCGAAGCCAAAAATATAGTTTTAAGAATTTTTGTCTGTTTGTCTGTATGTATTTCCGGGCTTAACTCAAAAAGTACTGCATGGATTTACTTCAAATGTTGCATGAATATTACCAAGAGATCGGGTCAACATATAGGTTACATATTATCACGCTATTACCTACGGGGGAGGAGCTGTGATAATTTATAAAGTTTAACAGAGGTAAAACCGCGGGGCACAGCTAGTAAATTAATAACTTGGGACAACTAATCTGATTCCAAACTAGGCACGGCCTATTATATGGCAACCATACAACTCATAAATATACTGAAAATGTTTCTAAACATACATATTAATTACACCCAGACACAGAAAAATTAATGGTGCTTATCACACAAAGATTTGTCGTTTGTGAGTGAATAATGTCCCATGATAATATTATTATATTATTAATTTGATTACACTAATTAAGCCATGTCAAATCCAAATCAGTTTATTTGCAAGAATGTAGTTTACAGGGTATGGTCTTAAATTATAATGGTCCATTTACATTCTACCTTTCTATTATGGTATGCAAATTTTTCAACATTTCAAACAGTAATTATCTAATATTTTGCAAGCCAGCAACTCATTAATAATTGTTGAATAATGTCATAATTAATTATTTGATGTCATGGTCCCATTAATAATGGCTGTTGACTATGAAATGCTTAAAAACAAAATCCTTAAGTAAATAATAAAAACCTCAGGTTAATTTAATACTATAGAGATGGATAAATGTAATAAAACAAAATCTAAATGGCCACTTACGATGCAAATTGGCTATTTATTTTATTGTTTTATTTATCGGTTATATTTAGCCTGGTAGGAGCACAACCCAGACAATAGGCCATTCGGCGCAACAATAAATACAGACCTTCAAACTACTAAAAGATTTTTATTGAGATCGTAAACTGTCATACAAATGGATGTGACAAATTGTTAAAAATAAAATTTGTAATTTGAAACTGAGAGTCAGTGATGTCTCAAAGGCATCTTAAAGTGCCTATTACAAATAAGCTCAGAAATTAAAAAGTAATCTATACATATAATAAAATCGTAGGAAAATCAAAACAACATTAATATTTTCATTACAACAACATTGAATATTTTTTAAAAAGGATACTTGGGGCGTGTTCTACGATCTATATCAAAGCCAAAAATATAGTTTTAAAAATTTTAATCTGTTTGTCTGTATGTATGTCCGGGCTAAACTCAAAAAGTACTGCATGGATTTACTTCAACTTTTGCATGAATATTACTAAGATGTCGGGTCAACATATAGGCTATATATTATCACGCTGTCACATACGGGGGAGGAGTTGTGATGATTTATAAAATTTAACGCGGGTAAAACCGCGTGGCACAGATAGTAAATATATAATCGGAACATATCACATAGCACCTTCTAGACAAAATTAAGCAAAGCTTGTACTATGGATAGGTACTTGTACAGTATCCATAGAGAGAAGTACTTATTTACTTTTGCTTTGTAAATGTATAAATAAATACAGTAACCAGAAAACACCAATAAGACCAAGACAAATAGACACGTGATCATTATGAGTACAAATTTTTGCTTTGCTCGAAGATAGAACCCGCAACCTTTGGATCACAAGGCAGTATCACTGCAAACTAAGTCACGGCGGTCTTCGTGAGTGACATTTTGATTTTTTTTATTTATTACTTTCATCATTACCATCATCATCATATCAGCCGAAAGACGCCCACGTCTGGACAAAGGCCTCCCCCAAAGATCACCACAATTGCCGGTCTTGTACTACTGGTATCCAGCGGTTTTCAGCGACCCGCGCAAGATCATCGGTCCATCTTTTAGGGAGCCTGCCCACACTGCGTCTTTCGGTTCGTGGACCCCACTGTAGCACCTTTCTGCCCCAACGGCTGTTGGTTCAATGAGCTATGTGTCCGCCCACTACCACTTCAGTTTTGCAATTCTTCGGGCTACGTCGGTGACTTTGGATCGCCTGCGGATTTAAACTTTTTGCACATAAAAATAGTACAAAGGTGGACTTAACGCCCAAGGCATTTTCTGCCAGTCATATCGTGAGTCACATATCTACCGTCTGAGTTCTCGAGATCTTAACAGATAAGATTGTAATTATAATTTGCGAATGTGATAGGGTTTTCTACTAACCAACTAACGAGGTAATCGATTTTACAAATAAGGTCAGATGCTTATGAGTTTCTCATTACCTCCATGATCAAAGGCAAAACTCCTTCATATGTATAATAATAGTGCTAACCGAACCTAACCGAATAACAGCGGAAGCGGCCAATCTAAACGGATACGAGACAATAGCCAAACAAACTGGTCGTCATATGATGCCTAATTTGAGGACTCAGTAGATCTGTTAAAACCTACTTTATAAGCTCATAATTGTGTCTGCTGTAAGAGTTTGGCCGAGCCTATCTCAGACCTACCCGTGACAGAGGTTCACTCCTAGCGCGGAGGTGGGAGGGGCAAGACTTGCCCAACGCTGCAGTCATAGTCATAGTTTTAGTTTATTGCTGCTAAGTGGTTTTATGTATTTTTCATATTTTTTAAAATCAATAATATCTTATTATTATTAAACACCCGTGCACACTCTAATCTCACACTCAATTCGAATTGAGACGTCTATTCACGCACTCTGCGAGACACAAAGGTTTAATACTGGGGCTCTACTGCCACTACTTGCAAGCAGCTCCAGGACGACAGCGCTCTGTTTGTGGCACAGTCGCTGTGCCTGACACGTAGGACAAACCAAAGCTCTCCTACGGTACGTGTCCCAACTACGTGGGGCATAGCGTAAATGGAGTCACGGGAGCAGCATATCTGCGTTCCCGAGGCTCCCCCAATAGGCGCCAAAAGAAGTCCACTGTAGGTTAGGTTTAGTCGGTGCGAGACCGACATACCCACCCGCAGACACTTTTTGCGGATGGCATGCGTAGGCAGCCCCCCTGTCTTAACAAAGAAAAAAAGGCGTTTAATGCTGCAAATTTCTAGTCTCCATGCTACTGCTGCATATTATCAGAAAAAAGCGCAATAATACTGGTTGCACCGACCCGGGATTTGAAGTAGCTACCGCTAGATAAAACACTAGCTTCCTTCCGCGGTTTTACCCGCGTTAAATTATAGCCTATGTGTTAATCCAGGGTGTCAGCTAACTCCGTACCAAATTTTATTAAAATCGCTCCAGCCGTTTAGACGTGAAGAAGCAACAAACATACACACTCACATACGCACAAACTTTCGCATTTATAATATCAGTGTGATACAGAATATATCCTGGCTGGCTCTAAGGCAGACTGTACCTACTGTAGTATGTACCATCAGGGACATGAAGGCACAAAGTTCGCTACTATTAGGTACATATGTTATGTGACGGAAACAAATCTAGTGTGTAAAATGAATAAAGTAAATCACAATGTAGAAGCCAACTCACATTGGCCTCTCGGGGAATGAAAGGGCTGACTGTGACTGAATATCTAACCTTGTAGCAATACAAGGTGAGTTACTAGAGGTTAAAGGTCAATAGTTGTAGATGTTTACTAAGTAAGGCCCTATCCTCAATTTCCTGTTGTTATTATTTTACACGTACAGCCTCTAGACCAATTATACTCAGCGGACTCTCAGCGCACTCAATAATCCTTAACCAATTATTCTATTGGACTCATATCCAATCATATCACCCTTCACCGTAGACTAGTTGGTAGTGCTCCTGCCTTCGAAGCTGGTGGTCCTGGGTTCGAATCCCGGTAAGTGCAAATATTTGTGTGATGATCACGAATATTTGTTTCTGAGTCATGGATGTTTTCTATGTATTTAAGTATTTATCTATCTATCTAAGTATGTGTATCGTAGTACAAGCTTTGCTTAGTTTGGGGCTAGGATGATCTGTGTGACATTGTCCCTATATAATATAAAAAAAATTAAAAATTTAAAGAAAATTATAATAATCGGTTAAGGATATTGTTGCCCTATTTCTGCAGTGCCTCTAGCAAGTTCACGGAGGCACACTTTGATAGTGTCCATGCCATCCTTCGAAAAAAATCCGCCTCATTGCTCTGATGCTCTGTTGAGTTCGTAACAGCTCCAACTTCATCCTAAAAACATAGGAGGAAGGTATGACTCTCCTTTATTTTTATTTTTTTATTGTTCAATAAATTACAGATAGTATATTAGTAATGTAAGAGCCCCTCGCATAAACCACAGTAGTTTTTTTGCGAGGGGGAAATTGCGAGTACATGTCAGACAAACACTTGTCTGGTCTCTAATAAAGTTACTAACATTAGGTGTAAGATCTCTTTGTTATACTAACCTACTACGGAAATGGTCTATATATTTTTTCTTTCTCTTTTATTGATTTTCGGTGCAGCATCGGTGCGGTACCGTAGGCTTGCCGAAAGCCTATATTTCAATGAGCGTTTCTTGATTGGCTGGGTATATCCGGGAGACACCGAGATTCTTTATATATTGATAAGTACGGCGTTGGCTATAAAAATGTACTTTCATAGGTCCAAGGTTATTAATTAGATAAATTCGCTGAAAAAATTTATTCTACTTAATATAGACCATAGTATGACACGAAGAGACTTTTCACTTTAGAATTTAATGTTTAGTTTTATCAGTCTCTTCTTTTAGAAGTTACTGGGGGAGGACACTCATTTTACCACTTTGGAAATGTCTCTTGCGCAAACTATTCGGTTTAGAAAAAAAATATATTAGAAACTTCAATTCAATCAAAATTATATTATCCATAGATACCCCACATGTATTGGTACGATGAAAAAAAAATTGAGTTTTAGTTCCATGTATCCCTAAAATTATTGTTATTTTTCTATTTTCGTTTGTTATTTTATGTTTATAGTATTTTATTATGTAAAAATCTTAATGCTGTTCACAGAATACATCTACTTACCAAGTTTCAACAGTACAGCTCTTATAGTTTCGAAAAAAAGTGGCTGTGACATACGGATGGACAGACAGACAGACAGACATGACGAATCTATAAGGGTTCCATTTTTTGCCATTTGGCTACGGAACCCTAAAAATTCGAATTACACCACGTTGCGTTAATTACACGCATGGGGTTGGTTCTATTTATACAATATTTTAAAAATATCTGAGATTTCGTAATAGTTGCCAATATATTTATGCATAATATCCATATGCCGAAAGCATTCGTTTGAAGTTTCAAACCAATCTTCCCAGAAATTGGACGGGGCTTAACAAGTTTCGTAGAAAGTTAAAAAACTTTGTATAGGTATATGAATAATATCTAGGCACTTATTTCTATCAGGAGTTTTCTTCTCCTTTGAGATGCAAATATCATTTTATAACAATAGCCCCGATTAACATCACGATCATTTTAGTTAAATCGCGTGTTTCTGGGAGAAATTAATCATCATGTTAGAAATTAAATTGTCTGTTAATTATGGGGTTTGTCGATTTTGTATATCTGTATTATGACATACGCCTGCCTCTTTGGGATAGCGGTAGCCTATGGATGCAGTTCAAAAGAAGATAATGGTAAGTATCATTAGGATTCTGGCAGGAATATCACTTAGCAGCCCAGAAGTGGTCGTTATACGCCAGGGCCTCGGATAGTTCATAAAGTTATCCGATCTGGGCTTAATCTCCCCCGGTCGTATCGAAGCCGTCCCATCGGATTATGATTTGGTTGTAGAGAGAGTACCATTCGCCAGTCCCCATTTGTGCACAGCCTTCTAAACTAATATGTGTCGTTCGGAATCATCATGTGATCCGGTTAATTTTTGGGGCATTGGTTCGTTGTAAACTTGAAACCGCTATGTGTGTGTGGAATACTCATGAGAGCACTTATGTGCTTTTAGTTGAAAAGGTTCAGAAGGCTTTTCTGAGGTACCTTTATATGCTATCCATCCATGTATCCCACAAAATTTCTGTTAAGCTGTCTGGGATATAATTCGTTGGAAGTCAGGCGGAATACATGTCAACTTGCAGTAATGTGTAAGATTCTGCGGGGAAAAATTGATGCACCAGATCTCCATGTTGAGCTGTGTCGAGTCTTTGTTCCTGATAACTATCGTCGTCTTCGCCGCCATGAATTGTTTGCCGTGCCACGTTGCCGTACCGTAGCGCGCGCTAAGTCACCTATACCGTGCAGCCTTACAGCACTCAACGCTTTCCTGTGTGTCAATCCTGACCGTGATTTGTTTGCGGATGGATGGTCGGAAATATTGTCAGAATGTTTGCGTTTCTGTGAGAATGTTGTATGATTGTGTTTTAAAATCAATGTTTATGTTTGTTTAGTAATATTTTAATTGATTATTGTAATAATTATCTTTAATTACTGTAATTGGTGTTCTACCGTTTTAATTAAAGTAAATAAATAAATAAGTAAAATAAATAAATAGCTGGCTTGTCTCCGTTGACATTGACCGCTATACTCAGACGCATCACACTAATATTATAAAAGCGAAAGTTTGCGAGTGTGTGAGTGTGTACATTTGTTACTTCTTCACGTCTAAACGGCTGAAGCGATTTCAATAGAACTTGGTATGGAGTTAGCTGACATCCTGGATTAACATATAGGCTATAAATGATAAAGTTTAAAGCGGGTAATACCGCGGGGCACAGCTAGTTATTAGTATATGATTGTCAACTAAGTGAATAACTCAAAACGACCCCATAGGATTGGCGACGATTTGATTACTTCTTCAAACAAGTCACCTGAAAGCTACCTGAGGGCGAATTCCAACGTTTATATAGGTTTAGTTTAAATACATACATACGTCACTTACTCGATTATATTTATTTATTAATTCACCAACGATTGTTTATACAATTGGTATAATTTATAATATATAGTACTGACACATGATGCATAAATAAAACATATGCGTCATGTAGCAGTGGCACAGTTGTAATAATTGTTATGTTTGTGTCATTGTGAGTGTGTAATATCTATAATTGTATCTATGAACATTAATTTTAGGTTTAAAGTTATTACTGTCAAGTAGGCCTTGTTGCCTGTAATAAATAAATTATTATTATGATGATTTTTTCCTAACGCAATAACCAATTACAGTTTGATCAACTGAACTTATGACTTTCAGAAAAAGATCATAAGTTAAAAGTACTACATAATAACCTTGATGGTACAATACCATGTTGATGTTATTGAGATATTTTTTGAAGTGGTGTTGGACGTGAGGGCTCATGCCAATATCTTCGCAAAGATATACAAAACAGAAAATTATCTGTAGTTAGAAAAAAAAAATCAATCAGATTTGTGTACTGCAATAACTTTGGATTTATTTTAGCCATCGACTGGTAAGAGTTTTTATATTTTTTGCAACTTCATCTTAATTTACTATTTTCTATTCATGATTTTATAATTAATTTATAAAACCACGGCGGATAGTAGTTAGATTTTAGTTTAATAAATGGAACGTGTATATTTATAGCAGTCTTTAGAACTATGCTATATATACTACTTTTAACATGCTATTAACATCACAGTATTCGCTGAAAAGCTCCTCCCAATCTTGTTCTGTACGAATTTCTTTCTTCTATTTGCACAAATATTCGTTATAAAAATTTGCCCGGGAATTGATATTATAAGGAAGTTTAGGTTCTTTCGTGATTGTCAGAGTAATTTCAACAGGAGGATACAATATATCAATTACAGTTAGGGAAGCAATAACCTCATTTATTGTGTTCGACTTCAGAGTTGATAAAGCTAAGTCTATATACGACCGGAATTGCTGGCAATTTTGTTATGTTGTGTCAATTTGCATGGGTTTATGAACTCTAATAGTCTGTCGTAGGAACTTGATATGGAATTATTTATGGCCGCTACGTTTTAGTTTATTTTACTTAGGTTTAAGTCACGTATTATACACATAGGCATATCGGTTGTTTCAAGAACATTATTGCAATGTTCTAAAGATGAAAGGCTTGCAGCTCAAGGAAGACATACCGTACAGAGAGCTATTTGGCATGATGCATGAAAGGCGGATACATCAATAGTGAACCATAGATCTTCACACTTACTTTACTCTCTTCATCATCATCATCATATCAGCCGAAAGACGTCCACTGCTGGACAAAGGTCTCCCCAAGATTCTCTACAATAGCCGGTCCTGCGAACCCGCATCCCGCGGTTACCCACGCCCTTACAAGATAGGTCCTCCTTGTAGGGGGCCTGCCCACGCTGCGTCTTCCTGAGCTTGGTCGCCTCTCGTGGTCCACCTATCTGCCCCAGCGGCCATCGGTTCTACTTTACTCTCTTAATCGGTGCGTTTTGGTTTTTTCATTTTAATTTACTTCTTGTGTCGATGTAATCTAAATTAAGTCAGCCCAGAATTCAGCTACGAGTTGAGCATTGTCAGTAGCGTCCATTAGTTTTTGTAACGTGTAGGCATTAGGACACGCAAAACATGTTAACAAGTGTGCCATAGTTTGAGGACCAGAACCACACTTGCACTCTAGGTTGGAAATGTTTAAAAATTTCCACCTGAGCAGGTTTTCCTTGTTTCGACCAACTTTTTTACTTTTAAAAAAAATTCTGTGTGTACTTATGTACACGCGTTAGAAGTTATACTTCTTTGGCGTATGGAAAAAAATAACTAAAATGCAGTAGTGATTAACGATAAATATTAAAATTAATCAAAAAGATTTTATTTAAATAAAAATACTAGAATATACAACTTGAACATAGTTATCAATTTTCATACCACCTAGAACTAACTTCATGCTGTTAAATTTAGATGTCAGTGTGCGCGCGCATCGTAAAAATTCACTCTCATCTAGAACTAACTTCATGCTGTTAAATTTAGGTGTCGGTGTGCGCGCGCATCGTAAAAATTCACTCTCATCATTTTTCTCCATCGCGCCAAAAGAAGTATAACTTCAAAAAAAAAATATTATACTCGATACTTAATGTTTGATTGGCATTCCGCAACATATACATATTATATACAATACGTAACTTAATTAACGCACATTCTGTGCGTAATAGTTTGTTCAGAATCGTTTACTTAATCGATTTATATCATTTTTATTATAGGTTTTTATTATAGTATTCTTCCAAAGTGCAATGCAGTTATTCGCGGAGAACGAGTAACCTTACCTACATGCTATCCACGACAAACCGCGGTCGCACCCATTTACTTAATGGACAAAGTGATGAACAGTGTTTTACAAAGCACCTTTTTTTATACTACTGCTTTTTAATTACTTGGTAACTCATTAAGCAATGAGGAAATGAGCCACGGCCTAGTTCGTTGTCCATAAAACTTAAGGATTTTTTTACGGCGAATTTTTTTCTCTATTTTACTTTCCGGGCTGGTTGATCATATACTTTAGCAATTTTGTGTTCGTTTCTTTTAAACAGTCTTTATCGTTATGAAAACCTGTAGATTCTCTGTCTATTCTGTAGGTCATGTATCCATCGTCAAACAGCTTACTGCTGAGTATATTACAATTCAACCAAGTTTCAATCAATATGATAATCTAGTTATTAATTATATTATGTCCGGGCTAAACTTCAAAATTACTGCATAGATTTACTTTAAATTTTGATAATTTATAAAATTTAACGCGGGTAAAACGGCGGGGCACAGCTATTTATCTATATAAGTATGTATTTACGAAAGAAAAATATTTTATGTAATATATCAGTTATCTGGTTTCCATAGTACAAGCTCTACTTAGTTTGAGATCAGATGACCGTGCGCGAATAATGTTTAGGATATTTCTAGTCGTTGTCTAGTAGTTAGCTAGTCTCAGTTCAAAATTTAGGGGTTAAGTTATTCAAATAGATACGCTATTCTAGGCATCAGTTTTACACAGCATCCCTCAAACACTCGAGAGTACGAGTGGGCATGAGAGGGTTGGGTTCGCCGCATAGTTTCACGGAAGCTATAATGAAAGGCGTAGAATATAAAGTCGTACTCAGTGACGTTCAAGTATTTTTTTAATTACATACATTTTAATCATACCTATATTATAAAGGCGAAAGTTTGTGAGTGTGTGAGTATGTATGTTTGATACTTCTTCACGCAAAAACTACCGGACAGATTTTGATGAAACTTTGTTGTAATATAGCTTATATATTCTAATTACACATAGGCTATAATTTATACAGTTTAACGCGGGTAAAACCGCAGGGCACAGCTAGTATTAAATATCTCGCGTAGAACTGTTACATTTAAAGATATTGAAATATTATTCATGTATGAAAACTAGGTATAAAGCATATAAGAAAATATAGTTTTAAGTCCTTGTCTTTTTTGTGTGTATATCTGTCTGTGGTGGTGTACCTCTCAAACGAATAAAACGACTTCAATCTTTGACGGTCACCGTAGCCTAGTTGGTAGTGCCCCTGCCTACGAAGCTGGTGGTCCTGGGTTCGAATCCCGGTAAGTGCAAATATTTGTGTGATGAGCACGAATATTTGTTTCTGAGTCATGGATGTTTTCTATGTATTTAAGTATTTATCTATCTATATAAGTATGTAATCGTCTCCTGGTACCCATAGTACAAGCTTTGCTTAGTTTGGGGCTAGAATGATCTGTGTGACATTGTCCCAGATAAAATATGTACCACTTTTAACTTTTGCGTCTGGAATATGTACCACTATGTGTGTCATATAAACTACGCATGGTCAAGTGTTATGTCAAGATTTTCACGTGAAATGTTATATAATACATAATATAGGTTACACTTTCCAAACAATTTATTCTTCAGATTGATGGCCAGTTATTTCGTTCTCCGATACATGCAGTTCCACTGAGAATAGAATGTTAATCCATTCATAGTAGACAGAAAATAATCAAAGCAGTAAACCACTTTGTATCGTCGGTAGTTGCTACTTGGCATCAGTTACGAAAAAGCCAGTCATAGCCAGATGCTCTCACCGGTCCATAAGTGATTGGCGAGGTTAAGCAACTAGGCTCGCGGTCAGTCCATAGATGGGTGACCGCAAAAGTGGTTTAATTTCTGAGCGTCTCCGTCCTTCGGACGGCACGTTAAGCTGTCGGTCCCGGTAATAGCCATCAGTCAGAGGCCCACTGGGCGGCTTGAACAACTCTGACACCAAAGTAACCATTGCCCATACGATAAGTCAGTACCTAAGTATGAAAAATTTCATTCTCAGTAGCTGCAAAGTACTAAGTACACTGTCAACGTTTAAATTCCGCCATTAGGAATTCAATAATGTATTCATTGAGTAGATATCAATTGGCAATGATTTTAATAAGAAAGTCGATGAATGCCACCTACATGCTCCATAAGGGTATTAGCAAAGGAACTCGTGAATTGAAAGCGTATTTATAATGATATTTCATTTCCAGGCATTCTTTTTTTAACTACACGCACTCAGCATTGCGTAATTTCTTTCTACGTCAAGTATCAGAAACACGTGTTTAAAAACGTTCATTTTCCCACTCGTATTTTTGCAGTAAGATTACGTGGGTAGGTTGCGAAACGATTAACAAATATTTCTAGTACTTTCTTATATAAAAAGGCAATTTATTCAATTTCGCCTAAATGCTGGGACGTTTCTTTAAAGTTTTTGTTATTGTAATTGATCCAACCAATTAAGTACGTGGGGAGCAACGGATATTAATTGGAGTAAAAAGTTTTGTTGAAAATAGTAGACAGGCTATTAGTTTCAAATTAGTCTTTAAATGATTTGAAAAATAAATAACCTATTTAAAGATGAAAAACAATTCCACGTTAGTTTACGCTTTTTTAAGGTGTGATTATGAAGTAGTTGTAACTTCAAGAGAATCCTACTTACCGTGCAACAAAAACAACAAATAATGTATCCTCTTAACCAGAATGATCATTTATTTGGTTAGTTAGTGATAGGGACACAGCCTGTGGCAATATCGGCACAATAGGTAAAAGTGTCCGACATAATTACAGCACATTCTTCTGTTGTTAGTTCATCCCGTGTCAAATTCCTGGCATGCGCGTCAAAAAGAGCTCTGAAAAATCCCAATCGTCCCTTTTGAGCCGTTATCTATAGTTCCCGGAAATAGCCGTAGGTCTTAGTACGAACCGTGGAACGAACTCTTAAACGATTGAGCGGTGATCACTGACTGAAGCATCAGGCAATACACGCCATCCATCTACTCGGACGTCTGAGCTTGAAAAAGTAACGCCAATAAAATCTCTCCATGTTACCAAAAATCATCATGAATGCCATTTAATGCTTTGATACTGTGCTATTCGCACAGCCTAATTAATTGTCCGGTGAAGCAGTAAAAACCGGTAGAGAAAAAAAATCTATAATAGCCTGGATGTTTCTAAAATCGAACATGCAATCAGGGGCTCTACCGGCTAAGTCGCCGAACATCGATTTCTTAAATGGCGTTCAAATAAATAAAGGTTAAAAATGACTTAATCAATCGTTAAGGGGCCTTTTACAGTCCATTAGCGCCGCCAATCGAAAAAATGTCATAACTCGTAAATAGAATCAAAAATACAAAATGTGGGGTACAATACAATACAATTTGTAACAAAAACGGCCGTTTATGTTTTGAATGCACGATTTAGCTAAACAGCTATATTTCAAGTGTTGATAAGGTGTTATACAATTACGTTATTGCCTTTTCCACAGTAATAATAGAACATATTTTGTATTTTTGATTCTATTTACGAGTTATGAAATTTTTTCGATTGGCGGCGCTAGTGGACTGTAATAGGCCTCTTAAATCGGCTTCCATGAGCACATGTGACGTCATAAATGGTCCGGAATCGATTGTTAACGTTGAAGCCGATTTAACTAAATGCCCATGGGAGATGTCAGTCGATCGTATACTGACTATACCTAGAAATATGGAAATCTAAGGGCATTGCCTGCAGCAAACTGTCCTATAATGATTTACCCTTGAACCCTTTTGTCCGCTCCATACTTCGGAAGTTTTTATCAAGCCCGCTTACTCCAAATAAAGGAAGTCTTTATACACAAGTCACAAGGGAATACAATGTTAAGTCAAGCATAATTCCGCACAGCATTTGAGGGATAATGGTACGTATGTTAAGTGCCCACGATTGTTTGAAACGTTAATTTGGTATGGCTGTTCTTGTTTTCACTTATATTTGATAAGTGGCTTTAGTATACTGACTTTTTGTCCATGTGGTACCGGGATTAACTGCAGATAGGACCTGGGTTCAAATCACGAGTCGAAAGAAAGTGTTATCGTTATTTTTTTGGCAGGTTAAAACATCCAGTAGTAGTCTAGAGTCTGCGGTGTTAAAAACCCGTTAAGTTGACCCCGTTCCTATTCTTTCTTGGATCGTATCTGATAACCAACCCATCGGATTATGAGAGTGAAGGTTAGAGGATTGCACTATATGAGCTCGACTAATGGATTAACGATTGTACGACAACAGTATTCTCCAACTCACCATAGTTCAAATAAACGCTTGTGCGACACAATGGTACTCGACTTTGTTTTCCCACCGTTCAATTTTCCTTTGATATAATTATAGAAAAGGCAGATGGTAATAGCGCCTTAGTGACGGACTTCCAAAGAAGGAGACTGTATATTAAAATTTAGTTGTATGTATGTTGCATAACTTTAGTTGCATTCCATTCAAATTCAAAATTAATTTATTCCGATAAAATATTACATTTGTGTGGAATCGTCGATTTTTATTTACCCTACCGTGCAGTGCATGATGTGGCAGTCACTGAGAAATACTAAAATGTGTTAATTTAGATCGACCCAATCCCAAGCCGTTTTGTCACTTAAATGATCAGAAGTTTTGTTGTAAGCCCTGTACCAAAATTTGACTATTATAGTTCTTTTGAACTTATTCTTAGACACTACTCTGATATCACTGGGAAGTTTTTTATATATTATATACGATCCCCCATAAAAGAGTTTTTTATTTTGTGGAGACGGCTTGGATGTAATGCTTATAATACCTCGTATTCATATTATGAGTATCACTCCTTTTACAGGAGGAATTTTTATGTTAATGCACATAAATTAGATTGTCTATAGGTTTATATTGTTTTTGTATTGATTCTCTTTATGAATTGTACTCATATGTATGTTTCGGAAATTTAAATATATGTGTGTTGCGCAAATTTAACTGTATGTTGCATAAATTTAGTGATACAGACGCCAGCACATCCAGCTACGCCAATAGTCAAATTTCTTTTATAGATTTTCAACCTTATCACATAAGCTTCACTTTCAATTGGGGAAATTTGACAGATTGGGGTAGCTTGATGTGCTGGCGTCTGTTCGTATGTTGCGCAAATTTAGGTGTAGGTATGTATTTTGCGCGAATTCAGAGCTGTTTGTGAACAACTAATGTGGTCCCATTTAAATTTCGTTCCAATCAGTGTCGAATAGAAAAAATTAGGTAAGTTGTATGAATTTTAAACAGTAATTACTTTGAAATACACGTTCCGCCGTAGCAACAATAGTAATTTTACTTTACACTGTTTATTTTGCCGATTTTGTGTTTTACTCCACTAAAGTAGTTGTAATATCGTTACATCACTGTCTTTTATGGCTCATATGAACTGAACAGAGCATACATATAACTGGATAACTAATAAACTGGGCACTTATGCGCACACCAGACGCATAATTTGTCGACACGTTTTGTCTTGTCACAATAACGTAATCTAGAATGTTAGATTACATTACCGTAATCGAGTCGCTTATTTTCACTCAGCATTACGCGCCAAAACTGAATTGAATCAACTACAACTGTGTCCTTTTCTTTAGAACTAACCTGGAAAGAAATGCAATGATAACAAAATTAGTTTAGTTAATACTGAATAGAATCATTTTCTTTTAATCATAATCAGCTAAACCTCTAAAATCCTTGACTGCAACTTGCAATGGACTTGATACTTATGAGCGTCTATGAATGTTATATATGTTATTATGAAACAGAACTCAGAAGTATCTTCAAAACTAGGTTATAAAATCCTTATTTAATGTGCCCTTATATGCAGCAACCACGAAACCACAGACGATTTGATAAAAAGAAATCTTTATTAAAATAATTTAAACTATTTGAGATCGTAAATAATTATTTAATAATTTTAAATCATGAATGAAAGTTTAATCGGCACCCCTAGTGCACAAGTGCAGTTATTTTGAGTTTATCCATGCTTTGTGTCAATGAATTGGATGTTTGCAAAGTCCCTACAAAACAGGGTTTTATTCCATAGTGAGGGTGTTGTGTTTTAATAATAAAAAAAATCAATTATATTCTTCCCATATTATATATGCGTCCTCCAACCTTGTTACCTATATTTCTGCAAATAAACATTTACTTCATGCGATTCCACAGACAGACACCGAGATACAAACAAAGGCTTCTTTATAACATTCCTCTCAGACGGGGTCTAAGAATAAGTGGAATAATATTTAACTTAACTGAATATGATGCTACAGCTTCAAGTGCGAAACTCCATTTTAGAACTTTCATACAAGCCTTTAGCATAAATCAAGGGATGTTTACCGCTCGTTAAGTTTCAACAATCAGGAATAATTTATGAGGAATGTGTGTAACTAGTTTTAAACAATTTGGGATAAAGCCTAAGCCTCTATAATGTGTTAGTTAAGCGACCTTTAGAGTAACGAATATCTTGAGGCAACTAACATACTGGCATTTGGATCCCAAACTATACAGAGCCTGTACTATAGCAACCAGACGACTGATAAACATGCTTATTTATTTCTACACTAGCTGTGCCCCGCGGTTTTAACTGCGTTAAATTTTATAAATTATCACAGCTCCTGCCCCGTAGATGATAGCGTGATAATATGTAGCTTATATCAACATATAAGCTGTAGATTTACTTCAAATTTTGCATGAGTATTACTAACAGGTCGGGTCAACACTCGACCTGTTAGTAATACTCATGCAAAATTTGACGTAAATCCATGCCGCACTTTTTGAGCTCAGCCCGGACATACATACAAACAGACACACAGACAAAAAATCTAAAAACTATATTTTTGGCTTCGATCTCTATTGTAGATCAGGCCCTAAGTATCCTTTTCAAAAAATATTTAATGTACAGTTTTGACTTTCCTACGATTTTATTATAGATAAATTACAGTCCGACACAACTAAAAATCGTGCTCTAGTTTAGCAGCCAGGGTCACAAACCACTAAGAAGTAGGGACACTTCTATCAAGGAGGTTTTCTCTGCTTCAGCGAGCAATATAAGTAATGGCATGATTGTGTGTTAAAGGTGGCCAGAACTCATAAAAAAAGGGGAAAGACCAGCAATACGCAGAGATTTCCTTTGTGTACTATATTTTACCTTTGCCAATTGGTGGTATAAAATGATTTATATCTGAGGATGGAGAAATTATAATTACTGGATTTAACACAAAAGATTTGTCGCAGGTATTTCAACGCAACAACAAAATTAAAAATAATTCATATTGTTTAACATGACTGAACACGTAACCGATCTTATATCTTAGAGGCCTAAAAGCCATAAACCCTTTTCTCTATTCACCGGTTAATAAAGGCGAACGAAGCCGCGAAGACTTAAGCCTTCTAGTAAAATAAAATACTAACTACATAACTTGTGCCAGGGGGCATCGCCCTTTCGTCACTAGTTCATATCTTCTTTTTTTAAGCGTCTCACTTGCACTGAAGTCCTCAACTAAACGAAAATAAATGTGCAGCTTAACATTTAAACAAGACTAAGTAGCAGTAATTGAAAATATGAAAATTAATTGAATTATAAAAGTTCTTAAGAATGTCACTGTTTTGAGTTCATCACCTGTTTGTGAAATGTCGGATTTAGACAGCGTGCACGTCCACGATATACTACTGCAACCATTTCAGAGCTTACAACTGCTACCTCAAACTGAGCAAACCTCAAGATGCTGAGTTATCACCAACGACGGTATTTCTAAATGATGAATAGAAAGGTGTTTTGTTATTATGAATACATAAATACGATGATAGTGTTATATATTAGCGTATCCGAATTGGGTTTTTGAATATTACGTCTGCCAACATTTATGACCCTGGCTTGGTCTGTGATGTCATTTAAAATAGCCGCACAACTAAATACACGAATGTAGTTAGTAATATATGTTTTAGCAGTATGGTGTCGAAACAATATCTTGCCTAAAATGTGTAAATTTATATCAGATAAAAAATCGCGTCATTTGTACATTTTGCGCGAAAGCCAGAGAACTTCCTCACTCTACCCCTCTCAAAAATTTGCAAAGCTTATATTTTAAAGCTTTTAAGCCCGTTTTAAATATTGTTTGGTTTCTGTATTATATTCATGTTTATTTACTAAATCTGATCTTTCTGATCTTTAATTAATTCAATATTTGTCCGATCCCCTATAAAATCAGTGCCATAAAGTTATATTTTGTAAATTTTATAGATTCTTCAGTATCCGAGTACTTCAGAAACAACCCTGACGCATATAAACAATACGTTACTTGAACACACTAGCCATACCACAACAAAACAACTATGATTTAAAATACTTCCTCAATTTTCTTCCAGCAAAATGACAGGTGAGTGATAATTTGAACGTGAACACATACACTACATCCTGTCAAAACGTCGAAACTTATGAGAACGGCAGGAGTTGTTCGGTTGTTTACCTGCATGTTTTATCTCTACGATTAAGTTAATTTTAGTAACCACAATATATAGGTAACCTAGTCACTTAGTACGGAAATAGCATGATATATAAGTAACCCAATAAAATCACTTAGTATGGAATCATTTATATTATAAACTAGCTACGACTTAGCAATTTCTTATCAGCTATGTCTTTAATCAGAATTTAACCTATCACCTTTTTACCATTGATGCGTGATCGATTAACAAACAAACAAACTTGTGAATGTGTGTATACCTCAAATATCTTCTTGATTAGTTATCTACGTCATAAGAGGTACCTTCCATTATCAGCCTGATTTCATCCACTACAGCACATAGGCCGCCTCCAAATGTTTCTCTTGGCATGCTATTTTTTTTTTTTTTTTTTTCGGGACTATTCCCTCCCTCTTACCCACCACTGCAACTCCTGTAAGCCAGGATCAACAGTGGCACACAATGAAATGACACTGAGCGGTGAAGCTCAGGCATGTCCCGGGGAATCGCTTTAACTGTCTTGGATCCCGCAACGAATTTAATCAGAAACAGAAAAAAGGAGGAGTTAGAAAATGAATAGTTCCACTTCCCTCCAGAGCAAAGCGGGAGACAGAATGATGTAAAGAGGCTATAGCCTCATAAAATGAGAGATTTGCAACTAGAGAAGCCAGCTGCAAAAGCACCGAGGATCAATTTTAGGGTCCTAAGTGAGCTGTTATATTTGATTCCAATAGTAGGTATGGCAAAAACGCTTAAACGCACGGAAGTTGTTCCTTGTTGCTACAAGATCCGTATAATAAACTACTCCAGATATTGGTTGCAAGCTGTTTAACATAATATCACGCTGATTTTGCCAGAGATCACACTCCCACAGGATGTGGTGAGCAGTTTGTTCATATTCGTTACTGGATGTTGAGCACAGACAGATTGGTGAAGATACTAATTTGAAACTATACAATTTATTTTTAAAATTGCCGTGTCCGGTAAGAAATTGTGCAACACAATGGTCTATGATTAGCCAAGTTTTATTTAACCGTTCGCGTACGTCCGGAAAGAACTGGTGCAGATGGCGACCCTTGGTTGACGTATTCCATCTACATTGCCATTCATTTAGTAGTTCGTTATTTAAGTCAGCTATTGGCATAAATAGCCTGGTTATTTTCGCACGGTCGCGTAATGATAAGAAATCATTTTCGAAATTATCGCGCGTAGAATAATACATTGCTGCTCGTCTTTGAACTTCAAGATCAACCGGTAGTACACCCGCTAGGACAGGTAGGGCCTCTGTGCTCACTGTTCTATAGGCTTTACACAGAAATATCAACGCCAACCTCTGGCTTTGTAGTAATTTACGGCGAGCAGCTCCGATGGTATCCCTATCAGCCTACACAGGCGAGCCGTAGCATATACACCCAAGATAGGTTGCCCCGTAAATGATTTTAAGAGTATTAAAGAGAGGCCCCAGGTTGCCGTCGATATCCTTGTAAGTGCAAAAAAGTTTCGCTTAGCTTTTTCCCCAACTGATTTAATATGTTCAATAAACGAGAAATTCTTTTCTAAAACTAAACCCAAATAACAGGTTGATATTTTGCGTTTTACAGTAACATTATTAAGTTTTACGCCCGGGGGGGATTTTAGTTCACCTTTAAGAAGGAGTTGGTAGGTTTTATGAGGAGCAAATGTAAGGCGATTTCTTTTACCCCATTCACTTATCATACTTAAGCAAGTTTGAGCCAGATTTTCCAAATTATAAGTAAGAGGCCATCGTCGGCATATGCCGTTAGAGAGCAGCGTGATGGCAAGGGTAATGTCAAGAAGTCATCAAAACCCAAGTTCCAGAGATACGGCGCGAGCACTGAGCCCTGGGGGCAACCCATGGTTAACGATTTAGTGACTCTGAAGTGACCAAGCTTAAGAGTTGCAGAGCCAAGTACGAAATAAGATGTGATTATCGAATATATATTACTGTAACAACCGCGTAACTTAAGTTTTTGTAACAAAATTGGCCACCAAGTATTATCAAACGCCCCTGAAATATCTAGGAATATGGCCAAAACGTATTTACATTCATAATTTTAATTCTTGGCAAGCTAGTTGGACACCGCAGTTAAGTGGTAGCTAGTACACAGGTGACGCTGCTACCCGACCGGCCTGGTCCCTTAGACCCCTTTTACAACACCCACGGGATAGTATGGGATACCCTATTAATAATTCAGGGCCAGAAACCACACGGAAACAAAAGATATCTTCATCTTGTTAATATTATATTTGCATTTATATTATTAAAGGTACCTTTACGGACGTAGATAAGTAATAAGAATGCTATTTAGAAAATATTTATCAAAGTTTTGACAATTCAAAGTTAGGAACTTGAAAGTTATTATTTTAACCGATTAATCATTATAGCAATTATTTGTTTTTCTTCGTTTATTCATTATTTACGTAGGTTGTAGCCGTCTTTAAAGTCAGCTATTTACCAGCTGCCACAAGACTGTCGTCCCAGCATGCGACAGAGCAATTATTGTGTTTTTAAGTCAGGATTACTAAGATTGACTATGGTAATTTAGTCTAGAATGTATTAATTAAAAAATTAATAAATAAAGTATTAAGATAAATAATTCAAAAATAGAACGTGAATATAAAAAAAATGTAGTTTCACTTGATAAGTGCCGCAGCAAACCATTTATCCATACTTAGCATAACGAACGATTCCCACGCAGGACAGATATTTGTGTGCATGAACGGGCACACAAATTGTTGTCCGGCGCGAGACACGAACCCGCGACACGATGCGGCGAGGCGACTGTCTTAGCCGCTGCGCCACACGTGCAGTTATATTTATTTAATATCAGTTATCTGATTGCCATAGCACAAGCTCTGCTTAGTTTAGGGTCAGATGACCGTGTGTGAATAAAGTCCCAGATAATAAAAAAAAATACTTAAATAAATAAATAAAAAAGGTTTTTATTCACGTAGACTTTAAAAAAGCGCTTGTAAATAGTCAGAACATGTTTGTAGTAATATAGTTGTATACATTAGATATTATTTCTAGTAACATAGATATTTAGGTACATCTTGTATGAAAACATTTATAAAATTTATTTTATTACAGAAATGATATTTAGCTAGCTCGTATCAAGTTATTGTCAAGAGATTATGTTTAATTATTTAGTTTAAGTCTAATATTTTTACTACATATTGTCAATGGTTCTGTCTATATTAAAGGTATTATTATTATGACGGACCTTGTGTTAATAACGACGGTCGCGCTTTAATGCTACCACCGGATCCAATGCGCCCCAACTGAGAAGACCCAGCGAAACAAACTCAGTGGGTTCATCTACTACCGGTTTCAACACGACCCAGTTGAGACGGTCCGGCGAAACATACTCAAGCGGGCATGAACACGACTTATTAATATTTATTATTGAAATATTCATTTTTGTTATAAACATTTTTTCGAGTTATTTTTAGTAGGTGGTTAAACGATATTATAACTATAAAATAAGCATTTCTTCTAATTTCGTTGAAGGTAATTTCAATTTGCCTTTATGTTTCATATAATCTAAGCAACTGTAGAATAAAAGGAATGTTGCTGTTATTAATCTCTAAGTCGATGCAGAGTATTCTAATTTGGTAATTTGTCAACAGGTATCACCAGGAGCTAGTGTTATACCAGCGCTGGTCGCCAAGAGCTCCATCTGCTACGATCCTCTCATATACGTTGGGATGAATTCACAGGTACTTTCTAGTTTAACAAAATTTATTAAAAATAGTAACGCAGAACAGTTATAGAACCTACTTAAAAAATATACTTTTCAAAAATGATATGAAGTTTAACTTACTGCTTTCTCTGTTGTTACAGTTCAGAAATTCAATTAAAAGAATATTTGGCATCCATAGCAAAAGAAAGAATTCAACAACAGAAAAGGGATATAACAACACTCTTATATCGCCCGCCAACAAACTGTCTAGCATTAACAACACAACAACACGTTTTAACGTATCAGAAACTAACATTTCGACTTACCAACGAAGTATTAGAGAAAAGAAAGTTCACCTTAATGATGAGGTTTCAGAGATCACGACCAACGAGTATCACCGAACTTTCACCAGAAATCCCGATCTATGCACTATACAAGAGATTAAGACATCTGACGCTGAACGCTCCGGAGATACCGTTTATGAGGAAGATAGCAGTAACAATAGTAACCAGAAAAAAATAGGTATGTTTGGAGAATCTTGTACGGTTATCAATGAAAAATCACCTGTCCTGACATTTATGGATTCAGAACGACTCCTTTTTAGCAAAATCCCTGAAGACGACGATAACGTAGAAGCTAGTGCCAGTAATGTATTCGGAAATGATGCGTATGAAGATACAGATACAACGGACAAAGATACCTTCAAAACAGAAAGCGAAAATCCAAATTTTGAAAGGCAAAAGATTATACGCCAAAGTTTCTCTTTAGACTTCCCTCGGTTTTCTAATGAAAACAAGAAGCGTAAGCTTTCTATAGAAACCAAATTAGAAAGTTTGATTCAACCAAAAGGATTTTTCAAAGAGACTATTGGTAAACTTTTTGACCCAGACTCGAAACAAGGACCAGACAGTGTCAAAAGTTACCTTTGCGAGAATAAAAACGAGACTGGACATGACAACTTGTAGTTCTAAAGTTTTTTTAAACTTGGGATCAATGTCATAATATTGAAATTTTCCGGTTAATTGTGAGATGGATTCTCACAGTCAGGGTTTCGTACCTGCTTAATTAGGCGGTCTAGCTAGTCCATTATTTAGTATAATTTATACAATTAAGTACTAATATAATTATAATTATGAGCATTTGAAAACCGCCTCAGAAGCTGTATCATTTTGTATATCCTTAATTAAACCTTAATTAATGTTTATTATTATGCATTATTATAATTGTATTAAATAATAAAACTTATTATAACTTGTTTAGTACGAAACCCTAAAATGTTTCGTAGGAAAGAATTGTACTTACCAAATTGAACTGAAGAATCCAATGGTTAAGAAATCATCGATATTTCAAATGATGAATTTACCGTAGATAGAGTTGCAATCATTGATTCAGCAACAACTGAATCTTTAAATCTAAGGATTAACTGTGTTCAAGCAAGAAGTTCTTCAAATTTTTTATTGTCAATTTTGGATTTTGTATTACAATCTGAATTGACAGTATTATCTTTATGAGGCTTCTACAATGAAAAGCAGTTGCGAGCAATGGGATTTTACAGTGAAAATTATTTATGTATCTACATTATTACTGGCTTTGAGCGATTTTTACTACTGGCCATATTTTCACTGTAGATTGTCATTTCTTAATATGAATGACGGTAATAGTCAAAGATCTGTGATATAGATACGAGTGCCACAGTAAAAATAAGAAAATTATTTTTGGGAACGAAAAATGTAGGAGATAGTTAATTGTTCTAGGATTTAAAAAGGGAATGTTGAGATATTGTTTGTTTTATTTTGTTTCTGTTACTACACGTACTTGAGCATTCCTTGGCAGTGTTAAATAGTCAACATTTAATGGAAATTATAGTTCTTAGCTTTAGCGAAATTATTGCAAACTAATTTGACAACTTGTTTTTACTATATTTATGAAGTTATCTAGGTTTAATAATTCCTCATATGTTATAGACTAGTTTCTAGATATCTAATTGATATTTTTTTCTGAAACTTTTTTAGAAACAAATGCTTTGCACTTCATTTTACAGTAAGTAAGGTGGATAACTATACATTCCACAATCAAGTAAGGGTCCAAATATATAACCTTCTAATGTTTTACTCAATATTGATGCACTTCGTCAGTAATAAATAATGTGACACTCTTAAAAGTAATATTACATTCATCATCATTAAAATATTTGCTGTACACGAAAACCACCTAAAATTTAAAAGCGTATGCAATAAACTTTCCAAATAATTTATCAGTCAGGAAATGTTATGTTATTACACTTAACTACATTATACCTTTTCAATACAAACCTTTTCTTTTAATTCTTGCGGGTTAATATTTTGAAGATACTTTGTAGTTTTCAGGGTACATCACTTGTATAACTTTTATCATAGAGCATACATAACTTTTATCGCTGTTTTTTCCTTCCTGCCCTTCTGTATCTGTTTCTTGTAAGTTAATGTTTTATTTTAATACAAATACACAACAACAGTTATCTCACTGACATCTGATCCCAAACCAAGCAGAGCCTGTACTATGGCAACCAGATAACTGATAAAGATACTTACATGTTTCTAAATACACACTTATAGAAGACGCTCTGACCACCATTCTGCGCTCGCCATCTCGCTTGCTAAGCGTGGCGACTATCTACTATATAAAAATAAGTCGGGTTTTCCTTCCTGACGCTATAACTCCAGAACGCACGAACCGATTGCCACGATTTTGCATTCGTTGGAAAGGTCTCGGGCTCCGTGAGGTTTATAGCAAAGAAAATTTATAAAATTTAACGCGGGTAACACCGCGGGGCACAGCTAGTGTTATATGATTATAATTCATTTGCTTTGTGCAATAGTGGACTTCTTCTAGCGCACTAGATGATGACGATGATAATCTTAATATTGGTATTCCAAATCACAAAAGCTACCAATTCGCACACTTACACACCTCTCAACACATACTCCTAATGGTATTTTGAACGATTATAATATTCTTATTTTCGTAATTAATATCGTCAAATGTCATATTTATACATTTAATAAATATGCTATTTTTTATTATTATTTAAGCATTTCATATTTAAACTTGTATACTAATATAATATTTAATACACAATATTCTTAATAAACACACTTCGCATCACGTACAAATTTCGCCCGTAAAAGCTGTCTTTTATTTTTCAAACGCCTCATTACATTACTCACAAGCTACCTGTTTATTTAATGGAATCAAGACTTTATTGAGGAAGAGATCGAGCAAAATAAATTGGAACTACTGAAGGTACCATAAGTGCATGTAGTTATTGAAGTTTACTTCCTCGGTGACACTTGCAGTTTTTCAGTACATTAACTAGCACTGCCCCTAGCGGAAACTTCAATGAACTTAAAATGTCTATACAAAAAAAACTATTAGTTTTATCGGGTAAGTAAACTATATAGAGACGTGGTAAAGGTATTGAAACTTTTATTTTTGCGTTCTTCGAACAGCACTGTTTTTGATAATCTGATTGTGCATCTTGGTAAAGGTTATTTTTTAACGTTATAATTAGGGTGTACACTTACAAAGTATCTAAATTAATACAGCAAGTAGAAGAAAAAGTTAGTAACTACTTATTCGTTTCCTACAATCCCTTTCATCCCAATGTCATGTTACATGAAAAAAACATTTTTGTGATTGTCTGGCGAGTAGCGATGGCTAGCATTAATGTCAATGTAGCCAGGCGAACTATTTCTAAAGGTACGTTCAGGCTAAATTCAAGAGTTCATTTTTCTTATACCTAATAATGTTTGTTTTATGTATTTACATATAACACATATATGTACATGCAACACGTAATACATTATGCACCTATTTATCTAGTGAGGAAAAAAATATATCTTCAATTTATTAAATGAATAAGTGTTTAAATAATTTATTTAAATTTCTCTTTTGATATTACTAGGTTTTGTTTATGCGCTCATGGACCAGCGCTTTGCGTAAAAAAGCTAGCCAAGTTGGATTTATTCCATCAGTCGGAAAGAAACACAGAGGAACCGCTAATCGGTTCCTCTGTGTTTACATTTTAGTTAGAGAAACCAAAAAAACTATAATAATATCTCAATAATTTCCAATTTTATATTAAGATACGAATACTTTTAATATTTCATAAGGTAATCACGTTACATTCGCCTGTATAGATGATAAATTAGAGCATAAGTATTTTGAAAAACTCGTGCCAGAATGTAAATAATTCATATTTTGAAATATGATGGTGCTGGAAAGGAAATGAATTTAACTTTACGAGGCAGGCTTAAGAATTGAATAGTAATCATAATTTTAATTTCAAAAATATGTTTGCACATAATTATTAACATTCCTTAGATCTTTTAACATTAGTATTAATGAATTTAAATGTTTATTTTTAATGAAAATTTGTTAGATTTATATATCTTTTATTTCGAAAAGTCAATTAGTTTTTTAATATTTACTTATAAAAATAGTGAAGTACTCGATATTAATTAAAACGTAAATACTTGTTGTTGTCATGTAAATTCCAAACCGACATATTTCATAAAATCTCATTTATACATTTATGAATTATATTTACAGTTATGCTATCAATATCTCGATTAAAATGTAAAATATATATTGTAATGACAATGTTTAGCAGTGGTACCTTAAGAAGTATTTTTTATATATGCTCGTAGGAAACAATAAAAAAAAATTATGATATATTTTGTTTTGTTTCTTCAGTATTGGTAAGATGTATGTTATGGAATCGTCTAATTTTATATAACAAGTCAATCTTTTTTAAACCCTACGTAAATGTATGTATAGTAAGGCAGCGGTGAGGCACACATGTAATAAACTTGTAATTTATTACCTACGAAATCATTTTGACAGTTATCACTCCGCCATATTTATGTGAGATCCGACGACATTAGTTTTACGTTCATCTGCATTTAAGATTCAACGTATTTTTTTGTCTGGATCGTTCTTATACGAGGAACACATCTATACAGGGTCGCCTGACAGAAAAGTAACTTTATGTAATATAATATTCCCCAACAATAATTTTTTTTTATTACAGAATTCAGCAGTCTTGGAAAATATTGATTTATTATACATGATACCACTTCCGATCAACTGCAATAATAGTGCAAAATACCTATCTATTAAAAAACTTATAGGATATCTCCGTGAGGTAAAATTGTTGTAAAATTTAACGCGGGTAACACCGCGGGGCACAGCTAGGCCCCGCGGTGTTACCCGCGTTAAATTTTATTAATTTTCTTTGCTATAAACCTCACGGAGCCCGAGACCTTTCCAACGAATACAAAACCGTGAAAATCGGTTCGTGCGTTCTGGAGTTATAGCGTCAGGAAGGAAAACCCGACTTATTTTTATATAGTAGATGGACCTTTGTACATTCAACTTAAGGAGAAACTTACATGGAATCAAAACATTAAAAAAATATTTAGTTCATGCCGGGACACTGCAATTCAGAGCGGTTGATATTCAATCATATAAATTGCTTGTCGCCAACGTTTTTATGACAACTTAGTGTATTCGTTTAGTTATAACTATCAATAAAACTACTTAATCTCAAATCATGTATGCGTTGAAATAAAGTAATTGGAATTTATAATAGTAATAAAATATTTCAATAAATTACCTGAAACAATAGCATCAAAGTTTTAATAATATATTATACATAAATAATTATCATGTCAGCTTAATGACGGCCACTTCTTCTTCTTTTTTTATACTTCTTCTTCTCGTCATTAGGCCTTTGCCTCCCCAAAAGATTTCCACAACGGAGCTGTGTCTGTAATTTGGAGGGATATGCCATAATCGCTACGCTTGGCAGTCAGTCGGGTTGGGGATCGCTGTATGATGTTCAAAATACACCGAGACGGGACTGCCCGTTCTGTGAGGGGTATACCTTCGGGCCAACTTCTACGCCCCCGCCCCCACGAGATAAAATGGGGTGGCTATATTCTATACCGTCAGCAACACAGGACGCATAAACCTTAATTATAACTACTTAATTTTTTTAAAGCAACTCTGGTGTTATAGATCTTGATATTCTAAATTATTCTTATATCGAATGCCAAGTTATAGCTACGAATTAATTTCACTAGAGACATGAAAAAGGGAACCTTTTATTTCATCAAAGTGAAAGTCAAATAATACTTTGTTCACCGAACGGCTAAAACATTATAATTAATTTTAAACAATTGCTAAGAAAACTAACGCTCGGTTTCGAGTAACTGAAGTAATTTTATAATTGGTATAATAAAATATGTTTTGAACATTTATCATTTTAATTAGGTAGCAAGTTACATAACCAAACAAGACTTTTATATTCATTGGAAATAATGGTGTGGCACGTAGGTGGCTCACGTCTATGTAATGTCAAATTAAAATTGAAATATCCTCCAACTAGGCTGCTGGTTTTGGCGCCAACGAACGCATAGGAAAGAACACAAAGAACATTGTATATAATAACTTGTATATCATTCACTTCGAATTCATAATCACATAATTTGATTAAAAAATAATTTGAGAAAGTTTATATACATAGGTACATTACATACAACACCATTCCATATTTCTTAGCAATGACATATATTTACATATTGTTTTTAAACTTATTTCACGGCCTATGTAGAAATTAGGTAACCAAAATACAAAAAACGTCAACTTTCTTTTGAAACATATGGTTCATTATGTATTTTGACATAACAATACATGATTTGTTTCCCATTTCCATAATAATTAAAGATGTGCGACAACGTAGTTTTCCATTAATTAGTATATTAATAAAGGTTATTCAAATACTGAATACAATTGAATCCCGAGTTGGTTACACAATTCCTTTTATTAGACTTGTGACAAAGTAAATTAATTGAATGTTCGAATGTAAATCAATAATCGTGGGGTTAACTAACATTGGAATTAATTGAATTTGTACCTACCCAAGGGCAACTAATCACGATATTTTACTATGCTACTCCGACAAAGATTGATTGAACATGATAGTACAATATTCAAATCGTGAACCCATTCTACGGAACTATAAATATTGGTAAGTCTGTTTTGTATCAGCCGTGTGTCCTTCAGTACCATGTCAGTATTACTATCAATTTCCTATCAAATTACAAGTGAGAACTGTGAGAAACTATTAAGGTCTCTGCACACAGCGGGCGCGGCGCGGCGGGACGGGACGGCGACGCGACACTGAGGAGTTGTAATGTACTAGATATTACGGGCGACGCCACTCAGAGCCGTCCCGCTCGACGCGACGCTGTGTGTGGCGTCGCCCGTAATATCTAGTACATTACAACTCCTCAGTGTCGCGTCGCCGTCCCGTCCCGCCGCGCCGCGCCCGCTGTGTGCAGAGACCTTTAATAGCATTGTAGGTAACGGTAAGACGGGGTGAAAAGGAATGCTAAGTTGAATAAAAATACAGTCCCATACAGTATGTGAACGCGTTCTCAAGTGAGAAATAGTACAGGAAATGGGGAACTAACCTGGTCTTCTTTTGGGCTGATGGTTATAAGCTTGGTGATGATGAGATAGAATGAGTTGTGATTGAAGACTGAAAAGAGTGATCTTGATTGAGGAGGCGCGAGCGGCGGTATGCCGAAACTTCCCCCCCACCTCTCTAAACGAATATCGCGCCGATTCACTCCATTCTACGGTGACAAAGGCGTTTAGCTAACTTGTTTTAAGCTGTTTCAAAACATTTTGAACTCCATCAGGCTATGATTTAGTACGTAGAAGTAACTTGGTGCAATGTCTATAGATCATGTTTATTTAAACTAACCTCAATAAACAAAAGTGGATGCTGGTAATGCAAGACCATTGTGGAAATTCTTTGTGAAGGCCTTTGTTTAGAAATGGCCGTCTCACAGCTGACATGAATTAATTTTTATAAGTAATCTGGCTGTCTGTGGGTGATAGCAAATTTAGTGCATCTACCATATTTTCTCTACGTGACCCAAGAGAGCCTTGGGAATTCAGACTACGTTCTGTTAGTCTGTGCGACTCGGTAGTTTAAAAAAAACTACATAAGTGTTAGCACTACTTTTATTTTATTTTTAACACTACACTGTATTTAACTAATAGGGAACACTAATAATAACTTTGTTATTTGAACTTTTACGCGATAGCCCTAGTGAAGGGCAGAGTGACGACCCGGAATATATTACTTCTAGTTTCCTTGCTGAAAGCCAGCCGGCAAATCTATGACCATTCCTTAGCTGGGCAGCAATTTTACCAGAGAATAATACACTGATGGAAATACGGTATTTACTGCTGATTTGCTAGTTGGCATTTGCGTCAGTCGGCGATTATTGCAACTTAGCAGTAAACAGCGGAAATAGGGATGTAACAGCTCGTTAAGTTTTGTACAACATGGTCAAATTAAACAAGTAAATAGTAGAAAGTTCATAGGTAGCTGCTCTCTCTGGTCCGTAAATGATTGGTGAGCTTAAATACCTGGCACGCGGTTATCGCCTTAGTGGTTTGATTTCTGAACATCTCCGTGCTTCGAAGGGTACGTCAAGCTGTCGGCTTCAGTTGTAGTTTACAGACAAGAATTGTTAAGCTCTATTAGAGGTCTTCTGGGTGGCTTGAGTAACTCTGATTCAGTGGTAACCACTCCGTACGATACTGTAAAGAGGAAAACTTAGTTATGACTCACTATGTCAGGGATTAGTATATTAGTTTTAATTTCTGTTCAAGGAATACAAATCATTCTCGTCTTACACCTCATTTTTAAAGGGGTGTTATTGTACTATTCATGAGGTAGATCAAAAATAATAACAATACATATAATTTATGAAATATTTTTCTTCAAATTTATTCGTAATTCAATCATGCTAATAATTTTTAATATCGGAGCGTCACAATCGCGTCGAACGACGATTGAGAATCATTGGTGTATAACTCTTCCTTATATTAATTTCTCTAGTTAATACGTAACACCAATTTAATAAATTACCCTTGACAATAATTTTAGTCGTAAATAAAAATATTTGGAACGGTTAGGTTTTTCTGTAAGTAATATTGAGTTTAGACAGAGCGAATCATTATGAGCCCCAACGATAATAAATGAAATGTAATTCTTCACATTGTCTAGCAAGTGATGCAGTAAGGTAACTACATATATTTGCTTCTAGTTTTTCGTTTTTGAAGTAAAATATGTGTATATGTGTAAACTTGGATTTTCTGGGATTGGCTGGTTGAAAAGTTTATTTATGAAAGCAAAACATAAAGACCTGGTAAAGCAAAATATAAATTGATAATAAGAATAAGAAAAACTATTCATCGATATCTGTGCATGTAAATTATACTTCACTGCTGTTACTATATTTAAGATCCTAGTCCAATTAAAACCTTTGCATACATACGTTATGACACTACTTTTAGTTGAATTGTAATGTTATTAAAATTTATGAATTGTAATGTTACTAAAAACTTATGAATTGTAATTTTACTAAATTAATTTGAGAAATAATTTTGTATATTTATTAATTTTCTTTTGGCATACTGGGATATCATATTTTATCCATCAAACATGTTTTTATCTGAGAATATTTTTAATGTTAATTACATGTAAAATGTCCATCTATTCTACAATTTAGTGATCATTTTAATAATAAGTAATGCGAATAACTGAACGACGACGGATACTCATAAAAGGTAATTTAAAATATACATATATGATTTTGTAAATAATAAAAAAATTATATCTAAGTTTTTATTGTGTGTAATTTATCTCATTTGTGTTATATTACTAGTAAATTTACAATAAAGCATCTTTATGAATAAAAAAAACCCAAGATGGATTATTGTTTTCTTTCCACCCAAAGTTACGTTTTCATCTATTCAATTTCATCCTTACAATATAAGAATGTATGTCATCCCGCCTAACATGACATGACATAACATAAATGTTAATTCGTTTTAACTATGCCGAAATAGTTACTAAGATCAGTTCGAACTTTAAAGAATATTTGCAAATAGTTTTTGATACATACATTACCTACATATTATTTTGCAAATAACGATTCTTTTACAAGACCCTGCGTACAATTTAAGCAATTAAGTTCGACTAGAGTCTTTGCCTGCGATTTAAGTTCTCGCAGAGACTATGTCTACGGTGTAAGTATTCTAAGAATCTATATTATTATTTTCGTACTAAGCGTACAATTTTTCAGTATTTTTCACTCTCTAAATTTTTCTTTCTCTACTTTCACGGCATTCACAGGAGTGCTTCGCAACGGGCGTTTACAGATTCATGAAAAAGAAAGGATATAATAACATTCTTACTATATATCTGTAAAAGTTGTTTAGTTAGTTTGAAAGTACAGCAAAATATGTAACATCGAGATGAGGTTGGTAAGCTTAAATACAAATTATTAAAGAAAACTCAATGCTTACCAACATCATCGCGATTATTTAAAATCCACCTATTAACTTAGTGTTTTAGCTATCAACAGAAGATTAGATTTCTTGATTGAATGTTTTAATAAAATATTGTCATTCTAATTTGTTGTTTAGTTTGATTACCCTTACTTCTACCCAACTTCGTGGTATTTTTGTCTTGGGTATACACGCTTTTACAAGATTATAGTGTACACCTTGTGGTGTACATTATAATATTGTAAAAGCGTTAGCCCAATAACCGGTAGCGGCAATATAGTTTTCACCATATTTTAAACTCTCTTGATTTGTAATAAGACTCAAAATAAATCAATTAGAAACTTACCTTCTACCAGTAAAAGCATGGAATGCAATGGAATTTCTCATTTTAGAAATTATAATCAAATACCATCTCGACACATGTGGTACCGTAACGGGCATAACATTCGTATATATCCACATAATTGTATACATACTTAACAGTCAAAATTTATGTTCATAATTCATTGATAGAGCTATCTTATTACATCACAATAGAGTTTAAAATGAGGTGGTAACTATTGTACGATTTGTCCTGTTAAGGGTTTAGCCTTCTTGGCATCAGAAGTAATTCATATTGTGTTTGAACTTTTAATCGATTGGGTAAAGCTTCCATAATGAAATGATATGAATGCACGTGTTGCGCAGCGGCTAAGACAGTCGCCTCGCCGCTTCGTGTCGCGGGTTCGAGTTCCGCGCCGGACAACTAATTGTGTGAATAATAACCCATAAATAGTTGTTCTGAGTCTGGATGTAATTTGTGTCCATCTATTTTGTTTGTAAAGTACCCCGCAACATAGGGACTAGATTCCCTAGAACGGGCGTTGTCTTTTAAAACAAACATATGATGGAATAATAAAATTGATTTAATACTCATATATTAACTTACACTTTTAATTGCAAATGTCATAATTATGTAGTAAAGTGTTAAAAAATATTAAGCTTACTTTATAATAGACTAGACTTAAGCTTATGGCCCAGTTCGTCCATGCTGCCTATCTCATCAATTATTATGGCGTACATAGTCGTGACAAGGGCTTCATACAGTCTCTGGTTGTGTGTTTGCATACAGTGAAACATTTCATACAAAAATAAGTGTGTAGTGTATTTATGACTTTGAATTTACAGTAAGGAATCAATGTACAGATATTAAGGGAAAGTTCATATAAACACGCGGTACCGCGCGGAACTGCTAAACCGCGCGTTACGAGGTCGACCTTGATTATCATCCACAGTAACGCACGGTACCGCGCTACGCGGCAACGCTCCGGTACATATTAGTCATGTGAATGTTCCAACCGCGGGGCAACAATGTAGTGAAATTTATTAACAATAAAATGCTGAATATATGTTATGAACTTCAGACAACTAAATGCTGTCTAGATCTAGGTTTTGCTTGTTTTACTTAAGACACTACTCTACTGTAAATCTTGACAAAGGAATAACTTACCGTATATAATAGAACCAAAAATCAGTACAATATTATTTGCTATAGCACTTGTTTTGTATAAGTAAGGACATAAAAGTTCAGCTGCAAGATACACTATTCATACTCTAATCAAACTTGCTAAAGAACTTATTCATCTTGCTTGTAGAAAGTGTATATTACATCACTGATTTCGCAGATCAATGTATGACATAGACGTTGCGCTTGAATTTCGAATGAATATGTCTATGAGTACGGCTACGAAGGTATACTCGTAGTTTATTTTATGCTACGGCGCTACGTGGCGTAGTAATGTCTTCATAGCCGAATTTCGGCTACGGCGGCCCGTCTCAACTAAGATTAGCCATCTGCGCGGAACATATTATAGTGCTCAAGTGTGTGCAAACACAGGAGCATTTTCTATTCCATCACTCTCATGATCGATGGGACGCCTAGCAACACGACTGGAAAGAGGTCAGGTACAGGACCGACGGCTCGGACAACACCGAGGCACGGGGGTATAATACCGCCAACTCCCAGTCTTCGGGCTGATGCTTGAGAAAAGTCCCAAAACCACTTTTGGCCCGACCCGGGATTTGAACGCAGGACCTCGTTCTCTGCGGGTGAACACGCTACCGATAGACCAACGAGGCAGTCAAACGCGGCGTAGCAGCCGATAGACAGCTAATAAAATTAACATAATTAACATAATATTAAAACTTCCCCCGCGGACTCTGTACAGTACAGACGTGCTTTAAGTTATCCCCAGTTAATTAATTTATAATAAAAACTGCAATAAATAAGTTTAAAAAATAATCAAAGTACTAGGAGTGCAGATCCGATGTATACACAGTTGTGAGTGAGTGAGAGGAAGTGACGCAAGACAAGGATAAGCATAATTCTGCGAGCTTTTCGTTGTCAAGGACACACCTACCGTGCGACTACAAGGTCACACCTTTCTCCACGGCGCATACGCAAGCTCCGCCCCGATTGCACTGGTAAATCCTTATTGTCATAACTAATTGATCGTTAATTGAATAACGCATAATGTCGTCGGAACAGGCGCTGCCCCGCCCAGACGCATTAGCACAACGGCGTGTTAATACAGAGGACCAATTAAAGCATTACCATTCCGACTCAGCAATAAATACTCAGAAGTCAAAATATTCAGAAGACGATAACTTAAATGTTACCAAACGATTAAAGCGTACTTACGATGAGGAACCGAGATCCTTGCGAAGCAATATCACAGACATGTTCAATGATCTTATGAGTCAAAGAGAGGAAGAGTTCAAGTCTATGCAAGAGTCTCTAAAGACTATAATACAACAAAATACATCAATTCAAGCTTCAGTGGCCACCATCTCCTCTCAACACCAAGAAATGATATCAAAAATACATAGTCTGGAGAAGGAAAACATAGAATACAAAACCCGTGTAAAGTCTTTAGAGCGCCAGCTTGATTTCCTGGAAAAAAAAGTATATGGAAGTACTATAGAAATTCGCAACTTACCAAATAAAGTAAGTGAAACAAAGGAGGACTTGACCGCATTAGTGCAAAGCGTTGGGTCTGCTTTTGACCTTGATCCACCACTACAAACGTCTGATATAAAAGATATTCTTCGGACGAAGACTGGTACCTTAGTAGTAGATTTTATTTCTCCGTTACGAAAGGAATCTATCATCTATAAAGTTAAACAGTTTAATAAAAATAAACGCACAATTAAGGAACCCGCATTGAATACGGGTCACTTGAAACTATCAGGGGAACTGAGGAGAATTTATATAACAGAGCACTTAACTTCTAGAGCAAATCATTTATACTACATAGCTCGCCAACATGTCAAGAACAATCAACTGTATGCGACTTGGACATCTTACGGTACTATATTTGTCAAAAAAGAAGAAAAATCGTCACCTGTACGTATTAATGATGAGTCCGAGTTCCAGAATCTGTTAGATTGACTAGTTATAACTTTTTGTTACTCTCATTCTATAACAGTAGGAGAGGTTTTGTTTCTATTCTTAGTTATAAATGTTTTTATATTTAAGTTTTCTAGTGTTAACCTAATCATAAGGCATCATATTATCTCTTCTATTTACACTTTACTCATACATCGCAGAACACAAGCACAACACAAACACAAATTAACTAAGCGAGCCTTACTTGTAACGTATCATGTCAACTGTTACCTTTCTTTTGTAATACTCAGTAATCTTGCGTACAATCACATAGATGCTTCTAAATCTCTCCATTTGTCGGATTATAGTTTAGATTTCAACCTTAAATACTTTATCTCTACACGTACATGTCACGCTGAGTTCGTGACAATTTGCCAATTAGGTACCTACTTAAAGTACTTGTAGAATAGAATGTTAGATATTGAAATACTGAACTCTAATCTGGACTCCGTGGTAGCGGCTGGATGCATCTCGTGTGATATTGATGACGTAAAGAACCATGTTAACTCGAACTGTTCTCGTAAAATTACTATTCTAACACAAAATATTCGTAGCATAAATTGTAATATTTCAAATTTTATCACATTACTACATAGATCCGAAATAACTTGGGATATAATAGTTCTAACAGAATGTTGGCTCCCTTCAGCTAAACATATACCATATATTGCCGATTATGATTTTACTATGACATCTTCTCACAAAACCCAAAATGAAGGCGTAGTTATCTATTATCAAAAACATCTGAACGTAAGATATGAAGAGCCGGTTATTAATGATGCCAATTGTCTTTTAATTAAGCTAAACTGCGACACGTGTATAATTGGCATATATCGCCCCCCCAGCCAATCGAATACAACTAACTTCATAAACTCAATTGATCAGCTTCTTTCAAGATTAAATAGGTTTAAAAATATTATTTGATATATGTTCAACTAGTTGTGATAATCGGATGCACGAATACCTAAACGTTTTAGCTAGTCACGGAATTTTAGCGGGCCATAATACCCCTACTCATGGGCGTACCTGCCTTGACCATATGATGATCAAAACAAAAAACGAAGCTACATGTTTTAATATTCAATCATCCATAACTGATCATGAATGTGTTGCCCTTAGTCTCCGTCTAAACAGTAACTTTAATTACCGTAGAATAAATACATCCTGTATTAATTTCATTGGTCTTGATGAAACGATACGTGATTATAACTTTAACGACATTTTAAGTTGCGAAGACGTCAACATTGCAACGGACAAACTCAGTTTAATCTTGTCTACAGCCATAATAAATAACTCAATCAGCTATAATATACCGAAACGTAAAAGAATTAGTAAACCCTGGATAACAAAAGGTCTATTACGTTGCATGAGAAATCGCGATAATTTGTATAAAAAATTTAAACAAGATATAAACAACGAGAACACTAAGTTAATTTACAAACGATATCGCAATTACTGCAACATGCTTATAAAAAAAACCAAAAGAGACTATGAAAATAAAGAGATACAAAAAGCAAAGGGGAACAAGAAACAGCTTTGGGATGCCATTAAAAAGATAAGTAATTCTAAAACGATTGTAAATCATTCCAGTAGTCTCGTAGACTCCAGTTGTCCCCAGCTATCCATAAATTGCATTAACTACCATTTCGCTAACATTGGAAGGCAGTTAGCTGAGAAAATTCTTTCATCAAAATCTACAACAGGGACTTCTAGTGAAAATTCTTCAACACTAACCCTAAACTCTTTCTTTATGCACCCGACGGACGAGAATGAAGTTTTTACTCTCATTAGTAGCTTAAAGGAGAACTGTGCTGTTGCAGCTGACCATATTTCAAGTAAAATTCTTAAAAGGTATATTCTCTCATTAACTCCGATCATCACTCACATCTGTAATCGATCTTTGGCATCAGGCTCGTTCCCTTCTGCATTTAAATCAGCATTAATTGTTCCCGTTCATAAGGGTGGGGATCGAGACCGTGTCAATAATTACCGCCCTATCTCAATTTCACCTACAATGTCAAAAATTTTGGAAAGAATCATTAATAATAGAATAGTAGATTACCTTGAATCCAATAACTTACTTTCATGCGTCCAGTTTGGCTTCAGACGTGGAAAATCCACGAATCAAGCAGTTCATGAGCTCTTAAATGCTGTTATATTGAGGGTACGTCACCGAAGACGAAAGTTCACTAAAAGTTCCTCTACGGTTTTTTTATTTATTTATATAAAAAATGGCGTACAAAGCACTTGAAAGTTGTGTCCGCGACTTGCAAAAGACAATTACGCTTCTCAGTGATAAAGTGAGTGCCTTGGAGACTAATATAATAGCACAAAATGGAATTATATCATCTCAAGTTGTGACCATCAAAGAATTGTTATTTAAAATTGACGGTACACCTGCAATCCACAAGTCACTTAGTGCTCAAACCCAAACAGCGATTCAGCGGCCGGTCCGTCAAGCACGTCTCAATACCATTGCCGCTACCACCGCTGTAAAAAGCGGCGTCACTCCCGCTGCATTGCCTAAATCGCCAATTACTAATGGATTTCCGAAAACACCCGAGGTGAGCCGATCAGAAGATGCGATAAGCGCATCGACTAACGTCCAGGCGGTCGCATGTGGTATGGCCCCGAAACCAACGGAGTGCACTACGGCAAATAATAGTGATTCTGGGCATTTAACTAAGAACAAGAATGAAGAAGGTTGGCAAACAGTAGTAAGTCGTAGACGGAAAATGCGGCAAGTAATAACTGGAGCAGGAAAAATAGATGCAGAGCTCAAAACGGTAGAACGCGTAAAATACATACAAGCGTGGTCGTTTAGGCCAGAAACTACTACACAGAATGTGTTAAATTATCTTAATAAAATTAACGCATGCGAAGAATATTTTGTTGAAAAACGTGACATTAAAACGGACAAGCATGCAGCATTCGTAATAGGTTGTCCCGAAAGTTTGTACGAACAACTCAGCTCGCCGGCGTCGTGGCCACCGCGTGTAAAAGTGTCAGACTGGTTTCGCCCGCGGCCCCGCGGTGGTCGGGGCGGCGCCGAGTGCAACAGAACCAGTCCTCAGAACAGCGCGACGGAGCCGCAGCGTTAACACGGATGTGCGTAATGACGTTAATGTGAATGAACGGCTTAATAGGATTGTTATATGCCATCAAAACATTGCGTCGTTAAGTCAAAAAACTAAACGATTAGAAGTCTTATTACGTAGTGAGTTAAAGTGTGATATACTAGCAATAACAGAACACTGGTTGACCGAAACTAATTTAAAATGTATTAAAATCGCTGGCTATAAGCTGGCCTCGTACTATTGCAGAAAACAAACAATGCACGGCGGCTCTTGTATATTTGTTAATGAAAATATAAAGTGTGTAGAGAATATTGACTTAGCAGCCCTATCGGTTGAGCAATTTTGTGAAATATCGGCGGTAAAGTTGCTAGATTTTGACGTTACCATAATTTGTGTGTATAGGACTAATTTAATTAATTCTAATACGTTTTTAGACAACTTTGAACGATTCCTCGATAAAATAGATGATCTAAGAATCCAGTGTGTAATAGTAGGTGATTTTAACATTAACACATTGGGTAGTTTAACCAGTGATGTTAAAAGGTTACTTGATATTCTGTCAACCCATAACATGACGAATCAGGTAGAATTCCCTACACGGATAACGATATCCACTATGACTAGCCTCGACCATGTCTACACAAATCTTCCGTCGACCGGTGTTACTGCACAACCTGTGACCACTCATTTGAGTGACCACCTAGCCGTGAGATGTGACCTGATGTGTTCAAAAAGCACCGACTCAAATACATCGCAGTACACTCGTTCATTCTCGCTACATAATCAAAATAACTTCGCCGCGTCTATAGGTTGCGTAGACTGGCACGAAATAAAGATGCGTAACAAGACAACATTACAGATGGCTACCGCAATCATTAACGTGTTATCAGGTAAGTTTGACATTTGTTTTCCACTTCGGAAAACAAGCAATACTATAAAACATGACTCATCTTGGGTAACATCAGATGTAAAGAACTTTAAATTAATTTTATTTGACTTCATTGAAATTGGAAAACGTTATCCGAATAATATGTTAATTAATAATATAATTAGTGACATGAAAATATACTATGATAATTTAATCTCCTGTACAAAATCTAGATATTATACAAATATTATAAAAAACTCCCAAAATGCCTCGAAAGCTATGTGGACTGTCGTAAACATGGAGAGGGGTAAAAATAACACACCGCGCCTAGATTTTACGGATATTGTTAAAAATGTAGATGGTACACCATTTTTAACAAAAAAGTCTGCGCTTGATGCCATGAATACCCGCTTTTTGGGGGCGGTACATGCGTGTGGTGCTCCTCGCGCAGATATACAGCGTGTGCATGACCAGCTCCTAGTTACCTGTCTTCCAGCAGACCGGTCATTGCGTCTAAACCGTTTTACCGCTGACGAAGTCTATCGCATCATCATGACGCGTATACCGCCAAAACCATCAAAGGATACTTATGGCATTTCCATGAGACTGATTAGGTTAGCAGCTATACCCCTGTCGCCTGTTCTTGCAGATTTTTTTAATGTATGTTTGAGAGAAGGTGATATCCCGGCTCCTTTAAAATGTAGCAAAGTTTCACCTCTATATAAAGGAAAAGGGAAAAAAGACTGTATCGACAATTACAGACCAGTGTCGATCATTCCAGCGGTGGCGAAGATACTTGAGAATGGCCTTAGCTCTCGCCTTCTAGAGTTTCTCTCGGCTGGTGATGTTCTAACAGACCGACAACATGCCTATAGAGAAGGTAGATCAACTACGACCTTAACTCGCGAACTTATACGATTGGTGATGGCTGCGAAAGAAAAAAAACTGCAAGTAGCCTTAATTTGCTGTGATTTGTCGAAAGCCTTTGATGTCGCGGATCGTAATATAATTGCGATAAAACTGCGACATTACGGTGTGGACGGCCCATCACACGCACTTTTTGCAAAGTTACTGCAAGACAGGTCACAAATTGTTGTAGGTTGCGAGGGCACGGAGAGGTCAGATCCGTTACTGTCAAAGATAGGCGTGGCTCAAGGCTCCTCAGTGTCAAACATATTATTTTCGCTACTGCTGAATGACCTGCCGGGTTCTATAACTGATGCAGAAACTCTAATGTTTGCGGATGACGTGGCTGCGTTAGTAATGGCCTCTTCGGTAGATTTACTAGAGGAAAAGCTAAATAGGACAGCTAATCAGCTTGATAAATGGTTTCGAATTAACGGGTTGGTACTTAACGTGGCCAAAACTCACTTCATTCACTTTGTGCTATCGGGTCACACACAGAGACCACTCGTGGTGTCTGCGAATGGAGTGAGTATTGCACAGGTCGAAGAGACTACTTTCTTAGGCTTCGAAATTGATAAAAGTCTCAAGTGGGAAAGCCACATAAATAAATTAAGGCGGGAAACTAGGGAGCGCCTGTTTTGCTCTGAGCCGATTGCGAAGTGTAGTGTCCATGGCAGAGATGCGTGCATGCTACTTTGCAACAGTGCATTCGTTGCTGCAATACGGTGCGGAACTGTGGGGCCGCGCAGCCGATTGGGAGCGAGCATTCCGGATGCAGAAGCGTGCTGTTCGAGCAATGGTCCATGTACCGCAAGATATATCCGCTAGACCCTATTTTAAAGAACTGGGTATTATGACAGTGCCCTCCATAGTCATATACCAAGTTGCCGTGTATGTTAAAGCGAATATAGAACTATATACCACACGAAGCACTATTCATTCGTACAACACACGGCATAACTACAAATTGGCAGCAGTTCCTAGGACACTTACAAAATCATCTAAGATCACTTATGTTATGGGTTGCACAGTTTATAACAAACTCCCGGTGAGCATATCTAATATCCCTTCATTACAGAGTTTTAAAGTTCGATTGAAGAGGTGGCTTATCGAGCAATCGTTTTACTCGCATGACGAATTTTTAAAGTTTAAGTAAGTAGTTTGTATTAGAAATATTTTTATTCTTTGACATTGTATCCTATTATATTATTTAAAAACTATGACATGTAAAACCATTACCAATAAATGACTATTTGACTATTTGACTATTATAACAAATATGGATGAGAAGAAAAAATGTTTATCCATATTCCTAGACTTGGCCAAGGCATTTGACACGGTTTCTATCCCTCATCTCGTGAACAAACTTTATAGAATAGGTATAAGAGGAATACCCTTAAAACTACTTGAAGACTATCTAACGGACAGAAAACAAAGGGTTAGGATAGAAAATAAGACAAGTGACGAGCTTTCTATTAAATATGGCGTTCCCCAGGGCAGCATCCTCGGGCCTACTTTATTCTTAATATATATAAACGATCTATATAAACTTCAAGATTTTAAAGGGAAAATAGTCGCTTATGCGGACGATACAGCTCTGTTCTTTAGTGGAACTACATGGGAAGAGGTGTTTCAAAATGCAAGAGTAAGCATGGCTCGAGTTTGTGTGTGGCTTCGAGACAACATGCTATCTCTCAATGTCGACAAAACTAAATATATCACCTTTGCACATAGGTCTAATCAACTTCCTCCTAGCTTGTTGACTATTCCGGCTCATTGCTGTAGTATGGGACTTGACCAATGCTCTTGCCCGATTCTTGAAAGAACTGATGAGGTCAAATACCTTGGTGTTGTTATTGACCAACACCTCACTTTTAAAGAACACATAAAGATGTTAGTCACACGCCTTCGGAAAGCCATCTACGTTTTTAAAAATTTAAGACATGTAGCCGATCCAAATATAATTAAGATGGTATACTATGCCTTATGTCAATCATTAGTAGATTACTGCATCACTTCTTGGGGAGGTGCTGCGAAAACGCTTGTCATTGAGGTTGAGAGAGCCCAGCGTGCAATTCTCAAGGTAGCTGCTGGTCTTCCTTTCCGATTTCCAACTGTAGATTTGTATAAAAGGTGGAATGTTCTTACGGTGAGACAAACTTTTATACTACACACAATCTTAAAAAAACACTCACAACTGCCATATAATCCGAATCTTCTTAAAGATAAACTGCGTCAGGGTAAAGTGTGTCCTTCTAGAGCATGCTCTACAGCTCTGTCTCAAAGGCATTTCTGTTTTCTTGGTGTTTTCTTGTACAATAAACTAAATTCTATCCTTAACATTTATCATAAAAACAAAATACAATGCAAAATTTCTGTCTGTTCCTATCTAAAAACCCTAGACTACCAACAAACTGAAAATCTTTTAATCGTTTTACAATAACTTATGCTATAGTGTTTCGTTCAAATGGCTCGCTACAAATACATACTCTATACTCATGATTGCACCTACACTTATATGTTTCACAAACACACATTTACTTCACACTACTCTCTCGCGTACACTCAGACAAATACACATCTACCATCTCTCAGTATTCTGTACCCTCTCTCTAACTCTTCTATTAAATGTTTATCTTCTGTTTTTAGAATTATATAAAGTCTTTTAGAATTATATAACTGCTTTTAAATTGTATAACTGCTTCCAGATTTATATTTATAAGTTATGGTTTAATAAGCTTCTTACTAGCATTTGAGCCGCGTGGTGGGCCTGGTGACCTGTAGTACAGGTTTTCATTCAAACCTATTTCAGGCACCAGTCTCTCACAAAGTTGGGGCTAGTTGGAGACATGCTTTGTATGTTGAAACGTAACTTTAAACATATATGTATTATGTAACCCCATTTGTGATGAGATAATAAATGGATTTATTATTATTATTATTAAACGCACTGCAATTTCTGTGTACGTCTGGCGCAGTTGTTAAGATAGACGTTTTTCTATTACCTCGACACCCTTGTGTTTATCGTAAAAGCTACTCATATTACTTGAGATTACTTATATGAATTTTACATAGCAATTGATTTAATATTTATATTTATTTATTTGGAAAACAAACAGTTGTACAACATGAGCTTATAAACTAAAAGTAATAACACTGTATAATGTTAGGAGTACAACCCACGGCGTTTTCACAGATTACTAAAACAAAAATAATAATAAAATGTAGAGTGCTGTGAACTCTAATGCTAAGAGGTTATATATCCTACACTACTATATAAGCCGCTTATAGTTAGGTAAAACGTAATTATACAAAAAACAACGAATATGACATATAAAACAATAAAATAATATCAATCTACTTTTATGTCTTCAGCTAGATCCCAAAAAGAAAAAAAACCAGACAGAACAGTAAATATATATATATATATATAATGGGAACACTGTCGCTGGCATGTTATAATATATTTTATACACCTCATTTTTATTATTATTCCCATTGCTTTATTTATTTAATACAATATCTAAATTGTATGTAAAGCGAAACTTTGCTGAATATTTACCTTTCTACCTACACAAAAGGTAAATATTAACGTTGTTGTATGTACTTACCGCTTAGTTCAAATTTTATGCTAACATAATATACTAAATTTCAAAACAACAGAGAACTATTAAATACTGAGTATTGGACCTAGTTATTAAGCAACTATTTTAAACAAAATCATCACCCACGCTTTGAAACTGAAATTAATACGAAGTCTACAATCAGACTAGTCTGAGCTGCCGATGTCAATTTACTGTGACAGTGGTAAGTAAGCTTCAGACTCAGGTAATGAATAAAAAATGAAACGACTTTTTGGTATTTCTTCATCCGCCTCGTATTCTCCAGTTCCATAATGAAATGAAAGAAAAACATAGAACGTATACTTAGAATTGAAGACTTTGTACTTTATTAGCTTTGAAAGATGTTAGTATTGTAATTTGAGGAAGTGATGTTACTTATTGAGAAATGTAGAGAATAAAGTTAGAAATATCTATTCATTCTAACTAACCAATTATAACAAATTTCTGTATTTCTACGGAATATGTTTAGCATTGATGAGATTTTTCTTGAGAGTTCAAAAATAAATCGTTTTTATAGGGCAATACTTCAAAGTGCCAGAAAAGAAAAGTCCCTACAACTGAACCATTTCATGACCCGTATGAAAAAGTATTATTTCAACAGTTCATTACACATTTTGGATTGTTTTACTTTGATTAAAATCTCGGGTGTCCATTAAAATAACTAGCTGAGTTTTACCCGCAGTTTTACCCGCGTAAACCTTTATGAATTATAGTCATTTGTTATTCAGATGTATAAGCTATATTACTACAAAATTTCATAATTATCCGTTCGGTAGTTTTGCATGAAAGAGCAAGTCTAAGGTATTACCACGGGGTTGTACCCGCGGAAAACTTTATAAATTATAGTCATGTATGATTCAGATGCATAAGCTATATTACTACAAAGATTCATCATAATGTGTACAAATCGCGAAAGTTTAAAAACATTAATTCATCATAATCTGTTCGGTAGTTTTTGCTTGATAGGTAATACATATCCATACATACATACTCACAAACTTTCGCATTTATGACGAGTTAAGACAGTTTCGCAACTTTCAAACTGTGAGCTAAGCAAAGAAGTCACATCTTTAAAATTCAGACGTTTTTGTGACTTTCCTCAAGAGTTTTAACTATGCCATTTTTAATACGACGGGCTGGTTTCACGTCGCTGGCGTGGGTTCGATTCTCACCTCGAACATATTATATATGTGTGCATGAACATATCTGTTTGTCCTGAGTCTGGGTTTAATTATCTATATAAGTATGTCTTTACAAGTACCTTAATATAGACAGAACCTTTCGACAATATGTAGTAAAAATATAGCTAAAATTTAAAATTTTGATAATTAAACCTACACATGATCCTTGACAATAACTTAATTTAAGTTAGTTAAATACCGTTACTGTTATTAAATAAATTTTATTGTAAATTATTTCCTACAATCCGTGTACCTAAATATCTATATGTACCTAGAAATAATTACAAATTAATTATATATTACTACGAATACGTTCTGACTATTTACAAGCGCTTTTTTAAAGTCTACGTGAATAAAAACCTTTTTTATTTATTTATTTATACAAAATAAAAGTAGTACTTACCTATAGGTATCAGTTATCTAGTTTCCATAGTACAAGCTCTGCTTAGTTCGGGATCAGTGGCCGTGATTGATATTTTCCCAGGATATTATTATTATATTGCAGTATATCGAGTGCTATTTATAAAAAGGTTAGAAAATATCCATGACTCAGAAACAAATATTCGTGTTCATCACACAAATATTTGCACTTACCGGGATTCGAACCCAGAACCACTAGCTTCGTAGGCAGAAGCACTACCAACACTTAGGTTTAATTTTCTTCTCAGTTAATATAGAAATACCTTCAATGCGCAACTACCCAAAGCAGCGATAAGATAAAACCCATTCTATACAGCGATTAGGACCTGCTTAGTATTTGTTTAGGAATTAATAATGAATTAAAAAACAAACGATATTTGTAATGTAATATTTTAAAATTAGGCAGAGTTTTATAAAGTATAGTTTATGATAAGAGTTTGATAATAGTTCCGAGTTGAAACCAAAACGGTGTTGATACTGCTAATATTCAAGCGAAGGAAAGAAACTATAAGATATTTTAACCTTGCATACCAACTAACTGCCTCGTTGATCTAGTAGTAGCGTGTTTCACTGCAGCTAATGAAGTTCTGGGTTCAAATCCTGGTTCGGCCAAAAAGTGATTATGAGATTTTTCTGTTAAGAACATTTCTCAATATCAGCAAGAAGTCGGGAGTTAGTGGTATTTCACTCCCGTGCCTCGGAGAGCACGTAAAGCCGTCGTTCCCGTACCTGACCGTTCCGATTGTATCGTGTAGGAAAGTCACATATTGGCCTTGATTTATTATTTTCCGTGTTGATTTCAATAAAACTTAGAAGCCTCTAGTAAATTCGCCACTACTTAACTGGGATAGAACTTTGACTCGACTATGACAGACTTTACTTGACTTTGACTTAATTTATCAAATTACTTGACACTTGTAAATTACTCTAAACGAGTAAAAAAAGAAAAAAATGACTTTTTAGCAACCGTAGTTTTTAGCACCACGAGTAAAGTGTTTAAAGGAAATCTTCTTTCTAAAGTGGTTAGAATCAAATTTTTATTTATTTAATTGAGCGATAATATGCATTTGATAGAACAGCGCTCAATAGGATTAACGCTAATGAGGCAATTATATTTAATAAAAGTATTTGGTTCTTCCATATTATTCGATGTAACAATGAAACTATTTTCTAGTACAAATTTAAGCATATAAATATTGTTTAATAAATATTATCCAATAGTGAAGCAATATCCAACATTAAACTAGTATCACAACACATATTTACAATTCTATTGGGATTCAAACTCATCGTTTCATTAATCACAAATTAGGTTTAACATTACTGAGGGCTATCGCGATTAAACGAATTTCCAAATAACAAAATCATATTAAAAGTTTATGACCTACGAACTGACAGAGAGATAACTTACTTACCTACGAATAAAAGTAGACTTCAAAGTTTTAACACCCATTTCTTGTTGAGGAAGTTAAAAGAGGATTCTCAGTACCAAATAGGTAGCAATTTGAGAATTCGCGTCTACTTTTTAGCAGTTGTTCTGAGTTAGCTTTCAACTTAATCTAGAAATTGTTATATTATTTACAAACTCAATAAAGAGGCTTGGAAAGTATTATAATCTTAGACATTTCTTGAAATGATTTGGTAAATTTTAAATTTAGAAAATACAGAAGATGGCTTTTCGTCTCCTTCTTCATCCAGGCCTTTTTAATTTCTATTCGGATCGGCTCCCAGCCTATCGTGCTGCGGATGGCTAAAGGAATTTAATAGGCAACTGCCATCTGACTACGAAGCCTATAGGTTTCATGAGAAACCAGTAATTATGATGATTTGGTCGTATGTAAGATACCGTTGGCTTCTAACCTTAAATTACTCATAGATGGTATCTCTTAATGCACAGTGCCTTATCTTGATCCCAAAACATGATATTACTACTTTTACCTAAGAGAAAAAAATAATGCAGCACCTCCTAAAACCTCTTCAAATAAAATAATCTCGAAAATAACTACGCATTTTATATTCTTATTTTAATATGTAGTTTTATAATTAGTATCTAATTTTTTTTTTGTTGATTCGAGATCAATTTTATATTTTTTTTGCAATTACTTATTTTGTTATATATCACCCTATTTTAACGTGTTTGGATATTTGTTCACTACGTGCTATTTTAACCCGTAATCGGTAGATTTTACGGGCGAGATTACTCTGATTCGATAAAATTACATGTTATCAGCCTCCTAACGTTGTTCATCTTTATCATTTTCAGAATATCTTGTTAGGATTTCAAGTATAACCTATACTTGAAATCCTAACAAGATATTCTTAAGTTAAGGCTAGTAAATAAATAAAATGTTGCTTCAATATCATACTAATACTCGTATTCTATTACATAGAAGGTAGTAGTACTAGACATGGCACTTAGCGTGTGTTTTTCGCAATATATAATAAAAGCCTTAATAAAAGCAGGATATTTTATCAACCTCCAGCTTCCAAATGATCCTAAGTGTTCGTCTAACAAACACTCAACTTCACGCACAGAAGTTAAACCGCCAAAAGTGTCCTATCACAAATAACCATCGCATCCACCTGCCTACGCCGGGTCTTACGGTATGCCACTCAAGAACCTTTTTGTCCCAGTGAGCGTTAAAACAAAGACAAACATTAAAACATAGACATGAGTTCCATACGATGTGTTAGCCTGTTTACGTCTGTGGTTTGCGTATCGGACTTTATGAAGCTTTCCTTAAATTAAGGCAGTTCAAAACCTGTGAGGCGAGCTTTATATCACGCCAGGGGGGCTAAATTCGAAATCACATTGCCGACTACAGAAACAGTAGGCATTATGTAACGAAAATCTAGGTAATTAGGTGATGTATGGTTAGAGGACACCACAAATAAAGGTATCAAATATTGTTTACCTACCGCCACTTTATACTGGTATCCACGTAGTCAAAAATGAAAGAAAATGTTTTTATTAAGATTTGAAATCGATCACTCAGGTCTCCTAGGTCAATTTCTCATCGTATGAATGAAACTACTCAAGTATATTAACTACATGAAATATTGACAGTAAAAGCTTTTTCTGACTTAGAAACTTTAGTGAGCTCTTAGTAGAATCTTTAAGTGATCCTTGAAATTTAAGAGTCATTAATTTTAGTAAGTATGCAGTGCAGTATATTTTGACTCAAAGTAAAACAAAATATCAAAAGTTGAGGCACCCGTAGGATTTTTTTTTGCAAAGTTGTAGAGAATTTTGCATCCTACAATATTGATAATAAATACAAACAGCACAAATCCTATAGGAACTGAGATATATACAAAAAAAAAACGAAAAACACCGATTTATGTGACTATTTTTCATCATAAAAATATAGTTAGGTGCCCTTACACGGACTCAACGAGGTTAAGCATCAAGGCGTGCGATCAGTCCATAGATTAATGGTTGTCTAACCTTTGGTTATGGGGTTATGTATTTGGTTCTAATTGTTAATTGGTGCCTCGGGATCCGCACTGTGGCAAGCTAGCTAAGCTGACGATCTCGGCTGTAAATATGAATTATAAGCATTGAATTTGCCAGTAAAATTAAACGCTTCTTTTGCTAATAAATTACTGTGACATATAATAGAAAAACTATAGACATAATCATATTAAAACATTCAGAAAGTTATGACAAAAGCAAAAAACTTGCTGTATGCCTGAAAAATTGCAAATGATCACAGAAACAAGAGTACCAAAACTAAAGAAATTGGCTATTTACATTTCATTACAGAAATGTTTTGTATTTCGGACCCTTTGTAAATTGTGGATATATTTGCCTCTCAAATTTGATTCTGGTGGAGTTATGACTTCATCAGTTTGCTGCGGTAGAATATCTTAGGAAAAATACTCCCAAATTGGAAAAAATATTGTATTGGATTTGGTTACACCTAAAAGAGTTTACAGTTTTGAGTAAATTGGAAAAAAAATCTTGTGGGTATGACGAAGTTCCAATTAAAGTAATCAAACAAAATATAGGTAGAAATTTTAGCTGACCCATTATTTAACTTTCATAACACCTGCATTAGTAAAGAGATTAGGTATTTCTAATCAGTTAAAAAATCTGTGAAAACTATACCTGTTCATAAAAGCGGTTCACGGTTCTAACTTTTTCGTCATTTCTTCAAAACGGAAAAAAATATTTGTTTAAATTAGACCAAATGGTGATATTGACCTTATAATAAAATGTAATAAAACATAAAGATCAAAGTTAGATAACAGTAAGGTTGGTGTCCTCTAAGGTTCCATAATAAGACCTACACTATTTATTATATTCATTAATAACCTAATAGATTACACGATAAATAAAATCAGTTACCAAATAAAATTGACTATATATTCTGATGATATAATATTATCGGCTGACAATAAAGATGATTTAAACATTATTTTCGATTAATCAATCGATGGCTTTTATGATTGGTTTACTGCGTATTGATTGTAGTAAACACAAAGATTAATTTTCCAATCCATAGGCAACATTTTACATAATCTAGACAGGCAGTCCGTTTTATTACACAATTTTAATTTTTAGGGGTTAACCTGTAAAATGAGATGCTGTATAGAAAGTGGAATTAGTTCGGGGTGTTATGTACTGAGAAGTCTTCGAGATGTATACCAACCTTACCAACATAAATCTGTTTATTTTGCTTTGGTAGAACCCAAAATTAAATATAGTACTTCTATGGGTTGGTGTTTACGAATATAACCTCCAAAAAAGAGCAAGTTCCTCAAAAGAGTCATTAGGTACATGGTTAAAATAATTATGAACCGCATTTTAAATGTCTTCGTATATTAACCGTGCCTAGTCTGTATATATTAATGAACTTCGCTAAAAGCATTCACACTTACGAATCAGATGAAGAAAGACGAGAAGAAGAGAGGTACGTAAGAAAATTATAGAAGAAAAGACTTGCAGTCAAACATTCTCCATTGATCCTGTTCTGAATGTGGTCAAGCACAGCTCCCAATACAATGTTGTAAATATATTTAATAAGTTTCCCATGGATCTAAATTATATAGTTAGTAAGTTATATAATTTCAATTCAAAGTTAAAAGTTTATCGTTTGGAAAGTTGTCTTTTTATTATATGTGATCGCTATTTTTTTTAAGGCAACGCAACGCCTGCACGAGCGAATATAGTCCCTGTGTCGCGGGGTACTTTACAACCATATAATACATGGAAACAAATTACATCCAGACTCAGAACAACTATTTATGGTTCAAACAAATAGTTTTCCGGCGCGGGCCTCGAACCCGCGACACTAATAGGCGACGCGACTGTCTTAGCCGCTGCGCCGATGTGCAGTGTAAATTATTTATTACTATAATAATTAATTTTATTTGATATAATTTTTATTTGAAATCGAAAATGTTTGTTATTATATTGTATGTGTTATCTATGTAATTAAGCCAATGTGTTGAATAAAACAATTGTATAATAAAAATGTAGCAGTTGTTAATCTAGTTACAAGGAGGACAAGCAATATATTGCGGTGCTGCAGAGTAAATTGGAGGAAATGCAGATTGGAAGTCGCAAAGCTAATTTCGTCATTAAAAATGTTCCAAAACGAAACAATGAGACCAACGAAGACCTGGTAGACATGATTGTCTGCCTTTCGCGAAACATAGAATGTAAAATTGAGAAATCGGATGTGAAGGATATATATCGACTTCGTGGAAAAAACAGTGAAAGCCTGAATCAACCCATCATTGTCGAAACTGGGTCCACATTCCTTAAGTCTGATGTTATGAGAATGAGCAGAGCTTACTACATTAAGCATAAGTCTAGACTGAGCTGTAAGCACTTAGGATTTAAATCACAGGAAGACACTCCGATATACCTAAGCGACCACCTGACAGCTAAAGGGTCTCGCCTTCACTTCCTGGCCAGGGACCTAACGAAGTCGGGAGTTTACAAATTCTGCTGGACAGCTTATGGAAAGGTCTACGTAAAGAAAGATGAAGGTTCGCCCACCATTCCAATTAGAACTGAAGAGCAGATACATAAGCTCATGGGGGCCAAATGACTCCCAGCGAATATTCAACCACACTACTTTCATATTTTACCCTACTATGTGATAAGTAATACTGCTGCAGTGGTTATCTCATTGTTTTTTCCTACTATATGTTTCCTAAAAGGCGACCCTTTTGGTTTGTGTAATTTTTCAAGATACCACTTTTTATTGTATTTTCTTCATTCATGTATAAATATAACTTTCATAACACATGTTAACACACACATACACACAACTGATACTCACACTTGCACAAACATGCTGTATACTTTAAAAATAACCCAGTACTCTAATCCGAACTTCAGTCAGCCTAGTATGCGTGGTTGCTGTCTTAATATAACTTGTACGTTACATATATCTCTAATTTACTTTGTGGCAACATCTATTCAGTTTATAACTCACACAAATGGGTGACACCCTTCAAACTCTAGATGAGATCGACCAGATCGAAGTTGCGCGCGCATTCCAATGTGCCTGCACGGAGCTGCACGATCATATTAAAATTTGTAAACAAGACTTGACTATTATTTCTCAGAACATAAGGAGCATTTTTTGCAATTTTGAAGACTTCACACTTTTACTGTCAACATTAAAATTTGAAACGGATATCATAATTTTAACCGAATGTAGGCTACACACGAATAAACCTATACCTCAACTTGATAACTATCTCTCTTTTTCAACTACTCGTCAACTAAACCAAAATGACGGTGTAGTACTTTACGTAAAAAAAAACTTAAAACCTAAAGTTAAAGAAATAAACCTGACTCATGCTTCATGTCTACAGTTGGAAGTACTTAATAATATTATTCTAGGCGTGTACCGATCCCCATCCAACCCAAACACGGAAATGTTTTTAGATTCTCTTAGTACTCACCTCAATACTTTAACTTCTCATAAAAGTATCATTATAGCGGGGGATATTAACATAAATCTCAAATCCAAAGACACTGAGCCGCCGCATGAATACAGAAACAGGGTAAACTATTTAAATATGTTATCACTATACGGGATACTACCTGGACATACTTTACCTACACGTGAATCCAACTGTTTAGATCATTTTATGATCAAAATAAATAAAAAGAAAATATCTGCTTCTATTGCTATATTACACACTTCCATCACCGACCACTTCACTACCTTTCTATCGTTATCTAAGCTAAAAACTAAAGTTATTACCAGTAAAACTAAAATATCTATTAATTTTGATCAAGCCTTAAACCACACTAGAGAAAATAAAATAGCAGACCTACTGTTTTGTAATGACCCGGACCATTTAACTGACCTACTAATATATAAATTAACTGATTCTATTAATCAAAGCACTGTTACTAAAGCCATTCCTAACAGCAAGCGTATTGTTAAGCCATGGATAACTGCCGGCTTACTAAGATGCATTAGGAATCGCAACAAACTCCAAAAAAAAGCACGTAACGACCCTTTTAATAATATCCTAAAAATAACTTACCGTCGATATCGCAACTACTGTAATAACCTAATAAAAAAGTTAAAAAGAAAATTTGAAAGAGACCTACTAGCTAATTCTGTAACAAATAATAAATTATTGTGGCAAAACATTAAAACCTTAACTTACACAAATAATACAAAAAGTCATAACACTGAATTATTACAAATGAGATCAAATTCAACTGAGTCTGTTAATTTCATTAATGACTACTTTGCAAATATTGGCAAAGAGCTAGCCCAAAAAGTTCGACCTTCAGCTGCACACAACTTTAATTCTTTTAATTCTGAAACACTGTCTACACAGATAAACTCGTTCGTTCTTTTGGATACGGATACCGAAGAAGTCGATGGGGTCTTGATGAGCCTAAAGTCCGACAGTGCACCCGGCTGGGACAACGTGTCCACAAGATTTTTAAAACATATTAGGCAAGATATTGTTCCCATAATAACCCACTTGGCCAATCTTTGCTTTGCAAAGGGCAGCTTCCCTGCACCACTTAAGCAATCTATAATCACACCTTTTCACAAGGGTGGGGACAGAGACGATGTCAACAATTACAGACCTATATCCATCTTGCCAGCCATATCGAAAATTATTGAAAAGCTTATAAACAAGAGACTCTTAAAATATCTACACAAATTTAACATCTTAAGCAGCTCGCAATTTGGATTCAGGCCGGGATTATCAACCGAGGATGCAGTTACTGCTCTTAGCTCCCTAGTGGCTGGTAACCTGGATAGCGGTAACAAATGTCTGACGGTTTTTCTGGACCTAAAAAAAGCGTTTGACACCGTCTCTGTTCCTGTCCTCTTGAACAAATTAGAAGCGTCAGGTATAAGAGGAATTCCACTTAAAATGTTTACCGACTACCTCTCGAACCGGAAACAAAGAGTTAAGGTAGGAGAATACGTTAGTGACGATGCAAAAGTCACTTTCGGTGTGCCTCAGGGCAGTGTGCTAGGCCCTACATTATTCCTACTTTATATAAATGACCTCTGCAACCTTAAAATAAATAACGCTAGAGTTTTTTCCTACGCTGACGATACTGCAGTAGTGTTTTCTGGGAAGTCTTGGGACGATGTTGCTGGAAGTGCTGAAGCTGGTATGACTCAAATTGCTAAATGGCTCTCAAATAACTTACTTACACTTAACACAGCTAAAACAAATTACATATGTTTTAGCATATCGCACAGGACACAACCAAACCCCGACTTTATTATAAAGGTACACGAGTGTGACAATCCAATTAACTGCCTATGTCCAACATTAGTCAAAGTTTCTCAGACCAAATATCTTGGTATTGTTGTTGACCAAAGATTATCTTGGTACTCCCACCTGGAACAAGTTACCAACAGAATTAGAAAACTGAGTTGGATTTTCAAAAATTTAAGGCATATTGTGCCAAATAAAATAACCGCTAACACAAACAAACCCAGAAATCTACTCAATGAAATATACATAGCTATAGTCCAGTCTGTCTTAGTATATTGCATCCCCGTTTGGGGTGGAGCGGCTAAGACTAAATTCATAGACCTGGAGCGGGGACAACGGGCTCTAATAAAATTAATGTACTTCAAAAACCTAAGATACCCTACACAAAGTCTTTATCAAATAAGTAATTTACACTCTGTTCGCAAACTATATATAATTAAAACTATTCTCAGGAAACATAAAACTCTTAATTTTGATCCCAGCTTAACCTTGAAAAGAAGAAAGGATATAATAGCTGAAGTTCCTAAAACTAAAACCAAACTCGCCCGTATTCAATACGACAAACGCTCAGCTCAGCTTTACAATCGAGTAAACAAAGAGATCTACATATACAATAAACGATTAACTGACAGTAAAAAAATAGTAAGTAATTGGATAAAACCACTTACTTATGATGACACGGAGAAGCTACTGGAATAAAATATAACCTTACACTTAATCTTCCGTACTTGTCGTATACAGTCTGATTCATTCATTGCCACTTACACTCACTCTGTATTAAATTTAACAAACCCACGCAATCACTTAACTTTCATACACACAGACGCTCACATTCAACATTCAAATTCACATTTACACACCTTTATACTCACAGTAACACTCCTTAGTATTCACACTCACACACCCCCATTCTCACACCTTCATAGTCATAGTCCCATTCACACACCCTCATACTCACATTCACACACCCCTACTCTCACTCACACATTTGCATGCTTCTTGTCTAGTTTTAATTTTCTCTTTTTTTTTTTAAAATCGCCTGTCTTTATAACATTTAAAACAAGTAATCTATGTTAATATTTTAAGTTTTGGAAGAGCGGAGTCTCCTAACACAGGCTTTTTTTTTGCTTAAAAGGAGACTCCAATCACTAGTTGTTAAATTTACTTGTATAACAAATAAAACATTTTTCATTTTTTTTCATTTTAATCTATGTAAGGTAAGAGTAACTACTCTCCACACAATGAAGTGGAGGAAGAAATAAAATACTAATATAAAATAGTATAATATTCCTTATTTGAATTTTATGATGCAAAAATAACTACAGAAGGCAGATTAATACAGGACGACAATATAATACAAGGAGGATTATAATATAATACAAGACACAATACCGGTAACAAACTTTGCTACATGATTAATTTTTTATTCTACTACGAGTAAGTTGGTTGATACAGCCCACCTAATACACTTGATTCTACTTACCACACAGATAGTATCCTTTATAAGCTTAGGAAAACTTAGTCACATCCAGTAATAATGAAATATATTCAGCACTTGGGTATATACATACTTTATTACTTGTACTTGTCAAGCTCACATTGTAATACAAAAACACAGTTTACAACAATAATTAAAGCAACAAAATATTTTGAATTAGTCCGTCCGTGCGGTCAGTTTCGTCATATATATTTTTAAATAAATAATATATAATAAATATGCTTAAATAAATAATAAATAGCAAGTTACTAAGCTATTACTGTTACAATTAGCAATAGTATATATAAAAAATTTAAGACAACGAGCAGTTGGCTAGCGAAAAAGGCTCTGAACCAGTAGCTTAATTTAAGCGACAAATACCTGAGGGCACCCTTATGGGGTTCGGGCCACAGCTCAGGCGGTCCCTGAAGTAAGAAGATGGAATTCGAAATGGGGGGCATTACCGACCACGTGTTAAGGGGGCAACGCGATCCCCGATCCCCGTTGAGGATCCTACCCTAGCTAGCCTGCTGCTTTTGATAGCTACCTAGATGGACGTCCCGGAGAAGAAACCATAACATTAAAATTAAACTTTATTACTATGTGAGTGTATTATCCACGATCTGCTTTATTAGACGAGCTGCACATAGAGCAAGAGTTAGCTATGGTTTACCTCCAGGACACTATGTTCTCTTATGATATAACTTATTATAGTACATCTAAAGGAAAGTAATAATTGGTTGATGGTTCCGATGCGTAAATTGCATAAAATATACTTTTCATTTCGTTAAGTTATGCCGGACATAACTAAAGTTCCGGTACTTCTCGAGGAATATCTAAAAAGTAAAAAAAAATGAACCAAACTTTACTGGATCCTTTTTTGAGTTAATCTGAAGATTCTCTGAAAATTTCATGTAAATTACTCCACCCGTTTGAGAGTGCCATTGGTTTTTATTTTCTCACAGAAAGTGTGAATGGTATTTAAAGTATTCTCTTTGGAAAAATACGCCTTATCCTAGACGGCCGCTGCGACTCAGTTAGTAGGGGCCCTGCTATTGTGATCCTTAGGTTTTGCGTTCAATCCTCGCAGAAGATAAATATTTGTATGTATGAAAAGTAATTTAGTATTTTTATCTATTGTCTAGTATCATGATAAAAAGTTTTGTTTAGTATGGAATAAATAGGCTTATGTGATATGGCCCGAACATTTATAATATACTAGCGGCCCTGTACGTGCTTCGCTACGTATAAGGCATAGTAATAAAAAAAATGATTGTTAAGTTCATTTGTTCAAACAAAAAATATTTTATATTGCTAAAAGATGTTGATTTTACAGTTGTTCAAGACGTTTTTTAAATTTTCTCTACGTACAAACCATCCCTGGACTTCCACAAATAATTCAAGACCAAAATTAGCCAAATCGGTAAAGGCGTTGTTGAGTTATAACATTACAACGAAAAGTGGCATTGATTTTTATATATATAGATAGACGGGCCTGTTAGCGTGGTTGGCAAATGCTTGCTTTTCACAACGGAGGTTGTGGGTTCGATTCCCACCCAGGACAGATATTTGAGTGCATGAACATGTCTGTTTGTACTGAGTCTGTGTGTATAAGTATGTATTTACCAAAGAAAAGTTGTATATGCAGTATATCAGTTATCTAGTTTCCATCGTACAAGCTCTGCTTAGTTTGGGATCAGATGGCCGTGTGTAAATAATGTCCCACGATATTTATTTTATTTACTAGCTGTGCCCCGCGGTATTACCCGCGTTAAACTTTAAAAATTATCACAGCTCCGCCCCCTTAGGTTATAGCGTGATAGTATGTAGTCTGTATGTTGACCCGACCTCTTAGTAATATTCATGCCAAATTTTAACTCAATCCATGAAGTACTTTTTGAGTTTAGCCCGGGCATACATACAGACAAACAGACACACAGACAAAAATTCTAAAAACTATATTTTTGGCTTGGCCCCAAGTATACTTTAAAAAAAATATTCAATGTACAGTTTTGACTTTCCTTCGATTTTATTATATGTATAAATATTTATAAGCTAGTCTAGTTGCACTTAAGGTTCTAGTTTTAACCTCTCCGCTCCACGCAATAAATCTTTTTGACGCTCAGTACTCAATATAACGCCCGTGACTTTTCTAACGCTAACGTCAAACCCTTAAAACTGTGTCAGCATTCACCTATCAGTATTTCACACACTGAAATAACAAAATAAAATGGAACTACCCAGGTCAATGTCTTTGAGGCTTATTTCTCAGGTCCCAAAGTGCCTATTGAAGCAATAAATTGAAATTCAGCAAGCAAACATTAAACGAGGTGCGCTACACATTTTTTGAGACAAAAACATTTTGCTGAGATGTGAACTGTAAATAAATTGTCGTTCCGTGAAGCACAATATTTTAATGATGGTATTGAACACGAAAATAAGACTTATTTTAGTATTTTTGTTAGGACCTGTATCTAAAGAATCATAGCCAGTTGTCATCGCCCGTCTAAAATAAGGCGCGAGGTTCCTCGTAAAACAAACTATGTCCTCAGCAAATTAACTCCTTAAAAGCTATGAATTTTATTTAGTAGTGATTTAAAATTAAATGAAATTATCCTTATTTGCTAAAAGCGTGGTACTTTGATCTTAACGGTCATCGTAGCTTAGTTGGTAGTGCTTCTGCCTACGAAACTGGTGGTCCTGGGTTCGAATCCCGGTAAGTGCAAATATTTGTGTGATGAGCATGAATATTTGTTTCTGAGTCATGGATGTTTTCTATGTATTTAAGTATTTATCTATCTATATAAGTATGTATATCGTCGCCTGGTACCCATAGTACAAGCTTTGCTTAGTTTGGGGCTAGGATGATCTGTGTGACATTGTCCCTAGATATTATTATTATTATTATCGCCCAGTCTCACTTCACCATATTGAATAAATAATGTCCTCCTAGCTGAATTTCGGCCACGACGGCCAGTCTCAATAGAGATTAGCCATCTGCGCGGGAAATTATACTGCACAAATGTGTGCACAAACACAGGATCACTTTCTATTCCATGACTCTCATGATCCGATGGGACGCCTGGCGACAGGACCGGAAAGAAGTCAGGTACAGGACCGACGGCTTTACTTGCCCTTCGAGGCACGGGGGTATAATACCGCCAACTCCCAGACTTCAGGCTGATGCTGTGAAATTTTTATTTTTACAGAAAATTCCCAAAATCACTCTTGGGCCGACCCGGGATTTGAACCCAGGACCTCGTTATCTGCGGGTGAACACGCTACCGCTAGGTCAACGAGGCAGTATACATTGCATATACATGGCATGCAAATTTATTGTTTAATTTTTACACTAGCTGTGCCCCGCGGTTTTACCCGCGTTAAATATTATAAATTATCACAGCTCCTCCCCCATAGGTGATAGCGTGATAATATGTAGCCTATATTATGTTGACCCGACCTCTAAGTATTATTCATGCAAAATTTGAAGTAAATCTATGCAGTACTTTGTGAGTTTAGCCCGGACATACATACAGACAAACAGACAAAAATTCTAAAATCTTTATTTTTGGCTTCGATATCAATTGCCGATCACGCCCCAAGTATACTTTAAAAAAAATATTCAATGTACAGTTTTGACTTTCCTACGGTTTTATTATATGTATAGATCAGATATTTATAAGCTAGTCTAGTTGCACTTAAGGTTCTAGTTTTAACCTCTGCGCTCGCATGAAATCTTTTTGACGCCCGGTACTCAATATAACGCCCGTGACTTTTCTAACGTTAACGTCAAACCCTTAAAACTGTGTCAGAGTTCACATATCATTTTTTAATTCCGGGGTGCACTGCCAAAACCGCTAGAGGTACACATGCTACTAATTTTAGACGGTCACCGTAGCCTAGTTGGTAGTGATCCTGCCTACGAAGCTGGTGGTCCTGGGTTCGAATTCCGGTAAGTGCAAATATTTGTATGATGAGTACGAATATATGTTTCTGAGTCATGGATGTTTTCTATGTATATAAGTATTTATCTATCTATATAAGTACGTATATCGTCGCCTGGTACCCATAGTACAAGCTTAGCTTAGTTTGGGGCTAGGATGATATGTGTGACATTGTCCCCAGATATTATTATTATTAATATCATAAATGCCAAAGTTTGGGAGTATCGATTTATAGATGTACCTACATGTTTGTTTACTGTTTACGTGTACTCTTTTACGCCAAACTACTTTAACACGGGTGAAACCGCGGGGTATATCTAGCTTGTATATATTTATAATGAGTCCATAAAGTTTATTATAAATATTAAAAAAATAGTAGTACATAGATATTATCAATGTCATTTTCATGAATTAGTTGTTAATAGTTTAATAAATCAATAATAAACAATGATTGTTAGCTAATAAAACCCTTTCAAAGCATGTACGTGAGTACGGTCCTTGATTTTAACCAATAATCCAATAGACTTGACCCACAAACGAACCGGAAAATCGTTTTGACGAGGGATAGTCGTTTGTTTCACCGTAATCTCGTTATCTTGATTGACATACATGATCAATAAAATTCACTTAAAACCATATTTTTTTCATACATCCTGCGAAAAAGGGAAATTAAAGTGAAGTTTGTATACTGACTGAACTTTGACCAGCTTCAACTTCGAGAGGATTCGAGAACATTCCCTTAACCTGAGCGGTTAGCTTCACCACTGTGTCATACACACTATGGCATACTACTATTTGACGGTCACCGTAGCCTAGTTGGTAGTGCTCCTGCCTACGAAGCTGGTGGTCCTGTGTTCGAATACCGGTAAGTGCAAATATTTGTGTGATGAGCATGAATATTTGCATGGGGGGTAGAAAGGTTCTCGAGTGACGACCACGAACCGGAAGACGCAGCGTGGGCAGGCCTCCTACAAGACGGACCGATGATCTTGTGCGGGTCGCTGGAAATCGCTGGATGCGGATAGCGCAAGACCGGCAATTGTGGAGATCTTTGGGGGAGGCCTTTGTCCAGCAGTGGACGTCTTTCGGCTGATATGATGATGATGAGCATGAATATTTGTTTCTGAGTCATGGATGTTTTCTAAATATATAAATAAGTATTTATCTATCTATATAAGTATGTATATCGTCGCCTGGTACCCATAGTACAAGCTTTGCTTAGTTTGGGACTAGGATGATCTGTGTGACATTGTCCCTAGATATTATACTTGGAGCTTTTGCCGAATAAGGACAGTGGTAGACAAAATATGGTTCGCTCGTATTATTATTGTCATTAGTTCCAGCTTGTCCGCGTCAACCACCAGGCGACATGAAGTGTTGCGCGGGAAATGTGCAACCTTATTCTAATAATAATATAATATATTACAGGTTCATCTGGCTACACTTTTATTTGGTACTAGCTGTGCCCCGCGGTTTTACCCGCGTTAAACTTTATAAATTATCACAGCTCCTCCCCCGTAGGTGATAGCGTAATAATATGTAGCCTATATGTTGACCCGACCTCTTAATAATATTCATGCAAAATTTGAAGTTAATCCATGCATCCATTCTTTTAGAGTTTAGCCCGGACATACATACAGACAAACAGACACACAGACAAAAATTCTAAAAACCATATTTTTGGCTTCGATATTTGGGGCGTTATCTACAATAGATTGTAGATAACGCCCCAAATATCCTTTAAAAAAAATATTCAATGTACAGTTTTGACTTTCCTACGATTTTATTATATGATGAATAGATAGTCAAGACTGGCAAGCCAATATACCTTTCTTCAAAGCACTCTTGGCGTAGTGTGGACAGTAGGTATCCCTCCCGTGCATCAGTTTCTGTGTTAAAGATTCCACGTCATAAAACATCGGCTTTTAGGGGCAGTTTTAGGTATTGCGCTTCTAAGTGTTGGAACAATTTACCACCACCGGTAAGAAATATTAACAATCCTGTTAATTTCAAATCAAAAATAAAATCGTTGGCTTTGGAAATTCAGCTTTCCAACACTTAGTAGTTAACATGTGAAATCGAGTGTTTTGGTAAATTATGTGACAAAAGTGTACATTTTAATTTTAATTTTAACTCAATATTTAATTTATATTCCTATCAATTCATATATTTTGTAACAAAATCAATTATTACCACCTGTTTTTATTTCCTGGATGTATTTATTTTATTTTTCAACTCCTTGCATTATTTAGTATGTTTTATTACACCGTCATATTTATTTTTATATGGTTGGCCGTTGGCCACAGTTTAAAATCAGCGCTACAGTCATCTGTGGCAGAATGCTGAACTGTGGCCTTTTAGTCACAAAGGTGCTTAGTATGGGTACCACATTGAATAGGTGCGTAAAATGATAGACTATAGAAAAATGTATTAATTGTTACTTATAAGTATCAAACTTTTTTTTATGTATTCTTCTGTGTGATGTACCCCTATTACTTAATTTATACTGATGTACCTAGTGTCTAATAAATATATATTCTTCTTCATTCTTCATATTGGGACATTCTTTACACCGTGTGTAAAGAATTCTGACTCCAAAGTAAGCAGATCTTGTTCCATGGAAACCAGATAACTGATATATTACATATTCTACTTTCTTTTGTAAATACATACTTATATAGATAATTACACCCCGACTCAGGACAAAGACATGTTTATGGACCCAAATATCTGTCCTGGGTGGGAATCGAACCCACGACCTCCAGTGTGAAAAGCAAGCATTTGTGCCACACGCCAACAGGCCCGTCGAAAATGAAATAAGATATTAATTCTTTTGTTTAGTTTGCATTCGAGATTTATTTATTTATTAGAATACCAACAGCTATACAAATATTTTTTTAACTTAATAGTACAATCAATATAGTAAGGCCAATTACAGGTTTTCCTAAGTACAATTTGAATAGTGTAGATCGACTAAGGTACGGGCTAAAAGAAATATTAAGTTGCATGGAATACATAACATAATACAGGGTTGATTACTAATAATAGCTACTAATCTATATCTATACAAATAAATAAAATTGGAGTGTCTGTTTGTAATATTGAAATAACCGGTTTGTACTACATTAATATGAATATATATACGGTACATAAACCAAAATGACATTTTTTACAATTTTTGTCTGTCTGTCTGTCTGTCTGTCTGTTTGTTCCGGCTAATCTCTGAAATGGCTGGACCGATTTTGATGGGACTTTTATTGGAAGGTAGCTGATGTAATAAGGAGTAACTTAGGCTACTTTTATTTAATAAAAAGTCTTTTGTTTTACAAGAAAAACGAAATAAACTAATTAACACGCGGACGAAGTCGCGGGCACAGCTAGTAACTAATAAAAATAGTGCTCGAAATAATAGCAAATGAAAAAATTTACATCTAAACGTTGTTGTTTCAGGGCGCAAATTATTTGACATTTGAACTTTCTTTTAGAACTTGAAAACATATCTATTTGTCCATAATTGGTATTATACGTTCGAGAGATGCGTGTTATTACATTATTTTATGCATAATTAGTGGCATGAAGTGGTACGTGTAACATTGGAGTGTGGCGAGTGCGTCGGCGTGGTGTATTAAATATCACCTGTGAAAGTAAGTCGGGGCAATCAAGGCGTCCATTGAGTATATCATAAAGTAGGCACATATCCAGGACTTTGCGTCGTTCTTCAAGGGTAAGCAAGGCATGCGTGCTACAACTTTGTTGGTATGGTTTTAGTGGTTTACGAAGGCGATAATTAAGATGATTAATAAATTTGTTTTCAATTCGTTCGATCTGGTTTATGTAAATAATATAAAAAGGTGACCAGATCGGACACGCGTATTCGAGAATACTGCGAACAAAGGCGAAATAAACAATTTTGAGATGAATAATCTGTTTCAAAACAAGCTTAAATATTCCTAAACTCTGTTCAATATAATTTATTCCCTAAAGGTAAATAACACCGTATAGGTCAGTAGAAATATTTGTACTTGGTTTCAAGAACTAATATATCACATGATTGAGCAGGGTAAGCAAGATTACTAAATCCACTTTCACGAGAATATTTAACAGGCATTTACATAATACCTTCTAGCAGTAGATTGTATAATTTTACGAGCACTAAAGGATTTTCGCCCACTTTTAGAACTAAGTAGCATCTTGTTTATAACGAGTTTTTTCTTACTTATAACGAAGATAAAAACTACTTGGTTATACGCACTGGGGTATAGTTCCTTATACCCACAATAACTTAATACAAGCTAGCTAAATGTCACTACCATTATAAAATAAATTGTATAAATGTTTTAACATTCCGTGTACGTAAATATCTGTAATAAGTAACTAGAAATAATAACTGTATTACTACAAACATGTTCTGACTATTTACAAGCGCTTTTTTAAAGTCTACGTGAATAAAAACCTATTTTTTTTTTTTTTTTATAGAGTACATGGGAGACAGAGATCTTTTAATTTTACTGATACTACTTGGTAGAAGACCAGGTTGATCATTCTTTTTTTTAACAACGCATCCGCAGCGCCAAATAATTATAAAATCCTGGGACATTTACACACGGCCATCTGATCCCAAACTAAGCAGAGCTTGTAGACCAGGGTAGAAGCCCTTAAAAATAATAAAAAGTGAAAAAAATATAATAGTAGGATGAAACCCATTAGAAAAGGAGGGGAATATTATCAAAATAAAAGGAAAAATAATTTACGGGCGATCTGAGGTCGGGAAGGGGATGGGGGTGAGTTTTTAAGGGTAAAAAACGGTTTTTCTCGATTTCCGGCAAAACTAAAAGTCCTATAGAAAAAAGTCAAATGGCAAAGTTGTAGGTAATAAAAAGATCTAAAACTTTTGTATTTACACTTTTTTCACATAACTACAAAATTTATGTGAAAAATTCAAAAAACCAACATATAGGTAGTACTTATATTTTTGTAAAAACATACTTATATAGATAATTACAACCAGACTCAGGACAAACAGACATGTTCATGCACGCAAATATCTGTCCTGGCTGGGAATCGAGCCCACGACCTCCGGCGTGAAAAGCAAGCATTTGCCAACCACGCCAACAAGCCCGTCAAATAAGTTATATATTGTATGGGTTCTGTTACACTCATCATATCACCCGAAAGACGTCCACTGCTGGACAAAGGCCTCCCCCAAGGATCTCCACAATAGCCGGTCCTACGCTGCCCGCATCCAGCAGCTTCCCGCGACTCTTGCAAGGTCGTCGGTCCATCTTGTAGGGGGAATGCCCACTTGTTACACTCATTGATATGATACTACTAGCTGTGCCCCGTGGTTTTACCCGCGTTAAACTTTATAAATTATCACAGCTCCTCCCGCGTAGATGATAGCGTGATAATATGTTGACCCGACCTCTTAGTAATATTCATGCAAAATTAAAAGTAAATCCATGCAGTACTTTTTGAGTTTAGCCCGGAGATACATACAGACAAACAGACAAAAATTCTAAAAACGATATTTTTGACTTCGATAGCAATTGTAGATCACGGCCCAAGTATCCTTTTAAAAAATATTAAATGTACAGTTTTAACTTTCTTACGATTTTATTATATGTATAGATTATTTCAAAATTAACAACCGTCTTCCACTTTTATTTCGATTGACTGATTACAATAAAAAAACGATACATAAACAACGGATAAATCGCGAATTTATCTTGGGAGAACTTACACACTGCCATCCAATTTCAAACCTATAAGATAGTATGGAAATCAGACAATAGAAAAGATACCATAAGATATTGAGAGGTAGGCCACAGCGTTCATTCGCTCAAAGAGCAGCCCAACTGGGGAAGTACCTCCACCTTACAGAAGACATTCCTTAATAATAGCATTAATAATTTAAATAGTATATTTTATACTATTTAAATTATTATAATCGCAGAAACACAACTTCTGCGACTGAGTAAGGTCACCAGAGCTCATTGGGGCGAGGGTCAGCAACACTTGTCTGCTGACTCTTAAAGGCCGGCAACGTACTCGCAACTCCTCTGGTGTTGCGAGTGAACATGGGCGGCGGTGATCACTCATGACCATGATCCTCTGACATAAAAAAAGTGATCCACATACTTATTTCTAAATACATACATATTATCACACATCTTATCTTATCTTACTAATATTAAAAAGGCGAAAGTTTGTGAGTGTGTGAGTGTGTGAGTCTGTATGTTTGTTACTTCTTCACGTCTAAACAGCTGGAGCGATTTTAATAAAATTTGGTATGGAGTTCGCTAGCACCCTGGATTAACACATAGGTTATAATTATAATAATAATAATATCCGGGGACATTATTTACACACGGCCATCTGATCCCAAACTAAGCAGAGCTTGACTACAGCTAACTGATATACTACATATACTACTTTTTTTTTGTAAATACATACTTATATAGATAAATTACACCCAGACTCAGGACAAACATACATGTTCATGCACACAAATATCTGTACTGGGTGGGAATCGATCCCACGACCTCCGGCGTGAAAAGCAAACATGTGCCCACCACGCCAATAGGCCCGAAATTTATAAAGTTATGCACAGCTAGTTATATATAAATTACACTCATATATATATAATCGTGCTCCTCAAATAAAGAGATACGTTCTGGGTGATGTTGGAACCCATAACGTAAGCAACCAGTGGACCAGACAGTAAACCGGCCTGATCATCTAGTGGTTGGTGCTCCAGTACGAATAACCAGACCGCCTCGTTGTTTTAGCGGTAACGTGTTCACCCGCAGAGACGAGGTCCTGGGTTCAAATCCTGGGTCGGGCCAATAGTGATTTTGGCACTTTTCTGTAAAAAGAAAAATTTTTCAGCATCAGCCCGAAGTCTGGGAGTTGGCGGTATTATACCCCCGTGCCTCGGAGAGCACGTAAAGCCGTCGGTCTTGTACCTGACCTCTTTCCGGTCGTGTCGCTAGGCGTCCCATTGGATCATGAGAGTGATGGAATAGAAAGTGCTCATGTGTTTGCGCACACACTTGAGCACTATAATATGACCCACTCAGATGGCTAATCTCTGTTGAGACTGGCCGCCGTGGCCGAAATTTGGCTAGGAGGACATTATTACAGGGTATACTAATTGTGTCATGCACGATAATGAACGTAACAAATAGAGATAAAAGCGCAAAGTCCTTGTTATCGGGTGAAATGAACCAAGTTCAAAAGTTTGATTCCACAAACGCTGTGCTTTCAATTTTATTCACAGTCATGGCAATTAGATTCAGTAGAAAATAAATTTGTGTATGATTACGTAGGTAGCTATTATATGTTACCCCACGTGTACGTTTCAATTAGGATATCATATGCAAAGGCTTCACTTGCACTTATTTTTATAATTTCGTCTCAACATACACTGATAAATCGACACCTCCTACGTACAGTACCGTAACTGCATTTGAAGGACTTTACAGTACGGCCAGATAAAGATGTGTAAACAGATTTTTCTTAACCATGACGACATGCAACGTCATATAAGTTTCAAAATTGGCATATAAGTATTTAAATACAATTAACATAATGACGTATATTCAATTTTTCAAAATATTTGCTAGTTTTAATAAAAAGTCACATACGATATTTTACTTTGGGTAACACCACCAGAAAATTACAGTAAGTGTTAGATACTATACTATACGTGGAAAATTAAGGAGAATCACGCATGCTATGTTATACATAAGACATTTTTCTATGTTTCGTCAGTATAAACGTGTATTGTAAGTAATACTTACTGTACTTAAATGGTAATATTTTAAGAGTCATATTGTAAAAGGGAGTATTATTTCGGAAGCAGGAAATGATAGACGATTATTAAAATAAAATAGACTCAATATGCATGTACTTTAATGAAAAATTTAAGTTAAATGAAATGTTACTAAGAATTTTAACTTTGATCAACATATTTTGTAACTAATTCATCCTAATTAATAGTATCAAATTTTAGTCTTTTCAATTCTTAAACCGTAGAATTCTATACTAACGAGAATATTAAGTTATTCATAATACTCTTTCAGTCAAAATGTTACACATTTTAATCATTTGCTATTAAAAATATTTAACAAAAAGGAAAATCAAAAAACACAATAACTGATACTTTTAAATTTTAGTGGGAGCTTCTCATAAAATTAAACTATCTTCTTAATTCTTTAACAATATAGTTCTCACATATTTCTTTAATAATATATTTTTACTATGCTAATGACATCTTTCATTATTGAAAAAAAGTAAAATATGAATAAACATAAGGTTTTTAAACTTAAGTCGACACTAGACTCAAAATTAAATCTTCTAAATTCTTCAACAATATAATTTTTTTAATATAGATAATAACAATGTTTTCAATCATAATCTTATATCTAATATATTTTTATTATTCTAATGAGATTTATCATTATTGAAAAGAATTCCTCTACTATATAGGGTTTTCCATTGTGTTTAGCCCACCGAACTAAACAATAACACACAGAGAGTGTATAAATAAAAGTGTTCTAAAAAGCAGTGACAGATCGTAACACAAGTATTATAATACAAGGAAGCTGCATGCATATACAAAGCATACACTCACCGATCTTCCAATTTTGACCTGCACAATTTTCAGACTAAAATCAAAATTCATTTGTTCCTTTATCTTTGTATTTTGCAACATGATTGAACAACCAACTGGATATCTCGTATCATCACTATAAAATTTAAGGCAGACAACTTCCGTTTATAATTTAGAACATTTTCTTGCAAACTCTTGATCTTCTGAAGTAGACAGTAGTCGTCAAATTAATGTAAAATTACGTCTTGTTATGTTATCAGCGAACTTCTCTCTTAAAATCTTTTTAGTATGTTTAAAAGTTAAATTTGCTATTAAAGCCCATTGTTATTCGCGACTACCAAGGCCCCAAAATGTATTAAAAGTATGAATTATAGTTCCATTATAACTTTAATGAAATTAAATAATGAAATTTATTCAGCACTTTATTTAGCACACTTTATAGCATAGTTGAACACAGTATTAAAGTAACAAAAATATTTTGAAATATTTCGTCCGTGCGGGCTGTTTCGTCACATATATTTTTAATAAATCCTTAAGTAAATAGCAAGTTATTAAGCTATTAGTGTTACATTTAGCAATACTACATTAAAATTAAAGAATTGAAGACAATGAGCAGTTGGCTAGCACAGAAGGCTCGCAACCCGTAGCTTACTTTGAGCGACTAATACCTGACGGCACCCTTATGGGGTTCGGGTCTCAGCTCAAGTGACCGCTGAAGTAAAAAGATGGAATTCGAAATGAGGGTATAATCACTTATACGGGCTAACGCGATCCTCACTGCTGAGGAATCTACCCTAGCTAGCCAGCGGTTTTTTCTAGCAACCTAGGTGGACGACCCGGAGAATAGAGTTTCATACTGTTTACCAAATTTTTTTGGTTTTTCGTTTTATTATCTTTCCATCCAGAAACATGTAGATGTCTAACATTTCCTTTATCTTTTTTTAGCTTATTACCCGTTTTCTAGAAGGTTGAGGTGTATATTCTTAAAAAGTGACGTGTTTTCTTGCGGTGTAAATAATAAATCAGTACTACAAGATTGTACTGAGTATGGTGGCTGAATAACATTTTTATATACCAGGGACAAAATTGGTTGTCACAATCTGTGACGGATGTCGTGTCATGTCAATGTTCTCTTCAATGGTGGACTTATCATCTGATCCTGAATTATATATTATTATATACATTTATGGTAAAAACAGAGTTAGAAACAAACATGATTATTATGCGTAATGTGACTGTTACTTACTTTGCTGTTTTTATAACGATGGTATTTGACTGAATGATATTTCCTCAAAATCAGATGATAAATCCATCATTGCGTTTATTTCATCTACATTTGCGTTAAAGGGGACATGGGATTCTGACAATAAATTGTTAAAAAGTATTATACACAAAGTTTTTCAAGTGGAATATAATAGTAAGTAGTTTAACCTAACGAAGTAAAATATTGTATGTATAACATACATTAACAAAATTAATTATCATTTCGATGTAGTGTATCGTAAGTCTAGATGCGAGTGATATTTTGGTTATTTTTCCGAAGTAAACTATTTTAACTGCAACTCAAGATAGAAACTAAATTGCAGAATACGGCGTATATGACCGTAATTTATACTTACGATATTTTGATATAGAATATTTGAAATGTAATTTGTAATATTATCTAATTAATATATAAGTGAATGCAAGTAATAACAAACCACATACCTACCCTTTCCGAAGGCTTCTGAACATCAGACATACATACAAATATAATATTATCATCACAGTTTGAATCAACAACGGTCAACGGTTCGTGAGAAACCAGCACATTATCATGTTTATTACTTAAATCAACATTTTTCTAGATCTAGATAACTGTTTTAGCCGGTAATTATTGTACTTGACGCTAAAATAAAATAAAATTAAAACAAATTATTAACTTCAACCACGCGCGTGCGTCCTTCCCGGGTACATTGTCGTAACTAATAGTTACGAGTCGTTCGCGCAGGACAAATTATCGCACACTAATCGTAAGTACGATCCTAAACTTTGGGACAAGAGGTACATAAGATATTTAACGGGTTGAGTATTTAGGTTTCTGTTGCGAATTTCGTAATTAAAGTTAACACATACGTTAGTATATATGAAAAGAAGTTGTTTCGTGGAAAAAAGCTAAAAACTACTTTTTGTTGGTTACGATAATATACGTAGGAGGTGTCGAAATATTAAATAAGGACATTTAAAGGAGGATAAAATATATGCTTTCATTTGCACTTTATCAACCGGTTAATGATTACAGCAATCAACAAATAAATAATCTGGGGGCACGGCAGTGCCCCCCCCAAGTCGAGCGCGAAGCATCACCGCCGTATCATCCTTTTCTGGAAACATTTCACTGCATTTCCAGGTCTCTGTTGGAAAACGTCTGAATGGGAATATGGGATAGGGTAGGAAAAAAATAGCCAAGTCTCGATGGAGCTACTTGTTTATCTCTAAAAGGTAATGAAATATCTCGACAAAGTTGAGCCAAGTCTAAGTTTCCTTACTGAAATTTCTTTATTATTATATTTAATGTTATGTGACCGTTGATCTGTACACACTAACATGTAAAAAATTTCAACCGTTGATCGCATTTTATTCAATATTTGGAGCGTGAAAAAGTGTTCAACGGTTGAAGCTTTTTACACGTTAGTGGGTACAGGTGAACGGCCAAGTCACATAACATTAAATATAATAATAAAGAATGATAAAGAATTTTAGGTGAATGAAACTGTAACAAGAAAAATAATTTATGAAGGTGAAAATGACGAATTTTCATTTTCAATGTTCTTTTCCTTGTTACAGCTTCATACTACCCGTTTTATTTCCTTTTATTTATTTATTTTTTATGAAATTTCTGTAATACAATAAAGAGTTTGTATTGTATTGTATACTAGCTGTGCCCCGCGTTTTTACCCGCGTTAAACTTTACAAATTATCACAGCTCCTCCCCCGTAGGTGATAGCGCGATAATATGTAGCCTATATGTTGACCCGACCTCTTAGTAATATTCATGCAAAATTGGAAGTAAATCCATGCAGTGCTTTTTGAGTTTAGCCCGAACATACATACAGACAAACAGATAAACAGACAAAAATTCTAAAAACTATATTTTTGGCTTCAATGTACAGTTTCGACTTCTTACGATTTTATTATATGTATAGATGCCTACACCTAATTCTAATGATTGCGGGTCAGTCAAGACAATCTCATTTAAGGAACAACCTTGGACGTGAGGACCACCTTAAAGCCGTACCACATAATATTCAGCCACCAGAAAGATACTCACATCTTCTCAACCCGGAGAGAGAGATTTAAAAAAAAGACAGTGGTCGCGCTAGGAAAGCTAATCCCTGGATCGCAGGCTACTTTACTAACACATAATTAATATCCTGGGATATTATTCACACAGGGGCATTTGATCCCAAACTAAGCGGAGCTTGCACTATGGAAACCAGATAGATACTAATTTAATAATACATATACTAATTTTCTTTTGTATATATAGATTGTTACACCCAGACTTAGGACAAAACAGACATGTTCATGCACACAAATATATGTCCTGGGTATGAATCAAACCCACGGCATGCGGCGAGAAAGGTAAGCATCTGCCTAACACGCCACCCCGTTTTGATGGCAACAAATTATATCCAAACTCAGGACATCTAGCTATGGGTCGCACAAATAATTGTCCTGCGCGGGAATTGAACCTGGAACACGAAGTGGCGAGGCGACTGTCATAACCACTGCGCCACACGTGCCGTCAAGATACATAATAGTTACTCAATTCATGAGCCATTGATGAACCAATGATACTGCTTTGGTTTATAAAACTGTATACTTTCGGTCACGAGTCGCAGTTTTTTTCCTATTGAAGTCAAGAACTTATGGAAGTGAGACAATTATTTTTATTCTAACAAATTACTGATGGTAACTGATTACCGTAAGGCAATAACGCTTGTGACATACATACATGGCATTTCACACATTAATAAACCTTTGACGACCTTTCCCCCCATCCGCGTAAGCTACGGTTACTTTATATGATAACACTTTATTGTACAGACGCCAGCACTTCAAGCTACCCAATCTGTCAAATTTCCCCGATTGTAAATGAACCTAATGCTTATGTGATAAAGTTGAAAATCTATAAAATTATAATATATATGCTATAATATATATAAACTTTATATTATCTGTATAATGTTGACGGGCCTGTAGGCGTGGTTGGCAAATGCTTGCTTTTAACGCCGCGCGCCGGAGGCCGTGGGTTCGATTCCCACCCAGGACAGATATTTGTGTGCATTAACATGCATGTTTGTCCTGGGTCTGGGTGTAATTATCTATATAAGAATGTATTTACAAAAAATAAAAACCGGCCAAGTGCGAGTCGGACTCGCCATTAAGGGTTCCGTAGCAGCAAGTATTATGATTAAATGAAAGGTAAATTGCGGTTTATGGTTAATGACGCATTAAAAAAAAATACTTGCTAGATCTGATTCAAACCAATTTTCGTTGTTAGTTTACATGGTAATGTACATCATATATTTTTTTTAGATTTATTATTCTCTTATTTTAGAAGTTACAGACAGTGACAGTGGAAAAATGAGTGTCCCCCACACTCATTTTTCCACTTTGGAAGTGTCTCTCGCGCAAACTATTCAGTTTAGAAAAATATGATATTAGAAACCTCAATATCATTTTTGAAGACCTATCCATAGATATCCCACATGTATACGATGGAAACAAACGGGTACGATGAAAAAAAAAATTGAGTTTCAGTTCTATGTATGGGGAACCCCTAAAATTATTATTATTTTTCTATTTTTGTGTTAAAATCTTAATGCTGTTCACAGAATACATCTACTTACTAAGTTTCAACAGTACAGCTCTTATAGTTTCAGAAAAAAATGGCTGTGACATACGGACGGACAGACAGACAGACATGACGAATCTATAAGGGTTCCGTTTTTTCCATTTGGCTACGGAACCCTAAAAAGTAGTATATCAGTTATCTGGTTTCCATAGTATAAGTTCTGCTTAGTTTTGGATCAGTTGGCGGTGTGTATAATAGGTCTTTACCTATGAAATTGCCGTTTTGTATGAAAAAATTTAAACGAATTTTTTTCATGAATTTTTTTATTTGTATTAATCGAAGTAATCACCCATGCAATCAATGCATCTTTGCCATCGCAGTGGCAGTTTATTGATGCCCTTCTTAAAGAAATCAGCTGGACGGGAGGCAACAAATTCTTCAAAGGCATTTTGTACTGCCTCTCGGGTATTGAATTTTTTTCCCGCCAAGAAGTTATCCAAATTCTGGAAAAAGTAGTAGTCTGTAGGCGCAAGGTCTGGTGAGTAGGGCGGATGACGGAGAGCTTCCAACCCCAGTTCTTGCAACTTGGAGACCGTCTGCTGTGCAGTATGAGGTCGCGCGTTGTCGTGCAGGAGCAGCGGAGACGAGCGATTGACCAATGCTGGTTGGAGATGCGCCAGCTTCTCCATCATTGTGCTCAGTTCTTCACAGTACACATCTGCAGTAATGCTCACCCCGTTTGGTAAGAAGCTGTGATGAATCACACCGGCGCTAGACCACCAAACAGTGACCATCACTTTTCTAGGGGTAAGTTTTCGTTTAGGGCATTGTTTAGGTGCTGAACCAGGATCCAACCAACTTGCTGAGCGCTTGCGGTTATCAAACAGAATCCATTTTTCATCGCAGGTAACAATGCGGTTCAAAATTCCTTCATTTGTGTGTCTGTTGAGCAGTGCAAGGCACGTCTCGACGCGTACTTCGCGCTGGCGATCATTGAGTTCGTGGGGCACCCATTTGTCAAGCTTTTTTACCTTGCCAATTTGACGCAAATGGACCAATATTGTTTTGACGCTAACGTCGAAAGCTGCTGCTAATTCAGCCGTAGATTGTGTATCATCAGCTTCCACAACCGCCTTTAATTCGTCATTGTCGACCAAAGTCTTCGGACGACCGCGAGGTTCATTTTTCAGGTCGAAATTTCCAGAACGGAAGCGAGCAAACCAATAACAGGTGGTGCGTTGGTTTGTAGTGTTAGCTCCGTAAACGTCGTTGATGTTGCGTGCCGCTTGTGCCGCGTTGCTGCCACGACGGTACTCATATTCCATAATTACTCGAATTTTTAACGTATCCATGATGACGAAAAAGATTGAAATGCGATGAAAATGTAACACTAATCAATAAAGAAATGACTACTTTTGGAAAAAAGAATCCATGTTTTTAAAATAAAATTAATTTGAAATTAGAATTCTTAGCCAAACAAAAATTATTTTGATTTGAAATGGCCAGTACTGCAGAACGGCAATTTCATAGGTAAAGACTAATATAATGTTCCAGGATATTATTATATTATCATAAAAGAAATTTGACAGATTGGGGTAGCTAAATGTGCCAGCACATTCTGTATACCAAGTACAATAGAATACAAGAAACAAGGATGCGTCACAAAATTTTACAATTGGCGGGCTTATCACTAAATGTGATCGCTCCCATTATTTACATAATGTAATCAATTTAGCTTCTGTGGATTAATTATCTATGTGGCTCTGATAAGTTCATAGCGCTGAATCCCTAGTAGGATATACTTCCCTAGGGAATGTGTTGTTAAGGAAAACGTAACATTTTCACTTGTCTGAAACACTATTTTGTGTTTTTTTGTGCCGTTATTTGCTGATACACAGATAATTTCAGTTCAATTTCAACTTTTGTTAACACGTTCAACGCGGAACGAGATCTTTTAGTTCTCGTTTGTGACGTTTCAATATCGCGCAAGTGAAATCCTATGTCGATTGCGTTGCGGCAAATGATATTTCTGTATGTTTCTTTACTGATAGAGTGAGAATCAGAATTTCATCACCCCATCTCATCCCGTGGGGGGCGTAGAAGTCGACCCGAGGGAATATGTACCAGAGGATGGGCAGCAGCTTCCTTCTGATTACTATGACCATCTTACTGCGATCGCCAACCCGCCTGCCAAGCGTGGCGATTATGGCATATCCCCCCAAGACGATTCTTAAGGGAGGCTTGTCCAGCAGTGGACTTATTTAGCTGTAATGATGATGATGAGAGTGAGATATATTTTTTTTTACGGTAGATACATCGGATGTAATGTTTTTTTGAATGAAAACGAACGAGATCTGATAGATCTCGTAGTGATCTCGTGCGAATCTGAACAAGAAATTAACTAGTGCCGTGTCAACTATCGATGTGTGTATGTCAATTACGCTATAATCAGGATGAATAATATGACGAATCGCAAACGCTGTCAAAAAATTATGTAACTATCTTTTAGTTCTTCCAAAGAACCAGACGTGGAAAATGAAAATAATCTGTCGAAATATTCATCTCTGTTCCGGAAAGTGTTTAAATATGTTCCTGGAATGCGCAGTGAAAATATTTGTGTTAGCTCAAGTACTGGACATTCTTATAATGCACTTATTAATGTGTTAGCATCACCAGGCGTCCAACGTTATATACATCGTGCAGCACGGAGTAAAATGTGAGTAATTCTAACTTACATACATTTTCTATTCCGTCACTCTCATGAACCAATGGGATGGATAGCTGCCTAGGCTTTAAGAGGTCAGGTATAGATCTGAAGGCTTTAGGTGTCCGAGACACTGCGATGTGAGCAGTGAGACACTCTCAGCCCATCTATACATATCAAATATCAACTCTTTTGGCCTCAACTGGGATTTAAACCTAGGACCTCTATATCTGCGGTCGTATAAGCTACCGCTGTACCAATTAGGCAATTCTCAAGTTTTTATACGAAGTGTATAAACTAGGATAATAAAAAACTTGCTAGACGTTGATTTGACAAAACTTTAAACTATTTTCTTTTGATGGCATTCTGTTCACTCTATTTTGACCCCAAATTGTCAGGACTTAAGGGTGAGACTGGCATAATACGACAAGCGCACAAGCTTCTTTTATGTTAGGTAATTTGCGACTGTGAAATAGTTGGGCCTTCTCTGGGGACAACCTGCGACAGACGTTATTAATTGCGATACACAGTCCACTTTTCATCACGACGGACAATCCAATCCCTTTATTTATGTGCCTACCACTTGGTCAAGCTTCGATGTGAATTAGTTTTTTTTTTATGTATATGTCAGAGGGCGACAAGCGAGCAAGTGGGTCACCTGATGGTAAGTGATCACCGCCGCCCATGCACACTCGCAACACCAGAGGCGTCGCGGGTGCGTTGCCGGCCTTTAAAAGTCAGCAAACAAGTGTTGCTGACCCCTTCCCCCACCCCAATGAGCTCTGGCGACCTTAGTCACACTCGGAAACACAACTTTAAAATTATTAATGTTATTATTAAGGAGTGTCTTCTGTGAGGTGGAGGTACTTCCCCAATCGGGCTGCTCTTTGAGCGAATGAACGCTATGCCCTAGCTCTACAAAATGTTGATGTTGTTAAGTGAGTTCATAAAGTATAGACGCGTTTTATAGTATCCGCGCTATTAATTTACCTTATTCAACGCGAATGAATCAAGTAAAGTACTGAATTAAGCAACTTTTAGTCACTAACGTTTATGAGGAACCATCCACAGTTGTAATGGATAATAAAAAAACAAATATTATCCTGGGATATTCTTCACACACGGCCATCTGATTCCAAACTAGGAAGAGCTTGTACTGTGGAAACCAGATAAGTATTCGTTTTCATATATATAATACTTTCTTTTGTAAAAACATACTTATATAGATAATAACACCCAGACTCAGGACAAGTAGACATGTTCATGCCAACAAATAACCTGTTTTGGGTGGGAATCGAACCCACGACCTGCGGCATGAAAGGCAAGTTTATACCAACCACGCCAATCGGCTAACTAGGCAAAGCATGTTGTATTGTGGCCACCAGACAACTGATAAACATATTAAGTCCGCCATTGTACTTACTCATGCTAATCTATACATATAATAAAATCGTAGGAAAGTCAAAACTGTACATTGAATATTTTTTTAAAAGGATACTTGGGTCGTGATCTACAATCGATATCGAAGCCAAAAATATAGTTTTTAGAAATTTTGTCTGTTTGACTGTATGTATGTCCGGGCTAAACTCAAAAATTACTGCATGGATTTACTCCAAATTTTGCATGAATAATAGGTCGGGTCAACATATAGGCTACATATTATCACGCTATCACCTACAGGGGAGGACCTGTGATAATTTATAAAGTTTAACGCGGGTAAAACCGCGGGGCACAGCTAGTTTTAAATAGACAAATATATTATAATTACACCTCGACACTTACTACATAATCGTGCTCTTCCTTTCATCTTTAAAGATTTGTACTAAGTGGGGATCGAACCCACGCCCTCCAGCTTAAAAATCAAGGCCACTACCCGTAGACCAGTCGACAACAATAACTCCTTTGAGTTATAAGTGGTATAATCAAATTCGTAGATTATACATGTTTTGAATGCATTAGTGATCGCAGTTTTTATTCACTCGGGGTACTCTATTGAGCAGCTGTGTTCTGGCAAACATTTAGTTTTTACCGTAATTTTCACACACATGAGTCCTAGTTAGGTTGAATTTACGAGCAAGAAAGCTCTCATTCTGTGTTTGTTACAAATAAACCCGATTAAATAAATGAAATGAAACTATATTAAACTTTAAGGGTACCTTTTTCTGGATGAAAGGTATGTCCTTAAAACGTGTATGTAAGCAAAAAACCTCACATTTACATTTAAAGTATTACTAAGAATTTGAAATGAATGAGCAAAGCTTTACAAGAGAACTAAACAAATTAATTAAACCCATTCTTTCACCTCCCTATCTCATCCCGTGGGGGGCGTAAAATATCCCCCAAGAACAGGCAGCAATATATCTCTGTGTACTATTACTATGATCCCTCTTGATTAGATACAATTATATTATATATAACTATAGTATAAGATTCTATAACAAACTTGCCAATGATATTAGAGGATTGTCTAGGAATAGGTTTAAAATAATTATTTAAGCCAAATTGCCAAGGCATAATACAAAATTTCAGATTATATAAGTGACAAAAGTGCTTGGAATTGAGATGTTCTGAGTCAACAAACATGATGGCAATTAATCTTAAGTATATTTTATTTTAATAAAGATTCCTACTGACTTTTCTGTCAGTGTTTCTCAGTAGCTGCCACATCATCTGCACGGTGGGGTAAAAAATGACGATTCCACATAAATGTAATTTTTTTACGGAATAAATAATTTTTGACTTTGACTCAATACAACACTACTATTTTAGTAATTACCTACCAGAAACAAAGAAAGTCAAACCTTAAGAAAAAATACTCCAGGAAAAAATTGGAGTACGTCCTCATTTATTCCCTTGGTTTTGAGGTTAGACCGATATTGTCTTGTCCCGCTATAGATATTTGCTACGACTCACCACTGCCAGTCAGACCATTGAGGATAAACCTTTTTTGCATTATTGTACGAGTTGACCCTCGTAACGCAAATGAAGAAGCCTATTTCAAACCATGGCCGAAAATAAACGCTTAGAGAAAAAACAGAACTTAAAAAGAAACTATATATACAGACAAACAAATAAAAGGCTTAGTTTCGGAAGAGGAAATAAGAGAACCCCTGGTTTTTTTCGATTGCAGTATTATTATCGTTTTCCCAAATAGGAGGAGAGATCTTTAGCAGTCGAGTCTCTGCAGTATTCATATGTCAGCCGAATTTCATCCACACCTGGACAAAAGCCTCCATAAGAATCTCTACGATGGAATGTGAACATCGTTTTCCATGGTGTTAAGCCATAATCGCCACACTTGATAGATGGGTTGGCGATCGCAGTATTTTGTCTTACTCATATGTGTACACACCGAGACGCTGCTACCTGTTCTCTGGTAGATATTTCCTTGGGAAGGCTACTATGGCCCCCACGAAATGAGATGGGGTGGTAATTTCCACGCCTGCCATACAGCCGGCAGTTGCAATTCTTCTTAAGTTCCATTTCCGTTTTAGAGGTCAAATGCTTCCACATGTGAAATTCAACAAAATCCAAAATGTTTAATTGCAACTAAGCTTGTTGAAATTTGTTGAATTTTGAAGCAAGTGTTTTTCGTTGTGCAAGTATATATATATATAGTTACTATACCGTTCCCACCCAGGAAGAAGAGGGGAAAAAATGAGAGTCGATTATTCAAATAGCAATCTTGGCAATATAGTGCTTTCAAACTTTCCTCCTACGTAAAGTTGTCGTTTTGCTCTATTACAAAAGTAATAATGAGCGAGCATAATACAAAGAAAATAGCCAAGTGCGAGTGTGGCTTCGTTCTGTTAACAAAAACACACAATATTATCTTGACTGACGTTGTCTGGCGCTGTTTAGGCAGTTACCTCGTTTTTACCACAGCGTTTGATCTCCGCAAATGACTACTACGGGTATCAGTTAGTATATTTGCCATCAGGGGGAGGTTGGTGCATATAAAAAATAAGACCATGAGAACAATAAATAATACTATTTGGAAGGAAAACTACGTACTCCCTATAATCATATCAGCCAAAATATGTCCACCGCTGGACAAAGGCCTCCCCCAAGGATCTCTACAATAGCCGGTCCAGCGGCTTCCCGCGACCCTTGCAAGATCGTCGGTCCACCTTGTAGGGTGCCTGCCCAATCTGCGTCTTCCGGTTAGTCGCCGCTCGAGAACCTCTTTAGTCTTCACTAATAGTATAATTATATTTTTTATTTTGAATCAAGATACTTTCGTAGCAAATTGGCGTTTTCATTATGTACTTTTTAAAAGAAGGAATAATCACCGAAAAAAGCAAATGTTCCATTGAAATCAATAGACATTTACTTAACTACACTACAGCCCATTTTAAACTGCTTCGTTGATCTTTCATTAGCATGGTCAAACGCTGAAAATGAGCACAACTTCTATTTTATAATAATGTCCACCTGGTCGAATTTCGACCATAGTGTTCTTTCTCAATAGAGACTAGCAATTTGTGCGGGACATATTATAAGTGCATAAACCCAGGTCTACCTTTTATTAGGCCCCTCTAACGATCTGATGGGACGTGGGTTCAATTCCCATCCAGGGCAGATATTTGTGTGCATGAACATGTCTGTTTGTCCTGAGTCTGGGTGGAATTATCTATATGAGTATGTTTTTACAAAAGAAAAGTAGTATATGTAGGATATCAGTTATCTGGTTTCCATAGTCAAAATCGCTGCTTAGTTTGGGATCAGGTGGCCGTGTGTGAATAATGTCCCAAGATATTATTAATATTAATTAAATAATCTTATCTTTGGTTAGTACGGTACCCTAAAAAATACGTTAGAATGCAATTTGTACGGACTCAATTCTTACTGAAACTACTTTGTGAGACAGTCATTTACTTTGTTTTTCAGATGGCAATAGCGAAACACAAAGAAACATTGCGAAAATGCACTGATGAAAAAGTAGAATTGTTTTAAAAGTTAAATGTTTCTTGCTCTTTGTACACCATCAAACAAACCGTATCGAACACGACATTTTATTGGATTTCTTATACAAAAGGTTACAACGGAACGCTAATACTAAGCCCCCGCTAACCGCTCGTCTATTTTCTATCAGCGTCTGGCTATGTTTCATCATCATCATCATCATATCAGCCGAAAGACGTTCATTACTGGACACAGGTCTCCAACATTGCGCTCAACAATTGCCGGTCCTGCTGATCCAGCTGGCTAAATTACCAGAACCATAAAAATGTATCAATTAAAAATTTCAAAGAGTTTTAATTTCTATTGTCACTTTACCATGAAATAATTATAATTAATTAAAAGAACGTGACTTCTTTCAGTATATTTTCTAATGCACATCCAAGAAACCATTAATTAATATTCAACAACATGATAAATTTTATTCTTTATATTAGGTACACAGTAAACACATTTATAAATGATTTAATCTAAAGCTATTGTACGGAGGCGAGTTTACTGAGTATGAATTTCTTCCGGAATTGTTGTTTCATATCAAATTTACAGATTAAACATCATAAACCTCCTGGGCGTGACTGAAAAATTTATTTCGCTTCGGGAATAGTAGGTTACGTTAAGTTTGCTCAATTCAAACTTAACGTAACCTGTATCCATACAACACATGAATGAGTGAAGCGAGCTTACTTATTACTTGCTTATTTTCACAACAATCCACTTTTATATACGTCGCAGTTATCGTTTGTCGCATGAATCTTCACCGTTCGACAATTTAGTGGGCGTATATACTTTGTGGAGATCTTTGGGGGAGGCTTTTGTCCAGCCGTGAACGTCTTTCGGCTGATATGATGATGATGATGATGATGATATACTTTGTACGATTGAAATGAGAATCGTAGATCAATTAGCAAATCTATTTAGGTTATACCTACACTAAGACACAATAAATTAATTACAACGAGTATGTGACAGTAGATATTTTTTCAATCACTAGATACGTACAGATATACACATAGCAGGATATAGCGCGCGTTGAATATTCGACCGCATTGGCCGGCTGCTGCTGCAAAAAGATTCTATAACAAACTTCCCAATGATATTAGAGAATTGTCTACGAATAAGTTTAAAAGAATTATTAAAGCCAAATTGTGTAGCAGGGCATATTACAAAATTTCTGATTATTTAAGTGATAAAAGTGCTTGGGATTGAGTTGTTCTGAGTCAACACACATGATTGTCATTAATCTTATGTATATTTTATTTTATAAAAGGATTCCTACTGAGTTTTCTGGCAGTGTTTCTCAGTAGCTGCCACGTCATGCACTGCACGGTAGGGAAGAAAAATATGACGATTCCACATAAATGTAACATTTTTACGGAATAAAGTACCTTTGACTTTGACTTTGAAAAGTGTCGAGCGCGCCGCCCAGCGAATCATTGAATCCTTCGAGCGCCGACAGACGGCGCTAGCGTTCCGATGATGTCTCGATTGCGACATAATATATGCTAACCGTTACCACAACACAACAGAGGCTAGAATATCCAAAAACTCATCAATATAATTTATATTGAAGCAAAAAATGGGTAATTGATTAATGAGGCTGCACAGGTTACCGAACGATAAAGGTTTAACGTCTATCAATTCACTAACGTGTCGCATGTTTAATTAGCGAGCCCGCGACGTACGAGATAATTAAGAATCTTGTTTCGGGTTTTTAGGTATACGTCAGTAATGCTAAGACCCCTCTGACACAGAAGTTTCCTTATTAAGACAGTTGTCGTGTAGCAAAAGTATTTACTGTCGCGATACGACCACTGACGTAATAAGGGAAGTTTTAGGAGTTGTACTATTAATGTTCCGCCACATTAGTTTCTGTTCGAAAATCAAAGATTTTCGTTTCAACAAACAACTGTCAGCTCAATTTTAATAAAAATTTAAACACAGATGTATAAATTTCAATCTTTTTTTAATAAGATGACAGTTGTCTCGGAAATGAATACTTATAAAAGTCTAAACTTTTTGATTCATAATTTTGAAACAGGTCTATAAATATAGTTTTATTATGATTGTATTTTTTCTAACATATTTATAAAAAATACGTGGCATCATTAGTCGTACTGTTTTAGTTTTGGCTCTAAATACTGAACTAAAAGTAATTAAAACAAGCGACACGTTGCAATCTGTTGACTAATGTGTGCCCGTAAAGTCAGTTCTATTGGTTGGTAGTCTATGGCGCCAGTTGCGCATAAATGCGCAATTTTAATTTGACAGTTCTTTTTAAATCCTGTTCTTTCATGTGAATTTAGTAATGCAAAATGCAGAAATATACTCATATATAGGTATGTATATATATATATATATATATATATATATATATATATATATATGTATATATATATTCGCCAATCCGTCTACCAAGCGTGGCCTAGCAGTAAGATGGCTATAGTAGTCAGAAAGAAGCTGCTGCCCGTCAGATATTCTCTCGGGTCGACTTCTACGCTCCTAACGGGGTGAAATGGGGTTATGATATTCTGATATTTGCACGTCACCACACAGCAATTATTTATACATCATCATAATTAAGTCAGCAGTACGTCCACTGCTAGACAAAAGCCTCACCAAAGAATGGGGGGACAAGCCATAGTCGCCACGCTTGGCAGACGGGTTGGCGATCGCAGTTTGATGTCAAAGTCAAAGTCAAAAATTCTTTATTCCGTAAAAAAATACATTTATGTGGAATCGCCATATTTTTTTACCCTACCGTGCAGTGCATGACGTTGCAGCTACTGAGAAACACTGCCAGAAAACTCAGTAGGAATCCTTTTTTTAAATAAAATATACTTAAGATTAATTACAATTATGTGTATTGACTGGCTGTGTGGTGACGGCCTCAAAGAATATCGCCACCCCCTCTCATCCCGTGGGGGGACGTAGAAGTCGTCCCGAGGGAAAATATACCAGAGAACGGGCAGCAGCGTTCTCCTGAGTCTACCAATGTCTACCTTACTGCGATCGCCAACCCGCCTGCCAAGCGTGGCGATTACGGCATATCCTCCCAAATGATGGACACAACAAAACCGCGGCCCCCAGTCCCCGGCAGCCCTGCTTTTCCCAGCCGTGGTAACAGCCGTGGTTACGGCAGGGCAGGGGGTGCTAAGAATCCCCGGCAGATTCCGTGTTACCAAAACCGACGACCTCTGGCCCTGGCAACGTATAAACACACGTACACTGCGGTCCGACGAGAAGATAACCGAACTGGAAGAAGAATTGAGCAGGTTACGTTGGGATATTGTAGGATTATCTGAAGTCCGAAGAGAGGGGGAGGACTCGATAATACTGAAGTCCGGAAACCTGCTCTATTACCGGGAGGGTGACCAACTATCCCAAGGTGGTGTCGGGTTCATAGTCCACAAGTCTCTCGTGAACAACTTAGTGAAAATCGAGAGTGTGTCGACGAGGGTTGCGTACCTTATACTCAGAATCTCCAAGTGGTATTCGTTGAAGGTTATACAGGTATACGCACCCACTTCGACACACTCCGATGATGCAGTCGAGGTTATGTATGAGGACATCTCCAGAGCCATACATACCTCTAACAGCTATTTTACTGTGGTCATGGGGGACTTTAACGCGAAGCTGGGCTAACGATTCGGTAACGAGCTGAGAGTGGGGCAATTTGAAACTGGAGACCGGAACCCCCGGGGCCAGATGTTGGCCGACTTCATGGAGAAGGAGGGACTCTTTATGATGAATTCCTTCTTCAGGAAGCCGGATCACCGCAAATGGACCTGGGTGAGTCCCGATGGTAAAACTAAAAATGAGATAGACTTTATCTTGTCGACGAGACGACAGATGTTCAATGATGTCTCCGTGATCAATGCGGTTAAAACCGGGAGTGATCACAGACTGGTCAGAGGCTCATTGAACCTTAATGTCAAACTCCAGAGGTCCCGATTGATAAAGTCTACGCTCCGACCTTTACCTATTCACGTCCAAAACCCCGAACCATTTCAGCTCGAACTGCAAAACCGTTTCGAATGCCTAGCAGACTGCGAGGAAGTGGACTCATACTATGACAGGCTCGTAGAAGCTGTCCATACGGCTGGGTCTTCAAGGCCCGTCGTACAAACAGAACTAAAAAGATCTCTGACTTTACCCTGCAACTTATGGACGAAAGACGGAAAATGGTTCTGACATCCTCAGATGATGCTACCAGATATCGGCAGCTCAACAGACAGATCTCAAAGTCGTTGACTCGCGACACGCGTCAATTTAATACAAAAAGTATTAAAGAGGCCATTGAGCGCAACAAAGGCTCCAAAGTGTTCGCAAGAGCTCTGTCTGTTGGACAGAGCCAACTGACGAAGCTGAAGACTGAGGATGGTAGAATCGTAACGTCTAAACCTGAGTTGCTGGGAGAGATCGAGAAGTTCTACGGACAGTTATATACGACAACACAGCCACCTGTCAAAAGTCATGCCCCAGATCCCAGAGCACGACTAACCCGACATCACACCGAAGACATCCCGGACGTCAGCCTGTACGAGATTAGAATGGCTCTCAGACAACTCAAGAACAACAAGGCGCCTGGTGATGATGGAGTTACAGCTGAGCTTCTGAAGGCGGGTGGTACACCAATCCTACGGGCCCTTCAGAAGTTATTTAACTCCGTCATACTAGATGGTCAAACGCCACAAGCATGGCACAGGAGTGTGGTGGTGCTCTTCTTCAAAAAGGGCAATAAAACCCTATTGAAGAATTATAGACCCATCACACTGCTGAGCCATGTTTACAAGTTGTTTTCGAGGGTCATTACGAACCGTCTCGCGCGCAGTTTGACGACTTCCAGCCTCCCGAACAAGCCGGTTTCCGAAAAGGCTTTAGTACCATAGACCACATACATACGCTGCGGCAACTTATACAGAAGACCGAAGAGTATAACAAGCCACTGTGCTTAGCGTTTGTGGACTATGAGAAAGCCTTCGATTCTATCGAAACATGGGCCGTGCTGAGGTCTCTCATAAGGTGCCAAATCGACTACCGGTATATCGAGGTGATAAAGTGCTTGTATGAAAACGCCACTATGTCAGTGCGACTCCAGGACCAGAACTCGAAACCTATCCACTTGCAGCGAGGCGTGAGACAGGGAGATGTCATATCTCCGAAACTGTTCACCGCTGCATTGGAAGATGTCTTCAAGCTTCTGGACTGGAAAGGCTTTGGCATCAATGTCAATGGCGAGTACATGACTCACCTTCGATTTGCCGATGATATAGTAGTCATGGCTGAGACCATGGAAGACCTCGGTACAATGCTCGATGACCTCAGCAGAGTCTCTCAACACGTGGGTCTGAAAATGAACATGGATAAGACGAAAATCATGTCAAACGTCCATGTTGCACCCACTCAATTAAAAGTTGGTGACTCTGCACTCGAAGTTGTAGAGAACTATATTTACCTAGGACAGACCATCCAACTAGGTGGGTCCAACTTCGAGAAGGAGGTCAATCGTAGAATCCAACTCGGCTGGGCAGCGTTCGGGAAGCTACGTAACATCTTCTCGTCCAAAATACCGCAGTGTCTCAAGTCGAAAGTCTTCGACCAGTGTGTGTTGCCAGTGATGACTTACGGAACAGAGACGTGGTCGCTCACTATGGGTCTTATTAGAAGGCTCAAGGTCACCCAAAGAGCAATAGAGAGAGCTATGCTCGGAGTTTCCCTGCGGGATCGAATCAGAAATGCCGAGATCCGCAGGCGAACCAAAGTCACCGACATAGCCCGAAGAATTGCAAAACTGAAGTGGCAGTGGGCGGGGCACATAGCTCGTAGAACCGATGGCCGTTGGGGCAGAAAGGTTCTTGAGTGGCGACCACGAACCGGAAGACGCAGCGTGGGCAGGCCCCCTACAAGATGGACCGATGATCTTGTGCGGGTCGCTGGAAACTGCTGGATGCGAACAGCGCAAGACCGGCAATTGTGGAGATCTTTGGGGGAGGCCTTTGTCCAGCAGTGGACGTCTTTCGGCTGATATGATGATGATGATGATGTATTGACTCAGAACAACTCAATCCCAAGCACTTTTATCACTTAAATAATCTGATATTTTGCAATATGCCCTGCTGCACAATTTGGCTTTAATAATTCTTTTAAACTTATTCGTTGACAATTCTGTAATAACATTGGGAAGTTTGTTATAGAATCATATACATTGCCCCATAAAAGAGTAACTTATTTTGTGGAGACGGGTAGTATGAGATTATTCTTATATCTAGTATTTACATTATGTGTATCGCTCCTTTTACAGAAGGAATCGATATTTTTATGCACATATAGTAAGTTTTCATACATATATATTGAGATGGTACAGTTAGAATGTTAACCTCTTTGAACTTTTCTGTTAGAGACACTCTCGGGTCAAGATTATAGATAGCTCTTACAGCTCTTTTTTGCAATATAAATATGGTGTTAATGTAAGCAGAGTTACCCCAGAGAAGAATTCCATAGGACATTAAACTATGAAAATAACTGAAATAAACCATTCTAGCTGTGTCAACATCAGTCAGCCGTCTAATAGTTTTCACTGCATATGCTGCAGAACTTAATTTGCCGGACAGTTTTTCTATTTGTGGGCTCCATTGTATGGTCATAGTTCTCAGAAAAACGCTGCTGCCCGTTCCCTGGTAGGTATTCTCTCAGACAATTTCTACACTCTCCACGGGATGATATGAGGTGCTGATATTGTATGCCATCACTACGCAGCAGCATATTTATCCATACTTCTTTACATTAAAATACATGTTTTATCTGTAATTAATGATCATAATATATCACCTTTAACGTATTAATACAGTCGCTTGGTAAGCGACGAGTGAGTCTTTACATTAAAGAATTAATATCTATTGATGGAATGTATTATGCCTTGAGTAACCATAAAATATAGTTCCATACAAACTTGGTAAGCGTTGTATAATTGCGTTGCTAATGACTCTATAAATCTAGGAACTTCCTACTTCCGCCATTACTGGGTTTACAAGAAATATGAGAGGGCTATATTACTGTCAGTAGTTACCTAAGTTTTCACTTAAGTATTGTTGAATTATTTTATAGTGCTTATGGCTGAATTCAGCTCCGGCTACCAATCTGAACACGCTAGCGAACTAACTATTACTCATCTGAGTCCACAGACAAACTGTTAAAGCAGTTTTGTGGGCCTATGTATTAGCTTTAAGAACTATCTGTAGTTATATAATAATAATGATAAAATAATAATAATTAGTACGACATTTTTATATATTGTGGACACTGGTCTCAATCGCGATAACAATTTAAGGCAAATCACTACCTTTAGTTTATCCGACGTTTCGGCATGGATTGTTGAATTGTTATCGTGATTGAGACCCGTGTCCACAATATATAAAAAACCGGCCAAGTGCGAGTCGGACTCGTCCATGAAGGGTTCCGCAGCAGCAAGTATTTCAGTTGATTAAATGAAAGGTAAATTGTGGTTTATGATTTATGACGTATTAAAAAAAAACTACTTACTAGATTTCGTTCAAACCAATTTTCGTTGTTAGTTTACATGGTAATGTACATCATATATTTTTTTTAGCTTTATCATTCTCTTATATTAGAAGTTACAGGGGGGACACTCATTTTTACACTTTGGAAGTGTCTCTCGCGCAAACTATTCAGTTTAGAAAAAAATGATATTAGGAACCTCAATATCATTTTTGAATACCTATCCATAGATACCCCTTATGTATGGGTAACTAAGATGAAAAAAAATTTTTTGAGTTTCAGTTCTATGTATGGGGAACCCCCAAAGTTATTATTATTTTTCTATTTTTGTGTTAAAAACTTAATGCGGTTCACATAATACATCAACTTACCAAGTTTCAACTGTACAGCTCTTATAGTTTCGGAAAAAATGGCTGTGACATACGGACGGACAGACAGACAGACAGACAGACATGACGAATCTATAAGGGCTCCGTTTTTTGCCATTTGGCTACGGAACCCTAAAAATGTGTACAAAACATAAGTAGGATATATTAGGCTATCGGCCAGAACAATCGGAAGACTAGATGCAGGACCGAAAGCTTTAATAGCTCGCGGAGTCACGAGCATTCGCATTCACAACTTCTATATTCAAAGCTGCGGGAGGTGGTCTCTACTACGATAACTTTGTCGAAATGTGAGAAGCCGAAAAACTTTGCCAACGGGAAGTCCAAATAAATGTAAATAAATAATAATAAATAAATTGTTTATTTAAATTTTTTTTATATATATATCAGAGGGCGACAAACGACCAAGTGGGTCACCTGATGGTAAGTGATCACCGCCGCCCATGGACACTCGTAACACCAGAGGAGTCGCGGGTGCGCTGCCGGCCTTTTAGAGTCAGCAAACAAGTGTTGCTGACCCTTCCCCCCACCCAATGAACTCTGGCGACCTTACTGAGACTCGGTAACACAACATTAAATTATATTAATGTTATTATTACGGAATGTCTTCTGTAAGGTGGAGGTACTTCCCCAGTTGGGCTGCTCTTTGAGAGAAAGAACGCTGTGCCCTACCTCTCTTAAAAAAAACAAAGAGCTTACAGATACACATATTTGGAGAACACCTTTTAAGCAAAGGATTGCTTGAGGCTCCGCTCTTCCACTTATCATTATTATTGTAATCAAGATGTAGACAAATGTATGCATGCAAGACTAAAATGAAAGAGTAACTTAATATTATACATTAATCATTAGCATTAAAAAATTGTAACCTGCTCTGCAAGAGCGTGACAAAAATGCAAAAAAGGCCAAATCGCCCAAACCAAATCTGTAATGTGTGTGTAACAGTGAGTGCATGAGTGAGGTGTGAGTGTAAGTAGTGAGGTAGAGTGTTGTGCGTGTTGAACTGTGTTATATTATTTATTTGTTTATTTATTAGTTACACTTTCACGCCTAGACGGACGCCTTTCAAGGTTTGATTATCATAAAATATCATACGCAATACTTAATGTTTTTACTTTTTTTTTCTTTTTTTTTCATCATCAAAGATTCAATCAAATCATATCCGTGCTATTAAAAAGAATATCCAAATCGGATCATAAATGCCATAGCTTTGCTTTTACTTTTGCCATTAGCATCCTTTTTGAAGTTGTTTAAAAATAGAGGCAAACAGGATTTGCCTCTATTGTCTATTAGTTAAAGACCCACGTTTCGCGGCGTAACTTGTAATCTACGATATTCATGGTTTGTTATTGACCATGAACGCAATAAGCGGGTGGGTGAAGTAATGGATGCTACAACTTAATGGCACAATCCTACGAAATTTGGGCCTTAATTATAGCATCATCTGCTCTTAACCGGATAAAGGAACTAAAGACATAATCCATCCGCTACTTATCGAACTGTTAGAACTCTGTGGAAATGTCATAATTATGTCAATATCTTCTATTATAATAGATTGGTGTTAGATAGCTAAAAACACGCTCATTGGATCCACAATCTATTTTAAAAGCGTTTTCGTCAATATTAAGATGGTTTTGCGGCGTAAGCTAAATGGTATATATACAACATGTAACTTAATTAACGCACATCCTGAAAATAGTTTGTTCAGAATCGTTTACTGGATCGATTTATAACATTTTTAACAAAGGTAATTTTTTATTCCAAAATAATTAAAACTACAGAAATTATTGTCACATTAACCCTGTACAGTCAAAACAAATTGAAATGGACCGTAAGTCAAAAGTAATAAGACTTTTAAATCGCAGTTTTATTTGTATTCATACAAATTCCATCATTCAATATATATTATATAAATTCATAAAATAAAGAAAGTTAAACTGTATCCCAAGAAACTAATTTAGTAAATAACAATTCATATACATGTCAAATTAAAAATTCAGTGTATGTATTATGATTACAACATAATATTATAATTGGGGTGTTTGAGGGTGTGCGTTAATTACGTTACATCATGTATAAATGTGTCATTTATAAAATCCACTGATTATAATATGTAGCCTCCTATTTTATATCGATACATTTTTTTCTTGTATACTTACTATACTACTACTATAGATATTATACTATATTTTTTATCAAATTATATAAATTGTTTTATTATTATTTCTGATATTCGTACCTACTTGCACAGAGGTATGAAAATATAAAAAATAACCATTCGGTCTTATTTTGTTTAAAGTTGGTACCTATATTTTTTGGTTATATTTTTATTATTTAAGTTTAACACTTGTCATTCTGACTGCATCTGAAAATAAGTGCTGCTGTTTTCTGTGTAGTAATGCTGAGCTGCAGCCAATTATTTAAGCTAATTAATAACAGACACATCATACCAGTACACCTTTTAACTCTCTGATATTTTATTGATAATCTATATATCTATACATATAATAAAATCGTAGAAAAATCAAAACTGTACATTGAATATTTTTTTAAAAGGATACTTGAGGCGTGATCTAAAATCGATACCGAAGCCAAAAAGATAGTTTTTAGATTTTTTTTCTGTGTGTCTGTATGTATGTACGGGCTAAACTCAAAAAGTACTGCGAGGATTTACATAAAATTTGCCATGAATATTACGAAGACGCCGGGTCAACATATAGGCTACATATTATCACGCTATCACCTAAGGGCCTCCCCCTTAGCTGTGATAATGTGAAAATTTAACGCGGGTATAACCCAAGCAGCAAAATGTGGTCTAGTAATTGTCCTGGAACCACCATTTCATTAGGACTATAACGGAATAGTAAGCAATTATAACCACGGAAAAGGGCCCAATTTATAGGCGTATTTTAGCTAATTAAATATCTATAGTAGACTTGGTGAATACCATTTTGACGAATAACGGCCATATAGTTGGACTATGTAAAACTATTTTCTCCCGCGTAGCCAACTATCAGCGCTTAATGGAACCAATCACGCCAATAGTAACCTTATAGTTAGACCACGTAGAACTATTTGCTCTCGCAAAGCTAACTATGAGCGCTAAATGGAACCAAACACGACAATAACGTACACAGTGAATATCTTACAAGCTCATACAAAGTGATGTGAATTGGTGAATGTTGCTATGCACATTTGTAAAGATTAATTAATATTGATAAAGGTAAGTTATTATATTTTTATAATAAATATTATCTAGAATAAGAGTAGGGTGTTAGTTAACAATAAGTGAAGCCGTGTTTGAATGTGCATGGCGCAGGTATATTTTCGGTGAAGTGTAATAAGTTTTTTGTCAAAATTTTTAAGCGCCCCTCGAAATTCACGTTTTCATTAAGTTGAATTTTAAAATAATGTTGGTTTCAGTAAGACATACAACGAAAAGTCGCCATCTTGACAAACTTGGTCTTCCCAAATACATAAACAAACCGTTATAGGCGTACTTTGTTTAAAAATGGTAAATATCAGAACTATTGCTTGGCCATATTGTTTGGAATTAGAGTTCCGCAAATATTGTAATGTTACTCTATGTTGTTATTAGGTACCGATGTCTTATTTTCATATTTTTGTTTAGGTGTCAGGTGTGAAAATGGTAATGTTTCTGGACGTCGATAGCTTTATAACTAAAAGGGATTTTCGAGCTTTAAAAATGGTTTGAAATATTTTCTACTTCTATTTTTGTGCTTTCCCTTGCTAACTTGGTTTATTGTTTCACAGAATCGTGATCAAGACCAAATTAGTGAGATGCCAACGGTCTCTCGAGAAGATACTCGTTCAAATACTACAAGATCACTTCATTTACAACAAAACTCGGCTACCATTTAATCCGGTTCAGCAATTTTACCTGTATCTTCTTTTGTCACGCAAAACCCTCAACTTGTCATAACAGAAGCAGAAGAAACACTGTCAGATGTCAGTTTAAATGCTCAACATTGCGTTCTTTACAACACGGATAACCAAATACAGCCTGTCGAGGTTGCTCAAATTCCACAACTTCAACATGAAGTAAAGTCAATCAAAGAAGACATTATAACCATCATACCAAATCAAAATGCACTTTATGAAATACAAACTAACATGTGCTGAGTTCTGTGTCGAAGAGAGATTCAGAATGAATTAAACTCGTACATTAAGACGTAGATGTAGACATGTTATAAGAGATCTAAGAGAACTTGAAGAATTTGAAACATTTATTCAAAATTTCTAATAAAAAATTGAATGCCGCATGTCGTATTGTATTCTACAGCCCATTTTCTAAGATCGCATTCATCTTCTTGTACAGGTTCCTCACTAACACAATCTTCCAAGTGTACATTTAAAATTGCTTTTATCGATTAAACGTTTTTTCGTGCAGAATCATTAAAATAAACATTTTGTCTTAAATTTTCACAATAACAATTTTGTACGGAACCTTCTCATATTTCTACGATTCAACAAAATCAAAATATCCGTACTGAGACTATAACCGAATTTGCAAGACCATTATAAACCAATGTTTTCTTGTTCAGGACACCACGGATATAGTTTTGGATACTAAGTATATTATATTAAACCTTTATAAGCGTGTTAAGATTATAACGATATTGGTTTATACCACTATATAACCGCTCCATTTTACTGATAATTGTTCTGTAAAGTAAATTTATAAACCCTTATAAAACCAAGTAATAAATGCAAATAGTATCCAGAATGTTTAGTTCTGTTTATCACTCTTATTGGTGTACTTTACTTATAGTGGTTCTATAATGTTTCTTGTTAGTAGTTATAAGCATAGCTTACCAGTTTATCTTTTCTTGAGTGCGTTTACACCTTCGCGATACTTTTATAGGTCACCCAAGCTTATATTTGACTTTTAATTTCGGCCTATAAGTAATTATAAGTTAATGTATAGGAGGAGATATACTATAAGGCCCAACTAACTCCATGCTTGCTATTATAAGCGATGCAGCAAAAACTAGAACCCTTAAGAGAACATTAAAAGTGCTGGAGTCCTATAACGTCTGCACTATAGGATAATTTTGCTGCTTGGGAACCGCGGGACACAGCTAGTGTGTCTAATAAACGTAACGTTTTCCATCGGGCGGGTTCCGCTTAAAAACCTCAGAATACGGCTATTTTGAATTCTCATTCCACACAAATACATGCAAAATTATGTAATGACGATCCTATTCCACGATTGTGTCTTACTTATACCTATGGTCGCCAATGCCTGAAAAGTCATTCTCATTACAGCAATTTATTTATCAACAACTATATAGCTGTCCGCCCCGCCCGTTTTTAACAATTATGTATAAAACACGCATAACGCTTATCCCGCGAACACAAAATTAAATTTATAAATAAGATAATCTAAAAGATCTAATACAGAGGCGAACTTAACTCAATATGAGTAATCCTTGGCAAAGTAAAGTACTTGTGGGAAAGGGTGCACGACTAATAATTAATAAAATATTAAAACTAAAACCAGTATCACCGGAAGTAATTAAAAACATACATATATCGACTCTCTGTGTTGATGCAATAGTCCGCCAGTCAACACAAATAATTTTATAATATAATTTTTCTTTATTACCTCAGCATTTGACATACATACAGTGAAAAAATAAAAAAAATGTTTGCAGCAATCATATGGCTTAAAAAACTACATAGTAGGGCTATTAACAAAAAACTACATAGTAGGGCTATTAACAAAAAACTACATAGTAGGGCTATTAACAAAAAACTACATAGTAGGGCTATTAACAAAAAACTACATAGTAGGGCTATTAACAAAAAACTACATAGTAGGGCTATTAACAAAAAACTACATAGTAGGGCTATTAACAAAAAACTACATAGTAGGGCTATTAACAAAAACAATATAACAAAAGAGCATCTGCAGCCGAACTAGGTTAAAACTGTTATAATAATAACAATAATGTTCTCCAAATTCCGGCCACGGCGGCCAGTCTCAATGGAGACTAGCCAATTGCGGAGCACTTATTATAGTTGCCAAGTGTTTGCGCAAACACAGGGGCACTTTTTATTCCATCACTCTCATGATCCGATGGGACGACTAGGGAAACGACCGGAAAGAGGTCAGGTACAGGACCGACGGCTTTACGTGCTCTCCGAGGCACGGGGGTGCAATACCGCCAACTCCCAGACTTCGGGCTGATACTGAGAAATTTCTTTTTACAGAAAAAACCCCTTTTTTGCCGCAACCTGGATTTGAACCTCATTATCTGCGGATGAACACGCTACCGCTAGACCAAGGAGGCAGTCGAGGTTAAAACTGTATCTCAGCAGTTAACATATATAAAGTTAAGTTCAATGAAGTTTAGCTTACGTAACGATTTACAACCTCTGTCTAAATTTGTCAGGGTCTAATCAGTTATCTATGTAAGGCAATATCTTACCACCAAGCTATCCTAATGGCTCTTCAGAAGTACAGAATTTATGGACGGCTATCGCATCCGTATATTAAATACTAGCTGTGCCCCGCGGTTTTACCCGCGTTAAACTTTATGAAATATGGCCTATGTGTTATCCTAACTATAAAAATTAGCCTATGTTCTTTCTCAGGGTCTAGACCATCTGTATACCATATTTCATTCAAATCCGTTCAGTAGTTTTGGCGTGAAAGAGTAACAGACAGACAGACAGACAGAGTTACTTTCGCATTTATAATATTAGTTAGGATGATATGAACCATAGTGTTAAGATTTATAGTAGTTAATCTATACAAAATTAATGAGAGCTATTTCATGCTTAAAGGAATAATGACTTAAATGCCGCTTCGATGTATTAATTCAAGTCCGAACAGAATGGCAGAGCAGTTACGAACATGAGGCCGGATACACCATGGTTCGTGGGTTCGATTCCTACTCGCACTTAAAATTAATAAAACTCATTTATAGATGTCTCAAACATACTGATAACAATCTGAATGTAATGTCGTAGTTACTGTTGCGAAAAACATCAAAATCACAAATCCTACTTCACATTCTTAAACACCCGAATTGAACCGAATATGTAATCAAGTCAAAAGCATTATACAAATTCATGGATTCGAATTGATTGCTTCCTTCTTTTAGAAGTCGGTTTTTACCAACTTAAGCGATTCTTCGTGCGGTTTATATTCATATTAAGAACTAGCTGACCCCGCAGACTCCGTATCTACTGCCTCAATCGATAAATAAAAGATCTAAACTTTTGTTTTAAAATTCGTTTATATGGGAACATTACAAGGTCTTGGTTTCTTGTCAAGGTCAAGAAGTATACCTGGCCTGTGTGAATGGTACAACCGGAAGGGGAAGACCTCGTAGAACATTCTCTGATCAAATCGGAGACGTACTTATGAAAGGTCAGGTCAGAAGTACCCTAAACCGGCGAGTATGTATGAAGAATATAATGTCAGTAAACGAAGCGAAAGAGGTATGCAAGGATCGTGATAAATGGAAGTCCGTTGTCTCTGCCTACCCCTCTGGGAGACAGGCGTGAGTCTATGTATGTATGTATGTATTACAAGGTCTGTTTTAGGGTTTTCCCGGCAATTATTCGAATTTTTCTACTCTATCTACCTTTTAAACCTTCCCTACACCTCCACGAACATTTCAAGACCAAGATAAAATAAATCGGTTTAGCCGTTCTCAAGTTTTAGCGAGACTAACGAACAGCAATAATAATAATAATATCTGGGGACAATGTCACACAGATCATCCTAGCCCGAAACTAAGCAAATCTTGTACTATCATGGGTACCAGGCGACGACATACAAACTTATATAGATAAATAAATACTTATATACATATCCATGACTCAGAAGTCAGAAACAAATATTCGTGCTCATCACACAAATATTTGCACTTACCGGGATTCGAACCCAGGACCACCAGCTTCGTAGGCAGGAGCACTACCAACTGGGCTACGGTGACCGTCGAATTGATTTTCATATATATAGATGAACTATTGAGGCAGTATCGTAAATATTTGATTTCTAGAAATTTTGTAGTTTATTTAACCAGTCCTAATAATATCGTGAATAGTTTTGTTTCGGGGCCAACTGATTGCCCAAATGTTATTGCGTGTTAGTAATTATTAGTATTTCACGGACATATGGTGGATCTGAATGAATTACTTCTTATCTGTAACGGTATATATTTTTTATTTTATTTTTTTTAATTAGGTTCACTAAACTGGCCATCACACTTTGTACAATTTAAAGAGCATTAAACAAATATAGCTTAAGTGTTTGTGATGAATTATAAATGAAATACAGGCTTAATTTAATATGATAAGTATTTATTATAAGCACACAGTCGTTCGGTTACAAGAAAGATCCGCCATGACACATACATCAAAAGAGAGAGAGACAGATAACAAGCAACAAGATACTATCTATACTACTCTAACTATTACATTGCACTGTCTTTATTTTAACAGTTTGGCCTTCTAGAAGTGAACACAGCATGCATTAAACAAAAAGAAAGTTTACAGTTGGGTTACATCATAGTCAGTTAAAATTCAGATTAATATTAGAATGATAACAGTACAAAAATTAAAATTAACAAAGCAATAAAACCTAGTTGCAGTAATTTACATCACTTATGACTAAATTTCTTAAGTAAGAACAGTTTCAACGAATGAGCAGACGAACTAAAAATATCAATTTGGTTACAAAAGTTATTGTAAGCGGAACACATACGGTACAACGGCGAGTGCTGACTGTAGTTGGTACGGCAAAGAGGCAAATTGAAAGTCTTCATATTATGGACTAGCTGTGCCCGCGACTTCGTCCGCGTGTTAATTAGTTTATTTTGTTTTATAGTAAAATAAAATACTTTTCCTAAAATAAAAGTAGCCTAAGTTACTCCTTATTACATCAGCTACCTGCCAATAAAAGTCCCGTCAAAATCGGTCCAGCCGATTCAGAGATTAGCCGGAACAAACAGACAGACAGACAGGCAAAAATGGTAAAAAAAAATATTTTGGTGTATGTACCGTTTATATATTCATATTTGTGTAGTAAAAACTGGTTATTTCAATATTACAAACAGACACTCCAATTTTATTTATTTGTATAGATACGGCTACACAAGCGTGGTACATATAGATAAACCTATCACACATCATATCAAACCTTATGTAGCTTTGATGTAGTGTGTAGGTAGGTGCTATTTTAGGTATCGAATGTAATAAATTAGTGTATATTTTATTAATATTTTTGCCCTACGTGGTATTTAATTTTGATATTTTGCTCTACACTGTTTGTTCCCATTAATTCAAAATTATACCGTCTTAATGGTTTGCTGGTGGAAAATTCATTAGGTAATTAAGCGCGCCTATGTACATGCTATTTTCACTTTGTGTCATGTAACTTAAATTATACAACGTGTAACAGAAAGTGTGAACGTAACTTAAGGGGGTTATAAGGTATCAGGACGGCTACCTATGGACGAAACTTCAAACAGAAATAATCATTTTTTATTCAACTAGTAATTTATTTTTCTATCGACAACCTAAATCAACAAGTAAGATTACCGACTTATGAACAACACTAACAAAACTCAATGAACCTTTCACAAACTCTTTGGGTACCTACTACTTAGACTGTAAATAAAAAGTGTGGTTCTGTACAGTCACATATTAATTTATTACACGTGTTTATTTTAGATTCAATCAAATGTTTAACTGAATTTTTGGTCTAATTTTTAAAGGTTCCCTGTAACAACATTTTAATCATTCATACAAATTTGATAACTAGGAAAAATCACTGAATTTAATTAAAATTGATATTCCGCAAGATGTTGGATTTAGGAGAAATAAATAATTTAATTGACTTATGTAACTGTAGATATTTTTTTGTGTGTTAAATAAATAGTAAGAATATTAAGTTTTTCTTTTAGTATGTGAATTTAATCTGGCCGGAAACGAATAGGTACTTAATTTTTAATACAAACTAACGAGATAAACAAACGCGGTACGACTACTGATAAATTACGAAAAAATATGGATAATGTACTAGGCTCATATGAACATTAGGGGACATTTCGAATTCCGTCCTGATTTTGTCGCAAGGAACTCTAATACGGCGGCGAATACAAAGGATTGATGGAGGTAAATAATAAATGGTTAAATATTTTTTAATATTCATCAAAGCGGGCCCCGCGCGTGGCGGCGGCGCCTTTGACACAGTCAAAGATGCCGCCACCGCGCGCCGCGCCATTTGAATGTGTTCGTGGTCTAGCGGTAGCGTGTTCAACTGCAGATAATGAAGTCCTGGGTTCAAATCCCGGGTCGGGCCAAAAAGTGATTATGGGAATAATGAAGTCCTGGGATCAATTCCCGGGTCGGGCCAAAAAGTGATTATGGGATTTTTCCGTAAAAAGAAATTTCTTAGTATCAGCCCGAAGTCTGGGAATTGACGATATTACACCCCCATGCCTCGGAGAGCACGTAAAGCCGTCGTTCCTGTGCCTGACCTCTTTCCGGTCGTATCGCTAGTCGTCCCATCGGATCATGAGAGTGATGGAATAGAAAGTGTAGGGGCACTTTCAATTCCACCTTTAAAATTTAGAGTGATACACTCTAAATTTTAAAGGTTCCCTGTCACGACATATTAATCATTCATACAATACATACAAATAAAAAAATATGAATAATGTACTAGGCTCATATGAACAGTAGGGGACATTTCAAATTCCGTCCTGATTATATCCAAAGTTACACTAATATTATTATGGTGACAAAATCAAAGAGTTGATGTAGGTAAATAATAAACGGTTAAATATCTTTTAATATTCATTCAAGCGAGCCGCGCGCGTCGTAGATACCTAGGCGGCTCTTTTGAGTGGACTCAAAGACGCCGCCAAAGGGGCCGCGTTCGATGAAAGCCGCCAAATTCATCAAATATTGTGCAATTTCATTTATTTAATAAAAATATTAAAATCATCAGTTGTTCGTAAACTGTTGTCTATTTAGGTCGTGTTTAGTTACTAAATCGTCTAAAATGTCGTTTAGTAATGAGTAAAGTGTTCCGCGAAATCCTTAACTATGTCGTTTAGTGATCGTAATAATTTGGAAAATTTCGTGCATTCATCTATGAAAGAATAGCCTCAGACGTGCACTTTGTGATGATGAGGATTCATAGGTCACAGAATTTAAGGCTGTTTAATTACGAGGAACCTATGTCGTGAAGGGTACAGTGTCGCGATGGAGGCCACGCCTCTTTATAACTAAGAATCATGAAAGGTTTACGATTCTATGAATATGTTGTACATGAGAGAGACTCGTGTTAGTTGGCAAGTCTTAGAGTTAAGCTTTCGGTGTCGGTGCAGATTTTAGTGAACGTGAAATAATGAAATTCTTCCATCAGTACTGAAAACAACTTCAACTAGAAGTTAAACTATAAAAAGGATCTCGTAATGTGTTTGTGTATCACGTACTTATACGATGTAAAGTATCCAATAGCTATTCAGCAGTGCTATAAATAAAAACATAACTCTAAAATAAAACAAAATATGTGTAGTGAGTGCAATCGGAATCAAACTACCAGGCGTGCATAGAAACACAGAGGTATGTCAAACAATTTCTAGCGTAAATCAGAATCAGCTGTGCTGTGTTAGTACGGATGTTCGTTATATCGATAAAAATACTTGTCGATATATTGAACGGTATATTATTTTACGATCAAGATTAAAATGATGGTATTTCGGTATGAGATTTTGTGTATAGGTAGGCTTACGGAGACCGTATATGCCCCTTAAGTTACGTTCACTCTTTCTGTTACACGTTGTATATTAACTTTAAATATAAAACTCCTTACACCGCATGCGCTGTGAAAACTATTGATGATTGGACAAAAATGATGCTATATTAAATATGTCAATAACTACAAAAACCTTCATGATTTAATTTATGTCCATTTATTATAATTACTTATTTACATATAAAAAGTTAGTAAAATGTTCGGCCGAAATTAGAGCACGTTATTACTATCTTGGTATTTCTTGTTAACCAAATAAATGCCCGAAGCAGAATCCTCCTCCGTCGAAAGGGGGTCGCGAGCAGCTCGACGAGGCTCAGGAGCCAGTCATCGGTCTGCACCTGGCCTATTCGGTCGTGACGCTTTTTGTCCACGGATCGTGAGAGTAAGTAATCAGATAGGTAGTGGCCCTGTGTTTGCGCACAACCCAATGCACTATAACATGTCTCGTGCAGATGACTAGTCTCCATTGAGACTGGCCGTTGTGGCCGAAATTTGACCAAGAGGACACTATTATTAGATTACGTCATAAAGTTCAAAAATTATGCATCGCCTGGTCATTATTTTTGTATAGGGAGTTAATATTCTTTTTAAGCTATTCAACTTCCGCCCATTATTTATGTTATACATACCTTGTTGAAATCGCTAAAATACTTACTGCCTTGAAAGGGATCCAAATGGGATTTGTGCTGGCGCGTGTAATTGTCGCATTACGGCCAAACAGAAGACCTGTAATGGCTAGGACTAACCCTAGAATTTCCAATTACAGCCTTCCTATGTACATATATGGAACGAGGTTAACGGACCGTACTCCATTCTATTAGAGAATTATTAACAAATCTTTCAGGAAATTCCTATACCCCGTACAGTCAAAGACACTTTAGTGGATATACTTGGCAGTAGCAACCCTATAAGATGTACGGATGATCTTGTAAGGGTCGCTGAACGCGGTTTGCGCAAGTCCGGCAGTTGATCCGGACTCTTCTTATATTATGAGGAGCCCTTTGTCCAGCAGTGGGCGTCCTTCGGCGAATATGATGAATGGCCAGTTTTGTAGTGCATGTGTACCCAAGTACGAGATATCCTAGTGGTTAGACTATTGGACTGTAGGGTCAGTGTTCTCGACTCCCAAGACCCCAACCACTGCTTTTCGAATTCATGTCATCGTCATCATATCAGCCGAAAGACGCCCACTACTTGACAAAGGCCTCCAACAAAGCACTCCGCAATTGCCGGTCTTGCGATGTCCGCACTCAGCGGCTTCCAGCGACCGTCGCAATATCATCGGTCCATCTTGTAAGGGGGCCTGCCCACGCTGCGTATTCTGGTTCGTGGTCGCCATTGGACAACCTTCAAAGACTGCATGTGTGTTTTAAAAATGAATTGATAATTTCCAAACGTTAAATGATTAATTATATGAAAAGAACAATTAATTAGTAGGTATTAATAATTATAGCATATGCACGCAGGTAGACTTCATGGCTTCCTCCAAGAATGTAGTCACGATCTGGGGCGCGACATTATCATCTAAACGCTTAGAAGAAAAATTACTAAACAGATCACATAGTTGAATACACTCACATATTATGATACTACAGACTGCTCGAGTTCGACTCCAGATAGTCTGTTGTCAACAACAACAACCAATTGCTAGGAAATATAGATATTATTTTGTTTTTGCTTTCTAATTTTCTGGTGCATCAATTACCTTACTTTATTTAGTTGGTAATAATAACTCCTTCACTAGACGTTTTAACAAAAACATTTACTTCAGGTTGGCCAGAAGCCTTACATATTACAAGTTTCAACATGACATCGTGTTTGGGCACGGCAACATTAAATAATTAATAACAATTTCAATAAGGATGCAATTTTCAAAGTATAGCTAGGTATGTCAATCATTATACATACATACATAGACTCACGCCTGTTTCCCAGAGGGGTAGGCAGAGACAACGGATTTCCATTTGTCACGATCTTTGCACACGTCTTTTGCCTCGACTACTGTCATTATATTCTTCATACATACTCGCCGGTTTAGGGTACTTCTGACCTGTCCTTTCTTGAGAACGTCTCCGATTTGTTCAGAGAATATTCAACGAGGTCTTCCCCTTCCGGTTGTTCCATTCACACAGGCCAGGTATACTTCTTTGGTCAATCTTCTTTCATTCATCCTTTCTAAATGGCCAAACCATCTCAGCATTCCTTTTTCAATCTTTGTGACTACATCCTCTTTCACACCACAACGCTCTCTTACATCAGTATTTCGAATTCTGTCTCTCGAAGTCACACCACACATACTTCTCAGAGCTCTCATTTCTATTGCATTTATTTTACTTTCATTCTTTTTCTGCCATACCCAACTTTCACTTCCATACATTAAAGTTGGCACTCATACTCCATCGTGCACGGCCAGTCGAGCCTTCTTTGAGACTTGCCGGCTACTCATAAAGGCGTTTAGTGCCCCATTCTCTTCTAACAATTTCTTTTTCATATTCCCCATCTCTCATAAAATCAATAATTATATCAATATTATAACACCAGACTAATCACTGCCCTTACTTTAAAAAGGAAAGAGAAAGAAGAATACTGATAACAACCAATAATAATAAATTATTCGCATAGATAATCACTTGCATACCCTACAGCCTCTCCCAGAACAAAACAATGATTACAAATATCAAATAACATTCTGCTCCCGGATTATCAAACAAATATAATAAATAATAAATTATTCGCATAGATAATCACTTGCATACCCTACAGCCTCTCCAAGAACAAAACAATAATTACAAATATCAAATAACACTCTGCTCCCGGATTATTAAACAGTCTACGTCGTCGTTAGTAAGTTTTGATGATGTAAGCAATATGAGATACTGTGACACTTTTGTTACGTCCAATTCCTTTTGAAATAAAATATTTTGTGGATAATTATTACCAAAGGAATACGTTTATGCTAGACTATCTGTGCCCCGCGGTTTTACCCGCGTTAAATTTTATAAATTATGACCGCTCCTCCCCCGTAAGTGATAGCGTGATAATATGTAGCCTGTATGTTGACCCGTCCTCTTAGTAATATTCATGCAAAATTTGAAGTAAATCCATGAAGTACTTTTTGAGTTTAGCTCGGACATACATACAGACAAACAGACACACAGACATAAATTCTAAAAACAATATTTTTGGCTTCGATATCGATTGTAGATCACGCCCCAAATTACTTTAAAAAAAAATTCAATGTACAGTTTTGACTTTCCTACGATTTTATTATATGTATAGATTACAATATGGCATTTTAGTCAGAATAAATCTGGACGTTCGATTTATTAATGTTAGAGAGCTTAGACAAATTCTAGAACAAATTTTAATGACTATGGCAACATTGTTTATGTCAACTGTGTTTTAACTTAACTGCAGTGATTAAAGAAAAACATATTTCCAACTATAAGTTTTGAACCATCTGCTAGATATAAAACTTACATTGTCTCAATAAGGTTATTTTATATTGTAGTTATAATTGACATTTTTGTCCTGCGTAGAAACATTAAAAAGAACTAGCAGTCATGATTTTATAAGCAACCCGCTAGATAATACCTCTAATAATAATTATTAAATATCAGATCAGGCTACTTACATATAAAAGTACTTTGTCTCGAAAAAAACCGACGCGACAGTGAGTCCAGGGCCTCCATTTGGAGCTATGTCCTCACGCTGTACATTCAACTCCAAATGTAATTCAATATAGTATAATTGTTTTATAACTCGAGTATTATTTAAAGAATACCAAACAACAAGTAACTTTTAATAATAATACTAATAAATTTATTTATTTATTTCGAAACATGGTATACAATAAGATGGTGTTGCTTACAAATGTTCAGCATGCTTCGCCATACCCGTACGGCATGCAAATTTATTTTATGTACATTTATTTAACATTATTTATGCAAGTTAATGATTAATAATTTAATAACAATAATCTTTCATTAGTTACACATAATATCAATGTCACAGGAAATTTTATTTCAATGATTCAGTCAAAATATAATATAGTTAAGTTCCTGAAAATAAATGTAAAATATTCATAAAAAGTCAAGAGAAAATGTCAAAAGAAAGGGAATTAATATCTAGTATGGCATTTATAGTTATAACAATCTTTTAGTTCATAGAAGCAGTTTTCTATGAGCCATTTTTTTTATTCTTTTTGAAATAGTCTCATGGGCATTTCTCTTATCTCTACTGGTATGGTATTGAAAATAGTTATTGCCATCATATAACAGTTTTTTTTACAAAGAGCTGTTTTACACATTGACAATGCTAATCTAGTTTCATCTCTTGAGATTTATTTAGCTCTATATGACGAATCTTTAAGTTTATTAAATATTGTACTATATTTTTTAACAAAAACCCCCATTTCCAATATGTAAAGGCATGTTAGGGTCAATAGGTTGTATTTTTTTAATAATGGCCTACATGATTCTAGTGGTCCTACTCCAAAGATAGATCTTAAACATTTTTTTTGTACTATAAAAGCTTTATTGATGTCAGTTTAGTTGCCCCACAGTATAAGTCAGTTAACGAAACGTCCACGCGTTCGGTATTGAGGTTATACACCCTCAAATAAAAACAAAAGCTCCAATTTCGATACACTCACTCTCCTACTCTCTCGAATATAATAGGGTAAAACAGAGCGAGTGAGAAGCCACTGGATGTGGTTCGCGGAGGACGGCCACATTAGAGATCCTTGTCTTGTGCTGGTCAAAGGCCGGGGAGGACTTTTGGATAATATGATGATGAAGCCAGACAGACAATGCCGCATGGAGCTAAACGCTTTTTCCTTCAGTGATGATTTTTACCAAACAACTCCAACCGTAAGCCAAATATGATTTCCAATAAAAAATATTAACGTGTAAATAATGGTGATTTCATACTAAAAGAGGCATTCATCTCGGACCATTCGAATAGTGTGTATTTATTTGGAGTACGGCACTTCTCACAATACGTACAAAACATGAAGCGAACACTTTAGGAAACATAACACCCACATACATTTCCCTTCGGGGAGTAAAAGCTGAAGCTTTCGATTTATAAATAAAATGTTTATGGCTTTTATACGACATCGTACGTACTATGTTATACAATATCCATCGTCCTTTACAAATGTATCATTGGACAATTTGTACGAATCGACTCGTACGAAAAGTTAAAGTTAAATATAAAAGTTTAGGCCTGCTCCCTTAGTTAGCACTGACCTGCACATTTAAGTATTTTGGTTGATTTGATAATGATACAAAAGATAAGATTTTAAATGATATATTAAAGGTATATAAACTATGATTATTTAACTGGTTAATACTAAGATTTACAAAATGATATATTAAGAGCTAAAATGATTTGATTTGATGATTTGATCTTTACGCGGCAATCGGAGCGGTTTCCGATTGCTTTGATAATGTATCGATCGCGAGTTACTTACGAACTGACTTTATTTGCTAACAGTATTGAATTTATATAATGAATAACATAAAAGTGCTGACCTGTTCGGTCAATGTCCGAACATTAAATATTTAAACTTTGGAGCAACAATAAATTGCTATGAACGTTAACTTTTATAGGAGCAAGAAACTTAAAATGTGGGATCGGGGTAAGTATTTTAGTAGTTTCCTAGATAATTTGTTTAATATTTTTATTTTGTCTGAAAACGCAGTTTGGAGACATAACTAACTAGGTGCTATTTAATTACTACAGCCGGGACGGCAGAATAGTGACGACTCTGAAGTATGGAAACCCTCAGAGATTAAACCATTATTGCGATTACACTCTTAACCTCATCAATCATTTGAGTGTTTTTTATTGATATCCCATAATTTAGGATTACGTACTATAAATGAAAATAATACAGAAAGATCTATAATATGTGGTCCAATATTACATAGTTACGAAGAAGTTTAATTAAAATAGGACAAAAATTGTCACCCGTATGACGAACCTTTACTTTTGCGACGTTGCCAAACTTCGCAGTACTTACGTTACGTCCTACGTAGGCGATTCAAAGCGAACGCGATTATGAAGCGATTACACGCGAATTCAATGCGATGCGGTGCGACGCGGTGGCTATGTCCTACGTGCACGCGAATCATCTCGCGAAGCCGCCACCGACACCGCAAAAATACGACGGCACCGCATCCAGTTCGCGCGAAAATATCAAGCCAACTGATCGCGTTCGCTTCATGTCGCGCCGCTCCGCACCGCACCGCACGCGCGTTTGGTCACGTAGGACACTTCAATAGGTTTCGACTGTTTGTTGATCTCGCGCCGCGCTGGGCCGCTTCGCGTTCGCGTCTAGATCGCTCACACAGGACGTCTTGTTAATCGCTCACGCAGGACGTCGCGTTAGTGTAGTAAAGTATGTAGCGGGATAGCACCGCGCTGCTCGTAAACATACACTATTATTTTTTCAAATATAAGGAATTCATTCGTATTACTTTTAGCAAAGGTAATGCGACGTTGTAATATTTCACGTAATGGTGTTTTACATAAGTAAAAATAAAATAATGAAGTGATAAATAATTCGTATGATATATATCGGCGCAAAACAATATACGACACGATGAAATTATGTAATAAACCAACCAATAAAGAATGTGTCGTCAGTGTTGCTGACGTCACTCTTTTTAAAAACAACAATGTTCTGCCTTTTTTCCGTTATACATGATACGATATATTATTTCATATAGTCTCATTCATACCCTAGAGTAAAGGGATATAAGAAAAACACTTTTATAAATACAACAATATGTTTGTTAATATAAATGCTATTATATTCTACCACTTGTGCCCCTTTTTGCCCAATAATCAGTTTTGGAGGTGTGTGGCAGTCACTGGCATAATTTATAGCCTCCGATCAGTAAATATAGAGAATTGGTAACTAAGTGTGAAATATGGATTAAATCTGTGCATTGATTCTGTATTTAATAGCGGATTAAAAACTTAAATCCACTTGGTCCTCACTTAATAACATATTTGAGTGCCACATAATGCTTGTGGCACTCAAATATGTTATTAAGTGATCATTGAAAAGGTATGAAATATATCAGCGAGGTCAATATTATTATTGTGAGTAAAAACTAAATAAAATAAATAATCTGAAGATCTCTATAACTTTGAAGTAACAGAAGATCATAGAGAAGACACCGCCGAGCCGTCAAGAAGCAAAACATTAGAGTTTCGCATTTCGTAATTCATGTTTGCCACGGCTGGCATTGAAAAATAACAACTGTGGAGACAGCACGGAGCTCTGCGGGAACCCAGCATTGATAATCATGATATTGAAGTGGCCGTCATCAACAACGGCGTTTATGTTTCTGTTGGATGAAATGTGGGAAACCCTTATGCGAAATTTAGGTAAGTCTGTATGCTGGAAACATCGTTTGTAGACTTTGATGCCAATCTGAATCACACGCCTTCGCTATGTCTAGACCGGCATACCGAAATGCTGTCATGCCCCATGCTGTCTCCAACGATATTAACGCTGGGTATTAATACATAATTAATCTGCAAACATCACATTTCCAATAGCAATAGTCTATGGAATCATTCAAACTTTCGGTGCCATCGACAAAATCTTCATATAAGACTATTTATGTCTGAATTGTCATCAAGTATTTAGCTTTACTATTTAAAAGGTTTCCATCTTGTTACCTGTAATTCAATATACATATATTACAGATAGTTTGGTACTACGGTGATTTCCCACGTTAGCCAACGTGCGCAATTTTACTATAGTCTGGTCAAAACGTCAGAACTCAGGACTATATTTAAGGGATTTTTCTTGATAAACATTATTTTTATTTTTGTACTAATATTCTAAGAATAATAAATTTACCGCCAAAAGGATTTTAACCTTGAGTGTTAAGTTAAGGTAAAGGCTGTCGACGAGGTCGATGAGGGCGACGAAATTTATTATTCTGTTTCTAATGCATTGTACGAGAAATGTTGGCAACATCAATTGGTATTTGTTATTAATTTCCCGCCTGATAGAGTTTATCCTTCATTATCTGAATTAACGGCCTCAATGCTTAGCCAAATAGTCCTATTAGGTCCTTGATTATTTTTCCAACATAATCTAGGGGAAATTATTGGCAAAGCTTTGGGTGCTTTTACCAAGGTAATGCCGGATGAAATCCTGCCCATGCATTTGAATGCCCATACTGGTAAATATATTTGAATTCTAGCTGAGAAAAGTCTCATTTTTAGGGTTCTGTATTAGAATGGTAAAAATATATGCATACTTTTTAAGTCATAATAGCCAACGTCCATTATATCTTATATGAATCAAACCGTTACTCAAAAAATGTTAATAAAAGTTCAAAGAAATGTTTTAAATGGAGATACATTACCACATAGACATCCAGTAACAAAAACTAATAAAATTCTATCACGTGTACTATGTAAAATCTGCCATTTATTCATTTTATGGCTTATAACAAAGTTAGTAGTTCAAATTCAAATAGATATATCATTAATATCCCGTAAATGGAGCGTTTTTCTTCGACCAGACTATAAGGAAAAAATAATATGGACTGTTACACGATTAGTACGGATATTATAACGTTGTTTTTGTATGTGTCCACGTGGAAAACAAATATAAAGTAAAGTGCGTACGTAAGCTGAGAAGTGCGAAAATAATACGCTGTAGAAATATAAATGTGTGACATAAAAGGGCATTGTACAGGCGCCAGCACATCAAGCTACCCCAATCTGTCATATTTCCCCAATTGAAAGTGAACCTTATGTGATAAAGTTGAAAATCTATAAAATAAATTTGACAAATTGGGGTAGCTGGATGTGCTGGCGTCTGTACAAACATATAAGCCGTATATTTTGAACAATTTTTAGTTAAAATGTTTCAGGTTATACTCATTTGAATAGATTAAGATTATACTATTAATTGGAGTGCGAACTAACTTTTTATTTGTCAATAGCTGTGCCCCGCGGTTTTACCCGCGTTAAATTTTACAAATTATCACAGCTCCTCCCCTGTAGGCGATAGCATGATAATATGTAGCTCATATGTTGACCCGACCCCTAAGTAATATTCATGCAAAATTTGAAGTAAATCCATGCAGTACTTATTGAGTTTAGCCTGGACATACAAACAGACAAAATTCTAAAAACTATATTTTTGACTTCAATATCCATTGTAGTTCACGCCCTAAGTATCCTTTTAAAAATATATTCAATGTACAGTTTTGAATTTCCTACGATTTTATTATATTATGTATAGATATTAACACGGAATACTCAAATTTTCTTAAAACTAGGCAAGGTATTTCCCTAAAATACTAAAATATGACGTAACTTCTAATGGTGTATGGCTCCATTAGAAGTGACGTCACATTTTAGTATTTTACCAATACCAATATTGCGTGAAAGAGACAGAGCATCCCCACTTTATCCCAGCCAAGAACTTGTTTATATCGCATACCAAACTATAATCCGAACACATTTCTCAATAAATTAGAAATTTTCATGACAAAAATACGTAATAAAACTAATAAAAAAATAATTATAGCAGGAGATTTTAATATTGATATGTTAAAAGATTCACATGCTTTGTCAGAATTTCGCAGAATAGTTCAAAATCATAACTTATATATACGAGTACATATTCAAGAACCAACACGATTAAACAGTTGCATAGACCAAATAATAAGTAATATTCGTGATGCAAATGGTAGTATATTGCCTTTGGAATTATCCGATCACAACACGGGGCAACTCTTGACTTTCACGATAGAAAATAGGGATAGTCTATTGCCATTTATATTTAGAAGTAGACGTGATTATCATAAAGACAATATAGAAAAGTTCCTAAATTGCTTGGAACAGCTTACATGGTCTGACTCTTTGTCCGAAAATGATACAGATAGAGCATTTAGTATATTTCATGACAACTTATTGTTGTTTTACGATTTATGTTTTCCTGTCTATGTAAAAAAGATTCAATGTAAAACAAAAAAAATATCTTGGCTCACTAAAGGTATAAAAATAGCTTGTGATCGTAAGCGACGCCTACGATACATTGGTTATACAACTCAGAACAAAACTAATAAAGACGCATATTTTAATTACAATAAACTCTTAAAAAAATGTATAACTACTGCACAAAGATTAGGTAATGAGTCATACGTTTCTAATGCGTCGAATGTTTCTAAGGCTTCTTGGAAAATTATTAATAATAATTTAAAACCCAACATTTCCACTAAAATTATTCCAGAGATTTTATGCAATGGTCAAATTACTCGTAATCCAGATGATATTGCCAATGTGTTGAATGACTTCTTTATAAATGTTACTAATCAGACTAATACTGTAAGTACTAAAGTAGTGGCTATGAAAAATTCTATAAATATAAATCCAAACATGTTTTCAATATTTTTACATCCCACTAATATAGAAGAAGTTCATAAAATTATTATGTCCCTTAAAGACACCCCATCTGTAGGTTGTGATAATATACCAACAAACATTTTAAAAACATGTAGTAGAATCATTGCACCGGTATTGGCTCATATTATCAATCTGTCCTTAAGTCCAGGAAAGTTCCCTGATAGATTAAAAACCACGGTAATCAAACCTTTACACAAAAAGGGCGCTAAAGATGACCCAAAAAATTACCGTCCGATTGCGTTAATACCTGTTTTAGCTCAGATTTTTGAGAAAATTGTAAATAGTAGATAAACATCGTTTCTTATTAAATATAATATAATATCTCCGCAACAGCATGGATTTCTTAAAGGTAAATCCACCTCATTAGCAGCATTTAAATTAATTAATAATATTGTTAATCATATCAATGTTAAAACTAAAATAACATCTCTTTTCATTGATATGAGTAAAGCATTCGATTTTGTAAGGCATGACTTGCTTCTCAAAAAATGTGAGCTTTACGGTATCCGTGGTATTGCCAATGACTGGTTAGCTAGTTATCTTCATGGCCGAAAACAATATGTTGAAATTACAAGTCTTAATTTAAGTAACCAAGGAATAACAGTAAAATCTTGCGAACGTAATAATAGGGTAGGAGTACCACAGGGGAGTATACTCGGCCCCCTTTTGTTTCTTCTTTACATTAATGAATTCCCTTCTGTAACTGATCACGAATGTATACTATACGCAGATGATATTTCTATTATTGTACCAAACAAGACGGGATGTAATTACAATGAAAATATCAATAAAACTGTACAGGATGTTGTAGATTGGCTAAATAACAATAATTTACAAGTAAATATTAATAAAACTAAATATATGCAATTTGTAAATAAAGGTGGAAAAAAACAAGATTTAAAAATTGAATATAAAGGAGAATCTTTGTCAGAAGTAAGCGAAATCTCTTTTTCAGGCAGAACATTAGATTTCCAATGCAACTGGAAGGCACATGTCACAAGATTATGCAATAAAATAAATAGATTTGCTTATGCCTTGTGGAGATTAACAAAAATCGCTACAAAAGATACTGCTTTAAAAGCGTATCATGGCTTTGTCGCCTCTAATTTGAGGTATGGTATCGTGCTATGGGGAAACTCTGTAAATATCAATCGAGTCTTCATTGCGCAAAAGCAGTGTGTAAGAGCCATATGTAACGTAGCACCTTGGATATCCTGTAGACCTTTGTTCCGAAAACTTAAATTATTATCAGTCCCATGCCTATATGTATTTGAAATATGTGTATTCGTTAAATTGAATCGTAATTTATTTCAGTGTAAAAAGGATGTTTGTAACTTTAACACTAGGTATCCAGACAAACTCACTCTTCCTACATTAAGAACCGAATTGTGTAGTCGGAACGGTTATGCCATGGCTGTGAGAATTTTTAACAAACTTCCTCAGAGTGTGCGAGAATTACCTATCAGAAAGTTTAAGATACGGCTATTTAATTATTTAAATGAAAAATGCTTCTATTCGATAGAGGAGTATTTAAAATTTAAAGACTGATGTGTAATGTTATTAATTTTTGTTATTATATTGATACCTATTATTTTATTATTTTGTTTTTGATAATCTTAAATGAATATTTTTTTAATGTTAATGTTTGTTTTTGTATAAGTAATAATGTATAATAAATAATAATGTAAATGTGTAAAAATAACACTAATATTGTGTCAAGTGTGTCACAAATTAGTTAATATTTTCAGTTAAGAATACCTACCTAGTTTGTAAGTACAACATTTGTATGCCATTTACAATATGGCAAATGTGTGAAACTTAAATAATGTAAACAATAACACCTGTATTTACCACATTTATACAAATAAAGATTTATGATTTATGAAAACGCTTACATCTAAATCCAAGTTAATACAAAATGCTAACTAATATTTTCAGTTTTTCACTCTGCAATTATTTTATTTTTCTTATAATATGTTTCGTTTTATCTCAATTTCTCTATTTATGACACTTTATAAAGTAAAATACATATTTATTTAATTTTAGGATTTTGACAAGCCAAGGCGCCGTAAATAGACTTGTGATGGCACTTCTCATTAAAATAAGTTTAAAGTCGGCGTAATATTCTTGACGGTGTTTGTTACCTGGGTGGGAACGCAAAATACCTAAATAAAATGCCCAACTATTTAATAAGAACATTCGTTTCTTCAACATCTTGTCATTTCTGAAAATTCTGTTTCAGGTGTTTACTCACGTACCTATATGAAGTCATTTGCACGTTAATTGTACAGATAGCCATTTTTTCTTTAGTTTTATCCGGTCTTTCACTTCTTAATAACCACAGTATTTATATGCCATAATAAATTTCCGTTTAGCCAATGTTTGATTTAAGCCAAACACGGCACTCTAACTAGATACTCGTAGGTTTTATGAGTAATTTTGATACTCGAAATAGTGATGATATATGAAAAATAGCAGTTTCTCTTTGTCGATAACGAGACACGCAATGTTTATTTATTTAAAGGGTAACTAATGCTTACCCTTGTATCTAGTTCAAGCCGACATTCTCTGAGGCCGAGTGGCAGTGAACCCACCAGCCTGATGAAAATGGAATATTTCATCAGGCTGGTGGGTTCACTGCCACTCGGCCTCAGAGAATGTCGGCTTGAACTAGATACAATGTGAACTAGATACAATGTGATCAAATAGTTAATTTGAGGTGATTCTATTTCAACTTCAGGCATTTAAATTTTTTAACGTATGGAAAACAAAACAATACTGAAATCAACATATAGTGCAGCAAGGATCTTTATGAACGTGGCTGACAGTGGAACTAACACCGCCATCTTGTAAAGTGTCTCTTTGACAGTTCTGCCACAGGTTGCTTTGCTGACTGCTGTTCCTACGTTTATTATTCTATTATTTGGTTTAAAACACAAACAATATGCCAAAAGTGATAAAAAGTGGTGTCAGGGATATAGTCTCAATGGTTAAGGAGATTTTCATGAAAGGAAAACACAGTGTAGGCCTGATAATTCCATTTGAAAAAGTAACGAGGGAGTTGCCGCCTCGATAGGTAAATGTTACCATGCTTGATTTAAGTCGCACCCGTGTATTAATTTTTAAATAATTTTTTTACATAGAGAAACTGCTATTTTTCATAAATCATCACTATTTCGAGTATCAAAATTACTGATAAAACCTACGAGTATCTAGTAAGAGTGCCGTGTTTGGCTTAAATCAAACATTGGCTAAACGGAAATTTATTATGGGATACAAATACTGTGGTTATTAAGAAGTGAAAGACCGGATAAACCTAAGAAAAAATTGCTATCTTTACAATTAACATGCAAATGTCTTCATATAGGTACGTGCGTAAACGCCTGAAACAGGATTTTCAGAAATGACAAGATGTTGAAGAAGCGAATGTTCTTATTAAACAGTTGGGCGTTTAATTTAGGCATTTTGCGTTCCCACACACCTGTGTGGGAACGCAAAATGCCTAAAACAAACACCGTCAAGAATATTACGCCGACTTTAAACCTATTGAGTAAAGAAAAAGTAAAGAAAAAGCTATCAAAGACTATAAGATAACACTTAAAGCGAATGGTTTCCAGTTACTTAACAAAATTGAAAAAAGATATTGCACACGCTCAACAAGTACCACAAAAACAATACTCGATCATGTTAGTACTGCTATAAAAAGCAAGGCTTACCTCATGACTTTAATTGAGAGTGCAATGTCAGACCATAAGCAAATTTACTTTGAATTAAAGAGAATCAGACCAGAGCGACCCAAGAAAATAAAATACCAAGCAACCGACTATAACAACCTGTACAAAACAATTCAAAATAACACTACAGAAAACATAAATAACCAGTTTAAGACACTGGAGACATTACTTTCACAAGCAATTTCAAGTAATAGAATAACTAAAATTAAAATACAGAACCCCCCGAAGCAAGACTGGATTAACAAACAACTGATTTCAGCAATAAACAAAAGAAACACATTATGGCAAAATTTGAAACAAGAACCACAGAACAAAAACCTCGAAGAGGAATTTCTACGCCAGAAAAATATAGTACGTGAAGAAATACAGAAAACAAAAAATCAATACTATTATAAAGCCTTTAAGTGCTGTGAAAAAAATAACTTTAAAATGTGGCAACTGATTAATAACCTATCTAACAACAAAATTAAACAAAACTATATTCCTAAAAAATTAGATACAAGCCTAGGCCAAATCTCCGACACTGAACAAATATGTGAGTGTTTCAATACCTTTTTCTCAAACATAGGTGCGGAATTAACGGATAACTTTATTAGACAAAAAGTTCAGACAAAAAACTATACAAGCGTTCCAATTATTTCTAAACCGAAAACCAGCGACAAAGAACTGACCGAATTCAAATCAACTACAATTACTGAAGTGCTTAAAATTATTGATAGTCTAGATGCAAATACGAGTACTGGTGTAGATGGTATCAACACAAAGGCCATAAAATGTGTAAAAGATTTGATAGCCCCCACACAAACCGATTGCGTCAACAAGTGTCTCAGAGAAGGAAATTTCCCAGATTCACTAAAGATAGCAAGAGTAAGCCCAATATATAAGTCAAGTAATAAAACTGACCCAGCGAATTACCGTCCCATATCGGTATTGCCAGACCTATCAAAAATTTTTGAAAAAATATTATATGTTAGACTAACTGAATACTTAGATTCAATAAATTTCTTATACAAAAAACAATACGTTTTTAGGGCTAAATCTAACACACTTATTGCTACGACTGATTTAGTCACATCATTAAAATTAACTATTGACAGTAAAAAGTTCTCACTAGGTATTTTCATTGACTTGAAAAAAGCGTTCGATACCGTAAGCCACGATCTCCTTATGACTAAACTCAAAAACCTGAATATAAAAGGCACCTGCTACGAAATGCTTCAGTGTTAATTTACAAACCGATACCAAGTCGTGAAACTTGATAATAAAGAAAGTAAACCTCAATTAATAACGTATGGTGTCCCTCAAGGATCAATATTAGGCCCTCTAATGTTTTTAATTTACATCAATGACATACATGGAATTGGACTAAAGGGAGATATATCGTTATATGCTGATGATACAAGCTTATTTTACTCCGGTAAGGCAATATTCTCGATCATAGAACAAGCCCAACATGATCTAGACCTGTTGCATATCTGGCTACAATCAAATTTACTAACAATAAACGTAAGTAAAACAAATTATATAATTTTTGCGAGCAAAAACAAAAAAATCGATGCATAACAAAAGTTGACTATTAATGGCCAGGAAATTAATCGTGTAAGTAAAGAAACATACCTTGGTCTAACAATCGACTGTCAATTGTCCTGGCGACCCCATATAGAAAATATAATTAAAAACTTACGTCACTCGCGGGAGCATTGCGTAGTATGGTGCGGTGCCTACCCAGGAAAGTCAGATATACTATCTATAACTCCATGGTCAAGTCCAACATAGATTATTTAATCGAGGTCTGGGGTTCAGCTACTAAATAAAATTAATATAATATATATATATATATATATATATATATATATATATATATATAAATATACATATATAAATAAAAAACAACAACAAAATAGCTGTTTAACAAAAGTATCCAAAAAAAAAAGAATCAATATTTTTATTTCGAAATATACTACAACCATATTCTTTGTACCACACCGTGTATTAGCCTTATATTATTAGCTTAGCTACGCAGCGCGCCGCCGCGCTGCATTAGGTAGGTATCCTCGCGTCGTGTGATTGTAGTTTACCAAAGTTTACCCTCAATACTTGCAATTATTAAATATTTTAAGTTTTTTAGGTATTAAGTATGTAATATGTTTTTATTTTATTACTAGAATAACATTTAGCATGTAAGTTTTTATTCATAAGTTAAGCTGCGCTTGGCAGGCACTTATTATGTTACATTATTGTAAATTTCTCTTTAAGTGAATGTATTACGTTCTTTTGAGAAAATAAATTTCTTTAACCACACATTAATGTAGTATCAAGTAATGTGAATGAAATATTAATTTAGAAATAAATTTATTTATACAAATAAAAATGACTATTTTCTTCGTTTGTTCTGCCAAATTATTTATTACAATAAATCGATAATATATAAATTTCTAGAGTTATAATAATAATATCTAGGGATAATGTCACACAGATCATCCTAGCCCCAAACTAAGCAAAGCTTGTACTATGGGTACCAGGCGACGATGTCCATACTTATAATTATATACATAAAAAAACATCCATGACTCGGAAACAAATTATTAGATATTCCTGGGACATTATTTACACACGGTCATCTGACCCCAAACTAAGTAAAGCTTGTACAGACGCCATCACATCCATCTACCCCAATATGTCAAATTTCTTTCAACTGGGGAAATTTTGGGGATTGGGGTAGCTTGATGTGCTGGCGTCTGTACTATGCAAATCAGATAGCTGATATACTACATATACTACTTTTGTTTATACATACGTGTATAGATAAACACCCAGACACAGGACAAACAGACATGTTCTTGGACACAAAGATCTGTACTGGGTGGGAATAAAATAAAACAGATGGTTTTATGCCACCTGGCCCGTCATACAATTGATACAAAATACAATGGATAGTCTATTGCCATGTTTAAATTTTCCCATAATATTAGGGAAATTTTCTTAAAAGCAACCCTTGCCGTCACAGTGTCGCCCTCCCACAACTGTTAGTCACGTTCATAAATATCCTTGTCCCACTATAATGAGGGCTTTGTGTTCTCCCTTTATCCTTTTTAAAAGCTTATCCGATTTTAACTATCTTTTTCAGTAATCCAACGACAAGAAAATAGACTATGCCATACTGATTTTCTTTTATTTTTCTACTCACTGGTTTTATCTACAAGTCATGGTGATATCGACGGTTTGAATTTCGTATTTTTATACAATATTTTTGTGGATTTTATGCTCCTTTTGAGCATAAACCTATTATCCACAAAAATAAATGTTTATTTATTTATTAAAACAATGCCACAAAGTACGCAGTAAAATTATATCTATAGTACATGTTCCGATATCCGCATCCAGTGACTTCCAGCGATCTTACAAGATCATCGGTCCTTCTAGTAGGGAGCCTGCCCACGCTGCGTCTTCCAATTCGTTTTCCTTAATTTATTTAAATATCTGGATATGCATAACAATAACGGTGTACATAACATTTACGTTAACTTTGTAACAAAAGTTTAGGTTACCTTTTGTGTTTTGCCATTAATTTACGTAAATTGTTGTTAGTAATACACTAAGGGCTAGTTAATAAAATATAAAAAAGGGTAAATATTTAAAAGGTTTTCGACGGGACAAAACAATTAACCTAGCTATATATGACTTTTTAAAATTTATAATGTGTAATGTAGACAAACGAACTCCTATTAGTGCCATATTTATGGACATGACGCAAGCTTTTGACTACGTAGACCACAACATCTTAATTCATAAACTACAAAGATATGGAATTAGAGGTAATGTATTAAAACTCATTGAAACTTACCTTAGAGACCGAAGACAATTCACCGAAATAACAAAGGTTGATAGGAAAACAAAAAAAGAGGTCACACAGAGTTGATTGGATGTATACCAATCAACTCTTAACAAGATACGGTGTGCCCCAAGGCACCGTCCTTGGCCCTCTCCTATTCATTATCTATATTAACGATATGCCAAAGTCCACACATAACCCAATTACACTCTATGCAGATGATAGCACAGTTACAATTAAATGTGAGACTAAAGCTTTGTACGAGCAAGATATAAACAATACCCTTAGCTCAGTTATTAACTGGATGGATGCCAATAATCTTAGAGCTAATATAGGAAAAACTAAATTGATGCATTTTAGTCAACAAATTCCTACCTCTCCAGAAATGACTATTAATTATAAAAACCAGCCAGTCAATGCAGCGCAGACAACAAAATTTTTGGGCTTGACTATAGATAATAAGTTATCATGGAAACCGCACATTGATATTTTGTGTAAAAAAGTAAACAAATCAGTGTATGCACTTTTTGAACTCGCACAAATGTCTGACACATATACTGTCCTCACTGCATACCATGGCATGGTGGGCACAGTTCTTAGATAGGGTATAATTTTCTGGGTAAACTCTACGGATAGAGAGGTAATATTTAAAGCTCAGAAACGGTGTATTAGGGCTATGTTTGGGCTAAAAGTAACGGATAGCTGTCAACCACTCTTTAAGCAGCATAAAATATTAAATTTACCATGCTTATATATTTACGAGGTAGCTGTATTTGTAAAGACAAATGCGAATTTATTTCCATTAGCTTCTGCGGTGTATAATAGGCAACAGCGAGACACACATCGTCTCTGTATACTTAAAACAAAGACTACTCTACTGCACAAAAGTATATTTCATATGGCTTCCATAATTTATAATAAGTTGCCAAAAGGGCTTAAAGAGCTAAAATTTGATATATTTAAGAAAGAACTAAAATTTTTCTAATTACCAAATGTTATTATAATTTAAGTGAATATTTAAATGATAAATTTTAAGATAAATTATTGTTTATTAATTTATTGATGTTGATTACTACAAGACTGACTTGCATTGTAATATCTAACTTTGACACGAATCTATCAAATTGTATACCATCAAATTGACATAATATTATTTAATTGTATTCTTTATTATTTGACCTATTTATTTTTTAACATATTGAATTATTTATTATTGTTACTATTAATTTGTTTTTGTTTTTAAGTCTTGAATTCTTGATATTTAATTACTGTTATTTTAATATTTTTTTGATTTGTCTATTGTATGTATGATTAAGTTCTGAACATATTTTTGTCTTGTTAAATGTTAATGACGATTTAATTGTTTTGTTTAATTGGAAAATAATATTTAAATTTATTTTAAATTGCTTATTGTTCACAACATGTTACTCGTTATGTATGTCCTATGACTAAATTTGCACACCTTGTGGTAGAACACAGTGCACATGTATTACAATGTTACCACCACCTATTATAACCTGTGTTATGCAAATAAACGATTTGATTTGATTTGATTTGATTCACTTTGTTATATTTGTATCGATTAAAATCAAAATTACCCAATTGATTTAAAAAAATAATTTGCCTAGAGGAAGCTGTATTATCAAAGTGTTACATGAGCTACATATATTGTATTTTCAAATAAATCGTATTTTCTATACGAAATCAATTAAAAATAACAAGGCATTAAATATTAAGCCGTAAGCGTAATGTACAGACGCCAGCACATCAAGCTACCCAAATCTGTCAAATTTCCCCATTTGAAAGTGAACCTTATGCTTTTGTGATAAAGTTGAAAATATATAAAAGAAATTTGACAGATTGGGGTAGCTGGATCTGCTGGTGTCTGTACTTATTAATTTATAATTAATGTTAACCACTGATTTGTATTTCTATCTATCAATCTACTGGACTAAAAATATGTGTCTACTGTGCTATATTTCTAAACGAAAAGAAAAGATTTTTTTGATTTTTTTCATTAATATATTTTCTGCCGGTCATGCATTGTCTTCAAAAATGGCGAATTAAAAAAAAATGTCTATGTCACTAGTGTATCTTAACATCCAAAATGAGATATACTTTTTATGAGAAAATAGCCACAAGGAATGGCAATGTGGCAATGGCGTATTAAAACTTATAGACCAACAAGTCTAATACCATTGCCAACCTTATGCAAAAAGAAAAACAAAAGCTAGCGAATAATTTCAAGCGTAATTTTGCGATATCCAGTTTTTCTCTACAATAGGAACAATATACGAACGTAGTAACAATTATGCCGCTCATTAAAATCTCCACACAATTTACTAATGGCGTTATTATTTCATAAAACCGCATGAAGTTGCAATAGCCGGGTATTATAATAGTCTACCTACTACTATATGTAGCTCTGTAGCATGACTATTCGTTTACCAATTATTATAGTTTTGGTAGCTAACGAAGGTTTTGATTAAAAGTAAATAAGTATCACTATTCCTGGTAATTATGATTCGTAGTCAGTAATGCAATTAAGAGGAGCTCCGAGCAGCGAGGACCTCATAAGTTTCATCATCATCATCATATCAGCCGAAAGACGTCCACTGCTGAACAAAAGCCTCACCCAAGGCTCTCCACAATGGCGGTCTTGAGCTGCACGAATTTTTTTTCATAAAATATGGCAAGCGAGCAATTTGGTCACCTGATGGTAAGTGATCACCGCCGCCTATGGACACTGGCAACACCAGAGGAGCCGCCGTGCATTTAAGAAAAGAATAGGCTCGCTTCTTGGTTGGTTGCTATGTCATACCGGATCGGAAATACCGAAATACCTCCACAGCTAATTGATTCCACAGAGCGGTAGTATGAATCCGAATTCAGCGGCTTCCCGCAACCCTTGTAACATGGTCGGTCCGCCTTGTCGGGGGATCACACTGCGTTTTCCATTTCGTAATAAGTTTATTTCAAATTAAATAGCAATTCCAATAACACTTTTTGACTAGAATCTTTGACTGTACATAATGAAATCCCCGGTACCCGTTAACTCAACACTAACGCGGAAATCGACTGGCAGTTGTTTTTAATAAAACATTATTTAAATTCATTAAACAGTTGATTGGTAAGAACTATTTCACTTTTTAGGTACTATTTTAATATTAAACTCGACTAAAACGACGGGTCGGTCGTGGTTGGAAAATGCTAGCCTTTCACGCTGCACGTCGTGGGTTCGATTCCCATCCAGGACAGATATTTGTGTCCATGAACAGTGTGTTTGTCCTGAGTCTAAGTGTAATTATCTATATAAGTACATATTTATTTACCAAATAAAAGTAGTATATCAGTTATCTGGTTTCCATGGTACAGACGCCAGCACATCAAGCTACCCCAATCTGTCAAATTTCCCCAATTGAAAGTGAACCTTATGCTTAAGTGATAAAGTTGAAAATCCATAAAATAAATTTGACAGATTTGGGTAGCTGGATGTGCTGGCGTCTGTTCAAAGCTCTGCTTAGTTTACGATCCGATGGCCGAATGCGAATAATGTCCCAGGATATTATTTCATTATTTATTATAAATTTGCAGTCAATAAGAAAAAAGGTCGTGATCCCGGCACTAGAAAGTCGATACTCCTCGAGTTTCGAGTGCCGCGACTGACTCGCTCACATCACATCTCCACAACTTATGTGGTTTCAATATTTTATTCAGTATCAAAAGAAAGGAGGAAATATATCACAGGAAAATAGCTTTCTTTTATTTAGTCGCCAGATTCGTATACCAATTATGTTGGGTAGTTTTAATTAGGCAATTTTATGAATTTTACGGAGTATTAGAAGGCGCCTATATTGCGTAAAAAATAAACTGGTCTAGTCTGAAAATCCAGGGAGAAATATGAAAATTACGTTTGTATGAGATATAAAAGCTAGAATTGATTCTTATATATCATGGCACATTAAATCCTTCCTAACTGTACCTATAAGAATAGAAAATACTCGTTAATTCTTTATGGATACAAAATACTCAGCTGCAGCATCTAGAAGGGTGATATCAAGGAATTCCAAAATTTGGTAGAAAATTGGTAGAGGAGTCTAAATTATTCAAGAATTTAGACCTGTCCGCAGACGGCTGATTTTTATCGGTCCAACAATCGTCGGCCAAAACTAAACATGAAGAAACGCACACGTCCTGAAACATATTGTTGCTGCTACTATAGTGGGAACAAGTATTTCAAACTAGAGACAAGATTGCAATATAAAATTTGCTACAGTTCCCCTTAAATTTGCTGCGCTCATTAAGCCCGGTTTCGGTCTTTGGTTGGTCTCTAGACAACTAAATCTAGCAAAAAGTATGTTTACAGATTTTGTTGGTTGTTAGATTTGAATTATTTTACATTATATATTGTAGATGAAGTACAAATATTTATAATAATGTCCCTAGGTGCATTGCGAGAGTAAGGGACTCCGCTAAACTCGCGGGAGAAATTTGGTATACCATCATATGCTTATTTTGAGACTTGGTAAAAATGAAACAAAAATCCCTATTTTCTATGTGTTTATTAATAGTATAAACTATATTAATACCTAATCCGTTCAAACGTTTCAGCGTGAAGAAGTAAATACACACTAATTCACACACATACAAACTTTCGTATGAGGCTCTCATAGCCATCTCCAGATTTCAACAGTGTATGTGATGATGTGAATCACGAGTTATAGATACGTGTCCCCATATGGGTTTATGTTTTGAACGTCTCCTTGCTCTGTGATACACGTTTAAACTAACTAACTGTTGGCCCCTTTCGTAGTCATTAGGCATTGTAGTTTGTTACTAGTGTAATACTGCCCATGCGATAGTAGCCTTGAGATCAACAATTTTCAGCTGTCAGTAGAAATATTGTTTGCAACTTTTATGGAATATGATCGGCCGTACACAATCAATTCAGCACGACATTTTAAAATGGAAAAGATTCGCTAGAAAAGACAGGATGGTAGATTTTTTTTACAGCGGGACTTATCCTTCATTCAGATACCGTGTGGCAACTCTAGATGGCGTGCACTTTAAGCGTGTTCGTGTTGAAGGCAGATTTAACTTTGGAAGCCTTGTTTTGAAACTTTTCCCAACGTAAAAGCGGAACGATAATTTGCTCATAAATAATAAATAATAAAATTTACTTATAGACGGAGCTACTAAAACAATTCCGTGGTAGGTCATAGTTTTACAGCATTTGTGTGCTTTTTCATGATTGCAGTTTTGGTGAAATAAAATGGAATCGTTATCAGCAGCGGGCGCCATGTTGATTTCACGACAGCTAACGCTATCTATAGTGGCGAAGCAGCACTTAAGGATCGAGTTTTAGGGACGCTTCGATTTATAATGCTTAGCTTAGTAAAGGGACTCCACCTTTCATATTTCACAAACCGATTTTGTTTAACTTGTTCAGTTCCTTGATGATTCAAGAGATAGCGCTCCTTTAAGTAACGTCCACTATCAAAATACAAAATCAATATATAGTGTTAATTCCGCAAAATGTCAGTTTAATCAAGTCGGGATGCAATTTGCACCGCCCTCCCGCCCTTAAAATATGCACATACAATACGATACCCAACACGTGTTTCAGTCCTCCACGGACCATTCACAAGGGATGCTCGATTGAGACTAGTCTCATTCGAGCACTCGAAGAGTTAGTCGAGTGCTCGAATGAGACTAGTCTCAATCGAGCACTCGACGAGTTAGTAGTTAGTTTTTATTGTTATGGGTTTTCGAAAAGTAACGCCTGATTTCATTACTTATCTTACGTCCACTATTTATGTTACACTTTGTATAAAAAAGTAATAAATGTGACCATCTTTTATATCTAGATAAGTGCTCTAGTTAATAGTTTCAAGTTAATCTTAGTACTGTGACTAAAGCTCACAAATTGATAAACTTTGGTAACAACAGGACAGAACAACCTAATTTTAACATGGTCCCACGGTTAGCCCGGAGCTCCTTGTGAGCTAAGTTCATGCAGTCCTGCATAAAGACATTATAGACAGTTTCCCAGGGCCTGAGGCAATTCCTCGCTATTCTCTACAAGCCAGAACCACAGCGTAATTATAAACAGTCGTTAAACTCAGCATGCAAATCAAACGTAGTAATTTTACATCACCAAAAAGGTGCAAGTAATATCGGAACGAAGTTCCTTATCGCGCGTTGTGAAAGGGCTAGACGGGAAAAATTCTTACGAAAAAATTGTCACGACACTTTTTGCAGCTGCGGCGTGCGCATATTTCTCTGTCTGTCTCTCTCTCTCCCTCTTATAGAAAGTAAGCCAGATATTTTCATTTCTATTTCGCATTGAACAGTGTGGTGTCGCGACGATTATTTTTGTTGAGTGTATACAGGTTTTTTGTACATAATCCATACATATAATAAATCTGTAGAAAAATAATTTTTGTACATCAAAAGAAAATCCAAAAAAAATAGCCAGGGTATTAAAGAACAACCAATAGAACCCATTTCCAGCATTTTTAGAATTTTTGTCTGTTTGTCTGTTTATATGTTCGGGTATCACGTAAAATATACGAAAGCAATGTAGATAACTTTTATACACAACGATTGAGCGTAACTTGAGGTAACATTTAGTTTTTGTTTTATTGCAATCGGTTCAGTCTATCAAAAGATATTAGATTTTAAAGTAATCATGAAGAAAAATAACACACATTTTGTTACTTCAAGATGAACTAATGTTTATAGTTGAACTACCTAACTGTCCGATAGATGTCATTGTGCATATTATGACATCTCTTTTCTGAATGAACTAGGTTGATAGTTGATTTTTATTTCGATAGATGTCGTTGTGCATTTTTTTGACTCGCGTTGTTAACATTTGCCCGTGTTTGCTGATTGCATGAGTTAATTGTTTCGAAATAAGGTCTTGGTTGCCTAGAAGTATGTCGTTGTCCAAAATTGGTTATTAAAAAAATCTGTTTTCTTTGGGCAAATTGAATTATGTAGAAGGTTGGATTTGTTATAATTTAATTTTAAATTATTGATAGTTGATTTTTATTTCGATAGATGTCGTTGTGCTTGATAGTTGAATTTTATTTCGATAGATGTCGTTGTGCATTGCTTTTGACTCGCGGTGTTAAGATAAATTAGGGCTTTGAATGTTCCGAATTGTTTCGAAATAAGGTCTTGGTTGGCTAGAAGTATGTCGTTGTCCAAAATTGGTTATTAAAATATTCTATTTTTTTTGGGCAAATTGAATTATGTACAAGGTTGGATTTGTTATAATTTAATTTTAAATTATAATGTCAGTAGATCGAAAGTTTGTGCTGTCGATTCGTTTGTAACGCGAATGTACAGACGATTCGAATTTTATTGAGCCGAATGAATGTATTTGAATGTAGTAAATTAACCCTGTCTACCTATGTAAAAGAGGAAACTGACTGACTGACATCAACGCACAGCCTGAACGGCTGGGGTTAGAGACTTGAAATTTTGCCGGTAGTTACTTTTTATGACGTATGCATTCACTAAGGAATAGTTTTTGGAAATACTAACCCTAGGGGGGTAAAATAGAGAATGAAAGATTGTATGAAAATCCGTAATTTTTTAATTTAAAGGCATTGAAACTTATATTTAGTAGTTCAGCTAAAAATAAATATTTTAGAATTTTTGGAAATTCCACCCCAAGGGCGTAAAATAGGGGATGTAAGTTTGTATGAAAAGTGTGTAATTTTTTAAGTGAAATGCATGAAAAATGGTATTTGGCCTTTCCGTTAAAAATAAAAATATGTATTTCATGATTTTATGAATTTCCACCCCTAAGGGCGTATAATAGGGGATGTATGTTGCGTGTGGGTATACCTATAATGGTTCTGAGGAATTTGAAGCCACCTAAACTTTGCAATGGCACTAGGCTTCAAGTCAAAACTTTGCATCGTGTTATAGAGGCTACTATTATGCCTGGATCCGCCCAGGGAGAAACAGTATTCGTGTCACGTATTCCGTTAGTGCCAAATGATCTACCTTTTCAGTTTAAAATACTGTATTTCCATATAAAAGTGTGGGTCACGATAACCATCAACAAATCGCAAAGTCCAACTCTCAAGTTAGCTGGAATTGACTTAAGGAAGGCGGGCAGGTTCACGTGGCGTGCTCACGTGTGAGATCATCCCACAGTCTGGTCCATGAAGTGCGAGGACCTACGTCTTTTGCTGAGCTCCGTAAAGTGGATGATATTGAACATCCCACATACCAGGCCGCTTGCCGAGCACGCCATTTATTAGATGGAGGTCAGCATTGGGATGACGCTCTAGCGGAAGCATGCGTGATTTGTGTTGCATTTGTCACAACAGGTCCTTATTGGCTATTCAAGAGATAGTTATAAGTATAGGAGGGAACCCGATCAGTCAGAGGCTGTGAAAATGCACAGGAGTTTGCCAATTTATTGTAAAAAATAGGCGATGGCACATACCCTGTACAAGAAGATGGAAAAGTTATTTTGATTGGTAATCTCTGTTCTTACGTTACATCAAAGCAGGAGCTCATTTCTTCTGTGTACGGTGATACCACAAACATGGGAAATCAAGCTGGTTCTTGGCTATGTTAGCGAGCTATTTTGACTTCACGCACCAAGCTACGGCAATTAATTTCAAAATATTGACTCATGCGCCCGGGAATAGTAAAGAATATGGCTCAATAAATACAGTTATGGAAGAAGATGACGCCACGCACTACCCGGTAGAATTTTTGGATTCCCTCAGCACACGCGGACTTCCAGCCCACAAAATAGTTTTAAAAATCGGTGTACCAATAATTCAAATTAAAAGTTTGGGAGGACATAAATTTCTCCTTTGAAATGTATGTCCTCCCAAACTTTGTACTCGGCTCAAAGTCACAAATCTGCAGCAAAACATTATCGAAGCTGAAATATTAACAGGTTGCGGTGCCGGTGATATTGTTTTTATTCCAAGGTAGCTATAATTCCTAAAAACTTTCCTTCTTCTCTTTCAAACCAGTGCAATTCCCAGTCAGTCTCTGTTATGCCATGACGATTAATAAAGCTCAGGGCCAGACATTATCCGTTGTGGGGGTGGACCTAAGTTTTTTTTATTGGATGCTTTTCCCATGGTCAACTATACGTAGCTCTTTCACGCGTAAACAACCCCAATAACGTTTTTGTGTACGCTCCAGATAGTTCCACAGGTAAAATAAAGAAGCACTAAATTAAATTTAAAAAAATGTATCGGTATCCTGCCACAGCGCTTTACACTAAAAAATACATTGTTTAGTTCCGACATCCACGCGAACGAAGTCGCGGGCACAGCTAGTAAATAATAAGAAATAACTTCGTTCCATCCGGGTGTCCCTTGGCACCTCTCTAGCCTTTTGTTAACGTTGACGTGCACGTGGTTAAAACCATACGCTTATTAGGGAGGGAGGAGGGTTAGCACCCCATGAGTCATTCCATGACAAGCAAGTGACATAAGCTACGGCAATCCCTGCCAAAATCAAGGCTGTTGAAGTGTAATGTTCGTTTAACAATTTAGTTGTACAACAAAGTAAAGAAGAAAGTATCCGAAACGCAAAAAGAAATACATAAAAAAGTACATCACACTATAAACTCCTGTCAAACCTAAGCCGAACTAATGACTCACCTATTCATATTCGTATATTGTGTATTGGTGACGACGACCGCATTAGAATACTCAGAACTATATATGGGCCACAAAAATAGTTGTCTTATGCGGAAATTGAACCATTAACACGTAATAGTGAGGCGACTACCTTAACCACTGCACAACTAGTGCAGTCGAAAGTTAGATAAAAAAGGCATAAACTGTATTTAACTCCATCATAACAATCGGAGGTCGTGGGTTCGTTTCACACCCAGGACAGAAATTGTGTGAATGAACATGTCTGTTTGTCCGTGTGTGAGTCTGGGTATAATTATCTATATAAGTATGTACTTACAAAAGAATAGTAGTATATCAGTTATCTGGTTTCCATAGTACAAGCTCTGCTTAGTTTGGTATCAGATGGCCGTGTGTAAATAATGACCCAAGATATTTTAGATAAAATTGCACAGTTATTCAATGCATGTATTGACCACAATTATTTTCCTCCAGATTTCATGAAAACTATAGTCCCTATTATTAAGAATAGAACAGGTGACGTGTCTAACCTGTCTAACTATCGGCCGATATCGTTAGCAACTATATTGTCCAAAGTCTTTGAAAAAATGATAATCAAACATTTAAATGAGAATAACATTCCAATAAATCATGCACAGTTTGGGTTCAGTCGGGGCTCATCCACCGACTCAGCTATTTTTGCATAAAAAAATACAATATATCAATATTTACGTTAAATAAACGTCAGTTTATTCGTGCTTTTTAGATTTAAGTCGTGCTTTTGATACGGTAAATTATAAAATATTATGGAATAAATTAAGAAAAAATAAAATACCACCAAGAATTGTAGATTTGTTAAAATACTTGTATTCTAATCAAATAAATCAAGTTAAATGGGATAACTCTCTGTATGACACATATAGGCTGGCCAGTGGCGTGAGGCAAGGTGGTCTTACGTCGCCGGTTTTGTTTAACTTATATGTCAACGACCCGATCGAGGAGCTGAACAGCACCAGAGTTGGAAGCTATATAGGTGATGTATGTGTAAACAACCTTAATTTGGCAGATGATATGGTCCTGAGCAGCCCCTCCCCTCACGGCCTTAGAAGGCTCATCTCAATATGTGAAAGATATGCAGATGAACATCAATTGACATTGCAGATGAACATCAATTGACATATAATGTGAATAAAACTGAGATAATGATATTAAGTTTGGAAAAGGTCCCGATAGCTTCTTGCCGATTTACTTATGTGGAACCCCTTTAAAAGTTGTAAGTTTAAATATCTTGGTTATATAATTACAGACAACTTATCTGACGAAGATGATTTAGAAAGACAGAGACGAAGCATTGCGTGTTGAGTAACATGTTAGCTAGACGCTTCTACCAATGCTCGAAAAAAGTCAAAATAACCTTGTTCAAGGCCTACTGCCAGTCGTTCTACACGAGCCAACTATGGTACAAATACATGAAGAGTGCCTATAACACTCTTCGCGTACAATATAACAATGGATTCCGGGCCATGCTGAAGTTGCCCTGGCGGTGTAGAGCGACTGGTATGTTCGCCGAGAACAAAGTTACCGATTTCTGTGCACTCTTTCACAAATTAAGAACGTCGTTCCACACTCGATTGATTACAACGAACAATAAGATTGTTTCAACCGATTGAATTAAGTTATGAATCTAATTTATAAGTTGTGTAATACAAACATTTTTTTTTTAATTTATTTATTTTTATTGTATTTTTTATTGTAACTTCTATGGGTTGCACCTGAAAATAAATGAAAGAAAGAAAGAAAGAAAGAAAATCCATTTATTCAGTAAACTGACACAGATAATAATAACAATGTATATAAATGTACACAAACAGAAGTCCTTCATTCTTATCTGTGTGAGTCCGAATTGGTCCCATCTCAGCACTAGCTGCAACATTAACAGTTGCTGCGCTGGTTTTATGATGGAACCACGTAAAATAACTCACGAACAATTAGTGTACAGCTCGCAGTTAGAATTTTACAGTACCTGGACACCAAAATATAACTTATAGCTAATTTAAACAATAAATGTATGGAAAAACGAACTTAAAAAATAAATATTAATAAATTAACACCAATTTGGAGATGCATAACACAGACAGTATATAAAATAATTGTTATAATGTCGACATTCTTGTCATAACTTGTCCATAACAATACATAAGTGCACCAAGAAAAATGACTCTACTATGACACAATCAATATACATACATTACATTTATTTAATCCATGTTTTTTAGCTGAGTCGGTGGGTCGGTGGATTCATTCATTCATTATTATTTAAGTTTTTGAGATGAATATCTATGTGTAGTTGAACTATGATAACGTTTCACTTGTTCTTTGATAAAAGTAACTAAGATAGCTCACGAAGCAGGTACAGTGAGGGTACGTGACCGCTAAACTTATGATTAAACTTAACATACTTGTGTTATAAAGTTCCCGGAGGGCATGTAATTCATATGAATTTTAACCTCAACGGTAATTCTTAGAGACATAGGTTGACATATACAGGGTCATGACATGAGGTTGATTTTATTGGTTTTCCTTACTGACTCTCACAGTAAGCATAGAAGGCTTCCACTCTTCACTGAACAAAATGACGAGCGGGAGGGTGATCACTTGAAAAGATTGAAACTATTGGCCGTGTCAAACATAAAATGAATAAGTAACCTGTTAAAGATTATCCCCATGTTAGCCTCTCATGGCAATTTTAAATTATAATGAGATAGTTTTATTAGTATTACTGCAACGTGAGTCAATATCAATCTACCGACCAGTCATACTAAAGATCTTGCTCGCTGTACCATGTAAGTGTTCAGTTGGAACTGCCGGTTAGTGCCGGTAGATGCACAAGACTTTGTTTTCGTTACATGGTTGACGGTACACGTCTTCCAACTATAACCACTCATTCAGAACAGACAATGGATCCTTCGATATCTGATATAATAAAAACTGTTTTAAGAAAGAACTTTGTTAGGAATAATAAACAAAACATTATAAAATAATTTCATTTATAAAGTAAATAATAACATTTGAAGTTGATACTAATTGGAATAGGGTCACCATAGCCTAGTTGGTAGTGCTCCAGCCTACGAAGCTGGTGGTCCTGGGTTCGAATCCCGGTAAGTGAAAATATTTGTGTGATGAGCACGAATATTTGTTTCTGAGTCATGGATGTTTACTATGTATATAAGTAGTTATCTATCTATAAGTATGTATATCGTCGCCTGGTACCCATAGTATAAGCTTTGCTTAGTTTGGGGCTAGGATGATCGGTGTGACATTGTCCCCAGATATTATATGCGCTGTTGTGTGGCTGAGGGCAAAGTATATCACCATCCCATTTCATCCCCTGGGGGCGTAAGAATCAATCCGAGAAATTATCTCATTGAGAACGGACAGCAGCGTCTCTCGGTGTACTATAACCATCACATTGCAAGCTAAGCCGTCTGCTAAGCGTAGGGATTAGGGCATATCCCTCCGAATGATGGTCTCAACTTCGTTGTGTAATTTTGTGGGAAGGCTTTTGTCCAGCAGTGGACGTCTTTCGGCAGACATGATCATAATTATTGGCAGGCGCTCGGACTAAATCATTCATATTTATCGGAGCCGGTTAATAAATTACTTCACTTAACTACATAGAATTTTTCGGGACAACCCAGCAAACTTTCATTCTTTCATAAAAACAAATTGAATTAGCAACCGCTTCTTTTGAAGTCGTTAAAATACAATATCCGATATTCTATTACTTACATACAACTGAAGTATATTAATTTTTTTACCGGCATATTGAGTTCGGCAAAGGCACTGACTCGAAGTTCAGTTTATTTTAAACACTTTATGTATACTCTCATTGCGATTTACATCTCACTATAAGGATATGGATGAATAATCCAATAATAAGAGCCATAGTCTCAGTGATTTCATAAACTTAAGGTACCTAGTTATTTATGACATTGGGTAGTTTTAATGGCTTATCAAAATAATAGTTATGGAACTATGGGCTAAGAATGCTAAAGGGGAGGGTTTAATGTTTAAAAAATAAAGTATTATTTGAATATAATATAGAACATGTACATCGTTGTTGCGGGACACTTAAACAGCACAGTCGACTCAGGAAATGAACCAACTTGTATAAAATAATTAAGTTAAGCTTTTACATTGTCAAGAAATGTAAATTAGCTCGTGAGATTTATACCATGAAATCTTGTTTATCATGGTAAGGAAATGCTTTGAGACAGCCAAGTAGGCCTTTTAATTGAGAACGAGTAGATGTGCAAAACAACATCGGGGCTAGTACTCGCCGACAACACAATTGCAATTAATTAACTCACACTCTGGGCGATTCTTTTGAGGTTTAAGGGATTCTAATTGAAGTTATACTTCTTTTGGCGCGATGGAGAAAAATGATGAGAGTGAATTTTTACGATGCGCGCGCACACCGACACCAAAAAATTTAACAGCATGAAGTTAGTTCTAAGTGGTATGACAGTGACTTTTTACGATGTGCGCGCATCTGCGCGCGTATCGTAAAAATAACAGCAGGAAGTTAGTTCTAGGTGGTATGAAGATTGATAACTATGTTCAAGTTGTATATTAAGAAGTATAACTTCTAACGCGTGTACATAAGTACACACAAGTTATTTTTAGATAGTGTGTTGAATTTTTTTTCGTTACCAACCATATATTTAATAGAACTGCAGTGCTGTCGCTGTGCCGGACTGAACAGGAGTCGGCAATAGGGGAGGGCAATCCAGAACCCTCCCAGGGTACGTATCCCGAACATCTGGGACATGGCGCAAAAGAAGGGCACTGGGGTAAAATACCCGAGTTCCCAGGGCTTTTAGGCTCCAAGAAAAGTCCACGGCAGGTAAGTAAGTCGGTGCGGAGTCCGACATACCCACCCGTAGACACTTTTTGCGGGTGGCATGCGTAGGCATTCCCCCTTATCAAAAAAAAGTACTGCAGTACTACCATTTTAAAAGAAGTTAAACTAGAAGATAACGGTCATTCACGTGTATTAGGCCATATAACAGTAGATCACAATGTAAAATATAAGCATATACGCAAATAAAATATGCATCCAAAAGGCAAAAGTTGTCGAAAAGCTAGACCGGAGTTTCCTAGTTATCCTACTCTAGCTAAACTGCAGCATTCACTAATTAGAGTAAGCCGCATGTTAGCTTGGTAGCACAATGTCTGCTTGCATGCTTCATGCTTGAAGCAAGCATCCTTGTTAGCATGCTATTTGCTGGGACCACTTAATGCCTGCTTGCAAACTGCATGCTTGAAGCAAGCATTCTTGTTAGCATGCTATTCGCTGGGACCACTTAATGCCTGCTTGCAAGCTGCATGCTTGAAGCAAGCATCCTTGTTAGCATGCTATTTGCTGGGACCACTTAATGCCTGCTTGCAAGCTGCATGCTTGAAGCAAGCATCCTTGTTAGCATGCTATTTGCTGGGACCACTTAATGCCTGCTTGCAAGCTGCATGCTTGAAGCAAGCATCCTTGTTAGCATGCTATTCGGTGGGACCACTTAATGCCTGCTTGCAAGCTGCATGCTTGAAGCAAGCATCCTTGTTAGCATGCTATTTGCTGGGACCACTTAATGCCTGCTTGCAAGCTGCATGCTTGAAGCAAGCATTCTTGTTAGCATGCTATTTGCTGGGACCACTTAATGCCTGCTTGCAAACTGCATGCTTGAAGCAAGCATCCTTGTTAGCATGCTATTTGCTGGAACCACTTAATGCCTGCTTCTGCATGCTTGAAGCAAGCATCCTTGTTAGCACGCTATTTGCTGGGAACACTCAATGCCTGCTTGTAAGCTGCATGCTTGAATCAAACATCCTTGTTTGCATCCGTTTAATGACCACTTTTAAAACATTCTAATTTATTCGCTAAGTATGACTTCGGCAAAAACATGAAAAATTCAAAACGGTAATAGTTGAAATTTTAAATCAGTAATTTTTTGAACTTATAATTGGTAAACGAAGGTTGGCAGTTCGGGACTGTATACCTGTATGCAGTCCCGACCATGTGACTTCTTGTTTTCAAAATCAAGAATTATTTACGCAGTCAATTGAGGAGATTGAATTGATTGAGGCTGTTGAAGAGTACGACTGCCGCAGAAAAAGAAGAAAGTAATGCATTTTGATAACCTGATTGTACCTGTGGCAGCTGCCAGAATGCAGGTGAATACCACTAAGTTATTCAGTTCATTGCTGGTAATATATGGCTACTATCTTAATATAAAAGACTCGATAGGCGAGTCCTACTCTTTGTTAGACGAAAACAAATATATATTCATATGAACACTGAATAAGGCCCTATCAACCCACGGTGACAAAATTGTATTTCACCGTTACCCATGGGAAATCTCGTTTATAATTGTTCACCTTTTGTGAAAGATTAATTCTTGTTACCAATCTCAATATTTTGTATTGATTAAAAAAAATATTATTTGATTGTTAAAATATCCTGTAAGAATCGATAAATTTTCCTCTGACATTCGGTATTCCAAATTGTTTGGCTGATGACCGTCACCCGTGAAAGGTGTAGATGGTGTCCCCGTGCGCAAGCACAGGGGCACTTTTTATTCCATCACTCCCATGATCCAATGAATCAAATATCGACACAACCGGAAATAGGTCAGGCACAGAACTGACGTCGTTACGTACATAGAGGTTCTCAAACCCCCGGAACTAATCTCTGTGCGATGGAGCATAATTATTTGTTCTGTATCTGGATATCATTTATCTTTAATATGTATGTATTTAGAAATATATAAGTATGTTTATCAGTTGTCTGGTTGCCATAGCATAGGCTGCCTAGTTTGGGATCAGATGGCAGTGTGTTAATGTCCCAAGATATTTATAATATTTACTTATTATTACTCGAGAATTATATGAGGGAATGATTTCACAGCTCAGAGCAATTTTTAGGGTTTAGATTTAATTAAGGGTAGCCAAATGGCAACAAACGGAACCCTTATAGATTCGTCATGTCTGTCTGTCTGTCTGTCTGTCCGTCCGTATGTCACAGCCACTTTTTTCCGAAACTATAAGAGCTGTGCAGCTGAAACATGGTAAGTAGGTGTATTCTGTGAACACAAAAATAGAAAAAGAACAATAGTTTTGGGGGGTCGCCATACAAAGAAGTGAAACTCAAAAAAAAAATTTGATCGTACCCAAACATGTGGGGTGTCTATGGATAGGTCTGGTCTGGTCTTTAAAAATCATATTGAGGTTTCTAATATATTTTTTGGCTAAACTGAATAGTTTGCGCGAGAGACACTTCCAAAGTGGTAAAATGAGTGTCCCCCCCCCCCCCCCCCTGTAGCTTCTAAAATAAGAGAATGATAATACTACAACGAAACTAACAACGAAAATTGGTTTGAACGAGATCTAGCAAGTAGTTTTTTTTAATACGTTATAAACGCGCAATTTGCTTTCATTTAATCAACTGAAATACTTGCTGCTACGGAACCCTTCATGTGCGAGTCCGACTCGCACTTGGCCGGTTTTTTTAGATATCTGTGTTTCTGTCCTTGTATCTGTCCTTGGGTTATCGCACACAGTTGTCGACTATAAGATGTCCCGACCAAGTGACCAGTCTCCATTGAGATTGGCCGCCATAATAACAGGTCAGCTAAAGCAGAGCTCAAGCTGTCCGTAATACATGAGCTAAATACCTTAACATTTTTATATTCATGTCGAGTTTAAACTCTCATATAACATTATAATGAAAACTATATAAAGTGAGTTATATCATGGATAACCTGAATGGGCTAGAGAATACTCATGTCTCACGAATACCGACGTCATTACAAAACCCTAGCTTCGTAGACTCGGCTGTTATATAGAAAGATAATCTACGTACTGTTTCACTACCTATTTCCGTTCTTTACTGCTGAGTTGCAATAATCGCCGATTGACGCAAATGTGACTCGCGTTTTTATTAGTTTCCTCAGTGTATTCTCTGGTGAAATTGCTGCCCAGCAACGGAATGGTCATAGATCTGCCGGCTGGCTTTCAGCAAGGAAACTAGGAGTAATATATTCCGGGTCGTCACGGCAAAAGAAGTCCAAATAACAAAATGAGTGTTTTCCATATTAAATACAGTGTATTTTTATAAAAATAAAATAAAAGTAGTGCTATTCAGTTATGAAGTTTTTTTTAAACTACCGAGTCGCACAAACTAATAGTACGCCATCCAAAAACTCAAAAACTAAATATAATTAACAGCATAGTATGCACTATTTACTTTTAGAGTTTTTGGAGTTGTAGTTAAAATTGGCGATGAGGTTGGCGTGGTTAGTAAATGCTTGTCTTTCAAATGGCCGGTCGTGGGTTCGATTCCCACCCAGGACCGATACTTGTGTGGACGAACATATTATCTGTTTGTCCTAAGTCTGGGTGTAATTATCTATATAAGTATGTATTTACAAAAGAAAAATAGTAGATTTAATATAAGTATCTGTTATCTGGTTTCCATAGCACAAGCTCTGCTTAGATTGGGATCAGATAGCCGTGTGTGAATAATGACCCAGATTGCAATTATATATTATAACATTCAGGGTATGCTAAACTCAGAGCAAGAACTGAACATAAAGAATGCATGGCGTAAAATTGGGAACAACAATTGACAATGGGCTGTATGTGAAGAAGAATGCCTTATTTGCAGCCCACACGATCGAAACTCACAAATAAAAGGCTCATGAAAACCAATCAAGTGTCGTATTCTATGAATAATTTGGGGCTGGGGTTAACAAAGGCTCAGATTTTTGTTTATATAGTAACTTGAGTACCGTAGCCTTAAATTAATATCATCACTAGTTTCTATTAAATTCAAACAATTTCCCAACTGTATATATGTTTTTAAATTTATAAATAGATATATGGCTGGAAATTATAATATTTGCCATGTACGTTGTGTTCCTCAAATTATAAATTCAGGCGTTAACGCTGAGCAACAGCAGTATGCTTAGAAACTGAAACAATACGTGCAGTTCTTAATATTTTACTGTTTTAAAAAATAGGACCGATTTAAATTTAAATGGAACAATCCATTCGAAAGACATAATTTTTTACAACCGGTTCACAAACAACGGAGGAATTGACGGTCACCGTAGCCTAGTTGGTAGTGCTTACGAAGCTGGTGGTCCTGGGTTCGAATCCCGGTAAGTGCAAATATTTGTGTGATGAGCACGAATATTTGTTTCTGAGTCATGGATGTTTTCTATGTATATAAGTATTTATCTATCTATATAAGTATGTATATCGTCGCCTGGTACCCATAGTACAAGCTTTGCTTAGTTTGGGGCTAGGATGATCTGTGTGACATTGTCCCTACATATTATTATTATTATTGCGTATTAAACATATTGTTAAATTGATAACTTCTTTGAATACGATAAAATAAACTTGTCCCAAATTGGATATTTCCGCTCTACTCGTATATACTGAATTTCCGCTCTACTCGTATATACTGAATTTCCGCCCTACTCGTATTCACTGAATTTCCGCCTTACTCGTATTCACTGAATTTAGGCGCCCCCACATACAGCAGCTACTCCGTTCTTAAGTTCAGTTTATTTATTATCTAGCTTTAACTAAGACCTTTGGATGATGCACTTAAATAATATAATAAATAACAAAGCCACAGCTAAAAATCCAAATATAAAATATTTTTTCAGGAAAGTGTAATTCTAACCAACACAGTACACAGTAATTATTATACTGTGTTATTTTAAAATACTCGTTAAAAAATATAATGCCATTAATTAATAAGTATTATCTACAAATTATGATGCCATAACGTCTTCAAACTACCAAATATTATATAATATAAAACTACCAAACTAAACATATATTATATATATCAACACACTTTATATTTTATAAATGGACATAAAGTTACAGATCACAAAGACATAATACATATGCCTTATAAAACATGTATTTTTTCTGTTTATTTTTGAAGACATCGCCCGCACTATGGAGTCCTATCCCTGTGTCGCACTGTACTTTACAAACATATAATAGACGGACACAAATTACATCCAGACTCAGAACAACTATTTATAGGTCATACAAATAGTTGTCCGGCGCGGGACTTGAACCCGCGACACGAAGCGGCGAGGCGACTGTCTTAGCCGCTGCGCCACACGTGCTCTTTTTGACGTAAACTACTGATATTTTTTCACCTACTAAATGCGCCTATAAATATTGTATTTTTCTCTTTAAGTGATTATTGTTTATATTTATATGGGCAAAATAAATATCTTTAACCGTAATACTGATTGTTATTGTAGATTAACAACCCTCGATTTATCACAGCCTACGGGCCTACCACTTACCACCAAACTATTGCTTAGTTAGTACTCGACTGTACATAAGTTGTTTGACCCCAGTTCAAACAATACATAATATCTACCAGTCATGGCAATAATGAAGACGAAACTAATGGATGTTTACTGTGACTACAAAGTGACATTTGATCATGTTGAATTGAGAATAATGATTCGTCCGCCAATTATATAGCTCTAATGCGAAATATCAAGAAAAAATTACGATACTCGGATAATATATTTATTTATTTATAAATATGTATATATATACACATATAATTGTATTTATTATAGTATTTTTTATACGTTTATTATTATTTATTTTGATCTATATATATATATATATATTTACATACATAGACTCACGCCTGTTTCCCAGAGGGGTAGGCAGAGACAACGGATTTCCATTTGTCACGATCTTTGCACACGTCTTTTGCCACGATTACTGTCATTATATTCTTCATACATGCTCGCCGGCTAAGGGTACTTCTGACCTGTCCTTTCTTGAGAACGGACAGGTCAGAAATAAATAAATATATATATATATATATATATATATATATATATATACAACGTGTAACAGAAAGTGTGAACGTAACTTAAGGGGGTTATAGGGTATCAGGACGGCTACCTATGGACGCAACTTCAAACAGAAATACTCATTTTTTATTCAACTAGTAATTTATTTTTCTATCGACCACCTAAATCAACAACAAAGATTACCGACATTATGAACAACACTAAAAACTCAGCCGCAAGGGTAATGAATGAACCTTACCGCGAACTCTTTGGGTACCTACTACTTAGACTGTAAATAAAAAGTGTGGTTCTGTACAGTCACATAATTTATTACACGTGTTTATTTTAAGATTCAATCAAATGTTTAACTGAATTTTTGCTCTAATTTTTAACGACATTTTAATCATTCATACTTTGATAACTAGGAAAAATCACTTAATTTAATTTAAATTGATATTCCGCAAGATGTTGGATCTAGGAGAAATAAATAATTTAATTGACTTATGTAACTGAAGATATTTTTTTGTGTGTTAAATAGTAAGAATATTAAATTTTTCTTTCAGTATGTGAATTTAATCTGGCCGGAAACGAATAGGTACTTAATTTTTAATACAAACTATACAAACTAACCAGATAAACCCACGCGGTATGACTACTGATAAATTACGAAAAAATATGAATAATGTACTAGGCTCATATGAACATTAGGGGACATTTCGAATTCCGTCCTGATTTTGTCGCAAGGAACTCTAATACGGCGGCGAATACAAAGGATTGATGTAGGTAAATAATAAATGGTTAAATATTTTTTAATATTCGGGCCCCGCGCGCCGCGCCATTTGAATGTGTTCGTGTATAACTCATTGGTCTAGCGGTAGCGTGTTCAACTGCAGATAATAAAGTCCTGGGATCAAATCCCGGGTCGGGCCAAAAAGTGATTATGGGAATAATGAAGTCCTGGGTTCAATTCCCGGGTCGGGCCAAAAAGTGATTATGGGATTTTTCCGTAAAAAGAAATTTCTCAGTATCAGCCCGAAGTCTGGGAGTTGACGATATTACACCCCCATGCCTCGGAGAGCACGTAAAGCCGTCGTTCCTGTGCCTGACCTCTTTCCGGTCGTATCTCTAGTCGTCCCATCGGATCATGAGAGTGATGGAATAGAAAGTGCATACATACAAATAAAAAAATATGAATAATGTACTAGGCTCATATGAACAGTAGGGGATATTTCAAATTCCGTCCTGATTATATCCAAAGTTACACTAATATGGCGGCAAAATCAAAGAGTTGATGTAGGTAAATAATAAACGGTTAAATATCTTTTAATATTCATGTAAGCGAGCCGCGCGCGTCGTCGATACCTAGGCGGCTCTTTTGAGTGGACTCAAAGACGCCGCCAAAGGGGCCGCGTTCGAAGAAAGCCGCCAAATTCATCAAATATTGTGCAATTTCATTTATTCAATAAAAATATTAAAATCATCAGTTGTTCGTAAACTGCTGTCTATTTAGGTCGTGTTTAGTTACTAAATCGTCTAAAATGTCGTTTAGTAATGAGTAAAGTGTTCCGCGAAATCCTTAACTATGTCGTTTAGTGATCGTAATAATAGCCTCAGACGTGCACTTTGTGATGATGAGGATTCATAGGTCACAGAATTTAAGGCTGTTTAATTACGAGGAACCTATGTCGTGAAGGGTACAGTGTCGCGATGGAGGCCACGCCTCTTTATAACTAAGAAACATGAAAGCTTTACGATTCTATGAATATGTTGTACATGAGAGAGACTCATGTTAGTTGGCAAGTCTTAGAGTTAAGCTTTCGGTGTCGGTGCAGATTTTAGTGAACGTGAAATAATGAAATTCTTCCATCAGTACTGAAAACAACTTCAACTAGAAGTTAAACTATAAAAAGGATCTCGTAATGTGTTTGTGTATCACGTACTTATACGATGTAAAGTATCCAATAGCTATTCAGCAGTGCTATAAATAAAAACATAACTCGAAAATAAAACAAAATATGTGTAGTGAGTGCAATCGGAATCAAACTACCAGGCGTGCATAGAAACACAGAGGTATGTCAAACAATTTCTAGCGTAAATCAGAATCAGCTGTGCTGTGTTAGTACGGATGTTCGTTATATCGATAAAAATACTTGTCGATATATTGAACGGTATATTATTTTACGATCAAGATTAAAATGATGGTATTTCGGTATGAGATTTTGTGTATAGGTAGGCTTAAGGAGACCGTATATGCCCCTTAAGTTACGTTCACCCTTTCTGTTACACGTTGTATATATATATATTTCTGACCTATATATATATATATATTATGTTATTAGGTTATGTTTTATTATCTAACTATACAATATTCTCCAATTTTAGTGCACCTACCATAATATTTCTGCATCACCCAAAGGCCGACTGGAAGAGAATGCCTTCGGCATTAAGTCCGCCCCTGTACATACTTCTGAAAAAGGTAATCAATAAATAAATAAATAAAATAATTGGTTATCATTCACCGTCAACATAATAACCATTACACCCCTTATTAAACAAGTATTCCTTTTTTAACCGACTTCAAAAGAAGAAGGTTCTCAAGTTGTTACTTACTTAATTATTTTTTTACACCGATTACTCGGAGATTTATGATCTGATTAACGTGATTCTTGTTTAGTTTGATGCGGAATAGTTGTTATTTGATCCCATAAAAATGGTTTTATATTTATATATAAACATAGTTAGGCGCAGTAGTTTTAATTGTATGAAAATTTTTATTTATGTGGACGATGTCTTGGTTCAGATGTTTTTAAATCTTAGCTAGACTGATACTGTTCAAATGTTTCTTTGGAGTGAAATAGTGTTTTAAACGCGCGCATAAGCTCGTTTTTAGAAGCGCATTTAGGCGCACCTTTTAGGACACGCGCATTTTTTAATTAAAGATAACGCTTGAAATAAGGTAATAAAATCCCTATATCCCTTTACAAACATGAAGGTCATAAAGAACACTCAGATTCAAAAGAATTTATGGGTCACACAAATTGTGCGGTCATTGAAACTGGAATACGAGATAGGCAATCAAATTAACTACTGTGTCGTACGTGAATAATTCGTTGCGGGATCCAAGACCATTATAGCGATTCCTCAGGACATGCCTGAGCCTCACCGCTCAGTGTCATTGCATTGTTTGCCACTGTTGATCCTGGCTCACTGGACTGGCAGTGATGGGTAAGAGGGACTAGTCCCGATACAACGTGTAATATTAATAAAATTATCTATCAGGTTAGTAAAAATGTCCTCCTTCGTCCGAATTTCGGCCACGGCGGCCAGTCTCAACAGAGATTAGCCATCTGCGCGGGACATATTATAGTGGTCAAGTGTGTGCGCAAACACAGAAGCACTTTCTATTCCATCACTCTCATGATCCGATGGGACGCCTAGCGACACGGCCGGAAAGAGGTCAGGCACAGGACCGACGGCTTTACGTGCTCTCCGAGGCACGGGGGTATAATACTGCCAACTCCCAGACTTCCGACCCGGGATTTGAACTCAGGACGTCCTTATCTGCGGGTGAACACACTACAGCTAGACCAACGAGACAGTAACAAGCAGGGTAGTACAAAGAAGCTGAGCACTACGCGAAGAAAAATCTACCAATAGTATCACGTAATTTTCCGCGATCCGTTTATAAACGATCCGTAAGCGCTCGGTGAAGTTAAACGAGTTAACAAATAATGTGGTTTTATTTCTGAGCGTTGCCGTGCTTCGGAGAGTACGTTAACCAGTTGGTCCTGGGTATAGTCACTAGACAACAGTCGTTATCAAAAGAAACCACAACCTACACTGTTACGAATCGAACCTTTTTGAGCTCCTTGAGCTATTGTAAAATTGTATACGGCAATGTCAGTTTACAGATTTTCCCTATTTTTATAAACCATAATTTCTACGTTTACCAACGTATTATTGGTATATATTTAATTTTATTGCGATATTTAATATACACGTTTAAATAAAACTAACAGAATTTTTCTAGCCTCGCTCAGCGCTCAGTAGGAGCGAGATATTTGCACACCAGAAAACTTACAAAATTGTGTGAGGGATGCGAAGGGAAATGAAGGGATGTGTATGATGTGATGACATGTTGAGATAGTACACCACACAGCACTCCGTCGCGCACTGTTAAAGAGTCCGCATCCTCGCTGTTCTCGACTTGCTCGCATATCTCTGCTGGCTGAAAAAGTCATACCATTTTGCTGATTTACTAATCATCCTCGCACTGCACTGTTTATTCGTCCATTATTGATAGAAAAGTCACACGGTCACTCAGATTTGCTGCACAATCTCGAACCACACAGTTTTGGTGGAAAAGGTACAAGACTGCAGATTCGCTACATGCAACGCGTAGCTTCCTCGCACAACTCTAGTGCTAGCTTTAAGGGGCTAAATATAGCGGAGTGTCATCAAATCCAAAATGCATTAAAATTTATTTAATAAAAGACAAAATAACATTTTAAACTTAATATTTGAAAAGTTACAAATTTGGCAACGAAGTGAACGGGCATTTCCAAACTAAGAATGTTTGTTTGGCGATTTGAAAAAAACTGCGCTTTATAGAAACGTGGGTCTACTTTCGTGTTACATCTATTTGAGTTTTATACAAATAGTAGACGTAACTTAAGGAGCGATATTTTCCCGTTAAACTGAACTAATTAATTAATTAAAACATTTTGCGAAATACGAAAAAAATTAGTTCAACGCCCACACAAAACGCATTAATTAGCTGATCGTTATTATTGTGTGGGGACTTAATATTGTTTTGTATATTTTGCATGTTGATGTGCTACACGTTGTTCAGTTTCACAGTCAAATTAAGCTCCTTTACAGGCATTCTTTGTATGTTACATCATATAAAAATATTATTTATATTTTGGCGTGCCTGTTGGCGTGGTTGGTAGATACGCTGCCTTTCACGCCACAGGTCGTACGGGTACGATTCCCACCCGGGGCAGATTTTTGTGTGCATGAACTGTTTGTCCTGAGTCTGGGTGTAATTTATCTATATAAGTATGTATTTAGAAAAGAAAAGTAATAGGTATATGTAGTATATCAGTTATCTGGTTTCCATAGTACAAGCTCTGCTTAGTTTGAGATCAGATGGCCGTGTGTGAATAATGTCCCAGGATATTATTATTATTATTTATTAACCATTATTGTCCAACATTTTTTGCGTTAAGCATAAGACAGAAACCTGATGACGGCATGCATTGGTTAAGGGAGTCAACTCGCTACTACCTCGGCGCCCACGTGTTTGGGTTCAATCCCTGCCCAATGGAACTATTTGTGTGACCCATAGATAGTTAATGTGGATGTCTGGCAATGGTATTTTATTTTCCCCGTGACACAGCGGGTTATTTTAATAGTGCGGGCGTTATCGTATTTAAAAAACCAAATACAAAATTAAAAAAATTGGTAATGACGGTCACCATAGCCTAGTTGGTAGTGCTCCTGCCTACGAAGCTGGTGGTCCTAGGTTCGAGTCCCGGTAAGTGAAAATATTTGTGTGATGAGCACGAATATTTGTTTCTGAGTCATGGATGTTTTCTATGTATATATGTATTTATCTATCTATATAAGTATGTATATCGTCGCCTGGTACCCATAGTACAAGCTTTGCTTAGTTTGGGGCTAGGATGATCTGTGTGACATTGTCCCCAGATTTTATTATTATTTATTATTATTAATGATCGTGTTTTATTTTAATTGTGAAATAATATAGTGTCCGTGAACCGTCTGAACTCTGAGGGCTAAAATAACACACTAATAGCAAGAAATGTTTCTTATTTATCTAGTATAATTATACCCAATAGGAGTATTTGGTGAAATAGACGTGTCAGAAACACGTGCCTAGGTTATAGTCACCGACAGAATATCTCAGGTATTACGAATAGAAATCGTTTCTGAAAGACACATGAAGGTAATATGGCCCCGATTCTCAAATTCCGAATTTCAAACGATACTCATATTCGTATCGACTGGACCGCGTCGTCGCGTATTAAGGTAAAGGACTAGTCCTTCCATCTAACCCACCACTGCAACCCCTGTAAGCCAGGATCAACAGTGGCACACAATGAAATGACACTGAGCGATGAGGCTCAGGCATGTCCCTGGGAATCGCTTTAACTGTCTTGGATCCCGCAGAAAAAAGGAGGAGTTAGAAAATGAATAGTTCCACTTCCATCTTAGTTTGTAGTCTTATTTTTAGACGACTAGAGCTTGACAGTCCGGTGAAGCAGTAAGAACAGCGTTGGCTTACTGTAAACGTCACAAATAAAAAATATCGTACAATTAGGAAAAAAAACTTGTAATTGACTACCCACATTACTTTCAAGAACTATAATTTATGATAGTAATAGTATTTTTTTTTGGAACGAAGTTCCTTATCGCGCGTTGTGAAAGGGGGCTAGACGGAAAAAATTCTTACGAAAATTTGTCACGACACTTTTTGCAGCTGTGCGGCGTGCGCATGTTTCTCTGTCTGTCTCTCTCTCTCTCTCTCTTATAGAAAGCAAGCCAGATATTTTCATTTCTATTTTGCATTGAACAGTGTGGGGTCGCGACGATTATTTTTGTTGAGTGTATACAGGTTTTTTGTACATAATAAATAATAAGAAATAACTTCGTTCCATCCGGGTGTCCCTTGACACCTCTATGGTTTTTTGTTCTTTTTTATATCAGAGGGCGACAAACGAGCAAGTGGGTCACCTGATGGTAAGTGATCACCGCCGCCCATGGACACTCGCAACACCAGAGGTGTCGCGAGTGCGTTATCGGCCTTTAAGAGTCAGCAAACAAGTGTTGCTAACCCTTCCCCCCACCCCAATGAGCTCTGGCGACCTTACTCACACTCGGAAACACAACATTAAAATTATTAATGTTATTATTAAGGAGTGTCTTCTGTAAGGTGGAGGTACTTCCCCAGTCGGGCTGCTCTTTGAGCGAATGAACGCTATGCCCTACCTCTACTTACCGAATTTAGCAACGGCGGCGGTCAATTTCTCCAGAAAATAGCGAACTACCTAAACGTGCATTATAGTGCACATGTACACTAGTAAGCGCTATAAATTTTTATAAGATTGGATTTGGAAAACATCAAAACTTGAAGACTTATCATGCTTGCCGACAGTTTTCTATTTATTTTTGCCGTAAGATAGAGTACAACAACCATGTTTCTTACTCAACGCTACTAAGAGTTTATTGTACGGGAAAACCATTATTTTATTTTTACTAGACCCAGGAATCCAGGAAACCACAGATAATCCTGTAACTCGGCCCTCTATCGCCCGCTCTACTGTAAATGCATTGTTTTACTAGTTCCTATTTTCAAATTCATGCCGAAAATCTTTTCTACTACTCTATAGAGCGGCAAAGTTAATCTGCAAATTCTTACACAGCGATAGCCGAATTGTTTGATGAGAATTTCATTTGTTTTCCCGTTCAAAATGTAGCGGCGTGCTTGGCTGTTGCGTGATACGATTCACCAATAACAATGCTTCGGAATTATCGTGGACTCAAATCTGACAGCCGATGCGATCCGATGGGGCAGTGATATGCGAATGTGCCTAAAATTAATGAGTAAATTAGATAGAGACCATTAAGTATTTCAAATTATCGAACGTTTGAAGTCAAATTCGAAATATTATGTGAATGAAACTCAATATAGCTTTAGGGTATTAAATGAACTCTTGAGTTATTTTACTGCGGAGACCGCCTGGAGGCGCATTTGTCCATATAAAGATTGTTTGAGATTGTTTGTGCAAACCACCTGTTCAAGCGATAGCCATTTTCGACCAAATCAGAATCATTTATTTCACAAAAATAGTGTACATATAGGTCTTAATCTAGAAATGCATGCTGCCTATCTTGTCTATGGTAGGATAAATTATTACATATTTTTAAATTTCAACAAAACTGAAAATACCAATACAATAAAACTGAACAACAACAATTACAATAAAAACCGGCCAAGTGTGGGTCGGACTCGCGCACGAAGGGTTCCGTACCTATAAAAACAAGCAAAAAATTCACGTTTGTTGTATAAAAGTGTTAGTATTTTTAATTTATGTTCTGGCTATGTTACAATGTATTATTAAATTGAATTCAAAATCAAAAACCGGCCAAGTGCGAGTCGGACAAGCACATGAAGGGTTCCGTAACAGCAAGTATTTTAGGTGATTAAATGAAAGGTAAATTGCGGTTTACGGTTTATGACGTATTAAAAAAAACTACTAACTAGATCTCGTTCAAACGCGCTCACTTTACCACTTTGGAAGTGTCTCTCGCACAAACTATTCAGATTAGAAAAAAAAAGATATTAGAAATCTCAATATCATTTTTGATGACCTATCCATAGATACCCCACATGTATGGGTACGAGGAAAAAATTTGTTTGAGTTTCAGCTTTATGTATGCGGAGCCCCCAAAATTATTGTTCTTTTTCTATTTTTGTGTGAAAATCTTAATGCGGTTCACAGAATACATCTACTTACCAAGTTTCAACATTACAGCTTTTATAGTTTTGGAAAAAAGTGACTGTGACATACGGACGGACAGACAGACAGACATGACGAATCTATAAGGGTTCCGTTTTTTGCCATTTGGCTATGGAACCCTGAAAAGCGGCCAAGTGCGAGTCGGACTCGCCTATGAAGGGTTCCATAGCAGCAAGTAACAATATAAAAGCAATAATACAAAAGTTCTTGTAGTAATTGATTGAATGAAAGGGAAATTGCGGTTTATGATTTATGACGTATTAAAAAAAACTACTTACTAGATCTCGTTCAAACTAATTTTCGGTGGAAGTTTGCAAAGTAATGTACATCATATATTTTTTTAGTTTTATCCCTCTCTTATTTTAGAAGTTACAGGGGGGGGCGGACACTCACTTTACCACTTTGGTAGTGTCTTTCGCGCAAATTATTTACTTTAGAAAAAAATGAAATTAGGAACCTCAATATCATTTTTGAAGACCATTCCATAGATACATGGGTTACCCACATATATGGGTTTGATGTAAATCTTAATGCGGTTTACAGAATAAATCTACTTACCAAGTTTCAACAATATAGTCCTTATAGTTTCGGAAAAAAGTGGCTGTGACATACGGATTTGTTGGGAACCGTAAAAAACAAGCAAATTACATAATTCATGAATCCTATCAAAAGTACATTATTAGCTATTTTTTGTTTGGCTTTTATACCAATTCGTTCAATCACATACATGTTTATAGACAAAGCCAAAGACCCTGCCTCACCCCCCATTCCAACCTCGTGAACCCATCCACTTAAAACAATTGGCTTTGTTGTTATACCAATATGTGGATGTGTGTTAATGAACTCGCTAGATGTATGCTATAAAAGCTATACAGCTCAACTGGAGAAGTACTATTTGAGTTACTCATAAAAACAAAGAGACTATACTGCTACCTCTCTTGAAACTTCGCAGGATTATTACGTATTGACAGTAGGTTAATGAAAATATTTTTAACTAGCTGTGCCCCGCGCATTCACCTGCATTTAATATATTTAAACCTATGTGTTATTCGGATATATAAGCTCTACTGTACGTTCTGTAATAACTCCGTTAATATTGTATCTCTTGTCACAAACTTATAAAACATTCACATTAACCTTAAATTTTTCCAAACAAACTTTCATCCCATATTGTTATTTTACACCCTTGAGGGTAAAACTTTTACAAACTTTTAAAGTCATATTTATTTATATCTTATCAAAAGTTTCAAACTTCTAGCTCTAAATATAACGAAACTTGCATACATCTTTTCATCCCCCCTTTCAACCCCTTACAACCCTTTTTTCACATTAAAAAGTAATATGTGTCCTTTCTCAGCTTTAGACTTTACCATCTGTGAACCAAATTTCATTTAAATCGGTTCAATAGTTTTGGCCTGAAAGCGTGATAGATAGACAGAGTTACTTTCGCATTTATAATATTAGTTAGGTTTCTTTTTCTTGACAACGCCCGCACTAGGGAATCTAATCCCTGTGTCGCGGGGTACTTTACAAACATATACTAGACGGACACAAATTACATCCAGACTCAGAACAACTATTTATGGGTCACACAAATAGTTGTCCGGCGCGGGACTCGAACCCGCGATACGAAGCGGCGAGGCAACTGTATTAGGCGCTGCGCCACTTGCGTGAAAGATAACAAACATCCATACTAACAATCTTTCGCATTCATAATATCAGTTGGATAAATTTAAATAAAATTACTTTCAATTGGTTTACCGCTAGGTTCAATATATTGCAATCAAGCGAACAGAGGTGCGACCTTACCGAGTCTTTGCCACGAGAAGTAGTCGGGAGAGCGGGTGCTCTTGCATAGATTAAGCAAAATTCATAATAAGTTCTTTGAGAAGTTTGTTCAGTATTTTTATAACAAACAAACTTTATTAACATTCTACATTATTAAACTTATATAACTTTAGCGAAAAATCAATATTATACTATGTACTAAATTAAGTTTTAGTAGATTGTACTATATTTACCAGTCGTTTCATGGTGTGTGTTGGAAAGCCCTTTCAGTGGCGATTTGATGTTGTGCACGGCTTTTATTGTGTGTATAATGTAACTACATATAAATACCGAACGGATTTTGGTGAAACATTGTATTAATATCGCTTATATATCCAAATAACATACAGTATATAATTTATGAAATTGAACGAAGATAAAACCGCGGTTAAAGCTAGTTAATAATAAAAATACTATTATCGTAGATTCAACGTTAAATCAAAATTCATTCGATTATAGCTTGCCAGAAACACAATAGGGCGGCCTGACATTTATTAGTAATATACCCTAAAACAGGACCTCTAAATGGACGGGGAATTTTTGTGACATTTAAATTTGTGCCAGTCATATACAAACATCTTTCTATTTTACTTTAATATTGAATCACTCTTTCATCAACTGGAATTATTAAAATAAAACATTACAAGTCCTCGGAAATAAGCAAGTTAAGTGGTGTTCTTAATAATAAGTTGTATTGTATACAATGTCACATAAATTAATTACTGTATAACATCTACAGTAATTAAATTATGTAGGTATTGAAACATAGAACTGATCTCTTTTTTTTACAACAATTTAAGACATTTAAGCAAAATATACGTGGAACCATGTCGAAAACATTTATTATTAAATAATAACCATATTTTCAAATTTGGTTCACAAACAACATATACAAAAAAATTTGAGAACCGGATGGAACGAAGTTATTACTTATAATTTATTATGTACAAAAAACCTGTATACACTCAACAAAAATAATCGTCGCGACACCACACTGTTCAATGCGAAATAGAAATGAAAATATCTGGTATGCTTTCTATAAGAGAGAGAGAGAGAGAGAGAGACAGACAGAGAAACATGCGCACGCCGCACAGCTGCAAAAAGTGTCGTGACAACTTTTCGTAAGATTTTTTTCCGTCTAGCCCCCTTTTACAACGCGTGATAAAGAACTTCGTTCCAAAACTTCGTTAATAAACATATATGTAGTCGAATGAATAGCCTCTTTTTGTTAAGTTGGGTGATTAAACAAAAAGCAAGGAGACCGTGTGCTTGTTTCCTAAGTTTGTATTATAAAAGACTAATTGGTCTAGCGGTAGCGTGTACTCCCGCAGAGAACGAGGTCCTGGGTTCAAATCATGGGTCGGGCCAAAAAGTGATTTTGGGACTTTTCTGTAAAAAGAAAAATTTCTCAGCATCAGCCCAAAGTCTGGGAGTTGGCGGTATTATACCCCCGTGCCTCGGAGAGCACGTAAAGCCGTCGGTCCTGTACCTGACCTCTTTCCGGTCGTGTCGCTAGGCGTCCCATCGCATAGAGAGTGATGGAATAGAAAGTGCTCCTGTGTTTGCGCACACACTTGAGCACTATAATATGTCCCGCGTAGATGGCTAATCTCTGTTGAGAATGGCCGCCGTGGTTGAAATTCGGCTCGGAGGACATTATTATAAAAACATTCAGTTTTGAAGTAAGATTGTATTGTATTGAACCTTAGATATATATTTTTTTTGCTTTTTAACATCACATTTACAGTTCCTAGATATCAAAAATTGTGTGTGAAGTGATATCAAAAAGCAAAAAAACTAATGTTCAATAATGTTTGAACTGCTTCCCAGGGCAATAGAGGAATAGTATGGGCTCACTCCATGTAGTAAATACAAATAATATTCATGTATTAAAATTGGAATCGATGAAAGAAAATCGTATTACCATAGTCTATGGTCGTAACTTTTTTTTCAGACATAGATTTTATAGTAAATGAAATATGTTTAAAGCCGGCCGAGCCCTTAAATAAAACTGAAGAACAAGATTGTCAATCATCACGCGAAAAACTAGAAATAAATACGCATACGTGATACGTGATTTTTGCGAAGTTTTCTCTTTAATTTTTTCTTACGTTTATTTTTCGTTGTTGTTATTATAACGGTGAATATACGACTACGAACATCTCATCGGTTGAAGGGAGTAGATAGAAGTCGTGCCGCAGATATAATTACCAGATGTGTTTATCTGTTGTTTGATGCTGTTTAACCTCAGAGCATGTGTGTTTAACTGTGAACATCATACTTCTATCGGAACCCGTCTGCCAATCGTGGCGATTATCGCATATCCCTCCATTGTTGGGCACGTTTTTGTACCGCAGTTAGGGTTGCCAGGCCATAAAATACAAAGGCCGGACTGCGCACTATATAAGGCCTGACATGTTGCCCTAAAAGCCGCACATATTTTTTTTATAGCCAAACTATGTTTTTACAGCTGGGCTGTTGAAAAAAGTATTTATACGTGATGTAAAGTGAGAATGAGATCGAAGATGGAGTGTGTGCCAGATATATGCATATTCATCCCATCGTACGAATGACATGCCAAACACGTACATATTTGGCCGGGCGCGACCGCATAAAGCCAAACATGTCCGGCTAAAGCCGGACACCTGGTAAGCCTAACCGTAGTAGACGTCCGTCGCATTCGGCATTGATGATAATGATGGTGACTGTACGTGTGGTGTAGGGGTTAAGACAGTCACCACAACGTGTCCCGGTTCAATTACTGCACAGGACAACTATTTATGTGCCCTATAAACAGTTGTTCTGAATATGGATACACTTCGTGTCCGTCAATTATATGTTCGTAAAGTACCCCGCAACACAGGGATTGAATTCCCTTGTGCCGGAGATGTCTAAAAAACAAAGAATAAAAAAAGGATTTACTGTATAAGACGCAATAAAAATACCAGCCCTGGGTAAACCTCCATTATCATAGTTCATAAGTCTGACGGACGGAGGGACGATCGACGGATAGCGAAGACTTAGTAATAGATTTCTGTTAGATAGAAAAATTACTATGTACTGAAATTAAATCAATTTAGTCTCTTGAAGCAAAGATTATGATTAGTTTTGTTTGTTTGTCAAATAAAAACGTGGTAAACGTACTTCCCACCTATCATTATATTAGGTCTTTACCTATGAAATTGCCGTTCTGCAGTACTGGCCATTTCAAATCAAAATAATTTTTGTTTGGCTAAGAATTCTAATTTCAAATTAATTTTATTTTAAAAACATGGATTCTTTTTTCCAAAAGTAGTCATTTCTTTATTGATTAGTGTTACATTTTCATCGCATTTCAATCTTTTTCGTCATCATGGATACGTTAAAAATTCGAGTAATTATGGAATATGAGTACCGTCGTGGCAGCAACGCGGCACAAGCGGCACGCAACATCAACGACGTTTACGGAGCTAACACTACAAACCAACGCACCACCTGTTATTGGTTTGCTCGCTTCCGTTCTGGAAATTTCGACCTGAAAAATGAACCTCGCGGTCGTCCGAAGACTTTGGTCGACAATGACGAATTAAAGGCGGTTGTGGAAGCTGATGATACACAATCTACGGCTGAATTAGCAGCAGCTTTCGACGTTAGCGTCAAAACAATATTGGTCCATTTGCGTCAAATTGGCAAGGTAAAAAAGCTTGACAAATGGGTGCCCCACGAACTCAATGATCGCCAGCGCGAAGTACGCGTCGAGACGTGCCTTGCACTGCTCAACAGACACACAAATGAAGGAATTTTGAACCGCATTGTTACCTGCGATGAAAAATGGATTCTGTTTGATAACCGCAAGCGCTCAGCAAGTTGGTTGGATCCTGGTTCAGCACCTAAACAATGCCCTAAACGAAAACTTACCCCTAGAAAAGTGATGGTCACTGTTTGGTGGTCTAGCGCCGGTGTGATTCATCACAGCTTCTTACCAAACGGGGTGAGCATTACTGCAGATGTGTACTGTGAAGAACTGAGCACAATGATGGAGAAGCTGGCGCATCTCCAACCAGCATTGGTCAATCGCTCGTCTCCGCTGCTCCTGCACGACAACGCGCGACCTCATACTGCACAGCAGACGGTCTCCAAGTTGCAAGAACTGGGGTTGGAAGCTCTCCGTCATCCGCCCTACTCACCAGACCTTGCGCCTACAGACTACTACTTTTTCCAGAATTTGGATAACTTCTTGGCGGGAAAAAAATTCAATACCCGAGAGGCAGTACAAAATGCCTTTGAAGAATTTGTTGCCTCCCGTCCAGCTGATTTCTTTAAGAAGGGCATCAATAAACTGCCACTGCGATGGCAAAGATGCATTGATTGCATGGGTGATTACTTCGATTAATACAAATAAAAAAATTCATGAAAAAAATTCGTTTAAATTTTTTCATACAAAACGGCAATTTCATAGGTAAAGACCTATTATCATAAGTGTGAAGGAGTCTTTAAGAGCACAGTGCCGATCGCGAGAAAGAACCCAGAATGGATTCGAAACTCATGACGGCCGAACGCGTAATACTTGATTTAACTTTCATCAGTATAACGTTTTGTTAAATTAATTTGATAGATGTTGGTTTTGTTCAAAGCATATTATCAGAGCCTGTCTCGAATGCAGCTATCTTACTTTATAAAATAGTACATAAGGTTTTAAATTCCGAATAGTGTAAAGCTTTTATTGTATTAGGTTATGATGGGGCTGGCATGGTCGTATTGTGACCAAAAGCCCCTAAATTTATAATAGATAATAAACAAAAATAAAAAAATAACGTTTTGTTTAAGATAATACTCATAAACATTACACATAAGCATTTTGTAGAAAATATCTTTATATTTTCTTCAAGTAAATTACACGTACAAAGACAAGGCTCTTTAGTAGACAGGTGTATAAGATTGTAAAACAGTCCAACATCTTTTGAGAATTAAACCAATTTAAATTTACTACACCACTGCATTGGAAGATATCTTCAAACTTCTGGACTGGAAAGGCTTTGACATCAATGTCAATGGCGAGCACATCACTCACCTTCGCTTTGCCGACGATATAGTTGTCATAGCCGAGACCTTGGAAGACCTCGGTACAATGCTCAATGATCTCAGTAGTCTCTCAACAAGTACATCTGAAAATATGAACATGGATAAGACGAAAATCATGTCCAACATCCATGATGAGACTGTGATAGTTTATTTACGTCAAGCGTGCGTAAAGAACTTATTGTCAGTATTATTATTGTTATCTGCACGGACGGACTAATTCAAAATATTTTGTTGCTTTTATTACTGTTTTTAAACTGTGTTTATGTAATACATTGTGAGCTTGACAAGTACAAGTGTATGTAAATACCCAAGTGCTGAATAAATTTCATTATTTCATTACTATTTATTAGACCGAATTCTACTTTATAGGAAAACAAATCTTATATTCTGATAGATTATTTGGTAATGATTACCTAGTACTCTTACAACAAAAGCTATTCGCACCCCATTATTTCCATTCCGAGAAAACCCCTACATTGTAACAATATTACCAACAAAAGATCCAAGATTTGTTCCTAAGCTCATGAATACTGTATCTAAGCTAGGATAAGACTATCCCTCAAATAAAATAAAACATAGTATCCGTAGACTATGTTCCCTGTGAGATTTGTTCCGCAAGATATAATTTTATTCCTTCTTCCTTTGGAACTTCGCGGAAATAATTTACGTAGTTATTAAAAGGTAAAGACTCGTCAGCCTAGAAGGTTTATTTAGCCCAATGTTTCAGGTAGTCTGCTTTATTTTTTTTATTCATATATTAGTTCTTCTAGTTAATACATTTAAAAGTAAACAATAATAAAATTAATACTAAACGTTTATTTATACCGAATTGTCAAACTAGGTTACGGTTCTCCTGATGGCAGCAGCCGGCGACTGCTAGAAACAAATTTATTTACACAGACCACCCATTTTAATCCAGTTTAGGATAGCAATTGTCCCGTGGGGTCAGGGTCGGGATAGGGTTACGTTGGGAACAAATTTTTGTTGCGTATTCCTTATCCAACCCGCGCCCGCGACCGGGTTAAGATTTTCGGGTCAGGTACGGAAGGAATATTTTTTTTAATTAATACTACTCGATTTTAAACAGCCCTAGTCTAGCACAGTAACTCATATATGCTAAGCAGCCCCAACAGAAAAATTAAGAGAGGTAGATAGTGAGAACAACTGTTAATTCATCATCATCATATCAGCCGAAAGACGTCCACTGCTGGACAAATGCCTAATTTGACAACATTTCAAAACTGACACCACCTTAAAACAAAAGTACCATTTCTTTATTTTCGTATCTTGAGTTCAAATATATATTTTTTTTATTTTTTTATATCTTCATTTCTGAGAAAAAAAATAAAAACTAAAAAGATGTGATGACGTCACTTATACGGTTGACGAGGTAGTTTCCTTTGCCTAAGCATTCCAATGTTTTAAACGATAACATTAATGTCAAACAAGACATGTCAAATTGTCAATTGTCACTCAGAGTTACATATTTCGAAACTTTTATGATGACTCAATGAAACATAATGAGGATAATAACACTGGAAACGAATTTTAATATTGACGATTTTAATTTACACTTTTACACTACAAAAGTATGTAACCTTACGTATTCAGTACCATCTTAAAACAAACTTCGTCTGACTTGTTTGGTCTGTGCAAAATCCTACAGCGCTGCGAACAAAATCTAGACACAAAGACATTACTGGCTTCCTATGAATTATTAAGCTTACAGAATTGTTAACTTTACACAAAGATAACACCTGAATAAGTCGTTGAGATGAAAAGCTTACATTCCCTTACAGTTAAGCTTATTTATTCATATTTTGCTGACTTAATACCTATGCGTATGCCATTTGGTTCACATTTTGTACCATCAGCACAAAATATGTGACAGATTTTAATAGTTGTATGTAAAAGAAGCCGCCTCTGGAAGCCGCGGATAACGCAAGACCGAGAATTGTGGAGATCTATGCCCCCCCCCCCCCCCCGCCACCCCTTGTCCAGAACCTAGAAATAGAGTTTCAAAAATTTACTGTTAAATATATACTAGAAACAGAGTTTCAAAAATTCTATTTAAATTTAGCAATAAGGCATTTTGTTTTCAACATGCCCAATTCCGTATCACATGTCGTATTTGTAATTAATAATGTACATATCAAGTGACACGTTTGTCTATAATATCAACGTAACGTTACCAAATAATTAAATTAATTATTACACCCAGAATAATGGAAACCGATACTCCTAATTATATCGCTTTCTAATAGATATTATGTTGATATTAATGACATGTCAATAGGGAGGAAAACAATACGGAGGATTCAACTGTCATATAAGACAAATATTTCATTTTCATACTTGACGTTCGATGCAATACGACATATCACTTAGATCAGGAGCAATTATCCAAATCTTCTTCTTCTTATCGTGTCGATGGTAAGAATTATATTCTATCTTCCCAAAATTGGGCAACGCTGACCCCTTTGGCTGAAGCGTCATACAAGTCCTGAAGGGAACAAGAGACTGGACAAGAGGGACAAACAGATAAATGTGTCATACTTTGGGGTGTCCAAATGAAATTACTTGTCAATATCCAAATTTCTAACTGAAGACGGGGTGTTCACGGACCGGTTGGCGTGGTTAGTAGATACTTGCCTTTCACGCCAGGTCGTTTCACCGAGGACAGATATTTGTGTGTTGGAAGATGTCTGTTTGTCCCGAGTTTGGGTGTAATTATCTATATAGGTTCGTATTTACAAAAGAGAAGTGGTATATGTAATATATCAGTTATCTGGTTTGCATAGTACAGCTCTGCTTATTTCGGGATCAGGGTAGATATTATTATTTTTTATTATTGTTTTTAATGTGATAAGAAATTTCAAAAACTAGCTTTTAAATGAGAACAATATATATATAATCCCAGGTCCATCCATTTGGTAACTATAGTAATAATAATGTCCATGTGGTCGAATTTGGGTCACGGCGCGTCGGGGCGTCTAGCGTCTCTACCATAGGGTATTATAATATTACGAGTATAACTTTATGTAAATACATATTACGTAAGTATGTTTTTTTTGTTAAAATATCGTTCAACAAAAGTTTAATTATTTTAGACATGTATGTTTGTAAAGCTGGTTTTATTGTTTAACTCAATTTATATTCTTGCATGAGAACAAAATAAAATAAAAAGGTTATTTTTCACGTAGACTTTAAAAAGCGCGTGTAGTAGTCAGAACATGTTTGTAGTAATATAATTAAGTAAACATAATTATTTCTAGTTATATTTAGGTACACGGATTGTATGAAAACATTTATAAAAAATATTTTTTAATAGTAATGATATTTAGCTAGCTTGTATTAAATTATTCTCAAAGATATTATGTTTAAGTTTAATTATCGAAATTTATAGTTTTAGCTATATTTTATTACATATTATCTGAATGGTTCTGTCTGTGTTAAGGTACGACGTCAATATTATTATTCAATGTATAAAAGGTAAACAAATATCTATTTCTCAATATACCTAACCGAAAGTTGTATTATGGTTGTGAAGAAATTTGAGGTAGAATGGTGTCAATCCGTTAGCAAGCTATTTATTACTGGATACGTACTACATACCGTTTAGGATTCCCTAACCAAAACGTTAAATGAAGCGCAATCGACGTCATACAGTTTGTCGGTATTTCTGTAACAACTACTTAAATCGCCTAATTCCATGTGGAATGGTAAACAACACAACAAAATTAGTTTTAGTTACACAAAGATCTAACTTTCCGCGTTAAGAGGCTAAGATATAATGTAGTACATCATATCTCAATGTTCATTACCTACATAAATATCTTAGCGCAAGTAACGAGATAATACTACTTAGTACGCACGGCTACATATCAAGCTATACATTTCCAACCTGTCATTGTAAAAATCCTATACAACGCGAGATCAGCTTGTACTGGAGATGTTTAGCTTGATGTGTAGCCGTGTGTACCTGAGACTCCGCGTGCAATCCATCACCGATAGCTTATTAGTTAGTGATACCTACTGGAGTATGACTATCGCGTATTCATACTCGAGTTAGTATCACTAATTCGTTTATCTTTGATAAATAAACGGATGATTGACTCACATGATCGCAATAGTCGGCTCTGTTTGTATCGCTAAGGTTTATGGTGGATCAATATTCGGATTGAGATCCCCGAGAACGTTTGAGATCCTTCATTGGACATTGGCTTTAATTTTGTTATTTTTATATTATAATTTTGTATTTGTAAATTTAGGCTATTTTTGTAAACTTGGATGGTAATACCAAATAAGTAGATGTGATTTGTATACCACTCTCATGGTAGAACATAGTGCACGTAACCTAATTTAGGACCAATCATTGTATTAATACCTGTTTCACAATTATTATTATCTCACATGTTTATTACCAATATTATTCCCAAGATAACGTACAAGGGTATTTTAATACAACTCATACAATATATGGGCTACGTGGAGAGAAATTACCGCACAATCCCCGGTATTCGTCAGCAAAACCGCCTGAAACCTAAAAAAACAAAAAAGAGCCATAACCTTATTGTTAGTATCTAATTCCAGTTCCAGGTCTCGCCTATCAAACGTTTGCTAAAGCCTGAAGGGGGCGCTCTGGCCGTCTATTAACTCCTACTAAAAACGTCCCGCCCCCTATCGGGAGGTACATAATTTTTGTTTGTATAGTTATTGACCAAAAATAAGCAAGCGCTTTAACGTAAACACAGATAGGTATAGCGCGTCAACAAGCGTCTGTTACCCTCATTAGATAAAATTAAGCTTAGGTACTTACCGAACGATAATTTGATAAATAAAATCCAGATATTAGTTATAATAATAATAAACATTTATTTTAGACAAGGTCCATATTTTGTTAGTAACAACAATGTGCTTCAAAAACTAATGTTAGTAATTGGTAACAAAAAATTTAATTTCTACGTGAAGCCGCACCCATCTTTGCAGCATGGGGACTCTCACCGATCTGTAAAAGTAAAAAAAAAAAAGTAAAAAGTAATTATTTGACACTAGTTAAAATACATTCACAGGTGTAAGGTTTAGTTGACACAACAGTTTTATTTTATGCTAAAGGTACTGAAACTGCTTACCAAACTAGGCAAAAGCCTGTATTTTGGGAAAGAGTGTTCAGTCGCGGAGTGCTGACTTGTTGGTTGACGACACTGAATGTACTTCAGCAGCTTAGTTAAATTATATTGAGTAAATCACAATGAATGGGTAGTTCCTTAGTAAATATTTATATTATTATACTTCCAACTGTGGTGTGTGTGTGTGTGTGTGTGTGCGTGTGCGCGTGTGTGTGTGTGTGTATGTGTGTTTGCTTATGTGTGGGTGTGTGTTTTTGACTGTATGTTTGGGAATGTTAACATTATTCAATATCCATGAGTAGGTCTTCAGTTTTCTGGTAGTCGAGTTGATGTAGCCAACTGGCTACATCAAAATATTGCTGGAGTTAACAAACACGAAACAAAACTTAAAGTTACTAACTAGTAACTTTAAGTTTTGTTTCGTGTTTGTTAACTCCAGCAATATTTATTTCTTTGTGTACGCGGTTGTATAATTTGGAGCCGAGACTGTGATATTGTCGTCTACCAAAGGATGTTTTGCACGGAACACTATGGTTGAGTGGCTTTATTTTACGTCTATTTGGATTGGGTACGGGTACAGTCAAGTGTTTTCTGAGGATCAGTCTGAGCACAAAGAGCTGTCGAACCGTTAAGACGTTGGACTCTTTATATAGGTTTACCGTCGGATATCTATAGGGTTTCCTAAGTATCACCTTCAGAACTGCTCTTTGTGCTCTCTTGTGTGTCCGCCCCAAATTGTGATGCAGTATTGCACTACGGATTGACAAAGCGCCAAATAAAAGTTTATTAATTTATCCTGTGGCATAGTATCCCTTTGTACTTTGAATAAATGTATCAACCGTCTCACGCGTGTTGTCATAAGATGTATATGCGTGTCCCACTTCAGTCCACTGTCGATTTGTACGCCCAGGTATTTAACTGATTCTACTTTATTGAGTTAGGAGCAGTTGCAAAAATTCGTGGATGAGCAGGAATGAGCTGTGATAGTAAAATCTTTTGGGGGGTTATTTATTTTTGAAATTGCAAAAGGAACATAGTGTGTTTTAGCCAAGTTTAGGGTCAGTAGATTATTGCGAAGCCAATGCATGATTTTATTGAGTGAATATTCTGCTCTATCCTTGACTGATTGCCAGTTGGGGGCTGAAACTAGAATTGCTGTGTCATCAGCGTAAGTAAAGATGCTAGTTTGTGGAAGAGAGATTGTGCAAAGGTCGTTAATGTATATTTGGAAGAGTGTGGGACCCAAAATGCTCCCTTGAGGGACGCCGTAGGTGGTTATGGCCTCTTCACTCAAGTGGTTTTCTATCTTGACAGATTGTGTACGGTTTGAGAGGTAGTCTTTAAATATTTTGTGTGGGGTCCCTCGTACTCCTACCTTGTCGAGCTTATTTAGTAGGATTGGAACAGAGACTGTGTCGAAGGCTTTTGAGAGGTCAAGAAAAATACACAAGCATTTGGCTCTGGAATCAAGACTCTTTGCTATTGAGCTTGTTAAGTCAAGTACAGCATCTTCGGTTGAGATACCCGAGCGGAAACCATATTGATTATTTGCTAAAATTTTGAAATTGTGGAGAAAGTTTTTGAGTGCGTTGTTCAGTATCTTTTCAAGAATTTTAGACAATGCAGATAGTATTGCAATAGGCCTATAGTTAGTGACACAGTCCCTGTCCCCACCCTTGTAAATTGGGTGGATAATTGCTTTCTTAAAAACTGCGGGGAAGGTTCCAGTGGTTATAGCTAGATTGCAAATGTGAGTTATGGGAGGAATCAATACTTGCCGTGATTGAACTAGGATCTGTGAAGAGATTCCGTCCCATCCTACTGCACAATCAGGGCGGAGTTGCATGATGATGGTTTCCACTTCGCTTTCAGCTATGTTTAAGATGACCATTGAATTTAATGGGCTGTGTATTGAGGAGGTAAGATAAAACGGTGAGGGTTGAGAGGTAGAAGTCAAGTCAAGATCTTATTTGCTAAGTTTTTTCCTACTTGGCTAAAGTAATGGCTAATTTGGTTAGTTGATGTCTGGGGGTCAGGTGTAGTTTGCAGAAGTTCTAAGGGTTGAGATTTAACTTTGTTAGTGTTTGTGATTGTTTTAATAAACACCCAGTATAGTGTTGGTACTGCCACGAACGCGAGTGAGTAGGGAGGCGCACCTTTTTCCTGACTATTGCGGCAAAACCATCCACCCGCGCCTCAGCGAACATTCCTGACGCACTGCATGCAACGCCATGGCAGCCCCAACAGTACCCTGAGTGCATTATTATACTGGACACGAAAGTCGCTAGTCACTGTACGTCCGCTTAGAATAACTGACTCACAGGCTGCAGGTGTAGAAAGATTGGCAATATGCTTTAATAAGCGTAATTTTAATTCGTTGATAAAGACGTTCGTATCTTCTCACATAACAATGGCTACCTACGCCGAAATATATTATTCTTCACGTAATATAGTCTTGCATACATATTTTTTGACATAACAATGATAACGCCGAAGTAATCCTCCGTTGTTTCACTAAAGGCTCCAAATTGAACAGAAAGAGCTTAGTTTAGATTAGGTTGGAGCTGCGAAACTGTTGGAATTAATATAGAAAATAATGCAATTGTAGTAATTACTATGGCCATCTTCGATCTTCGATCGATGCAATTAGTAAAGTTGTGGTTTTTATCTAAATTATCTATATATAAGAATGTATTTTGCTAAGCGCATAACGCGAGTATGTCTTGACCAATTCAGCATTTTTTTAGGGTTCCGTTATTAATAGTCTTAGTAATTGATATTACTAAGGCTTCGCTGTCTGTTTGTCTGCCTGTTTGTCTGTCTGTTTGTCTGTCTGTCCGTCTGTCACCAGGCTGTATCTCATGAACCGTGATAGATAGACATTTGAAATTTTCACAGACTCTGTTGCCGCCATAACATCAAATACTAAAAAATAAAATTAATATTTAAGGGACTCCCATGCAACAAATTGAATTTTTTGCTCGTTTTTATAGATAAAGGTACGAAACCCTTCGTGCGCGAGTCCGATTCGTACTTGGCTGGTTTTCTATGTTACGTAAGACAAATGGAAGGTATTTATAATTAAAAAAATAGCAGATATATCATATCGATAACGCCTTCCAAACTATGAAATTTACGCTTTATAGCATTATTCGCAATGCAAAGCGTTAATCTAAACTCAAAGATAGGAAGTCGTCGTGGACCAGCCCCTGTACCAATCTGGGGTAAGCGCTGTACCATTAAGCTACGAGATCCAGCGGTCAGTTAAAATTATGAGGTCCCATTTTTGTAAAGGTACTCGTAAACACGTAAGTTATAAATAAAAAAATCATGCGAGATAGTCTCTCGATAGAAGTGAAAACTATTTTTTCATTTATCATACTCGGAAAGTATTGTTTATTTGATCCGAGTAGCGAGTGGAAGATGCTAATATCCATTGAAAGTAAACCTTATGCTTTGGTGATGAAGTTGAAAACCTATAAAAGAACTTTGACAAATTGGAGTAGCTGGATGTGCTGGCGTCTGTACCTCAATCCTCTTAACTTTCCTATTCGTTTACTATGTGTGTGAGTACCTACATACCGATTTAATACAATATTTTTCACACGAGCAGGCTATAAGCTATTTTTATCTCGTATATTAACGATAGAAATATTCATATTATCATGACTCACTCAAGTCGTACTTTTTATTATTACCACATTCTGAAATAGGACAAGTGGGTAGGTAATATGAATCTTTATGATGTAAGTACCTATACTTACCCATTATATTAAACCTAACATGTCAAATTTATACAATGTGGAGCAGGACGATTGACATTCCTCTTAACCACGTAAAGAATGGCATGCTCTTTACCCGTATACAAAAAATCAATCAAATCCAATGAATACTTTAGCCACAGGAAATTATTTTTCATTTTCATAATTTTCAACATGATGTAGATAGGAGTCCGTAATAGTAGGTAAACGGCCGCCGCCCGTTGCACGCCGCACCACGCCGCGCACTAGGTCAGTGACTTTTCGTAGATAAAGCGTGTTTACTTATTATGCAGTTGATTCTGCTATTTATTTTGTTTGAAAATTGCAATTTTTAAGTTTTCCATTAACTACTAATCTTCGTGTCTTAAAATGTTTTGATGGACTAGTACTCTGCTCGTTTTAATTTAATGTCGTAGTTCCAGATCCACATTGTATACCTATTACGGTTACTTTACCTATTACTACTAATAAATAATAATGTCCTCCTAGCCGAATTTCGGCCACGGCGGCCAATCTTAATGGAGACTAGCCATCTGCGCGGATATACTATAGTGCACAGGGGCACTTTTTAATCCATCACTCTCATGATCCGATGGGATGACTATCGACACGACTGGAAAGAGGTCAGGTACAGGACCGACAGCTTTACGTGCTCTCCGAGGCACAGGAGTATAATACGGCCAATTGCCAGACTTCAAGCTGATACTGAGATTTTTTTCTTTTTACAGATAAATCCCATAATCACTTTTGCCCCGACCCAGGATTTGAACCCAGGACCTCGTTATCTGGGGTTGATCAAGCTACCACTAGTCGAACGATGCACTATTTTTTTGTTTTTTTAGGAACAATGTTACGCACGTCATCCTAGCCTCATACTAAGCAAAGCTTGTACTATGGTACCAGGTGACGATATACATACTTATATAGATAGATAAATATAGATATATATAATATACATAGAAAACATCCATGACTCAGGAACAAATATTCGTGCTCATCACACAAACATTTGCACTTACCGGGATTCGAACCCAGGACCACCAGCTTCGTAAGCAGGAGCACTACCAACTAGGCAACGGTGACCATGGTATACCCATATTTACTGGGGTAACCTAATGCAGAAAGATCTAGCAGGATCCTCTAGGTCTGGTAGATACCAATCAAAGAGATGAAGAGCGTTTTAAACAGTGGGGCATTGAGCGAAGTTATTATCATTATCATGGATGGTTCGGGGAGGCATAAGCACTGATACAAAGACCAAACTTGCTTTTGTACCTAAACCTCGCTTACCATCCTTATATGGGTCACGTTACATCGGAGAGTGTCTGGAGCCACATGAACACTTATTTTACTGGCGAAGAATTCATTTTCCCACAAGACAATGCCAGGGCTCATACCGTAGGCATCGTAAATGAGCGAAGTCGTTTTTACAGTTACGGGATGGCCAGCAAGAAACTCTGATAAAGAGAGGAGGTAGAGAGAGAGATACTGAGACGTAGACGTTTAGGCAGTTTAAGCCAGCTATAAAAGACGAGTGGAATAATATCCTTCAACACAAGGTTGTGACTCACATCCATTCCATGAGGAACCGCACCGAAGTCATTAAAGGTCGGGGAAGAAATACGACATTCTGATTAAACTTTTTAACAATACATTTCTTGTTTTTGGTTTAAATGTTAAACAAACTCTTCTTAAAAAAAACCGGTTTAACAAAACACGATAGGTAAAGAAATTAAACTTTAATCTTTTTTTTTTGAAACAACGCTCGCACTAGGGATCCCTGTGTAGCGGGGTTCTTTACAAACATATAATTGACGGATACAAAGTACATCCAGACTCAGAACAACTATTTATGGGTCACACAAATAGTTGTCCGGCACGGGACTCGAACCCGCGACACGAAGCGGCGAGGCGACTGTCTTAGCCGCTGCGCCCCCCGTGCAGTCAAAATTGTTAATATTCGTTAAACGATATTTCGGTGTGGGTGGTGAAGGAGGTGGTGTCCTAATGTCACTCAGCGAGTGCCAATAATTAGGTGATACGGAAGAAACATGAAATGAAAGGCAAGTATATATTGTTCAAGGGTTTAATTTAAATAGTTTCTAATATATAATCATTATATTAATATACTATGAGCTTAAGCAATACTGAACAAAACAATAAAATTTACAAGAGACAAACTTTATACGATACAATACGAAAATTTTCAATAAATTATAGACTCCTTGCGAAGTTGCGGTAACAAATTTTGGCAAAAAATTAAAAAAAAAATATTTACAAAAATAATATCGAGTTTAAATCAATATTTCTTCATTACAATTATTATTATTATTGGAGAATAAATTAAAATTGTTGGTACCATATAAACTTTTAATGTAAAATTTATCAAAAATTTTCTACCACGCATAGTTGATACAAAATTCCAAAATCCTTGTATGCTAGGTATAATATATCAATTCCTACACCTAGTAATCGTCAATAGTAACTCTTCGTCTTCTGATTTCAGCAGGCATACCATGCTTACAAAACTGTTAAGACTAATTTTGGATTGTTTCAGCTCATGGTATCCCCGCAAAGCAATTCCGTCACTAAACTAATATCAAAATCTTGCTGCTTTTTATTTTTAAACAATGTATATCAAAAACAAACAAAAATATAACATTTAGCGACGGTCATGAAAAATCTAAATACAGAAGAACTACCCATAACAGTATGTATAATATGATAGAGTCGTCAATTCCCAATAGATATAGATAAATGGTCTATTTCGATTCGTCTATAGGTACATTGCGATATGTAAAAAATCATCAACATTCATACCGTTAGCCGTCAATTATGTTTATCAACATTTTATACCAAGATAGATGGCGTTGAAGGTTCAATACACCTTTCCTTACCATTTGTAGAAAAAATATTATAATAATACATTGACTAATTGGTTAAATGGACTATATAATTAAACTATGAAAATCCAACTATATCAAATGTTTAAACTTTTAATCGATATTATTTAAGTTTAATCGATTCATTTAATTTGCGACAACCATTTTGGTTAATAATACAACGCAATTACACAATCCGTAAACTAAACATAATTATCTGCATGCCTTGTATGCCCCGGTAACTGGATACTATTTATTTCTCGTTTTAATATGCACTTCGAATGATCTATCTCTCTCTGATTATTCGCTGTTAGTTGTGAGGTCTATTTGTTTTTGCTGTATATTTAAATCTTAGCACCAAGCAATAGTACTCATATTCGTTCGCAATAACTCGTTTACTTACGACGTATTATGACTGAAACACGTCTAAGTACCGAAACTTCAATCGTTCGCCTTTGTAACATCAGTTGTATTATTAACCGAAAGAGCACAAAACTAAGAGCCTATGCACACCACGTTTTTTAAACGCGCCGTCAACGGGCGTTTTAGAAACTCGCGTCGACGGCGCGCTTTTATCCTACACTCTACCAGCTAAGTCGCCGAACATCGATTTCTTAAATGGCGTTGAAAGTTGAAAGGTAAAAAATGACTTACTCAAACGTTAAATCGGCTTCCATGAGCACACGTGACGTCATAAATGGTCCGGAATCGATTGTCAACCTTAAATCGGCTTTCATGAGCACATGTGACGTCATAAATGATCCGGAATCGATTGTCAACGTTGAAGCCGATTTAACGATTGATTAAGTCATTCTTAACCTTTATTTATTTGAACGCCATTTAAGAAATCGATGTTCGGCAACTTAGCCGGTATAGCCCCAGAGCAGTTTGTTTTTATTTGTATCGATACAAACGCGATGCTAACGCGCGTGTGTATCGCTACAAACGCGCGTAAACGGCGCGCTTATAAAACGTGGTCTGCATAGGCCTTTAATCTCTTATATTTGGGCACTGAGAAGCACCTAAAAATAAATCAATGTTACCCTATAAAATGGCAGACTTGAAAAATTTAATCTTGCAACTGTTGACAACTATAATGACGGTCCCGCTAACGAAAAATACTTTCATAAAAACAATACATTCTACTCTATGGTTACTCAAATCACACAACGCTTATACATAAAACTAAAATAATCGTCTATGGAATAACATGCACAGTCTTTGACTACCTCAGTCGTACCATCAAAAGCTTTTCGAAAACTCGGGGCCGTGGCTTGGCATTATATGGCGGTAGGTTAGAACCAGATAATTATCAAGGCAATACAAAATTAAATAAGAAATTCAGATCACAATAGACAGCTGAAATATAGAAATAAATCCTGCTAGCCGCGAGAACAATATTGGCCAATTGCAACGTGTCAGTGTATCTCGATATTGCACTATCTAATTCCCACGGCATGTATGCTAGGCCTACTGGAAATTATTGTTGAGAATTGTTAAACATTTTTGGTTTCATACTTAAAAAATAACTAAATTAATATATCTTACTACGCCCTGCCTCGGCCACGGCCTTAAAAACGTCCAAAATTAGGCACCATGTTTGTGAGAAATCTTCCAAAAAAAATTAATCAAAAAATGGCAGCAGTCACTTCGTTGTCACACAAAATACGGGTTTACTCGTGATACATTATAATCTCATATTTGTGACTCGGTTCCGTCACGGACCAATAAGATCCTTACATAAATATCACGTTTCGATTACACTAATCGTTCGGTCCAGCGCCCGATCTAACGATAATGTTACGAACTAGGTAAATAATTAAAGCCAAAATTATATACGAACTACACTGGCGGGCTCGCCATACGGTCAGTATATTATTAGTTAATAAATTTACCTTACGATAACACCATTGAAAACAACAACTACATCGAACGCCGGACGCTACAAACATTCAATAGAACCTTTACCTATTTAATCTTTCGCTTCAATTCTTTTGTCGTTCCCTCGAATCTTCCCTACAAACTCCCCTGGGAGGTGAGTCTCGTCCTTTTTGGCTGACTTTGGAGGCTTTCCGTGAGCGTTTGAATTTGGCTACGTCGTCCCCGAATACATCTCCGGTTCTCAATGCGGAGATGAGGTCATCGAATTCTCCCTTTTGTCCGTGAGTGAGTGTACCATCTCGGGAACTATCGGAGTGTCCGTTGCAATCTCCGTTTCCATTGGTTTTGCCGAGTGATTTCCCGACGGAGCTGAGAAGGCTGGATGCTTGTTTTCTCTCCATTGTACGCTTTTTGAGCTGTGGACAAATATTTTATTTTATTTTATTGATAAGACACACTAACAACCTATTCACAATTTGACTGCACTTCGTGTATCGGGTTCGAATCCCGCGCAGGACATCTTTTCGTGTAACCCATAAATAATTTTATATTTGACGGTCACCATAGCCTAGTTGGTAGTGCTCCTGCCTACGAAGCTGGTGGTCCTGGGTTCGAATCCCGGTAAGTGCAAATATTTGTGTGATGAGCACGAATATTTGTTCCCGAGTCATGGATGTTTTCTATGTATATATGTATTTATCTATCTATATAAGTATGTATATCGTCGTCTGGTACCCATAGTACAAGCTTTGCTTAGTTTGGGGCTAGGATGATCTGTGTGGCATTGTCCCCAGATATTATTATTATTATTATAATTGTTCTGAATCTGGATGTACTTTGTGTCCGAAAATTTTATGTCTGTAAAGTACCCCGCGATACAGGGGTTAAATTTCCTTCTACGGGCGTTCTTTTCTAGAAAATAAAATTGTATCTATGAATCTAACATAGGGAGATTAATTCAGTGTGAGTCGAATTATATTTACATTACCTTGACCATCATACAATCGTAATTGATTAATTATTAACAGAAAACAAGATTTATACATTATAACATTGAATATAAATCAAAACACATAACAAATAATTTAAACATTAAATTTAGCAATACAATTTAGCATAAACAACAGATATTAATCAATTAAAACCAAAATGAAATCCATTAAAACTACAATTAATGCAACAAATTAAAATATTTCCCATATCGTCATCATACATAGGGGTTGGTTTAATTTGTGCGACAGCGTACAATTTTTTGAGATCTAACTAAGCCTCTCTGGGGTACGTTTAAAGGTATTTGTTTTAGTAAGTCAGGTGTGCAGGTAACACCATTCATGATTTTATATAGAAGCATTAAGTCAGCTTGAGTCATTCTGTCTTTCAGGCAAACCATTTAAAACTGAGTTTGGCACGAGGGTTTTGAAAAAACTTTTAAAGGAAGTGTGTTTTTAAATTCCTTGCAGTTCCTCTCAATAAAGCCTATGATGCCAACTGCTTCAATCCGTTTTCCATGTGGAAATCAAATGAGAAGTTATGCTAAGAGAAATGTCTAAATCACGAACCCCATCTACTTTCTGAAGACTAGTTCCCACAAGAGAGTAGGTTGTTCGAAATGGGTTTTATTTATAGGGTAAACGTAATCTGCTGGTACTTATTTGCATTGAGAATCGCTCCATTAGCCCAACACCAATCCAGCAGGGAATCCAAATCAGATTGTAGTAGAACAGCGTCTGCTATTGAGTCGACCTTACGGTAAATCTTCAGAATATACGCAAATAACGAGCATTTACTATGTTGAAAGCTATCTGTAGTGGATAGCGATATATCTAGAATGGATAACGATAGTAAATAAAATTGGTCCTGCATATGAACCTTGCGGCACCCCGGAGATAGCAATATAGTCTGAAGAGTTATAGAAATTGGCTACTACATCTTGTTTCCGCCTATATAAGTATGAACTAAACCAATCCAACTATTTCCCATGTACTCCGTGGTTTTGACATTTCAGTAATCGAATGAGGTGGTCTACCCTGTCAAATGTTCTACTGAAATCTGTATAAAGTGTAAATATATTTCTTTAATATCCAATAACCAATAATAAATAGAAAACTGAAAATAGTGCTGTGCTCAATGAGCTGTGTCGCGCGCCAGTCGCGGCCGGCTACCGTACCTCCTGCTCGTGGCGCGTGCGGCGCTGCTCGTCGTCCCGGCGCCGGCGCGCCGCGTCGCAGTCGGCGCGCGCGTCGCCCAGCTGCGCCAGGAAGGCGTCGAGCGCCCCGAACAGTTGTTCGGGCGACGCCGAGGTCTCTTCGCCGAAAGCGTGAGCACACGCTTCTAGCCGACTCTTCATGTCCTGAAAAATACGATAGTAATTATGGAAACGACGTTCCTTAAAATAGTTTACGAAAGAAAATAAGTGGATGACATCATCACAGAATAAAAAAGCGTTATGACCTCTCCATCTCTCTTTCTCTATCTGCATCATTTTATGTATGAATTAAAATTGGTTACTTGGGAGGTTACTCTGTAAATATCAGGAAACTTCCCCGCCTAGCTTAAGGGAGCTTCGTTCTTACAATAACCTCCCTTAATGTTTTGAAACCAAAATGAGAGAACCTTTCCCAACTTGTATTTATTACAGTTACTGTGGCCTTATGTTATATATTCCAGTTCTTAAAACCACTTCAAATTTAATTAAGTGAAATACTGATCCAACTCAAAATTGAGCTATTTTTCTTAATAATTTATTATTATATATTCAACCTTAAAACATACCTGGAACAGATCTTCCAACTGTGTGAAAGAGCAAACAGCGTGCGCGTGGAAGTCCCTCATCACCGGTAGGAACATATCGTTGGGAGATCGGTTGGGCAATGCTGCGTGGTACTCCAGTTCTTTGGCCACCTCTCTTAGGCCGGCTCTTAACGCATTAACGTCTTTTTCTAGTTGTTCGACGCAAACTTTAGCAGCGGCTCGAACGTGGGGTAGGTCTTCTTCAAGCAGGAGGATGTCTTTGAACTGGAAAATAAATAGGAATTTACTGAATAGTTTATGTATCAGAAATTAAATAAAAATACAGCATATTATAGTAAGAATTATGGAATATTACTCAAGATTGTTGCTGAATTGACATATCCTTTAAATAATTTCAAATCTGGATAGTCATTTAGCAACCTACAAATGGTTGCAACGACGATAACAGTCAGCAAAATACAATATCTTCCAGATTTGTGTTGTAGTCACTGTTACTTTTGGACGCCCCTACACAGCCTATTGCAGTAATTCCGAATCTCGGCGATTAATGGCCGATGGTCGGCACTTAAACTTTTGCTTTGCCACAACCTTTCTGACGTCAGTCAACAACGAGGATGGAAGATGTTTTATTCATATTTCTCGCATTGGGGCATCTATGTCGTAGAGCTGAATACGCTTCTTATTGAAAAGGTTGATATTGTTATCAATCAAGTTAGTTTCGTACAGTGAACTCCAATGAATACAATGAGCTGATTCTAAAAGTTGTTCTACGTTCATACCACTAAAATTGCGTTGTAGAAGAAATTTCGACTAAACATACATACATCTTAATTATAATCTCAATTTGACAAAAAGAGCTTTGTGCTTTTGAGAACTGGGTATATATACTGGGTTCGGGACGTGTATTATAAATTTATAATTCAGAAACTTTAAATTCTGAGCAATCAATTTGAAATATAAGTATTTCCATTTTAATGCTAATTATTAGATCCAATAGCAACATTTTTGAGTAATCCATATTGTAGCCAATCACTGTTCCGTGAACAATCAGCAAGACGCTGAATAGTTAAGAATTTAGTTATAGAGGATTTTGGTATTTAGGAAGCTACACTAGTGTGGGACCTTGGCTTAATAGAATCTTGGCGCTAACCTTTTATTATTGTTTTCCCTTCTCACTTTTTTAGTGAGAAGGGAAAACAAATAAAAGGTTGGTAAAATGACACATAAATGCATTTCACGGCTCGACTGCGGGGTCTAGCTGATAAGCTTAAAGACAGGTTCACCAGTAAGCAATAAATAACTAAAATGAACTTTTTAAAGCAAAGCTAGTAACTGACCTGAGTCTCCAACATCTCAACGAGGTAGTGCAGTAAAGTGGTGTTGCGTGACACGGACGACTTAGTATCCGCCAACTTGTTGAGCGACGACAGGCGAAAACCGGATGCGTTGCCACGGGCACCCCTGTACCAACAATTAAAATATTACTATATATACAATTTAATTCATTTGTCATTTGTTTACGACTTGGCGGCAAATTGAAAATTGTCTGTGTCACGTCAGCATAAATTTAAGGCGAGAAAATTTTCGGGCACTGATTTTTTATCAATTTCGCTGCCAATTAAGTCAATAAGAAAGTTATGATAGACTTAGATTGGCCTTTCACGATCAAGCCCCATCTTGTGCCACTGTTTACAACTCGTTTCATGACTTTAAACGTAGTCGCACTAATCTCACCGATGATCTGCGTGAAGGACGGCCTTCTACGGCGACGACTGAAGATAACATCAGTGGTGTGCGGCGTATGATAGAGACTGACAAAATAGTGACTTATCAGCAGATTCGGACAAGCTTAGGCATCGGTATGAGTCAAGTGCACAAAATCCTCCATGAACATTTAGCGGTCAGGAAGCTTTGTGCCCGGTGAACACCTTTTAATTTGACAGAGGCCCAAAAACTCTATCGTGTTATTGGTGTCGTGAAATGGTTCAAAGATTTACCGGAGGTGACTTAAATGCTGTGTTCGACATACTTACGGGTGACGAAAGCTAGATTTATTATAAGATCCCGAAACTAAGAGCCAGTCTGCTGTCTGGGTGTTTCCTTCCGAGGAGTTGCCAGCTAAAGTGAAGAGAGGTCGAAGCGTGGCAAAAAAGATGGTGGCCTCGGTTTTCGGAAGGACAGGTCATTACGCAACAATTGTTTTAGACAGTTACTGCATAGTGGTACAATAACAATTGTTTGCCACTTGTCTAAGAAAAGTTTGGGAGAAATGACTTCGCAGTAGGGTCCTCCTTCACCACGACAACGCCTCGTCGCACACCGCCAAGCAAACAATCGAGCGCGTCATGTCGCGCGCCGCGCGCAGCACCACGACGTGCTACACTGCACTAGTTGTAGGACAGCTGTCCAGCACGCGGCCCCACCGCTGCGTACCTGTTCATGTAGTTGCCCAGCGCCAGCACCACCTCCAGCAGCGCGCGCAGGCGCCGCGAGCGCGTCATGTCGCGCGCCGCGCGCAGCACCACGACGTGCTACACTGCACTAGTTGTAGGACAGCTGTCCAGCACGCGGCCCCAGTGCTGCGTACCTGTTCATGTAGTTGCCCAGCGCCAGCACCACCTCCAGCAGCGCGCGCAGGCGCCGCGAGCGCGTCATGTCGCGCGCCGCGCGCAGCACCACGACGTGCTACACTGCACTAGTTGTAGGACAGCTGTCCAGCACGCGGCCCCAGTGCTGCGTACCTGTTCATGTAGTTGCCCAGCGCCAGCACCACCTCCAGCAGCGCGCGCAGGCGCCGCGAGCGCGTCATGTCGCGCGCCGCGCGCAGCACCACGACGTGCTACACTGCACTAGTTGTAGGACAGCTGTCCAGCACGCGGCCCCACCGCTGCGTACCTGTTCATGTAGTTGCCCAGCACCAGCACCACCTCCAGCAGCGCGCGCAGGCGCCGCGAGCGCGTCATGTCGCGCGCCGCGCGCAGCACCACGACGTGCTACACTGCACTAGTTGTAGGACAGCTGTCCAGCACGCGGCCCCAGTGCTGCGTACCTGTTCATGTAGTTGCCCAGCGCCAGCACCACCTCCAGCAGCGCGCGCAGGCGCCGCGAGCGCGTCATGTCGCGCGCCGCGCGCAGCACCACGACGTGCTACACTGCACTAGTTGTAGGACAGCTGTCCAGCACGCGGCCCCAGTGCTGCGTACCTGTTCATGTAGTTGCCCAGCGCCAGCACCACCTCCAGCAGCGCGCGCAGGCGCCGCGAGCGCGTCATGTCGCGCGCCGCGCGCAGCACCACGACGTGCTACACTGCACTAGTTGTAGGACAGCTGTCCAGCACGCGGCCCCACCGCTGCGTACCTGTTCATGTAGTTGCCCAGCGCCAGCACCACCTCCAGCAGCGCGCGCAGGCGCCGCGAGCGCGTCATGTCGCGCGCCGCGCGCAGCACCACGACGTGCTACACTGCACTAGTTGTAGGACAGCTGTCCAGCACGCGGCCCCAGTGCTGCGTACCTGTTCATGTAGTTGCCCAGCGCCAGCACCACCTCCAGCAGCGCGCGCAGGCGCCGCGAGCGCGTCATGTCGCGCGCCGCGCGCAGCACCACGACGTGCTACACTGCACTAGTTGTAGGACAGCTGTCCAGCACGCGGCCCCACCGCTGCGTACCTGTTCATGTAGTTGCCCAGCGCCAGCACCACCTCCAGCAGCGCGCGCAGGCGCCGCGAGCGCGTCATGTCGCGCGCCGCGCGCAGCACCACGACGTGCTACACTGCACTAGTTGTAGGACAGCTGTCCAGCACGCGGCCCCAGTGCTGCGTACCTGTTCATGTAGTTGCCCAGCGCCAGCACCACCTCCAGCAGCGCGCGCAGGCGCCGCGAGCGCGTCATGTCGCGCGCCGCGCGCAGCACCACGACGTGCTACACTGCACTAGTTGTAGGACAGCTGTCCAGCACGCGGCCCCAGTGCTGCGTACCTGTTCATGTAGTTGCCCAGCGCCAGCACCACCTCCAGCAGCGCGCGCAGGCGCCGCGAGCGCGTCATGTCGCGCGCCGCGCGCAGCACCACGACGTGCTACACTGCACTAGTTGTAGGACAGCTGTCCAGCACGCGGCCCCAGTGCTGCGTACCTGTTCATGTAGTTGCCCAGCGCCAGCACCACCTCCAGCAGCGCGCGCAGGCGCCGCGAGCGCGTCATGTCGCGCGCCGCGCGCAGCACCACGACGTGCTACACTGCACTAGTTGTAGGACAGCTGTCCAGCACGCGGCCCCACCGCTGCGTACCTGTTCATGTAGTTGCCCAGCGCCAGCACCACCTCCAGCAGCGCGCGCAGGCGCCGCGAGCGCGTCATGTCGCGCGCCGCGCGCAGCACCACGACGTGCTACACTGCACTAGTTGTAGGACAGCTGTCCAGCACGCGGCCCCAGTGCTGCGTACCTGTTCATGTAGTTGCCCAGCGCCAGCACCACCTCCAGCAGCGCGCGCAGGCGCCGCGAGCGCGTCATGTCGCGCGCCGCGCGCAGCACCACGACGTGCTACACTGCACTAGTTGTAGGACAGCTGTCCAGCACGCGGCCCCAGTGCTGCGTACCTGTTCATGTAGTTGCCCAGCGCCAGCACCACCTCCAGCAGCGCGCGCAGGCGCCGCGAGCGCGTCATGTCGCGCGCCGCGCGCAGCACCACGACGTGCTACACTGCACTAGTTGTAGGACAGCTGTCCAGCACGCGGCCCCACCGCTGCGTACCTGTTCATGTAGTTGCCCAGCGCCAGCACCACCTCCAGCAGCGCGCGCAGGCGCCGCGAGCGCGTCATGTCGCGCGCCGCGCGCAGCACCACGACGTGCTACACTGCACTAGTTGTAGGACAGCTGTCCAGCACGCGGCCCCAGTGCTGCGTACCTGTTCATGTAGTTGCCCAGCGCCAGCACCACCTCCAGCAGCGCGCGCAGGCGCCGCGAGCGCGTCATGTCGCGCGCCGCGCGCAGCACCACGACGTGCTACACTGCACTAGTTGTAGGACAGCTGTCCAGCACGCGGCCCCACCGCTGCGTACCTGTTCATGTAGTTGCCCAGCGCCAGCACCACCTCCAGCAGCGCGCGCAGGCGCCGCGAGCGCGTCATGTCGCGCGCCGCGCGCAGCACCACGACGTGCTACACTGCACTAGTTGTAGGACAGCTGTCCAGCACGCGGCCCCAGTGCTGCGTACCTGTTCATGTAGTTGCCCAGCGCCAGCACCACCTCCAGCAGCGTGCGCAGGCGCCGCGAGCGCGTCATGTCGCGCGCCGCGCGCAGCACCACGACGTGCTACACTGCACTAGTTGTAGGACAGCTGTCCAGCACGCGGCCCCAGTGCTGCGTACCTGTTCATGTAGTTGCCCAGCGCCAGCACCACCTCCAGCAGCGCGCGCAGGCGCCGCGAGCGCGTCATGTCGCGCGCCGCGCGCAGCACCACGACGTGCTACACTGCACTAGTTGTAGGACAGCTGTCCAGCACGCGGCCCCAGTGCTGCGTACCTGTTCATGTAGTTGCCCAGCGCCAGCACCACCTCCAGCAGCGCGCGCAGGCGCCGCGAGCGCGTCATGTCGCGCGCCGCGCGCAGCACCACGACGTGCTACACTGCACTAGTTGTAGGACAGCTGTCCAGCACGCGGCCCCACCGCTGCGTACCTGTTCATGTAGTTGCCCAGCGCCAGCACCACCTCCAGCAGCGCGCGCAGGCGCCGCGAGCGCGTCATGTCGCGCGCCGCGCGCAGCACCACGACGTGCTACACTGCACTAGTTGTAGGACAGCTGTCCAGCACGCGGCCCCAGTGCTGCGTACCTGTTCATGTAGTTGCCCAGCGCCAGCACCACCTCCAGCAGCGCGCGCAGGCGCCGCGAGCGCGTCATGTCGCGCGCCGCGCGCAGCACCACGACGTGCTACACTGCACTAGTTGTAGGACAGCTGTCCAGCACGCGGCCCCAGTGCTGCGTACCTGTTCATGTAGTTGCCCAGCGCCAGCACCACCTCCAGCAGCGCGCGCAGGCGCCGCGAGCGCGTCATGTCGCGCGCCGCGCGCAGCACCACGACGTGCTACACTGCACTAGTTGTAGGACAGCTGTCCAGCACGCGGCCCCACCGCTGCGTACCTGTTCATGTAGTTGCCCAGCGCCAGCACCACCTCCAGCAGCGCGCGCAGGCGCCGCGAGCGCGTCATGTCGCGCGCCGCGCGCAGCACCACGACGTGCTACACTGCACTAGTTGTAGGACAGCTGTCCAGCACGCGGCCCCAGTGCTGCGTACCTGTTCATGTAGTTGCCCAGCGCCAGCACCACCTCCAGCAGCGCGCGCAGGCGCCGCGAGCGCGTCATGTCGCGCGCCGCGCGCAGCACCACGACGTGCTACACTGCACTAGTTGTAGGACAGCTGTCCAGCACGCGGCCCCACCGCTGCGTACCTGTTCATGTAGTTGCCCAGCGCCAGCACCACCTCCAGCAGCGCGCGCAGGCGCCGCGAGCGCGTCATGTCGCGCGCCGCGCGCAGCACCACGACGTGCTACACTGCACTAGTTGTAGGACAGCTGTCCAGCACGCGGCCCCAGTGCTGCGTACCTATTCATGTAGTTGCCCAGCGCCAGCACCACCTCCAGCAGCGCGCGCAGGCGCCGCGAGCGCGTCATGTCGCGCGCCGCGCGCAGCACCACGACGTGCTACACTGCACTAGTTGTAGGACAGCTGTCCAGCACGCGGCCCCAGTGCTGCGTACCTGTTCATGTAGTTGCCCAGCGCCAGCACCACCTCCAGCAGCGCGCGCAGGCGCCGCGAGCGCGTCATGCCGCGCGCCGCGCGCAGCACCACGACGTGCTACACTGCACTAGTTGTAGGACAGCTGTCCAGCACGCGGCCCCAGTGCTGCGTACCTGTTCATGTAGTTGCCCAGCGCCAGCACCACCTCCAGCAGCGCGCGCAGGCGCCGCGAGCGCGTCATGTCGCGCGCCGCGCGCAGCACCACGACGTGCTACACTGCACTAGTTGTAGGACAGCTGTCCAGCACGCGGCCCCACCGCTGCGTACCTGTTCATGTAGTTGCCCAGCGCCAGCACCACCTCCAGCAGCGCGCGCAGGCGCCGCGAGCGCGTCATGTCGCGCGCCGCGCGCAGCACCACGACGTGCTACACTGCACTAGTTGTAGGACAGCTGTCCAGCACGCGGCCCCAGTGCTGCGTACCTGTTCATGTAGTTGCCCAGCGCCAGCACCACCTCCAGCAGCGCGCGCAGGCGCCGCGAGCGCGTCATGCCGCGCGCCGCGCGCAGCACCACGACGTGCTACACTGCACTAGTTGTAGGACAGCTGTCCAGCACGCGGCCCCAGTGCTGCGTACCTGTTCATGTAGTTGCCCAGCGCCAGCACCACCTCCAGCAGCGCGCGCAGGCGCCGCGAGCGCGTCATGCCGCGCGCCGCGCGCAGCACCACGACGTGCTACACTGCACTAGTTGTAGGACAGCTGTCCAGCACGCGGCCCCAGTGCTGCGTACCTGTTCATGTAGTTGCCCAGCGCCAGCACCACCTCCAGCAGCGCGCGCAGGCGCCGCGAGCGCGTCATGTCGCGCGCCGCGCGCAGCACCACGACGTGCTACACTGCACTAGTTGTAGGACAGCTGTCCAGCACGCGGCCCCAGTGCTGCGTACCTGTTCATGTAGTTGCCCAGCGCCAGCACCACCTCCAGCAGCGCGCGCAGGCGCCGCGAGCGCGTCATGCCGCGCGCCGCGCGCAGCACCACGACGTGCTACACTGCACTAGTTGTAGGACAGCTGTCCAGCACGCGGCCCCAGTGCTGCGTACCTGTTCATGTAGTTGCCCAGCGCCAGCACCACCTCCAGCAGCGCGCGCAGGCGCCGCGAGCGCGTCATGTCGCGCGCCGCGCGCAGCACCACGACGTGCTACACTGCACTAGTTGTAGGACAGCTGTCCAGCACGCGGCCCCAGTGCTGCGTACCTGTTCATGTAGTTGCCCAGCGCCAGCACCACCTCCAGCAGCGCGCGCAGGCGCCGCGAGCGCGTCATGTCGCGCGCCGCGCGCAGCACCACGACGTGCTACACTGCACTAGTTGTAGGACAGCTGTCCAGCACGCGGCCCCACCGCTGCGTACCTGTTCATGTAGTTGCCCAGCGCCAGCACCACCTCCAGCAGCGCGCGCAGGCGCCGCGAGCGCGTCATGCCGCGCGCCGCGCGCAGCACCACGACGTGCTACACTGCACTAGTTGTAGGACAGCTGTCCAGCACGCGGCCCCAGTGCTGCGTACCTGTTCATGTAGTTGCCCAGCGCCAGCACCACCTCCAGCAGCGCGCGCAGGCGCCGCGAGCGCGTCATGTCGCGCGCCGCGCGCAGCACCACGACGTGCTACACTGCACTAGTTGTAGGACAGCTGTCCAGCACGCGGCCCCAGTGCTGCGTACCTGTTCATGTAGTTGCCCAGCGCCAGCACCACCTCCAGCAGCGCGCGCAGGCGCCGCGAGCGCGTCATGTCGCGCGCCGCGCGCAGCACCACGACGTGCTACACTGCACTAGTTGTAGGACAGCTGTCCAGCACGCGGCCCCAGTGCTGCGTACCTGTTCATGTAGTTGCCCAGCGCCAGCACCACCTCCAGCAGCGCGCGCAGGCGCCGCGAGCGCGTCATGTCGCGCGCCGCGCGCAGCACCACGACGTGCTACACTGCACTAGTTGTAGGACAGCTGTCCAGCACGCGGCCCCAGTGCTGCGTACCTGTTCATGTAGTTGCCCAGCGCCAGCACCACCTCCAGCAGCGCGCGCAGGCGCCGCGAGCGCGTCATGTCGCGCGCCGCGCGCAGCACCACGACGTGCTACACTGCACTAGTTGTAGGACAGCTGTCCAGCACGCGGCCCCAGTGCTGCGTACCTGTTCATGTAGTTGCCCAGCGCCAGCACCACCTCCAGCAGCGCGCGCAGGCGCCGCGAGCGCGTCATGTCGCGCGCCGCGCGCAGCACCACGACGTGCTACACTGCACTAGTTGTAGGACAGCTGTCCAGCACGCGGCCCCAGTGCTGCGTACCTGTTCATGTAGTTGCCCAGCGCCAGCACCACCTCCAGCAGCGCGCGCAGGCGCCGCGAGCGCGTCATGTCGCGCGCCGCGCGCAGCACCACGACGTGCTACACTGCACTAGTTGTAGGACAGCTGTCCAGCACGCGGCCCCAGTGCTGCGTACCTGTTCATGTAGTTGCCCAGCGCCAGCACCACCTCCAGCAGCGCGCGCAGGCGCCGCGAGCGCGTCATGTCGCGCGCCGCGCGCAGCACCACGACGTGCTACACTGCACTAGTTGTAGGACAGCTGTCCAGCACGCGGCCCCAGTGCTGCGTACCTGTTCATGTAGTTGCCCAGCGCCAGCACCACCTCCAGCAGCGCGCGCAGGCGCCGCGAGCGCGTCATGTCGCGCGCCGCGCGCAGCACCACGACGTGCTACACTGCACTAGTTGTAGGACAGCTGTCCAGCACGCGGCCCCAGTGCTGCGTACCTGTTCATGTAGTTGCCCAGCGCCAGCACCACCTCCAGCAGCGCGCGCAGGCGCCGCGAGCGCGTCATGTCGCGCGCCGCGCGCAGCACTACGGACGCACGCGCGGTTGCCTCGGACGACGCTACACTGAACTTCTTCTTGAACAGCAACGTGCGGACGCGTTGAGAGTAGTGAGGAATTCTACCAAACAATTATAAATTACAAACTCTACTATTGTCAGGTGAATTGCAAGAGACAATCCGTTTTTTTTATTTTACACCATGTATAAATAAATGATGTACGAGTAGCAATGATTGTGATCACGAATAATGGATGATGAACATTTGAGTTAAAACTTATTTATAGGCGCACAGCCTATCAAAATAACTCTTATTATAATAGGTTTTAGTGAAAAGCAGTCCTTCTTTGTCCTGGAACTTCGCTAGATGCATGACTTGGTTATTAGATATGGCTAAAGCATTAGACTATGTAGACCATACAATATTATTTAAAAAACTATAGTGTCATAAGTCTATGTAAAAAGACGTGCAGTCCACAACAACCCGACTAACTGCTCATAAAAAAGTGGAAATAATAAAATGTACAAAAATTGTGAACGTCTGTTTTTCAAAACTTTTTGATTTTTTTTATCTTTTGGCGTTCTTCAGGGAACCGAACTGAGGTAATTTCTCATTTATATATACGTATATGATTTACCCAATTCTACCACCATATTTTTTCATGTTTATGGATGAAATAATAATTGGTTCCATTTATATAATCTTAAAATCAAGATAGAAAAACAAGAATATGTATTAAGGTCAAAACCTCAGATATTCGCCTAACAACTAAGGACTGGGCGTAGTCACTGGGAAAGCCAGGACATTTCTTTATTTATATTAAGGTAATCTGATAAAACTTAATTGCGTATAATATGCTGAAATTGTTATGACATTGAATATATAAACAATTATATAAAATACTTAGTAGATATACTATATTACCTTATATTTCAGAATACAGTCCCATATATCGTATACTTAAAGTTTATTTGAATTTAAAATTATAACTATCTGAAATATTAAAATACTCTCCTCAGATATGATCAATGGTAACTACTATACGAGTACTATTATATAAGTATATAAGTTTGCTGGAATATGTGAAAGTGGGGTTAAAAACGTTATAATGAATACTTTCCCAACCATAAGATATTAGAATATAATTTTAACTTAACAACTCACTTGGAAATCTCGTAGAGGAATCTGTCAGCTCTAGCCATGCTATCGAGCTCGTCTTGGTGCTCCTCCAACAAGGCGGCCTCTTCGGCGCTAGGAGTGAACTTGACTAATTGCTCAACCATGTCGATGGGGAGTTGTTCACCACTGTCCATTCGGAGGATTGCTCTGGAATTAATGATGATTGCTATAGATATTTTTCCGAAATAAATAATTTGAATTTAACAAGAATCAAAAATCCCCAGATTCTGACTCATATCAATTAATGTTCATTTGATATGATTGGATTGTATTTCTTACAAAGTTTCTATAAAAAAGACAACCTTTAGTTCAACCGATCTTGTCATTTCGCGGTTCTGAGAAATAATTCAATATATGTTGACAATATGTAGTAAAAATATTAGACTTAAACAAGATAATTAAACATAATCTCTTGACAAGAACTTGATACGAGCTAGCTAAATATCATTGCTATAATAAAATAAATTTTATAAATGTTTTTATACAATCAATACAATGTGTACCTAAATATCTATGTTACTAGAAATAATAATGAATACAACTATATTACTACAAACATGTTCTGACTATTCACAAGCGCTTATAGTTTAAAAAAGCGCTTATACTTTAAAAAAAGCGCTTGTAAATAGTCAGAACATGTTTGTAGTAATATATTTGTATAAAAACCGTGAATAAAAACCTTTTTTATTTTATTTTATGTCTTACTAGCTGTGCCGTGTGTGATTTACCGCCGTTAAACTTTATAAATTACTAGCTGTGCCCCGCTGTTTTACCCGCGTTAAACTTTACAAATTATAGCCTATGTGTTATTCGGATATACATATTATTATAAGCTATATTACTACAAACTTTCATCAAAATCCGTTCGGTAGTTTTTGCGTGAAGAAGTAACAAACATACACACTCAAACACTCACAAACTTTCGCCTTTATAATATTAGTATGATTTCTAAAAATGCCCTCTTTTACTAAGTTTCACTGCAAGACCGTGAGGCGTGGGCGTGCACGTGGTAACATCGTGTTCCGGATTCGTTTTCCGCACATGACAACTAATTGTGTGACCGGAATCTGAATGACTCCAGCTGCAAATCTGTGGGCACGTTATTGACTGTACAATCTGCTTCCTTGGAGGGCCTATCACTACACCCTGGTATTGCTGAAATTGTGGTTATCTATCCACAAAAGCCATTATAGAAGAATTGAATAGAAATAAGTCTGAATGTTTGTGCTTTCTGAGTCTAACGATGTATATTTATGACGTAAAATGTAAACGCAAGTGTCATTAAAGTATAGTTACAGCAGCCGTACATTAAATAAGTTTAGCCCACTAAATTGCAGAATTATCGCCATTATAGATCGTGACTACCACATCCGCATCCACAACGAGCATATCATGATGGTATGGTTGGAAATAAACTCGCTATTGATTCTAGTGAAGATAATAGTAACAAAACTTTCTTAAGTTGCATGTTTTGACTGAGATAATACAGTGCACTCTCTGTCAACGCAATTGTATGAAGTCACTTTAATTGCCATACAAGCTCCATTCGAACAGTCTCCGCCCAATCACCTACGTAAACTTTAAAAGCATACCTCAAATTTTAAATTTATATCTATCGCTAAATATGTGTGTTTGACAAATCTGCTTACCTGCATATCTCCTCGTCGGTCATCTTGAGCTTGGACAGTAGAATGGTGCAATTCTGTGCTCTTCTCCCATCGATCACAGATAGGATTTTAGTGCGCGGCTTAGAGCCCAACTGGCGAAGATCTTCTACTGAACCCTCATTCTAGATTAAAATAAGTTAAATTTAATGTAATTCAAGCTATCACATTTACTTCACTAAAACATTGTCCATATAACATTAGTTCATAAATGTGTATACATGGTGGATGGTAGATAGTACATGTGGCGGAGGTTCTCTAAAACTGCGGTTTACTCAAAGGCACTTTATTCAAAGCTTGCAATTTACCACCTCAAATAGAAATCAATTTGATTTACGTGTCGAATATTATGATATCAATGTGTGTGGACAAAGGCTTTTAAACTATACTGATATTTATCCAAATAAGTATGTATTTACCAAAGAGATAGTAGTATGAGTTATCTGGTTTCCATAGTAGAAATAAGCTCTGCTTAGTTTGGGATCAGATGGCCGTGTGTACATAATTTCCCAGGATATTATTAATATTATCTTTATTACTAAAGAATGATAAACTCACCTGAACTCCATTCTTCTGATAAGCGCAGAACATCTTATCAATCGTATGCAAATCCATGGCATTATACAGTTTTGTATCGTCCAACTCTTGCCATATCGTGCCATGAAGTTTGGTGTCAGGTAACTTACTCCAGTTAAAGCTCTTGAGTGGGTTTCCTGGGGTGGGTACATTCTTCTTAGCACGGGGTGGGGCGGGTGGTGCCATAGGAGCGAGGGGGGCCGGGGGCGGCGCGGGAGCCATAGGTGCGGGAGGTGGGAGGGGGCAGAGCGGTGGGGGTGGCGGTGGGGGGACTGAGCAGCTTGTTTCTATCACTGCGCTCTTTAGGTTGCTGACCTGTACGAATTATTTCCATAGAATTTAGAGAAATGAAACATTGACAAACTGCAGCTAAAATAGATTTTTCTGATATCTCTCGAAACAGCCGTTCGTAAACACATACAACCACACGAAAACATGCATGACAACAATTAAATATGCATGGAGACCTACGCAAAATTCATATATTAATTATTGGAATCTCTACACAGCAATCACTGTCATTGTTTCCTATTAAATTATATGGTAAATAGATGGCTCAACAGTCAATATGCCGATAACGATTAATAATAGCATTGGCTAGTTCTCTCTATGAATATCTGAATATTGTGCTACATTTTCAAGTGCATACAGAAACTATATCTCTTATAACAAAGATCGCGATCTGACTTGTGTCATTGGCGAAATCGATAGCTTTACTGTAATAATTATATAGAAAGACTTATCAATTTTATAAAGTCCTGTAAACAGATTTAAGTACGCATTTAGTGGGGTCTATTTAGAAAATTCGGAGAATCCAGAAAAAAATCGTCAATAGCCCGACTAAATGAAAATAAAAATGTATCCCTGTGACGCAAAGTATTTTACGAACACACAATTGATATCTATAAGGAACATCCTGACTCAGAACAACAATGTATGTGCCTTAATCATTATTATGAATAATGTATATTTACATCATAAATCAGCCGTTATCGACCCAATATTCTAGTGTATGAACGTCAACTATTCGACCTATTTACTTGACTATATATAAAGTATAAAATACAATACTATTTACCTTGGCATCATCAGGTATGCTGCCCTCACTGACTAGTTTCTCGAACCTCGCCCGCTCCGTGCGCTCCTGGTTCAGCTACAGACCAGACGTTAAAGTAAGCATGGGGAAGCATTATCACACATATACATACAACGTGCGACATTTACAGGTGGTCATATTTGAGAAGTTCAATTTATAGATTATCAGTGTAATCAGCTGATCGACAAGTTTGTATGAAATATGTTATTTCCTTGAATATATTTTATTGTGACCATCTTACAAATTTATATAATTTTAACGAATATTTTAGTGTTATTTAGTACGAATTGACAAGCTACCGCATTAATGGCTCATGATAATGAATGTTACAATTTCGGCCCCATTGCGTAAGACAGCACCAGCATATTGTGGACCAATATTATATACCAATTCCAGCAAAGGCGCTGTAATGACGCGGCGATTAAAGCATTACGGATGAAACCAGATGGTAACCAATTTGAAATACTTAATGAAGCTGTCACGTCACCATTTTCAACTCCACTTACACAGCGTTACCCTAAATTCGGTATCTGACTAACTTTTGTTATTATTTAGAAATAAAGCTGATAAAAAATTAGGTCTAACCGAGAAAACAGGATCAAATTAAATCAACTCCTAACATATCATTAGTTATATGGAACGCTCTGTACTCTGTAGGGGTGTCGCAACGCTAATCTACTGCTTTTCTACATTTAAATTGTGGTTTTAGAACGTGAACAGTAAATAAACTGAAAGCTCATCATGTACGTTAATTACGTATAACAATTACGTCTACGCTCGAACGTACGCTTTACTGACGCACGTATCCAACGAGGACAAAGATATGGATAGTATGGCTACTTGTAAAGTCTTCTATTTTAATGTAGTATGATACAGTGCCTCTAACGGATAATGTGATCAACTAAAATCAGTCCTATCATAAGGCTCGTTTACCCACATAAATAAAGTGGTTTATTTGCAAGCCATTTACCGGTACCACACTAGCTAATTTTTTTTTATTTATCCTTAAGAATAAAATTATGTTAATGTTTGATTTGCATTTGGGACTACCTGGCATCCAATTAACTAAGTAATTGTTTAGTTAACTTAAGTTATAGTTTTACTCACTAGTACAAGTATGGAATGACATTTAAAAGATAAAAAAACCACTCAAATACCATCTTTTGAAGACGAGGATAAATCCGGCTCGAAGAACCAAGGGCTCTTCTATCGAAAACTGGTAAATATATTCCAGTCAACCACTTTACTGTAATTGAGTATTTCATCAAAAATATTTCTCTCAGAAGCTTTTCTGAAGGAAAGAGCTCGATAGACGAATGTTTTCTTACCTGCCACTCAAGCTTATGTGCCTCGGTAACAGAAACCGCTTCGTTCTTTTAGCATCTTTTCACGCTGCTCGTCTATTGCTTTTAGAGTAATTAGTCTTGATGCACCCGCAACTCAAACGACGATGCCGCCAACGCTTATAGAATCATGATACATCTTACCTGTTATTCGAGATAATAAATTTGTCCGGTTCTCTCCGCGCGTTACATTTGCATGAACACTGTTACAATTACCACCAAATTTATACGTCATGTAGGATTGCCAAAAGCACCGTCAGGTCGAAGGGCCATGTACGGCTCGAACATCGAAATCATATACGGATCGAAGGACCATACGACCCTTACCTGCTGTTCAAGCTGATGTGCCCTGGTAGCGGAAGCCCTGGCTCTCTCCGTGCACTCCATGTGCGCGGCCGTTTCTCTCTCAAGTCGTTCTTTAAGCCTCGACACCACTCCCTCCAACTCTTCCCTTTCTTGACTCTGCTCGTCTACTTGTTTCTCCTGTTAGTTGTTAGAGGTCAGTACATGCTGATGTGTGTGGGGAGATTATTTCGTGGAAGCGGGAGATTCTGATAAGCTAAGACTGCGTATTATATATAAACAAAAGATATAATATAAACTTAGCTGAGGCCCGAGGCACTCAATGCTAAATGTCTTTATTGATTTGTAAAGGATGGCAGAGATTAATAATCAAAGCACGCGATATAATTTCGTGTTTCGATTGTACGTTAAGCTGTCGGTTCCCGGTTAAATCATTAAACAATAATAATTATATGCCATGACAGAGGCTTACTGCCGACATGATAACCAAGAAAGAAATACATGAAAATTAATTCTAATACAAAAAGTTAAATTCAATTATGTTTCTGAAGCCCTGCGAATTAGGAACCCAAACCACGCAACTAAATTAAATATATAGTTCTCAAACTGCTTAAAGTTGATTTGCTTAAGTATCACCCACAAGAGAGTATGTATGTTAATAATATTTGCTTATCAGAGTCTCTTACATATTGCACGTATCAATATAAATTATTTATTAAATTAACCATCCCACACATGAAAAATATCTTGACGCAAAAAGTTAAATAAAGCTTGTGTAAAAATAATGGATGAGAAATGGAAAAATCACCAAAATGAGAAATGGGACCCAGTTCGTGATGACGTCTTAACAATAATGACTGTGCTGTGCCAGTTACGAGGCTTCAGAAAATACTGTCTAAGATACTAATTCAGAGAAGTAAAAGTTCATACATAACATGTCCAGATTACAATTTAATCCTGAATCATGTAATGTTTCGCGTTATTCATTTATACAACCAATATTATAAAATCCACGGTATGATTTTTAAAGGACTTCAAAAGAATGAAGTTAACAAGTGGACGATCCCATTTATGCTTAAAATCGGATAACAAACTTAAAGGATTTATAAACGAAGTTGAAATTTGTAGTATTTTTTTTTACTATATTATCTGGAACTTTACAATAAGCGATTAGCTTCATCGACGCGTATTCTAAAGCCGTGTCAACATCACTTCGTTTCTCATCTTAAAAATAAGAAATGATGGCGTCCTTTCACACCGTCCAGGCGTCATAATAGTAATTCACCCAACTTTGACAAATCTGTGTTTCACAGACGACAAAATACCTATATTTTATCATTTTATATTCTAGTCGAAAAATCGTTTACCAACGATTTTTCGACTAGAATATAAAATGATAAAACGTTAACTGTTGTGATTTTATAACATAAAGTGATGTTAATATCGATATAAGTAAAACGAGATACCTTTTTGGCCAATTCAGTAGCTAGGTCACAGTTCTCCCTCTCCAAGTTGTCGGCCTTCGTTCTGGCAGCCACTAACTCTTCCTCCTTGGCCAGTAAATGCACTATTTCACCAACGTTTATCTCAAGGGGAGCTACATCTGGGTCGTAGATCTGAAAACAATTGGGCCACGCAATTTTTATCACGTTCGATAAATAAACCTACACATGATCCTTGACAATAACTTGATTTAAGCTTGCTAAATATCGTCTATTATAAAATAAATCTTATTGTATTTTTTTTTCCTACAATCCGTGTACCTAAATATCTATATGTATGTAATTTATAATTAATTATATATTACTACAACATGTTCTGACTATTTACCAGCGCTTTTTTGAAGTCTACGTGAATAACCTTTTTTATTTTATTTATTTTTATTTATTTGTAGCAGTATATTTCGTATTTCTAATTTCGTCTCATTTAACTCACAGAAGAAAAAACAAGTTCAGTGAAAATGTTTTCTCTTTTTTCCTCATAATTGTTGCGTTTGGAATAATGCTCCCACTGTTACAGTGCATTGTGAGTATAATAACGAGAGCATTACAGAATATTGTCTGTCTCGAAAAGAATACGGAGAGAGTGCAGGGTTCCAGCCTATTTTAAAATAGAATCTTAGTAGGAAAATTTATTACAAGGATATTGTCGCGGAAGAAGTCAAAACAATATTGAGGAAAGAGAAAGCAGTCAAAATCTTAGTTTCTTATTTCAAACACAACGGTTGAAAAAAAATTGAATTAAGTAAGTTAACAAATTAAGTCAGTCAGCAAAAACTAAAAAATCCTAAAAGGAATACCTAATGACTAGAAATTTTATGAGGGATGAAGTGATTTCTCTACATAACTAAGGCCTGAAACTGCGTTAAGCGGGCGCCCGCGACGGGCAACCGTCGCGTGTCTTCGCGCGTGGACACGCGGGTGGGCTCTGTGGGAACGCGACGGTTCCCGGCGCGACGTGACGTGCGCCCGCACAGGTCTCCGCGACGGAGCAATTTTGTATGAAACCGCGCGGGTGCCCGCTTAACGCAGTTTTAGGCCTAAATATCACCGGCACGTAAGGTCATTTTAATAACTAACTGTGCTGGACAGTGTATTTGCATTATTTCTTGTTAGTACATTGTAACATTAGTGTACCTTGGTGGTGTCGCTGGTGCTGCCCCGCTCACTGCCCTGCTCGCTGTTGGCGCGGCTGCCGGCGGCGGGCTGCTGCAGCACCAACTGCTGCACCACTCGGTCCAACAGTAGCCAGTGCTGTGATTGCGGGTTGTATTCCACTGGAACGACAAAATAATTGTTTTGTCACGGCAGAAGCAGAATAATCAGCGAATCATTTCGAAATGTTTGAGAAGCCAACTTCACTCAAAACCTTACATTAGTTCCCTTCAGCGTCCCTTCATAAAAGTTTCTATGCAATGCCGCCAAAGTTGCAAAACAAAATTTCCGACCAAAAAAGGCCAGTAATAATATTTAAATACGATCTTCCTAAATTATTATTTGCTAAGGCGTTTGATATAAGCTTAATAAAACATTGGATCATTATTCTTTTTCAGTAATAATGTATACATTTTGATGGCGTGGTAAAAATCACATTATTTTATTTCAATAATTTAACACAACATAATATAATATAATTTAATACAAATATTTTGGTAATCTTGTATTTTGTTTACTTTATTGGTATTTACACTTTGTGAAATATTTTTCATTGACATTGTCCTCTGCTTAAAAAGAATTTGAACTATTTTGTTTGCCTACTGGTTGCACATGTAATAGACTATAATATTAATATTTATGTAACTATCTGTAATACCTATTTTCACAAAATTAATACATATAAATCATAACTACTAGCAACACAGAAAACGAAAAAGACATGCCCGTTCGGTTTTAGGTCACTAACAAGGCAGAACCACTAAGGCAGACACATCATTTATGTAATTAGTGGTTTTTCTAACAGTCCTCCTGCTACGGAGGGAATCTTTAACTGTCAGCCCTCACTATAGTCACTTTATTACCAACGTTAAGCTGTGTCAAAGGCTTACTTGACCGTTACCAACTATGTTACCAACAAATAATTGGTAACCGTCAATTTAATTAAGTAACAAGTCTTAATAATAAAAGAAGTGTAAACTTACATGGTAACAGCAGCAGATGTTCCAACATAGACAAGAGATGCGGGTAGGCACCAGTATGGCTCAGCTTCCGTCTCAGCAACTCGAACATATTTGAAGCGCTCTTAGTATCCACATGCTCCTTGTCGAACCTCCTCGCCAATTCCCTCTCATCCTCATTGCGAACCATCTCGAAGAATTCGATGTGACGGTCCAGGGTTTCGTTTTCGTATTTGCGGAGTTTTTCGATCACTGGAAATAGAAGTAATTTAATTAAATAAAGATCGTATTTTTTTTCAACCAAGTTAGTTAATGATGATAAGTTACAGGATCAGCGAGAACTCGTTGATGACCCATCCTCGATCCAACTGAAGGCGGTGGGTAACCAGTCAGCCAGGTGAACAGAAACCGGTACTAGGCGTGTTGGGTTTTCATGACAAGCGTTTCTTCCTAACGCGCCGTGAAGAAGTATTGTTTTCTTTAGTAGCAAGTTTTACGATAAACTTATCTATATATATTTATGATAACTCAGTAACTTATTATGATAAACTTACTAAGTTTATCATAATAAGTTACTGAATGTTTAATGGCAGAGTCTATTTTTGAGCTTGACATATGGATAATGGTTCTTATGGCAGAAATTTAATTTAATTTAAATTTTACTTCTTCAAGCATAACTACTAACATATGAAGTCTGAATATTATAAGCTCTACTCTCTAGGCCAATTCTGATACCTATCCGCACAAGCATTCACAATATATGATATCTGATACCTACGTATATCAATAAACCAGGATATCTTAATAGACTCATTTAAGCTTGGTAAGATCTAACAGGACCTTTATTAGGAATAATAAAAATATAATCAAAAAATTTAAAAACCCTCGATTATTGCAATAGTATTCATTTGATACCCATATTGAGGGAGTTGTGAATATAAAATATATAATTCGCAATGGCCATCTTGGATTTGGAATTTATCGTAGAGCTCCTGACTAAATAAAACAAAAAGACAAAATCAAAATCAATTAATCCGTTTGCAGAGCTACGATGCTACAGACTGACACACACACACACACACACAGACACGTAAAACATATAACACGTCTTTTTTGCGTCGGCAGTTAGTAAAGACTTACCTGGTTGTATCCCCAACATTAGCAACTCATATCTTAAATGTAGCCGAAACTCCAAACTTTCCTCTCCGGGTCCATAGTTGAGCACAGCATTCACAAAAGACATGATTGCAGTTTTGAGGCCCAGGTCATCTCTATAGGCTCCAGTACTCCGGTCTAATTCATTCACTATGCCTTGGAACCTGGTTCTTTCGCCCGCGTACTTCTGGTAGTGCACCATTGCTTCTAGCACCTATAATGCAACAAGGATTTTGTTAGAATACAAAAGGTAACATTTAAAGATGTATGGAACGCCGTTTAGTTTTTTCACTGCAACAAATGTATCCAGTGAGTAAATTTCGATTACTCTATTGTTCATAGCTATTTCAGTTCAAATTCTATTGTTCCATTTTATATCCAGTGGCACCCTAGGACAGAGTAGTCTACAACTATCCCAGTGACCCACCATTTAGGGCACACCAACTCTGAGAGGCGTTGATAGCCAGTTGCGAGGCGTTGATAGCCAGTTGCCCTTACCGGTCCGTAAATGTTATCGGCGAGATAAAGCACATAGGCACGCGGTCAGTCGATAGATGAATGACTATCAAAGTGGTTTATTTTCTTCGGAATGGGCGTTAAGCGCTGTACCCAGTTAGACAAAAAATGTTAAGCAATGTCAGAGGCCTACTAGGCAGCTTGAACAACTCTGACACCAGGATAATAACTGCCCATACTACCCATAATATAAATAATAAATACTTACACTGAGCTAATGATTTAGTGTGTAGTAATTTTAGTCTCAGCAACGCGTTCAAATGTGTTCCACGTTCTTGTTATTTAGGGTAGAGTAATGAATAAGTAGATGAGAGTAGTAAATAGCTCCCAATAAACCGAAAGCCACCTTCTAATGGCATTATCTCCACGCATGAGCTACACAACGTCAAGCTTGCAAATGAAGCTATCAAGTTGTATCGTCGGTCGCCGTAGCCTAGTTGGTAGTGATCCTGCCTACGAAGCTGGTGGCCCTGGGTTCGAATCCCGGTAAGTGCAAATATTTGTGTGATGAGCACGAATATTTGTTTCTGAGTCATGGATGTTTTCTATGTATTTAAGTATTTATTTATCTATATAAGTATGTATATCGTCGCCTGGTACCCATAGTACAAGCTTTGCTTAGTTTGGGGCTAGGATGATCTGTATCACATTGTCCCCAGATATTATTATTATTATAATAATATATTAACAATGTGTTATTCAAAGACCTACCTTCTTATCTCCACCAAGTTCGAAGCACCAATGATCACCTGATTGATCACTATGTTCAGTCTTAATGGTCCGAGGGGGCTACCGCCTAATACACCTGTTACCGTGATAGTTACAAATAACTACATTATTCGTTCAATAGGTTTCCATGAGCCCATGTGACGACATAAATGGTCCCGAATTAATTATCAACATTGAAGCCGATTGAACGAAACCGTCATTTTTAACCTTCATATATTTGAACGCCGATCAAGACCACGATAATCGGCGAATTAGATGGTAGGTGATGGGTAAATAAGTGGAACATTGAAACAAGGACCTACCTTCTAATGCCCGCCGAGCATGTGAAATTTCCTTTGTCTCAGCACAGTATGATTACTGTGGTCTTTTGGCCTAGGGAAGGAAGGAAAAATGCGTGGGACCAGTAAATTAGTCCCACAAAAATAATGACCTACCTTCTTATGTCCACCAGGCACGAGGCATACAGCACCAAGGATTTCGAGTGCAGCAACTTTAGTCTTAACATTCTCTGTGTCTAAGGACTGTGCGATCAGATCGATGCTGGTAGGGTGCGCCAGCACATGCGCCCGCCCCGTCTGGAAATACAAGCCAATATTCAGCAGGAAGAAATAGAGGTGAACATACTAGCTACATGATTACGCCAGCAACTGTTTCTACATGTTTTTCCATTGGAGAGCACTATTTTGGTGATGATATCCAGTGGCAAATACCTCTATAGATGGATATAAAATTATGGAGTCATAAGTAGAAGCATCAATCGTATCATAATGTAGGTACTATTAAAAACTCTGATACCACTGCCAATACGAATGAATGAATAATTTAACATTTTATAATTCTAGCAAGCCTATGCTGTCTATATATAGGATGTTGATTTAGTCGAGTAAAAGCCATATAATCTACTTGTGCAAAAGAGACCTCCATAGTGATGTTCAATTTAATAAATAGCTTTTTCCAATTTTGGCCACACTTTATCGCCAGTGAAAGAAAGAGCCATGCGTGCGATGAATAATTCGCATAAACACATATATTATTTTGAAAATAGTATATTATAGAACTACTCTTGAGCAGAAGTAGATCACAAGGATTAAGGCTCTTAAATGACATGACATTCTTCATTAAATCTACGTTACTTTATAAAGAAGTGTAAGTTTTCTGTATTTAAATATATTCATTATCTTTACAGAGTAACCGATGTTAATATTCACTAAAATTACCATATACTAATAAAGATATTGACTACAATACCTTTTTTGTATTCATTTATTCTCACCCTTTTACAATAACAACGCTATGCGCCATCTGATTGTCGAATATAAATTATACTTTTTAAAGAAGGTCGATAACAATCCGAATGACGCATAAATGTAGGTACACAATCGTGTGGAACTCGACACACAGAAAGGATACTACTATTTGTGTGACCCATAAGATGTTCTGAGTCTGGGTTTGTTTTCTTTCCGTAGATTGTATGTTTTAAAGACCCCGCAACTCATGGATTAAAGAACCAGTATTGTCTTAAAAAAAACAGAATATATGTACTAGATATAACGTAACATGTAGATGTAATTTTGGTAAATGTGTGAACTTATACCTTATGTAAACATCCTGTATGTACCACGTTTTTAAGCGAAATAAATACTTACTTACTTACTTAACGTTCTCTACCCATGCAACTTAACTAATTAAACAATACCAGTTTGTGCAAAACTATGTATTTTTTTTCATGTTTCCCATACATAATGCAACAGCTGATTAATAATTTTATTTGTGAAATTTGCACGTCTATTATTACACTTTGTCCATTTACATAGTATATAGTGTCACAGAAATAACTTTTATTCATATCATATAAAATCCAATAGGAAATAATTATGCAATAGTAATTTAATGGTAACCTGATTGAAACACTCTTACATATATTTCTTATACTATTGTTAATATATAGGTAATCTAAAACTCGTATTTGCGAAGAAATAGTATCGTCGGAAATCGTACTACGCTTGTATCCTAGATTTGAACAAAGTAATTCTTAAACGAGTAGTGTAGTTAATCAGCAACTAGACCAAATAAAAATATTATTTTAGAATAGCTTTTGCCAGCAACTTTGTCCGAATGGACTTAAGGTTCCTCTTAATTTCCTATGTCTGGTAACTTGCAAAATCCATATTTCGTTTCTACAATATAAAGGAATATTTTTTTCTAAATTTTATATCCCAAGGTCCAATGTTTCGGGTAAATCTTCAAATGAAATGCGACGATCAATAGTCGTCGCGTCGGTAACACTAACACTCCCGTTCGCTTGCAAACGCTGGATATGAATAGACTTATAGTAGATGTGACCTACTCACTCTCTCTACTCATTTTTACTCCCGTCACCCAAAGGCTTGATTTACACCTTCCATTTAAAATAAAAATTCTAACCAATATCTTTCACAATCTACCAGTATACTTAATCTACTACGTCACCTCTACTCCCAAACCGCCAACCGCTACGAACTTACCGAGTTGTTCATCAACGCTTTGATAGCCGCTATAAGGTTATGCCTCGTCATCGCGTCGTCTCTGGGTGCTTTCTGTAGAACATCGAGCAGAGACCCTAAGCCTCCTTGTTTGATGAACCTGAGCACGAAGCTGTGTGCTCGCGTTCTAAGGGCAGTCTTGAGCCCATCGACTAGAGCGCATGCTTCGGCGGGTGGAATGCCTTCTGACGATGCGAAGGCCTGGAAAAGGAATGAAATGCTAGTTAATTTTAGACAACTTATCTTAGTTCCTACGAAATTAGTTAGACAACATATCTGCAATCCCGTTGACACACTGCTATATATGTTGATCACATACATAGCGATGAATTTCATAAGTTTGAATTGTAAACCCTCGAACAAAAAAAAACCGGCCAAGTGCGAGTCGGACTCGCCCATGAAGGGTTCCGCAGCAGCAAGTATTTCAGTTGATTAAATGAAAGGAAAATTGCGGTTTACGATTTAAGACGCATTAAAAAAAACTACTGACTAGATCTCGTTCAAACCAATTTTCGTTGTTAGTTTACATGGTAATGTACATCATATATTTTTATTAGTTTCATTATTCACTTATTTTAGAAGTTCCAGGGGTGGGACTCATATTTCCACTTTGGAAATGTCTCTCGCGCAAACTATTCAGTTTAGAAAAAAATTATATTAGGAACCTCAATATCATTTTTGAAGACCTATCCATAGATACCCCACATGTATGGGTACAATGAAAGATTTTTTTTTAGTTTCAGTTCTATGTATGGGGAACCCCTAAAATTATTATTCTTTTTCTAATTTTGTGTGAAAATCTTAATGCGGTTCACAGAATACATCTACTTTTCAACAGTACAGCTCTTACAGTTTCAGAAAAAAGTGGCTGTGATATACGGACGGACGGTCAGACAGACAGACATGACGAATCTATAAGGGTTCCGTTTTTTGCCATTTGGCTACGGAACCCTAATAATTGTATGACAACCGCACTTACATCAGCAATCTCATTGAGCGCCTTGATGTATTCTTCCAACTGTGGGGCGGTGGCTAGCGGCGGGGGCTGGCCTGGCGGAGGCCTTCGACTGCAGTAGATTTGCCATTTCTTTGCAGCTGGGAGCGCCAACATGGCCGCCTTGTTCACTGCTGTGAGGTCTAGCTCTTCCTGAGGACAATGAAAAAACATTGGTTAGCTACATGGATAAGGTTCAGTCATAGCAGTATTCTCCATAAAATATAAATACCTAATTAAATATTCTTAAATCATTAATCCATTGTGAAGTATTTGATTCATTGGAATTACAGTGATTCTGCCAAAACAAAAATATGACTGACTAAGCTATTTGTAGTTTCACGTTTTCCAAAAATTAACGACAAGCCTTTTTTCCTCTTGCATGCAATTTGTGCCATTGTTTATGGAATAATTATGTGCCTAATTAAGAATTAAAATAAAATACACCCTTCCTTAGATTTCCATTCTAAAAGTAAATCACTTAAAATTATTCTTTTATTATTATTAATCACTTAAGTTCATTAAAATAAATTATATTCATTAAAAATAAAATAAATCCATCAAACATTAAATTATTTCTAAGATTTGGTTAAATCTAATAATGTAACCTAAGCGGAGTTACGCATTCCCAAAACTAGAACAAACTTAAGAAAACCTTTTCTTAGGTATAAAATATTAATAAAATATGCAAACATGTTACTAAAATATTGCTAATAAATCCCAAATAGTATGGCAGCTCAATTTTAAAGTTTTATTATTCAAGAGGTCCAAGAGACCGAGCTCAATATTTGCATTATAATTTGGCAAAGTAAATGCATAACTAAACTAAAAACTTTAATCTTATTTAGAAATAGTTATAGTCGGCAACGAAAACTTATTCGGAATCATATATCAACTACTAATTATTTAGGATTTGCAATATATCATAGTCGAAAACATGAAAGATCTAATCTAGTGTAGTACTCTTACACAACCATAGGAGCAAAGCAATATACGGTGTAGTATGTTTCTACGTCTAAAGTGTTCGGGGAAGTACATCATGTATTCTGTACGGTGGAGGCCACCCTACAGTATAATATATATAATAATAATATCCTGGGACATTATTTACAGACGGCGGAGGTCCTGGGTTCGATTCCCACCCAGGACAGATATTTGTGCGCATGAACATGTCTGTTTGTCCTGTGTCTGGGTGTAATTATCTATATAAGTATGTATTTACAAAAGACAAGTAGTATATGTATTATATCAGTTATCTGGTTTCCATAGTACAAGCTCTGCTTAGTTAGGGATATGTGATCCCTAACTAAGCAGAGCTTGTACTTGTAAATACATACTTATATAGATAATTACACCCAGACACAGGACAAACAGACATGTTCATGCGCACAAATATCTGTCCTGGGTGGGAATCGAACCCACGACCTCCGGCGTGAAAAGCAAGCATTTGCCAACCACGCCACCAGGCCAGAATACACGTAGTTAAAATAGAAGATCGCTCAACAGGGAGAAGAATAAAAATAATCGCCGACCATATATCAAAACTTTTGATCTTTATTTTTATATAAGCAAACATGCAAATACACCGTTGGACGCAATTGCGAAATTGCGTCCATACATTCCGCGTAAGAGCTCACGCCTTGCTGGCAACCTGACTATCTTGACTGCATGAATTATTTAAACTGTAGGAATTTAACTCTTTTCAGCTAAAATTGTGCCTAATTTTGGAATAGCCGACTACCGTCCTACACACTCAGTTATTTAGCAGCATCAATATATGGGACAAAAATGCAGTTCCATACCATACATCGATGCCACGTTCGATTGGAATTTCAAGTTTCACCTTTTATAGATATGAATCTGGACTGGTAGTAATGTAATCGGAATACATCGGAAAGCCGTTAGAAGGAAGACTAATTATACTAAATAGTTAAGGTTTAAATACATACAGGTAGTTAGTAAACGTCCTTGTTCGAATTACCTACGAATTTATCTTCATACATCAGCGGTCCATACAGCTATAAGCCGAAAACCCCATAAAGCTTCCTCAGGTATTTCTCGCTTAAGTTAACAAACCATTCGTGGTCTCCAAATTTTTTGTTATTTATTTATTCATTGCACAACATTTTTATGTGATAAGTCAGACCGCAAGAAAGGACAACACATGGCCTTCCGCATAAATCTTTTTCGTTTAAAGTGAAATACGATATTAAGCTTAATATTGTATTCAACTTGACTGCTTAATTGTGAACTTGACTACTATAAATGTATGCATATACTATAAAAGCATGATAAACAAACTGCAAATATTATTTCACGATAAAAAGAGATTAACTAGTCTGATATGGGAATCAAATTGTACGATCGTACTTACTGTCAGCTACTGTACATATTTTATGTGTATTTTTTATTTATAGTTCACGTATGGGCGCCACTAAAACCACCCTTACTGCATACTCGTAGATAATAAATTATAATGTAAGAAAATGGCCCCCTCTACATATCATTTTGTTAAATACTATAAACCGGCAAGACTGAGCCTCGATTTGGGTTAGTATGGAACTAAAATATAAAATTACAGCCAATAATACTGATATTAATTAATTTTATACGTAAGCCAAGTGAGATTATTTCTCAAATAAAAAGGTAAGTCGAAATAAACATTAAAAAAATATTTTTCATGTTACTAATTACTTCGTTAGCGAGTGTTACGGACAGAACCAGTAAACCAATAACCATAATAATAAGGTACCGTATTTTTTCTTTATGCCTCATTCAGAGTATCGGCGAAACTATCACCGAATAGTTAGATTTAACAGAGAAAGAAGACAGAATACGGGAAGACAAAAGTGCCTTCGAACCCACAAAGAATGTCAAACAAATAACTAAAACAAAGTCAATAAGCAAAAAAAAAAACAATAACCAAGACAAGTGTCAAACTAATAACTAAGGACTTATAATGGAATAAAAATAACAAATGCAACTAATATTAGATATATTTCAACGATAGCAAAAATAATGGTTACACACCGGTTTCCTTTTAATTATTATTTTACTTATACATGTTTTACTTGCTTCAGAAAATATGATGAATTATTTCTAAAATTTATTTCTGCTTTTCACTTCCTCCCTCAAATGATTATAAAAAAGGTAACAAATTTTAACAAACAATTTTATTTTTAGGATCGACTCTAGGTGACTAGGTGAAATTATAATTATGTCTTGTATATCAATTAACGATTAGTATATTTATGTCTTGTATATCAACTAACGATTAGTTGTCACTAGCGACTTCATTCGCGTGGCTTATCTAAAAATATGCAATATAAATTAGACGAGGACAACTTGAACTACGAGATCCTACATCGCGTAGTCTATTACATGCATAGTGCGTTTTTCTAACGAAACTAATTCTGCCGGTCGAGGCTACAATTGATATTAGTATTGCGGATTTCCCTGAAGAAAGCGATCGATCAAGCGCGGCGATGTTATCGATATAATAGTGTACTGACTGACGGATGGGTAGGTAACGTAGTTTACTATGACGCGGACGTAGAAAAAAAGGGGTAATACGTGCAAGTTAGATAACAATCTTTACGCAGTAGTTACCTAAATAAATAAATCATACTTTTATTATCCACACAGCATGAAAAGCCTGAACATTTCGTAAGCCGGTAAGTTATGGCCTAAATCGGTCGGATTGCCCTCTGTGCCTGAGACGTTGAGATTTCAAGTTCCGCACTGTCGATACTTGTACAAAAATGAAGATTGGTTTTGAATGGGCGGAAAAATGACTAATTCTATTTGAATCATAGTAACTATCCTAACAGCCAAGAATTGCGATGGTAGTTATATGTTCTGCACTTCTGCCAAATATACCATTTATTATAATAATTGTAGAGTGCCTCAATATATCTCATTCCAGTTAACTAATACTAAAACATCCGGTTTCCCTCGTTTTAGACCAGTCTGCTAAATTATTGAAACTATCTTCATCTGTACTTAAACCTCACGTAATTTCCTATAAGATGTTGAACATGCCTCATATAAACTTCCGTTTAGCAGAGAAAGCCCTGCTTCGTAACAAACAGACAGATTTAGGTCAATCTTATCATAATCTGATACAGGTATTTAACCAAAGAAAGTCGGATATCACTACTAGATTATATTATGTAGAATCTTGCTATTTCACACTATTTATTAAATGCATAGCATACTGTGGGAAGACTTTCCGCGAATATTTAATTTATAGAGTAAATATTTAAGTTATAGAGTGGCTGTCATTAAAACTTCTAAATAACGTAAATAAGTAGTATAGGCTTTTTTATGGAAATTTTATAATATATACTTTAACTGCCTCGAGGGCGAACAATGAAGTCAATAACAATAATAATCGAATCTGCAGTTATTTACGAAAAGATTTTTATTTGTATGACCTATAAATTGTTGTTTTGAGGCTGTGTATGATTTGTATCTATCTGTAACTTGCAGGATTTTCAGATCTGCAAGTCACGGATACAAATCATACCCAGACTCAGAACAACAGTCCTCGTGATACCAGGATTTAATTGCTTAGAACGCGCGTTTTCTTTTAAAAACAATATTTACATCATATATTGTTTATAGTTTTATCATTCTCTTATTTTGGAAGTTACAGGGTGGGACACTAATTTTACCTCTTTGGAAGTGTCTCACGCGCAAACTGTTCAGTTTAGACGAACATTATAATAGAAACCTCAATATCACTTTTGAAGACCTATCCATAGAAACCCCACATGTATGGGAACGATGAAAAAATTTTTTTTTGATTTGCAGTTCTATGTATGGGGACCCGCCAAAATTATTGTTCTTTTTCTATTTTTGTGTAAAAATCCTAATGCGGTTCACCGAATCCTTACCAAGTTTCAACAGTACAACTCTTATAGTTTCGGAAAAAAGTGGCTGTGACATACGGACGGACATACAGACATGACGAATCAATAAGGGTTCCGTTTTTTGCCATTTGGCTACGGAACCCTAAAAAGCACGAATTAATTTCATAATCAATTTTATATATATAAACTAAGTTACTTTTAAATAATAAAATGGAATCAATAAGTAATCACAGCGCCTCAGTCACACAGAGATAGGTTCAAAAATGATAGCACTTCTCATTTTGAAAGGAGTTCATACACAAAAAAAAACCATTAAAACATTTACATCAAGTGAAATTTAAAGCAAAGTTTTTAAACTTAATTATTATGATAATGATTACAAGGATATAATATGTAGAAGATATTTTCGTTTTAATAGCCATAATAACATAGGCTTAAGAAATAATGTAGATTGGGTGTTACAAAAACATGCCTACCGTAATAAAACCAATTATGCCACTGAGTGCGAGCTTTCCAGTGCCTACTCTCACACTCTAAGTGAGCTATATCAAATTATTTCGTACAGATATTATTCACTGTACAGAAAAATAATAACGTTCCCCCGGTCGAATTTCAGCCATGGTGACCAGTTTCAATGAAGACTAGCCATCTGTGCGGAACATACTATACTTTTTTTATATCAGAGGGCGACAAACGAGCAAGTAGGTCACCTGATGGTAGGTGATCACCGCCGCCCATGAACACTCGCAACACCAGAGATGTCGCGGGTGCGTTGCCGGCCTTCAAAAGTCAGCAAACAAGTGTTGCTGACCCTTCCCTCAACCCCAATGAGCTCTGGCGACCTTACTCACACTCGGAAACACAACATTAAAATTATTACTGTTATTATTAAGGAATATCTTTTGTAAGGTGGGGAGGTACTTCCCCAGTCGGGCTGCTCTTTGAGCGAATGAACACTATGCCCTCCGTCTCTTAATACTCTTTTATACTGCACAAGTATGTGCGAAAGCACAAGGGCACCTTTCTAGGACACGCTACTACTAGACCAAAGAGGCAGTCAATACCTAAAAAAAAAATATCGGTGGCAAGCCTGTTGGATATATATATAAAGAGGAGAGAACAACTATATAGGTTACTGTAACTACAATCAGGTATCCCATATGCCTCAGTGCCTTATCGGACAATATGATCCGCAGTTTTAACAAACAATCCGTACTTCTGTCTTCCGTTCCTGAAGGTACGTAACATTACTAATAATTATATAAGTGTATCACATAACATATTCGTTTATAACATTATTTATTACTACTATTACACACAAATAACTCTGCTTATCCAACTTTTATATAAATAAATTATTAACTTTATATTTTATTGTCATAATAATAATATGTAATAATTATATGTATGGATTTTATATACGGATACGGAAACGTTACGTTTAACTATTATACACTAATTGTGCTCCGTGGTGCTTCTTGCGATTTAACAATATATTGTAGCCTATGTTAAACGAGAATTATACGAGTTAGGATTTAACCTCTCTCCATCCCAAATTTTCACCAAATCCATGTCCATTTGTGCGTGGTGAGTGAGAAACATCCAAACAGAAACTTCCACATAAATACCAACTTATTTCTTTACTATTAAACTGAAAACTAAAAAACTTTGCTGTGTGGTGACGGCCTAAGAATATCACCACCCCTTCTCATCCCGTGGGGGGACGTAAAAGTCGTCCCGAGGGAACATATACCAGAGAACGGGCAGCAGCGTTCTCCTGAGTACCATGCCCACCTTACTGCGATCGCCAACCCGTCTGCCAAGCGTGGCGATTATGGCAAATCCCCTCAAATGATGGACACAACCAAACCGCGGCCCCCAGTCCCCGGCAGCCCTGCTATTCCCAGCCGTGGTAACAGCCGTGGTTACGGCAGGGCAGGGGGTGCTAAGAATCCCCGGCAGATTCCGCGTTACCAACACCGACGACCTCTGGCCCTGGCAACATATAACACACGTACACTGCGGTCCGACGAGAAGATAACCGAACTGGAGGAAGAATTGAGCAGGTTACATTGGGATATTGTAGGATTATCTGAAGTCCGAAGAGAGGGGGAGGACTCGATAATACTGAAATCCGGAAACCTGCTCTATTACCGGGAGGGTGACCAAATATCCCAAGGTGGTGTCGGGTTCATAGTCCACAAGTCCCTCGTGAACAACCTAGTGAAAATCGAGAGTGTGTCGACGAGGGTTGCGTACCTTATACTCAGAATCACCAAGCGGTATTCGTTGAAGGTTATACAGGTATACGCACCCACTTCGACACACTCCGACGATGAAGTCGAGGTTATGTATGAGGACATATCCAGAGCCATACATACCTCTAACTCCTATTTCACTGTGGTCATGGGGGACTTTAACGCGAAGCTGGGCAAACGATTCGGTAATGAGCTGAGAGTGGGGCAATTTGGAACTGGTGACCGGAACCCCCGGGGCCAAATGTTGGCCGACTTCATGGAGAAGGAGGGACTCTTTATGATGAATTCCTTCTTCAGGAAGCCGGATCACCGCAAATGGACCTGGGTGAGTCCCGATGGTAAAACTAAAAATGAGATAGACTTTATCTTGTCGACGAGACGACAGATGTTCAATGATGTCTCCGTGATCAATGCGGTTAAAACCGGGAGCGATCACAGACTGGTCAGAGGCTCATTGAACCTTAATGTCAAACTCCAGAGGTCCCGACTGATAAAGTCTACGCTCCGACCTTTACCTATCCACGTCCAAAACCCCGAACCATTTCAGCTCGAACTGCAAAACCGTTTCGAATGCGAGGAAGTGGACTCATACTATGACAGGCTCGTAGAAGCTGTCCATACGGCTGGGTCTAAGGTCTTCAAGGCCCGCCGTACAAACAGAACTAAAAAGATCTCTGACTTTACCCTGCAACTTATGGAAGATAGACGGAAAATGGTTCTGACATCCTCAGATGATGCTACCAGATATCGGCAGCTCAACAGACAGATCTCAAAGTCTTTGACTCGCGACACGCGGCATTTTAATACAATTAGTATTAAAGAGGCCATTGAGCGGAACAAAGGCTCCAAAGTGTTCGCAAGAGCTCTGTCTGTTGGACAGAGCCAACTGACGAAGCTGAAGACTGAGGATGGTAGAATCGTCACGTCTAAACCTGAGTTGTTGGGAGAGATCGAGAAGTTCTACGGACAGTTATATACGACAACACAGCCACCTGTCAAAAGTCATGCCTCAGATCCCAGAGCACGACTAACCCGACATTACACCGAAGACATCCCGGACGTCAGCCTGTACGAGATTAGAATGGCTCTCAAACAACTCAAGAACAACAAGGCGCCTGGTGATGATGGAGTTACAGCAGAGCTTCTGAAGGCGGGTGGTACACCAATCCTACGGGCCCTTCAGAAGTTATTTAACTCCGTCATACTAGATGGTCAAACGCCACAAGCATGGCACAGAAGTGTGGTGGTGCTCTTCTTCAAAAAGGGCGACAAAACCCTATTGAAGAATTATAGACCCATCACACTGCTGAGCCATGTTTACAAGTTGTTTTCGAGGGTCGTTACGAACCGTCTCGCGCGCAGGTTTGACGACTTCCAGCCTCCCAAACAAGCCGGTTTCCGAAAAGGCTATAGCACCATAGACCACATACATACGCTGCGGCAAGTTATACAGAAGACCGAAGAGTATAACAAGCCACTGTGCTTAGCGTTTGTGGACTATGAGAAAGCCTTTGATTCTATCGAAACATGGGCCGTGCTGAGGTCTCACATAAGGTGCCAAATTGACTACCGGTATATCGAGGTGATAAAGTGTTTGTATGAAAACGCCACTATGTCAGTGCGACTCCAGGACCAGATCTCGAAACCTATCCACTTGCAGCGAGGCGTGAGACAGGGAGATGTTATATCTCCGAAACTGTTCACCGCTGCATTGGAAGACGTCTTCAAGCTTCTGGACTGGAAAGGCTTTGGCATCAATGTCAATGGCGAGTACATCACTCACCTTCGATTTGCCGATGATATCGTAGTCATGGCTGAGACCATGGAAGACCTCGGTACAATGCTCGATGACCTCAGCAGAGTCTCTCAACAAGTGGCCTAGTGGGTCTGAAAATGAACATGGATAAGACGAAAATCATGTCAAACGTCCATGTTGCACCCACTCAATTGAAAGTTGGTGACTCTGCACTCGAAGTTGTAGAGAACTATATTTACCTAGGACAGACGATCCAACTAGGTAGGTCCAACTTCGAGAAGGAGGTCAATCGTAGAATCCAACTCGGATGGGCAGCGTTCGGGAAGCTACGTAACATCTTCTCGTCCAAAATACCGCAGTGTCTCAAGTCGAAAGTCTTCGACCAGTGTGTGTTGCCAGTGATGACATACGGAACAGAGACGTGGTCGCTCACTATGGGCCTTATTAGAAGGCTCAAGGTCACCCAAAGAGCAATGGAGAGGGCTATGCTCGGAGTTTCCCTGCGGGATCGCATCAGAAATGTCGAAATCCGCAGGCGAACCAAAGTCACCGACATAGCCCGAAGAATTGCCAAGCTGAAGTGGCAGTGGGCAAGGCACATAGCTCGTAGAGCCGACGGCCGTTGGGGCAGAAAGGTTCTCGAGTGGCGACCACGAACCGGAAGACGCAGCGTGGGCAGGCCCCCTACAAGATGGACCGATGATCTTGTGCGGGTCGCTGGAAACTGCTGGATGCGAATAGCACAAGACCGGCAATTGTGGAGATCTTTGGGGGAGGCCTTTGTCCAGCAGTGGACGTCTTTCGGCTGATATGATGATGATGATGATGATGAAACTGAAATAACTCTGTTTATGTTATATTTTAAATTAAGCACAGTCGCAATGATACATAAAGAATTATGTATCATTAGAACATTTAGTGGTTCATGATTACCGATTTAATCCGTGGATACATAAAATGATCGCTGAAAATCTGTAGCTTTTGGACGCGAGAACTTATTTTTATGCCGTCGTCGTTTGCGTATTTATTGCATACTAGCTGTGCCCGAGACTTCGTCCGCGTGTTAATTAGTTTATTTCGTTTTTTTTTTGTTTTTAGTAAAATAAAAAACATTTTCTGAAATAAAAGTAGCCTAAGTTACTCCTTATTACATTAGCTACCTGCCAATAAAAGTCCCGTCAAAATCGGTCCAGTCATTGCAGAGATTAGCCGAAACAAACAGACAGACAGACAGACAAAAATTGTAAAAAAAAATATTTTGGTGTATGTACCGTATATATATTCATATTTATGTTGTAAAAACCGGTTATTTCAATATTACAAACAGACACTCCAATTTTATTTATTTGTATAGAAGATGTATAGATAACTTTAGGTTATTTCGCATTGTGATAGTCATGTCTGTAATTCATTATTAAGTTAACCTAAGCCACACACGAGATTCAAAAGCTTACTTTTTCGACCTTAGCCATAGCCTTAATGCTAACATCAGATGGACTGCATTATGTTTCAACTGCATGAAGTCTTCAATTGACGGGCCTGTTGGTGGTTGCTAGATACGTGCTTTTCACGCCACAGGTCCTGAGTTCGATTCCCACTCAGGACAGATATTTGTCCTTATTGATATTGATAATTATTTATATAAGTTTATGTATATATAATTACAAAAGAAAAGTAGTATATGTAGCATATGAGGTATCTGATATGCTACATATGGATATGCTACATTCAGATGGCTGTGTGAATAATGTCCCAAGATATTATTATTCATTTTTGATACCGACAACTAACGACTACATGCAGTTGATTGATACTAACCCAATTAACACATAAACAACGGAAGCTGTTCTGTAGACACGCTTTCGAGTTTAACCAGTTATATTTTACGTACACTGGCGAATAACTTAAAAAGCAGTTATCGATACAAGAAGCAAAATAAAAAGAAATAACTATTAGCTAGCACCTATTATTATGACACCATCGCCGGTTGGATAAGAGTAATCTCAGACAGAACCAACAAAACAAAGACAGTAATAACCAAGCTGTCCATACGTCCATACCATCACATAAGCCACAATTAATCTCACAGCAGGAGACTGGTTAATCGAAAGAAATGAACGAATCATTAGAATTAATCTCGAATGCATAATAGTTAGAACAATAGTACTTTCATCTTGTACATTTCGTAACAGTAAAGCCGTGTCGCCACTGATGATTCGCCATGGGATCCTTATGTTTGAGATCTTAATCAACGGACATCTTTTTTCCTTCTTGAATTTGAGCTTCCATAACATTTCGATTAATTATATTTATTTTGATCACGGAATATTAAAATACTTGTTAGGCGCGTAATATTGCTTCAATCTAATCTAGTTAATTTTCTCGTCTTTACGAAACTAATTATTTCATCTTTATAATTAATGTACATATTACATGCTTATAATAAATAATTTTAATTTGAGACAGATTTAATTACATAAATACATATGTATTTAAAATTAGTACTTTAGGCGCAATAATTACATTTTGAGGCATTTTTGAGTACCAATATATACAATATATTATTTTAATTTAAGTAGAGATCTCTATTTTTTTTGATAATTAAATCTGTCTCTGATGATACAGCTTTAAATAGGTAAAAGAATTTTTAAATCAATTTAATGTAATATTGGATTTTATATTTTCTCTTTATATTTATTAGTTCAGAAAACAGAGTAGGTGCATTAAGAGTTAACATAATGCTTGGAAGGAATTAAAATATGATAATGTATTATGCTTAAAACATAATTGCGTCTATTAATTAGTAAAAATAACGTGATAACAAGTAAAAAACGAATAGGTAATCAAAGCCTACTTTTCTTTTCGCTTTCAATCGAGAGAATCTTAAGTTATTGTGTTTTCCTATTTGGCGATACTAAACCATATAGGTACATATACTAGCGGCCTGGTGCTTCGCTACGCTTTTAAGCATTAGTACAAATTGTTTGTATATGGGAGTTCTATACTCCCAACATGTTGATTTTACACTTTTTCAAGACTTTTTTTAAATTTTCTCTACGTTCAAACCTTCCCTGGACTTCCACAAATAATTCAAGACCAAAATTAGCCAAATCTGTAAAGGCGCTGTTGAGTTATTTATAACATTACAAAGAAAAGTGGCATTGATTTTTATATATATACTAGCGGCCCGGTACGTGCTTCGCTACGCTTTTAAATATTAGTACAAATTGTTTGTATATGGGAGTATAGAAATATGTTGATTTAACACCTTTTTCAAGACTTTTTTTAATTTTCTCTACGTACAAACCTTCCCTGAACTTCCACGAATAATTCAAGACCAAAATTAGCCAAATCGGTAAAGGCGTTGTTGAGTTATAACATTACAACGAAAAGTGGCATTGATTTTAATATATATAGATGATCAAGAAACTTAATCATACTTACTAAATAAGAGTATAATAATATAATATGATCCATGAAAAAGAAAAGTTCATAAAACCATCTAAATCGCCCTTTTGAGCAGTGGATTCAAAACCTAGGTATTAGATTATTATTTGGAATTTCCCTTCATTTGGGTTGCTTTTTTATTGTTAACTTCTTTGTTAACTTAGGATCATAATCATTTGGTAAGCAAAGCGATAACTACAGACATTTACACATAATATGTACTTAACCGAGCTATCATACAAGTACACACGCGATGAATGATGTGTGTTAAATGTGGATTAGACAGAGGATTAGTTTCAGGTTTAGTAGGATTAAAGTGTAGTGCGTTTGGGATTAGGATTTCTTGTAACAAAAGGTTTTAAGTGTGGTAGAGCAAAGCGAACTTTCGCACTATGAGCAGAATACACTCCATGTAATCATATTTTTATGTTGATTTTGAGGTCCTGGGTGTGAGTAATACCATCAGATCTAGTCCGGGAGGGAGAAAGATTAGCAATTAATAATTGAAGCCATGTGTATCTCAAGTTTTACGACTACGGAAATCGGTTAGGTACCTTAGACCGTATGCTTGTACGCCAACCAAGAAGAATAAAATAATCTTCTGCTTCATATATAGAGGTATATAGCTAAGTTTGTAAAACATTTTTGCTAATTATAAAACTGTGAGCGAGCTTTATTATTTAAATACAGAATTGTATGTGTTACCACATAAGCTGTGCTCCTTGACACTAATAAAATTAAAAAGAATTCTGTTGGATTTTAATTAGGTATTATCTATAGTCAGTCCTGCAGCGCAGGACTGGCTGTTGAGGCTAGGTCCGTGTATAGATTTACAGTAAGAAAATCACCCTTACTCCCTGCTAATAAGAAGCTGAAAATGTACACCAAGACGTTCATTACGTCAGTACCACCACAGCAGAAATTCACTAGTGGATACGAAGCCTTACTTTCAAATAAGTACGGATAATACTTGAGTTACTGCTAAGTATTATCTAAGTGTCGGGGTGATATAATTGTTGAATAGCTGTCGGGGACAGATTGACAGGCGGTCGGATAAACGATGTCGTTTGACAAGATTACGTATGTTTTCTACTGAATGTCTCTATTGGACGTTTAGTGATTGTCATGTTGTGATGTCATTTGGGTTGTGAGTTAGACGAGTCAAGTTATCGTTAAAGGGAAGTTACTTAATCTGCCTATGGGTTGGAAGAAAACTAGTAAGTGAAACAAGCCATTACTGTGGTATCTGACAGCTCATTACTTTCTCGTGTAAGCAATGGCGGTCACTTGTGTCCGAGTTGTTAAAGCTGCACAGTTATGCAGCCCTCTAACATGGCTGAACGATTATTGTTTGCACTATATGTGATCATTTGAGTAGGTACAACTGGAACCAAACACTTGACATGCCCTATGTAAAATGGCGACGTTCACAAATTAATAAACACTTCGCTGTGAATTACAAACCCTAACTCCAAAACTAAAATCAAATTATTATGGTCTACACGAGTGTAGCAAGCTTCTATAGCAAACCTTAAATAATAAATTGAAAACTATATATATATATATATATATATATATATATATAACTTAAACTATGCTACCAAAACAAAATTTGGGAGCAATTCAACAACAAAGCTTTAGAGGTTAGAAATCAATTTATCCCCGCAGTTTATCAGCTCTTCTAATACGTATAACGTATTATAAAGAGATTCACAATTTTTTCAGTATTAGAGTAAGTACTATAAAACGTATGGGTTTTAATATAACGAGTGAAGATGATTTGTTAGTCAAACATCAGGTCGAGAGTCGAGAGTTTTTTATCGTATGGTGTGTGGTTACCCCTGTGTCCGTGTTGTTGAAGGCCGCCCAGTAGACAGAGCTTATCGACAACAACTCGAACCGACACCTTAATGTGCCCTCTAAAGCACGGAGACGCTTAGAAATACAGACTGACCACGTACTCGTATCTAGGTGCCTTACCTCGTCTCGCTCATTGGTCACCGATCCACAAGAGTCGGTGAATGCAAATGACTATAAGCTCGTCCGTGACTAATTAGTTAACTTTTAATTAATTACAACATGTGCTTCTTTTATTTATTTTTTGTTCACAAATAATCATAATGGCAGCATTTACTCAAAACACTCTGTGAATTGTAGCACACAGTTTAAAACGATTAGCCGGCATTTTTCAAACAAACCTGGAATTCACAGCATCACATATTCCACATAAGTACAGTTTAAAGCAACTGCCATAATTAGAATCATTAGAGGTAGAGCGGGTTGATGACCTCCATAACTAAACTACATAGGAGTTCCCAATGTGCAACAAAATGACAGAAATCTAGCTTATTAGGATTCCGTACACAAAGGGTGTTACCGGGATCTGCTGTCCGTCTGTCTATCAGCTGACTATAGCCAGATGAATATGGATATTTTGTATTTCTATTGTCGCTATTCCAACAAATAATAAACATTAAATAGAAAATAATCATTGGGGGCTTCCATACAAGCAATGTGAAATTTCCATGTTATTTGCTCGAGAAAAGACGATCATCACGATGACACGGAATTCTTCGTGTACGGTTCTGACTAGCACTTGCCCGGAATTACAATTTTCGATAAATTGGATGTCAATCTCCATAATTGGGTATGGACCGCAGCGCACGTGCCTATTAGTAAGCTGAAGAAATATTGAAAAATAATAGTCAGTAAAATTCGAATCTGCCAAATTCGTTGGTTAATGAGTTATTTAAATGTTACATGCAATTTATTTACATAACTGTAATAATTTTTATTAATTGTGGCCGTATATTATGAACATGATAAAGACAATGAATGTAAAAAAGGTTTATTACTCATTGCGCAAATTGTTTAGAAATTTCAGTTACATATTATAGTTATTAATCTGTGATCCAATAAAGAATTAATATTTTTTGTTGAATCAGAAAGTTTGTTTATACAATATAAACAGGTTTATATTATACAAATCATAAATGACCTTTTCTGCGACTAGTGCTACCATCTCCCCACCAATTCATATCCTGCCAGCCAAAATATACACAACTAAAACTTAGAGAGTAGTTCGGCCCAGGCATACTAGCGGAACAGTTCCTAGCTCTCAGATTAAAAAAGATAATAATATACTTGTGATAATTTTTACTTTGTTTTCTTACATGCCTTCTCCCATTTCTGTTGGGGTCGGCTCCCAGCCTAGCCTTTGCGGCTCTGCCAGATTTTAAAAGACTTCAGACACCCTGTAACGATTATCATATACATATGTTCTCATGACAATCGGGTTCCTGAGCTTAACGTGCTCTCCAACATACGAGTACGTAGTGTACACAGCTTCCGTCGCCTGACGGTGTCAGTTTCATAAGTGCTCTTATATTGGCAGCAAGTTCCAGACTGGCCAATTAAAAATATGTTGAGTCGTGGATGCGAAGTGGATAAGGGGGAAGGTGTGATATTGACGCAGATATTTTTTGTGCAGATTCTTCGCCTTCGCTTGAAAATAGAGTTACAATTAAAGTTGTATTCTTATGTCAGTTTCATTCCATTTAACTTAAATTAAAACTGACTCAAAAAACGGAAGGAAAATTAATTAAATAAATAATTTTCGTCATAGAATGATTTTTGCGATATCGATTTCTACGTTCCGGAAAAAGCAAGCTTTCAGTTAATAATGGTAGCTGCGTTTCTTTACCAAAAATGCCAATCTCCAAGAAGGCGAGACAAATTTATCTCAAAAAATTTCATTACCCACTGTGTTAGGTGATCCATAGATCTGGTAGTACGCTATGTTCTGTTTCACAACTTATTTATTAACAGAACTTATTGATTTATACTTCGGATATACATGTAGTGTGTCTTAGATTTTAAAAAAGCAATGTTGAAACGACTGTGTCTTATGTGTTCCAAGAAGGAAAGTCCATGATATTATTAAAACAATTGAGTTACGAGTTAACGATAGGTAATCTTTCTGGGTACTTTTTATGGCAAGAAATTAATTGAACATTATTACTTCCTAATCTTTCTTTAAACTACGCGGAAGGCAATAAGCTGATGATACTTGAATACTACTCTCTCAAAGTGTTTTCTAAGACACTACAGCATGGGATTAGAAAAAAAATTGTAACACGTTTTGTCCATAGGTTACGGAGACCGCTTATCATAAGTTAGCGAGCTGTTTGCACAGTTAATTGTATAAATAATATATACAAAGGTAATTTAGGAACGATATAGCAGCTAACTACGACTTACACATACAACTTCTTTTTAGTCTTTATTTTAGTTTGATCGATTTTCACAAACGTGCGTGTACGCAGACGGACCGCGAGGCGAGCCATCTCTTTCGGATAGAAATCAAGACCAAAATGTAACACTACGTGCTCTCCGAGACAAGGGCTGTAATACCAGCAAGAGAGTCAGGCACTCTACGTTGCTTGATACTAATATTATTCCTTTCCAGAACAATCTTAGTACCCTGTAGACTGCCCTGCACCGGTAGCCAAAACAGGCTGCGTATAGGAACACACATATATATATATATATATATATATTGTTACTACCTGTGCCCCGCGGTTTTACCCGCGTTAAATTTCATAAATTATCACAGCTCCTCCTCCGTAGGTGATAGCGTGTTAATATGTAGCGTATATGTTGACCCAACCTCTTAGTAATATTCATGCAAAATTGGAAGTAAATCCATTCAGTACTTTTGAGTTTAGACTGGACATACATACAGACAAAAATTCTAAAAACTATATTTTTGACTTCGATATCGATTGTAGATCACGCCCCAAGTATCCTTTAAAAAATATATTCAATGTACAGGTTTGACTTTCCTATGATTTTATTATATGTAATAATAGATTACTCCGCTATTGGAGTAGTTCTGCTCGCTATTTCCCCTAATCATGTTATCTGGAAGTCTATAAAATCGACACTTGCACGTCTATCATTAGGTTAGTACGCATTAGAAAGTAGAACAAATTATTAAGGAATGTGGATTTTTCCAGGATGACGTCAACTAGCATCTCGTATAGACGAGAGCATAAATAGAATTCTTGAGCGAAATTAAAAGTGGTATTGACCGGATATAAAAACCGACCACTTACGCTCGTTTATAGGCACTGGTACACAAATAATACAAAGGAAAAGAAAAGCTGTCACTTGCAGTCGTAGTAGATGCTATCCTAACTTATATTACAAATTTAGTTAGTTGAATAACTGAGAGTAATTATATTTTTACACACACGTTTTAAGGGCTTCAGAAAAGGGCACAGGGTACTTTCATCTAGACAAGTACAGGACCCGAGGGAAAACGCGAGCGATGGCGTGGGCGGAGATCTAGATACTGATTAGTAGAAGCGATAAACTTCCGGTTCCGCTTTCATTACCATTAGATTTACAGGCAAGTACCGAGTTAGCTCTACAACGCTATAAATATGACCGTCACCTATTCGTTTGCTCAAAATTCCAAAAAATACAAAATTTATTTATTCCCTTAAAGTATTACATTTGTGTGGAATCGTCAACTTTTTTTACCCTACCGTGCAGTGCATGTAACATTTGTAAATTATAGGTTACATATGTAAATAACAAGATCATTACTAAAATGAAAAAGAAGGAAATGGTTGATTTAACTGAGTCCATATAAGGACTCGTTTTATTTAACCTGTTCAGCTAAAAATTGGCAACTCATACTTTAGAGAATATGCTTGATCTATGCCGATAAACAGGCCATATGTAATATGGCTCCACCTCCTTGGTTTTTCAGCACCTTACATAACATACGTAACCAGTATATAACGATAAACTATGTAATATAAAGACGAGAAAAAATATTCAAGTTTTTCAGCTAGTTTCGCAGTTTTTCAGCTGGTTTCGCAAAGTTGTGATGCAAAACTAAGCGTGCTATTTTTTTAAGTGATTAAGTTTCTTTCCATACATTTAGGGGGTTGTTAAAGTCGTTAGGGACCTTAAAAAAGTAGGCTATAACATATGTTCGAAATGTTTAAAAAACCCGAGACATCACAACGTTCGGCACCGCAGCGGTAAAATAGTATATAAGCCGAAGCTCATTAAATGGTCATACTATAATTTAATGGCACATTTGGTACTATACCCTTTAGTAGTATTATTAGGAGTGTTTGTTCATTAAAAAGATCTGGAACTACAATTTCATAACGGCGTTGTTTTATTTGTTGGATGATTGGATCAAAATATAATCTATTACTTCGTTGCTTTTATCTACAAGAATAATAATTATACTTTTTTGTATTAATTAAAGAAATTTATAATAACATTTCCTGTTCTCCATTTGAAATTGATTTTCTTTTGAGATAATATTAAGTGAGGTCAAGATAGAGGCTTAACCTAGTTTGGCTCCGGTTGGAAAATATACCCACAGTAAAATAAAGTTGACTAGTGAATAATGAAAAAATCTGCTGACTAAATATACCAACATACACCCAATATATATTTTCTTTAGTCCTGGTCCATTCAACGGTCGTCTGGAAGAGATCCCACCTAATGAAAGAGCGCTATTGGTACAATCTTATAAAATTTGTTCATATTTTATTAATGTAATCGTTTTGGTGTACACATGGCTACACATTAAGCTATACATTTCCAGTATAAGCTGATCTCGCGTTTTCTTGGATTTCCATACAATGACAATTAAGCTTATATTGTTTTTTCTTTAGAAAAGACAACGCCCGCATTAGGGAATCTAATCCCTGTGTCGCGGGGTACTTCACAAACATATAATAGACGGACACAAATTACATCCAGACTCAGAACAACTATTTATGGGTCGCACAAATAGTTGTCCAGCTTGACACGAAGCGGCGAGGCAACTGTCCTAACCGCTGCGCCACACGTGCAGTCAATATTGGAGATGTATAGTTTGATATGTAGCCGTGTGTACAAAAAGCAGTTACTTACTTACTTAAATAAACGGAAACGTACCTAGTTTATTTCAAGCGTCAAAAATATTTTAGCACAACAGAGAAATTTGAATATTGAGAACAAAACATTTATCTTAAAAAAAACTTCTGTGACTATATTAATTTATTTATCATTATAAAATATGAAACTTTTAATTTCGCTATTAATTTTATAAGTATTAATAGCGCTCAATCTCGATTAACTCGAGAGATTATTATTATGTGATAGTGCAAGACGGGACGCGACGTCGTGCGGGTCGCATTCGCCCTGAAGATGACTTCCAGGAGAAGTTGAAACGTTGGCCAAATCCAAAATAAAATTCATTACGTGAGTTACCCGTTATTATCTTTCATTATATTAGATTATGTGTAGTCTACGTACTCACATGCAATTATTATTTTTGGTGTTAGTGCTAAATGGACCCGAATCTGGACATTTTGTACATTTATGTTTATCGTTAGGGAAGCAATAGATAATGAAGTACCATAAATCGGCAGGAAAGTATGAAGAACGACAGTAAAAGATGCAAAAGAGGTGTGCAAAGAGGTTGCTTGAATCATAGACGTCAGGTTGCAAGCTTATCGGTTTTCTATGGGCTATTTCATGGAGAATGCGCTCAAGACCTCCATGAACTTATCCCTCCTTCCCCCTTTTTTCATCGGACTACTAGGCGTCGGGAGGGTTTTCACCGTTTTGTTGTTGACATCCCATTCTGCCGTACGAAGCGCTTTGCTTCCTCCTTTATCATACGCACGGCTAAGCAGTGGAACACCCTCCCGAACGACGTGTTTCCAGACTCATACAACATGGGTTTATTCAAGGCTAGAGTGAACGGCATCTTATGGGTACGCGCGGTCCATCTTCGACCACATCTTCACTTACCATCAGGTTAGATCGTGGTCAAGCGCAAACCCATTCAGCATAAAAATAAAAAAAAAAAGATCGTGACAAATGGAAATCCGTTGTCTCTGCCTACCCCTCTGGGAAACAAGAGTCTACGTATGTGTCTATGTATGGGTTTAGTTTTTACAATTAATTCTTCATACTTTAAGTTAAGTAAATTTATATGTATAGGCTATTAATATCCACTCTACGTAGCTGACCATTCACTAGCTGCCAAATAGGTATTTTACATAAATAAATCTGTTTACTATTGTAGCCTATCTTTCGCCGACAACTGAATGCCAATGCAATGTGATAACCTATCGCCACTTGTTACTCAGACATAGTATCAATCGTGATTCGTGGGCAAATTGAGATAAAGGAAACATATTTAGGCTTTTAGCCGACTTCGAGAATAAAGCCAAGCCCTAGAAAGCTTTAACAAACCTGGCACTATCGGAGTACATATCAGCTGAACAATCGCTAAGGTCTTTGGCAGGGTCCCTCCCTAGCTTAGTTAGTATTTCTTTGCTGGCGCCAATAAATTCCTCAATTTCATCATATATATGTGCTTATAGCTAGAAATTCTCACCGGTCCGTAAGCGATCGGCGAGGTTAAGCTGATGGCTGATGGCACCAAAGTGGTTTAATTTCTGAGCGTCTCCGTGCTTCGGAGGGCACGTTAAGCTGTCGGTCCCGGATGTAGTTATTATACTGTATGTAGTTAAACCATGTTAGAGGCCTACTGGGCGGCTTTAGAACTTCAGAGTTAAAAGCACTAGGGTAACCACTGCCCATGCGGTAAGTAAGTACCTAAGTATTGTAATGGTATTACCTTCCCTCCTATAGAATAAAACCTCTTTTGAGAAGATAGCAAACTCTGGTCATTCTTTGAAAACAGCTGGACATAGGTTTTAAAGTTAGAATAGAATTCGTATTAATAAAGGAGTTTAATTTAATGTTTGAGTCCATCAAATCAATTCAAGAATATATTGTGAAAACTAATTTATTATTATTGAATAAAAAACGTGATTAGTGTTTCATACGATATAATTTTAAAGATCTCCCCGTAGATCTCAGTTAGAAGAGCCTCGCTGCTGGGCGTGTTACAGTATCATTGGGGGTATGATCCCGCCCGTAAAGGTTAATTTGCACGGTGTTAACATGGTTAAACAACCATCAAACAGCTGTTTATCCTCTACCAACTAAGGTTAACACAAGTCATAAATAACTTTCACCGTTTTGATCAGATAACCTTGTCCTTGTCATTAGTACAACCACTAATGAGCTGCATCATAACGATAAAAGAAGCCTGGAGACTAGGAAACTATATAAAATGACATCATTACACGGTCAACGACAACGCTTTATTGTCGTGACATAGTCTGAATTCCTTTATGATTCTTGAATGGCAAGCCTGCTTTAATAAATGTCTTAGTTTGTCAGCTTCACGTCATTAGCGTGTGACACATGCATGTAAATCCCCACAAAAGGATCTTGGGGATATGCTATAATCGCAACGCTTGGCAGGCGGGTTAGCAATCGCAGTATGATGCTCATAATACTCAGACGGACGCCACTTCCCGTTGTCTGTAAGATGTTCCCTTGAGTAGACTCTAATGCCCCAGCGGTATTTATTTCGGGACTAGTACCTCCCTCTTACTCACCACTGCAACTCTACAGGAGTTGCAGTGGTGAGGATGAACAGTGACACACAATGAATTGACACTGAGCGGTGAGGCTCAGAACTGTCCCGGGGAATCGCTTTAACTGTCTTGGATCCTGCAACGAATTTAGTCAGAAAGAAACAAGGAGGAGTAAGAAAATGAACCAGCGGTATGAGATGGGATGGGATATTGTTTTATTGATGTACATATGTCACACGATTTTTTATTCAGTAGGTAGTGAATGGTTCCTATATATAATGGCTCCATATAAAATGTGTTTGTATCAGTTGATATAGAGAACAGTTAAAAGTTCATTGAAACAGTAATAAAAATAATATAGTTGATGTACAGCACATTCATTAATAAAATAGCTACTATAAGCAATATATTATGCTTCCATTTTAGTTCCTCTCGTAAATATTCAATTGACCATAGGGCGAAATAGAAAGCGAAGTAGTCACTGCAAGTAATAAAACTACCAGCTTTGGTAACCACTTTCAAATACCAAGCTGTGATGATAATAATATAACTGACATAAAGTAACACTGATAAAGCAACTTGTTATTATTTCCATAAATATATATGAATATCTTGTGTCTGTATATTTGTAATCTATCTTTTAAATATTATATTGATTGATTTCCCTCATATTGTATTCGTATAAGTGTAAGTGTGGACATTTAAAATATGCTATATTTATGATCGACTGCACGTGTGGCGCAGTAGCTAAGGTCCTCGCTACTACGTGTTTTGGGTTCGATTTCCGCACAAGACAACTATTTGTGTTACCCATATACAGTTGTCAGGAGTTTGGGTGTACCTTTGAGATATCATCATCAGATGATCAGATGTCATCTGATCCCAAATAGGTCGTGGGTTCGATTCCCACCCAGAAAAGATATTTGAGTGCATGAACATGTCTGTTTGTCCTGGGTCTGGGTGTTATTAACTATATAAGTATGTATTTACAAAATAAAAGTAGTATATGTAATATATCAGTTATCTGGTATCAATAGTTGATAGCTCTGCTTAGTTTGGGATAACTGAAACTTCTTATCTTATCTTTGATGGGGTGTACTTGCGTACAGCACTTCGACCCTTCAGGATATTTTGTACTAAGCTTAGTACAAAAGATCCTGAAGGGTCGAAGTGCTGTACGCAAGTACACCCCATCAAAGATAAGATAAGAAGTTTGGGATAAGATTTGGCCATGTGTAAATAATGCCCCAGGATATTATTATTATTATCTTTGGATGAGTAAGTATAGTAGCTTAAGTAACGTTACGTTAGTTAAGTACCACATACTTCTCTTGTCAAGTAATTCTTTATTCGAAGTCAAGTAAGTTCGCTTTGAATGTAATATTTTTTGCATTTAATATTTTTATATATTATAGGTAAAGGGATTTTTTATTCATAATCTTACTTTATTGTATATAGAAAATATACTAATAAATTTAATCTAAAGCTAATGTACAGAGGCAGCGTAACTCAATATGAGGTTTCTACCAGCAAACCCTTGTTAGTGTGAGACTTGTGTGAAAGAGTATACCTACTTACTACTTACTTGGTTTTAGTTTTAATGTCGTATTAGTTTTTTGTTGTACACTATGGTGTACAACAAAAAACTAATACGACATTAAAACTAAAACCAGTATTACCTAAAGTAATCATATGTATAATCAATATTATTTCATTCCTATATGGGTAAATACAGTGAAAATGTTGAATCACCTTTATACAGTGTCATCATAGTCGTGTATAGATACATAATGACTGTCAATTTTCCATAAAATCTGTCATACATGCTATCTTTCTATTAACCAAATGTTGCATTGCTATGACGTTATTTTGCGGACGTTTTGTGTTCTAACTTTGAAAGTCGAATTCCGATCCGACGCGGATACGATGCGTGAGACTGTGAATGTAAAGTTTGATTTGTAAAATGAATGGGGACTTACTCTCGTTGTTCATTCGTTACCTCAATGCATAGAATACATATTGTGTTTATGTTCTGTTCACAGATTAAGAACTTAATTTTTGATTAAATGTATTTTGGCTATATATGCTCTAGTATCACCAAAAAGGAAAACATAACATGTAGAAATTTGATCGAAAGGTAAAATATGTAGGTATGTGGGTTGTATTAATTTTTCTTTTCATCAAGTATTAAAAATATTCTATGAATGAATGTTTAAATTACCGTATCAAATTATAGCCATACAGATTTTGGTGAATAGCATTCAAACGGAGTATGGACTGTAGATATAAAAGAAGAGTGAATGAAGCTAAAGTGGCGTGCTGGACGTGGCGGGAGACGGTTATAAGAAGAATAAAGATTTTGATGTGGTTTGTTTGAAGATATTGAATGGGAGGAGAAAAAAAGAAAGTCACGTAAAAAGTAAAGGGTAGAACCACTGTAATAATTGTGCTCGTATTTTCACATTACATTCTTTATAAAGGCCTATCCTACCCTTCCTTTTAATCCCGGTCTCCTTTTAATTTAGGGCTTGTACATTGTAGTTATATCTAGGCGTAGCTTTAACTTAGGCCTCGATGCAAATCTGCAACAGCAAGATTCAAACATGATGAACTAATTACAGAGATATTCAAATTTTTTTGTCAAACGGCTACGTATTTCATAGTAATTTATCATTTACTAAACATCTAAGAACGAGGTCAATGAGAACTAGGGTTAGTACACGATGACCCCATGGGACGGCATTGAGGCATTAAGCACTCGGAAACCTATAATTATAACCTTGTTAAGAATACCTACACTTATAAACGGTTAGTTACTTAGAAAATACTTCACTGATATATTACCCGCAGCTTTTTAGAATGACTGAAAACAGTCAATTTGTTTTCTTTTTTAGTACTTGATTTATATATACTAAAACATTTCAAATTAAAAAAAAGTCAATATATCAACGAACTTCATTTCTCCGTCGAATGTGTGTCTGAAAATACTAACAAATTGATACTGGGTTCACCGTAATTGGCAAATCTTTGGAGGCTTCAACCCTGGGGGATACCGCCTATGTTGCCGAACATCGTGATCGTAATCGCCATTCAAATAGATGAAGGTTAAAAATTACTAAATATTTCGTTCAATCGGCTTCCATGAAGACATGTGACATCATAAACGGTCCGGAATCGATTTTCAAGGTTGAAGCCGTTTGAACGAATGAATTAGTAATTTTAATTTTTCATCTATTTGAAAGCCGATCATGATGATGGGCGAGTTAGGCGGTAGCCACCCCAGGTAATGTAAATCCTGTTGGTGGTTTAAATTGTGAGCATCCAAGCAACACGGGTCTAGCAGTGGGATGTTGAGTTAAGACTAAATTCGGTACCTAGAATAGACAATTGATAGTAGAATTGAGAAAATATGCAAAAATTGCACGTATATGCAGTTCAATTCTGGAAAGGCTTATTTAAAAAAAAAGGATTAACAATGTTTGAAAAAAAATACACTTCTACATAGATTTTTCATTATTGAAGAATGAGATACTCTCTATGAATAAGGTACTTGTGCAATCAAAATGTAAACGATAACTTCCTATACAAAGGATAGATTATTAGTTTTGTAAAAAGGTACATTTGTCCATATCTAATTAATAGTGAGCGACAGCAATGATCAATAAAAGACGAAAATTAAATTTACCTCGTCTATTTAGGGGTCACTTGTGAAATGGCACATAACAAGTTACCTGAAGGACATATAAGATCGGAACGGGAATCGCTGCATCACCATTGTACCTTGAAATCTATTTACCTATCCTCGCCCGAAGTACACTGATGTTGTCTTGTCTATCCATTCTCAAGACACGGCAAACGTCAAATAGGCGCTATTCAATAATATAACAGTAACTATGTATTCTGACTTATCTTTGTTTGTTATAGGTCGATAGACAGAACATGTTCATAAGGCAATAGCAGGTACAAAACTAGCTCCTATTCCAATTGATAATGACATAGTAAATATTATTAAACACAATGACAATAATAAAAGCAGATAAGAAAATATTATTGGTATACATCACGTCTCATATAATAATACATGTCTAAGAATTTTAAACATAAAATTCATTATACGCACTCAGAGATTTACATGTTCAATTAACATGCGTTAAATGTTACAAAGCGCTCCGCAAAAGTTTGCGTCTCGGATTTTAAGTACAGTCGACTACATTTACTACGAAAAGTACCCTTACCTACTCGTAACCGTAGCCTAGTTGGTAGTGCTCCTGCCTACGAAGCTGGTGGTCCTGGGTTCGAATCCCGGTAAGTGCAAATATTTGTGTGATGAGCAGGAATATTTGTTTCTCAGTCATGGATGTTTTCTATGTCTATAAGTATTTATCTATCTATATAAGTACCTATGTATATCGTCGCCTGGTACCCATAGTACAAGCTTTGCTTAGTTTGGGGCTAGGATGATCTGTGTGACTTTGTCCCGAGATATTATTATTATTATAACCAGCCTGATGTCGTCCACTGCTGGACATAAGCCGTTTTCATAACATAGCCATTTGGAGAGGTTTATCATAGTCCTCGTACTTAACATGCGAGTTGGTGACGCAATCAGGTTGTAACTAGTACACACATGACGTTTTAGTAAAAGCATCATTTTAGTTATTGAATAAATAAAAACGCTGGTTTCATGCTTTTTGCATCCGCCCGTGGTCTTGTCCTCTAACAAACTGCGACCATAAAGTAATAGTATAGTTAATCCCGCTTAGATCGGCTCCGCGTGCGTTCTAAGTGGGATGTCTATGTCCCTTTGTAATCGAGGTAGCCCGCACAGCTGTATTGAACCTGCATTGGCATATTTTAAAAGATAAGAAATTTATCCAGGCTCTTGAGAAAAATGTGCTTGTGAGATTAGTATTCCAATATATCTAGGAAAAGTTTCTATTGTCATATTATTTGCAATGTCCAATAAAATAAGGAAACAAATTTTCCAATTTATTTTAATTTGTAGAAAAAAAATAAAAAAGGAAACTGATCCAGATTTTTTTTTTAATTATAATAACCTTTAAAGGAATGAACAATTCGATTTTTTTAAATTGCATATACTATTAAAGCCCACACGTGTAATACACAAATCGACTGCAGCTGTCCCAAACTAATGCGCGCTTCTTCTGTAAAATATCTCGGTCTTGTTATTGATAGTTCTTTAAGCTGGTCTGCACATATAAGTGACGTCACAAATCGTATAAGAAAATTGATACCAGTTTTTAGAAAACTTCGAAGCTCTGCAGATCGCGAAACTCTACTTTGTGTTTATTACGCTCTGGCTCAAAGTCTGCTACAATACTGTATTGTTGCATGGGGTGGAATTAACAAAACTACCTTGCTTCCCCTAGAACGTGCTCAAAGAGGAATCTTAAAAGTGATGCTTGGGAAGCCGCGTAGATACAACACCGATCTCCTATATAGAGAATGCTCTGTATTATCAATTAGACAGCTTTTTATCCTATCGACAGTTCTTCGGAAGCACAGTAATCTAGAATATAAGCCCATTCTAAAGCGGAACAAAACTCGCATATGCTCAGTGTGTCCTCACAGAACGACACTCGCCCGATGCCAATATTATGTTATAAGTAACCATTTATATAACGAAGCAAACAGAGTAAATAATATTTACTCTCTACCTTTACATAAATGCAAGGAGACAATACGTAAATGGCTACTTAAATTAAATTATGCTGAAACAGAGGCCTTTTTCAATGTTGTTTCATGATTAACAACATACACAAAGCACAGCAATACATACACACGAGTTTTGCGCATAGTGCACACACACACAAACACACACATACACAAACACATACAATCACACACTCGTACAAACACATACTCACACAAACACACACTCACTCACACACACTCACACACACATACATTGTGGTAAATTGTCAACTTATTTAATCAGTTAAATATTTAGTACTTAACTATATTATTCTTTCGTTTAATTCTTTCACATTAACTAATGTACTTATTTATGATGTTGTGTAATCATGTCTAATAAATGATTAACATTGTAAAATGCAGGGTGGAAGACGCTGGCGGCTGTAACACAGTTTACACTAGTACAGCCGTCAACGACAACCTCTTATTAAGTATGTAAAACTTCATTTCTTAGATTCATGTTTATATATACATAAGAGAAACTGTAAACCTTAAGTGAATTTAATAAATTATTATTATTATTATTATTATTAAATATTGTTTAAAATGTCCAAATGCAATAACTATTGTGATACTATTAATTACTTTTCAGCCTTTTGTTTAGTTATTAAAAAATATCACAAACTATAAATATTCTATGAATCGAATCACTTGCCTGCCTGGCGTTCAGCCAATTCACCAATTCCGTATACTAATTTAATATTCGAAAGCCTGGGTACAGTAAAATGGGGTGAAATGAGATGGTGACAATTTTCATACGTAAAAAAAACAAGCGGGGTAGTCCTTGGGGATTGCCGATACGAGTGATTTTTTTTTTTAATTTCTCATACTCGGAAATTTGTATTTATTTAATCCGATTAGCGATTGGCTACTTCCCACCTTTGGGCCGTACAGACTCAAAGAAATTGCTTCCATCCCTATGGTGGTAATAAATTTCAATATTAAAACTAAATTTGGTTAGACAGTCGTCTGTAAAAAATCTAACATAATTAAAAAAAAGTACACGATGCCGCTAAAGAAGATTTCACTTCAAAAGCGCTGCGGTCATGAGAGTGTATAAACGGCCAATGTGAATTAAAAAAAGAAACTCCGTCTTACGAATATTCCATCAGATCATGTGCCTGACGCGAGTATAAAATTTTTCCCCATCCCAAAAAAGTGCACACGGCTTTAAAGAAGATTTCACTTTAATATTTTTGTTTATTCATCCCGTCTCCCGGTTCTAATAAATTGTGTGATTGACCATCGTGATACATTACTTAATACGCGAATTCTGGATCTAACCTCATCAAACGTTTAAATTCGGAATTTGTGATTCTAGCTATGGCGCTGATTTTCGTTTGAGGTTAACTTAACAGGCGCAAACTTGTGTGGCGTGCATTGCTAACAGATGCACGATAGCGATGGCGTGAGATAAATCGATAATCGTAAACACGTACAATCCAACTCTGTTAGCAGATCAAGACCTTGACTTAGCCAAATGCCATCTTGCATGCAATTTTGCGTAGATAAAATGTGTTTAGCGCTAAATATCATAGATAATTTTAGTCATCTATTTAAAAATGAAGACTAATTTATTAAAAACTTTTAAAAAGAGACTATATAATTCATGAATTCTCTTGGGTATAATATGGTACTGCCATATCATCATTTATGTGAAGGAGAAGTAAGCGTTATTTCGCTCTATGAGCATCACGAATTGGAAAGTAACCTTTTTTTTTATATCAGAGGGCGACAAACGAGAAAGTGGGTCACCTGATGGTAAGTGATCACCGCCGCCTATGGACACTCGCAACACCAGAGGTGTCGCGGGTGCGTTGCCGGCCTTTAAAAGTCAGCAAAGGGTGCGGGGAAAGGTCAGCAACACTTGGCTGACCCTTCCCCCTACCCCAATGAGCTCTGGCGAGCTTACTCACACCCGGAAACACAACATTAAAATTATTAATGGTATTATTAAGGAGTGTCTTCTGTAAGGTGGAGGTACTTCCCCAGTCGGGCTGCTCTTTGAGCGAATTATCGCTATGCCCTACCTCTACTAAAACCTCACAAAATACTCCAGGTATAGGTTCATAGCATTACAAAGAGAAGGAATAGCAAACGGTATAGACTACGATAACCACTAACCATCAGGTGGGCCCGTTTACGTGTACCTATATACTTTTAGGGTACCATAATAAAAGAACATTACGGAACTTAATGGTTGACACTCTGTTACTATCAGTCTGTCCGACTTAATGTATCAGGCTCGTAAACATAATGAATCTAATATAATAAATATAATCAGTCCTAAAATTTCAATATTCTATGTGGAGTGTTGAGTCCAAACCGAACATTGTATTTTTTAGATTCAGTAAACTTTCTCGAGCGCCCCGGCATCCCACGCTTTTCACGTGTATTTTAGAGCCAAACCCAAAGGTTAGAACGGAGTCCTATTGACCTCACTCCTGTGGTCTGTATGTATGTCCGTCTATATGTTACGATACTGTACCTTTGAATTATAATTAGTAATATTGCATCAAATTTCGACATAATGTCGAATTTAGACGCTTATCGAAATAAACCAGCCGCATAAATATTTATAAGAAAACTTGTACAAATGTTAGTTAGTTCTTTATTCATTAACAAATTACATTGTGTTTGAATACATTTTATGCTATAATAAACTCTTACATTACATTATTACTACATTATTACATTATTATTAATAATATGATTAAATTTGTGACCGCTGAAACACCAGAAAAACCAACATATACAATAAAATGTGTCTAAGATGTCAAGAAGTAAATATAAATATAATCAGATAATCTAAGAAATTCATTATAAATAACATCAATTCAAATCTGCAGTACAAATACATAGTCAATAAAAAAAAGAAATTATAAAATAAAATATAACAGTAAACTGAAATAAGTGACTCTATTTAAACAATTAAAATCAAAAACTCTTAAGGCTCCAGAGTCAATGCTAGACTTTTTAGAGATCATTTATCAAATATAGAAACTTTTCGATCAGAAACGCCTTCAATTTCCTCTTAAACTCCTTAGCATACAATTCAGATTTTAATTCAACCGGAAGCCGATTAAACAGTTTTACCGAATTATAGTGCGAACTGTGTTTTACTACATTTAAGGTAGGTGCTAAGTTGGATGGCAAGTCTTTCCTCCTCGTTAACTCCCTTTTTTGTCTGTCTTCATAACTTTCGTAAGTGTGAATGTATTTTGCTAGATTAGTCAGTAACACCAATGTATACAAACTCGGCACCGTCAATATCTTGAGAGCTCTGAAATGTGGCTCACACGACTCCTGCTGCTGTATTTTTACCATCGTTCTAATGGCCCTTTTTTGAGACAGAAAGGTTTTTTGTATGTTATAGTCATAGCTACCGCCCCATAAAAGAATAAGAAAAATTATTATACCGGCTAAAATATGATTCGAGTATCCGAATTCTAGTATTTCCTAAGAATGGACAATTGTACGGTGAAGCATTGTAAGCGTCCTAGGCTATGTTATATTAAAAATAATGAATAAAATTCACTGCTATATATATATATATATATATATATATATATATATATATATATATATATATATATATAATAAAATACAGTGATGCAACATCACATTACCCTGTCAATAACTCAATTCACTGCAAATTACATCCGAGAACTAATCCTTCAACATGTGTCAGAAAAACGGTATTAGATAAACTTTGATGATTTGATATTTAAAGTAAATTAAAAATATATAATCCTATCAGAACTCCTAATTAATAATTCATATATTGATAGATGTTCTGATCTTAATAAATTCGATCCAGTGATCGTGACTTCTCGTGACTGGTCGAAGGTTATATAGAAATTAATTCACGATACAAACGAGATAATGCACTAGAAAATGATATAACTAGTTTTGTGATCGGCATTCAAAGTCAAATGTAAATAAGTGAGACCTTTCGAGTCAGTAAGGAATCTAGTCTAGTGCTTAGACGATCACTCCCACTATGCGTTTCTACGACGTTTTATATTATTGTTAAGTCAGTGGACAGATTGAAATCAGTATTGCCATAGATTTAGCAGTGAAATATAGCAAGTACAAACATCGCATAGATCGGTTATGCTTATTTTTTTCTCAACAATTTCTGTAAAAGCACTTTATTAGATCATTAGTAATGTCAGTGTAATGTTAGACAAAAGACTTCTACGGGTCGTCAGAAGCCTCCCCCCAAGGATCAATTAATAATTTTATTTGCAAAATGTGACTATTAAAATGTTCTTATTTATAATAATAAATTCAATTCCATATTAGCCTTTCGATGAGCAAATCTCTTACATAAAATAATTAAATTGATTCTTTTTAAATAATAATGAATAATATTATGGGACATACAACACACTGCCATCTATCTGATCCCAAACTAGGCAGAAGCTGTACTATGGCAACCAGACAATTGAGTTACATACATATGTATTTCTAACTACATAAATATTATAGCTAAATTACACCCAGATACAGAACAAATATTTGTACTCATCAGACTAAGATTTATCCTGGGTGGGAATCGGTGTCAGGGTCACTAACCACTAAGACCACCAGACCAATTAAAATAATAATATTAACAATCTATATACTTAAATCAAAAATGTGTTTAAAAATCAATGACTAGTCAGTAACCCTACACAAAATACATATGTATTTACATATTTTGAGCTTAACCTAATTTATCATTGTATGTGTAAAAAATTCCGTGGAGAATCTATATACATGTAATAAAATCGTAGGAAAGTCAAAACTGTACATCGAATATTTTTTTAAAAGGATACTTGGGGCGTGATCTACAAACGATATCGAAGCCAAAAATTTGGTTTTTAGAATTTTAGTCTGTGTGTCTGTTTGTCTGTATGTATGTCCGGGCTAAACTCAAAAAGTACCTACTGCATGGATTTACTTAAAATTTGGCATGAATATTACTAAGAGGTCGGGTAAACATTTAGGCTACATATTATCACGCTATCACCTACGGGGGAGGAGCTGTGATTATTTATAAGATTTAACGCGGGTAAAACCGCGGGGCACAGCTATAAAAAATAACGTAGTACAGATACAAAAATGGATTTTGTATGGATATTTCAAGTGACCTTACTCTGTGTTTTGAGATATGTGGAGCGGTTTTATTTTCATATTACTTTAAATATGCGGTCTAAACCACTTACATCCACACAATTGGGCGAATCCGATCAATTGGATCGGATCGGAGGTTCAGTTACAGCGTGTGGATTGGAGCCTTGCTGTTAAACTGCATTCGTTCGTAAAACTGTCATGTCATATATGTATAACTTAAAGAATTAAGTTTCGAAATTTCTGAAACTAGTTTTGGTTAGCTAAGGGCTACAGACATTGTATAGACGCCAGCACATCCAGCTACCCTAATCAGTCAAATTTCTTTTAAAGATTTCACCTTTATCACATAAGGATAAGGTTCACTTTCAATTGGGGAAATTTGACAGATTGGGGTAGCTTGATATGCTGGCGTCTGTACAAACATTTTATTAGCAATAAACGATAAAATATTTTGTTATTATTGTTAGCCGATCTATATAATTATTATTTTATCTACGACTATTGATAACAATAGAAGTGACGATTGTTTTAATTTATTTAACAATAACTTAACTTCAATCAAGTTGTTCAATTTGAAATCTAGGACAACACAGTATTTAATTATCTAAAAAGGGTTTTCAGCCAGTACAAAAGGATTGCTATATACAAGACTTAACATAAATAGTGGATGTTACTTATGGAGCGCTATCTAACCATGAAACTGAAGAAAAAAAACGAGGCAAAAGAGGTGAGCAACGATCGCGATCAGTAGAAATCCGTTGTCTCTGTCTACCCCTCTGGGAATCAAGCGTGGCTCTATATACAGGCGCCAGCACATCAAGATACACCAATCTGTCAAATTTCCCTAATTGAAAGTAAACCTTATGCTTTTGTGATAAAGTTGAAAATCTATAAAATCAATTTGACAGATTGGGCTAGGTGAATGTGCTGGCGTCTGTACATATTATTATGTATGTTAACTGAACTAATTAAACAAAACCAGTGTGTGAAATACGAAGAATAATTTTTAGCGCTCCATACAAATGACATCAGTTGATTGTTATTCTTGTATGACATATGCACGTTTTGTTCAGAGTCATTAGCAAATTAAGCTCCTTAACTTACATCTACTACTTAAATTACATCTTTTACTTATGTATCCATTTGGAATTGCATAGGTACCATTCAAGAGTAGAAGTTAAGTCAACTAACAGAATGACTAGGATAGGAGAGGGTATGAAAACCTAGCCGGGTACCTAAGCCAATATTTCATTGCAACAAACAGATATCTGACATTAAAAAGTACTACGAGTGCACATTACAATGGGCGTGGAAAACTCTAGACAGACATCAACCATTGATTAATGATGAGGAGAAAACATTAGTTTATCGACACATAGTCGTTAGAATCATTAATAACTCAGCCATTGGCACGTTTAGCACTTCTGCCAATCATGGCTTTAGCGTCCAGTGATCGCAGCAAAGGTCGGGAGAAAGTGGAGACATAACAGACATTTTTATGTACCGTCACTCCAACTCAGCAATAGAAACAAATAAATATCCGCAAACATAAGGACAGACCGTTCGCATATATTGTCGTTAACAAAGGAGTGGTCAGTGACACCAGCAAAAAAGAAGACATTGGAAACTAAACAGTGATTGCCATAAATTACTGTACAACTTCGGATTGTAATTTTATTTTACTAAATATCAATAATAATTATCCTGGGACATTATTTTCTTTTTTTTTATCTGATTATCTGATCCCAAACTAAGCAGAGCTTGTACTATGGATTTCTATAGCACAAGCTACTACCTTTTTTGTAAATACATACTTATATATATAACTAACTGTGCCCCGCGATTTTACCCGCGTTAAACTTATTATAGCCATTAAAAAATTATAGGCTATGCGTTAATCCAGGGTTTCACCTAACTCCATACCAAATTTCAATAAAATTCATCCTCCAGCCGTTTAGACGTGAAGAAGTAACAAACATACACACTCACAAACTGTCACCTTTATAATATTAGTGTGATTAAACCCAGACTCAGGACAAACAGACATGTTCATGCACACAAATATATGTCCTTAGCGGGAATAGAACCCACGATCTCCGGCGTGAAAAGCAGGCATTTGCGAATCCTTAAAGGAAGGTATTATAAAATCTAATATGACGTGATGAAACCAAACAGCTTATCTAATCAGTGACGAGATTCGCACAAATACTGTTAAATTAATTAATTATACAATGACTAACAGTACTTGATATTTCAGCTAGGTGTGCAGTTATAAAAGCTATTGACCTCTAGAGGGAAGTAAATAAATTAGTTACGTTTAGTTAGGTCGTAATCTTATCTAATGTACTATGTAATTATAGTGTAAATGTAGTGTTTACCGCATGACTTCGTGAAGACAATCTGTTGAACCATGATATACCACGCTTGGTGAAAGCAGTTTTATCAATATGTGTCGCCTCACTAAATTTTCCACTATAATTACGATTGTCTCGCTGGATTAACATGTCATTAGATAAATCTCTTAATTTGCTATTATGTGACTGTGATGATACGATAATAGCTTTATTGATATCTTCAAAAATGATTTTTATCCGGATAGTCGTTCTAAATTTACATTTAAATTAGTAGTCTCTGCTTGAGATTTGTAATTCGTTGTAACTTGAAGACAATGGATAGGTATTATATGTTTATTAAGACTTGAAACTACATCTCTAATTAAATTACTCGGCGTCAAAGGTCAAGCAAAAAAATCATAAATGTCCAAACAACAATGGTATAAATATGATATTCTGGCAAGCATTTATGTTTGTTAAAAAGGTATGAAAATAACATCGAATAATCACAGTCGGTATGCTTATAAAATGATTATGGTGCCATGAGAGGTTGAAACCAGTTCGTAATTGTAAGTGAAATTTGGTTAATGATACCGCTTATCTTCTGAGGGCCAATTAAATATTTTTGTTTACCATTACTTTTGCATTTATTTTAGCCTGTCATTTAACATCTTAATCTGATTCTTGAGAAAAAAAACATTTAAGTACCTACTTTAGTCACCTTCAACATTTTTGTTTAAATATATTATATTTTTAAATGTCATCGATAACGTAAATATAAATCTTTATAATTATTTCCTGGATGGGCATGCAGACTAATACGTATTATATACTAGAGGATACAATTTGAGTATTTTTGTTACTGCTAATAAATAAAAAAGAACATTAAATTTATTACGATATCTGATTAATTATTGTTATACTACTAAAGCCAATCAGGCCGGTTTCTCACGGGTGGATAGATAGAACAATAAATTAATACTTTATTTGAATAAGATAATAATAACCATTCCTTACACTAAAGTCTTTCAATGTTGATTTCTAACAAAACGACCTTTCTACCTTTCTAACAAAAGGAGTACGTAATCAGCAAATGCATTTAGGCAAAAGAAATTATGACGCTATATTCAAAAGAAGCTGGTTGTTTATTAAGTTCTTCGCTCATATCTTTTTCGGAGGATACCAGGTCTTATACGAAGAACAGACGATAAAGATGGATCACGCAATTTCAAACACACAACGAAACGCAGATGAGCAGCCAATCCTATATCTCAAACCAATGAAGAGTTGACGAACATTAAAATTTAAACAGGTGAAAAATTATCATTGGATTATAAAATAAATAATAGATAAAAAAGGTTTTTATTCACGTAGACTTTAAAAAAACGCTTGTAAATAGTCAGAACATATTCGTAGTAACATATAATTAATTTATAATTATTTCTAGGTACATATAGATATTTAGGTACACGGATTGTAGGAAATAATTTACAATAAGATTTATTTTATAACATATTTAACATATTTAATTTAACATATTTAACTAACTTAAATTAAGTTAATGTCAAAGATCATGTGTAGGTATACTTATCAAAATTTTAAATTTTAGCTATATATTTACTACATATTGTCGAATGGTTCTGTCTATATTAATTGAGACAGTATAATTTGTTAAAACAGAAGAGCGGTTACTCCCAACACATCCTTCCTGCGACCACTTTCACATTTGCAAAACGATTATTACATAGAGTTGAAAGCTAGAAAGATATTACAAATGCAAGGGTTTTAGTGCCAACCAAGTCGTCAAGTGACAATATCGCTACGATTATAATTTCAAAGATTCAACAGGTGAAAGATATTATCTTTAACTCGAAACAGGAGAAGGTGTTATTTAGACAGATGAGCGGTCACTCCCCACACCGCCTTGAGACTCCTTTCACAATATCAAACGATTAGAGTAGGGTTGACACCATAAGTACTACATTGCTAAAAATGGGCACGACTCTTTATCAAAAGAAATTATACGTAAAATGTTATTTATTTATTTTACACAGTCGGAAAAACCTAGGGTTTTTCCGATTCCACACCCAAAACGGGTATAGGTAACAAGTAGTGGGTACGTGAGAGCCAATGCTATAATGTACCCACGACTGTGAAATTGCTTTGCGGCAGACTTGCATATGGAATTGCGCAGCTAGCAAGACGGCTTATTAAATTACTAACACTTAGTGCGTTTGAGTTTGTTGGCTTTTAAAAAGTTTGTTAGCGTTTAACCTTTTCTTTCTTCACAGGCAAAATAAATTGTCGTACATGGCATATCTTAAATATTGTTAGATTCTATTGTCACGTAAAACCGAACGGTACTACGGTGTCGGGCCTGTTGGCGTGGTTGGCAACTGCTTGCTTTTCACGCCGGAGGTCGTGGGTTCGATTCCCAGGACAGATATTTGTGTGTATATATTTACAAAAAAAGTAGTATATGTAGTATATCAATTATTCCATAGTACAGACGCCTGCACATCAAGCTACCCCAATGAACCTTATGCTTATGGGATAAAGTTGAAAATCTATAAAAGAAATTTGACAGATTGGGGTAGTTGGATGTGCTAGCGTCTGTACAAGCTCTGCTTAGTTTGGGATCAGATAGCCGTGTGTAGATAATGCGCCAGGATATTATTATTATTATATTACCTTGATAGAAATGATTTAGCCTTAACGAGATATGCAAGCTACAGTGCCCTAAAGAGAAACTGATTTTATTAGTAGATAATAAAAGGAGCAACCCTAAAATCGTCATTATCGGATTACAAGTATCGCATCGGCTGTAGGTGGCGTTTAATTTGATTTATACAAGCGGCTCGGCGCGGGCAGCCGCGCGCAAATTATCGGCCTCGTTGCTACGAGCTTGTTCGTTTATCACGCCACTGGAGTGCAGGCAGCGTTTACTATCCTCTATTAGAATTAGCTGGACAACACTGACTAGCTAATGGCCATAGCTGATGTCAAGATATTGTTAACGGATACAATACCAGAAACAATACACAAAATTAATCTAATTAAAATTAATCTCATCACAGGACCAGAGGGAACGTGCTCTTTGGCAAGTGGACATACACCAAATAAATGTAAAAAAAAAATATGCAGAGGACTGAACTTGTGCCACCTTCGTACATTTTTAACCGACTTTAAAAGAAAGAGGTTATCAAGTTAATTGTAGGTTTTCTCTGTATGTATTTTACCCGATTTCTCTGCGCTGTTTATGAACTGATTTTAAACATTCTTTTTTTAATCGATGCTGTCGGATAGATTTTGTGCCAAGCGGTTGTCAAACACAGTGACATTAGAGACAGTGACATTCGAGAAATAATTTGTGATGATCACAAATTGGTAAACCATGCATAATTTATTGTATAGTAATAGTATAGCACTATGGTAGCTTCGCATGCCTACTACAATACACTAAATTACGAGCGCAACAGTCATCACAAAACGGAAATCAACTCGATTATAAGGGATATTCGGTGGACGGAAACTAGAGCCGTTGCCGCGTTGGAGGAAAGTAATAATAATAATAATATCTAGGGACAATGTCACTCAGATCATCCTAGCCCCAAACTAAGAAAAGCTTGTACTATGGGTACCAGGCGACGATATACATACTTATATAGATAGATAAATACTTATATACATAGAAAACATCCATGACTCAGCAACAAATATTCGTGCTCATCACACAAATATTTGCATTTACCGGGATTCGAACCTAGGACCACCAGCTTCGTAGGCAGGAGCACTACCAACTAGGCTACGGTGACCGGCGTTTGAAACTACTTTTTTCTTTACGAATTTAACAATTGAAATGAAAGGAATTACGTACCGATTAACTATACCTAGTCAACGCCGCTTTAGAGGATACTTTGAGAGAGTATTTATATTATGTAGGCAATAAGATCGGGTTTCAGCATGGAAATGGATACACGGACGAGGCATCGACTAATTTTTTTAATTGAAGCAGTGAAGGTTCTATTTCAATTTCCTACAGCATTAGATCCTTTTGTGTTTAGTAAAGGCTAGGCCTTTTCTGAGCACAAAAGTTTTCTCACCGTATAAATATTCACAGTTTACCAAGTTTCAATGAGTGTTGCAATAAAACAATTGTCTTCAATTTTGCATCGAACTCCTCCAGTGCAATTTAAATTTTAATACCGATGCGGAAATTATAGCCACGATGTAGAACACAGGAAGCGAGCGGATACTGGTGACCTATTTGGCTTATCGTCATTTGTTGTAAATGAATATCCACCCAAGTGCTGCCAGATAATTCTGCTGTCTGTTCACTATTCATAGTCCAGTGCAACATGTACATTTCTGAATAAATAAAGTGCCTATTCAATTTTGAAGTTAAAATGTATTGGTAACAATTTGCAAATCCTAAGATTATCGAACATAATAACCAAGGCCAAGCATCACAAAATAATTAAGATGAAGATGGTATTTAATTGAATTTTTCATCACAATTCAATTAATTCCTAGGAACCAATTATAGAGTTTGTTATTCAATCAAATCATCGTATTGTATAAATATTTACACGTGTATATTTGGATATAATCATGTATTCTTATTGTCATAGTCGAATTCCTTGAACTATGGAAATGAGGTGTGAATATAAACTGCATTTTTGCCGTAAACGGCTCGTGTTACGAAATAAACGAATCTAGGCAAATACGCTAAATTGTTTGCCTAAAGTCTATGCAAATTATTAAACTGTTTAAGTAAATTGTTATAGAGAAGTTAAAAGAATTTTGTAGCGAAATTCTTGAGGTTTTAGGTTCAAGATATATTTGAAACTATTTTTTTCTTTACGAATTTAGTAATTGAAATGAAAGGAATCACGTACCAAATAGCTATAGTCAACGCCGCTTTAGAGGATACTTTGAGAGAGTATTAATATTATGTAGACAATAAGAATGATTTTCAGAATGGAAATGGATCCACGGAAGTGGCGTCGACAATTTCTTTTATTTATTTTAAATGAAAACGTATCCCTTAATCTTGCCTTATGGTAATAGAGGCTATTTCAGATGAAGCATACAAATCAAGTGTTGTTTAGGTGTCTAAATCTGAGATACTCGTACACACGATTTTACATAATACGTAAGTACAACTGGTTGACGCTAATCGAAAGTACAAAGTCGATGTAGTGGGCAGATTAATCGATAGATATACTAAGCGCGTAGTAATAGGAAGAAGAAATACAAACGCGGCGTAGGTCTGTTAGTTGCAATACTATGTTAGCGCCATGTACTTAAATAATAATATCAGAATAGGGCTGTAAAATGCTACTTCATATTGTTTTTATGTTAAATGCGTTTGCGGTTTACCACAATTTCACCTGATGATAAGGGAAAATGTGGTGTAAAGTGTACGCATAATCCAAAAGAATGCCATTCATTCATTATGCCTTCAATAAATTTTGTGTCAACTGTGGGTATGGAATATGTTAGTCAGGAGAGCATTCCAAAGGTAAACCGTGTGTCTTATTAGGTTTCTATGATATATAGATTTAATACTCTTTATTGTACACACTCAAACAAAAAATAATTAAATATAAAAATACATTGGATATAAAGAACAGAATGTCGAACGGGCATTCTTATCGCCTTAAGGGATATCGTCCAGACAACTTTTGGATGGATAGGAACTCTAGGTAAAGTAAACAGTAGCAGGAGTGCAACAAATAAGTTATACTAAGGAACTGTGATGTTTAGAGCTCTTAATAGAATATAAAGCAATTTTACTTCAAAACATGCATAACTCAGCATTTCAAAAACAGATCATCTCTATTGAGATAATTGCTAGTTGCGTAAGTCAGCGTTCACAATGATGAAATTAAAATGATGGGAACTGCATTACTTACATATTATGAACACTCTCCAGAAGTTATTATGAGATAGTTTTAATGTTATTAAAATAATTCCGCGACATTTACAATTCCAATTGTTAAGGAAACGGTATATTGTGAAACAAGAAGACAACGCACTTTCGATGCAATAAAAAGCAGTTCAAACTGACTACGTTCAAAGTTTCCAGGCACTTATATTTACATACGCATCTTACTTATACTACAATATTATATATAGGTACTACGTACTCGTATATACTGTTTAAGGCTCTCGTCTGTCTCGTCGCTAGTCATTCCATCGGATCTTGAGAATGATGGAAAAAATGTACTAGATAAACTCGAGCGACTTCAAAACTTCTGCATAAGGTTCATATTTGGACTCCGCAAATATGATCATGTTTCCGAATTTCGTAGAAAACTCGAGTGGTTACCCATTCGCCTTCGCCGAAATACTCATGTACTCTCCCTTCTTTATAGCATTTTATTTAATCCCACGGCTCCCTTTTACCTCAAGATTAGGTTTCAATTCCTATGTGACACACATTCTAGGTCCTTGAGATCGTCAGAGAATCTAGAACTCCAGTTGCCCACACATTCCACCAATTTCTACGACAAATCTTTCACTGTACAGGCTGCTCGACTGTGGAATTCACTCCCTCTGTATATCAGACGCGCGCAAACTTTAAGTTCTTTCAAAACACTTTTAAAAAAACATTATCAATCACTTTAATCTTCACAGCTCGCGATCTTCCATCTTCCTCAAAAATTCTTTAGTCTTCATAATCATTATTTATATTTATTTATAGTATATTAAAAAGTAGGAACTATATATATTTATATTTATATATAGGTATATTTTTATGTTATATATCTATATATTGTGTGTATATATATATATAATATTTGTACCTAGGTAGGTACATATATATGTAAATTTATATAAGTAGATGCACTGCCAACTACCACTTTATCTCCCTGCATTGCTTCGGTTCATCCAACGGTTGTCTGGAAGAGATTGCTGTATTAGCGATAAGACCGCCGTTTGTACCTTATTATAATAGGTCTTTACCTATGAAATTGCCGTTTTGTATGAAAAAATTTAAACGAATTTTTTTCATGAATTTTTTTATTTGTATTAATCGAAGTAATCACCCATGCAATCAATGCATCTTTGCCATCGCAGTGGCAGTTTATTGATGCCCTTCTTAAAGAAATCAGCTGGACGGGAGGCAACAAATTCTTCAAAGGCATTTTGTACTGCCTCTCGGGTATTGAATTTTTTTCCCGCCAAGAAGTTATCCAAATTCTGAAAAAAGTAGTAGTCTGTAGGCGCAAGGTCTGGTGAGTAGGGCGGATGACGGAGAGCTTCCAACCCCAGTTCTTGCAACTTGGAGACCGTCTGCTGTGCAGTATGAGGTCGCGCGTTGTCGTGCAGGAGCAGCGGAGACGAGCGATTGACCAATGCTGGTTGGAGATGCGCCAGCTTCTCCATTATTGTGCTCAGTTCTTCACAGTACACATCTGCAGTAATGCTCACCCCGTTTGGTAAGAAGCTGTGATGAATCACACCGGCGCTAGACCACCAAACAGTGACCATCACTTTTCTAGGGGTAAGTTTTCGTTTAGGGCATTGTTTAGGTGCTGAACCAGGATCCAACCAACTTGCTGAGCGCTTGCGGTTATCAAACAGAATCCATTTTTCATCGCAGGTAACAATGCGGTTCAAAATTCCTTCATTTGTGTGTCTGTTGAGCAGTGCAAGGCACGTCTCGACGCGTACTTCGCGCTGGCGATCATTGAGTTCGTGGGGCACCCATTTGTCAAGCTTTTTTACCTTGCCAATTTGACGCAAATGGACCAATATTGTTTTGACGCTAACGTCGAAAGCTGCTGCTAATTCAGCCGTAGATTGTGTATCATCAGCTTCCACAACCGCCTTTAATTCGTCATTGTCGACCAAAGTCTTCGGACGACCGCGAGGTTCATTTTTCAGGTCGAAATTTCCAGAACGGAAGCGAGCAAACCAATAACAGGTGGTGCGTTGGTTTGTAGTGTTAGCTCCGTAAACGTCGTTGATGTTGCGTGCCGCTTGTGCCGCGTTGCTGCCACGACGGTACTCATATTCCATAATTACTCGAATTTTTAACGTATCCATGATGACGAAAAAGATTGAAATGCGATGAAAATGTAACACTAATCAATAAAGAAATGACTACTTTTGGAAAAAAGAATCCATGTTTTTAAAATAAAATTAATTTGAAATTAGAATTCTTAGCCAAACAAAAATTATTTTGATTTGAAATGGCCAGTACTGCAGAACGGCAATTTCATAGGTAAAGACCTAATATAAGTTAACTGATATTATAATGTTATGCTTTAATTTGGTGCAATAAAGTGTTATCTATCTATCTATCTATCTATCTATCTTTGTTCACTATAATATTATTAAGTCCCGCGCAGATGTCAAATATCCATTGAAATTGACTGTCATGGTAGAAACTTAGCCATGATTTTATAACGATACTGATTAAACAGTTAGAACAGTAAACTCTGATTTCGTTAAAATACAAAAAATTAAACATAGTTCATATATACGGTCCACATAGCGAATTGCCATTTATCACGATCCTTGCAAACTTCTTTTGCCTCATTTACTATCATTATATTCTTCATACATTCTCACCTGTTCAGGGTACTTCTGACCTGGCCTTTCTGGAGGACATTTCCGTCTTATCTTATAGATAGTTAAAAAAAGTACTTACAACGAGTTCAGCGAATTTGGCGTCGAGCTCATCCTGGGGCGGCATCGGATGTGTCGGAGTAACAGCCTGAAGCGCCAGCCCCCCTTCCCCTCCCACCACGCAGTATGTGATCTCTGGTGGTTCGTCATTCTGTAACAACAATGCAATATTAATTATTATACTACTGAGAAGGTAACACTCCGGTTGACTTACCATGAGGTAATACTGGTAAGCTTCAGTTGTCAACTAAACTATAATTCTAAAGAATAGCAACTAACTGAAAACTTCGAGATCTTAAATGAATCTTTAATAAACTATTCTTAAGAAATGAGATACTGATGGGTAGAGGCCGCCTCCTCAAGCCACGTTCCAAATTCACGTACAACAAGCGTGGAATTACCTCCTATATGAAGTACTATGTATTTCGTGCCTAAAATGTGAACGAGTTCATATACGGATGAAACAGTGATTCAGCTGTCTGTCTGTTAAATAATGATAATAAGAAACTACAAAGAGATTTATCCCAAACACTCTTCTAATAAGTCATTAGGTCGTTTGTGTGCCTATATACTACACGATACGATACGACGCGATACGACACGATACTACATGCTAAGAATGTCTTCGAAGATTTAAGAACCGTAGTACGATTATTAACACTAGAGTGCACGCGCGGGCTACATATGTAGCCCAGCGTGTAATATTGTCGCATATAATTTTTGTTTGCCGCGCTACAGCGCAATCGTCTAACGTATTCCTCAAGCATTACACCCCGCTCCCGCCAGGAGCGTGCCGACTCCCGCGGCTCACAGACGTCTGCAAAAATCGCCCTTGAAGTTGGTGGGCTACGCCTGTAGCCCGCGCGAGCGTTGGAGGAAATTAAGTGTTTAGTGTGCAAGTGGTGAAATTGAGGTAAATATGAAACATTTGTTGTAGTATTACTACAAAACGTACTGTTATTTAATTTTTAAGTGTTTGTTGTTTGTATTTATGGGATTTTCAAGTATCTTTATTCTGTTTTGTTCACTTTTTAGATGGCGGGTAACTCGAACAGATTGTGCGACCAAATACAAAGATGGCTGCTGGAGGATAATGAAGACGACGACATTTCGAGCGAAAGGGAGGAAGGCGGAGAATCCGCGGAACAAAGTGGCCCGCTTGGATCTCCTCACCATTCTGATATGGAACAAGATGGCGAGGAAGACGAGGACGAAGATGAAGACGTGCCTCCATCGACTTTGGCTTCCTATCAGTCTCGTAATGGTACAAAATGGAGCAAGATTGCACCGCCCACCTCAAGAACCAGATCTCACAACATTTTAGTCCGTCCACCAGGCCTAGTAGGTGTAGCAAAAGATGCTAAAACGGCTCTCCTATCATTCCTGCTGTCAATACCTCCTACAAGTCGGATTTGATCTTGCAAGACCTTCTATTGAGCGTCGTATATACCCAGAGGTATTAAACTGAAAGGCAAACTACTTCTAGGATTGGCAGAACAACCCCTGCAACAAAATATGCCTATTCGGGGAGGACTTGGTCGGTGTGCTTTTTGCAGTAGGGCTCGCGACCGTAGCACGCGCAAGCAATGCAGCAAATTTATGAGGCGTATTTGTAGCGAACATCAGGCAGTCGTGTGTCCGGAATATATGCCAATAGACTGATTTATTACCCGTTACTTTGATAATAGATTCAATTAGATTAAAATAAACGCCTTTTGTGATAAATATTACGTTCCTAAATGAAAATAAGACTAAGAGAACTCACCCTTCCAAATATTTGTTGATTTTTAAGAAGTTTATGTTTAAGTTTCAAATTATAATAAAGAATCTAAATTTTGTTGATTTTATGAGCCATTTTGATAAAAATAAATATGTTTAGTAATTATATGCTGTGTTTTAATATTTTTTTTTCCTTATTCAGAGAAATAATTGACCCTAAAGTGGGCTACACCTGTAGCCCGCGCGTGCGCTTAAGGAGTATATATGGGCGCGTGCACTCTAGTGTTAAGTAACATATCGTGTCGTGTCGTAAATATGGCATACGAGTATATATAGGTATATGTTAATAGTATTCATGACTTGACATAGCTTTTTGAACTTTTTCTTTACATAGTTATTATTTTCTTTTTAGCTGCTGTGTGGCGACGGCATAGAATATCATCACACATATCATTCTGTGAACTATAACCATCAAACTGCGATCGCCAACCCGTCTGCCAAGTGTGACGATTATGGCATATCCCCCATTCCTTAAGGAGGCCTTTGTCCAGCTGTGGACGTACTTTGGCTGACATAATGATGATGATAGTCTAGTTTTATTAGACTTTAACTTGTTTTATATTAGTAAAATAATAATAATGCCGAATAATTTCAATCCAAAAGTAATTATGACTTAAAAATTTAAAATGAAATTGCAATTATCATTTGATAATACCAGGTTTATAGCTTACTAAGTAACATGAAGGAAGTCTAAAAAAGGGATTTTGTAAATGATTTTGAGGATAGCATTCTTGCGCTTTATGACCAACTCAATTGTGGAAGTACCTCTACTTTACAGAATACTTCTCATGTAATAATATGTTAACGCTGGGGTCCTGGGTTGTGAGTAAACAAGCCGGAGTTTGTCCAGGCCTGTGGCCACGCCTTTCCCTCTTCCCGAGAGAGAAAGGGTCGATAATGCGTGAGTGATACAAGCAAGTCTCATAATTTTAGCATTTTATAAATAAGAATCAAAGGATTACTATTGTTTACTAGCACGGTTATAAAACTATGGTATATGTCCACTAAATGACCATTCTTGCACAACTTTACTAAGTGCCTATTGAGTATAGTGATCGAATCAATTTCAACGCACAAAGCAGTGTAAAAGATAACATCGAACAAAAATGTCTGCGAGACAAGACCTTTACTTCTATCCTTGGACAGATAAGTCAAACCGTCTTTCGTAATATATTGTTCCTACTCTACATATATTCACGCCTTTTAATTTCAAGGGGAGGTGTAGAACACCTACGTTGAAACCTACATATATGATGTTTTGTATAAATACGACCCGATTAAGGTTAGGGTCTTACCCTAGTTTGTCCCGTACTTAAACATATAATAAGTTTATATACTTACCTCATATAAGAATGGTTCGAGAGAAGAGAAGCAAGTATGTTACGCGATTTCTGCCTTATTTGTAAAACCGAATTCGGTTATCCATTTTAGGATTCCGTAGCCAAAGGGTAAAACGGGACGCTATTACTAAGACTTCGCTGTCTATCTGTCCGTCCGTCTGTCACCAGGCTGTATCTCATGAACCGAGATAGTTAGACAGTTAAAATTTTCACAGATGATGTATTTCTGTTGCTGCTAAAACAACAAATACTAAAAAACAAAATAATATAAATATTTAAGGGGGCTCCCATACAACGAACGTGAATTTTTGCTCGTTTTTATAGATAATGGTACGGAACCCTTCGTGTGCAAGTCCGACTCGCACTTGGCCGGTTTTATTTTATACGATGGGAAATGTAATCAATTTAGTCCAATACGAACTTAGTTGTAGCTGTTGTTAAAGAAAAGTTGGCAAAAAGGTTGTACAAAGTTGAAGTCGATTATATGATTGTTTGAAAAGTTATTGAAATGAGTTAAATAAAACGATATTGTGACATTACATGTGTAATAATATTTTTGCGTAGAAATTTCATATCAGGTATAACTTTACATACAACCATTCAAACATGTACATTTCCCAGAGATTCGTCATATTGCAAAAAAATCCTGATATAATCGGTCCTTATTCTATCCCAGGAATCAAACTCGGTTTATGGTTGAAATTTTGCAATACAATAATGCTGTACCTAGCATCAGACCTTTGCTAATATCCTTGAAAAGATTTATGAAAGCAATCAAACTGTCTTTCGTAATTTATTGTTGTAGAATAACTGAAGATAAAGGCCTATTAAAGTAAACGGTGCTGTTTAGCCAACGTTTGTGAACGAAATATATCTTTATGGAATGTTTTATCTTAAAGACAGTGTAGTCTTTAAGATAAAGCATTCCATAAAGATAGTCTTCAGTAGGCGTTTGCACAATCTTCATCAGCATCATGTCAGCCGAAAGACGACCACTGTTCACCAAAAATCTTTACATTTGCCGGACCTACGCAACCCGCATCCATCGGCATCCAGCTTTTTACGATATACATTTACATTGTCTTGTTGGTCTGGCAGTATTCAAATGTAGTTAAAAAAGTTTTGGATTCAAATCCCGTGACGGGTTAAAAAGTGCAATATTGCGATTTAGATGCCGAGAAATATTTTGCATCCCGGAGTCAGGAATTTAGAATAGAATATAGAATATGCATTTATTTCTCTCATCACAAAAGTAGTTTACATTTTTTCATAAATAAGATTTAAAGATACCCTCCACCCCATAGGATCCTGGGAGAATAGAGAATGAAGACTGAAGTTTTGTGAGATGACTATTACGATCTTTCATTAAAGTAACTTGGCATGCAACCTTAGTAACTAAACTATAATAAACAAATAAATCAAATAAAAAGGACTATGCAGACAAAGGCGCTAACTAAGATAGTATTTTAACGTCGTAATACGTTGTAATTTTGTGATAAATGTTGTCTTTATGGGATACATCATCAGCCTGATATCGTACACTGCTGGACATAGGCATCTCCTAAAGTTTTATATGACGTTGCCATTTGGAGGGGTTTGTTAAAGCCAACTTGCATTGGCGAGTTGGCGACCAAAGTTAAGTGGTAGCAATAATACTGAGGTGGCGCTGTTGGCCGACTAACTTAATATTTCTAGGCCGGGAACCACAATGCAAGGCCTCAAACCACGCGACTAAGAAACTACACGGTAACATTGGCCATTTGGTCATCTGGCTTTATGGGATACAAAATAATAAAAGCAATGTCTTGATTTTCTGATTAAAATAGTTTCTAAATCAAACATCATCATTTCAATGTGATTAGTCTTTTTCTATAATCTATCTTTAAACATTTCCTGTTTCGTAAAAAATAACAACAAATCGGTATCGGAGACGGGGAGTATAAATTCTACCGTAATAATAAGACAGATAAAAGAAATCTCAAAGCCGAACCACCATTTAACATCGTATTCAATGAACTGTGTAAACAAACCTCTCATTAATACAACATGAGTCATCAATCAACATCAGAAAACAAAACAAACAACAAGACAGACATGACACAACATCTTTAAAAAGCTGAATCTCGAAAAAGAAACTTTCTACCGCCAATATGACATTTCCATTACCAAAATAACACAGAACGAAGAAACAAAATTACACGAGCCATTACAAAATTATATCAGATATTCCTCTCGCATTACTACTAAAGAAAACTTCTGACCTGTCGCGGTGAAGACATAAATCAACAAGATAATTTATTCGTACAAATACAACGTAAGATCTCGAGAAAAAATCTCGATTTACATTGCAGATTTAAAAATAAAATGAGGAAGACATCGGATACTTCCATAAGGGGAGAGTCGGTGCAGACAAATGTGGGCAATGAGGAAACACTATGGACAGAAAAACCTTGTATATTTATGACCAATGACAGTCACACGAAGCTATTACTTTAATCGGTATGTAATCACAATTAAACACATGGATGTATCATTTGTTGCGTTTAGAACATTCTTAGCGTGTATTATTCGGCGTTTAAAGCGACTGAGCCTGTTATTACTGTAATTATTCAAACTTCTCACGTAACGTATAGTTCCTAGAGCTACCATTCTCTTCGTTAAATGTAAATAAAGCACAATGCACGCTATCAAAGAAATAGAATACCACTTTTATTTATAAGTAAATCCCACCTAAATAATGGTAATTTAGTTTTCTGGCAGTGTTTCTCAGTAGCTGCCACGTCATGCACTGCACGGTAGGGTAAAAAAATATGACGATTCCACATAAATGTACATTTTTTACGGAATAAAAAATTTTTGACATACGAATCTAAATGGACCATCATTATCTTGAATTCTACTTTTGCTTTCAATGCAGAATAAATTAAAAAATATACGTGTAGCGCAGTGTTTCAGATGGTTGTCCCGCCATTACCTATAGGTATCATGTATTGAAAAAGAAATGGCATGTATTCCAGATAAATTAAAAAACTCTAGGAAATAACACTACAAACTAACTCACCCTTGTGGTTTAAACTTGGTTCAGGGCCATTACTGACGTGGAATTGCATGAGAGTGTCGGGTTATAGGGATGTTTTGTGCAACTCTCTACGTTAATACGTAGAGACGCGGACCGCTCGTCCGATTGAGTTTCTAGTAAGTGATATTATCAATCACCTCATTACTATGCTAAGACTATATATAACATGTAACTTAATCAACGCACGTCCTGAAAATAGTTTGTTCAGAATCGTTTACCGAATCGATTATATCATTTTTAATATAGGTAATTTTTTATTCCAAAATAATTAAAACTACGGAAATAATTGTCATACTAACACTATACAGCCAAGACAAATTGAAATGGACGGTAAGTCAACGTAATAAAACTATTGAAATCGCAGTTTTATTTGTATTCATACATATTCCATCATACAATTCAAAATAAAGAAAAATAAACTTTATTCCAAGAAACTAATTTAGTAAATAACAATGCATATACATGTTAAATTAAAATTTCTGTGTATGTATTATGATTACAACATAATATTCTAATTGGGGTGTTTGAGGGCGTGCGTTAATTACGTTACATGTATATACAATATATAGAACAGAGACTGTACAAGAGTCATAGAAATTTGTTTTTCTTGGGTTCGATTGACCGCTTTGCATAGCAGTTATCTAATAAACCCTGTGGCTAACTATTTTACATTGTTGTAACTAGAAATTGTTTACGTTTTCCGTCAAAATAGTAAACACTTGTGACCATAAATGTATGAAGACATTTATTAATAAATAAATAATTAATGCCTTCAATCGACAGACGCTATTATTGCCATACAATGCGATAGTAACACACATACTTAAGTGCGCTCGACGCGCTTCTGAGTCAGCGTGACCTTTCGCTGGCGCCTGGGCATTTCTTTCGGCTGCGCGGCGCCGCAAACCTATTGATATATTGAATAGGGCTGCCGGAGAAATCAATATAAATTAACTATTGATTTCTGTAAAATATACGAGGAACGGAACAGGTGTTGACAAACCAGTCGTTTTCACTTTGAAAATAAACCAGACAGTTTAAAATTATTGTTCTGGATGAAGCGAAAGTGATTTGGGGGACATTGTGATAATTATTAGAGGCTTACACTATTATTGCAGGTGTGATCTCTATAAAAGAACTAAGCAAACTTTTAAAGCAAACCAACGAAATGTTAAAGAGAGTTAAGAGGAATTACTACTGCAGTCGCGGCATATCTCACTCTCTACTTATACGTGTGATAAAGAATGATATTTTAAAAATAGCCTCAGTTTGCAATAACACACGAGTAACTGTTCAAGTTTCGAGGTCAAATTGTTATTGCGGATTCGATATGACATGGAAAACTGAACTAATTTTAATAATTTTCCAATTATCAAAGCCCTTCTAAGCTCTTAATAGCTCTTAAGAAATAAGGTATTCAATAGACATGCCTAAGAAATCCATCACTAACTAAACGTATGACTAATGAGATCCTAGCATTAATTAAAGCACTAGATAAAGCGAAAACTAGGGATTATTCGAGAAACCTTAACCAAAACAAGTGTCACAAAATGCACATCTTTAATCTCACCATCATTGACAACTAAATTAAGTAGTAAAAAAGAAAACAAGAAACTAACGTGCCAAAATTAATTATGTATTCCTCAGAGCATTTGGTTAATGATAGTAGAAAGCATGTCCACTTAACAAAGAGAGAAGTAAAAAGCGCCGGCAGCCCAAAATAATTTGTGAAGGTGAAGATTCCAGTACATTAAGTAAGGTACCATTTAAAGGGCTGTGATGGTTTTAAGAATACACGACAGCTTAGAATGAACAAGTAAATATGATAAAGATCCAATAATTTGACTTTTGCTTGACATCTGTTTGAGTGCGGTCCATCCAGTACGGTGTGCTTTTATAATTACGACGTCAGCTTACAAGCATACAGTCTAGCTGATGGTAAATTGTTTACGACACTATTTTCATTCCTCTTCGTCGCTGAGCTTTAGCAAACTAAATGAAACCCAGGACATGAACAAAATAATTTTGAAGTATATTCTATAAAATGAAAGTTATTTGCCAGTAGAGCGACCTTACTCACTTAACTTTTCACCTTTTGCTTCTTTTTCTCATTGCTGCACCCTTACTTAAAATACCTAGTACCTATTAGTTTTTTCAAGTTGTCAGTCTGTTTCTGTTGTGTGCAATGTGATAATTATTTCATCACACTCGACAGTTTCATTTCTGCAAGTTCGAACGTTAAAATGTTCATTTTACGATATCGGGACTAGTCCCTCCCTTTTACCCACCACTGGAACTCCTGTATGCCAGGATCAACAGTGGCACACAATGAAATGACACTGAGCGGTGAGGCTTAGGTATGTCCCGGGGAATCACTTTAAATGTCTTGGATCCCGCAACGAATTTAATCAGAAAGAAAAAGAAGGAGTTAGAAAATGAATAGTTCGACCAGTTTCATTTTACGATATGTAAGGATCTTGAAGTAATAGGGAATCATCTTATATGTATCCTAAACTCCGTTGGTCCGGCGGAAGCGCCTATATGTCCTTTCTTGCCAGAAAAATCCCCATAAAACTTTTGACTCAAACCAGGAAAAGAAACTGGGATCTCATTGTTACAGATAATGAGATCCCAGTTTCCTTTTACAGCGTTACGAGAACAGAGGAGTACAGGCGTACTCTAGTCAGGAAATTGGTGGTGTTATATGTTCGCCGCTTGTAGAATACGTATAACCTTTGGTCCTACGGCTGAACTCATGTTCTGTGATTTGGTATTGGGCCTGGCCTGGCACCTGTATTTGCGTTCCCAGTTATACTATAGTATCTCCTGCGTAGTCGGCTAGTTTCAATTGAGAGAGGCCTGCAGCACTTTTAATAAAGTTATTGTATTATCTGTATATTTACTTCGACTGGAAAGTAAAGAGGCTTATCAGAGAAGTGTGCACGTAATGAGGTCATGAGCATCAAGCAAAATATTTGTTGAACGAACAATGGAATATTAACTAGACAATATTTAGTTAAGTTATTCATAGTTGAGTTTATAAGGGAATTAGTAATTAAATGTTAGCAGTTGCATCCTGTTTGGATTAGTTTATCTCTAATGTTAAATTAAGCAAATATAATTGTTTTCGCAATCTAATCTAGAAATTGTAAACATAAGGTATATACAAGTACGATATCGGTAGGAATTTTACAAAGTAAGAGAGGCGTGAATGAAACGAAACGTAAACCCATCATTTTTGATTCCGAAACCGTGGTCATGTAGGATGTTATTTGTATTTAAGCACAAGTCTAAAGTAGATTAAGTCCAAGAGTACTTGAACAACAAACAACTAAGTACACATCTATATCGACGTTTGATGATCCTAGAGTTGAACCTGTAAGTTTAATTCTAAGAATATAAGTAGTATAAATTACCAACGTTTCTTCCGATCCCAAAAATCACAAGATGTGGAAGCAGCATATAGAACATATTTTTACTCATCTTCTGTTTCGGTATATGTAGTGCGTACAAATATAATACTTAGACCCTCCTACAAGGTTTTAATGGTAGTATTGTTTATTTGTATAGTGCCCCCTTTCACCCCAACAGAAGCAGAATACTGTTGTTGTTAAAGGGGAGTCCTATTGTTACTCGTCTATATGTGGAATACTAGGAATGTATGCTATATCGGGTGGAAAACGACACCAGAAACGCAATTTTAATTACTTCCCAAGGAGCTTGTGACTTCACGATTTTCCTTTGGTGAAATTGGAGATAGCTTTTTGAAAGAAATTTAAACATTATGCGAGGGCTATTGCCCTTCTAGGGCTATTAATACGTCAATGGACTTGGAGCAATAACTAAGTCAAGTACGATATCTAAGATTATCTATGAGATCATCAAAGGCATGAATCACCAACTTTTTACCCTTCTCAAAATACACGAGAGGGGGAACCCTACCCCTCTCAGAGGACAAGGAACGGGATATTTTCGTCGATGACTACATCGCACTTGAGTGCAGAACGCAAAAGGACCACCATTATCAGCAACATTAATTTACAAGAGCTGAGTCGCAATATTATGCCAATTAACAAGGCATGATGGATGAGGTTTGAAAGAAAATGTGATGTATGGCTATAGTGTTGTTATTATATGTGGAGAATGAGCGGAAATCACAGTAGTTACATCTTGAATGGAACACCCATTCATGGATGACAATATTCTATATGTATATGTAAGTACGCAAGTGTAGTGACGCAGGCAGGTAGTTTGTCATAGGTAGGTACCTACTACGTTGTCATACGGTAACCATTCCAAATGTAAAACAGTTGGAGACTTATTTCACATAGGTTTGAATGAGGACTTTTGTGACAAAAGGACATCAGCCTGATTTTACAAGGGTTCCATCCATCAAAATGATACGGGAAAGTAAAAGAGCTCAAATAGTTATTTAAGGAATTAGCTGTAGTCATAAAATAAATAAACTTTATTGCGCAACATTTAAGAGCATAGTTCTTTACAAGATTACATTAATAATATTAAAAAAGGTACAATGGCGGTTTTATCGCTTACAGCGATGTCTTCCAGACAACCTTCAGTTGAACTATATTGTAAGGGATTAGGAGTAGGGAATGACGTAAGACCTGTAGGATATAATTACTTAAGACAAATAGTGCTAGATATCTACTTAATAGTAGTACTACCACTAATTACTTATATATATTCCTTATACTTACTTATATATATAATAAATATACCTAACAATAATAATAAAAAACGAATATAAATTAAATAATAACCTTAAATGGTAAATCAAATATCTGAATTCCCACATACCTAGAATAAAATTTGTACATTTAATTAGTAATCCTACAAACATGGTCTGACTATTTACAACCACTTTTTTAAGTAAGTATATATGAATAAAACCTGCTTTATCTTTATCTTTACTTTTATAAGTTGTTTATTGGTATAATTGACGTGAAGACCCAATTACTTCCTATCTTTGTCATTTGTTGACGTAGAAAATTATTGAATTTAAAGCCCTTAAACTGAGCGAGCTAATTCATACCAAAAAAATTATAAGTAACGTTTAATAAAATCTTACAACAAAATACCTAACAAGCTACTCAACGATACTGGTGTAATATTTAAATAAACAGTTTGAAAAAATCAGGACCGTAAAAAACGCATCCACATTTGGTGTTCCAGAGAAATGTTTGCATAAATATTATTTTAACAATGAGCATGAACTTCAAAGGGGTGTGAATGCAGCTATTACGACGTTCTGAGAAGACAAGAAAAAAATCCTCCATAAAAGAACAACTTACATTTACGTAAACAACGGACGCTTTCCTGCGCCGCAGGCTAAAAAATTTACTCATCGCCTTTCGTCACTATCACTAAATAATGGCACTTTAACTGTCCAATCATTTATTTAATTAAAACCACTTGTCGTAACATCAATAAGGTTAACAAAACAAACAAACAGCGCACGTCTGGCGCCCCGCAATGTGTCTCAATCAAAACTAAGACCTCCCAGCTCCAGTAATTGCTTCCCGTGAGCCAAGGCACTAAGATACCCTTCGGTACTTCGTTTATCGAAGTGCATTGTCTCGCTCTAATTCTATTTACGTGTAAATGGACGTTTCATTAGCTGGCTGATGACAGAAGCAATCATGTATTTATAAGTAATGTCTATTTGAGTAGTAAACAAGACTTCCTTTGCTAAGTTAAAACATCACAGGACTATTATGAATACATCGACCTCAAGGTTGAAACGTGCACTAAAAACGCACCTATTCTATACGCAATAGTTACTGCAGTTTGAATAAATGTCTTAGATCGACTTATTGTTTCGATTGCTCCAGCAATAACAAGATTTTTGGGGTACCATCGTACTCTCTAAAAGAATGATCGCCCTATAAGATCTATTAATATTTAGAAAACATTTTTTTTGTAGGCCCTAGACACTGTAGAATTTTAAATTACTTACTTATCGTATGGGCACTGGTTCCCCTAGTGTCAGAGTTGTTCAAGCCGCCCATTAGGCCTCTGACATAGTTTAACGACCGTTATCTAATTACTACAACCGGGACCGACAGCTCCGAAGCACGGAGACGCTCAGAAATTACACTACTTTCGCGGTCACCCAAATATGGACTGACCGCGAGCCTAGTTGCTTAACCTCTCCAATCACTTACGGACCGGTGAGAGCACCTAGCTATGAGCTTTAAATAAGGAACAATGAGAAATGTAAGGTCGCTATCCTACAAGTGATACTCCGGCAGCTGCAAGCGTCCATAGGCTAAACTTATCAGCATACTATAAGGTGCTCACACGTGCCCATAGACTTCTTATTAATGGTCCCAGTTCTTGTTGGACTGTCTACGCAGAAAAAATAATTACATAATGAGTTCCCAACCTTGTACATATCATCCATTTAAACCAATAAAAAATCTATAGCCCATATTTTGACCTTTACTGTTCTATAATGAGCTTACAACAACATTTATGCAATACGTTTAGAAACGCCCCACAAATAAGCCTCTTAACTGGCCCCATTGAATTTTGACGTGAACCGTCTGTTATCATTTAACACGATTATTGTTGACCCAGTACTGAACTTGTGCCTGCTAAATAGAAGCATGCGGTGTCAATCAATGGGCATTCATTCATCTGTTGCGTCTTTGAATCCCATTGTGTTCGTCTGGTGAGTCAAAAATGTTTGCCTTATCTGAGTTTTATCAAATTTTGAAAGGTTTAATTGGTTCTCCTTTGTCGAATGAGGTTCGGATGTTGTTGATCTCTGTGATTGTGACTTGTCGAATTCACGTGAATGCTCTTCATACGAATAAAAAAACATATTGTATTTCGTCAATCATCCCATTGTTAGGGTTCCAAAGGGATGAGCGAAACTATGAGCAGCCCGTTGGAGGATAACTTCACCTTGCGGAATAAAATTCAGATAAGGTCCGTCCGTCTGTCACAGCGGTATATTACAAAAGAGTTAGAGTTTTAAAATTATATTAAATTATTTAATCTTAAATTTTGCTTTCCCAAATATGCACAAAATACCTGAAATCCGCGATCAAGTGAAGGTAGGGCTTCTTTTGCACATTGTTTTAATTAAGTTTTTATGATGTTTTTAATGACTTGTTGTCCACCTAATCTTTGAAATTGTGTTAATTAAAATAATTACTATCTAACGATGATAAAAAAACCTAAACCGGCGAGCATGTATAAGGAATATAATGTCAGTGAACGAAGCGAAAGAGGTGTGCAAGGATCGTGACAAATGGAAGTCCTTGTCTCTGCCTACCCTTCTGGGAGACAGGCGTGAGTCTATGTATGTAACGATGATGAAGACGTTTACTTAAATATTACATTAATGTTACTTTTATTTAAAATTACCATAAAAATTTCACAAAAAAATATTGTTATGCGGTCCGGTCTAAAACAGGCGAAGTACCCTCTCGTTTTTTTTCTCTAAATATTACATTGGCAATCGAAAGATAACTTAAGTAATCATGGATTAGTCGGTCCCTTATCAATAAAAAAAGACTCAATGTCTTAAACAGAAAGTGGCCCAGAAACTGCATACTAAAATAACTTGATCGCTATCGAGAACCTACAACCGATAGCGGTTCAGGAATCAATGTTAATTCGATAAATTATATTCTCAATTTCCACATGTCTTGTAATATATACATTACATTTTCTCCCTAGGTAATCTCATCTCAATTCCATTAAAGTCTTCATCTCTGTAAGTAATTTGCACTTCTATCATTCAGTTCCACATTCAACCATTCGCGATATAATTTACGATCAGCACGTGTACTCATCTCGAATCATATTCAATAACATACCCACTGACCAACATTCTGCAGCGCTTTCCAATGTGTAGTAAACGGGTTTTCAATAGCTAGGGCTGACCCTTGCCTTGCCTATGAATAGGCCTTTCAAACTGTGGAAAAAATCATGGTGAAAGCCATTTTGCAAGTACGGTCGCGTCAACGCTGAGTTAGTGGATACAATTGCACTAGGAAAACTGCCCTTACTGCCTACGTAAAAAAGACGCTATCAGAGTATCCCCTGCGGACGCGGCGTCGACTTTTAGTATGAGTGAATTACTAGTAGATACAAAACCGGCTGGAATTTATAGTCAGGTTAGATAACGACAATGCTATAAGGACGGGAGAGTATACAATACTTCCTCAACGCACCGAGCGCACAGAATTGAGAAAAAAGCATCTTGCAACTCACCAAAACCCAGTAATTACTTTTTGTGGTTGGATCTACTAATTTACCTGGATCTACTCATAAAATAAGTGTTTATAACGGCATGTCCTGCACTTTTCAGCAACATAAACTAACCTTACTAAGTGCAAATCTGGCATATCCTCTTTCCTTCAATACATTTCAATTTGTTAGATCCCTTACAGATGTCTGGTCTTAATGGAGATTAACCTGGATATTATCCATCCCTTTGGGGTTGTAACCTCAGCTTAATGCGATGGAAATGCACACGAAGGTCGATTTTTTGAAACATTTGTGAAATTGTCATTCCACGTTTATACGCGATGAAGCGGGATCGGAGACTAGTCCCTCTCTCTTACCCACCACTGCAACTCCTGTAAGCCAGGATCAACTGACACTGAGCGGTGAGGCTCAGGCATGTCCCGGGGAATCGCTTGAACTGACTTGGATCCCACAACGAATTTTATCAGAAAGAAAAAAGGAGGAGTTAGAAATGAAAAATCGGATCGGAGAGGCTATTGCATCGATTAGAAATTAAATGGAGGGCGATGGTGGTGGCAGGCCTATAAGAGTCTTATATTCTCCTTGTACTGTCCATACCCGCAATGAATAGGCAGGCCAATAAACTTGTAGTTTTTATTGATTTGTGTAAATGTTACTTATATAAACGAAATACTAATTAAAACGGTAATACATATACAGTTTATTACCTAACCTAGTTTACTATTAACTATGCAAGGACTAATAGTGCAATTTTAATATTTTAAAGACAGATATAACAACATGACGAAACTTCAGCCCTATTCGTTTTGTCAGGTGGCATGTAACCGAATATAAAAAATACCGTCTGTAAAAATAAAAACGTCATAATAATAATACCTTAATATAGACAGAACCATTGACAATATGTAGTAAAAATATTAGACTTAAACTAGATAATTAAACATAATCACTTGATAATAACTTGATACGAGCTGATTGCTTTAATAAAATAAATTTTATAAATGTTTTCATACAATGTGTACCTAAATATCTATGTTACTAGAAATAATAATGTATACAACTATATTACTACAAACATGTTCTGACTATTTACAAGCGCTTTTTTAAAGTCTACGTGAATAAAAACTTTTTTTACTTTATTTTATTTTAATAAGGTTAGTTTGATTCAGTTAACACCTGGGCCCAGGAATGTATGGAGTCATTCCCTTCTCCTTTACCTATATCACTCAACGACTCAACGTGCTGGACATAAATTTGCAATATAAACAGAACAATATATTATTAGCATTTGTATGAGGAGCCAAAAATATATCTTATTGCACTAACTGGTCTTTTTTTATTTTTTCAGTTACATGGACATATTATTTTAATTTTCCTCTGATATTTAAATTACACTTGGTGAACGAGATTCAAAGTTTACTTAATTATGAAACTAATGCCCTCATAAAAATAGGGACCCAAAAATAAATAAATATAGCCAGATGCATCGGTCTGTAAATGATTTCGAGGTAAAGTAACTCAGCTCACGGCCAGTCCATAGATGGGTGTCCGTGAAAGTGGTTTAATTTCTGAGCGTCTCCTTGCTTCGGAGGGCACGTTAAGCTGTCGGTCCCGGTTGCAGCCATTAGGCAACAGTCGTTAAACCATGTTTGAGGTCTAATGGGCTGTTTGAACATATCTGACTGACACTAGAGTCACAAACTGGAACTTTTGAAGATGTAATTGTTCCATGTCTAGATTGCACTCTTTGATTTTCTATATTATTCGTATAATAATAATAATAATAATAATAGCCTTTATTCAGACAGTATTTCATTTACATATCTTATATATTAAAGTCTTAACTACTGAGCATCGATAACCCCGTCTGTATGCCATTTATTGACAAAGGCCTCCTCCAACCTTTTCCATTCTTCTCTGTTTTTGGCAGTTCTTGTCCATAAGCCTCCTGCTACAGCTTTTATATCATCCACCCATCTCCTGGATGGTCTACCTCTTTTCCTCTTCATGTGACTGGTGAACCAATTCATTATTGATTTTGACCATTTGTCTTTGCCTCTAACTATATGACCCGACCATCTCCACTTTAGCTTTTTTATTGTTGTTGTGACATGTTTTGTTTTTGTGTATTTCTTTATAGTATCCATTCTTATTCTGTCAGATAGTCTTTTCCCCATCATACTTCTTTCCATGGAGTTTTGGCAAGTTTCCAGCTTTTTAATATTTGCTTTGGTGAGTGCCCAAGTTTGACAGCCATATGTGAGTACAGGGAGTATGCTGACATCAAAAAGTTTCCGTTTGATGCCTATACTGATACCACCATTCTTCATGACCTCCTTCAAGCTCCAAAACTGTTTCCAGGCATTTCCCACGCGCCTGTCTATCTCTTTTGTGGTCTGATCAACCAGAGCAACTACCTGGCCTAAATATATGTACTCCTTGACATATTCTAGTGGATTGTTATTCACCAGTATAGGTTCTTCCTTGCCATTGGTCATAACCTTGGTCTTTAATGTATTCATGACCAATCCCACCTTCTCTTACTAGATCATCTAGCATCTCCTGTAGCCCATTACTTGATGATGAGAGGATTATTAGATCATCAGCAAATCTGAGATGTGATACATTTTCACCGTTAATGGATAGTCCACAGGTCGCCCAATCTAAATGTCGAAAGACGTCTTCCAAAACTGCAGTGAAGAGTTTTGGTGATAGGGGATCGCCCTGGCGTACGCCTCTTTCCATTTTGATCTCTTTGCCTTCTTTTTCCAATTTTATTTTCGCCTTACTGTTTGAGTAGATATTTTTAAGGATCCTGATATATTTATGTTCAACCCCTTGGTTTTTGAGTGCATTCCAGATTTTTTCGTGTTCGATTGAATCAAATGCTTTACTGTAGTCCACAAAACTACAGTAGAAGATTAAGCTATGTTCTTTACCTTTTTCAAGCAATTGTTTGATGACATGAATATGGTCTAAGGTTGAATAGCCACTCCTGAAACCCGCCTGTTCCCTGGGTTGATTTTCATCCAAAGTATTAGTTATTCTACTGAGTATTACTATTGCAAAGATTTTATATATATTTGACATTAGACTTATAGGCCTATAATTATTGATGTTGCTTTTGTCTCCTTTTTTATGTAAAAGTACTATGGATGATGTTGTCCACTGGTAAGGAATCGTTTCGGTTTGTAAGATTTGGTTGAAAAGATGTTTGAGAATTGGAATTAGGTGATTTTTATTGAGAATTAGGAACTCATTACTTATGCCATCTGACCCTGGAGCTTTATCAGGTTTTTGAGTTCTTACAGCCTTTTCTATTTCTTCGTGCATTATATCGGGTATTTCATTTTATTCGTATAGGAATTGATAATTGCTAACTGTTATTTAATCAAAATAAAATAATAATTTAGCTACTTTTCTTTTCTCGATACATTGCTTAGAGAATTTCTTATTAAAATGTCACCTCCAAACTAACCTAGCACAACTAAATTTGCACATAATTATAATAAATTAAAGTGAGATAATATTGATACGGATGTTGAAACTTTTGTTTTCACTTTTGCGAAATTTACGGCGAATAGAAATATAATAAATAAGAGAAGTGACTTTCTGCAAACACATCAGATTAAAGAGCAACAAGTTCATCGCTCTTGATCTTGGAAACTGGTTTTCAGAAACTGTCATCATCACCAACTCTTTCTTATACATAATCAAAGTATGGGATACTCGAGGAGCGAGAGAACTACTCATGAACTATTGAATTTAATTATTACAAATTTATTGGATTATCACCTATTTAATTCTGTTTTAATTTTTGAAATTGTTATTGCTTAGTTATTGACATACTATGACCCCTTGTATGTATTGTTGTTAAGTTCGTGACATGAATTACAATTTTAAAATTATGATTATGGTTTTGGTTAATTAACTAAATTTAATAATAATTTTTATATATAATGACTTGTTTATTGTGAAATTATTTATTTTGAAAATGTTCAACTACAATGTAAATTGTTCTTGAATATATGAATATTGTATTTATACTAAACACCTTGAAAGACTATTCCTAAATACTTATTTTTACGGGTCAAAACAGCGAAAACAGGAAAATTTAGTGACGTAAGAAAATACAGAGTAATATAAAAAAAAGAACGAGCGGGCCTTACAGTAGTCACATGTGATGTGTAAAATCTGGCATGTTGTCATTCCGTATATTAAATTTGACATGAAATTATTATGAAGCCAATTTATTCATAACGTGATTAGTCGTATATACACTATGTTGGCCGGCAGTACGTCGTGGTACCAACCTTACGCAAAAAGGGTAGGGACCATATCACACCCAGTTTCCTGTAACACATTTCCGACCCATTTCCAAAATCAATCCCACAAGAAATATCTAGCAACCGAGATGAAAGATGTTACACACCACAAGTCATTCCCATGCGTGGTTACTCTTGTGTCGTGGGTTATTCAAGCCGCCCAGTAGGCCTCTGACCTGGCTAACCAATAACAGTTTAGTGCCATATGCAGCACGGAGAAGCAGATTCAGATTAAATCAGTCTCACTAATGGAAGTAAACCACTTAGACGGTTACCCATCTTTCTTCTATCCATAAACAGCTCGAGACACGTGAGCAGTGAGATCAAAATTAATCTATGTTAAGACAGATTACTTTTGATCTCACTGCTCACGAAGATAGACTAAGGTCTATCTTGCTAAGCTTCAGTCGCGTATTGACAACGGAGAGACTACTCCTACTTTTGAATAAGCAATATAAGTATAGATAGATAGAGCACCGCATCAGCCTAACCCTAAACTACAATGACATCATCATAGGTTCCGTATGACTGATTCGTTTCACCGTTTTTCCAAGGTCGATCAAACTAGGTGCTTCGATTAAAGGGCTGACAATAGCCAAAGCCTTTTCGTTTGTCATCTAAAAAGGTTATAGAACTTCATTAACGCCATAACATAATTCACCAACTTTTATTCAATGAAAAAAATCACAGGGACCATGCTTAAAACTGAAGTAAATTTGCAACTTATAATGTATTTTATATATGTAGTGACATGCTTGATTAGGAAAAGCGTTGCCGTCTTTGATATTGTTACATTCATTTTACTATTTTTCGTTGCTTTTATTTATAAACAATTGGGTATATTTAATAATATTTAACTTATCAAGTTTAAATTATTTTAACCTATTAGTTCTTTTTAAGTAATAAAAGCTGCTTTTTATTAAGTATTTTTTCTTTGAAATTTATTACCATTTATTACCAATAGTACAAGCTTTGCTTAGTTTGGGGAGGGATGATCTGTGTGACATTGTCCCCAGATATTATTATATTATTATTTCATAATTTTATCTAAAATTCTATTTGGATTAGCGAGATAAGATAAAATTGGGTATTGTCAGCCTCTTGACGGGATTTCCTCACGGAAATTAAACCCCAGGAAATACCGTATCTAATAGAAGTTTTAATTGTTGCTCTGTCTACTCACAATACTGTAACTTTCGTAAACCCTTCTTAAGTCCTTCAATACTGGAATCGGTGAAAGTCGGAGACTGGACACGTTTAATCCGATCCGTGGGTGTCAGTTACCAACCGTCAAGTCACCCGATCCGTTCCGGAACAATTAGCCCAGAGATATGTACTAGATAAGGTATTGATTGGTGGTGCTGTTTATCAGTGCTATTTTATGTCAGATAGTTGACAGTATTGCATGGTTTGTGTCACATTCAACGTTGTACTTATAATAATGAGACTAGTTATAGCTATTTAAACGAATGCATAAAGATTGTGGGACCATGAAGTACCTATTCACAATCCATGTCTCTGATTCTCCAAATGAAACATTATGTCATAAACTCACAAGCTGCCAGTTGAAGTAATGAAAAATAAATTTTATTTTCACAACAAATATCCCAAGATTATAGAAATAATTGAGTGGAAGTACAATGCGCGCTTTTGCCGGTGTATATTTTCAAACTCTGAGTGAGTATTTCAGGATTAATCAATCTATGCTGTAAGAACGATGTTTACTTCCACTATCACATTACTGAACAAACAAAGTTAAGTGGGCAAGGGCTTTCGAACGTTCATGGAACCACATCCAACTACGGAATATGTTTGTGTGGGCTGTACAGTGTACACAGTGTTTCTTACCTATAAATCAGCCAATTCTGTGTGTTATCTAAGCAACAATTTCGAGTATCAAAACTATAGCATAAATTAGCAAATCTTTATCATAGTATCAGCTAAATCAGTGTTATTCAACCTTTTTCATGACGCGGCCTTTTCAGTATGATGAAATATTATGGCGACCCCCTTACCCGCTTTTTTCCATATCTTTCCATCATAATGTCAGCTAAAGTACTTCCACTGCTGGATAAAAGCCTCCCCAATCAATCAATGGGGGATATGCCATAATCGCCACGCTTGGCAGACCCTGTGAATAGCTTTCCCAATCTTTTACAACTTCTCTATAGAAACTTCGCGACCCCCCTAAAGAGGCTCCGCGACCCCCCAGGGGGTCGCGACCCACAGGTTAAAAAACACTGAGCTAAATGAATGCATAATGGTTGAACAACTCTGACACTAGGGTAACCACTGCCCATACGATAAGTAAGTAAGTAAGCTGAATGACGTTCGCCCCAAAAGATTTCCACAGTGGAGTTGTGGCCATCCTTTGGGGGATATGCTATGATCGCCACGCGTGGTAGATGAGATGACGATCGCAGTATGACGGTCATAGTAAACAGAGAGACGCAGGTGCCCGTTCTCTGGTATTCTCACTGACGACTTCTACGCCCCCACGGGATGAAATGGGATGGTTATATTATTTGCCGTCACCCACACAGTATAAATCAAATAGAACTGTTTAATTATATTTATTTATTTATGCCAATTTTTCCATTGGAGAATCTATCTGATTGAGGTGATAGTCAATAATTTCCTTACCTGCAGACAAGGGCACAGCGGCCACTTCCGCCTCAGTGCGTGAGGCATCTTCTTTCTAGGAGGGTCAGGCTCCGCCGGCGGCTCGCCGCACGCCCAGCGCACGAGGCGCGCGCGCGCCGCCTCCGCCGCCTCCAGCCCGCGGGACCACGATGGCAGACCCTGGAAACAAATAAAATAATAAGATTTATTGCATGCTGGCATCATCGAGAACTGGAGAAAAATCTTTAATGGAGATGAGGCAGATAGATAAATAGTAGAGAAAAAGTCTATAGGAATAGTCTGTTGTCTAGTATTTACACAAGTTCCCATTTTAGTGTTAAAATACTACTTCACAAGCGTTAAAAGCAAATGTGTCGATTCTTTAAACTAGTCCTTTAAAATCTCTGTTAGATCTCGTTAAACAAAAGAATGGAAAGGTCGAAAAACAAACAGGTTTGTTAGCGTTTGCACAGTTCTGTAATAATGGCAGTTTATTATGTTGCCATCTGTTTGCGGGTGGAAACGAAAAAACTTTTATACTATTAACAACGCGGCTACGATGTGGAACTTAATAAAGGTGTCGAACTTATTACTTCGAAAATTAGAGTTCTTCAAACAACTTACATCACACATTTAATGCATAACAAACCACGGTAAAATTATTGGTTTCAAAATGTTAGACGCAAAAACAAAGTTTTTTTGGGAGCTGCTCACAAATAATATAGTCAACGTTAACTAGGCCATCCAACAACTGACTGAAAGAAATACCTATTCGAATGTTAATACCATCATTTTTTCTTTTTTAATATAACCAAGTTTCTTTTTTTTACTGCATAATAATCTCAATTACATTCAGTCACAATAATCGACACTTTAACAATTCCTTTCAATCCTATTTCAAACAAGAACCAAATATTTATGAACTGGTCCTCCACCAAGTTCCTCGTCATCAGTCAAGGACATTACATTGGCAGTCATAACATTGGGAGCGAAGTTGTTGACTCGCGAGTAACGGTATGGCACATGTTAGCGCGAAAGCGAGAGTGGAATGTTTTGCGTTACAATGGCCAGCGAAAAAAACTGGTCTGTGATTATGATTATTACTTAACTTAGGTGTTTTGTTTTTAACACGAGAGATATTAATGTGAAGTTTAAGGGAAAATGTGAAATCAGCTTTTGTCTATGTGAGTTAGAAGCTTGAAATGTGTGGTGGGTAGTCAAATTATAATTTGACTACCCACCACACCACATTTTACCAAACTACTACAAATAATTATTTGTAGTAGTTTGGTAAAATCGAACAGATTGTAAAATGTGTCGTCTTAAAATCCCTTAAACCATGTGATATACAGGCGATATAGGAAAGCCCTACATAGGAATATTTCTATAATAAAAAGTTCCAATTCAACACTTGAAGATTTTGAGAATTTGAACCCCTTGAAATAATATTCTTAAACATGTATGATTTTTACATTTTTTGGATTTCATTTAAATTTTCGGGTAATTTTAAGAGAAACTTTCCAGCAACATAATAATTAGGATATCGCGCCTGTAGACAAGCTGTGAGGTGACAGCGGCAAATACAAAAAGACAGAATATCATCACCCCATCTCACCCCGTGGGGGGCAAAGTAGTCGCACAGAGGGAATATTTACCACAGGACGGGCAGCAACGTCTCTCTGAGTACTACGACCATCTTACTGTTATCGCCAACTAATCTGCCAAGCGGGGCAAGTCATGTGGCTTTTGTCAAACAGCAAACTTTTTACAGCTGTTATAATGAGACAAAAAATAGTAAATTAGCAGCACTACATAAAATCCTCTCTCAAAATGTGTCGGTCCAAGTGCCAAGTACCCTACATATCCCTAAAAATTGGTTCCGCAAATTCTTGTAGTTAATGTAGTCAAGCAGCCATAGTTTGCGCTTCTGACACACGTTATGTATTAAAGAAAAGCGAAACATTTATCCATCGACTACTTTCTTCTGACGTAACAAATCGGTATAGGAAACATCGCGATAAATGGGAACTCATATGTTAAAATCATGTTAAAAAGTAGAAACTAGTTCAATACGTTGCCATTATAGATAATACTCATACATATTCATGGAGAAAGATTTATTACGTAAGCTCTTGCCTTTGTGTATAATGGATATAATGACTATGATCATTACTGTATTTTTTTGTGATTTCCCTACCATATATCCAAAAGTACAGGTTAATAGACTCTTTTAAATATTTATTATTCTTACTTCTTTACGTGTAATGTCTAAGTTTTAATAAAACTGAAACAGAAACTGTCGTAGCGACAGTATAAAAAAAAGCTTATATACAAGTATGATGTTTGGGTGGTCATGATTTCGGACCCACAACAAGTCTGATTAAAAAAGCATCATTATAAAACTATGATTAATTGATTATGGACATCGGGGGTACCCGATAATGATTAAACTATGATTTGCTATTTTACGAAATCTTGACTGGACTGATTCATTGATAAACATGGTAGACTGTCCCTCGAATCAAGAGGTCCATGAGAGATTAAGTTAGGATTGTTTTGTTATATTGTAATGGGCGAATCGATGAAAGTGAATTGAAGTCGTAACGGGAACCCAGTTACCTACCCATAGCGGGATTCAAGTTAGCCTACAGTGTAGTTTTATTTTCTTTAAGGCCCGTCCCTTCAAAGCGCGCGTCTTGTGAGATTAATATTTTAAAAAACCAGAACTACTTTAAACTTTTATATTTTTACTCATCCTAAGAAGTAGGCGACAACTTTTTCCGCTTTATTTTGGTAAGTAAAAGATATATGAAAATATAAACTTGTTCTGAATATTTCAGAATATTAACCTCACAAGATGGCTGAACTTCATTTTTCGAAAGCGTATACAACTTTTTTGTAACACGTAAAACATCAAAGTATGCAAGACGGATAGCTACGCGTTTGAAGACGGGCTTTAACACACCAAGAATTATGAATTAAGTACCTACCTATAGTATTAAACAACACATGACCAATTATAAAGCATTACTCACATTATAAATAAATCAATCAATCAAGTCATCAAAATAAAAGCCATTACAATGGATTTATCGCTATGATTAAATTGGCTTTACCACCTCAAGTTAAACTTTAATACGGCTTAATTGCGTTGCGTAAACTCATTACTCATAAATCGAGATGTATGTGTGGAGCCGTGGTAATATAGTCACCTCGCTTCTTCCTTGGCGCCATCGTAATCAGGTTTGATTCTCGCACACACAGGACAACTATTTGTGCGATACCTATGTAGAGGTTCTGAGTTTGGGTGTGCCTTGTGACCGTGAATTATGTGTTAATAAGTTTCCCGCGATACAGGGACATAAAGTGCTTATTTTTTAAATTAAATTAGTCTTCTATACAGGTTGTCAATTTAGATCGACATTACACCGCGTTAAGAATAAAATCCATGCGGGGCATTCTTTGGGGACTGCTGATAAGTGAAAAAACATATGTATACTCGCTATACATATAGCTCATGGGAAACGTGCGGTGACGATGACGCGAGTTTCACGCTTATTCTTTACCTAAAAAGCTCAATGTGCCTAAGTAAGCCTCAGTCGTTTATTTACAAAAATAAGGTTACAAATAATCGGCAAGGTAAACCTATGTACTTGGAGTATGTGGCTTGCCTCTCTCCTATTAAATAATATACCTAACTAGTATATAAGTGGTTAGTTAATAATAAACGAGACGTTGAACCATATCACTGGTGTATCATACGACGCATGTAGAGATCCAACATCACATAACAACCTTGCCAGTGCTGCCCCTACAATTGGGGTGTGGATCAAGACCCGACCAAAAAAAAGCAAAAATAAAAAAGAATAGACCTAATATAATTGTCGCATGTAAAGTCCCACCACATTCCAATGAGTTCCTTAATGATAGCACGTGTAATTATAGTGTGTTTATTTTTGCGTAGGTGTCGTAACTTATTGTTGCAATCGGTGAGAGAATCATTAATAATAATTTGCTGTAATTTATTTACAATGGAACGATCTATCGAATAACTATTTTCGCTTGAAGGTACAGGTTTGGTCTTAATTAATTACCACTAGTACCTAGTGTACACCAGGCCATATTAAAGAAACATTAGCAAGAGAATAATTTAATAATTGAAAACTTTAATAATTGTCTAAAAATGTACGTACAAGACGTAATTATGATATTTAATTTAAATCAAATAATAGTGACATTTGCGCACCAAATATTGGTCCAAGTAACTTGAATATCATTATGGAGTAATAAATTAGTCAAAGTGGATCATTAGCAATTAAGGTATTTAACTAACTATATTATGTCTGAAAAGAGGTGTCACTTGACTATCTATAGTATACATTTAGATTGGACTCATATTATATTATTTCTAGAAAATTCTAGAGTTTTTTGACTATCTTGATATTCTGGGGTTTCTACCGTGTACCAATTTTTTGACCAAAATCAGTAATATTACTATTTAACGGTGGGCGAATTTATGTATTCAAGTAAATAGATATGTTCTATTTACTTAAATACATAAATTCACGTTTTAAATTAAAATTATATATGTATCCAAACAATGTCTGCCTGGTCAAATTGCATTCATAGCGGTCAGGCTCAATGGAGAGTAGCCGTCTGCACGGGATTTATTGCAGTGCACTAGTGTGCACGCTAACACAGATGCACTTTCTATCCCTCACACTACTGCTGTGTACACACGCCGACACATCCAGCTACCCCAATCTGTCAAATTTCTTTTATAGATTTTCAACTTTATCACATAATCGTAAGGTTCACTTTCAATCACTACAACGGATAATGAGGTTATTTGACTCAATATAAAAGATAAGTTACAATAACGGCATTTTGATCAACTTAGGCAATCAAAACACGGCTAAAAACAATAATGACTTTGAATTTAAATCGTATCTATCTCGCACGGGTGCGAGGCCAGGCCGGGCGGGTAATAGTACATATAATTTAAAATAATTGTCTCCGAGTGGTATCGATCAAATGCATTGATTTAATAAAATAAAGTACATCATGGCATAACACGCGCATGTTCTATGGAGAAATATCAGAGGAAATTCCAATCCATTCTTGTATTCGTACTACCACTTTAAGGTCTTTTCCGTGAAATAGCTTGCGACATATAATTTGAGAGTAATGTCTCCATAATTTAACTTTTTTATGAGATTGTGTGGAGCACCAGACATTATTTATTGTGTATAAATCGAAGGTCTCAATGTCCATTAGGTTGTGTTTTAACGTTTAAACTTACAGGATCCCGTGCGTAAATTCAAGGGGGCAGCAGACACAATTCAAAAATCAGCATAGCAAAATTAAGTACCTAGATGCTTTAATATGCGTGAATGTATTAGCTATTTAACAGTTAAATGTACATGTATGCATACTATTTTGTTACAGTGATTACTGCTTTGAATTTAAAACGGTGGCAAGTTAATGGCCAGTAATTACTTTCTAGCTTGACTAATAATTTAATGGGCTTGACAGGCCTTGAAATTACAATGCTATGGTATCAATTTTATTTACAAACACGAACTAAGAAACCAGCAGGGAATTTAATTTTACTTTTACGGTTAGATACTTTGATTGCTAAGCCACAAGCTAAGCTCGCGGGTTCGATGCCCTCCGAACTAAATATTTACATTAATTAGTTTGTGACAGCGTAAAATATTAATATGACTATTAATATTATTATGTTGCGATTCACAACACGATTTAGTTTCCAAACTGAAACTGTAGTGAACATTTGTTTCAAAAATAAATAAATTAATTAATACGGTTAAAATTTGACTACCTTGTCGGTCTAGCGATATCGTGTTTAGTCCCAGAGAATTAAGGTTATATTCCTAGGTCGATTCTAGGTCTTAGAATTTTAATCACAACAAAAACACCCACTAAAAGCTCAGTCTGGATCCTGGCGATAATACACGCCCGTGCCTCGGAGAGAAGGTAAAGCTGTCGTGCCTGCACCTTATCTGTCCCCGGTCATGTCAAATATGGCCGTTTCATCGAATTAGGAGAGTGAGGGAAAAGAGAGTATACTAGTGATTGCGCAGATATCCTACACTATAAAATATCCTATGTAGTTTACAAGCCTCCGTTTAAATTAACCGTTGTAGCTGAAATCCGGTCAGAATAAATAATCGTAAATTTATTTTAAATCGCTTTATTTAACTCCTTTAAAGATAAGATAGGTTTATCTTATGTTTAAAGGAGTTAAATAAAGCGTTATATATCTCAATCAAATAAATTCCCAAATCACTATCTTGAAGGTTAGTAATTTATGCCACCCATCTCGATTCCGATAGCGGTTTCAACTAGACATGCGCAAAACATCACCTTATGAAGTAATGTGATGCAACATTACTTTTTCGGTCAGGTGATATTACTCGATAACATTACGCATTACTCGAAACATTACGCGACGTATTCGAACGATCTGATAATGTTTGTACTTCGACTGTACTATTACTTTGAAGTGATACGTATTACTTGTTGCACTGCCGTAATACCTTTAGCTTTCAGTTAGGAAAAGTTTATTTAGATCATACTACTTGAAAACCTTGACATGAAATTAACACACGGTGTATTTAAATGATGAATATTTTTTTAGATATGAGAAGGTCTTATAGTGTTTTAGTTTGACCATACCTATTGATTGTTTTTTGACGATTAATAAATACTGTAACGCTGATTACCGATTATCGAAATTATTATGTGGATAAAGTTGATTTTCTTTCATACTTAAGCCCAATATATTACGTTACACCGAATAAAGACGGATTATGTAAGTTTACATAACTTTTTACAATTTAAATAAACTGCACTTATAATATATAAAGTTATTAGGAAGTAACTAAAAGAATTTTAAAGAATATCTAGCCAACAAAATGCATTTCGCCAACTACATAGTTCTGACTCAAAAAAATTTAAACAATGCAAGTGATCATAGGTAAAAATCCGGCTAAATAAAAATAAACCTTCTCATAAAAACTTACGGCTTAAAATCCGTCACGAACGTTTCATGTCTTCGCCTTGTCTCTATCTAACTTGTGGAACAACGTCCATCTGTCTCACTCTACCGCGCGCCGCGCAAAGTCGATCCGAGTAGGCAGAACAGAATGAGAAATTACGTTCCAGAAACGAACATTACATCAAACATCACTTCATCACTCCTCACACTCGCACTCTTCTATTGTAGGAAATGCGCGGGTGATGGTGTGATGTTAGTTTTCGTCGCGTAATGCGTAATATGGCATCACATTGTGAAGTAATATCACCCGAGTAATATTACGCGCATTACCTACACATGTCTAGTTTCAACACCTGTGGTATTGTTCCAATGAACTTTACAGACGGCATTTTGTGAACTGCGAATCGGTAAAGACAATCATAAAGCCACAGTTTAAATAAATGTGGTCTCTCAACTTCGACATCGTCGTTGACTATCCAATATACATACACATGTACTAAAAGTATGCACCTGGATGTTCTCTTCATGGCGGCCTAACTGAACAGTAAATATCATAAATTACTGTACCAAAAAAATATTATTATAAACACTGATATTGTTGGCCTAATATCTCCAAAATAGAAAACAATCACATAAGGCAAATAAATAAGGTGCGGAGGCGTTCACAAACATTTAAATCAGGAAAATTTCTTATAATTATGTCACACGTGCAATTGCCCTGTGCGGGGTTTGAACCCGAAGCACGTGGACCACAGCACCACACGTGTCGTATGATTGCACGTTATTTTCTTCTATTCCAATAGCATATACACGTAAACTACGTTATTACCAACGCAAATGAGTTACAAAATTAGACTTTACGACCAATGTATTATCCCGGGTCGGAAAGTCAATTTCTTAAAAAAGATAGTCTATTCTACACCAGCAAATGACACCTTTACAGCAAAAGAGCAACTGCTTTTTTGTCAGATAAGCCAATATATGTATATCAGTTAACAAATTCGTGTGGGTGTAAAATGAGTTGCGGAGTACCTTCTCAGTTGAACAACTGTTATTTTTACACTATGACCGTGCTGTGATAAACGGACAAATATGTCGATATTTTTGCGAAATGCGTGTTGTGAACAAAACTAGTGTTTACTGCATCTAGTGTCTACGTCTAACGGTATTGCATGATTGATTACGATTTGCCAGTTTTGATGTCAGCAGAGACGTTAAGTAGCGAATAATTGAGTACCTACACCGGTATTTTCGGATCTTAAAACAAAAGAAGGTCTTAGTTTTACATTTTATTGACTATACTTTTGAGTAACTAAGTTTAAAAACTAGAAATCTTCTTTACACTTGTTTATGCTGAACTCGGCTCCAGTACGTCAGCAGTCTCAGCCACGCTTATTTTCCGACATGAAATTTAAGTTGTCTTTCAGTCGACATGAAGTTTTCAGTGTAAGCGAACACTTCAAACGCGGCCATGGACACAAACCAATTTCTATTATTATTGTAATTGTTATTTTAAATCAGCAAAGTCAGCAAACAAATGCACAACCCGTATCATAGTAAGGGGCCGCATAAACTATGGACGCTTGCAACTCTTAAGATGTACCTACCGTACAAAACAAGATGGTAAAGTTCTTAAACATGAGGAATTTATATTATTTATTTATATTCGGTGGCGAGACGTGCAATGGTAGTCAGTAGACATGAACACACAAAGTCCAACTGTTCTTGAAAAGCAAGTAGTTCCTTACAACTTTTAAAATACTTATTTATTTATTATATTATATACTTGGTTTTATAATAGTTTTTAGTTTAACTTGTTTTTGTTATTTGTTTTATATACATGAAAGTTGAACCTAGCTCAGAAACCGCCCGCGTTAATATTTAAGCCTACTTTAAACATTATGTGTTTCTCATAAAAAGTGAATTGTTATTCTTTTGAGAAAATAAAATATCTTAAACCCAAAAATGTGAAACATGGACCCATACATAAGTTGCCAAATGCGTTGGTCAAATAAATCGCAGAAAATTGATATTTTCATCACGCGATACAATGATTCCGTCAGATCATTGGTCCAACGCAGTAAAGAGATTAGACTAAAGGTAGACTATCTAGACTGTACTGCCATGCTAATTATCCAGGTGCTTATTTGTATACAAATTGATGTTTGTTTTAGATGAATGGAAACAAAAATTAGGTGTATAAAGAAACATACCAAATCAAAACCCGAAACGGAGGCGTGAACGACTTTAAAAAAAAGGAGGTAATTACTGTATGTATTGTTAAAAGTAATTAATAAGACAATTTACAAGTCCACTCAGTAAAAGAAGTAGCTCAATGGGTACTAAGCTATTATCATCATTATCATATATTTGACTTCAATAGAAAGTCGGTAAAAATCGAAGACGAATGCATTATTTTTAACAATCATACGCCTAGTAGCTACAATCGTATAATTTCAAGATTAGTTCTTTATAAAAAATGCAGAGCAGTCTTAGAGGACTGCCGACAGATGTGAAAACTATTTTTGCATATCTCATACTCGGAAGTAGTGTTTATTTGATCTGAGTAGCGAGTGGAAGTTGCTACATCACGCCTTTGGGCGGTAAAGACTCATAGTGATTGCTTCCTTGGCTGCAAAAAATCTAACATAATTAATAAAAAAATCTGCAGTCATGAGAGTTTATCAACGATTAGTGTGAATTAAAAAAAATAGACCCTCAGTCTTACGAATATTCGATCAGGTCACGTGTCCTGACGCGAGTTTAAAATTGTTTACCCATCCCAAAAGTGCACAACGCCGCTAAAGAAGTTTTCACTTCAAATATATCTATCTCTACGTGAATATACTCAAATAGCTTCATCCGTATCGACGCTATAAAGGTAGTTAGTTAATTAGAAGCGCAAATGTTGTATGCCATTGATTTAATTTATCTAAAGTAATTAATATGTACGATATCATAATTTATTACGGAAGAACCTCTCTTGCTCTGATAATCATGATATCTATCTGTCCCGCTTTCGTTCACTAAAAGAAATTTAGAACGGGATATCAATGATCTCGTAGGGCCATTCAGAAAATGCTTTTAACTATCATAATCGCGGATCAATTCTAAGAAGTGTTTTGTCTTTGTCATTCAAACGACATTTTGAATTGGAGCGAATATGACCATAACTTTCTCAACTGAACCGTGGTTATACGAAAAGGAGTAGATAAGTGTCTGTGTAGCAAATTTTTTAATCGGGCTCGTAAATGAAACCTGGGACTTCGTTCAATGCTTAAATAATACCTACGTAGGGATTTTCAAGCGTATAGACAAATGTTTGATATCGGTTCTATGTAAATACAGCCGGGACCTATTGAGCGGATGCAACCTATATATTTTACTTTAACGATTACGATTGCCATGGTGCAATTGTAACAGAAAATTTAAATCTTCTACAATGGACTATAATAAAAGCAAATTTAACAAACTACGTACGGCTGAAAGAACTATTTTGAGTTTGGAAGTGCTCTTTTATCGGGAGTGTTTGCGACGCCACCGAGAAACGATTTTTGCTTTAAGTCAGCAGACTTAAAGAATATATCGTTTCTCTTTGTATTTCCTACAACAAGTTGAAAACAATGGCGTGTCTAAAATGTAAACACCAACAAAACTAAGTGATAAACAAAATGTTTGCTGTAGTAAAGTGTAACGTACTTTCTTAAAGAACAGTGTGTCATTAGGTTAGAGTTGATGCCCCGAGCACGTAGGATATAGATGGGTGCGCTATAGGATGTGGTGAAAGTGAAGCCAAAAGTAACATTTGTTTGTATTGACGTGATGGTTTTGACGTGATTGGAATACTTAAAGAATCTTGAAAAAATATATAGAGAACAAACATTAATAACGTATTCAAACTACATAAAACTAAAAGGAAATTTGCAGTTCTTTATTTAGGATGAGTAGAAATGCTTTAAAAAAAAAATTAAGCAACTTCAAAAGAAGAAGGATATTAAGACAATTATTTTTGTTTGTTCCGTAATTTCTCTGTTGTTTGTGAACTGGTTTTATATTTATTTTTAATCGATAATGCTTTCGCAATTTTGAAGCGTCATACAAGTCCTGAAGGAAACAGGAGACTGGACAGGAGAGACAATCGGATAAATGTGCCATACTTTGGGGTGACACGCCGCACTCGCAGATGTTTTGTGATGTGGGAATGTAGCCCCATTTGCACATGTTTTCTTTGGATCTACTAACCCAATAACGTACCCAACGTAGTCTATTAAGAGTCCTCCAGGTTGGCCATGGCAAATTATGTCCCGGAGGTAATTTTTCCTTTGGCAGGACAAACAAAGGAGGAGCAAATTTATCGCGCCATAAGGTTGCCCTCGCTTTCTGTGCATCGATAGTAGTTGTGGTAGTGGCCAGGAAACTTTTACGACTTTTTGACTAAAATATCAAGAAAAGAATCGAATATTGCCATAAAAGACCTCGTGCAAGGGAAAGTTATAATTTATTCCCAAGAAGAGATTATTTACAGTTAGATCCTCTCAGCATGCACTGTTTTACCAGGCAATATTGATATTTGCACCGTCGCTCACGTCGCTGTCGCAAACAATCTCCGATAAAAGGGCACTTACAAACTCGAAATAGTTCTTTCAACCGTGCGTAGTTCAATAGTTTGCTTATATTAAAGTCCATTTTAGAAGATTTAAATTATTCTGTAATAATTGCGCAATGGCAATCGTAATCATTATAGTAGAATATATAGTATCCGCTCAATAGGTCATGGCTGTATTTGCATAGAACCGATATCAAACACTTGCCGATAGGCTTAAAAATCCATATTTAGGTTTATTTTAAGCATTAAAGAAAGTCCCGCGTTTCATTTCCGAGCCAGATTGAAAAATGTGCATGGGTTTTTTTTAACATTCAAAATTCTCAGTAGCACCACTTGAGTCAGGAAGTCGGCGTGTTACACACCCGTGGCCTGGTTCTAATTTTTTAGACACGTTGAGTCCCTGCTTACATCTATTGTCAGGTGAAGTAGTGAAAGCGCCCTAAGCTAACTGCAAATGAAAGAACCAATCTTCGAAGAGAAAATAAAGCCAAGTGTCTTAATATCTAGTGTATCTCTTTTATAACGCATCGGGTTGCCCCTACCTTCAAATGATGAGTGGCCAAGTGCAACTTTAATATACGTAGGACAAGATAGATAACCACATAACTCTTGCTGATATTGAGACAGTTAGGGAACATCTCTAGGAAGCCCTTAGTTAATTCAGAGACACGAAATGGGAAAAATGCACGCGAGGAACAGCAACGGCAGAGCAGTGACCATATAACAAGTTTCTGCCCGGACTATCTACGTTTAATGTATCAATATCACAATTAATTCTGGCTTCAACGACTATTTCCTTCACTTATACCGTTTGGTACTTCAGTCAGTAGTATGACATTAGACTTGATGTATCCAGAACAGTCATACCTCTCACCACTGAGATCAAAAGAACTACACTCGCCTTCTTGCCTCCTTGATAGTCCTTGTAGCTACTCGCCAGCGCCGCAGCACCTGGCAACCGACTGGATATGCTGGATATAACTCGTTTGCATAAACGTCAAACTAACTTACAATCCTTAGCAACGAGGAATCGATGTAGACATGTGAATTTCATTCATTAGGATACTTATCTTCTGCGTTTCCTATCTAGAACCTAATCTGAATAGTACTACAGATAATCCTTGTTTTAAACCGGAGTCGCGGATCTTAGCTACTTTAGTGGCGGTACCGCGAATAAAACGAGAATTATCTTTAGTACTGTCTTAAGACTTTAGCATAACATTTAACAGTAGCATATCGTATATGTAATTCTCATAGTAACTTAATTCCTATTACGTAATACGTATAGTTTAATTCCATAGAATCAGACGACTGCCAACCGTGTCAAGCGAAGAAAAAATGTACCACTAATATACCACTTCCAAGATGGACAACGAACAAAGTCAGTCACGTATCAATGTACCAGTTAATGGTAATCACGTAATAAATAATTGAGGTCACCATTTAGCAATGATGTAACATGTCGTATTGACGCTAGATCCGGCAGTCAGTTCCGATCCGACTATACGTAATATGATAGGCTTGAAGATACATGAGTATAAGACAATTGTGCATTACAGACTAGGAGTCACGTAACAGGTTAGAAGGGTTCGCTTTTCCCGCGTTACTAATTTATCTTCTATAGGGTGCTACGAAATTTGACACATCTTGCCACCGATCTAGTTTTTACTACATTCATCTCTGACGTAGACATCGCGTTGTTCGCGACCATAATTGACACCCCAGGTACCAACATTTAATTAATTTCATATTCATAACATACGTTACATATATTTGTTTTTATAATCGCTTTATTCACGTTTTTATTGTTTTTACTTTCGAGAAGAAAATAATTGAATCGTGTTTTGGGATGAATGAGTTTCATAAAAATATATCTTAGTAACATTAACCGTAGCTTTACCAAAAAAAAATACTGTAGTCAGCCCGTTCACGTTTGTATTAATGTGTTAAGTGCAAAAATAAGGAACATGAGAAGTGGTCAATTATACAGGAAATGCAGATTCGAAAATAATATCTCCATTTATAATTTTAATGGGTTATTAAAATTCATTAGGCAGTAGATAAAAACAATATTGCTAATTGACACATGACATTAAGCACTGCGTGGATTTGATCTATGAATATGTTTCGTTGTTACTTAAGATTTTATCTTATTAAATATAACATATGGTGAACGGAAATGTTAATTGAAGTATTACTATAATGTTATTACCTTACCTTCTCTGCTAGGAAACGCTTTATCAACAACCAGAACAAATGGTTAATAGCATTTGGGATCATCAGCTAACTAGGTTTGGCGCTTGTTTATTTTGTAATAAGTATAAGATTTTTTTTTTATTTATGTCTCTCTTTATAGATTGATATCTCTGTCAAGTAGTATGCCACAAAATCTTAATAGATCTGGTAAATAATCTGTCTCATCAATTCAGCGGCACCGTGAGTACCGCCCCTTAAGGATGCCCTCAAGTGTGTGACGCCTAAATTTGGAAAACGATAGTTTGTGAGCATTCGGTTCTTGCCGATTGATCACTCTCGGAGTATAATAAAGTACCTAACTAATCTATGTTAATAAAACTTACGGATAGACTTGAATATCCCATAAAACATATATTTTAACTATGTTATCTACTTATTTATTGGTTTTGCGTAATTTCTAAATTGTGACTCTGACGAAGTACGCAACTGTAGAATTGTATACCAAGCCAAGCCATTGCAGCCAAATCGTGAACAAATATTATTTGTACTATTTGTACATACGTTCTTAATAGGTGTACCCGTTCCTTGAAAATAATGTGCAACTAAAATAGGTAAATTATCTAGGCATTAAAATCACTAGTCAGTTATTAAAATACAAATGAAGCAACCTGTCACCTCTATTTAAGCCGCCCAGACATGGCCTAACATCTACGATCAGAACCGCTCAGAACGTAAATCATTTTGGCGTTCACTCATCTAAAGACTGTCCGCGTGCCTATTTGCTAATAACCTACCTGATTACTTAAATACTTGTGCAGATCAACTGGTAATGATGCCTCTTGCATATATATTTGAACCTACTTTTACAGTTCAACAATAAGAGTTTGAAAATAACTTGTTATAAACTCGTACAGTTGACAGTGCAGCCTTGTTGGCGAGAAGATCCTATTTGGCTTAGATTCATTTGGCCAACATGCAAAACGAGAATTGTGCGACCCACTTCGTTTTATTTAATGGCTCCTATATCTTTAAAGTAAATGATGGTACTTTTGAAAACGTCAACGTGCCAATTAAATATTAATTTTATAGAAGATTTATGATTTAAGAATGTATTCACATAAATTGCACATAATATTCATTTACAGTTTTATTTGTTATTGCTATCCACAAAGCGCAATAAACTAAACAAATAAAATTCCACAAAATCAATTATTTATCGTCATAACAGGTGGTAAAAAGTCCACAGCTGTATAAAAGCCTCCCCTAAGAATCATATTGAGGGGATATGCCATAATCGCCACACTTGGCAGACGGGTTGGCGATCGCAGTATGATGGTAATAGTACTCAGAGAGACGCTGCTGCCCGTCCTCTGGCAGACAGTCCTCCGGTCGACTTCTACGCCCCCCACGGGATGAGATGGGGTGATGATATTCTATCAGAAATTCGCGTGCCACACAGCAAACTAGATAATTTACACGTGAGTCCTGTGTAAAGCCAATCAGTAGCAGAGGTAGAGAGTAGAGGGGTTGAGCATTGAGCATTTTATCGCTCTATCGACAGCTCGACTGGAGAAATAACTCCAACTTACAACTAGTACTACAACCAACAAAGAATTCACTCCGCATTATACTATTAATTATGTGGTCCTGGGTGTAAGGAAAAACGCCAGAGCTCATCAGGAAGGAGGGAGGACCGGCAACACGTGAGACTTGCCGTGTGTATAGCAAGTTACCCAGGCAACGGAAACAACTTACGTTCTAGTGGATCATATACCTGTTTGTTGATTTACATGTATGATAAATTAAAACTTTTAAAAGCCGTCGACATTGTCAATGTATATAGTATTGTACTATTCAAGCTCTTTCATTTTATTTGTGGCCGCGGCTTGCTTGGACCGATTTTCATCAAACATAGCTATATATTTTTTATATAAGTACACCCCCATTTAAGTCACCTTCAGTCAGACTTACTAGCCCGACGTTTATGCGTCACGGGTTAAAAATTACCTGCCCTAAAAGCAGTAAAGTTCGTTTTTAGCAAATAGTGTTACGTTGTTAGTTGTTGTTAAGTTGGAAGGTGCATGTAAACCAAATTCGATGCAAGGATTATGCCAATAATGTGGTCTGTCTGTCATATTAGTTACTCTCGACTGTGTCCAGTTATCAATATATTTTCTCAATTAAAATGTGTGTTTCTGTTATAACGACTACAGTTTCTAAGTTTTGCTAATACTTTCTAAATAAGTTTCACTATATGTAGACAAATAGACACAATAGTTAATACAAATTTGATATAAAATCCAGCTGCTACATTAATGTTACGAAAAGAAATAAACCAATAACATAGTAAGTCGAGCCAGCATTGTAAAATACAAATACAATTAAAATTAACTTTATTTGGCATATTTTTATTAATTGCGTTGGCCGGTTCCGCTTTGTATGTTATACAACAAAATCTATTGTTTTGTTATATATATATAAGTCCAACTGGGTTGATGGTTCTTGTATCCCGTATAGTACATTTACATATAAATTGGTCAATGCAGTAGTTTTATTGTGAAGTTTTTGAGTCCGTCTGTAGCCTGACATGCATTATTCAGTTTGCTGCGTTGTTTCTCTATAAAAGTGTCTTGTAACTACAGAATTTATTAGTTATTTACTTTTTGTTAGGTTTCGTATTGTATTATTTGGATCACTGATGTCTTACATTTTTTAAGTTACATGTTATTTGTACAAAGGTATATATTGGCAGTTGTTGTAGCTGTGAGGTAAGGGCGTCGAATGTTTCTAAATGATTACTTATAAGATTTTATAGCCTAGGGCTCTTTCGCTGCTTCACCTAGCATTTAAGGTAAGCAGGAACCTTCTCACATATAACACTCTAATAGAAGTAACCCCTTTGGGATTTGAAATTCATTATCATCATCATGATCATATCATCCGAAAGACGCCCACTACTACACAAAGGCCTCTCCCAAAGATCTCCACAACTGCCGGTCTTGCGCTACCCGCATCCAGCAGCTTCCAGCGACCCTCATAAGACCATCGGTCCATCTTGTAAGGGGACAGTCCACGCTGCGTTTGAACCTCGGCTTATGGCAATACTGTCGAGATGCGCGAGAGGGTCGGCTTTTAGGGTCGTTCTGTCAAGCTATCGTTTGACGGTAACAAGTGAAGACGCGAGCCGCTTTAAGAATGGCAAATTCTGTTTTTAGCGGTTTTTTATGAGCTTGTAAATATTCTGGTTAATGTGAATAAAAAAATGTTATTGGTTTTCGTCCCGATAGTGGTAACTCTTATGTCATTGTTGTTACACGCAGTAGACCGCCCAATATATACTTAATATAATAAATTTAAGTGCTTGTGCCGTGTGTGTGTATTAGTTAAAGTAATATAAAATATTGCTTTCCTTTTTCTAGAAATAATTACGCCTATTCACGTGGTTATAACATTATTATAAAATAATATATATTGCTTTAATTAAAGGCACTTATTTTGCTTCATACTTTTTTAATCTAAATCAGACAGCCTCATAAATTATAATCAATGAGTGGCATAGTTTGTTTCGCGTATGCATACCTTAACGGAATGACAAGACATTATAATGTCGCTACATATTTACTCTCTAACTTTAAGTCAAATAATCACTTTTAAGTTGCATGGCAAATTTTTTGTAATTCTCATTTTCAGTTTAACCTTTATAAACAAACATAACAAAATCAAATCTTTTCCGTATAATACTACTTATTCGATAAATATATTTATGAAAGTAACGTACTAGAACCATTTTTAGGGTTTTGTACATAAAAAAGGTACGGCCATTCCATCTATCACAGCGGTATAAAGATTTACCAGTAGCAATTTGGATAGCAAAGCAAAATCTTTGCACAAATTGCTACTGGTAAAATTGTGAAGAATATTTATTTTTATTTAAAAAATATTTCTAAGTACCTACACGTGAAATGGCTCCAATCATTCATTTCATGATTTTTTACTTCCATTTGTAATTGTTGTTTTCAATATAAAAATCATTACTGTTGTTGTATTTACTTTTTTATTGATATTACTGGAAAAATTGCGATTATTCTGAGAGACGTATAAAAATTACATGGTTAAATATTAGCTATATTTAATCACTAGCTGGTGCCCGCGACTTCATCCGCGACAATTTCGAATGATGACCAATGTAACTATACTTACTTCTAGCTTAATCTAAAAAATATAACTTTAAAAACAAATAAGCAATATAAATTTAAGAAAACCTAACCTATAAATAACCTAACTAAGAAATAAACTAAATACTACTTTGCTCCTGTTATTTAAAAAACGACCCGATATCATCAACCAAAGAAATCAAAGAATACATATCAATTGTCCTAAATTAGGTACAGTCAGTAAGTCAAATAAAGTAAAATAATCAACGATGCATTAATTACAAAGGTTACTCCCATTAGATTAGGTTGCGACCACGGCATTGATAGGTCTTATATAAAATTTTGTGAACGAAACCATAGCACGATCTAAAACGATGATTACGCAATCTATTACAAAAATATAAACTTGTAAAGCAGTAAAATTAAGATGTGTGCATAGTTTTTGGGTGAGATTTAGGCGATCATCTATTAATTCAGTTTTGGACTACCGTTTATTTCAAGCATTTAGTTATTTTAACCGATATACCAAATAAGTTCTATGATCTGAAACGATATTACCGCCATCTAGATACAAAATTGTGAACTTGTAGATCAGTAAAATTAAGATGATATTTTTTGGGTACTATCATCTCGACACGAACAATTTGTACTACGCTAACTCGAATATAAAATATCGCTTTTTTGGTTTGTTATAAAAATTACCAAAAAAAAAGAAGTTATAAATCTTATAAAACCCTAAATCTTTACTTAGACAACAACGACCACGACATTTTAAGCAACTTGGCAAAGAAAAGAATTTCTTTAAAATTTGAGTTTGCCTAAATTTTTGGCGTCGATTTGTTGAATCAGTTTTGGATTACCTTTTTTTTTATCAACAAATTATTCCCTGCATTGCTTTATTTTTAACTAAAAGACCAAATACATTACATGCGTTTACTCCAAAAAAAACAGATTTTTATACAAACTTACATCCCCTATTCTAGTTGTCCTTAGGGGTGGAATTTCCAAAAATTCTGGAATACATATTATTATTTTTAACTGAAAGGCCAAATACCAATTTTCATGCGTTTAACTTAAAAATTGACACATTTTTCATACAAACGTACACCCCCTATTTTACGCTCTTGGGGCTGGAATTTCCAAAAATGCTGAAATTCATATTTTTTATTTTTAACTAAAAGGCCAAATACCAATTTTCATGCGTTTAACTTAAAAATTGACACATTTTCCATACAAACTTACATCCCCTATTTTTCGCCCTTGGGGGTGGAATTTCCAAAAACCCTGAAATACGTGATTTTTTTGTTTTTAACTGGAAGGCCAAATACCAATTTTTATGCCTTAAACTTTAAAAACGGCAAAGTTTCATACTAACTTAGCGCCGCTGTTTTACCCCCTTATGGGTTGAATTTCGAAAAATCCTTCCTTATTCCTTGTCTACATTATAAAACAAACATTTGTGCAAAATTTCAGCTGTCTAGGTCCAAGGGTTTGGGCTGGGCGTTGATGAGTCAGTCAGTCAGTCAGGACTTGTCTTTTTATTTATATAGATATAATTTTTGTACGTCTATGAAAGGCACGAAAAACCGTTGCAGCGTTGTTGCGTAAATCTGACCCGCCATTTACCGGTTTTACATATATTTATATATCTCTTATATTCTGTCCTGTATAAAATCACCCCATTTGTTTCCTCAAATCTCTATCTCGACACACTTTCACCCTTTTCATACAATTCTTAACCTCTAAAAGGACAATATCGTAGACATATAATCCTACACTTCACACTTCGACAAAGCGAAAGCTTCGATTTATCTTACATAATAAATTAAAAGTAATAAGGAAATTGTATTACCTAGATCATTAAACTAATGTAATGTCCGTCGGCAAAAACTACTACAGAGAGTTGTCGAACTATTACATTCTTAAGCATAATGTTATGATTATGACGCATCAGACTCATAAAACTCAAATTTTAATAATAAAGGTTGATATTATCTCGCGTGTTTTATTCACGATAATGTAACTTAATTAACGCACATCCTGAAAATAGTTTGTTCAGAATCGTTTACTGAATTGATTTATATCAATTTTAATATAGGTAATTCTTTGTTCCAAAATAATTAAAACTACGAACATTATTGTTATATTAACTCTGTACAGTCAGAACAAATTGAAATAGACCGTAAGTCAACATAATAAGACTTTTAAAATCGCAGTTTTATTTGTATTCATACAATATCCATCATTCAATACAAAATAAAGAAAAATAAACTTTATTCCAAGAAACTAATTTAGTAAATAACAATGCATATACATGTTACATTAAAAATTCAGTTATTAAATGATCATATTATTACAACATAATTTTCTAATTGGGGTGTTTGAGGGTGTGCGTTAATTACGTTATATGTTGTATATTTAATGGAACTGATACTAAAATCGTGGAGACTTACAGTTCATGTTGCGTGAGTTGGGCTGGCCACCTATCTACCAAAGTGTATACATTAATAATTTAGAGACTAAGTATCCATTATTAGGCGTTACGATGCGAAAATACATAAAATTGAAAATTAATATGTAGTGTTAATTCCGCTAATTATCAGTTAAATCACGCCGGGAGCCAATAAACACTACCCTCCCGCATAAAATATGCACATGCAAGAAGAGTAATATAAACATGCAAATTCCATGTGTGAATTTAGAGACTTCTAGTCAATATGTTCGTACTAGTGAATTATTTTTTTTTAACTTGAACGGTAATAAAATTATACAATATGTAAGATATACAATATTTATTTATATTCAAAAAAAGAGTTACTCGATATCGGTAAAGCAAAAAGCCAGCTTATGTGTCTACCTAAGCCTAATCGACACCTATAATTACTTGTGCTTTGTATTCAAGAATATAAACTGAACTTAAAAGATTGACATAACCTATTAATGTAACTTCATAATGTGGCGATAACTTACGAGTATATAATTACTTTGGTTGAAGTGAAACCCAATTTATATTGACGGTGCAAACATGCGTAGGCTGCAATGATTGATGTAACCAATTTGCAATTAACAATTTAAAATACTCGAAATACTATATGATTATAATAAGTAAATATGAAGAGTAATATCCAGGAGTCAGGGTTGTAGACACGGTTAATAATTAATCTCTTAAATATGTTTAGACCTAATAATAGATAAAATAATATATATAATAAATAAAAATAATCAATTGATATGTCATGTAATTTGACTTCAGTACAATCAAATAAATAGTCAATACAATCACAACCCCACTACGACAATCACGACTTAATAGACTTTACAGATAAGCTCAGTATAAGGCTCAGTAATCTTTCTTCTTATACAAAATGCAATACTTATACAGATTTTACTAGTGAGGTATTTTGTAACAAAAAAATGTTAACGTGTGGTATACGAAAAAAGTTCATTACTTTCCGGGCTAGTTAAAGACTGTGTTACGGTAAGGTAATGATCTCGCTCCAGAAATACCGTCTCTATGCCAGTTTACTGATTGATTCTTTACGATCATTTGTTTATAATATACAGGAAAAAGTTTTACATTTGTTATTAAAAATTAATAAAGAGAATAGTAAATTTTCTCACTGCTAATTAATAGATTAGGTATAGAATAAAGTTTTTGGAATAAATATTTCATTAAAGTTTATAGGTTAAGAAGCGAGACGTTTTAAGATGAATGTAATAAAGTCCCATTTTTCTTATACTTATAAATAGGTGACATCTGTGACACATTTGACGAAAATATGTGACTCTCGTAAGAAAATTATTAGAAATCTAATGTAAATGCTCATTTAGGAAAATTATCAATTCAGATGTCGTATCTTGCAGGAATTATCCTACAACCTTATTATTAATATGTTTCATTCAATATCAACGAAGGAAACAAATTCAGTCTGTATGTACGGCGCAAATGCATAATTTATTATTGAGATATGCACAAATGAGACTGAAATAGATAGTATCCTGAAATAGATATTGCACTTCTCTTAAAAAAATATAATCTAAAAAAGATGTACAATACTGTTCTATAAAAAATACACGTAAAGTCGCCAGAGTATACATATATATAACAAAAATAGCCAATCAAACAAATTACCGAGAAAACCGCACCATTCCCATTAAACCGCAGCAGGCGCGCGCGCCGCTAAAAATCTAGAGATGTTCTCGCACTTGACCAAATTGCCTACAAACGCAAATGGGCTATCGGTCAAACCAGAAAGGCGAAAGTTAAACGTAAATGAAAGTCATGTGAAAACTTAGCTTGTGGTACTGAAGGTATTGATGGTATCGCATCGCCTAACTTTTGTACACGAATAATATTGATCTTTTCTCTTCGGAGATATATAATTGCGATTGGATCGGTTTACTATAATGAATAACGAATTGAAGCAGGTTCAAGTTGAAATAGATTTAATGTATTATAAAAGGAATTTTATTACACGCGATGGACTTAAGAGCATTGCATAGGCTTAATGGGTGCAAACACATTTTGCTTCGTGTACCATACTCGGCAACATAAATAAAAAAATTAAAAATATGGTGAATTTGGATTTCTTTTTAAACTAATGAATAAGGCTACAATTTAGTAAAAGAACATTATTTTATAGCAAATTGCAGACTTAAGTATTTTTTTAAAAACAAAACAATAAAAATGGGAGCCCACCTTTTTTAATGTTGCATTTGATTTTGGTAACATAACACATGTTTTTTCTTGTATAAAATCATGCAAAATTAAAAAGTTGCACTATAGTTTTTATAAGATTTGTCTTAAAAAATAATAAAGGATTGGGCTAGAAATTGCTACACTAATTGTTGTGCACTAATTTTTATATGTTTATTATAAAAAAACATACTAAAGCATAAAATTGACATCAAATTGAACTTTTACCAATCTTAACTAAACTTCCACTGTCCGCCCGTCCGCCTAACTGTCATCAGTTTTGTTTCTCATGAACTGAAATAGATTGAATTAATAAATCAAAGGGACTATCATAAAATGGAACTTGATTTTTTGAAAGTAACAAGTGCTATCAAATCTTGTACTATGTTACAGAACCCGTCGTGTGCCAGTCACAATTTCCTTATATTCGGGAGCTTAAAAAATTATATATTAAACAGTATGTAATGGTAACAATTCTGTATTATAATGACGGTAAATACAAATTGACTGAAACCCTGTATAATAAATAAAACAATTGTACCTTCCACATCTAATCATTAAAATAATTATTGATTCCGAAAACCTATAACCCACTTTAACTTTCTAAGCAACGACAGATTTAAACAAAAATCATTTGGGACCAATTCTGCAAGCATTATCTATGAAATAAAAATAAATAATATCAAAAGGTCGAAAGCGACACCGTTCAGCGATCACCCGCGCATATATGGTTTAAATTGTCCCGTGACGGCTAACGCATGTAAACAATATGTTAACAAAAGATAAAAATAATGGTTTGTACTCTTAAGCGTCTCCATTATGGTTTGTACTCTTAAGCGTCTCCGTTATTCGGCGAGCCGATTAAGAGGTCGGTCCCGGCTGTAGTCATTAGTCAACAGTCGCTAAGCCATGTTAGAGGACAACTGGGCGGCTTGAACAAATCTGATAAAAGGGTAAACAACTACGGTAATAAAATATCATTATGTCAGCCTAATGACGTCCACAGCTGGACAAAGGCCTCCCCAAAAGATTTTCACAATGGAGTTGTGTCCATAATTTGGGGAATATGCCATAATCGCTACGCTTGGCAGACGGGTTGGCGATCGCAGTAAGATAGTCATAGTACTCAGAAGAACGCTGCTGCCCATTCTCTCATATATAAGTCCACGGGACGACTTCTAATCCCCCACGGGATGAGATAGGGTGACGATATTCTTTATGGCCGTCAGTCATACAGCCTCTTAATTAAATATCCTTGTGTTGATATAAGAACAAATAATGTTGATGGTTACCTAGTTGTACAAACATAACTGACCTCTGACACTTGAGTTCAATCGACAAATTGCAACCTTCGCTGTGTGTCAAGTGCTAACTATTACAAAACCTTTAACATTCATGTCATATTTTACGTATAAACTTTATAAAACGGTATACGACGACACTATTATTACATTGGTGTGTATTTTAGATGGAAATTATTGTTTTTAGACAATTATTAATTATCAAAGGTACCTACACGGTTTGTTTTGGGATATCTATCAAAATATGGCTGAAATTAAGTTTTAACCCTTAATCGTACATTAGAATAATATTCACCTCATTTTAAACTCTATTGTGTTACGATAATAGCTAAATTTTGTTGGATGATTTATTTTCAAATAATAAAAATATCAGAACGTACTTTAATTACTACTCTTTTAAATTAAAAATAATATTTTTTTAGTGTCCAGGGAAATAGAATGATAACTTATACCATCCGTATTTTCACTGCCGACCCGATACGGATTAATACATAATTATATATTTAGTCATAATTATAAAGAAAATTATTGTAGAAATGTAGTATAGTTGATATTCCTCTTAATATGTGGTATTTATGTTAAAAACATTGCGTTGTATCTGTTTTCCTTAAACAGTACGTGTTTAGCAAATCAAGTCAACGAAATAAATCATTATATTTACCGAAAACATAACGGGAATATACGCTAAAACATTTCGAGAGCCATAAAAATGAAGTTATGCAGTAATCTCAGTGCTACCAAAAATATTAACTAAGTACATTATACTTTTTAACCGACTTCAAAAAAGGAGATTATCAAGGCGATTGTACGATTTCTTTTTGTATAATGTTACACAATCCTCCCGCTTTTAGTGAATCGATTTTGATAATTCTTGCTGGCAATTTCAGAATGGTCTAATTAAATCTTGTTCCAATCGGTTGTCTAGAACAAAAGTTGCAGTCGTATTATAGAAGATTATATATTTTGAGCTTAGTAATTATATAACTACGTAATTGGTATTACCAATGACTCCGTATGATCAGAATGGGCTGTCAAAACATTTTACACGAATTAGACTCCAACCGCCTAGTTTAATTCGTATAGGCTTTTTATCCAGCAAATGTTGATGTTGTGTATTAATTTAGAACATGATCTAGAGCACAGAGTATATAAGCAGCTCTAACTTACAGACAGAGAAGGCAGAAAGGTTCTAGAGATTGAGAAAAATCATTTCACAAGTCTATCCGTATTTATAAGGAAGGGGGTAAATGTACGGTTAAAGTAAATCACAAAGTGAGCCGGCGTGGAGTTGAACAAACCTATTATACAGCTGAGATTATTACCTACTAAGCGTGCAATGACTTGTATGCGTAACCTGCATCTATGAATTTATTCTTCAGGGGTGTGAATTTGATTATGTTAGCTTTCTAAGAAGGGTTTAGTACAATCTCAAAAAAAACTGGTGTATAATCATAGTTTTAATTTTGTCCATCATGTTGACAGTGATGACCGTTATGTCAGAGATGTTTAAGGAGCCCAGCAGACATCTGACATGGCTTAAGAATTATCATCGAGCGATACAATTGGGAGTGACAGCTTAACGTACGCTCCAAAGCATGGAGACGCTCGGAATATTAACCAATTCGTCATGTCACCCATCTGTAGACTGACCGCGCATATAAGTGCCTATCACTTAGAAAACCTGGTCCATTCAGAAAGCATCACATAAATGATCCAAATAATTATCGATTTGCACAAATAATTAAGATAAGTACTGAATAAGGGCAATATAAAAAGTTGAAAGATACGCCCTTAAAGATAGGCCCTTGTCAGAAAGTCACAACCACCAAGTAAAATCCATCGAGCTGTAGTATTATTTTATTATATAGTATTATTTTTAATCCCCACTGCGTCATCTATTTAAAATTTTCTTTGTATTTTATTGAATTACACTTTCAAGCTTGTTATACTTAGTGAAGTAAATAAAAAGCTATAATGCATACAGCATAAAAAAATAACAAGAAATTATCACAACATTCCAATCGATTCATCTATTTTAGAACTACTATACAACAAATATATGCTTGACTTTGGTATAACACTCTACTTTATATGTCACTTGTTAAAAATCATAACATGGCTCCAACACAAAAAACGATGACCCTGTAGAATCTCTAGATAACAATAAACTTTCACTGACTCATGGCTACAATACTATGTGAAGAGGAAAATGGATCTACCTAACGTTCAAAGCATTGAAATTCTTCAATAGCACAGCAGGCGGTCATGACAAGTGAAGTCTTATTTAAAAACCTAAGCAGAAACAAGGCAGAAACCTAACTATTCAATGCGAAGATATCATAAATTAGCTAAAAGCAATATTAACTTGAATATCTGTATTATTGCCAACAGTTCTGAGAAAAAGTTGCCACCAGACGCCCTGGCATTTACTGGCATTGTTGGAATACAATTTATAATACACCGACAATGGTATAGTTAACATCTGAGAACAATACGATAAAATCTACACGGAATACTAAATAATATATAACGCTTAAAAGGTTTTTAAAAGTCTCATTTTCTGGAAGATCTGAATACAGATCATCAAATTAAAGTATAAAGAACTACAACTCGGTACTGCAGTATTGATGTACAATAGATTACAACGTGTGAACCTTCCATTCCGCACTATACAAGTACAATATAACAATATTGTAAACAAAACATGAATTAATCAACGGGCAGCAATCTACAATCAAAACAATAACAAAAGAAGCAACGATAGAAAGTAGATTGGTACAACGCATACCAGATTATTATTCAAGTGGATTATCTAACCAACTCGATTAAAATTTCTTTCCAAAGCTTTTGATCAATAAATCAATTAAAATCGTAACCCATAAAATTAGAACTAGACTGCTCAAAAACTAAAAACAAGTCTAAATATAATAGTCAGCGTCGATATGAAGTTGGACGCCGTTAAATCATGTGATTCCGGCAGATACCATCCTCTTGCTTTCGAAGCGATCGTAGCCTGGTGCCCTTACTGGTCCGTAAGCGATTGGCGAGGATAAGAACCTAAGCGCTTGGTTAATCAATAGATGTGTGACCACCTGTGGTTTGAATTCTAAACGTCTATTACAAAATACATACTGGGCGGCTTGAACTAACCTACCACCTACCTAACCACTGTCCATACGATAAGTAGGTAGCACCAATTGAGACAGCGTTCGCGCTATGAGTAGCTCGAATAGAGCTACACCTCCACGTGATATATGTCAAATTCCACAACAATATCTAATACTATAATATTATCCTGAGACATTATTCACACACGGCCATCTAATCTTCTGCGTAGTTTGGCTACGCAGAACTTGTACTATGGAAACCAGATAACTGATATATTACATACATATACTATTTTTTTTGTAAATACATACTTATATTACACCCAGAATCAGGATAAACAGACATGTCTGTCCTGAGTTTTTTGGTTAATACACTTATAAACAAAAGTGTATTAAACCCTGGATGTATGTAAGTCTTGATACACGATGATACCATACATATATCAACGTTAACTATGCTATCAGCTGGGACCGTGAGTCGTCGACTTAGTGATATATAAAAACGATGATGATCTTCAGCAATTGGCTGCATGCATCAGTTATCTGGTTTCCATAGTACAAGTTCTGCGTAGTTTGGGATTAGATGGCCGTGTGTGAATAATGTCTCAGGATAATATTATATTATTAGATATTGTTGTGGAATTTGACATATATTACGTGGAGGTGTTTCTCTATTCGAGCTGCAAGCATTAGATTTCCAATAGAACTATAATTTTACATGCATAATGTTACTGTATATTAAGATAATAAGGAACAATGTTGCTACAAGCAATGCAACCGACATTTAGCAATGCACACTGCACCGGTTAATGGCTCTACATTAATTACTTATTGTACCGCAGTTGCGATATGTCGCTCTGTCACAATTTGGAGGAAATCTTTACGAAAGTGTAGTACAATGACAATGACTACCACGTTGTGGAGGTTTCTAGCCAAAATGAGTATAATACGAGCGTTTTACGAGAATGTTTGGCAACAATAGTAAAAATATGAATGTGAACAGAACTGTAGTCGCGCGGCGGAAATACAAACTTTAGCATATGTACCGAAAAATGGAAGATACTTTACTCAGGAAGATGGCGAAACTATAAAGTACCGAGTTTCACAAGAGCGCCTGTACGGTAATATATAAAAAATCCTTTTAATAAAGTTTATGATAAGGACAGGGCAATGTCATATTAGTTTTGCGGCGAAATACTGGTTAAAAAAGCGACCCGACGATAGAACCTGTCGACTAATTAGGTCCTCGGTCCGCATATATATAAGTGCGCAGTTTTAGTAGTTTGACAGTTCTGTGTATATATATCCTGTTCTTTTCATACGAGCTTCGAAGTAATGAAATTTATTAAGCAAGTTCATCAGAGTCGCTGGATGCGAATAGCGCAATAGGTAATTGTGGAGATCTTTGGGGGAGGCCTTTGTCCAGCACTGGGCGTCTTTCGATGCCCTATGCAATGATTCAGCACTTGTATATTAACATACACTTGTACTTGTCAAGCTCACAATGCAGTACATAAACATGGTCGAATACAGTATTACCTAAAATAACAAAAATATTGTGCGGTCTGTTTTATCACACATATTTTTTATCCTATTTATTTGTGAGTGATATAATGATATTTAAATTAGTTTAATGGCGTAAAAGACAGAATCGCCAGCACTGTGGATATTGATTGTCCGATCAATGATACGGCTTGATTACGATACCACAAGAGTCTAATGATCCACAAGTTCTACTTGTTTGATGTAAACAATGATGTAATATTAATGATAATGGTTTGTATCTATTTGTTCTACGGCCGCTACTTGCTTAGACTGCTTCATTATGTCCTACCGCGTGGCAGTAGTCTACCTACAGCATAAGTCTCTGTAGTAATTATTTTTACCTTGACGGTAAGCAGTTAACCTAGAAGGCTCTCTACTGCGTTTGCCTAGTGAAATGGCAGGAAATTGTCTAATTGGACACGCGATACAATGATTCTGTAAGGCAATTAGGCAAACGCAGTAGCCTTGAGTCTCTGAGTCCGTACTATCGGAACTGGGCAGTAAAAAAGTTTTATACGATATTTTCAGATAACAACATCTCGATAACAGTACTAGCAAGTTAAGTGGTCGGTAATGTGCACGACCTCTCTTGATCCCATAAGAGTATAAGAGTAAAGAAATGGAGAGTGCAGATATTTGTCGACACTATAACATGTCGGCTAAAGTGTCGGATACTGGGGTCCTGGGTTTAAATCCCAGGTAGGGCCAACCTCAGGACCCCATTATCTTATAAAAGTGATTATTGGATTTATTCTGTTTAGAATAATTTTCAGTATCAGCCCGGAAGTATTACCCTGTGCTTTCGTGAAGCACGCAAAGCCGTCGGTCCTGTTTCTGAACTCTCTCCAGGTGTGTTGGCTAGCCTTGCCATTGGGCAATGAGAGTGAGGGAATAAAAAGTTCACGTGTATTGTACCATAACCATGCTGTTGTACCATAATATGTTTTGCGCAGTTGGTTAGTAACCATTGGGCCACACCGCCATGGCCAAAACTCGACCAGGAGGACCTTATTATTCCCCACACAGATGCTGCGTTGACAATAGTCGCCATAGAGAAAAATCGACAAGGAGTAGGTACACAATGAACCAGTCAAGCTTATTCGAAACTCTCGAACCGCAAATCAATATACCAGAAGTATAATGGCGTACGGCCACAACTGCCCTACATCGCCCTTCATATCTATGGAATGCCTTCTTCGATCCTCAGTCAAACTAGTCATCCTGTTATGTATCCATAATTGTACAGATGAAAGTGAAAACCGAAACCGCCTACTCTTTGTCACAAACCGCATTCTTCTGAAGGAAATCAATGGTTTAGATCTATGCACCACTTGTATAAAGACCACTTTCACATTCTGGTACACCTGAACACAAGCCCTTATCGTGAAAAATATATGGAAAACATATTTAACATTATTTGTGTTTTTGTATTTTGCACCATTGTAAGGAAGGCTAGTATTAATTAAGTCTTGAAACTATTTTTAACATAGATAGTGTTTCTGTCTGTTTTTTACGTCATTCTAAAATATACTGAAAGAATCTTGACCCGTCCACTATATATGGTCGGATCACACATACGAGGTCGTTTCTTCAAATTGGATGAAAGCGTATAAGAGTTTTCCTGGTCGAACGCTTGCTACAAGGGATAATCTCAATGGAGAGTTGCCAATCAAGCCGGCCATATTGTGTGCAAAAACACAGACTATCCGATACGACCACAGGCTTCAGACGCAGGACTGCTGTATAACTTCTGTAGGTGCTCTCCAAGGCACGGGTGGCTAACACCGCCAAGCTTCCATGCAGAATAATCCTAATAACACATCTTGGTCCAACCCAGGAATTTAGACCAATACCTCATTCACTACGTTTGAATAGGCTTCCGCTTAACCAACATGTCAGACCAATGAGGCAGGTATCATATAAGGAAATAATATATAATAACATAATGAGAGAGTACATAATAGCAACGCAGAAGTTGCGCGCATTAGCCAGTCTTACATAAAATGTATTATATCTCAAAACAAAAAGAATGCTACCGTACTAGTAACTCGGCCTCGCACCCAAACCACCTATCATTTAACGATAGCATATTAACTTAAGGCGACGCATTGATAAACAAACATAAGCGGACGGATGGCCCATGAGTGGCGCAACTAAAACGGCGCGAATACAGCGCCGCTCAAGAATTTTCACAAACAACCGCGAAAAATTGTTCGCGGGATAACAGTTTTACTCTTAGTAATTTCATAGAATCCTATTCTCAGTTTTAAGCATGCATATGGAATAATTAAAAAATGACATTAAGGAGACTTGATTAACTCACATTACCTACCATAATAAAAAGAATCTGTTCTTCCGCAATCTTTGTCTCTCTTGTAAAAAAAAATCAATCATGTTAAGCCGTATACTAAAAGTACGTTAAAGAACTGATAAAAAAAATTAAATCAGTTTCGGGTGTTCCGATTATTTTACAATTGCTGAGAAAATCAAATTCGTTACCGTCAATATCATCAATGCGTCGCCTTAAAATACGAAGGTTACATCAACCTCAGGTTAACCGGAGCATTCATATAATAATAATTAACACGATCATTTCTTCGTTAGTATATTTGTATACCCCAAAAGGCCACGGATTTGTGTTTGGTTGAGTTTTGATCAGATTAACATGGTCATTAATTTGAAATACACATTTTTATTGAATTAATGCATTTTTTAATGTTTGCTAATTGGATAGGTATGTAACCTTTAGCTCTTGTTTACTTAGTTACCTTCACATTAGACTTTGGAGAGGAAAAGACTGAGACGAACAGGTTTGATATTGAATTTATAAGCGGTAGTTAAGGTAGTTTGAGATAGAATTGGTAGGCGCATATAGCGAGTTGCACTCACCGGTCTGTGACTCGCGGTAAACCACCTAATTTGCGGTCAGTCTATAGATGGGTGACCGTCAATGTGGTTGCATTTTTAATGTTCAAGTAACCCAAATTTAATAATCCTACTAATATTGTAATGCAAAACTTTGTAAGTATGGATATATGGATGTTTCGATATTTGTTACTCTTACAGACAAAAACTACAGAACCGAATTTGATGTAACTTTGTAGGAAAATAGTTTCTACATCCGAATAACACAAACTTAGGACTATTATTTATAAAGTTTAAAGCAAGTAAAACAGCGGGACACAGCTAATTTACACATAAAATCCATCCATAAGTCTCGTGACTTAAGGGCAAGATATTCTTTTTTTTTCATACTCTCTTTAAGAGGCTCAAACTGCTATAGTTAACACCTTTAAAAACGTAGCAACAATACGTCGGTAACATTCTAGAGATAAGACAAAAGACGGTGAGTAATACCGATCAGCGTGCGACAGATGCGATCAATCGCCCGATAATGCTCAGTCAGGCACAATGGACTGACATTGTAATGAACAGCTAGCTACTCATGTGTGCCACACTTTATACAACGTTATTGATATTTTGAATAGCCCTGGTCACACCTACCGACATTCTGTCAGACATCGACCATAATTATATTATACTACTAGCTGTGCCCCGCGGTTTTACCCGTGTTAAACTTTATAAATTATAGCTGTGCCCCGCGGTTTTACCCGCGTTAAATTTTATAAATTACACAGTTCCTCCTCTGTAGGTTATAGCGTGATAATATGTAGCCTATATGTTGACCCGACCAAAATTTTAAGTAAATCCATACAGTACTTTTTGAGTTTAGCCCGGACATACAAACAGACAAAAATTCTAAAAACTATATTTTTGGTTTCGATATCGATTATAGATCACGCCCCAAGTATCCTTTAAAAAAAATATTCAATGTACAGTTTTGACTTTCTTACGATTTTATTAAATGTATAGATTTTGGTAAACGCAGCATTGATAATAAAAAAGAGACCCTCGCCAACTACAGGACAAATTATAGTACAGAAGTGTGCACACATATAGGTGAACACTATCTTTTCCCCACACTCTCAATAAACCATAGTATGTCTATCCGGTTAACGTGTTCTCCGAGATACAGGCGTGTAACCCGCCATCTTCCGTCCAGACGGCTACTAGGAGTTTTTGTTGACAGAAAATGCACAATGACTTATTCTGGCCTGACCCGGGATTTTAACCGCTGGTTGTTCAAACACGCTACCGTTAGACCTAGGAAGCAGTCAATGGCTGGTCTATTGACCAAGTGATTAGTGACCCTGACTGCTAAGCCATAGGTGGCGGATACGATCCCCATCCATAGCAAATTATTGTGTGATAAGCACGATTATTTGTTCTGTTTCTGGGTGTGACTAATCTATAAAATGTCAGCATCATTAATAAAATAAATAAATAATATCCTGGGACATTATTTACACACGGTCATCAGATCCCACACTAAGCCTAAGAAACCAGATAACTGTTATGTTACTTTTCTTTTGTAATTACATACTTATTTCGATAATTACACCCAGACTCAGGACAAACAGACATGATCATGCACACAAATATTTATCCTGGGTGGGAATCGAATTCACGACAATTTGCAATCAAATCCAAGCATTTGCCAACAGGCCCGTTATGAGTTATCTGGTACCCTAGTTAAGGATCAGATGCCAGTATTTTAGTTGTCCCAAGATATTTATTATTATTATATAAAAGCGTCCATTATCTAACAGAAGATATTTATTTAAAGAATTTTTCTATATAATTCTGTGTCATGTGTAGTACAACAAGTATAATAATATCAGTCAATGAATTTGTTAGATGCGCCAGATAGATTGTCAGTTTGATGAACGTACCTAATCCAAATCAAGTTCTTTATAACGTTGACCATTGATATTTTAAATGTCCGCCAACGAACTTTTGTGAATTGTATCGATTTACCGTGTTTGGATTTCATTTTGAAATGCCGAGACATGTACCTACTCGTATAAACTGACCGTAAGATATTGGCACAATTTAGAATACTTTTTCTATTTCCTTTGCAAAAACTACAACGTCTCGGTCTCCTAAATTCAGCACAAACATAAGCGCACTCTCTATGAGTGAAAGTACTCCAATAAACCAATAAAATACATAAATATCCTGGGACAACTTACCCACCGCCATCTGATCCCAACTTAAGCAGAGCCTATGGCAAGCAGAGAACTGATAAAAATACTTATATATTTCTAAATATATCCATATCATAGATAAACCCAAACACAACATACATAAGTGTTCATCACACAAAGATTTGTCCTTCCTTAGTGGGGATCGCACCTAGATCCTCTGGCTTAGCAGCCAGTGTAAGTAACCACGAGACCAACAAGCAGGTCACTGAGTAATGGTCCGATGAGACGATCTTGGCGATAATACCGGTAAGCAGCTTTACAGAATGTTACACCACCTGAACCCAAAGGATGATTAGGACAATCATCGCAATAAATTCTATAACGTGGCGTTAGTAAACTGCTTTGAACATAATTCGCGAAACAACTCACATTTATTACTCTTTTAACTACGATACACATACAGGCTCAGTAATCGAAAAATCCAAATGATTTCTAAGTTTACTTTTGCAAACTCGCACTAAACCTACAGCTGATGTTTTTACTATCTTCAGCTTCACCGTAAAAATCCGGAAACATAAAATACCGATCAGTATTACTTAGCACGCAAACGCTACTTGCTATACTCTCGATTGTCGCGTCGCGCACGATTGCGCCCGCGCACCCGAATTAGCTAAGCACTTTATGAGTATTGTGCTGCATGACGATGCACGTTTCATTAGTTAATAACATTAACCTTTTTATTAATAGATGCAGTCTTATCTTACACACAGCAACAATCTCATTTCATTTTTCTAATCACCAATTCCAGAAGAATCCTGTATCTGTATTGGTATAAAAAATCACGAAATGAGATGGAAACTTATAAAAATTTATACCCTGTATATTAGTTAATTGGACATTTTTTTTTTGGAAATAAATAATTGTACAATATATCTTACAGCCAAAATGCGATAAGGGTGACCACGGTTAATTATACAATCCACGACGTTTCCACGTATTAGGATATTATGTGTATATATTTTTTTTGTATACCGTATATTACTCGTTAGTCTAGTGGTAGCAGTAGATGATCCAAATAATGGGGAATAGGGTTGAAGTCCCGGAACTGGACAGAAGTGTCAAGAAACACACCTAGTAACAGCCCGGGGTTTTACAAATAAGGGGTATCACAGGCCCTGGAGAGCAAGTAACGCAGTAATGTGCTGTTGTCGGATAAGTGTCCTTTAGAATTATTAGATGAGGAAATAGAGAGTGCATCTGTGTTTGCGCGCAAACACTTATGCTCTATAACATGACATTCGCCACAGTCCATTCTCCGTTGAAATTGACCGCTATAGCACAATTCGGCCAGGAGTTTAACTATAATTTAACATAATTACGACCAATTACTCTTATGTAATTTGTAGTAACACAGTAATTAGTAGTCGCAGAAGTCGCAGTGGACAAAAAACTTGCAGTAAATCTTCAGAAGCAGACACTCATAATTAAAGTTAGCACGAACGCTGCAATACACGTAATATTGAAGCGTATTAATCACATGCTACAAAGCAACACATTTCAAGATAGATTATAAAACAAATCAATTGTAATGCAGCCAGGAAAAATGAATTTTATCGTTCGGCGGGCCCCCGCTGCCAATCGGAGACAGGCGCTCTGCTGTTAAGCTACAAACAACGCACACTGGCAGGTCAAATTTCGGATTCCCTTATGTAGGATTTATGTGTTATCCACCGGATGTTTTTACTAGAAACATGGCCGCCTGATATCTTCGCATTTGCACGTGAAAGATCGTATCATAACACCTATTAACTATTAAATTTATACTATCAATCTAGTTACGTTTACGATTGGTATTGCGAATAATGCTGCAAGATTAATATTTAATAGTTCTACTAATATTGTAAACGTGAAAGTTTGTAGTTCGTTACTCAATTAATCAATAACGCGATTGATAAGTATAGGGATTTTATTTTAGAATAAATTGCTAAATCGCTTGTAACACTGCGAAGCGCAACTAGTAAAAAAACCGGCAAAGTGCGAGTCGGACTCGCCCATGAAGGGTTCCGTAGCAACAAGTATTTCAGTTGATTAAATTAAAGCAAATTGCGGTTTACCATTTATGACGTATTAAAAAAAACTGCTTACTAGATCTCGTTCAAACCAATTTTCGTTGGTAGCTTGCATGGTAATGTACATCATATATTTTTTTTAGTTTTATCATTCTCTTATTTTAGAAGTTACAGGGGAGGGGGGCGACACTCATTTTACCACTTTGGAAGTGTCTCGCAAACTTTTCAGTTTAGAAAAAAAATATATTAGAAACCTCAATATCATTTTTGAAGACCTATCCATAGACATCCCACATGAATGGATATGAAGAAAAAAAAATTGAGTTTCAGTTCTGTATGCGGACACCCCAAAATTATTGTTCTTATTTCTATTTTTGTGTAAAAATCTTAATGCGGTTCACAGAATACTTACCAAATTTCAACAGCACAGCTCTTGTAGTTTCGGAAAAAAAGTGGCTGTGACAGACAGACAGACATGACGAATCTATAAGGGTTCCGTTTTTTGCCATTTGGCTACGGAACCCTAAAAATCATTAAATAAAAATGTTCCTTCATAAACTGTACTTATAAAGAAACAATAGGTGACAATAATAACATTTCAAAAATACAAACGGAAAAATGATCAGCACCTACTACGAATAAAGTCGTAATGAGTATTAATTGATTTTAATCCGATGCGGCAATAAATGTATACACCATGATGTGCAATTATGATCATCATCAGGTATATCAAAATTATTTGGGACAAATTTAGCTCTTTTCCTCGTCCTACATTTTAAACTTGCGGAACCAATTAACCAATTAAATGTACGAAACAGGCTCCCTTAGCATCACTGAACCCACTTTCATCTAAAAAGCGATACAAATAATAGACACTTAGCCTTATCTTGATTTTGATTTTGTATTCTCGTTCAACTGACTAGATTTTATATTAACCCCAATTTCTTTTATTCTTCCACATTGCCCTACAGGAACATCTCACTGTTTCATAATATAATCTGGAATATATTTAGTCCCTATTGATCCATCATAAAATGTCTTGCCGAAACATCGCAATCCTAAGACACATACGTAGGCGTCTTTTATAATACATGCTGTAATAATAATTACCTAGATATCACACTAATATTATAAAGGCGAAAGTTTGTGAGTGTGTATGTTTGCTACTTCTTCACGTCTAAACGGTAAACAATAAAATTTGGTATGGATTTAGCTGACATCCTAGATTAACACATAAGTTATTAAGTGTAACGCGGGTAAAACTGCGGGGTACAGCTAGTTAGCAATAACTTAAACTATTTAGTTTGCGTACTGTCCACTATAAAGTACTGTAGTGAGATCAGTGTCCATAGCGACTAATTTTCATTTATTGTGTCCCATTCTATGTAAACTTGACATTACCAACGGCATGAATTCTGCTTCAGCTACTGTCCCTTGGAAAGTACTCTACCAACGAACTTCATGATTCACTATAGATGGACGAGCTACCTATCACCTAGACCTAGAAAATAGTCCTAGCACGTAAAGAATTTTCATTGAAACCAGTTTAATTGTCGCTCAGAATGAGAGCTACGTAGTTATTTATTAATACCCTGTAATTATCATACTAATAGGTGATAATAATTACAGAAAGTGCATATGGGACGGCAATTTTAAATATTATAACGCTGTAATTAAATGGCTCAGTACTAGACGGCGTAAACAAGTAATTACTGGAGTTATAAGCACAGATAAATGGAAGGATATAAATGCTTACCAGGATTATAAAAGAACAGATATGCGGTTGTGTAAGGTCAAGTGGAAAACAGCGTAAACGCATTTAAAAATGGCTCGTACAGCTTTCTACCTAATATAGACAAAACCAAAATAAAATTAATAAAACCAGCCAAGTGCGAGTCGGAGTCACGCACGAAAAATTACGTACCAAAAACGAGCAAAATATTCACGTTTGTTGTATAAATATATATAAATATTAAATTAATATTGTTTTTAGTATTTGTTTTTATAGCGGCAACAGAAATACATCATCTGTGAAAATTCAACTGTCTAATTATCACGGTTCATGAGACACAGCCTGGTGACGGACGGACAGACAGACAGCGAAGGGTCCCGTTTTACCCTTTGGGTACGGTACCCTAAAAATGACTAGTACAGCTTTCTACCGCAATACCTATAGACAAACCAAAAAAACAATGTAGTAAAATATATCTAAAACTATATGTATTGGCATTTAGTATTAATACTTAACCATATTGAGAATTACTTCAATAAATTAGCTATTTAACAAAACCATTACTATCATAAATTAAATTACAATTCTATGATCTCTATGATCACCGATATGCGACCTATATTTGATCTCTATGATCAAATATATATAGGTCGCAGATCTAATCAAATTTGTACTTAGAATTAAATATACGTAATTAACTTGTTATACTAAACCACGGTTGACTATTTACAAACGCAAAAAAAAACCTGTTATTATTCACATAGATTTTAATTTAAGTTTTAATTTAAGTCATTCATAATATAATGGAAATTGCATGAATTTTTGCATTATTCTATTGGAACCTTAGAATACATTATATTCTGAAAAATTATTCAGGTAAGACGTAACGATATTAAAGTTACAATGAAACAGCGGATAGCAATAAATGGTGATAGTAGAAGATGACAAATCTAGAGCATTTGTCAACCCAATTAACATAAATAATTAAAAGGAAATTCACCCTTCTGACAACATAACACGACTCATTAACTGAGTGCGTATAAGGCAACACCTTTCTTCTATTACAAGGAGATGTTTATCTAAGAATAGATTAAAACTGTCTGCACTTTTCTCTAAGCCGGCTGAAGGATTTATTTCACATGTAACCAAATTTAAAAGGTGGTAATTAATATTGTTTTTAGTAATAAAATAAATAACAGTTAATAAATACGAGTTTGTTCAAATTCACGGCCCATGTCTTGTGAAAATACATTTGTTTAAGATACGATGGGGCTGACATACATTATTTGTAAAAGAAAAAATATAAACAAATAGGTAAAGAGAAAATATATACATATACTTTTAAACGACTTTAAAATCTCTAGCTGACAGACATAGCTGATAGTGTATATTTTCATTATGATGCTGTATAAGAGACATTTTTTAGGGATTTTACTACAGTATTTCATAAAGGACTAGTGATCTGCCCCGGCATAGCTAGGTAAGGGTAGATTGATAGACAGATAAATTAGTACTTAACGCTGAATAACGAATTTTATAGCATTTTTTTAATACCTCTTTTTTTTTCAATTGATTACAACTCATGTTACTCCCTGATAATGTAGGTTTCTACAGCTTTACAACATTAGTTAAGACTACAGACCAGTTAAAGCATTACTCAAGTTGTCCGTGAACAATTTCAAGGCAAATAAAATGATTTAAGACCTGGAAAATTTATTAGGTGGGGTATGACCGAGCGGTGTAAGCAGTTCGGTCGGAAATCAAGATACGATTATAAACGAGGAACTAAAATGAGTTGCGGTGGTATTGTCGATATCTAAACAGCTTAATTACCACAACACGCGTCCATATAAAGTCTAAATATACCTAAATACCTTCCAGGATCCAACAACGACTAACTCTAAATAATTGTTCCTAATCACCAGTAAAAGGTCACGTGACAGACAATAACAAGAAAGAGTACTTAACCACTGTTAGGTGCGTCACAAGTGGTTCGAAGGTCTTTCGTGACGGTTCAAATCAAAAGGCGGCATATAAAGCATTCCTCAATAATCACGCAAAGGATTAAGGCTTGAATTCCGCCGTGTTTTTGGTTATTAAGTATTTGCGAAATGACCTGTAGCTTTAATAGGTAAGGTATGCAGGTTTTTGTTGTTCACGTTTGTAACGTTACCGACATACCGAGCATGTCCTATATTTGATTGAAAAACAGTGTTCTCATCATTATCATCTTAGTTTATCTCACCTTATATTACCTTAGTTTTGCCATTTCACTTAGGTATATTATTTAAACATGATGTTTAGAGTCAAACAATGTTGGTCTGCGGGGCTCTAGCCGTCTAGCACAATAAACTCGCTAAACAACAAATCGCGCGAAAGGGGCAACTCTATTGGGCTTTGAATCATGAGAGGTTCTCGGTTTTGAGAAACGTTTAACGCAACTGTCGCTCGACGTTCGTGAAGACTAGGATCCCCCAATTAATGGCGGATCGGAGTAGAACTTTTGTAGAACGTTTCATCATGCAAATAGCATAGAATTGATCCTTTGTAGCATGGTAGGATTCAATCAAACGGACCGACTTCAAAGGATTTCCTTTATCTGAAAGTTAGTTCACTAGACTTTCCTGAAAAATCTTTTAGGCGTCCATCAGTCACTATTTGTATGGACGTTGGTTACTCTATTGTCAGAATAGTTCAAGGCCTCTGAAAAGGCCTATTGACTCTTGTGTACAGACTACAGCTGGGACCGACAGCTTTACGTGTCGTCTGGAACACGGAGATGCTAAGAAATTAAACCACTTTTGCTGTCAACTATCTATAGACCGACATAGCGCCTAAGTGCCTAACTTTGCCGATCTCTTACGCACCGCTGAGAGCAATTGGCTATGAGCGCTTCATAAACTATGGATAACTTTAAGCCGTAATATTTTCCATTTCGTTGGCGTACCGGCAGACATAATACCTAAAGATTTTTTTTTCATCAGACTACAAGGCGTCGGGGAGCTCTTCACCGCTTTGTTGTTGACATTCCAGCATGCCGTACGACGTTTGTTTCCTCTTTCATCATACGCACGGCTAAGCTGTGGAACACCGTCCTAAACGACGTGTTTCCCGACTCATATAACATGGATTTATTCAAAGTTAGAATGAACAGGCATCTTATGGGTACGCGCAGTCCACCTTAGACCACATCTTCACTTACAAACAGATGCAACCCATTTTGCATAAAAAAGAGATTTAATTTCGCAACTGCATCAGTCAGGTAGGTATGTAATCGCCAAAGGCAATTTAGGAGCTTAAGAATTGACCCGCTTGTAACAATATAGCTCTATTCTGTCGAAACAAAGCAACTTAGTTGCCGATATAAAGGCTACGTTAAACCTGTGTATACAATAGCTATAATTAGTGTGTGGTATGAGACAAACGACCACAAAGGTCGAGACGTGAGCGTTCGGGAGCAAAACCACTGCGTCTAAACACGACACATCAATCACAAATACCTAAATACCTTTGTGAGCAACGTAAATACTATATTTTTCGCCTTTTGCGGTTGAAAGAAATGTGTGTTACCCACAGCAAGTCTATAAATAACAGATATTACAGTCGTAAAACCATACAGTTCCGAGTTTACAAGTAGAATTTAACCCCTAAGTCTTAGCAGAGGTTTGGTCTCCTTGTGGTCTTCTCATCATATCAGCCGAAAAACGTCCACTGCTGGACAAAGGCCTCCCCCGAAGGTCTGCACAATTGCCGGTCTTGCGCTGTTCGCATCCAGCAGTTTCCAGCGACCCGCACAAGATCATCGGTACATCTTGTAGGGGGCCTGCCCACGCTGCTTCTTCCGGTTCGCCACTCGAGAATCTTTCTGTGTCTTCTACAGTATGTATAAGGGGTCAATTTGACATGAGTTATTAAATTTGAAGCCCATGGTTACTTCCTACCGCCTCACCACACGCCATCAATAGGGAGTTCATTCTCATATCCTAGACACTTAACGACCCAGTACGGGACGGTTTTAGCGAAACTTCCTCATGCCTCCACATACGCTCAAGGCTGTGGAATGTATTCCCTACCACGGTTTTCCCAAGACACTACCGCATGGAGGCCTTAAAAAAGGGAATGATGAGGTCTCTAAAGAGAAGGCGTGAAAACCCCAGCAGTGACCGCTAAGAATCAAGTAAGTTTTAAGCTGGTTTACTTTGTTGTTTAAAAAAAATACCATCATCGGCCTCCACGACCCTTAGTTTACATTGATATCTCTTAGGTGAACCTAACGTCTAATCTGTCATTAAGGATAGCAAGTACCTACCTAGTATAGGCAAAGAGGTATTTTTTTGAGTTTCTATGCGTAAACAACAATCTACTTGCCTCGTTTCATTTGTTTTGTTCATTTGACGTATACTAAGATAATAATAATTCGTATACTTCCAGAACTTAAAAGCTGTTTTTCAATATTTCCGCCCCCGTTAATCTTCTGGTTCATGATAGATAAACTTTAGGACATCGGATATTATGAAAAATATTTTAATATGTAAACAAAAAATATACTTTATTGTTGCAATGCATGCACTTGAAAATGTAAAGTAATTGCCATATCCTAATCGTCAGTAATTAGCTTTAAATTGCAATTTGCATAGTTGCAAATGTAGATTTTTCCTCACAGGTATATAAACGGTATTGTTTAATAAACTTTAAGGGCCTATCTCAAAAGTGAAAGGATTTGTCCTAGCTTGTTCTCCGACTTTATAGACGCATGTTGTGTGGATGAATATATTGCTCGTGGATGCGCGATTCGTTGTTATTTTTGTAAAAACCACGAATCGAATTAAAATACTGCTTTATAAAAAGAACAGTATCTCTAAATCTTCCAATAAAACGGAATAGCTATATGAAAAATATGTACCAATCGAAAACAATTTGATCGAGCCTTACCTAACATCTGGCATGTTATCATTTTGTAGGTATAATAAAATTGAGATGAAATGGGTGTACTGTACTGTCAACCAACAAAACGTATGCCATGATATTTCAACCAATCACATAATGAATAAATTGACATCACATAAATATCATCTGAATTTAATTATACCGAATAATAACATGTCAGATGTAACATATCATATATTATGCGACTACTGTCATGCTCGCTCGTATTTTGATATCAATATAACTCAATTTTGATTAAATAATCACGATATTCCTTTTTTGCTCAACCTTCCGAAAAATGACAGCTTCAAAATATCCCTTTCAACAAATATTTATTAGCGAATAAACGGAAAACTTCGGAAAATGGAATATTAAAAAGAGTTTTTGTTCAATATTGTTTATTTCATATGTGGTGGAATATATCATCGCATACACTTTATATGTTGGCCAACAGTACGTCCCAACCTTACGCAAAATGGGTTGGCACCATCTGGCAGCCTTCTCTACGCCCCGCGCGCGCGCTTATTGGTCATAACAAATAGCGATTCCTTGTTACACATTACATTCCCTTTCTTCTCCACCAACCGAGAGGAAAAATGCTACACATCAATACAAAAATTCAATGTTTGTAGTAAACATGGAATTTTTGTATTGATGTGTAGCATTTTTCCTCTCGGTTGGTGGATATTGTTTGTGGGAGTGATTTTGGAAAAGGGAATGTAATGTGTAACAAGGAATCGGAGAAGCGCGTGTGCACGCGATACAAAACACACACACACTACAAAATGATAACGCGCCATTCAAATAATGCTTATTTGAAAATCTTCTTTTATCATTATCTTGAAAATCTAAACATTTTTGCGTACATAACGTAAATTGCGTAAAAAACGGGAAACGTAAACTATGGCCGGCAGAATCGATGGAGAATAGTCATATGCGCTGGACATATTTATAAAGTACATGAGGACCGACGGCACCAGCTCTCCGATGCAAAGAAAGGCGTGCAACACGGCCAGCTTCCCGACTCCGAGATGCTAATGAGATTTTTTTCTTTGACATAAAAGCAATAATAAATTTTGGTCCGCTTAGGGGTTTAAATCCAAGGCCTTAGTATTAAGTAAGTTTCAAATATTTTCGTTAGTAAATATTACAATCTAAAACGGCGGCAGTTGACGGCATATAAATCAATTTCGTAGAACCACCTACATGGATAAAGTAGCTCGAACGCTCGTCACGCGTCCTTATTCGCCTTATGCAGTGACCTATGCAGAATGCCATAATACTACCAGTTAGTAGCATAAGGACATGCTTGAATAACTTTGCAATTAAATTTTAATAATATTTTGCTATTTCTAACCTGACCCGGTGACGGGTTAGCATTTAGAGTCGGGTAAAGAATAAATCTATTATGAACGACACAATTTTTTGATAGATAGAGGCGGTCATTCTCGATCATGATTTATCAAAATATTATATTTTATTATTAATAATAATATAATAATAAATAAAAAGACTTACCAAAATTTGATTTATCAATTGAAAATCAAACATAAATATCTAAAATAACCAGCATTAAAAGATCTAATATTTGTAGTAATTAACTCCTCCAATCCCACCCAGAATATGTGTGAGTGTGTTACACTGTTATAGACCCAGTTTCTCAGTTTCAGTTCTTCATGTACCAACACTACTTCCTAAATACTTCTAACTATTCGAACCGACCGTAAGTGAGATTTATATGAAGAAAAGTTCGTACACTATAAACACTTCGCTTAACCCGCAACGTAATGGTCAGGTGCCTAAGATTTCAAGGTGGATGAGTGGAAGTTGCGAGTTGAACAACAGACAATGCGAGGGCTGAGATCTATCTGGGTTGTGGTGAATGCTCGCGTGGTCCAGAATAAAGATGAATAAAATTAATCCCGCTTGTTCCTAAAGTACTTTATAATGCATATCAGTTAAGCTAGGGTTAAGAAGGTCGTGCTCCGCGTAATATCTGAGTTAAAATAACAAAACTTTAAATATGGTTTATGAAAAGCTCGGAAAATGTACTTACCTGCTCTATCAACTACCTGCTTACATCAAGCAAATGCAAATAGTAGCCATCTACGGTGTTCGAAAAAAAATTGATTTCTGGTATGAGTGAGATGCAATCTACCCACGTTTTACCTTATCCTTATAATAGGTGGTCATAGCCGTTGGCAATACCGTCATTTTCTTTGTTACATGCACAATAAAAAACAACAAGTATCTACGTATATAAATTTCACAACTTCGTTTTAAAATAATGAATTACTAAGCTATTATTATCAGTCACTATCTAACTATAATAACGCAATCTTTACTATCTCATTGCCAAGTTGAACTATATTTTGACTGCCTACGAACTAAATAGATAATATCTTAAAGAATATTATAAATAGCCTGTAGCTATTACAATATTCTTATTAACTAGCAATGCCCCGCGGTTTAACCCGTGTTAAACTTTATAAAATATGGCCTATATGTTATCCTAACTATAAAAATGTTCTTTCTCAGGGTCTAGACCATCTGTATACCAAATTTCATTCAAATCCGTTCAGTAGTTTTGGCGTGAAAGAGTAACAGATAGACAGACAGAGTTACTTTCACATTTATAATATTAGTTAGGATAACATACTTCCATAGAAAATAACTTAAATGTAGATAGAAGGAGTTGATTTATTAAACTGAGTTGATTTTGACTCTCAACAATCTTTGTCGGTCTAGCGGCAGGGTATTCAACAAATAAAAAGGTTCCTGGTTCGACTCCCAAATTAATTTATTTTTCTGTGAAGAACAATTCCTGGTTCATAAATATAGCAAACATAATTATTATTTTTACTGCATAAGACGTCTTCCAGCATAGTGCGAAGTGGATGACACACATTAGGATGGCTGTCCCACTAATATATACGATACATAGTCGAAAAAAGAGGGAGACACGAATAAATGAGTTTGTGAGTTGGAAGCATCATGGCGTAAGCAATAGACTAACTTTATTTATTCGAAATGGTATGCTTACGCCAAGACATCAAAATAAAACGGAGATATCGCGTAAAGTACATGCAAGAAAAACATGCTATAGAAATGAGTACCTTCTTATATACAACAGGTTATTAATTCTCCGTAAATAATGGTACAGACGCCAGCACACCAAGCTACCCCAATCTATCAAATTTCCTAATTGAAAGTGAACCTGAGTGAGCTTTTGTGATAAAGTTGAAAACCTATAAAAGAAATTTGACAGGTTGGGGTAGCTGGATGTACTGGCGTCTGTACAAAGAAAGCGACGACACATCGAACAGTATGTGAAGCCGTAATTGTTGTCTGAAGTCGCTCCGGTCATATTACCTTACTGGTAACATCTCATTACGAGAGTGCGGGAAAAGCCCACCTGTCTTTGCACACACACTTGTGTACTATAATATGTCCCTCGTAGATGGGTAGCTCTATTGTGAATGGCCCCCATTTCAACCAGGAAGACACCCTAATATTATTATTGTGAATATGAATTTATTTGTTGGTTACGCTAAATGTCCGGACTACTTAACCGATTATCACAAAATTTGGACAGAAAAACGTAAAAACAGAACACGGGTACAAAAAATACAAAAAGTAAAAATATGACACGATTCAACAAAATTCCTCACAAACCAGTTCAGCGCAAGGAAACGAATCAATGCAACAAATTGTAACTTCCTTACCCGAGAACTTCCTCATAAAAATGTAAAAAATGCATTTGCTAATGAAATAATAGTCGTAAACTACGGCAATTAATTTGCATTTAATTTGACTACATTCCGCTGATTAGGTCGTCAAATATCAAATCAAAAACAGTTTATTACGAAGATAGTTAAAATTTTAGGCTGTAACCAAATTTAGAAATAGTTAGATAAAAGTTTATTGATACATGACATACCATTATAGTAGGAGTAGGTATGTACCGCATGTACATATGAGGAACATCATAAAATACAGGCTGGCATAAACCAGTTTTCTAAAACCCAGTAAGATTACTGGATTTACTGAACAACCTCGCCAGGCAAATGAGTAGATCTACAAGCTACTACTCTCACCAGTAAGGCCGGCACAGTAGAAGTTATTATTACGTTCCATCGTGAGTATGTGAAAGAGAAGTTGGCCAAAAAGGACATACCTGCACCCGTTTAGAAATTACAAACAGCAACTTAATGTTGTGTTCCTGTGTAGGAGAGAGGTTAACAGCAGCGCGCGTATGGTGTTTATTATGTCAATTCGGCAAATTAACATTTTAAAATAAGTAAGAAAGTGTATTGAAAAATGATAATGTGGTATTAACCCTATGTTTATGTGCAGCGTGACCTTCCAAAGAGGACACGAAAAAGACAATTTATAAATGTTAAATTACTAATAGGTAAATTCAAATGTTGAATAAATAACGCAAAACTAATAAGAATGCATACGTCTTGCACCACTGCTTTGATCTCAATAGAAATAACTAAGTTATCATAGTAACTCATGAATGCTTGCCAGATTTTTGCAACCATTCAGATTATAACCCGGCCTACAAATAGAGACACAAGTAGAACACCGCGTTACACATCCATACAACATGTTTTTCACAACCATTATGTCATATAACATATTCCATAGTTATCCACCTTTGTTTTTCTACTCCAATTACTCTTTAGATCATATAGTTAGCGAAATTGAACGATGATAATAATTTTCACTGTATGGTTCCCTGCGTACGCCCTGCATGCCCGTAGAGAGTTCGAACATATTCGTACCTTTAATATGTTTCAAACTCTCTGGTCGAAATTTGGGCATGGTGGACATTTCAACGGATACTGACCGTTTCAGCGGGATCTTTATAATGTAAAAGTATAAATGAGCACACGTTTTTCCATCACTTGGAGAAAAGACAGTCCTACTTGCAGATTCCAGGCTATCACTGTTTTTTTTTATTTATTTTCCAGTTAAATGCCTAGTATCCTTCTTATTATTTCCTTTAACAGCCGAGCTAGCACCAACCAATCCCCAAGCTCGCAGTCATGGACTACTGTCTTTTCCTGTGATTTCATTGGTTTAACGCTGCATAGATGTGAATCTTCGTTGCCAAACGACGCAGTTATCGATTGATAAACCCGGGTGGTGGTAGTTACCAAGAATAATCAAAACAGTCAATCTAATAGTTTATACGCAGACTTTTGGATCGTTTTCGTACAGATTTGGAATGACTTGGGGGACAGATCCAGGATCATATCTACGCTTAGACACGCTACCGTTATAATAACGAAGCACCCACTTTGTCGTACCCTTTTCTGTAGTGGTCGTGTCCCAGTCTAACCTGTAGCGGTCGAAGCAGTCACCGAGATGGTAAGACCAGCTGTCAGGTTGTTTAGGCTTCCGACTGCCTTTGACGATTATTCTGTGTATAACGTTTTTATTAAATTTCGAGTAAGTTGGATTGATCGTGGCCAGTACGTGACCACGATGAATGCAACTGTATTGAAATGTCGGGAAAATAATAATAAAGGTTAGTCCCGTTAATTCCTGTATAGTAATAATAATATAATATCCTGGGACATTATTTACACACGGCCAACTGATCTCCAACTAAGCAGAGCTTGTACTATGACGGAGGACCTCACGTACACAGATGCCATCAAAGTAACGAAAAATCCAAAATAGTAATAAATTGTTACTGTTTGTATGTATGGTGGTATGAGAGTGCCGTTAGCCCGCATTGTTCACTCGTTTTTCTGGTTCGGATCATTCGGTCTGGTTAATTTAATAGATATGAAACAAGTTAACTGGATCCATTGAATTTCATATGGTACACTTACCACATGTAGATACGTTAGTTATTGTCAGTTACGCGAAAAAATAACTCTGTGTAATATCCTTGTGTGATATTATTCTTCGTGACGAGATCTAATACTTTCCTTCAAAAGTATTTATCTTCTTCACGATAACAACAGATATGAAAATTCACGATCAGGTCAACGATACGTTTATCTAAAAATCTTTTCTTATCTCATATTTATCTCTAAATTTTTCACTAAAATAGATGGTTGATTAATTTAAAGAATGACGCGATCCAGTCAACATTTCTTAATGGCCTGTTACTTCCCTCATTGATGTAAACTATCGACAAGGTTAGCACGTAGGCCCGTGAGCAGTCTACACTTATCGAAGGGTGAGCACCAAAGTGATTCAAGCTCTAAAGGTCCACTTTCTGCGAAGGGCACGTAAACCACATAACCACTGCCAATATGAAAGGAAATCTTCCCTTATATTAAGAACCAATTGGTAGTGGCTCGTTCCTGCGAGCTATGTACCCCACATAGCTCGCAGGAACGATGGCCGTTGGGTCGGAAAGGTTCTCGAGTGACGACCACAAATCGGAAGACGCAGAGCAAGCGGACCCCTTTGAAATACGCGGATAATCTTGTGATTCGCTGGAAGCCGCTGGTGCGAAGTGGAGATCTTTTGGGGTGAGCCCTTTGTCGAGCAGTGGAGGTCATCGGCTGATATGATGATGATAAAGCATCTATCCTTCAAATTACTCGTCAAAAACGGCCTTGAATCGAGGTTCCAACTCCAATGGGGGTGAGCTTAGTTTATAGTGTTATTATTACGCAGATAGCAGGAGCCCTTATTGTCTAGAGAAGCAGTGAAAGTCTCTAACTCCTACTGCAATTGCCCAGTCAATAAAAAAAACTTAAGTTAATTTCATAATTAAGCTAATGATTGTGCCTTGGGTATGCTATGGTCGCCAAAACTCATCTGAGAGGAGCAGGGTCAGCAATGCGTGATATGATGTGTGTCGCAAGAGGGTCAGCAATGCGTGATATGATGTGTGTCGCAAGCTACATATGTATAAAACTATAAACTAAACATACCCCCTAGTTAGTTTATAGTTTAGAGTAGGCTCTATGGTCCGAAAATAAAGAACTGAAAACTAAAATAAGCACACCCCGTGCTTAGTTCATAGTTTTATTTAGCATTAGATGTAGCCCTCGTAATAGAGGGGGCCCCATTGTCGGAAACAGAAGAACTGAAATCATCTTAGGCTAAATTAATAAATAATAATATCAGTTCTACGAGCTATGTTGTGATGATTAGCCTTAATTTTTTTCAATAAATATTACGTTTTAATGACGATAATTAATAATTGTTTACGGACCATCGGATGTTCCGATCGTTAACATATAAAAGCCTCAGCTTTAGCCCAATGTCAATATACTTTCGCAAACAGCACATATTGAATACCTTAACAAACCAAACAACCTTTTTATTGCAATGGAATTTGTTTTCAATTCATGTTAATTAATTTATTTGGCAACAATTGAATGGAGTGGCTCAATATGTCGTATTAAATACCTATCAGACAACATCAGTTGTAAACTTATTGGTCGTGATTAATTGAAGGCTAATTAAAGGAATTTTAATTAACCATGCTTGTCATTAAGTAGTAGAACACGATATTAACTATACAAGATGTAACATAAATAGTGTACGTAACTTAAGGAGCTATGCTATTATTATTATTTACTATGCTTATGAAATTACAAAGCACATCTTATGTCCTCCTGGTTGATTTTCAGCTATGGCGGCCAGTCTTAAAGGAGACTAGCCATCTGCGCGGAACGTACTATAGTGGACAAGTGTGTGCGCAAACACAGAGGCACTTTCTAGTCTATCACTCTACTGATCCAATGGGACGACTAGCGACACGACCGTAAAGAGGTCAGGTACAGGACCTCCAACTTCATGTGATTACCGAGGCACGGAGGTATAAATACCGCCATCTCCCAGACTTCAGGCTTAAGAAATTTTTCTTTAAAGAAAAATCCCAAAATCACTTAATAACCCGACCGGGGATTTGAACCCAGGACCTCATTATCTATGGTTGATCACGCTACCGCTAGACCAAGGCAGAATAACGATCAGCTCATATATTTTGTATAGGGAGCCAGCCAAATATATTTCGTATTTCACAAACTAGTCTTCTTTATTTTTTTTACCAACTTGTATTATAAATGCAGTTGTGTCTCAGTGCTACTCGTTGACAGTGCCGACGTGGTTCTGTTTTTTTTTTTAATAACGTTTACAGGCTTTACCCGATAGTCCTCGTGTTTCGGGTTTGATAGCCACATAGAACACCTATTTGTTAAACCTCTTCAGAAATTTTGCCCATACATTTATTGCATTACTGCGCGGGCATAACTAAAAATGATAAACAAAACAAATAGAATTGTAGGTACCTATATATAAAACGAACGTTTGATCAACACTTAATGTTAGTGAACTAGATACTATTTCAAAAAATGGTAATAAAATTGGTATTTCACAAGTGCAACAGATACCAAAACATAAAATGGAAAATAATAATGCTGTTCACCGATTTGGACGAAACCACTTATTTAGGTGTGTGGAAGAACATCTGAGACCCTACATGCATATGCTTATAATAACTTAGATAATATCGGAGAACCAAAGCAGCAAATTGAATTTGAGTTTATTGATATATTTATAGAAATTTCCTAACGATCTGTGTATTCAGAGTTTTTGGTAATTATTAGTGCTCGTGCAAATTTGTTGTTAAGAAAGGTTATTAAATTACGATAAACTAAAAATATAAACATCAACTGCCAAAAATTTCTACAGGAATCCTTTAAAAAAGGTAGAAACTGGAAATAATTTTGATTTGATTTAGAATAGGTACTCAATCGTTGCATTTCTAACGGCATTTTGGTACGGAATGCTTTTATAAAATTGTAACCGCTTGGTGTAAATAGTTATTTATATGAACTATGAACACTAATTAAACTAAAACCCTGCACGTACAAATTTAACGTTAATTTTGTAGTTAGCCTAGTTATTGATTGATTGAGGCTTTTACTGCTTAGCCGCAAAATAGTAGCAAGGCAAGAGCCGTCTAGCAAATAATACTCGTACTACAAAATACGACCCTAGTTTATTTAATTTTTGTACGTCATTACCTTGATCTGACTGTATATAATCATTGGCAATTTACTCAAAGATCATAACCTAGAGCTGAGCTTTAAAGTGCAATCAATATTAATATATATTTGTCCTCTGCGACTTATGACAAGCTGCTTAAAAGTCAACAGATCAGCCCTTCAAAAAGTGTTAAAGCGTGACACAACTTGTGTGTTTACGACTTGATTCAATATCAATTGTGGGTCAATGTCAAATATATGATCGTTTTCCTTCCCCAACATTCCAACACAGGTGCCCATAAACCATGGTATAACCCTCATTAAATAATTAAATTAACAGCCGTTGTGTCACCCATCATAAATTTCATATTTCTTTATACATTTAATTTATAATGTCCTCGTCGAATTTCGGACACGAAGATGAGCCTTCTCCGCAGGACATATCTTTGTGCACAATGATGTGTGCATAATATTTCTTGTCTTGAGGCGCTTATAGCTAGATGCTCTCACCGGTCCGTAAGCGATCGGCGAGGTTAAGCAACTAGATTCGCGGTCAGTCCATAGATGGGTCCTTCGAAGGGCACGTTAAGCTGTCGGTCCCGGTTGTAGTCATTAGATAACAGTCGTTAAGTCATGTCGGAGGCCTACTATGCGGCTTGAACAACTCTGACACTAGGGTAACAACTGCCCATACGATAAGTAAGTAAGTATACAATTTCTTTACAAGATTATTGCGTGTATTTTTTTTTTTATTTTACTGATGAATGCCACGTTTTTCGGTATTTAATGTACTCACATACATTAAACACCGAAAAACGTGGCAATACAGATATCTAGAGACCTTTACAATTTTAAAGTGATGAATGGATATTGCCCCACTTACTCACCCTTGAATTTTTCCATGTTCCTGTGGCACCGTTTCGCAATTTTGTGGTTTATAGTATTATATCCAACACTAATATGCCAATTCACTCCCAATTTAAACTAAATTTAATAAAAAGTTAACCCTCGAAACGAAATCGCACACTCAGCAGAATTAAAATCGCACATCGTATATAACAGAAATTTGCATCCCCTATAAGTATTTTTTTTTCAATGTTTATTTAAATTCAATATCATCGCAAAATCTGCAATTAAACCTCTCAAAAAGTGTAATCGAGTCAGTACGCGAACGAAATACACACTCAACATTAAAAAAGACATTTTGGGGACTGTCTGGCAACCCCAAAATGGATTGTATTTGAGGAGCATCGGTCCAATCCATGGCCCATCTAACAGCTTGCGCAGCCTGCCCTGTCACATGTTCATGGCAGGATCTTAGAAATGCCACAAGCAAGGCAATCAGTGTGGACACGTTCTGGGCCACAAAAATTTAACGAGTTTGCCATCAAAACGCTAAGAAGAAGAACATTTAAAAAGAGGAATGATTGCGTACTCACCACATTGATCTTGCTGAGCACATGGTTGATTTGTTCCTTGCTGCACATAGTGATGTTTGTTCATAGATTCCTTTAAAACTATCACATCTCACACCTTAATTTATTTTCTTAAATACATGTCTTCATAACGTCACTGTGAAAGCGCAACGCTTATTTTACTTTGAGGCTCAATGGAGGTAGAAGAAGTTTTATATTATTACACAGGTATTAAGAATATTTTAGTACTTCAACTTGGTTTAGGTCATTATTATATAAGCCGGCATGCTTCCGGTCCAATTACTTTAATAGCGTACTAAATTAAATATTATTATTTGGATACTTAAATTTTCATTCCATTGGGTACTTAAAAGTGAACCAATTAATTTTATATATATTATCGCGATATTTTCCATATTTTGAATTTATTATTTTGATTCTTCGATATCACGGTTTTGTCACAATCACAAGCGACCTTCTCACGATTAAAAGGTGTATTGACAAAAACGTCGAGCTGAATAAATGAAAGATAAAGAGGGTACCAGAGGACGGGAAGCAGCTTCCTTCTGAGTACTACGACCATCATACTGCGATCGCCAACCCGCCTGCCAAGCGTGGCGATTATGGCATATCCCCTCAAGATGATTCTTGAGGGAGGCTTGTCCAGCAGTGGACTTATTTAAGCTGTAATGATGATGATGAAAGAGGGTAAACAGATTTTTCTGTCAGTAAAACGCTATTTAACCGCAGTGCTACAGTACAGCCGTTAAACGAGAAGGAGGGTAAACCGATTTTTTTCTGTTAGTAAAACGCTATCTAGCCATAGTTCTTCAATTCATCTGTTAACATAACATGGCGACAGTGCCATAACCTCACGAGACTGAATACGCATATTACACATGCTAGATGAAAATGGATACAATTGGTTGTAATAAATATTTAGTTAGGACTTTTAAATTGTCTCTGTACTGGCATAAAAATGGCCCTATTACAGTCTGTACAAGATTTCTGCAGTGCTGGTCTTCCGATAGCGTAAAAATGTACCGGTTAGTGTTGTATAGCCTTGAGAGTTCGAAAATCTCAAATCGCCATAGGTACTTTCTATATTTTTAAAGTTTCAATAAGATACAACAACGAAACGCCTTCAAAACTACAGCTGATACGGCGCACTAGTTAATAGCAGAATAATTTGCATCCCATTGTAACACATTCTACAATAGTTAACTAGCAAACTGATAACTATCAAATAAGTCAACTATAACGAATAATTACTTGCTGTAATGAATTTACGAAACTGCACTTGCAAAACAACCCGTTGCGTTGATAAATCGTATTAATCGATTGTCAAATTCGTTAAATTATAGGTAACATGATGTCGACAACCGCACGTGCGTGTATATGGCTATTTAATAAATAGTTCTCAAAATTGCAACCAACTGTAGCCAAGTAGTATCCAAATTTTTTGTTTGAAGTTGGAAGAAATACAATCAGTCATAGTCAATTGAGTGAAATATGTTATGTTATCTTAAACATTCAATTCTTGTATTCAAATATTCTAATTATTCATATTTTCGTGAAATCGGACACTAAGCCCAAATACACTTATCATAAAATCGGTCTAATAGCCCGCACTTGCCTACGCCTATATGACAATTAAATGCAAATCTCTCAAAGAGCACCAGTGAAATCGTCATATAAAACAATTTCTCCGGATTCTTGCATATATTCACCATTGCTGTCAAATTAGTTATATCATTCTGTTGAATATTAATGTTCTTTTACGACATTCATAATTAAAAACTTCTAGGTTACAATTAAAAAATTAGAGTCATTAAATTGACACAGATAAATAATATAGGAAATGACATGCTAGGTGATATTGACAAAGAAAGAGGGGTCAAATATCAATGCATCAAGAAATTTATTATAATATATTTATATCCTAGGCCATTGTTCACACACGGCCGTCTGATCCCAAACTAAGCAGAGCTTGTACTATGGAAACCAGATAACTGATAAACTACATAAAATATTTTTCTTTTGTAAATATATACTTATATAGCTAATTACACCCAGACACAGGTCAAACAGACATGTTCATGAACACAAATATCTGTCCTAGGTAGCAGTGAATCCCCTGCGGCGTGAAAGGCAAGTATTTACCACCCGACCCGTCAACTAATACTCGGCTGATGATCGCTTGAAACGTGAATCAGATTAGGGAACCTTTACGTTACATTAGTTCCCGTAGTCCGTATATAAGACCAGTAGCATTATAAATTACATGTCATTTACAAACAATGGATTTGAAGGGACAGTTCAAATGTAACGGAAAAAGGTCAAAAGATTTATATAACTGACCAACATTCGAGGTCAGAGGATGAAGGGGCAAGGCGACAAGAAGGCTGGTAACGAAAGGATGTCCGTAGACCTTGTAAACTCTTAAAAATATAACAATAGCAAAACACAGTCTAAAGATTCTATGCAACAGTAGACTGGAAAATAACAGGAAGAATGCACTCTAAATCATCTGATACTATCTGGCAGCTGTATGCAGAAACAGGCATTTGAAATGTTGTTTTATTTTGAGGAAAATGTTTTTGGCATGACAAATTGTTTTGATAAGGTTTGCTTCGAAGCGTTTCTTTATTTACTATGAGCGACATACTGCGCCAATCCGCCTGCCAAGCGTTGCCATTGTGGCATATCCCCCAAATAATAGACACAATTATACCGTGGAGATCCTTGCTGAGATCTTAGTCCTACAGTGGACGTGAAGATAATGTGTATATATTAATGATAACATCAATATCCAAGTAAGCAGCCTATACTTAACTTACAGATTTTTAAGAAGATGACCGAAGAGAATTAATGCCCTAATTCTTCATAACGCATAAAACCAGTCTTCTATAAAGAGGCAACCAATCATTTAGACGCAAAACGCATAATCTATGTTGCACAATTGAGAAATGAAATGTTTCTTTTTATTATTCCTTGATGTTACGTTACTAACAACCGGTTCGACAGCCAGACTCGATGTTTTTACTTTTTTTAACCTCCCAAAGAAAATGAGAGTAAGTACTTACCTACAGTATTGTGACGATTGATAACCGACTAAGTAATTTCATGCCATTTGGGCAATGAATTTAGTATGTCTAATGTCGGATGGACTTTCACATCAAATTGTGTTACTGACGTCACCATCATTGTCGCAGGTTTTACGTAGCTGACTAGGCTGATATTTTTTTTTTTTTATTTTGCGGTTACTAAACACCAAACTAAAATATGGTGTGTAATTAATGAAATCAAATAAAAGTTAATAATCACTACAATTACTGATGTTTCAGATTATGAGTTCAAATAAATTCGAATTATACAACATGTAACGTAATTAACGCACACAATCAAACACCCCAATTAGAATAGTATGTTGTAAACATAATACACACACAGATTTTTATATTTTACATGTTATTGTTATTTACTAAATTAGTTTATTGGAATAAAGTTTATTTTTCTTTATTTTGTATTGAATGATGGAATGTGTATGAATATAAATAAAACGCGATTTTAAAAGTCTCATTACTTTGACGTACGGTCCATTTCAATTTGTTTTACCTGTACAGGGTTAATATGACAATAATTTCCGTAGTTTTAATTATTTTGGAATAAAAAATAACTATATTAAAAATGATACAAATCGATTCAGTGAACGATTCTGAACAAAATATTTTCAGGATGTGCGTTTATTAAGTTACATGTTGTATAGGCTAATTATTTATTTGTTATTGTTCTTCCAACAAGTACGTAAATGTATACCCAGGTGTTGAATAAATAGCATATATCTATTTTATTATAGTATGGACAAGTAATCAAGGTGTAAATAGTGAACAAAAATTAAGCCTTAAGTTGTTTATCCACTGACCCATTTTGTATGTAAATATATAGGAGGCGAAGAAATTTATTTTTGTACTTCTTTATCTGGCTTCCTAAAACTCATTTTGAGTATATTGCTCTCCCACAATTTATTTTTATAAAATAAAATAGTCTGAACATGTTAAATATATGCATGTAGTTTGAAAACATTTAGAAATAATATTTAACATATAATATTATTTTATGGTAGATTAGCTACATTATAAATTATAATATAAAATCGATCGATATTTGCCTGGTCATACTCCACGTGCTCCTTACACTTTACGACCAGCAGAGTGGTACGTAGGTGTAATGCGCGCAAACACTACTTACGTTAAACGAATTCGGATGTTTCACTTTCACTAATACAAGTTTGTATGCCTTACAAGTGCCAGTAAAATGAAGGTCTCCAGTTCGATTTCGGGTCAAACGATTATTTATAATACGAAAACTATACGTGCAACTTTCTCGTTTTGAACTGTGAGGGAATTTTATATTGCGATTAAGTTAACAAAACATATAGGGTCAACTGAAAAATATAAAGCTTTTATTCAAACTACATTTCGATCGACTTATGAATATCTAGTGCAATGTATACGTGAGTAAGATGAAATGGAAAGTGCCTTTATTCTAACTTTAGTCTTATTTCTGTCTCTTTAGTATAGGTACTTAGTTGAAAGTTGCAATATCTAGGGAAAATGAAATAATTTAATTAACTTATGTCTACTACACATATTAATAATTATCTTGGGACAAATAAACAACTACCGTCTGCTTCCAAACTAGGCAGAGCTACTATGGCAACCAGATAAATGATAAACATACTTAATACATTTCTAGATTCATACATATTATAGATAAATTACACCAAGACACAGAAAAAATAATTGTGCTCATAACACATATATTTATCTTGGGTGGGGATCGAACCTACAACTTCTGGCTTGACAGTCAAGGTCATACTAACTACTACACCAACGAGATACTCTATTCCAGTTTTTGTGACCATTACCATTCTCCGTTGTAATTTATCTTGGGATATTATTTACGCACGCCATCTGTACCCAAACTAAGCAGAGCTTGTACTATGGAAACCAGATAACTGATATACTACATATACTACTTTTCTTTTGTAAATACATACTTATATAGATGATTACACCCAGACTCAGGACAAGTAGACATGTTCATGCACACAAATATTTGTCCTGGGTGAGAACACCTCCGGCGGGAAAGGCAAGCATTTGCCAACTACGCCAACAGGCCCGATTTAGAATCCACTTATGACTTTTCTGGTTCGAATTTGTATCGTTTGACAGTTAGGTAACAGTTTATTTAAAACTAAGTTATTATTTATAACCTGCCCTTAATAAAGTGGCCTTACAGGAATTACGTAACTAAGCTAATTACCGTTGCAACCGACAATCCGACCAATACTGTTTATATTTGCAACAATTAACATGCTGATGTTACAACGAACCAGTTACTTTGTTTGTGTTCAAGTACGTTACCGAATAAGGATTGAGTGTAAAGAAAAGATTTAATTCAATAAACAACGAATACAAAGACATCATTAAGTTTATACGGAAAACGTGGTAAAAATGTCTGCACGTGTGGCGCAGCAGTTGAGACAGTCACCTCGTCATCTCGGGTCCCGGGTTCGATTTCCGCGCATATTAACTATATGTGTGGCCCATAAACAGTTGTCTTTAGTCTGGATGTACTTTGTGTCTGGTAATTGTATGTGTTTAAAGTACCCCGGGATACAAAAAGAAAAACATGTGATCAACGTAACATATTTATACTTTTTTTACTAAACATAATAATAATCTCCTCCTGGCCAAATTCCGGCCATTGGGGCCAGTCTCAATGGAGATCTGCGCGGAACATATTACAGAGCACATTCCGATGGAATGGCTAGCCGACACGCGCGGAAAGAGGTCAGTTACAGAACCGACAGCTTTACGTATTCTCTGAAGTACGGCGGTACAGCACCACATTTATATATAAATTTATATAAATCGGGAAAACGCAGGGAATTAGAAGACAATTAGAGCAAATCGGGAAATTGTGATATCAAATTGAAAATTCCTGTCCTAGAGCACCTTCTGTATATAAATTACCTGCCTAGCTATTAAACGACTATATATAAATCCTATATAAAACAACAGCATATAAAATAGTGGAAATTGCCATTGTAAAAATTGCGAAAATCGAAAGTGCTTTAGAAATATAATGACTAAATTCGACGCGTTAGATTAATTTTCACAACTTTTATTTTCATTACGCACTTAAGGCGTGATAAAAAATATTTGCAATCTTGTCATAGTCTATGACAAATTTGTGATCATTATATTTAGTTGGCAATAATCGGAATCCACTAAACAGAGATTGCTGCGTAACGAAAAACCACAGGCATGTCCCACTAACACTGAGTTTTCGTAAAGAATTTCGCCATTGTGAGTTAGCTTCCAATTATTTTGATTAGGCTACAAAACCACTAAATGTTAATTTAATTTAATAAATCATTTATTATCGGGTATAACAACTAAATTATTGAAATAACATTGCAACAGAATGCGGTACCTTGGAATCGAATGTTAAACGTCCCATGGTAAGAAAAATTAAATATATAATATGAAAACAAGTTGTTTAAAAAGAACTAAAGTAAACACAAGGGAGTCGAACCCGATCACCCAGGACCTCGCCGCTGGACACAACTCGCGAAAAGAAACACTACCACTAAGAAGTTTTATTTCATTTGGGGTTCATTACAGTGAATCTGTTGAGATTCTAATATGGTAGAAATAAAAATTGCATTTGTTTTTTTTCTAGATAAGTAGGTATATATTGCTAATTCTGTTATAATATCCGTAACTTTAAAATTCCTCTAGACTTTGTTTCAACGTGATTTAGTTCTAGCCAAAACGATCTACTTGCGTCTCGTGCTGTTTTTTTTTTTATTGTTTACAATTATATGTATTAGAATACTTCCGAACAAAATTATTATAACAATAGGAATAATTTCTACCGCCCAATAACATATCTAATAAAGCTTTGCTGTATGTAATTAGAAGTTTACCACAAAAAATGTTGTAATTAGTAATTTCCGCATGTATTTCTCTACCTGCATATCTGTCGGAACGCGCGTGTACCTTGTACGTATATGCTATTTAAAAAAAAAGTACTTACTTTGTTTGAAAAGAACACGGTACATACATATGTAATAGGAAGTAGGTATTTCTGTACTGAAAATGGACTTAAGTGTATACGTTAACTTCTTTGTTTCTGCCTCAAAACGAACGGAATTGCTTTCATCGCGATAAGTAATTTTCCCACCGCATATGTTTACTATACCGTGACGTCACAGGTGCATAGAATATGTCACAAAACAAGACAAGATATCAAGGAGTGCATAGAAAGACCTACAGGCCAGTGTTAAGTGAAGAGTCGTGTAAAATTACTATGCTTGCATGCGTCGCTGCTCGATCGTGGCGCAACTGAATGCCTCAAAAAGGTTAGTGTGAACGGGCGACATTGTGGGAACAATACATTGATGGCATATTATATACCTACGATATTCTGAAAATTTTGTAAGAACCAAGGATTTGTGATAAGAAATGTGTACCCAATAAGCAAGTGGATATTTATAATGTTTAAAAATCATAAAACCGAGTTCACTTTTACTTTCAGATAACCGATGGGAATTTTTTTTTTTTTTATTTGTTTGGGAATACAAACGGTTACACACTTTTCTTAATAACTAAGTTATAGTTTGTAGGATTTGTTAATGAGTAACCCACATCGTTATCCACGATTTATATGTGATTTATATGCGATTATTCCGAAAGCAATCTCTATCTATCAAAAAACATCTAAACATCGCAGTAATTGGGTAAATACATACAAAAAAACCAACTTACCAGTCGATTTAATAACATTCTTTTTTTTCAATAAGTTAAATAATTATAATACCCCTATGTCATGGAATTTTTACTTCTCTAATATTTGACGGACGGAAACAGAATTTTAAAGAATTACTTACGTCTAATCTTTTCCAGAAATACATACGTTCGTAAACTTCTTTGTTAGAAAATTAAGGGATATTTTGTTAATATCTCTACAGGTGGACTGAATAATAAGTTTTATCTAACGACTGAGACACTATGAAAATAATGCGTCCTATCATTTTAACAATAAACGAAATTAATAAATAAATAACTTTCTTTTTACTTGATCAAATAATATTATTATATCGTGAAAAAAAAAACCATTGTCTATGGAAAATAACAGCTAGTCTAATTATGATTAATAGACAGCACACGAGCGATTTATCATACCAATCGTGAAAAGTCTTCCCAAAAGAATTTGCATAACAAATGAGGGTACCTACCAATTTTTCAGTGACAATCTTTTTTTGGTAGTAAGTAGCACAATTGACGTTGGCTTAGTGGTAGCGTATTCAACCACAGATAATAACGTCCTGGGTTATAATCCAGGGTCAGGCCAAACGTGATATTTTTCCGTTAAGAAAAAGTCTCAGTATCAGCCTGGAGTCTAAAAATTGGCGGTGTAACACCCTCGTACCTCGATGCAGATGGCTAGTTTCCATTGAGCCTGGAGTCTATGGCAGAAATCCGACCAGGGGCACACACATTACTACCTACACTTGTAACAATTTTTTAAAATAATTGCTTGTGTATCTTTTTATCCATTTCTGGAAAATATAAATTTTATGGTTGCAAAGACTATGTTTTTCAGGTGAGGTTTACGCCTTTTAGCCTAGGATGCTGCTTTACCGGACACTAAAAGCGAGCAGGGGTCAAAGCCGTCCAGCATATAAAACTAAAAATTTATTTAACCGCAACAAGGGTAGGCTTTTCGGTTCCGGACTTCGGCTCAAGGCAGTTAGTGACGTGATCCATGAGATCTTTGGGTGAAAAAAGAATACGTAAAACCTCTTTAAAATTATTAATGATTTTCAACTATTTTTATCATGAAGATTTTTAAAATTAATATGTAACTATGTTAGGAAAATCAAGAACATAACTACGTAAAGTTCAGTGGCCTAAAAGGCAACTAAGTTTATAGCGGGTATCTGAACATAAATCTTCCTTTGTTATTTTCAGATATTTTTTACATCATTTCGGATTGAATTAGTGACTAATTATTAAATTAAAGTGTTATAATTTTCATAACTACAATATAAAAACCACATTACCATAAAACGCATTTTTAAAACATGTCCAAAAAGCCTCAAAGGAAAATATTTCACTGAAAGCCACTATCAACACAATGTTCCACCAACAAAAACTTTATGGCGCCTAATTTAAAAAATGAACAGAAAATGCGCGCGGAGACATCTCGCGGTCGCGACGTGTTGCGATAGGTGCACGCGGCAGGTGACTGCGCGGGCGCACCCGCGATCGACCGGCGCGGATCGAAATCGCAGCCGCTGAACCGAAGTAGGTAGCGATGTCACGGCACGTCAGAGAAAATAGTTGTAGAAAACAACTATCATTCATTACTTACCGTGCCGTACTCGTCTTCGATAGTCAATCGTCTATTTTTATTGTGGATGCCGTCTGAATGCATAATTTCAACTCACCTGAAACAATGGAAAATAATCATGAATGTATGAAAATATTCACCTGCAAGGCTACTTAGTCACATGCGTTTATTTTTCTGGCAAGTTAAACAAGTATGCAGCAAAGTGTCCGATAAACACGTACGCTGTGTAAACTTCATTTTCGTTCTACAGGTGTGTACTAAGTAAAGAAACGTTTTTCTTTATCAACTCGGAAAGGTTTAAAGGTTCTCATTCCTCCTTAATAAAGTTATTGCGACCTTAGCGTCTCCCCGTCAGTATCCGCAGTGAGTAGAGGTCCAAATCTCAGTTTTATAGGTGAAGCAGTGAAAGCCTCCCAGTATGCCTAATGTCACTTTAAAATGTTAATGTTATCACTTGAATAAGGAGATTGATTTACGAAGGTAGTTGTAGTTTACCCCATACCTCCAGCCACCATATATCGTTATAACTCAATATTTTTGCGAGGAGGTTCCATTCTTAAATATTCCGAACTTTTCAAATAAAGCTTAATAAAGGCCCTTATGAGTCACATCAACACTTCCACTAAATAAGCTCTTCGATAGTGTCTCGGAGGGTTTGTATTCAGAGATGAAGGTATTCACACGTGAATACAAACCCCTCCGAGAAACTATCGAAGAGCTAGTATCTGTTTATCCAAAACAGCATCCTTACGCTTCGTATAGTAGGTAATTTACGAATGTTTATATAAAACATTAGAGATAAAAGCAGAGACATTCAATCATGATACCGAAGATAACAAGCATATGACGTGATAATAATCAAGGCCACATCTCATTTGAATATTGATAACAACGCTTACTCAGGTCCAGTCCTCTTTATTGCGTTAGAAACAACATGCAGACCAGCTGAGTGTTAATATTTATCAGTTGCAAGAATTTGGGTAGATACTATATATATTCCATAGAATCCATAAAATAGAAATCCTAGAAAGCTCTAAATTCATCAATTATACTTCAATGTCGATTATCCAATTTTCTTTATACTACCAAGTTGGTATACATACGGCCTCGTGATGATAGCGATGAGCGATAACTTTAGCGTTTGATATTTCTAACACACATGGCATCATTAACGCTTTACAGAGATCGGCAAAGCGCCTCTCTGTGACGAGCTCTGGTTAACATACTCACGACACAAGATTATAATGTTGTTATCTGAAGCATATTCTATAATGTGGAAGCAATTTGTTAAGCCCAGTTGAGTTGCTAATAGAGCGAATAAACTTAATGCTCTCTTGAACTTGACGGTGCTACTTTTTATAGCTTCACAACGCGCTGACGAAACACGACTATTGCCAAAAAAACACTTCTAAACTGCTAATAAACGATGTATGTAAATTATGCATACTTCAGAGGCAAATGTAAACTGCACTTTAGTTTTAAAAAGAAGCTTTAATCATAATTTAATTCTTTATGCGGACAGGTCCTAACGAACGCCAAGTTGACTTTAAAAGCCTATCATTACTCTTCATTACTAGCCTGACAGGGAATGATTGATGCGTGTGACAAATTCCATTAATGCTTTAATCAAATAGTAAAATCAACATAAAATACTTTGAACGAAGATAGAAAAAAACTAGCCTTGGGCGGATCTCTTGATCCCAGATCCGCTCACACTCTCACCCTTGACCCTATACTCCCAGAGAATCTACTATCACACTAATATTATAAAGGCGAAAGTTTGTGAGTGTGTATGTTTGTTACTTCTTCACGTCTAAACGGCTGGAGCGACTTTAATAAAATTTGGTATGGAGTTAGCAGACACCCTGAATTAACACATAGGCTATAATTTATAAAGTTTTATGCGGGTAAAACCGCGGGGTACAGCTAGTATTATTATATAAAATATATATACAAAATGACTTGTCTTGGAGGTTTAAACTTCAATAAAAATAATTTTATATTTTCAACCAGAAATCTTATTTTTACTATTCACAGATATTTGAACAATTTATTTTGTGGTAACTTTCACGAAATTTCGCATTCATTCTGAGTCTCATTGAAATTTGATTAACTGAAGTCCGCGCCAAATCTAATTTGTATTTTTGCAAATGTCTTTCAATCGTTCTGCTTCTCAAATTCTCTAATCGGATTATATCTATCTATATATATAAAAATCAATGCCACTTTTCGTTGTAATGTTATAACTCAACAACACCTTTACCGATTTGGCTAATTTTGGTCTTGAATTATTCGTGGAAGTCCAGGGAAGGTTTGTACGTAGAGAAAATTTTAAAAAAATCTTGTAAAAGTGTAAAATCAACATCTTTCTTTACTCCCATATACAAACAATTTGTACTAATACTTAAAAGCGTAGCGAAGCACGCACCGGGCCGCTAGTAATAATATAAAATATTATGCTTTTTAAATAACGTATTAAATTGGACTATTCCAAAGAAAATGGCTTGGGTAGATGTATGTCTACGACCTGGGCCTGTTGGCGTGGTTGGTAAATGCTTGCCTTTCACGCTGCAGGTAGTTCAGCGGTAGCGGGTTCAATTCCCGTCCAGGACAGATATTTGTGTGCATGAACACGTATATCCTGATTCTGGGTGTAATTCATTTATATAAGTATGTATTTACAAAAGAAATGTAGTATATCAGTTATCAGGTTTACCTAGAATGAGCTCTGCTTAGTTTGGGTTCAGATGGCCGGGTGTGATTAATTTTCCATTATATTATTATTTGTGATCGATCTTGAAATTTAAATAACCGATGTCTACCATACGATTGTTCCAGTCATATGGTCAAACCATGAAAAATGACCCTTTACTCGATGTTACTACTACATTATGAAGTAAAAATCTTAGTGACTTTGACACGACGTAATTCAATATATATAGAATGTTACTTAGAAGGCAGATTACATAAATACAACCAGTAGTAACAATAGTATTTAAATATAATTAGGTTCTGCAAAACGACACTAACGATTCCGCTGAATTTTTTTTATGTAATAGGATGCCAAACGAGCAAGTGGGTCACCTAATGGTAATTGATCACCGCAGCCCATGGAAACTCGCAACACCAGAGGAGGTGCAAATGTGTTGCCGGCCTTTTAAGAAAGGAATAGGTTCGCTTTTTGAAGGTTGCCATGTCATACCGGGTCGGAAATACCTCCGCATTTAATTAAACACACAATACATATCAGGAAATCTCGTTTTCGCGAGTTATGACAAAACTAGCAAATATCGATCGCCCAAGTACTTATAAAATAAAATCATATATAATGGAGCAAACATAATACCAACAATATCCGTAACTTCTACTTTCATCGCATATGAATGATCAAAAAGTTGACCTTAGCTCACCATTTTATATAATAATGGTGTGGTATAACTACTCCAAGATTGACTAACACGAGGTGAAACTTCCGACAGGCCATTAGAGCAGGTAAGCTAAATTAGTACGTACAAGACCAGTAATCAATGTATCAAACTGATATTTGTATGGGAAGTTGAAACTGATTAGTTTAAATAGATTTTTTATTAATGCAGCACGGTTGTTTGAATTAAATATAATGTTTCGGTTTAACTTAACGTCCTCTAAGTGCTGTTATGTTATTATGATTTAGTTGTTTAACACTTTCGTTTCACACAAAATGAATTATTTATTAAATGATTAAAAGAAATGCATTTTTTTAAAAAGCTTATGGGCCTCTTATGTCTTTTGTTAAAAAGCTTTAGTGGCTTTACTTAAATAATTCACCTTAAAATCCAATATATTATTATCGAAATTACACTTTAAAGTTAGTTTATATTTTCAGCGTTGTCATAAACCATAACAAATTTACTATCATTGTAGATACGAGTATAATGGCTCACGTCTGTCAGTCTGATCAGCGTTCGACCATCCTTATGCTCGCAGTCATAGACCCTTGTGTTTTTCTGTGATTTCTTCTGTCGAACACCATTTTCCCAATATATTTGAACATTGGTATCGTTATTGGATTTTCATGGCCTTTCATATGATATCATAATGTCAATCAATCAATCAAACCTGTGCTTACACTCCAATAGAGATAAGACTATCGATGTGTAAGCACAGGCAGATCGATCAATAGGTACAAATATTATCGAAAGTACTTACGGCTATATTAGTAATAACTAACACGCTTCTGTAATCATAAAGAAATTAAAACGACAAAAGAACTCATATTAATTAAGTAAGTCGGTAGGTAAGACTCTACGGTTGTAAATCTGTTACTATTGAACTTTTCGGAAAATCTGGAATTAGGACATTTACGCGTATGGTCGGGGACCAGCCATAGGCGAAGCAATCAGACTGCCTAAGACAAAATCTTTATGTAATTGAAACACAATTAGTTATGCATTGTTATAGAATGAAATGTTGATAGCATTAGCCACTCACAAGTTCAATGTATTACGAGTACAATTCCCCAAAAATAAAGAAAAAATAATGACTACTTATTCCGTACAAATTAGCGGATGTGGGGCTATAAATTGATTGATTAGATCAGTTGAGAACACTGACACGATCGATATGTGAGATATCAACAACTAATTGTAACCGGCACTAGTGTGAAGAGACAAGCAAAAAAGAAGGAAGTGTCATGGGACAAATGAAGCTAATTTCCTCCTGGCATAATGCCAAGAAAGTTAATAAGCTTTCAATATCACAACCACTTTTCATAGAAATAGTTAAAATGCAGTAATATATTCGAGATATCGTGTTTGGGTTCGATTTCCTTATAAGCCATTATTCAAGAGTTAGCCAAATAACAATTACTTTTGAATAGGTACCTTGAAGCGAAATATTTGAATATCTAGTTGATTTCGATAATATAGTAATACATTTCTGTCACAACTACATATATTTATAGATTTTAAGATATCTTAGTTTACTTATAAGCTAGTTTACGCATGTTGTCACTGATAGTGAAGAACTCTACTCACAATCCTTTGGGATGCTCTGTTTTATGGAATTAAGTGTGCTAATTCTTTGTTAGAGATATTAAATAAATAAATAACGAAAATTTACCTTTTACAGACAATTGAGCATGGTATGTATTAAAAAATTTCGCTTCAAGGTAATTATTTAAAAGTCATTTTTATTTGGCTAACTCGAACCCAAACTCAAGTACATCCAAACAGCAGGTACACGAGTAGCCATTGCCATTGTTGGAAACTGCAAAATTCTCCGAGTGCACAACATCTTTTCACTTAGACCAAACAAACCAATAAGCATGACCTTCCACGCCCTGTAATTACTCAAAGATTTCGTTTCCCACAGAGCAATGGCTACTGTTTTATTTCCTGCTACACCCCATAAAATATTTCATTTATAATATTTAAACTATTAACATCATACATTTTCAAGCCTTACGCGGGGTATTCGGCTATGGCCAGTATCGGGACTAGTCCCTCCCTCTTACCCACCACTGCAACTCCTGTAAGCCAGGATCAACAGTGGCACACAATGAAATGACACTGAGCGGTGAGGCTCAGGCATGTCCCGGGGAATCGCTTTAACTGTCTTGGATCCCGCAACCAATTTAATCAGAAAGAAAAAAGGAGGAGTTAAAAATGAAAATGACCAGTAACCACCATTATTTAAAACTGCTAGTTTTTATCACCTAATAAACCATTCGGTACTTATTGATAAAAGGTTTTTAGTGTGGAAATACCCATTAGGTATTTTTCATTATGTTTATTATCAATTGTGTAAGTCTGAGGGGATTGGTACCAATTTATTTTGGTTCAAGAACAACAGCTCACACCTTAAGTGAGTAATACTAACTTTACGAAGGTATCGTAATAATTCGTTTCAATGTTAGTTTTCGTAATTTCCCAAAATCGTTACAAGTTAAGTGTGCGTGCGCTAGAACACAATAGAAATTTATTGATATGTGGAGGACGCACACCTACCATGTTCATTAGATAATGCAATTCATTGCTTTTTCTTTCTTCTTTGGCCCCGCCACGTCTAACTAACATAATTGGGGACACAACGAAATTTCCCTCACTATTAATTGTTTTTACAAAGTATTTGATTAGTCTTGGCTTAGTGTAATGTATACTAATATTACGAGATGTGAACGTGATCGTTTCAATGAATATTCTATCTACCCTCAATTTAATTAATTTTTTTTTCTAAATGTAATATGGTAAGCGACCTGCAATATCTATGTATTTTTCCGGGAAATTTTGAGTGTAGTCAAGTTAAAATTAATGAAAGATCTACAAAGAAAATGTCGTTGCTACTAGCAACATAGTATAAATTCAACATTGTTGAAAAGGCGATTTAAACTAAGTCCTTCTCTCTTGTACTAAATATATGTCCATAGTCTTAACCTCAGTTACACTGCGGTCTAAATACATGCAGCTAGTGTAAATACATTAACATTCACGAACTAATTTGATAGCTTTATTCAAAACGCATTCATTCATATTAAATGCATTCGCTGCGTGGGTACAGACAGATGCTTTATCTTCCTTTTAGTGTATATTTTATTTGCGAATACTATTCAATAAAATAACATTTTAACGAGGCCTTCTATCGACAACAATGCGAATACAGATATACAGGGTGTTTGGTGCACAGACCATTACCCCTTTTATAGGGATTTTACTAATTTTTGGAACTACTAAGTCGGCAAACTAGCTTACATGACACTGTATGGTAGTAGTGCGTAGCCTATGACACTTGCTACACACATTATCACGCTCTACCGACCATTCCTCCCTCCCGATGAGCTCTAGCGACGTTACTTACACACTTGACTTTATTATTAACCCTTTTACTATGCCCTCCTTTACTTTACTTGTGTTTGTTGTTATTTTTTGTGTGTACATAACCAGATATATTTTGTTTAGTTATTACAATTCTATTTTAATATAATAAATATGAATAATAATAATGATAAAATATACATAGACTCACGCCTGTTTCCCAGAGGGGTAGGCAGAGACAACGGACTTCCATTTGTCACGATCCTTCCATACCATGATAAAATATGAATAAAAATATAAAATATAAAATATATTTTTTTGAATTATCATATTTCTTATCCTACCTTGCAATACTTGACGTGGCAGTTACTGAAAAACACTGCCAAAAATCATAGTAGTAATTCTTTATTTTTTAATTCTGTTTATTTAATACATAATTACAATTTTGGCGTGGTTGGCAAATGCTTACTTTTCACGCCGGAGTAGGGGTGAGGGTAGGAATCGAACCCACGACGGGTTCGATTCATACCCAGGACAAATATTTGTGTGCATGAACATGTCTGTTTGTCCTGAGTCTGGGTGTAATTATCTATATAAGTACGTATTTATAAAAGAAAAGTAGTTATCTGGTTTCCATAGAACTATCTCAGCTTAGTTTGGGATCAGATGGCCGTGTGTAAATAATGTCCTGGGATATTATTTAAATTAATTGCTTAACATCTAATCATTTCCAGTTTTATTAGTACAATCCTAATTCTACTCGTAATACTCGTAATATTCTGTTAGTGTAGGTATGTATATATAAAGGACGCTACGCACTGTCTCCGCTAAAAGTAGGTACCCAGGGCTTATTTGAGCTTAAAACGAGCTTACGGACGAGCAATCAATCACCCGAAAAAGAAGTTAGTGTAAAACTTAGTTTCCTTCATATCAAAAAGTGAGCATTATATTTGAAGGTTATAAGATGTCGAATTGTTAGTTAATAAGTGTATTATAACCAAGTAACTATATATATCTTTCAATATAAGAACATTGTGACGTAATCATTGGCTTTAAATAATAAAATTATGGAGAGTTTTCAAAGGTTTGAATAAAAAAAAACTTGTGTGTACTTATGTACACGCGTTAGAAGTTATACTTCTTAATATACAACTTGAACATAGTTATCAATTTCATACCAACTAGAACTAACGTCATGCTGTTAAATTATTTGGTGTCGGTGTGCGCGCGCATCGTAAAAATTCACTCTCATCATTTTTCTCCATCGCGCCAAAAGAAGTATAACTTTAATAATTCACTAGCGAAATCAATATAACAATCATTGTATCTGTCCACGTGCCAAACCTCCTATATAATATGAGCTAGCCTTTCAAAATGACAAATTCATAATGACGTCACCGACATAAATAGTTATGTAAATCCGTTCATTGCTTTTTCAATCTACGCTTGAAACGAGAAATTGCCAAATTCGGAATATTATATTAAATCTTTAAAGTAACACGGAATTTTAGGATGTCCTAAAATGGAAGACATTTTTTCTATAACAAAATGTCTGACAAGTTTATATAAATGCCAAATCTATTACATGACAAACACAAATCATTTGGCGAGGTAAAAGGAAAACCGGGATGCAAGCTATCCACGCACGATTAAAAATTTTATTTCTACGTAATTTTTTTGACGAAACTATAAGGACCGGTGAAGTGTCAATTAGATATTGAAGTATTTAGTACGAACACAGACGAAAATCAACATTTATATTCACTGAGGCTGAGATCTATAGAGCGTACTTAGACTTTGCTCAAACTTTACTTACGTAAAACTTTGCTAAGTGTATGCTAAGCTCATACTTTGATTTGGTATTTATAGACATTTTGAAGTTAAGATTATGCTTAGCATAAGCTAAGACAGACAAAGTCAAAACACCAATTGTAATTTCGTTACATGCACTAACTTCTGTCTAAGTAAAGTCTGAGTAAAGTCTAAGTACGCTCTATAGATCTCAGCCTCAGATTAGTTACTTTAAAGCTCAATTTCGCGTTTTATTTTACGCTGTTAGAAGGTATTGACCCTTCATCGTCGATATGTATACTATAAAATAAAACACCAATTTTAAACAGAATTAGCGTAAACTTGGTGGAAACATGTTAATGTATCCCGATCTGGCTTCAGCAAGCTGAAGTCTGGTCCTCAGGTCAGTTACTGAGTACTGACGTGCACTCTGGAGACGGTTAGTTGGTTTTGTGTTTTTGTTTCCAAGACTACTTGAGCTACTGCTAAATAAAAGTGTCAAAAATTTTGACCACAACTTTTTTGGGTAAGGGCAAAATTGGTAACTGGAGTCAGAAAAAGGTGGTGGGGAGTAAATTATTTAAAAAGAGTCAAAATAACGTATGAAGTCGCCTATATGAATCTATAATTGGTTGTCCTGTTGGCCAAGTGGTTAGAGACCCTAACTGCTAAGCCAGAGATCGTGGGACCGGCATTCGATGTTGAAGAAGTGAAACACACGAACACTCCCTATTCCTTCAATTTCATAATACGACAGGACGGCTATCCGAAACAACCGGGCGAGAGATAATTCTCAGCCCCGACAGCTTTCCGAAGCATGGGCGTGAACTGAAAAATAGCTTTGCATATTGTATAACAAACCACCTATTGATTTAACGCCTTGATTGATAGCCTAGATCAAAGTTCTCCAATCACTTTCCGATGCCTAGTTAGAGTAGTTAGTCCGGTTAGACTGACCGCTGGCGTCACCGGTCAGCTATTCTATGTACTCGTTACCTAAATATTGACTTGATTGTATACTATGTGTTACTGTTACAGCATCCTTACTTCCGCGTTGATAATGTTTTTAGTATATCTAATTGTTTGGATGTAATGCGGTCTTACTATATTATAGGTATATTACGATTAGAGTGGTAACTAAGCATACGTATATAAAACACTCCATTGCAAAAAAAAATGGCGGTTTTGATTTTTTTTTTAGAGACAATGCCCGCACCAGGGAATCGAATCCCTGTCGCGTGGTACTTTACAAACATATAATAGACGGCCACAAATAACATCCAGACTCAGAACAACTATTTATGGGTCGCACAAATAGTTGTCCGGCGCGGGACTCGAACCCACGACACGAAGAGGCGAGGCGTCTGTCTTAGCCGCTGCGCCACACGTGCAGTTAATTTTTTTTCTATATTATTGGTAATCATTCAATTCTACAGAGGTTTTAATAAGCCAATTATGTTACGTAACTGGCATTTAATAAAAAGTCTGGGTATGAAAATTATGTCTATTCCAAATTCCTAACCTATTGTTTTTAAAATAATAATCCCTTTTTAAGTTTGTTACTTTTACTTACTTTCACGGTCAAAAGGTTATCATGTAACTAAAACAAACTTCTCGTTATTTTTAGTAGAATAATTTATGTTTCTCTCATAATCGTGCGTCACTGACGTCACTGTGACTTAAAACAACTTGTAACTTATCTTTGTGTCGATTATAATGCAGAAAAGGCAATAAGAGCTAGTAAAATTAGGGCGCTCCTGGAAGAGGGGTGTTAACGTGAGTCGTTCAACCGTCCACAGAACCTGGACTCAATACCAAGAGAAAGTACCAAGTAAAGAAGTACGAGGTAACACAAGGTAGTATGGATAGTAAGCTTTTAGCGGTAGATATACGCAGTAGACGACAAACAAATATAAAAATTATCGAGGGCTGCGGTGGTCAAATTATATTATTATTCTGTTTTATTAATCAAGTAGATTCGAATCTCGAATCTCCATTTCGAATCTTTCAGTGTCAATTTTTTTATACCTACCGTCTTCTAATTAGAAAAATATTGACCGAATGAATTAATAATGAACAACAATGATATTGACCTAATGATTTAATAACAAGTATTATGACAATTATATTGTATACTGATAAAATTTTAATAATTGAAATGTTTGCACGTTAATAAAGACAGAATATGTGAAACTATTATAAACACCAATTGTACCATATTTGAGGAAATAAAATGATTTGATTCGATTAATTCCATTGTTTTTCTTCGTATGTATGTACATATGTTAAGCTATTTCTAACCGTTTTTTCTTTTTTATTTCACTGGGAATGCTTTCGTTATGATCCCATAGAAATAACGTTTGATATTGGATGTGCTGCTAACCTATAATACCTTAAGTATTGCACAAAGACAACATCAAAATATGTTACTTAGCACCACATATTATAAATTGTGTTAATAATCTTTGGTTAACCTAATCAATTACAATGACAATTGTAAGCACCTTAAGTTATCTTCTACCCGTATTATGGTCATTATAAGTAACGTTGCAAATCCACCACAATGCCTACACCGATCTTGATGAAACAAGTTAGTTACAAGCACCAACTTACCTGATCACTAACCAACACGTTTACTAACCTAAGGAAATGCTAATTTCATGTAGTACCCACAGATCTTCTAGCGGAAATATAAAATACAATCTAATCGATCTACTACCTGATCTGATCCGATCACGATTATCAATTTAAGTACCTACTTTCTCTTCGTGTATCACTCGATCTACATATTTATACACATGGTATCACTAACAACGAATACAACATCGTTCTTGGTTCGAACCCTCGTATGATAAATATAGAGATAAAATAATGGAGGAAATTAAATCAGACACCTATTGTACAATACCCAATCGTGCCTTAAATTCTCTCTCAGAAAATTTAAAAACATATATTGTAAAAAGAAATTTCCTAGTCCATTTTACACTGATATGTTTTCTATCAAAGCGATTAGTATAAAACCTACTTAGTACAAACAATGGTCTCAGAAAAGCGAAAAAGTGTCTTTGCATATACCAAGACTTGCACATAAGTTCAGTCCCAACTTATAAGACGGTGGACGGTAAAAGAAGGTATAAAGCTTTGTGTTCACCCAATTGAGAACGTGAGCTTTACGCTTTTGGCTCTCCCAAAGAGTTCACACATATACACAGTATACATATAGTTCATAAGAAACGAGACGTTAAAAAAAATGCTCATAGCGCCTAAAGAAGATTTCACTTCTCGTGATCGTGATGATATCGCTTAACAATGACTAAACTCAACTAACTGTGTATTGTGGTAATGCTAAAATATGGCAGTCTATCCCAGTATTTTTTATTTATTCCACTTTACCTATGAAATTTAATTAGTGAGCAATACTTCACACTTCACTATACTGAACTGTAATAGATTATGTACTTACGTAAAAACAATCAAACCATTTTACTCTAGCGGTTGACTAGATGAAGGTAGCTAAGAGGAAAGTGACAATTCGGCCATTAGTAGCCAATAAACCATAATTACAATCAATCTAACCATCGTTTATGGCGTCAATAATTTTCACGAAGCACCGACCATAGCCCAGATAGCCACATAAGGCGTGGCCGTGATTTCGACACCGTATGATGATTATGTTGTTCATATAAATAATAATTCATATCTATTAGCCACTGGAAGCGACAGAGTTTGAAATTATAGTGTGTTTTATTTGTTTGACGGACCGGTTGGCGTGGTTGGTAAATGCTTGACTTTCACCCCGCAGATCGTGGGTTCGACTCCCAGGACAATTGTTTTACTAACACCTTCTGTTGCCATCATACTAACATATAGCAAACACCATTGATTAATTATTGAAACTGGAAGGTGTGCCGTGCCGCTTGATGTATATCTTAAAATTTGGATTCCGCAATAAATTTTGACAGATCTCAGCCTCTCTAAAATCATCTAGTCATTTAAATTATGCGAGCAAGCAGTTTCGTTTGATCCGCATTTAAATGTGAACTGTTGCGTGTATTCTGATCGTAAATTAAGGAAATTTAATGTCAACACAAACACATTAATATTAATGATTTAAGATTTTAGGCTCAAGTTATTACGTTGCAAGAAAGTGTTCGACGGGCGATATCTCGTATAATGTTCGAGGTGTCTTTAAATATTAAAACAACAATACAATTTACTACAATATACTTATCCTCCTAAGGGAAAGTGAAGATGTTTTTATATATATTGATGATACATTACGACATGGTTTCTCTCTCGGCTAATTGTATTTTGTTTAAGGGTCTGTGTTTAAAATATAGGATTGTCCCCGCGTCTCGTCTGAAAGCGATGATATAAGTTTTATATGAGACTTTGATTTAAGTTGCCGTTTGTGCTGGTGTCAGTGTTGTGATAAAATCTAATAGAAATTGCATTCGCCTTTCACGACTTCACCCCTGGACCTGAAACATTCATAAAAATACCCTAAATACGAAAAAGTCTCGAAATATTTTCGCTTTTAAATCGGTAGCACCTCGAAATGTTTTAAGGTTTAATAAGTAATTAAAATATATTTATGTACAAAACAAAAGGAGTAATGAAAACACATTTTCAAGAACTACTCCGAGTACTTTATGATGGGTACATACTGTACATAGTCAAGGCTTCCACTATAGACTGTTAGAGTAAAATATTTCGGAAAAAAGATCCAAAAATATTTCGTCATATTTATCTCAAGATGATTCGGTCATAGAGCACGAGTGTACAGTTCATAAATGTTTTAATTTCTGAGCAATCACGAATTTGCTCAAAAATTTATTAAGATAAACCTTTACCAAATCGTTATACCAAGTCAAAGGCTTACTTAGGCGAATTAACAACCCCGAAACAAGGGTCTGACCACCACCAACACGAATAATAAATAAAATTCTTCAAATTTCCTTCCAGTCAATCAATATCAATGTAACAACAATCGATGTTGCACTAGTGTGGATGCAACGCTACGTGAAACCTATGGGCGGCCCTGTTAACCTATTTGTACCTTATAAGGTACACAATACAGATCACTTTTGCATGCAGACCGTACACGCACAGGATACGCCGGAAAATGTTCGCGGTATGTAAAGTGCACCTTTCCGCGGGTTGAGGAAAACTTAACACAATGGAAAAAAATGTTCAATGTCTATAATGAAATGTTGCGGAAAGTATTGCATGGCTTCCTGATATCCATTTTATTGTATTTATTATCAAGTAAATGGTTAGAATTATATTCTTTCTGCCACAAATTGGGTCGCGGGGGCAGTTGAAGTGTGGGCACGTACAGATGCCAGCACATCGAGCTACCCCAATCTGTAAAATTTCCAAATTGAAAGTGAACCTTATGCTTATGAGATAAAGTTGAAAATCTATAAAAGAAATTTCATAGATTGAGGTAGCTGGATGTGCTGGCGTCTGTAGCTGCATGGAATGGGAGACACTTTGAGACAGTGAGGGACAAACGGGCAAAAGTGTTACCGAAGTAAAGGCAAATATAATAATTTTATTAACTTAATTGTTTGTAGTTCATAAGACGTAGAGCGAACGCGGAATGAGTAATCCGACTAGGTAAGTATTGCAATTTGCATGGCAAACTTTGTAATGCCCTAACAATAGAAATGAAACACGAAATTTCAGCGCAGGGCCACCTACCAGGACCAATAGTTAATTCAAATCATCAAGGGACCCAATCAAAAGCACAAAAATATTTCATGGAAATCAGAAAAAAATATTAAGATATTAAAAACGCTATTAATAAGGTTGGTAGTAGAAGGGTGAAAATTTTGGGTTGTATGTCTATTTTGTAATGCCAAATCATAATAGTTTTTCTTTTTTCAAAAATGTTATTAAGTTCCTAGGAGGCTTCAAAAGGGAGTGGAAGTTTAAGGTATTACACGCATCATTTAGTCCATATTCTCGCAATACAGGGTATCCTAGTGCGAGGACTAGACCACACTCAATATGTTGTATTGTTGTTTTTTGCAAATAAATGTTATTATTTATTATTATATATTAATGTTACTAACCGCAAGCATATAGGTATAAGCTGTTTCTTTATTTAATAATAACTTACACTTTATAAATAGTCCAGTTTGACGAACTTCGTATCATTTCATTCACTTCCCGGAACGCGTGGCCACATTCGGAACGCTAAAGTGACCGGAGTATAATTGGAGCATTGTGTAAACGTCACGAACGCCATCTCAGTTTGCTGGCATTGAATATCTGTGGAACGCCGGATGGTGAGACGCAGTTCTCACTCCACATTTTCCTATCAATAAATCCTTTCTATAGCAACTTGTGAATGGGTGCCTATTACCAGCGTAGTCAGTATGTCGCCGAAGACTCATTCTCTCTACAGCATTCGACCAATCCCCATGCTCGCATTCATAGACTCGTGTGTGTATTCTTTGAGATGTCTTTGGTCGAACGCTGGAAAGAGACTTGAAACTTCATCGCTATGCTAGCTAGGCTAATCGATAGCAGCTGACGAAGATCACTTATAATATATATTATTAACTAGCTGTGCCCCGCGGTGTCACCCGCGTTAAATTTTATACATTTTCTTTGCTTTAAACCTCACGGACCTTTCCAACGAATGCAAAACCGTGGAAATCGGTTCGTGCGTTCTGGAGTTATAGCGTCAGGAAGGAAAACCCAACTTATTTTTATATAGTAGATTATAAGTGATCTTCGTGGAAGGTTGTTAACCTTTTTTCTTTCATCGTATGGACGGTAGTTACCCTAGGTCAGAGTTATTCAAGTCTGACATTGTCTAATGACTACAACCAAGACCGACAGCTTTACGTACCTTTCAAAGCACACAGATATATCTGAGATTTTCCGAGTGGGCCTTGTGACTTACGGACCGTTGAGACCTATTTAAACAAGAGCGTCTAGCGTCAATCTTAATACTAAAGATTAAGTTGGACCAAATAATCTAATACACTTGAGTGTATCATATTTATTTCGCTGTGTGATAAAAATATAAATAAGTAGCAATAATCAAATAAATGTGTTATACACAAAATACAAAAATAGCTGATTACTATGAAGTTCTGATACTTAACAGGTTAATTCGATTCGTCTCCCACTCAGAGAAGAGCAGCTCACAAAAATGTTTACAATAATAAATTTTATATGGCTATAAATTATGACAGAGCAAGTGTAGCTTAATCAAGCAAACCACACACTTACACGCCTCAGTCAATTTAGCATTTACTTTTAACTATTGAGCAGGCAAATGACCCCAAAACCTGATAGCAATGGGGTCCGAAAGCGAGGATAGCAGTTACTAGTGGAGATAATATTCAGCACTAGCCACCATTACCCTGTCGGCCCGCAAAGGGCCTCTTCCTGCCTTGTTTAAATATACCTAGCAGAAAGATAGAAATACAGAGCCATTTATGCATAAGACATAATTTACCAAAATACTATAACAGAAAACGAAGGTTTGGGAAGACGATCATTTAATATTATGAAGGCGGCAAACAAGCGTACGACTAACCTAATGATAAATTATACCAAAGGCTGTGACAATTACGAAACGACCATTCCACGCTTGCCACTGAGCTCTGCCTGCCCCCTCTTCTCGCGTAAATCCAGAAACTCCAAAATGAACTTATAATACTGTTAGCTTCAGCGATTTCTGTAAGGAGAAGACTATAGATAGAGCAAATGAGCACTATGCTTACATACCTTCACAAGCTTTTATTATATAAGTAAGTCTTAAAAATGTATAAATAGGAATATGAACGAGGAAAACCAACAACAATCATGGCAAACCACATTAAAACTAGGCTCCGTTTATATAATGATTGGTAGTGGCATAACATTCTAAACACAACCATAAAGTTTATCGCGATAAAAAGTTTCTCAATTAAAAATAGACGAGTCAATGAAGTACTAACGTTAATTTTAATAGCATATTTCGTATTCATAAATAACACTAAACATGGATTCATTTTAAAAAGATGAAAGTTATGGCGCTAATCTAAAAAGATGAATGTTATGGCGCGTATCTAAAAAGAACGTAGGCAAAATAAGAATATGAACAAGGAAAACCAATAGTAAGTTTGTCTTTATATCATGGGCAATTGCACAGAACGTTCCTAAAAACCCTCTTATACATCTCCACGTCAGTAACTGTCCTAAGTGGAGGTTCCAACCCCAAAGGGGGTGCTCTCCAGCGCGGGTTATCTAGTTTGTATTCTCTTATGTTATATGGCTTGAGTTTCCGCTCGCCTCTATTATCCGCTGAAGCAGTGAAAGCCTCCTAGGCTAAATGAAAACGCCATGTTAATATCGCATAAAATGCTTTGGGAGATACTAATCGGGGATAAACTTGAAAAAAGACAAGTCAGGAAGACCCTAAACGTTCATATATGGATGTGATGAAAGTGTAGAAAGCAAAACATGCGTATTAGGATCGGAGCAACTGGAGAGCAAGGCTGGAGAGAATTGTCTCTTCGTGCAAGGGGCACGAAGAGACAATCCTCTCCTTCTTTGTTTTTTATTTACAGTTGGCCTGGAAGGCTTTTACTGTTTCACTGGACAATAAAGGCTAGGCCAATACCGTCTACCAAATAAAACTGCATTGTTTTCTGCGGAATGGATGATTTAGACTGTAGTGGATGAGGTGGGCGTGGTGTTGTCTGACTAACAAACCGACCTGACAAATCCTAAATTGTATCCTATTCCGGTTATTGGGCTTCGAACTGTCGTCATGTTAAGAACTCAATCGGGAAGAACGTGTGAACTATAGACTAAGCATGCGGTACCATTCGACGCCTTATTTAATTATTAATTACATTTCCACCTAGTTCTTGTTCCTTTTCATTCTGAAATCTGTGTTCATAATAGGCCTGCGTCCACCAACATTGGTCAAAATTGAAATCAACTTTTAACGACACGTCCAAGCCCTCCTTTCTTCCGCATACTGTTTTACCATCAAAACTATAAATAATCTCAATATGAGGACACAGCTGCCATAGGCTCCGACAAAACACCATGACGGGATAATGGCCGTGACGACTGATTCCTATGTTTGCTCGACTGGTTTAACAGACACCATAGTAGTGCCACAGTTTTGGTTAGACAGTTGTTCTACTCGGGGCGTTTGATATTTTAATCAAATTCTAAATGCCCGGCAAAACATCTAGACTGAGCACTCACTACTACTTGTAAGTATAATGTCAGCACTGTAACATGTGTTATTTTTATTTCTTAAAATACTACTACTACTCGTATTTGAGTAAAATATCACAATAGTCCACAAACAATAACTTTAGACGATTATAAAGCATCGATGTTTGGAGATCTCGGTCTAGATGCTTAGAGCAAAATAGTACCTAGGTAAAATTAATCATGATGTGTACCTATGTGTAGATTACATTAAAAATACCAACGTAGTTTTTAATTCATTCGACGCTTTTTGTTTCGTGACTGGTTGTATTACTTTGTCTATGTACCCCGTGCGCGGGCATTTTCCAACATTAATTCTCTTGTTTAGTTACTCAACCCAGAGACGCTGTAGCGACATGCGTCTTGGTTGGATCGAAGCTCTCTATAAAGATTAACTACTATATACTTCATTACTCTACAATAGTGATCTAGGAAGCCGAATAACTGCTTCGAAACTGGTTAGGAAAGTTCTGCATCAAAATACGATATGGGAAGAACAATAAGGCCGATAGTTCTATTATACTTGGATGGATAGTAACAAAATAGTAATAACAATTTTTATCACACTTAACTACATAATTTATTACTCTTTGCCTAATTTTCCAATTGCGAAACCCAATGCTTCTTTGTTTTTCACATGTGGCTTAACTATTTAAGTCTCGATGGCCCACTGTTGCTCCTGATATACAGAAGTAGTACTAAAGGGCGTGCGGAAGGGATTAGGGAGGTAGGAAGGATTTTCAGCACAACGACCAGTATGGCGCCGGCTTTTCAAGAAGCAAGTACGCATTTTTGAGGAGCAGCGAAAACCTGAGCTCGACACAATACGATGAGCTGGAAGCCTGACATCGCACGACTGAACGGTGAGAAACATTTTACTAAATATATATGGCTATGGCAGCCATCTTTGGGCTCATTAACGCGGCTACGCCGCACCAACTAGTTAAAATTGTAGCCTTGACCGAAAATCGGTCGGTGCAATCATGATTATTATCCCAGTTGTTACTGTCTCAATTAAACATCATCATCATCATAATATCAGCCAAAAGACGCCCACGCTGGACAAAGCCCGCCCCTCAAGATCCCCACAATTGCCGGTCTTGAGCTATCCGCATCCAGCGACTTCCAGTTACCCTCACAAGATCATTGGTCCATCTTGTAGGATATTATACATTTACACATAAAATTTACCTAAATAGGATAACGATATATTTTACGTAACGTATGAGAATTATCTATTCACGAGAAAGCATAGAAAAATATACACATTTTAACATAAAATTGACAAAAATAAATAGAAACTTGTGGCACCTTGTTAAAAATATATCACGTAACTTTCACACACGCAACAATAAGCTCGTTTGGTGCTTATGTTTCAACGTGAATATTAAATAAATATTTGGCTTCCATCGATATACTATTAGATGCTCTTATATTGATATTACAAAAATAATAAACAATATTGTAGAGTTTAGGAGAAATGCGTGTGAGCTCGCCTCGTAAGATATGCAGATTTCAAAGATTTGGATAGGTAGATATTGATTCTGTTGATTTGTCTCCTATCAGGATGTGATAAAATAAATTAATATCTTGGGACAACTAACACACTGCCATTTTATGCCAAATTTAGACAGATCCTATACTATGGCAACTAAACAAGTTAGACGATAGAGTTAGAAGTTAGACTTTGACTGCACGTGCAGTGTCGCGGGTTCGAGTCCCGCGCCGTACAACTATTTGTGTAACCCATAAATGGATGTATTTGTGTCCGTCTATTATATGTTTGTAAAATACCCCGCGACACAGGGATTAGATTCCTTAGTGCGGGCGTTGTCTTTTAAAAAAAACTACAAAACATATATATTAATACAACAACAATAATTTTCATCCAGATACAGAACAAATAATCGTGCTCATTGCACAAAGATTTGTCCTGGGCGGGGATCGAACCCACAACCTGTGGCTTACCAGTTAGGGGCACTATAACTAACAAGATCACCAGGCCAGTTAAATAAAAAAAAAACATTTCCTCTTCCACACCGCGCTCTAGGGAAAAACTGGTGTTGGAAATGCTCGATGGTAAATCTATTACTCACATACCTAGCTACTGATACGTCTTTATTTATTTATTTATTAACCAACTTAGACGGATAGACCAAACATATAAGTTATAGGTTACATATTAAGCAAATGTTACTAACAGTTACAACGTATAATATAATTAATAAATATATTTTTACATTAAACATGAGAATAGAATAATATTAAAATAAACATTTTGAAGCTGTGTGGTGACGGCGACAAATATCAGAATCAGAATATCATCACCCCATCTCATCCCGTGGGGGGCGTAGAAGTCGACCCGAGGGAATATCTACCGGAGGATGGGCAGCAGCTTCCTTCTGATTACTATGACCATCTTACTGCGATCGTTAACCCGCCAGCCAAGTGTGGCGATTATGGCATATCCCCCCAAGACGATTCTTGAGGGAGGCTTGTCCAGCAGTGGACTTATTTAGCTGTAATGATGAAACATTTTGCGGTAACGGTATCACATAAGTATCACTATCCGAAAACAATCACCCGGTTATTCAGCTAGGAGTAGCATTACTCTCTAAATAAAGATTGGCCATGACCGAGGTTCGTTGGGTTGCTTATGTAATCCCATTAAAAAAGTAACACTGATGCTGATTTCAAATAAAGTCAATTCGACTATATGTTTGCAGAGTTGTATAAGAGGATTTACAGTATATTTCAGGTAATACCGTTTCTTTTTTCTAAGATAGCAAAAGTAAACGAACAAGCCGCTCACCTGATAAGTGTTCACCGCCGCCCCTGAACACTCGAACCACCAAAGGGACCGCAAGTACGTAAGTACTATTTATTCTGTGCCGCAAGAACGTTACCAGCCTTTAAGAAAGGATAAGCAAATAATAAGGTCGTAAATACCTCCATAGTTAATCGATTCCACAGAGTAGTCGTGGGCGGTAATAAGTTTCTTGGGAAACGCACGGTGGTGAAGGACCATTTAACCATATGATATCAATTAATGGTCATTATTATTTTAACATTGGGATCCTGGGTATGTGAAGGGTGAGTTTATCGCCAGCGTTAAAGATAACTGTCAAAGGGCACCCCTTACCATCAGATGCGCCGTCTGCAATTTGGCGACTTGGTTGTAGATAAAAACAGTCAATTTTGTATTGTAAATCCCTCCTAGTCCCTCTTTTGCAGCGCATAGCGTGCAAATAGATTTAAATTCTTAACCACCCTCCAAAGGGATAGAAATCATTGATTTAACACATACATCCTTTAATGTTACGTTTAAGACGGTAAATATCGTGATTCTTACCAAAGCATACTCAGAATTAATGAGGTGACAGATGGTTTCGACAAATTAGAACGCTGCCATCAATGGCGGTCGTTAGTATTTTTGGATAAGAGACCACACATTGAAAGCATTATATGTAAAAAGTCCTACATATGGAAACGGCTACAAAAAATCTATTTTACCTTGCAAAATAAACGTTTAACTTGTTTAACTTAAAAATCATCAGGTTAAAAGTTCTATGTTATTTTAAACGATGATTAGTTTTGTTCCAGTCCTTGCATTTGTGTAGTTAGTAGAAATTGTAATTTTGTAGTTTAAATGAGCGCCATCTATTTTGAAAACAGATCCTTAGGAGTCATCAGCGAGCTAATGTCTAAAGATCACATTATTTCGTAGTATTATTGTATTATTCCTACTCATACCATAGGTATCAAAATCTTAGCATCATTTAAAAACTGAAATTGTCACTACGGGACGTGTATTTCGGCTCCAAAGAAAAGATAGTATCATATAATTTTAATTATGAGGGCTAATCACAATGATCTATGATTGCGCTTTATGACTGGAAACAGAGATCGAAGTGAACGGGTATACCATTTTCATTGAGAATTACCACTTTACATTATCGTATGGAAATCCTTCTAACGAATGGGCTTACCATTTGTTAGAAGACATTCCGTTTTACAAAGGGAGGAAAGTAGAAACACTCCAAATTCATTATCTTTGACACGATTGAGTAATAGCTGAGAGCATTCAATTATTTGGTTAAGCTATGAAGGTGGTCAGACTTTACCATAAACAATGAAACAGAAAGCTTCCGTTGCGCAGTTAAGTAAACAGACACCCGCGGGCGTAAATATGTATTCTAGGTATTATATCGGAAGTGTAAACTTCTCTTCACTCACTTCTATATTTATTAAGTCAAGATTAGTACATTAGGCGTATAAATGCGACAATCGCAGGCGTGGTATCTTTATCTTCTTAATATAGCCCTGTGGTAGGCTTACCAGATGTATATGATGTGTTTATTATGGTTAAATTCATCGCGATAAATCTCAACTTATAAATTCACATCCAACAATTTCATCTCGTTTACAGTTATGGGCTATGATGAAAATTATGCTCGTAAAAAATCGACAATAATGTGCAGGAATTTCTCTACTTTTTAATATCGGTGAATCCAGCCGATCAATCAAGAAATCTGAGGCGGCTAAATAGAATTATGCTTATAGTTTCAGAACGTACATACCTACTCTCTGTCAAAGAAGAATACCCAGAAACAGTTGTATATAAAGATTAACCTACATGTAGAGTTCAAACCTACAATCAAGTGCCCAGGTTAGGTACATCGCTCGAACACACAGGTAACCTTTCATTAATTAGTAATACCCTCCATTAAATTAATCAATAGTGGCTTTTATAACATCTCTCCATAGACGAACTTTGTTAAACATTTCTCTCTGCCAATGCATACGAGTGAAAATCAATAGTCCTTGCCATCTTGACAAAATATGGCAGAATAATTTCATAAGAAAAATATGCATATTCATCCACGTAATAAACAAATATACACATCACGTGATCTCTATATAACCCACCTGAAAAGTAAATACTCAGTATAATTAACAACCACAGTTTAATATTAACATTGAGAACTTTTTGGTAAATAAATCAGACTTGTTGCTTGTTATTTATTGCTCTATTATGTTATCTAAATAACTCACTGGAAATCTATTCTACCACGACCACCTTCAAAGTTACGACGGAATAGATTAAGTACTCACTATTTGGCTAAACATTTATCACCAGTCATGCTGCCAGTGGGGTAAGATCATTATCATTGACAAATGCATGTGTCTATGCATCACAAACAATCCCGATATACTCCGGAATCGCATCGACCCGCGTAAACACTTATCATTTTCACGATACGCGAGCATAGTCCTGGGAAGCAGTGTAAGGCAGGAGGAATGCCTACGCATGCCACCTGCAAAAAGTGTCTGCGGATGGGTATGTCGGACTCGCACCGACTAAACTTAACCTGCCGTGGACTTCTTTCTTCTTCTGGCATCTGATAGGGGGAGCCCCAGGAACGCGGGTATGCTGCTCCGGCGCGCCTCTTCCGCCGTGTCCCAGATGGTCGGGACACGCACCCTGAGAGGACTCTGAGTTGCCCTACCCAACTGCCGACTCCTGCCAGCCCGGCACAGCGCCTGTGCCATAAACAGTTCGCTGTCTTCCCGGAGATGCTTGAACGTGGCATCAGTAGAGGACACTTCTCATACTGCCACCGCAACCCCGAACGGAGTCGGACTAACGGCCGCCGCCGCCGCCCCATGGCCTCCTCCGTCTGCGAGTGCGATCGGCTCGCTCCCGATCCCGCTCGGCGGCCTCCTTTCTGGAGATGGCTGCCTCACAGAAGACCACGGCATCCCTTGTGGAGGAGTCGCCCGCCAGCATCGCATACACAATAGCACGAGTTCTTGGGTTATGGTCCGGGACCATAACATTAACATAATATTGTGAATACCTGGAGAACATGATTTCATTTGGAATAAATAATCGCCCCTGCGTTTTGAGCCCATGTTTACAGTACGCGATATTAACAGGCGGATTCTCTCCAAGAATGTTATCTTTAAATAGGTACTCGGTTATAAATAGAGCTCTATATAAGATATTGCAATTTTCAATCAAGTTTCGAACGATCAAGGCGACAAAACCTTGAACCTGTCTGACCCTCGTCTGACCCCACGCTTGCAAGATATAGAAAGTCTTATTTCACCAAAGAACGAGAGATTTTTACCTCAGCAGGTTTGGGTATTTTCTCCTTCTGTCATTTTTGCGTTAGAATATATTACTTTAACTAATTTAAATAATAATAAAAACTTTTACGGAGAAAGGTTAAAGGGTTGTGGTCGAAAGCGTAGTGGCATAAGTTTAAATTGATATATATATATATATTTGAAAGAATATTTATAAGGACATTGAAAGTGAGCACCGCAAAGTGATAAAAGAAACTAGAAATGGCTCATTTACTGGACTTTCGCTTTCTTTCTAATATTATAAAGCCGTATCATTACGATATTCGTCTGTTGACTAATATTAATTCTTGTATTTGAAACTAGAACCACTTAAGAAGCAATAACATTATGATAATGAATTGGTAAAATATTCCAAAAGCATTCTCGAGACTTTTTATCATTGTAAAAGTCTCTTATCTAATACATTTAAATGATGCATCGCAAAACAAATCATCATAATATATTACAGCCAAAACAAATTACGAATTTCTTATCAACAACATGAAAATGTATGCACATACATTTAGACGTAATAAGATCGCGGGCTTGTCATATCAAATTATGTCCATGTCACTGAACTAAATTTTGACAAAATATTCCAATAAAGGATTATTGGAATATTTTTCAAGCCTCTCCCAAATAAAAGGTTAAGAGGGTGACGAACAGTCCAATAAGACGACCGCCGTGACTCAGCTGGTAGTGACCCTGCCTTCTGATTCAAAGGTTGAGTTCGATCCTCATACAAGACAAATATTTTGTGTTTATAAACACGTCTATTTGTCTTGGTCCGGGTGTTTCTATGTATTGTATGAATATATTGACGGAAAATGATTGTGTACCCATAGTACACACAGCTTTGATTAGTTTGGACTAGATGGCGCTCTGTGATATATCGCGGATATTTTTTTATTTTATTTAATAAGAGGTGTTATGTGCAAGGTTTTACTTGATTCGATGATAATAATTTCGTCCGCACGTGTATACGGTCAGAACTGCGCATCGGGAAATGTACCGCAAAAGTACAAGAGATGTCATGCCAATCGCAAGCGTTATAAGATACGCTAGCTGCTTCAGTTGATAGAACGCCAGCTTGTTACCGACCTGGTAGTATAAAAGTAATCAAAGTTGAAACGAGAGATAGGGGATTACACTTTACGCTCAAGGACTATTACGGCTGGGAAAGAACAGGGTAGGAAAGACAACAAGTGGGAGATGCCATTTTTATCACTCATGGGTCTAATGGACTATGTAAGCTGCTTAACATCATGGCCCCGTGCTTTTCTACCAACTTGTAAGTATAAAACAACATCGATTGTAACGAGAGGTAGGGAATAACGCTTTATGCTCAAGAAGTATCCTGCCTGGGAAATTCCTGATACCGCAACCATAAGAACGGAAAGTTGTGTTCCTATTGACTGGCCTGTTGATCTAGAGGTTAGAGAGAGAACTTGACGACTTAGCCAGAGGTCGTGGGTTCGATCCCCAACCATATCAAATCTTTGTGTTATGAGCACGATTATTTCTTGTCTGGCTGTAATATATTATGTATTCTTATAAATATAAAATTATGTTTATCAGTTGTGTGGTTGCGAAGTTTGGGATCAGATGGCTGTGTGTTAGTAGTCCCAAATTATTTAGATAGATACTAGCTGTGCCCCGCGGTGTTACCCGCGTTAAATTTTATAAATTTTCTTTGCTATAAACCTCACGGAGCCCGAGAGGTCATTCCAACAAATGCAAAACCGTGGAAATAGGTTCGTGCGTTCTGGAGTTATACGGTGAGGTCTAGCAACTTATTTTTATATAGTAGATTTATTGATGAATAGGTTAACCAACGTTCTATAGGGGATGTGTCAGCAACACAGGAGTAATGACGTCAGAGATTACGTACCACTGATATGTAATACGAATATGTTACTAAAGAGTAGTTATTGCGGAAATTTCGCTATCGATTATATACGTAACAAGGAGACGGGTATTGCAAGCATATTAAGTTCAAAGTCATCGTTATATGCTTGTGCTACAAAAACAGATTAAGGTGCCGACTAGACCATAGATAGGAGTTTAATTTGTCTATGAAACTGAACAACGTGTAGAACATGAACTTGAAGATTCATTTTCAACTGACGCATTTTATATAGTTATCTTATCACAAAGTAATGAAATTTATTCAGCACTTGGGTATTAACATACACTTGTACTTGTCAAGCTCACAATGCAGTATATAAACATAATAAAAGTATCAAAAACTGACCGCTAAAGTAAAAAAATGGAATTCTCCGTCAGTATTCAAGGAATCCTATTTATCCCTCTTCAGCCTGTTTTAAAAATTACGTTTTTCAATGAAATTTCTTAATTTTTCTATTAACTATGATGATACAGTCCATTACTGTCAAACCGCAGGGCAAGAGTCCAATCTCGTAATGAAAGGTGAAAGTCCACCACGCTGTCCTAGTGCGAGTTGGCAGACTTTACATGTCATCACGAACATTTTTTCAGAACACTCAGGTAGGCAGTAAGTATTCCATAAGGGTTCACTTTTACTGCTTCGGTACGTAACCCGAAAAATGTTTATTGTATTACAGTTTAAAGTACTTTAAATTGAGTCCTAATAATGTAACAATATGACATAAGTACTAAGTGCATACTATAAAATTGCAGTTTATAGAAAGTTTTGTTATCTTTTCCCATTTAAGGCCCAGACTTCAGCGACTAGCCATCTCGCTCGCAGTTGTTAAGAAATGCTACAAAATTAATTTGCTTAATTGCTATAATTCTACAACCTTTTCAAAAATTTGCTCCGGTCATCTAGTGAGATTAATAAACTAAAATATTTAGAAAGAGCTTAAATGTTGATATTTGTCAATAATGCCCGAATATAAAAAAAAAATGTGAGCCGTCACGGGACGCCTGGCAGATGTGAAACATTGACATTATTTTGTAAAAGTAATATGCAGAAAAGAACATATTGTGATAGGAACTAAATATGTCATAACGATAAAATAAAAAGTCGATTGCGCATGCGCCACGGCATGCGTCGCCACGCCAAAAATCTGTTTTACGTGCGGCTATAGATGTTTCACATCAAAATAAAATATTGTAGTAGATAGAAAATGCTGACAATGATTTTAATTTCTAAAAAACTTGTAAATGTGCGAGAGGAATGGCTACGCGCTGAAATCAGGGCCTTAAATCCAAGCTTTCCTTCATCATAGCTGTTACCGATGGGCTTTGTGTATGTTTATCAGTACGAATGTAATCTATAAAAAGGTCAGGAAGGGCGAGAGTAATCGCGGCGCATTCGCGGTCGTACTTTCGTCCAGCGAGTATGACATATCGGATTCTCGATGTCACGAGAGTTTCTAATAGCCTTGCCTTGTTCTATAAAAATTATCAAGATGAGAACCAGTTAAAGGTCCGACTATATCACCGAATTTTTGTACGGTCCAAAACCCACCTTATACCATTACCATCAGTGCGTCTTTTGATGCAAACGTCAATGCTAAAACAACGCCAGTACAAGCTATGCAATGACAGTGAACGTAAATCTTGTCGTAATTAAGTCTAGTCCTTCCTTATGACACTAAGATGGTAAACAGATGTTATTGTGAAATTGCTATAATTGATGACTACAAGATAATTTCCAAGTTACATCTCAATACGTGTTGTATACGTGTAAACTAACTACTATGCCAAAACAGAAACATTCAAGATACGATGACACTTCTTGTGCATTGATGTGTTTATTAGCAAAAACATGGAATTTTATATAAGCTTCTACCGGGTTGCCTATCAAAATATGTTTTACGTTTATAAAAAATACAACTTTATAAACATGTTGTGTCTGTATATTTGGTCAAGTATGAAGTAACAAAATATGTTCTTTTGTTGTAACATAAATATACAAGTATATATATACAAGTTGTAACATAAATAGTAGACGTAACTTAAGGAGGATTACTTATCCATGAAACTGAAATAATTAAACCAAACGAGTTGTGAAATACAAAAAATCTAATTGATTGCCATACTAAATGGATCGTCCTTTGGTTTTATATATTTTACATTTTTATGTGCTATACATTCAGTCAAAAAAGTATCGTGAATGGATGATTTGTTTATGGTTCAAAATTTTTGTTTTTTTTTTATTGTTGTTAGATTGGCACAACTATTTTCCATTTTGGCGCGGAGTTAGAGTTGCATCTGTTATTTATATTAAATGCAGTGCTGGTTTTAGTAATATCATATATAGTGTGTATTGCGAATTTCATAATTAACAAAAATATCAAACAAAGAGTTTGTCTAAAATTTTGCATCGCTAATGGAATTTCGTGTTCGGAGTCACTGAAAATGTTACAGAAGGCTTACGGTGAATCGACTTTATCAAAAACTCGTGCTTATGAGTGGTTCAAAGCGTTCAAAAGCGGTCGACATGTGATGAAAGATTTGCCCCGCTATGGTAGGCCATCATCGTCTGCAACTGAAGTCAACATCGCAAAAGTGAAGGAAATAGTGACTGAAAATCCTCATTCAACTCTGAGAGAGATAGCCGCCGAACTTTCTGTATCTCACGAGTCGATTCGTATCATTTTAACTAATCAATTGGGTATGAAACATGTTGCCGCTCGGCTAGTCCCAAAATATCTGAATTTTCTCCAAAAAGTCAATCGCATGAAAGTCGCTGAGGACATGGTAGGACGAGTCAATTGCGACCCAACATTCATGAAACGCATTGTTACTGGTGATGAGACGTGGGTTTACGAGTTTGACATGCAAACTAGTCTACAAGCTTCGGAGTGGCGCCTTCCAACTGAACCGAAACCGAAAAAACCACGCCAAAGTCGATCAAAAGTCAAAGTCATGTTGACTGTTTTCTTTGACTATCGCGGTGTTGTGCACTCTAAATTCTTACCGGAAGGTCGAAAGGTAAATAAAGAATATTATTTGAGCGTTATGCGGCGTTTAAGAGAGCAAATTCAACGAAAAAGGCCAGATTTGTGGAAAGAAAATTCTTGGGTTTTGCACCACGATAATGCGCTTTCGCACAAGGCCATCATTGTGAACGAATTTTTGACCAAACACTCAACAAATACCATCCAGCAACCACCATATTCACCAGATATGGCTCCAGCTGACTTCTTTCTTTTTCCTAAACTCAAATTACCACTTCGTGGTACCCGTTTTCAATCGGTAGAAGACATAAAGGAGAATTCGCGGCGAGAACTGAACTCAATTCCAAAAGCAGCGTTTAAAAAATGTTTTGATGAATGGATTATTCGTTGGCGTAAGTGATACACTTACGCCAACGAATAATCCATTCATCAAAACATTTTTTAAATGTTCTCAATTCCAAAAGCAGCGTTTAAAAAATGTTTTGATGAATGGATTATTCGTTGGCGTAAGTGATACACTTACGCCAACGAATAATCCATTCATCAAAACATTTTTTAAACGCTGCTTTTGGAATTGAGTTCAGTTCTCGCCGCGAATTCTCCTTTATGTCTTCTACCGATATGTCTTCTACCGTTTCTGAAGGAGCATACTTTGAAGGTGATAAAATAAATTTGGATGAATAACAAACATTTTGTACATTATTGATCTTTTCCCGGTACTTTCTTGACAGAGTAGTACTTTGTTCAATTTCATATGCGAATTAAGGTCCTAACTTAATTAAATTATTTATGTTACCACTGGGTCACACTTACAGATAAAATGGAGAACAGTTATTAATTTAATAGTAATATAATAATTTGGCTGCCATTTCAAATGCAAAAAATATATAAAACTTATGACAAGGGTATAATGACTGTCAATAATGAAATTTGGATGAGGGGTAACAATGCTGAGATTTTTGCGAAAAGAATTGTTACAGACGTGTTCATCCGTCTGCGTAGTCGGTTGGGTTATTTGTTTTGACTAATGACATTGTCGCTGGAAATCGCTGGATGCGGATAGCGCAAGACTGGAAATTGTGGAGATCTTTGGGGGAGGCCTTTGTCCAGCAGTGGACGTCTTACGGCTGATATGATGAATGACATTGTACGTCTATGCAGAGCTAGAGTCATAGCACGCATGGGATATGCACAAAAGAAGAGCACTACCGAGTTTAGATGCTGTGTATAACCCACAACGCTTTTTGATTTGTTAGAAAGAACGAGGCGGCCATTCCTCAAGGTGAATTATTTTGATGAACCGATTTTAAGCATGCCAAATCACTGTGATTGTGCGATTAGTGTCAATGGTGGATACACACATTATAATTCTTCTTATCTTTATGAATGATATTTTAAGGGTTCCGTAGCCAAATGGCAAAAAACGGAACCCTTATAAATTCGTCATGTCTGTCTGTCCGTCCGTATGTCACAGCCACTTTTTTCCAAAACTATAAGAGCTGTACTGTTGAAACTTGGTAAGTAGATGTATTCGGTGAACCGCAATAAGATTTTTACACAAAAGTAGAAAAAGAACAATAATTTTGGGGGCTACTCATACATAGAACTGAAACTCAAATTTTCATCGTACCCATACATTTGGGGTGTCTATGGATAGGTCTTCAAAAATGATATTGAGGTTTCTAATATCATTTTTTCTAAACTGAATTGTTTGCCTAATATATGATATACATTACCATGCAAACTAACAACGAAAATTGGTTTGAACGAGATCTAGCAAGTAGTTTTTTTTATAGTTCATAAATCGTAAACCGCAATTTGCTTTCATTTAATCAACTGAAGTACTTGCTGCTACGGAACCCTTCATGGGCGAGTCCGACTCGCACTCGGCCGGTTTTTCTAATTAGGTACCTATACATATATATTGCAAAATATAGGGATAGGTTGTTAACTTAAACACAGAAATTAAAGCAAGAAGCCAGTCTGATAGACTAGATTTGGGAAATATTAATTTGTTATTTTTTTTTATAGTTAAAAATGGTCTTTGTATCTTGCAGATTAAGCATTTAACGGCCACCGTCGACGTCGACGTCGGCCAACGCCGTGTTAATCTAAGTATGCTAAGTAATTTATTCGTATTTTAATCTATGTTAAGCATCATAATCCGTATGTTTATTGAAGTATCTGAAATCGATTTTACGTTTAGCCGATTTAAATTCATTTTGTAGGTAGATACTTAATCATGCTTATAATTGTACCACAGAATTTATACCAAAACGCCAAAGCAAACGTAATACCTGCCAACGTAATGCTAAATTGTGTCCTGCTTTGTACACAAGCCGGTTTGCTTTAATTTCGAAGTATTTAGGCACAAGCGTCTACCTAGAAACGTTAAATGCCTATTAAGGCCCTGACCCAGAAGATTTTATGCAAATTTCTTTACGTTAAATTAAATTTTACTGAAATGACAGTTCTTCATCGAATTGTACTCCACGAATTTGCAATACGTATGGCTGATCCCTGGTGGGATCAGGCTATGAGTAGGTCTTGAAAAGGAAGCATGCGATACATCGGTGAATAATCAATCCGCAGTATTTGATAATTAGTTTAAGCGCCATAAGTTACGGTAACTGTTCACCATCGATCTTTTGGGCCGCATTCTTGTGTACGGTTTTGGTTTCAAAAAACTTTATTTAAACCCTAATTACATTCGGTTAGGCAATCAATGAATTCTTCACATTTGATACAATTCTTAAGATTAAATTGACCTGCCTCGTTCGCCTCCGGTGCGTATTTATTTATATAAGATATCCTTTTTTATTTTTAAGACAAGTCTGCTCCTTGTGAAATGTATTCGTGTCGCGCGTTACTTTATAAACATATAATTACCGGACACATACCACACCTACTCAAAACAACTACTTATGTCTAACACAAATTGTTGTCCTCTTGCGGGAAACGAACCCGGGACACAAAGTGGCGAAGCTACTGTTTTACAGTCTTTGTATCTATCCATTTTTAGGGTGCCGTACCCAAAAGGTAATACGGGACCCTATTACTAAGACTTTGCTGTCTGACTCTCTCTCTGTATGTCTGTCCGTCTGTCACCAGGCTGTATCTCATGAACCGTGATAGTTAGACAGTTTAAATTTTCACAGATGATGTAATTCTGTTGCCGCAATTCTGTTGCCGCTATGACAACAAATACTAAAAAAATTAAATATTTAAGGGGGCTCTCATACAACAAAAGTTAATTTTTTGCTCGTTTTTATAGATAATGGTACGGAACCCTTCGTGCGCGAGTCCGATTCGCACTTGGCCGGTTTTCTATAAAAAATCAATTGATTTATTGAATTTCCGATATAACTAACGACCGATGATTGGTAAACGCGATATGTTGGACGTTCTGTGTAAACAATGACAGTCGATTATATGAGTTTTCGATTAACCGCTGTCCATCATTTGATATTCAATCAATTGGCATTCAACACAGCGGCGTAGGAAACCGTATTAAAGACACGGTGTTATGGGATGGCAAGAAATCAAACCGAAATCAGGCAGTTCGCGTGTTACTCGTATATAAATGCACCAATTGTTTACCTCTGAGAACCCCCTGAGCTTAACCGGTTCAGAGCCCTATGCGCTAGCCAACTACTCATTATCTACAATTTTTTAATTTTCGTATAATAATAGTACAAAATACAAAAACAATATCTTAGAAACTTTTATTTGTTATTATTTAAGGATTTCAAAAATATATGGATAATACAGACAGCACAGACGGACTAATTCAATTTTTTTCTTACTTTAATGCTTTATGTATTCGACTATGTTTATGTACTGCATTATGATTTTGACAAATATGCCTAAGTGTAAATAATTAAATCTATTCAGCACTTGGGTCATTACCAATTGGGTAATAATTTTATTTCATTAACACGTCAAGTCATTAGTCATCAAACATTTCTCAGGTATATAACCTTTTTCCTTACATCTACGGTTGAACAATATAAACTACTACTAACACTCGTACCAATTCAATCTAATTTTAAACTGACTTCACAAGTACCTAATGACTTCCATAATATTCATTGTGCTTCAATAGGTGGCAAACATTTCCTCATAGCATATGGTTTCCATAATCAGGCGGTCAATGTTAGGAATGACAAAACGATTTCATGTCACCTACTCAGTAACAACATATCAATGCAAGTGAGAACATTTTATAGTCATAGAGTAGATAATACTCGGAAATAAATCTACCTACAACTCGGTCAGTAAACAACGGGCTATTTAAAAAAAATACAATTCTAAAATGGAACATATAAAAACTACTACACACTTTCTACACACTTCACACGACTACAAAAATCTTTCAGTTTAAATTTCGGAACTATAGTATTTGGATAGAACTTTGGGAAAACAATATAAACATTCGACTTTTAAGTTCGAAACTTAGCTTGTAAGTATGAAGTTAAACAAGTACGGCCCAGAGTTGAGTTGATTTATAAATACGAACCTTATTATCTTCATATAGCGTATCATTATGACGAATATCATGACGACGAACTCCATAAATATTTTCTATCATTAACAGGGAAGTTTTGGGTGGGGTTCATATCGAATGGATTCGAAGATATCAGCATTATTTACCTGTGAACAAAATAAACACATTTTAGTTACATAACCAATAACAGCCGAAATAGCTAGCAAATATGGAATTTACACGTAAGACTTCAGTCTAATTGGGAAATTATAGTACTGTAACGAAACGACCATCATATTTTTTACAATAAACCGTGTAAAGTGCTTCATCGTTTTTATCATTGTCTCTGATTTTTTTTATTATGGACCACTGGCGTGTGTTACAGTGCTTACGGCTCATATACACATCATCTATTCTTAACATGAAGATATTTCTAAATTTGGTCCCGCTATCATGTAGTCTTTATGTAGATACAAATTGCACAAATTGGTCGTTCATTGAAGCTTCACTTGTTGAACGATCAGATCCATTGTCATTTATATATGACGTTTACGCACAACAGACCGAGGTACATTTGCAAACGCGCGCTATCCACCACATTTAGATTGATAGCATAAATAGTTGATTCCATAAGGTAGTATATATTTATAAATAAAACTAAAATAACCCATACTTTATTCCTTATTTGAAGAGATAATTAGCCAATCAGATTTAAGTATCAACTTCTCATGGGTTGTGAAAATCTATTGCCCAGCTTATCTATTGTTTACACCCTTGATTAATGTTGCCGATATTGGTACAAAAACAAAAATGTTTTTTTTTTTAATCCAGCCTAGGCTCTTAATGGGATATTTGGGAAATATTGGAAAAGAATAACTAATCTCTGAAAGTAAAACCTATTCTTGCTAGATGCATGACAATGCCGAAATGGTTAGTTCCGTCTAAGTAGTGTCAAGTCTGTGCATTGTTCTTTGCGGATTTCAACACTTACCTCGCGGTTACTTTGAGGAAATGATTAATATTAATGGGAATATAGTAGGCAGTGGTTAAACACATTTTCCTACACTATAACAGAAAGATAGTATAACATGATTTACACAATGACAACTGAGATCCACCTGTGATAGCAAGCGAATACGAGATTTATCAGATGCGAGACCACGTCAGATTATTTATTCTTTCCAGAAAACCCAACTTTTGTGAAAGTTGTTACCCAGAACGTATTCTGAGTAATTATAGGAATAATTTGGGTGACTGGAACTCTATTTTTAAGTGAAACTGAACCACTTGCAGAATATAGGACAAATTAATGGAGCACACCAAATCTACATCGATCTTGAACTATAAAATTTATGGCCATAGTTTTAAATAATTTCTATATTCGATCAAAAAACTGCCAACATATGAGAATTTCCAAACATGTAACATCTGCGCATCACTCTGTTTTATATTTAAAATTTTTGTTTGTAAAACATAGCCTAGGCTAGGAGTTTAGTTAATTAGTGCCAGCGTTAATTATTTGGTCTATAAATAAACGAAATTAATTGAATTGATGATGAAATACACCAAATAAATGTTACCTAATCTCCATCCAAAGTACTGATTTTCATGTTCGTGTAAAAAGTGAAATATTATTATAGATTCCGAAAAGTTCAAAATTTGTAAGTTTGTAACGAAAATCGATCTGCACTCCATATTTATTTTGCGATTCTAGCGTGCGGTCACCGCCTGCTTGAAGGAAAAAAGAAGTTTGAAATTTTCGAGTTCAACCTGTATCTCTTTGACGACGACTCCTTACTCATTAGCATAGTTTTATCATGTACAGACGCCAGCACATCAAGCTACCCCGATCAGTCCAATTTCCCCAATTGAAAGTGAACCTTATGCTTATGTAATAAAGTTGAAAATCTATTAAAGAAATTTGACAGATTAAGGTAGCTTGAAGTGCTGGCGTCTGTACTAACAATGTCATTCTATACAATGCTATTGTGTACAAATATTGTTCATGACAAATGTTCCCTAGATGAAAATGCAATTATTATCTCGTAGATATATTAAATTATGTTAAATGGCGTACAAATTATACATCATACAAACAAAATGAGGAAAAGCTATGAACAGTATGATCGATCGATATTATTTTTGACACAAGGCTGACTTATGACTTGATTATGCTAATCACCGATCGATAAGCGTTTAACTGGTACGAAATAATTAAAAAATAATTGATATTAATTAACTAATCTGTCAAACACTTTTTGCTCCCGCCATCTATAAGTATCAAGAACCTTTTTTAGATCAATAAAAAATTAAACGTATATTGAACACATGAATTTAAATATGGAAACTTTATCGTTACTTTATCATAATGAAATCTTCCCTATTTGTTACTAACAGCTCTGTAAGTTTCCAAACTGAAATATACGAAGCCTTTAAGAAACGAAGCTTGTAAGCCATTCAAAAAATAAAATGGTATGCTTGGTGTCTTTTATTCTATTTTTAATAGCCACTAGGCAAGTAGGACCAGTCGAAAAAAAAAAATATATTGCTATTGCTATGCTATAAATAATGAGTTATCTTTTTCGATTAGTCCTACTTGCCTAGTGGCTATTAAAAATAGAATAAAATACACCTACACAGAGCTTAACTCATTCGTGAGTTTTCTTCTAGCAAAGCGATATGGAAGAGAATACTTGTATATACGGGGTAAAAACATTCCAACATTTAGAAATATTTAATAAACTACGTAAGAATACATATGATACAAAAGTATACTTAGTTACTATTGTTCAACACCACGCTGATTTAACCTGACTTATCAATTTATCTCCTATTACGTTACGGCACTTACGGCATCTGCTATGTATTGGTATTTCGCCAGTTAAATGTATATTGCACTAGTGGCCCGGTACGTGCTTCGCTACGTATAAGGCATAGTAATAAAAAAAATGATTATTAAGTTAATTTATTCAAACAAAAAAATATTTTAAATTGCTAAAAGATGTTGATTTTACACTTTTTCAAGACTTTTTTAATTTTCTCTACGTACAAACCTTCCCTGGACTTCAACGAATAATTCAAGACCAAAATTAGCCAAATCGGTAAAGGCGTTGTTGAGTTATAACATTACAACGAAAAGTGGCATTGATTTTTATATATTACTAGCTGACCCGTCAGACCTTGTCCTGTCTTAACGATGACTTTTAACGCACGCTATCTGTCAATACTATGTCAAATAAAAAAAAGTTACATTAAAAAAGGTTATATTGCCCAAGGCGCTAAGGTTAGATTAGAAATAATATTTGGTTGTGAAGTATTCTTAAATTTTCTTATTTTCCGCGCAATTTTAAATTCTTTTTTTTACATAAGAACCTTCTCCTGACAATAACAAACACAATAAAAAAAGAAATAGTGAAATCGGTCCAGCCGTTCACGCGTGATGTCGTGACAACGGAAAACGGGTTTAATTTTTATATATATAGATATAGATTGAATGAATATATATCTTATTTATCCAATGGTTATCATGATTTAACTACGTATAAAGAAAGTTTATACCTTAGTTAAGAATGTATTTACTTTTTAAACCGCCACGAAAACCGCCCGTATTGCCTACATAATAATCAGCAACGGGAGAAGGATGGCCGCTTACCATCAGGCGGGCCGTATGCTTGTCTGCCGACAACCTTTTATAAAAGTAAAAGCTAGCATAGTCAAAGTACATTACACCAACAGACTATTCGACATATGGTATGTCTATTTATTTAAGTTAAATATAAACCTAGTGCAAATTACTACTATACATATAACTTTCATTTAATAATTTAGAAATGTACTTAAAACAAATATAAGTTGGTCTGTTGTAACTCAATAAATACGAGTTCCCATACTTATATCTATTACTAGCTGGTGCCCGCGACTTCGTCCGCGACAATTTTGAATGATGGTCAATGTAACTATTTACTTTTAGCTTAATCTAAAAAATATAATTTTTAATACAAATAAGCAATATAAATTTAAGAAAACCTTACGTAACAATAACCTTACTAAGAAAGAAACTAAAGGCTAGTGTGCTACTGTAATTTTAAAAAAAGATCCCGATATCATCAACCAAAAAAAACAAAGAATACATAGCAATTATCGTTAAGTATAGCCAGTAAGTCCAATAAAGTAAAATAATAATTAACGATGCATTAATCACAAAGGTAACTCCCATTAGATTAGGTTGTGACCACGGCACTGATAGGTCTAATATCACATTTTGTGAACAAAACCATAGCGCGATCTAAAACGATGATTATGCCATGTACTAACAAAAATATAAACTTGTAAAGCGGTAAAATTAAGATGTGTGCATATTCTTTGGGTGAGATTTAGGCGATCATCAATTGATTCAGTTTTGGACTCCCTTTTATTTCAAGCATTTATTTATTATAACCGATATGCCAAATAAGTTCCGCGATCTAAACAAAATTGTGAACTTGTAGATCAGTAAAATTAAGATGATATTTCTTGGGTGCGATCATCTCGACACCAACAATTTATACTACGCTAACTCGAATTTTAGGTAAATTCGTTTTTATCCCAATTTGATTAAAATGTCGTTTTTAATCTACTATATAAAAATAAGTCGGGTTTTCCTTCCTGACGCTATAACTCCAGAACGCACGAACCGATTTTCACGGTTTTGCATTCGTTGGAAAGGTCTCGGGCTCCGTGAAGTTTATGGAAAAGAAAGTTTATAAAATTTAACGCGAGTAACACCGCGGGGCACAGCTAGTTTGTTAAAAAAATTACACAAAAAAAGAAATAAATCTTATAAAACACTAAGTCTTTACTTAGACGACGACTACGACATTTTAAGCAATTTGGCCTAAAAAAAATCGAATATGTCTAAAATTCAAGTTGGTGTAAATTGTTGGTGTCGATCTATTGAATCAGTTTTGGATTACCTTTTTGTAACAACAAATTATTCCCTGAATTTTGGTATAAAACATGCATTGCTTTATTTTTAACTGAAAGACTAACTACCAATGTTCATACGTTTAACTCCAATAAAAAAAAACAGATTTTTCATACAAACTTACATCCCCAATTAGTAATTTTGGTGGGTGTAATTTTCAAAAATCCCGATATATATATATATATATATATTAATTTTTAACTGCAAGGCTAAATGCCAAACCTTTAACATAAAAAAATACGGATTTGCATAAAATCTTTCATCCCTTATTTTATTCCCTTAGTTGTGGTATTTTCAAAAACCCTTCTTTAGTGGATGCCTACGTCATAAAAGGTACCTACTGTCGAAATTTCAAGTATCTAACTCCAGCTGTTTAGTCTGTGCGTTGATATGTCAGTCAGTCAGTATAAACTTACATCCCCTATTTTACGCCTTTTGGGGGTGGAATTTCCAAAAATCCTGAAATAAATATTTAATATTTTTTAACAGAAAGGCCAAGTATTAATTTTCATGCGTTTAACTTCAATAATATCGCATTTTTCATACAAACTTACATCCTCTATTATATGCCCTACGGAGTTGAATTTTAAAAAATCCTGAAATTCATATTTTTTATTTTTAACTAAGAGGCCAAATATTAATTTCCATGCGTTTAACTTAAAAATTGTCACATATTTCATACAAACTTACATCCCCTATTTTTCGCCCTCAGGGGTGGACTTTCCAAAAATCCTGAAACACGTATTTTTTTATTTTTAACTGGAAGGCCAAATACCAATTTTCACGCCTTTAACTTCAAAAACGGCAAAGTTTCATACTAACTTTGCACCCCCGTTTTACCCTTTTAGGGGTTGAATTTTGAAAAATCTTTCCTTATTCCTTGTCTACATTATAAAGAAAACATTTGTGCAAAATTTCAGCTTTCTAGGTCCAAGGGTTTGGGCTGGGCGTTGATGAGTCAGTCAATCAGTCAGGACTTCTCTTTTTATTTATATAGATTACGGTATTGAAACCTATTGTGTGAGACCGATTCTCTCTTTACCGATTTATTTTCATCACAACCTTGTTGTCGACATAAGTCGTGAACCTATTTAATGGTTTTATCATATTCGGTTTTCATTCGGTCTGTATCCACCAATCAAGATAAGACACAATATCAAAAAAAATATTGGACGGTGATGAGGCAGTAGCTATACTATATAGCTTAAGGTACTCTGTATATTGTTAGTTTTTGCTTTCTTTTCAAGATGTCTCCGTGATCGAGGATGTCGTGACCAACAAGTAATATGATTCATTTTAAGTATTCCACGCATTCTGCGGAAATATAGTAAAAAAGGTGATGCTAAGTTTTTTGACGATGAGGAAAATCGACTGAACTATTGATAGATGTAAAAAGGTTCCGTATAAAATTATTAATCTGCAATGGGTAACTATCGAAGGTTACTACCGAATCAAATCGATCTGATTAAGAAGTCATCTCTCACAACCTATCGATTCTACCGCAACGACCCGCAAGCAGAATAACCCCCAAGCACTGTTCGCAACGGCAATCAAAGTAGCCGACATAGCCCAAACAATTGCCAAACTGAAGTGGCAGTGGGTAGGGCACATAGCTCGTAGAACCGGTGGCCGATGGCAGAAAGGTTCTCGAGTGGCGCCCACGAACCGGAAGACGCAGCGTGGGCAGGCTCCCTACAAGGTGGACCGACGATCTTGCAAGGGTCGCGGGAAGCCGCTGGACGCGGGCAGCGCAGGACCGGCTATTGTGGAGATTCTTGGGGGAGGCCTTTGTGTAGAAGTGGGCGTAATGATGAGAAAGAGAGAATCGGTCTCACACAATAGGTTTCAATACCGTAATCTATATAAATAAAAAGAGAAGTCCTGACTGATTGACTGACTCATCAACGCCCAGCCCAAACCCTTGGACCTAGAAAGCTGAAATTTTGCACAAATGTTTTCTTTATAATGTAGACAAGGAATAAGGAAAGATTTTTCAAAATTCAACCCCTAAAAGGGTAAAACGGGGGTGCAAAGTTAGTATGAAACTTTGCCGTTTTTGAAGTTAAAGGCGTGAAAATTGGTATTTGGCCTTCCAGTTAAAAATAAAAAAATACGTGTTTCAGGATTTTTGGAAAGTCCACCCCTGAGGGCGAAAAATAGGGGATGTAAGTTTGTATGAAATATGTGACAATTTTTAAGTTAAACGCATGGAAATTAATATTTGGCCTCTTAGTTAAAAATAAAAAATATGAATTTCAGGATTTTTTAAAATTCAACTCCGTAGGGCATATAATAGAGGATGTAAGTTTGTATGAAAAATGATGACGGTTCGCATTAGCCCTGAAGATGATCAGAACGAATGATCTGGTTGAACCATCATTAATTATGTGAGTTACCCATGACAGTTTTTATTCCTTCATCTAACTTCAGTCAGTTTTAATAACAATATAAACAATATAAGACGTAGGTATAGACAAACAGTGTCCCAAAGAGATAATAATAGCTGAACTATATTATTATAGAGATGTCTCAATGTCTGTAGTGTTGACTTTACCATCAAGAATCCTCACCGTACGCTGGAAAAAAATGTGCGTCGTAAAGTCAACAAACCTAAATGCGTGCTAGCAGTATTTACTAATCCGGCTATCTACCTTCAACCTTCAAATGAAAGTCTGACGTCAAATGGTATTAAGCGCAGTGCATGTTAACATAATGTAATATAGAGTTTACATAATTGGAGATTATCTGTTACAACCCACAGAATATCAAAACAACTTATCTAACATCAATTTGCGAAAATTATATTTGCAGTTAATCAATAATATTAGAACAACATATTTTGCAAGGAGATGTAAGCAACCAAATCGATCAATTTAAATGGCCGAATTAACCTGAATGAAACAAAATTCAAAGTAATTAACAACATTACATAGTTAACGAGGTAGATGACAAGAATAATTTAAATGATACGGAAATCGCAAAGCTTGATTGAACTAGTGACGTAAGTAATCAGGTAAAATTGTGGTACGTTAGGTACAGTCTGCAAAAGAAATGTATATACCAGAGTATGGCGACGAAGACTCGTGGCTCTCTACGGCATGCACACTGCACAGTGCGGCGCCGCGGCTTTCCACCAATCAACTTGCCTGATTTTTCATTTTGCATCTATGCTTTTTCTGTTGTTTCGTATTTTTTCTGTAATTTCATTAGTCGCTGGGTAACATAATCATCAGGATCACGTAAATTTTCCTCGAGAAAGCAGTATGAACTCGATGAAAATTGAAGCGGATCAGTACCGCCTTTGTACCCAACTTTACCATGATGTTATGTTTACTCTTAGTCATAAACTGCATATCTGCTGTCCTAGTACAGATATCTCCTTTGCCAACTAAACATTTTACATCACTCCAATAGAAATATTTTTATTGGAAATAATTCCAATAAAATAACATTTAATATTTCGTATTGTTACTACTTATGTGACGCCGACTGTGCTATCACGATATGGCGCCGGAAACTTTCACAAAGGGCGAAGGAATTCAGTTTTGCAATTCTAATTTTAATACGATTTATTATCATTACGTCACTGAGGTGTTTATTTGTAGTTTCCTCTAAATAAGTCCCTTGATTATTTTCGCTGAATATACTCGTAAGATGGAACGTGAGTGAGCTAATGGGTTCTGGTGTAAACAGCATCGCTCATTCGTGACAGGAATGACTTAGCTTGGAATAATTTATGAGCCTCATTTAAGCTACCGTTTATTGATTGATTTTACGTAAGTTTTATAACTGATAATCTTTAGTTTTATAGCCTTACAGCAGCGGCAGTAGATCGTTAAAAAAGTATAACCACAGTTATAAAACTGCTTTATTTTGTTATAAAGTCGTGAATGAGATGTATGTCTTGCATAATACTGCGCAGTCTTGGTCTAAAATAAACGCTCAATATGAAGTTAAGGTCCTATCCATAATGTATACAACTATATTACTACAAACATGTTCTGACTATTTACAAGCGCTTTTTTAAAGTCTACGTGAATAAAAACCTTTTTTATTTATTTATTTGAGACACCAGTGTCCGATTCGTGTGATTAGTGTGACCCATATATTATTACAATTATTCTGAGTCCGAGGGGTCTATATGTTTCATGTTTTTAAGTCCACCGCGAAACAGAGACGTAAGTATAGTGTAGTAGTTCTAGTGTAGTATAATTAAAGGTGAACCAATAGATACTTTTACTAAGCTTGCTAGGTTTCTTGACTTTTGTAATACATGTTCTTTACTAGTTTGCGTTTCTGTCCGCCTGTCGTCTAACGAGAAAATTTTAAAAGAAATGAGTTTCTACATTTAATACATATACAGAAAACAGCCACGGTGTGGTATTTAGGAATCCCTGGCCCATGTGTATGTCCAGTATCAAGCAAAAACTATTGGACGGATTAAACCTACTATATAAATTTTATCTCACTATGACGAGACAAAATCTGGGGAAATACGACGTTGACATTAATACGACTCTTCCTGCTCATCTCAATGAACTTTGACGATAAAATGATATATCTACATAGAGTTTATGTGAATAAATGTGCTAATACAGCGAAATAACATTATGCTTCCTCACTGTTGCTGGAGCTGAAGCCTATAGACAGACGCGGTAGGACCTCCATGTAATAAAGAAAAAATAAAAGCAAGAATAAAAATTCGAATACAATTACCGATCGATTTAATTTTTTTAAGATCAATCTCAATCTATATAATCAATCTATCTGGATTAAAAAAAATCCATAATCGGTCTGGTTTTCTTGGAGGAGATTCTGCTATTCTCGGAGGAGATGAATCCAAAAAATCTCATATCTCTAAAATCGGTGGCGACATTCTTAAGTTATAAATATAACTTAAGAATGTTAAGTTATAAATATAATTTAAGAACGTCGCCACCGATTTTAGAGATGTGAGATTTTTTGGATTCATCTCCTCCGAGAATAGCAGAATCTCCTCCAAGAAAACCAGACCGATTATGGATTTTTTTTAAGTGTGTTGATCGGGTCCTTTAACTGTAGGTTTACAAAAGACGTACAAAAGACGTTGCGTAGTGGGTCTGCGACCAATTTCCAAGTTCTTTTTTTATTTGTAAAGCAGGACAGCGCGTGCTGGAACAGCAAGTTTTATATGTTAATGAACATACTATGGGTGTTAACAAAACGCGAGCAGAAGATTCTGTAAAATAATATTTATTTTATAATTTCTGGGAAGGTGACGTCAATGAGATACTACAGATACTAAAATCACCTTTACTGCCTAAAAAATAAAAACGTTGAGTAGGTCAAAGTAGTCATCGCCGCGCCGTGTCATTGTCTGAACATAAATGTAATGGAACAGTAAGTCTAACGCATATCGGAAAATATCCCTGTCAAGAATAACATTTTATGTGATGCATATTCAATTCCTATTATGTGTCTATTATGTATTATACCGAAATCATTCTTTTTTTTTTCTTTTGTTTTAAAGGGCAACGCCCGTACTAGGGAATCTAATTCCTGTGTCGCGGGGTACTTTACAAACATATAATAGACGGACACAAATTGCATCCAGACACAGAACAACTATTTAATATAATTTCTTTTAAGAAAACGATACCAAAACGGGATTCTTCTATTTGTTAACCACTTCAATATCTGAATCAATTTCTATGAAAGTATATTTTTTGCCAAAACACTAATGTTTTTTAATGCCAAAGTCATAAACAAACAATTCAGTTAATCACTGAATTAGTTCAAGACACGACCAGCAATAACGACAACGACCATATTTATTAGGCAGGTACCTAATCATTCCAACGTGCCGGAACCTATAATGTATGGGCGCCTACTAATTATGAAATTGTGCTAAAGAATGTGGTCGATAGAAGGTACAATTATATGTATATCTCAGGTAAAAAACATAAAATATTAATGTTTTTATTACTCCTAATTGTTCACCGAATCGGTAGAACAAGAATGTAAATTAAGTCCCTAATAACTGTTTTGGTTAATGTTAAAAGGCACCTACACTAAATACTTAAACGCTTTCGAATTAAGTATTTAAGTAATATGAGAAGTTATACTATATTACTTACATTATAGTAAAGTCCTGGGTCGGGTGTAATTACCTAACTATAATATGTATTTACAAAAGAAAAGGAGTATAATTATGCAGTATATCAGTTATGTGATTTCCATAGTACAAGCTCTGTTTAGTTTGGGATCAGATGGCCGTACGTAATGTCCCAGGATATTAATATTATTTTATTTTAATTGTTAGTTATTATTTTTAAAACGAACACATAGTTAAATTAAATAAAATATAAATAACTAGAAAGAAAACCCAGTACAGATACTCATAACTATTCTGCCCCATGGTAGTCTTAAGAAAACTGCCGTTGTGACAAAATTATTATATCATTGATTTAATGCACTAAATAGACTCGTTTCTGTACTACCACGCTAGTCCTAGCCCGTATACCAGCATTATAAGCACTCTACCCACTTACAAACCTTTAAAGAATGTCTCCCCTATAATCCCACATGCATATATTAAAAGATGGGTGCGGCTGAAATGTTCTAATAACTGTATTTATAATCAGAATAATCGGTATACAAAGATTAATTAATTGCACAGCGCTAGGCAATGCGACAACAGAATCATTTGGAAGTCAAAATTATAGGCAAAGTCTTTGGGTGTGATAGGAATTTGTAAATCCATAAGATGGCAATTATTAATATCAGTAGGTAGCTACTTATAATGGGTAATCAGCTTCTATTTCTAATTTCCATAAGTTATTGTGGCGTATGGATTATATCACAGAATTTAATCGTATCATCATCACACAATTAGGTAATAATTAATGAGGACTGTAGAAATATATACAAAATGTAAAGATCATTATCAATAAATGCGAAAAGCTTTGTGATATTTTTATGTTATTTGGTTCACCACCAATAGTATACAAAATAATTTGACTGTTATAGTCACACTTTTATCATTCATCCGTCGACAAAAAGATTCTAGGTACTGTAACATTGATTTATAGGTAAACACATTTAAACCAATGTGAAGAAGATTTAAAAATAGAATAATTAATAAGCTTAACTAAAACTGCATTACGCATTTTAACATACTAAAATTGTTCGCACAAAGAAGAATGATAACAAAAAGGATAGAGTAATGATCTGATAACTGATTAACATTAAAAGAAGTTCTAAAAACGCATACAAACAATATGACATATTATATGGATTCAGAGTGAAGATTACATATAATTGCTTAAGTTTCCAAAAAAGATCAGATACCAACATCTGATATTTTTACCAGTAAAATAAGTACATACTATATATGATTCGTTCTATCCTGAAGTTCTCTCGAAGAAAGTGAGGCTAAGGATAAATCCGCCATTACACCTACTAATGTTACGTTTTCTGCAGACTTGTCAATATATGTGTACAATAAAAAGTACATAGATATCGGTGTTCCCATGATTCACCCTAATTATTATGCTTTGAAAATTCAGAATTGTTTTGGGGACTTCAGTGCGGAACCGTACCCTATGACGGAAAAATAAATGCTTACGTTAAAATAACATGCATACACGTACATACATACGATTCAAATAACAAATTTTAACAAACTCTTATATTATATTTAGTGCTTATACTTTATTATTTTTAGGACAATTTTGTTTAGTAATTTCTTCGAGTAATTAAAATAGTTAATTGGCGATTCCGCACTTCGAAGAGGCACGTTTAGGCTGTCTACAAAATTGTTTAAAAGGCCTACTAGGCGGTTTGAATAAATCTTGACAACAGGGTGACCACTGCTCTGAAAATAAAGAAGAATGTCTCACACTCACTTGGAAGACCAATTAATACTGAGTAAGTCACAAATACAGAATTTAGATACTATTATTAATAAAAATATCCTTCTGGTCCAATTTCGGCCATGACGACAAGTATTCATGTAAATCTGTGGGACATATTGTTCTGTTAAGAAAAATCCCAATGTCATTATCGTTTTTTTTAGCCCGGTTTTGAACCTAGGACCTCTTCGTCTGCTTTTGAATATGCTACCGCTTGACCAATGAGACAATCATAGAAATGATTATTTATTCAACATGAAATTACGATAACCATTGTTGTAGGTATGCTATAATGCAAATCTTAAGTCATGAATAATGTTATGAACTGCTACAAGCTATCAACTAAATTGACTCATAACATGATAATCTGCAACCTCAACACCGTACATGTCATAAAAAGCTCACAAAAAATGTCACCACAGTTCCGTAACACGCAACTCACATTATTATGCAAATATCAATCAGAAATGTGTATCACACAAAAACATTAGATGTACCGTTTAGATAACACGTAGGTTTTGTGAACCAGATGACCTTGCATCTAGCTCTCTGGTATCTTGAACACCGCACCCACTTATTCAGTCAAGTAATACCAATTCGTATAATTTTTATGTACAAATAAAGCTTTAGGATTGTCTGATATCTATATTTCATAATTTCAGTAAGAAATGTAGTCAATCAAAAAAATGTTAATGTAAATCAAATTAGACCATCAAATAGACGAGTGAGACTGGAAGCCACAAAATGGAAAAATGCATTTTAATCCAACGACTTACGTTCCTAATGTGATTAAAATTTAGCTGAGCTATCAGGTGCCCTCACCGATTCGTAAACGATACCTAGGCACACGGTTAAATTTATATATATATATGTCATCGAAATAGTTTTATACCTATATGAGCGTCACTGATTAAAGTTGTATTCGTCATGCAACTGAAGTAAAACAAAGTAAAAGGCTTGAACGTCTCTTGGGTACGCGAATAAATAAAACTATTTATCAATTATAATTAAACAAATAAATGAATCGTGTGGATTTTATTGTCTGCTTCCATTTCTTCCAAATATTAGCTTCATGAAATCGATTAATGATGCAAAGAAGAAACCATTGGCCCTCCAAAAAAAACTTAACTAATCGCTTGACACTCTTTTAGACACATTAGATAACAATAAATATAAATGTCAATGATGAGTCAGTAAAACCTTATACAAACATTGTAAAAAAACAACAAAACCGAAACGATCTCGTAATACAAAAAATCACGAGATCGTACGAAAATTGCGATAAACCGGCCGACCTCGCGACCCTGCAACAGGATGCGAATTCAGTGAAAGTCTACAAATACTTAAACATTAGACGACAAAATTGTCTAACGAAAAAACATCGTGGAAGACAAGTAGCTGTTAAGGTATCTGATTGTAGATTTAGCATTTTATCGCAGAATCTCAATAGAATAAAAACTTTACAACAATTCAAAAGTTCATGTGTTGAATATTAAATCCAGTGGTTTCACTGCAAATTTGTAGCGTAAAAAGATTTTTTTATATGCTGAACCGATTAAACAGCGATAATAAAAAATAAGTTTTCAGATAGCCAATAGCGCACTGGAATTGGTTAATCCGCTTGATAATTATCAGACACATATTATTATATGTACATAGATACTTTAAACTTCTTCTGTAGGTGTAGATAGTAAGATTTATATTATCCTTCTCGTAAATCAGGCAGCGTTTGGTGAAGCCTCAATTTCTGTAGGCAGCTGGAGACTGGACAGGAGGGGCAGAGAGACAAATGAGCCATAATTGTCAATATTTCGACTTTAAATTTAATTTTACATTTACATACATACACATAAGCGCATACACACAAACTATTAACATCACTTTTTCTCGCACCCCAATTATTGTGAACCTAGAATGTTAAACTTAACGTATCCATAACTTCGTGGGAGTTGATCCCTAAAGATCATCAGGATTTACCCAGCCTCGCCAAGTACAAACACTAACTCAAACAAACATTTCTTTGTGATAAATGCATTTTTACTGTTTAATTGTATTGTGAAGAAAAATAAACATTATTTCATGTGAAATGTACTGCTAATAAGAATTATAGTCACCATAAGTTAAATATAGACTTAAACCTACATGAATGATGTATTATATATATTTACTTGCTAACAGGAAAACAGTGTTATAATGATGTATAATTTGCAATGTTAACACCTCAATGTGAACGCTGAATACCTAACTAATGTGAAATCATAAGTTAACATTATTTAACATATGTTTATTATACACCTATGGGGGAATGTTTTATAATATTTACATTTAGTAAAAAAATCTTTAAATATTGGCCTTGTTGTTATAATCAAATCTATGCATACAGATTTTTAGATTTTCACCTTCCATACCTACTGATTGTTCAGTTTAATTATTTATTAAAAGACTGTAAAAATATATACATCCAAAAATAAAAAATAATGATGGCTCTAAAACGAGTACTTAGAGGAATATACCAGAGTCAGCTAGAAATGCCTGTTTCAATATGTATTCGCTTTTCCCAAAGTCTTCTTCATTGACATTCCTCATCTCGTGTAAAATAATGCCCCAACAAGATTCTGAAGCAATATTATTTGTTAGGAGTCCAAACTAACATTGTATAATTTCTTTGTGGTATAAATATAACAATGAGTCATTAATAATCATTCATCATCGACAAAATTCAACCTACATTGTAAAATTTATAAACAATCACAATACTCATTCAATTGTTAAGTGAACGCTAAACTTGAGTCATTGAAGAGGTATCAAATGACCAAAACAGATGATGGCGTGGCCACAAAACGACCCTAAACCAATCAACTTTCTCAGGCATCTCCACTTCAGTAACTGCCCAGGGTAATTAGTTCGTAGTTTGGTGGTGCTAGACTGCTCGAGGCCACACTGTGGACAATATGAGCGACTATTGTCCACTGAAGCAGTGTAAGCCTCCTTTTCTTTTTTTTGCGGGGTGGAAAATCCTACATGGATGTCCTCCGCCTTGGGGGAGGCGGAGGGGTCTGTCAGACTAGTGTAAGCCTCCTAGGCTAATAGGCTAACTGTATAATGCTGGCATCGGTAACATGAGTGATAGTCCAAGAGCTGGCACGCATTTTTGGGTAGGTATTTGAGGCAAGCTGAAAACTTGTCCTATAGCTCTTCAGACACACCCCAACACGGAAGTGCAGACCTGGCAAAAAAAATCAAAAATTTTCAGGCTGGTTCAGACCCGCTACCCGCCTGCCAGGTCTGCAGTTCCGTGTTGGGGTGTGTCTGAAGAGTTATAGGACAAGTTTTCAGCTTGCCTCAAATACCTACCCAAATATGCGTGCCAGCTCTCCTACTATGAGTACCGTAAAGATAAGTTATGCAACTTGCGGATTTTTAAAAGGCTATATATAATATTTTGTAGTAATCCGCAAATCATATTATTTTTAAATTCAAACCATATCGAACAAATTCAAGAAAGTAAAGCTCCCTGTATCAGGTTCATATGCTCAGTATAGCGTATCAAGTTTATAGAATAGGAACTTGATTTTGTGGACATGTCTCTTGGCTGTTTGATCTGGGATCGCCAATAGAAAAACACAATGCTTACAATTTTCTCATGAAAATGTAAAGCTAAGTGTTCCTTTTGTTTGACACTACTACATTTTTACGGTAATTGTTCAATGAAATTATATTCAAAGAATAATAAATAATGATATCTGAATTCCATGCAAGGGCTATTTTTAATCATGTTTTTCATTATTTTGCGCTCAGTATAGCCATCTACATTTTGTACATGAATTTATTGTGTCGTCCTGCTCAGGGGCTCTACCGACTAAGTCGCCGAACATCGATTTCTTAAATGGCTTCAAATAAATAAAGGTAAAAAATTACTTAATCAATCGTTAAATCGGCTTCCATGACCACATTTGACGTCATAAATGGTCCGGAATTGATTGTCAACGTTGAAGCCGATTTAACGATTGATTAAGTCAATTTTAACCGTAATTTGTATGAACGCCATTTAAGAAATCGATGTTCGGCGACTTAGCCGGTAGAGCCCCTGGTCACACGTTGAATCATGCTCCTTTTTTTCGAGGTAAAATAAGCATATTACCCTAATTGACTGTTAAGGTAATATGCTTATATTTCCTTTATATTGGCTCTTCACACTATGTGCGCCTGCTGATGGGCATTTTTGTATGGAAGTTAAGTTTCATTTGGGTCGAGATCGTAAGTTTCCCACACATTTTATGTTTCACGTTTTAAACTTTGTGACTTTATTCGTCATTCGACACGCAGCTTCCTGCCTGATTTCGTAAAGATAAAAATACATATGTAGGTACAATGATTCATAAAGGTTATTGCTATTTAACTTTCTGAAGGAGTAAAAAAATCACGGAAGGAAGATTCAAGAAGTATTATTTTACAAATGAATGTCTCTTACAGGCCATTACTGATTTTATCGGCGAACAACTTCCTGACATTGTCCCTTTAAGGATCATGAAATATTGTAGTTTCCTGTGAAAAAATAAATCATCATATCAGGCGAAAGACAAAGGCCTATCTAAGTATCCATCTACAAGGACCAGTCTAGAGCTATTCGCATCCAGAAGAAAAGAAACAACATTTTTTTAAGGAAATGTCTATTTGATAGTTCGCCATAACATTTCATTATTTAACTATTTTATCAATCGATTCATTTTCATTGACTACGGTGAAAAAATGGTGCTAACCTTTTACTGTTTATTTTGAACGTTAATTTATATAGAACCCAATTATTACTTTTTAAGTACCGTATCTTCCGAATTTTAAGTGCTTCCTGGATAAAGTTCTTTACCCCATACCCGTGTAAGAGGACTTTCTCAAGTTATGCGAAAAGGTAAAAGCTAATTTCTCTGGGTATTTCCAATGTCTATGGTGATTGGAAGAATTGGATTGAATTGGAACTGTTCTGTTTTTGTAGGTTATTATTCTGTCTTACACTGCGCTGTCTCTTATTCCATCCAAATATACTCTCTCCAGTCGAATAACATTGGTTATATGCGCCGGATTACTACTATTTTATCTAATTTATTCAAGTTTTCTCTTTCATTTGACATTACTAAGGTACTTGAAGGTGCCACATTGTCTACAAAATCCGGGTCTACCAGATGACGTCAAAACTCGTGGCTAACCGAATCGCAGAGTGCTTTGCATACAGAATATATGGACCCCTTTTACAGAACAAGTATAAACGTATACTCAGATTTATTATAACTAGCAGTGGCGAGGGCTGCATAAGTCTCCTCTCTAGACTTGTTTCAATAAATCTTGTGAATTTGTCAGATTCCTTCATCTATACGAGCATCACCAATAAAGAAACGTGCCGTTGTTCCCCGCATAAAATAACAATTTGTGTGACCCAAAAGTAGTACTTCTTAGTCTGTGAGTGCTTTGTTTGCGTGAATTGTATTTCTGTGAATTGCTACTCCTCTTACATTCATCCTTTTTAGCAATTGCAAGCCGCTTCATATCGTATTTAAGGGAATAGTGAAAAGGTTTACTATTTCAATATATGTGAGTCATGTTACTTGAAATAAATAAATTATTATTATTAATATTATTAACCTTATCAAGAGACTGAAGAAATACAATTCGACGCCCCCGGGCAATAACCCGGTAATGTCCTATTATGGGGTTTATGCTTTTATGCCAAATTCGGCATCTGTGGACTGGAATACACCTTGTCAATTTTTTTCAGATTTTTCTGAACAATATTTACAAAGATATCATGATACACATTTTATTGTTGGGACTTAAAAAATATAATAATTTCGGCAATAAAACTGTTATAAGTCTTTACCAAAAAAAAACATATTTTTTATTTTTGTAATATGTATTTACCGGGTTATTGCCGTAAGAAATTCTCATGATTTTTTTGGTAAACGTCGGTGCAGGTATTCTGGTGAACTATTTTAAATGTCCATGTTCCGTAATATACACTAACAATGTTATTTAAGTTTGGTATTAGCCCATTTATGTCCGTAATATTTTAATACGGTAAATTTATTTCTAATTTCAATACACCTAGGTCTGTATTGGATATTACTGTTTTTATCTAGCCGTGCGATAGTTAGCAATACACATTTGTTTCTTCCTTTTAGTTGCTATTAAACAATAACAGATATATGCTATGCTCCCAACACGTACATTGTCCTGGTGCATAGGATATGTCTACGTGAACAGTTGCAAACTGAACTCACGCTCGAAAATTACTTAAAGTATTGTAACTTTTGGGACTGGTATTATTTAACTTTAAGTGGTACGGATAGCTTATTTTGCGAAGTTATTCAGTTTAAAGTGATAATGAATTCAAAAAGAAATAGACTATTCAAATGTGGACGTGTCAAACGAATACTTCAAATGGTTGACGACGCATTTACAAGTAAGTACTTATAATATATAATCACTATAAGTTAGTACTAATCATGGAAGTTCTTTATGATTTCGTATTTTGAAAACGTTGTATTTACCATATTATAGGCGCCGATAGAGGTAGAACGTCCAGAAATAACTCCGAAGTGCAATGTCTGACGTCCAATCATTATCAAAAGCTTTGTAGATTTTTTATTACACCTAATAATTTAGTACTTAGGGGAGACCGGGTCAAAGCCGTATAGCTAAGGGTTTGTGGATGCTGATCAATAATTTTAAAACACAGTTGTACAAAATCAACATTTATTTTTAACCAGTCTCATAAGGTACGCAATCACAATATTTTAACTTAGATAATTAAAGCGTAAATTGAAAAAAAGGAGCAATAATAATTCTTCTACGTTTTACGGTTTTGCCCCAGGGCATGGACAAAACCGTATACTGTATACGATTTAACCCCAGTATATCAACGTGCAGCTATGCAGCCCATGCACGCAAAATCATCCAATTCTTCTGAATCGTAACCTGTGCAGCCTTCATGAGCCCAACCTTTGCACTCTATACATTGGACCCAACCTTCATTCAATCGAGTAGTGCCGTATTTCTCAAGACAGTACAGACAGTTATCGTTGCCATTGGTAGTTGTTTGTTTTTTAGTTTTCTTTTGGTGATCTAGATTAAGTTTTGGTATTTTATTTTGTGAGCTTATCAGTTCGTTTTTGTAGGGAGAGGAAGTGATGACAGCTGTTTTCCCTTTTCGATTGTTTGTCCTTTTCTGACTCACACTAACTCTAGGGATTGGCATTACATCTGCCGGAGATACAGCTTCAAAGTCTTGATCAAAAGCAATAGAAGTTGACGGTGTTGGTTCAATTAAAGAGGTGGATGAAGCGGATTGTACCAAGTTTATGACAGACGCATTAGAAGATGATTTCACCGGGTCGATTTGTCCACTAGCGGTTGATGGAATCGCATTAGCAAGTAGCGTAGATGATGTTGAGGGCTCCCATGTAACTGTTGTAGTAGAAGTTGAAGGTGTTAACGCATGTATATCCGTAGTTTCAGCCGCAACAAAATCTGTTTCATCGAATACATGTCTATTTGTCGGGTAAATGCCGGTTTTCAAAAATCCAGATACTGCATTATGTATCGTAGCCGCTTTACCATAAGCTGCACCAAAAAGTCTAGCCAGCTGGAACTGCGTCACAACCCGACCAGGATTATTCCGTAACCACATGTTTACTTCTTGAGTATAATAAGTACTTAAAGGACCCATAATGCTTACATCTAAGGTCTGCAGTCTGTGTGTGCAATGGGGTGGAAAACTTAAAATAAAAATTCCGTTGTGTCGCGCTTTTTCTATTAACGGGAGATTTTTTGTGTGAGTCGAGTGTCCATCGAGTAACAATAAGACAGGGTCTTTTTTCTTGGGCTTTACTGTCGATATAAAGTGGTTTAGCCATTCAACGAAAATTTCGCTTTGTATCCAGCCACTTGGATGACAAACTGAAACTGTGCCTGGAGGAGCACCGTCTAGAAGTTCTGCCTTCATACGAACACGAGGAAATATCAAGAGTGGAGGGATATAATTCCCAGCAGCAGAGACACAAAGTACAGCAGTAGTAAGTTGACCTCTTTCCGCTGAACTGGCCAGGCCGACCTGCTTTTTTCCCTTTAAGGCGATTATCCTACTTTGTCTTTTAGGAACCGTCGTCAAACCCGTTTCATCAACGTTATATATCTTTGTAGGTAGAAATTTGTGTTGATCTATGAGTTCCTCAAGCAAATCAAAAAAAATATTAACACTGACCATATTAAACCCCATTGCCCTTGCCACGGACGTGGGTTCAGCTGCACGCAGTGATAATTGTGGGTGGCGTTTCATAAATCCTGACAGCCAATCCTCTCCCGCTTCTTTACTAGTTGTATTAAAAGAATGGTCAATATTATTAGCTTCTGCAAGCTCGTACGCTAACCGTCGAAGTTTATAAGTGAGACCAAACAATCGCTTTTCCATAATTAAGATGTGGTCAACTAAACTTTTTTCCTGAGTAGTTGTAAAAGTTGGCCTAAAACGCCCCAGGCCTTTAAGAGTTGATTTGTTTAAATCATTATTTTGTCGGAATTTATTAACGCGATCTTGTAAGGTGGATTTCGGCACCTGATATATTTGAGCAGCTTTGAAGTATCCCATAGTCCCATCAAACACGGCTAGAACAGCTTTTTTCATGTTTTCCGTGTCCCACGATTGTCTATTAGTCGTCCTTTTATAATCACGAGGCATCGTGGCATCTGTAATGATAAAATAAAAGGTTAATACACTTCAGTACATCCGGGTCAAAATCGTACATATACGATTTTACCCCATACGATTTTGACCCATACCATTGTATGTATAAATACGTTACTCACTACTACATTCGTAATTGAATTCACCGGTACAAATGTACTGAATTACATAAAAATATACACACTTTTAACATGACTATTAGTTACTTACCTATTGTACACGTAAATTTGACGATTGGCACTTCTTTTTGCATATAAATTACATAAAAACCACTAAAAAACAATAAAATAAAATATTTAAAAAACGCGCATGCCTGTCGCGACAAGTGTTTGTTGACAAATAGCTGTGATTGGTTGACACCGCTGAGCTGCAGTGGCGCGGGAAATTTGAATTATTAACAGAAATACATACGCTATACGGTTTTGCCCGGATATACGGTTTTGGACAGGTCTCCCCTACTTAACAAAATTAAGTTCTACTTATTGTAACTTCGACATGCTTGTAACTTTAATTCGTGATTCGTCGTTACGAGCGTGCTAGCTAAGTGTTGGGTTTTGATTTTTAAAAGTTAGTATTAGAAGAATTTAGGTAGTTTTACACGACGCATCTATACCTTCCATTAATTTAAAATGATCAGTATTATATTTAAATTGGGTGTCAGCTAGACGGCAGTTTTAGTTTATTAGTTATTTTTATCATTTCAGTTAAAGATTTTGACGTTATTGCAGTTGATCCCAAATCTAGTTTAAAATAAACTTTAACCATTCAAGTTTTGTCAAGAAAATATGAGTTAAGAGGTGCGTTTTAAATCTTACAGTAGATGAACTTAAGCATTACCCTTTTTTTCGACTTACAACGCATAATACGAATAGCGTCCGGGTAAAATACGGATACATCTCCTGGGAAAACGTTTGATAGTCGATATATTGAAACCATAGTCGATATATTGAATTCTGTGATAAAGCAAAGCAATGAAAGTCTCCTAGGCTAATTATATACGTCATGTTAAAAAATCTGCTGAAATGTAATTTTCTGTGAAACGTTGATACCTATATGTATATGATTGATAGTTGTAAAATAACGAGTACAATACATGATTTCAATAATGTCAACTGATTTGTACATTCTTGACACATTAAAAAGATAAATTTCTGACTTAAAGACCTAGCAGAAAACAAAGTGGCTTCTCGCCTTGTATCTCTGTATGTATGCTTAGATCTTTTAACTACGCAACGGATTTTAATGTTTATATATAGTTTATATCAATAAATAATTGTTTAAGAAGAAGATTTAACGACCAGTTAAACACAATGCGCCGATTAAGACGTAAAAGTGGTGGGTTCGATTCCCACACACTATTTGTTTGAGACGTATTTTACGTGGTGCTCCTAATTTATTTTATCATCTCTTCCACCAATTTATTAAAAAGAAACTAAGGTAATTTTGTTGATTACAGATGGAATGAAGAAAACATTGTTGATGCTGATCAGGAATCCGATGAAGATTTTTCACCAGACGACTCAAAATATGTTCCGAGTTCACGGACGAACATATTAAAGAGTCCATTAAGTGGTGTTTCAAGTCTGTGTGGAGACTCTGGACGTATTAATAAAATTATAATAAATACATAAATGATAAGAACTCCATCAACAACTCACAAATCTATCATTATATTTAACCAAGAGTGTTTTCGTGCCGTCTTCATTAAAAATATACAAAACCACCTCAGATTTATCTTACCGAAGTATTGAAAAGGAATACCAAACAAGCTCAAGTAAAAAGAGCTATTGCTAATAGTCAAGAATTTATATTATATATTAGATATTTATAGATATTGTTATGTATGGTATTACTAAATCGCTAAACAGGCAGTTCGGAAACAGGAAGTGCTTTGTTAATGTTTTTTAAAACTGAACGTGAGAAATGTTATGGAGAGGACAAAAACCGTTACATTTTTGATCTTTATATATATGTTGCCAAAATTTTAGGTATTTCCATATCCCATCGTTTTTGAAACTGGACATAGTCAAAATGAGAGAGATTCCATGCATGCACGCATAGAGAAAAACCTTAACCTTTAAAATAAAGTGTTGTATACCCCTGGCCAAATTTTTAGCATTATTCAAGAATCAAAGATATCTGCCGAAAAATATTGTATCGCAGAATTGCAGTAGTGGTCGATTAACAAGCAGATAAGTCGTTTTTCAAATATAATTATGAAGACTCTTATTCAGAGCTCGACATAAACCGCACTCACTCTGCCTCAGCTAAACGACGAGGACGTAAGCGTACGAGTACTCCAGGTGCAGTTGTTTACTTGAATATTGTGGAGTTGAAACGTGCATACCACCTGCTAATACCAATAAGCAAAGCTTTGCAAACATACTTTTTAAGTCTATGTAAACGTGAAGCTATTCCTCGAATTTACCATTCTTCCTATCAATCCATGTCATAAAATAATAAAATTGAAGTCAAAGGTAATTTCTTGGACTTTTGTTATTAATCAAAGTTCATGTTAAATTAAAACGTCAAATTTCATTCTGTGGTTTATTAATATATAACTTAAATAAGCAAATTAGTTGCGTTTATTCTGTTTAATACCTTCTAATATTACATTTACATACAAAAAATAGTCGATGTTGAGTGGTAACATTAAACACTGTTATTCTAAATTTCTTTGTAATAACAATGTTATCAATCAATACCATTTTTAATATTACTTGATAGTACCACAATAACTCGGTAATAACACGTTACGTATCATCCCTCAGATAAAAATAACGCTGTATTCGTCCATAACATAATGTTACGTAATATTTTGTTTGATAAATTTACAGCAATAATCCCGTAAGTAGCTTTACTGCAATATGTAATGAATAGAATTTTCGGTATTATTTGTTTTAGTAAATTACTCGGTTTTGAATAAAAGAAATTTCATAATAATGACACAGTTATATTACACAAAAAATTAGCTTTCGTCTAATACATCAATGACTGCGATAGTCCCACTCGTTGAAAAGATATTCGATAAAATGAGTAAATCTTTTCTCCTGTAAAATTTGAAATTTTCGATTACCGGGTTATTGCCCGGGGGCGTCGAATTATGTAAGGGATTAGACTAAATAAAGAATAACGAAGAAAAGGCTGTTAGTAATGAACAGCTCTGTTGGTGGTCGAACATACAAAGGCTGATAAATATAAATTTGAAAATAAATCTTTACACTCTCGTTAGCGCTTCGGACGTGTGAAATATGACAGATAAATAATAGTTCATTAGAAAAGAGAAAAGTTAACAAATACTAACGTAACTATCAGTAAACTTTATTTAATACCAAAGTTTTATATTCATATTTTAATTTAATTCTTAATTTTTAATCTGTTGAGCTTAATCCTCGTTGCCCTGATTGCATTGCAAAGGCGACATACTATATGAAGTGACTAAAGGTCTACCACCAGCTAATCGTTATAACGAAATATATGTATACATACATAACATGGAGCTTAGAGGCGTGCTAAGCCTTCAGGCGGCTTATGAGATTATAGCACCATGTACAGTAAACGGCATTAACACCTTTACAGTTCTTTAAATGTAACTAAATTTAATTCACTGGCAATGTATGTTATATTATGGTAAAATGTAAAAGTAGACTTACATTCACTCTTTTAAACCATATATTTAATGGCATTTTAAAGTCCTAGAAAGTCCTTTAAGTTTCAGAGGACCATATTATCGGATCTGTATACATATAGCGTACGCCATAAAAATATCAAAATTCCTTCGGCCAGAGTTTTATTTCCCTCTTTACTTTTTATTTGTTATTCTTGATTAATGGTAGCCGATAAACGGCTTTGTATTTCAGCCGTGGCCGCCGATCTTAATGGAAACTATTTGGGCGGCACATAGTAGAGTGCACAAGTGTCCGGACAAACATAGCTGCACTATCTATTCCTTTAGTCTCATGATCCGATAGGACGGCTAGTCGAACGATCTCAAATTCTGTGAGGTAAGATGGAGGGTATAACAACAATTTCCAGACTCCGGGCAGGAAAAGGGCGGAGAAATTTTCATAGTACCTAAATCCCAAAATCACTTTTGGCCTAATCCTGGATTTCAACCCAAGACTGCTATTATCTGCTGTTAAACACGCTACCTCTATACTAATAAAAATTCATAACTGCATTTCGAATAATCAGGTTAATTTAAAAAATACTAGAGCTATGCCCCGCGGTTACTCTCGCGTTAAAGGAGATTTGGAGTAAAAGAGTAACAAACACACTTCCATACATCTACATATAGTCACAAACTTCGTCATATTTTGGACAATTCACACAATATCTTTATAAATTGTAGCCTATGTGGTATTCTGATGTACAAGCTCTATTATTGTAAAGTTTCATTAAAATCCATTCAGTAGTTTTGACGTGAAAGAGTAACAAACATCTATCCATCCATCCATCCATATTTACAAACTTTCGCGTTTATAATATTAGTAGGATATCACGCATCGCCAACACCATAAAATAAAATTTGTCTCAGATAGAAAGATACAAAAGTTTCTTCAAAGTAAGGAAGGAAGCTTTCATCAATAAGCTGATTTAGCATCTTTCATCCCCAATATAGATCCATCATAAACTATAGTCTGAGTATGTGTATTGAAAGGAGGGGAAACGTGTGCAGACGGTCATTAATCTCCGCCGAGCCCCGACTCTTGTTATCAAAACCTTCACCCTCACCCCAGGTAGACGACACGCAAGTTCACGCAACTAACATTTAAATGGCTGCAGGATATGTTATACTTACATGTCTACGAATAACGGTAGTTAAAAATAACACAAAAGAGAGTCTTTTAAAGACCAAATTTAGCTACAAATAATATAAGTATCTGAATAAACCTAAATATCAGCCTTGTTTTAACAAATCACTGGGAATAAAACCTTTTTGGCACTCCTCCAAAAATTGGTGGTTAGTTTCAGGAAAGACGAAAACCACAATCAGGATAGTTTCGCAAACTCTTAAACGATATCGCTATTCTCATTTTAAGCCCAACATAATGGTTTAACTTTAAAGGCTATGCTTGTAAGTCTGTGTGTCTGTCGGTGGTATCGCAGCTACCGATTGGATTTCAGTGAGATTTTTAACGGTTCCGTACACAAAAGGGTAAAACGGGACTTTATTTCTAAGATTCCGCTGTTAGTCTGCCTGTCTGTCCGTCTGTCACCAGGCTGTATATCATGAACCGTGATAGGTTGACTGTTGAAATTTGGACAGGTCACCTGCCTTGAGTGTTTTCAGGTGACGTATTTCTGTTGCCGCTATCACAGAAAATACTAAAAAATAAATAAAATAAATATTTAACGGGGCTTCCATACAACAAACGTGATTTTTTTACCGGTTTTATAGATAATGGTACGGAATCCTATGTGTGCGACTCGCACTTGGTCGGTTTTTATCTAAAAACTGGATTAATCAATATAGCCCTTAGCTTTGTTTCAAGTCAATCCGTTTATTGTTAATTACGATTTATTAAGAAGATAAAATAAAAAATAACGTGTTTAAAGATACCAATTTGGATAGTTTTTGGATTCAAAGATTATTATATAGAAATCAGTACATCGCAACAAAATTACAAAATACAGTCATGGTGTTTCCGTATTGACGAACTATTAGACACAAATATTTTATTACCAATGGCCAAGCAATCAAAACAATGTGGGTTTCGACACATCCGCACTTGACATAGCAATATTACAGGAGGCGGGGACATGTCGAGAAATGATATGAAATGGAGACATGTGGACGGTGGTCCAAGTTTTAATATAAACACGAAGTAAAAATATTTAGACTTTCAATAAATAACTACCAAAAGATCTTGGAAGGTGCCGCTATAAAGTTGCTGAATTGTCCATGATAAGCAAATCTAAAGGTTTTATTATATATTTCACAGTTGGACAAGATGGATCAGTCTTGAACAGTCGTCTCACATGTTCACTCGCTTCACTCGCTTTTGATTAGTGGTACAGACGCTAGCACATCAAGCTACCCCAATCTGTCAAATTTCTTTTATAGATTTTCAACTTTATCACATAAGCATAAAGTTCACTTTCAATTGGGGAAATTTCAGAGATCGGGGTAGCTTGATGTGCTGGCGTACGTACATTTTAAAGTGCCACAATTTATTGTCGATCCAACAAGTTGACACTCGGTTTGGGTGCTTTTGTGAGTCGCCTATTCAGACCATACAGATAAACCACATCATCCATCTGGTCCAACTACCAAACAAAAGTAGTACTTTTCAGACTAGCTCACCATGGAGTTTGTTGGAACTGGTGGTTCTTACAATGCGAGTCCCTTAAGACGATGATAAGGCCAAATACTCAACCGTTTTAAAACTACTACAGCACCTGTATTAGTACCTTGTCCAAAAGAGGATTTGTAATACTATTACCTATTAAGGGTTTTCTTAACTTTCCAAATTACCTACGTTTGTTTAAATAGCTGTTATGTATCGGGCTGATTCGAAGGCGTTGGTTCTTGAGGCTTAAAAACGCTGGTTAGTGATAACTAGTTTTTACTATCATTTGTTGATGTAAATTATCCAAAACAATACATAGGAAGTTTAAAATCCGCTGTCATCTGTCACTCAAAACTCAAACGAGCAACCCCAGGCGTGGGTGTTGTAGCGACCTTGAGCGACGAATCGATACAATGCTCTCGATCAGCCATTGTTTCAACCCAGACCAATTTACAATATAGGCTGGTGCAGTACTGCCGATGCGACTACAAATCTTGTCCGATAAGCCTGAATAGGACTAGTTATTTTGTTAGAATATAGTGTTGATTGTAGATTGTTTGTTATATAAATCATCATCGTTAAGTCTGCAATTCTTGCGTTTCCTCTTTAAGTGTCTGACAGAAGTAGGTTCTGAATCTGAATGAAATTACAGAGAATATTATTCTAAGGAATGGGCTACCTGACTTAGCTATTTTGAGTACTATACAATGTTTATTGTGTAACAGAAATGGTGCCTGTAACTCCTACCCATGAAACTCAACTAATGAAACAAAAACAATTGAAGAAATACGATAAAAGCAAAGCAAAAGGGGATGGTGTGTTATAGGAAAATTAAGCTCTAACTTCCGCCCACTACTTACGTTATAAATCTTATGCCACCACAAAACCTTAGAAAATTCTAGAAACTTTTTAGAATGTGTTGTTTTCTTACTCCATTTAATACCCAACTTCCAATCATAATAGACTTGTTGCTGCAAATATATTGAAGTCGCATCATGTTATGGATGACCTATGTGCAAAACCCACGAATTAATTAACATGCCGGATGAACTTTTAAACCGCTTCGCAAAGAAAAGGCAGATCTAACATTCATCTGCCTACAGGCACTAGACCAAAAGAATAGGATGAACAGAATAAGATCAAACAATGGCTAGACAAAATTTTATGGTTTTGTGAATTTATAATAACATGTTAAGACATTAAAATGTTATTAAATACATTTCCATCTGATCTAATACTTTAATTTTATTAGTAAAGGAAAACGCTTCTAAAGACATATTGTCGCTAGACGTAGTATCAACCTAAAACACCAATTCAATATATATGTACAATTAATACAAATGCAATAAAATAGCAAAACGCGAGTCGGTTTTGTGCGTTCTTTAACCGCACACTTTAAAATAAATTTAATTGGTGATATATAAAAAAATATCCTAGGACATTATTTACACACGGCCATCTGATTCTAAACAAGGCAGAGCTTGTACGATAGAAACTAGATACCTAATACATTATTATTACATACGAGTCTACTACGTTTCTTTATACTTATATACATAATTAAACCCAGTCTCAGGACCAACAGACATGTTCATGCACAGCAATATTTGTCCTGGGTGGGAATGGAACCCACAACCTGCAGCGTGAAGGGCAAACAATTACCAACTACGCCAACCGGTATGTCATACGAGTATATTAAGCAAGTCGTGAACACAAACGTGATAGGTATTTTAGGTGCAATGTTAAGTGCGCTGAAATTGGACTCACAGTCGATTCCAATCGTATGGTGCACTCACAGTCTAATATTGGACGACTATTGACTAACAAAGCAATTCCCGTGCACCTCACATTGCACTAAAAAATCTAACAATTTGTGCTCGCGACTCGTTACGCGCCGTATAGGTAATATAAGTTTTTTTTACTATCGCCGTTTCATCATGAATTCTCAGTTATGCCGTCCGGGTTTCAGTGGTACAGACACCAGCACATCCAGATACCCCAATCTGTCAAATTTCTTTTATAGATTTTCAACTCACAAAAGCATAAGGTTCACTTTCAATTGGGGAAGTCTGACAGATTGGGGTAGCCTGATGTGCTGGCGTCTGTACCACTGAAACCCAGGCAGCATAACTGAGAATTAATGATGAAACGGCGATAGTAAAAAAAACTTGTTATTAGCTTTGTAAAATTCACGTAAATGTTTATCAAATTATTTTATTAACTTCAATGCCCGCATTAAGGATTATAATCCCTGTGTCGCGGGCTACTTTACAAACATATAATAGACGGACACAAATTACATCCAGACTCCGAACAAATATTTATGGGTCACACAAGTCCCGAGAACGCGAGAATTGAACCCGGGATACGAAGCAGCACGGCGAGGCGACTGTCTTATTCCAAATTCCAAGATCAGTCCGTCACAGGGAGACGTTCGGAGAATCACATACAGACATCAAATTGGTACGCAATCCCAAACGCTGGTTATTGGCTAATGAAGTCGCTAACTACTGTTACTGAATTCGAAACTATAGCATTTCGTCGGAATAGGAAATTACCATACACGTTGATAATAATAATGTTATCAACTTGGATAGTCATTCTCTACTACACTATAAGCGTGTTAATAAGGAAATACATAGGTATAAACCTATTTCCTTATTAACATACGCTTTTAGTTAAGCAACTTCATTCTGATAGACATAAAATCAAACACTCATTTGCAAACGATTTCCATTTCAGACGGCATACAAAACCTGACCATAATATTATGTTATCGAGAGATGATAGTACACACTTCCGTGCCCTTTTGTTAAACATTGAGAGAACTTTCCGTTATAAATATAATAACATAATTTGTCTTAGGGCACACGAAACCTCCGCTGTGCATCCGTCACTCTATCTGTCAGCGGACTGTATCTCATCATGAAGCGGAATAGGTAGGTGTAGGTAGGAAACTGTTGGAATTTTCAGTGTGTATTTCTATTGCCACTATAACAACAAATGACTGCACGTGCTTAACTGGTTAAGTGGTTAAGTTGGTCGCCTCGCTACTGCCTCAGAGCCCTCGTGTTACGGGTTCAATCCCCGTACAATCCCCCGTATATCCCCCGGGATATAGAGATTTATTTCCGTAGCGCGGACGACACAAATTAAAATGATCGGGTCTAGTTACTTGTGAAACTTAAATTATTTTGTAAACTTGATGACTGACAATTTTATACGATTCGCAGAACCCTTCGTGCGAATCGTACGCGTGCTAGACCGGTGTGTTCCATAAATAGTGTAACTTTATTTCACAAATTTTTGTGTGTAGGTTAGCAACTCAATTAATTTGACACCCAAAAAAACCCTTGCATGTGTAAAGTTTCTAATAAAAGCGACCCTATACTCGCCTAAGTATTTTCTCGGAGCTCTTTCAGCTTCAGTCTACTGTGTCCCGCCAATGAGACTATGGAATCAGGCGTGATTAAAAGAAAATTTTCTGCAATTTCATTTTTCAAAACTTTTATAACCATGACTCCATTTGTTTGATAAATGAGGTAAGTCTGCTTGATAATATTATTTTAGTATGTAATCCTTGTGTACTTTCACCTATATTACCGATAAATGACTAGTTTTATAGGTCAAGTACACATACACTCGTCATCGAACCATAAGACTCCCACAAATGGAGGTTGTACTTTCTAATACCCTTCTTGCCTGTCACGTGCCAACAATATTTGAAATAATTTCACTACAATGTTGGCCACAAACATTTTATGGTCCAGTCGATTAGAAACCACATCAAGTTCGTGCCTTATTGTCTTACGTACGCATGCATCATAGGCAAGAGTTATTAAGACTATATAAGAGCCATAAATAATAAATTAATAATATTACTAATCATACCTACATGTGGATACTTTACTTAATCAATTGTAAGATATTTCTTCAAGCCCCCTGTAGGTTTCTGATATGGCTTGACGACAGTTTTCTAAAGATTACCAACAGGTACCGATTAACGTATACTCCGAAACACAAAGACGCTCAATTATTAAACCACTTTGACGGTTACCCATCTATAGACTAACTGCGTTGCCTAAGAGTTTAACCTCGCTGTTCAATTACGGACCGGTGTAAGAGACTTAAGGTACCAAACTTATACTAAATTTCCTTCTAAACTGTATAGTACAGTTTGAAATAAGCTGTTTAAATACTATAATAGTATTAAACAGTATAGTATTAATAATACTATATATATATATTAGTTCTTTGATTTTTATTGATAACCAAATGGTATTGGTACATAATAAAGATATGTTAATATCGCAGTATTGATCATAACAAATAAATGAAAACCTTTAACGAATACTTCTAATTAGTACCATTATTACGCTATTGCTGATTGCTAATTTAAGTCAAATTTATTGTGTGTGATCGCTTTCAATAACAATAAAGATTATACAAGGTGTAGCGATATCTACCCATGAAACTGAACGAATTATACATAACCATTTTGAGGAATTCGCGAAACATTTTTTGGTGCAAAATGCATCAGCTGATTGTTTTATTCTTGGATTTTGCACATTGATGTGCTACCCGTTGCTCAGTCTCATCTCAAGCTTCTTAACTTACGTCCACTATTTACGATACTTCTTGTATATTTGATGCGAGAACCTTGTTTTTAAGGCGTGTATAATATTTTGGTCATCAACACCCCCCAGAAATGCCACCCGGCCGGTGGAGTTGTCAAATGTCAAGTAGGTGACAAATGTCACCCCCCAGAATCTCCAAAATCGCCGGGTTTGTCCCGCTCGCATCCAGCGGCTTCCCGCGATCCTTACAAGATCTTAGGCATTCATAGGTCCACCTTGTTCTGTCCACACTGCCGATCTATTAACGCATTGCTGTTATAAACAGTAGATTCATTTCTCTATTCAACTTAATTTTAATAGACTAACATAATATCAAAGGCACATTTCCTGCGAATGGATTCCCATTTTAGACATACAAACCATGGCCATAGTATAGTACCGGGGGGTATTACCTACCGCTTTGTTGCCCTGTTGGTCAATATCGAGAAAAGATTCCGTTATGATAATAATAATAATAATAGGGACAATGTCACACAGATCATCCTAGCCCCAAACTAAGCAAAGCTTGTACTATGGGTACCAGGTGACGATATACATACTTATATATACTTATATAGATAGATAAATACTTATATACATAGAAAACATCTATGACTCAGAAACAAATATTCGTGCTCATCACACAAATATTTGCACTTACCGGGATTCGAAACCAGGACCACCAGCTTCGTAGGCAGGAGCACTACCAACTAGGCTACGGTGACCGTCAAATATTATAAATGTTATAAAAATAATGAAATCATTTGTTATTAAGGTTCCGTACCCAGAGCGTGCAAGTGAAACCTATCCTATCCTAAACCTCCCCTAGCCATCCGTCCGACGCGACTGTCTGGCAGCGGGTTGATTCTCATAAATCGTAATAGGTACATAGTTGAAATTTTCACAGTGCGTATTTCTATTTGCCCTTATAACAATAAATTGTAAAATACAAGTAAGGTAAGGCCCTTTTATTTATATTATATATTTACATATATTAATATACTTTCATTTAATTTATTATATATTTTTCAATATCTATTGCTAATCTTAGGATAACCACTGCCGTTACGATAGAAAAAGTAAACAGTGAATAGAATGTGCACCTGTGTTTGGGCACACATTTGTAAACTATAATAATATGTCCTGCGCAAGTCCTTACTCGCTGTGAAGATCTATTAGTCACCGTAACCAACATTAAAGCCAGAGCTAATTATAAAAGCTAAATTATAAACACTCAAAGCACAGAGCAGAAATGGCACCGCGAAAGGGAAATTGCGCTACCGCCCAATAAGTTATGACTGACTAAGTCTAGTTTCCTTCTTCTCTTTCGTTACGCTCTTGGCAGAGCGGTCATGGCCACATCGAGGCATCCACGTCGGGGAGAAAGGTGGACACTGCTTTCAGCAAGATCTCCCGCCATCTCTCTCTGTTGTCGGACTGTCTGGCACAGTCAGATACACAGCTTCCTATTGCGGATTTCACTTGGTCAGTCCAGCGCATAGGTGACCTGCCATGCGATCTGGTTTCCTCCACTTTTCCTTGCACAACCAGTCGTTCTATGGAGTCGTTATCCTTACTATGTTGAAATAAGGGAAATAGACTTTCCTTTTACTTACTTTACTTAGACCTCAGTCAATTTAATTATGTATGTTCAGTTTGAGGGATCGGATGGTATAAGTACATAATGAATTTTAACGTGATGCGTAGTCTAGGCATTATTAATGCTCGATGTTGCGTATATCGCTATTGCGATTCATCGATGCAACTCTACGCTCCATCACCTCTAAACAAAATTGATCACATATCATCAGGCGTTTGCATAAATTGTGAGTAACGGACTGACAAACGGACAGTATGATTGATGTCCAATGACGACATACGCGGAAGGACATGCGTTGTAAAGTCGACGCCACATCAGTCGAAACACTCTGGCCCTACCAGCGTCTTTAATGCGTAGGTACTGAGACCCATTTCCATTGTGCAAGTCTATACACAGGAATAGAATGGACTGAACAGTGTTACTGTTGTCCTATATTCATGGTTCATCAATTTGCCTTTAAATGAATGCCCGTTACAAATCGTACGGTGGAGTTGTCAAATGTCAAGTAGGTAAGTATTTAATCTTAAGAGAAAGTAGAGTTAGGGGAAAAGTATATAAAACTATAATCCACCCGTAGATATAGAACTGCCATGTTTTTGTTGTTTACCTTTAGACACCTTCCGCATTAGGGGTAGGTATAAATCTTTGGATCCCACGCACCTGACAATAATACAATTTACGGAGTCAACTATAACATAACCGATCGGTGGTTATAAATCAGGAAACAAAGAAGCCATTAGGCGCATAATTGTCTATATTCTAAACACGTCATTAAATAACATTTTTAAACTAATACTATCACTACTATAATAATATCTTGGGACATTATTCACACAAGGCCATCTGATACCCAAATTAAGCAGAGCTTGTACTATGGAAAAATGTTAAACTCTACTTCTCTATTGTAAATACACACTTAAATAGATAATTACACCCAGACTCAGGATACACAGAAATATCCATGCACTAAAATATCTGTCCTAGGTGGCAATGGAATCCACGACCGGCGGCGTGAAAGGCAAGCATTTACCAGCCACGCCAACAGGCCCATCAAATTATTAACCTTATATCTAAATTTACATAAAAATAATATTAATAAATAATTATACAGCTTCAAATTAAAAAGAAATGGTTCAATATAAATTACACATTATATGGAACATTAATTAATTCTAATGCTGCCCGGCGAGCCTAGTATATAAAAAGAACCCTACAGAAATGACGCCAGTTAAAATGGCTGACATGACTTCCTTTAAAGCAAGCAAGTGAAGCGTACTTTTATGAATGATTCATTAGCCTGTAGTCATTTCGTACTCGAATACGAAAAACAGGTCAAGTGCGAGTCGCACTGACAGAGGGTTCCGAAATAATAAGCATTTAGATAATTCATCCGTGACGAAAATCGAAGATCCGTATTGTCCGAGTATGTAGAAGATATGGTCGGGTTGACGGAACAATTTAAATTTGTAGTAAAAAATTTCCCCGTATCTACACGTAGATACCTCGCGGTCAACTTTCCACTTGTACTTGTAAATTAATTTATAGAAGACAAATTACATGTAACCACAGAATAAAAACTTCGTAGATTTACTGGTACTGTGAAACCTTGCATAAAAATGATGAAATAGGTTTGAATTCCCTTGCATTTAGATTAATACTATAATAATTTATTTTGTACATGAATGCATAATTATATATAGTTTGTTAACATCCCTTATAGTTGAACATTCGCAAGTAAGTCCGAATCCATTAAAGTACTTATATATTTATGTGAAAATTGATTTAAAACTATAGTTTATTTTTAGTTTTTCACAATACAAAGCGTAAAAATTTTGTTTATTACAGCTTTAGGGAGCCGTGGACTCAGATATTTTATAAAACAACTTGTTCCTAAAAGAGGCACAACGAATAATTGAGGATTTCGTATTTCTTTTTTATTAGTACGGAACCTTAAACATGCATCGTTTTTGGAGGCATAGATGCATGAAACAAATTTTAAGGGCACTAACAATACACTATTATATACTTAATTTATTTATTGATTGTTTTAAAGATTGGTTAGTAACTTTACGTATATGCATGCCGATTTTACACAGACACAAAATGAGTGACGTATTCAGTTTTATTTTATTTTATTTATTTATTTATTTAAGGATCGTCAACGTTACATACACTCATGCAGTTATAGGACACGTACATACTTAAAAATAATAGTGCTGCAACACTGTCCATGGAAGTCTTGTGTGTATATATCTATATCTGTAGCATCATTGCCGCTCAAATTCACAATTTCTACGCGGTTCGATTCAGCTGAAAGCTAGATTATAAATCCGATAACGGTTAAAAAGTTCACCAGTTTGAAGCAAGTTTAAACAGTTCAAAATTTGAGAGGCTGCAGTGTAATCTATACCGAGGCTGTTTACGCAAGTAAATTTTAAAGTATAAATATGTATTCCCCTACCTTAGTGGGTAATATATAGAAACCTTTGGAGGCGGCCTATATCAAGCAGTGGAAGATATCAGGCTGATGATGAAGTGGGCAACGTTGATACTATTATATATACTATAGGATTTGTAGTAGGGTAAATATCCTGGGACAAATATTCAAAGGTACCTACTTACTTTTTTTACATTTCGCTATTAAGTACAGTCAACGTCACCTCAGTGGAAACACTTTAACCTTGAGTTCAAATGTATCCTCTACCTTCCACTTATCGTCGACTGTTTTCTCCTTAACTTTTAAGCATTCTAATAAAAGCAAACTTAACTTCTTCGGCAATAGCAAATTATATCGTTAGTTTCTGATTTCTCTTACGTTTCTTTAAAATTCACAGATTTGTCGTCGAATCTTTGGAGAAAGGAGACCATCACATTTGTCGATGGAATTACAATTAATTTAATATCCTCATAGATAGTGATGTACTCACTTCGTTGATACTATGAGAGTATCGATATTTTTGTTGACAAGAGTATCACTTCGATCTAATAACTTTATGTTATCGTTCCCACCTACGTGTAAATATGATTGTTCCATGAAAGGATATTATACTTTTTGAATAGTATTGTGTCCACCTACGTATGTACTTATAATAATGGAAGGATAACAAATGAAACCGATGTACAAAACCATCCGTCAGTGAAACATTTGTACTACGAAAACCACCCTAAGTGCGTATATAATAAAGACAATGTCAGTCACTTTGGTCTCATTAGGGAAAATTCATAATATTTTATCAGTGTGGAGTACGGGTAGGTAGGTAAATGCTGGAGATAAAACATGATAACATTTTATTTGGAGTTATCAAGTTAAAAAAATGTATGTGCATCTGTCTGTAGCATGGTACTTCGAAACTTTCATAGGGTTTTTATGTGAAACATCAAGACCTACTAGTATGACATTAACAGTCGTTAAGCCAAGTTAGGCCTACAGGGCGGCTTGAACAACTCTGACACTAACCACTGCCCACACGATAAGTACGTAAGTAGATACCATAATATACCTGTTTAGCATAATACATATACTTATGCTACTTTATCTTAACATAGTTTGAAGTAAGAGAATAATAATAAATACGTTTATTTTCCTTTCACAAATTGGAACTTAAGGCTAGATTATAATTATACTTACAATAAAATGTATGTAACAATATTAGTTAATTGAATTCATCTTGCGTGGTTAACTTAATTCACTTATATTATTACCTCGGTTTTAATTCTAGAAAACTACAACTAGATTTATGTACATACAAAAGTTCATCCATGGAACTCTATTACTAGCTCCTCTTTGCCATATATAAAATTAAAAGCCAATATGTCGCTGAAAGCTTTTAATTTAAGATAATTCATTACATATAATACCTAAGTTTCTACTTATTTCCACTGTAAAACTGTCACATACTAACATAATAATATGAGTACTTGAAACGATGTTTCCTTCCTCATAAGAGTTATTAATAATTCAACACAATTGTATTCCTGAACGTATGGTTACGGACAACTCCCATATTGTATCAGTTTAATTTTGTTCCGGCATGTATTAACATCAGATGAACCGACGCGACGAACTTACAGGGGTCGTGGGATGCCGCTGGATGGGGACAGCGCGAGACCAGCAATTGTGGAGATCCTTGGTTGTGCCCTTTGTCCAGCAGTGGACGTCTTATATTATGATGATTAAGACCATGACCTTAATGTAGTGGTCCTACACCTGAGCAGAAAGGGATGTAGTGAGAAGTAAAGGGTCGGCAACGCATAAGTGTTGCGATGGTTCTTGAAAACTTCATGGGAAAAATATCACCGCTTGTCATAACGGGCCTCTTAAGCTTCTTCGCAGGAATCCAACGAAAACCGCAAAATGTTGTACGCGGGTAAAACTGCTAATTTAAATCACACTAATATTATAAAGGCGAAAGTTTGTGAGTGTGTATGTTTGTTACTTCTTCACGCTAAAACTACCGAACGGATTTTGATGAAACTTTGTAGTAATATAGCTTATATATCCGAATAACACATAGGCTATAATTTATAAACATTAACGCGGGTAAAACCGCGAGGCACAACTAGTAGTATCATAAATCAATAAACTATCGACAATATCGACCACCGAACATCGTAAGCAGGGCATGACTATCACAGTTGCGGGTCGAACGCAAACAGATCACGAAGGCCGCGAGGTACGTGATCATTGAATAGGGGTCACAGACACACGGATGTCCATGACTGAACATTGACGGGATACTATTTGTTTATACCTACTACTGTGTACTATATAGGTACAGTCGATCACCCATCGGTGGATACATTTGCACTACAGAAACAGCCCTTACTACCTATGTAATAAAACACGCTGTAAGGGTTTACGTGTATGCCATAACATGATGTGGCGTCTACAGTACTACACACACGTGGGTGGTAATATACGTAAGTGTATTGAATGACACGGGCTTTAAAAGATCGCGGGGATAAAGTTATAAAGAAGGGTGGAATAACTTTCCATTTATTTTCCACTCTTTGGCACTGCTGTGATGTACGAGTATAAATATTATGAAAGTTGATGATACTGTCAAAACTGTTCAACAAGTGATTTGCAAATTTCATTAAAGCATAGAGCTTCCGATTTCTTAGGTAATCTTGATAATATTTTATAGGGTTGAAGTTTAACGTCCATATCTGTTGTAGAGTCGTTATTGGATTACAGTTACCTTAAAAAAAGTGTCTTTTTACAAGTTTGTTCGCATAATTGTCGATTGCCACGTTGCTAACTAAACCTGTATTTTTTTTAGAAAAAAATTGCTTTTTTTATCCGATAGCGGTTCAGGACTTTCAAATTGGACAGTATACAGGAATTACTTATAACTCGTGGGAGAAGGATAGAGAAAATCGCATGGTAAGGGGATTATGCTTTTTCCTGACTTAACGACTTCTACTAGTCAATAGTTGCTAGTTAAGGAAGTGGTTTAAAAATTATTCAATTAAAAGAAAATAACTAATATAAAGATCTTTGTCACTTTGGTCTAGTTTTATATTGATAATGAATGATTGATGATCTAATGTATACAACTATATTACTACAAACATGTTCTGACTATTTACAAGCGCTTTTTTAAAGTCTACGTGAATAAAAACCTTTTTTATTTTTTATTTTATTTATTTTATTTTATACCTTTATTTTAGTTTTATGAATAAATAAATAAATTTCAGTCCCTTCTTTTAAATCAAATTATATTCAGGAGTCTTAGAACACATGTACAGACGCCAGCCCATCCAGCCACCCCAATCTCTCAAATTTCTTTTATAGATTTTCAACTTTATCACAAAAGCATAAGGTTCACTTTCAACTGGGGAAATTTGACAGATTGGGATAGCTTGATGTGCTGGCGTCTGTACATCCAAACTAATATTATAAATGCGAAAGTAACTCTGTCTGTCTGTCTTTCTGTCTGTCTGTCTTTGCTTCACGCCTAAACTACTGAACCGATTTGTGTGGAATTTGGTACAGACATAGCTTGGAACTTGAGAAAGGACATAGGATAGTTTTTATTACAAAAAATAAAATAAAAATAAAATTTATTCCGGACATACAGCGCCATCTATTGGTCAAGAGTCGGCATCAATTCAGTACTGAAAATTCATCGGAAAAATGTAAATAAATAGTAAAAAGGTATGAAAATAATAATATAATAAAATTATAATATAATACAACTTTTAGTACAAAGAAAATGCCCTAACGGAGTATAGATAATTCTATTAGTAGGTACTATATTATGTCGAGTTGGTGATCGCGCATTGGTGTCGATCATTACACGAGTTCGGTTCATGTTATTGTTTTAATTCATCGGAAAAAAGTAAATAAATAGTAAAAAGGTATGAAAAAAATAATATCAATATAATAAAACTTTTAGTACAAAGAAAATGCCCGAACGGAGTATAGATAAATAATCCGAGTTGTCACTATGCTCGATAGATGGCGTTGGGATGGAAAATTGTGGATAGCACATACAATTTAAAAAATAGTGTCTATCCGGATTTACGCGCTAATATCGAAAATCGGGAATGGTTATGCGAAAGGGAGATATTGGCGCCAATAAATGAAATAGTAGGCCGGATAAATGACCAAATTATGTCTGACGTAGAGAGAGATGTCATCGAGTATCTATCAGTAGATAACGTCGTGGATACCGAGAAAGTGACATCTTACCCAACAGAGTTTCTCAACTCCCTAGAGTTATCAGGAGTGCCTTCTCACAAGTTGAGGCTGAAAGTTGGAGTTCCTGTGATGCTTATGAGAAACCTAGATCCACCAAGGCTATGTAACGGCACACGGTTACCTACAAGTAATCTATTTAGGACGGAATGTCATTAAAGCCGTTATTATGACTGGAATGGCAAAAGGCGAAACTGTAATTATTCCCCGCATTCCCATCATTCCAACTGATTTGCCATTCCAATTCAAAAGAGTTCAGTTTCCGCTGAAAACTGCGTTTGCAATAACCATAAATAAAGCCCAAGGGCAAACGCTTAAAGTTGCGGGGGTACATCTTGAAAAAGACTTTTCTCCCATGGACAACTCTACGATGCGTGCTCAAGAGTGTCAAAACCACAGGACCTATATATTTTTACAAAGGATGGCAAAACTAAAAACGTGGTATACAGAAATGTCTTGGTGTAAGAAACTTTAATAATCTTTAAAGCCTAAAATAATAGAAAATTTGTCAAGCGAGAAACAGTATTTTTTTCTGAAATGGCAAATCAAAATAATATTTTGAAAATAAGGGAAAAATAACATTTTCGCCTTTTTCGATCGGCAATAACGGCTTTAATGCCCTAAGTGAGTATACATATCTTCAATTCAAACGCAGAGCTCATTATGTTGATTTTTGAAGAGTTCCCTAAAATATCTTCCACATTTCATTTTTGAAGAGATCCCGCGAGATCGGGAAATATGTGGGTAAAACCAAAAATCTGCTGGAAGTCACTATTCCACGCGAACGAAGTCGCGGGCAAAAGCTAGTATCTTTATATGAGATCAACTCAAACATTAACCTGTATTAATATAGCCTATGAAAGCCTTTGTTATTCAAACCAAATGAGACTTTTATAATAGAGCAAGATTAGGTCATCTAACTAAATTGAAGATTTATTCAGTTCGAGACCTAAATATCACTATGACACAACCAATTGCAGAAATGGCAGCCATGGTAATAAAAGCCAGACAAATAAAAATGCTGCATTTGCATTAATATCCGCATAATTTATTGCTATCACTGTCACTTGTGTAAATTAAGTGGTTTGATAACTTATTGGTGGGATCAAATAACATATCACGACGTTTAAAAATCAGCTATTATAACGACTACGATAATCATAACCAAAAATTAATAGCGGTTCGTAATCCGGCATCCCGTGGGGAGCGTAGAACTCGTCACAGGGACTATCTAGCAGGATCTCTTTGTGAGCCAACTGTAGCGATTAAAGGACATCGAATGGTCGTTGACGACGGGAGTCCCACTATTTGGCTTGATCCTCATACTTTGCGGAGAGACGTGGCGTCTCTATGTGTCCTCTACCGCATTTATCACGGGGAGTGTTCAGAGGAATTGTTCGAGCTTATACCCGCCGCCACATTCCGCCACAGGCCCTCTCGCCAAAAGTGGAAATTTCATCCTTATCACCTGGATGAATGGTCATCGACCACTGTGCGTTTCACAAGAAACTTTTTGCCGCGCACTACCGCTCTGTAGAATCAATTAGCTGCGGAGGTATTTCCGATCCGGTATGTCATGGCAACCTTCAAGAAGCGAGCCTATTCTTTTCTTAAAGGCCGGCAACGCACTTGCAGCTCCTCAGGTGTGTCAGGTGACCCAACTGCTCGTTTGCCATCCTATTATATATATAAAAAAAATATATATACCCCTATTCTTTTGGAGGCTCTTGTCCAGCAGCAAAGAACGTCATACTGCCTGACATGACTATAATGAAAAGGAAGAAAGGGTATTATGAGTAATACTCTTTAGTATTTATGCCCTAATCTTGATATCTCATAAGTATATCTTGAGTATTCAATTTTAATGGATACGCTCCGTGTAATGTGGTCAACGAATCCATAAAAATGGGTAATCCGAATCCACTCTATTATTTTTTTAGAACATGTAATTGTTTACACCTTTCTTAGCCATAGGGTGTTTCCTCAGATCTCTACATCTATCCCTGGAATAGATGGCGAGATCATGGGCCAAGTCCTTTCCTTGGGGACTATAAATCGTTCAGAAGCAAGTCCTGCTTCGTAGGCAGTCTTCCAAATTTCCATAGCAGGAAAAGCATACATCTGTTTGAATACATACGACGACAAAAATATTGCCACGCACTCTTTCTTTCGGTAGGAGATCGGCGGCCGAAATAGGACCTATCCTTAGGGCCTACTCTGTTCCTTGCATTTTTTTACCTACTTATATGCAAATTAATACACGTTAACGCGTCAACTTTTGTAACTACGCATAACATGAGAATACCAGGACACACGAAAGACGGTAGTTGTCCATCCTAAGGTATACCATACCTTATGTCATCTATCTTTGTCACACTTCACTTAAGAAAAAGTGCGTTGGAATGCTGCACTGAATGGAATACCTAAAGCTGCCAACGCACTTTCTTAAACACAATAGCTAATAACCAGACATAATTAAGAGAATCGTGTTCATTAAGTGCACTTGTACCATGTTACGCAACGTTACGTAACACTCACATCCTATCGAAAGTGCTAACGTGATAGTGTGAACAATCATAGAATAGAACACCTTTCATTCATTTAGTGTGAAACGTGAATGTTTTGACCTATCATGACGTCCAAACGTAATTATGGAGTTATGTGCGACCTACATTGAATTAATTGTGTATGTTACTAGTTTGACTAACATTTATACATGTTATGATGTACCTACTTCCTAAATAACCATTGCTCATTGTCATCAAAGAATAAGCAGTAGTATCAAAAGTCTTTGAAAGTAATGCCCTCGGAGAAGTTTTGGGAAAAAGGCACAGACTTGCCCTAAGGCGAGAAGTTGGATAGCTGCTGAGAAAAAGACGATTAAGGATTGATATAAATTGTAAGTTCTATCTGTTATGATGGTATCTTAGCATAAATAATAATATCTTGGGACATTATTTACACACGGCCATCTGATCCCAAACTAAGCAGAGCTTGTACTTACTCTGGATTCCAAGTAACTAATATACTACATAATATATTACTTTTCTTTTATAAATACATACTTATATAGATAATTACCCAGTAGACCTAATCACGTAATTTTTGTTTGACGACCAATACATTTCTCGGCGAATTGATTTGGCGACCAACTAATTGGTCGACCGATCGTTCATTGACACTTTAAAATGTCGATCAAACGTTAGTGACCCGGTTTATACTCATTCGGCTTTACTTATGAGTAGTTATGAAATATCACACTCTTTGCCTCTGACATTGTGCCGTAGAACATAAGAGTGAGAGTCGTTTGTCGTACGTCCGTCTTTCCGGTTGTTTCCTGCCGGTACAAAAACAGCAACAAACCAGTGAGTGATCATGCGTGTGCGCACCGGTCATTGCTATTTATGAATATGGCTTCCCGATTCTAGAATTATCTAATCTATTAAATATTAAACATCTGACCAATTTCACTACCTTATTATAAATACTAAAATAGGTACTCCCACAAATACATATCTATTCAAACTTGTGTACGAAACTCCAAGTTAGGTATCCAGTGGTGCAATGTCCATGTAACTCGATACTTTTGGGCTTATCTTCCACGAATCAATACTGAATCCTTCTGTGTACGAGTTATGGGCAATACAGTGCCTTACACCGACATAGATCAAGTTTTGTTTAGATATAAAGGTAGATCAAAACTCAGTTTGTTACCTCTGTCCATCAAAATTACTTTGTATTTAATGTAGATATATTAAAACCGCAATTCGAAGTATCAAAGCTGTACACAGAGATTTACAATCAGCTACTTGTACTCTCTTGTCGCTGGAATGTCTTCCATTCCTCCCTATCTTCAGCAAGCGCCTTGATATCTTGATACTACTCTTCTCCCACTTCTTTTTGATGGGATCCATGTAAGTTGTCCTTGGTCTGCCCCGAGTACTCCTCTCTATTTTTTCTTTTAATTATGTTTATTATGAAAGTGTCATGCCGCATCTAACCTAATATCTTTCCTGTTCTACTGTAGTAATGTTTAGAGTAAATCTATCTACCATTATCTAGCCCAGTATTTTCTCACTCTCCAACTAATAATATACATTTTTCGCCGACACCACAACTCAAAAGTATTGAATCTCTATCTCTGTATCTTGGTCTTATCACCCATGTCACACAACCGTAAAGAGGAGTACTCGAAATGTACGATCCAGCTCCTTCACTTATAATATAGCAGCGTGTGGAATACATTTTATACCGTGGATTAATGTTGTAATGTTGTGTCCAGCAGTGGTTCAAAAGTAGCCTATTTCCTTCCGCAAGGAAAGAAATAGGCTACTATACATAGACTATAATAGGAAGGAAGGTATGACCTATATCCATGCCATTTTTATCACGATGAGTTTAGTAGTTAAATAGTTAACAGGTAATAGACGAAGTTACTTTAACATTTATAATATTTTTCTAGATGTTACCCTTCGCCACTGGATAACTTAGGTTATATTAAAGAAGAAAGTACTTATAGATAATGTTTACAAAATGAAATGAAATGCTCAGATTTCCTAAGTCCAGATGGTAGAATAAGGTCAGAAGTTGAATTTATTTATACAAAGAAATAAGTATGTTACCACTTAGGGATTAGGTGTGAAGTTGATAACAACACCCGTGTACGACTGTACGTGCATGTGCATATAATCGTATTTCCGAACTTCCTGCTTAGGCTGTGAACACATTGATTCGAAATTTACACAAAAGTATTTAAAGAGACGACTGGATGGAAATGATAAGCATTTTGTAGTTACTTACCTGGCCCGTTTCTTCGCCAATCCATTGTTATAACAGCTGCAAAATTTTGTTTAGTATTTTTAAATAATGTTTTTGTTTTATTGTTTCCCTTTTGAATCCCTTTCATGTTTGTTTTTATTTTCTTATTTTTACGATTAATTTGAAAGACATCTCATTTGTCCATGACTTATATTTAAGGTAATATTCCGTGAAAATCACTCAGCACCATACAGACTTACTAGAGCTAGAACCATAAAATGTCCTAGCAAATGCTGAGATGGGGCCATTTCGGTTCTGCACGGCTAACAAGCGTCTTTCTTTTTATTTTATTTTTATTTTTATGATTATATTGTATTTTGTTCCCTGTGCAATTTTCTGAATAAGTACTTTTTCTTCTTCTAAGTAACACGTCTTCTTGTACAGACAAGTATAGTATATTTGAAATGTGTTTCCCAAAAGCGTTAATTTAATAATAAATAAATACCTCGGGACAAGAACGCACTGGCATCTGATCCCAAACTAGGCAGAGCCTGTACTATGGCAACCAGACAACTGATAAACATACTTATATATTTCAAAATACATACATATTATAGAGATATTACACCCAGACCAGACACAGAACAAATAATCGTGTTCATCACACAAAGATATCCCGGGTGAGAATCGAACCCATGACCCTTTCTTGGAACCTATCGGTAAAATGATACAAATATGTTAATTAACCATATCATTATTCTCACTGCGAAAAACCGTATACAAATTACTTCAGTAGTATGTGAATACAGAACGTTATTTTATTAAAATCAGTTAACAGATATTACATGGCTGTTAATAAATAAGTGAAGGTTCAGTCACCCCAAACGTGACCTACAATATTTTTTGCTAACATAGAACATCTTCGCTTTGGTCTACACCGGCTGTAAGTACTTAATAAAGATGAAATGTTTATTTAATAATACGTTTTTATTTATTTTTCTCCACGTGTATTAATTGGTTTGATTAAGTAGGAATTCATTTTACTTACATACACAAAAAAAATTATAAAACTTAAAAAAAATAACTCCTAGAAACTTGTACTAAAACCGTGTCATTTATTCTATTTTTTAGCACGAAATTACCCAAATTTAATTTGCGACGATGCTAGAAATGATTGGGAAAGAACCAGTGACTTTTCGAAAGCATCTGACAATCGTAAGACTGACATCTGTAAGAGACCTGCATTACTGTGAGTTTTCCACAATGTTCTTAATGGCGTATGAAATCTGTAAACACGCACTAGGGCAGCGCGATAAAATTTGGAGTATATAATTGAGTTTATACCATAAATAATAATTAATGTTTTATAAAACATTTATACCACCGCAAGTGACAATTCCGAAAGCCTACCGAATGAAAAGTTTCAAAGTCGCTTCACAAACCACAGCGACATAAAAATAAGAAAAATATTAAATCGGATTGATACCCTCTATTTTTAAAGTAGGTTAAAATGTATCTTGTATCGCGATTAATTTAAAATTGCATTCCAGAGCCACTTTGTCTCCTTTACTACAATTGTAGCAGCACATACAGCAATTGCAACACAATGGTGCACTGCCGTCAATATGCGCCCATCTTTACAATTCTTTGATACAACTCGTACGAGTCATTCAAGTACGTGAAAGATACGACGACACTTTTTCTACATTCATGCGTTTTAAGGCAGCAATGTTCGAATCGAAACGCAAAAACGGATCGTCCATCTGTTGTATTGAGAAACAATTTTTTACTATTGACTCTTTATGAAAATTTCAACGGTTACTACGAGTATTATTACGGTTCATGAAATACAACCCGCTAATAGCCTGACGGAGAGCAAACCTTCGCTGTCCATTTGTCTAGGTCTATCTAGTCTAGTAATACGGGCAGTTAGCTAGTATATACTCTTGGTTACAGCACCTTAAAAATCAAAGCGTAAACTTTAAACGGTACGAATCATAAACTGTTGTCAACAAAAAAAACATTTCAGTAAATAGAATCTCTCCAAGAATTACTTATGGAGGGGATTCTCTGGCGTGGGAAAAAGTAAGGCAGAAATAAAAATTATAGGTAGGTGATATAAAAAATACTTGTTGATATAATATAGTATTTGTAACCCAGCGCAAACGTACTTACATAAATTATAAATAATATTACCGTCAGAAACTTCCAACTCCAACCAAAACACCTGTATTTTTGTAAGGCTAAATTAATTTTCTAAAAATAAATAGAATAGAAAAAGCATTGAAGTCGGTTCATCAGTTTTTAAAAAAACACTCTGTTTAAATCTGTTTTAAAACTTAAATACTTTGCATTTGGACAATCGAAGCTCGAAGAAATTTATTTTTACATCATGCTATTCAATTATTCCGTAAGTTTATTGGTCGAAAAATGCATCGCAACTAAAAAATATGGCCCGTTGGTCCAGTGGTGCCCCTGACTGCTAACCCAGGTTGTGGTCATGGGTTCGATCCGATATTAGTTATTAGTTATCGCACTAATAACTAATATCGGATCGAACCCATGACCATTATCGTGAGCATCGGTTTTTTCTATGCCTGCGTATAACTTATCTGTAATATGATAGTATTTTAAAATATATAAGTATGTTTATCTGTTGCCATATTATTGCTAGGCAGAGCCCGTACTATTGTAAATAGTACAGGTATAATACATATATATATATATATACACACATTACATATGAGTGTACAACTGGTGTCGCCAGATCTCAAACTAGGTACCGAGTATAGTTGATATCCTAGCTAGTCTTATAATGGTAAACTATAAACAAAAGTGGTCTGCGTCCGAGGTGAAATCATTGCGCCGGCATTCTTCAGCCATTGCGCGGCTGAACCAAATAGAACCGACAAACAGATCTTCATATGAGTAAGACTTAGTTAATGTTTTCCTTTTTTATGATGCCTGGAAAAGATAGTGTGTACATGAAACGATGTGTCATCGCAGAAAATCTTGGAAGTACTTGATGGGATTTATTTAGCTTCCATACAACAAACAATGTATTATACCTCGGTTACCATTTCTAAAATTAAGAAAAACAAATTTAAACCAGCGTTGAATATTCAGAAAATAAGAGATATTAGAGAGTATATAGAATATAAATTATAAATAAAATATAAATTATAATATAAATTATATGGAGGATATTTTGCTTATTTAAATAACATTTTAAAGCCTTTTTTTATTGAGAAAAATATACTCCGTTCACAGCGCCATAAGCATTCAGTACTTTATTTACACACCACTATTTTACTTTACACACTATTTGAGAAGACCACACTTGTGACGAGATACCGTGTCACAGGTGCAGTGAATTTAATTTAATGCAATACAAATTGCCTAGCCGTTTTGATGTTACGAAATCACCAATACACTTCAAAATTCGTAGCTCTCCTTTTTGGTCAAAAACAAATAACAGTTAAACTCCACAGAGCCATACAGCTGCGGTAATAATTTACAATCCGCGTGCCTGGAGTGCTGTGCCGTGCTACTCACTGCATTACGTATCGATCCAAACAGCTGCACTCGCACAATAGCTGGTCATAATAACAAGCGCCTTTGTGATACCCCGCTGAAAGGACACATTTGCACATAACAAAATGTATACATACTATGTTGGCAACTTACTTATCGTATGGGCAGTGGTTATCCTAGTGTCAGAGTTGTTCAAGCCGCCCAGTAGATCTCTGACATGGCTTAACGACTGTTGTCTAATGACGAAAACCGGGACCGACAGCTTAAAATGCACTCCGAAGCACGGAGACGCTCAAAAATTAAACAAATTTTTATTGTCACCCATCAATGGGCTGACCGCGAGCATAGTTGCTTAACCTCGCCGCTCACTTACGGACCGTTGAGAGTATTTTTTTTTAAGGACAACACTCGCACTATCCCTGTATCGCGGGGTGCTTTACAAACATATAATAAACGGACACAAATGGCATCAAGACTCAGAACTATTTATGGATACACAAATAGTTGTCCGTCGCGGGACTCGAACCCGCGACACGAAGGCGAGGAGACTGTCTTAGCCGCTACACCACATGTGCAGTCTAGCTATGGGCTACTTATATTTTATAACATACTACATTTTAAAAAGGGCCATTAAAAATTTTATATTTATATACTATCATGTCTATGCCCCAAACTTACTTTAGTTGATCTTGACTTGGGCTGGAAAGTTAAACTACACACTGGTGGTGCCAACTGCAGCATACAGAAAAGCACTAGTGGAGTTAGTCTGAGGACCATAATATGGTATTTTCCAAGATTTATTAAGAAGCTTCAGTGAAATAGTATTGCCATTTTATAAGATGCACTAAAAACATTGCGATCTTATCTATCTTTTATTTTCTGCCTCTTTACAGCTCACAATTTTAAATTACTTAATTAAAACAGCTCTTCGATACTGAACTCTGAGGGCCGTTACATGCTAAAGTGACTTCCACAGTCGGGTTAGTATTTCTTATAGAGCTCTTTGTTATAACATATCATATTTATAATAACAAATAGGCGATGACATCAATTTAGTTATGAATTCAACAGGAAATCGATTTACAAAATATCATCATTACATTTCCTCAACGGAAATAAAAATAGACAGTTTGCATACGTGAACAGGTTTAAAATATCAACTTTGCTTCCTACTTAAAAAGGAATCTCCATTATATTTCTGTACCTTTCTGATGGACAGACGGGACCCAGACGGGGGTATAGAGTATGAGTTTCGGTTTTACATCCCTATTAGTATAACATATTATATCTTCATGGCTCATAGCCATTTACTCTGACCGGCGAGTTTAATCAATCAACTAGGCATGCGGTAAGTCCATAGATGGGTGAATAATGTTTAATTTCTGAGCGTCTCCGTACTTCGGAGAACACGTTTAGCTGTCGATCGCGGTTGTAGTCATTAGACAACAGTCGTAAGGCCATAGCAAAAGCCTGCTAGGCGGGTTGAACACCACTGCTCATCCAATAAGTAGGTAAGACAGGATTTTTATTATTTTACGTTTACATTTCTCCTAGGAGTTTTTCACTAATCCATTGGACAATAGGGGCTAATGGAGCTCAAACCATCAAGCAAGCATGGAATAGAAGGTATATCTGTCTACTTCATGTATTAAACTAATGAAATAAAATAACTGAAATTTGTTTGGACGAATTGCTGCTTTCATTGGCTGATGAAACCAGTAAAAAAAATTAATTTGGCGCTTCCATGTTAGCCTTGCAGTTTAAGGAGAAGTGTTCAGCGTTTTTGTTTGATCAGAATATTTTTGTCAAGTGAGCTAAGCATAACAATGCCCGCAACATGTCATATCATCATATAGCTCAGGTACATCTACGTAAACACAAGCTAAATTGTACGCCATATTATTCCATTTTGTTAACTTAGCAACCCTATAAAGTAAATTGATCCGCCGTCGATGCAACGTTGAAATAAGACACCTTCTGTGTTTGGTCCCTAGATTCATTTTGCCGACCATATAGGGAGAAACTATACGTCATCTATATTTATGTAAGGTTTCTTAAAGTATTCAAGTGCATTGAGTATCTACAATAATCTACATACCGCCGTATAGCGCTCACTCTAAATACCAGGGCGAATTTCGAATAACTGCGTAACAATTTAAAAACAATGGAGGAAACTTAAAAACACGGGGATTAACATAATTAGTAATATTGTTCCAAATTGACTTCAGAACATCAAATTTAAAAATACTCAGGAATCTTAAACTCATGTTTAACATATTCCAAATTCAAAGCCCAAATTAAAACAAAAATAAACACACAACATTATGTCGACGTGTCAGCGCACTCATAAAAACAACCACACCATTCTTTTCATCCTTTAAAAAACGTAATAATTAATGAGTACGTCGAATCGTACCGACCGATTAAATGCATATCAAGACCTTGGCACACGCAAAAGAAAACTGCAAATCCAATTGATAGCAAAAAGATACGAATCGAATCACGAAGAGAGTTCATTGGATACAATAGAGCAAATAAAGATTCCTGATAAAAACTCGCTTTGAGCATCAGGACTATATAAAGACAACATGTTTTGATGTCTAACAGTCGGCCGCGGCATTGCAACGTTTGTGTGACAGTTATTTAAGAATATTCTATAGAAAACATAAGGATTTCTAAACTGAAGTAAGAAATAATGTAATAAGGTTTTGCCAATATTTCACACGACTACATAATTCTTCGCAGTGTTAAATGTATTTTGTACCTATAGTTACTCATTGATGGGTAATGCAATGCGGAGTTTATTATAATAATGGTATTAGTATGCACGCCTACGCAGTAATGCTCTTAATTATTCAAAGCTGGATCCATTGCACTTGGCTGGTAGATAACAAGGCGAAGGAATCGTAACGGGTTGGGATTTGGTAGAATAGAAAGTTGATACTGTAACAAGCTGCCCACGGAATTTGATAAACTATAACACCTATATTTTTTTAACAAATATAGTCATAAGATTGATGACGATTCTTCTAAAATATTTAGGAATTGAATTGTCTGTTATAAATTATCATTAATGAAGGTTATGTGAAATCCACTTACAATTTACTATTTTGAAGGACTCTAATTGATTATAGATGTATTTAAAAATTACTGTGGTATTTAAATATATTTACTATTAACACTTTAGACGACGTTCGATAAAAATGTTTCACACTTCCAAACCCACTCCAAACACTACCATCTCTAATCTCTTAACATATTTATAATTCGTAGATGTAAAACAACATAGTTCCCGATTTGGTGTGAATGTGCAGTTCTAAATATAGATGCCCAAACATCTGAGGGGAATTCGGGGGGCAAAGACCTCGCGAACCGGCCCGTGCCGCATAAAATATACCAATTTCATGGGAACTCGAGCGACACAAAGTTCATGGGCATCGATTCGCATAATTTGGTATGAAGGTTACTATAATACATTTAATAAAATTTAAAGATTATTGATTTTATCGTAGACATTGTAGTTGTAATGGCCGATCGCTGTGGTTAATTGGCTGATTAGACTTGAACGTTATGTAGATATATCCGGATATTTTCATAACAGAATGCATCCATCCATATAGGAATTACTGTCAGTCATAATAACAGGCTATTAGATCAATCATCAGTAACTGAACACAATATTATCAATTAATTGTAAAGAGTGTGTAGGATGGGATAACAAAGTCCACGTTTGAAGCACTTGGAGTTCTTCTAATACTGATCTATACTAATAAAAGTTTAAAATAAGTTAGCCGTACGTGCGAATCACACTTGGAAGAGTTAGCGCTCTTAGAAGTCTTAATGTAAGCAGTTCTTGTATTGCTTGGCATCATTCCAAGACTATAAATGTCCTTAGCTGCAAAACCCATAGAAGCACCTTCCTTGTTGCCGTTAGCACTTATTTAATATTAACCTACCATCCTAGTTATTGGGTAACAAAGATGTTCGTTGTTTGTCATGTATTGACGCGCTTTGGAGGCAAGGCCGACTCATATGGCAAACGAGATGACGCAGTCATTCTCTGACAATCATCGATAACCTGGAGGCCTAGACAACTAGAATAAACATACCAAATGCAGGTAACCAGCCAAAAACCAATCATACTCAGCTACGTTTTCTGTGCGACAAGTGGCATAAAGACCAGCCTGGAAATTGCGAAGTACAAGGGATATCCTCATGAAGAGTGGAACCTGCACAGCGTTAAGTGTACAACCAATCCGAAGGTCAGCGCAGGAGATTCATTGCTTCACCGGGCATTAGAGGCGAGAGGGTGCCCAAGCCGTTTAGCAAATAAGACTACAAACTAAGTAACTCGCTCCAGAGTTCACCACCAATGGGTTTCGAACCTCGGCTCGGGGCGGTTTTGACGTGAAAGTGCGGCTTTTAGGGATGGATAGTGATGCTGTCGCTCTACGTTAAGAAATCGCGAGACGCACGTCCAATTGAAAATCCAAGTCGGCATTTTATCGATACGAATCAAAACTTAGCAACTTAGCGTTATTAAGGGGTAAAAACGAAAAGCAATAAAAAGGCAGTATTTGTGGCTAACTTTTTTAGCTTGTTTACGTATACGTGACTAATTTGAATAACTCCTAACATCCGACTGATATTTTTTAATGGATGTAGGTTAAAGTTCACTGCCAAAGCCAATTAGTTTAAAACGTGTTAATTGAATAGGCCATATTATCAAATTAGTACCACCGGCCTCATAAATGTTGAATGGAATAAACGGCGTGAGAATAGTAAATAGTAACTATCGTTTTGCAAAGATTCGAAGACGGTAAGAATCCATTTCTGTTGTATAGGCTATACGGTAGCATATCTTATAACGTTCTTCAAGAAAATGTCGAACCATCTTAAAGGGATTTACGCCTCTGTTATGATAAATTTAACCTCTTATTTAACGAATTGATAGATTTTATTGCTATTTTTGGATGGATGGATATTGGACAAAATCTATATATATAAAAATCAATGCCACTTTTCGTTGTAATGTTATAACTCAACAACGCCTTTACTGATTTGGATAATTTTGGTCTTGAATTATTCGTGGAAGTCCAGGGAAGGTTTGTAAATAAAGAAAATTTAAAAAATTACTATCCCTTATACGTAGCGAAGCACGTACCGGGCCGCTAGTATAGTATATATATGAGGCCAAAGCCGATTGCCTTCGACAGTCTGAAATCTAAGCTAATCTAAAGGTGGGTGAGTGACCGCCTAAATGGCTTAACTTTTTGTCTCTTTGCATCAAAAGTCATGCTAAGCCGTCTGTCCTTGTTGTGATTACATGGACAATGGTCTACGTCAAAGGTCTACTTGGCGGCACGAACAATTCTGAACATAAGGGTAATAATCACGCACTCAGAGAAAATTAAGAGTTGGTTGATATCATTTGCCTGATGTTACGTAGGATATACAAAGGGAAAATAACCGTACTAATTCAATCAAGGGCTACGTTCTTATCGGATCCAACTAAAGTTTCTATAGGCTTCTCTTCAATAAATTTCAAAACTTGTATAAACAATGCACTGTTTGGTAAGACCACACAGTGTGCTTTATGAAATCCAAAACTTGAATGGAACTTAATTGCCTTTGATTTGCGTTCGCCTAAACAACAACAAGCTTAAGTGGGAACAACTGGCTGATTTTACTGATTGGCCGAAAAGTTTTCTTTATAATTCTGACTTAATCTGTAAATAGCTTCCGGATTCACTAATTGCGTACTTTAATGCAAAAGGTGCGTCTGTTCATCATTATAATAAAATTATCCTGGTACCGGTTGAACAAGCCTAATTATTAAATTTTAAATAATATCACTCTTGGTCATATTACTTGGCAACTAAAGTCTGAAAGCCGGCTTATCGGAACTTTAGATTGATTTTAAATCAGGCGAATAACGGCGGCGATAAACCACGTAGGGATAAACCTGGATACAATGTTCCGAATATATATTTGATAGCTATGATATTGCTCCAAGCCAAATAAGAACCCAAAGCCATAGACATACACATAATTTGTGAACTTAAGAATTAGATTTGTACCTATTTATTTCAAGACAATAAGAGCTATGAGAATATGATTTTGTTGTGATGTAAATAACGAACCCAAAATAAAACGGAAATCACTGTATGCAGTTTCATTTAACCATTCTGTAAAAGGAAAATATAATTTAAATTTCATCTTTTTTCTTGTGGAACGTTCTGAATTTAACCCGAATTGACGATGACAGAGTAGATTGGTCTCTATCTTGAGAAGGACTATAATGCTCCATAATCTCTCTATAATATGGAAGTGGTTCCAATGGTTTTAGATCGATCTGCTGAAGCTGCTGAAAAACTGAGCAATAAAAAGTGGGTGTCCTGCCCTTTGGGCAATATATTTTTGGTCAAATTTTACTTCCCAAAAAACTTATCGGCCTAGTTTTCCCGAATGAATATTTAACAAATTTTAATTTCGCATTTTATTCAATTACGAACTGCTGCCCGAAAAATAGATTAGGTTAGAACTGCGACCCCAACAGGGCGAGCCATGAGAGTAAAGGGAAATAGTCGCGGGAGCGGCAGGTAAAGCGCCAAAAAGAACTGCTTCAATTTGCTATTGTTATGACAAATGTTTTTTTACCAAATGAATTTGCAGAAAACAGGTTTAAGTCAAACTGGGTATAGGCGTGCATTTTTTAAAATATCGCAATATTTTAAAAAATGCACGCCTATACCCAGTTTGACTTAAACAACCTTATAGGTCAATGCATCTTGTCAGTAAACCCCACCCGGTAAGCCTGTTAAACCTTTTGGGTAAAATTTTACGTATGCACTGACAACGGTAGGTATGGCACATTTCACATTAGCATATTTAAACAGCTGTCTGGCTGGTTTGGTGAATCAGATGAATCCGAATAAGGCACTAAAAGAATTTCTGGATTTCTGTCGGCTTGTAACCCTTACTTATAAACCGCAGATAAGTTTAAGAAATAAGTATTGTCTTTTATAAACGAATGAGACAAAATATGAATAATGTTTAAGGCCAAATTTACTACGGCGGTCAATCTCAACGGAGACTAGCCAACTACGCAAGATATATTACAGTGTCTGTCCTGTGTGTCTAGTGGTTAGTAAGCCTGCCTGCTAAGCCACAGGTCGCGGGTTCAATCCCTACCCAGGACAATTCTTTGTGTGATGTATTTAGAAAAATATAAATATATTTATCATTTGTTTGGTTTCAGCTATTTATCTCAAAACAACTTTTGACTGGCTTGGTCTAGGGGCCGACTGTTATGCAGAGGTCGTGGGTTCGATCCACACCCAGGACAAATCATTGTGTAATTAGCACCAATTTTTGTTCTGTGTTGTTAGATTAATGCCTGTTTACCAGAAGGGTAACCAGAGACAACGAATTTCCATTTGTCACGATCTTTGCACACCTCTTTTGGCTCGTTTACTCATTATATTCTTCTTCTTCTATTATTATATTCTTCATACATTCTCGCCGGTTTTGGGTACTTCTGACCTGGCCTTTCTTGAGAACATCACTGATTTAGTCAGAAAATGTCCTACGAGGTCTTCCCCTTTCGGTTGTACCATTCACAATATGTATTTAAAAATATATAAGGATGTTTATCGGCTGTCTGGTCGCCATAGTATAGGCTCTGCCTTTTTTGGGATTAGATGGCTGTGTGTATGTTATCACAAGATATGAAGCATTTAATCTCAAACTGATTCGTAGTAATTACGGTTCACTAGATGCGTCATTCGGAAATTCAGGCGGTGTTTTATTCAGATTCGTTTAGTTAGTCCGTTACCTACCTAATGACTAATATGGAATGTCTATACAGTCACGCATATTGTATCACCTGTTGGCAGCTGGTAAAAACTATGGCGGATTCAATCTCATATTTTAGTATTTTTTCAAGATAACGCCTATATTACTGACAATCTTATACTTAACTCATGGTATCAAAGAAATGAGAAATAGTCTTGGGCGCAGAGTATTTAAGTTTCTTCTTAAAATACTCGGCGCCCATCAATAATACATCAACACTGGATACTACATATCTACAAAAAATATAAATAAAAACCCGGCCAAGTGCGAGTCGGACTCGCGTACCGAGGGTTCAGTACAAACCTGTAGGTATATTGCTATTTCTTTTAATTGCGTTGACATTGAAGTATGTTTATGTAAAGGTATTATAGACCTGATTGACCTTATAATAATCAGTTCTATCAAAATGAGAATCCTGATATGAATTTCAATTTAATAGTTCTACGCGTTCATGAGGAAAGGGGTTGTATGTTTAAAGTTATGAATAATATTTTATTATACAAGTATGATGTACTTAACTAAAAATTTACGGGTTTCAATTTTTCTTTTATCTGTGCAATAAAACGGTCCTTCGTACCAAATTTCAAGATTCTGAATTCATGAGAAGTACCCTGTAGGTTGGATTCCCTTGCGAGTGTCGAAAAACGGATGTATCTTTAGATTGCGTTGGCTTAGAAGTTTGATTTTTTCACAGCTCAATAAGACAGTAGACTTTTGATATAAATTATATAAATTCCAGCTTGATGCCTCCACGCGCTCCTGAGAAAAAGGGTCTTGACAGACATACGGACGGGCGGACGGACAACAAAGTGTTCCTATGAGGGTTCCGAAGAACCGGTATGAAAAAACCTATATGTGGGTGTTCGTTAACAAGTGCCCTCTTGGTAACGAACACTCACATAGTCATTTGTAAGGCTCATAAACTGACCAATACAATAGGACCAAAAATAAAACCGAATATCATATTTTCCCATGAGTTGTAAGCCTGGCATCGAGTTGAAGGTCAGTGCGTCGCCAGGTGATTATGTAAGGAATCTTAGCATTAGTACCCTAGACTCAGTTATACGAGCCGAGTCTAGAATTACAATAGGCTGTCACTGCCGGCATTCACTGCGAATACTACCTGATGGCATTAACGATAGTTTATTAATAAAACATAATGAATAATGATCTGGGAATTCATTTCGTGTAAGTCACGCTTGTATATATACATTTATACTACAATAATCCGTCTGTTTATTATTATATAAAGGACTACATTGACGTATGGTTGGTATGGTCTGAAGTTCGTTTTAAGAAACAATCCTGTGTTTTTACATTCAATGGGATTGCGCTTGTACACAATGTCACCGGGTGGTCAACGAAGAATAAGATGCAATTCTTTCAAGCGTTGGAAAAACCCATGTTATGTGTTTGATATCGTGTTGTTCAGCAGCTGGGGCGTACGTATTTTAGGAAGCAAAGCGCTTTTCGTACGGCAGTATTGGGATGTCAACAACAAAGCGATGTAGACCCTCCCTACGCCTCGTGGAGTTTCGGAAACTGATTGCCCTGATTGATTGATGGTGAAATTAACCACAGCTTCAAACTGAGATTTATCTAACACATCAGGCTTATTTATAAAAAAAGGACTAATTGAACAATGCCTTAATTATTATTTTCGATGATTAAGTTATTGGTAATTCCATGTAGTTGGGTTAAGCAAAAATCCACTAGGTAAGTACTATTGAGTAGGTAGTACATACATATCGGCCGAACCAACCGAGCGTTTGAGAAACCAACAAGTTAAAAATTAAAATAAAACTCCCTTGCTAAATAGGCTGAAATCACCTAATTTTATGGCTGCACGCCAATCAAAATGGGTTCGAGACCCGCCGTACGATTAAATATACGTATTCCCATTTTTGAAATTAATTCTAAGACTATAATGAAATGCACTAATATTATAGTGACATCATACTGAATAAAATATACAGTTAACAGTTTAAATTTAATCATATTTTTTATGTGACGGGACTAATTCAGTTCTTTAAAGTGTAGGTAGTCACCATTGACATTTTGTTTTAAGGAAAGTGTGCCATAGAGTATTGTCAAAAAACTTGCGGTAAAAATTCATGTTGGCTGTTCTGTTAAACAGCAAGATTCATCAGCTTATAAAATCAGTCTTCGTTAAATCCAACACAAACGTTTTATTCAAAAATAATCAAGTCGTATAGGCTACACAGCGTCTAAAGAACCCAGCGGTGTGTCAGCGGATATGTCTTTGATAGTACCTACCTAATGCATGTTTGCATAAACACAAACGTATATGTGAAATCTTACCTTCCTACATAAGACCTAATTGTAAAATGAATTTGCTTGCGTGTACAATTGATTAATAACAGCACATTAATTGCGTAATTAGTTGTATTAGTATACTTTAGGGAGGTTAAAAAACGAATACATTATTAGCGAATTGCTAACCAATTCGGTGGAACGTCTTGAACATTTTTTTATAATTAAATGGCGTTTATAGTTAACCTAAAAAATGTTCTTTGTAACAAAAAATGAATTGGATTAAGTACAGAATCATTTTGCACACACGTTATCAGAGGTACAGAAAAGGAGCAAAGGGTGACCATTCAGAAAAATACTATTCCCGAGATAAGTACCTAGGTAATAAACTAACCATTACCTACTTCAGACTTGTGTTCAGACTCCAATTAGAAAAAAAAAACATATATACCTCTAAATTCGATCCACGGACTTAATAGCGGACGGACGAAATTTACTAAAATCTGCTCGATTAAACTAGCTTTAAAATTAACGAATAAAAACAGAAATTAATCCATCCATTTTGGAGCTAAAATGTCACACATACGCACGCTTCAAACTAATAACACTACGTTTTCTGACAGGTACTAAAAATAAAATAATGTAAAAGACCGTAGTTAATCTTAAATCTACGCAGCAGCTGCCTCCAACTGATAAATCCATAAACATAACACGAACGCCAAGGGCGCACTCGAACAGATCAATTTTGGTGAGTAGAGGGATGCATGCAGATGCTATGGACAAAACTTATGAGGGTAGGTCATGAACCATAGATGTGTACGAAGATATTGTCTTTATTCATGGAGAAATCTGTCCTTAATGGACAAAAATGTAAACACACTTTGATAAACCAACAAAACAGACCTCAAACCAATCATGAAATACCGTAACCAGCCTTTATTATTGTTTTAATTCAATCATTTAAAACACCTACCTTGTGATCACAATTTGGGCGCTCAGGGAACCGATATTCCAATTTTGTAAACACACACTGACTTCACAACACTCGAATAACACACAATAATTCACTGTTATATTTTTTTAGGCCCGGTTTGTGTCATGCGGTGACATTCAGTTTGTTTTCTGCCGCGGGGATGTCAGTGTCCTTGAGGGACGCGATATGAGCGCGCCATGTTGATATGAGGACGGGCGCGTGGCGACTGCGCGCGCCGCCCCTGCTTGGCGCATGCGCGGTGCGTCACCCTATCCCGCCCGCACCCGGTGCGTTCCTTCCTTCCTTGTTCCCAATGGTTCCCAAATCCTGTCGGCTCGATTGTAAAGATATGCAGCTGTTTAGTTATGATTATATTACCGGTTTGTCCATTCAGAATATGTTTTTTGCTTTTATTGTTGTGACATTTCTATCACAATTTACATACATCTACCTATTAGCGTAAAATGAGGCTTTAAAATGCTTAAAATGAGTAGTCAAACGAGAGAGAGAGATGCGCCTCTGTATGTTTGTAGCATTGTAACTCCAGAACGGATAAAACAATTTCTAAACGGGTTCTTATCCCAATGGATATACCTACATAGAAAGAATCGGGGTGATGCATAGTCCACACGTGAAATTATTGTCAGTTTCATGAAAATCTCATTATTTAACTGGTATGTAAGTAGTAGGTACTTGATTTTCTGAAAATCTGGTATAAGAACCACGCGAACATGCTTTATAAATTTCATATTGTCAAAAATTCTAATTTATCAATTTATTTATTTTTGGAACGAAGTTCCTTATCGCGCGTTGTGAAAGGGGGCTAGACGGAAAAAAATCTTACGAAAAGTTGTCACGACACTTTTTGCAGCTGTGCGGCGTGCGCATGTTTATCTGTCCGTCTCTCTCTCTCTCTCTCTCTCTCTCTTTTAGAAAGCAAGCCAGATATTTTCATTTCTATTTCGCATTGAACAGTGTTGTGTCGCGACGATTATTTTTGTTGAGTGTATACAGGTTTTTTGCACATAATAAATAATAAGAAATAACTTCGTTCCATCCGGGTGTCCCTTGACACCTCTCAAGTTTTTTTAAATTTATAAATGGTGAATTTGTTTAAGATTTTCATTTGTAGGTATGCTCAATAATAATGGATAATAAGTATGTAAAATGTAAGTAAACCGGTCAATTGCGTGTAGAGCCACGCACATTACTTACGTCACAATACTTTTGAGTAAACTCTAACCCTAACAAACACCGCAGGACCCAGAAATAACGTAAAGTAATTATACCTACCTACCTATACAAAAATAAAACATACAGTAGAATCGAACCGAAAGTAAAATAGAACCTTTACCTTTAAATCTGATATAATTAAATAGCTAAAGAAAAGTTTTTAAATTGAAAATTTCGATTCTGTTTTACTTATTTTATTTTTACCTATGTTTTTTAAATGCATTTTTTTTTATTCACTATATCTTCTCAAGATAGATTTTTACAATTTAATAAGTCATGATGCATGGCGTTCCTTATCACAAACGCTCTTTACTGCTATTATATACATATATACATAAAGGTATAGGTATTACCTATACCTACCTCTGTATAATAATCATGAGTTTAAATGTCAATAAAATAATGCTAACAATTTAATAAGTTGGTTTTGTAAAGATATAGTAGGTACCAACTGTTAATTTAAAGATACATTTATTAATAAAAGTTAGAGTCAATATACAAACATATAACATATATACTTAATTTACTACACAGTTTGGAATGAGCAATAAGGCAGAGCACGTGATAAGGCCAAATAAATAGTAGGCGCTCAGACTAAATCACACTAATATCATAAAGGCGAAAGTTTATGACTGTGTGATTGTGTTTGTTACTTCTTCACGTCTAAACGGCTGGAGCGATTTTAATAAAATTTAGTATGGAGTTAGCTGACACTCTGAATTAACACATAGGCTATAATTTATAAAGTTTAATGCGGGTAAAACCGCGGGGCACAGCTAGTTAATCATATTTATTGAAGCTGGTTTAAAAACTTTTTCCCTTGTATATTATTTTCTGTAACACACTAGCAGCTAATTAGCTGAAGCGTGAGTATATATTTTTTTTAATAGTTTTTAAAATGTTTTCCTTGTCCAATCTACTCTTGAAGAAATTTAATGTTAGAGCCATGACAAATCTTTCTGGTAGTTTGTTTCATGCGTTTAGAACTGTTTTAGGCAAGAAATGCTTTTGTCAAAGAATATTTGTGGGCCACATCGCTATTTCCTCCAGGTATACATGAAACTAAAAACACGAAAATTGGTTGTAGCAATTGGAGCAATCGGAGCCATCGTTATGCATACACGAAAAAATAATCGTTATCTATATACAGACGCCAGTACATCAAGCTACCCCAATCTCCTCCTCCAAGAATCCTCTCTCTGTAATATTTATATAGCTATACAGTTGTGTTATATATACACAGTCGATAGTTCGACCTAATTGGCGAAAATATAAAAAACAAACAGCTATATTTTGACGTATCTATTCAACCTATAATTGATCATTAATATATGTACCTACCTAATTATTTCATGCTATGAGAAGGATTATTTTTATTTGTATGTCTCCTAAACTTACTTTGTCTGATAACTCTAATCTTAGTTCTGCTAACGTGATTTCAATGCATCAAAGGTTGACTGGGAGAGAATAGCTTTGGCACTAAATCCCTATCGGTGCCAACTAAAATAAAAATAAACATAATTGCAGCAAAGATAAATCTTAGCCAAACGATAGATGTTGTCCAAAGGTTTTAATGAACCCATACACTCTTAAAATGACGGCCACTCCACCTTTTCCAGAAATCAATTCCAGGATGATGAGAAGTAGGTAGTCCGAGGTGGTCAACATACATCATACGATTTATTAACTTTTTTTATAGTCGGTAAAACGATGCACATTCATTGTTGTCTGTCGGGGCGTGAGACGGGAAGCAAATGATGCATTCAGGAAAGCCACCCACTACCACCTACACTTAACATTATTAAAGCCTTCCATAGTTCTTACTGCCAAGCAAATTTGAAGCTTATAACATTGCCGTACGGGTTTTATGAGAGGCATTGTTACGTGTGTAGTTTATCTCCTGCATTCAGTGATTGTAATAGTGGTGTTCCCGCGATGTAACAACATGATTGCGTGAAAATAAGTGTAGGTTCACTTTTAAGTTGTACCGCCACCGACGCGCCTCAGGGTTTGTTGTGAATGGTTATCGGTCCAGTAAAATGCAGCTAAGTCTAAGTTCACACAAAGGTAGGAAGCGTTCAGCGTAAGAAAAAAATCCCTATCTGAAAGGAATAGCGTCGAATTTGCCTTATATCGATTTTTTCAAATACTTATAAGGTAGATTCAACTTTATTCAAGTAATAATATAACAAACATATTATTTACGCGCTCGTGCGAACGGCTACTATATTTTGTCCATCTTACTTACTTTACTTACTAAGTTTTTTTTAGTAGTGTACGCTAGCACATCCAGCTACCCCAATCTGTCCAATTTCTTTTATAGATTTTCAACTTTATCACATAAGCATAAGGTTCACTTTCAATTGGGGAAATTTGACAGATTAGGGTAGCTTGATGTGCTGGCGTCTGTATTAACTATATAGTACCTATATCTCTCATCATCATTACTCACAAGAAATACTGATGTTAATTTCCAACTTATTGACATAGTAAAAAAATGTGAAATTTAGGGTTGTGTATATTTCCATGTCAAATCATACTTAACTAAGTAGATAATTGAACAAAAATAAAAAATTGCGTTTTGAGCTCGCGGTCAATCCATAAATGAGGGGCCGCTAAAATACTACTAGGTGGCTAATAATGTATTAATGTATTAAATATAAAAGGAAAAGCTCTAAAATTTATCACATTGCAGACCTGCATGGAAGAACGATAAATATTGTAAGGACACGTGCAAGAGGGAGCATTGTAATCCATGAACGAAGAGAGCAATCTAAACACTTTAAATTATTTCACGAAGTTTCTTAACACTGAAATTCGTTATCCAAAGTTGGCCAAGTAGGTCGGCTCATTTATCTGACCATGGGCCAATAAAGATTTTCCGGTGAAGCTGTATGGCTTATATACGGCATACCTACAATATCGCATACCCATTTCATCCCGTGAGGAAAGGATAGAAGTCTACCCGAGAGTGTACCTCTTAGAGAACGGGCAGCAGCGTCTCTGTGTACTATGACCATTTGCGATTGCCAACCCGTCTGCCAAGTGTGGCGATTATGGCCTATACCTCAAAATTATGGACTCACCTGCATTGTCCATCTTTGGGGTAGGCCTTTGTCATTATGCTGACATGATGATGGTGATGAAGCTGTGAAAGCCTCTTTTTAACTGTATAGGTCATGAATGTGGTTTTATGAAACCACCATGCAGGTGAAACTTATCTCTTACGACGTAAAATTAATTAATTATCTTTTTATTAATTTCCCTTGTTGATCGGTTTATTTAACTCACTAAATAGCTGTATGGTTAATCATCACAAACAAACCACGAAAAATAGAGTTTCCTAAAATAAAATCTATTGAACCATTGCCCATATATTTTTTTAAATTATACCATTTCAATGCGAAATTCGTAGTTTTTGAAAGACAACTGGCAATTTTACCTAAGAATGTCAAAACAGAGAGTTTTGGCACTTTTGGCGCCAACGCGGAAAAAGACGCATCCAGGGCATTGTTTCATTTTCAAAAACTGGTGTAAATTCGTAGTTTTTATGTGTAAATATGGTGGATTTTAGACATAACATCTTCGACAACGTACACAAGTGGATGAAAGTGCGATATTGCCGTGAATGAGCCTGGCCAATGTTTTATTCTAGATGTGCCAAAGTAATCTAGAATTAAATACAAGAACATCTGCATTTTTACTTTTTTCATATTCCCAAAGACAGCTGAGATAATAGCAATCAAAGTACGCATTTTCGAGCGATATTATTTCAAAATACAAGCGGTGTTTGATCGCGCTGTGACGTCACGTATCAACTCACGCAGCGCGCCGGCCGGTTTGCGGGTACAAATCTAGGTACTATTCATTTAATCACCGCTGCTGGTGGCTCGTAAATGCGATTTTATTACGAGAAAATTATTAGAAAATGCCGTGTAGTGCCCAAGAGTTTTAATTCCAATGTTAACACACCCAAAAAGTGTTTTTAGTATACCTAAATATCTTGATAAGGAAGAAATGGATGACCGCAATACGCAGACAGGATTCAATAGGACTGAAAACTATTGCATTTTGTAATGAATATTATTTTGATGTCAATAACTATTATATTTATACTTTTCTCATGAGACACTACGTTATCTATTGGTGCATTTTATAATCAACTTCTGACTGATTAAATTGTAAAATCCTTAAATGACAAAGGTAGCTAAACTTAAAAGTTTATCTACCTTGTCATTTATGGATTTTACAATTTAATCTTTAAATAAGAGACATTAATATTGGTATTATCTATCAGGAACCTTGATATCAGGATGTTATAATAAATAACCAACCAACCAACAATATCGTATTTTTAAATTAGAATAGGTAATGTTACCCCTAACTTACTGACGTAGATTAAACATGGGATATTTGGAAAAAATATTTAATAACCACGAAATATTTTACCTACTTATACAATATTTTGTGATTATTATCTACGTTTGACTTTAACCACTAATACTCAATAAGTAAAAATAGGTATGTTGAATATAAGTGAAGTAAAATTGACTGCAAGTGAGGCGCAGCGGCTAAGACAGTCGCCGCTGTGTGTCCGAGGTTTTATTCCCGCGCCGGACAACTATTTGTGTAACCCGTAAATAGTCTATTATATGTTTGTAAAGTATTATAGTATTTTTATTGTCTTTGAAAAAAAACGTTAAGAATGACAATCTACAGCGGGTTACGGTACGGTACGGTTAGCGGGCCGCTGAGTATAGTACTTACCTGCGTACGTAAGTATACTTGGAGATGGTGTAAAATTTTTTACAAAAATTATGCTAGAAATATAATAGTACCGGCCTTCATTGTATCCTAAATACACATCGTTAACACTTTTGAAGATTCATTCACAAAGTGAGTTTATCCTCTGCCGTTTGGCCTTATTTTGGTCGTCTATAATGGCATTAAAATTTGGAATTATATATAAATATAAAAAGGTACCTACTTATAATATTTTTATTTTATATTAGTTTAGTTAGTTCTTTATTAGACTTAATTAAAAAGGTACTAAAACAAAAAAAAAATAAGTAACTAAGTCGAGAGTATTATTGGTAGATTAAGAAACTTTGAATTCTTGACGCCGCATGCTACTGTCAATCAAAGTTTGTCAGTCGTGTAAGGAAATCTACCTCCCATGTAACCCTCTTCCAGGGTGCAGATATATGTAACTCACAAGGTATTTAACAGGTTGATGTAATACAATAATAACAAATCAATAAATAAAGCTATGATACAAGTACAGCGCGCGCGCGAGGCATCACTTGAATGAGTTTCATATGGCGCGGGGCGCGAGCGATCGGAGTGAGCTGATAGCTGACGTCACGCGCCAAGCGCGCGCTATCGTGGAAATTTAAAAAGTGCTCAAAACTTCTCACAGGCATAACTTCCGTAATACTGCATTTATTTACGTGAAATAAAGACTAATATAATGTACGTAATTTAATCTTTATTGTTAAGTAGCTTTTAGTGCAATATTCGCATGTGTTGGTCACCCTCATTGTGATTTTTGTATTGTAACCAAAACTCCATAAAAGCCTCTAGTAAAGTCTCCACTGCTTTACTGGGGTTGGACAAGGATTATGTATGACTTGACTGTGACAGACTTTACATGACAATGACGGAAATAAATGATATAAAATATATTTACTGAAGGCTCATAGGGCCAAAGAAGCCAGAGCCGTAAAACGGAATAAAAAAAAAAGAAAAAAAAAATGTCAAACCACTACAGCTGATCGGTAAGGCGACTATTTGACCGGGTATCTGTTATTATTTTAGTAATACCTATAAGAAAGTGTGTAGAAATATGCCTGAGGATTCCAAAAAGTAAGTATAATCCTGTGTAAGATGAACATCCAATCTTTCTGTGAATTAATTAAATATCTGCTTATGGAAGCAGTTTGTCATAGGTTATTTCAGGCAGCTAAATAACAGCTGTTACAATGTGATGAAAATGGTTACAACAAGGCCGCACACAACTTCTGATAAGTTATTTTATAAAACTTACCGAATCAGTAGAAAAACTTTGCGGGCTTCCTTGCATATTGATTTTTAATTTTTTTAGTAACTTTTTATAGTCAATCTGTGTGTGGAAACTATATCTTTTGAATGTGACTTTAAACCTCCATAAGACGCTACCTTACATACCAACTGGTCGGGACAGGAGGCGAAAAGATAAAGTAGGTCATTCTTCCAGAGTGCGTACTAGTTTTGCACAACGTCAATACAATTGTCAATCTTCTTATATCTACAATAAAGTAAATAAGGAATTAAATATTTATCCTACACCTCTCTATAAATGTAAGAAGACTTTGGCATTGTGGTTAAAGACATTAACCTTTGATCAAACGGAGGATATCTTGATCAGACTTGGTTAGATGTGGTAGAGCTGGAACAACCTAGCTTGTGCATAAGGCTGTGTTAGGGTGTAGTGAATTGTATATATATATACAATTCACTACACATGGTGAGACCTAATTAACATAAAATCTTAGACTAAAGTATAGAAAAAATAATAATAATAGAAAACACAAAAAATATAAAAAAATAATAATAATAACATTTTATAAACACACTGTTACTATATATATAATATAATAATAATAATAATAATATACTATATATATATATATATAGTAACAGTGTGTTTATAAAATGTTATTATTATTATTTTTTCTATACTTTAGTCTAAGATTTTATGTTAATTAGGTCTCACCATTTTGTTATTAGCAATTAAGGAAAGAAGCGAGTCAACCCCAACACAAGTATTAATTTAACTTACTGGGATTGACTCATATAAGAATAAGACAAAAATTAAGAGCTAATAAATAAATAAATTGAATTAAAAAACAAAAAAAATCGGTAATGCATATTACTTATAATATAATTTTCACATGATTACACAAATGTAGTTCTTGTCTCTAGCAATAATCTCTTCTGGCCATCCATTTCTTACTCTTGTATTCTTATTCAGACTTATATAGATACTCCTTACTGTACACACTCAAATAGAAAAAGTACAAAATTACAATGGATATAAATAACAATGTACGTAAAAACCACAAAAAAAGAAAATAATCAAAAAAAAATTAATCCTTTCTGCTATTATGCCAACAAATACCCAAATGCCTTTTCCTTACTCCTGGTCCATTCAACGGTTGCCTGGAAGAGATCGCACTTAGCGATAAGGCCACCATTTGTACAATCTTAACATACTCGAAGTTCTTTTTATGTATTATTTTTTGGTGTACAATAAAGAGTTACTTACTTACTTACTTACTTACAATGAGTGGTCTAATTGCCTTAAGTGATATCTTCAGACTTAAATCCCATGCAGCCCAGGAAAACTTCTTAAATTAATTTTGTATTGTTGTGAAATATAAGAGGGCATTGTTGGCTAGTGATTTATATTCCCAGGAAAAGATGTGAAAACTATAGAATAAATACAGTTGTAACAATAGGCAATTGGACAGTAGTCAATTTAAATATTATTGTGTATTTATTAATTGTATTTTAAAACCAAAAAATAAAAGCAAATATTTTTAATCTATTTTTCACATCAAATAAACACCAATGTCAATGTCTGTCATGATGTGAGAATAGACAAACAAGTTTTATTTGCCGTAGGGTCTTATTTGACCGTTAGAAATGTCTTTGTCACCATTACAGCATTAAAACTTCATGAAACATCCATAATACATAGTAGAATATCTTGTTCTTTATTTACTCACATATAATATCATGTCCAACAGCACATAATGCATAGCAATTTTTATAAGCAATGCTCTTACATAATTTTAAGTCCATAAGTAGCCCTTAAAAAAGTGTACTATCGAAACCAGATTATTGATATACTTTCTTTTGTGCTTTTTCTATTTACTTGTATAGATAATGACACCCAGACTCAGGACGTCTGTCCTGAGTCTGGGTGTAATTATCTACAATGTTTATGCACACAAATATATTTCCTGAGTGGGAATTGAACGCACAACCTGTGGTATGAAATAGGTAATCAAATAAAGATATCTATTTACCATTGTGCAATAATTTCTTGCTTGTTTTTGTTTTATTCTATTTTCTTCTTTCCTATAATTACAGAGACAAAAAGAAACATGACCCTAAAGAACAGCGAAGGCCACGCCAAAGACACCAGCAGTCTGCTGACAAAAAACAGGAGAAAAAGGTGGAGGAACCCAAGAGTGCACCAAAAGGTATAAAGTGAAGCATTACACTGTACATATAATATCCTGTGACATTATTCACACACAGCCATCTGATCCCAACTAAGCAGAGTTTGTACTATAGAAACCAGATAACTGATATAATACTTTTATTTTGTAAATACCTACTTATAAAGATAATTATATGTCATGTCCAGACTCAGAACAAACAGACATGTTCATGCACACAAATATCTGCCCTGGGTGAGAATCGAACCCACCACCTGCTGCATAAGTGGCAAGCATTTTACTAGTTTGGAGTTTGACACAATAAGTATTTGTATAATATTACCAATATATACAGTTTAGATTTTCACCAGATAGGTATCAAAAAAATTGAAATGATGACCTCTATAATAACTCTTTTAGTTGTATCTTTGGAGCTCTCTTAAGTAATATAGTTGTTGCAGCTATCTCATACTGGAATTTAGTTATTGTTATAGAATTTTACTTTATACCCTTTTCTAAAATTTGCTTTGGTTATCTGGTGCCATAATATTCCAAAATTAATAGGTAATTTTTTAATAGATTTATTTCGATTCTTATTACAAACTTAGAGGGTTCAAAATATGGTGGCAGCCATATTGCCACTACCAGTTCGGGTTCACCTGAGATTCTAGCCTTTAATTTCAAAATGCAACAAATACACCTTACTTTGAACTTAAATCCCTCAAGGATTCCATTTGAGGGATTTAAGTATAGTAGTATAAGTCTTAAGAAATTTAAAGTTAGTAGGGCTGATCCTTATTATAACACTAAGTCAACCAATTAGGGTTGTGTTTCAACTTTCAACTGTGCCTAGTACTAACTTTAAACTTAATTTTGTGATAACAACAGGGGCTCTACCGGCTAAGAGCCGATTTCACCGTTAAAATTAAACGATCAATGGGCGCTAAACTCCTTTAACTGAGTTTAGCGTCCATTGATCGCGTTTAATTTTAACAGTGATATCGGCACTAAGTCGCCGAACATCGATTTCTTAAATGGCGTTCAAATAAAGAAAGGTTAAAAAGGACTTAATCAATCGTAAATCGGCTTCAACGTTGACAACCGATTCCGGACCATTTATGACGTCACATATGCTCATGGAAGCTGATTTATCGATTAATTAAGTCATTTTTAACCTTTATTTATTTGAACGCCATTTAAGAAATCGATGTTCGGCGAGTTAGCCGGTAGAGCCCCAGGTCTATCTTTGTAGATATCATTATGGTATTTGATGGTGGTAGGTAAATCGATGTGAAAATATGTTGAAATATGACCTTCTGCCTTGTGGGAAATATATATTTGGCACTTATCAGAGACATTAAAATTTTGTATGCTCGTCCTGCACGTGTGACAGCCGTTTAAGGGCGTTTCATAGGCTGCACATTCAGCCTACAAACAGCAAAACCCATTTTTCTTTTTGTACCAAAATCGGCAACATTAAATAAAAAGTTAAACAATGGAAAGGTTGTGCAATGGATTTGCCCAAATTTTTTGTTTCGTTATTTTTAATAGTAAAGAAATGGCTACAATTCGCTTTACCTAACTCTTACCCAGGCTATGCTATATATATATATTAGTTACCGCTGATTTTGGACCTTATTTAAGAGCAATAAAGTTGAAAATTATGTGGTCTCTAATAGTCGACGGATGGTTAAAAATTAAAACACCTACTTGTTGGCAAATTGTAGCTTAATTAGCCACCTCGCTATCCCTACCACAGCGCTCTCCTTTTTCGGTTTCGATCCCCGCACAGGACAACATTTGTGTGATCCATAAACGGTTGTTCTGAGTCTGGGTGTGCTTTGTGTTCGTAACTTAGGTACCTACATGTTTGGAGAGTCCCTCGCAATAGGCACTTATGTTTTTAAAACGGTTCTTGCAAAAAATCAAATCTCAGAGCCAGGCTTTATTTCTCCTGAACGGACTCTTAATTCTGGCTAGCTTATCATATTATCAAAGGAAAAAGGAAGTTATGCATGAATCAGTGTGCCTTATTAACAAATCTTTAAATAAATAACTGGCTTCCATTTAGCCTATTTATATCAAAAGCTAAGAATTTTAAGATAGTGCGGTCATTCAAAAGTTACACGTATTTAGTTGGAGATACGAGTATCGTTATTTAAAACTGACGTTTACAGCCTCCTAGGGTACTAGGAGGCGCACAATCCGTCAACTACAAAATAAGTAACCCGCGCAAGAGGGCTATTGACGTGGAGATGCATGAGGGGGTCGATTTTTAGGGACGTTTTGTGCAACGGTCGCTCTACGTTAATATGCGAACTCGCGGCCCGCTCATCCACACATAATCGATGCGAATGCAATCTAGGGTCATGGAGAGCGAAGGTGGCCGCGGCGCTTTCGCGTTACGCTATATCGGATTATGTACAGGGTCACGGAGTTTCTCGACGTCCGGTTTGTCTGAGATGTTCCTAGGAGAATGATGTGTTTTGGAGTTTATGTACCATTTATACACATATTTTATGTCTCTCATTTTCAGTCATAGTCCCACAAAAGCCTCCTGTATATGAACAGCCACCACCAGAATTCTACAAGAACCTGAAAAGAGAGACAGATGAAATTCTAAAGATAACAGAGGAAGAAAACACAAAGTACAAAAAGAAAGAAATACAAAGCAACTGGTCTAAATATGAGATGCCCATTGAAAGTTATGATGAAATTGAGGAGCAGGAGAACATGGGAGCCGACTATGAGGTATTCTTTAACACTTACTTATCATATCATATGGGCAGTGGTTACCCTAGTGTCAGAGTTGTTCAAGCCGCTCAGTATGCCTCTGTCATGGCATAAAGAGTGTTGTCTAATGACTACAACCGGGACCGACAACTTAACGTGCCCTCCATAGCACGGAGACGCTCAGAAATTAAACCACTTTGGCGGTCAGCGGTCACCCATCTATGGACTGACCTCGAGCCTAGTTATTTAACATCGCCGATCGCTTAGGGACCGGTGAGAGCATCTAGCTATGAGCAGCATCTTTAACACCACTCACTATTGAAAGCTAATACATAATTAATTTTACCCTCCTTAACCCTTTAACTGGTAGTGGCAATATAGTTGCCACCATATTTTGAACTCTCTTGGTTCGTAATAAGAATCAAAATCAATCAATTAAAAAGTTACCTACATACATACATAGACTCACGCCTGTTTCCCAGAGGGGTAGGCAGAGACAACGGATTTCCATTTGTCACGATCTTTGCATACTTCTTTTGCCTCGATTACTGTCATTATATTATTCATACATGCTCGCCGGTTTAGGGTACTTCTGACCTGCCCTTTCTTGAGAACATCTCCAATTTGGTCAGAGAATGTTCGACGTGGTCTTCCCCTTCCGGTTGTCCCATTCACACAGTTATTACCTACTACCAGTAACATATTAATAAAAATAGCAATAGTGTAATAATCACTTACAGGTGAACTCTGCATGCACGTGAGACAGTACGTTTGTAAGCTTAACCTAACTATGAACTATGCTTATCTTCTACAATAATGGTAATACATCTGGTTGGGACCCAGCCACTGTCTAACGAGGTCTGGTATCAGCTATAGACGAGAGTGTTCCATTATGTCTCAAAATAATAATAATAATATCCTGGGCCATCTGATCCCAAACTAAGCAGAGCTAGTACTATGCAAATCAGATAAATGATATACTACTTTTCCTTTGTATCTACATAAATACTAATTAAGATGATTAAACCCATACACAGGACAAACAGACATGTTCATGCACACAAATATCTGTCCTGGGTGGTAATCGAACCCACGACCTCCGGTGTGAAAAATAAACATTATAACATTTGGATTTAGTGCCAATATCCTAGTAATTATGTAGGTGCTTATATTTCTCACTTATTTTTGTTGGCACCAACCTCAATAGGTAGTTAAGCCTAGTCCTGCCATTTGAATAGCTGGGTGTGGTCTTATCTCTCTGCTTGTTGAGTGTATGATTTTGTAATAATAATAATAATATCCAGGGACATTATTCACACACGGTCATCTGATCCCTACCAAGCAGAGCTTGAACTATGGAAACCAGACAACTGATATACTACATATTCTACTTTTCTTTTGTAATACTTACATGTTCATGCACACAAATATGTCTTAGGTAGGAATCGAACCCACGACCTGCAGCGTGCAAGGCGAGATGTACCAACCACGCCACAGGGCCGCCAATATCCGTAGGATAGGATATAGTGTTCAACAACTTGCTTGCTGGCGTCATCTTCTCCCAAGTTATCCTTTTCGTGTTATGGTTTCTAGTACGGCTTTGGTTCCTCTTGACCGAGCCGCAGCCGCTTAAAGTTCTCTAAGCGCTAGCGTAATTTGTGCTTGTGCTTCAGCAAACTAGCTGCTCATGTTTTCCCTTGTTTACAAAATAGAGGTATGTCACACCCCTGTACACCATTACACATGCTGAACCTGGCTTGTGTGATCTCTTTACTATCATGACTCGTTTGTGACGATTGGCTGCTGCCAACAGCTGATCTTTCCTTTTTTGATAAGGTCTAAGCTTAAGGTCTTCTTTTTGTATTGATACGATACATGTACCTAGCTATAAAATTCTTTTTGTTAGGTACGGATCGGATTCTCTCTCCAAATTCGAAGCGAGACTAATTAGTCTACATATTAATAAAAGAAAAAAATACACAGGGGCTGTAAAAACATTTCTCCGTTAAGAGTCTGATAAAAATAATCACTAAAATGATTCGGCATAATGTCATATGAGAATGTTAATTCGGGGTTTAATTGAGGCGGTGCCTCTTTTAATGTAAACTTTATTTATATAATAGGTACTTCTACGCCACGTGACATTCATTTTATTGATTAAGGAATAGGCTTTGAGGAAGACTGATGTAAACAAAAAAACTACTTTGGGCGATAGGCAATGACAGCAGACGAATTTAAAGAATTTTCAAGTTTGAATACCAATAATAACGTAGTTTGTAGAGCTAACAAGCGACTAACTACTTGTTGGACAAAAAGTTAGTAGGTTAGAATAATTATGAAAATTACTCATCTATCTCGTCTATTCAAACATTCATTATTCAACTTTTACTTCTATATCGATCCACGATCATCTCGTCATCTAATCTAATTTTCTACTTTTACAGAAACTTATACAAGCACCTCTCTCAGTCGGTGGACATTTTCAATTCAAACACGAGAAATCTTGGGACATTAACACAGGTCCGTCGTTATACGACAAATACTTTGACATAAACATGGAAGATCTGAACCTAGCTCTTTGTTCTGTACCATTTTATGAACGAAACGGTATTGATAAAAATGCTTTTAGCCAAACTGATATACTTACAATGGATAACAGAGCAACCAGGTTCAAGCAAAAATATTTTAATGATAAGTCATATTCAACGCCTGAAACTGAAGCTCAAGATAAAATACTTCGTGGTCTTTGTGACAATAAGGACGATACTAGTAATAGTATAAAAGATACTGAAACAATTTCCCATTTAAACTCAGGAGATGTAAATACCGTAAAGGTAGAAACTTTAGAAACTGACATTAATTTTGATTTTAAAAATGAACCCCAAGAAGCCAAAGCAAACATTGTTGATAAAAATAAGATCAATGAAGGAAATATATTAGATAATAAAATTGACAAAGCAGAAATAAAAACGGTTGATGATAGCAAAATAACAGGTGACGAAAGTGAGCATGATGACTTTGTATTTGGTATTACTAGCCAACCAGTAAAATTACCTGAAACGCAAAGCAGCATAGTCGAAGTGCCAAGTAGTAAAGTTGAAACGACACTTAATACAATTGAAATGCTAAGTAACAAAATTGAAACGCCAAGTAGCCGAGTTGAATCAGTAATTAGCAAAGTTGAAACACCAATCCGCAGGGTTGAAACACCACCTAAAGAAGTGAAACCGTCTGCACCTCGTTCGACGGAAGAACCTCCTAAGGCACAAGCACCACCAGTGCCCAAAGGTAAACCCCATTTTTTGTTTCCTATAAACAATTGTAAAAATGCCCCTTACTTATCAAAGTGGATCAGCTTATTAATATTGCCTTTGCCATTTTATTTATTTATGCCTTTATATTTTTTTATTTATAATGGCACAAAACATTGCTCAAGCTGATCCACGTTTATAAGTAATAAGGTTAATTATTATCATATTGAAAAATTATCTATTCTACTTACATATTTGTTCACACAAAGTAAGCAAGATATAAGTAAAGTACATGACGTCCTTGTAGTTTACTATTCTTTATTAACACATTTTCTGCCCGCCTGGCATCCTAGCGTGCCCATAAACCCAACAATACCTCCATGCCCAAAACACCAATGCCATAACTCAATAAATAATTCTAAGTGCTTGAGCCGTGTGCGTTCAAACGAGTTTTACCACATAATGATACCATAACTATTTAAAATATAACAATAAACTCACATATGCATCGTCGGGCACTAAAAGTCGGTATACAAAACATGTATGAAAACGCGCAGACGCGCCGTGGGCATTTGGCAAATATAGCAAAAACGCACAGACTTCTTCCATTCAGGTCACTCCACTTTTTTCACTATTGGACTCTCCCTCCCCGTAGGTACTAACATTGGAAACCGTTCGCAATCATTGGTATGCATAGCAGCGATATACTGTGATAATTTTTCTTTTCAAGGTCTATACATAAATCAATAATTTAAAGTTAAATTTTTCTCGAATTTCAGTTGGCGTAACAAAACAAAATCCAGTAATCGAATCTCCAGAAGATCTTGAGAAGTGGCTTGACGACTTCTTAGATGGTTAAGTTTGTGCATCCTTTTATAACTGCGATCCAGAATATTGTTGCAGACATACAATTTCTATTGAGAAATGATACAAAGTAAGAGGGGCCCAGTCCCCTACAGTCTGACCTTTACTGTGTTTTACGTACATGCATCCGTTTTCACTACACAAAGCTATTACTTGCTATAATTATATGAAAAACATCAAGTTTGGTAGAACCAAAATAAGGCCATATTGGTATACGGTAAAAGTAGTTTGTAGGTGCGCTTCATACAAAAAATCCCCCATACAAACATTGCGGTAACCGCAATGTTTGTATGGGGGATTTTCCAACCGATGTTCCACAAGTTATGCAGTTTGATGGGTAGATTTTATCCCACTTCATTTGTAAATATTGCATATTTCTCGTGTGCCGCCTATTAAGCCTGTGACATCGCTTATAACTACTGCTATCTGGTGACTACAGCCGCGGCAGACTTCTTAACGTGCTTCGAATCACGAAGACACTCGGTAATTAAACCACATGGTGGTCACCCTCGCCGCTTGCTTCATTACCAGAATATATACGCAAATAATATGTAAAAATCTACCCTTCAAATGGAAAGGTTCAGTGCTCCACACTTGCATCTTGTCATTGTATAAAGGAAAAGAACAGTTCATGTTTACTGATATATATCCTCTATAACATAAATATTAGATAATTAATAACTAAGTTAGTATGAAGTTGTATTTATATCAATATTATGTGAATATATTTGATCTGTATGTACACAATTAAATTATATTTTTAATAATATACTACATAATGCTATCAAATATATATAAACAAATTATAGTTTATTTTATTTATATCATTTAATTTTTGGCAAAATCATAAAAAGCTCCACTTATACTGAGACTCAGAACATCCATGTCAAAGCAATATGACCCAGTAATTTACTGCTTGGTAATTAATTGTTATACCAAATAGTTATAGTTATTGCTTACCCAAACTTATAATAAATAAATAATTTCTAAAAAAAAAACTTTAGCAAGGAGACCGGAATGATTCGCTTTGATGGGGCTATTAAGACTTGGATGTTATCGAATGATGATTAAAGGTTTAAAATCAGCCGGTCCTCAATATCTACACAGAAATAAACCAATAAACTAAATGAATTCCTAACGGAAACAATAGTAAACTGGATCTTGCAATTAAAATATTCTTAAGTTTTCTTCAGTTCAGAAACAGCTTACAGGAAAGCTGTATCTGTAATGAAGAAATCTCAGACAAATAGACTAAAATACAATAACCTAGATATTGTTTCTATAAGGCATAGGTGACTAATAAAACAAAAATGTTTTCTTCCGACTGTTTATTATAAGACCGCAAACACCGTATGTGCGTGAAATATTTAAATACATTTTTAGGAAAATTATCGAATAAAAACATAACTTGGAATAAGTTTTTTATCTCGTCAGTCTGTGATTACCAGGTAGCGATCTCGTAACTTCCTTCCTTTCCAGACTATAATATGTATCAGCATCCTGCTGGAGGTGTTAAAGTAGACTCCCTTTAAATCTTGATCAGGCAGCAGCATTCCATCTTTTGTAATCTTCATTCAGGATTCTTGGGTAAGCAGGCAGATCTTCACATGACGGATTTTTGTTCGAATATGTAAAATACTTTACTTTTCACCACAAGTTTATCAATAGTGCCACTAACTGACAATTACTTTGATAAAATTATCTCAACCATTGAACTGCAAGACAACATTCTTTGAGACAAACCATCTAATCTTTTTAGAGGCACTATTGCTTACATAAAGACTAAAAGTGTAAAACCAAAAGTACATGGGCCCTTAGAAATAATGTATATGATAACTTAACTGTAAACTAATGTGCATAATATTAAAAACTAGTTCCTTAAGAATAATACATATTTTTATTATTATTTACAATATCGACAGTTTGTTTGCATAGCAACTACTGCGGAAGTTGCTTATTGGTTTGGAAAGTATTAAACCACAGTATGAAAACATTTTATTTATTTTTATTAGTTTACATAATTTTATCATTTTAGTAATGATAATTATTTTGGTAATTTTTATATTGTTGACCGCCTCCTCTTCCGCCCCTTGAGCTGTAGCCGTAGTTCGGGTTCGGATGCCTTCTGTCAAACTGGTTGGCCGACGGCCCCGGAACCTCCGTGTGCTTCAGGGTCTTCGCTCGCGCAGCTAACTGCGAAACTAACTGCGCAGGAGTCAAGTGGGCAATGGAGATAGGCGCACTATCACTGGCACTACCGGTCGGATTAAAAATAGACTTGGAGTTAATTAAATCTTGTTCCACAACTTGTGTGTGCACAGTAGAAGTTAAGTATTCTGCGTCTGTCGATGTGCCGGCTTCATTATGCTTCGTCGACTCTCGAATTTCACACACGTCGCAAAACGAAGTCGTAGTTTGGACTGACGCGTCCTTCATGTCTTTGGCCTGCTGCTTCTTGTACTTAGACACCATTTTGTCCAACCCGAGTGTGCTTATTATGCTTTCGACCAGTTGTTTATTTTGATGTGCTGTTGAGGACGAATGTGTCTTCGTGAAGCTGAATTCTACAATTGCTTGTCTCTTCAGTGGTGAACAAAACTTGGGGGTCAATTTCTTTTGCTCCGATGCTGTTGAGTGCTTGCTCATTACTAAACAATTTGGCATACGTAACTTTTGCAGTTTAGTCAAAGATTGGCAGCATCGAGTCAGCACTGTGAACACAAAGTAGCACCATTTTCATACTACTGTTTAATATAAATGCCACAAATAGGCTCAGTAATATATCACCCAAAAGAGTTTTTACTATGTCAGGATCAAAAAGAGAAAGCAGAGAAATCTCATTTTACTGAAAGGTCATGCCATCTCATACAGATAAGTAGGTATGGGAAGTATGAAAGACCTTGTAAATATTATATGCTGTTATGATGATGAATACTAATACAATACATAGATAAAATATATATTTCTACAATACTGGTCAATAAAATTGTACCCACCAGACACCTTATCTTTTGTGTCCATGGTGCTGCCTGTGGTTGCACCTGTAATAAATTGAGAAGACAAAGTCACAAAACATAAGTCATTTTCAACTATAAACAGAAGGCAATTCCGTGAGAACTAAACTGTCTACACATTAATAAGATTGTTTATTCATTAAATTTTTCTAGACTAAGGCTGGTTTCAGAGTGACGCGCGCGGCACGCGCCGGAGGCCAGCGCGTCTCAACAGCACGCGCTTGACGCGCGGACCACTGTGAAACGAGTTTCACAGTTCCCTTCGCCAGCGCTGGCCGCCGGCGCGTCTCGTACTACTGTCTAGTGTAATTCGAAGCGCGCGCGTTTGGACGGCGCCGCTAGCCGGCGCGACTCTGAAATCAGCCTTAGGGTTACTAATGAAGAAATAAATATCTTACTGACTGTAATTGAACTTGGGAATGAGCATTCTTTTTTCAGTAAATGTTAATATGGTGTAGGATATCACAATAAGAGACCCTTACCCTTATGTGGTGCAAGCTTCATGTAATCTTCTTTGGAAATTTTACCGTCTGCAACTAACTGAAACATTCAGATTAAATGTAATTGCAAATAAAACTTCAATCAAAAAACTGTTTGTGTCAACAAAAGTATATTTACTTGCGCCAAAGCATCAAAAGGAGATCTACGATCCTTGTCAGAAATAGTAGAAGCGGCAGGTGCAGGTACCATGGCTGGAGTAACAACAGGTGGTGGTACTGGGTTGAGAGGAGGCATCATCACTGGAGCAGGAGCACTGCTAGGAAGAACCGGTTGAGTAACATAATTGTAAGCATCAGGATAAACACTACTATAAGCTGGTGCTTGCGGATATGAATACTCTGGAGCCATTACAGGGTATTCAATTGGCATAGGAGCACCATAATGCATTGGATCTCTATATGAGGCCTGTCCTTGCACATAGGAAGGCAAGGTAGAAGGTTCTTCAGGATACAGGAAACTATCTCCAGGATGTGGTGAACGGGAGCGGGTACGTGAACGATGCGACTCATGGCGCCGTCGGTATGGCGAGCGGGAGCGACGGACGCGCCGTGGGCTGATATCCCGCTGACGAACAAAACTCTGCCGGGCTGGACTGCGTCTAAATCGTACTGGACTAAAATTTCTTCTATTAATGAAACCCCCCCTTCGAGGGGGTGAGTGTCTGAAGTGACGGAAAGGGCTGCGTTTGGGACTCCAACGTGGACTGCGACGCGGGCTGCGGCGCGGACTACGTCGAACGCGAGGGCTGTAGCGGCGAGGTGAGTAATGCCTCTCTTTCGGAGGTTCGCGACGAGAATGTTCTATCTCTTCTGAATTCTTGAGCACCTGTTTGTTGTCTTTAGTTTTATCGTCAAAATAGTCGTCGAGCTCTGTACCAGGGGGGCGAAGATCGTCCGACGATTCCAATGACTTGCTGAGAAATTGCTTCACTTTCACTTCCTTATCTCTTTTGATGGCTTCGTTAGTCTTGCTCGGATCACGTCTACTGCCCGGCTTGATGAAGTCATCGATTGGATCGCTGCTCGGTGCCTTCGTAGAGTCGCCTTTTCGCCATTTGTATTTATCGTGAAACTTGACGCCGGCCTTATCATTACTTTTCTCTTCTTTACTCTCACCGATAAGCTCACGAAGATCATTGACGCTGTCGAGTGCTTCGGCGATACGTGAGCTGCGCCGTTGTTTACACCCTTCTTCTTCGTCCCAGGTATCAATAACACTTAGACCTTCCATAAAATCGGCTTTGTTAAAATCGTCAAAAAAATCACTAGGTAAATCGTCAGGATCAACATTATCCGGAGTTTTCTCTTTTAGGGACTCCATGTAGAATGTTTTAGATAACGGAGAAGGAAAAAACAATGTTATGATAAAATCTATGCAAGTACTATGTAACTAAATCGTTTTAGTAAATATTCAATAAAAATTTAAGAAAACGTTTAAGTCTAACGACAATTCGCAAAATAAATTTATGTAGGAAAGCAAATTATTGCTTTCGCTAGTAACAACACAACCAAATAATCAATTCCTCCATTAATCCGCCATTAGAGAGAATTTGAGAGAAATGTAGTGTCACATTTATTGAGGTTATATTAGAATCAGCCATAAACACAGGCTTCCTAAAATTTTTGACATTTTATTTTTTTATTACCTGTGTCTGTCACATTTAAGTACATAAGAATAAAGTAGAACATCTATTTATATTTCCCAGGTACACAAAATGTTTCCAGATTAGTCTCATGGCGCATAGCGATACGGACTGTTATATTATTAGTATTTAGACCAGGGTAGAAGCCTTTAAAAATAATAAAAAGTGAAAAAAAAAAATAGTAGGATGAAACACATTAGAGAAGGAGGGGAATATTATAAAAATGAAAGGAAAAATAATTCACGGGTGATCTGAGGTCGGGAAGGGGATAGGGGTGAGTTTTTAAGGGTAAAAAACGGTTTTTCCCGATTTCCGGCAAAACTAAAAGTACTATCGAAAAAAGTTAAATTGCAAATTTGTAGGTAATAAAAAGATCTAAAACTTTTGTTTTTAAGCTTTTTTCACATAACCTCAAAATTTATGCGAAAACTTCAAAAAACCAAGTTATTGGTTTTTTATTTTTATCTTTGACAAAAATTTTTCTTTTTTAAAAAAATTTGGTGAAAACTTACCTTTTTATGTCCCAAATACGCTGTAATTTATTTGATTAAAAATATTTATTTTTCACCTTATTTTTTAATTAATATCGAAAAAACACCCTAATTTTCAATCGAAAAGTCACCCGTCAAAATATCAGCTTTTTTCAAAAAGTTGGTATGTTTCCTGTTCGTTGAAATCTCTACTTTCCGATGGTGAAAAAAAATATATGTTACTATAGTAAATCTTCTCAGAAAATGAAAAAAACTCGAATACGAATTTTTTTTTTAATTATTATAAAAAATTTCATCTAAAAATGTGATTGCTGCAATTTGTTTTAATTAAAAAGTTGATTTATTTAATGCTAATTACATTTATGTCATACAAAATCTCATTATATATAAATATAAATGTAAATCGTACAATTAAATGTAGATACTTTATTCTGATTACGTTATTCATTACAATATTTTACAACAAAAATATATTAAAGAAATCTATTTAAAAGAAAAAATGAAGAAATCTATTTATAATAAAAAATATGTACTGTAAATTTATTTTTAATAACTAACTTTTGGCTGATTATATTTGAAATGTATAAAATATATATGAAAATCGGCCAAAAGTTTGTTATTAAAAATATATTTACGATATATATTTTATATATTTTTTATAGATTTTTAATATATTTTTATGTATTTTGAAATACATTTTTTTTCATGGGATTAACTAAATTTGTTTGTGCAAAATTAAGGAGATTATTATTAGTATGTATGTAGTAAGACCCAGACCCGCCTAGCCCCTTCCCCACTTCTCCATGGAATACCTTTTGATGGGCTACTATTTTTCGTAGGTCACTCAGGTATATAATTTATCTTAAAATATAAATAGACATCTACGCATATAATTTGAAGAAGATTCGACAACTTTCTCCAAATATTGTAGATGTCTTATTAAATATTAATTTTATTAACTTATTTGTTTGTTAATTATAGTAGTATATTTTTATTTGAAATTTTTTTAATCAATGTAACATGTAATCTAATGTTTTTCGAGTAATTAAAGTGTTAATTTTAATAAATAGCTCAACATTTTTTATAATAATTCAAATATATTTATTTTATGTTTTTTGCATTTTCTGAGAAGATTTACTATAGTAATATATATATTTTTTTTCACCATCGGAAAGTAGAGATTACAACGAACAGAAAACGTACCAACTTTTTGAAAAAAGCTTATATTTTGACGGGTGACTTGTCGATTGAAAGTTAGAGTGTTTTTTCGATATTAATTAAAAAATAAGGTGAAAAAATAAATATTTTTAATCAAATAAATTACAGCGTATTTGGGATATAAAAAGGTAAGTTTTCACCAAATTTCGTTAAAAAAGAAAACAAATTGTAAAAAATAAAAATAAAAAACCAAAAACTTGGTTTTTTGAAGTTTTCACATAAATTTTGAGGTTATGTGAAAAAAGTGTAAAAACAAAAGTTTTAGATCTTTTTATTACCTACAAATTTGCGATTTAACTTTTTTCGATAGGACTTTTAGTTTTGCCGGAAATCGAGAAAAACCGTTTTTTACCCTTAAAAACTCACCCCCATCCCCTTCCCGACCTCAGATCGCCCGTAAATTATTTTTCCTTTCATTTTTATAATATTCCCCTCCTTTTCTAATGGGTTTCATCCTACTATTATTTTTTTGGTTTTAATAATTATCGACCCTGGTCTAATTGTTGTACAGACGCCAGCACCTCCAGCTACCCCAATCTGTCAAATTTCTTTTATAAATTTTCAACTTTAACACATAAGCTTGATGTGCTGGCGTCTGTACATGAATCTAAATGATTATATAAACTTACGACGTTTATTTAATCATTTATATATTTAACTGACATAGAAGGCTTTTACTCTTTTAACCTTCGTAGACTTAGAAAAGGCCTACGATAGAGTATTGAGGAACGAGCTATGTTCGGTACTGTCCATGTATGGGTTGGGTGACAACCTTGTTCAAGCACTGAAATCTCATTATAGGGATTCCAGGATTAACGGGTCATACACTAAGTGGTTTAGTATCCCAAAGGGTGTTAGACAGGGTTGTGTAGCCTCACTGCGCAGCTGCGGTTGTTTAACCTATTCGTGGGTAGTTGAAAGAAAGCGAATGGGGTCTAAGGATGAATGAGTTACTCATCATATCTTCTTTACGCTGATGATCAAGTTCTACTTGCGTCTTTCGCGGACGAGTTGCAGGAGATTGAAACAAATATGCATGAAGCTTTGATATATATGAATGAAAATGAATGTTGGCAAGACTAAAATAATGGTATTTGAGAGGGATGAATACATGATAGCATGTGATGTTGTGATTGGAGGAGAGAAAGTCGAACAGATGAAAGAGTTTGTATATTTGGGAACTTTGTTTAATATGATAAAGATATTGGTTGAAGAGTAAATGCAGGGAACAGAGTGAATGGGGCACTACATGTCTTTATGAGTCGTCGGCAAGTTTTTAAAAAATGGCCGTGCATGATGGACTGTTAGAGCAAACTTTAAGGTATGGAAGTGAAAGTTGGGTATGGCAAAAAAAGAATGAAAGTAGAATTAATGTAGTGGAAATTAGAGCTCTGAGAAGTATGTGTGGTGTGACTTTGAGGGATAAAATATGGAATACTGATGTAAGAGAGCTTTATGGTGTGGAAGGGGATGTAGTCACAAAGATAGAAAAAGGTATGCTGAGATGGTTTGGGCATTTAAAAAGGATGAATGAAAGAAGATTGACAAAAGAAGTATTCCTGGCCTGTGTGGGTGGGACGACCGGAAGGGGAAGGCCACGTAGAACATTCTCTGAATAAATCGGAGACGTTCTCAAGAAAGGCCAGGTCAGAAGTACCCTAAATCGGCGATCATGTATGAAGAATATATTGACTGTAAACGAGGCAAAAGAGGTGTGCAAAGATCGTGACAAATGGTAATACGTTGTCGCTGCCTAACCCTCTGGGAAACAGGCGTGAGTATATGTATGCATGTATACCTACATAACATATTCTGATTCGTCAATCGAAGTACCTACAACAAGAATTGACGCTTAGTAATTATTAATAAGCCAGATATTTAAGTATTTAATAGTGCATTGAAATGTTATTTTTTCTCTAAGTTAAGTCCCAATTCTAAATATATTTCCCTAAAATATATTTAGAATTTTTGTATTTTTAATATGCTTCCGTAAATATACACTCTTCTGCTAGAATTGTACGTATGTTATTATTATAATAATAATAATATAAAATCATTTTATTTCATTTACATCATTCACAATGGTTATGAAATATGAATAGGTTTTACAAGTAAAGACTTACTATAAGAGAACCCTAAAATTTCACCTATGTGAGAGACTGGAGCCTGAAGTAGGTTTCCAAACGAAAACCTGTGTACAGGTTACCATGCTTCGATGATCTTTAGATGTAAAATGTGTTGTGTAAATGTGTAAGTATTGTAAATGAATGGATTATTATGAAGCAGCATCATGCTGTCAGGTGTGTGATAAATGCGACTATGATGCAACGAACTCGTTTTATTAGAGGATCGATAAGAGATTCTCAGTAACATAATAGTTAAGCGTTTTAAGATATATTTTTAATATTGTGATACAGCTTGATTTTGGTTTAGGGTATATATTAAGTATTTTGTTTAATTTATTACATAAATAATTTCCAAGGTAACAGAAAAAAATATTGGGAGAAGGATGTTCGGCATAATCCTCTTCTTCTTAGCGTGTTGATGGCAATCTAAATTAAGTCAGCCCAGAATTCAGCTACGAGTTGAGCGTTGTCAGTAGCGTCCATTAGTTCTTGTAACGTACAGGCATTAGGGCACGCAAGACATGTTAACAAGTGGGCTATAGTTTGGGGGACAGAACCACACTCGCACTCTAGGTTGGAAATGTTTAATAATCCCCACCTGAGCAGGTTTTCCTTGCTTCGACCAACCTGGGTCCGGAGTTTGTTCAGGGACTTCCAGGTTGGCCACGGCAACCTGTGTCCAGGCGGAAGGTTTTCAGCGGGAGGGCCGAATGGGATGGGTAGGCAAGCACTGTCTTGCCACAGTTTGAGCCGTGTCTTAGACCGTTCGCCAGAAAGTGGAAGCACACACTTCAGGAAGCTTTTTCGACTTTTAAGCCTTTGTGCCACAAGCTTACTGTTGTGCATAAGGTGCCGTGTATCGTTGCTCATTTTAGATCGTTCATTGGAGCTTGCCACCGCTCTGCAAACATCTGGTGGTGCTATGCCTGCCAGCGGATATGACATCTGGAGCGGCGTCGCTTTGAGACAACCAATGATGACCCGGCATGTTTCATTCAAATCGGTATCCACTAATTTTGCGTGGGCTGAACGACTCCATACGGGGTACGCGAATTCACCACATGAAAAAGATAGCGCCAGTCCAGAAGTCCGCATAATATCAAGCGAAGCACCCCATTTATAGCACACAAGACGTTGCAAGATATTATTACGAGATTGCACTTTCTGCTTGATGTTCTTGCAGTTTTTACTAAATGTAAGTGATCTGTCCAAGGTAACACCAAGATATTTCTGGGCATAATAATATCTGGGATGTACTTTGTTGCAGCAGATTTGCTTCAAATTGAAGTTCACAATGTTTTTTAATAATAGTACACAGAATGAAGACCTGGCGGACTGTGAGAATGTCCCACTCCCTATGAAGATTCGATTCGAGTATCTGAAGGGGAGACCTGCACTAACTTTGAGTATTGCTCGCTGTGCCCTCTCAACTTCAATCATTTGAGTTTTGGCAGCATTCATCGATAGCAGAAGAGTGTAAATGTACAAAAACGTATTAATTATTGTTGTCGTTAATTATTCAATGACCTTTATTGTTACTATGAGACCATTGACGTACACATGTACATACATAATTTTTAAAACGGACTATAACGAAATTACATATGTATACAGTATATAACTTTTAAAATAGGCTAACACAAAATTACTCTAAAATATTTCAATGTAAAAATATACAGTCGTCGCGTTGGAATGGTAGACGCGTTCTCAACAGAAAGAAAAGGCCGAAGTAACGCTGCACATTGCGTAACTTATAGCTGACCAATCAGACCAATACACCAAAGAATCTCTGAAGGAGAAATAGTAGCGTGGAAGCTGTTAAGACAGAACACTCCTGCCCATCTCCCGTAAAGCTCGAAGTTGTCCTCCTCCGGGATTACAATTAGGGTTACCATACATTCTTGAGCCAAAAAATGTATTGTTTATAGGATATCCGTTAGTGTTTTAATAACCATAATTGACGTAACAGCGCCGCGTAATAAAATGAATGATTATTTATAATCAATGTATTATTTATAAATACTTTGCGCGACCTAATGAAACATAGTAAAATCGTACCATTCTTTATCTTAACTCGGTCTCTCTTAAAATCTCATACCAAAGCAGATATCATCTATCATCCGCGAAAAATACAACCACGTTCTTTTCGCGGATGACACTTTTCTTGTTTTTTTTGTAGATCTAAACAGAAAACTTCAATTAAATTTTTTAATTTTCCTGTCAGACCGGATATGTTAGTACCCACTAACAAATCCGATCGTTGGTAAAATTAACTTTTTCTGTTAGAAAAGTTTACTTGCTGGTTTATGTTAGCAATTTCCACGGTATTGGGTCTTACGGTATTCTACTTGGGAACGTGGCGGCTGACATCCATTTTATCTTTACTTGCTTACTGTAAAAACGTGCAGTACGAGTTATAAATCAGCTAGGTGCAAGAGATTCTCCTTAAAAGAGATTTTTCTATGGTAACTATTATTACTACAAATGTATTCACAATATATTTATGCCAATCACCATGTAAATAACAAAGAAAAAAAAGAATAAAAACCAAAGTAAAAACAAAGACAAAAAATCAAACCCGGAGCCTCTTTCTGGCTTTCTTCTCTTGGTAGCTAGAGAAAGCCGCAGGTCAGCTAAGGCAGGATTCGGCGAGGATCGCGTTGGCCCCTTAACCTCTAAACTGTGATGACATGCCTGTAGTCCGCGTCAGTGATCATACCCTCTTTTAGAATTCCGTCTTTTTACTTCAGGAGCCCCCTGAGTTCTGGCCCATACCCATAAAGATGCCTTCAGGTATTTGTCGCTTAAAATAAGCTACTGGAGGAGAACCTTCTGCATTCACCAACTGCTCGGTGTTTTCAATTTTTATTATAATAGTACTAACTTTAAAAATAAATAAGTATATGTTATTTATTTAAGGATTTCTCAAAATTATATGTTTGCAATCAGACCGCGCTGGCACGAATTAGAACAAAATTCTCCGTCATTTTAAGTAGAAATGAAACGAATGCTTTTTACTTAAATTCCACTTGAAATAAAAATACGCAATTTGTTAAATTCTTAAATCGATATCACTTATTACTTTCATCGACATTTGCAATTAAGATCATAGACTACTAAATTATACTAGAGTTAGGATGACGGTAGATTTAAATTGTTTTGATGTCGCAATATATATTTTATCTGTTTATCGTGCGTGCCCAGGTGCGATGATGCTGAATTTTCATTTTGTGTTTTTGTGTTTTTATGTACCTATTTTGTCTCTTTTTATTTTTTGTACACTATGGACTGTATGTTCGAAATAAAGATTTATTATTATTATTATTATTATCCTTTACTACCTTGATAAATAGTTTCTAGTATGAAAATGGAGGCAAATGTGTCAAGAGGAATTATTGGTCTTTCTCATACTGTCTATAGTGTCCATAAACAACATTTTTTTTTTTTTGATAGCTTGACAGATCTACGGGAAACGGGGAAACAAACATCAAAACAACGAAAGTTCGTTCGACTTCGTAAAGCGCGAAAATATTGTTTTTCAATAAAGATATATTGAAATTATTATATAAGTTAGGCATTATAATATGTATTAATAGAAAATGGAGTGTACGCAAAGATTGGAGTGTACTCAAGATTTATATGACACACATACACAGAGGATATGTCCAGAGCAGGTTAGCAGTGTCTTATGTTGTCGCATTTTTCCATGAAATTGTATCCATTTACTGTAATTAAATGACTTTATCTACTCTGTATCAAAATTATTATGCTTGCTTACCATAATACTAGTTCGATGTATGTTTTTTAAAGCTTGTAGCCTTGTTTAGTTTATTGTGCTGTAGATTTTTAGAACTTTTTTGATTGGTATATCTGTAATTATGGTCTTAGTACTGATTTGATGATCACAACACAACTATTAATGAAAGAATAATCAACATGAATGCCAAATAAAACTGAATAAGTTTTTAGAGCCCATATGCCAATTTGCCACAATATAACAAACTATTAATCAAGCAATCATTTTAGGAAGCTGTAATGATTTTGATGAAATTTACAGAATATCTTTAGTGCCAAAGCAAAGCCAAAAGATAATGCCTTTCTCCTTATGAAAAAATCCTAAATTTGAATCTGCCAGTGTGTATCATTCATAGCTTAACAGCAGAGCCCCTACCCTGGATTTGAAGAGGGTGGAACCTGCTGGATGATTTAACTTATGATTTATCATTGAAGGTTATATTTATGATTTGATACACAAATAATGCTATAAAACTCAAATTTAATAGTGTTTAGGGGTCATAAATTGATTTATTCTATTTTATGTTTGGGACAATCTTTTGTATTCAAGCAGTACAGTCATGTGATCGAGCCTTGACACATGGGAGCTTGTGAGTTTGATTCCCAAACTGAACAATCTTTGTGTAAAAACAAAGGCTAGGGTCTGGTTGGTAGAGGAGCTAAATCCTAGGCCTCACAGAGCATGTTAAATCGGATATCTTAACAAGAACACATATGGCCTTCTTTACACAATTACTACATATAATCAGAAGCCGAGTGGCTCATTAAAGGATTTGAGGTCAGAGGATAATTACACTAATCATTCTGGTAGCTAGCCACCACAGATTAGGCTGGTACACGTGAATAAAAAAGGGACAAGACAGAAGAATATCTGAGAAAACTTGCTGTTATAACATCCAGCAATATAAACAGAGCTCTGTTGTCTATAATGAATTTGACTTATCTAGTCAAATTCATTAGTCTTGACCTGGGGCTCTACCACTATGTCGCTGAACATTGATTTCTTAAATGGCGTTCGAATAATTAAGGTTAAAAATGACTTAATCAATTGTTAAATCGGCTTCCATGAGCAAATGTAATGTAATAAATGGTCCAGAATCGATTGTAAACGTTGAAGCTGATTTAACAATTGATTAAGTAATTTTTAACCTTCATTTATTTGAACGCCATTCACGAAAACGATGTTCGGCGACTTAGGTGGTAGAGCCCCTGGTAAGCTGAAGCAGTCTTATCCAAGTAGTAAATAACTAACATGTTCTAAAATTAAATGATCCAATGCTTACCCTCCCAGTTGATGAGTTTGAGATTTATCTTTGGTAATTTATGCATATCTAAATAATTTGAAATGTTTATTATGTGCCTATACATTTTTGTAATTCTCCAAGCCCCACAGAATATAAACATTTTCTGTCAAAATTTGACAATGAGTAATTTAAAAATTTCACATTGTTATAATTTGTGAAATTAAAAAAAATATTTTCATAAATTCTCCAGTGACAGTATATTTATGTTAATTTTATAGTACAGCTAATGGCAATAGTAGGTGATCAAAATTGTTTTGAGGTTTTGGGTTGAATGAATGAATGTAAAATGTAGAATTAAAGGTTTAATATTTTAATATATTTCAGATTGGCTTCCTGGGTATCTTGGGGGAAAAACATCCAGTACTGAAAGGACCCAACAAGATAGGAAGAGACCCACAAACATGTCAGATTGTTTTAAATTTGGCTGTAAGTGCTTATTTTTTATTTTCTTATAATAATAATAAATTCTTTATTTCTTAGTATATGTTACATTGAGGTCTTAGGGTGATTTCAGAGTCGCGCCGGCGAGCAGCGCCGTCCAAACGCGCGCGCTTACAATTACACTAGATAGTAGTTGCGTTTCATAGTCACGCAGTTCAAACGCGCCGCGTGTGATACGCGCGCCGTCGGCCAGCGCTGGCGAAGCGCGCGCGGCCCGAGCTCCTCTACAGCGTTTCAGAGTGACGCGTCTCGCACGCGCCGCTGTTGAGACGCGCTGGCCTCCGGCGCGTGTCGCGCGCGTCACTCTGAAATCAGCCTTACATTTGTAAATTAGATCACATATACTACCATTGCTGGTGTACTAATAATAAAAGGCTTATTTTATGGCAGGTTCACTTTATAAGTACAGACGTCAGCACATCAAGCTACCCCCATCTGTCAAATTTCCCCAATTGATAGTGAACTTTATGTTTACGAGATACAGTTGAAAATCTATAAATGAAATTTGGCCGTTTGGGGTAGCTGGATGTGCTGGCATCTGTACATTACCTTGAGAAAGGGGCTTTGTATAAATTGGGTATTAAATTAGTAGTAGTAGTATGCACGAGGGATCAAAAAGACCACTGAGCTTCCACAAGAGGGTGGCCACTTTCCTATATATATAGTAACACCACCAGTTATGGCATCTAAAAACTTTTTGCTAGATGTCCATAATGTTACAAAGTATTTGATTAGGTTATTAATAAAATAAGAAAGGTTTTTATTCCCATAGACTTTGAAAAAGTGCTTGTAAATAGTCAGAACATGTTTGTAGTTATAAAGTTGTACACATTATAATTTCTAGTTGCATAGATATTTAGGTACAAGGATTGTATGAATACATTTATATAATTTATTTTATAATAGCAATGATATTTAGCTAGCTTGATAAGTTATTGTCAAAGTTAAAAAACTAGGTGTGGTCACTCTTAAGAATAGGTACCTCAAATTGGTTTAATTTCCCAAGTGAATACTGAGAAATAAAGAGTATTGAGCTTTAATGTGGTTAGCTAGGATAATTTGTTTTAACTATATAGGTAAGTGACTTATCTATATCTCGTTCTAACTGGTATAGTAAGGTCATTGGGGAAGCATTAATGGTAGGCAATGTGTGGGTGGTGCCAACCATTAATATTGGAAGCATTAGACTATGATAACTGCTTAATGTTTCAAATTGGTTTTTTACATTTTATTGTTCTTGTCATGATAAAATCAAACTGTGTGTATCACTAAAACCGGGAAACTATAAAGCCTTCCTATTAAATAATAATTTTCTCTTAAGACTTAGGACAGGCAAAAATATCCCTCCACCCAAATTGAGATTGATACCTAGATTGACATAGATAGATACATTAACTCTTTATTGTACAGATGCCAGCACATCTAGCTACCACAATCTGTCAAATTTCTTTTATAGATTTTCAACTTTATCATTTAAGCATAAGGTTCATTTTCAATTGGGGAAATTTGACAGATTGGGGTAGCTTGATGTGCTAAATAGATAGATACATATTACTATAATATTTGTTCTTTCATGCCATAATAATCGTATAGTTATAGGTTTCACATGGTTATGTACTGTGCAACTTTATGAACATCACATTGTTATTGGCAACACATTCCATAAAAAAACACTCTGAACCAGAGCCTTATGAAAAATGTCTGAATTTATTTTTATTGTTTCAGTCAGTATCAAGACAACATGCTGTGATAAATGTACTAAATATTAGAGAGTTTATGCTTATGGACCTAGACTCCGCCAATAAGACTAAGCTGATGAACGTAAGTATTTTCCGTTACTTTTTTTCAACACAGAATAATTGTTGGATATTTATGAATACCTGGAGTCGAAAGTAAAGAGAGATAGAAGATTTGTGAATAAAAAATAAAATCCTCATTTCCAAAGTATTTTACATGGTCGAATTGTCAAATTGTTTATCAAAGTATATTATAAAATGTTGACTATGTAAATGACAAAAATGGTTGGGATCGAACATTTCATTACAATTATTATATAACTGAATTATTTTATTTGTAGTAATTAAATTACTACTAGGTTTTTTGACATTGTTTCTCAAATGCTGAAATATTATGATAATTAAAACATATTTATTACACATGTATTAATGAATGACATTTTATAGTTCGGTTAGAATGACTGATATCAAATAAAATAACAGTAGTATCAGTAGTAACAATAGTGTATAGTATCAATGAATGTATGTTTAGTTCATGATTTAATGCATTTGCTACAATACAAAAGCTAATTGTTGATTAAAACTAAACTGTCTGTTGATTAACATTATACTCCCGGGACAGTCCCACTCACCACAGATATGTTCCTACGTGTGAAAAATAAAACTAAACTGAAAAATTTTATATATTACTTGGTTGAGAGCTTTCTGCGTTTGCCGCTCGTTTGGTGTATCAAAATTTATGTTAAGAGTATGAAAATCATTTAGTAATGAGACTTATTTAAGGATAACACAGCTTTAAATATGTGATAAGACAGACCGCATAAACGGACTGGCCCATTGGCTTAAGTATAGTTTCGTATTATGTAAGCTTAATATTGTTTTCGAATTCACTACTGTGAGCTTGACAAGTACAAGTGTATGTTAATGACCAAGTGCTGAATAAATTTAATTCTTTCATTATAACATAAAAATCTAAAATTTTCAGAAAACTTTACAACCATACATACCTCATCCTTTAAAAAATGGTGATACCGTACAATTTGGAGATATATTTGGCATTTTCCGCCTATTGGAAGAAGATGATGACTTGCCAATGACACAAGCTCTGGATTACATACCCGACACTCCAGCCCCCAGCAGATATCTGTTGACGCTTAATAAGGCACCTATTACCATTGTCCCTGAATCGCCTGATGTCAGTGATAAGGTATGAAATAATTAATACTTTTGCGTATTATAACAGATAGCCCTGTATGTCCCGGACAGGTATGTTTGGAGGAAGAGACGGCCGCGATTGCTAGTGGAACCGCGTGGTCGGACTAATCTTGTACATGAGGCGCCCCTGACGCGTGCTCTCCGTACTCTTAACCTTATAGCAGCTGAGACTGACCTATTGGTGTGTTCTCTGAGTGAGTTCACGAGAAGTGCATTATGTATAATTAGTTATAAGTAAAATTTGTTTAGTGGTATAAAATTGTATTATACTTAGATAAGCACTCTATCGCATTGGACTTATACCTGTAAAGATAGGTGTAAGAGGAAAATAAAATAAATAAATAAATAACAATGCTGCCCTGAGTATTGGAAGAATTATATGCTAAATTGTAATTCCAATTTTACAAGTAAGCTTGTCTAATGTGCATTTGTATTTTATTCCAGGATGAATCATTTGTCACACCTACACAGCCAAAAGGCGATAAATCAAAATTATCAAACAACCAGTTCTTAAAACCATTTGGTAAACCTATATCGTTGCAATCTAAAAGTTCTGCGAAAACTTACGATCGCAATAGCTCGAAACAATCGAGTTCCTCAAATTTTGCTGACAACAATAACACAAGTTTAAATGACTCATTTATTTCTCTTAATTGTAACAAAAATACTGTAAGTATACATGAAATGGACACGCAACAACCTGATAATGTAACTAATGTTACCACTGATTCCATATACACTGCAGATACGCAAATTCCGCAAGAGCTGGTCCCTTCGCCTTCTATACATAATTTAGACACACAAGTTCCTCAAGAACATCTACCTCAGGTTCGCAAAATTGACGGGCAGAAGGAAATACAATTTGATTTATATGCAGCTAATAAAGAGAATGATCTAAGTATATTTAACGCAGAAACTCAACCTTTTCTTTGTGACAGTAAAAATGATTCAGTAGATGGTAAACTTAATATGCAAAGTAAAAATAATATGAAAGACAAATCGACATTGGAACAGTCTATTAACAGTGTAGCAACAGGTAAAGCTAATATGTCTGAAGAGGATTTGTTATTTGACGAGATTGACGATGAATGCTTGGAAGACTTCAACTCTCAGGATCTATTACCAGCAGAATTACCATTCGAAGAACAATTGCGTAAAACTAAAGAAAGGAGTCCAATACTACCAGACAGGACTCCTAAGAAACATTCACCAAAAACAAAACAATCGGACGACACAACAACACCCTGTCAAGACTTTGACATAGTGCCATCACAAAAAGATCCCAAATTACTTAGTATAGAAAGTAAACCAATACCACAAAGTGTTAAGAAAGTTGAACAACTGGCTAAAAGAACTATAAGAATTAAATCTGATAGTTCGACAGATTGTGAAGATGTAGATATAGTTCCGACACAGAAAGTAGAAACATTATCTGATGAAAATAATAAGGTTTCTACAAAGGCAGCTAAAAGAATTAATAGAAGTGTTTCAGATAGTTCTACAGATTGCGAGGATGTTGAATCAAAAACGCCCCAAAAGGTACTTACTAAAAAAATTGATAAAGACGATGATGCGACGGACTGTGAAGATGATTTAGCTGTGATTGATTCTATGAAGCAAAGTAAACCATCTAACAATAAAAATATTTCATTTGAAGATATGCCTACGCAAGTAATAGATGTTGGCCCAACAAGTGCAGGCAAAGTTGCCTTTGAAGATATGCCTACACAAATAATAGATATTGAACCCTCGAATCTAGATAAACAACCGTTTGAAGATATGGCAACTCAAGTATTAGATGTAGAACCTGTAAATATAGATAATCCAGCCTTTGAAGATATGGCTACACAAATTATAGACATTGATGATAATGTCGCCAATAAAACAGACGTTGATTTTGAAGATCAACCCATGCAGATAATAGAAGTAGTTCCAAATAAGCCTGAGAACGGCAAATCGTTTAACGAAATTATTAGTCCATTTAAAGTCCCGCTGCAATCATCAAAAAGGTTAAAAAAAGATGCTACAAAAGTAATAGAAACAAAACCTTTAACCAAAAGTAATAGTAACAAAACTACCGATAATGTAGATAATTATTACAATGCAACTCAAGATATTTATGATGATTTGTGTTCGCAAAGAGAGGGATCTCCTGAAATTGTAAAGATTTCACCTATGAAATTAAAAAGCACTGATATACCAAAAGAAGATGATGATGTTGTTCCCAGTTCTGTAGAAGATTACCGAGTTGGAAATCGATTCGCAAGTATAGAAAGAGATTCAAGTCCTAATAGAAATTCAACCAGTGATGCACATATTTCCAACATGTCTAACTCCCAAGTGATGGAAGTGATTGGTGTAACAAACCTAAAAAAAACGCCTAGTGACTCTTCTGATATAGAATTGACTCCAAAGAAAGTACGACCTTTCTTCTTTTCTGACAGTGATCTGCCGAATAGCCAAGAAATAAAGACTAGTATGATGACTCATTCAAAGACGAGCGTCACCGAATCTTCCAGTGATTCTGAACCAGAACAAAATTCTGAAGATCAGAACACTCCATTTTTGCACCGTATAAAGAAAACTAAACCCGTCGTAAAAATAGATCTTACTAAAAAGTTCGAGATCGAAAAGCTACCCGAACGAGTTATAACAAGAAAGCGGAAGCCTACAGCCAAAGTTATTGAGAATGAGAGTATCAGTTCAAATATTTTAGAACCTAAGTTTTTGACAGAGCAAGATGATCAAATAGATTCGGATATAATAACTGAAAATATAAAACGGCTTAAAACCTTCGAAAAGGCTAAAAATGGCAAAGATGTTGAAAACGACGGTAAAGTTAAAGAAGGGAAGAAAGGAAGCTCAACGAATAAAAAAACTGAAACGACTAAAGAAGAAAATAAGGCAATTGCATCCAGTAAGAAATCTGAATCTAAAAGTAATGAATCTAGAGAAAAGATTAAAGTTAAAATTGAAAGGCCCTCTAAGAAAGAAACTAAATCTAGCAAATCGAAGAACGAATATGCCCGTAAGAATACTGAAGAAGAAAAGAATAAAACAGAAAAGAAAGAATCAGCAAGTAAAATTAAAGAAAAAGAGAGTCATAAAACCACAGAATTAAAAGATAGTACACAAAGTTCAAGTAGCAGAAGCACACGTAGTAGAAGAAAAGTTGTAGACAACAAAAATGAAAAGAAATCGCTATCTCCAGAAAACAAGAAGAAAGAACTGGAACATAAAAGAAAACGTGGTAGTAAAAATGAAGAAAACTCCAAGTCAAAATCGACTTTGCGCGATGTTGAAGAAATTAAATCAAAAGTGCCAGAAGTTGAAGTGAGAAGGAGTAGAAGGCAACAGAGTGCTAAAGAAAAAGAAGAACTCGTTAAAGAGGATTCCCAGACAATGATTGCACCAAAATCTATCCTAAAGAAGAGTGTACACGAACAAAGCACAGTCTATAATATGTCATCGTCCAGTGCTGATTCACCTAAAGGTGTTAAACGTAGTTTAGTTGATGATAGTGACGTCCCTAGCCCTAAAAGGACACGGGCTTTGCTCAATAATTCTGCTATTAACAGTGGTAGCAGTATAAACAACGCGTCGTTGCGAGCGACTCCAGCGCGTGTTATGAAGACTCATCACGTGTTATTTACTGCTTTTCCCAGTGAAGAAGTCAAGCATAAGTTGGAGAAATTAGGTGAGTGTTTTCTCGTAATTAAATTTACCAAGTATTTTAGCTAAACACAACAGTACTTTTTTCTTGTAACTAGTAGTCTTGTTGGATAACAGAAGTATTTCAGCACAAAGTAGGTTGTTCCATGACACTTGCTTATAACTTTTTGAATAGAAGGATGTAACTCTAGTCAGCTAATTTGACTGAATCTGTAATCAAATCGAAGCTTATAATAGTTGTAACTTATGTATTTTTACGGATATTTCATCAATGGGGACTTAAGTCTTCATAATTTAATTAATGGATCTTTACTTATATTCCTTTTGACTGGATATAGCAGTCGTAACTTATGGATATTTACGAATATTTAATCAAAAAGCATCGGTAATAGTTGTATCTTCTTAGGATCTTTATTCATCTTTGGTCAATGTGGGGTTTGTAACTTCTGATTGATTTATTCTTACTTTAGCAAATTTAGCGATTTTTTATGACAGTATCCTAGTTATTGCTGACCTGATAATTGTTTTTTGACGTCAACTATCGGATGCTAAATTATATACCTGTACTACTTATCATTCGTTTTGGCAATATAATAATAATAATCGTTCATTTCGGATAAAACATTCTCCATATATTTTTAGTACAACGTTCTTAACCTAATGTTAGTAATCTTATAATATAGTAACAAACAATGCACTGCAAAACAACCACACATCTAGGTATCACAATACCCTGGTATGTAGCTGAATATGGTTGCAGAGAATAAAATGTTTATAGTGGTGTCTGAGTGGACCAACATCTGGTTTGACGCTATTGTGGTCAATCAATCAATATATTTATTTGCATGAATATGGTAATGTATAAATACTGATCTTAAAAATAATTTTGAAAACATCATACTCTGCCGATATCAGGCGTACAAATTAAAATAATACAAAAAAAATCAAAATACTAATCAAAACTATACAAATCAAGAAGAGAGAAGAATCATCAATAACAACAACATCATAAACAGTGTGTCACATAATTGAAGGTCCTGGGTACTATATTATTAGCAGGTATTACATATTACTCAAAGAGTATCATTTAGATCATCAGTAGTTGAGTAGTAGCATTTTTGACATAGTAGGTCCCTTAGTTTACTCTTAAACAAATTAAAATTTAGCAGTTTTAGTGAGGCTGGAAGCTTATTGTAAATTTTTGGCGCTAAGCAAAAAATACTTTTCTACATTAGCGCTGTTTTGGCTGTGGTCATACATAATTGATCCCTACGCCTATTACGAATATACGTGGTCTATAAGACATTTAGAAGTTTGAAATAATAAATGAGTATCATGTGTGATTACAGGTGCGGTGATAGTGACAGACGTGGTAGCGTGTAGCGTCGTGTTAACGATGGCGGTGAAGAGAACCTTCAAGCTGCTGTGTGCTATGGGACTGGGCAAGCCCATCGTCGGGCCGGCCTGGGTACAGGCCTGCGTTGATACACACATGATAGTCGGTAAGTTATATAAGCTATATATCTATTTAAACATTGTTCCCAGTTTCACTCGAAGCCGAAATCTCGTACTGTTGGAGATATTAGATATAAGAAAACTAATTAACCTGTTGAGTTTAGGGACGAGACTTTAGGAGCTTCATTTATCTATGAAACTGAAAAAAGTGTTGAACAAACATTAACTTCCAAATCCGAAATAAAAAAACATTAATTATGATCACAAAATATATCAAACTATTGATGCTCACATGGCCGAATGATCTTGAACGGATGCGAAATGTTCGTAATATAAACCCATACTATAACTTTGTATTTCTCTGTAAGCAAATTTTTGAAAATAATTTTAGTGAAATATAACAATGTCAAATAAAATTTGAAAAAAATATAACCTAACCGTAAATGTCGACCAGCAGATGCATGAAATCTGATCAAATAAAATCATGTATTAATTTATATTTTGTCTGGTATTTAAATACCGATGTAACCTGATACGACTTTATTACTTTTTGTCAGATCCTTGGCTGTACCTTATAAAGGACGACGCAGCAGAGAAAAGGTTCCAATTTAACTTGGAAAGGACCCTAAATGGAAAGAGGAACTTCTTGAAGGGGTACAACATTTCTTCCACGGCGAGTGTACAGCCTAATGCTACGGAGATGAAATGTGAGTAGTTTCCATGATCAGTAGGAAAGCGTGAGGATCTCGCTGGTCTACTGGTTATATTAAAGTCTTATGTTCAATTCCCGGGGATTTTTCATGGTAGAAAATCTTACACCCGGAAGTCAATAACAAAGATAACTTTGGTCTTGTTGGATGGGAGAGTGAAGGAGTAGAAACACCTGTTTGTACCCACATCTATGCTATAATACCTCCAGCATAGTTCGATAGGATTGGCCGCATATTCAGAGGCATATTAAAAGAAAAAAAAAACGAGTGTGCTCTAGGCCACACGACTGAAGTTTACTTAAGTTAGATATACGAAACGTAACTGGCTATAAGAGAAAGAAAGAAAAAAATTGTTGCTCGCATTTTTGGAACGAAGTTCTTATCGCGCGTTGTGAAAGGGGGCTAGACGGAAAAAAATCTTACTAAAAGTTGTCACGACGCTTTTTGCAGCTGTGCGGCGTGCGCATGTTTCTCTGTCTGTCTGTCTCTCTCTCTCTCTCTCACTCTTATAGAAAGCAAGCCAGATATTTTCATTTCTATTTCGCATTGAACAGTGTGGTGTCGCGACGATTATTTTTGTTGAGTGTATACAGGTTTTTTGTACATAATAAATAATAAGAAATAACTTCGTTCCATCCGGGTATCCCTTGACACCTCTCAAGTTTTTCTCTCTTATCATTTCATTATAGTAATATACGAAACGTATCACTCACTTTCTATTTTCCCTTATTTATATTTCCCTCTCAACTTCCGTTTGTGACGCCCGATCACACTTTTCGTAACACTCTCGTCACGCATTCACCAGTGTACACCCCCAAGTCCGACGTGCATGACGTAAACAAGATTTACTTCAAAAAAAAACTTGTGTGTACTTATGTACACGCTTATACTTCTTAATATACAACTTGAACATAGTTATCAATTTTCATACCACCTAGAACTAACGTCATGCTGTTATTTTTACGATGCGCGCGCATCGTAAAAATTCACTCTCATACATTTTCATACCACCTAGAACTAACTTCATGCTGTTATTTTTACGATGCGCGCGCATCGTAAAAATTCACTCTCATACCACCTAGAACTAACTTCATGCTGTTATTTTTACGATGCGCGCGCATCGTAAAAATTCACTCTCATACCACCTAGAACTAACTTCATGCTGTTATTTTTACGATGCGCGCGCATCGTAAAAATTCACTCTCATACCACCTAGAACTAACTTCATGCTGTTAAATTTTTTGGTGTCGGTGTGCGCGCGCATCGTAAAAATTCACTCTCATCATTTTTCTCCATCGCGCCAAAAGAAGTATAACTTCAAAAAGAATGCAATATATACCAGAGAACAGGTACCGTCTCTCTGAGTACTATGAATCCGTTTGCTAAAGCATGGCGACCATGCTACATCCGCCCAAATAAATTTTGGGGAGGCTATCTACCAATGGCCATTTTTCAGGTTAGTTATTACTAAAATATTTCTTTCGTTTACTTTACAGTAATAGTGGAATGCTCGGGCGGAACTTGGAAAGCGAGTACTCCGAACTGGGTGTGCGTTACTTCTACCAAAGACAAATCTCTCTGGCCCGCCCTGAAGAAGCAAGGCGCCATCTTAGTTTCCACAGAATTCATTCTAGGCGGAGTTTTAAGGCAGAACATTGAAATAACGAGTAATGAGTTTAAATAGCAGCCGTTTGTACCAGTTGATAGTAGTAAGGTGTTATGATATCTGCGGTTATAATTTTAGTTTGCAAAAAACTAAACGTAGGAACTATATTGATGACGCTACGGCTATGCAGCGCTACGATTGGTCACTGTGGAGATGGCGTGATAAGTTTGGCCAATCACAATGCGTCGTTTCCATAGAGTGCTCGCCTTCGTTCATACGTTTAGTTTCCTGTACACGTATTCTAAGCTAGAGTACAACAAGTTTCGACTTATGTACTTATAATGTATTTTGAATTTACCGAAGTACGCTCTGAAATTAAATCACTTATAAATACATATCGGAATTTAAATACCGAAATAACATGTTACGGCATTATATCATAATACAATGTTTTACGCGGTAATTTAATTTCAGAGCATAGCCAGCTCTGAAATCAAAATTAGCGTCGCCAAACTATGATTTATTAATGTTTTTAATAAAACCTGTCAAATACAGGCTGGGCTTAAAAAGTGAAAACATATTATTATATATTTTAGTACTTTGTAACATGTACTGTGAGTAAGACAAGTAATCATATAATAATTTAATAATGAAAGCAATAATAATAAAAAAAAGAAGTTGGTGTTAAAATATTTTAACATGTAACGACTTATTACTTTGTAGAATGTATTGTGATTGAAGCCCCTAAATACATCCTGGGATAAACACCGATTTAATATGGTAAGAATTACTACTAATTACTTCGTAGAATGTTTTGTGGATAAAGCTAATGGGTTACGGACCAAAACGACCTATTATGACTTATGAGTTTGTAAAATGTATTGTGAGTGAAGGCAGTAAATACATGTTGGACTTTAGGTACCGATGTAACATGTTGCGTCTTTATTACTTGTAGAAGGTATTGTGGATAAAGCCAGTAGAATACGGACTTGAACGACCTATTGCGACTTATGACTTTGTATAATGTATTGTGAGTGAAGCCACTAAATACATGCTGGGATTTAAATACCAATGTAACATGATACGACTTTATTAATTTGTAGAATGTTTTGTGGATAAAGCCAGTAGAATACGGACTTAAACGACCTATTACGACTTATGACTTTGTAAAATGTTTTGTGAGTGAAGGCAGTAAATAGATGTTGGACTTTGATTACCGATGTAACATGTTACGACTTTATTACTTGTAGAATGTATCGTGGATAAAGCCAGTAGAATATGGACTTAAACGACCTATTGCGACTATTGACATTGTAAAATGTATTGTAAGTGAAGGCAGTAAATACACGTTGGACTTTGAGTACCGATGTAACATGTTACGACTTTATTACTTGTAGAATGTATTGTGGATAAAACCAGTAGAATATGGACTTAAACTACCTATTGTGACTTATAACTTTGTTTAATGTATTGCGAGTGACGCCAGTAAATACATGTTCGAATTTAAATACCGAAGTAACGTGTTACGGCATTATTACTTGTAGAAAGTTTTGCGGATAAAGCCGGTAGAATTCGGACTGAAACGACGTATTGCGACTTATGACTTTGTAAAATGTATCGTAAGTGAAGCCAGTAAATACATGTTGGAATTTAAATACCGAAGTAACGTGTTACGACTTCATTACTTTGTAGAATATATAGTGCATAAAGCCAGTGGAATACGGACTAAAACGACGTATTGCGACTTATGACTTTGTAAAATGTATAGTGAGTGAAACCAGTAAATACATGTTGGGATTTAAGTACCGATGAAACATATTACGACTTTATTACTTTGTAGAATGTATTGTGTATAATGCCAGTAGAATACAGACTTAAACGACCTATTGCGACTTATGAGTTTGTAAAATGTATTGTGAGTGCAGCCAGTGAATACATGCTGGGTTTAAAATACCGATGTAATATGTTAAGACTTTATTACTTTGTAGAATGTTTTGTGGCTAAAGCTAATGGATTACGGACTAAAACGACCTATTGCGACTTATAACTTTGTAAAATGTATTGTGAGTGAAGCCAGTAAATTTATGTTGCACTTTAAATACCGAAGTAACGTGTTACGGCATTATTACTTTGTAGAATGTTTTGTGGATAAAGCCAATGGATTTCTGACCAAAACGACGTATTGTGACTTATGACTTTGTAAAATGTATTGTGAGTGAATCCAGTAAATACATGTTGGGATTTAAATACTTATGTACGACTTTATAAATTTATTGTGGATATAGCCAGTAAAAAACAATGTATTGCATCATAACAAGTAGAGTCCGGCTGTTGCACGATTGCGTTTCTGACGTCTTTCAGTTCTATATATTTAACATGAAATATTGCAAAAATAAAAATACTTATTGTCACTTGTCATAATTATTAAGTTATTAATTAATAATTGTTTGTCCGACGGGCGAATAAGATACAAAAATATATTTCTCTCAATTCAACGCTAAATTCGACCACTACCTGGCCGGAACGTATTCCCTCGGCGGCCGGATTTACATGCATCGTATTACTTTGTAAAATGTATTGTGAGTGAGTAAATGCAGTCTGGGATTAAATACCGATGTAACTGTTATTTACTTAACAAAATGTATTTTGAGTGAGTAAATGCAGTCTGGGATTAAATACCGATGTAACTGGTATTTGCTTTGAAAAATGTATTGAGAGCCAGTAAATGCATTCTGGAATAAAATACCGATGTAACTGGTATTTACTTTGCAAAATGCATTGTGAGTGAGTAAATGCATTCTGGAATAAAATACCGATGTAACTGTTATTTACTTTGCAAAATGCATTGTGCGTTAGTAAATGCATTCTGGAATAAAATACCCATGTAACTAGTATTTACTTTGCAAAATGTATTGTGAGTGTGTAAATACAGTTTCGAATTAAATACCGATGTAACTGGTATTTATTTTGCAAAATGTATTGTGAGTGTGTAAATACAGTTTCGAATTAAATACCGATGTAACTGGTATTTACTTTGCAAAATGTATTGTGAGTGTGTAAATACAGTTTCGATTAAATACCGATGTAACTGGTATTTACTTTGCAATATGTATTGTGAGTGTGTAAATACAGTTTCGAATTAAATACCGATGTAACTGGTATTTACTTTGCAAAATGTATTGTGAGTGTGTAAATACAGTTTCGAATTAAATACCGATGTAACTGGTATTTACAAAATGTAATAGTGGTTCTAAGGTCGCTAGAAGACCTCGGGAAGGGTGGTAAAGTTCAGAACCGTGTAAAGTGTGATAAGATATGATAAACGCTTCCCAACGAGATGGTATTCTTGTTGGCCGACATGGTATAAAGAAAACTAATTGTCATTGCCGTCTAAATTCAAAATTCAAATGATTAATAAATATCACATTAGTTTTATAATGTTATTTCTAGTAATTAATCTATTTTATTTTAACAAGGTTTCTTAACATTTTATTATTATTCTTACGAGATGATTTAAATCGAAAATCTTCATGTACCTCTATGTTGATTAGTTAATAATATTCTATTTTAAATATTTCTAAAGGTTTGTAAATTTTGCCGAATAAAGTCGTAATGACACCTGCGTTGCCTTTATTTAGTTTAAAGAAATCTATTTTTTGATCACCCATTACAGGTTACAATATTTTTCACTAGCTGTGCCCCGCGGATTTATCTGCGTTAAACTTTATAAATTATAGCCTATGTGTTCATCCAGGGTGTCAGCTAACTCCATAACAAATTTTATTAAAATCGTGCCAGCCGTTTAAACGTGTAGAAGAAACAAACATACACACTCACAAACTTTCACCTTTATAATATTATTTTTCATGGTTAAATTTAATCTATACATATAATAAAATCGTAGAAAAGTCAAAACTGTACATTGAATATTTTTTTAAAAGGATACTTGGAGCGTGATCTACAATCGATATCGAAGCCAAAAAAATAGTTTTTAGAATTTTTGTCTGTTTATCTGTTTGTCTGTATGTATGTCCGGGCTAAACTCAGAAAGTACTACATGGATTTACTTCAAATTTAGCATGAATATTACTAAGAGGTCGGATCAATATATAGGGTACAAATTATCACGCTATCACCTACGGGGGAGGAGCTGTGTTAATTTATAAAGTTTAACGCGGGTAAAACCGCGGGGCACAGCTAGTATAATTATAAATCCTCACAGCTATATTCAAATTGTTTTTTTTATTGGCTTTTATGAGATTTATCACATCCGGTGGTCTCTCTTATATACATATTGTGGCTAGCCGTGCCCTTTTTAATCAATACTGTAGTTATTTGTGTTTAAGAGTGTCTTGGCTAATATATTCCTGTGATGTTTGACTCTGTCTGTAGGCCTCGCAAGACCATTTAATTTGTCCCTTGATAATTTGGACTTCCAAGTATTTGTGAACCTCTGATTTTTTTATTGTTAATCAACTTATACGTTTTTATTTATCATCACTACTAACAGCGTGAAATTGGTACTGAAAATTGGCATAGAAAGTAAGTTGTATGTATGTATGTAGTGAAGAAAGAAGCCTATCAAGTCCGAAATCTACGCGGGTGAAATACTAGTAACCACATTAAACCTTTAACCAAACACTTGTGTATGATTCAAATATCGTACAGTTACTATTCTGTCAAGAAAGTACCGGGAAAAGATCAATAATATACAAAATGTTTGTTATTCATCCAAATTTATTTTATCACCTTCAAAGTATGCTCCTTCAGAAACGATACACTTACGCCAACGAATACTCCATTCATCAAAACATTTTTTAAACGCTGCTTTCGGAATTGAGTTCAGTTCTCGCCGCGAATTCTCCTTTATGTCTTCTACCGATTGAAAACGGGTACCACGAAGTGGTAATTTGAGTTTGGAAAAAAGAAAGAAGTTAGCTGGAGCCATATCTGGTGAATATGGTGGTTGCTGGATGGTATTTGTTGAGTGTTTGGTCAAACATTCGTTCACAATGATCGCCTTGTGCGAAGGCACATTATCGTGGTGCAAAATACAAGAATTTTCTGTCCAAAAATCTGGCCTTTTTCGTCGAATTTGCTTTCTTAAACGCCGCATAACGCTCAAATAATATTCTTTATTTACCGTTCGACCTTCCGCTAAGAATTCAGAGTGCACAACACCGCGATAGTCAAAGAAAACAGTCAACATGACTTTGACTTTTGATCGACTTTGGCGTGGTTTTTCGGTTCAGTTGGAAGGCACCACTCCGAAGCTTGTTGACTAGTTTGCATGTCAAACTCGTAAACCCACGTCTCGTCACCAGTAACAATGCGTTTCATGAATGTTGGGTCGGAATTGACTCGTTCTACCATGTACTCAGCGACTTTCATGCGATTGAGTTTTTGGAGAAAATTCAGATCTTTTGGGACTAGTCGAGCAGCAACATGTTTCATACCCAAATGTTTAGTTAAAATGGTACGAATTGACTCGTGAGATACAGAAAGTTCGGCGGCTATCTCTCTCAGAGTTGAATGAGGATTTTCAGTCACTATTGCCTTCACTTTTGCGATGTTAACTTCAGTTGCAGACGTTGATGGCCTACCAGAGCGAGGCAAATCTTTCATCACATCTCGACCGCTTTTGAACGCTTTGAACCACTCATAAGCACGAGTTTTTGATAAAGTCGATTCACCGTAAGCCTTCTGTAACATTTTCAGTGACTCCGAACACGAAATTCCATTAGCGATGCAAAATTCAAGACAAACTCTTTCTTCGATATTTTTGTCCATTATGAAATTCGCAATACACACTATATATGATATTACTAAAACCAGCACTGTATTTAATATAAATAACAGATGCAACTCAAACTCCGCGCCAAAATGGTGTGCCATTCTAACAACAACAAAAAAGAACAAAAATTTGAATTTGGAACCATAAACAAATCATCCATTCCCGATACTTTTTTGACTGAGTAGTAACTGTACGATATTTGAATCATACACAAGTGTTTGGTTAAAGGTTTAATGTGGTTACTAGTATTTCACTAGATTATACTGTATTAGAACGATTTTGATTTGGTTGCTCTGTCTATATCTAGTATTTGATTTCGAATATTTTGCTAATAATAATCATAATTTACACAAATGCAAAGTTGACATTATAATTGTTTGCTCATGTTGTTGTATAATAAAAGACTTCGTTTTCTGTATAGTAGTGTGGTATATTCTTTATTCTTTGGTAACAATTTTGGAAGTTTTCAATGAATAAGAAAATACTAGGGCCTAACCTGTTCACTTTACTTTTTATTACAGTACATGAATAAGGCATAGCTGAATTAAAGCTTGTGTTGCTTGTAGTATCTTATAATTATGCAACATTGAGGGCTGTCTGAGGATATTATGTCGCCTATTATATAATACTATACTAACCAAGAACCAATTATGGTAAAAGGACAATTGTATACCAAGGAGCACAATATTTTAATGCATTACCTAACCATATCAAAAACGCTAAGACAACATATATTTACAAAAAATTATTAAAACAACACATTTCCAAAGGCTCTACCGAACAATAATAACAAAAAAAAAACTGGTAAACAAATTCACACTCAGTGTAAATGCCTCTTAAAATTTGCTCACTTACTTACAAAGGGCGTGAGCGCAGCGCGCCGGTTATTATTCACCTCTACCTACACAACTACATTATTTACAAATTTTTAATGGTACGTTGTTTAGCAAATTACTTTATATTATGCGCAGTGTGAACTTTTCAATTATGTAATATTTATAGTTTAATTATGTTATGTATCTTGTTTCTCCTCGAAGTGATTGTAAATCTTGGAGAAATAAAGAAATTCCAACCTATTATAGACACACTTAGCTTAACCAACTTAGTATTAGAGTATTGCTCAAGGTTTGTCCCTTGAGAATTACTCTAGCTTGTTTGCTGCCTAAAAAGCTAGACTTTGTGGGGAATACGTAAAGTCACGTTGGCTGTTGGATTCTTTGGACAATTTGGAAGCCTGCTAACAACGTTACTTAATCATCCAACACGATAATATTAATCTGTTAGTGCAAATCCGATTAAGATAATTCGTACTGTGCCTACATCAAGGAAATAACAAGAAACAAGAGTAACTAAGTGCATCATAGGATTGCACAATTGACGGCCTTGTAACTCAATGTGAATTGTTTGGGTCGTCTGGAAGAGTCCAGGCGACCCAGACAAGATTGGAGTATGGAATAACAGAGAGTTGGTTTGTTTTTCTTCGACATTTTTGCTCTGGATTATAAACTACTCCTAGTATATATCCTGTTCCTGGCTCCGTTGAACACGCGGATAAATTTTGCGTTTTACACGAACTCTGTCAAAGAACACTACATGGAATGAACATATTGAAGAAGTGTGTAGTAAATTACATAGGTTTGCGTTCTCTCTAAGGAAAGTAAGAAAGGAGATATGTAGACACATAGAGTTGGTTTACCATGCCTACGTATGTTCAATGTTTCGTTCGAAATTGTACACTTCAGAAATTTTAAGTCTTAATATCAGAAAAATATTTGTGCGTAAATTAGCTTGTATGGCACTACTCATATCCAACTCAAACTAGTAGCCAGTGGAGACACTTATACTCACACACAAATAACGTACCTATTCTATAATTAAAAGTTATAATACGGAGAACTTACAACATCTTCGATTTATGGGGGTATCCCTTAAATTAACTTTGTAGGTAAAGAACGGTTGAAGGTGTGCTGTTTATCGATCGTATTGAAGATATTCCAAGTACAGACGCCAGCAGATCAAGCTACCCCAATCTGTCAAATTTATTTTGTAGATTTTTAACTTTAACACATAAGGTTAACTTTCAATTGGGGAAATTTGACAGATTGGGCTAGCTTGATGTGCTGGCGTCTGTACCTACAGGTTTTTGACTGTGTCTTTTTGAAAAATCAATGGTAACGTTGAAAAACACAGAACTAAGCGCTGAACAACACAGAACTAGGCAATTGGAAATCAGGGCCAGAGAACGGGCCGCAGCGTTTCTCTGTGTACCTACCTACTACGAACATCATTCTGCGATCGTCAACCCGTCTATCAAGCGTGGCGATATTGGTATATCCTTCCAAATGATGGACACAACACCACTTAGGAGGCCTTAGTCCAGCAGTGCACGTCATTCGTCTGACATTGTGATGATGATGATGGTCCTCGATATTTTGTGCTTGTTGTCCTTTTAGATGCTGGAAACAAAGAATTTGCTACTAAGAACCATATTAGCATTGTAAAGGAATTAAAATAGATATAGATTTGCTAGATATATGCCGATGCTTGAATCATACGATCATTGTTGCTAAATAAATGTTTGAAATTATGTCAATTTTGTTTAAATATTATTTTCTGATATTTATTTGTATGTATACAATGTGTGTGATAGAATAACGGGTGGAGCAATTTCAATCATTTTTGTGTTTTTGGACGTATCTTCGTCAGGAATAGGATATAGGATAATAAGTAATAAAATATAGTATGATCATTTTTTAAACAAAAATTTAAATACATAGAAAGTAATTGCATCGAAATGAAATAATAACTGTCAAGATTGACAAAACAGAACGTAGGTACAAGAGATTTTAATTATATATGAGTCTGGGTGTAATTATCTAAATAAGTATGTATTTACAAAAAGAAAACTAGTACTTATATGTAGCAGGTATATCAGCAATCTGGTTTCCGTAGTACAAGCTCTGCTTAGTTTGGGATCAGATAGCCGTGTGTGAATAATGTCCCAAGATATTTATTTATTTATAAGGTACAAGGTAATCTTAAGAACTAGAACTGTGTCCGACAAAATAGTATATACCTACTATTTGACTGTGGGATCAAGATAATATAATATTATGCTAAAATTATTACATTATTATACGGTGTTAATGTATTTAGGAGTACTTCTCAAGTATTATATTTAATTTTATTCAATGTAGGGTTTCTAATAGATATTATTGCAACTTTATTTCAAATTTAGATTTATTCATTTCTTCTCTGGTGTCTTTAGGTAAACTATTGATTTGTTTCGTTAGACATATAAAATCCTTCAAGCTAGTGATATATTCCCTATAGCAATTAGTATAATTAATGGAATTGACACTTCATAAAATTAATTTTGTATTTTGAATTTTTAAATTGTCTTTATATTTTACGATATTATAAAATACGCTTCTCGTTAAGAACATTGCTATATATACTTCAACTGTAATATTCAGGTAGATTAAATAAAATTAACAAATTTTGTATAGGAAGTGGGACAGTGCGGAACCATTAAAACTGTAATTCTCCGAACAAATTAATTAAGATCCTAAACTGATTAATGGTAAAATCGCTAAGCGACAATGGGTGCTATTCCACATGTTCGTTAAATGAGTGATTTTTGTTATGATAACGTTATCATACTCCACTCACAACTACGCGTGGGCGAGTAGCGTATAGACCTGTTCGTCGTATAGTGATTAAAAGCATTTCGTGAGAAACTGGACGAATAAAACGTCAATAATGTCGGGTGATACTTCAAATGGGTGTGGAAATAGGAAAGTGGCTTTGATAACTGGAATTACTGGACAGGTATGTACTGAACTTAAGACTTAATCCTACTAATATATACACGAAAGTTTGTAAGTATGGATGGATGGATGTTTGTTACGCTCTCACGTAAAAACTACTGAATGGATTTTAATGAAACTTTGCAATAATATAGCTTATACATCAGAATAACACATAGGCTTCAATTTATAAAGTTTAACGCGGGTAAAACCGCGGGGCACGTCTAGTATTATAAACACGAAAGTATGGATGGATGTTTGTTACTCTTTCACGTAAAACTACTGAATGGATTTTAATGAAACATTGCAATAATATAGCTTATACATCAGAATAACACATAGTCTACAATTTATAAAGATATTATGTGAATTGTCCAAAATATGACGATAAACTAAGTGTCAAGTAAGTGGGAAAAAAAACCATCTGCGACCTATTCCGACGTGCACTGCCAAAACCGCTAGAGGTACACATCCTACTAATATTATAAATGCGAAAGTTTATGTGTAGGTATAGACGTATGGATATATGTTTGTTACTCTTTTACGCCAAAACTACTTTAACGCGGGTGAAACCGCGGGGCATAGTTAGTGTATTAATAAGATTTATATGCATGGTTTTAGGTAATTAGGCGCGTACTTATTTAGAATTCGATCTCATCCAGGAGGAGCGGTTATTACAAACTTGTGGAACTCAGCTTTTTAGTAGGTATCTGAGTTAATAGATACATAACAAGCTAAGTATTCCTCGTCCCTTCAAATTGGTTGCCTTAATTTTTCATTTGCCTTGTGTCGTCCTTTCACCTAAAACTTGATTGGACCTTATATATTAGAAAATAAGGACTGCTTTTTTATTCACGACTCGCCTCGCCACTTCGTGTCTTGGGTGCGATTCCTACAGAGGATATCTGACCGCCTAAGTACTCTAGAGTTTGCATGTAGGTACTTTGTAACCGTCAATTTTAACTATGTTTGTAGTAGGTACCCTGCATCACAGAGATTCATTTCCCTATTGTAGGCGCTGTCTTTAAAAATAAAACGAAGCACACCCATACTCAGAACACTTCACAAGGTGTAGGTACCTAACATTAATAGTGCAGGCAATTTATGAATTTTCTATCTAGACAGGAAACTAAACAAATTAAACAAAACGAGTTTGTGTCATACGAATAATGGTATTTTGACTCCCCATTAGTGTTGAAAATGACTAAAGTGACTGAATTAGACTGACTGTCATTTACGGTCAAATTGGTCAGAAATGGTAATTTTCAGTCAATTTGATTTCAGTAATATTTTAGTAGGTACCATTTAAGTTTTTGTCGTTGATAAAAGTCTAAAACTTCTAAATTGAAACAAAAAAGTGGTTTTTATAATCATGCTTATGTCTTAGTCTCATCCTCTCATGATATACCTAATACAAAATAAAACGTTGCTACATTTAAACTTGCATATAAATTGGGTACCTAAATAAATAATTGAGTGGTAGTCGAAAATAGACAATTATATTTGAGTCAAATTGACAGAATTTGACAGTCAATGACCGGTCATTTAAGGTTTATGACAATTGTGACTAGTCATATTCAGACATTTTACATCTCTACTCCCCATAGAAAATACATCAGCTGATTGATTTTTTTTATGTACACAGTATAAAGTAAATAAAAGCAAGTATACAAAATGAAAGAGTACAAAGGCACTGCTTATTTCTAATGAAATCTCTTCCTACAGGCCCGCGAGAGGAGATATAGTATGAAAGAGGAATTGTGTGTAGGTTAGTCTAAAGATTAAATAATAACTCATTAGTCAGAAGAATATAAACAAACTTACATACAAATACGTAAATAAATACATAAACAGTTTTAAACATACAACCAATACAATAAATAAATATATATTAACATAGAGAGAGAAAATGTAATTTCATTCGTTCTTTTAAATAACGATAGAGTGTCACAGTTTTTCTCTCGTAAGTAGTAGATCTTCTCTCGTAACATTTATGAAGATTTTATTCTTTATTTCATGCCTACATATAATTTTATATCGTTAAATCAGCCGAATGCCGACAGAAGGATAAGAATCCACAATTAAGGTATACAGTGAATTCTTCTGCCAAACGTCGCGATTTTCTATGACGATGCTGCACATTGTCTGGTCGATATTCCTTCAGGAGCCCCATGGGATGAGCCGCACAACCAAATTTTAAAATTTATTACAGACTAGCTGTGCCCCGCGGTTTTACCCGCGTTAAACTTTATAAATTATCACAGCTCCTCCCCCGTAGGTGATAGCGTGATAATATGTAGCCTATATGTTGACCCGACCTCTTAGTAATATTCATGCAAAATTTTAAGTAAATCCATGCAGTACTTTTTGAGTTTAGCCCGGACATACATACAGACAAACAGATAAACAGACAAAAATTCGAAAAACTATATTTTTGGCTTCGATATCGATTGAAGATCACGCCCCAAGTATCTTTTTAAAAGAATATTCAATGTACAGATTTGACTTTCCTACGATTTTATTATATGTATAGATAGATATCAGGAACATAGCGTTTCTGTGAATCATGAGTACGTACCTTACCATCTTACCGTGTATTAAAGAAGCTTCCCAATAGCAATTTTTTTCTATAGAATGGCTGCTGTTAACATACAAATTAGAATTCCGGCTTGCATGATACTATCTACGACCATGCTGTTAGCGCATTGGAGATTGATTCATGAATGTGATTGTTTAGACAACACCTTAAGCTTAAGGTCTTATGAATTTACTATCCTATGTATTGCAGGTTGTCAACTCCACACCAAATTTGATTAAAATCCCTCCAGCTGTTTAGACGTGAAGAAGTAACAAACATACACACTCACAAACTTTTGCCGTTATAATATTAGTGTGATCTCATTGTTGGTAACTTAAATATAACATCTCATCTATCTATCTGATAATGTTTTGTGTAGGATGGTTCATATCTGGTTGAGTTCCTCATCGAGAAAGGATATGAAGTACACGGAGTTCTCCGACGTTCGTCGTCATTCAATACTGGCCGCATCCAGCATCTGTATGGTAAACCTTCATGCCACACGGGGGGGAGGATGCACCTGCACTATGGAGATCTGACTGATACGACTTGCCTGATTAGCATTATTACAAAGGTAAGGATTTCGTGTGAATAGCTGTGTTATATGCCTCCTGTATTTATACTGAAGTCGTTGAGCTATCGGTCTCGGTTGTAGTCATTAGCAGTCGTTAAACGATGAGAATGGCCTACTGGGCGAATAATTTTGCAACAGGAGATACCACTTCTCATAGATTTCTTAGGCTAATTTCAGAGTCGCGCCGGCGAGCGGCGCCGTCCAAACGCGCGCGCTTACAATTACACTAGATAGTAGTTGCGTTTCATAGTCACGCAGTTCCAACGCGCCGCCGCGCGCCGGTGACACGCGCGCCGTCGGCCAGCGCTGCCTGAGCTCCTCTACTGGCAGCTAGCGTTTCAGAGTGACGCGTCTCGTACGCGCCGTTGCGTACACTTAAAATGGCTGTTGAGACTCCGGCGCGTGCCGCGCGCGTCACTCTGAAATCAGCCTTAATCGTTATACATCATCATCATCATCATATCAGCCGAAAGACGTCCACTGCTGGACAAAGGCCTCCCCCAAAGATCTCCACAATTGCCGGTCTTGCGCTGTTCGCATCCAGCTGTTTCCAGCGACCCGCACAAGATCATCGGTCCATCTTGTGGGGGGCCTGCCCACGCTGCGTCTTCCGGTTCGTGGTCGCCACTCAAGAACCTTTCTGCCCCAACGGCCATCGGTTCTACGAGCTATGTGCCCCGCCCACTGCCACTTCAGTTTTGCAATTCTTCGGGCTATGTCGGTGACTTTGGTTCGCCTGCGGATTTCGACATTTCTGATACGATCCCGCAGGGAAACTCCGAGCATAGCCCTCTCCATTGCTCTTTGGGTGACCTTGAGCCGTCTAATAAGGCCCATAGTGAGCGACCACGTCTCTGTTCCGTATGTCATCACTGGCAACACACACTGGTCGAAGACTTTCGACTTGAGACACTGCGGTATTTTGGACGAGAAGATGTTACGTAGCTTCCCGAACGCTGCCCAGCCGGGTTGGATTCTACGATTGACCTCCTTTTCGAAGTTGGACCTTCCTAGTTGGATGGTCTGTCCTAGGTAAATATAGTTCTCTACAACTTCGAGTGCAGAATCACCAACTTTCAATTGAGTGGGTGCAACATGGACGTTTGACATGATTTTCGTCTTATCCATGTTCATTTTCAGACCCACTTGTTGAGAGACTCTGCTGAGGTCATCGAGCATTGTACCGAGGTCTTCCATGGTCTCAGCCATGACTACGATATCATCGGCAAATCGAAGGTGAGTGATGTACTCGCCATTGACATTGATGCCAAAGCCTTTCCAGTCCAGAAGCTTGAAGACGTCTTCCAATGCAGCGGTGAACAGTTTCGGAGATATAACATCTCCCTGTCTCACGCCTCGCTGCAAGTAGATAGGTTTCGAGATCTGGTCCTGGAGTCGCACTGACATAGTGGCGTTTTCATACAAACACTTTATCACCTCGATATACCGGTAGTCAATTTGGCACCTTATGAGAGACCTCAGCACGGCCCATGTTTCGATAGAATCGAAGGCTTTCTCATAGTCCACAAACGCTAAGCACAGTGGCTTGGTATACTCTTCGGTCTTCTGTATAACTTGCCGCAGCGTATGTATGTGGTCTATGGTGCTAAAGCCTTTTCGGAAACCGGCTTGTTCGGGAGGCTGGAAGTCGTCAAACCTGCGCGCGAGACGATTCGTAACGACCCTCGAAAACAACTTGTAAACATGGCTCAGCAGTGTGATGGGTCTATAATTCTTCAATAGGGTTTTGTCGCCCTTTTTGAAGAAGAGCACCACCACACTTCTGTGCCATGCTTGTGGCGTTTGACCATCTAGTATGACGGAGTTAAATAACTTCTGAAGGGCCCGTAGGATTGGTGTACCACCCGCCTTCAGAAGCTCTGCTGTAACTCCATCATCACCAGGCGCATTGTTGTTCTTGAGTTGTTTGAGAGCCATTCTAATCTCGTACAGGCTGACGTCCGGGATGTCTTCGGTTTAATGTCGGGTTAGTCGTGCTCTGGGATCTGAGGCATGACTTTTGATAGGTGGTTGTGTTGTCGTATATAACTGTCCGTAGAACTTCTCGATCTCTCCCAGCAACTCAGGCTTAGACGTGACGATTCTACCATCCTCAGTCTTCAGCTTCGTCAGTTGGCTCTGTCCAACAGACAGAGCTCTTGCGAACACTTTAGAGCCTTTGTTTCGCTCGATGGCCTGTTTAATACTAATTGTATTAAATTGCCGCGTGTCGCGAGTCAAAGACTTTGAGATCTGTCTGTTGAGCTGCCGATATCTGATAGCATCATCTGAGGATGTCAGAACCATTTTCCGTCTATCTTCCATAAGTTGCAGGGTAAAGTCAGAGATTTTTTTAGTTCTGTTTGTACGACGGGCCTTGAATACCTTAGACCCAGCCGTATGGACAGCTTCTACGAGCCTGTCATAGTATGAGTCCACTTCCTCGCAGTCTGCTAGGCATTCGAAACGGTTTTGCAGTTCGAGCTGAAATGGTTCGGGGTTTTGGACGTGGATAGGTAAAGGTCGGAGCGTAGACTTTATCAGTCGGGACCTCTGGAGTTTGACATTAAGATTCAATGAGCCTCTGACCAGTCTGTGATCGCTCCCGGTTTTAACCGCATTGATCACGGAGACATCATTGAACATCTGTCGTCTCGTCGACAAGATAAAGTCTATCTCATTTTTAGTTTTACCATCGGGGCTCACCCAAGTCCATTTGCGGTGATCCGGCTTCCTGAAGAAGGAATTCATCATAAAGAGTCCTTCCTACTCCATGAAGTCGGCCAACATTTGGCCCCGGGGGTTCCGGTCTCCAGTTCCAAATTGCCCCACTCTCAGCTCATTACCGAATCGTTTGCCCAACTTCGCGTTAAAGTCCCCCATGACCACAGTGAAATACGAGTTAGAGGTATGTATGGCTCTGGATATGTCCTCATACATAACCTCGACTTCATCGTCGGAGTGTGTCGAAGTGGGTGCGTATACCTGTATAACCTTCAACGAATACCGCTTGGTGATTCTGAGTATAAGGTACGCAACCCTCGTCGACACACTCTCGATTTTCACTAGATTGTTCACGAGGGACTTGTGGACTATGAACCCGACACCACCTTGGGATATTTGGTCACCCTCCCGGTAATAGAGCAGGTTTCCGGATTTCAGTATTATCGAGTCCTCCCCCTCTCTTCGGACTTCAGATAATCCTACAATATCCCAATGTAACCTGCTCAATTCTTCCTCCAGTTCGGTTATCTTCTCGTCGGACCGCAGTGTACGTGTGTTATATGTTGCCAGGGCCAGAGGTCGTCGGTGTTGGTAACGCGGAATCTGCCGGGGATTCTTAGCACCCCCTGCCCTGCCGTAACCACGGCTGTTACCACGGCTGGGAATAGCAGGGCTGCCGGGGACTGGGGGCCGCGGTTTGGTTGTGTCCATCATTTGAGGGGATTTGCCATAATCGCCATGCTTGGCAGACGGGTTGGCGATCGCAGTAAGGTGGACATGGTACTCAGGAGAACGCTGCTGCCCGTTCTCTGGTGTATATATTTCCCTCGGGACGACTTTTACGTCCCCCCACGGGATGAGAGGGGGTGGTGATATTCTTAGGCCGTCACCACACAGCTTAATCGTTATTATATCACGACAAATACAAATACAATAGATGTGCGAAAAACACCCTACTTATTCTTGTAGGTATATGTCATTAATATTTTCATATCTTTATTTTGTAGATTTCTCGTTCAAGGGTTCTTGCGGTGCCCACAATCCTAATAGTCGTGCAATGAACTCGGTCGGTCTTGAATTACCGACCTTTAAAAGAAGAGCCTTAATTCGAGCATCCGTAGAACGTATTCAAATAATTATTTTCAAATCAGATTCTAACCTCAGGATTAATAAGGAATATGAAGTTGTAATCAGTTTTATTTATTTGGGTTTTTTTAAGAGCATAAACGAACGCAAAGGAGTTTCGCTTGAAAACATTATCACGTATAGTTCAATATACCTACCTACCAATTTAAATGTAAAGTTCATTCGCACAAAATTACTAGTTAGTTTCGGGTTTTTTTATCAGTTCCCCGTTTTGTCGATAAGTAGGTACATAATGTAAGTACTTACAATAGCCTTAGGTACCAATGTGCGGCCGTTGTGCAAATTTGGCGTAAAATATTCTGACCTCACAACTGTCAGTCTTGTTGTTACGTATCTTGCAGATAGGGTTACCATATGACAGGCGTTAGCCGCATTTGACAGGCATTTGAAGGTCTAGACAGGCGCGCGGCCGGCATTGGGCTGAGACAGGCATTTTCGCAGGCTCTCGTTAATACACGGGAAAATTACAAAACTGTATCTTGTGAAGATTTTTACGTTTATATATTAGAAAAGAAAGAACTATAAAAAAATGTCCTTTGACAAATATCAGTAATAAATATCCTTATTCATTATTATCTGTTGGCTTTTACTTATTGCCTACACCGTTTTGCTTCAGACAGGCATTTTAGGTACCAAAGACAGGCATCCCTTTATTAACATATGGTAAGCCTACTTGCAGAAGCAGATAGCAGGTGTTTCAGGTGATATCGCAGTCCTCCTATTTATACCGGTATTTAGCTTAAGTAGGTTAAAGTGGAAATGTGATAGAGACACTCACGCAATGCGCTATACGTCCCATTAGTTTTCATTCGTATGGATAAAAATAAGGCCTCCTCCTAGACGTAGGACTGTAGCTGCCGATCTTACGGCTAACTCACCAAGCAACGCGGACAGTCTATAGATGGATGTCCGTCAGAATCGACTGGCCTGGGGCTCTACCGGCTAAGTCGCGGAACATCGATTTCTTAAATGGCGTTCAAATGAATATAGGTTAAAAATGATTTAATCAATCGTTAAATCGACGTCAACGTTGACAATCGATTCCGGGCCAATTATTTATTTATTTATTTATTTATTTATTTGGTCAGTCTACAATTGTTTACACATTACAATTACAGATTCTTCATTAATAATAATTCAATTTTAAGTGCAACAATTACTTACAGACTAACACCACTTGCATAAATTATAGGTAAATATGTAATAAATATTTTATGTGTGTACATACAAACATAAACTGTAAAAATTAAAATTATGACATAGAAAATGAATAATTAATCAATTAAGTTAATAAATAATATAATAAGATGGCGTACAATAAATGAGAATTAAATTAAATTATAACGGTACAAAATAAATTAGTTTCAATTGAATTAAAAATTGTGAATTAGCATAATTGGTGAAACATGACTTTCTTAAGCTAGCTTTGACCTATACGATGCTTTCCTCTTATTATACTCGTTAATTTTTTAATGCTGTCATGGTGTATGTCAAAAAGGACACTGTAGCTATTTAGCAATTTGCATAGCCGTGGAATTGGTGAGTTCGCCCCTAAAACCGTTCTACGCAAGGGAGCATATAATGGAGTGATACGGTATCGAGGATATCGGACTGGGACTCGAAATTTAACCATGCATAATATGTTTGGGCAATCAATTTTGCCTCTTAGCAGCTTGTGGAGAAATAAGGCGTCTAAAATTTCTGATCTCGTATTTAAGGAATAAATCCTGAAGTACTGCAAGCGCGCGGTATATGAAGGCAGTTGTTTACTTTTGCCCTTTGAAAATGCTAGGTGCCATAAAAACCGTTTTTGGACTCTTTCTAAGAGGAGCCTATGTGTGGCATAGTGCGGCCTCCATACAACACTGCAATACTCCAGGATGCTTCGTACAAGGCTATTATACAGCATTATTCTAGTGCTAATCTTTTTAAAGTCTTTGGAGTACCGTATCACAAAACCAAGAGTTTTCGATGCCTTTTTAATAATGTTTTCGATATGGGGTATAAAAGTAATTTTTTTATCAAATAAAACTCCCAGATCCCTAATTGTATCAACTTCTTGAACTTTTTCGTTTTTTATAAAATATTCTGAACAAATGGCGTTAGATTTCCTCGAGAAAGTCATGTGATAACATTTTTTCAAGTTTAGATCCATTTTATTGTTCTCACACCATTCTATAACTCGGTTTAGATCTTCTTGTAGGAGCTCGATATCACGTGGTGACTCAATTGTTCTGGCGAATTTTAAGTCATCCGCATATAAAAAACACTCCGAAGAGTGAAGGCAAAGGGGAAGGTCATTTATGAAGATATTAAATAATATAGGAGCCAAATGAGAGCCTTGAGGGGCACCGGAAGTCATATTGTAGTTCATTGTCGATCTGAAGCCGTTTATGACGACATAGAATTGACGCCTCGTTAAATATGATTTCAGCCATTTCAATAAGTGTCCCGATATGCCATACAGAGCTAATTTTTTTATTAGGATGGAGTGAGAAATTTTATCGAACGCCTTACTGAAGTCGGTGTACAATACGTCATATTGTTTATTAGAATCTACAGATTCCACCAAGGATTCTGAAAAGGACAGTAAATTGGTAGTTGTGGACCTAGATGAAACAAAACCGTGTTGGTGGTCACTGAGATAGAGTCTAAAGTGACGTTGGATGTGTGGACAAATTATCGACTCGAAAACCTTGGCAAAAGTGGACAGAATCGCAATGGGCCGGTAATTAGAAATAAGGTCTTTTTTCTCAGACTTGTGCACTGGAATAAGTTTGGCCTTTTTCCACTCTATGGGGAATGTTCCTGTGGTTAATGATAGTTTGTATATCATTAGTAGCGGAGCAACCAGTGCTGGTGCAGAGTTAGCTATAAAAAGAGGTGGTATGTCATCGGGACCTGCTCCTTTCCTTATGTTAATTGACTGCAGCTTTGCAAGTAAGCTATCCGAATTTAATTCAGGAATAGTCAGGGACTGGCTATTATTCCCTAAAGACTGAAAAAATGTTGAGTTGCTCTGGAATTCGGTATCATGCCGACTATCAGTGGTGTAGACGGATGAGAAATATTTACCAAAAAGTTCACAGATAGTCGTACCCTCAGATGTCGTAGTTTGCCCATCAGTCATAATTAACGGATAAGCACTACATCCTCCGCGTTTAGCCTTTACATGAGTCCAGAATAGCTTGGGATTTACTTTCATTTCTGTTTCTAAAGTTTGCATATAGTGACTGTATTGGATTTTAGCTAAATTTTCACATCGCTTTGTAACCAATTTAAGTTCTAGTTCATCTAGCGGGTTTTTGTATTTTTTGTATCGCATTCTTAAACTATTTTTTTCCTTTAGAGTTTTTACAAGTACTGTATTGAACCATGGAGGGTAACGGCGGTTCAGGGGCTTACAATTTGGTACGAATTTATTTATTGCAAACTCTAACTTTTCATAAAACACCTTCAACATGCTATCTACGTTATTACTATTCGCAAATAGTTGATGCCAGTCAAGTTCGTTTAAATAGCTTTTTATTTGTTCGTAATTGGCTTTATAAAAGTTTTTTCTCATTTTATGCTTATTGTATGCGAGATTATTTTCTTTCACTAATGACAGATTTATGTTAAGGGGAGGATGTAGTTTATCAACGGTGCTTAAATAACAGTTAGCTTCAGATACAGTACATGAAGGTATTGTACTTAAAACGAGATCTAAGGTGCGCTGTGAGTAGTTTTTAACTGAATTATACTGAGTGAGTTTACTAATATGGACAAATTCTAGTAACCTTGAACATATGATAGGGAGCGAATTATTATCGCTTCCCGAAGTCCAGTTAATTTTGCTTAAATTAAAGTCCCCAATTATACAGATAGGTATAGTACTAGACTCAAAGACGTTATTACAGCTTTCAATGAAGTGTTCGAGCATTGAAAGAGACACTGGTGGAGGAAGATATACTGCACACAGAGCAAGTTGTCGTGATGCGTGAGTGGTTGAGACGTCAAGGGTGACCCAGAGGTCTTCACATTTACATTGCCAATTGTTAATTCGTTTCGAGTTGATTCTTTTTGATATCGCAATCAAAACACCACCTCCATCCTTATGAGCATGAAAACCAGTGGTCTCCCTATCTCTTCTATAGACAACATATCTATTGTCAAAAAGTTCACTACTTTGTATACCACTATTCAGCCAAGTTTCGGTTAAAATTATGACATCATAATTCATACAGCTCAGATTACAAAAGAAAGTCTTAATTTTAGTTCTTAAGCCTCTACAATTTTGATAAAATATGCTTAAATTATTGAATCTTAAAGTAATTAGGTTACCGAATACATACTCTTAAAAATACAATATGGATAGAGTTAAACAATTTTACTTAAACTGTTCATATTCTTGATAAGTAGGTATCCTGCGCCGTCATCCTTCCTTGCAAAAATTTTGCCGTTCCTGACCCAGACATATTTGTAGTTCATTTCTTTTGCCTTGATCCTAGTGGCCGCGTGAAGGGTTTTGTTGGTAGGTGATAGGTGTTCTACAACATAGATGGGCGAGCTTTTATTGGTGAATCCGAAATGTCCGCAGCTTAGCTTTTCTTGGTGATTTTTCTGATTGTATTTGATAACTGATGACAACAGTTGATCTCGAAATCTAGGTGATGCCAGTTGAACAACTATAGATCGAGGGCGGGCGATGGATGGGTTGATTTTGGCAATACGTGAGCAATTTAATACATCTTTCTCTTGAATTTCACAACTGACGATTTGTCCGAGTTGAGCGACGATGGTGTATAAATTCTCATTTTTGGATTCCGGCATACATTGTATTTCCAGGTTGTTAGATCGGGATTGCTGCTCTAAATTGTTGATGCGCAATTGAAGATCCCCCACCACGGTTCTTAATTCAGCTTTTTCGGATTCTATTTTTTTTATGTTTTCCTTACATATCCGTTGATTAACTTCAAAATCCTCAAATTTTTTGTTTATAAAATCCATAGACTTGGTTATTTCCTTCATTTCCAATTTTACCGATTCCAACTCGTTATTTATGGTACTGATCATATTTTGGTTAATCTGGGAAAGCATCTCGCTAAATTCGGCTTTAATTATCTCTTGTATAATCGAGCGCAACTCATCTTTATCAAAGCCGGAAAGGGGTGAAAGCGGAGCCGGTGGGCTTTTAGCGGATCTTTTGCATCTTCTATTCACGGATACGTTCGGGTTCGGGTTCGAATCATTTTTGAAGATTTTTGCACGTTCCGAATCACTAGCCATGACAAATTATTACATTAAGTAGAAAATTACTCAATAGAAAAAAAAATGTCGTCCTCCCAGGGGCAGTGTAATGTAGGTCGAGATTATAGCACCGTCTGCGTTGATAATCTTTGGTGCGGGCACTCACAATACGTCACAGGTCGGGCGCTCATACAAAAGTACTCCTTATGCGGACCGAATAACCGTGGCAGTTGCATGCACTATATTCAAAATGGCTTGTCATGCACCGGCCGGTACACTGACCGTAGTTTGTGTTTTATTAACAATTATTATTGTAAAACACTTCACTTGTTCACCATTTATGTTAAATCACTTTCTTGGTGGATTATTATAACACTGAGAATAGTTTTATTATGAAATATTTCCAGATTATGTTTATAATTAGCAATAAACTAGGGAGCAAATATACACATATGTTAACTGTTCAACCGATTAGGCAAAGAGTTATTATGACGTATTATGACGTGACATGTGCTCATGGAAGCCGATTTAACGATTACTTAAGTCATTTTTAACCTTTATTTATTTGAACGCCATTTAAGAAATCGATGTTCGGTGAGTTAGCCGGTAGAGCCCCTGTTGGTCTAGCGGTTAGTGACCGTAAATGTTAAGCCAGAGGTCGTCGGTTCGATCCCCATAAAGATAAATGTTTGTGTGGTGAGCACGATTATTTATTCTGTGTCTGGGCGTAATTTACTTATAATATATGCATGTATTTAGGTATATAAGGGCCTCTAGCACGAGTTCCTGCAGTTCACTTACTCGATCACACGTACAGTTTCTCCCATACATTGAGCACCAGCGCCTCTCGCGGAAACTATTAAGAACTAAAATTCTGGTGCTCAATGTATGGGACGAAACTGTACGTGTGATCGAGTAAGTAAACTGCAGGAACTCGTGCTTGAGGCCAAGTATGTTTATCAGTTGTCTGCTTGCCAGAGTACAGGCTTAACCTCGCTTGGGATCAGATGGCAGTGTGTTAGTTGGTCCCATTATATTTATTAATTTATTATACAAGCTTGATTTCTTAGCGTCTCCGTGCTTTGGGAGGGGGGTACCTATGTTAGGCTGTGTCAAGAGGCCTACTGGACGGCTTAAACAACTATGACACCAGGGTAACTACTGTCCTTACTATAAAGAAGAATAATCCATATAATCCGATCCTCACTCGGATGTGCGGGTTCGTCTTTTAACGTAGAGCACAGAACACACAAAAAGAACTAAAAAGCAGACTCTCTACCCATCAGTAACCCACCTGCATCCAGGTTAGAACATTAAGGGGTCCCTCTGGCGTGGGTTACTTAGGTTGTAGTTCTATTTAGCTGAAAAGCTTGAGCCCTTGCTCGCCTCTATTTTCTGGTGAAGCAGTGAACATACATAGTGATATTGTTTCTTACGTCTTCACGCCTCTTCGTCTGAACCGATCTGCACTGGAATATCAAAACACAAAATATATCTTTTTGCTTTAAGCCATCCTCCACACTAGGGAAATAAATCTCTGTATTACAGTGAACTTGACAAACATGCAATGTACTGGTACAATACATGTCCAGCCTCAGAACAAATATGTATGGGTTAAATATGGGTATAGTTTTTTTTGGTTTGGATGGGTTTTGTTTTGTACCTTTTTAGCACTTCACCTGATCTATTGCGAATAACACCTTAATTTACTTCCTAGGATACGTCACTGTCTCCCCTTAATACAGGCTAATTAGTAGCCTATCTAGGGGGGCAGCAGGACAACGATTTTGCGTAATGTGTTATGTACTAATTATTATGTAATAACTATGTGTATTTTACTGAAATAAAGATTTATTATTATTATTATTATAGTTACCCTGCACGGGTTCGAACCCGAATTACGAAGGTGCCGGGTTAGTAGTGAATCCACTAACTTAACTACTGCCTGCACCACACGTGTCAGTGAATAACATACACAGAATAAGAATAGCGTCCGAAGAAGGTTTGGTGTGCCTTTCGGACTTACACTTGATCGGTTATTAATAAGTTTTTTATCTCATTTCAGATTCGACCGAAAGAGATCTACAACTTGGGCGCTCAGTCGCACGTGAAGGTGTCGTTCGAGCTGAGCGAGTACACGGCGCAGGTGGACGCGCTGGGCACGCTGCGCCTGCTGGAGGCGGTGCGCGCGGCCGGGCTGGCCAAGGAGACCAAGATATACCAGGCCTCCACCTCGGAGCTCTACGGGAAAGTCGTCGAGGTGCCTCAGAATGAAAAGACGCCGTTTTATCCGAGGTCTCCTTACGGTAAGTCGTGAATTTATCTAATTTCTTTTTGTAATCGATACTTATGTAAAAAATATAAAAATAATTAAAAAAAATGTATAATTCTAAAATGTCTAGGACATAGTCAAATCAAATCTTTTATTTGCGAAAATTGGTGGTTTGTATGTGTGTGTGTGCGTGTGTGTGTGTGTGTCTGTGTGAAATTGTGTTTGATTGCAGATATTGTTAGGCAGTTTCCTACTATACACAATTTCATAGTATTTGATAGTGATGAACATAACAATTAGGTAATTACAACATCAAGTTCTTACTCATCATGTAACTCAATCCAAGTACTCAGAATGTAATGCATTAGGTACACTATATTTGATGTCAAGATCCGCAGATACGGATACGGATCTTAAATTTCTTACACAATCAGTGTCGGTGCGCGCGATCTTGAGTTGAGACATGTTTCGACTTGCATTGCGCGGCGGGTTTTTCTTTTGTTTTGTTTTATTTTAATGTGACACTGGGCAGCATAGATAACGCTTGTGTTTGGTATTGCTACATGAGTTTAAAAAAAATGTCTACAAAGAAGTTTAGTAGTGTAATTTGAATTATTTTGTGATAATAATTGTGATAGCCACGCCAATTGCTTTAAATTGTTAGCTACTAAACCAGATCTATTTAAATAATTGTGGACCGTCAGAATCTCGGCCATTGGCGTCGCTAGTGAGCCTTAACCTTCGCCTTAAAGAATTTTATCTATAAATTTAAAATTAATAAGGTAAATAGATCCGTAAAAGATCCGCCAAAAAGTAACGGATACGGACACGGATACGAATCTTTCTTCTGCCTCGGATATCCGCGTATACGAATACGGATACGGATATCCGGCACATCACTACTAAACACTGAACACTACTATAAAACAATTAGTCGTATAAAATGATGATAATCTAAATGGCCGCACTTTGCAATTAAGATTATCTCTACTTGATAACATTTTCGTGGTGAAGCGGCTCATCTTCGTAATAGGGGAACTTTAAATTGCACAATACATTAATAATTGAATCTTGATATAGCCGGTTAAAATCTATATCTATATACCTCAAATCAAAATACCAATCACGAAATCTACGAAACTAGTTTAGTAGTTTTTGGTAAATAACATCAGGGGGCGTATACTAACTTACTTCGACCACAGAATAAATACTTTTAACCCAACCAAAGTTAGCTATTACTCTATCACTTGGCACTAAAGTTAGAATAATATTAAAACTACTTTGCAATAGGAGCTGCTGCTACTATCTCATTTCGCAAAAAACTACTTTAGATAGGCACGTGTTCAGCAATACGAATAAATGAATAATAATAATATCCTGGGATATTATTCAAACACGGCCATCTGATCTCAAACTAAGCAGAGGTTGTACTATGGAAACTAGATAACTGATATATTATCTATACCTAGTACTTTTTCTTTTTAAATACCAATCTACTTATATAGACAATTACTCCCAGGCTCAGCACAAACAGACATGACAGGAAAAATAATTGTCCTGGGTGGGAATCGAACCCACGACCTGCGGCGTGAAAGGCAAGCATTTACCAACCACGCCAATGATTTTTTTATTAAAAGACGACGTCCGCATTAGGGAATCTTATCCCTGTGTCGCGGGGTACTTTACAAACATATAATAGACGGACACAAATTACATCCAGACTCAGAACAACTATTTATGGGTCACACCAATAGCTGTCCGGCGCAGGACTCGAATCCGTGACACGAAGCGGTGAGGTGACTGTCTTAGCCGATGCGCCACACATGCAGCCAAAATATTAAAACAACATTGCAATATGAGCTGTTACTATCTATCTTATTTTGCAAAAAACAATGCTTAGATAAGCTAGTATATTCTCAGCTTTAGGAAATCATCATCATCATCATCATCATCATCATATCAGCCGAAAGACGTCCACTGCTGGACAAAGGCCTCCCCCAAAGATCTCCACAATTGCCGGTCTTGCGCTATTCGCATCCAGCTGTTTCCAGCGACCCGCACAAGATCATCGGTCCATCTTGTAGGGGGCCTGCCCACGCTGCGTCTTCCGGTTCGTGGTCGCCACTCAAGAACCTTTCTGCCCCAACGGCCATCGGTTCTACGAGCTATGTGCCCCGCCCACTGCCACTTCAGTTTTGCAATTCTTCGGGCTATGTCGGTGACTTTGGTTCGCCTGCGGATTTCGACATTTCTGATACGATCCCGCAGGGAAACTCCGAGCATAGCCCTCTCCATTGCTCTTTGGGTGACCTTGAGCCGTCTAATAAGGCCCATAGTGAGCGACCACGTCTCTGTTCCGTATGTCATCACTGGCAACACACACTGGTCGAAGACTTTCGACTTGAGACACTGCGGTATTTTGGACGAGAAGATGTTACGTAGCTTCCCGAACGCTGCCCAGCCGAGTTGGATTCTACGATTGACCTCCTTTTCGAAGTTGGACCTTCCTAGTTGGATGGTCTGTCCTAGGTAAATATAGTTCTCTACAACTTCGAGTGCAGAGTCACCAACTTTCAATTGAGTGGGTGCAACATGGACGTTTGACATGACTTTCGTCTTATCCATGTTCATTTTCAGACCCACTTGTTGAGAGACTCTGCTGAGGTCATCGAGCATTGTACCGAGGTCTTCCATGGTCTCAGCCATGACTACGATATCATCGGCAAATCGAAGGTGAGTGATGTACTCGCCATTGACATTGATGCCAAAGCCTTTCCAGTCCAGAAGCTTGAAGACGTCTTCCAATGCAGCGGTGAACAGTTTCGGAGATATAACATCTCCCTGTCTCACGCCTCGCTGCAAGTGGATGGGTTTCGAGATCTGGTCCTGGAGTCGCACTGACATAGTGGCGTTTTCATACAAACACTTTATCACCTCGATATACCGGTAGTCAATTTGGCACCTTATGAGAGACCTCAGCACGGCCCATGTTTCGATAGAATCGAAGGCTTTCTCATAGTCCACAAACGCTAAGCACAGTGGCTTGTTATACTCTTCGGTCTTCTGTATAACTTGCCGCAGCGTATGTATGTGGTCTATGGTGCTAAAGCCTTTTCGGAAACCGGCTTGTTCGGGAGGCTGGAAGTCGTCAAACCTGCGCGCGAGACGATTCGTAACGACCCTCGAAAACAACTTGTAAACATGGCTCAGCAGTGTGATGGGTCTATAATTCTTCAATAGGGTTTTGTCGCCCTTTTTGAAGAAGAGCACCACCACACTTCTGTGCCATGCTTGTGGCGTTTGACCATCTAGTATGACGGAGTTAAATAACTTCTGAAGGGCCCGTAGGATTGGTGTACCACCCGCCTTCAGAAGCTCTGCTGTAACTCCATCATCACCAGGCGCCTTCTTGTTCTTGAGTTGTTTGAGAGCCATTCTAATCTCGTACAGGCTGACGTCCGGGATGTCTTCGGTGTAATGTCGGGTTAGTCGTGCTCTGGGATCTGAGGCATGACTTTTGACAGGTGGCTGTGTTGTCGTATATAACTGTCCGTAGAACTTCTCGATCTCTCCCAGCAACTCAGGTTTAGACGTGACGATTCTACCATCCTCAGTCTTCAGCTTCGTCAGTTGGCTCTGTCCAACAGACAGAGCTCTTGCGAACACTTTAGAGCCTTTGTTTCGCTCGATGGCCTCTTTAATACTAATTGTATTAAATTGCCGCGTGTCGCGAGTCAAAGACTTTGAGATCTGTCTGTTGAGCTGCCGATATCTGATAGCATCATCAGAGGATGTCAGAACCATTTTCCGTCTATCTTCCATAAGTTGCAGGGTAAAGTCAGAGATCTTTTTAGTTCTGTTTGTACGACGGGCCTTGAATACCGACGGGCCTTGAATACCGACGGGCCTTGAATACCGACGGGCCTTGAATACATTACATTACCTTGAATACTTTAGGAAATACATATAAATAATTGAATAATAATAATGGCCTGGAACATTATTCACACACGGCTATCTAATCCCAAACTAACCAGAGCTTATACTAAGGAAACCAGATAACATATAGGAACTACTTTTTTTTGTAAATACATAGGTACTTATATTGACAATTACTAGGACCTAGGACAAACATACATGTCCATGCACACAAATATCTGTCCTGGGTGGGAATCAAACCCACGACCTGCGGCGTGAAGGGCAAGCATTTACCAACCGCGCCAATTATTTGTATTGTTGTATTTTTTTCCGGTTAAAGAACTTTGACACGACCACACTGTCGTTCAAGTAGGTATTTCACCTGTGTCGGTACGTCTAATAGCTAAGTAATTCGCCATCCCGAAAATAAGTTATTGAAACGTGTCTTCGATTTAGAAGAGTTTGCTTTTTACTCTTTACATGGTTGACATGGTTCATGCCTACTGTAGTTGGAAAGGCAAATTTTTATAACCAGGCCTGATTTACTCTGACCCACAGTCATTTTTCTTGCTCATCAGCATTCCGGCAAAGTGATTGACGACCTGCTTGTAGAGTTACGGGAGATGTTAATTTATAAAAATGTCGTGAATAGCAGTAGGTATCGTGATAAACGTGTATTCAATCAACATTGATGCCAAGGAATTTAGAATTTATATGTTATGCTTCTATTGATCTTATAACGATTCTAAACAACCAATTTATAGCCTTGACAGTTGACACTATATATCGAAATCTTTGTATAGTATTCCGACCTTAACCTATTTTCTTATCACCAGCATGTGCGAAGCTCTACGCGTACTGGATCGTAGTGAACTACAGGGAAGCGTACGGCATGTTCGCGTGTAACGGCCTCCTATTCAACCACGAGAGTCCGCGGAGAGGCGAGAACTTCGTCACGAGGAAGATCACGAGAGGCGTCGCGAAGATCACTCTCGGGTTGCTGGAGTACCTGGAGCTCGGAAACCTGGACAGCAAGCGAGATTGGGGGCACGCCAAGGATTATATTGAGGTTTGTTAACTGGCTGTATATACTGACGTGTTAGAAATACGCCAAAGTGTCTCAATAAGTCGTTACTGGGCAGGCGATGTGGCTGATGCTGCAGCAGGACGCGCCGGAGGACTTCGTGGTGGCGTCGGGCGAGACGCACAGCGTGCGCGAGTTCGTGGAGCGCGCGTTCGGCTGCGTGGGGCGGCGCCTGGCGTGGCGCGGCGCCGGGGACTGCGAGACGGGCCACGACGCCGACACCGACCAGCTGCTCGTCAAGGTCAACCCCAAGTACTACCGGCTCACGGAAGTGGTGAGTATCTGGAGTATCTATCCATGGTAGTATGTATCCCATGTAGCCCCACCCAAAGTTTGGCCAACATGTAGACCCATGTTGGCCAAACTTTGGGTCTCAAGTCAAGAGGGGCGAGCTGTATCGAAGTCGTTGCGTATGGTCCTATCTAGTCCTGCGAGGTTGTTGGTGTTTTACAAACAACCCTGTATATGTCACTAAATAATTTATAAATTTCTATTCTATTCTTTCAGGATCTCTTACTCGGTGACCCGACGAAAGCTAAAAAGAAATTGGGCTGGGTGCCGCGAGTAACCTTCGAGCAGCTCGTGAAGGACATGGTTGAGGCAGACCTACAGCTCATGAAGAAAAATCCTGAAGCGTAGATTTTGGTAATTAAAATACATGGATTTTGGATCTTCCTCCCACGGCAGCCTGCAAATTTAGGATTTCTTTCACGGATGTTATTGAACTAGAATAATAGATAGATCGATCGTAGAACCGATTATACGATTGATGTATTACAGCATATTACGCAGAAATGCGAGTTAAATTACTTTTATTTAGGTAATAAATACTTAATAATTGACTGTCTCCTTTGTCAAGCGGTATCGTGTTCAGCTGAAGATAATGAGGATACCGGGTCGCGGCAAAAAAGTGATAATTAAGTTCCATTAAAATAATTCGCAGTATCAACCCGGAATCTGGAAGTTTCCGGTATTACACCCCTGTGCCTCGGAGATCACGTAAAGCCGTCGTATAGGTGAACTCTTTCCGTTTGTGACAGCTATCTCATCGGATCATAAGCGTGCAGGAATAGAAAGTGCACTTATGTTTGCATACACACTTAAGTACTAATACGAATTGCATATATGGCTATTCTCCGTTGATTTACACTTAGCTACTGTGTTCAATTGCTGTGTTGCGTCAGGAGTATTTCCTGACTTGATGAATAGTAAAATATTTCCTTTGTTTAAAGCTGGTGATACTTCAAACCCTTCAAATTTTCGACCTGTTTCCGTGCTGCCAACTCGTAGTAAAATATTTGGAAAGCTTATGCTTAGCCAGTTGCTCAGACACTTTAATATACATAATTTACTACACCGGAAACAGTTTGGATTCACAAAGGGTTGTTCAACCATAGATGCAGGGGTCAACTTATTAAGAAGTATATTTGCGGCTTGGGAAGACTCGCATGATGCATTAGGTATCTTTTGCGATTTGGCCAAAGCGTTCGATTGCGTTCATCATGATACTCTGGTCAGAAAATTACACCACTACGGTATTAGAAACAAGGCTCTCGAACTTCTGACTTCTTACTTGGGCAATAGAATTCAGAAGGTCGAAATAAACAGTAAAATATCTCCGGGATCTCCCTCCAGTGGTAATGGGCGTCCCACAGGGGTCAATTCTTGGCCCATTTTTGTTTTTAATTTATATAAATGACTTACCTTACTATGTAAGGGATAAGCATGAGATTGTGTTGTTTGCAGATGATACTTCCTTGAAGTTCAGAATAAACCGAAAATTAAGCAATTTTGACGATGTTAATGACGCAATCTCTAAAGTTGTTCATTGGTTTAATGCCAATAATCTTGTGCTTAATGATAAGAAAACGAAAGTCATAAAATTCACTACACCGAATATGAAACAGGCGACAACCAATGTACAACTTAATGGAGCTAGGTTGGACCCTGTTGAATCAACTGGGTTCTTGGGTATCACTATTGACTCAAGGCTATAATGGAGCCCACAAATAGAAAAACTGTCCGGCAAATTAAGTTCTGCAGGATATGCAGTGAAAACTATTAGACGGCTGACTAATGTTGACACAGCTGAATGGTTTATTTCAGTTATTTTCATAGTGTAATGTCCTATGGAATTCTTCTTTGGGGTAGCTCTGCTGACAGTAACACCATATTTAATTATTTATATTGCAAAAAGCTGTAAGAGCTATCTGTAATCTTGGCCCGAGAGTGTCTCTAAGAGAAAAGTTCAAAGAGGTTAAAATTCTAACTGTAGCATCTCAGTATATATATGAAAACCAATTATATGTACATAAAAATGTCGATTCCTTCTGTAAAAGGAGCGATACACATAATGTAAATACTAGATATAAGAATAATCTCATATTGCATACTACCCGTCTCCACAAAATAAGTAACTCTTTTATGGGGCAATGTATAAGATTCTATACCAAACTTCCCAATGATATTAGAGAATTGACTACTAATAAGTTTAAGATAATTATTAAAGCCAAATTGTGTAGCAGGGAATATTACAAAATTTCTGATTATTTAAATTGTTCTGAGTCAAAACACATGATTGTAATTAATCTTATTCGTATATTTTATTTTATAAAAGGATTCCTACTGAGTTTTCTGGCAGTGTTTCTCAGTAGCTGCCACGTCATGCACTGCACGGCAGGGTAAAAAAAATGACGATTCCACATAAATGTAATTTTTTTACGGAATTAATTATTTTTGGCTTTGACTTTGATTCTGGCCGCTATGGCTGAAATTAGACAAGAAGGTCATTATAAATCATCATCATTATATCAGCCGAAAGACGCCCACTGCTAGAAAAAGGCCTCCCCCAAAGATCTCCACAATTGCCGGTCTTTTTTTATATCAGAGGGCGACAAACCAGCAAATGGGTCACCTGATGGTAAGTGATCACCGCCGCCCATGTACACTCGCAACATCAGAGTAGTCGCGGGTGCGTTGCCGGTCTATAAGAGTCAGCAATAAGTGTTTTTCACCCTTCCTCACCCCTATGAACTCTGGCGATCTTATACACACGCAGAAAGACAACGATAAAATAATTAATATTATTATTAAGGAATGTCTTCCGTAAGGTGGAGGTACTTCCCCGAATTAATACTGTGCTCTACCACTCTTAACCTTTAGGTCTTGCGCTATCCGCATCCAGCGACTTCCAGAGACCCTTACAAGATTATTGGTCCATCTTGTAGGGGGCCTGCCCACGCTGCGTCTTGCGGTTCGTGATCGCCACTTCAGGGGCTCTACCGGCTAAGTCGCCGAACATCGTTTTCGTGAATGACGTTCAAATAAAAAAAGGTTAAAAATGACTTAATCAATCGTTAAATTGGCTTCCATGACCACATGTGACGTCATAAATGGTCCGGAATCGATTGTCAACGTTGAACCCGATTTAACGATTGATTTAGTCATTTTTAAACTTTATTTATTTGAACGCCATTCACGAAAACGATGTTCGGCGACTTAGTCGGTAGAGCCCTAGCTTGGCAATTTTTCGGGCTATGGCGGTTACTATGGTTCGCCTGCTGGTCTCAGTATTTTTGATTCGTTCTCGCAGGGAAACTCCAAGCATAGCACTCCACAATACTCCACATTATAAATACATAGAAAAATACAAAATATATTCATTTCAATGGCCTTACTATTTTCAATTAAAGTTACAGTTTCTCGCATAGAATATCTAGTTTGACGCCGAAACCTCGGCCTCAGCCGTCGGTGAATACGCATAGATTTTGACCCCGTATATTACTAAGGCAATAATGGAGCTTGTTGTAGTGCAAGAGTAACCAACATGGCGTCTACTATCGACCCACAATAGGCCGCACATACTTATGTAAGTAATAGATAATAGAACGATTTCGTCTCGCCGAGTCCTTGGATTTGATACGTACACGTTTCAAATATAGATCGGTACAATATGGTCGATACAGATGTTTTCTTCTCTAATCGAGTTCTGGTTTATGCGGACTTTTTGGGTTTTCGGGGACAAAAAGGGGAACGTACTGGGTCTCCAATCTGTGAAGAAATGTAGTTTTTATTGAATTTGACATTGATGTCAATTTTGAAGAACTTACTCATGTTACGGAAATCTTACTTTTGCAAGAAAGGGAAAGTAATACAAATACCGCATCTCATCAGGTTTCGCGTATTACGATATTTATCCAAAATCTTTTCTTATGGACACGAAGACGTGTTGTACAGACGCCAGCACATCGAGCTACCCCAATCTATCAAATTTCCTTTTATAGATTTTCAACTTCATCACATAAGCATAAAGTTCACTTTCAATTGGGGAAATTTGACAGATTGGGGTACCTTGATGTTCCGGCGTCTGTACAATACCTACGTATCGGACGTAACCTGTCGCCTTGCCTGGTAGAGATCGCACCTAGCGATAAGGTCGCCATTTATACAGTGCTTACTTACTTAATTTGCCTATGAACGCCTGATTAACGTCGTAACACATTACAAAATACACAAAAATAATTAACTCCCCATACAAGAATCAGATCAGAGCTGATGAATTTTGTATTGGATATAAAAGGAGTTCCGTACAAAATATATGAGAAATTGGATTATGGTCATAAATTTTATTTGAGTGATTTTTATGTGAAATCTTCTTAAGGCGCGTTGAGTACTTTTTGGTTGAACAAAAATCATGGAACTCCCCAAAGACTGCCCCGCATGTTTTTTTTGGTTTTTATACTTTTCAGTTGTTCTACAATTCGGGGCTGACACAGATACAACAAATAAATATATAAATATCAGACCAATTTTTCTTGAGTTAACCTACCTATCTACGTCGATCTTTTACTTAGGTACTTAATACTATTATTATTTACTGCTTATTTGTGGATATAAATCTTAATGTTTTTTGTTACAGAATCCAATTTAAGAAAAAACTATCCAGTCATCCGAGAGACATCTAAACTTCGTAAATCGAAAGTGCAAATACCTTATTGGAGCCCTCTATGATATGATCTCACTTATAACTATTGATTTGCTTACATATGATATACGTAAACATGTACCTATTATGGCTTCAAGTTTAAAAGAACCGTTCAGTTGTACAGTCAGCACCAAAAGTCGATGAACAGAATGTATATTTAACAGTACAGTTACGGCGTCAAATCAGGGTAATCTAATGATATATTTAATGGATGTGCTGGCGTCTGTACAGACTTTTTATCCATTAAATATTATCATTAGATTACCCTGATTTGACGCCGTAACTGTACTGTTAAATATACATTCTGTTCATCGACTTTTGGTGCTGACTGTACTTGTACAGGTAACGGTAAAACGGGATAAATACAAATGCCGGGGATAAATAGAGATTGGGACTTTTACACGACTAAACTAAATTAAATGTCGTTACATCTCTCTCTAATGTAGCTAGTATGAAAAGGATGGCGCATACATGGAACTGCTCACTAATACGCGCACCGGGCGCTTAATTAACCGGCAGGTTCCAACGTGTCGCTCAATTGTACTCAGTATTTCGATGGTATTTCGCGCTTAAACTAAATTTACACAACTGAAGATGACCTGTCTCTTTCATAGAAATGTATTTTAGAGAGAGATGCGATGATATTAAAATTAGTTTAGTTGGTATTGCATAGAATCGGGGGTACCAACCATATAAAAGTAAAATTTTGTTCCCGTTTCTATACACCCCTGGATTTAATTTTTGGTCTTTTTAATCCGTCTCACAGTAGTATAAATACTGGCTGCGAATATGCGATATCGATATGCGATAATCGAAGTTTAGGTAATCTTTTGTGCATCTACCGAAACAGTATGAGTTTCGGTAGATGCACAAAAGATTACCTAAACTTCGATTATCGAAACACCACGCCATTTAAAAACTAATTGCCTGCAATTTTCGTTTACTCATATTTTCATATGTTACAGTATTAATGTTAGTAGTTATCTGTAATAACCTAATTATATGGTACGGTATATATATTATACGACATTACCTACTGCACGCACTAACTTGTTGCAACAAGCGACAATGACTCGCGCTCTGCGCACGCTCAACCTGTGCCTCTAGCACGAGTTCCTGCAGTTTACTTACTCGATCACACGTACAGTTTCCTCCCATACATTGAGCACCAGAGTTTTAGTTCTTAATAGTTTCCGCGAGAGGCGCTGGTGCTCAATGTGTGGGAGGAAACTGTACACGTGTTATCGAGTAATTAAACTCCAGGAACTCGTGCTAGAGGCACAGGTCGCTGAAATAGTAGACTTATTCGCTTGCTCACTGAACGACTTCACGCGGGCGGCTTATTTGATTGTATGTTATTAGTTGTTTAGAAATGTACATAATACGCAATTGAATTGTAACTTTTCTATAGCATTAGGTTCCCTGTAATGGTAGAATTAAGTTGAGTCCAATAAATAAATAAATATATATATTTTTTATAGTTGTGTTATTTTAGTCTCTAAGTACAGTCGACGCCTCGTCAGGCCTTAAAACTTGCACTCCGGAAATCACTTACTTTCCGGCGAGACCATGTAAGCCTCATGTGAAAGTAACTATATCCTTACGTCTTATATTCTTATACCATACACATACTACCAAGAGAACAAGAACGTGGCGTCGACTGTAGAAGTCCTATATACCTATACGTACGTTTTACAAGTAGTAAAATAAATAGTGGACGTAACTTCAAGAGCTTAACGGAACTGAACGCCGAGGTATAGGACATCAATTTGAAAAATAAATGATAAAGAAGATTAACTTCTCATACATAACGCATATCAGCTGACGCAGTTTGTATGGGGTGCCAAAAAACTGTCATATTTCAGAAACTGGGGAGCTACCGGTTAAGTCGCCGAACATCGGGATAGTGATCAGCGTTCAAGTAAATAAAGGTTAAAAATGACTTAATCAATCATTAAATCGGCTTCGACATTGAAAATCGATTCCGGACCATTTATGACGTCACATGTGCTTATGGAAGCCGATTTAACGATTGATTAAGTCATTTTTAACCTTTATTTATTTGAACGCCGATCACTATCCCGGTGTTCAACGACTTAGCCGGTAACCCCCCTGGTCTTCTTGATAATCCCGAACTAAGCAGAGCTATTGAAACCAGCTGATACTTTTTTCTTTTCTAAATATTATATACCTACTTCTACGGTTAATTACACCCAGACTCAGGACAAACAGACATAATATGACTCGCCTGGGCGGGAATCGAACCCACGACCTACGGCGTGAAAGGCAAGTATACCCAACAACGCCAACAGGGCCGGCAATTCCTTTAAGACGATCCCATATAAATTTAATTGATTCGGTTGTAAATAAAGAGTTTAAAGTTGTATGTTTTGAATATCTTTTGTAATATAACTACAATTCATTGGTTTATTTTGTTTTAGTAGTAACGGTACATTCACGCCGCTTTTTGTGCACAGTTACCCAATTCAGCATCTCACTCTACCACTATTTTGACCATACTACAGTGACGTGGCCGTGTGGTTTGCGGCCCAGAAAGAACAACATAGCCACCCTATATCACATCCCGTGGGTGTCGTAAAAGGCGACAAAGGATACTTACTACTACCTTACTGCAGTCCCCAACTCGCATGCCAAGCGCAGTGACTACGGCATACTACTCAAAATGGCAACGTTATGGAAACCTTTGGGGGACGCCTATGTCCAGTAGTGGACGATATAATAATAATAATAATAATATCTAGGGACAATGTCACACAGATCATCCTAGCCCCAAACTAAGCAAAGCTTGTACTATGGGTACCAGGCGACGATATACATACTTATATAGATAGATAAATACTTAAATACATAGAAAACTTCCATGACTCAGAAACAAATATTCGTGCTCATCACACAAATATTTGCACTTACCGGGATTCGAACCCAGGACCACTAGCTTCGTAGGCAGGAGCACTACCAACTAGGCTACGGTGATCGTCATTATATATCAGCCTGATGATGAAAGAAAACACGGTTAGGTGTATGTGTATTCCCACTAACCAGCCCTGGGAAACATTTTCTTTACTGTATTCCATTTACGCATCTCTAAGGCACAGTTACTATTCCTCTGTTGAGTTGTGAGGCACATCGGGAATTGTTGTGCCCGCTAGACCATCGGGTAGTTAAGATGTTACGCGACGTCCTGCGTGAGCAATCTAGACGCGAACGCGAAGCGGTGCCAAAACAACAAATAGTCGAAACTTATTGAAGCGTCCTACGTGACCAAACGCGGTGCGGAGCGGCGCGAAATGAAGCGAACGCGATCAGTTGGGTTGATATTTTCGCGCGAACAGGATGCGGTGCCGTCGTGTTTTAGCGGCGTCGATGGCGGCTGCGCGAGACGATTTGCGTGCACGTAGGACATAGCCGCCGCGTCGCACCGCATCGTATTCGCGTGTCACCGCTTCATAATCGCGTTCGCTTTGAACCGCCTACGTAGGACGTAGCGGTAAAGTACGTTAAGGTTCATTGAAAACGAAACACAAAAGTTAGTATCTGAAATATATATTTACACATTAAACACAAAATACTGAAACAAATTATATAAATTATTATACTGTAATACACATTATTTTTAACATCTGTATAAATTAGATATATCTTCATGTGGAATGTTACATAAAGTAGAATAATATACATTAATGTAACTGATAATTACAAACAATAAGAATTACAAATACATTTAAATAGGTGCAACTGTAAATGCATGATTTTATCATAATAATTGTAACACCATTATTTATTAAGATATTATCTTAATTAGAGACTATTTATGTAAATAAAAAACAATCCACTCCCTAATATCTATTTAGTGTTTGTGCATTTGATATTTATTGTGAAGGTGGGTAAAAGATTGTTACCATAAATAATCTCCAATTAAATAACAGACTTTCGATTTATTAAAAAATAACAAGAATTTGACACAATACAAAGTTGTGCGTACTTTCAATCGCTGAAACGAAACTGTACATAACTTAAGCTCTTCTTGCAATATCATTCGAGTTTTTGAATGGTTGGGTTAAATAAATAAATTAAAAAATACTAATCAGAAGGGGATTAATACGATATTTGGAATCAGAAGAGGGATTAAAATACTGACTGTTATGAAATAATAATATTTCATAAGGCATCTTTCTATTAATTTAACCCTTTCCCAGACCGTTGGGATATTGTTGCCACCATACTTAGCTTGTAATAAAGTTCACAACCGATAAATTAGAAGCATACATATACGACCTACTAAACGGTTAACCATGTCTATATGAAAAAGTTCGTATTCTCATAGACGCTTGTAAATAGTCAGTCAACATTATTTGTACTATTATATTTTGGGATAAAACCTGCCTTTTAGTTCATCGTTAATGTAATTAAGTAAGTGCTATAATTATATTATTTTTGTAACAAAGTTTTGTGACTTTCATCGAGTCTGTTTACTCCTATATGTATTGCGGTGGACTCTTAGGCAATTGTTATTAGAGTCGACATCGTGTGTGCGAACGACGCTCGCGCTTTATTTCTACTACCGAATCCAATGCGGCCCAAGTAAGAAACGAATTGGAACTGGCCTGGCTATATAATAAGAGGTATTGAGAAGTTGAATAAAGGCGCAATATTTTGGTACCAAAGAAATGGAAAAAGAAATTGAGGTTCTTCGGAAATGACCATTTCCGAAGATGGGACGATGAAATTAATATCACAGCAGGGTCACAAGTTCTCCGTGTCGTCGCTGACTCTCCAGAGTAGCACTAGTTAATCTCAATAAATACATACTTATATAGATTTACGTGAGTTACCAAACTGTTAGAGTTTTCACTGTTAGCTCCTCAGGTCAGTTTTAGTTTTAATGGCAATACTTGATAATATCCATTATAAAATTATTTACGTGAGTTACCAGTTACAGTTTTAACTATTAGAGCAGTTGTAATTTTAGTACTTTTACTAGTGACTTTGCCAACAGTTTCAATCTCTAACATAAAATTATTTACGTTAGTTACCCGTTACAGTATTCACTTTTATCCCCTCAGGTCAGTATTAATGTTACTAGTAATATTTGACTTTGCCCACAGTGACAATTTCCAACATAAAATTATTTACGTGAGTTACCCGTTACAGTATTCACGTTTATCCCCTCAGGTCAGTATTAATGTTACTAGTAATATTTGACTTTGCCAACAGTTTCAATCTCTAACATAAAATTATTTACGTTAGTTACCCGTTACAGTATTCACTTTTATCCCCTCAGGTCAGTATTAATGTTACTAGTAATATTTGACTTTGCCCACAGTGACAATTTCCAACATAAAATTATTTACGTGAGTTAGCCGTTACAGTATTCACCTTTATCCCCTCAGGTCAGTATTAATGTTAGTAGTAATATTTGACTTTGCCCACAGTGACAATTTCCAACATAAAATTATTTACGTGAGTTACCCGTTACAGTATTCACCTTTATCCCCTCAGGTCAGTATTAATGTTAGTAGTAATATTTGACTTTGCCCACAGTGACAATTTCCAACATAAAATTATTTACGTGAGTTACCCATTTCAGTATTCACGTTTATCCCCTTAGGTCCCTTTTAATTTTAGTAGTAATATTTGACTTTGCCGACAGTATCAATCTCCAACATAAAATTGATTACGTGAGTTACGCGTTACAGTCTTGCATGATGATTGTAAGCCTTTGAAGCCCAGAAGATAAATACATATTACAAATACAATTTACTTCTAAGGAGACATTTTTCGGTTACCTATCGAGATTGTTATAATTATATAAACATTATATATATTTTGACTAAAATATAATGTAAATGTAAATAAATATAATAAAATAAAATGCACACTACCCGATATTCGCTAATACACATATAGAAAACCACTTTAAGAGTATTAGATAGGTTGAATGTGTGTAAAACACATTTTAGTTTTTGTACCAAAATAAGCAACGTTAATTCAGTTGTAATTAGAAAAGCTGTGCAATAGATTTGCACGACTTTTATTGATTTTAATTTATTTTAACTATAGGATAGTATTACACTTGCGCACACAATATATACCTGCTATAAAACTTAATTTTAGCTAATGCATTAGTTTAAAAAAAAATTATGATCAACAAAATGGACAACTTTTGTTGATCATATATTTTTTTTAAACTAATGCATTAGCTAAAATTAAGTTAGTAAAATTAAGTCACTGTTCTTATGTTTACATTTTTAATTAATGTAGCCAATATCAGTACAAATAGAAAAATATGTTTTGCACAGATTCAGCCTATAATAAAGTTTATTTGAATTTTAGGTTAAGACGACTGGTTATGAAACTGTCTGATATAGAGCAGACATAAGTATTTACAATCGTATTCAACTGTAGACCAGTAATTATCCATCATAGTCGTCAAACTTCGTGTGTAAAATGTCTAACTAATATAATAAAACTGTGTAAGTATATAGATATAACCGATTTTACTCTTACTAATATAAATTCTTAGCGTGCTAATCCACTTTTGAATGAAAGTCTGTACGTACAATGATAAATTATTACTAAAATAACAAACTTAACTTAATTCATGTCTTTAATTCTATTGTAACAAACAAGACTAAATAGCTCTACCTAAATTCGACTTATGGAGCAACTTAAACTCACTTTTACGTTAATTGATATAAAGTACATTTTTGAATGTGTGGAATAAGTAAATAAATATCCGGGATAAATTACACAGAGACATCTGGCCCAAACTAAACAAAGCTTGTACACACGGCTACATATCAAGCTATACATTTCCAGTATAAGCTGATCCCGCGTTGTATAGGATTTCCATACAATGAGAGGTCAGCCTAAATTGGAAATGTATAGCTTGATATATAGCCGTGTGTAGAAAAGTACTATTCAAATTGAAGGTATACAGGTATACCGTCATCTCATATACGTTTGTCAAAGAGACATAGATATATCAACAAACATTGTTAAGAACAGATGAGAATGTAGCAGCTCATACTTACGTATAGTCATACATACTGGAGGCGCGCACTCGGCCGCGCGCCCGCGCATACTACCGACCGTATCATGACGCTCGCACAATGTAGGGAGTACGACACTCCTACCGACGTTGTCTAATCATGTTAGTCTTAAGTTTTTAGATGTACTTTATTTTGATTATTTGGGATCGATAGTGTATATATAAGCAGTGCTTCTAAATAAAGGACACAGATCATTATACGCCATCGATGTTTACCACAAGCTCCGCAAAAAGAAGATTCAACTATGCTAACATTAGTTTAATTTGTGTTATCAAAATTTTCATAATTATTTTGAATATATAGTTTAATAAATACAAAATGGTACTGAGGTAATCCTTGTGTCCAGATTCATACAAACATACATACACTCACGCCTGTTTCCCAGAGGGGTAGGCAGAGACAACGGATTTTCATTTGTCACGATCTTTGCACATCTTTGCGCTTATGCTTCGTTTACTGTCATGTCCAGATTCATTCGGGATTATAATAATAATAATATCTGAGGACATTATTCCCACACGGTCATCTGATCCCAAACTAAACAGAGCTTGTACTATGGAAACCAGATAATTGATAATCTACATATACTACTTTTCTTTTGTAAATACATACTTATATAGATAATTTCACCCAGACTCAGGACAAACAGACATGTTCCTGCACACAAATATCTGTTCTGGTGGGAATCGAACCCACGACCTGCGGCGTGCAAAGCAAGAAATTACCAAAAACGCCACAGGCCCTTCGATAACGAAGAGACGACTAAATCACGAACATAAAACTTATTTAATAACATTCGATAAAATTATCTGCGAGTCACAGTTTTCCGAATAATTATTCGTATATTTATCCTTAAATAATAATATAAAATAAATCTGTATGGCCATAAGAAAACTAGCATCTTTCATGGTACAGTCTCCTCCAGTTCCTTGCTATGCCGCGCCATAATAATGCCCATTTGGATTGCATTTCTCCGACTTATATAAATTCTGTAAGGAAAAAAAAATACATATATTAAATTTTAGTTTTATAGTAATAATTATAATAATATCCTGGGACATTATTATAATTATTACGGTCACCGTAGCCTAGTTGGTAGTGTCCCTGCCTACAAAGCTGGTGGTCCTGGGTTCGAATCCCGGTAAGTGCAAATATTTGTGTGATGAGCACGAATATTTGTTTCGAGTCATGGATGTTTTCTATGTATATAAGTATTTATCTATCTATATAAGTATGTATATCGTCGCCTGGTACCCATAGTACAAGCTTTGCTTAGTTTGGGGCTAGGATGATCTGTGTGACATTGTCCCCAGATATTATTATTATTATTATACATTGACACACTAAGCAGAGCTTGCACTAAGGAAACCAAATAACTGATATATTACATATACTACTTTTTTTGTAAATACATACTTATATAGATAATTACACCCAGACTCAGGACAAACAGACATGTTGATACAGACAAATATATGTCCTGGGTGGGATTCGAACCCATGACCTCCGGCGTGAAAAGCAAGCATTTGCCAACCACGCCAACAGGCCCGTCATAAAAAATATTAGTACTAAGACAATTATAGTTTGGAAACCTGAAGGACTCGGCTCAAGGCGGTTACTGACGTGGTGATGCATGAGGGTTGGATTTTAAGGGACTTGTGCAACTATCGCTCTACGTGTCGCGCCCACGGAACGACACGTGAACCGATTTTAAAGCGTTTGGTGTGGAATTGGAAGTAATGCCAAAGAATTTAAGTAATACTTTATACATTTAAATACAATATGCATGTTTTTATGTAGTGGTATGAGAAATTGAATTATCTGTAACCTTTTCAACTATAGACTGATTCAAAATTTGGCAAAACACTAGGCTGTTGGTATACATCCTGAATATTGGTTCTGTATAATTGTAGACAGCGTCATTGTTCGAGCGGTAGGTTGTTTCTCTGCTGATAATGAGGTTCACTTCCCGGGTTGGGCCAAAAAAGTATCAAACTACTAACTAGCAAACTTACAGTTAAAGAAACAATAATAAGGCTGTATGTTTATGTTATGTCCAGTTATTTTTATATGCCCGTATTTCTGAGAGCACATAAAGCTGTCGATACTACCGCCTGATCTCTTCCCGGATAGGTCAGCTATACGCCATGTTAAAAAGAAAGCTTAACTACCTGGTTTACGCCTCAGGATTTTTCTTCATGAGCTCAAGGTCTGCCTCAACCATGTCCTTCACGAGTTGATCGAAGGTGACTCGTGGCGCCCAGCCCAGCTTCTCTTTGGCTTTCGACGGGTCTCCCAGCAAAAGGTCCTGGGGAAAATCATTATGTATAGAAATCCATAATAATAAACAAATAATATCTGGGGACAATGTCACACACATAATCCTAGGCCCAAACTAAGCAAAGCTTGTACTATGGGTACCAGGCGACGATATACGTACTTATATAGATAGATAAATACTTATATACATAGAAAACATCCATGACTCAGAAACAAATATTCGTGCTCATCACACAAATATTTGCACTTACCGGGATTCGAACCCAGGACCACCAGCTTCGTAAGCAGGAGCCCTACCAACTAGGCTACGGTGAATAAACAGTGTTTTTATTGAAGTAATTGCTAATAGAATAGAATTCTCTTTACTGGAGCAAATCTCTTCTCAAAATGAACTTCGTTGAATAAATCTTCGCGAGCCTAATGTTATTTACTAAATTAAATAATAGCTTAATAATGAAGGCTTTTATTTCAAAGTAGTAGCGGTACATATAAGGTATTTCGCCAATCCAGCCTGAAACTATCGTTCAGCCAGATAGCGAAAAATAACCCAAAGCTCGGTTATAAACCGGATGTCAAATCTCTATAGTAATAAAAAACTATTCTCGAAATAAAAGCGGGCGAGCGGTCTTTTTAAAAAATCTCAAACAAAAATAATCTACTATATAAAAATAAGTCGGGTTTTCCTTCCTGACGCTATAACTCCAGAACGCACGAACCGATTTCCACGGTTTTGCATTCGTTGGAAAGGTCTCGCGCTCCGTGAGGTTTATAGCAAATAAAATTTATAAAATTTAACGCGGGTAACACCGCGGGGCACAGCTAGTCTACTATATAAAAATAAGTCGGGTTTTCCTTCCTGACGCTATAACTCCAGAACGCACGAACCGATTTCCACGGTTTTGCATTCGTTGGAAAGGTCTCGCGCTCCGTGAGGTTTATAGCAAATAAAATTTATAAAATTTAACGCGGGTAACACCGCGGGGCATAGCTAGTCTACTATATAAAAATAAGTCGGGTTTTCCTTCCTGACGCTATAACTCCAGAACGCACGTACCGATTTCCATGGTTTTGCATTCGTTGGAAAGGTCTCGGGCTCCGTGAGGATTATAGCAAAGAAAATTTATAAAATTTAACGCGGGTAACACCGCGGGGCTCAGCTAGTATATCTATAAATAAATATTAGTTTGGAAAATATTACTTATTAAATAGTTGTATTCATTATGAGAGCTTTTATTTAAAAGTAGTAGAACTAAACTACACTATCATACATTTCTTAACAGTCGATCATTCAGAGTCGCTTCAGTCGTCACGGCTCGGGCCATGTGGCATAAAGTTTTCGTTACGACTCTATAAAAGGAATATCGTTTCAGCGAAATCGTTTATTATCGAACTCTTAACAACAAAGTTGAATTTAAAACAAAACATTGTTAAGAGGCTGACATGTGATATCATTTATGACACATAAATGTAAAATTTTTACGGAATAAAGTACCTTTGACTTTGACATAGCCCAATGTAATTTAAAGGTTATTTCTATTGCATAACTTTAAGATTATTGTGTATTTGCTGTTTAAACATTCCAACATCAGCAAGTCTATATACCATAAGATTATTATTGTTCACAATGAACTACTCTGCTCCTTAATTTGTTTCCGCTATGAATAATTGTCTAAACTGCCGATTAGGCAAGTTATTTGGTACCACAACAACTTAGTTTTAAGTGATATGATATGAAATTAGTTAAGTGTTTCTTAGAAAATATTTCAATGACATTGTTTGCTCATATACAGTGAACGCAAATAAACATGGAAGCATTACTTCAAGGAAACTAAGCTCAAATCATGACCCAATATCCCAATCAAACTGACACAAGGGAATACCGTCTCTGATTGGCCAAAAATATTACCGCTCAGGTTCACCTTTTAAAAGTAGACATTATGACGTGAAGTTTGGGTTTAAATTGCCATGTTCATGTCATTCGCCGAGGGATGTTTTATGCTATAAAGTGCAACGAAAATAATTCACCGTGATATTGATGTTATTAAAATAATATATAATTATGATAAAATATACAGTTTCTTGAACTTTACGGCAAGAGCTTTTCTTAGGTATTTGGCAAGTAATGGGTTTGTTTGCTATGATAATAAGGTAAATAAAACATATTTGTGGTCAATTATTTATTATAATTATTATTTACAATTTCCGTATATATAACACTAGTAGTGTTACGTATACGGTAACGTGCTACATACGTTGTAGTAGTAGGTAGTGACCTTTTAGGATTCCGTACCTTCAAAGGAAAAAATGGAACCCGCTATAGTATCACTTTGTTATCCGTCCGTCCCTCTGTCTATCAATACCCTTGATCTTGAAAACGCGCGGAGGATTCGACTTGAAATTATAGGTGATCTAGTATATATACAAAGTTACTTGTAAAACACCAACAACCTCGCAGGACTAGGAAGTTAACATCATAAGCAACAACTAACTCTACGCGCATCGCAAAGATTACGTAACCCACCTGTTTACGTTATCTTTGCGATACACGTAGAGTAATAAACATTCAAGTGTGAAATTAAATTAATATTGACTTTTTACAAAAAAGAAAATATAGATATGGATAAAAATACAAATTATCAAAATTTGTAAAATATATGTTTTTAGCTATCTAGTCCTGCGAGGTTGTTGGTGTTTTACAAGTTACCCTGTATATATATAAATAAAATAGAATTGCCTGTTTCTAATGCATTAAACGAATAATCGTACCGTATGTATCGTAGCGTTTGTTTTAGCTTCCTGTATCCCTTTTTTTAAACAGAAAAATCGTCATTGCTGAAATGAACCGAACATACCCTTGTCGTTTTATTTGGGCTCCATTCAATTGCATTCTTTTCAAAAGGAACGGCTTTCGTCTATAGTTCTCTTCACTTTAGATCAAGTAGAAATCTGAAGAAACCAAGTAATTTTAATACCACCATTACCATTCTTTTGAACAAACTCTAAAGATGCTGAGTATTTTATCTAAGATTGTTATAAAATGAATAATTATATAAAATAAGAATATTTATCATAATTTTTGTGTCGAAAAATAAATTGTTTCGTTTGCATAACAACATCACCATATATTTTGTGTGAATTAGATTGACTTCATATTTAATAAATTAAAATATATAGCGATGTACTTACCCGTAATAACTAATTTCAACACTCTTGTTATGCAAATGAGATTTGCATTTTTGTAAAATAAACACGCTGAAACCAATAACTGACAGACGACCGCCATTGATGCCTGTACTGCGCAAACTCCGCGGCATAATTTTTAAGCCCGTGTCACAATCTGCGTTGGGTCATTTTGGCGAGCTAGGAATGCTTCCATGTTTATTTGCGTTCACTGCTCATATACCTTGTTAATTTTAATGCATGTCGTGGCAACTTGTAATTGAAACAGCACTGTTACGAATTGTGGCATCGGGAATTCAGGGGCAGAAGTAGTGATTTGAAAATGAGTCCTCTTGTTTGTTAATTTTGAGACAATTTGTATATTTCGTGTAAAAGTGTGAATTACATGACAGGACCGACAGTAATGCGCGGGAAGAGTTCTTATGTCTACGTTTTTAAAATTAGACAACTATTAAACTTTTTAAATTCTTAAAAAAGAAAAGTGTTGCACAGATAACACGAAAAAATAATATTTTCACAGTTAATAGTTTAACACAGTGCCATCTACTGGATAAATTTAACACTAATGGCGAAAGATGGCGCTATGCGTTAACAAGCACTATTGCTTGAGCCACTTATAACATTGTATGATCCTTTCCTAAGTGTATGTTTTGTAAGTTGTCCTCTTAATAAATAAATAAATAAAGGAATTTGACACAACGTGCGCAGGTTTATAGCCAGTTAAAGATAAATTACACCCAGACAGAGAACAAATAACCGTGCTTATCACACAAAGACGATGACCTCTGGCTTAGTTAGTTGGGCGATTGGTTTCCGAACTTAGCCTCCTAATTGAGCCATTGTACGTGAACTTGTTTGACTACTCAAACCATTTTAATTCCATCCAGAAGTCCAAGAGGCCGCTGGCTAGTCAGGGTCACTCACCACTAGACTACCAGTTCAGTTGACAATACAGACTGCCTTACATTCTCTATTTACAATTTCGAATCAGTCCTATGGCGATCATGAATTCTATAGTACTTATTATCTACGGATACACACTACTCCCTTGAGCCTGTTGTGCAAAGTCCTTGTACCGGCATGTACACACGGCTACATATTATATGTATAGCTTGACATCTATCTATTCATATAATAAAATTGAAGGAAAGTCAAAACTGTACATTGAATATTTTTTTAAAGGATACTTAGGGTGTGAACTACAATCAATATGGAAGCCAAAAATATAGCTTTTAGAAGTTTTGTCTGTTTATCTTTATGTATGTCCGGGCTACACGCAAAAAGTACTGCATGGATTTACTTCAAATTTTGCATGAATATTATTAAGAGGTCGGGTCAACATATAGGCTACATAATATGTAGCGTGATAATATTATTATCACGCTATCACCTACGGGGGAGGAGCTGTGATAATTTATAAAATTTAACGTTGGTAAAACCGCGGGGCACAGCTATCAGCCAATATAAGCTGACCACTCATTGTATGGAAATCCTATACAACGCGGGATCAGCTTATACTGGAAATGTATAGCTTGATATGTATTTAGTCCTCTTCGGTTTTGGTACAACTAATGTTTCGACTACAAACGCACTCAATGGGTATTTTCATTTTCAAAAACTAACAATGGATACCGCTTTGCCCTCTTGATTTAAGACGCAAAGTTTGGTCAACATAGGCCACTCATTTAGTAACTATTCCCAAGGCCTAAATAAAATAAAATAAATAAAATAAAAAAGGTTTTTATTCACGTAGACTTTAAAAAAGCGCTTGTAAATAGTCAGAACATGTTTGTTGTAATATAGTTGTATACATTATTATTTCTAGTAACATAGATATTTAGGTACACATTGTATGAAAACATTTATAAAATTTATTTTATTATAGCATTGATATTTAGCTAGCTCGTATCAAGTTATTGTCAAGAGATTATGTTTAATTATCTAGTTTAAGTCTAATATTTTTACTACATATTGTCAATGGTTCTGTCTATATTAAGGTATTATTATTATGACGGACCTTGTGTTAATAACGACGACGGTCGCACTTTAATGCTACCACCGGATCCAATGCGCCCTAACTGAGAAGACCCAGCGAAACAAACTCAGTGGGTTCATCTACTACCGGTATCAACACGACCCAGTTGAGACGGTCCGGCGAAACATACTCAAGCCTACCACGAGCTCTCTAGAACCTCAGAACTCACCACTTCCGTGAGCCGGTAGTACTTGGGGTTGACCTTGACGAGCAGCTGGTCGGTGTCGGCGTCGTGGCCCGTCTCGCAGTCCCCGGCGCCGCGCCACGCCAGGCGCCGCCCCACGCAGCCGAACGAACGCTCCACGAACTCGCGCACGCTGTGCGTCTCGCCCGACGCCACCACGAAGTCCTCCGGCGCGTCCTGCTGCAGCATCAGCCACATCGCCTGCCCAGTAACGACTTATTGAGACACTTTGGCGTATTTCTAACACGTCAGTATATACAGCCAGTTAACAAACCTCAATATAATCCTTGGCGTGCCCCCAATCTCGCTTGCTGTCCAGGTTTCCGAGCTCCAGGTACTCCAGCAACCCGAGAGTGATCTTCGCGACGCCTCTCGTGATCTTCCTCGTGACGAAGTTCTCGCCTCTCCGCGGACTCTCGTGGTTGAATAGGAGGCCGTTACACGCGAACATGCCGTATGCTTCCCTGTAGTTCACTACGATCCAGTACGCGTAGAGCTTTGCACATGCTGGTGATAAGAAGAATAAAGAACAAAACAAATAAAAACTATCTCGGGACAACTAACACACTACCATCTATTCCAAATCTAAGCAGAGCCTGTACTTTGGCAACCAGGCAACGGATAAACAAACGGATAAAGATCCCATAACTTACCTCAACTACCTATTACACTTTGTAATAGATTGGGGAAAAAGTTACTTCGCATTTTTTTTTTAAATTCAAAACATTTTTAACATAGGATATCTGTAAATATCCTATGTTAAAAATGTATTGAATTTTCTAACTTAACTAAAGTATGTAAGTACCATTTTGTTCGATAACTTTTTGCCATCTTGTAGGTAGGGACATGATCCCATTGCTATTGAAATTTTGGGACTTCTGATCAAAATACCGCAACAAGTGGTTTTGGCCGTCCTCTCGTAATGTTAACCTGACACTGCCTAAAGAATTCTGAAGAGACCGAAACAGGTGGAAATCTGAAGGTGCAAAGCCAGGACTATACGGCGGATGCATTAACACCTCCCAGGCAAACACTTTTACTTTTGTGGCTAAACATGTGTGAGGTCTAGCGTTATCATGATGAAAAACCACACCCCTTATGATTAATTCCGACCGCTTTCTCTCAACTTCTTATTTTAATCTTATCAGTTGTTCGCAGTAGGGTTCAGAATCGATGGTACTGTCTGGTGGTAACAGCTCGTAATTAATAATGCCTTTCCACTCCCACCGCAGACACAGCATCGCCTTGTTACGAGTTAACCCGGATTTCGCCAGTCTGTGAAGCCTGACTGGCCTTTGACCACGACCTTTTATGCACTTTCTTGTCATACGTATTCATTACGTCGTAATAAAGAATCACAAATGAGTACACGGTACATTAGGTTTCTTTCAGTGAGATCGTGAGGTAACCAAATATCGAGCTTTTTTGTGTACCCAGATTTTTCAAATGCGCCAAATCTGTTTTGTGGTCAATTCCCAGTTCTTCAGCTACGTCGTATCTACTGATATGCCGATCTTGCTCCATTTTTTCAAAATGGCATCTATTTTATCCGTTATACCAGACCAGAGCCACGTGCATCATTGACATCAAAATTTCCGGATTGAAAACGCTTAAACCAAATTTGTGCTAGTCTCACAGATATTGCACTAGGTCCATATACGTCGCAAATTTTTTTCGCGCCTTTCGTTGCATTTTTACCTTTTTTGTAGTAAAATTTTAAAATGTATCGAATTTCTTCATTAGATTCTCCTCTCATCTTGACAGTACGAAAAACAAATGAAAATCACACATTTTCCTAATTTGAATTTAGAATTATGTTCTTTGTGTAAACATCCTGTATGTACCACGTTTTTAAGCGAAATAAATACTTACAATTTTAACTTTCATTGATACCAAAACAAGCCAGATACAAATAACAAAGAGATTTTATGACAAGTTCATACATACTATAATGCGAAAAGACTTTTTCCCCTACCTGATATAATATGTATGTTTTTATCAGAAAGATAGGTCTAAGGACCTATGTCTTTCAAAAAAATAATAAAAAGTGTATGACAGAATAGTAAATTAACGTGATTTTTTATATTATTTAAGTTATATAAACATCATTAATCGATAATTTTTTGGAATTGTTACTAACCGTAGGGTGACCTCGGATAAAACGGCGTCTTTTCGTTCTGTGGCACTTCGACGACTTTCCCGTAGAGCTCCGAGGTGGAGGCCTGGTATATCTTGGTCTCCTTGGCGAGCCCGGCCGCGCGCACCGCCTCCAGCAGGCGCAGCGTGCCCAGCGCGTCCACCTGCGCCGTGTACTCGCTCAGCTCGAACGACACCTTCACGTGCGACTGAGCGCCCAAGTTGTAGATCTCTTTCGGACGAATCTGAAATGAAGTGGAGGATAAGGAACGTTTTTGTTTAGAATACCGACCTAGTGCCGGTTGGCGTAATTGGTAAATGCTTGCCTTTCACGCCACAGGTCATGGGTTTGATTCCCACCCAGAGGGCTACCGGCTAAGTCGGTGAACTTCGTTTCCGTTATCGGCTTTCAAATAAATAAACGTTAAAAATGACTTAATCAATCGTTAATCGGCTTCCATGCAATGAGCACATGTGTTATAATTTGTGTTATTGTTATAATTTGTGTTATTGTTATAACTTTTGTAATGATGAATGCCATATACTTCAACTTATAATATATTTAATTTTAATTTCTTCTATTTTTGATATTTATTATTAGATATAATGTTCTAGTCTTAATTAATTCTAAGCTGTAACTATAGTGCATGGGGTGTTAACCTATAATTAATTGTGGCACCTGATAATTTGCCTGTATTTAATGTAATTTATTAATGTATCGTGTAAACAATTGTTGGTTGACCTTAAATAAAATAAATAAATAAATGTCACGTCATAAATGGTCCGGAATCGATTGTCAACGTTGAAGCCGATTGAACGAGTGATTAAGTCATTTTTAACCATTTTTTATTTGAACGCCGATCACGAAAACGAAGTTCGGCGACTTAGCCGGTAGCCCCCCCAGGACAGATGGATATGTGCATGAACTTGGCTGTTTGAACTGAGAATGGGCGTAATTATCTATATAAGTATGTATTTACAAAAGAAAAGAAGTGTGTGTATATATCAGTCATCTGTTTTCCATAGTACTAGCTCTGCTTAGTTTGGGATCAGATGGCCGTGTGTGAATAATGTCACAGGATATTATGTATGACACTACAGACACTATTGCATTCCATAATTAACAATGGTCGTCATTAGCCGATCGTCATTTTTTATAGGAAGTTAAACATTATTTATGTGTTTAGATAATGTATATTGAGTTCCTTAGGGAAATTAAGCTAACCATTTATAGAGGATTAAGTTTGTTTTAATCTTTTGATATTGAACTTTATACCAAGCCGATACAGTTCAAATTACGGTGGAAACTATATCCCCACTGCCCGGAAAACGGCTAAGTTTCGTTCATTATTTTACACCGAGTATAAAAGCGAGCTCACTCATTCACTGACTGAGTAAACACGAACGTGTGTATTTTTTGGAGATAATTATTGATCTGACATATGTATTAGTCATGTAAAAGTCATAAAATAGTGTAGCTAATATGAATAATATTTTCCATATACTATTATGTTGTATGTCAATGCATTGTATTCCGTCCTTGAATTTAGATCACGCGCGGTTCGTATTTGACACAGTCTCTAAGCGATAGTTTCGTTAATTTTGCTTGTTGCACAAGTTTTTATTTAAAACAACTGCTTTTTTAAAAAAGAAATAATAAAAAAAATATACAGCACTTGGGTATTAACATACACTTGTACAGATGCCCCAATCTACCAAATTTCTTGCTTTTTTTTTGGGGTGTACATTGGGGTAGCTTGATGTGCTGGCGTCTGTACATGTCAAGATAACAATGCATCAGTAAAGTCTAGTACAATATTAAAGAAATGAGATTTTGGACTTGGTCCATCCGGTCCTTCAATCTTCTTATCACATAAAAATGTTGATAAACCTTTTTATAGACAAATTTTAAATACCTTAGATTAGATGATATCCGGTTGGCGTGGTTGGTTAATACTTGCCTTTCATGCCTCAGGTCGTGGGTTCGATTCCCACCCAGGACCGATATTTGTGTGCATGAACATGCCTGTTTGTTCTGGGTCTGGGTGTAATTATCTATACAAGTGTGTATTTACAAAAGAATAGTTATAGGTATATGTATGTAGTAAGTATATCAGTTATCTGGTTTTCATAGTAGGAGCTATTTTTAGTTAGGGATCAGATGGCCGTGTGTGAATATAATAGATATAGAAATATAGGATAGTATTATCATTATATTATTGTAGTGATCTCAAATTTCTTTAATTATCATTTTACTCTGATAATATAGCTTTCTACAGGTAAAACTACAATCAAAGCAAATATTTAAAATTACAAACAAGGATACAAAAAAGTCTAAGGCTAGAGACTGGACAGGAGCGGGCGGCAGGTTGGTGACGACGGCGTGATAGTACCGATGACGTGATGACGTTTATCGATATCAGGAAGCAGAACAGCAGCAGTGAAATAACACTGATTTTCCAACCTGTATTCACTGCCCGAGAGGAGCATGCGTAAAACATATACCAAGCTCCCACCGCTGGGTACGTATAACTTCACATAACTCCTAACATGTGTCGGGGAAGCTTCGAAGAGCCGCCCACGTTCTGAGAGGGATATCCATGGTTATGCCGGATTTCTGCTTGGGGGAGAGGCTAACAACGAGGGGATGTTCTTGTCACTCACCGACACCCGCATGCAACGCGTGCACGCCGGAGCAGACTCGAATTCAGTCGACTTGTTACCGCATGTGCATCTCCGGATACCATCCCCATCACACGATGTCAACTTCAAACCGAGGACAAGAGCTCCCGGCATCGTCACAGAGGAAAGGAAGCCCCGAAGAGCCCTATCCCATCCCTCGTACGCCGTCATCACAGCAAGACGCATATGCTTGCTTGACTGGCATATGTCGCCTCGCCGCTTTGTGTCCCGAGTTCGAATTGACAACTATTTGTGTGACCCATAAATGTGTTTGGATGTACTTTGTGTCCGTCTATTATATGTTTGTAAAGTAACCCGCGACACAGAGATTAAATTCAATAGTGCGGGCGTTGCCTTGTTTAAAAAACCAAATAAAATATACCAAGTTCGCACCGCTGCGTATAACTTCACACAACCCTACAAATACTCGCGCCTACGTCGCCAGTACTGCTTTGAAGCGTTGTATTATTACTTACCTTAGTAATTATGCTAATAAGGCAAGTGGTATCAGTCAGGTCTCCATAATGTAAATGCATCCGACCCCCTGTATGACATGTGGGTTTCCCGTACAAATGCTGAATACGGCCTGTGTTGAAGGAGGACGAGCGGCGAAGTATCCCGTGCACTTCATAGCCTTTCTCAATCAGGAACTCTGCAAGGTATGACCCATCCTAGAACAAAATAATTTGTTATTATTCTAATTTTGCATACAAAAAGTTACTTAAATAGCGGGAATAATGAAGCGGTTCCGTCACAGAATGAATTATATGACTGTTATTTTGAAGTTTTTCGAAAAATCCCTCTTAATAACCTGGTAGCCGAGCTGACACGACAAAGCTATGCCAAACGACTGAAGAGGCAGGACATAATCCAACTACACAGAACCAACTGAATCAATGACATAAGGAGTAGATGTCTTCTCTGTAACTAACTGATTGGACATATGAAAGAGGAAAACATTTTGACGTTTTTATTTTGTTTTCCTAAGGCTATTAAACCTAATATACTTAAATACTAAATCAGACAACCGATCGAGCCAATATTGTGTTCGCGTCCTATATAATTTCAGTAAGTGGACTGAAACTCATGTATATGCTCCCTTGAGAGCAATGGCGTAGCTAAGGGGAGGTGGCGGGGGCGGCCCGCCCCGGGTGTCACCCGTTTGAGGTGACAGCCAGAGCCCGATTATGACCATCAGTTATAGTTCTTTCTATCCATAAAAAATCGTAACATACAAACAACATTTACAGAAGTGACGACAGTTAAGGATTTCAGAAGTGGTGGAAACTAAATCCTAAAGTTTTGGACCATAAAACTTCATGTGAACATTTAAAAAATTTCGAAAAGTGGAAATCTGGAAATGAGATTACAATCTCACACCACAATAGATGATGCAACCTTGCAATTAATGAATACGGAAAAACAGAAGTGGAAAAATCTTTTATCTAGATTATTAGATATAACATTGTTTTTGGCTAAACAAAACCTAGCATTTCGTGGACATGATGAAACCCAAGGGTCGTCTAATAAAGGTAATTTCTTAGAACTAGTTAAACTGCTGTCAAAGTATGATGCAGTACTCAAAGAACATATACTATATTTGGAGCAGGAAAAATCACCTAAAGTAACATATTTATCGCCAGAAATACATAATGAGTTCATAAATGTTTTAGCTATTCATGTAAAATGTCAGCTTGTCAACGAAATTAAATCGGCCAAATATTTCGGAATAATGTTTGATAACCTGACGTTTCACATGTCGATCAAATGTCTGAAGTGATTCGTTTTGTAAAAATTAAAAATAGAAAAGTAGTAGTCACTTTTAGGATTCTTTCCTTAAAATGAAAAAAAAAGCAGCTGATTCAGGTGCTGAAATACTAAAGAAGCTTGAAAACTATGGCTTAGATATTCTGATGTCTCGTTCCCAAGGTTATGATAATGCTGCAGTTATGAGTGGTATACACGGAGGAGTGCAAGCTATTATAAAAAAACAATAAAGCAATTTTTATTGGTTGTATAGATCATTCAATTAATTTATGCGGCCAACATTCGTTCGCGCAAAATGTGACTTGTGTTACATTTTTCGGAGCAGTGGAAACAATATTTACTTCCACAAGCCGTTGGGAAGTGCTCCTCAATCACAGCAAAGCATCTGTTAAAAGACTTTCGACAACGCGCTGGAGTGCTCATTATGGTGCAGTAAAAGTATTGGCTGAGAATTTTGATGGGATAATATCTGCAATTGAGGAACTATGTGACCAAGACGTAAATTTAGAAACTAGAGGTGCTGCACAAAATCTAATGCCTGCTGTGTGCAATTTCTCATTTCTTTGTTTTCTTCTCTTTTGGAATGATGTGCTAAGGGAAGTGAACAATGCTCAGATTGTATTACAAAGTAAAGGTTTATGTGTTGATGAAATAATCATAAAACTAGAAGAACTTCGTCTATTCATTGGAGAGAAACGGTTGCATCTAGCAGAAGAGGCAATAGATTTTGCTGTACAAAAATCGGAAAAAAACAACATGGAACATTTCGATGGAACGACGAATTCGTCGCAAGAAACGCATGCCCGGTGAGTTAGCATCGTCCACCGATTCTGGACTTACACTTAGGGCGGAACTTCAAAAGGACATGTTAGAATATTTTGACAGATTCAGTATTAAACTCGAAACAAGAGTTTTGAGGTTGTGCAGTCAAAGACCTTGCTTTCGGCAAACACTGAACAGTTCAAATTTTCTATATCAAAATTTACTAACCTTTACGATGAAGTATCAGAAACAGAACTCCTTTTAGAAATACCAAGATTGAGGAGACATTTAAAAGCGGCTAATGTTACTGTCTCTAATTGGGCGACACTGGACTTTTTGAAATTTATTGTGGAATGGGATTTTACAGAATCTCTTCCGAATCTAACGGTCGCACTAAAGTTATGTATAACAATATGTGCATCAGTTGCTTCATTTGAGAGAAGTTTGAGCAAATTAAAATTAATTAAAAATTACCTGCGGTCTACAATGACTGAAACCAGATTAAATAATCTTGGTATTTTAACGATAGAACATGAAGCAATACAAAATATAAATTTTGAAGCCGTGATTTCGGAGTTCGCTAGTGTCAAATCTAGAAGGAAGAAATTTTAATTATTAACAAACTAAATTTGTTTCACATTATATACAAATATTTGTAATAGGTACTCGTATTTTAATAAAACGTAAATGATGACTTTTTTATTTTAACAGTTTCGATTGAGTTTTGGGGTGATACCTATAAAATCCGCCCCGGGTGCCACCTATGCTAGCTACGGCACTGCTTGAGAGTACTCTTTATTCTGTGCCTTGAGTGTGTTTCATCGGACCGTCTTAACAGGGCAGTGTTGAAACCGGTATTAGAGACACCCGCTGAATTTGTTTCGCTGGGTCTTCTCAGTTGGGGCGCATTGGATCTGGTGGTAGCATTAAAGCGCGACTTTGCAGTACTGGGCAAATTTTATAATATTTATAGATCTATCTATTTAAGTTTCTTCGGCTAGCTATGTTACACCTTTTAGAAAATAAAAAAAATTGAATTGTGGTAGTGGAAGATAGTGTCAAGATTGCTATATTTAATTGTACTTATATAGTTTCATATTTAATTCGACTTTAATAAAAACATCTGCAGACGCCAGCACATCCAGCTACCTCAATCTGTCAATTTTCTTTTATAGATTTTCAACTTTATCTCTTAAGCATAAGGTTCACTTTCAATTGGGGAAATTTGACAGATTGGGGTAGCTTGATGTACTTTTGTCTGTACATGACCATTAAAAAACGAAAAATTGGTAATTTCTTTGGAATTCCAGTTCCGTTGTGGCACAAAATACCATAGACATGCATATTGTATCGTCGCCGGATTGTTAATATGCCCGCTAATTAAACACTTCCGTATTCTGTAAGACTTCTAAGCACGTTTCACATTCAACAAGCTGGCTGGATTAAAGCCGCTGCATTCAATAGTATTTTCAATTTCACATTCCTAGCATTACTATATTAGGTGAAGAGGAAAGTTTAGGCTTAAACTACTTTTAATTATTTTATTCTTTATCATCCAATTTCTATAAGGATGCCTCAATAAACTTCAATTCAAAGAGGTAAAATACCGATGTAATATAATTTTCTACAAGTAAGATCAAAATACCAAAGTTCTATAGAAAACCAGACCATTCAAACTATTTTAAACAGAGTGTTTACAAACAGAGATCAGCTTGCTAAGTGTTGTATCACTCAACACTGTTATTTTCAGATTCTTAACTTTGCACAATACTGTTGAAACATTAACATATTAACAAACTTCAAAAGAAGGAGGTATTCAATTGGACTAGAAATTTAAAACCAGCCAAGTGCGAGTCGGACTCGCGCACTGAGGGCTCCATACAAAAAGTTGGGTAGGCACAATTATAGACCTGAGGAAAGTGATAGTAAGTTTAATTTTTATTAATATTTTTATGAAGTATATGACGGTAACTAAAAATTTACAGTGTTCACAATTTTTCCTTTATCTGTGCTAAGACTTTACCTCATACCAAATTTGAAAGAAAGATTTTTTTGTGTTCATGGGAAGTGCCCTGTAGGTTTTGATTCCCTTACGAGTGTCGAAGAATTGCAGCATAAACGTCTCATTTGATTGAGTTATCTTTGAAGTTTGATGTTTTCACAACTCCAGGGGACAGTAGACCTAAGTATTTGATATAAATTTCAGGTTCATACCTTCACGCATTCCTGAGAAAAATGGTCTTATCGACAGTAAGACATACTGACAACAAAGTGATCTTATAAGGGTTCAGTTTTTTCCTTTCGAGGTATGGAACCCTAGAAAGGTGTACCTAACATAAATGTTAGACATAACTTAATGAGATTAACTTGCCTATGTAAACAATGTGTACCACATCAACATGCAAAATACAAAAAGAAGACTATATTCCTGTTATAAATTAGTTTCGTTAATCTCTCATTGTTGTCAGTTTCATAATTCTTAATGTGAGTACTTTGGGAAATAAATCAGTTTTGCTCTGAAATCAACTTGGTGGTATTTATTAATTCCAATACAAGAATAGCAAATCAGCTGATGCATTTAGTATGGAATGAAAACAAATAAAAAAATAGTAGTTTTATTATTTATGTATTGGTTGCTATTACTTAACTATTGTGTCTCAAAGTCAAATGTGTTGTTACTATTTTCGATCAAACAGAATGAATGGCTTGATAGAGTTATAACTTGAAGCTTAAGCCTGTGTGTCTGTGGCATTGTAGATTCCAGACCAAAGAGAATTATATGACATTTCTTATAAAAATCTAGTAAAAATAATATTTCCAATTGCAACTGCATATAATTCATATTCTAGTTTCTTTATTTTACAAAGAAACTATGAGGATAATGTATAATGGAAGGTCTTATTGTATTAATTAATGGACTATTGAACTAGTGGTTAGGAACCCTGACTGTGTTCATGTGTGGGTATGGGAAGGGTCCCAGGTCAAATCTTTGGGTAATAATTATTTCGTCTGTGTCACGGTGCAATTTGTCTTATCAGTTGTCTTGTCTGGTTGCCGTAGTACAGGCTCTGCCTAGTTTGGGATCAGATGGCAGTGAGTGTCCCAAGATATTTATTATTATTATTGCTAAGTAAATCCATCCAATCAACTTTGTATAAATAGGAAATAAATATTACTGATACTGATAACAGTGGAACAGAGTGTGGTAAACCAAAATATATTGGTTTTAAATTATGGCTCTTATTTAAAATACATGTGAACACCCCTAATGATGTAATATGTTGCAAAGAAGTTGAAGCAAACAATTATCTTATTCAAGGTAATTCCCACCACATAAATTTATTCATATTTATATCAATATGGTCTGAACTGTAAGTTAAACTCCTTGATTGTTCAAGTATTACATCCAGATTATTCAATCAATAAAACATTAACATGAAGTCTTGAATATGATTGGAAGCCTAGGTCTCATAGCTCAACTGAAAATGCATCATGTTTCATGCATGGACAGTTGATGTGTTAAGCTAACTAAATTTAAAAAGGAATGACCTGGTCTATGGCAATTATTACACAGATATCAAACAAACAGTCCTGTCCTAATCTTAAACTTTAATTCTAGTAGTGTTATTAAAATCAAAATGAACTTTAGATGGGACAAGAATTTGTATAGGTAAGGTGGTAATTACCAAATTTAAAAGCAATGTTATGGTATGCCAAAGTAACTAACTAATCTTGACTGTATAGATATTGTAGTGAATCTTACCAAGGACCAATGAATACTAAAATACCAGCTACCTACTTATAAAATAGATTATTAGGAGAAATTGATAGATATTTAGGCTAGGGTTGGTGAAGCAAAGGTAGAGGTTGGTCTGTTGTTTGTGAACTAATTTTGATCTTTCTTTTTTATTTGATAGGTATGCTTCCAATGGGTCTCTGTATAGAAGTCGGTTCTATGATATTAAATCCAGTAGTTATTATAGAAGAGAGAACTTAATGTTCATTGGCCTTGTATACAATGTACACGTCATATTTTATGTATAATTCAGCTACACACAATAAACTAATATATATTTCTTCAAAACGTTATTTAAACTACTAGAGTGTCTTACCTGCCCTGTTATACCGGTGATGAGAGCAACTTTTCTATTTTCACACGGCTTCGAAGCTTCGCCCGACATTGCGATCTAAATATGTTTTATAATAACCCCTTAGGACGATTTCGGACGTAATCCGATGGTCGTACACACGCCTGCACTCCAAGAACCGGCGCGTATAACTGTGATGAATTCTGATAAGCTTATCATAACAAGAATAACCAATTAACAATAACACGCGAACTAACGGATGTGGTACATTGACTACCGTAAATAGACACTGTAACGTTCTTATAAGAAAAATATACGATAAAATCAATAAGAGCAAAAATTTTGTAAAATCAGTAATCACAAGTAAACAGACAGAAAAACCATTTCCCAGTACTTCAAACTGATTTGACATTTCACTGACAGCAGTGTTTACGGATGTATCGAACGTTTTTTCTGTAGTCTGCTAACTTACTACAACTTTAATAAGGACTAAACTGTTCTCTGCTTAACTTGCTTCGGACACTAATGTTTTTGTTATTCTGTTTTAAGGTACTATATAATAATAGTTTTAGTAATGAAACCTTAAAACTAGTGTTCGAATTTCATAAAAATTGTTCGAAGTTGGTTAAGTTTCGGAGCCAAATCGAAAAAAAGGGGAAACAAGACATTGTTTCATTAAAAAAAATGGTTTTATGTCTAAATATAGTAGATTTTTAGATATAACATCTTCGACAACGTACACAATTGGAGGAAAGTGCGATATTGTGAATGTGATTTTCCGTGTTGATTCGAAAACCCCATACAAGCCTCCAGTAAGCCTTCACTGCCTTATTGAGGTAAGACTTTGATTTATACAAAAAATACTGTACTATTGTACTAAAATAATCTAGTAAATACCTAACGCAAATGAGGAAAGTATAGTAGTTCCGAATTTCTTATGACCATCTTCTTTTCATTGGGTAAATTTCTGTTGGAGTAACCGTCTTTTGCTACTCTTCGAGTTACTTGTCTATTTTATTAGATATCTGATGACTTGAATATATTCTTAACGGGAATTTTGTTTAATTAAACATTATGACTGTCATCTGCAATCAGCTTACCAACAGATAACATATATGTCTGAGATGGTTAGATACACTGGGCCTATCTACATGACCCACCCCACTAAGGCCATTGCTCCTATCCTGCTAGAAGACATGCGGAAAGTTGCTGTAGAAAGAAAGGGGGAGTCCAACTTTTTCACATCACAAATGATCAATCATCAAACATTATGACTGTCATCTGCAATCAGCTTACCAACAGATAACTGTTAGAATGTTGGTTATTTGTGTTATTATGTATTTTCTAATATTTGCGTTGTTCCAAATATTTTCCGTTGCAGAAAATTTTCAAGCCGCATACATTCCATAATATTAAACTATTAGTTACTAGCTGTGCCCAGCGGTTTTACCCGCGTATTTGTAAATTATAGACTGTGTTAATCCAGGGTGTCGGCTAACTCCATACCAAATTTTATTGAAATCGGTCCAGCAGTTTAGACAAGAAGTACCAAATATACACACTCACCCACTCTCAAACTTCCGTCTTCATAATAATAATAATAATTAGATCGCCAACTTCTGCTGGGCCCAACGGTTCCGTACTTCAAATATAATCCTAAAGCGGTCTTGGAAAATGACAGGTTTAAAATATACTGGGATCATCCCGTGCTGACTGACCGAATGGTAGGTGCCAATCGACCTGATATTGTCGTCATTTACAAACAAACGAAAAAGACATCCTTTGTGGATATAACAATACCGTATGATGAAAACATATCTAACGCAGAAAAAGAAAAAAAAAACAAAATACCTTGATCTGAGTTTTGAATATGCGCAAATTTGGAGAACCGAAAGACCTGCGATCATACCTATTGTTATATCCACAAATGGAGTTTAGGGCTTGCAAGTTTAGGGCTTAATATCTGGCTGCAGAGTTACATGCAGAAGGCGGTTTTGCTGGCGAATGCCAGGATTGTGCGGCAATTTCTCTCCATGTAGCCCATATATTTTATAAGTTGTATTCGTATTAAACATGTGATATCATAATAATATCTAGGGACAATGTCACACAGATCATCCTAGCCCCAAACTAAGCAAAGCTTGTACTATGGGTACGAGGCGACGATATACGTACATAATATATAGATAGATAAATACTTAAATACATAGAAGAAAATATCCATTATATAAAATTTCGTGCTCATCGCACAAATATTTGCACTTACCGGGATTCGAACCCAGGCCCACCAGCTTCGTAGGCAGGAGCACTACCAACTAGGCTACGGTGACCGTCTATAGTGTGATTGCGTCTAAAGGATTTAATATCGAAGAAAAAGGTTAAAAAATAATTGATTTGGCAACACTTTGATAACAAAAGTCAAATATTTAACTTGGTAATTTTTAACCAAATAATCGCGCTCTGTAAAATACCTATATCGTAAGATTATTATTATTGTTAAGATCAAATATTTCTCTTTTTATGATAATAAATCCGTGGTGCCTCTCTGTAATCAGTAAATTATACTAAACAGGTTATATTTCTTAGTGCACCGTTAAACATAATCTTGATCGCTGTACAAGACATTGTAAAGAAAACACATTTTAATTACCTACGTCTGATTGCATTGGTGGATAAGAAAATATATGTGAAGCAACATGCCTGAAATAAAGATTACGCCACTCGGAGCCGGCCAAGATGTGGGCCGTAGTTGTATCTTACTGTCAATGGGTGGTAAACACATTATGCTGGATTGTGGTATGCATATGGGATACAACGATGAACGCCGTTTCCCAGACTTCTCATACATTGTGCCAGAAGGCCCCATCACCAGTCAAATAGACTGTGTCATCATATCACATTTCCATCTTGATCACTGCGGAGCTCTGCCATATATGTCTGAGATGGTTGGATACACTGGGCCTATCTACATGACCCACCCCACTAAGGCCATTGCTCCTATCCTGCTAGAAGACATGCGGAAAGTTGCTGTAGAAAGAAAGGGGGAGTCCAACTTTTTCACATCACAAATGATCAAGGATTGTATAAAGAAAGTTACTGCAGTAACTCTGCATCAGTCTGTGATGGTAGATAATGAGTTGGAGATTAAGGCCTACTATGCAGGCCATGTTTTGGGAGCTGCCATGTTTTGGATCAGAGTTGGCTCACAATCAGTTGTTTACACAGGTGATTACAATATGACCCCAGATAGGCATTTAGGTGCCGCTTGGATAGATAAATGTAGACCGGACTTGCTTATAACAGAATCAACATATGCCACAACAATACGTGATTCAAAGCGTTGCCGTGAGAGAGATTTCCTTAAAAAAGTCCATGAATGTGTTGAAAAAGGTGGTAAAGTCCTCATTCCAGTGTTTGCTCTGGGCCGAGCTCAAGAGCTATGCATTCTATTGGAGACTTACTGGGAGAGAATGAACTTAAAGTGTCCTGTGTATTTTGCACTCGGATTGACAGAGAAAGCTAACAATTACTACAAGATGTTTATAACATGGACCAACCAGAAGATAAGGAAAACATTTGTACAAAGAAACATGTTTGACTTCAAACATATTAAGCCTTTTGACAAGTCCTACATTGATAACCCTGGGGCTATGGTTGTGTTTGCTACCCCAGGAATGTTGCATGCTGGTTTATCTCTAAATATATTCAAGAAATGGGCACCATATGAGCAAAACATGGTTATTATGCCCGGCTTTTGTGTGCAAGGCACTGTCGGCCATAAGATTCTCAATGGTGCTAAGAAAGTTGAGTTTGAAAACCGTCAAGTTGTTGAAGTGAAGATGGCAGTTGAGTACATGTCCTTCTCAGCTCACGCTGATGCTAAAGGTATAATGCAGTTAATACAATACTGTGAACCAAAGAATGTGTTACTAGTGCATGGTGAGGCACAGAAAATGGAGTTCTTGAAAGATAAAATAGAGAAGGAGTTCAAGATATCTTGCTATATGCCTGCTAATGGTGAAACCTGTACAATAAACACTCCTACTAAAATTCCTATTGATGTATCGTTAAGATTATTAAAAGCAGAAGCTGTAAGATATAATGCTCAGCCACCAGATCCAAAGAGACGTAGAGTTGTTAACGGAATCCTTTGTGTCCGAGACAATCGACTATCACTTCTGGATATTGATGAAATGTGTGATGAAATTGGTATCAACAGGCACATTATTAGGTTCACAAGTACTGTGAGATTTGAGGATCCAGGTCCAGCAGTTAAGACTGCAGAGAAACTCAAAACTTTGTTGGCAGAGAAGTTAGAAGGGTGGACTATCACTATTTCAGAAGCAAACATATCTGTGGAGTCTGTACTAATTAAAGTCGAAGGAGATGATGATAGTACTAAAAATATCTATGTCTCATGGACAAACCAGGATGAGGATTTAGGAAGTTATATTTTAGGTCTACTACAGTCTATGGTCCAATAAAACAATCCCTATGAGATTTGGTTTTATGTATAATGTATCATATTTTTTAATAAACTACTTACATCTTCATAATTTTGTATAATTTGTGTGCATGAGCTCCACACATTTTCCTTGTAACCAGAGGTAGTAAAGATTTTTCATAGGATGTTCATGTTTGGCTTTCTTCATGAGTACTATTGCATCCTGTTTTTAACCCCTGAAGCAAAAAGAGGGGTGTTATGAAATAAATTATTATTAGTAGTTTGACGTTGATGTCTGTCTGTGGCATTATAGCTCTCCAATGATTAGACCGATTTCCATGCGGCTTTTTCATTTGAAAGCCAGTTTCCTTACAGTCTTTCTGAGCTATGTTTGGCTCAGCAGTGTAAGAGTATCAGATCTTTTCCAAAATGAAGTAATTATAGTTGAAGTCAGGGGTTTTCTAATGGATGGGTTAATGCAGTGTTTTTCAACCTTTTTCAACACGGCCCCTACCCGCTTTTTTCCACGTTTCTTTTAATTTGTGACACATATACACGCGCACGGGGGTATAATACCGCCAACTCCCAGACTTCGGGCTGATACTGAGAAATTTTTCTTTTTACAGTAAAGTCTCAAAAATCATTTTTAGCCCGACCTGGAATTGAACCGAGGACCTCGATCTCTGCGGGTGAACACGCTACATCAAGACCAACGAGGCAGTTCCATAATATATAGCCATGTTATAACTACTTGTGACCATGGCATGCTTGGCACATTTTGGGTTTTCATCTAAACATACTGCGGGGATGAAAATGTTACAGGTGTAGATTACTTAACACTGTGTACACGTACAGTTTCGTCCCATACATTGAGCACCAGAGTTTTAGTTCATAATAGTTTCCGCGAGAGGCGCTGGTGCTCAATGTATGGGACGAAACTGTACGTGTGATCGAGTAAGTAAACTGCAGGAACTCGTGCTAGAGGCACTGGACTGTTGTCTAATGAATACATTTGGTTTTGTATTTGTGTAGTTTTGGTTTAGTATATATTTTGTAGTCAGCTTAATGAGTCCTCCGATGCATGGACATACTCAAAAATTAAACTACTGGCGGTCACCTATCTATGGACTGACCGCCCGCCTAGGTGCTTAACCTGGCCGAGCACTTACGAACGGTAAGAGCAACTGACAGAGACCCTAAATAGAAATGTACCTTATCTAAGGTTTGTAGTCATACATCAGGCGTTCATAGCCAGATACTCTCACCGGTCCGTATGTGATTGGCGAGGTTAAGCAACTAGGCTCGCGGTCAGTCCATAGATGGGTGACCGCCAAAGTGGTTTATCGGAGAGCACGTTAAGATGTCGGTCCCGGTTGGAGCCATTAAACAACAGTGGTTAAGCCATGTCAGAGGCCTAATGGGCCGCTTTAACAACTCTGACGCTAGGGTATCCACTGCCCATACAATAAGTAAGTCGGGATATAGGTACAGACGCCAGCACATCAAGCTACCCCAATCTGTCAAATATCCCCAATTGAAAGTGAACCTTATGCTTATGTGATAAAGTTGAAAATCTATCAAAGAAACTTGACAGATTAGGCTAACTGGATGTGCTGGCGTCTGTACTATATGTGCGTCAAATATATGTTTGTAAAGTACCCCGCGCCATATTCCTCTATAAAAAATATAGGACATGCTTAACATAAACAATCGACAATTGAGGAATAGTTTCTAAACAGTTCTGGGTAAATCAGTACCTCAAGTATTGATATTTCAACTCGAAGATTTGTCAATTGAGGAACTGATCCACTAAATCAATTTATATTAACTTCACGTTGATATCCATCTAACTTGAAGTCTATGAATCATTATAAAGATAGACATAGGAATTACCTACCTCTATGAATCATTATAAAGATAGACATAGGAATTACCTACCTATATCTGATGCTGTCGAACAACATCCTAAATTCGAGGCAAGTGATTTTTGAGGTAATGCCGTATTCCCGGAGCAGCCAGAGCCGGCGCGGCGCCCGGCGCCTGTATCTAACTGGCTCCTGATGCAAATAGCAAAAACTATAGAATGTTCTAATTCTAACGTAAGTATTTTTAAATTTGTACTGTTGCCCAACTATCTACATACAGGATATCTTATTATTTATTTAAAATTAGAAATTAAAATAAGTTTACAATGTATGCAGTGCAAATTGCATAAAAGGAAAGCTAAGCTGAGGAATATCTTACTAAGTGTTCATAGTAAGTTCCTGAATAAAACTCGGGAGGTTCATTTCGTCACATGACTCCCGTTACCTACATGGGAAGTATCCTCAATCCAACCTCAATCACAATAACATTTTCAAACAATTTAGTCAATGTATTTATCACTAGATGGCGTTCTACAACAAGTTATAAGTCGCAATGGTTTCGTTCGCACAGAATGAGGTTGTCGGAGAATCGTGAGCTATTAAAGCGTATACGAAAGTCTAATATACCCCTATTTTTCAAAAGGCCTCCGTAATTAATGTTACTTCGGCCTTCATTCTCGATCAATTCCGGTTATTGTAGAATTTTGAAGTGGTTTTATTCAACAGCTTCTTTACAGTATCGTGAGGAAACCAAACTATATTTAAAGTTTAAACCTAGGTACCTGTATATAGATATACCTATTAGTTTGCAACTCATATGATTAGGATAATACATCTGCATGATGTCATGTCCATATCGCATCCTAAAAGCAGGTATAAGTGATTTTTAGAACTGACCTAATCTATTATGTTTCTAACCGATATTTTATACTTGGTACCTTCCGAAACCCTGACTAAATCTTTTGAGCCTAACAAACTCACAGTACAGATTACATCACCTCGTCTAGGATGTCAGATGAGTTCAATGTCTAATCGGTCAGACAAATGTCTATCAAGTACAACATTAATTACCAAATATTTAAGCGAGCTCCGAACATGTCTGATGATTGCATTGAATGCACATCATTTCACTGGTCCCGGATATCATGAGGTTAGGTGTAGTCGTGAGGCCAGGCAGTTAATGCTGAACTTGAGCTTGCGTTCTTATTTAAAATAATGCCGTGATCCGCCGCTTAACCATGTCTCAGCTAAACCCTGCTCAACCACTTAAACCCCGCTTAACTATTTCTTTATTTAAAAACCCCACTTAAAGGTTTCTCAGCTAATTAACGTCATTTTATTTTAGTCATTTCAGTACTCGTAAGGGATTTGTTAGTCTGTGCAGGTTCATAAACCGAATTAAGGAAGTCCGAAAACATATTACTTACATATTTCATACGGCTCATTAGCGGATGGAGTACCGTGGCGAGTTGAAGGAATATTCAACCCAGATTTACAAGTTGCAATAAATTTCTAAAAATATTTTACATTATTTTTATACTGTCTTCAAGATTGTTCATGTAAACATTGAAGCAATTTTTACATTCCATATGAAAACTAGCCCTACAAAATTGAGAATTGTTCGTAATCTATACATTTAATAAAATCGCAAGAAAGTCAAAACTGTAGATACATTTAATATTTTTTTAAAGGATACTTGGGGCGTGATCTACCATCTATATCGAAGCCAAAAATATAATTTTTGTCTGTGTGTCTGTATGTATGTCCGGGCTAAACTCAAAAAGTACTGCATGGATTTATTTCAAATTTTGCATGAATATTACTAAGAGGTCGGGTCAACACATAGGCTACAGATTATGACGCTATCATTTACGGGGGAGGAGCTGTGATAATTTATAAAATTTAACGCGGGTAAAACCGCGGGGCATAGTTAGTACTGAATATAATGTAATTTTGTGCTGTTTATAGCTGTGTCTATTGCACAGAATTGTGCTCTGTCTCATGATTGCATTGAAAGCACGTCATGTCACTGGTCCCGGTTGTCACGAGGCCAGGCATTTAATGCTGAACTAGAGCATCAAATGCCTGGCTAGTATGTAAAGGCTTATTATGTGGGTCGATCCTGGCGGCACTAACTATATTATGTTGAGACATTCAGTGCATGGAAACTTGCAGACAACCATTGCATTTTTGCCCAGATATGAGGGCAAATATGCAATGGTGGTTCACCATTTCAATAGTCATGAAGCCAGGCAGTTAATGCTGAACTTGCTCATTAATGTCTGAGTATATTTTATTATGGGTATTTCGAGGGCCGATCCCGGCGGCACTGCAATGCCGGGCCGACCCGTGACGGGAGTGGAGCGAGCCCCGAACATCCCGTCGATTTACAAAAATCAGTTTAATATACTGGTCCCTCAGTGAGGGAACTTTCAGATATTAAGCTGAAAAGAACAGATACTACACTTTGATCTTAGCCAAAAGGCCGAGAAGCGATACCGGAAAAGCTTTTACTGGGGGACGTCATTCAGCCGCGGAGAATCTCTATAGCGCCATTCAGGAATATGACGTCATTCGATGAACGCCATCTAGTTTTACTAACTGGGAACTAAGGTTACACATAAATCGCGCCATCTAGTAATTTTTAAAGAACCACAATCCTCGTGGAATAAAATACAAGAAATTCAACAGAAATTCAACAAAAATCAACAGAATCAGGGCTACCGCGTATCAATTTGCCGCTAGAGGCGCTAACATCGCGGCAGGTCTACGAAACGTCAAAATACACTGTTTTTGTTCGGGTTACGCTGTTTATTAATAAAAACTGCGATTATAACTAAACATTTTGGTTTAAAACTAAATAAATTACAAAATGAGTAACAGCTCGATGACTGTAATAAATATTTGAAAAAATATTTAAAATCCTGTTAAAGTGTTTCATAAATAGCATGCCGCAGTGTTGTGCGGGGACTGCACAACACTGCGGCATGCTATTTATGAAACACTTTAACAGGATTTTAAATGTTTTTCGTAAAAACATTCGTCGCGTCCACAATAACAATGATTTTGATCAGCTATAGTGGACCTTCCGCGACAGTGGCGCCGACTGGTGAGCACAAAAACGGTAGCCCTCATTGAGTATCATTGTTGAAGATCTAACCTATACTAAGCTGAGAAATACCTCGGCTACATTTTGAGCTAAGGCTTAAATATTGCCATGCCGAGCTTGCCTTTTATGTAAATAGTCCATTGAAATGTTACGTGAGCGTTGCATTTTTAGAGGATGCAATTTTACTTATGGAAATGTTTGGGGGTCAATAGAAGCTTAACCTCAAGTTTGTGGGGTCGCCACCCTTGACCCCCGGCCGCCATCTTGGAAAAAGGGGTGAAAACACTTTTTCACGATATCTTGGAAACTATGCGTCTTACGAAAAATTTCTAAGGAAATTATTTGTAGCAAACTATACTACAAATAACAGACAAAACTTTTCTATAAATAAATTATTTGTAGAAAAGTTTTGTCTACAAATATGTTCATATGACTTATTGCCCTAAATTATTAATTAAAGAAGTTATAAGCAAAAAGTGAGAATTTATAAAAAATTTCTTTTTAGCTCTATAAAATTACAGCTGAAAATTACAGCTCATCTATTGTTGGAGAGTTTGTGCAGAGAATAATAAAGTAAGGGTACTTTATTGCGTTCTCCACAGACAGAGTAACGGACCTTAATTTGTAATACCTACTCACGAATTTTCCACTAACATTAGTTCATAAGTCACTTTTACTAATAAAATATGGATCTGTATAGTTGTCCGAAATAAAAGTCATTTATTATTATCATTTATTCATATATATTTCTTATTAAATACATTTTAAAATATATAAAAAACAGAAATATACATTTAAAAATGTAAAACTAATTATTATTATTATAACGTTTTTTATACATTTTCCAAAAAAAATACCTTTATTAAAATTTTATACTTAATAAAATTCTGGTAAGTAGTTTGCCGGAACTTATTATACTGGGAGCTGACCCAAATAGTAGAAACTATAAACAAATAAAAATATAACATAAGTCTCTTTAATTTTGTTCTGACGCTTTGGGTTGTTTCTTCTTTTATCCAACTATTTACATATTATATGTGTTTGGGATATTTTAGTAGGTATTTATTTTATTTAATCAGCTGAGGTCGCACTTTATCATTGTTGTCTGTCAGGGATAAAATAAAAGTATACAATGTATATATTGTAGGGCAATTTACATAATTATGTGGTATTCCTCAGCTTAGTATAGGCTAGATCTTCTATAATTTCTTGTATTTTTACGTTTATTTACGTTCATGGAGCTATTACAAAGATTACGTTCCACGAGGATTGTGGTTCTTTAAAAATTACTAGATGGCGCGATTTATGTGTAACCTTAGTTCCCAGTTAGTAAAACTAGATGGCGTTCATCGAATGACGTCATATTCCTGAATGGCGCTATAGAGATTCTCCGCGGCTGAATGACGTCCCCCAGTAAACGCTTTTCCGGTATCGCTTCTCGGCCTTTTGGCTAAGATCAAAGTGTAGTATCTGTTCTTTTCAGCTTAATATCTGAAAGTTCCCTCACTGAGGGACCAGTATATTAAACTGATTTTTGTAAATCGACGGGATGTTCGGGGCTCGCTCCACTCCCGTCACGGGTCGGCCCGGCATTGCAGTGCCGCCGGGATCGGCCCTCAAAATACCCGTATTATACTATTTACAGCCAGGCATTTAATGCACATGTTCACCATTAACTGCCTAGCCTCATGACACTTGAAATGATGTACTACCATTGCATATTTGCCCTTCCATCTGGGCAAAAATGCAATTGTAGTCTGAAAGTTTCCATGCACTTAATGTCTGCCTTTACATTACATACTGGCCTCGTGGCAACCAGGAACAGTGGCATGACGTGCGTTCAATGCAATCATGAGACAGAGCACAATGCAGTGCAATAGACACAGCTATCAACAGCACAAAAGTACATTATATTCAGTACTAGCTATGCCCCGCGGATTTACCCGCGTTAAATTTTATAAATTATCACAGCTCCTCTCCCGTAAATGATAGCGTCACAATATGTTCAACTTCAAATTTTGCATGAATATTACTAAGAGGTCGGGCATATAGGCTGCCCGACCTCTTATTCATGCAAAATAAAGTTCATGCAAAATTGAAGTAAATACATGCAGTACTTTTTGCGTTTAGCCGGACATACATGCAGACAAAAATTCTAAAAACTATATTTTTGGCTTCGATATCGATAGTAGTACACGCCCCAAGTATCCTTTTTAAAAATATTCAATGTACAGTTTTGACTGTCCTACGATTTTATAAAATGTATATAGATCACAGCTACTCCCCCGTATGTGATAGCATGATAATTTGTAGCCTATATGTTGACCCGACCGACCTCTTAGTAATATTCATGCAAAAATTGATTTAAATCCATGCAGTACATTTTGAGTTTTTAAAAAATAAAATAAAAAATAAAATTTATTCACATAGACCAGTCTTTTTCAACCTTTTTCATGACGCGACCCCTTTATTATTAAGAAACATTATCGCGACCCCCCGTACCCGTTTTTCACCCCTTTTTTGCATATATTTTCCAACATATTTATTACTTTTATTAATGAGGGTTCGGATCATACATAATTAAAATGCGAGTTCAGGCAATGAGTATCAGAGACCCGACGAGCGTTACGGGGGCGACACTTGCTATGCAGTGGCGGAACGCCCGATCGTGATTCGCTTGCTCTTTACGACATTTCAAATTCAGATTTACTGTGATTGGGAATAAATAAGAGAACAAAAAAAAATTATGTAGTAGTCTCCTTGAAATTTGATGAATCTACGAATATTGCGGATTGTGTGCACTTTCTAGCTTTTATGTGTTTTGAATCCAATGAGACTTAATGGAAAAAATACTATTTTTTGCAGCGCTTGCCATGAATACCACAAGTCAGTGCTTTGTATCACATGTTTCCTGGGAAAAGAAATGTATTGCTATTTGTACTGATGGAGCAAAACTGGTGCAAACAGTGGTATTCTTGCTAGACTGGAAAAACAGCTGCGAAACGCCTATTGACGCATAGCTTTCTCGATCGCCAAGCCCTTGCGGCTAAAACCTTACCACAGGAATACAGTCAAGTTCTAAATAGTAATAAAAAAAGCATCCAACTGCGAATCCGACTAGGCCATGAAGGGTTCCGTAGCAAAAAGCAACATAGTTAATATGTTTTTTTATTTATTTATATTTGAGTTAATTGAATGATAGGTAAATTGCGGTTTACGGTTAAGACGTTTCAAAAAACTACTTAATAGATATCGTTGAATCATATTTTTTAGTTTTATTATTTTCTTATTTTAGAAGCTACAGGGGAGTGGCACAATCTACCACTTTGGAAGTGTCTTTCGCGCAAACTATTCAGTTAAAAATATATATTAGAAACCTCAATATTATATTTTTGAAGAGTACCCCATAGATATGTACTCCAAAATGTTTTTAAGTTTCAGTTCCAAGTATGGGGTACCCTAAAAATGTATTGTTTTATTTTTCTATTTTTGTGTGAACATCTTAATGCAGTTCGCAGAATACATCTATTTACCAAGTTTTAACAAGTTAGTTCCGGAAAAAGTGCCTGTAACATACGGACGGACATACAGATACACAGACAGACAGACATGACGAATCAATAAGGGTTCCGTTTATTGCCATTTGGCTAGAGAACCCTAAAAATGGTAAATTATACTAAAGAAAAAGCGTTTCAGACACCTGTCACCAGTTTGTTACAAAAATATTTCTAATTTCCACAATTTTTTTGAAACAGACGTCAACAAAGCATTCCTTCTAAATTTACTTTATGTCAACTACTACTAACCAGAATTTTGGAACTTCGCGCTTAACTTTTAATGTATTTGCAGCAGGCCTAATTATAATACTCCAAATTATTTGCCACCCTGTGACTAGCTTTCCCAACGTTTTGCAACGTTCCCATAGAAGCGTCGCGATCCCCCTAAAGAGGCTTCGCGACCCCCCGGGGGCGACCCACAGGTTGAAAAACACTGACATAGACTATAAAAAAGCGCTTGTAAATAGTCAGAACATGTTTGTAGTAATATATAATTAGTTTATAATTATTTCTAGGTACAGATATTTAGGTACCTACAGGGATTGTAGGAAATAATTTACAATAAGATTTATTTTATAATAGTACCGATATTTAGCTAACTTAAATTAAGTTATTGACAAGGATCATGTGTAGGTTTAATTACCTAAATGCAAAATTTTAGCTATATTTTTACTACATATTGTCTGAATGGTTCTGTCTATATTAAGGTATGAATTAAATGTTATTATTATGGCAGACCTTGTGTCCATGCAACTGAGAAGACCCAGCGAAACAAACTCAGTGGGTGTCTCTACTACCGGTTTCAACACGGCTCAGTTTAGACGCTCCGGTGAAACATACTCAATGGGGCATATACACGAGATTTGGTCCCATAGTTTAGCCCGGACATACATACAAACAAACAGACACACAGACAAAAATTCTAAAAACTATATTTTTGGCTTCAATATCGATTGCAGATCACGCCCCAAGTATCCTTTCTAAAAAAAATTCAATGTGCAGTATTGACTTTCCTACGATTTTATTATATGTAGAGACTACGAAGGCCGAAGTTACTTAAGTCACTGTGCCCATTTAAAAAAAAGATTAAGATTTCTTCTTGCCAGAATACTATTTCAATAACTACCCCAGTCAATGTTATGGAAACCATTGCAACTTCTAACCTGTTTATTACGCCACCTAGTAATACATGCATGAACTAAAGTCATTTGAAAATGTTCTTTATCATTGTTTTTACCTAATAATATTGACGAATAGGTGGTGGAATAGCCTCGTCAAGACCTGTTTATTTAGAAACTCACTGTGAACTGTGAACCTTACTGATGTAAGGTTATCGCTAAGGCAGGGTTTGCACAGCTATCAGCATTGTGTGCCATCACTGTTCTATTTAATTCTGTACTGAAATGTCTATATTTTTATAAGATAACAATTTATGAATGCAAATGACACCCAGACTCAGACAACCACATGAGACCCAGCAGATTTATTTTTTATCTTGTGTTCACCTGTACTGGTTCTTAGAATCAATTCTCAACTTTATCATATATTTATTACAAGGGGAATAATGGAGTAGTTTTGACATAAAACTGGATCATAGTAACCTTTTTGAGGTATTATATTGTCACTCTTTGCCATAGGTACTTCCTTAGGGGGTTGATCACAATCTTTCTCTTTTCTTAGAGATAAACTGTTAATATAAGCAGAGCTTCTATAAATATGCTTAGGAGTCATTTGTAATGTTGAATCTGCAGACCTTTCTTTCTTTAACTAAGAATTTTGACTTCAATATTACAAAATTGCTACTTTAAATTATTCAACAAAGCTGTAGACTGTAGTAGATTATTAAAAGTTTATTTATTAAAAGGAATCCAACCAAATTGAATGTTATATGACAATTAAGCTCTATATTAATATCCTACAAGGGATCTGGGAACTTCTACATATAAAATGTAAATTGCAAGTTATTTTATAAATTCACCATGATTTACAGTAAATGTACATCATGCTTTACAGTATTGATATATTCTTTAATCATATCTTTTTATAAGGGTGACATTTATTGACCCTTTCTATAACAAGCTGTTAGGTTTGTTTTGGACTGATGAAGTTCAAGCACCATTTAAATTGAAGCTTAGTTTCAATGGCTCTTCATTGATAATTTTGCCAATTTCACTTCATCATTTAAAGTTTGCTTAGATTCACAACATCTGATTTATTATTAGGACTTTTATATATAATTGAGAAAGCCTCTGATGAAAGTTTTATTGGGTGTTATAATTATTAATTAAATAGAAAGCTTATAATGGTGCTTCAATCCGTTGAGCTCATCATATACAGAGAGGTTTCAGTTCCTAATAGTTCTAAGCATTCTCTCTGAAACAACATCTTAGAAAATTTCAGATAATAAGTTATTCTTTCTTCAACACAATAGGTAGGTACATAATTACAAGACAGCCAGTTGGCATGGTTGGTAGATGCTTGTCTTTCAGATATTTTTTCAGGACAGATATTTGTGTGCATGAACATGTCTGTTTGTCCTGAGTCTGGGTGTAATTATCTATATAAGTATGTATTTACAAAAGAAAAGTAGTATTTGTTGTATATCATTAATCTTGTTTCCATAGTACAAACTCTGCTTAGTTTGGGATTAGATGACCATGTGTAAAGACTGTCTCATTCATATTATTATTATTATATGAAAAATTATATATATATCACATAATAATTATTATTACTTCCATCCAGAGTTCATTCAATTAGATTCATCCTTATAACTTTAGTTTTAAATTTAGCTCATTAGGGGTCTCATTTAAATTTTAATAATTTATTTATTGACCGGGACTGTTACTTACTAATCTACCTGTAATTATAGTTGTAAGTGATGATTAACTTACAACTATTATTACAAGTAGAATATAATATAATAAGTAAAATAATAATAATAGTGTAGTAAACCTTCTAAATAACTACTTATTGTGTTATCCTTCTGTTCGGTGGCTGCAGCCACCATCAAAAATCACAGACAAAAAGGTTGTGAATCAGGTAGGAAGTTTTTTTTTTCAGTGTATCTAGCTCTGAATGCGTGCTAAACTGGTATGAATATGCAAAGAGTATTTAAACCATGCCGACCCGATGATAGTTTTCGGACAACCCATTTAGCCATGATTTAATGATTAGCTTTGCTTTTAAAGCCGTAGAAACAATTATTATTATCTGTTTAAAATTGTATTCAACCCCTAAGATGAGCCAAATTTGTAATAAATCACGTACTTTTCACTATTTAAAGGCCCAATGTTATGTTTTACATATTGATGTTTGATTATAAATATTTATGAAGACTGTTTTTCATTACTGAAACACGCTAAAGTATTGTTTTAACAATAATGCAATAAATATTTATTACCTGGTTTTTTTTATGTTGCCTGGGGTCATTATGTATAATATAAGGCCCTGGATGCTTTAAATATATCCATATTACACAGAGCACTGAGTCTTGCAAGTTTGTTTACCCAGAACGTACTGCACTAAAGAGTACCTATATAATAAACCAAAACAAACTACTACTATTTTGAAGTTTAATTTGTTTAAAACTTTAAATTATGCTACTCTTTGGTTTAATTAACCACACACAGACAGCGGAAGTCAGCGGGACTGAAAGTAACAGAGACAACTCAGTGTTGCCAGGTGCCGGGTGGCAGTTTTAAACTGTACTTAAGAGGTGGAAGATATTCTATTGGTATTCAATATTTACAGATTAATTTTTGCCCATTATCTCAGCATTTAGCAATCTTATTGATTGGTCCTTTATGGTGAGCGGTTGCCCTAGCTTACTACTACTTTGAGCCGGGTTTTACTCGCACGTTATTGAACGAATTAAATAACGATATGAAGGGTAAGATTGAAGATGAATACGTAGTAATATAGTTATCTGTGGTTTGACTACTATACTATACTGCGGTTGTCATGGATCTCATATTTTCGAGCTAAAGGACCATTTTCGTATGCCATGAAAACCCATAAAATTGTTTTAACGCTTTTAAACAATAGTCTAGTGTACAATAGTTTAGTGTGACTTTGATGTTTTTATATGACTTTTATAACAAGCCACCTAGGCTTTTACACTTTCACTAAATATGAAATTTATTAATTAAATTAGAGCTACATGCAGGAACTATAGTCGATGGTTTCTTGCGAAGTTGTAAAAAAGAGGCTGGACAAAACCAAGTATTAAAAATCCTTTTTGGTTCTGTTGATTGGGACTGATCAAAATAACAAAAAAACTTAACCAATTTACCTTATTTTAAATGTACTTAAGTAATACAAAGCGGCCAAGTGCGAGTCAGACTCGCCCATGATACGTTTCGTAGCAGCGTGGTTTACGATTTATGACGTATTAAAAAACTACTTACCTACTAGATCTTCTTAAACCAATTTTCGGTGGAAGTTTGCATGATAATGTTGTAGGTTATTATATTTCTGCTCACACCAGTCCGTAACTGATCGGTGAGGTTAAGCACTTAGGCGCGCGGTCAGACTATAGATGGTTTGATCGCCAAGGTGGTTTAATTACTGAGCGTCTCCGTGCTTCGGAGGGCACGTTAAGCTGCCGGTCCTAGTTGTTGTAATTAGACAATAGTTGATAAGCCATGTCAGAGCCTCTTGAGGGGCTGGAACAACTCTGATATCAGGGTAAGCCCTGCCCACACGATAAACAATTACTAAAACTATGTAGATCTCATGGAGCAAAAGTAGGAATTAAATTTAGATATACTGCAATTAATTCCCCCAATAAAACAATAGTTATAAAATATATTTTATTTATAAAATAGTCTTCAATAAGTTACTTAAGTAATAGTTTAGTATATTTTAATTCAAACACACCAGGTGATGTCCTCATTACATTTTCCTTGGTACCAGAGGTACTGAAGTTTGTTGACAGAAGATAAATGCTTCACTTCTTTCATCAGTTCCGTTGCATCCTGAAAAATAGAATGTGCAAGTTGGTGACTTAATCTAAGAATGCGGAGCTATATATATATTGTGTAGGTGCCCTCTATTGTATCTTACACACATCATCAGAGAAATATTAGATACACGCAGTTTAATAATATCTAGGGACAATTTCACACAGATCATCCTAGTCCCAAACTAAGCAAAGCTTGTAGATAGATAGATAGATAGATAAACTCTTTATTGTACACCAAAGTATTACAAAATAAAAAACTGTTTAAACCTTAAAAGTATACAATGGGCGGTCTTATCACAAAATGTGATCTCTTCCAGACAACCAAAGTAAAGATCGGAGAATGGAGTTATTGAGAGGGGCAGTTGTCGGTGTACAGATACATTACAAATAGTACCTATGGGTACACATAATGAAAAAATAAAATAAAAAGAAAAATATAAATATATTACAACTAATAAATACATATAATATATACAAATAATGTATTATGTTCCTAATTGTGTTGTGAGTCTTGTAGTGACAGATAGTGATTCTTGACAAGTCTTTGGAATTCTTGCAGACTTTGTGCACGTCTCACTATTAAAGGCAGTGCATTCCACAATCGAACACTTGTACTATGGGTACTAGGCGACGATATACATAATTATATAGATAGATAAATACTTATATGCATAGAAAACATCCATGACTCAGAAACAAATATTCGTGCTCATCATATACATATTTGCACTTACCGGGATTCGAACCCAGGACCACCAGCTTTGTAGGTAGGAGCACTACCAACTAGGCTACGGTGACGTTCAAAGTTTATGGACGAATTAGTTATTTATTATTGCTTAGTTTGGGGCTAGGATGATCTGTGTGACATTGTCCCTATATACAGTATGTTAGGTTAAACGAGGGACATATTAAGGGAGGGTGTTCGATTCTCGTCCCAAATATTTAAAAAACCTATAACCTAATTTTTTTTCGTAATTGTCCTATTAAATACATTATCATGAACACTGAGTGCGCAAGAAGTGAACTTGTAAACAGTGCTTAAACCCCGCCCTCCCCCTCGCCCTTTCCTCTGTGTTGTTACGATGCACCGACAGGACCCACCCCCGCGCTGACCGCACCCGCAGTCTATGCGAGTGCGCCGCTAGTTCCGCATGTCTGGCGCTTCCGCGTATTGCATAAACAACCCCGCTTACCGATAAGTGTGTTCTGTAAACGTGTACTTGACTAACTAAAAATGACGTCATATCAATATTCCAATGAAGAATACTGGGATATGGTTCGTACCTACGTGTTATCGAATGATAGTGTACGAGGAGCTATTAATTTGTACCGAGAGATGTTTCCCAACCGCCGGATTCCGTTGTACAACCTTATGCTAGGTGTCAACCAACGATTGCGAACATTCGGTCAGTTCACCGTACCGACGCATGCCCAAGGACGAGGGTGGGAGCCATACCCAGTGCACCTACAAGAAGCCATTTTTGAATACTTCGAGCATCACCCACAAGAAAGCACTCGAAATGCTGCAAGACAATTCGGTGTATCACATTGGACTGTGTGGAAGCTGCTGCATGAAGAAGGAATGCACCCATACCATTTTAGACCCGTTAGGTTTAAAGTATGAAGGGAAAATGGATTCTACCTAAAGGTCATTGACACATGTTCTGCGATAATACTAAACACTTTGCGCAAGGGTGTATACACGTTGTGAGACTTTTGTGAAATTTTTGGTATGGTTCTGTTTGTTATTTATCAGTGTTTTTTTTTTGTTCATATTTTTATTAGTATCATATAAGCATACACTATTGTGGGTTTGAATACGTCCCTCGTTTAAACTAACATACTGTAGGTATATTATTTTGACAGAAGGTCTACATTCTTATTTAATTTTTATTTATTTACTTCAGGTTTACTCACAGCTTGTGCATACAATATATGTACATATATCTTATGAATATTTTTTTAACAAATTAGACTTACATACTAGCCAATTACGGGTTAACAAACATTCTTGAAATTTAGACGAATAATCGGTACTTGAGATTATTTAGGCTATAGAAGAAGGAAATACCTATGACGAGTTAACAGTAGTTTTGAGTGACATCAAGATTTTGGACTTGAAACAGTTTAAGGAATCATGATGTATGTCGGCATCCGGTACAGATTTCATGAAAGAGATCAAAATGTATAATGAACAAAATAAATATGAATGTAATAATATATTCTTTATATTAAAAATAATTTACATTCATATTTATTTTGTTCATTACATTTTTTTATCTCTTTCATGAAATCTGTACCGGATGCCGACATACACCATAATTCCTTAAATTGTTTCAAGTCCAAAATCTTGATGTCAATATCACTTTCTAGAGAAATGCAGACATTTCTAACAATAAACTAATCTTGAGGAGCTGAATTCTCTCGCGATACAGAGATTTATTTTCCTAATTCTTTAACCTATGGGAAATATCAGCATTTTAAAGAGTCTCAGCATGTTCAAAAGATCAGTATGTTTGGTATATCTCATTAATTTCTTCTTTATGACAATATGCCTCGCAGTTTCACACGCGATAAGTTTTATAAACCTAAAACGCGATATAAATTATAAGTTATATTACTACAAAGTTTCATCAAAATACGTTTGCGTGAAAGAGTAACTAACGTCCATGCTCACAAACTTTCGCATTTATAATATTAGTAGGATATATATTTTAGTTCAATAGACTCAATAATGAAATAATGGCCTACATTTTTTTCAATATAATAAATACGCTATTAAATGAAATTAAAGGCAATGTAAGAATTACGTTAATACCTTAGCATACCTAGCATAAATAAGTCGAAATAAAAATCACTCAGAATAATTAGGTCAAACCTCCGAGACAAAATCCAGGCACTACTTAAGATCACAAGTTGTGCCGCTACAAGAACCTAATTATATTCCTAGTCTATATAAACACCCGCTGTTTTAATAACATTGAATAATAGAACCTTCTTATGTGCTCGCTCTTTCTAGGTAAGTAAATTAAGTTTTTATTAGCAATGGAATCTTACAAAAGGTCAAAAGAAAATCTGAATATCTAGGGACCTCACCTACTCAAAAGTGTTATTTAATTACAAGAATATAACCTCGTCAAGTACTCCCAACGCTTCGGAATTATAAGTACTAAAAGTTACAAGTTAAGTGAGTAGTATTAACTAGAAAAACCACTGTAACGTGATGGCTTTAAGGATTTTTATGAAACAAAGGTAAAAGTAATTTCGAGTATTAGAGTTTCAGATAAAACAACTCGCAATAAAATTGATCCGTCCGTTTGTGAGTCGTACCCACAGAGAGACACATACACAGGCTTCAAATTTTTTTTAAATGACATACACAAGTTTATTTGTTTGTTTCTCTTTGAGCGATGGGTACCGTTGTGTCAGAGATGAAGTCGTCTAGTATGCTGTCGGTCCCGGTTGTAATTATTAGGCATGATGATTGATTGATGACCGGGACCGACAGCTTAACCCTTTATAAGGCAGTGGGTATAGTTTTAATTTATTGGTTTTCAACTTTATTAGAAGCTCATAAAGTTCAAAATATGGTGGCAACTATATGACCACTGCCCAGCAAAGGGTTAACGTGCTCGAATCTCAAAAATTAAACAATTTATGCGATATTACCTGACTATTTGTGCTTCTAAATAAGTAATACCGGAAATAAACATAATAGTGTAGGGTTGCTTCTACAAGGCGACTGTCTTGGACCTTACTAGAATTTTCGGTATTTAGAAATGATGTAGGCAGGTGGTAGGTTTATGGTGACCTGCGTGTCTAATATAACATCATGCTCAGGGTACTGCTAGGGCTGCCGTGGCGGTACAAAGCGCCTGGGATGTTCGCAAAGACGCAAATTCATGGTTTTGCAGCCATCATGCGAAAACGTACATTCGTCTCCATGACAACACGTATCCGTGGGAGCGCCAATACTGTCCCAAGTGTGTTTGTGAATCGGTGGGAATACCTGATGATGCAGGATGGCAGATCCATGTTGGCTTTTAGTGTTAGTTATTAACTAATAATATTTTAAAGTAAATTATTACTTACAAACTGTGGATTTATTTGTTTTTATCATTATTATTAACCACTTAGTGAAAACCATACCATCCTACTAATATTATTAATGCGAAAGTTTGGGAGTATGGATGTAAGTATGTATAGACTATAGATGTATGGATGTTTGTTACTTTTTCACGCAAAAACTACCCAACGGATTTTGATGAAACTTTGTAGTAATATAGCTTATACATCTGAATAACACATAGGCTATAATTTATCAATTTTAACGCGGGTGAAACTGCGGGGCAAGGCTAGTAGGCTATAATTTTATGTTATGTTTGACGTGCATAAAACCGCTGGACACAGCTAGGTGACATATAACTTGTGCTCCATCTCGTGTTAAATAAATAAATTAAAATAGTTTGAGAAGGTTATTGTTAATTCATTTTACCTTATGTTGGTCCAGAGGTGACGGAATCAGTCTCCTAAAGTCTCCTTTATGCAGGAACTCGCTGTGAGCCCTTAGTAAGCTATTTTTCAGCTTAGAACTGAGGCAGGGTTTGCAGAGCTGGCAGAGTTGTGCAACATCACAATTGTCTTTACAGGTAGTGCTGCATTCTGAACCGAATACGGCGATGTTCTTCTGAGATGATATCATGTTTTGCGCCGCTGCTTTTTCTCTGTTTAGACATAAAAAAATTATATACAGTCGTGGTCAACTAATTAGGGACATTAAAGATAGTGAAGGGCTATAACCGGTTATGTACATATAAATATAGAACCCTATTGATTTCTCAGCACCTATTATTTGCATAATGTGGTCCGATTATTATGCTATAAATGGCTGTAAAGAAAAGATTAAATAAATAGAAAAAGTATTTAATATCAAAGATTAAACATGTATTAAATATTAAGGTACAATTCTGTAGTGGACATTTAATTAAGGACAGTAAAGTATAATGAAAAATACAGTTCAACAAAACTTATAATTTGCAGTGTTATAATATCTTTAACAGCTCCATTTTATTACATGTAATATCAGTACCCAGTAGCAAAACCTTTGTTAGTAATTACCGCTTGACACCGATGCGGCATAGACATTATCAGTTTCTGACATGTTTCGACAGGAATATTTGCCCATGCTTCACAAAAAGCTTCATGAAGATCATCCAAATTTGTATTACGATAAGTGGCAACTTTTTTCTTGATTTCGTGCCAAAGGTGCTCAATTGGGTTGAGGTCCGGGCTATTTGCTGGCCAATCTAGCACCGATACAGACTGACTGGTAAAAAAATAGTTTGATATAACAACGCAGACCGTGGACTTCTCTTAGCGCCTGATGGGGGGGGGGGGGGGAGCCAAGAGACTGGTGCCTGATGAAAAAAAAACCTGTATAACACCACGCATGACGTCTGAAATGGGTTAGCAATATTTACCTAGCAATCATCATAGGAATACTTTCTCCCACACATTGTGTCAGGCCGAGTAAAACAACAATGCGTAGGCAAATACCGCGTAAGTGTCAGCTAACTAATAGGTACTCCGTTAGAATAAATAATCTTTGCAAGATTTTTGTGAAAATATTCATACATACATACATCTAATTGACTCACACCTGTTTCTCAGAGGGGTAGGCAATGACAACGGATTTCCATTTGTCACGATCTTTGCACACCTCTTTTGCCTCGATATTGTCATTATATTCTTAAAATATTCATGTTGTATATATATATAATTTATCTATAAAGCCTCCCCAGAGAATCATCTATGCCATAATCGCTACGCTTGGCCGACGGGTTGGCGATCGACGGTTGGTCATAGTAGTTACTTTTGCTGACATGATGAATGGTTGTTCTGAGTCTGGATGTAGTTTGTGCCCTTCTATAATGTTTGTAAAGTAACCCGCGGCACAGGGATTGGATTACCTAATTCTTAAAAAAAAAAGATTTGAAAATTTTTTTGTAGCAATTGGAGCAATCATAAAAACCTACAGTTTCGTAATTGTAATAATGCGGTCAGTCGGTTTATTACGTAGCCTGATTAGTTTACTATCCTTCGCTAGCAAGTAATAGACTTACTAAATTAATAAAATAATCTCCTTGACAAAAACTTAATACAAGCTAGCTAAATGTCACTACCATTATAAAATAAATTGTATAAATGTTTTAACATTCCGTGTACCTAAATATATATATATAATATGTAACTAGAAATAATAACTGTATTACTACAAACATGTTCTGACTATTTACAAGTGCTTTTTTAAAGTCTACGTGAATAAAAACGTTTTTTATTTTATTTATTTATTTTAATGGTTTATAATTTTCGGTAGTCTGTTATTGATTGCCTTATAACCCTCACTTTGGTTGTATCGTTAAACTTTTACGAGTATTTAGATCAGCGAGTTGCGTAAGTTATGTATGACGTAAGCAATAACATAATTCATAATATTATATTCTATTGAATATAAAATGTGTCGCCGGGTGTGGGTAGATCATAAAAATGCTAGTACCTTATTGTTAGTAAATGAATAGTAAGGAATAAATAAGAAGATGCCGTTCGCGTATAATACAATAAATCCAAAAAAAATACTTGTGGCGTTCATATTTAATATAGTAGTTTCTTTCACAGACGTTCGCCTTCAAAATAAATATTAGGTCTTTACCTATGAAATTGCCGTTCTGCAGTACTGGCCATTTCAAATCAAAATAATTTTTGTTTGGCTAAGAATTCTAATTTCAAATTAATTTTATTTTAAAAACATGGATTCTTTTTTCCAAAAGTAGTCATTTCTTTATTGATTAGTGTTACATTTTCATCGCATTTCAATCTTTTTCGTCATCATGGATACGTAAAAAATTCGAGTAATTATGGAATATGAGTACCGTCGTGGCAGCAACGCGGCACAAGCGGCACGCAACATCAACGACGTTTACGGAGCTAACACTACAAACCAACGCACCACCTGTTATTGGTTTGCTCGCTTCCGTTCTGGAAATTTCGACCTGAAAAATGAACCTCGCGGTCGTCCGAAGACTTTGGTCGACAATGACGAATTAAAGGCGGTTGTGGAAGCTGATGATACACAATCTACGGCTGAATTAGCAGCAGCTTTCGACGTTAGCGTCAAAACAATATTGGTCCATTTGCGTCAAATTGGCAAGGTAAAAAAGCTTGACAAATGGGTGCCCCACGAACTCAATGATCGCCAGCGCGAAGTACGCGTCGAGACGTGCCTTGCACTGCTCAACAGACACACAAATGAAGGAATTTTGAACCGCATTGTTACCTGCGATGAAAAATGGATTCTGTTTGATAACCGCAAGCGCTCAGCAAGTTGGTTGGATCCTGGTTCAGCACCTAAACAATGCCCTAAACGAAAACTTACCCCTAGAAAAGTGATGGTCACTGTTTGGTGGTCTAGCGCCGGTGTGATTCATCACAGCTTCTTACCAAACGGGGTGAGCATTACTGCAGATGTGTACTGTGAAGAACTGAGCACAATGATGGAGAAGCTGGCGCATCTCCAACCAGCATTGGTCAATCGCTCGTCTCCGCTGCTCCTGCACGACAACGCGCGACCTCATACTGCACAGCAGACGGTCTCCAAGTTGCAAGAACTGGGGTTGGAAGCTCTCCGTCATCCGCCCTACTCACCAGAGCTTGCGCCTACAGACTACTACTTTTTCCAGAATTTGGATAACTTCTTGGCGGGAAAAAAATTCAATACCCGAGAGGCAGTACAAAATGCCTTTGAAGAATTTGTTGCCTCCCGTCCAGCTGATTTCTTTAAGAAGGCCATCAATAAACTGCCACTGCGATGGCAAAGATGCATTGATTGCATGGGTGATTACTTCGATTAATACAAATAAAAAAATTCATGAAAAAAATTAGTTTAAATTTTTTCATACAAAACGGCAATTTCATAGGTAAAGACCTATTATTTGTGACAAGATAATTTTTAGGGTTCCGTTGCCAAATGGCAAGAAACGGAACCCTTATGGATTCGTCATGTCTGTCTGTCTGTCCGTCCGTTTGTCACAGCCAAAGTCTCCAATTACAGCGTCGCAATACGAATACTACTATCACCACCTCCATTTCTGCGTGTACCTATTTAAACCATCTTCTCACCTCTGAGCAGCACCGTTGACATGAGGTTGTCCCGTGACGCCTACTATCGCCAGTAAGTTGTACAGCACTTGTTCATAGAGCAGCTGGTTTGGCGGGAAATGCGCGGAGCTCAAGTTAGGTGACATGTTGGCCTCCAATAAGTACACCTGTGAATCGTAATAATTTCCATTATATTAATTAGATATGTAATAAAGTGTTCCATGTCGAATTTGGCGGACCATGGCGGAACATGGCGGCCAGTCTCAATAGAATTAACCACTTGTGTGTGCGGGTTTAGATAATATAAACTAATAATATAAAGAGAAAAAAATTACTTTTGTATGTTTCTTTGTAATGGATAAACTCAAAAATAACTGATTTAATATAAGGATAATTTAAGTTAAACTACTTGTTGCCAACTCCTGCTACTTTCTGATTCAATTCGTTGCGGGATCCAAGACAGTTGAAGCGGTTCGCCGGGACCTGCCTGCGCCTCCCCGGCGCTGGGTAAGATGGAGGGTCAAGTACCAAAAATAAACAATCCTCAATAATTATCAACAATCTATTTTTAAACGATTTTTTTAAACTTACTACTAAATAAGTATACTACTTTCCTTAAAATATGATAAGTGGCTCGTCAATCCTTACGGTCAAAAGGCAATTTTCTTAAGTCTTTCTCAGTTGATAAGCTCCTCCTATAGAAGTTGGCTAATAATATCATATCTAATGGTAAGGCTGCCAACTGGACAGCTGACGACATGTGGGTGGAAGTAGTTTGATCTTAACTTGACAGCGTTTCAGTTACCCCTACGGGTTTCGAGGTCAGATGAAAGTCTGACAGACACATGATTATTTTGGTTTAAAAATAAAAAAGGTTTCTATTCACGTACACTTTAAAAAGCGCTTGTAAATAGTCAGAACACGTTTGTAGTAATATAGTTAAGTATACATAATTATGGAAGACGCAGCGTGGGCAGGCCCTCTACAAGATGGACCGATGACCTTGTGCGGGTCGCTGGAAACTGCTGGATGCGAGTAGCGCGGGACCGGCAATTGTGGAGATCTTTGGGAGAGGTCTTTGTCCAGCTGTGGACGTCTTTCGGCTGATATGATGATGATGATACATAATTATTTCTAGGTACATATAGACATTTTGGTACACGGATAGCAAGAAAACATTTAAAAATAAAATGTAGGTATGTTACATATAATAACAATGATTAAGTTATTTAGGTAGCTTATGTTAAGTTATTGTCAAAGGGATTCTGTATCAAAGCGTCTCTGTAGCGTGCTGAAACTACCAAAATATTTATTTATTTATTTATTTAATCTACTAAACATTATCATAACAGGTTTTGTACCCAATGCGATAATGCGAACAATATTATTAATTATTACTAATTAAATCCAGAGTCACCCTCACGAATTCCGCCAATGAACAATTAAAAATGTCCACTCTTTATGAGGCGCTGCACATACGGCAAAATGGTATGGCAAAATCAATCGTACTGGCCATAAATATCCTTTATAATGTTTATTACAAAGGCGCCCGAGTGGTCCATATTGGCTCACCTAAAGTTCTTTACCCGAAATTGTTCTTCCTAACGATTTGTAATCCGAATTATCACTCTTCCTAAAATTTTTCATGCTAAAGTTTTCATTCATACTATTTGTAGTGCTACCGGCGATGTTCATAACACTCATGTTTTCGAAAATTGTAATCAATAATATCATTAATGTAAATATATTTAAACTCCTACTGTTTTTTTATCATAACGATTTAATCCCTAAACATACTCACCATAATAATTTCACCGCGGAGGATTAAAATTAAACGTACATGCAATAACTATAGGACCAATTCGGTTCTGGCACTTCGCCGGCCGCTACCGCGGCACGCTCGCTTCGCTCGCTCGGCTCGTGCGTTGGGTCACCGTTCTAACCTAACCTAACCCAATAATTATGAATAGGACCGATTCGTTTCTGGAACTGGACTCAATGATTGGAGCGGGACTCTGGTTTTGCTCGTTCGGCTCTTGCGTTATAGTCGCAGTTCCAACTAAACTTAAACTAATGACTATAAATAGTACCGTGGCTAAACAAAAAAGATATGACTTTGAATAATAGTATAAACGATGGTTATGTTGAGAAAATATAGGAAAACAAATAAAAGTATAATAGATGTTTATTGCTACTGACATTATGAAGTTGAATGCTTCGGAATTATTAACATTAGAGACAAAGTAATTAGGAGTTTTGATGTTATGATGAAAAATGTTAGGAAGAACATTTTCGGATTTCCAATTATAGGAGTTGAAATTTTAGGTGAGCTTTGGCGCACCCGCGCCCGAGACTCCAACAGATAGGCATTGTGCAGTGTACGTCTAGTTGCATTCGAAACCCGAAAGCATTTATAACGTGTTATTTTCGTTCATCTTGTGCAAAAATCTATATTAACTATGGACATGGAAGCCACAGGTATGTTTATTAATAACATGTTTTTTAACTCCAGTTATATACTTTAAATGCAATAATAAACGACGATTTCTTTCCACTCCTATTTTTCATTAAAAAAAAAATATTTCCTTAGACTTTCAAAAAAAGTTCCGCTTAGTACCGCTTTCTATCCTATATATTTACACTTGGGTGTTTGTTGACTATCTATAATGTGAATTCTGTGAACTCAAACCAACGCATTGTGACACTAGACCTTTTTGTTCACAGGTAGTCGGAGTAGACCAAGTCACTCAGAATTAAATATAAAAAAAATGGATCTTGTTTTAGTGTTATAAAGCGAAAATTTTATAAACAATCATCGTCTCAGTGTGTAGAACGATTAACTAGTTATATATTGAATAAGTTTAGTGAATATAAGCGTTCAAAAGTATAAATAAAATCAAGCATGTCCTGAAAGTGTTTGTTTCAAAATTGTTACAAAAGTGGAAAAAAGCGAATTGGAACAAGGAAAGATTTAAGAAATACAATTCGAAGTGGTTAACAATGCGATTTGAGCTTGTCAGCAGTAGGCACTACAAGTGCAAACTATGATTTACAGGTGAAAAAAAACAAGAGGCAGACCTGCAAAATCTTTTGAAGAGACTTCTTTACGAACAAAACGAAGGGTGATGAAACTAATTATTTCTGAGGCAAGCCCAGACCTATTGCGTTCTGCAGCTCAAGCCAGCCTTACTAAGAGAGGAAAAAGGACAGCTGCCAAACTAGTGAGCTTAGCCTTAACAGATACAAGCCCTAGAAGATACAACATGCACTGGATGCTAATAGCTTCTGATCCAATTATTGCATCCAAGAGGAGGAGTTACAATAAAAAAGAAAACCGTTTCCTAAAGAGGTGCTGGAAATGTTGAACTTGCCACTTGTAGAAATGATCGAAGACAAGAATGATAATGACGAAGAAACAATGAATGATCATGACGATAGTGATATTAATTAAATTAACTGTTTGCAACATAATCGATGTATGATTTATAATTGTGTGTACTTTTACGAAAATATACAATATTTTATTACAATACTATTTATTTCTGACTATTAATACCTTTTAGGTAAGTAGGTACTTATAGGTACAATAACAGATAGGTAGATACAATAACCTTATAGGTCAGAAACATTGCTAAGCATAAATGCACATATTATATCACATCTATGATTTAAAAATAAAATAAAATAAAAGCCTAAAATGGTCATTTTGCCGTATGTGCGCTGTTTAATACTCGTAGGCCTCTTGCCACCGCACCGGTGCGAATTTACCAATATTAGTACGCGCCACCGAGACGTCAAAATAATTATGCGTCTCATTTTAATCTTACAAGATAAAAAGGGCTAGCAATAATTAAAACTGTACCCACTAACGCATGACTTCCCGTCTACTGTAGATAACTATCGCTTTTGTAATATATAATTGATTTTCTGTTAAATGTAGAATAAAGTTACCGATATATCTACTAAGCCTAAATTTAAATTTCAATACATAATATTAAAAACTTCAACTAAACATAATCTCCTTGACAATAACTTAATACAAGCTAGCTAAATGTCACTACCATTATAAAAGAAATTGTATAAATGTTTTAACATTCCGTGTACCTAAATATCTGTAATAAGTAACTAGAAATATTAATTGTATTACTACAAACATGTTCTGACTATTTACAAGCGCTTTTTTAAAGTCTACGTGAATAAAAACCTTTTTTATTTATTTATTTTAAGCATCTAAGGCCGACGGTACTGCCCCTGACCTTTTTCTATCTCTATTATATTGGCTAGCCCCTTCCAGCAGATTACGAGATTGAGAGAGTAAAGAGTGCGCATACATTTGTGCAGTAGATAGAGTAACCTGCCCGCCCTTTCCACACCCGTGTAAAAGGCTCAGGATCGATACAAAGTATAATTATTATTTTATTACGCCCAATAATGCCCTTTTCCGACAAATATTCGATAGCTCGGATGACTTTTTTAAATTTCGTCTTATAATAAAACGGATAATATAGCTTTCTATATATAAAGTAATTTAAAATCAGTTAAGCAGTTTTGAGTTTATCCATCAAATCGTTTCTCTTTGTAATATTAGTTCAGATTTATTTCATTACTAGCTGTGCCCCGCGGTTTTACCCGCGTTAAACTGTATAAATTATCACAGCTCCTCCCCCGTGATAGGTGATGGTGATAGCGTGATAATATGTAGCCTATATGTTGACCCGACCTCTTAGTAATATTCATGCCAAATTTGAATTAAATCCATGCAGTGCTTTTTGAGTTTACACCGGACATACATACAGACAAACAAACACACAGACAAAAATTCTGAAAACTATATTTTTGGCTTCGATATCTATTGTAGATCACGCCCCAAGTATCCTTTAAAAAAAATATTCAATGTACAGTTTTGACTTTCCTACGATTTTATTATAATTATAGATATTAGCCAAAACACATCCACTGCTGGAAAAATGTCTCTCCAAAGATGTCCACTATCGAATTGTTTCTATCATTTGGAGGGGATATCCATTATCGCCACACTCGGCGGACGGGTTGGCGATCGCAGTATGGTGGTCATACTACGCAAAGAGACGCTTCTGTCCGTTTTCTGGTAGATATTGTCTCGGGAACTTCTACGTCCCCACGGCATGAGATAGCGTGGTGATATTCGTTGATCAAGTGTTCAAATAGTTGAAAACAAAAGACTTACAAATTGATTTTGAACACTATCAAGTGTTCAATGAATTACATGAATGTAAGCGTACGTCTGCGCGATCGAATCAAAAACATCGTAATCCGCAGGCGAACCAAAGTAGCCGAAATAGCCCAAAGAATTGCCAAACTGAACTGGCAGTGGGAAGGGCACATAGCTCGTAGAATCAACGGCCGATGGGGCAGAAAGGTTCTCGAGTGGCGACCACGAACCGGAAGACGCAGCGTGGGCAGGCCACCTACACGGTGAACCGACGATCTTGTGCGAGTTACGGCCTTTGTCCAGCTGTGGACGTCTTTCGGCTGATATGATGATAATGATGAAGTGTAGGTACCTTTAGGTCTTCATCCACGACGAGATCGAACCGCATCATTTCGAAGTAATTATCATTCGACGGGTATTGTTTTAACTGAAAACATAGAACGACTTGTTTATTAAGGACGGAGTAAAAGCACTAAAATTATACAGAAATAAAATAACTTGACGTTTGAATTAATAATTTGGGTAAACGTGCTTGAAAATTGGGAAAATATTTTAGAGTGAGCTAGAATTTTATTGAACAAGTTATTTTAAGATAGGAATTGGGGCATGGCTATCAATTAAAAAAACGAAGTTCAATGAGATTCGAATCCCAAAGGGGTTGCCAGCTGTCCCGGTTTGCTTAACTTGTTGTTTTATTTTGCTCGATGGCTACTATGTTTTGTTTTTTAATATAAAATAGCATGGCAAACGAACAAGTGGGTCACCTGATGGTAAGTGATCACCGCCGCCCATGGACACTCGCAACACCAGAGGAGCCGCAAGTGCGTTGCTGGCCTTAAGGTTGATTTCAGAGTCGCGCCGGCGTGCAGCGCCGTCCAAACGCGCGCGCTTACAATTACACTAAGATAGTAGTTGCGTTTCATAGTCACGCAGTTCAAACGCGCCGCGTGTGACACGCGCGCCGTCGGCCAGCGCTGCCCGAGCTCCTCTACTGGCAGCTAGCGTTTCAGAGTGACGCGTCTCGCACGCGCCGCTGTTGAGACGCGCTGGCCTCCGGCGCGTGCCTCGCGCGTCACTCTGAAATCAGCCTTAAGAAAAGAATAGGCTCGCTACTTGAAGGTTGCCATGTCATAATTCTTCTTGTTATCAAGCTAACTGTCAATGTCTTATTGTAACTGTTATTGTCTGTCGAACAGACAATAACAGTTACAATAAGACATTTACAATAAAAATCTTCTAACTATTTTGCAGAAGATGTGACTGGACGACCTCCGCCGTGAAAAGTAAGCTTTTGCCAACCACGTCAACAGACCTGTCAATATTTTTATTTACCTCACATTCTATGGTCGTCGCAATCAAAAACAAGGAAACAATATATTATCACCTCAAAATAAGGTCACCACCGATATAGAGAGAGAACTAGATTAAGCAAAACAAAAAACGCAAACTCAAGCTCGTTGAAGGAGACTGAGATCGGAAAGACTTGACTGATTTGTCAATAGAATATGTATTTGAAATTTGTGCTATTGATATTCCTAAACTAAACGTAATTATTATAGTACTCTATTGGCCAGTTAAAAACAGAAAAACTGAGTTATTTTTTGGTTCATTGGAAAAACTCCTGCAAATTACACTACAAAAAAACTATAGTAAAAAGATTATAATTGGAGGCGATTTTAATACCAATATACTAGACAAAAATAATTTAACATACTCTCTTTTAAATTTAATGGAAAGCTTTAATTTTGAGCAATATATTAAAGAACCTACGAGAGTAACTTACCAATGTGCTACATGTATTGACCTACTTTTTTCTAATTATCAGGATAAAATTTAACGATTCAAATCAAAGACTTCGGCCTCTCTGACCATAAAGGTATTGTAGTATCAATTCCAAAAAAGTATGCAGAGGACAAAATCAATTGGTTCACAGAAAAAAGGATATATAACGAAAAAAATGTAAAAAATTTCAAGTCTGAATTAGGTAATGTCGACTGGACTACAGTTCTCTCACATTCCAAAAATGCCAACGAAAACTATAACCTATTCCACATAAAAATAAATAAAATACTCGACTCTTGTATACCTAAAATAAAAAAACGTATCAAACATAAAACCAAAAGTTCATGGTTAACCGCTGGACTAAAAATATCATGTAAACACAAACGAAATTTAAAATTGTTAAGTAATCAAATTAAGAATCCCATTTTGGACAAGCATTATAAACAATACGAAAAACTTCTAAAAAAAACAGCGTATAAAGCTAAAAAAATTAATTACATTAATATGATAAAAACCTCTAAAAACGTCACGAAAACTATGTGGCACATTGTCAAGCAGCGTACCAATAAACTCCCAAAAAGACAACGAAAAAATATTAAATTAAAAGATCATGGTACATCAATTGAAGACCCCAGCGCTGTAGTTAACAAATTCAATGGCTTTTTCGTATCAGTTGCAAATGATAATGATATTAACGCACATGCCTCTCAGCCACCTGGTAGGCCAGTCATAACATTCTCAGAAAATTCAATTTATATCAAACCAACAACTATGAGTGAAATCGTAGCTATAATTAAGGGATTAAAGAACAAGAGCAGCTTTGGGTTTGATGAGCTACCCCCAATGTTAATAAAACAATGTGCATCTGAACTCACCTTACCACTAACGATCTTAATAAACCAATCTCTGACTGAGGGTATTGTACCTGACCTCTTAAAAGTATCTATCATAAAACCCATACATAAGAAAGGTGACGAGACAGACACTAACAATTTTAGACCCATATCACTTTTACCAACCTTTGCAAAAATTTACGAAAGTGTTATGTCAAGACGGCTAACTTCATACTGTGAAAAATTTAATATACTAGACGATAGCCAAAACGGTTTCCGCAGAAATCGTTCCACGATACTAGCAACCTATAAATATATCCAGGAAATTTTGAACATACTCAATGATAAAAAATATGCAATTGGTGTCCTACTAGATATGAGCAAAGCTTATGACAGAGTTTCTCATAGAATCTTATTAAATAAGCTTTATGGAATAGGGGTAAGGGGTATTGCCCTAGACTGGTTTAGATCATACTTAAATAATCGCATTCAATATGTAGAAATTGAGTACTACGATGAGGGCAACAGAATTACACGTGTTAGATCTCAACCAGCCCACGTAAATAAGTCAATCCCTCAAGGAAGTGTATTAGGGTGTATATTATTTATAATATATATAAATGATTTGCCAAAAATATTAAAACCTACTAGTATCCTATTTGCTGACGACTTGTCGATAGTTTTTCCTAGTACAAATGAAACTTTAGCGCAAGATGAACTAAAATTTTTATTATCCTCTGTAAGCCACTGGCTTGAAGACCATAATTTAGTATTAAACTACTCAAAAACAAAAATAATGCAGTTTAGGCCGTATCAGAAAAAACAGTTAAACATTAACCTTTCATTCAATAACGTAGAGATAGAATGTGTGGATCATTTCAAACTATTAGGAATAGAAATAGATACAAATGTGAATTGGAAAAAACATATGCAGAACTTGGCATCGAAATTATCAAGATTCACGTATGCATTAACTCTTTTAAAAAAATCCACCGACGTAAAATCAGCCAAAATTGCTTACTATGCTTACGCCCATGCATGGCTTAGCTACGGTATCATGTTGTGGGGAAATAGTAGTGAGGTACAAAAAATATTTATTTTACAGAAAAAATGCATAAGAATAATTGCTAATATTGATGCAAGGGATAGCTGTAAACCACATTTTATAGATTTAAATATATTGACGGTCACATCGTTATATATCCTGGAAATCTGCAAATTTGTGAAGAAAAACTACCATCTATTTAAACAAGTGAAAGATAACTACTCACGACCTCTAAATTTAAGACACCAAAACAGACTGGCCGTTCCCCAGACGAAACTAAGCCTTTACAAATCGGGGCCATACGCTAGTGCCATTAATATATATAATAAACTACCAAAAGTTATACGAGACGAACAATTATGTGATTCTTTCATTAGACAACTCAAAGGCTATTAAATCCAGAAAAGTTTTTATACGCTACAAGAATTCTACAATGACAGCCAGCCTAAATAAGTAAATAGTAATATAAAATTAATGCTAGAAGGTAAAACCTGGAACCAAATAATATGACATTCTCCTTGTATTCCCTGACTATTTGATGTACCAGATGACATTTAATATATTTAATGTAAAATTAATTATCATTGACATGCATGAAACTTTTTTATATATATTTTTTTTTAATTATTTATTTAATTATTTGACTATGTAATAATACTGTAATTTTCTATTTATTCTATTGATTGTATTGTGTAAAATTAAAATGATAAATATTAAGTATTAATGTAATATGTACCTAATGTTGCTGTGCCCTTACAGGGTATCATGTTGAAACATAAGTAATACCATTGTAACAACATTGTATACACATGATTTGCAATAAATAAATTGAAATTGAAATTGCTTCACAAATCCCCAGAACTCAATGAACAGAAGTGTAAATTGGTGAGTGTGTCCTTGTCGACGTCTTCCCAATATTCCATAGTTTTTTCCAACATTATAGAAACGATTTATAAATATTGTATGAAATGGTATCAAATTCCTTGGTAGATAATTTACAAGGGACAATATTATTAGATATGTGTGTAAATAAGAAAGTAAGACAAAAGAGCTAGTGTGTACCCTGATGATAAGTGATCACCGCCGCCGCCCATAGACACTCGCATCACCAGAGAATCCTCAAGTCCGTTTCCTGTCTCCAAGATTATGAATGCTTTTTTAAATTTCATTTAGTATCAAAAACAATAAACGGCTATTTATTTCTTCTTCATCGTATAGGTAGTGGTTACCCTGGTATCAGACTTGATGACCCTTTGGTCGTACCAACTAAAAAAACCTTTGTGGCCTCATGCACAACAATTTGCTGAAGATCACCACATGATCAAATGCATAGTTTAGGATTCCATAAAGGATAAACAGACATACATTAATTATTATATCATCAGGATAACAGCTAAAAAACGTCCACTACTGAACAAAAGCCTCACCAAGAATGATATTGGCAGGTATATGCCGTAATCGCCACGCTAATCAGACGGATTGGTGATAGCAGTATGATGGTCATAGTCTCCAGAAAGAAGCTGATGCCCGTCTTCTGGTAGATATTCCCTCGGGTCAACTTCTACTCCCCCCACGGGATGAGATGGGGTGATGATACTCTGATATTTGCCGCCGTCACCAGACAGCACTTTTTATATATATTATAGCCTATGTGTTAATCCGAGGTGTCAGCTAACTCCATACCAGATTTTATTAAAATCGCTCCAGCCGTTTAGTCGTGAAGAAGAAACAAACACACACTCACAAACTTTCGCCTTTGTAATATTAGTGTGATAATATAGGTTTAAATTTGCTTATGAATTCTCTCTATATCTTTGTTCTCCCACGCGTTACGAAGAATGAACGGGCCAATAGTTAATATCGTATAGCTAACATACATATCTGTGGCCCTTACCGCCTCAATGATGGGGTGCTCCTTCATGTAGAATACTTCCGCGATCGCCTTTTGGACCTCCTCCCACATTGTACTCGGATCCTTGCCCTGCGAAGTGGAACTAATTAGGCATTGTAATATAAAGATAGAATTGATTACGTATCATTTTCAGTGGCCACGTGTTGTGGATTCGCCTACACACATTTGGGGTAGGTTCATCCGCAACTTTTTAGCCAATGAGTTTTTATTCAGGATTTTTTTCTGCGTACTTAATCGGTTGAAAAGTAATTTCAATGTAATCTTTCTTGGAAAGAATCTCTGGTTATCCAGAGGACTGTAGGTTAATTTGTATTTTGTGTTTATCCAATTTGGTTGGTCTGAATATATGTAAGTATACTTTTTATTCTTCCTTATTTTATTAAAGAATAAACACGTACTATGTATATACAGGGTGTTACATAAATAGTGGAAGTAAGTCACCGCAGCCTAGTTGGTAGTGCTCCTGCCTACGAAGCTGGTGGTCCTGGGTTCGAATCCCGGTAAGTGCAAATATTTGTGTGATGAGCACGAATATTTATTTCTGAGTCATTAATGTTTTCTATGTATATAAGTATTTATCTATCTATATAAGTATGTATATCGTCTCCTCATACCCATAGTACAACCTTTGCTTAGTTTGGGGCTAGTATGATCGTCTTTCGCCTCAATTTCCAACTTTTATTTTTCATCAATTTTCCGATTGTGATGTTAAAAAGAGCATAACATCCATCACCTCCAATGCTATTGGGTGTGACTATGTCAGCCGTAACATGATCGTCCCTATCCTTGATGAAATCCTTCCAGTAATTTCCCATATCCTTAACTTCTCCATAACTTGTGGTGTTTTTCCATCTTCTTGGAAAGACGCACAAGTTATTCCATTGCCAAAGAAGCCTAATCCTACAGCTTTCTCTGAGTATCGACCTATTTCCATTTTACCTTTCCTTTCTAAAGTCCTTGAACGTCTTATCCATCATCAGCTCAGCTCTTTCCTCTGTAAACATAACCTTTTTAATCCCTTTCAATCCGGTTTTCGCCCTGGTCACAGTACCACTACGGCTCTCCTCCAAATTACGGATGACATTAGGTTTGGTATGGAGGCAGGTAATCTGACGGCTCTGGCACTGCTAGATTTTAGCAATGCTTTTAATACTGTCGATTATGATATTTTGCTGGCCATATTACGCTCTATTAACATATCTCCAACGGCTATTGATTGGATTCGTAGTTACCTGTTTGGTCGCCGACAACGGGTTCTCATTGAAGATACTTACTCTTCTTGGTGTAACTCTAGTGCTGGTGTGCCACAGGGTGGCGTGCTTTCTCCTCTACTCTTCGCCATATTTATTAATACTATCTCTGATCAATTACTTTCCTCTTACCACCTTTATGCAGATGATCTCCAAATATATACTCAGGCACCAGTCGAGAAGCTATCTGAAGCTATAGATATTATTAATAAAGATTTAGGTCGGATTGCTTGTTGGAGCAAAAAATACGGGCTAATGGTAAACCCTATTAAAACCCAAGTAATTGTTGTGGGCAGTTCAAGAAAATTATCAACGATAAATTGGTCACAAATTCCAAAGGCTATGTTTGATGGTACTACCATACCTTATAGTGATCAAGTTAAGAACCTGGGCATCTACATAGATTCAACTTTATCCTGGACTCCTCAACTCAAAGAAACTAGCAGGAAACTGTTTGCGTCTTCTGGGGCCCTAAGACGTCTTCGTAACTTTCTGCCGATTGCCACCAAAACTGCACTTGCCCAATCTCTTCTCCTTCCAATCCTTGACTATGCTGATGCCAGTTATCTCGATATCACGGAGGACCAACTAGATAAACTTGAGCAGCTCCAGAATTTCTGTATACGTTTCATATTTGGATTACGGAAATATGATCATGTCTCTGAATTTCGTACTAAACTCAAGTGGCTTCCTATACGCCTTCGCCGGAATACGCACATTCTTTCTCTTCTGTATAATATTTTATTCAATCCTAATACACCAAATTACCTTAAGGATCGCTTCCAGTTCTTAAAGGAGACGCATGCACGAAGTTTGAGATCATCAGAAAACTTACGCCTTAAAATACCAATGCATTCCACTACATTTTATGATAAATCCTTTACCGTGCAAGCTGCTCGTCTGTGGAATGCATTGCCTGTGTCGGTAACACGTGCCCAGTCACTTCCTGTGTTTAAAAAACTCTTAAAAGAATATTATCTAACTCTCTGAATGCCATTTTGTGTATTTATGTATGTTTGTATTCATATGTATATATACACATATCTATAATTATATATATTTATTTATATATATATATTTATTTATTTATATTATTTTATTGACTTCGTAATATTCAAATAAATTTTCTGCTATTGAATGTACCTTCGGTATATTCATTCATCTTTTGTTCTGTACACCACCTACTACCCCCGTCTTTCTATTTACTAACAGTTCTGGTCCATTCATCGGTTGCCTGGAAGAGATCGCTTTTAGCGATAAGGCCGCCACTTGTACTATTTCCATTTTAATGTAATTTTTTACTCTAAGTTTATGTCTTTGGTGTGCAATAAAGAGTTATCTATCTATCTATCTATCTATCTATGATCTGTGTGACATTGTTCCTAGATATTATTATATCCTAGATATTAAGTAAAGGAGCTTAATTTGGCTGTGAAACCGAACAACAAAAAACTAACTACCTCCATACAAGAATAACGATCAGCTCATGCATTTGATTGGCTGGTTGGTCTAGTGGATCTGACTGCTAAGCCAGAGGTCGTAGGTTTGATTCCCACCTGGGACAAATCCTTATGTGCTGATCACGCTTATTTGTTCTGTGCCTATAATATTAAATATAAATATTAAAGTTCTATTTAATTTTAAGTATCTAACCCCCACAAAAGATATATTTCGTAAAACTAGATCGCTTAATGTAAAAAAAAACTATGTACGTATCATACATGCCTGTTAATTAGGAAAATAAGATACTAATATTTTATTAAAAAAAACACACATGCCCATTTTTTTTTTTTTTTTTTTTATCTAGGGACACTGTCACACAGATCATCCTAGCCCCAAACTAAGCAAAGCTTGTACTATGAGTACCAGACGACGAATTTGATAAAAAGACCCATGAATATCACACAAGAAACAGGAATATCTTTGAGCAATTTAATTGTCATTTACAACATTAAACGGGCCTGTTGGCTTGGTTGGTAGATACGCTGCCTTTCACGCTGCAGGTCGTGGGTTCGATTCCCACCCGGGATAGATATTTATGTGCATGAACATGACTGATGACATGACAATTTACACCCAGACTCAGGACAAACGTCCTGAGTGTGGGTGTAAATTATCTATATAAGTATGTATTTACAAAAGAAAAATAGTATATGTAGTATATCAGTTATCTGGTTTCCATAGTACAAGCTCTGCTTAGTTTGGGATCAGATAGCCGTGTGTATAATGTCCCAGGATATTATATTATTACTAGCTGTGCCCCGCGGTTTTACCCGAGTTAAACTTTATAAATTATCCCAGCTCCTCCCCCGTAGGTGATAGCGTGATAATATGTAGCCTATATTTTGACCCAACCTCTTAGATTCATCCTCCTCTTACATTCATGCAAAATTTGAAGTAAATCCATGCAGTACTTTTTGAGTTTAGCCCGGACATTCATACAGACAAACAGACAAAAATTCTAAAAACTATATTTTAGCCTCAGTATCGATTGTAGATCACGACACAGGCATCCTTTTGAAAAAAAATTCGTACAGTTTCGACTCTCCTACGATTTTATTATATGTATATATATATATTATATTATTATTATACGAAAAAAATAATTTACGATATGAGGGAGCCAAAACATTTAATAAACTACCTACTAATGTGAAATATTTCGCATCCATTGCAATATTTTAAAAAAGGTTAATACGATACATATAGGTAAGTAACATATAGATTATAGATAATAAATATTCCTATGTATAAATATACATAAAAAATAACAAAAATATAAGCACCACCATAAATTATAAAATTAAAAAAATCGAACGAAGACAAATTTTGTAGTGGTGTAGTGGTTAAGATTTAGTTTTAATGTTTCTCATAGTTAAGTGAACTACTGTAATGTTCTTTCTGAGAAATAAATTCTTTAAACCGAAAGTACCTGGCGACACAGCGATTAATTTGCGAAATGCGGGCATACTCTTTAGAAAAAAAATGTTAATAAAATGATATGGTCAGTTCAGTTATTAGAAAATCCATCGAGCATTACTATCGTTCTGTAATTACTATTTTGTATAATATAGAGCATTTATAAATAGACATGACAGGAACATGTAGGTGTCTTTGTAATTTGACATTGCTTTGAAACGACTTCATCATAATAATATCTGTAGGATAAGATTTGTATGTCTTGTTTATAACAAAGATTAAGATTATATATCAAAACTCTACATATTTTTAAAATCTCTACATGTAATTCTGGACACAAAAAAAATTGTAGAACTAAATATCATCATCATCATATCAGCTGAAAGACTGCTGGACAAAGGCCTCCCCCAAAGATCTCCACAATTGCCGCAAATGTTTTTTTTTTTGATTAGGCAGTGGGAATGCCTACGCATGCCACCCGCAAAAAGTTTCTGCGGGTGGGTATGTCGGACTCGCACCGACTAAACCTAACCTGTCGTGGACTTCTCTTGGCGCCTAATGGGAGAAGCCCCGGGAACGAGGGTATGCTGCTCCGGTGGCAATTGCCGGGACTAGCTAAGAACTAATATAAAAATATGGAATGGCGTCTGTGTGTTGTTCACAACAAAAATGGGAGAATACGTCAGTAGTACTATTTTTAAGTATCGGTGTAGGTTATATCACTGATGATACAGACAAATGAAGGGCTAGAGTTGGTACGAGTTCGAAATCCGTATCCATGACGGATTTCCCCGTTAAAACAAAAGAAATACAGTTCCTAAATAACGCGTTGTCATTACCAGGAAGTAAGACGGTGCCTTTAGTTGTTCGATAATATGTAATACAATATAATATTATGTGTATATAATAATACCAACAGCTCAGTCTATGACTGAGGTGGTATTTGGTATAAAGAACCCTTCACTATGTAAATGAATAGTTGTGCTGTAATGAATGCTTTGCGCCAAGCATTCCAAAGCACATTCCGATGTTCCCGTCTCACCTTAGATGTGACGTAGGTATCAAAGGCTTCCTTCATGCTGTGTCCCAGCGCGGTGTAGGGGTGCGCTAGAGAGGGCACCTCCCACGTGGGTAGGTAGTCATCCGCCACCACATACTTGTCCAAATTCCTTGGATCAAAGGGGTAATATTTCGTTGGACAGTATCTGTAATTTTAAACGATTCTATAAATGAGATGAATGAAAATTTAGATATTTAAATATACGTAGTAAAATTAACCTATACTGATATGAATATAAAAAAAAACGGGCCAAGTGCGAGTCGGACTCGCCCATGAAGGGTTCCGTAACAGCAAGTATTTCAGTTGATTAAATGAAAGTAAATTGCGGTTTACGATTTATGACGTATTAAAAAAACTACTTGCTAGATCTCGTTGTTAGTTTGCATGGTAATGTACATCATATATTATTTTTAGTTTTATCCTTCTCTTATTTTAGAAGTAACAGGGGGGGGGGGACATTCATTTTACCACTTTGGAAGTGTCTCTCGCGCAAACTATTCAGTTTAGAAAAAAATCACATTAGAAACCTCAATATCATTTTTAAAGACCTATCCATAGACACCCCACATGTATGGGTACGAATAAAAAAACTTTTTTGAGTTTCAGCTCTGTGTATGGGGATCCCCAAAAATTATTGGTCTTTTTCTATTTTTGTGTAAAAACCTTATTGCGGTTCACCGAATACATCTACTTACTAAGTTTCAACAGTACAGCTCTTATAGTTTCGGAAAAAAGTGGCTGCGACATACGGACGGACAGACAGATAGACATGATGAATCTATAAGGGTTCCGTTTATTGCCATTTGGCTACGGAACCCTAACAAACCATTGAAGGCGACGTTTGAAGATATTGACGGTAGTGCATTCAATTTGACTCAACAATGAGAAAACATTCGGAACTGATATTATTCTGATTTTCTTTATCAGGCCTGAAACATACTTACGTTTATATCTTTACATGATTGGTTAACTTTTACAACACAGAGAAAAATAGGTATATTAAAAGCGAATATTTTTAACAAGTTTTCAGACATCTTTAAAATGAATTTTATATATTAAAGTGCGGGTGGGAATCTAACCCACGATCCACGGGGTATCAACAATATGCCTATAGTAGTCATTATTTGACGCAAGTAACAAAGTGTGGCGTAGCGGCTACGACAGTCGCTTCGCCTCTTCGTGTTGCGGGTTCGAGTTCCGCGCCGGACAAATATTTGTGTGACCCACAAATAGTTGTTCCGAGTCTGGATATATTTGTATCCGTCTATTATATGTTTGTAAAGTACCCCGCGACACAGGGAATAGAATCCCTAGAGAGTATATTGTCTTTAAAAAAAATATTTTTTACTTTATTTATTTAAAAAACAAAATACAACTTTATACTCCTATATGTGGCTTAACTAGTATCAACAATGTTAATTCGATGGAACCTAAAAATCAGCCCTTGTTAAGTATTTAATACAAAGACTTGCCAGTTACCTGAATAACACATCCCCTTTGTACCAATACACTCTTAGAGGGTTCACAGATGTCACGACCACGTACACACCAATATCAAACTTATGTCCGTCCACTAAGAATGGTTTTTGCACGTATTCTTGCACGAATTTATCCCCACTGGTCACGTCTATTTCGCTGACGTTCTTCAAATGCACTCCTCTGTGCTGGTTGTCCTTTTCCAAAAACAAGGCCTTTCTATTATCCTTTGCGTATTTTAAGAATTGCTCCTTTTCCAACGGTAACTTGAAGGCTTTGGGTATGTACTTAGAATCAGAAGTCGCTAAATCCACTTTGTTAGTAATGAAACCAGTTCCAGGAAAGTGGTTAACTTTTTGGTGTGGTTTAAGTTTGTGCATGTTTGGATATAACGCTCTGAAGGGGTAATCGTGGGACCAGAGGAGGCTCCAAGAGGAGTCATTCGTACTCTTCTCGAAGCCTGATCTTTCGAGGACTAGGTGAACGTGTTTGAGGAGTCCGTTTTTGTTATTAACGTCGCTGCGAGCAGAATATACCCAGTATTTAGGTGTGTCTGTGCACGAGTCTTTGTTGAATTTTTGGTTTCTGTTAAGTACGTTGATGATTTCTAGTAGAATGCCCAATGATACCCCTACTATGCACACGAGCAGAAATGTGTTAGGAAATGAATCTTTTTTCGTATTGCTATATTTGTCGTGATTGATGCCGGATTTGGACTTACAAGGATTTTCCTTAACAACGTTATTATTAGATGTTTCTTTTGCTTCATGCTCCGTATGTCCTGAATCCTGAAACATAAATAGATACGAGATATAATTTTTTGAGATATTATAAGTTGTACGTATTTAAGGTATACTAAGTGCTCGGCATCAATGGAAGGAATATGAAGCACAGTTATCCTTCATTCTTCTAAAAATACATAATTATATTAGTCATAAACGAAGTTTGAAAAAAAAACAAAAGTAACGTCCACCATTTGTGTTATCGATTGTAGTAATTTTAGAGTGCTATATATATATATGTACAAAAACTATCCATAATATAACCACAATAGGTTTAGTTTTTAGTTTTTGTTGTTTGTATTCCTGTATATTTATACCATGACAGTTCTGATGAAGCTGAAACTACAGCTGGATTTAAATGAATATTATTAAATAATAACGTATACCTAAGGGACAGGTCGCCAATCTGTCCCTTAGGGATTAGCAACAACTAAACGCATTCGCATGTTAAAATTCAATTTGTGGGACCAGTCGGTCAAATCATACGTTTAATGGACCGTGAAATTTGTTTCGTAAAATAATAAGCTATGTGAGTGATTATTCTCATAAAATATTGGTACTACACTTGTATTACACTCTGTGTCTGCACGTGTGGCGCAGCGGCGAACATATACGCCTCGCCGCTCGTGTCGCGGGTTGGATTCCCGCGCCGGACAGCTATTTGTATGACTCATAAATACTTGTTCTGAGTCTGGATGTAATTTGTGTCCGTCTATTATATGTTTGTAAAGTACCCCGTGACACAGGGATTAAATTCCCTTATTTTAAAAATGTTTATCCATCTGCTAATTCCGATATTTTTTGCAAATTAAATAAATTTGAATTCAACAATCAAAATGTGTTTAGACGACATTGAAGTATATTGTTATTGGACGCATTGAGTTAATATGAAAAGAGATGTCCCAATACTGCCCCAAAGTGTATTATAACAATAAAAGTATCGCAATGAATTTCAATAAAAAAATTAAGATTTTTGAAATACTACTTTTTATGTCTCAGAGCAAGAAATAGAAAAATATCTATGAAAATTGTTGCAAACAATAGATTTTTTTTCAGGTATGTAAAAATTCTTCTTCATTGTATTTTTGACTTAAATACTTGTCTACAATGTACCTTAAATCTTAATAATCATTGCAAATATTGCAATATACAAAACATTATCTTATCGTAGTAACAAAATCAACTTTTTGAAACATTCATATCTTTTGCCTACAGCTGCTTAGTAATATGAAACTTTTTAGGGTTCCGTAGCCAAATGGCAAAAAACGGAACCCTTACAGATTCGTCATGTCTGTCTGTCCGTCCGTATGTCACAGCCACTTTTTTCCGAAACTATGAGAGCTGTACTGTTGAAACTTGGTAAGTAGATATATTCTGTGAACAGCATTAAGATTTTCACACAAAAATAGACAAATAACAATAATTTTCGGAGTTCCCCATACATAGAACTGAAACTCAATATTTTTTTCATCGTATCAATACAAGTGGTATATCTATGGATAGGTTTTCAAAATGATATTGAGGTTTCTAATACATTGTTTTTTATGAACAGACGCAAGCATATTAAGCTATCCCAATATGTCAAATGTCCCCAATTGAAAGTGAACATTATGCTTTTGTGATAAAGTTGAAAATCTATAAAAGAAATTTGACAGATAGGGGTAGCTGGATGTGCTGGCGTCTGTACATTCTGGGGCACAAATGCCTACAAGTTTTTATCATCTCCTTTGCTCGTTATAAAATTTCCTCAATAATAAGTTGATAAATGTCTGCGAGTCGAGCGTTAAAGTTAGTGGCTCTCAACATAAATGTTATATCCCAAGTAATTGATTTATTGTCTTGGATACAAATGTTTATCTAACTGTAGATAATAATTAGATCTCGGGTTGAAATTCCGAATGAAACTGAAAAGCTTTATTTGAAATTTTATAGGAACTAACTCTCTGCAGTCCGTAGACAGTTCTATTAATTAGTATTTAACCATTTGCCAGTAGATATGATTCTTAAAAACTGGTTTTGGACGTTATCACATGAGAACAGAGTTCAAAATTTAGAGGTAAATGCTTGCTTTGCTAGCCGCAGGTCGTGGGTTCGATTTCCACCCAGGACAGATATTGGTGTTCATAAACATGTCTGTTTGTCCTGAGTCAGGGTGTAATTATTATCTATATAAGTATGTATTTACAAAAGAAAAGTAGTATATGTTATATATCAGTTATCTGGTTTCTATAGTACAAGCTATGCTTAGTTTGGGATCAGATGACCGTGTGTGAATAATGTCCGAAGATATTATTATTATTCCAACTATATCCCCATTGCCCGGGGGCAAGCGTTAAGGGGTAGACCCACACATGGGAGAGAAGCTGTGAAAAAATATTCTTTCTTAACCTGTCACGTTTTATAGTTTTAGGGTTCCATGCCAATATAGTAAATAGGACGGTATATTTTTGAAGTTATACTTCTTTTGGCGCGATGGAGAAAAATGATGAGAGTGAATTTTTCCGATGCGCGCGCACACCGACACCAAAAAATTTAACAGCATGAAGTTAGTTCTAGGTGGTATGAAAGTGATTTTTTACGATGCGCGCGCATCGAACGTAAAGTTGAAAATCTATAAAAGAAATTTGACAGCTGGATGTGCTGGCGTCTGTACTTAAAATAACAGGAATAAATGATCTACTATTTATTTACATGCATATAATTGAAGGGTTATTTACAAAAACAACACAACTTTTTAGTAACAATTTTACAGGAAATAAAAAAAACGATCTCCAATCTATATTTTTCATTGAATAAGTTAGAACTTTCGATCATTTATTCATGTTAATGTATTGTATTGAATATATAACATTTTTTTATTATTTATACCTACTGTTATGGAATAAAATGGTAAAATGTAGTTTGTACTAGTGTTCTTTTTGTAAAAAAAATGCATTTACGTTATTTTTGTAAAAATAAAAGTAAAAGTTTTGCAATGAAATACATTAATTAATCATAATTAAGTAGTTTATTGCCATTCAAAACATTATATAGTATAATTAACTTATTATTTATTCTTCTCCTCCACTTACATCTTCATTATCAATAACAATATCTTCTCCTTCCTTAGCCACAATTTCACATATTTTATCATAAATAATCATCTTGTGGGGTTCACTCAAAAATGTTTGAATCTCCAACACTCAACAATGGACTAAAATTCAGTTCCAAAGGCAGTGGACGCTTTGTCCGTACATGAAATGACATGAATTCTCGTCCATTGTCCCGTAAAGTTAAGAGTAATGGTGATTTTTGGTATATTTTAATCATTTTGCAGCTTTAATTTTCATTGCTAGTTAAAAGTTAGTTTACAGCTTTTAAAAAAATCGGCCATGTGCGAGTCGAACTCGCGCACGAAGGGTTCCGTACCATTATCTATAAAAACGAGCAAAACATTTACGTTTGTTGTATGGGAGCCCCCTTAATTTTTTTTTTGTATTTGTATTTATAGCAGCAACAGAAATACATCATCTGTGAAAATTTCAACTGTCTAACTATCAATTTTCTTGAGATACAGCCTGGTGACAGACGGACAGACAGACAGACAGCGAAATCTTAATAATAGGGTCGTTGTATCCTTTGGGTACGGTACCCTAAAAATAAGGCTCTAGTGCCTTTTTCAGATCAAAAAACTTGTCATGAGTGATAATCGTTTTTAATAATCGTTCCCTTCTTTTATTTGCGTTTTCATTAAAACATTGAATTAGAAAATTCCTCGCTTTGCGCATAGTCCGACATTTTTGACAGCTGTGACTGACGTTTTATTTTTTCACAAAAACTACTTAACTGCGTTCACCTACGTCGTTTTTGTAAAATTTGCACGCAGTTGTGTAGTTTTTGTAAAATATGTGTATTTTTACAGCGAGATTCTGTGCTAATTATTCTGTTTTTGTAAAATCGAATTAAACTGTCTAGTGTAACTTTTTCCATAGATCATATTGCCATCAATAACAAAAAATCGTTAAAATTGTTAGTTACGTAGTTTTTGTAAAAAACCCTTCAATTATTACTAGTTTGTTTGTAATGAATTTTGAACAATTTCGAGCTTCTAAGTTATAATTTAAAATATAAATAAATACCTCGATTTCATTATTATTTTCCATTTCAAAAATTATTATTCGAAATTTTGCACTTTCACTATTTGTACATAATCTTTATGCCGCACAAACAATCTTGCGTACGCGACGACCAAGTAAAGTATACTGTGAATGAGTCTTCTCATATGTTTAAGAGTGAGACAGGAATATTCAAAGTACGTGTTTGACAGAGTGTGACAGAGATAGCGGCAGCTTTCTAAAACATGGCGAACTGGTACTATGGGAGCCTTTTAAGGTCACATCAACATACAGCTATGTGCATTGTATGTATGTCTTACGTAAATAAACATCAGGCATATTGATCCTAAAGCAGGTACGTATATGTATCTATTATGTAAGATTATGGTAGATTTTTGCTCTATCAGCTGTTTGACTGACGAAGTAAAATCCGGTGCGGGTAATATTAATAACTAAATAGCGGTGCCCCGCATTAAACTTTATAAAGTATTGCCTATGTGTTCTTCGGATATACTTATAAGCTATATTACAACAAATTTTTATCAAAATTAATTTTTGCTTGAAAGAGTAACAAACATCCATAAATCCATTCTATCTACCTTTCTTTTTAACTATTATTTTGCGGACATTGGTGTGGGTTACACGTTTACTACGTTACTTGTTTACACTTATTATATTAAACTGTAATGTGTAACTGTTTAATGTCCCAATAAAATAAAATAAAATAAATAAAAAATCTATACATCCTTACTAAAACACTTTCGCATTTATAATATTAGAAGGATTACGTTAACGTTGTGGCCCTTCGCGTGTTCAAGGTTGCCAGGACTCGGAACCCTCTTGGCTCAAATCACCCGCGTGGCCAACCTTTCAAATCGGAAAGGTATAGACTATAGTAACCGCTAATGACCCAATGAGGCTATATGCTTGTTTCCCGTCTTATTAATACAAAAGTAATGCTTTTAGAGTGCACTATGTAAGCTTGACAAATGGTTATGCGATTAACGCTTGTACGACAAAACTGTTCTGCGACTCACCATAGTTCGAATGCACGCTTGTACGACACATTGCTGCACTGGAGCGGTTATAATAATAATATCCTAGGACATTATTCACACACGGCTATTTAAGCAGAGCTTGTACTATAGAAACCAGATTACTGATACATTACATATACATACTTATATACCTCTAGATAATTACAACCAGACTCGGACAATTAGACATATGTTCATGTACACATATATCTGTCCTGGGTGGGAATCGAACCTACGATCTGCGGCATAGAGGGCAGGTGTGGCAACGAAACCACGCCAACCAGCACGACATTTTATTTGGATTTCCAGGCAAATACCTCATTGAGTCGCTCTTAGCTACGTAGTGTCATAGTATAAAAATATAGACAGTTCGCTATCTACGCCCGAAACAGCACACTCACACAAACATGCACATAAACCCATAAGCGGATTTCGCGGTGCTGTCAATAGTGAGTGCCACGTCAAGACTAGTGGGCATGTATAAGATTATCCTTGAGATTTTTTCAAAAAGGGCACGGGCGTATTTTTTCTTACCCGGCGCAGCGGTTTGAACTTGGCTTTATCATAACCGGTGCTATCGTAAAAGCCCTGCGGAGATGTGAACCAAAAATGTTTTGATAAAAAAAATCTTGAGAGGTGTCAAGGGACACCCGGATGGAATGAAGTTATTTCTTATTATTTATTATATACATAAAACCTGTATACACTCAACAAAAATAATCGTCGCGACACCACACTGTTCAATGCGAAATAGAAATGAAAATATCTGGCTTGCTTTCTATAAGAGAGAGAGAGAGAGAGAGAGATAGACAGAGAAACATGCGCACGCCGCACAGCTGCAAAAAGTGTCGTGACAACTTTTCGTAAGATTTTTTTCCGTCTAGCCCCCTTTCACAACGCGCGATAAGGAACTTCGTTCCAACAATATCACAAACTTTAATATTTACAAGCCCATTGTTTCAATGGAGTAGAATAGAGTAGTTTAAATAGTAGGTAATTAATTATTCTTTCAACTATGCTTAATTTCCGTACTGTTCATATCTATTCTGCGGTAGTGTCATGTGAAGAGCAGTGGAGTCTTTGTTTACGAAGTTTTTGCTATGGGCACGTATTTATTCATAAAACTTCAACAATACGATCAAGTCTAACCGGTTGGTTACGTCACTTTGAGCACATTTAATCAATCTAAGTACGCGTACTCCATCTTATCTCGAAGTTAGTGCGGCATTAATATTGAAGCTATACTTGCGATAGATTTATGGACGTTGAATATATTTAGGTTTAGCATTCGTTTACAGAAACGAATTAAGATTATTAAATATAATTTTTATTTATTATTTAATCAAGACTCAATAAGATGATCAATAAATTTTTTTGAGGCGCTCATAGCAAGATGCTCTCACCGGTCCTTAAGTGATTGGCGAGGTTAAGCAACTAGGCTCGCGGTCAGTCCATAGATGGATGACCGCCAAAGTGGTTTAAAGTAAAGTGGTTTTTTTCTGAGCGTCTCCGTGCTTCGGAGGGGACGTTAAGTTGTCGGTCGCAGTTGTAGCCATTAGGCAACAGTCATTAAGCCATGTCAGAGATCTACTAGGCAGCTTGAACAACTCTGACACCAGGGTAACCACCTGCCCATACGATAAGTAAGTAAGTAATAAATTACGAAGAAACATAAACAATAAACAAAAAAAGTAAGAAAATTAATCATGGTTGACTCACTGTTGCGACATCAGCGTATTAAGTACTTAAGTGGCAAATATTCCGCATCAAACTAAAGAAGAATCAAGTAAATAGGATAATAAATCTCAGCGTAATCGCGAACCTAATCGCGTAAAGCGAACCTCCTCCTTACTCCTACTTACAAGTCCCACTCTCTTAGCCACCACTGCAACTCCTGTAAGCCAGGATCAACAGTGGCACACAATGAAATGACACTGAGCGGCGAGACTCAGGCATGTCCCGCGGTATCGCTTTAACTGTCTTGGAACCCGCAACGAATTTAACCAGAAAGAAAAAAGCAGGAGTTAGAAAATGAATAGTCCTTTTTGAATTCGGTTAAAATAAGTAAATAAAGAATGGTCGTGTCACTGTTGCGACATCCAGTATATGTATGTATAATAAAGCAAGCCCGGAGTTTCTTTGTGGCTTTCTTCTCCGGGTCGTCCACCTAGGTAGCTAGAGAAAGCCGCAGGCTAGGTATCAGCGGCGAGGATAGCGTTGCCCCCTTAACACGTGATCGTTAATCCCATGCAAGTGATCTGACTCCCATTTCGAATTCCATCTTTTTACTTCAGCGGCCGCCTGAGCTGTGGCCCGAACCCCATAAGGGTGCCCTCAGGTATTAGTCGCTTAAATTAAGCACTGGTTGAGAGCCTTTTGCGCTAGCCAACTGCTCGTTGTTTTCAATTGTTTAATTTTAATATACAATTGCTAAATGTAACAATAACAGCTTAGTAACTTGCTATTTATTATTTATTTAAGGATATTAAAAATAAATTTGACGAAACAGACCGCACGGACGGACTAATTCAAAATATTTTGTTGCTTTAATTACTGTTTTTAAACTGTGTTTATGTAATACATTGTGAGCTTGACAAGTACAAGTGTATGTAAATACCCAAGTGCTGAATAAATTTCGTTATTTCATTACTTATATAGATAATTGAACCCAGACTCAGGACAAAAAGACATTTTCATGCACCCAAATATTTTTTCTGGGTGGGAATCGAACCCACGACCTGCGGCGTGTAAAGCAAGCATTTACCAACCACTCCACAGGTCCGTCAACTTTCGGCTATCTATTTTATTTCCTCTAATATTAAGAGCGTTCTTAAAATAAACTTCCCATGCAAGAATACTAGATAACATTTTTTTCGTATTTAATAAACTGATTTTATTTAAGTGTATTCCAGTTTTGTGGGCAAGTAGCACTCCTTAAGTTACTAGCAATATTTATACAGTTCAGTAGCGTTTATTTATATATATTTATTTATTTTTTAACGGAACATTACAAATACCGATTAAGACTCCGGGCACCTTAATCCGTAGTCTTACGGATTAAGGTACAGGTCCCTATTATAGAAATATAAATATTTACAAATATAAATATGTGGTCAGTGAACGGATTCGATTGGCGAGAGTTGAGACGAACAGTGATTTAAATAATAATAATAATATCTAGGGACAATGTCACACAGATCATCCTAGCCCCAAACTAAGCAAAGCTTGTACTATGGGTACCAGGCGACGATATACATACTTATATAGATAGATAAATACTTATATACATAGAAAACATTCATGACTCAGAAACATATATTCGTGCTCATCACACAAATATTTGCACTTACGGGGATTCGAACCCAGGACCACCAGCTTCGTAGGCAGGAGCACTACCGACTAGTAGCTATATAAAAATCCACTAAAAGCCTATATACAAAAATACTTGAAATCATAAATAAACAAATATCCTGGGACATTATTCACACACGGCCGTCTGATCCCAAACTAAACAATGCTTTTTTTTTAAATTAATAGGATAGCAAACGAGCAAGTGGGTCACCTGATGGTAAGTGATCACCGCCGCCCATGGACACTCGCGACACTAGAGGAGCCGCAAGTGCGTTGCCGGCCTTTAAGAAAAGAATAGGCTCACTTGAAGGTTGCCATGTCATACCGGATCGGATAAACCTCCGCAGCTAATTGATTCCAGCTTCCTATAGAAACCAGATAACTGCTAAACTACACACATATATATATATATATATATATATATATATATATATACTTAAAATATAAGACTAAAACTAGATAATTAAACTTAAACATAATCTCTTGACAATAAGTTGATACGAGCTGGCTAAATATCATTGCTATTATAAAATAAATTTTAAAATGTTTTCATACCATCAATACAATGTGTACCTAAATATCTATGTTACTAGAAATAATAATTATTATTTCTAGTAACATAGATGTTTGTAGTAATATAGTTGTATACATTATAATGTATACAACTATATTACTACAAACATGTTCTGACAAGCGCCCTTTTAAAGTCTACGTGAATAAAAACCTTTTTTATTTATTTATTATTATACTACTTTTATTTTGTAAAATACATACTTATACAGATAATTACACCCAGACTCAGGACAAACAGACATGTTCATGCACACAAATATCTGTCCTGGGTGGGAATCGAACCCACGACCTGCGGCGTGAAAAGCAAGCATCTACTAACCACGCCAACGGGCCCGTCAGCTTTCGACAGACTATTTTATTTCCTCTAATATTTTGAGCGTTCTTAAAGTGCAGGGCAAGTTCTTTGTAATTATGTTGTAAATATGAAATTAATAAAAAATGCGAGGTACCTAGTCTTTGGGGACTGGCGAAGAAGTGAAAACAATATTTTAGGCTTCTAATCTAATTAATCTACAATATAACAGTTAAGACTTCATATTGAGACTCTTTGTATAATATGTAAATTATACTTATAATGCACGGAGGTATATCTATGTACAGACGCCAGCACATCAAGCTACCCCAATCTGTCAAATTTCCCCAATTGAAAGTGAACCTTATGCTTATGTGATAAAGTTGAAAATCTATAAAAGAAATTTGACAGATTGGGGTAGCTGGATGTGCTGGCGTCTGTACATACATATATACACACTACATAGTACATATTATATAGCTCATAGGAAGCGTGCGGTGACGATGGCGCGAGTTTTACGCTTTTTGATCACTCAAAAAGTACATATATATATACACAGTATACATATAGCTGCTGGGAAGCATGACATGACGATGACACGAGTTCCATAGTTTTTATTCACCCAAAAAGTACAAACGCCAGCACATCAAGCTACTCCAATCTGTCAAATTTCCCCCGTTGAAAGTGAACCTTATATTTTTGTGATAAAGTTGCAAATCTATAAAAGAAATTTGACAGATGGGGTAGCTGGATATCCTGACGTCTGTAGATATATACAGCATGTAACGTAATTAACGCAGTTCAGAATCCTTTATTGAATTGATTATATCATTTTTAATATAGGTAATTTATTATTCCAAAATAATTGAAACTACGGAAATTATTGTCATATTAACCCCGTACAGTCAAAACAAATTGAAATGGACCGTAAGTCAAAGTAATAAGACTTTTAAAATCGCAGTTTTATTTGTATTCATACAAATTCCATCATTCAATACAAATTAAAGAAAAATAAACTTTATTCCAAGAAACTAATTTAGTAAATAACAATGTATATATATGTTAAATAAGAAATTCAGTCAGTTCACTCCAATTAGAATATTATGTTGTAATCATAATACATACTATTATGATTACAACATAATATTCTAATTGGAGTGTTTGAGGGTGTGCGTTAATTACGTTACATGTTGTATACACAGTAAACATATAGATCATGGAAAGTGTTCGATGACGATGACGCGAGTTCCGTGATTTTTGTTCACATAAAAATTGTTCAACGCGCCTAAAAGTACTTCAAAAATACCTAAACATTATAAACAATGGCGTGCCTATCACAAACATCTACGTCGTATCACATAGACATATGTTTGACAGGGGTAAGCAGAGGTATTCGGCCGCAGAAGCCATGGGAATGTCATGCATGTAACCTTGTTGTGCTAATAAGTGTATGTGCATGTGGAATGTTCAACCGCACTGCCATAGCTATGGTAGCTATGGCATTTTAATGAATTTCATGACTGTTTTTTTCTGGTAAAAGCTAACATTTACTACGTCGTATTTTTTTAACAACTTAGGTACCGGTGTGTATCATTAGCAATAATGACATTCTCTAGACGGGACTGTTGTCGTGGTTGGCAAATACTTGCTTTTCACGCCGGAGGTCGTGGGTTCGATTCCCACCCAGGACAGATATTTGTGTGCATGAACATTTCTGTTTGTCCTGAGTCTGGGTGTATAAGTATGTATTTACAAAAGATAAATAGTATATGTAGTATATCAGTTATCTGGTTTCCATAGTACAAGCTCTGCTTAGTATGGGGTTAGGTGGCCGTGTGTAAATATTGTCCCAGGATATTATTATTATATACACAGAGGGTCATTGATTAGTACAAATATGAACTCTACAGACTGTTTACTTGTTACAGTCTACTAAAACTAACTAAACACATTAATAAAGAAACGACTGCAATAATTACTCTATAGTCGCAAGCACCACTAAAAAGTTAAAGAATTCCATAAAATGTGACCAATGTTAATGTCCTTCTAGCCGAATTCCGGCCACGGCGGCCCGTCTCAATAGAGATTAGCCATTTGCGCGGGACATATTATAGTGCTCAAGTGTGTGCGCAAACACAGGAGCACTTTCTATTCTCGCTCTCGGGATCCGATGGAACGCCTAGCGACACGACCGGAAAGAGGTCAGGTACAGGACCGACGGCTTTACGTGCTCTCCGAGGCACGGGGGTATAATACCATCAGCTCCCAGACTTCGGGCTGATGCTGAATTTTTCTTTTTACAGAAAATTCCCAAAATCACTTATTGGCCCGTCCCGGGATTTGAACCCAGGACCTCGTTTTCTGCGGGTGAACACGCTACCGCTAGACCAACGAGGCCAATGTTAACGTATACTCTAAGTATATACTATTTTCAAGTTTAACTAGAATGCATAAGAGTGCCTTGGAGAGCACGTAAAGTCGTCGGTCTTGTGCTTCCGGTCGTGTCGCTTGTCGTCCCATCGTGAGAGTGATAGAAAAGGCCCCTGTGTTTGCGTACACACTTGTGGACTATAATATGTCCCGCGCAGATGGTTTGTCTCCATTGAGACTGGCCGCTATGGCCGAAATTCGGCAAGGCGGAAATAATTTTTTTTAACGTTCATACACTACATTTATTTATAAATAACATTATAATAATTAATAGGTTAACATTATAAATAACTATTATAAGTCCTTATAACATTTTCTAGTACCTAGAATCAGGTAGTTATTAAACGTAGAACTGCGTAGGTAATTAAGACGCAGACGGAACAAGTAACTTCGTTGAATAACTTGTTGTTGTATAACATGTAATAACTTAAATTCTGCCTATCCACCTCGAGATCTAGACTTTAGCAATAACATTAGTACCAAATCAATAAATGAGATCTGTATAGTACTTGATTAAGTTTACAGTAACTTGAAATGGGCTTAGCCAAGTTCGGTTTGTCCCATATATTACCTAAGTTTTCAAAGACGTTATATTAGTTTAAATAATTTTATTCCACGTGTAAATGTAAGATAGGTAACTTAGTAAAAGGTCTGAATGGACTTGTCTGAGCGTGTGGTGTAGTAATTACTGTACCTCTGCCGCCGCGACACTCTCGTGTTCAGGGTTTGGTCCCAATAATAATAATAATAATATCTGGGGACACTGTCACACAGATCATCCTAGCCCCAAACTAAGCAAAGCTTGTACTATGGGTACCAGGAGACGATATACATACTTATATAGATAGATAAATACTTATATACATAGAAAACATCAATGACTCAGAAACAAATATTCGTGCTCATCACACAAATATTTGCACTTACCGGGATTCGAACCCAGGACCACCAGCTTTGTAGGCTCTACAAGCTACCAACTAGGCTACGGTGACCGTCAATCATTTGCGTGACTCATAGAATCATTGGTCCCATAGAAGTTTTTGATCAGTATTATAAGAATAATAATAATATCCCGGGACATTATTCTCGTACGGTCATCTGAACTAAGCAGAGCTTGTACTATGGAAACCAGATAACTGATTACATATCATCATCATCATCATTACAGCTTAAATAAGTCCACTGCTGGACAAGCCTCCCTCAAGAATCATCTTGAGGGGATATGCCATAATCGCCACGCTTGGCAGGCGGGTTGGCGATCGCAGTATGATGGTCGTAGTACTCAGAAGGAAGCTGCTTCCCGTCCTCTGGTAGATATTCCCTCGGGTCGACTTCTACGCCCCCCACGGGATGAGATGGGGTGATGATATTCTGATTCTGATATTTGTCGCCGTCACCACACACAGCACTGATTACATATACTACTTTTCTTTTGTAAATACATACTTATATAGATAACTAGCTGTGCCATGTGGTTTTACCCGCATTAAACTTTATAAATTATAGCCTATGTGTTAATCCAGGGTGTCAGCTAACTCCGTACCAAATTTTATTAAAATCACTCCAGCCATTTAGACGTGAAGAAGTAACAAACATACATACTCACACACTCACAAACTTTCGCCTTTAAAATAATAGTAGGATTACACCCAGAATCAGGACAAACAAACATGTTCATGCACTCAAATATGTGGCCTGGGTGGGAATCGAACCCACGACCTCCGGCGTGAAAAGCAAGCATTTGCCAACCACGCCAACAGGCCCGTCAAAGTATTAGAAATAGGATCGGTGGGCATTAAACATTTTTTTGGGTAAGATAGCTATTTACTTGTGTACTGTATTTTTTTTTTAAATCTGTGAATGGGGTTCAAAATTTCTTAAAAAATATGGATAGTCTCCTAAGACCATTTTTGTATAGCTGCTACGGATAAGGTACTTCCCCTTACAGCCCCGCTGAAAGTTACAATCATATGTTCAAATAATGGAATATTGAAATTTATTCAGCACTTGGGTATTAACATACAGTTGTACTTGACAAGCTCACAATGCAGTACAAAAATATAGTCAAATACAATATTAAAGAATTAAAAAACATTAACTAGGCGCCGGTGCGGTCAGTTTTCAAACATTTTTTAAAATTTATTCAAAATTTGTGGATTGACATACACTTGTACTTGTCAAGCTCACAATTCAATATAATAATATAAATATAGTCAAATACAGTAATAAAAAAATTAAGTAGGCCGTCTGTGCGGTCTGAGTATTGTCATCATCAATTTTTTTTAAATCCTTAAATAAATAACAAACAGGTAACATGTTACTAGATATTTTTTTTGTTAAGGCAGCGGGAATGCCTGCGTGTGCTACCTGCAAAAATTGTCTGCATGGTATGTCGGACTCGCACCGACTAAACCTACCTGCCGTGGACTTCTCTTGGCGCCTGATGGGAGAGCCCCGGGAACGCGGGTATGCTGCTCCGGTGCCCCCCTTTTGCGGCATGTCCAAGATGGTGGAGACACGTATCCTGGGGGGCTCTTCTGGAATGCCCTCCCCTATTGCAGACTCCTGCCAGTCCGGCACAGCAACTGTGCCACAACCAGATTGCTGTCATCCCAGAGCTGCTTTCACATGGCGTCAGTAGGAGACACTTCTCATACTGCCACTACTAGATATTAATTTTAAATATAGTACTTCAATAAGAAAATTAAAAAAAAAATTGAAGACAAAGAGCAGATGGTTTAGCGCAGGCAAGTTACTTAGTTAGTTGCGCGTGCATATATTCCAGAAGGTTCCATACGACTTGGTAGTCTAAACATCCTTTCATAGAGCCAGCAGTCTGTCGGGACATTGGCTGCATTCTCCAAAACAAGTTTTATGCATACGTTGCTCATCTCAGTGGTCTATTCCACTACACACTATTAAGAGAATAAGTTCTGCTATATTTTATACGGACACTTGGTGTTCGATCGTTGAACAATAAACTCGACTCTACAATTAATATTTTGCATTTTTTTTAAAGTCGCTCTTGCGCGACTTCTATTTAACTAGCTATCTTTAAATTTAGTTCTATTATACGAAAATTTTAAACTTGAAGACACCGAGCAGTTGGCTAGCGCAGAATGCTCTCAAACAGTAGCTTAATTTCAGCGACTTAGGGCACCCTTATGGGGATCTGAGTTCGGATGTGCTTTGTGTATATTAATTGCATTTGCATTGAAATGAAATGAAAAACATTTAATTCAGCACAACACACAAGAAAATGAGGAGTACAAATATACAACACACAGTTCTACAAGACATAACATACCTAGATTTGAAGAAAATGCACTCACAATTACGATTCTTGCATGTTGTGCCGAAAGGGTCACCACCTCAACACTAGCTAGGTGGGTTACACCTAGCGCTGGTTTTCAGTTGGCAACCCTGGAAGTCACGCACGGACGGGGGTAGTGCTAGTACGATACTAAATGTTTATTTAATATAATAGATACATAAATATATAACGAACGACGAAAGGCAAGCAATTACCAACCACGCCAACCGGCCCATTGCACTAATTAAATACCTAATTTATTTTTATAAGTACTATAAATATAGATACTACAAATATAAACATAATTTTTTACTAGTTCTTATTAAATGAGAATACTTACATAATATAATACATAAACTAATATATGTACATAAACCAGTAATAAAAGAAAAGTTAGTATTTAATGAATGATACATTTATATTTACATCCTCATACTCAGTTTGTTTGTTTAACAAAAATAACTTTAACTTAACCCTAAAACGGTTAATATTTACATTGCAAAAGTCCCCTGAAATAGAAGGTTTTATTTCCTTAGAGCGGAAGATGTAATACCTTCCGAAGCACGGAGACGCTCAGCGTGAAATCATTTTGGTGGACATATGGATTGACCGCGTGCATAGATACCTACTTAACCATGCCGATCACTTACGGACGGGCCTTAAGTCTGTAGTTAGCTTATAGAAGCGAAAAACGAAGTACTACTGTACTAGTGAGGGCAATCACCTCCTGTTTTAACCTTATGGACCTTCAAAGTTTACGGACCTTTTTTATCGACTATTGCAACCAGATAGACATAGTCGCCTTTGCGTCTGTACCCACACATCGATATCTATTGTGCGTGTTTGTGTGTGCAATCGAACCAATGACATTACAATAGGGATGAAAGTTAATGCACTATTGTCACAGAATAACAACTGTCAGTTGTTCAATGGCACAACGATTTAACAAATTTACTTTTTTTATTTTGATTATAACCTATTTATTTTAGTGGGCCTACTTGCGAGGTGATCTTATGTCAATTTGACGAGCTCCTACTAATAATATAAATCCGAAAGATTGTGAGTATGGATTTGTTACTCTTTCAGGCATAAACACTTAACGGATTGTGATGGCAATTTGTAGTAATATAGCATATATATGCGAATAACACTTATGCTATAATTTATAATGTTTGTCGCGGGTACAACTCCGGGGCGCAGCTAGTTAGTTAATAGTCTAAGTATTTCGGTGTTACATAAAAAGTGGACGTAATTTAAGGAGCTTAATTTGTCTATGAATTTGACCAATGTATATCAATATACAAAATACTAAAATACAAGATTAACAGCTTATAGAAATATAACAATCAGCTGAAACATTTCGTATGGGGAACTAAAATATATTATTCGTATTTCGCAAATTTCTTTAACTTAATCAGCTTCATGAAGCTTCATAAGTTTCCTCATTTATTTAAGTTATGCATTGCATTTTTGATGTGAAACATCTATAGCCGCACGTAAAACAGATTTCTGGCGTGGCAACGCATGCCGTGACGCCTGCGCAATCGACTTTTTATTTTATCATTATGACATATTTAGTTCTTATCACAATATGTTCTTTTCTGCATATTACTTTTACAAAATAATGTCGATGTTTCACATCTGCCAGGCGTCTGGCAGCCGGCGGAGAGGTGGCAGAGGCGTGACGGCTCACATTTTTTTTATTTAAGTAAAAAACCGGTCAAGTGCGAGTCGGACTCACGGACGAAGGGTTCCGTACAATTATATATAAAAACGAGCCAAAAATTCACGTTTGTTGTATGGGAGCACCCTTAAATATTTATTTTATTTTGTTTTTTAGTATTTGTTGTTATAGCGGCAACAGAAATACATTATCTGTGAAAATTTCAACTGTCACGGTTCATGAGATACAGCCTGGTGACAAACGGACACACAGACAGCGAAGTTTTAGTAACAGGCTCCCGTTTTACCCTTTGGGTACGGAACCCTAAAAAGAAGTCAGTGTTTTGTTTTTATAACAAGAACAAAACACTGACTTCTTTACGTTGAGGATTTTCTACGGTTATATGAGGTTATAATTTTCATGATTCAATTCAAATCAAATTATTTTATTTGCAATATAGTTCAGTACAAAATGTTGTTACAGAATAGGGTTAGTAGGTATCTCTATATTTTGCCATAACAAGGCGTGCAAATATAAATTAATATTACAATAATAAAATACAATATAATTCAGTGGAAAATGTCAATAAAACAAAAAAAAATTACTACGGTTATGTTAATTTTATATTTTTTTGAAGACATCACCCTTACTAGGGAATCTAATTCCTGTGTCGCAGGGTACTTTACAAACATCTAATACATACATACATAGACTCACGCCTGTTTAAACATATAATAGACGGACACAAATTACAAACAGACTCAAAACAACTATTTATGGGTCACACAAATAGTTGATAATGATTCAATTCAGACGATTCAGTATGTTTTTGTTGTTCAGTAAACAACTCCACTGTGTCCCAAGTACGCGGCCGGAGTGCTAGTGTTTGCGTGTCTGCATTAGCGTCCGAACTCTTCGCAGTTTACTGTCGCAGACAGACAGGCGGGCGCCGGAACCGACAGATAAACGGAGACATGTATGTAACTGGCTGAGGTAAGATGGCTGGAGGGAGAATATGAGTGGTTTCCTTACGGGGGGCATGATGAATGAGAAAATCATTTCGTTTTTTTAAAGACTGCGCCCGCAATATTGAAATAAAATATAAATCACAGACACAAAGTAAACTCAGACTCAGAACAACTACAAATATTCGATTAAGAACTAATCGATTGTATTTAAAAAAAGAAGTTAGTGTTTTGTTTTTAAAACAAAAACAAAACACTGACTTTTTATGTTGAATATTTTTTACGGGTATATTAGGTTATATATTTTTTTTAAAAGACAACTCCCGCATTAGTTAATCTAATCCGTGTCGCAGGGTACTTTACAAACATATAATAGACGAACACAAATTACAACCAGACTCAGAATAACTATTTATGGGTTATACAAATAGTTCATAATGATTCAATTCAGACGATTCAGTATGTTTTTGTTGTTCAGTAAACATCTCCACTGTGTCCCAAGTACGCGGCCGGAGTGCTAGTGTTTGCGTGTCTGCATTAGCGTCCGAACTCTTCGCAGTTTACTGTCGCAGACAGACAGGCGGGCGCCGGAACCGACAGATAAACGGAGACATGTATGTAACTGGCTGAGGTAAGATGGCTAGAGGGAGAATATGAGTGGTTTTCTTACGGGGGGCATGATGCATGAGAAAACCATTTCGTTTTTGTTTTTTTTTTAAAGACTGCGCCCGCAATAGAGAAATAAAATATAAATCACAGCCAGAAAGTAAACTCAGACTCAGAACAACTACAAATATTCGATTAAGAACTAATCGATTGTATTAAAAAAAGCGGTTAGTGTTTTGTTTTTAAAACAATAACAAAACACTGACTTTTTATGTTGAGTATTTTCTACGGTTATGTTAATTTATAATTTTTTTTAAAGACAACACCCTCAGTTGTTAAGTAATCTAATCCCTGTGTCGCAGGGTACTTTGCAAACATATAATAGACGAACACAAATTACAACCAGACTCAGAATAACTATTTATGGGTTATACAAATACACTCGCGAGCAACCAAATCGACTCAAGCCTTGTCGGCGCACACATACATTGATACAACTAAAATCATGAATGGAAATTATTAAAATGATATGTCATTCGGAAGCTTAAGATGTCAGCTTTAATTTGATATCATTATCATTGAAATCCATCCATCATTTTTGAAATAAATGATGTCTGAATGCAAGAGTAGGAAAAACGGGAATTTAGGAAAAAGGGTATGTGTCTCGTATTTGACAAATTAAACAAAAAAAATTAAAAATAAAATTATTTTATTTAAATCAGTATTTCGTATTGCCCCCTCTAGCCCTAATTACATCCCGCAGTCTGTTTTTCATGGACCTTATCAATTTTTTGACATTTTCTTGAGGAATGCCGTCCCACTCCTCTAATAATGCTGTCTTTAGCTCGTCTACGCTTGAAGGGACTGGATTTCTGGCCCGAACTCTTCTTTTAAGCTCGTCCCATAAGTGCTCGATGGGATTCATGTCAGGACTGAGCGCAGGCCAGTCCATCGTGCGTAATTCGACCTCTTGCAGAAACTGTCGAGTGACTCGTGCCGTGTGGCAGCGGGCATTGTCGTGCATTGACACGAAGTCTTCACCGACAAACCCTGCGTAGGGCACAACATGATCCAGTAGAATGTCGGTGATGTACCGATCAGCTGTTAGCCCGCGTCCTCGGCCGCCCCCAGGCACGAAAACAAGTTCGGTTTTTCCCTCTAAAGAGATACCAGCCCACATCATGCAGGAACCGCCGCCATATGCCACTGTTTCAGCGAAACAACATTGGGCAAATCGTTCTCCCGGACGCCTGTAGACTCGGCCTCTCCTGTCACTGCCATGCAGACACATTCTGCACTCATCAGTAAACAGGACCGATCGCCATTGCGCAACGCTCCAATTGAGATGCTCTCGAGCAAATTGAAGGCGCGCTTGTCGGTGGCCTGCAGTCAACTTAGGGCCCGTCGCAGGTCTTTTTGGCGTCAAGTTGGCTTCCTTCAAGCGTCTTCTCACTGTCCACTCGCTGACAGCCACTTGTCGTACACGTCTCAGTTCTTGCTGCACATCAACGCCCGTAAGGTGTCGATTGCGCAGCGAGGTTGAGACAATGAAGCGGTCGTCTCTCTCTGAAGTGCACCGGTGGCGGCTCGTTCTTGGTCTCCGATTGAAGGCACCAGTCTCTTGGAACCGTCTGTATACTCGGGATACAGAAGACTGGCTCAAGTGGAGCTGGGCAGCGATTGCTCGCTGACTTAACCCTTGTTGCAACAAGGCAACAACTTGAGCGGCTTCTTCTGGTGTGGTATCCATGGGTTAGCGAAAACAAGGAATGCAATTTACGGAGATGTGTACCGGTCAACCTGTAACAAGCAACTGATAAGATAAACCGGAAGTGGGGGGTTTTATAGCGGGAGCAGGTAGCGCAAGTCGTGGATTCCTAAAGAGGTAATTTACGCTGACGGCCAATTAAAATGTGTCAATAAATCAGCGCTTAGTTTTTTTTAAGGTATTGATGTTAATTGAAAGCCTAATTCTTCAGCTTTCGAATGACATATCACTTTTGTAATTACCATTTATCGTTTTAGGAAAATCAATGTATATGTGCGCCGTCTAGGCTTGAGTCGATTTGGTTGCTCGCGAGTGTAGTTCATAATGATTCAATTCAGATGATTCAGTATGTTTTTGTTGTTCAGTTAACATCCCCACTGTGTCCCAAGTACGCGGCCGGAGTGCTAGTGTTTGCGTGTCTGCATTAGCGTCCGAACTCTTCGCAGTTTACTGTCGCAGACAGACAGGCGGGCGCCGGAACCGACAGATAAACGGAGACATGTATGTAACTGGCTGAGGTAAGATGGCTAGAGGGAGAGGATGACTGGTTTCCTTACGGGTGGCATGATGCATGAGAAAACCATTCCGTTTTTTTTTTAAGATTGCACCCGCAATAGAGAATTAAAATGTAAATCACAGACATGTTTTAAAAACAAAACACTACCTTCTTTTTTTAAATACAATCGATTAGTTCTTAATCGAATATTTGTAGCTGTTCTGAGTCTTGGTTTACGCAAAGTACACCAAGACTCAGAACAACTACATATATTTGATTAAGAACTAATCGATGGTATTTAAAAAAAGAAGGTAGTGTTTTGTTTTTAAAACAAAAACAAAACACTAACTTTTTATGTTGAGTATTTTCTACGGTTATGTTAGGTTATAATTTTCTTTTTAATTCAACACCCGCACTAGGGAGTCTAATCCCTGTGTCGCAGGGTACTTTTGATGTTTTAAAGATAAAAAGATATTTTATGTCGCAAGTATGGGTACATGGTGCATGTTATGGAATATAAATAAAAGTCAAGCCATACTTTACCTGCTGGTATGCAAAAAATTAACATAAAATAAATTGCTATCAATTTCGCATTAACTATCTATAAAACAAGTGTCAATTTTTTTTTTAAGACAACTCCCGGCTTAAAAAAATTATAACCTAACATAACCGTAGAAAATACTCAACATAAAAACGTCAGTGTTTTGTTTTTGTTTTAAAAACAAAACACTAAATTCTTTTTAGATTAGTTCTTAATCGAATATTTGTAGATGTTCTGAGTCTGGGTTTACTTACTTGGCACTAGGGAATCTAATCCCTGTGTCGGAGGGTACTTTACAAACATATAATAGACGGACACAAATTACAACCAGACTCAGAACCACTATTTATGGGTCACACAAACAGTTGTACGGCGCGGGACTGGAACCCGCGACACGAGGAGGTGAGGCGACTGTCTTAGCCGCTGAGCTACACGTGCATTTTTTAAATGAAATCTTTCAATAACACCTAGAAACAATTTGAAAGATAGTTAAAAACCTTTTTGTATATATTCTTTGCTTTCAGTGAGTTGGATACGTATGCGCGGAACATTTATTTAAACTTCAACGCCTAGAGTCCTTACTTTTAGTGCTCGTTGTCACATCGTATCACAAAGACACTCCTTTTCCACGTTTACTTTCCTTATTAAGATGAGTGGCAGTTACATACCGTAGCGTTCCGCAGGCCGAATGCGGCGCCGAGGCGTCTGCGGCGACCATCGATCGCACGCACCCGAATCGACACCCAGACTTATTCTAGGGTTACCACAACACCTAGAAATATAAATGCAGAGAGCTATTAAATTTAATTCAAAATACAACATATTTTTTTATTCAGATTATGTCTATTATGCTGTTTATAAACTTTTTATCATATGTTAGCAAACTAACTAAATTCATTTAAATTCAGATAATAATCAGGTTGCTTAACCTTTAGATGTTAATTGTTCTGAAGGTTGGTCTAGAATCTAGATAATTAAAGAGCCAACTTTATTTCCATAAATTTTTGTCCGTTGGATTAGAGTTGAAAAACGATGGAATATATTGGATTGTAACCCTTTTTACCAGGGGAGCAGTGGAACCGTTAATAGTAGTAAAATTTATTTGAGGTAAATATCTCTAGGTCTAAGGTCTTTCTTCTTCTATCTAAGGTCTTTCGTTCTATGAGCAGGACGGATGGCCAAGTACAGTGAGCTCTTCAGGCGATATATAGATTTAAGTTATGATGTTGATGATTAATTCTATTGTAGTCTATATTAAGTGTAATACATGACATAATGCTAATAATAAGATATTTAGATAATAAGATATTTAGTGACATTAACTTTGATGTAATAATGTAATACTTTGCATGCCACATCAGGCAGAACATAGTGAACTAAGCGCCTTTATTTGTCATCTTATATTGTACCTACCTATGTTCAGCAATAAATGATTTGATTGATTGATTGATATAATTTTTATGTTAGTTTTGTTGTCCTGGGTGAGACTAAGGTTGCAAGAATCACTCCTTGCCAGGCCTTCCCACTCCCCGATATTTCGTCGCAAATGTAATAGTCTTAACACCTTACCATCAGATGGGCCGTAAGCTTATTTGGTGACTTGTGGTGATACTAGGTTATGTTGCACAATGGGCGGTCGACGGATCTATGTTTTTTAATAATTATCAGCCAGAATTTTAGCCAGATCGCGAGAAAGTAGTTACTATCTGCAGACACTTTTACCTTAAACACATTATATATACCTTCTTGTTTATTTGGAGGGTGAACTTTTTATGTAAACTACGACGGTATTATTAGCTGTGACAGCCCTGGTGCGAGAAGCTAGGTGCGACACCGCGGCGCCGCGTCTATTGTGCGAACTGCGTCTGAAGCACTGTGCGATATTCGCACACCAGTTTGCAGGAATGATTTGAACTCGTACACTTTGTGGAGACATGGTGTATCTACATTTTTATGTAAACGGACAATCATTTTATTTCTTTACTAAGACTCGTTCATGCAGTAATATTCAAGATTGATTTCTTGAGATGTTAAAATGAGGTCGGGTATAATGCTAATGTTATCAAGACTGTTTAGTGGCACCATAACGACATTTACTACTAGCTTGGTAATAAATAAACGGCTCATTTAACAGTAAGCGGTAACTATAGTCTACGACGCTTGCAATACATGTCACACGCTTGCACACAAGTTGCACCTTTCCCCTCCCTGATAAGCTCTAGCGACTTTGTCCACGCACAGAATCACAATCATCATCATCATTACAGCTTAAATAAGTCCACTGCTGGACAAGCCTCCCTCAAGAATCATCTTGAGGGGATATGCCATAATCGCCACGCTTGGCAGGCGGGTTGGCGATCGCAGTATGATGGTCGTAGTACTCAGAAGGAAGCTCCTTCCCGTCCTCTGGTAGATATTCCCTCGGGTCGACTTCTACGCCCCCCACGGGATGAGATGGGGTGATGATATTCTGATTCTGATATTTGTCGCCGTCACCACACAGCAGAATCACAATACCATAATGTTATTGATCATATTCTTCATAACTTATTAATATTCTCTTGTATAGATAACACTTACCAAATAAGGGTTAATTCCGTAATAATATATTACCTACTGTTATATAATAAAATATACTTCAAAACTAAATATGCTGATAATGATAATCCTGATTTGTAACTATAGTTATCAATAAATAAATGAAATGAAATACTTACTTACTTACTTCTTCACGTCTTAACGGCTGGAACGATTTTAATAAACTTTGGTATGGAGTTAGCTGATACCCTGGATTAACACATAGGCTATAATTTATAAGTTAAACGCGGATAAAACCGCGGGGCATAGTTAGTTATTCATATATATCGACTCTAAAAGTAGGAGGTTGTATTAGAACTTCGTTAATCCTTAAGATTCTAGATACAAAATAAAATACAAAACTATGATGTAGTCGTATTTGAGTTCGAAAATAGAACGATATTAATTATTAGGAGTCCGAATTTTTTAGTTCCGAGAACCGGTTTAGACGTACGACTTTTTATCAACAGAACCCTTCCTCGATATTTGACATGGTACTCTTCTAAAATGTGACAGTAATAAACTGAATTTGAACAATCGATGATGTGGCGCTCGGCGACCGCTGCCGCGCAAATTATTAACTTACCAAATTCTATATGAATCCGACCTAACCGAGGTAATGAAAAAATATAAATAAAATAAGGAAATACAGAAATAGTCCCTGGATTTAAATTCTCAGCAAGCGGCGTGGAAGTAATATTCAATCGAATTCTAGAACAGGGAAAGTCTAATTACCCTAGGTTAATTAATACAAATAATAATTACATTGAAATAATAAGTAATAAAAATCTTAACAGCTTTGTGTACAATCTTTTAAATAGGTTCTATAATAAAACTGAGTACTTTTTGGCTTAAATAAGATTAGGCAGGCATCAAGAGCCATTCATCTTAAACACGTAGGTAGAACTTTTGTGGAAAACCTTTTAATTTAAAAGGCCTAAAAATAAACAGGACTGATGTATTTCATTCAAAACAAAAGTGTGTGCGTAAAGGTAACTAAAATCAAAGCCCTTACGTCAACTACTACTGTACATACCTTTTCTTTTTTTTACGTGGTGGAAATGCCGTGGTGGATTCGCACGTTGTGTAGGGCCGACCCACTAAAACCACCACGGTAGCCAACCTCACAGTGCCTGTAGCGGGGTCTCTGGGTACTCGTGAACGATCTCGCCAGTACACCCGCTGTACACTGTGCGTCTGAGACTCTCCCCGGGGACGGGAGGGGCCCGAATGCCTCCCCCCTCCCCATCACGCACGAGCGCGTTTAGGCAACCTGAGCTACAGCAGGTTACCTCTTCCCGGGACCGCTTATACAAGACGAGTGGAGTGCCCTTCCTCCAAACGCCAGCGATCCCAGGGGCGGCGCCTAGCCGGGGAGAAGCCAGCCGGACGCCGCATACTTTCTCGCGCTGAGATTACCTCCCAGCGCCGGTAGTAGCTGGGTCCGTATAAAGACCTGACGTTAACTAATGCGTACTCGTACACACGGCTACAAATCATGCTATACTATCCAGTATAAGCTGATCTCACGTTGTATAGGATTTCCATACAATGAGAAGTCAGCTTATATTGGAAATGTATAGCTTGATATGTAGCCGTGTGTACCTACTCAAAAATGCCGCTGGTGATCTATCTATGCGAAGGGCCATATCCCAGGGTCCAAACTGAGCTGAAAGATATATTTTTTTTAAGACACATCCCGCATTAGCGAAATCAATCTCTGCGTCGCGGGGTACTTTACAAACATATATGTAATTGACGGATACAAAGTACATCCAGACTCAGAACAACTATTTCACCGTAGCCTAGTTGGTAGTGCTCCTGCCCACGTAGCTGGTGGTCCTGGGTTCGAATCCCGGTAAGTGCAAATATTTGTGTGATGAGCACGAATATTTGTTTCTGAGTCATGGATGTTTTCTATGTATTTAAGTATTTATCTATCTATTTAAGTATGTATATCGTCACCTGGTACCTATAGTAGAAACTTCGCTTAGTTTGGGGCTAGGATGATCTGTGTAACATTGTCCCAAGATATTACTATTATTTATGGGTCACATAACACAAATAGGTGTCCTACGCGGGAATCGCACCCGGAACACAGAGTGGCGAAGCGACTATCCTAACCGCTGCGCCACACGTGTAGTCAAAATTATATAGTTGAATGGCCTCTTGGTGTAGTGGTTAATGACCTTGACTTTAAGCCAGGCGTCGTGGGTTCTTATTATTTGTTCTATGTCTAGGTGTAATTTATCTATACATATCTATAATAAAATCGTAGGAAAGTCAAAACTGTACATATAATTGTTTTTTTTAAAGGATACTTGGGGCGTGATCTACAAATTGATATCGAAGCCAAAAATATAGTTTTTAGAAGTTTTGTCTGTTTGTATGTATGTATGTCCGGGCTAAACTCAAAAAGTACTGCATGGATTTACCTAAAATTTTGCATGAATATTACTCAGAGGTCGGGTCAACATATAGGCTACATATTATCACGCTATTATCTACGCGGGGCACAGCTAGTCCATAATATGCATGTATTTAGAAATTGCTGTGTGGCTGACGGCAAACAATATAACCACCCCATCTCATCCTGTGGGGAGCCTAGAAGTCGTCCTGAGGAAATATCTCCCAGAGAACGGGCAGCAGTGTCTCTCTGTGTACTATGACTATCATACTGCGATTACCAACCCGTCTGCCAAGCGTGGCGACTATTACATATCCCTCCAAATGTTAGATGGTTGTTTTTATACCATAAGGGAAATTTTCATGATTAAAAGTTTACAGGCATAATAGATAACTTGGCATAGGTAATATTCTCCTAAATTAAGTTATAAAATAAGGATAGTTATTATTACTATAATGTGCTTATAAATATATAAAACAAATGTTATCTATCCAATAGACATATTAATCAATGTGGTATTTTTAGACGTTATTTTAAACATATACAGATGTTATTTTTTTAATTATTCAATTCATCATCATCATCATATCAGCCGAAAGATGTCCACAGCTGGACAATGGCCTCCCCCAAAGATCTCCATAATTGCCGGTCTTGCACTATTCGCATCCAGCAGTTTCCAGCGACCCGCACAAGATCATCGGTCCATCTTGTATATATATATTATTCATTTACTTTACAATAATTAATAATTTTGTCATATAAATTTGCATGCTGTCAAATCGGCGTAACATCCTGAACCTGCACAATTTTATATAACAACTTGTAACCATGTTTGTGGCGATTAAATATATTTAATTTAATTTGATTTCAAGTGATGGACACATCTCCATTGTCTTTCACTTTTGGAGTCGCCTTTGTCCAGCAGTTGACGTCAGTCTGCTACAATGTATTTAGAAATATATAAGTATGTGTATCAGTATTGTCTGGTTGCCATAATATGGGCTCTGCCTAGTTTGCCGGCGTTGGGAGCTAATCTCAGCGCGAGAGAGCATGCGGCGTTCGGCTGGCTTCTCCCCGGCTAGCCGCCGCTCCTGGGACCGCTGGCGTTTGGAGGAAGGGCACTCCACTCGTCTTGTATAACCGGTCCCGGGAAGAGGTAACCTACTGTAGCTCAGGTTGCCTAAACGCGCTTGTGCGTGATGGGGAGGGGGAGGCATTCGGGCCCCTCCCGTCCCCGGGGGAGAGTTTCAGACGCTCAGTGTACGGCGGGGGTACTGGCGAGATCGTTCACGAGTACCCAGAGCCCCCGCTACAGGCACTGTGAGGCTGGCTACCGTGGTGGTTTTAGTGGGTCGGCCCTACACAACGTGCGAATGGCATTTCCAGCACGTAAAAAAAAAGGCTCTGCCAAGTTTGGGATCAGATGGCAATGTGTTAGTTTTCCCAAGATATTTATTTATTATTCATTATGAATATGAAAGAGTAAAGTCTTATCATATTATTATCTTAGTAAGTAATATTACAGAACATTAGCACTTAAAAAAATTTGCCTCATCTGTTATTGTCTATGGGCGTATATAATAGGTCCTATGAAATTGCCGTTTTGTATGAAATATTTAATAGAATTTTTTTCATGAATTTTTTTATTTGTATTAATCGAAGTAATCACCCATGCAATCAATGCATCTTTGCCATCGCAGTGGCAGTTTATTGATGCCCTTCTTAAAGAAATCAGCTGGACGGGAGGCAACAAATTCTTCAAAGGCATTTTGTACTGCCTCTCGGGTATTGAATTTTTTTCCCGCCAAGAAGTTATCCAAATTCTGGAAAAAGTAGTAGTCTGTAGGCGCAAGGTCTGGTGAGTAGGGCGGATGACGGAGAGCTTCCAACCCCAGTTCTTGCAACTTGGAGACCGTCTGCTGTGCAGTATGAGGTCGCGCGTTGTCGTGCAGGAGCAGCGGAGACGAGCGATTGACCAATGCTGGTTGGAGATGCGCCAGCTTCTCCATCATTGTGCTCAGTTCTTCACAGTACACATCTGCAGTAATGCTCACCCCGTTTGGTAAGAAGCTGTGATGAATCACACCGGCGCTAGACCACCAAACAGTGACCATCACTTTTCTAGGGGTAAGTTTTCGTTTAGGGCATTGTTTAGGTGCTGAACCAGGATCCAACCAACTTGCTGAGCGCTTGCGGTTATCAAACAGAATCCATTTTTCATCGCAGGTAACAATGCGGTTCAAAATTCCTTCATTTGTGTGTCTGTTGAGCAGTGCAAGGCACGTCTCGACGCGTACTTCGCGCTGGCGATCATTGAGTTCGTGGGGCACCCATTTGTCAAGCTTTTTTACCTTGCCAATTTGACGCAAATGGACCAATATTGTTTTGACGCTAACGTCGAAAGCTGCTGCTAATTCAGCCGTAGATTGTGTATCATCAGCTTCCACAACCGCCTTTAATTCGTCATTGTCGACCAAAGTCTTCGGACGACCGCGAGGTTCATTTTTCAGGTCGAAATTTCCAGAACGGAAGCGAGCAAACCAATAACAGGTGGTGCGTTGGTTTGTAGTGTTAGCTCCGTAAACGTCGTTGATGTTGCGTGCCGCTTGTGCCGCGTTGCTGCCACGACGGTACTCATATTCCATAATTACTCGAATTTTTAACGTATCCATGATGACGAAAAAGATTGAAATGCGATGAAAATGTAACACTAATCAATAAAGAAATGACTACTTTTGGAAAAAAGAATCCATGTTTTTAAAATAAAATTAATTTGAAATTAGAATTCTTAGCCAAACAAAAATTATTTTGATTTGAAATGGCCAGTACTGCAGAACGGCAATTTCATAGGTAAAGACCTAATATTAAGAAAAAATTAGACTTAACTCCTACAAGATTACTAAAATATGATGCCAGGATAATATTCTACTAGGTAATATTATAAATGAGAAAGTTTGTGCGTATGGATGTATAGATGTATTTCTTCAACTCTTCCCCTAGTGTTGAAAACAGTTGGAACGTACAGACGCCAGCACATCAAGCTACCCCAATCTGTCAAATTTCCCCAATTGAAAGTGAACCTTATTCTTAAGTCATAAAGTTGAAAATCTGTAAAAGAAATTTGACAGATTGAGGTAGCTGGATGTGCTGGCGTCTGTACTTTAGTATGCTTCGTATAGGGAGGCCTTTCATATACGAAGCATACTAAAGTACGTTCTAAGTAAGTTTATAGTCTCCTGATTTGTAGTATGCTGATGCCACGTAGTCTATGTATTTTTAAAAACAACGCACGCTCTAAGTTAAGGTATCCCTCTGTGGTGGGTTACTTGACAAACATATAATGACGTACACAAGCTTACTCAAACTGAAAACAACTACTTATAGATCAAAGAAATTAGTTGCCCTGTGCGGAAATACTACGAAAAACCCGAGATTTGAAGTGGCGAGGTGACGATCTTAAGTGTTGCCACAAATGCAATCAAAAAGCACATATTATTATATGCAGCATGGACTTATTTTCCTCCTAGCCGGTGCTGTAGATCAGGCTGTGTCACACAGCCTGATCTACAGCACCGGCTAGGTCCCATTCTATGAGTTTCTGCTGTACCTCCGTAGGGTTTTAACCAAGCTCTTGCCTATTCGTGTTATGAGGTTAAGGGAACTACAAATGGTTTAGAACTACACAGCAGATTTCTACCAGTCAACTCCTACCGCAAGTCATGTAAAGGAACTCCAAGAACCCCTACTTCACACATACGTCATACTTACCCTGGGAGGGTTGTAAAATAAAAACTGTAGTAATAATTATGAAAAAGTTGATTTATTATAATTATAATTATAATAATTATTATAATACAGTTTACAATAATTACAAGCGATCACCAAACGGGGTGAAAGAAAACGGCGTAGTATTAAATTATTTAGGGCGTCTACACACGGCGTCGCGAGCTCGCAGCCCTCGCCGCGCGGCGCGCTCTATCCCGGGCGCACCGCGCGCGCCCCGCGCGTGCCACGGGCGTGACGCGGTCGTGGCGCGGGCGGGGCGCGGCCGCGGTGGCCCACGTCCCTTACAATATAATTACCTACACTACACACCGGCGACACACGGCGCGCGTTGCGTTGACGCGACGGGCCCTACGTAGACGAAGATTTATTTATTATTCGATTTTAGGATATAGTCTTTCGAACGCGAGGAACAAAACATTACACAAGTCGAGAATATTATTTATAATCGATTCGGATAAATCGGATTCGAGCGGCGGAAGCGACGGGCGGCACAGCGGCGACAGCGGCGGCGGCGACGCGGCGGCGGCAGGCTATGTACAGGCGCCGCTACGGGCAGTCGCACTCTTCGACCACCATCTCGGGCAGGTCGCGTTTGATGATGTTGGAGTCGGCGCCGAAGTAGATGAGCGACAGCGCGGAGAAGCGCACGGGCGCGCAGCACTCGGCGCGCTCCTGCCGCGCCGCCTCCACCACCTGCGAGTGGTAGTTGAGGAACGGAGCGCAGGCGCCCCGGCAGTAGTTCGCGTAGTAGCCCTCCGGCGCCACGATCCAGTCGTCCCAGCCCAGGGCGCGGAAGCTCACGTAGTACGTCTGGCGGCAGCAGCGGCCCTGCTCCGCCGCGTCGCAGTCTAACGCGCGGCGGCGGCGCGTTGCGGGTGGCGCCAGGCGCAGACGCAGCAGCGGCCGAGCAGACGCCGCGCCCGCCAGGCGCAACCGCACGCGCCCTCCACAGCCGCTGCAGTCCAGCAGCAAGCGCAGCGGGCCCGCGGCGCCAGCGCGCGCCCAGCGCCGCGCCGCGGCCGTCACGTCCAGACGCTGCCATGCGCGCGCAGGATCGCGCCGCGTCGCGCCCGCCAGCTCGCCCACAGTCTCGTTGGTGCCTACGGTGAAGGCCCACAGCGTGTAGCGGAGGCGGCGCGCCCGCGAGGACGTCTCGGCGCGCACCAGGAGCTCGGCGGACGCCACCGCCAGCCCCTCGCCCGCGTCCGACTCCGCCTCCGCACCGAGCCTAAACTCGATCAGCCGCTGACCATTGAGCGTCTCACCTGCGCAAGACATATCATGTTACCTATCAAGAGCCTCTTTCCCAAGTATCAAACTCACGGATTTCTACGTTATATAAAGATCCATGATACTTGATACTCTATGTGAATCCTACCTCTTATTCCTATCTACTTTGAAATGGCCCATCTATATGAATGCTGCGGTGGCGATGAGAGCAGGATGAGATAGACGGTGGAGTATGGGCGGTGGTCGCCTTGGCTGTGGGCTACACTGGGCCGCTCGTCGTGGGTACTCGACGATGACAACAGATTTGTAAACTGGTGTATTACAACTTCTGTGGAATATAATACATCAGAGAACTCATCAATGTTTCTATTGCTCGAAAACCCATGCCGCGACGGTTCGTGCTAGCCGCGCATACTTCCACAATTTTGTATAAACCACTTAAATCTATTAGTTACTGTAAGTAAGTATAAAAAATCATCGCCACATAGCACTCCCTAAGCTGAGAAAAAAAAACGTGGTTAAACTACTCCATCATCCATCGGTGGCACAATCAGGGCTTGGGACGATTGATGTTCACCTCATGTTGCGGTGTCAGCCCTGCGAACAAAGATAAACTTATATTAATATGAGCTCTATGTTTTCAAAAATTTCTCATGCCTAGACTCATCCTAAAATTTCTATTTGTGTTGTGACATCTGGGTACCTAACTCCTACCGATTCTAATAAATTCAGCGTCGCCTTCAATTAACTTGAATGAATACGCATGACGCTAGAATAAGCGTCAATATTTTACGTGCGTAACTGCCCTTAAATCCATAAAAGTGTTGTAACGTGCTGAATTAAAAGTGCCTTGGTATATATATATATACGAGTATATAGACCTAAATATAGGAAATAACAATACACAAAACATTTACGACATAGCTTAATTCCTACTTGAGCATAATGAGGCCAAATAATGTGGTTCATTAGCATTTAGTTTTTCGTGCCTACTTCTGTAGGGTAACAATACGGAAAGAAAGGCTAGAATACAAAGTAGGCTAAGGCAGAAAGTCTACATTTCATTAAAAATGTCAGATCCTTTCGTTTTTCCTGACCCTAGCTTTATAAGCTCAATTTTTGTTTCATAGACCTACAAAACGAATGGACCCGACATTTTTAATGAAATGTAGACTTATGTCGTGAGTCGAGAAATAATCAATTTTGTTATATAATTTTTATTTCTTGGATATCAGTTCTAAACACGTAATTTAAATTCTTGACTGTATTACATATTATACAAAACGGAAAATTATTTTTCGTGGATGTATATATCTGTTCATTATATTATCGATTGATAAAAATACCAAAGAAAAATGTAAGTGACGTCATAGCAGACGTAGCGACTTTGTATATATCAATTCATAAACAAATGTAAATATGTACTAATTGCAAGTGTAATATATTATCATACTACAAATAATTTGTTTGTTGTATGTTTTAGAAGACGAATTTATAATTTAAAAAATGGGAAATCCTGAATATTATCGTCCGGCGGGTCTGGAACCAGCACCCTTTACCTAACCGGGGTAAACGCTCTGCGTTAGGCCTCATTTACGGAGACGCGGGGCCTAAGGCCTCGCGGGGCGTCTCGCGTCGCGTGTGGCGTGGCGTCTCGCGGCGCGTCGGACGTTTTTTCTGTTTACGGTGGGGCGGCGCGTGAAGCGGCACGCATCATCGCACGCGTTCGCATACGACATGTTCATAGAGAAGCGAGACGGGAAGCGTGGCGGTGCCCGCCGCGGCGCCCGCGGCGAATCCTCTAGCGTGTAGTGAAGCACGCGGCGGACATAGCTTCATCGAGAATTGCCGCTGCGTGCGCCGCCGCGATAAACGCCGCGTGGGATGCGTCGGTGCCATCCGCGGGCTCGGCCGCAATAAACGCTCTAATTCAAACAAACGCGTCTAAAATCGCTTTTCCGTAAACGCACTCATACAACGCCATATATTTAAATTCAGTGCGGGCCGCGCCGCTCAACGCAACGCGCGACACCCCGCGTCTCAGTAAATGAGGCCTTAAGCTACCAACGATACACACTGGCAGATCAAATTGCATATTCCCTTGCTTACATCGTTCCGGAAGATGTGTGTGAAATCCATCGGCTTTGTTTTCTAGAAACATCATGTTTCGCAGTAGCATGAGACAGATCATATTATATTGAAAACACCTTCCAAACTATACAATTATTATTTCGTTTTACACCGTTTATTTATCATCGTTCGGCAGTTATTCAGACTTAAATACCTCGTATTACGATTTAATCGCTAACGGTCTGCAATAATTTTAATAAAGATATACAAACTATACCGAGAAGTTCTTAGTTTCAAATGAAGTTTGACCATGAAACTATAGTATAGTATCCATATATTTTTATAGCATATAAAATTAGAATTCCCTTCGTAGTTGTTAGAACTAAAATAATCTTTGTAACAAATAGTAACACAAATTTAAGTACCTGTAAACTTTTCAGATAAATATGAAAACTTTGACTCAAGTACTGAAAAGTCTAGTTGTGTGGTAACCCTTCCCACCTACTAGGAAAATAGTCGTAATAACATATGGGACATAGTTACCCGACACTTTCATACTACCCACATCAAATTATTCGTGTTCAACTTGTTCAACTTTAAAGTTTTGTAAATTATGTGTCTCTAAACATTTATTTTATTATAATAATTAATGATAATAAACCTACGTAACTATTCGCAGAACTAAGGTTTACTGTCTATTTTATCTCCTGTCTTTGATTATTAACCGACTTCAAAGAGGAAAATTTATAACATTTGCCACTCGTTCCACTTTCCGTTTACTGTGTGTGTATGTTATGTTTTTCTTTCGAATTCTATTAGTAGCCAGATACTCACACCGGTCCGTAAGTGATTGGCGAGGTTAATCAACTAGGCTCGCGGACAGTCCATTGATGGGTGACCGCCAAAGTGGTTTAATTTCTGACCGTCGCCGTATTCCAGAGGCCACGTTAAAAGAGTGGTAAAGCCATATCAGAGGCCTACTGGGCGGCTTGAAGAACTCTGACACTAGGGTAACCACTGCCCATACGATAAGTAAGTAAGTATATATAATAGTCTTTGCACATAAGTCAGTTGTATGTCTTTAAAAACAGAAATTTATCATCATCATGTCAGATGAATGATGTCTTCAGCGAACAAGAGCCTCCCCAAGATTGTGGCATATGCCATAGTTGCCAAGCTTGGTTGGCGATGGCAATATGGTGCTCTAATCTTAAGTCCTCACAATCTTACCTGGATATCTACCTATTATGTAACTTCTTTAAGGTACAGTTGCGAACCATTAAAATAACCTATTTTCACATAGCCTTTTATGAAACATGTAAAATCCCAATAAAATCCCAATAAAATAAAAAAGAAGCAGAGATAGGTGGGATATGACACAGGTGAAGCAACTTGCCACAAAGGCTATGTGAAAATAGGTTTCACATAGCCTTTTATGAAACATGTAAAATCCCCGTGGGCCACTATATCTCACTATGTAGATATTTTTGGCTTATTTTAACATTCTCTTACGTTATAATATTACAATTTCAAGTAATCATTGAAATGGCAAGTTGCTTCACCTGTGTCATATCCCACCTATCTCTGCTTCTTTTATTATTTATTCACAATTTTCATAGAAATTCTACAACATTATTAATTAGCAAAGTATAATAATAATCTTCTTCTTAGCCTCTTATCTTAATCTAAATGGTGTCTGCCCAGAACTTGGCTACGAGACTCCAATTATGAGTAGCGTCCATCAGATCCTCAAGCGTGCAGTTGTTAGGGCACGCGCGACATGATAATTGGTGTTCCATCATTTGTGGGACTGGACCACATTTACATTTGAGGTCCCCGAAAGGAGCCTTCCCGTGTGACGTACCCTGGTCATTTGTACAGACGCCAGCTACCCCAGTCGGTCAAATTTCTTTTATGGATTTTCAACTTTATCACAAAAGCATAAGGTTCACTTTCAATTAGGGAAATTTGACAGATTGGAGTAGCTTGATGTGCTGGAGTTTGTACAGTCACTAAAATCCTATCCTGACTGCCAAATCATTTCATCGTGATGGCAATCCCAAATTCATAATAATAAAATATGGAGAAGCGAAAAGCCAGCCATCATACCTATTGTTATATCCACAAATGGAGTTATTCCTAAATCCCTGAATCCCAGATATCAAGTCCTAAACTTGCAAGGTTGATCACCTTTAAAGTTTCAAGTTTAGGAATTGATATATGGCTGGAGAGATACATGCAGTAGGCGGTTTTGCAGGCGAACGCCAGGATTGTGCGGAAATTCCTCTCCATCTAGCCCAAATATAGTATAAGTTGTTTTTGAATTAAAATACCCTTGTATTATATATTGTAAACAATATTAGTAATAAACATGTGGTATAATAATATCCTGGGACATTATTCACACACGGCCATCCGAGCGCAAACTAAGCAGAGCTTGTACTCCATCCATCCATCCAAAATGTAAGTGATTGGCACATGTCTGTGTAGCATTCTCCATTTATCCCGTTTTAGAGCTATCTCTTTTACTTCTTGATAACTGCCCACTTGTAATTTTTCTTTAAGTTAATCAGTAAACTTTCTTCTCGGTCTTCCTCTCTTTCTTCTTGCGTCTATCTTCCGTTCTATTATATCTATACTAATATTATAAAGAGGTAACGTTTGTGAGTTTGTGACATTGTAAGGAGGAATCTTTGGATCTACTGAACCGATTTTCAAAATTATTTCACTAATAGAAAGCTACGTTATTGTGGAGTGTCATAGGCTATGATTCATCATCATAATTTTTATTTATCCCGCACTTTTAACCCGAAGTATTACGCTTGACAAACGGCCAGGGACAAAAATATTTATAACACGGAACGAAGTCCGCGGGCCCTGCTAGTTTGTGATAAACCCGTCGTTTCGGATTAGATCTCTTATCGTCTTACCCTTTCGGGTTTCTATGTGTTTTAAAATTTGTCGTTCTTCATTTACTCTTTTTAATATTTCTTCATTGGTGATGTTTCCTGTACAGGACACTATCTCCATTCGACGCCACAAAGGCTTCCAACTATTCCTGTCTTAGGGTCCATGTTTCACAGGTCAAAAAGGACATTGCTCCATATATATGATTTTATTAGCTTTTACTATAGAAACCAGATAACTGACACACTACTTTTCTTTTGTAAATACATACTGGCTCAAAACTAGATTTCCAATATAACCATACATACTATATTGTATATATCGAAAATCTAATCGTGGTATTCAACGCGTAAAACCGTAGAAGTATTTACTAATGGCACACAATGGTCCTCATTTATCAGTGACGTCACAATTTCTATAGCACTAAAGCTTAGGCGTTCTTGTATTATAGGAAGCTCTAACGAGGTCAGGTCAGCCGTACGGGCCTAACTTTAGTGCCACTAGTTTTGTTAAAATCACATTAAACTTTATCAACAATTTCTTTGACATGGTCATTAGTTATCCCATCATGCTAAGAAATGACAGACGCCATTCTTTAACGATTTTGTTGTTAAGGCGTCCCGCTTTAGATATTATTTGATACATAATTAGGGGAAGACCTCGTCGAACATTCTCTGACCAAAACGGAGACGTTCTCAAGAAAGGACAGGTCAGAAGTACCCTTAACCGGCGAGCATGTATGAAGAATATAATGACAGTAATCGAGGCAAAAGACGTGTGCAAAGATCGTGACAAATAGAAATCCGTTGTCTCTGCCTACCCCTCTGGGAGACAGGCGTGAGTCTATGTATGTATGTATGTATAATTAGCAACGTAAGCGTTTTCAGATATAATAGTAATGTCCTTCAGGCCAAATTTCCCGTAAGGTGGCCTGTCTCAATTGAGTCTAACCTACTCCGCAGGACATATTATAGGACAGCCGACAGGGGCACTTTCTATTCCATCACTCTCATGATCTGATGGGACGACTAGTGATAGGACCGGAAAGAGGTCAAGTGCAGGACCGACGGCTTTACATGCTGAAGGCACGGGGGTGTAATATCGCCAACTCCCAGACTTCCGGCTGACACTGAGAATTCTCTTTACGGAAAATCCTACGATTTTTAATTTTTCATGTTGTGTATAATAAAATTTCTCTTTTCTTTCTGAACTTTTGCTAGTTTACATTATTAAATTAAATTTTGTTCGTTGTGTGTTATTATTGTTGTGTTTTAATAGTCATATTAATATGCGAACTTAAATTAATATATAAACTATTACGAATATATATTTTTTAAACTTAGGAACAAAAATTTTCATTAAATTAGACATGCTCAATTTAATGATGTTTTGGCATTGAATTTTGCAATTTGTGTGGCATCAGCGTAAATATATACATATGTGGGTGACATACATTTAGGTTCCAATATAGATAATGCTTATTGTTATTACGTAGGGCCCAAGATGTTTCTAGTTGTCTTTTGTTATTAAACTCACTATTGAGCGCCCGATTCTATAAGAAATTATATCTCAAAAGACATTTTGTCAGTAGCTTCTTAAATAATCTCATTGAGCGTCCGATCCTCATGATTATTTAATAAACTAAACCACAATAGACTTTTTGGCCATAAAGCGTCATGTGTCAAGCTCGGCGTATATGCCATGCTATAACCCCCCATTCTTGTTGAGGCTTTTGTCCAACAGTGGACATTATTTGGCTGACACAATGAGTTATTACGGGCATCAAATAACCTCTCACTTGCATGCTGTGCTTTAGTAGCAAGTCGGTAAAAAGAATAACTTTTTATTTATGAACCATGTCAAACAGTGTTATCGTTACGAACGCCAAAACTTTCACGTTTCTAATATTAGTAGTATTATAGATGTAAAAATGTACACTGTGTTACATTTTCTAGGTTAATCCTTTTTAGGGTTCCGTAGCCAAATGCCAGAAAACGGAACCCTTATGGCTTTGTCATGTCTGTCTGTCTGTCTGTCCGTCCGTATGTCACAGCCATTTTATTCCGAAACTTCAAGAACTATTATACTTAACTTGGGAAGTAGATGTATTCTGCGAACCTCATTAAGATTTTCGCACAAAAATAGAAAAAACCAATAAATTTCCCATACTAAGGACTGAAACTCAGAAATCTTTTTTCATCGATGTGGGTATCTCTGGATAGGTCTTCAAAAATTATATTGAGGTTTCTAATATATTTTTTTCTAAACTGAATAGTTTGCGCGACAGACACTTCCAAAGTGGAAATCCCACCCCCTGTAATTTCTGAAATAAGAGTGTGACAAAACTGACAAAAAAATATGAGGTACATTACCATACAAACTTCCACCGAAAAGTGGTTTGAAAGAGACCTTCTTCGTAAGTCGTTTTTTTAGCATGTCATAAATCGTAAACCGCAATTTACCTTTCATTCAATCTATTCAAATACTTGCTGCTACGGAACCCTTCATGGGCGAGTCCGAATCGCACATGGCCGCTTTTTCGTTACTTTTATGCTCGGAGTTTTTTGGTAACGGCCAGTAATGAATAGAACTTTTTTATATTAATGTAGATTCATGTAAATGTAGTTATTTACTATCGTATTCGTAGTTATTTTTAGTTCCATTGTGTGGGAAAATTCGAGTTGTGACGGATGTTGTAATAGGAAAAGTGTTTTGTATAGTAAGTAATAAATAGGTGAGTTGACTTGCTCGTAGTTCTAATAGTATATAATGTCCTCCTAGCTGAATTTCGGCCACAGCGGCCAGTCTCAATAGAGATTAGCCACCTGTGCGGGATATATTATAGTGCACAAGTGTGTACTCAAGCACAGGAGCTCTTTCTATTGATGCCTAGCGACACGCCCGGAAAGAGGTGAGGTACAGGACTGACGGCTTTACATGCTCTCTGAGATACGGGGGTAAAAATACCGCCAACTCTCAGACTTCAGGCTGATACTGAGAATTCTCTTTACGAAAAAATCACAAAAATCACTTTTTGGCCCGACCCAGGATTAGAACCCAGGATCTCATATGTATCTTACCGGTAGACCAACGAGGCAGTCAGTTATGCTTTGAATATAACTTTTATTGTTACTACCTATTACTAATGTTTGGTTACTAGAAGGAGGATTTCCATACAAGCTCTGCTTAGTTTGGGATCAGATCGCCGCGTGTGAATAATGTCCCAGGATATATTACATATATGTCTCCGTTAAGACTTGCCGCCATGACAGAAATTTTACCTGGAAGATAGTGTTGATATCAGGTGAATAAGTAACTGCCTTCTATCAAAGCAGCGTTCATTTTTTTTCTTTGTATGGAACTATAATTTAGTTGAAATTATAGTTAAAGTTATTGCCCGAATATCATTACTGTAGCACTTACGATCACAAGTTGATTAATGGATCAAAAATACGTTTCATATTGTTTAATTATCGCCATAGGGCTTTCGATTTTTCATCATAATACATATTATTATAATTGGAAAAAAACCCAACAAACATTATAGTGCTTACGGCAGCCTTTTTTAAGAGCGTTTAGTGTTATATTTGATATATAAGAACTCCGATAGCAGCATCTGACCCTATAGTGGGGTTAGTTATAATTAATTAAAGCTCCCAGATGGATAACAGTGAAGAGTAATAAAGGAAAAAATATAACTTAAAGCGGTAGCATGGAGTTTATTGAAACCATTGTATAAATGATTCTTACAGCTTTAGGAGACACAAACCAATTAAAGCAATTCTATAGTGTCTACTAACACTTACTAACGGCTGATATTCTACTACTGAGGTAGTAAAATGTCTTGTAACACCTTGAGGATTAACCTAATAACTTCAAGAAGTATTAAACGCTGTAAGTGATAGTCAGGTGTGCACTAACACTTACTGTCTACTGGTATTGTTAAAAAGAGTCAGATAAATACTTTGTACCACCTAACAAGTTTTCTCGAGCCTTAAGAGTTAGTAAGAAAGCTATAAGAGTCAAAAAAGTGTTGATTATAAGTCCTATAGAGCTAGATTCAGCTAGAGTTAGAATCCACCTTTAAATCGTTGCAGGCAACATAATGGAGTTTATCGGTCAACCATAAGTTATATTGTGGTTTTTATAAAACCATCAATATATCAGCAAACATTATGTGCAACTTTTATAACTCTTCATTATTACTTAAGTTGGCTTTAAGTCAGTTTACCTAACCTAACCTCAAATACTGTAATTTGTTACGTTTGCAACGCGGCGTTTATTTGGAAATACGAGTAGTTAATTATTTTAAAATGAGACCATGGACAATTAAAAAACAAATGGGCGGAGTCAAAAGAAGGGCTTTGAGAAAATATAAAAATATTATTGGCTATCGCAAATCTATTGCGACGAGCCTACATCAGTGGAGGAAAATAATATGACACAGAAGCATTGCATAGAGTGGAGAAACAGTGTTTCCTAAATCAAAATCCAGAAAAAGGTTCTAATGTTATCCCAGGCAAAAGTTCTGTTATCTATCAATAATAGCAGTACAAAATACAAATCCAGTGAACTCGATAACGATTCATTTCAAGAGCAACCTAATAAAATACAACAGGGTTCCGTACAATTGCAAAATAACTCTGACATTTCATATTCTTTAACTTAATATGACGATCCGTTACCTCTCAGTAGTTCAAACAACTCGGATGACGAACAGGAAAATAATAAACATTTCAAAATGATTTCCGAACATGGGCTTTACAAAAAAATATAAGCCAAGCCGCTTTAAAAGATTTGTTTTTATTGTTATCAAATAAGAGATTTACGGATATTTTACAGTCGGACCCGCGAACAATGTTACAAACGCCAACAGCAATTTGTCTTAAAACAATCGATGGTGGTGAATATTGGCATCATGGGATTATTATGCCATTATCAAGTATTCTTAAAAATTGTAATGTATTGTACCGCTGCCAAATAAAATTTTCCTGAATATAAATCTTGATGGTTTACCTATATTCAAAAGCTTGAAATATGAATTCTGGCCTATATTGGATAACATCTATCAAGGTGAAACTAGTGATCCATTTATTATCGGCATTTATTATGGGAATGGTAAACCAAAAAACCTAAATCCATTCCTAGAAGATTTTGTGAACGAAATGAGCATCGTTTTGAAGCAAGGAGTTTGTGTTAAGTAAAAAAGTGAAATTATACTATATTTTGAAGATGTAAAAAGTAAATAAGTTTGTATTAAAATGGTTTTCAGTACTTCTTACCTCTTTTACATACAGTTTGAAAATAAAAGATTGCTATTTTAAGAAATTGTGCTTTATTTAAGACAGCTTTCATCAGTTAATTGACATATCTACTAGTAATATATATCAGTCATAAAGTTATTTAATCATGAATAATTTCCAACACTTTCACTCCATCGCGAAAGACTCAGTACAATAGCGCAACATAGTCATGAACAAAATCTACATGAGTTCAATGATTCAACTATTCTTACTTACATTAAATTTTAATATTGGTATAGCCATGAAGGAACCATCATAAAAGTATAAGTAAAATGTTAACAGTCAAACACTAAACACACAAAACAGACTATGAAAATAAACAATAAAAATGAAAACATAATACTTAATCGTAGTAACAAAGTAAAAAATCTCAATAATCAAAGTTAAAAAGCTAGCTAATTTCTTTGTAGTATAATTTAGGATTTCTGCTGATAATTCAGCGTATATTAAGATATTACCATCTCTATAATAACGAATGAGCGAAAGAGATGTCGCTTTAAAATGTTAAATTTACATAATGTAGGTAGATGATGTAGATCGTGCAAGATGATAGTGTTTGTAGTGTAGGCTTCTTGATCATCACACATTACGGCATTTTCCCTCTGATTTAAAATTAAACCTAAGATAACTAGAAATATACGCAGTAGCTAATGCACACATATCGAAATTATGTAAATCATTACTTTATTCACTTCGTCAATGTATCTTCCTTTCTCCGCTTCTTGCCATTTTTCTTCTGGGTTATTTTCTATAAATGGAGTTTCTTCGACGATGTCACTTTCTTTTTCAGCTTCTTGATCTTTTTCTTGATTTTTCTTTTTTGTGACTGGTTTTTTATTATTAATAGAATCGTCGTTACTTTCATGAGACATATCTTCATCACTTGCTTCGTAATAATTTGTAAAAAAGCTCCGCCTTTGAAAGTTTACTTGACGTGGAAGCTCGTTGATTCTTTCAAATTTTCTCTTTTTTTGGTTCTTTAGGATGTTTTTGAAAAAACTTTCATTCTCCTTAACTGTGTATATTTTATCCCAAATACTAAACATCTTCCAAAAAAAAGATAGGATGTGGTTTGCGAACGTCTTTTCACCACTCATTACTGCTGCTTCCAATCGGCTTCCGGTGTAGATATATTTTTTGATGTTTATTTTTTCGTGGCCATTTTAATATATATATTTTGGTCTTCCAAGAAGGAAGGTACTGCGAACAATTCCTCTTTATTACTTTCTTATTTTCTTGACTTATTTACTTGACGATTTTGAAAGACTAAAAAAATCTGAAAAAATAAAAACAAAGAAAAAAAAGGTAAATAAGAAGGTATTAGTGCAAAGCATAGGTACTTTTATCATCTATGTTATCAAAAATAAAAAATAAATACTAAATTGAACGTTTATTGTAAAACTTATAATAACTGTATTTATTTTGAAAGGGGTTCCATGAACTAGGTGGCAACCGAATGAATTGCCGAATCGGCTCAGTGTCTAACTTTATACCTACTACAGCTCGTAGTGAGCCGGGCCTGGTCAGGTGTTTGATATATAGGTAAGCGTTTTCATCAAACGATAACAGAACCCCAAAAATTATCAGCTTACAGCTCCACGTAGAATTATTAAACAAGTTAAACCTATAAACTCTTTGTTTTTTCTCTTTTATAAGCATCTTTTAGAACTACTAGTGCCATGGAAGTGCTTACTTTTAGAATTTAATCACTATGGGAAGACTAAAAGAGTTATCAGGATCCTTAAGTAATTAGAACTAAGACGCCATTTAATTAAGATAACCTATAAAAAAATGTGAAAGAAAAAGCTTATTTAAATGTTACTGGTCCACTTATTTACTTATATTGTTCATATTTTCCAATTAAAATGTTTAAAGGTGGTACCAGAATATGATAAATTCGATAAATAAAGAAAATAAAATTTTAGGCAGTATATTTTTACATCATTTTATAATCAAAATTAGTTTATTTTTAAGGCGTTTCAAAAATGAGATGATAACTAGTATATATTGCTACAGTAAACTTACCGCCGCATGAGATTTAATACATATATAACACCCAATAATACTAAACACTTGACTTACCTTAATTATTTTATTAAAGTACAATTCGCGTCACCATCATGAAAATACTTACTTACTATATCACTATTGGCTTTAACAAAACATGTATGAAATCAGTTTAAATATCGCTTTCAGTGCTATTAATTGCTACTACAGAAGTCCGATTACATTCTTAGGTTATTTATTGGTTCCAAGAAGTAACAATGTTTAACCAAAAATGTCATTAAAGTGATTTCCATAACTTGTTTACTACTTTAGCTTGCAGTTATAACCTGTGTATAGCTTATAAAACACTTGAAGTGGTAATCACTGCTGCAATATCACTGTTCTAACTCTCCTTAAACACTCATTTATCACTACTCTATAAGCATTAAGTCACTTCAAGCTCTAACATGAACAGGCCCAAACCAGGGTTATAGGGGAGATACAGAACGCTTTATCACCCAATGGTTAGTGCCTTTACAGAACCTTTGGTTCTTAAAATTCTCTTAAGCAGCTCATCTAGCACTAATTCTTATAACCAAAATGTTAGTTGGGAATGATATCATTTACTAAATGTAATAATAGTGTTCCTGATCCATAACGTGCCTGTTATTTTTAGAATTTTTATTTATACTGGTATGGCGGCCAATGTCGAGGAATACTAGCCAAAGATACAGGGTTTATACCCCTCGGGGCTGCGGTGGGAGTGTGAGAAGTGTCCTCTACTGCGGCCACTTACAAGCAGCTCCGGGAAGACAGCGATCTGTTTGTGGCACAGTCGCTGTGCCAGACTGGCAGGAGTCGGCAATAGGAGAGGGCAATCCCAAGCCATCCCAGGGTACGTGTCCCGACCATCTGGGACATGGCGCAAAAGAGGGGCACCGGAGCAGCATACCCGCGTTCCCGGGGCTCCTCCCATCAGGCGTCAAGAGAAGTCCACGGCAGGTAGGTTTAGTCGGTGTGAGTCCGACATACCCACCCACAGAAACTTTTTGCGGGTGGCATGCGTAGGCATTCCCCCTGCCTAATAAAAAAAAAGGGATTATACCCTCTCGCCATTCACCAATCTCACCACTCAGGAGAGATCAAGGACTGGCAGCTTTGAGTGCTCTCCGAGGCACGGATTATACTGGGTGTGTTTCTTGCTACTGATAAATCCCGATATTACCATCCCACCCGGGCCTGAACCCAAAACTTTATCAACTACTGTTTAAAACGCCAATAATCAAACGAGTCCAACAAAACAAAATATTATTATTCAATATTAAAGAGGTACTTTTCTTTCTTTATTCAAAAATTAGCAGTGCCCGCGGACATGTGCGTGTCCCCAGCTTCCTCATTGTTATAATCGAAATTCTAAGTATGCCATATTTTAGAGCATAATTTGAGCAATTTAAAGTTTCAGTCATAGAATTAGAGCAATCACAACTTCGTTTCTATGATTTGTTAAATGTGTGTAAGCTGGACAAACGTGTCTCCAGCTGACACATGCCTTTGGGGCAAAACCTGTGATGTTAGGGTTTTAAAATATAGTCAAAAATTTAGCTCATAATTTGAGCAATGAGAGCCAAAAAATCTTGCCATCACACTCAAAAATTATTTAAACTACGATCATAAAACCATGTGTAAGCTGGGGACACGTGTCCCTGGCTTACACATGTGTATCTTCGTAATTATTTAAGCTACGATTATGTATTATACCTCAAAATTCTGAGCAAAACTGCAGTATTAGGCTCCAAATTTTTCAAAACCTTAGCTCGAATAGTTTTTGAGCTACGAAGCAATAAGTATGTGTAAGCTGGGGACACGTCACACGGGCTTACACATGGTGAATTACGATAACTATATAAGTTGCAGTTTTCTTTTAAAGATCAAATAACATGTTATAATTGGAGCACACACGAGGCATCATTTCAAATCTCTAGGCCTTTTACTTTCAAAATTATAAGCCAAATACGCTTTTCCCGCCAAAATTTTTAAAATATTCGGTCGGGAGCGGTCAACCGCGACGTTGCCGTTCCGTGCATTATACAATTGCCATCGAGTCTGAACTTTAGGTCTAACATTATAAGAGTTATTTGAATTCGGTCTCGATCATTTAAGCTTTTTTACTGACGTAAGGAAAATATTCTTAGACTAGGAGCTACTGTCTCTTAACATTTACATGTATGAGAAACATTTTGATTTTGACTTGTATGTACACTTATCAATTAACTATATGTATTGATTGTAAGTATGTGTACCTATACAAAGTGTAGTTCCACCATAAATTAACAACTCAAAAATAAATTAAAATTACTAATTAATTAAAATTTAGTTATAGCGTGCCGTAGTAAATAAAATACTTTGTTGGGTTGAACTTCTTACAGAGCGCGCGCTATAAAAGTAATTTCTTAGTGCGCTAACAAAATGGTAGATTTTTTGTTCGAGTATCATCGGCTCTCGTCGGCTGGCAACTATTAAAGCGCGCGGGGCGCTGGTTCTCGCCTATATCGACGACACGCGCATTTACTTAGTCTATTGTTCCTATAAATATATTGTGTTGTTGTACTGAATAAATTAGTATTATACACAATCCACTTGTATTTTATTTTACAGTTTTGTTTATTACAAACGACTCGAAAGTAGGAAGTAGTCCTACTTTCGTTTCGTTATTGTTTTTATATTTCCAAAGGTGCCAGACGAGGTTGTGGCTCACCTGATGCAAAATAGTAACCACTACGCCAACCATAGACAAGTTCATGTCTTTGACATTGTGTACAATACAGAGGACAAAGATTTGTCGTACTATGCTGGCTAGTAGCTAAAAAAACAAAGTCTTCTCTGTTGCTAGCATAGATATTTCTGTTTCCTCCAATGAGTTCTGGCAATCATTAATTACCACCAGGAACATATCGCTACCGAGATAGTGTTATTTTTGGCTGCGGACTTATGTAGAGGGAAGGTGCCACTCCAAGTATGTCACATACTTCAGTCAGTAAATTATCTGTAATATGTATGTACAGTAAAAGTATAAATTACTATTAATTTTTACTTTGCTATCACAGTAATATTATAAAGGCGAAAGTTTGTGAGTGTGAATGTTTGTAACTTCTTCACGTCTAAACGGATGTAACGTTTTTAATAAAATCTGGTATGGAGTTAGCTGACACTCTAGATTAACATATACACTATAATTTAATAAGTTTAACGCGGGTAAAACCGCGGGGCACAGCTAGTGTAATAAAAAGGCATTTTAATTGGATATAGCTTTATTTAATACCACGTATTCGTAACGCATACAGTTCAATTATCACAGATTTATTATTAATATTTAATAGGTACTTACACAATCACAGATTAGTATACGGTATAATAAAAGTTTCACTAGCAAGTAATCCTGCTTAAGACATAATAATATTGGAACCGTATCAACTCGAGCCGCACAGTATTCGACATCACAAAGCCCGTCGACAGCTTACTGCTAAGATCAGCTAACTGCAAAGATCACCAATCGGAATCGTAACGTAAACGACTAGCCTCGGGACAAGCTCACCGGAAGCGCGGCGTCGCCTAGCCGTAGCCGAGGCGATGCCTAGTCGTAGCACATTATAAATATGGGCAGTATGGAAACTTAACCTAGTAGATGAAATCATTACCTACGGTCTATTGATTTAGGGTTGTAAATTTTAATGTTTTTGATATTTTTTTATTATAACGTATTTGTTTTAAAAATCAATGTCGTATATTACGTAATACGCTTGTGGCAATTCTAAAAACAAAGCGGGGAATAACTTATACTTGACGACTCGTTTTGACGCGGCACTCACTACTGACAGACCGTGACAACCACTTAGAGCTCTTGTCGATGTGCATGTTTGTGTGTGTGTGTCGTTGCGATCGTCTGTAAGTAGTTTCCGTACTGTCTTTATTTTTTATACTGTGGCAGATTCGATGTATCGGAGCTGCTGATCCGCTTTGGTTACGTGCTTACGTTAGGTTGACGACTGTTTGACGACCGGACGAAAGGCGATACGGTGACGGTCCCTTGCCGATTTAATATGTGTGCTGGCTCCTTTATGCCCCAGAGTTTTTATTAACGATATAAAAAAAGAAAAGATTTTTGAGTTTCAATTACATCTAAACTTCTAACACACTCATTGAGATGTTATCATTTTCTTAGACTGGTGCGCACTACAGTTTTGTCTCGGTCAGGTTTGACTCATTATAATTCAGAGCTGAATATTAAAGGCATTACTTATTAATTTAACAATAAAACAGGTATGTTTCTCTTAAAACAAATTAAACAGGTCAGTTATCACATCACAGATCAATCAATTTTTATTTGCTTAGTTACTCAAACATTAGGGTTAATCACAAATGCTAAAAACTCTTAACATTTCGTATAACTTGACATATTTTAAGTTATTGAATGGTTTGACTCATTATAAATAAAATTATAATTCAGAGCTGAATATTTAAGGCATTACTTACTGAATTAACAATAAAATAGGTATGTTTCTCTTAAAACTAATGAAACAGTTCAATTATCACAGATCAATCAATTTTTATTTGCTTAGTTACTTATACATTAGGGTTAATCACCAATGCTGAAAACTCTTTACATTTCGTATATTTTAAGTTATTGAATGGTTTGACTTATTATAAATAAAACTTAATACAGAGCTGAATATTTAAGGCATTACTTAATGAATTAACAATCAAATAGGTTTGTTTCTCTTAAAACTAATTAAACAGTTCAATTATCACAGATCAATCAATTTTGATTTGTTTAATTACTTACACATCAGGATTAATTTCCAATGCTAAAACTCTTGACATTTCGTATAACTTAACATATTTTAAGTTATTGAATGGTTTGACTCATTATAAATAAAATTTTAATTCAGAGCTGAATATTTAAGGCATTACTTACTGAATAAACAATCAAATAGGTTTGTTTTTCTTTAAACTAATTAAACAGTTCAATTATCACAGATCAATCAATTTTTATTTGTTTAATTACCAATGCTAAAACTCTTGACATTTCGTATAACTTGACATATTTTAAGTTATTGAATGGTTTGGACTCATTATAAATAAAATTTTAATTCAGAGCTGAATATTTAAGGCATTACTTACTGAATAAACAATCAAATAGGTTTGTTTTTCTTAAAACTAATTAAACAGTTCAATTATCACAGATCAATCAATTTTTATTTGTTTAATTACTTACACATCAGGATTAATCACCAATGCTAAAACTCTTGACATTTCGTATAACTTAACATATTTTAAGTTATTGAATGGTTTGACTCATTATAAATAAAATTTTAATTCAGAGCTGAATATTTAAGGCATTACTTACTGAATAAACAATCAAATAGGTTTGTTTTTCTTTAAACTAATTAAACAGTTCAATTATCACAGATCAATAAATTTTTAACCGACTTCCAAAGGAGGAGGTTCTCAAGTTCACCGGTATTTTTTTTTTTTTTTTATGTATGTACACCGATTACTCGGAGATTTAGAATCCGAATTACGTGATTCTTTTTTAGTTTGATGCGGAATAGTTGCCATTTGGTCCCATAAAAATTTTATATAGATTGGCCCAGTAGTTTTCATTTTATGGACATTTTTGTATGACATTTTTTGTTTAAGTGGACGATGTCGATGATGCACAGACGTTTGTAAATCTTAGCTAGTCAAGCTAGACTCATCCTGTTCAAGTGTGTCTTGGCATGAACATAAACAACAAATTCAGACGACAAGCGTTTAATACGCACGTATAAGCTTTTTTTCTAAAGCGCATGTAGGCGCACTTTTAGCACCAGTGTATTTTTTTATGTACGTACACCGATTACGCTGAGATTTATGAACCGATTTACGTGGTTTTTTTTAGTTTGATGCGGAATAGATGCCATTTTTAGGGTTCTGTAGCCAAATGTCTTTCACAAAGGTTCTTCTTGATTTGTCATGTCTGTATGTCTGCCCGTCCGTATGTCACAGCCACTTTTTTCCGAAACTATAAGAACTATGCTGTCGAATCTTGGTCAGCAGATGTATTCCGTGAACCGCATTAAGATTTTCACACAAAATTAGAGAAACAAACAATTAAATTTGGGGGTTCCCTATACTTACTTAGAACTGAATTAAAAAAAAATCACTAAACTATACATGTGGGGTATCTATGGATAGGACTTCGAAAATGATATTGAGGTTTATAACATAATTTTTTCTTAACTGTATAGTTTGCGCGAGAGACACTTCCAAAGGCTTAAAATGCCACCCCCCCTGTAACTTCTAAAATAAGAGAATCATAAAACTAAAACAAATAGATGATGTACATTACCATGCAAACTTCCAACGAAAATTGGTTTGCAATAGATCTAGTAAGTAGTTTTTTTAATGCGTCATAAATCGTAAACCGCAATTTGACTTCCATTCTATCAACTCAAATACTTGCTACTACGGAAAGAAACATTCCACCTTTCACGGGCGAGTCCGACTCATTATCTAATCAATGATAAATAAGACCTAGGCTATCAGCCCTCTGCACACAGACTCGTTAGCTAGATGGTCATAAATACGGCCTAACCTATGCGCTTGCTGTTCAGACTTTCATAAATCTTAGCTAGTCTAAAGTCGTACTGTGCAAGTTTTCTTAGAGTGAACGTAATTTTATGTAGTTTTTCTTACTTTACAAACGGTCTTTTCGATCATTCACTGTCCCACAAGAACGTGAAAAAGAGTTTCGAACAACATTTTTTCGGAAGATGTTTCTTTTTTCCGTTCTCGTTTGTTGGGATCTATAGTTTTGAGGCGCGCGGCACCTTTCGAAGTCCTAACCATAGCTAGACACTAAAAAGTAACAAATAAAAAAAACTTCGTTTAAAAAAACCGACTTCAAAAACTAAAAAGTATAAAAAAATATCTTAATAAAGATTTAATTTAATACATCACTTATAAATATAATATTAATGAAATAATATAATTTGTATGTGCTACCTATTGATAGGTTTGAAGTCGGTGCCAAGCCCTAAGCAAAATAAAAGTTAATATTACATACAGCTTTCATACTTTGTGATGAAACTCCTACACTAAAGATTAACCTAAGTAAATAAACTTAAAGAACAATATGAATTAATATGAAACTGTATCATAAAAATATATGACGACCGTCAACGACGTCTGCACGCTTGGGTTGTTTGTGTAGAAATAGGAAGCTATCCCGCTGAAAGTAAGTGTGGTACCTACTATTACATTTGGCTTGGAACCGACTTCAAACCTATCAATAGGTAGCACATACAAATTATATTATTTCATTAATATTATATTTATAAGTGATGTATTAAATTAAATCTTTATTAAGATATTTTTTTATAGTTTTTAGTTTTTGAAGTCGGTTTTTTTAAACGAAGTTTTTTTTATTATTTGTTTAATTACTTACACATCAGGGTTAATCACCAATGCTAAAACTCTTGACATTTCGTATAACTTGACATATTTTAAGTTATTGAATGGTTTGCCTCATTATAAACAAAATTATAATTCAGAACTGAATATTTAAGGCATTACTTACTGAATAAACAATCAAATAGGTTTGTTTTTCTTAAAACTAATTAAACAGTTCAATTATCACAGATCAATCAATTTTTATTTGCTTAGTTACTTAAACATTAGGGTTAATCACCAATGCTAAAAACTCTTGACATTTCATATAACTTGACATATTTTAAGTTATTGAATAAAGAACGCAGTGTGGTAATACCATAATTTGACTATTTTGTTTCTGAATACTTACTTCCAAATCATCGTAAGTCAACCATTCTGAGTTTCCAACATTTCAGTGTACTCTATAATGACGTTTAATTGCAAGAAACTCGATAACACATGGGTTAGAAAATGTTTTATTAAAAAAAGTAAGTTGGTCAGGAAATTTTTCTAGTTCCCATTTGAGGCTTTTTTCTGGGTTTGGAGAGTCATAATTTAGTTCTATAGCAATAAACTTTGAAAATTCATATACGTAAAAATTATAGCCTACACAAGATTTTGGTTAACGTACGATGATTTGGAAGTAAGTATTGAGAAGCAAAATGGTAAAACTATGGTATTATCACATTAAATTAAATTTAAAATTTGTTAGGGTTATTTATTAATTATAAAATAAAACATGTCAATTTATACAAGATGTCAAAAGAGTATTAAGAACTGATGATCAATCGTAATATGTATGTAATTAAAAGTTGATTGATGTGAAAATTGTAATTGAACAATTTAATTCCTTTTATGAAATATACCGTTATCACTGTTGTTTTAATAAGTAATACCTTAAATATTTGTCTCTGAATTATAAGTCTATTTATAATAAGTCGAAACTGATTGAGGCAAAAAGCTCTGATGCACAAGCAGGATTATTAAGTAGTGAAACTTTTATTATACCGTCTACTGACCTGTGATTGTGTACGTAAATACCCATAAAAATATTAATAATAAAACTATGATAATTGAACGGTTTTCGTTACGAATCCATGTTGTTAAATAAAGCTATTCCAATTAAAATGTCTTTATATTATTACATTGCAAAGTAAAAATAAATGATAATTTAGACCGAGACACAGAACAAATAATCGTGTTCATGATATAACGACTTGTCCTGAGTGTGATTCGAATCCACGACCTCTGGCTTAGCCGTCATGGTCACTAACGACTAGACCAATAGACCAGTCACTGTGGTTACTTGCTTTAACTGAGTTGCATACATGGAGTGGCACCATCACTCTACATAAGTCCGCAGCCAGAAACAACACTATCTCGGCAGTGATATGTTACCGATGGTAATCAATGATTGCCAGAGCTCATTAGGGGGAAACAGAAATAGCTATGCTAGCGACAGAGAAGACTTTGTTTTTGTAGCTAGCATAGTTGGTAGCATGCGACAGAGCTTTGTCCTCTGTATTGTACACAATGACAAAGTCATGAACTTGACTATGGGTGGCGTGGTGGTTATTATTTTTCATCAGGTGAGCCACAACCTCGTCTGGCACCTTTGGAAATATAAAAACAATAACGAATAAGTAGTCCTACTTTCCAGTCGTTTGTAATAAACAAAACTGTAAAGTATAATACTAGTGGACTGTGTGTAACACTAATTTATGCATTATGCCGACGAGCCGATTGTACTCGAACAAAAAATCAAACATTTTGTTAGCGCACTAAGAAAATACTGTTATAGCCGTGCGCGCGCGCTCTGTAAGCAGTTCAACCCAACAAGTATTTTATTTACTTCGGCACGCTATAACTAAATTTTAAGGTTTGTAATTTTAATTTATTTTTGAGTTGTTAATTTATGGTGGAACTATACTTTGTATAGGTACACATACTTACAATCAATACATATAGTTAATTGATAAGTGTACATACAAGTCAAAATCAAAATGTTTCTCATACATGTAAATGTTAAGAGACAGTAGCTCCTAGTCTAAGAATATTTTCCTTACGTCAGTAAAAAAGCTTAAATGATCGAGACCGAATTAAAATAACTCTTATAATGTTAGACCTAAAGTTCAGACTCGATGGCAATTGTATAATGCACGGAACGGCAACGTCGCGGTTGACCGCTCCCGACCGAATATTTTAAAAATTTTGGCGGGAAAAGCGTATTTGGTTTATAATTTTGAAATTAAAAGGCCTAGAGATTTGAAATGATGCCTCGTGTGTGCTCCAATTATAACATGTTATTTGATCTTTAAAAGAAAACTGCAACTTATATAGTTACCGTAATTCACCATGTGTAAGCCCGTGTGACGTGTCCCCAGCTTACACATACTTATTGCTTCGTAGCTCAAAAACTATTCGAGCTAAGGTTTTGAAAAATTTGGAGCCTAATACTGCAGTTTTGCTCAGAATTTTGAGGTATAATACATAATCGTAGCTTAAATAATTACGAAGATACACATGTGTAAGCCAGGGACACGTGTCCCCAGCTTACACATGGTTTTATGATCGTAGTTTAAATAATTTTTGAGTGTGATGGCTAGATTTTTTTTGGCTCTCATTGCTCAAATTATGAGCTAAATTTTTGACTATATTTTAAAACCCTAACATCACAGGTTTTGCCTCAACGGCATGTGTCAGCTGGAGACACGTTTGTCCAGCTTACACACATTTAACAAATCATAGAAACGAAGTTGTGATTGCTCTAATTCTATGACTGAAACTTTAAATTGCTCAAATTATGCTCTAAAATATGGCATACTTAGAATTTCGATTATAACAATGAGGAAGCTGGGGACACGCACATCCCGCGGACTGCGTTCCGTGTTATAAATATTTTTGCCCCTGCCCGTTTGTCACGCGTAATACTTCGAGTTAAAAGTGCGGGACAAATACACATTTTGATGGTCAATCATAGCTTATGGCACTCCACAATAACGTAGCTTTCTATTGGTGATATAATTTTGAAAGTCAGTTCAGTAGATCCAGAGATTACCTCTTACAACGTCCCAAACTCACAACCTCACAAACGTTACCTTTTTATTATAATGTAAGTATAATTAAAGAGTCTAAATTGTTTATAATGCCACTATAGCACAGTGGTTGGGACTACCTCAGTGTCACTGCGTCGTTGACCTTCGAGTTTTTATCGGGGCGTTATCTTATTCTTTCAAAAAAAATAACAAAATATCACTTAGCCGGACCAAATTATTATAGAACGATTGGCAATAATTATTTATTCCTTGTCAAGCTACCTTTGTTTCTAAGCTTAGGGCATACATTCTTTTTCAGGGCTGAATGAGAATGGGAGTCGTTAGTTTAGTAGGCTCAGACAAACAAACGACTACATATGCGGTTATTTAAAATTGGATTTCGATGTTTAATATTTATACTTTGGTTAAAGTTGAGAACTTGAAGTAAACTTGTGTGCTGAAATAAACAAACAAGCTTAAATTTATAAGGTATATCTGTTTCAGTTAGCCGATAATTTGTACCACCTCAATATATGTTTGTTCATTTCGTTCCACATTGCTACCCCCACAGTCGTTACATGGATGAGTAACCTTGTATCAAGTGTTAGCCTCATAAGCCTTAAATTAACAACTAGTCACATGAATAAAAGAATTTCTTGAAATTCGCGTTCATAAAACCTTTGTGTTTAACCCTACACAAAAGAAGTTCTAGGAACTATTCTATTCTACGAATCGATCACCTTGAAGGTACTTTAAAGAAAGTAAACCTCGAACCCGCACGATAAATTATTCAGTTATCTGGAAATTCACGACAATCGATATCTAGCACCAAAGCACCCCACTGTTGCATAACTGCTGCAACGACACGGTCAATAATTCGCCCTGTTGTGGCTAATTTTATGCTATAGCTACGTATTATGTAGTTAATCTTTGTCGACAATCGTAGTAGATCCAAATAACGCTAAGGCTATAATTTATTAAGTTATGGGCACAGTTAGTTATTTAAATAAAAAGAAGTTTCATTACTGAGCGTCTCCGTGCTTCGGAGGGCACTTTAAGCTTTCGTTCATGGTTAGAGAACCGCTGCTAAACTATGGCGTCATAAATAAGTCTAATGCTAAGGTAAACACCGCCCATACCATAGAGTAAAGTAAACTTTACCCAAATCGGGTTTTGTATTATACTTGATGTAGTTCAAATCGTTTTATACTATATTTGAATTGATCAATAACAACATTAATTGGTTTTACCAAAACACGCCGGCAGAATTCGCGGAACAAAAATAAAATTACTAACTATCGTAACTTTTCATAGAATACTGGCCTTTTTATCTTGAACACTCTTTAAAGAATGAAACATTGGGCGCAGGTCATTTTTTTCCGCTTTCTGCTGATACTGGTTTGTCAATGCTCAGTATGAGGCGAATTTAAAATTTTATAAATTGTATTTTGTGCACAATCTCAATTAAAGAAGTTTAGTAATTTTAAAAGTTAATAAGGATCAACAATTAGATAAAATTAGAAAGCTTATTTACACTATTATGCGTCGAAAATTTCCTTCGCATCGCAGATGGGGAAAGTGCCCAGAAGGCTGGCCGCATTGCCACGCCGGATGGCAATGCTGAACCCAAGAACTATTGTAATAGATTAGAATGTTATTTATTCTTGTCAAACTTAGAATATCTCAGTAGAAATCACCTTAAACGCCCGATACCTATAATGATGATAGCCTTATTCTGAAGCAGGATAAAGCTCGTGGTCGCATTGCCCAAATATCTAAAAAAAAGCATATCTTTACCATTTCTGCCCCAGTAAGGCCATGAATTAGGACTAGTTAAACAGACGAAACGAGACGAAAAAATGCTGCCCATCCAGCAACCTGGGAGTACCAGGTTGCTCTGTGGGCAGCATTCTTTCGTTCTACAGCGTTCTTCGTTTTAAAGCTTCTGTTTGTGTATAAAATTCTACATTTTAAAAGGTCGGTAGCCGTGGGCCAGCGTGTTATCACATTAGAATACGTTTAAATGTTCCGGAGACTTTATTATATTGCACTTATCTTGATGGGCCGGATGCCATGGCATTAGTTATTTCATACAATTATGACGAAGGCGGCTTTGTGAAGTAGTAGCTTTTTTATCTATACATATAATAAAATCGTAGGAAAGTCAAAACTGTACATTAAATATTTTTTAAAAAGGATACTTGGGGCGTGATCTACAATAGATATCGAGGCCAAAAATATAGTTTTTAGAATTTGTGTCTGTTTGTCTGTATCTATGTCCGGGCTAAACTCAAAAAGTACTGCATGGATTTACTTAAAATTTTGTATGAATATTACTAAGAAGTCGGGTCAACATACAGGCTACATACCTATTATTACGCTATCACCTACGGGGGAGGAGCTGTGATAATTTATATAGTTTAACGCGGGTAAAACCACGGGGCACAGCTAGTAATAATAATATACCTAGTGTGTGTTTTGCTGAGTATGTTAGTCTAGAGTACCGATTGTGCACACGCTGGGCTTGGGGTGGTGCAACGTCGCAAAGGACCGAAATTCGAATCACCCGATGGTAATTCATGTTCTTGGTATGACTGTACTTGCGGGGGAGGACAATGTGGTTGTTCATGACTACTGCGAACACCAAAAGGCTTGGGTGGTGTAAGCTTGTTGGTGTTTAGTTAAAAAAGCGTTTAGACACTTGTTTCATCCTATGCTAGATGGTAGACACTTAAGTAGTTCAGTAAAGTATCTCTATTTTAATAATGATCGTACGGCGGATGGCCAATGGCGCGAATTTTGAAGCGATCTGAGTGGATAGAAACCTAGTAGTGACGTGCGGGAATACCGAACTCATACAAACTCACTCTAAATCAAAATCGATTTATTCACGGAGCATATATATCTATGGACAAAAAGCTTCCTAAATAAATAAATAAATAAAAAACAAACAAAATGGGTCGAATGCTCGTCGCACCCATTTTCAGTTTGTTGGTAAGGGGCATATTTTATTGCGTGTATTTCGGAGACAGTAAACTCGAGTAAGAGCAAATGCGGCGCGATTTCGCCGCTGCTCGTTAAACTTTGACTTCGGTTAAGGATCACACCTAAATATTCGGCTTTTTTGGGAGAGGATTTTTGGACTGAAAACCTCCCGGAACAAAAACGCTCGTAATTTTTTTTTTGTATTCCAATACTGAAGGTAATTACACGATAATGCTGTTTCGAAAGCACAATATTAACTGATGAATCAGTTAAGTAGGTCAATAAATAATCTGTGGGGCTTGCTGATAAGTGTTTGACCAGCAGTGTAATGCAATGCTTTGATCACAGCCACTCGTTCGGATGATTTCACTATTACGAATACATTTCAGAGTAATTAAAGTTAACGAGTAAACGGTAAAGCTTTTAAGTGATAAATTAATAGTCTGTTTAATCTGATAAGTTGCGTATTCTCCACAGCATTGCAACTGTATCTGGCGGCCCAACATATTTTGGCTACTGTTAACAATTATATTGAAAAACAAAACACTGACTTCAAATCTCACTTAAAGTATAGTATTTTTCATATCTAGATTTTAAAGCATAGCCCCGCTGAGCCACACGGTAAGCGATGAAATAGCAAAATGACAGCCACAAATCAAGCTATAAGCAAAAACCGTGAGAATGTTTTCTTTGTACTTTATACTTTACATTATAAAAAGTGTATACTAATCACATACTTTCATTTTCAATTGAAACACACAGAACATAATGTAAATATCCATTATAGCCATTGTATACTTAGTTAACTTGTAAGTCTAAGTAAATACATCTAAGTACTTGTGTTTTAGAACTGATTGGAAGACTGTTGGACTGTGGAATCAGTGGTCTCGTGTTGAATCCCAAGGTGCGCACCACTTTTCATATTCATGTGCGTATTCATTATATTAATTAACGGAAATTTTATATCTTGGGCATGTGATGAGACATATAAGATATGAAATGTAAGGTAATGTCATTGTCAATGTCATTATGATAGGTAAAGTTGCTAGTAAAAGTTGGAGACTTAAAAACATCCTGGTTTTTTCCATATCAGTGAGTGAGGGGACAGGAATCGTAAGCTTCTCCTCACGAATGGCAAAGTTGATGATATTCTATGCGGGATATATTCTAGTATTCGAGTTTGGCTAGTGTTTATAAATCAGTCTCTACCGATATTATGTTTTGACGAAGTTTGTTAAGAAATGTAAACACTTTATGATTTTCATGTGGGCACCAACCAAAAGAAACTTGCAATGTGTGTGTTATACGTCAGTACATTTATTAAGCAATTTAAAAAAGGGGGTTTCAATTTAATTGTATTTTGTATATCTGTAACGTAAAAGTCACATAAGAAACAACAAATGGTAAATATGGCTAGTTTATGCCTCGTTGGTCTAGCGGTAGCGTGTTCACCCGCAGAAAACGAGGTCCTGGGTTCAAATCCCGGGTCGGGCCAAAAAGAGATTTTGGGACTTTTCTGTAAAAAGAAAAAATTCTCAGCATCAGCCCGAAGTCTGGGAGTTGGCGGTATTATACCCCCGTGCCTCGGAGAGCACGTAAAGCCATCGGTCCTGTACCTGACCTCTTTCCGGTCGTGTCGCATAGGCGTCCCATCGGATCATGAGAGTGATGGAATAGAAAGTGCTCCTGTGTTTGCGCACATACTTGAGCACTATAATATGTCCCGCGCAGATGGCTAATCTCTGTTAAGACTGGCCGCCGTGGCCGAAATTCGGCTAGGAGGACATTATTATTATTATTATGTATTAACAAAAGAAAAATAGTATAGATATGTAGTATATCAGTTATGTGGTTTCCATAGTACAAGCTCTGCTTAGTTTGGGATCAGATGACCGTGTGTGAATAATGTCCCAGGATATTATTGTTAGGTTGGCCGGTTAACGCCTTCAGGGTATGGGGAGTCATAATAACTCCTTGGTACCATATACATAGATTTTTGACTCCTAGTGTATGCATCTATGTCCAGGCATATTCACTATTTCCTCAATCCCATGGAATAAGATTGGACGGTCATCAAAACGGCTGGAGAGAGCCAGGAAGCAAGACTAACTCCTGATTACTGTGGAAAAGACCTTCTTGGCCAGACCACTCCAAATCCCACTACCCCTTTTAACGTAGGACCTTTAATCTCTTAGTTTAAAATGCTACCACTAAACCAAAGCGGTAGTAATAATTTAAACATACATAAGAATTGAAACTAAAAAGTAAAAGAAAATACCACTTAATAACGTTGGAGAGCTCCATTTTATAGTTTGGTCAAGGACAAGCTAGACCACTTATTTTGCCGCATACGGAAATCGAACGTGCCACCGTGAACGATATAATTACTTGGTACAATTTACTTCGGAGTATATTGAATAATATAATTTAAACAACTCTGATTATTAAACACTGCAATAAACCTAATCTATAAAAGAGTTGTACAAATCTAATCATGAATACAGACCCGTTTCAACTTTATTTAAGACTAGCTGTGCCCCACTGTTTCATCCGCATTAAATTTTATAAATTATAGCAGCTCCTTCCCCGTAGGTGATAGCGTGATAATACATATGTAGCCTATATGTTGACCCGACCTCTTAGTAATATTCATGCAAAATTTGAAGTAAATCCATGGAATACTTTTTGAGATTAGCCCGGACATAAATAAAGACAAACAGACAAAAATTCTAAAAACTCTATTTTTAAAACAATATTCTAAAAAATATCTCTGAATATTTAACAATGTAATAACTTAATCTATAAAAGAGTTGTACAAATCTAACTATGAAAATCATCCCTATTTAATTTGATTTAAGATAATAAAAATTGTATTAATAATAATATAATAATAATATCTAGGGACAATTTGACACAGATCATCCTAGCCCCAAACTAAGCAAAGCTTGTACTATGGGTACCAGTCGACGATATACATACTTATATAGATAGATAAATACTTATAAACATAGAAAACATCCATGACTCAGAACAACTATTCGTGCTCATCACACAAATATTTGCACTTACTGGGATTCGAACCCAGGAAGGGAGCTTCGTAGGCAGGAGCACTACCAACTAGGCTACGGTGACCGGCAAACTATTAATATTAAAAACCAAACACCAATTTCATGACAACACATTGAATTATTATTGCCGATGGTGAAAATAGAAATCGAATGTTCATACGTAATTATTGATATCAAATAACTGAAAGAATTGCTTAATTGTTTTAATTATTTTTAGTTGGTTTTGGTTTGACTCTTTATTTAGGTTAGTTAGTTTGAATCATAAAGTGAGCGTAATCAGCGCACGTATTTTTATAACTTGTAATTTCTTCGTAAACGTGTATCTTATATACAATATGTAACTTAATTAACGCACATCCTGAAATTGTTTGTTCAGAATCGTTTACTGAATCGATTTATATCATTTTTAATATAGGTAATTGTTTATTCCAAAATAATTTAATCTACGGAAATTATTGTCATATTAATCCTGTACAGTCAAAACAAATTGAAATGGACCGTAAGTGAAAGTAATAAGACTTTTATAATCGCAGTTTTATTTGTATTCATACAAATTCCATCATTCAATACAAAATGAAGCTACAAAATAAACTTTTTTAATTCCAAGAAACTAATTTAGTAAATAACAATGCATATAGGTACATGTGAAATAAAAAATTCAGTGTATATGTATCATGATTACAACATAATATTCTAATTGGAGTGTTTGCGTTAATTACGTTACATGTTGTATATCTTCACAAAATGTACAAAAGACCATATATACTCATTTGAATAGGATATTTCAATCAGTACACAAACGTCGGAGTAATCGATGTACATTCACGGAAAAAAGAAGAATAGACAAAATCGGTTTACAAACGTCGGAGTAATTCAGTGTAGTTCCACGAAAAAACAATTGAAGAAAATACCTTTATCCTTTTTGAAATATAATTTATTCACATAATAAATTGATATTAGACTGCTATGTTAATCTAACGGTGACTTATTGAGCCGCAGATAATAGATAATAAGGTCCTAGGTTCAAATCCAGTATTGGATTTTTCATGAAAAAAAGATACCCTTCTGGCGCCACCTCCGGGCTCCTGCCCGGAAGTGGCGTTGTTATACGTCCATGCCCCGGAGAGTAAAGCTGTCAATTTTGCACCTGATCTATCAAAGGTAGTGTCGGATCACCGCCCAATTGGGTAATGAGAAAGATTAATATTAAATAGAGAGTGCATTTTTAGCACTATGGTGTGTCTTACATAGTTGGCTTGTCTCCTTTAAGATTGGCCGCCGCGGCGCTATTCAACTAGCAGCACTATTATTATGTCATGTCCTACGTGTATTTTAAATTCAATTTCGAAATTCATTTATTCCGTAAAAATATTACATTTGTGTGAAATCGTCGATTTTATTTACCAAATCGTACGACCGTATTTTATTTATACTTGCTCACCCAAATATGTATTGAACTATACAGATTATTAATTAGTCGCACTTTGGAAAAATCAAGCGTAAATAATGTGGATTTCCATTTAATAAGTTAGAATTAGACATAACACCCTGGCTACCATAAAAACGTTGTATAAGTAAAGTAGAATGCGCTAAAAGTATAATTGGTTTTGCCAATAAAAGTGCATTTTCGGTTAATAAACCACCAACATATTAGATTCGCATCACAAAAGTCATTTTACGTTTTTTTATTAAATCAATAACACGACTTCATATTAATTAATTAAGTCAGCAGATATAATATTCATCGTTATACGAAATTAATACTGTGTGGTGCTTGTTCAACTATTATATATATATTCTTTAAACCAGTTTCTTTGTTAAGTATTTGATATATGTATGATTAGACTGCCATGTACAGCGGATAAAATAAAAAACGACCAACTACAGACGAGACTTACTTACTTAGTATTATTTAGAAGTGCAAAAAGGTCTTCTCCTACCACCAAAAACTATTATGTTAAACTAATAATGTATGTTTATATTTATTAATGATATTAAGTTAAACTAATAATTCTAATAACCAATACTAGTTAGATATATGTATTCTCAATTTATTCCTGTAAACTTTAACGGTAACGTAGGTAATGTTGAATATTATTTAATCATAATTTTAGAACAACGCGAAATAAATTTAATCAACTTAGTGTATATGATGCGCATTTGATAATTAAAATTGCAGATTACTTATTAATAGGCCTGTTAACGGCTGGCACTCAAAACGGCCGGAAGATACTTTTAGCAATTATTCGTGAAAGTTCTGTACGAGTTGTTTTCGATAAAAATGTCATACATTGATAATACCCTACTAAAATAATATCCGTGCAAGCTGTTTATACCACCCATAAATTAGTAAACTATGGAAATGGGATACAATCAAACATAATTATTTTCAACAATTAGTTTACGAGAGCAATAAATAATTGTATACTTAATCTGGACGCCTCTCTAATATTTTCTACGAAACTGGTTATCACATCGCACTAATATTATAAAGATGAAAGTTTGTGAGTGTGTGAGTGTGTACGGTTTGTTACTTCTTCACGCAAAAATTACCCAACAGATTTTGATGAAACTTTGCAGTAATATAACTTATATATCCGAATAACACATAGGCTATAATTTATAAAGTTTAACGCGAGTAATCCGCGGGGCACAGCTAGTAATAAATAATATAGAACGATGCGATGCTGCGTTAAAGTTTCAGCATACCTTTTATTCTACAAAAACTGATGAATTACTTAGTGGAAACACCTACGGCCACTGAAATCGTTTGTTCCGACACTAATTAATGGTTTTTCTATTTGATTGCCTCTATAAAATATTTATAAAGATTTCCAATTCAATCACATTAAATCAAATATATCCGATATAATCAACAAGTATTGAAACAGGTTACCCTATTTGCTTTAATGCAAAATAATTACCAGGTTTTAAGGCCATCCGGCGATATGTTAAATAATTCAGAATAAACAAATCTTCGTAATTTTTTTACGTCTGTATTCTAAACTGTGTGATAAGGACTAATTATTGTATTTATGTTTAAAAACGTATGCTTGTTACGATGTTAAATTTGAATGAAAATAAATATTAATAATATTAACTATTCATGTTTCTTATAAAAAAAAATGCAAGTCTTCACTTTTCGACAAAGGGTATTATTTGCAGCTGCATACTATATAATCATAATATTAAAGAAAATAAATATATACACGCAACTTGAAACAAAATTTTCTTAATATCTGTATTTTATGTTAAGATTGTAATGTAATATTAAGTTAAAAACAAATAATTAACATATGAATTTCTAAATCTTGGAAAGAAAACTTTAATAATTTTACCATCTCTCAAAATTACAAAGCTGTCACTCTGAAAAATCCATCAACTATTTTTAACTGGGTAAATGAAAATCGATTTAAAAACATCCGCACTCCATACCCACCACCTTAATTCGCTGTTAACGATCACTAATGATAGTTTGAGTACAAAAGCTATTTAAAAACGAAGTCCTTACCTTATCATGTAGGAAAATTGTCATTTTTCGTGATACGTAAAAAGTTTTTCATGGCGCCGACACGTCCTTTCCCTCCCAGCGTAGCGACGGTACTGGAGTGGGTCGGGAAACCCCTGTCTTATATAGCTAGCTGCGAGGTGATTCACTGGGAAAACAACGGGAAACTTCTATTTGATGAATGGGTTTTTCGGGAGTTGCTCTTGGCAACGCTCTACGCAGTTCTTTCATAGATGGATTTTGTATTCCAGCCAACATTGAAGATTATTGACAAGATACAATTTATATGATTGTGATATCAAAAATTATAATACAGTGTGCTAATATTGTTTATAGGTTTTAACGTGTACTTAATAGCCAAAAGCTGTGCGCTCCAATTACCACCCCCAGAACTGTGTCTTTTGAAGGGTTTAATAGATTTTAATGAAAGAAATCTGAGACTATCATGAATAATCTTGCTTCCAGTTGAAGAAATCATATAGCAATAGGTCTTTACGTTTGCTAGCTCCGTTACATTGCATTAAAACGAACCCAAACATTTATTAGTGTGATGTTCAAATATACAATATATTTGAGAGGTAACTTGCATTTTTGAAATTTTTGTTGTTAGTTTGTTGAAATTTGGGCTTGAGATAGTTTATTAACCTGACTACTGAAACTTGGTCTAGCGGTGGCGTGTTCACCCGCAGACAACGAGGTCCTGGGTTCAAATCCCGGGTCGGGCCAAAAGTGATTTTCCGACATTTCTGTAAAAAGAATAATTTCTCAGCATCAGTCCGAAGGCTTCGAGTTGGCGGTATTATACCCCCGTGCCACTGAGAGCACGTAAAGCCGTCGGTCCTGTACCTGACCTCTTTCCGGTCGTTTCGCCAGGCGTCCATCTGATCATGAGAGTGATGGAATAGAAAATGCTCCTTTGTTTGCGCTCACACTTGTCCACTATAATATGTCCATCGCAAAGCCTAATCTCTATTGAGACTGGACGCCGTGGCCGAAATTCGGCTAGGAGGACATTAATTATACATTACGTTGTCTACAATCATTATTGTACCGGGGTTAATACAGTGAGGCTTAACATTAATAAATTTATGGTTGATAAGTTATTAGTAGATCCGCTGCCTTTCACGCCGCAGGTCGTAGGTTCGATTCCCACCCGGGACAGATATTTGTGTGCATGACATGTCTTTTTGTCCTGAGTTTGCGTGTAAATTATCTAAGTATATAAGTATGTTTTTACAAAAGAAAAGTAGTATATGTAGTATATCAGTTATCTGGTTTCCATAGTACAAGCTATGCTTAGTTTGGGATCAGATGGCCGTGTGTAAATAATGTCCCAGGATATTATTATAGTTTAAAAATATCCCTGTACATTATTCTTTTTCAGACTTCAATAGGTGGTATCTTAAAGTGGTATTTAATTGCCCATTGTAAAGGTGGGCGTGAACTTAGATCAAACTTCGTGTTACTAACCTCATCCAATGTTGGTGTTTAAAAAGATAAATCTGTGTAGACAGCGTAATTAGAGTGTCTACGACCATTAGCTCGTCATTACTTGCAGATGTCACCTTCCAGAAAGTTCATTGAATACTTTATAGTGTCTAGCTATTTCTAAGAAAAGTTCAAACTTTAATATACTCGTATATTCTCCCAATTTGTTTCTATTGTTGGTTGAGCCGATTTACGTTTTTTGTGAAAATAATAATTTATGTGTGGCTGGCTGTAGGTATAGAATAGATAAAGAAATCGGCCTGAGGGACTATAGGTATTTCATCAATAAACTAAATTCTTTTTTTCGCAAATATTCAATTCAATTCAAATATATTATTTCAGATAAAAATATCCATATAATGTTATTATAGCTAATGTTAGTATCAATTTATATATTTGTTATATCTAGGGACAATGTCACACAGATCATCCTAGCCCCAAACTAAGCAAAGCTTGTACTATGGGTACCAGGCGACGATATACATACTTATATAGATAAATATATAGTCATATACATAGAAAACATCCATGACTCAGAAACAAATATTCGTGCTCATCACACAAATATTAGCACTTACCGGGATTCGAACCCAGGACCACCAGCTTCGTATGCAGGAGCACTACCAACTAGGCTACGGTGACCGCCAAATTACATTCAGGTATACATGATATATATTACATTCATATATTGTTCGGTGGGGGAATAGAATTCGAGACCTACCATGCGCAAGGTCCGACACTACTCGAACAAGCAGATCGTTATAAACTATTTCTTTTGAATACAATATCTTGCACAGATGTACTACTTACTTATTGAAACCAGTAGTAGAGACACCCGCTGAGTTTGTTTCGCTGGGTCTTCTCAGTTGGGGCGCCTTGGATCCGGTGGTAGCATTAAAGCGCGACCGTCGTTATAAACACAAGGTCCGCCATAATAATAACATTTAATTCGTACCTTAATTATAGACAGAACCATTCAGGCTAAAATTTAAAATTTAGATAGTTAAACCTACACATGACCCTTGACAATAACTTAATTTAAGTTAGTTAAATATCGTTACTGTTATAAAATAAATCTTATTGTAAATTATTTCCTACAATCCGTGTACCTAAATATCTATATGTACCTAGAAATAATTATAAATTAATTATATATTACTACGAACATGTTCTGACTATTTACAAGCACTTTTTTAAAGTCTACGTGAATACCTTTTTTTTTTATTATTTATCGTATGGGCGGTGATTAGCCTAGCGTCAGAGTTGTTCAAGCCGCCCAGTAATGCCGGCTTAACGACTGTTGCCTAAATACAACCGGGACAGACCGCTTAACGTGCACTCCGATACTCCGATACACGGGGACGCTCAGTCACCAATTTGGTGGTCACCCATCAATGGAATCACGGCGAGTCTAATTGCTTAACCTTGACAATAACTTACGGACCGATGAAACCTTCAGACTATGATAAAACAGTAAATTAAAAAAATACAGTCAAATTTACTTCCTTATTTATGGTATGGGCAGTGCTTATCCTAGTGTCAAAGTTGTTTAAGCCGCCCAGTACGCGACATGGTAAGCCATAATTGTTGCCTAATGGCTTCAAACGGATCCGACAGCTTAACGTGCCCTCCAAAGCACGGAGACGCTAAGCTACCACTTTGGTGGTTACCCATCAATGGCCTGAGGGCGAGTCTAGTTGCTTTACCTTGACAATAACTTACAGACCGATAAAACCTTCAGACTATGATAAAACAGTAAATTAAAAAAATACAGTCAAATTTACTTCCTTATTTATGGTATGGGCAGTGCTTACCCTAGTGTCTAAGTTGTTTAAGCCACCCACTGCGCGACATGGCTTAAAAACTGTTGCTTTTTGGCTACAACCGGGACCGACAGCTTAACGTGCCCTCCGAAGCACGGAGATGCTCAGCTACCACTTGGTGGTCACCCATCAATGGAATGACGGCACTTACGGACCGATAAAAACATCTGAATATGATAAAACAGTAAATTAAAAAAACACAGTGAAACTAAAACAGACTGAAAGTTCACATTAACACATAGAAAGCCTTTTCGTAGAAGCTCGGCAACAAAAGAATGGTAAATAAATAGCAAATTGCTCGGTGCCCTTTACAAATGGTAGCCATTGATAAATAAAGGACATTTGAATGTGTCCTGTGTTGTCCTTTCCTTTGAAATGTCACCCTTCCAAACATTCGCACTTAAAATACTGTCAATGACAAAACCTATTTATCTACAGGTTTACATTATTTTTATCTAGTGAGTTATTTTCAGCAACCGTAATAATATATTTTTGTGCCGTATAATTCCCTAAGTGTATGGGAGACTTCATGCAAGTCCAGTGTCTTCTTCCTAATTCTCATAGCCCAAAGCCACTAGCCGACACGATCGTAGAAATATCAGGCGCAAGACCAACATCGTACTGGTTAGGTGAGGAATTTTTTTCTGAAGATTTGGATCATAATTAAGCATAATTCGTTGACATAAGTATTTAATAATAAATTCACTGAAACATTAAAAATTACAACAGCCATTAAGAGATCAAATGGAGTCAAAGTTTTTTTAACTTTAATTGAATGAAAATACAAACTCAAATATAAATTTAAGATTAAGTTCCTACATTATGGTGTAGAAATATATACTTATAATATTATAGATTACCAATTACAAGTAATAAGGAGGACAAGGGCAAGAAGGAGATGGCCCGATGATCTTTGGTAGCCGCTAACGAGTAGCGTAAGACCGGCAATTGTGGAGATCTTCGGAGAAGGCTTTTGTCTAGCAGTGGTCGTATTTCGGATAACATGATGATGAAGGAGGACATTAGCGAAGTGAATGGACTCGAGTTGCCATCGATATACGTATTTTCTGCTTTTCTGGACACTATCATTAAACACTATTGTAAAATAAAATAAAATAATAAAGGTTTTTATTCACGTAGACTTTAAAAATGCGCTTGTAAATAGTCAGAACATATTCGTAGTAATATATAATTAATTTATAATTATTTCTAGGTAACATACCTATAGATATTTAGGTGCACGGATTGTAGGAATTAATTTACAATAAGATTTATTTTATAACAGTAACGATATTTAACTAACTTAAATTGAGTTATTGTCAAGGAAATCAAAATTTTAATTTTTAGCTATATTTTTACTACATATTGTGAAGTTGTTATTACCTGACAAGATAGCGATAACGATTCTGTGTGATTTGTCTTGATTCGCTATGCCAGTCAGAAAACTTGAATTATTAAATTTTAATTTTATAGCATTATTCGCAATGCAAAGCGTTTATCTAATCTCAAAAATGGGAAATCATAAATTTCATCGTCCGGCGGGTCTCGAGCCTGCACCATCTCCCAATCCGGGGTAGGCGCTCTGCGTTAAGCTACGAACGATACACGCTGGAAGATCAAATTTAGGATTCCCTTGCTAATACCCTTCCGGAGGATACTTGAATTATACTATGCAGTGCTTACTTCTTGGATTAAAAGATTCGTTCGACCTGTTATGGTGATTGTTTGCCAATTTATTGCCAAGTCTACCGTTACACCAGAGGCTTTGGTAGTAAGTAACAACTGTGGTGTGGTATTCTTAAATGTGTCTACATGTTATGTTGCTATCTCTCAGGCTTTTTGAAAAGTCGAATGTTCATTTGCTTATTTTATAGTAGTTAATTTTTAAACCTCAGCGTCCCGCTTCATTGCGCAGGAAAGAAATTAATGAACTTAATGTACTAGGAGCGTAAGGATTGTTTAGATTTAGTTCAGATGATACAATACCTCCGTCAATCATTATGTATGTACAGTTAATCTCTGGATATCTACGCGGCTACGCGGACGTTCGTAGAGGTGGCTACGGCAGCGTCACACGTAGCAACAGTAGTAAACGTTTCCTTGCTGAACACATTCAAAATTATTTGCGTGTAGAATGGTATGTAGTCTGGCAGAAATTATCGTCGGGCGTATTGTAGCTGCGTTACGTCATTGCGTAGTGCTACGACGTAGCGCATCGCGGTCATGGTTTTTATAGAAACTTTTTGAAAGAAAAATATAATAAAAATCCAAAAGATCTATTACTGATTTGCAGCTGTTATAAAATATTTCAGGCTTTAAAAGTATTTTATAACAGCCGCAAATCAGTAGCGTATTTTCCAGCGAAGTTTTGCTCACTCATATTATATAACTGAACGAAACTAATACTACAAAAATATTTTGACTGCACATGTGATGCAGTGGATAAGGTTTTCTCGTTATCTTGGCAAATAACAAGTTGTGGATTGGTTCCCAGGATAAGATTACAATAAACGACGAACCATGTTTTGGCTGTCGACGCCCTTCATCTGGCAGTATGTACACACTAAGTTAGGTTTCACTTAGCATGGAATAAAGTTTCTATCTAAAATACTTACCTACTGTAATTTATGCTTACTGGGAACGCATTTGATTTTTCGTCTTTTTTGTACTCAGTTTACTCATCATACTCGATATAGTTAATATTTTTTTGTTTTATAGTTAGTACTACTTATATTTTTTTTCCATCTAATGTCATCATCATCATCATCATATCAGCCGAAAGACGCTCACTGCTGGACAAAGGCCTCCCCAAAGATCTCAACAATTGCCGGTCTTGCGCTATCCGCATCCAGCGACTTCCAGCGACCCTCACAAGATCATCGGTCCATCTTGTAGGGGGCCTGCCCACGCTGAGGGTTCCGGTTCGTGGCTGCTACTCGAAAACCTTTCTACCCCAGCGGCCATCGGTTATATGAGCATCATCTAATGTACCGTGCTGTAATGATAAACCAATGTGGAGAATGGACACTAGGTAACTAATAAAATCCTATGCTTAACAACATAAGTCATTATAGTAGATTTGTTGAGCGTTTACTTCATCTGAAAACGTTTGGCGCATATAAACTGTCCGAGTGCCGCTACCGAAGTTGGACACGCGTAGGTGCAATGGCCTAATTATTACATTATAAAAGAATAGCCCACGCCTGTTTTACAGAGGCGTAGGCACGGATTTCCATTTTTCACGATTCTTGCTCATCTCTTTTCACTGTATACCGCATATGATGTTGATAGTGGGAGAATTATTAAAATACTCAAGTGTATATGAGCTTGAATGCTTATCATATCACACTCTACTTAAATTAGTAGCCGTACTTTCATATTTGAGCCCATCATTTTATACGATTTCACTAAAATTTTCTATTCAATATTTGATTAACCATAAGTTCACGTTCTTAATGAAATGAAATAATGAAATTTATTCAGCACTTGGGTATTTACATACACTTGTACTTGTCAAGCTCACAATGTATTACATAAATACAGTTTAAAAACGGTAATTAAAGTAACAAAATATTTTAAATTAGTCCGTCCGTGCGGTCTGTTTCGTCACATGTATTTTTAATATTCTTAAATAAATAGCAAGTTACTAAGCTATTATTGTTACATTTAGCAATAGTATACCAAATTAAAGAAATTAAAGGGTTATTTAAAGGGTTATTAGGGTTAAAGGGTTAGGCTAGGCTTAGGGTTCCGTAGCCAAATGGCAAAAAACGGAACCATTATAGTTTCGTCATGTCTGTCTGTCTGTCCGTCCGTATGTCACAGCCATTTTTTCGAAACTATAAGAGCTGTACTGATGAAACCTGGTAAGTAGATGTATTCTGTGAACCGCATTAAGATTTTGACACAAAAATAGAAAACTAATAATAATTTTGGGGGTTCCCCATACATAGAACTGAAACTAGAATTTTTTTTTCACCGTACCCATACATGTGCAGTATCTATGGATAGGTCTTTAAAAATGATATTGAGGTTCCTAATACCATTTTTTTCTAAACTGAATAGTCTGCACGAAATACACTCCCAAAGTCGAAAAATGAGTGTCCCCCCCCCCTGTAATTTCTAAAAAATTCTGAAAAAAAAGTATGATATACATTACCATGTAAACTAACAACGAAAATTGGTTTGAACAAAATCTAGTAAGTAGTTTCTTTTTAATGCGTCATAAATCGTAAACCGCAATTTGCCTTTCATTTAATCAACTGAAATACTTGCTGCTGCGGAACCCTTCATGGGCGAGTCCGACTCGCACTTGGCCGGTTTTTTTTTTAACGTACCGTTGACGCGCGTTTGTAGCGATACAGACGCGATACGCACGCAAGTCTGACGTAGCCTGAGGACCTTACAAACGACAACAAACTTCTCTGTAGGATGAAAGTGGGCTTCGACGCGACGGCGCGTTTAAAAACGTTGTGTACATAGGCTCTAAGGCTGGGTAAAATAAATTTGATTGATATTGATACAAGGGTTGTTTAAAATATTAAAATGGTTTAATTTATTTGTAGCGATAACAGTTACTGGCAATATTATAGAACTCCGTTATAGGGAAGACCGAGTTTGGGCATTTTGGTTTAGATAGATACTTTTATTAGTTATCTACTTATCTAACAGTCAGGAAGGACTGTTTCTAGCTCACCGTGACAGATTGGTGCAAAATTTTTATTCTAAATATGATTTTATTTTGTGAAGTGCATCCATCTAAGGCAACTAGTGGTCATAGATAAACTCCACGATTGACTAACTGATTTCACCATGTCTGACAATCGTGATAGACCATTGGATGATGTGGAAGAATCAGCATCGTATCAGCCTAAAGACATCCACTGCTGAACAAAAGGCTGCCCCAAGGACCTCAATAATATAAGTCTTGAGTTTAATACTTTAACTAAACTGATGGTACACCCACATTGCCAGTTACACACTATTAGACGGCTGACTGATGTTGACACAGCTAGAATGGTTTATTTCAGTTATTTTCATAGTGTAATGTCCTATGGAATTCTTCGCTGGGGACTGCTGACATTAACACCATATTTGTATTATTTTGCAAAAAAGAGCTGTAATAGCTATCTATAATCTTGGCCCGAGAGTGTCTCTAAGAAAAAAGTTCAAAGAGGTTAACATTCTTACTGTTACATCTCAATATATATATATGAAAACTTACTATATGTGCATAAAAATATCGATTCCTTCTGTAAAAGGAGCGATACACATAATGTAAATACTAGAAATAAGAATAATCTCATATTGCATACTACCCGTCTCAACCAAATAAGTTACTCTTTTATGGGGGCAATGTATAAGATTCTATAACAAACTTCCCAATGATATTAGAGAATTGTCTACGAATAAGTTTAACAAAATTATTAAAGCCAAATTGTGTAGCAGGGCATATTACAAAATTTCTGATTATCTATACATATAGTAAAATCGTAGGAAAGTCAAAACTGTACATTGAATATTTTTTAAAAGGGATACTTGGGGCGTGATCTACAATCGATATCGAAGCCTAAAATATAGTTTTTAGAATTTTTGTCTGTATGTCTGTTTGTCTGTATGTATGTCCGGGCTAATCGCAAAAAGTAATTCATGGATTTACTTAAAATTTTGCATGAATATTACTAAGAGGTCGGGTCAACATATAGGCTATATATTATCACGCTATCACCTACGGGGGAGGATCTGTGATAATTTATAAAATTTAACGCGGGTAAAACCACGAGGCACAGCTAGTTTAAGTGATAAAAGTGCTTGGGATTGAGTTGTTCTCAGTCAACACACATGATTGTAATTTATCTTAAGTATATTTTATTTTAAAAAAGGATTCCTACTGAGTTTTCTGGCAGTGTTTCTCAGTAGCTGCCACGTCATGCACTGCACGGTAGGGTAAAAAAAATATGACGATTCCACACGAATGTAAAATTATTACGGAAAAAAGAATTTTTGACTTTGATTTTGACTATATACATTTATTTTTATCAGGGAAGCTGATGGGCTCTACGCCACTGGAAATATACTACGCGGACGAAGGTGTGGACTGAAGCTAGTGTTATATAATATTCTATATGAAATCGTGACGTCACATAGAGGTCATGCCTATGGTAACAGCACCACTACAAACCACAAGATCTCGCATTAAATACGAGGTCAGGCCAAAAGTGCAGCTTAGTTATTACGTTGGTACAGAATTTCCAATCTAAAAAAGCACGCCCCACCGAATTTGTTGTGTAAAATTTTCAAAATTGAATATGAGCAACGTACACACGGCTACATATCAACCTATACATTTCCAATATAAGCTGACCACACATTGTATGGAAATCTTATAAAATGCGAGATCAGCTTATACTGGAAATGTATAGCTTGATATGTAGCCGTGTGTACCAGTTTTAATGACAATTGCTGTGTGGTTAACGGCACAGAATATCGCTACCCCATCTCATCCCGTAGAAGGCGTAGAAATCATCCTGAGGGAATATCTATCAGAGAACGGGAAGTAACGTGTCTCGGTGTACTATGACTATCATACTGTGATCGCCAACTCGTCTGCCGATCGTGCCGATTATGGCATATCCCCATAAATTATGGACACAACTCCACTGTGGAAATCTTTTGGGGAGGCCAGTGGCCAGGGCTGTGGTATTTACCACATACAATCAGAGGGCCCTATCTAGCCGTTAGCTAGATTGACTTTATAGTGCCGGGTCTAATTAAGGCGAAGCATTGAAGACATTGACGTTAGAGAATTTTTTTTTTTTTAGCAATTGTAAAACATTCGGACGATTGTTTTATTTTTATTTTATTTTATTAGGGAAGCTAACAATTGGTTACAAATTTTGGTAAGTAAATGCCAATAACAAGCTTCCACAACTAGTTAACTAAATGGATGCATCTCCGGTCTACTTAATTAATTACAGTAATGACAATTCTACAAATGGTTTTAAAAGATTGAGCCAATAGTGCTATACAAAGATTTATACATTATCAATGAAATATCTAGTTAATTTGGATCTGGTAGAATTTTTGCTAGTACTAAACAGCTCAATAAAATCAAAACGACTGTCACTATTTAACTTGTTAAATTCATTGAATACTCTAGGCAGAAAGCTGTTGACTCTAAAATTTGTGTGGCATGGAGGACAGTGTAACAAGAGATTTTTACGTAAATTTCTAGGCAGAAAGCTGTTGACTCTAAAATTTGTGTGGCATGGAGGACAGTGTAACAAGAGAATTTTACGTAAATTTCTTACACTGTACATTTGATTTTTGAAAGAAGTTCTGTGTGTGTTAATCTTTTAGGTCTTTGATGTACTTCAGTTTATAGGTTTCATGATATCAAAATATTTCAACCAATAAAAAAATGCTTTTAAAAACAGTTTTTATTTTAGAAGGTAGCGAGAATGAATTGATAGTTCAAATTTTCGTTATAGAAAATTGCAAATGCACACATAAATCTGTGTAGGGGATTTTATAATACTTGTAAAAGAATTATTTATAATTTGTTTGTTGCGAATTCGTATATAGCTCTACAAGTATTCCCCTCAGTATGCTACTGGCCATTGAATGAATAACTGTTATGTGTTTCGTTTTAAAATATCATTTCAAGTCATCACAGCCTCTAAACTAAGGTACGGTATGGTTATCTACTATTCCTATAAAGTATGTAGTATGAGACCCATATTCCCTGAGCACTATTTTATTTAAGACCCCAAGAACACCCGCCTAATTCCGCATAGTCCCATAGTTGAGGTTGTTACAATCAATTTTTGGCAACGCCCCAGTGAGACGTTCGGCCCCGCCGCGCCATGACGGCGCCAATTTTATTTTCTGGCTGTTTGTCTGTTGTCTTTGCCTCGCTTTGTTGACTTACGATTAAATGACAACATTGCTCTAGAAACGTCAAATATAATATTTGACGTTTCTAGAGATATTTTTGGATGGATAAATTTGACTTTCATATGTAGGGATGTGTATCTGTGGTAATGCAGTCTCATTCGCACGTGACGATATCCTGAATCATAATTAAGGTTATGGTAAGGTAAATGACAAGGCTACATGGGCAGATACACGGGTCCATATTGGCTCACCTAAGGTTCTTTACCCGAAATTGTTCTTCCTAACGATTTGTAATCCGAATTATCACTCTTCCTAAAATTTTTCATCCTAAAGTTTTCATTCATACTATTTGTAGTGCTACCGGCGATGTTCATAACACTCATGTTTTCGAAAATTGTAATCAATAATATCATTAATGTAAATATATTTAAACTCCTACTGTTTTTTATCATAACGATTTAATCCCTAAACATACTCACCATAATAATTTCACCGCGGAGGATTAAAATTAAACGTACATGCAATAACTATAGGACTAATTCGGTTCTGGCACTTCGCCGGCCGCTACCGCGGCACGCTCGCTTCGCTCGCTCGGCTCGTGCGTTGGGGGGTCACCGTTCTAACCTAACCTAACCCAATAATTATGAATAGGACCGATTCGTTTCTGGAACTTGACTCAATGATTGGAGCGGGACTCTGGTTTTGCTCGCTCGGCTCTTGCGTTATAGTCGCAGTTCCAACGAAACGTGGCTAAACAAAAAAGATATGACTTTGAATAATAGTATAAACGATGGTTATGTTGAGAAAATATAGGAAAACAAATAAAAGTATAATAGATGTTTATTGCTACTGACATTATGAAGTTGAATGCTTCGGAATTATTAACATTAGAGACAAAGTAATTAGGAGTTTTGATGTTATGATGAAAAATGTTAGGAAGAACATTTTCAGATTTCCAATTATCGGAGTTGAAATTTTAGGTGAGCTTTGGCGCACCCCAGATACACATTTATATTGACAGTGTCATTATTTAAATATAACATGAGCCGATTTTAGTTCGAGTGTATCTACTGACCCCAGATCAAATAAAATCGGAGCTACTTGACGTTGTATCTGCTTAGTAATTGAAATAATATAACGAACATTGGCACATGTGTTGGCCCAATGCATGTGCCAATATATAACCGCAAAGAGACATAGTATATTTTTAATCCCTGTATCACGGGGTACGCTACAAACACGAAACACATGAGCATAAAGCACAACCAGACTCAGAACCACCATTTCTAGGCCACGCTAATAGTTGTTCTGTCCGGGTTCGAACCCGAAACACCGAGGAGGTAGCGAGGCGGTTACCTCAACCACTGAGCCATATGTGTAGTCATTTGTATCACGTGCAGTATATTTGCAACTGGTAAGCCAATCTACTGCCTTTGTAGAGACATTTTATGCTTTCTGTAGAAATTTAATTGAAAAGTTAATGGTTCTATAACTGAAGAATACATTTTAGGTCCTTGTAGCTTGTGTAAGTAAATAAGTGTTATATTCTTAACTAAAGACACAAATTTATTTCATTGAACTAATAATAATAATAATGTCCTCCTAGCCGAATTCCGCCACGGCGGCCAGTCTCAACAGAGATTGGCCATCTGCGCGGGATAAATTATAGTGCTCAAGTGTTTGCGCAAACACAGGAGCGCTTTCTATTCCATCACTCTCATGATCCGATGGGACGCCTTAGCGACACGACCGGAAAGAGGTCAGGCACAGGACCGACGGCTTTACGTGCTCTTCGAGGCACGGGGGTATAATACCGCCAACTCTCTGACTTCGGACTGATGCTGAGAATTTTTTCTTTTTACAGAAAAGTCCCAAAATCACTTTTGGCCCGACCCAGGATTTGAACCCAGTACCTCATTAACTGCGGCTCATTAAGTGAACACGCTACTGCTAAACCAACGAGGCAGTCATTTCATTGTAGTATCACATGTTGTCAGTTCATTGAACTATCACTTCATCAGCCTGATATCGTCCCCTGCTGAACATGGGCCTTCCCCAAACGTAAGTAATTAAACGTTGCCATTTGGGGGTTGCTGTAGTCACCGCGCTTTGCATACGAGTTGGCGATCCCAATTGACAACATTTCAAAACTGACACCACCTTAAAACAAAAATACCATTTCTTTATTTTTTTGATAAATATAAATAAACAAAAAATTTGTTTTAGACCTTTATCAAAATCTTATTTAGGAAAGTTCAGTAATAACCTGGAGAAAAGTTTGTGCCATCTATTGCCAAACAAAAGTAACCCAAACGATATGTACACTACATTATTCCACTGTATTTGCAAAGAATTTAATAAAGCTTGTAAAATAAAAAACATAACAGTTGACAGTAATAAGATTAAATTTAGTTCTTGGGCAACTCAAGGCATTAGACTGAGTAGAGATTTTTTATATGAGTTGTATGACAGAAGGTCCTATAACCCTGATGTCAATTTTATTAATTATGTTAGAACATATTCAAAAATTTTTAAAAAGTTTTGCATTCAAGCTAAATCTTTATATATAAGAGATAAAATTAAAAAATCTGATAATAAAATAAAATCAGCTTGGCAAATAATTAATACTGAAACTGGTAAAAGTAGATTAAGAGATCAAACATTAATATTGAATATTGGTGATTGTTTAGTCTTACTCCGATATCTATAATAATCTACCAACGCACCAATATTTTATGTATACAATATCAACAGTGCGTCGCTCATACCTCAGTGTCCAATAGATTGTTGCATACAACACACCCGTCGTTTCATTTCTATCACCGGCACGCAAACCTCAACCTTGTCACCCGAACATATGGTCCTTCGAGCCGGATAGCAGCGACAGTTACCTGCGTAGCCGGCCGCCCGAGAACAATAGAGATTGCGATAAGACGACGACTCAAGTGTTCAGTTTAGAAGGTTGTTAATTATATTATTTTAAAACTTATTCATTTCGTTACGCTTATTACGAGTGAAGTTATTAGTGATTTACAATGGCTACAGAAGTGAACTAAGCATTGAATATAATAGAAAATCTTGCACATTCTTTGAAGAATACTCATATCAACTTAAAGAAGTGTCCGAAGGCTAGATTAACCCGAAATTACCTGGAGGTGCGGCTCAAATGTGTAGAAGACTACTGGAGTGAATATAAACAAGCTTATAAAGATATCATACGCAAAGTGCCGAGAGATAAACGTGACCAAGTGCCGTACTTAGCTAATGAATTATTTTTTGAACATGAAGAGGCGTATATTAGCTTGACGAGCGAGTTACAAGATTTGTTATCTGCCCAGCCAGTGAACAATAGTACACCTTTGCCTACACATAGTGATTTGCAACGAGCAAGGGTGGTTTTACCTAAAATACAGTTACCGACATACAGCGGAAAATATGATGAGTGGTTATCATTTCACGATTTATTCGATACACTTGTGCACAAAAACATATTTTTAAACAATGTACAAAAATTACATTATTTAAAAACAAGTCTTAGCGGAGAAGCAGCGTCATTATTAAGGCATATACAAGAGACGGATTCAAACTACGAGCAAGCGTGGAACATTTTACAAAGAAGGTACAACAATAAACGTATTAATATCGATGTAATTATGAAGAGATTTTTTACTCAGAAAAAACTTACTATGAACAATTCAAGCCATAATTAAGAACTTGTTAGATACGACATTTGAATGTTTACACCAACTTAATAACTTGAATGTGAAAACCGACAACTGGGATCCTATGATAATATTCGTTATAGTGCACAAGCTGGATAGTGAAACCCATAAGGACTGGGAAGAATATGTAAGTAGCAGTAGCACGGACACAGACGACCTCCCCACGCTTGACATGTTTCGCAAGTTCTTGGTAAACCGCTTTCGCACATTGGAACTCACAGAACCCACAAAGCAGAAACCAAGTTCTGCTCATGTACGCGAAAGGTCTTTTCACGTGACAACCACTGTTGAGAATAAGAAAATAATATGTCAAATGTGCAAAGATAATCACACATTTAGTCATTGTAAACAGTTTGGAAAACAATCACATACACAGAGAAGTGACTTTGTCAAAAACAACAATTTGTGTTTCAATTGCCTCGTGCCCGGACACTCCATGAGGTATTGTCGTAATTCAACGAGCTGTAGATTATGCAGAAGACGGCACCACACTCTTCTACACGAAAACAAGGAAAGCCAAGCAATAAATATGCACAGCGGTGAAAACCAGCCAGCAAATTTATCCGAAGTAGCACTGCATACAAACGTGGAGAAGAGCAAAGAAGCTGATGATATAACAATGGTTACGTCACATGTTTCTACAAATCAAAGTACAGCATTACTGGCAACTGCGATTGTATTAGTAAGAAGTGAAGACGGTTACACAACCAAATTAAGAGCTTTAATTGATCAAGGCTCACAAGCCAGTTTTATAAGTGAACGAGCTGCACAACAACTCACGGCCAAGAGGTATCCTGTGAGGGGCACAGTTATCGGTGTGGGATCATCGAGACAAGATATTAAACAAGTAGTTCAGATCAGCGTAGAATCGAGATGTGAAGACTTTAAATTACAAGTTAGAACTTATGTTATGTCGAAGCCACTGACTACTAAAATACCATCCCGCACAATCAACACAAACCATTGGCCTCGCCTAGAAGGACTAGTCCTGGCTGATCCTAACTATTGCCAGCCAGGCTCTATTGACTTGCTTTTGGGTGTCGACGTGTATGTACAAATTGTTCAGACTCAACTAATCAAAGGTCCACCAGGGTCACCATGTGCTCATAAAACCAACCTGGGCTGGATTTTGTTTGGAAATATAGAAGACAAACTACAACAATCTGATTCTATTCTTGTTATGCATCACCAAATCATAGGAGAAAACTTACTAAAAACGCTATGGGAAGTAGAATCAGATTCAAAGAGGAAATACACAAAGGAAGAAAAAGAATGCGAAACCTTCTACGAAAAGACTTACAAAAGAAACAGCAATGGACAGTATGTTGTACAGCTCCCATTTAATACCAACGAACCTATGTCACCCTACGGCAACACCAGAGAAATCGCAATGAATCGCTTGCTTCAGCAAGAAAGATGACTTAACAAAACACTTGAATTAAAAGAAGAGTGGGAGGTCATAAGGAAAGATTTAGAGAATGTAAACAAATTAAGAATCAACCGATGGGTGAATAGCATCAGTACTGAAAAGGAACGAATAACATTGCATGGATTTTGTGACGCCTCTGAGAAGGCATATGCAGCTGTAGTTTACTGTCGTGTACAAACTACCGACCATGATACAATGATAAAGCTTATCGCATCGCAAACAAAGGTAGCACCTGTAAAAACCATCTCACTCCCACGACTCGAACTTTGTGGAGCAACGCTGCTAGCAAAATTGTTAACCAAAGTAAGTCAAGCCATGAGAATTCCATCACATAATGTTTTCGCATGGACTGATTCAACTATAGTCCTAGCATGGATCTTCGGAGAACCAAATAGGTGGAAACCATTTGTAGCAAACCGTGTGGTGGAGATAGTAGAGCAAATAAGCGGCACTCAATGGTTCCATGTGCAATCTGCTGATAACCCAGCAGACATAGCTTCGAGAGGTTGGTTTTTATCAGAACTATTACAGAACCGGTTGTGGTGGGATGGACCTACTTGGCTTAGAGATGAAGATATTGAATTTACAAGACCAACAGCAATAACCACAGATTCAGAGAGAAAGAAAAATATACTGTCATATGTAAATGTAACAGATGAAGAAAATAAATATTTAAAGTTTGAAGAATATGATTCACTTTCCGAACTATTGAGAGTTATAGTACATTGTAAAAGATTTCTAAATACGAAAAAAGATGCTAAGAAGCTAAACCAAGACATAACAACAGAAGAATTACAAAACGCTTTAGAAATATGCGTTAGAAAAGTACAAGAAGAAGAGTTTTCAGATGAAATAGGAAGAATAAAGGAAAAGGGGAATGTAAAAAGTACAAGTACATTAAAGTATTTAAACCTATACTTAGATAGCCACAATATACTCAAGGTGGGCGGAAGATTGAGAAACTCACACGCCGATGAGAACCTAAAACACCCCGTTATCCTAGGCAAGAAAAATAGCCTTATACCACTAATACTCGCCAACGCACACATAAAAACAATGCACGGTGGAATTAATATGATGATTACTTACCTGCTTAGTAAATACTGGATTGTCAACTGCAAGAGGTTGGTAAAGAAATACACACATGGATGTCTTACCTGCGCACGCCAACGAGCCGCTAGTAGACCACAACCACAAATAATGGGTGACTTACCTTCATCTCGAGTAACGCCATCGCGCCCTTTTGCCCGAAGTGGAGTAGATTTCGCTGGCCCTGTGTATGTATTGAATTCTAAAGGAAGAGGAGCTAAAACCAGCAAGGCATATATTTGTATTTTTATCTGCATGGCAGTTAAAGCCATACATTTGGAGCTGGTAAGAGATTTAACATCCGATGCGTTCATCGCAGCTTTTAAACGATTTGTGGCTCGAAGAGGAAGATGCAATGAGATCTGGAGCGATAACGGTACCAACTTCGTGGCATCTAATAAAGAACTATCTGGGTGAATTTCCCAAATGACTTATTTTTTTGTCTTCGGTGAAATTAGTATTTGAAAAAAGGAATATTGTTCTGAATTATTTTTTTAGTATTCAATAGATAGTTATTGCGTTGTGGCAAAAATATAATTTACCTAGGACTATTACAAAGGTAGAAATATATACATAAACCTCTATTTTTTTCAAATCGGTGCTGTCCCTCTACTTTTTTTACAAACAAAAAGCTTATACACTAATAAAAATAAGTAAGTTAAGGATATAACTTATTCTATTTCATAGAATATTAGTTATATTATTAATATACTAGCTGTGCCCGCGACTTCGTTCGCGTGGATGTCGGAACTTAACAATGTATTTTTTAGTATAAAGCGCTGTGGGAAGATACCGATACAATTTTTTTTTAATTTAATTTAGTGCTTCTTTATTTTGCCTGTGAAACCATCTGGAGCGTACACAAAAACGTTATTGGGGTTGTTTACGCGTGAAAGAGCTACGTATAGTTCACCATGGGAAAAGCATCCACCCCCGCAACGGATAATGTCTGGCCCTGAGTATTAGTCGTCATGACATAACAGAGACCGACTGGGTATTGCACTGGTTTGAAAGAGAAAGGAAAGTTTTTAGGAATCCTTGGAATAAAAACAATATCACCGGCGCCGCAACCTGTTAATATTTCAGCTTCGATAATGTTTTGCTGCAGATTTGTGACTTTGAGCCGAGTGCCATTACAAAGTTTGGGAGGACATAAATTTCTGAGGAGAATTATTGGTACACCGATTTTTAAAACTATTTTGTGGGCTGGAAGTCCGGGTGTGCTGAGGGAATCCAAAAATTCTACCAGGCAGTGCGTGGCGTCATCTTCTTCCATAACTGTATTTATTGAGATTATATTCTTTACTATTCCCGGACGCATGAGTCAATATTTTGAAATTAATTGCCGCAGCTTGGTCATTGCGGGGAGTCAAAATAGCTCGCTGACATAGCCAAAAACCACCTTGATTTCCCATGTTTGTGGTATCACCGTACACAAAAGAAATTAGCTCCTGTTGTGATGTAACGTAAGAGCAGAGATTACCAATGAAAATAACTTCCATCTTCTTGTACGGGGTATGTGCCATTTATCCCCTTAGGGTTAGTATTTCCAAAAACCCTTCCTTAGTGAATTCATACGTCATAAAAAGTACCTACCGGCAAAATTTCAAGTCTCTAACCCCAGCCGTTCAGGCTGTGCGTTGATATGTCAGTCAGTCAGTTTCCTCTTTTACATAGGTAGGTATATATTTGTGCTGAGAAAATTATGAGAGACAGGGTTTATTTACTACATTCAAATACATTCAATAGGATAGGCTCAATAAAATTCGAATCGTCTGTACATTCGCGTTACAAACGAACCGACAGCACAAACTTTCGATCGACTGACATTATAATTTAAAATTAAATTATAACAAATCCAACCTTGTACATAATTCAATTTGCCCAAAGAAAACAGAATATTTTAATAACCAATTTTGGACAACGACGTACTTCTAGCCAACCAAGACTTTATTTCGAAACAATTCGGAACATTCAAAGCCCTAATCTTAACACCGCGAGTCAAAAGCAATGCACAATGACATCTATCGAAATAAAATTCAACTATCAAGCACAACGACATCTATTGAAATAAAAATCAACTATCAATAATTTTAAATGAAATACAACAAATCCAACCTTCTACATAATTCAATTTGCCCAAAGAACACAGATTTTTTTAATAACCAATTTTGGACAGCGACATACTTCTAGGCAACCAAGACCTTATTTCGAAACAATTCAAAACCCTACGTAACTCATGCAATCAGCAAACACGGGCAAATCTTAACACCGCGAGTCAAAAGAAATGCACAACGACATCTTCTATCGAAATAAAAATCAACTATCAACCTAGTTCATTCAGAAAAGAGATGTCATAATATGCACAATGACATCTATCGGACAGTTAGGTAGTTCAACTATTTAAACATTAGTTCATCTTGAAGTAACGAAATGTGTGTTATTTTTTCATGATTACTTTAAAATCGAATATCTTTTGATAGACTGAACCGATTGCAATAAAACAAAAACTAAATGTTACCTCAAGTTACGCTCAATCGTTGTGTATAAAAGTTATCTACATTGCTTTCGTATATTTTACGTGATACCCGAACATATAAACAGACAAACAGACAAACAGACACACAGACAAACAGACAAAAATTCTAAAAATGCTGGAAATGGGTTCTATTGGTTGTTCTTTAATACCCTGGCTATTCTTTTTGGATTTTCTTTTGATGTACAAAAAATATTTTTCTACAGATTTATTATATGTATAGATAACATATTTTATTACATAATTAACGATTATTATTACTGAGAGGCACAAACGTACTTGTCCTGCGAAATGTTCTCATATCGCTGGACAAAAGTAATTTAAACCTAACTTTACATCGACGAGTCCGACAGCGTCCCCACCCCAATTTTATTTCTCTTGTTAGTGTGTGCTAGTGCGCAGTCAAGACGGACGTGTGTCAAATCGCTGCATATTCCCGCCAATAACGTAAGTACGCCATTTCAGTTGCTCCCGGACAATTATTTTATATTATCGGTGGTTGCATTTTTCTAGTGTAATGAGTAGTTTCATTATTGTTGTTTGGTTCTAACAGAGGTAGTAAGTGAATTAGCTTCATTGACTGTTATTGAATTTATCCTAGATATTATGCATTTTTTCTAATTTTCTAAAAATTGTGTTATTTCTCACGTCGCTGTTCTCATATCGCTGTAATCGGTGGTCTTTATTACCACCGATGTGATAATTTACACCGAAATGATGAGAAAAAATCAATCGGTGTCTTATATCTAATATCGGTGTTTTGATTCATGATCAACGCACAGTTTTGTCACATCGGTGGATTGCTTTATCATATCGGTAGATATTTTATCATCTCGGTGAGTCGTTTTATCATATCGGTAGATCCCGTGTCATTTCGTTAAGTATACAAAGAAACAATGGAACATACAAACATACATCCAAACACATACATTATATACATACATATACACCGTTAAATTTCGGTCGTTTTAATCCCATGGCTGGTCGATCTGGTACATGGAACACTATCGATTTGTAGCGATAAAATATCTTATATCAATATCTTTAAGAAAAAATCAGCTGAGCGAGTTCAGTTACCTGTAGGTAGTAGTCGGTCGTTGCCCAAGCAGCAAAATGTGGTCTAGTAATTGTCCTGGAACCACCATTTCATTAGGACTATAACGGAATAGTAAGCAACTATAACCACGGAAAAGGGCCCAATTTATAGGCGTATTTTAGCTAATTAAATATCTATAGTAGACTTGGTGAATACCATTTTGACCAATAACGGCCATATAGTTGGACTATGTAAAACTATTTTCTCCCGCGAAGCCAACTATCAGCGCTTAATGGAACCAATCACGACAATAGTAACCTTATAGTTAGACCACGTAGAACTATTTGCTCTCGCGAAGCTAACTATGAGCGCTAAATGGAACCAAACACGACAATAACGTACACAGTGAATATCTTACTAGCTCATACAAAGTGATGTGAATTGGTGAATGTTGCTATGCACATTTGTAAAGATTAATTAATATTGATAAAGGTAAGTTATTATATTTTTATAATAAATATTATCTAGAATAAGAGTAGGGTGTTAGTTAACAATAAGTGAAACCGTGTTTGAATGTGCATGGCGCAGGTATATTTTCGGTGAAGTGTAATAAGTTTTTGTCAAAATTTTTAAACGCCCTTCGAAATACACGTTTTCATTAAGTTGAATTTTAAAATAATGTTGGTTTCAATAAGACATACAACGAAAAGTCGCCATCTTGACAAACTTGGTCTTCCCAAATACATTAACAAACCGTTATAGGCGTACTTTGTTTAAAAATGGTAAATATCAGAACTATTGCTTGGCCATATTGTTTGGAATTAGAGTTCCGCAAATATTGTAATGTTACTCTATGTTGTTATTAGGTACAGATGTCTTATTTTCATATTTTTGTTTAGGTGTCAGGTGTGAAAATGGTAATGTTTCTGGACGTCGATAGCTACTTCTATTTTTGTGCTTTCCCTTGCTAACTTGGTTTATTGTTTCACAGAATCGTGATCAAGACCAAATTAGTGAGATGCCAACGGTCTCTCGAGAAGATACTCGTTCAAATTCTACAAGATCACTTCATTTACAACAAAACTCGGCTACCATTCAATCCGGTTCAGCAATTTTACCTGTATCTTCTTTTGTCGCGCAAAACCCTCAACTTGTCATAACAGAAGCAGAAGAAACACTTTCAGATGTCAGTTTAAATGCTCAACATTTCGTTCTTTACAACACGGATAACCAAATACAGCCTGTCGAGGATGGTCAAATTCCACAACTTCAACATGAAAGAAGACATTAAAACCATCATACCAAATCAAAATGCACTTTATGAAATACAAACTAACATGTGCTGACTGCTGTGTCGAAGAGAGATTCAGAATGAATTAAACTCGTACATCCAATGACCGTTTCAAGAAAGCAAGAAGACGTAGATGTAGACATGTTATAAGAAATCTAAGAGAACTTGAAGAATTTGAAACAAACTTAACAAATACATTTATTCCAAATTTCTAATAAAGAATTGAATGCCACATGTTGTATTGTATTCTACTGCCCATTTTCTAAGATCGCTATGTAGTTGAAAATTGGAATAGTTTTCAATATCGCATTCATCTTCTTGTACAGGTTCCTCACTAACACAATCTTCCAAGTCCACATTTAAAATTGCTTTTATCGATTAAACGTGTTTTCGTGCAGAATCATTAAAATAAACATTTTGTCTTAAATTTTCACAATAACAATTTTGTACGGAACCTTCTCATATTTCTACAATTCAACAAAATCAAAATATCCGTACTGAGACTATAACAGAATTTGCAAAACCATTATAAACCAATGTTTTCTTGTTCAGGACACCACGGATATAGTTTTGGATACTAAGTATATTATATTAAACCTTTATAAGCGTGTTAAGATTATAACGATATTGGTTTATACCACTATATAACCGCTCCATTTTACTGATAATTGTTCTGTAAAGTAAATTTATAAACCCTTATAAAACCAAGTAATAAATGCAAATAGTATCCAGAATTTTTAGTTCTGTTTATCACTCTTATTGGTGTACTTTACTTATAGTGGTTCTATAATGTTTCTTGTTAGTAGTTATAAGCATAGCTTACCAGTTTATCTGCTCTTGAGTGAGTTTACACCCTCGCGATACTTTTATAGGTCACCCAAGCTTATATTTGTCCTTTAATTTCGGCCTATAAGTAATTATAGGTTAATGTATAGGAGGAGATATACTATAAGGCCCAACTAACTCCGTGCTTGCTATTATAAGCGATGCAGCAAAAACTAGAACCCTTAAGAGAACATTAAAAGTGCTGGAGTCCTATAACGTCTGCACTATAGGATAATTTTGCTGCTTGGGTGCGTACTAACTACAAATCGATAGTGTTCCATGTACCGGATAGACCCTCCACGGGATTAAAACGACCAAAATTTAACGGTGTATTCCTACGTACAAACATTCATACATACATACATACATACTTACCTACATAGACTGCCAAAATCATTACTACGATACCACTGGGTAGTAGAAGATGTATAAATGTATCATTAGAGGAGGTCTGTATTCGGTAATGTACATCTATAGGCTGAGATGATAATGGTGAGGTGGAGCAATTGAACGCATAAAAGGTTTGTCTAGAAAATATTTTCTAGTTAAAAAAATAGTAAGTACATAATAATAAATAGATAAAAAGAAAACATAATAATAGCTTAATTTTGTTTAAGAATGCCGAGGCCAAAATTAAAAGAGGAGGAGAAAAAAGAGCGAAAGAAGTTGCTGGAAAGAATAAGAAAAGCTAAAATAAAAAGCGATCCTGTGTTAAGAGAAGAGCATTTAAGAAAAGATAGAGAACGTTTAGCTAGACGAAAGGCAGCCGGACTTATCCCAACCCGAAGCGAAATGACTGCACATGCACGTCGCATTGCACAAAAAAAAATCGAATCAGTGCCCGTGCATATTATCAGAGGAAAAAAGCTAAGGCAAATGTGGCCCGAAACAACCAAACAAGTGTTTCAGTAACAAATGATGTAACAGAATCGCTACCAAAAAATCGAGATAATAAGCCTGGTATTTCTCAAGAATCAATAAGACCTCATAGCCCACGGCTATTAGTACAGAATGTTCGATGTAATAGTCCTAATCTGCGTATTGATGCCATAGTAGCGAGTAGTTCTCACTATTTACGTACAAGCAGTCCTCTAGATTTGTCAATAGCATCTCCTTTACGAACGCCAAGTATTAGTTCAATAAATTCAGAAGAATCAACATTACGCCCAAACAGTCCTAACTTAGAGTCGTCTCTTGCAACTATTAAATTGAATCAAGACATTCAAATGAAGTTTCGTAAATATCAAAAATTTAAATCTCAGCAAATATGCGATTTAAAAAAACAATTGGCAAAGGCTAATAAAGAGAAACTGATGTACAAAAAGAGATACATGAGGCTACATCAAGAATTTAAGAAATTCAAACAGAGTAATTTAGAAGTGAGACAAATCCCGATGAAGCCAAATAATATAGACCTGCAAAAACGTATCCGTAAGATTGTCGTTCAGTTTTTTGAGGATGATGACAATTCAAATCTTTGTCCAGGTAAAAAGGATACTGTTACACAAAATGGAGTAAAAAAACAGAAAAGACTGATGAAAGACACAATAAAAAATTTACACAAAAAATACATGACTTCGGGCCATCCTCCAATCAGTTATGTCAATTTTACAAGAATGAGGCCGTTTTGGGTCACACAGCCAAAATTAAACATGAGAAATACACGTCTATGTGAGAAACATGAGAACATGGACCTTCTCATAACATCCTTAAAACGAAATCGGATCATAAAAGAAAACACCGCGACTGAAGTTCTTAGTAGTATTTGCGATGATATTTTTAAGTTAGAATGCATGCAAAGAACGTGTCCTACCTGTAGAAACCGTCACTTAAATTATCAGGAATTTGATAACTCCAAAGATGTTGTTTATTGGACTTGGAAGAAGATAAAAAAAATTACAAAAAGAATGGAGTCGATAAAACAGCCATTAATGTAGAAAAAGTAAAAATAACAGTTAAACCATTGCAACTGATCAACATATTTGAAGAAAATCTGAAACCGTTCTTAGTACATTGCAGTAATATACGAAATCAAAGTCAAGCTTTTAAGCACTATAAACAAAACATGTCTGAAAAGGATTGTGTTGTTCACATTGACTTCAGTGAGAACTATAGCACCAAGTACGGGTCCGAAATACAATCTGTGCACTTTGGTGGCAGTCGTCAACAATAAAATTAAGGAAGAGAATATAAAAACTCAATGTTTCTGCACTATTAGTTCTTCACTGCGACATGATGCTGCCGCCGTTTGGGCTCATCTTGTCCCAATATTAGAAGAAATTAAAAAGGAAGTTCCAACTGTTCAGAATCTTATTATTATTTCGGATTCTCCATCAGGCCAGTATCGGAATAAGAAAATTTTTTATATTATGTCCCAACTAAATATTTACTGCTCTTCTCTGACTAACATAATATGGAACTATAGTGAATGTGGGCATGGAAAAGGTGCGCCAGATGCAGTAGGTGGGCTACTGAAGAGAACGGCGGATCGATTTGTTGCACACGATGGTGATATGAATAATATAGATACTTTTTTAAACTATTTAAAATCTTCTGTCCAAGGCGTGAAAATATGTACTGTAGAAAAATACGAAGTGGAAGAAAAGGACTGGCTTCTCCCTACTAATTTGAACACATTTCGTGGAACACTGCAAGTCAAACAAGTAGTTTGGACTAAAGAAACTAAAAATCGTATAGTTTTACGTCGTCTTTCTTGTATAGAAGATGAATGTATAAAATATGTTGTTAAATGCTGACATGGCAAACATCTAGACTTCCACAATTTGTCAACTGACCACGAAATTAAGTCTAAATCTCAGCTTGCTACTCCAAGTCATAAAAAATCCATCACTAAATCAAAAATAGATATCATTAAAATGCGACCAGTAAAGTTAACTGACAAATTAATTTTGTTCCCACAGCCATCATATTTAAAGTATTCTACACCATCAAAGACACTAAAAATCTCGGAAAATGCGGGTCCCATATCATCCTCTTCGACAAAATTATCTGAAAATTTGGTATTGAACTATGTAGATCTTAATCAAAGTACTCCTTCCTGTTCATTTCTAGAAAAAAATTATACGAATATTTTAGTTGATTTAGAGGAGTCAAGTCAACTCGTAAATAAAGAGGATACCGTAAAAGCATCTAAGAGTGTTTCAAATCCTACCGTGGAAGACAGTGATACTGATGAAGACATAATTAGTATAAAATCTAAAATTAAGTTCAAAAATGAGCCTCGTGAGCAAACTTCTAATACCAAACGGATATTTAATTATAATATATTTGGTGGCAGTGACACCGATGATGACTTATTTTAATCTGGTCTGATTTGTTTTAATTAATTTATATTGTTAATTGTTGTAACTAATAATAATAATTAAAGTATAGATATAAGTGCTGTGATTTACTATGTATACATAGTCTCTTTTGACTTAAAACTCTAATGATGGTGCAATTTTACAAATGCGGAGTACGAAGATGGCAATTAAGTTCTGTTGTGATTAATGTTTAACTTAAAGGCTGATTAACATAAAAAACAAAATAATTATACTGACAGATTTAATTATGTTTCATTTTACTAAATATTTGACTAGGTGAAGAGTATTTGCTTAGTAGTATTAGCGTAAAGATTTTTACTAGATGTAAGATATAAACGATCTGTAATCTGCGATGTGTACTGAGAACAAAGATTTAAAAAGTATTAAAGTAAGAATTAATTAAAGCTGTGATTATTGTAGTGTTGTTGTGATTAATGTTAAACTTAAAAGGCTGATTAATTAGGTATATAAAGTTCCTATTCTTATTATTGTTAAACCTAGGTTTCAATGTTTTAAGTGTACACACGGCAAAACCATTGCTTGGATCGTCCACAGTAATAAATGTGTATCGTGCAATTTTAACCTATAAGAGATTTTTTATTTTTTTATACTTCATTTTAATAAAGACAATGATAATAAAAATAAAAGCTCTTTTTTTAATTGTAAGTACCTATAGTAAATATAATAAAATAGATTTCAAAGAACTCAGTTCTCTTTGGATGTGATCTACTCACATAAGACCCTCAGTTCAGGTCTTCAGTTCTAAGTCACCCTAGTAAAAATATATAGGTACCTACTAACTATTTCCTGTTTGATGTTCAAAGGTGGATAGATTATCATATCGCTGGATATGTACATCATTTCGGTGGATAAACTTATCATATCGGTGTACAGAAAAATTAATCGGTGCCGGTTTATCATATCGGTGGAAACCAGAATTCAAACTGAATTTTCTCTTTAGTCTTAAATGTTACGTTGATGATATTAAATTTTGGGATATTTGATATCCTAAAGATTACATAAAACCTGAAAAATATAAAAAAATAACATAAATGAAAAAGTTCACCGATATGATAAAAAAAATGGCATTTGTTGAAATTCACCCATCTACAATGTGGAAAGAAGCAGGATTTGAACTACCCGGCCTTATAGCTGAGCAGCTAGCAAACGATGGAACACAGTGGCATTTTACGCCACCGTACAGCCCAAACTTTGAAGGACTTTGGGAAGCCGGCGTCAAGTCCGTTAAACAGCATCTAAGAAAAATACTGACTATGAATTTAACATTTGAAGAATACAGTACAGTACTTTCACAGATTGAAGCCTGTATCAACTCTCGTCCTTTGACACCGATAAATACAGACGTTGATTTGATTGACAACATACAAGTACTTACCCCTGCACATTTTTTAATTGGAGAATCATTGATTACAGTACCTGACCGAGACTATACAATTCCCAACATGAATTTACTGTCAAGATGGCAGCATACCCAAAGACTGGTTCAAGGATTTTGAAGACGTTGGCCAACTGAATATTTGTCTAGACTGAATCAAAGACCTAAATGGTTGAAAAAAGCAAGCGAGTTTGAAGTTGGCGATATTGTATTGCTTAAAAATGAAAATATGCCGCCGAGTAAATGGGCATTAGCAAGGATTGTGGAGAAACATCCCGGCCAAGATGGCATAACACGAGTTTATACAGTGCGTTACAATGGTAAATTAACCCGTCGGTCAATTTCAAACTTATGTGCATTACCAATATATAATAAAGACTAATAACGTTAAAACTGTAAGTCCCATTAGTTAGGTAACTACACCGAATCTGTTTTAATTTGTCAACTTAGATTTTTATTCTATATCTATCTTTTGTTTATGCATAAGTAAAATATCATATGTAAGTGTGTATATCAAATTATCTTAGTCAACTGTGTAACTTTAAGTAACTCATAAATTTAGTGTATAAGTTTTTATTTGTATAAGATTTCGTTAATTGCTTGTACACAGTAATGTTATTTCTTATTTTGTTATTTTAAAAAGGCTTTAAACCCTTTTGGTGGGCGGTTTAAATTTAGTTCTTGGGCAACTCAAGGCATTAGACTGAGTAGAGATTTTTTATATGAGTTGTATGACAGAAGGTCCTATAACCCTGATGTCAATTTTATTAATTATGATAGAACATATTCAAAAATTTTTTTAAAGTTTTGCATTCAAGCTAAATCTTTATATATAAGAGATAAAATTAAAAAAATCTGATAATAAAATAAAATCAGCTTGGCAAATAATTAATACTGAAACTGGTAAAAGTAGATTAAGAGATCAAACATTAATATTGAATATTGGTGATAGTTTAGTCTTACTCCGATATCTATAATAATCTACCAACGCACCAATATTTTATGTATACAATATGAACAGTGCGTCGCTCATACCTCAGTGTCCAATAGATTGTTGCATACAACACACGCGTCGTTTCATTTCTATCACCGGCACGCAAACCTCAACCTTATCACCCGAACAGTGATGAACTGGTTTCAGACAAGCTTACCATTGCCAATTTTTTAGCTGCTTTTTTTGCAAATATACCCGTGGATATTACTAAGTGTCTCGCATCATCACCAGATGTGGCTGAACTCTTTTTAAATCAAAGCTTAAAACAAACTGTGCCTAAATTTAGTTTTAAAGCCGTAACAAGTGATGATATTATAAAAGCTTTTAAGAGTATTAAAAGGAAAGGCACAGAAGATTTGTGGGGACTGTTCGTTAAAGCAATTGAATCAATCATACTAAACATTGCTACAATCCTTGCAGCCATCTTCAATGGTTGTATAAGTGATGGTGTCTTTCCCGATTTAATGAAAATAAGTAAGATAGTACCCGTTTTCAAGGCAGGTTGTTCAAAAAATGCTACGAATTATAGGCCTATCTCAATACTGCCAGCTTTAAGCAAAATATTTGAAATGCTGACGCTCAGCCAAATGTTGTCGCACTTTAACGTGAATGAGATATTGCATAACAAGCAGTTCGGGTTTACAAGGGGCCGCTCTACTCAGGATGCGGGTTGCGCATTAATTAGGTCAATATTGGAGGCTTGGGAGGGATCACAGGATGCGCTGGGAGTTTTCTGTGATCTCTCTAAGGCCTTCGATTGCGTTGATCATCGTACGCTCGTTGTTAAACTGAAGTACTATGGAATATCTGGCACATCTCTTGTTCTTGTGATGTCCTATTTATCGGGGCGACCACAGATGGTTTCGATAGGCGGTGTCACGTCGGCACGTCATCCTGTGAAAATGGGGGTGCCCCAAGAATCTATATTGGGCCCATTTTTATTTCTAGTTTATATAAATGATCTCCCTTATCTGGTAGAGAAAGTATCAGACATAGTTTTATTCGCTGATGATACGTCGCTCATATTTAAAGTAAATAGAAAGGATAAAGATCTTGTTGAGCATAAAAAAACACTCAGCCTTATATCAGAATGGTTTTCGGCAAATAATCTCTGAATGCAGGGAAAACTAAATGCATCAGGTTCTCATTGCCGAATGTGACTCAAATTGTACCAACAGTTGCAGTTAATGCGGAAATATTAGATTTAGTCCCATCGACCGTGTTTTTAGGATGGACACTTGATTCAAAATTGCAATGGGGTCCTCAGATTGAAAAGTTAGCAGGTAAATTAAGTTCGGCTTCCTATGCTGTCTGGAAAATAAATTGTCAGATGAACAAACTGCTAGATTAGTGTATTTCGCGTACTTTCATAGCATTATGTCGTATGGCATTCTGCTGTGGGGTTCGGCGGCTGACATAGGTACTATTTTTGTATTGCAGAAAAGAGCACTCAGAGCCATTTATGGTTTAGGCAGTCGCGATTATTTGCGAAATTTGGTTAAAGAAATAAATATACTTACTGTGCCATCGGAATATATATATCAGAATATAATTTTTGTTAGAAAAAATATTCATAATTATAAAAAGAAAAGTGAACTGCATAATATAAATACTAGGAATAAAAACAAACTAGCCATGCCAGGCTTTAGAGTAAGCAAAACTAATAAATCATTTTTAGGAAATTGTATTAGGTTTTATAACAAGCTTCCTACTCAAATTACTGATCTGCCTGACACAAGTTTTAAAACACATATTAAACGTATACTTATGGCTAGGGGTTATTACACCACTAAAGAGTACATCGATGACAAAGACGTCTGGCTCTCACTTTCTACCTGCACATTGCTCGCTGGAGATCTTGTAGCCATATAGACATGACTGATCTGCTGTGTTACGTGAACTATCTGTAAATGATTGCTATCATATACTTAATTTAAAATTATTGACTCTGTCTCAAAATGAATAATGTTATTTTTTCGAAGTTTTTCTTTTGTATACCTAAATATAATCTAAAATAATAAGCATTCAGACAACCGATCGAGCATATATTGTGTTTGCCTACTAAATAATTACTCTAATTGGACCAAATCCCGTGTTCATGCCCGCTTGAGTATGTTTCGCCGGACCGTCTCAACTGGGTCGTGTTGAAACCGGTAGTAGATGAACCCACTGAGTTTGTTTCGCTGGGTCTTCTCAGTTGGGGCGCGTTGGATCCGGTGGTAGCATTAAAGCGCGACCGTCGTTATTAACACAAGGTCCGTCATAAAAATAATACACTAATATAGACAGAACCATTGACAATATGTAGTAAAAATATTAGACATAAACTAGATAATTAAACATAATTTCTTGACAATAACATGATACGAGCTAGCTAAATATCATTGCTATTAAAATAAATTTTATAAATGTTTTCATACAATATGTACCTAAATATCTATGTTACTAGAAATAATAATGTATACAACTATATTACTACAAACATGTTCTGACTATTTACAAGCGCTTTTTTAAAGTCTACGTGAATAAAAACCTTTTTTATTTATTTTATTTATTTATGTATCCTGAGTTCAAATATATTTTTTAATATTTTAATTTTTTTATTTCTTCATTTCTGAGGAAAAGAATAAAATATAAAAAAGGTGTGATGACGTCACTTATACGGTGGACGAGGTAGTTTCCTTTGCCTAAGCATTCCATTGTTTTAAACGAAAACATTAATGTCAAACAAGACATGTCAAATTGTCAATTGTCAATCACGGTTTTAACATTCGAAAGTTTCATGGTGACTTAATGAATCATAATAAGGATAATAACACTGGAAACGAATTTAATATTGACGATTTAATTTAATTTGAAATTGAAAACATGAAACAAACGTAAACAAGTTTAGGCGCCAACGAGTTTGACAAGACAGTGATTTTTTTGACGGGTTACATTAAAGCAAAGATCGTTGGCTATTCCACCGTATGTATGACGTCATTTGCCGCTTACGTCTTTTTAGAATACATCTAATTTCAAAGTTCAAATTACGAATGAAAAGTTCATAATTTCGCAAAAAGGAAAAATATGGGTGCCCTAGTTTTGGATTTACTTTAATATGCAATAATACATGCCAGTTAAAAATATGAAATGTTGTCAATTAGGTGGTAGCTAGTTTACAGGTGGCGTTGCTGTCCGACTACCCGGTGTATCCCTTAGAACAACAAAGCACACCCAGACTCAGAATAACCATAAATAGGACACACAAATATTTGGTCTGTACAGGATTGAAACCGAAACACGAGCCGAGTTAGTGCTGACTACCTTAGCCATTGCGCTACATATCAATAAATAGTCATTAAAGATTGCGTACCCATAGGCGTAGATAGAATGTACACTACACACACAAGTGTTATGAATTTTGAGAATTAAAATAAACATACTTTATTATTACTAAAACTGACGTGAAGAGCTAACATAATCAAAAATAGTAACGGGTAACTGTTTGCCGAATCCAACATAAAATGAAGTCAGTTACCCATTACACCCAAACACAGAATAAACGTGCACAACACACAAAGATTTGTTCTGTGTGGGGATCGAACCCACCACCTCTAGCTTAGCAGTCAGCGACACTAATCACTTGACTAACTGGTCAGACGTCATAACATCGCAGTAACAAAACGTCGATTGAACAAGACTTCTCAGAATGATATTTTCGCAGTAATGTTTTTCGATGTAACGAAACATCGCAGTAACAAGACGTCGATTAAACAAGGCGTCGCAGTATAGAGATGTCGTGAAAGGTTTTCGAAGAAACAAATTTCGACGTATTTAAATTTCTCACGTAGGTATTCCATGTTTTTACCATAAAATAAAACATCGGGAATCAGAAATTCATTAATCTTATTGCGAAGTATCTTAAAATAGCCTACCGTATATAATTAATCTCATAACAACTGTAAAAAACCTACTGATTGACAAAATCCAACCCCTAGAATCATCTTAAGCAGATATGGCATTATCGCCATGCTTGGCAGAGGGGTTGGCGATCGCAGTATGATGGTCGTACACTCAGAGACGCTGCTGCCCGTCCTCTGGTAGATATTCTCTCAGGTCCATTTTTTGCCCCCCACGAGATGAGATGGGGTGATGATATTCTGATATTCGCCGCAGTCATCACACAACTATACAATTAATACGGAAATATAATTAATGCGGAGGTTTAACATGTACACCATTATACATAAAAGTTACAGGTTCTCAAATAATAATAAAAAAAAAACAATGCCGAAATAAGCAATGTGAGTAAGACCCCAGGGTGCTATTCAAATTGTAGTGTTGTGTGCAGTCGCTTGTTCTGGGTTCCATTCCCACACAGTTCTAAGTCTGTTTTGCCTGCTTTGTGCCCGTCAATACGTCATAGCTTAATTCTAGCGGTCCCGACAAAATACTACGTAACAAGACCTTTTCTTTTCTATTGCCTATTTCCTATACTTCAACCGAAGAAAGAGGAATACTCATTGCACATGTAGATACGATGAATAACAAAAAAAAAACATCTCTAGATTTAAATATTGTCATAATATTTTTAAAAGCACTTCGTAAAATATTGAATCACTGATCCAATGTTAAAATACTCTCAAATCACGACAATAGTTGAGCATAATATCAAATTGTATGGTAATTATGTCATGTAGACAGTAAATAGGCGGTTTATGAGAATGATGGATGATGCGATAAGTACCATTTATCATTGATTACCCTTATATGGACATAGGTACATTTCGTCAACTTGACTCGTTTCTGTGTTCCCATTAGACTAATTGCATATTATTATAATACAATTAAATATATAGACCCTAAATAGATTCCGGACTCAGATGGGCCGAAGTAAAGAAATCATGTCTAGGTGGAGCATCGGACCAATCAAGGCCCATCTGACATCATGCCCAGCCTGCCCTGCTACATGTTAATGGTAGGATCTTAGGAATGCCACAAACAGGACAATCAATGTGGCCACGTTCTGAGCAACAAAAATTTAACTAGTTTGCCATCGACACGCTAAGAAGAAGAATTAAAATTCACAAATTAGGCCACTAATTGGGATTCAATATTTTAAATAGATCTATTCCTAATGATTTCAAAAAACGATAGACGCTAATAACATTTAATCATTAAAGCATTCCCATCACCCATTACCTGAAAACGTCCGGGCCGCTGAAGTTCATAAAATATATGTTAATTTCAGGTAACTAACCCATAGAAACATTACAATATTATAAGAATTATTTTTCGAAACATTTATGAGAATGATGGATGATGCGATAAGTACCATTTATCATTGATTACCCTTATATGGACATAGGTACATTTCGTCAACTTGACTCGTTTCTGTGTTCCCATTAGACTAATTGCATATTATTATAATACAATTAAATATATAGACCCTAAATAGATTCCGGACTCAGATGGGCCGAAGTAAAGAAATCATGTCTAGGTGGAGCATCGGACCAATCAAGGCCCATCTGACATCATGCCCAGCCTGCCCTGCTACATGTTAATGGTAGGAATGCCACAAACAGGACAATCAATGTGGCCACGTTCTGAGCAACAAAAATTTAACTAGTTTGCCATCGACACGCTAAGAAGAAGAATTAAAATTCACAAATTAGGCCACTAATTGGGATTCAATATTTTAAATAGATCTATTCCTAATGATTTCAAAAAACGATAGACGCTAATAACATTTAATCATTAAAGCATTCCCATCACCCATTACCTGAAAACGTCCGGGCCGCTGAAGTTCATAAAATATATGTTAATTTCAGGTAACTAACCCATAGAAACATTACAATATTATAAGAATTAAGTATACATAGATAGGTACATATCATGACCGAAATATTTCTTCTAATTATATTTATACAAGACTAAGCCACACATCCATAAGCCAGGTTAGTAAAGCGCTAGCCTACCTAAAACAGCATGAGCAATTATATTTAATTTATTTATTGATTATAAATATTACAGATCATTCGTTACAATTGTATAAACTTACTAGCTGTGCCCCGCGGTGTTACCCGCGTTAAATTTTATTTTTCTTTGCTATAAACCTCACGGAGCCCGAGACCTTTCCAACGAATGCAAAACCGTGGAAATCGGTTCGTGCGTTCTGGAGTTATAACGTCAGGAAGGAAAACCCGACTTATTTTTATATAGTAGATATGACATATCTATAAACAAATAATTATAAATATGTAAATATTTAGGCAATAATGACTGTTTAGAACTTTTATAACGTACTCCTTTTTTCCATCAGACAACTGATTGGAACAAAATGTTGAGGCCATTCCAAAAAGTTGAAAAATGGGAGATAAAATTATCAAGAGCGATAAATTTTTTTAGAAACTTTCATATCAGCTTAGTGGAAAATCATGTAAAGTTTGGTAGCAATCCGATGAACATATTATTAACCTAACATATTATTTATATTTGGATCAATCAATAATTATTCGAATTTTATATATATTAATGCAATGTCATAAAATTCATTACCATTTCCATTCAATTAGTTTACTACCAGTTTTTGAGCTTATGTTTAAATATGGCTGAGCTATACCATAGAGCCGTCGCTAACACTACCAGAACAGCACGAATCTGTGAATCAGAATCAGAATCAGAATCAGAATCAGAATCAGAATTATTTATTTGCTAGAAAATGGTAATATTGGTGTTACATAATTATGCTCTACATTTTCTGTCATCTATATATGACGTGCAAATTTTAATACATGCTTTAAATGTTTATATAAAATACAGATAAAAAGTATTATAACATTTATAGGCAGGACAATTTGTGTCTTGTAAACCCTAATTATATTCAGAATAGATCAAGAAGGCGAGATTTTTGTTTAGTAAGACTGAGGTAAAATCTTAGAACTAAATTAAAACTTTTCTAAGGAATATTTCTTATTTAATGTGATATGACACTCGTATAATTAGAAACGAATACCAAAATAGTGCTTCAGCATTTATAATCTATATATATAATAAAATCGTAGGAAAGTAAGTAAATAAATAAAAAAAGACAAAACAGTACATTGAATATTTTTTTAAATTGATACTTGCGGCGTGATCTACAATCTATATCGAAGATAAAAATATAGTTTTTAGAATTTTTGTCTGTTTGTCTGTATGTATGTCCGGGCTAAACTCAAAAAGTGCTGCATGGATTTACTTCAAATTTTGCATGAATATTACTAAGAGTTCGGTCAACCTATAGGCTACATATTATCACGCTGTCGGTGGGGAGGAGCTGTAATAATTTATAAAATTTAACGCGGGTAACACCGCGGTTAACACAGCTAGTACGGAATAAACAGAACAAATGCTCGGACGCTGAACTCCACTTACTACTCTTTTCAGTACTTTTCTGGTAGCCAAACAGATTTTCATTTAGGCCCGAGTAAATTTCGCGTACGATCAGTATATTTGATATGACAATTATTTAATTGAATAATATGTATTTGTGGCTGAATTTGTTTCCCTGGGTCTTCTCAGTAGCGGTGGATGGGACACACGAGGTCCGTCATAATAATAATATTAAATTCTTAACTCAATATAGACATGATATAATAAAATATATCTAAAACTAAAAATATCGAAGGTAAGGTAAATTTGAACAAATAACCATTAAGTAAATAACAATTTTGACTGACAAGTAAACTCAGTGGCAGTCCAGCAAATCCAATCTCAAGTTATTATCCAGCCGTGTCCATCCATTAACTATTTAGATAATATTCACTGGATCCATTCAGAATTGTTTATTGTGTTCAACTCATAACGGTATCCCTTTTTTAGACTGGTAAGGCATCAAAAACTGATTGATAACACTTTTCTAATAACTTATTTTATTGAATGTACGTAGCTGTTCATGTTTTAATACAGTCATCATCATATGAGCCGAAAGACGTCCACTGCTGGATATAAACCTCCCCCAAGGATCTCCACAACGCGGCAACGGTCGGTCTCGTGCTGCCCGGAACCAGTAGCGGCTTCCCGCAGCCCTTGTACAATCATCGAGCCACCATGCCACCTGCCCTAGCGGCACCTGCCCTCGTTTCTACGAGCTATGTGTTCTGCCCACTCTGCGTCCCTACTTGTGTCAGATGGCAATAAAACAGTGTGCTAATAGCTGTCAGTGGTTTCACTTGTTCCCCGTAACGTTCTCAACATTGGCGACGAGGATGGGAAAAGTTGTTAAAATGTAGTTTAGCCGGAAAGGGGTAAGGACATTAGACTCTAACGTTTTATATTTTTCGAAACATCTGTTAACCAAGTGACGCCTCCATTTTATAAGGAAATACCTAATCAACGATCCTTGAACACATTGGGGTAAATACAAAAAACTTCCCCTTATTTTTTATTAATTATTAATCAAATCTATTAACATTGCCAAATAAAATTTTGGTAGTTTTGCAACTCTTTAACTTTTATGGACACTTTACTATAAGATAAACATGACGATTCTATAAGGGTTCCTTACATAATATAAACCAAAGAATCTTGTCATTCAGATAATTAAGCTTCTCTGTGCTCCATCTAGTTTTTGTGCGCTTCAATCTGTACATTCAATTTACGCTAGCAACGCTTCAATCCCTCTCTCTACGGTACAATATGTAATCAAACTAGAATGGGATAGAGAGATAATAAAATGTAAAAAGTATATGGTTTGTATAAGCGCCATCTATTCCAAGTGTTTGGAATTATTTTCCACATGTTGTAGGTATGTAGGGAAATTGCGGAGATATTCGTCTGGAGTTCTATAGTATGGTGATTTTGAAGCCGGCTCTGAGATGGCGGCTGGTCATCCCAATTTTCAATGAAATATTATTCATCAATTTTAAATAATTTGTGCTCGGATTTCAGACTATTATAGCGTATTGAAGCATAAAGATTAAGTATGAATAATCGTACATTTTCTACACTAGAGCGGATTCATAATATGAATCCGCTCTAGTGTAGAAAAATTGTGGGAACGGACGGATCATTTTCGTTTGTCGTTTGCCATATCGTATCATTTTCCTCTTAGTAACGAAAGGAAGTGGTTTGAATATTCATTCTCTTTTATATCGATTAGGTTACGAACGGCACTTGATTAAATATTATGTTTGATTAGTTATTCCATGTGTCACTTCTATGTAGCCTAAGCTTAGAATATAAGTTTTCAGCAATGTAGCAAAACTGAAACAAGCAAAATATCGTTCCAAAAATTGGTGACACCTGTTCAGGTGTCACCCATTTTCTTCTTCTGTTGCACCAGATTGGACTGTGGTGTGTATTCGAGATGGTACATGTAGCCCAGTAATTGAATCTCTTTCTTTTTGATACTTGAACAGATATTAACTTAGTTTACTTGTAACTGTGGTTGAATACAATTCTATAGTAAAATAAGTATACATGTAAATCATAATAAAAATAAAAAAGTACCTGCCTGATTATATCGTATAAGATTAACCGTCGACTGCTGGACGAAGGCCTCCCCAAAAGATCTGCACAATGCAATTATGTTCATAATTTGGCGTGATTTTCCACAATATCCACGCTTGGCAGACTGGTTGACGAACGCAGTATGATTTTATACTACGTATATAGGTAGTATGGTTTTATGCTGTCGCCCGTTCGCTGCTTGGTATTCCCTCGGGATGACTTATACGCCTCCACAAGATTCCAAGAGGCGGTGATATTCTTTCCCATCAGTCAATAAAATATCAGTTTCTAGAAACGATTGGTAAAAGATTGATAGAGGGTGCTATGTAGAGATCCGCTGGACGATTTAATTTATGATTTTCTATCACTGTTTTGCTTTACGAATAAATGTAAAAAAGTTAAATTTAACACAAATGAAACACTTTTAACTCAAATTCAATATATTCGTTATATCGAATACAACTTTAACAATTTGCTACATCCATCTAACACAGACAATAATGCTTAGCGACATTGTATATTATTGTACGTACTTTTAAACATTTCTATATAGTTAATAGTTACAATATACTTTTTTTAATAACCACTACCATTGGATTTAGAATGACACACAAACGATTACTCACTATCGTAAACATTCGCACCCACATAAGGGACTAATACATATCGCAATGCTTCTCCTGTCAAATGTGACGGTCGATCGATAATAATGACCAATATAAGACCGCTAATATAAGTATGTCCGGCCAAAGTCACCTCAGTCACCAATAACCACTTACTTTGGCCGGACATACTTATATTAGCGGCCTTTTGTTTGGGCATTATAGTCGATCGACCAAACTACATCCAAGAAACCAAGCAAAGCAAAACTGGCAAAAAAAATGGCGTTAAAAACTTATTAGCCACGATGCCTAAATAATACTATAAGATCCGTATAGTATTTGTAATAATACTACACGATCCGTATAGTATTTGACAGTGTGCTTGAGTGTAAGTATAGCAGTTTCCGTAGACCTTGACGAAAGCCAAATTGAGCACCGTGTAACTTATACAACTAGCTAAATGTTTATCAAGCTAACTGTCCAATATATTTGCCACGATCGTAGCAAGGGTTCGATAATTACCCTTTTCCGCAATGTCACCTGTCCTACTCTTGACAATGGGCACAACCAAAGTTGTAATAAAATCGTTAGGTAAGTTACCATGACTCATACATAAGTTAAATAGCATCGTTAACACTTTGGGCAGACGAGCGCCAGCATTCTGCAGGTGTTCGATGCTTAAGGAATCGTGTCCTGGTGACTTACCCCTTTTCATACTGTGAATAGCGGTTTAACTTCCTTGCAACTAAATTGTAGGACTGGTATAGAACTCACCCGCTCAGCATCGCTGATATGTCTACGACATTACAACATGACAAACGTTATTGCACTTTATGTGTCATTCTATCTCTATTTCTACTACGGTTTACAGAACTTTACATAATGTAAATACATCCTACCAAAAGATTGTAAATACTTATCACTATTATATAAAAGTTAATTTTTTTTTATCAATAGCAAGAGTATACTGAAAATAGTGAGCATTAATTCTATATACCTCGTGTAGTATGTGTATAGCTTCTGTAACAAAAATAATATATAAGTATATCTACATTTTATTGCAGAAATTTCAGACCAATTAATGGCTAAGATCAAATAGTATAACAATGTAGAAGATTCATTATACCATAAATTTTACTGATTGAAATTATTTTAGAACTTAGGACCATCTAAGCTTCTACATGTTGTGCAAGATAGTAATTTTTTCAATACTTATATATTTTTTAAAAATCTGTTATGCAAATATTTAATTATTTATTTTACATCGTACCGGCCACTTAATTTCAATATATAATCATTTTAACTAACAACATATACAAACGTGACAATTATAATATTATTAACACATTCAAATCAATGTCATATTTATTACACATTAAGTTATTTGTGCCTACAGCTTGAGCTTCATATATTAGGCCCTGCCCGAATAAAATACATTTAAATTTCAATGTTACTACGGAATCCTAATAGCGCCCGCACTACAGGGTTCCTATATACTCTCACGAATTAAGTCAACTAGATCCACCAGCGTATACATGCACATAGTAATATATCTATCATAATATATATGTATCCCAACATTTCGTAAACACAGTAGTTACATTCAAACTTTACAACTTGTCAGTTAAATATTGTAGGATACAAGGAGCTAAATTTACCCATGTACAACTTTAGAACTTTGTAGACTTATATGTGTCTATACAAAACGAAACGATTTCAAGCTCTCCTTGGGTACAATTGCGATTAGCATCAGGTAGCATTGCGATTGGTAAAACTTATCACGTCATTACTAAAAAACCAATCATAGCGCTGCGTATCCGTCGACAGCTCGAACTCGTAAGTACTTTTCGTTTTTAGCAAACTCATTGCAGCCACAGATGGCTACAAGAATGGTTGTTTACTCAAAAACCATCAAGTAATGAGTAAATTTGTATAATTATATTGTATACTGCAAACTGATCTTATATGTATAGATGTTATGAGTAGTGGAACTCTTTAAATATTACCATTGACTGAAATGTTTTTACTTCATTCAAGATTCATCTCAACAAAACCTAATTTATTTCATTTTTTATTATTACTTATTTGAATAGTCGAATATATGTAGTTTTGAATGCTGGTAATGTAAAAGTTTTGTCAATTTATTCTCATCTAAATCTTTTTTTATTTCTTAGAGTTCACGGATCATGACCGCCAGTGCATCATGTGGAGGTGGGACGTCAAATACTGGGTTTCCGGAGTCATCTGTGTAGTCCGCATACCGGACAGTCCGGACTGCGTGCATACCCAGCGAACTGCATATGCGCTGAGAGTACGCGCCTGTTGCGTCTGCTTTGAATAACTGTTAAAGATAGAAAAGGATATAAAGTGTTCGTACTATTAATATTAAAGACTATAATGAGTAAGACAAAGCTAATATAGATAATTATTTATTGCAAAAAAATATTTTCATACGGATTAAACCCGTCAGGAACGGTCACCCTGTATAAAATTCTTGTAATTAATCAAAATTAAATTATTGACTACTATTGAAAATAAAAGGAAATGACAAATAAGGTTTCACGAATTTTTCACGCATTCAATATGCAATGCTAGTCTTCTCGTATCTCGACAGGCGACACTCGCACACACACACACATTCTCTCACACTAGAATATAATACACGCTATTTTTTACGTGATCATTTCTAGTTCCTAAGAGCAGGGGCGGATTACACCTAAGGCGAAAAATGCACTTGACTAGGCGTACGCACGGAATTACCTCTTCCACCTGGTCTATAATACAAGTAGTTAAGTGTGAAATGATATCCTCCTTAAGTTTTAGAGTGGGATTCTGTAAAACGGTTATTCAATGTCACACTAATGACAGCAGTTAAAATAAAAAAAAATGCATGTTACTGTCACGGTAAGCGAAATTATTCTCGACTACGCCGTAGTTTCCGAGCTACGTCGTAGTTAACTAGCTAAGTCGTAGCAGGAGTGATAACGCGATTACCGACTAGGGTATATTATTTTGTTGGAAAATATCATAAGTGTTATCATTTCACCAAAAAACCTGATTATGATGATACTTCTCATGAGTATAATAATAATAATAATAAAACATTTATTTCAGATTCTAAATTAATCCATATTTTGTTAGTAAGCGGTCTTATATCCTAAAGTATGTTAGTAAATGTTAATAATCTAAAATTACTATCAAGCAGCGCCTATTACTTTAGCCACCCAGTGGCTTAGTATAGGGCTGTCATATCGCACAGAAAATGTTTTCAGAATGCTATTGTGACTATTGCGTGTTCTGTGAAGTATCGATGCGACTCTCTTGCGGATGATTGCGTGGAATCCATCTGTATAGGCCTCCGCAAACATTCCGGACGCACTGCAGTGCCTCGATAGTCCCAACAGCACTCTGAACCCATTATTATATTGAAATATGTATAGTCAGCACCACCAGCTTTACTGTTATGATACCCCTTTTGTTTCAGACTACATCGGGGGATGCCACTTTAAAATAATGCATTTATACTCTAGCCCTTTTCCGGCTCGTTACGCTGTATGAACCATATTTATTATTCATCTAAGTCAATCCGCTTTCGTCCCGCCTGATTATGCTTGTCATACCGGAGATATTGCTGCTGCGTTCACGATCTCTAGCATCCTTACTCACACATGAGGACACAGTATTAAGTTATTATAATTGCATGTTTTCTATAAATTTGATTCTCCAAATTTGGGCTTCTCTTTGAGGAAAAGACTGGCTTAGGCCTAGTGTTTAGTGATCCTGGCTGCTAAGCCAGGGGTGGTTTATTCGATCCCCACTCAGGAAAAATCTTTGTGTGATGAGCACGATTATTTTATGTGTCTGGGTATAGTTTATCTATAACTAGCGGCCCGGTACGTGCTTCGTTACGTATAAGATATAGTAATAAAAAAAATGATTATCAAGTTCATTTATTCAAACAAAAAAATATTTTAAATTGCTAAAAGATGTTGATTTTACACTTTTTCAAGACTTTTTTTAAATTTTCTCTACGTACAAACCTTCCCTGGACTTCCACCAATAATTCAAGACCAACATTAGCCAAATCGGTAAATGCGTTGTTGAGTTATAACATTACAACAAAAGTGGCATTGATTTTTATATAATAGGTCTTTACCTATGAAATTGCCGTTTTGTATGAAAAAATTTAAACGAATTTTTTTCATGAATTTTTTTATTTGTATTAATCGAAGTAATCACCCATGCAATCAATGCATCTTTGCCATCGCAGTGGCAGTTTATTGATGCCCTTCTTAAAGAAATCAGCTGGACGAGAGGCAACAAATTCTTCAAAGGCATTTTGTACTGCCTCTCGGGTATTGAATTTTTTTCCCGCCAAGAAGTTATCCAAATTCTGGAAAAAGTAGTAGTCTGTAGGCGCAAGGTCTGGTGAGTAGGGCGGATGACGGAGAGCTTCCAACCCCAGTTCTTGCAACTTGGAGACCGTCTGCTGTGCAGTATGAGGTCGCGCGTTGTCGTGCAGGAGCAGCGGAGACGAGCGATTGACCAATGCTGGTTGGAGATGCGCCAGCTTCTCCATCATTGTGCTCAGTTCTTCACAGTACACATCTGCAGTAATGCTCACCCCGTTTGGTAAGAAGCTGTGATGAATCACACCGGCGCTAGACCACCAAACAGTGACCATCACTTTTCTAGGGGTAAGTTTTCGTTTAGGGCATTGTTTAGGTGCTGAACCAGGATCCAACCAACTTGCTGAGCGCTTGCGGTTATCAAACAGAATCCATTTTTCATCGCAGGTAACAATGCGGTTCAAAATTCCTTCATTTGTGTGTCTGTTGAGCAGTGCAAGGCACGTCTCGACGCGTACTTCGCGCTGGCGATCATTGAGTTCGTGGGGCACCCATTTGTCAAGCTTTTTTACCTTGCCAATTTGACGCAAATGGACCAATATTGTTTTGACGCTAACGTCGAAAGCTGCTGCTAATTCAGCCGTAGATTGTGTATCATCAGCTTCCACAACCGCCTTTAATTCGTCATTGTCGACCAAAGTCTTCGGACGACCGCGAGGTTCATTTTTCAGGTCGAAATTTCCAGAACGGAAGCGAGCAAACCAATAACAGGTGGTGCGTTGGTTTGTAGTGTTAGCTCCGTAAACGTCGTTGATGTTGCGTGCCGCTTGTGCCGCGTTGCTGCCACGACGGTACTCATATTCCATAATTACTCGAATTTTTAACGTATCCATGATGACGAAAAAGATTGAAATGCGATGAAAATGTAACACTAATCAATAAAGAAATGACTACTTTTGGAAAAAAGAATCCATGTTTTTAAAATAAAATTAATTTGAAATTAGAATTCTTAGCCAAACAAAAATTATTTTGATTTGAAATGGCCAGTACTGCAGAACGGCAATTTCATAGGTAAAGACCTAATATATAGATAGAAGATATGTGTGTATTTAGAAATATATAAGTAATTCTAAGTGTTCTGGTTGCAATAGTACAGGATCTACCTAGTTTGGGATCTGTGATAGTTTTCGCATTATTAATTATTATTAAAAAATTATATACTCTTATCTTAGTAGTTAAAAGTTAAACTTGGAATGGCAATAATTAGCCATAGTAAATAAATCTCCATTTAGCTATGATGCTGACCGTACAATTGAAAAGACAATGCGGTTAGTAGGGCAAGAGGGGTGAATAAATGTTCGCACTTTGAATATATTATAATGAAGTGGCTGGACGAAATTTACTATAGCAGCTATGCATATACAGCCAGCTGCAGGAATCGCCCTCTGTTTCCCTCGGACAGGACATCAACAAATGCTTAACTTAGATGTGCTTCTATAAAACAACTATTCACTGATATTCTTAAGCGCTACTAAAGAATGTTATGATACGTATTATCGGTTGCTCGAAGAGATCACTTTTAGCGATAAAGCCACCAATTCCATGAAAATAAGCTAATTTCCTTGTTTGCATCCATTGTTTGGTTTATACTTATTTTTGCAATAAAGTGGAAGAAGTACACTTTATTGCAAAAATAAGTATAAACCAAACAATGGATGCAAATCTACAGCTGACTGTACTAAAGTTACGTGAATATATGGATATTTGAAACATAGGATAATTAAATAACTCAATTTACCTATAAAATTAATCAGCTTGTTGGACATCGGTATGCAGGATAAGCGGAAAAAATTACACTTTCCAATCAAACTTGTAGATCAACGGAGCATATGGTACTCCTGGCCGAATTACTACAGTCAATGTTAACGGAGAATAGCTATATAGATACATATTTTAAAACTATATATCCAGAGTACAATTCTGTATGTAGGTATGTTCTTGAAGTGGCAGCTAAACTATGTAATGCCTTGCCTATCATAATTAGGAGTGCTTAGACAATATCAGCAAAAAAAACTAGTCATGAACACTATTTCTCTATATAATTTATTTCCTAAAGTTAAGTATTTCTTATATATTTCTTTAATTATGTTTATTTTATACAGTAAATTTATTAAAATTAATTTATTTATCATTATACCAAAACCGGCGAGCATGTATGAAGAATATAATGACAGTAATCGAGGCAAAAGACGTGTGCAAAGATCGTGACAGATGGATATCCGTTGCCTCTGCCTACCCCTCTGGGAAACAGGCGTGAGTCTATGTATGTATGTTTACCAAAACTTTGGTATAAAGGTACCTATCTTGTTGATAGAAGGTATCTCCTATCAGTTATTATTTAGCTATCCATCCTAATGTTGTCTGGAAGAGATCACTTTTTCGATAAAACCGCCTTTGTACAACTTGTCTACAACTTATTCTTATGGTGTACAATAAAGAGTATTTTATTGAAAACACAGGCTATATTAAAGCGTGCAAATACAGTTGCACTCTCTATTTTCTCACTCTCATAAGCTGATGAGAACGCTATACAACATGACAGGAGAAAGATCAAAGGCTGGGCCGACAGCTTGTGCTTTGCCAACAGATTTTTTACCATATTCAGGTTTATGAATTGACCTCCTAAAGTGTTGTACTATATTTTTGTTAGATCAACAAAGAATAGTCAACTGGGGGACACCTTATTTATGAATAAAACATGCTATTTCCAGTAGACGGAGATCTGTTAAACGATTTTTTTTAAAAAGAGAACGCCCGAACTAGGGAATCTAATCCCTGTGTCGCGGGGTACTTTACAAACATAATAGACGGACAAAATTACATCCAGACTCAGAACAACTATTTATGGGTCACACAAATAGTTGTCCGGCGTGGGACTCGAACCCGCGACACAAAGCGGCAAGGCGACTGTCTTAGCCACTGCGCCACACGTGCAGTGAGGTTTATATTTAGGGTACAAAGGACAGCGTAATTAATACCGTTCCTAAGAGTCCAAAACACATCCAAATTCTTTGGAAATAATCATCTAAAATATTTGACTTCAAACTGCATCACTCATGTATTTTGGTTGTGTTTTCGCCTCCTTAACGATCACTATTTTAATCTGTTCGATTTTGCTTCACATTATGAGCCTTCAACTGAACACTAAAGAATACTCTTAATCTATATAAATAAAAAGAGAAGTCCTGACTGATTGACTGACTCATCAACGCCCAGCCCAAACCCTTGGACCTAGAAAACTGAAATTTTGCATAAATGTTTTCTTTATAATGTAGACAAGGAATAAGGAAGGATTTTTCGAAATTCAACCCCTAAGGGGGTAAAACGGGGGTGCAAAGTTAGTATGAAACTTGGCCGTTTTTGAAGTTAAGGGCATTAAAATTGGTATTTGGCCTTCCAGTTAAAAATAAAAATCACGTGTTTCAATATTTTTTGTAAATCTCACCCCCAAGGGCGAAAAATAGGGGATGTAAGTTTGTATGAAAAATGCGACATTTCTGAAATTAAACCCATGATGAAAATTGGTATTTGGCCTCTCAGTTAAAAATAAAAAATATATATTTCAGGATTTTTGAAAATTCCACTCCAAAGGGCATATAATAGGGGATGTAAGTTTGTATGAAAAATGCGATATTTTTGAAGTTAAACGCATGTAAATTAGTACTTGGCCTTTCTGTTAAAAAACACAAAATATTGATTTCAGGATTTTTGCAAATTCCACCCCCAAGAGCGCAAAATATGGTTAAGTTTATACTGACTGACATCAATTATCAACGCACAGTCTAAACGGCTGGAGTTAGAGACTTGAAATTTTGACAGTAGGTACCTTTTATGACGTATCCACTAAAGTAGGGTTTTTGAAAATACCACCCCTAAGGGAGTAAAATAAGGGATGAAATATTTTATGACAATCCGTCATTTTTTATGTTAAAGGCTTTGGTATTTGGCCTTGCAATTATAACTTAAAATATATATTCTAGGATTTTTTAAAATTCCACCGCCATGGCGTAAAATTGGGGATGTAAGTTAGTATGAAAAATGTGACAAGTTTTAAGTTAAACGCATGAAAATTGCTATTTGGCATTCCAGTTAAGAATTAATTCCCCCCTAAGGACGACTAAAATAGGGGATATAAGTTTGTATAAAAATCTGTTTTTTTTTTGGAGTTATACGCATGAAAATTGGTATTTGGTTTTTTAGTTAAAAATAAAGCAATACAATTAAGTCAAAATTCAGGGAATAATTTGTTGTTAAAAAAAGTAATCCAAAACTGATTCAATAGATCGTCACCATCAATTTACGCCAACTCTAATTATACATAATATCGTTTTTTATGCCAAGTTGCTTAAAATATCGTAGTTGTCGTCGTCTAAGTAAAGATTTAGCGTTTTATAAGATTTGTAACTTCATTTTTTATAATTTTTATAACAAACTAGCTGTGCCCCGCGGTGTTACCTGCGTTAAATTTTATAAATTTTCTTTGCTATAAACCTCACGGAGCCCGAGACCTTTCCAACGAATACAAAACCGTGGAAATCGGTTCGTGCGTTCTGGAGTTATAGCGTCAGGAAGGAAAACCCGACTTATTTTTATATAGTAGATTAAAAAATGAGATTTTAATAAAATTGGGATAAAAACGATTTTATCTAAAATTCGAACTGTTGATGTCGAGATGATCGCACCCAAAAAATATTCATTTTAATTTTACTGCCCTACAAGTTCACAATTTTGTAACTAGATGGCGTTAATATCGTTTCAGATCGCGGAACTTATTTGGGATATCGGTTACAATAAATAAATGCTTGAAATAAAAGGTAGCCCAAACTAAATCAATAGATGATCGCCTAAATCTCACCCAAAAATATGCACACATCTTAAATTTACCGCTTTACAAGTTTATATTTTTGTTAGTAGAAGGCGTAATCATTGTTTTAGATCGCGCTATGATTTTTTTCACAAAATGTGATTTTAGACTAAACAATGCCGTGGTCGCAACCTAATCTAATTGGAGTTACCTTTGTGATTAATGCATCGTTGATTATTATTTGACTTACTGGCTATCTGTAAGGACAATTAATATGCATTCTTTGATATTTTTTTTGTTGATGATATCGGGTCCTTAGCAATGTAGTCTTTAGTTTCTCTCTTAGTTGGGTTATTTTTAGGTTAGGTTTTGTTAAATTTTGAAAGTTATGTTATTTAGATTAAGCTACAAGTAAGTAGTTACGTAGGTCATCATTCAAAATTGTCGCGGACGAAGTCGCGGGCACCAGCTAGTTGTTACATAAATGAATTAAGAGGCCTATTACAGTCCACTAGCGCCGCCAATCGAAAAAAAGTCATAACTCATAAATAGAATAAAAAATATAAAATGTGGTCTATTATTACTGTAGAAAAGGCAATAACGTAATTTCATAACACATTGTCAACACTTGAAATATAGCTGTTTAGCTAAATCGTGCATTTGTAACAAAAACGGCCGTTTATGTTTTGAATGCATGATTTAGCTAAACAGCTATATTTCAAGTGTTGATAAGGTGTTATACAATTACGTTATTGCCTTTTCCACAGTAATAATAGAACACATTCTTAAGTCGTTATCGTGTCAAATTATCTCCAGCCTGTCCGCGGAAAAAGCAACAGGATAGTGTTTTTACTAATTGAGCTATTCTAAAATATTAAGGTCAAAAGACAAGACAAATATACTTAGAATTCATTGATGTAAAATATAAAAAAAAGTTGAATTAGTGTACATGCCTTGAATCCATTCTCTCTGGCAATATCTATGCTCCTCGCCATCAGTTCTTTGGCCAGACCGCGACCTCGGGCCTGCTGGTCCACGGAGATGATTCTGCATTCTAGGATTTTATCAACCTGAAACATTTAAAAAACTAACTGAACGACACGTTCCCGGAATGATGGCATATTTTTCATATGGCCAGAGCTAAGCATTGACTGACGAGCCCAGTTCTCCATTCATATTCTTCTCAAACAGTTTACATTTCCTGAGCTAGCGGGTGTACTTCCGGTTGATCTCGAAGTACAAAGACGTGCAGCGGTGTATTATTCTGCGCGCGAAAGCTTTGAAAATGATTTTCTATCGATGTGATATCTCACAGTCACCATGCTATAACGTCTTAGAACTAACGGCAATAGCTGGCCTAAATGACGAAAAGCTGAATGATTGAATTGCAATTAGATAGAATATATCAACCAAGGGTCGCCACCTTCATCAATTCTTTCTGAACGTTGTCGAACGGTTTATTAAAACTTGGCTAATCATAGACAATTGTATGGCACAATTTGTTACTGGAAACGGGAATTTGAATAGTAAATTGTTTAGTTTAATTTGAAACATATTGGTGAAGCAACAAATTTTAGTAACTTCAACAATCTGTGCTCCCTCATCTTCAAAACCTCTTACCACATACTTTGCGAGTGTATTATGTTAAATAGATTACAATTAATATGTGGGTTATAGATCTTGTGGCAATACTTTTATTCGTTTAAGCGGTTTTGCCATACCTACTATTAAAATCAAGTAATAACAGCTCACTTAATAGGACCCTTAAACTATACCCTCGGTGATTTCGCAGCTGGACTCTCTACTTGTAATTCTGTCGTTTTATGATGCTCTAGGCTCATTTTATGTTTCTGTCTCCCACCTTGCTCTGGAGGGAAGTGGGATTAAATTTTGAATTATAAATAGAACTACATTTCAACTTGCTATTAGCAAGATTTCTTCGTAAATAGGTAGATTAACTTAACTGAACACACGGACCAACAACAAATCTAATAAGGTTTCGCTTTTTGAATAAATGATTCTGTACATTAAAAAAGAAATCTTATAAAATCTCATCACCTGGAATGTATTGAACAGGTCCAGGTCTCGGCTCACGGTGTAGAGGATAGTGAATATCTTGTTGTACTTTGCGTCTGAAGATTGTTGGATTTTCTCGATCGACTGCTCGATGTCGCCGGGTCATAAGATACCATTCAGACCAACTCCTAGCACCTGGAAGATTTATATTAGCTTTGTGAGCTTGGTTCATAAATATACAATACATAATTGGCCTACAGTTCAAATCAGAAGACATCAATAATTAGAGCACTTTTAATGAGAGCTCGTTAATCAACATCTCAGCAATATAGCTATTGGTGAGATTATAATTTAACAGACTGAAAAACTATACTGAAAAAGCGATGTAATGCCAATTTTTTGATAATATTAGGTGCCTACCTAACTTAACCCTAATTGAATTATGTAGTAGAGCGTACAGATTTCAGGAAAAATTTAAAAGGAACTCCTATTGCCAAGATTAACTCGTTCGTCGCAAAACCGATATTCCGTATTTTTCTATTTCCTTCTACAAAACTTTTTTTCTTTAAAAGACAACGCCCGCACTAGGGAATCTCATCCCTGTGTCGTGGGGTATATAACAAACATATTTTAGTCGAACACAAATTACATCCACTGAACCGATATCACATTTTATTAAGTAATAAACAAGTTTTTAAAATTACCTTGTTGATTTGTTCGTTTTTTTTTTTATTAATAGCAATAGTGTTTTTACTGATTTTTTGGATGGTTATACGAAAATATTTTTATCTACGAAAGCATGCCCGACATTAATGACTCAAAAAGGTCAAGCCTTAAAATTCTGAGCAAGCTACTTTTTTCCCAGACAAACAGGAATAGGTACGTTGACAGCTCCAAATAAACTTTATCTTATAAATATAGTCTAACAAAGCTTTCCCCAACCCTTAAATTCCGTCCGTTCGGACACCCACCCGCAACAGCTGTAAATCTCAACCTGTACTAAGATAGAAAGTTAAAATGTTTTCATTCACTCCCAACTGGCAAGTACTGAGTCAGGCGATGTTCCATTTCTAAATAAATGATACCAGTATTTTGTGATATGTGTATGTTGGCACATAAATTTGTATTAGTAACTCAAATAAAAAATGATTTAGGTACAGACGCCAGCACATCAAGCTACCCCAATCTGTCAAATTTTCCCAATTCAAAGTGAACCTTATGCTTTCGTAATAAAGTTGAAAATCTATAAAAGAAATTTGACAGATTGGGGTAGCTGGATGTGGCGTCTGTAATTTGCTTTTCAGTAGATCTATTCACTGAAGGACACAGTGACAAGTAACAAAGGGTAGGGATAACAACCATGTTATACACAAATATAACTCGTATTGAACGACTGAACAAACAGTTCCTCTGCGCAAGGCGGATACACAAACAAAAGCTACAATTTATATACCATACCCTATAGCTACGTATCAATTTCCTTTGTTGGTGAGATACGACATAAGCATAATGAAATGCCATCGTAGTAACTAGCTTTTTGTCGTTACTGTTATGATACAGAGCAACTGGGTGACAAAAACAGAATCTTAGAAAGCTTAAAGAGTTTGCACGTTATGTACAAACAGTATATGATATTAAATTTCTACTAAGAATGACTATAACAAAATAGGTCAGTCTTAGGAATTCAGCTATAGACAGCTCCCCTTACGATCACTATACGGTCTATCTACATAAAGACAACGCCAAGGTGGAACAATCGCTAACCGTGCCACCTTCAAAAACAGTAGGGGAGAACTAATAACCCCACATGACGGCGCCGAGTTTTAATAGCAGCGAAGGGCAGCCAATAGTCTATGATCGCGCCGCTAAGTTTCTCCAATTCGTCGTCTATATGGGGTATAGCTCAGCAATAATATGTTATTGCAGCCGAACAGTCACTTATACTTATATAGCATCGATTATGGTCGCGACAGAGTCTCTCTAAGACCACACAGTGTTCAGCTGAGTAATTAGTACGAAAGCCTAACAGTCACTAACCGTATCTCCTTCAATAGCAGCAAGGGAGAGCCCATCTGCCATGGTCGCGGCACACAGTCTCTCTAAAGCCGCGTGGGGTTCCCCTCGTTCGCAAAGTGACACTGCCTTGTTCAGAGGTTCGTCGGCAAAGAAGTTATCTTGAAGATGCTTGATGACTGCATCGCTCATGTCTGGGGTGATTATCACGAAGCGCGCCATCTGCGTGTAGAAGATAAAGGATATATGAGATAAAGGAGTCCAGAACCTATGACACGAATACACTAATAATTATTATTAATATTATTATTAAATTGGAATTTTATAGCAATATTCGCAATGCAAAGCGTTAATATAATCTGCCTTAGGGTGGTAGCAAGGGAATCCTATATTTGATCATCTAGCGTGTATCGTTCGTAGCTTAACGCACAGCGCCTACCTCGGATTGGTAGATGGTGCAGGTTCGAGACCCGCCGGACGATTAAATTTATGATATCCATTTTTGAGATTAATAATTATTATTATTTATTCAAGTAACATGACTCACACTTGTTAGTACTAATACTTCTTTATTTCGGATTTTCATAAATATTTATTTCTTCTACTTTTTCAGTCAAGAAAAGAAAAGTAAGACATTGTAATATTATTTATTTAATTTGCCCGAACTTCATCATGTCAGCCCAATCACGTCCATTGCTGGACAAAAGCCTCCCCACATAATGGGGGATACATAATCGCCACGCTTGGCAGACGAGTTGGCGATCGCAGTTTGATGGTCATGGTTCACAGAAAAAACGCTGCTGCCCGTTCTCTGGTAGATGTTCGATCGAGAGGATTTCTACGCCCTCAACGGGATGTCATGGGGTGATGATATTCTTCGCCGTCACCACACATCACTTTATGATGTGTGGTGACGATATAGACGATATTATCAGCCTAATATCGTCCAATGCTGGACATAGGCGCCCCCAAGGGTATTTGTAACGTTGCCATTTGAAGGGTTTGGCGTAGTCACCACGCTACACATGAGAGTTGGTGACCACAACGTGTTGCAACCGGTAGTAGAGACACCCTCTGAGTTTGTTTCGCTGGGTCTTCTCAGTTGGGGCGCATTGGACCCGGTGGTAGCATTAAAGCGCCGTTATAAACACAAGGTCCGCCATAATAATAACATTTAATTCGTACCTTAATATAGACAGAACCATTCATACTATATGTAGTAAAAATATAGCTAAAATTTAAAATTTAGATAATTATGATGAATAATGAAAACTTGGCAATAACTTAATTTGAGTTAGCTAAATATCGTTACTATTATAAAATAAATCTTATTGTAAATTATTTCCTACAATCCGTGTACCTAAATATCTATATGTACCTAGAAATAATTATAAATTAATTATATATTACTACGAACATGTTCTGACTATTTACAAGCGCTTTTTTAAAGTCTACGTGAATAAAAACCTTTTTTATTTTTATAATTAGGTGGTAGATAGTACACAGGTGGAGCTGCTGCCTGACTACCTGGTGTACCTTTTACGAAACCCGCGGGATGGTATGGAATGGTCCTGTTATGCCTTCTGAACCGGAAACCACACGGCCAGAACTTATATTTCCAACATATTCCGCTGTTTGGTGCGCGCAAGTTGAGTATCTATCTATACATTTAATAAAATCGTAGGAAAGTCAAAACTGTACATTGAATATTTTTTTATAAAGATACTTGGGGCATGACCTACAATCGATATGGATCCCAAAAATATAGTATTTAGAATTTTTGTCTGTGTGTCTGTATGTATGTCCGAGCTAAAGTCAAAAAGTACTGCATGGATTTACTTCAAATTTTGCATCAGATATTCATAATCAATAACTTATATTGAACTAGTTGTGCCCCGTGGTTTTACCCGCGTTAAATTTTATAAATTATCACAGCTCCTCCCCCGTATGTGATAGCATGATAATATGTAGCCTATATGTTGACTCGACCTCTTAGTAATATTCGTCAAAATTTGAAGTAAATCCATGCAGTGCTTTTTGAGTTTAGCCCGGACATACATACAGACGACAAAAATTCTAAGTTTTGACTTTCCTACGATTTTATTATATAATATGTAATATGTATAGATGATAAGTGATTTCAGACATGAATACATTTGAGGTTATGACAAATATATTTTACGTTGTCTTTAAAGAAATCTACATTTTCCATATATACAAATTACTCTGTGATCTACATCTCAAGTGGATATCTTCTAAATTTTTCGAGACTATATTTTTGGCAGATTATTATACAAATTTGATAGACATACTGAAAGATATTCCTTTTAAACATCTCGGGTTTACTATGTTTTCCAATTGTTTTTTATCTGCGTTAATTCGAAGAATTAAACACATTTCTAAAATATATAGTGATAATAAATTCTACTACAATTTATACGAATAAAAACGACATCATATTTTTACTATGATGGGTTATTAGCCTCAAATGAGCTAATGAGGATTTAATTAATAGGTCAGATATGTACTTTTAATCAACTTGTGAGATCCTTGACATTTCATCACCTTCAGACCTTATCTATAAAACTTCAATACTCTTTGGGGAGGCGAAGCTTAATAAATGCGATCCGCACCTTCTCCCTTCCCTATCGACCCCTGCCCCCTTGTAATTATTCATGTCTTGTTTGATAGCAGAGGGTCTGTAGAAATACCTACCATCCAGTAAACAGTGAAGTACAAGCTTGTTATTTTGCGCTTAGTACCTAGTAAGTTATCTTACTTATTTGGCAAATAGCAACATTAAACTTTTGGTATTCCTTGTCATTGGTGAAATATAAGACATACATATTATAATATGGACGGTTGCCGTAGCCTAGTTGGTAGTGCTCCTGCCTACGAAGCTGGTGGTCGTGGGTTCGAATCCCGGTAAGTGCAAATATTTGTGTGATGAGCACGAATATTTGTTCCTGAGTCATGGATGTTTTCTATGTATATAAGTATTTATCTATCTATATAAGTATGTATATCGTCGCCTGGTACCCATAGTACAAGCTTTGCTTAGTTTGGGGCTAGGATGATCTGTGTGACACGGTCCCGAAAGTCAAAAATGTACATTGAATATTTAAAAAAAAGGATACTTGGGGCGTGATCTACAATCGATATCAAGGCCAAAAATATAGTTTTGAGAATTTTTGTCTGTTTGTACGTCCGGGCTAAACTCAAATAGTACTGCATGGATTTACTTCAAATTTTTCATGAATATTAGTAAGAGGTCAGGCTATCACCTACGGGGGAGAAGCTGTGATAATTTATAAAATTTAACGTGGCTAAAACCGCGGGGCACAGCTAGTATATAATAAATGTAAGGAAAATTATGCTATTTACAGCAAGTGAGCACCCCTTAACAGAGCATTGCAGTACAATATGACGACGTGAGTTAGGAAATATATGTAGGGTTACTTTTAAAATACCAACAACCTCGTAGGACTAGACAACTAACACCATACGCAACAACTTTTGTCCTACAACTTTTGATAATTTGTTAGATTTTATTTTCGCACAAATATAAGTATGAATTTTTATTTCCGGCTTGAATGTTTACAACTCTACGCGCATCGAAAGATACGTCAACATAGGGTACCCAAATTTATCTACATCAAGCAGTAACTAAATAAATAGTGGCTGTAGAAAGCATTATAATAATTAGGAGCGCAAACGCGCGCGAGCCGAGCGTCGTATGAATGAAACATAGACCTACAAATCACTCGACAGTACAAGAAAAACTTATCTTGTTAAAAATACCCATGGTAAAAAAAATCCTTTCTGCTAATTATGCCAACAAATACCCAAATGCCTTTTCTTTACTCCTGGTCCATTCAACGGTTGCCTGGAAGAGATCGCACTTAGCGATAAGGCCGCCATTTGTACAATCTTAACATAGTCATAGTTCTTTTTATGTATTATTTTTTGGTGTACAATAAAGAGTTACTTACTTACTTATCACACTAATATAATAAAGGCGAAATTTTGTGAGTGTGTACGTTTGTTACTTCTTCACGTCTGAACGGCTGAAGCGACTTACTAAAATTTAGTATGGAGTTAGTGGTATGGAGTTAGCTGACACCCTGGACTAACACATAGGCTATAATTTATAAAGTTACACATGGGTAAATAGGCGGGGCACAGCTAATCCAAACTAATATTATAAATGCGAAAGTAACTCTGTCTGTCTGTCTGTCTGTCTGTCTTTGCTTCACGCCTAAACTACTGAACCGATTTGTGTGAAATTTGGTACAGACATAGTTTGGAACTTGAGAAAGGACATAGGATAGTTTTTATTACAAAAATAAAATAAAAAATAAAATTTATTCCGGACATACAGCGCCATCTATTGGTCAAGAGTCGGCATCAATTCAGTACTGAAAATTCATCGGAAAAATGTAAATAAATAGTAAAAAGGTATGAAAATATAATATAATACAACTTTTAGTACAAAGAAAATGCTCTAATGGAGTATAGATCTATTAGTACTATATTTTATGTGGAGTTGGTGATCGCGCAATGGTGTCGATCGTTACACGAGTTCGGTTCATGTTATTGTTTTAATTCATCGGAAAAAAGTAAATAAATAGTAAAAAGGTATGAAAAAAATAATATCAATATAATAACACTTTTAGTACAAAGAAAATGTCCGAACGGAGTATAGATAAATAATCCGAGTTGTCACTATGCTCGATAGATGGCGTTGAGAGGAAATGCCAGTTTGTAACATAAGTAAAAGTAGTGAGCGTGGAAGAGTGTTGCAACAATGTAAACTGCTGGTTTGGGATGAATGTACGATGTCCCATAAAAGAGCAATCGAAGCACTTCGTCGCACGATGAAAGACATAAAAAACAATCAAGGTATTATGGGAGGAATGGTGGTTCTATTGGCCGGTGACTTCCGGCAGACCCTGCCGGTTATAGCAAGGGGCACACCGGCACATGAAATCAATGCCTGTTTAAAAGCATCTGTGCTATGAACACATGTGCAAAAGGTTTCACTGTCGACGAATTTGCGAGTATTACTCCATAATGATTATCAAGCCGGGCAGTATGCTGCTGCTCTTCTGAAGATCGGCGCGGATCGTATGCCTGCCGACTCCGAGAGTATGATCACGCTGAGCAGCGAATGATGCCAAATTGTGGATAGCACATACAATTTAAAAAATAGTGTCTATCCGGATTTACGCGCTAATATCGAAAATTGGGAATGGTTATGCGAAAGGGCGATATTGGCGCCAACAAATGAAATAGTAGGCCGGATAAATGACCAAATTATGTCTGACGTAGAGGGAGATGTCATCGAGTATCTATCAGTAGATAACGTCGTGGATACCGAGCAAGTGAAATCTTACCCAACAGAGTTTCTCAACTCCTTAGAGTTATCAGGAGTGCCTTCTCACAAGTTGAGGCTGAAAGTTGGAGTTCCTGTGATGCTTATGAGAAATCTAGATCCACCAAGGCTATGTAACGGCACATGGTTACAAGTAACCTATTTAGGACGGAATGTCATTAAAGCCGTTATTATGACTGGAATGGCAAAAGACGAAACTGTAATTATTCCCCGCATTCCCATCATTCCAACTGATTTGCCATTCCAATTCAAAAGAGTTTAGTTTCCGCTGAAAACTGCGTTTGCAATTACCATAAATAAATCCCAAGGGAAAACGCTTAAAGTTGCGGGGGTACATCTTGAAAAAGCCTGTTTCTCTCATGGACAACTCTACGTAGCGTGCTCAAGAGTGTCAAAACCACAAGACCTATATATTTTTGCAAAGGATGGCAAAACTAAAAACGTGGTATACAGAAATGTCTTGGTGTAAGAAACTTTAATGACCAAATTATGTCTGACGTAGAGGGAGATGTCATCGAGTATCTATCAGTAGATAACGTCGTGGATACCGAGCAAGTGAAATCTTACCCAACAGAGTTTCTCAACTCCTTAGAGTTATCAGGAGTGCCTTCTCACAAGTTGAGGCTGAAAGTTGGAGTTCCTGTGATGCTTATGAGAAACCTAGATCCACCAAGGCTATGTAACGGCACATGGTTACAAGTAACCTATTTAGGACGGAATGTCATTAAAGCCGTTATTATGACTGGAATGACAAAAGACGAAACTGTAATTATTCCCCGCATTCCCATCATTCCAACTGATTTGCCATTCCAATTCAAAAGAGTTTAGTTTCCGCTGAAAACTGCGTTTGCAATTACCATAAATAAATCCCAAGGGCAAACGCTTAAAGTTGCGGGGGTACATCTTGAAAAAGCCTGTTTCTCCCATGGACAACTCTACGTTGCGTGCTCAAGAGTGTCAAAACCACAAGACCTATATATTTTTGCAAAGGATGGCAAAACTAAAAACGTGGTATACAGAAATGTCTTGGTGTAAGAAACTTTAATAATCTTTAAAGCCTAAAATAATAGAAAATTTGTCAAGGGAGAAACAGTAGTTTTTTCTGAAATGGCAAATCAAAATAATATTTTGAAAATAAGGGAAAAATAACATTTTCGGCTTTTTCGATCGGCAATAACGGCTTTAATGCCCTAAGTGAGTATACATATCTTCAAAACAAACTCAGAGCTCATTATGTTGATTTTTGAAGAGTTCCCAAGAATATCTTCCACATTTCGTTTTTGAAGAGATCCCGCGAGATCGGGAACTATGTGGGTAAAACCAAAAATCTGCCGGAAGACACTATTCCACGCGAACGAAGTCGCGGGCAAAAGCTAGTAAAATATATATTTCTCATGTATTGAGATGAGGCGCTCATAGCTAGATGCTCTCACCGGTCCGTAAGCGATTGGCGAGGTTAAGCAACTAGGGTCGCGGTCAGTCCATAGATGGGTGACCGCCAAAGTGGTTTAATTTCTGAACGTCTCCGTGCTTCGGAGGGCACGTTAAGTAGTCGGTCCCGGTTGTAGTCATTAGACAACAGTCGTTAAGCCATGTCAGTGGCCTAGTGGGCGGCTTGAGCAACTCTGACACTAGGGTTACCCATACGATAAGCAAGCATGTATTAAGAGATGTTCGAACTTTACGAACAAAAGTTGTTGCTTATAGTGTGGGCTATCTTATCCTGCGAGGTTATTGCCGTTTCACAAGCAACCCTGTATATACGCTGCAGACACTAGCATTAACAGAATAATTTACTATTGGTTTGGTTGGGTTCCAGCTCGTGAATAAAAGTGCTAGAAAGAATAAGAGATGCCACCAAACGTAATAAATGCTACCGAATCCGTAACTTTAAACTTTAGTAATTATAGCAACATTTGAGTGGGGTAAACTATAGTGTTTATGGCTCTATGCGATAGCTATATTGCCTTACAAAATACCCTCCAGGATTGCCATGACTGAGTCTCAATGCTTAGTGGAATTTTACTGCGTGCCACTGTTGATCCATAAATAAATAAATTAATTAAATATAATATAATACTTCCCCCTCTCTTCTAAGTTTGCCGTGTAGGGCACGCAGTACAATTCCACTGATCATTGAGCCTCAGTCATGGCAATCCTGGAGAGTCCATATTTGTACTGTTTCCAATTCTGTAACAACTTTTTTGACATATGGTGTGCAATATATGAATATATGAAATAAATGATCTTGGCTTACGGGAGTTGCAGGAGGAGGGATTAGTCCGGATTTTATTACTACTGTGTCAATTTTGGGGTTATGGGTGTGTTGGGATTAGTCCGGGTTTTATTAGTATTGTGTCAATTTTGGGGTTATGGGTTTGTTGGGATTAATCCGGGTTTTATTACTATTGTGATAATTTTGGGGTTATGGGTGTGTTGGGATTAGTCCGGGTTTTATTACTATTGTGTTAATTTTGGGGTTATGGGTGTGTTGGGATTAGTCCGGGTTTTATTACTATTGTGTTAATTTTGGGGTTATGGGTGTGTTGGGATTAGTCCGGGTTTTATTGCTATTGTGTTAATTTTGGGGTTATGGGTGTGTTGGGATTAGTCCGGGTTTTATTTCTATTGTGTTAATTTTGGGGTAATGGGTGTGTTGGATTTAGTCCGGGTTTTATTACTATTGTGTTAATTTTGGGGTTATGGGTGTGTTGGGATTAGTCCGGGTTTTATTACTATTGTGTTAATTTTGGGGTTATGGGTGTGTTGGGATTAGTCCGGGTTTTATTACTATTGTGTTAATTTTGGGGTTATGGGTGTGTTGGGATTAGTCCGGGTTTTATTACTATTGTGTTAATTTTGGGGTTATGGGTGTGTTGGGATTAGTCCGGGTTTTATTACTATTGTGTTAATTTTGAGGTTATGGGTGTGTTGGGATTTGTCCGGGTTTTATTACTATTGTATTAATGTTGGGGTTCTGGGTGTGTGTAAAGTTACTAGGGTTCATTGGGGAAGGGAAAGTGTTGGCATTGCGTGTCGATACCATGTATGTTGCAAGCATCAGCCGCTACGATAACCACTTACCGTCAGGTAAGGCTTCTGCTTGTTTCCTTAACTAGTTTTATCTATACTCTATACATCTTTACAAATAAATTAAATTGGAGTGTCTGTTTGTAATATTGAAATAGCCGGTTTTTACTACATAAATATGAATATATATACGGTACATACACCAAAATAACATATTTTACTATTTTTGTCTGTCTGTCTGTCCGTTTGTTCCGGCTAATCTGTGAAATGGCTTAACTGATTTTGACGAGACTTTTATTGGCAGGTAGCTGATGTAATAAGGCGTAACTTAGGCTACTTTTATTTTAGAAAAAGTATTTTATTTTACTAAAAACTAATTAACACGCGGACGAAGTGGCGGGCACAGCTAGTAACGAATATAATTGTATGAGATGAAACGGTCTACAATCCGATTAACATAGCTACCTAACTATCAACGAAGTTAGGAATGGAAATTCAATTATCTAGTTTCCATCGTCGGTTTAGAGACCTGGATAAGTTCGTTAACTTTTTAATTGAAATGGATGGAAGAAGTTTAGTTTTCTGGACTAATACCTACATAACTGGTACAGAAATTAGAACTGCAACTGTCCATTTAAATTAAAAAGTTGAACTACTGATATTTTGTAGGAGAAACATTTTGTTAGTGAAATAACAAAATAAAATTGGAATTTAATAACATTAAATACCTAACTAATGATATAAAATGAGTTTGTTGGTTGGCCCGCATTACTCGACCGATCATCACGAAATCTTTTAGACACATTGTTGTTATACGAAAAGTATTCATACCGAGAGGTAACGCGAGCGAAACAGGGGGTAAAAGCTAGTATAATAATATATGTAGCCGTTTATAATAAAACAATTATTATTAAATTATTAAAACAATTTCAATGAGTTCGCTAATCAAAGTTTAATCGGAATGGTGTCATGCAAATCTGCTCTGCATTTTAAAAGTTACAGACTTATATCTGGTCTTGTATAGTCAGGATTTACACAATAGCATCAGGTGGTCCGTATACTTGTTTGGTGTAGAGAGCGTCTATAAAGAAAGAGAGGGAAAAAATGTGCACCTCTCTTGCCCCTACAGTAATCTCCGAAATGTAACTCTTTCTCCCTTTAAATCTGCACTAACTTATATCTCCCTCTCAAATTCCGCTCACACTACACTTTTCGTCACGCATTCAGCAGCTTATCTGCAAGGCAAGCATGCCTAAAGAAATATACTTCAAAAATGCTGCAGATGGACTTAAAAACAATAAACTTTTGCATGTGAATGAAGTTCTATTTCACAAATATTTTACGAATAGCTAGTGCTCTTCCAGTGTCTTACACTAATTATGTGTCGCATTGTATAAACAGACAATCAATATACTGCGGCATTGGCATAGTGGAAAACACACCCGTATTCACAATTTCAAGTTAGGACAAGTAATAGGTATGTGTCCTAACCTCAAGTGTGTCCTATAAGTTTTGTATTTAATTTCCTTAGTCGAGACCTGTTTGTAGAAGCAGCAAAAATAAACAAAACAACATTTTCTAAACATTTTAAAAGTGAATTGTATCAATTCAAGTGCGTGCGGGAATCGAACCCACGACCGCCACCGCACCGTGGTTCTGACACTCGAATTTATACAATCCATTCGATATTTCTTAACGCACTTAAGACGCTTGTAACGCCATCTTCAAACAACATTTGTAACCCTAATGCGTAAGAAATAAAGAAAAGTTTTCTCAAGTTAAATTTCTAGTACATTATTAGGCTAGATATTATGCATCAAGTAATTCGGGCAGAAAACGTTAAAGCTTAGTACAGAAAGTAAAGGAACATTATTTGGCTACAATTCATTATAATAAAAGTAAGTTCGAGAAAGAAGCGTTGGTCTTCAAAGACGTGCCAATCACTGAATTGAAAAGATGTGGAAAAAAGTATTTATTCAGCTAAGTGATCTATATGTACCAAGCACTGGAGCAATATCGTATAACTATTGATTTAAGCCCATAAAAAGCCTATTAGTGGATGAAGGATGTGTATTTTACACTCAAGTCGACAAACAAGTATACGGCCAAACTGGTGCTCAGCGCTTTACCTAAACTTCCCTCCAATTCTACAAAATCCTGTGAATAAAGTTTTTATGCATATAGAAGTATCCATTCCGAATTATAATATAAATACTTTTTTTAAAAGAACAGTAATTTTAAAAGCTTACCGATCATATAAATCTATTTTTTTATAGAAAAATAATTCACACATACCATCTGATCCCAAACTAAGCAGAGCTTGTATTATGGAAACCAGATACTACATATACTTTTCTTTTGTAAATACATACTTATATAGAATTCTATAAAAACAAAGAAAGAAAAATTTAGTTCATATACATATGCTAAGATACATTGAAATAAGTGCCCCCAATATCTTCAACGGATTACTCACAATACAACATTTTATAAGTTTTTATTAATTCGCTGACAACAAAGCAAAGCTTAGTACCAAGACCGTTAAACTAATTGCAAATTGACTTTTTATCTACCTCTAGAAGTTAACTTAAAACCAACTACTCTTTTTCTTGTTGCAGTCAGGTAAAACCAGAAGTAAAACGAAGTCAGAAGTAAAACTAGAGAAAGAAGGAATAATGGTCACCTATTCTGCCATGAATAGTTAAACTGTATATAGTAGCGGTATTGATTACCGTGCCAAATATATATTTTCACTAGCTTTTGCCCGCGACTTCGTTCGCGTGGAATAGTGTCTTCCGGCAGATTTTTGGTTTTACCCACATAGTTCCCGATCTCGCGGGATCTCTTCAAAAACGAAATGTGGAAGATATTCTTGGGAACTCTTCAAAAATCAACATAATGAGCTCTGAGTTTGTTTTGAAGATATGTATACTCACTTAGGGCATTAAAGCCGTTATTGCCGATCGAAAAAGCCGAAAATGTTATTTTTCCCTTATTTTCAAAATATTATTTTGATTTGCCATTTCAGAAAAAACTACTGTTTCTCCCTTGACAAATTTTCTATTATTTTAGGCTTTAAAGATTATTAAAGTTTCTTACACCAAGACATTTCTGTATACCACGTTTTTAGTTTTGCCATCCTTTGCAAAAATATATAGGTCTTGTGGTTTTGACACTCTTGAGCACGCAACGTAGAGTTGTCCATGGGAGAAACAGGCTTTTTCAAGATGTACCCCCGCAACTTTAAGCGTTTGCCCTTGGGATTTATTTATGGTAATTGCAAACGCAGTTTTCAGCGGAAACTAAACTCTTTTGAATTGGAATGGCAAATCAGTTGGAATGATGGGAATGCGGGGAATAATTACAGTTTCGTCTTTTGCCATTCCAGTCATAATAACGGCTTTAATGACATTCCGTCCTAAATAGGTTACTTGTAACCATGTGCCGTTACATAGCCTTGGTGGATCTAGGTTTCTCATAAGCATCACAGGAACTCCAACTTTCAGCCTCAACTTGTGAGAAGGCACTCCTGATAACTCTAAGGAGTTGAGAAACTCTGTTGGGTAAGATTTCACTTGCTCGGTATCCACGACGTTATCTACTGATAGATACTCGATGACATCTCCCTCTACGTCAGACATAATTTGGTCATTAAAGTTTCTTACACCAAGACATTTCTGTATACCACGTTTTTAGTTTTGCCATCCTTTGCAAAAATATATAGGTCTTGTGGTTTTGACACTCTTGAGCACGCTACGTAGAGTTGTCCATGGGAGAAACAGGCTTTTTCAAGATGTACCCCCGCAACTTTAAGCGTTTGCCCTTGGGATTTATTTATGGTAATTGCAAACGCAGTTTTCAGCGGAAACTAAACTCTTTTGAATTGGAATGGCAAATCAGTTGGAATGATGGGAATGCGGGGAATAATTACAGTTTCGTCTTTTGCCATTCCAGTCATAATAACGGCTTTAATGACATTCCGTCCTAAATAGGTTACTTGTAACCATGTGCCGTTACATAGCCTTGGTGGATCTAGATTTCTCATAAGCATCACAGGAACTCCAACTTTCAGCCTCAACTTGTGAGAAGGCACTCCTGATAACTCTAAGGAGTTGAGAAACTCTGTTGGGTAAGATTTCACTTGCTCGGTATCCACGACGTTATCTACTGATAGATACTCGATGACATCTCCCTCTACGTCAGACATAATTTGGTCATTTATCCGGCCTACTATTTCATTTGTTGGCGCCAATATCGCCCTTTCGCATAACCATTCCCAATTTTCGATATTAGCGCGTAAATCCGGATAGACACTATTTTTTAAATTGTATGTGCTATCCACAATTTGGCATCATTCGCTGCTCAGCGTGATCATACTCTCGGAGTCGGCAGGCATACGATCCGCGCCGATCTTCAGAAGAGCAGCAGCATACTGCCCGGCTTGATAATCATTATGGAGTAATACTCGCAAATTCGTCGACAGTGAAACCTTTTGCACATGTGTTCATAGCACAGATGCTTTTAAACAGGCATTGATTTCATGTGCCGGTGTGCCCCTTGCTATAACCGGCAGGGTCTGCCGGAAGTCACCGGCCAATAGAACCACCATTCCTCCCATAATACCTTGATTGTTTTTTATGTCTTTCATCGTGCGACGAAGTGCTTCGATTGCTCTTTTATGGGACATCGTACATTCATCCCAAACCAGCAGTTTACATTGTTGCAACACTCTTCCACGCTCACTACTTTTACTTATGTTACAAACTGGCATTTCCTCTCAACGCCATCTATCGAGCATAGTGACAACTCGGATTATTTATCTATACTCCGTTCGGACATTTTCTTTGTACTAAAAGTGTTATTATATTGATATTATTTTTTTCATACCTTTTTACTATTTATTTACTTTTTTCCGATGAATTAAAACAATAACATGAACCGAACTCGTGTAACGATCGACACCATTGCGCGATCACCAACTCCACATAAAATATAGTACTAATAGATCTATACTCCATTAGAGCATTTTCTTTGTACTAAAAGTTGTATTATATTATATTTTCATACCTTTTTACTATTTATTTACATTTTTCCGATGAATTTTCAGTACTGAATTGATGCCGACTCTTGACCAATAGATGGCGCTGTATGTCCGGAATAAATTTTATTTTTTATTTTATTTTTGTAATAAAAACTATCCTATGTCCTTTCTCAAGTTCCAAACTATGTCTGTACCAAATTTCACACAAATCGGTTCAGTAGTTTAGGCGTGAAGCAAAGACAGACAGACAGACGGACAGACAGAGTTACTTTCGCATTTATAATATTAGTTTGGACTACATTAGTGAATAATGTGGGTTGCAATTTAATAAACTAAAACGAAAGACTTGGAGTTAATATTTCAATTATGTGACTGACTATGTATAATAAATATAAAAATAAAATGTGAGCCGTCACGGGACGCTTGGCAGATGTGAAACATCGACATTATTTTGTAAAAGTAATATGCAGAAAAGAACATATTGTGATAGGAACTAAATATGTCTTAATGATAAAATAAAAAGTCGATTGCGCATGCGTCACGGCATGCGTCGCCACGCCAGAAATCTGTTATACGTGCGGCTATAGATGTTTCACATCAATAAAATAAAAAGCCTTTTTATTTGTTCCTATGAACTAAGTAGGTAACAATTTGTTTAGTGGATTAGTAATCATAATGAAATAAATTATTTTTTGTTAGTATTTATTAGTTAAGGTAATATTTATTTGTTTACTTCCATACGAACCCCCGTGCGGGTGAAGGTCTCCTCCAGGTTGTGCTATTTATCCCTATCTTGTGCCAAACCGAGCTAGTGTTTGCCTGCTATTATACATAACAATAATAATTAATATCACTATAATTATTATGTATAATAATAATAATTATTATTATTATATCCTGGGACACTATTTACACACGGCCATCGGATCCCAAACTAAGCAGAGCTTGTAGTATGGAAACCAGATAACTGATATACTACATACATATACAATTTTTTCTTTTTATATAAACTTACTCATATAGATAAATTACACCCAGACTCAGGACAAACAGACATGTTCATGCACACAAATATCTGTCCTGGGTGGGAATCGAACCCACGACCTCCGCCGTGAGAAGCAAGCATTTGCCAACCACGACAACAGGCCAGTGAACAAGGAGTTCTAGGTTAGTCATAAACTAGATTAATTAGCAAGTCATCTAGTCCTATACTTTGAGTCAGCCGGGGGCGGACAGACGTCTCCGCCACAACTTGAATAATTAATTAGTTCGCACAATTTGCGGAACGATGCGAGGCTTTGTTACTAAGAATACATTTTTTTTTATAGGGACAATGTCACACAGATCATCCTAGCCCCAAACTAAGCAAAGCTTGTACTATGGGTAACAGGCGACGATATACATACTTATATATAGATAGATAAATACTTAAATACATAGAAAACATCCATGACTCAGAAACAGATATTCGTGCTCATCACATAAATATTTGCACTTACCGGGATTCGAACCCAGGACCACCAGCTTCGTAGGCAGGACCACTACCAACTAGGCTACGGTGACATTTCCTCACTAGTAAACCTATATATACATTGTGTAGACTGTTCTACAATATAATGGGTAAAACGTACAGACGCCAGAACCTCAAGCTTCCCCAATCTGTCAAATTTTCCCCAATTGACAGTTTACCTTATCCTTTTGTGATAAAGTTGCATATCTATAAAAGAAATTTGACAGATTGGGGTAGCTGGATGTGCTGGCGTCTGTACTGGAATGGAATGGAAACAAAATATATTTATTTTAAAATAACCTCCCATTAGAAACCGTAGATTATATAAGTAGGTAATAATAATAATGTCCTCGTAGCCGAATTTCGATCACGGCGGCCAGTCTCAATGCAGATTAGCCATCTGCGCGAGACATATTATAGTGCAGAAGTGTATGTGCAAACACAGAAGCACTTTCTATTCCATCACTCTCATGATCTGATGGGACCACTAGCGACACGACCGGAAAGAGGTCTCAGGTACAGGACCGACAGCTTTAAGTGCTCTCCGAGGCACTGGGGTATAATACTCTAAACTGGCACACCTGTGCTCAATGATTTATGTAATAAATTAAAGTTTACATGACGTCTATGCAGCCAGACTAATAGAAAACAGTTCAAAACTACGTACAGGCTATGTAAAATTGTTTGCAAAAGCATTTAGAAATCCACAGATTAAAAAGAAAACAAATAATACATAACTGTCATCTCAGTTTCCCGCCTCTTATTGAAAAGGCTTTGTGAGGGGGAATGAATTCCTCCCAGCGGCCCCCGGAGCTCAAAAGATATTGCGGCCCATTAACCGGGACATTTTCTACAAGGTCAATATTGTGCGTAAGTTTTATAGGTGGGGTGTATATAAATTCGCTCCTCGGTCTATTAAACGAAGACTTTGCTTTTTATTAATTAGGAATCAAATATCTTTTTGTTTAAATTTATTTGAACTTTTTTATTCAGAGTCCAGCTTATCATTTTTTTGCAAAAATGATAAGCTGAGCAAAAAAGCATTATGTTGTTATTTTTAATTTGATTAGCTTTTTATACCTCAGTGCAACGGTAATCCATGCTTTTGTAAAAGTTAGTGTATTTATAAAAGAAATAATTAAAGACTGCAGAAACCAGAATCTACGGTTTAAGCAAATAAATGAATTCTCATTTTTGCAGTACTTAACGTTTTCTGCAACAGCTTTAAACTAGAAATGAGTGGGCACAAATGAAATTTGCTGGCAATCTATTGAATAAAATACAAAAAGAAATGGTTTTACATACCAAAATTCTCTGCTATTACCAAATGCAAATAGCAAAACCTCCTCTTTTGAAGTCGGTAAAAATTAAACTTTACCTTTAATATTATAACGTTTCTTTTAAACTGCCCAACTTGCTCTCCGGGTGTTATGAAAAACCTTATCAGCTTGCTTTGTCGCCGAAAAAGTGTTGTTTAGGAAAAGTGTTGTTAAGATATTTGGCTATGAACTAAACTTTTGAACGATGGTAACGCCTTACCTTCCGTTATTACGGTATAGTACCACTATGTCGCGATATCTGTATTACAGGCAAGAATGCCCATAAATAGAGTGTGGTCACTTGTCAATACAGACGCCAGCACATCAAGCTACCCCAATCTGTCAAAATTTCCCCAATTGAAAGTGAACCTTATCCTTATGTGATAAAGTTGAAAATCTATAAAAGAAAATTTGACATATAGCTGGATGTGCTGGCGTCTGTACTTAATAATGAAATAAATTATAATTTTTAATTTGGTGATTAAATAATGATAATATATATATATATATATATATATGGAATATATTTGATTCCGAAATAAAATTAATAATAATGAATCGGGCCTGCCATGTGGCACATCGGTAGTGGCACTGATGCAGTGTTGCGCTCAATTATGACTGTATCATAGATTTGGAGATGGCAGTGGCTGGATTGATGACCATCAATACGGTTTTAATCACTGATCAGGGACACCACAGCCTCATTTTGCCAATGGTTAGCGCTTATCGGCAAAGCGCTGTCAGTCAGTCTTTTGTGTGTGGGTGGTCAATATTTTTTCAATAGAAGCATTGACTTGTAATAAATATTTGCTGCTGCAATTTGGCTTCCAAGTTGTTAGTTAACCTTTCATATTGTATCATTACTTTTTTTTATACATACGTAGATATTTTTTAAGTTTGATATAATACGAAAATTAAGCTAAACCTTAAGTAAATTTGCATCTAAATTTTTTATTTCATGTAAAAAAATATCATCTTCATCATGTCACACACACACACGTGTATGTTTGTGTGTGACATGATGAAGTGTGTGTGTGTGTGTACACTCATACATACACACACACACACATATATACACACACAGACACACAAAACAAGGACTTGATTAGATTTGTTCTTAATTTAATTTAATTAGTTTTATTTTTCTGTAATGTTTTATTTGTAACTTGCTATTTAATCTGTAAACAATAACCTGAATGTGGAAGAGCGGGGCGTCCTAACACAGGCAATGTTATATAAAAGGAGGCCTCAACAATCTTGTCATTAGATTAACTTGAGTTAAAGGAAATAAATAATTTTTATTTATTACTAGCTGTGCCCGCGACTTCGTCCGCGTGTTAATTAGTTTATTTTGTATTTTAGTAAAATAAATGACTTTTTCTAAAATAAAAGTAGCCTAAGTTACTCTTTATTACATCAGCTAACTGCCAATAAAAGTACCGTCAAAATCGGTCCAGCCGTTTCAGAGATTAGCCGGAACAAACAGACAGACAGACAGACAGACAGACAAAAATTGTAAAAAATGTTATTTTGGTGTATGTACCGTATATATATTCATATTTATGTAATAAAAACCGGTTATTTCAATATTACAAACAGACACTCCAATTTTATTTATTTGTATAGATTCATTTACTTATTTTGTCAGCGGAACGATGTACACTGCCTCCCCGATAGATTTCCACAATGGATTATGCCCATCATTTGGAGGGATATGCTATAATCGCTACGCTTGGCGAATAAAGTATGATGTTCATAGTACGAGTACATATAGAGACGCTGCTGCCCGTTCTCTGAGAGATACTCTTCTGAGATGGGGTGATGATATTCTTCGCCGTCAGCCACACAACCAGAAAAATAGAAAAATATATATTTATATATAATTTAATAATATAGCATGGAAATCAATGCCGGTAAACCGCAAAGTCACATGCTGTACGGAACGCCTTTAAACGCCTTTTTTTTAACAGAAATGGTTTGTTGTCTAAAAAACATTAATAATAATATAATTTATTTTCTCACTATAATATACAGTTTACCAAAGACAGTTTTATATATATTACATAATTCAGGTAAGTATACATATATTGTAGGAGACTGGTGCCTAAGCTAGGCTTTAGGCCTGTATTTCAGGACACCAGGTTCCCTCCTCTTAACATTTACATTTCTAGATTATGTACTATGTGCGCTGACAACGTAGTAAGTTATCCAACAACTTTAATAATACAATAACCAAATTAAACAAAGATTGTTGTAAACTAATACTAAGTGTAATACATAACATAATGTTAATAACATACTTTAATTAGTGACATTAACTGTAAATTAATAATGTAATACTTTGCATGCCACATAAGGCAGTGCATAGTGAACTAAGCGCCTTATTTGTCATCTTATATTGTACCTACCTATGTTTAGCAATAAATTATTGATTGGAGAATATATAATAATAATAAAGTTATTTATTAAAGTAACCAAAGACCATATAGCCTATAGCCGGTGCTAATCTCATGTTCCATTTTCGGAAAAAGCCATGTAAATAAGACTCATGATCGTACGTTATCAATAAAACATATACCGTCCGTGTATACCACAGGCAATGAAACTCCCTGTCGTGATATTATCAAGACTCTACAACATGAAATACAATTTTTTTTATAATAATATCCTGGGACATTATTCACACACGGCCATCTGATGCCAAACTAAACAGAGCTTGTACTATGGAAATCAGAAAACGAATATACTACACATATTATTTTTCTTTTGTAAATACATACTTATATAGATAATTTACACCCAGACTCAGGATAAACAGACATGTTCATGCACACAAATATCTGTCCCGGGTGGGAATCGAACCGACGACCTGTAGCGTGAAAGGCAGCGTGTCTACCAACCACGCCAACAGGGCCGTCATACAATGACAACAGAAAAGGACAAAGTAACAGTAACTATTTCCTGCAACATCTGCAACCCGCAAGTAATGTCCCGGACGTAGCACCCGTTCATAACGAGTTTGCTCACCTCATAAAACTATAATACCAAGGAGAGACCTATTACGAATGCCCATAAGGCTCCTCACTATCAGTGACTCACAAGGCTTTATTATTTTTACCATACCTATACGTTTTGATAGAATATACAAAGGTCATAATCATGAACATGTCAATGTCCAAATAAAAAATAGGTTAAATAAATTTGAACCTTTTTTGTCTAGAATTGTAATAAACAGTAATCCTCCCGGTTGAATTTTATCAATGGCGACCATTCTATTCTATCTGTGTGACTGCAAAACTAAAGGTATGAGTTACATTCCCACCCAGGACAAATCTTTGTGTGATAAGCACGATTATATGTGTAAGTTTTAACAATTTTGTAGTTGTATTTGTGTAGTTTTTACAGTACAAATAAACTTTTGGTTTTTTACAACTACTCTTAATGGTATATAGGAATAAAAAATGGGGTAATTTTAATTTATTTTTTATAGAAAAATATTGTCCATATACATAAGTAATGTGTATATATCCATATTTTATTAAAGTTGAACCTGCAATACAAAATATACAATATCCGTTCGATGAGTTAAACTTGAACGATCAGTGAGCTTGATTAATAAATTTAAAAACAATAACTTTATTAAGACAAACACGGAGACCGTGTTTAATAATATTAAACTTTGAGCAAACGGTGGTAGAAATAATATGCTGTGGGAATTTAATTTGCTACGTCGACTACGCGTAGTACGCGGAGCACTCAACGCAGAATATACATACCTACGTATGTATATTAATATGTACATTAATTGTCATGTTATTATAACTGCATTCATTAAGTTTGCAAAGTAAAATAAATTTAGACCAACCATATACTGAAACTTTTAAAATCAATCTTAAACCATATGATAATAACCTAATGGTAAGTATAAAGTACTTCCTAGTTACGATTTTGTGTTAAGAATCTACGCGTTTCTACGAAAAATTCTAAGCACGCTACGAACAGTCTAAGTTCTTAGTGCTACGCACAAGCAAGTAAAGCGTCGTAGACGTCACAAAATAGAAGTACACTAGTCGTACTTATTCTGTGAAAAGGCGCAGTGGTGATCACACTGTGCCTTTTAACAGAATAAGTACGACTATCAGTATTCGTTTATTACCAAGGTTTTAAAAAATAGAGTTTATGTCATTTATTTTTTTCATTTTTTACAAAGAAAAAGCTATTCAAAAAGCTTTTTTATTTTTAAGGTACTTGAAAGAAAATGTGTTTTTTATTATAAATATAGTAAAAGTATAAAATTTAAATTGGTAGTTAAATACTAGATACTATAATATACAAGCTGATGATTATTATGCGACATTTGTATACAATAAACTATTACACTATAGCCTATGTGTTAATCCAGGGTGTCAGCTAACTCCATACCAAATTTTATTAAAATCGCTCCAGCCGTTTAGACGTGAAGAAGTAACAAACACACACACTCACAAATTTCGTATTTATAATATTATTTTGAGTTTGAGATCCAACAATAATTTTTGAGTTGAGTTCAGACAATATCAATTTAATACGAGCTTCATGACATATAGAGCCAAAACAAAATAAAAGGATCTCCACATTCAAAGAATAAATTCTATTCCTAGTATTTATTCTTTGACTGTCCCGTTAAATTAATCACGCGTGAAATTCTCTGCCAAAAGACTCAACGTTTTATGAACGCAATAAAACGTCGTGTCAGAACTTAATCTGAGGTATTATTTTATGAGAAGACTCTGTTCAACCTCCACATTTTATTACCTGTGGAGATGTTTTTATTTTGTTTTGGCTCTATATGTCATCAGGCTTGTATTAAATTGATGGCTGCCATTTTGTAATTCAATCTGGAAAGATTGAATTACAAAATGGCAAGACGGCAGAAATAAAATAAAAAAGGTATTTATTCACGTAGACTTTAAAAAAGCACTTGTATATAGTCGGAACATGTTTTTAGTAATATATAATTTATTTATTTATTTATAATTATTTCTGGGTACATATAAATAAATATAAATATTTCAATAATTCACATTCATTATTACAGTGCACGAGTATCTGCTTAAACACACTGTACACTATCTATTACCTCCCTCTCATAATCTAATAGGATGACTATTCGACATGACTGGGGAGAGATCAGTATCATCTTCTACTTCTAGACTCCAGGGTACTACAAAGATCATTCTTAATATTACATTTTCGGTGGGCTTACGATTTAAACAACACTCAAAGACTAGGACTTGATATTTGGAATATATGGGTTAAGCATAAACATTTTTAGTTTACTGATAAAGTTTTGATTACATTACTATCAGCAAACAAAAAAAATCTTCGGGAAAGCAAAAAATACAGGGTTTTCCAATAATTCCATAAGAGGTGTTATTTCGATATTCAAAGAAAAATGCTATTTTTTTATACTAATGATCGGATGTATATTTCATTATAAAGAGGAAAGTATGCCGTTAATAGTGGACAATAACATCAGGCAAATGACCACCACGACCACGCTTACAGGACAATAACCTTTTCATGAAATTTTCCATAACCAAATCGCAAATTTCATTCGTTTAAAACCTACCTTATATCAACAAAGCCTTTGGTTCTTCCAAAAGTCCATGAAAGCTCAATACAACGCCTCAATGAATAATGGTAGAAAAGAAACACCTCTTTTCTACCATTATCATCATTACCATTGAAACGAGTTTATACGAAATAATGTGACATGGATAGGTAATATGTAAAATGACAAAAATATTAATCAAAACTTTAAGTTACTTAGTTAGTTAGTAGTAACCTAACCGCTGTTAAGCAACCCTGACAGCAACTAGAAATAACCTCTTTCTTAAAACTTCTCTTCCTGGATAACCGGGACAGGAGATAATAACAGAAAAACACACACACTACATAATACGGTACCTACATGTACATATACAAAAACGCAAGTTTTGCGCTCACCTGTGCGTTTAATTGTAAAAACGCCTTTTTTAAACCTTACCCATACACGCATCTCGGTTAAGATATAATATTGATGCAAAACGATATATTTAAGCGTGATTAAGCTTGCTTATAAAATATACTTATTGAATAAAATATCGCATTAATTTAAAAAATATAATAAAAACCATTTTATTCACATAAACTTCACGCAAATAAAAGAAAATGGATAAAAGTAAATTAATTTATATTAAAAGTTGAGTATAAGTCACTTGGTATCTTGGGAGATGACTTTGTTCAACAGTGAACCATTTTCGACTGATATTTCATTAAATTTGTGATTTATATTTGATCATATAGAAGTATAATTAAATTTACAATAGTAACGGTTTACTTTAATAGCTTCCTTCTTTAAGATATTGTCAATATGGTCATTTAAGGTTTTAGTAGTAATTGTGAATATTTATAGATATATTTTGTCCAACGCGCACCAACTGAGGAGACCCAGCGAAACAAAGCGGACTCTTTTACTACCGGTTTCAACACGGCCTAGTTGAGGCGGTCCGGGGAGACAAACTCAAGTACAAGGGGTTTGGTCTACTTTATGCAAAATTTAGTGACCAAAGAATACGTATACCTACGTATTATTATAAATTTGATATGAAGAGAAAAGAAAAACAACTACATATATTAGTCATGGATGTATTCTGAAGTTTATATATGGTAATAGAATTTAAACTAGTTCCTATAAAAATTATATACCAGTTTGGACGAAAAACTTACAAGAAATAACTACCCTAATATATACCCTAAAATAGAAACAAATAAAAAAGATTAAATGAAATCAACATGTTTTTCAATAATTCCCACACCATAAAAAGATAAAACCTCTAACGAAATCAATTCCGGAACAAAATTACGACCCAATATTCGAGTAAGAACAAAAGTTACGCTCCATTCAGCTAAAAGGAACATAAAAATAACACCAACACGTTCACGGCGGCAAAACGAAAATTTTCTAATTCATGAATATTAACACACACTCAACAGTTACTATAGTATTATTTTACTACTACTAGTTACTAAGTACTAAAAGAATAGTAAAAAATTGCGTAGACTTACCATGCGTCCGTCGCGAGCTCTCGCTGCGCACTGATAAGGGCTGCCCGCCCCAATGTTGCCCCATTCTCTGTTCAAATATTGGTATAACCCCTATTTTAACAAAAGAGGCCATAATGACCTATATTTAAAAGAGGAGATTTGACCATGATGAAATATATTACTATTGAAGTAAGAAACAATTTGTTAGTGTTTTGAAATCCTATTATATTTATTTAGTATATCCTTCGAATATCCTTCGCGAGTTATCTGCAGTTCGTATGCCACCCGCAAAGAGTGTTGGCCGTGGACTTTTCTTGGCGCCTGATGGGAGAAGCCCCGGGAACGCGAGTATACTATGTGCCCCCATTACCGGTACCCCCTTTTGCGCCATGTCCCAGAAGGTCAGGTTAATTATCGAAATGTGTAGGTTTAGCCATATTTTACTACGTATTGTCTGAATGGTTCTGTCTATATTAAGTACGAATTCAATATTATTGATCCCCGCATAGTACGCTGTACGACTATTTGAGCGATCCATAAATAAAACAAACCGCACGGACTGACTAATTAATTTTTTTTTGTAAGTTTTATACTATCCACTATGTTTATGTACTGCATTGTGAGCTTGACATACACTTGTACTGTAATATATGTAATATAATACCCAAGCGCCGAATAAATTTCATTTCATATGGTTGTACTTTGTGTCGGTGAATTACATTGAAGGCAAAACATCACTTATATTTCATAGTGTAGGCGTTATCATTAAAACAAAATATATTAACGAATATGTGCTATAACAAATACTGATTTGCCCTTGTCAGATAAATAAATCATAGATGAAACTAAGCAAAAAGAAATAACATGTTTCGTTTAACTAAATGTCTAATGGAGTTTTCTCAATTTATAAAATTTCGAGCTAAACAGAAATATTAAATGCATCGGTAAAAGTTGAGAATCTGGACTCAAGTCTCATAATTCGGAAGATAGGTTGACATAATTTACCTAGACTCTACTTATACGGCAAGCGGTTAGCCGTTTCCTTTATTGCGGTCAGAACAATAACTAAAACAAAATAAAACTTAATTGTTAGGAATATAAACCACGAAAAATCCCCGAAGCATATTTTGGAAAATGCGTTCACACATTCCAAATCATTTAAAAATATCTTAATCCTATAATGAGATAGCGCCGAGCTAAAGACTGAGCCTTAATTGAGTTAAGTCAAAGCAAATATTAGTTGTTAAAAATATGTTACGTTACAGGATTACCTACATCTCAAAATTTTATCATTCGATGTAATTTTATTTGATTTATAAAGTAATTCTAATTACCAATAACCTGAGTTTAAAAAAAAATTGTATCCCCTGCGATACTAAAGCGGATACTTTACAAAATAATAGATCTAGCCCAAGATAAGCGAACGTGGCGACACTGGCCGCCCGCCCCGACCTATTGCATAGATTACTGCGATGGAGCGCACCTAGTATTGGACGATTTATATCGACAATTGATTTTGTACAGGAAGGTTACTTTGAAAAGGCTTTCGTTCAGGCTGTTATTAGGAAGCTCCTATTGTAGTTGACCATTTCAAAGTTATAAAACATAGTCTGCAATGTTTTTATTGTCTTATTTATCGAATCTATTAAGTGGATTTTAAATGATAGTAATTATGTATAAGTATTTATGTAATAATATAATTCTGAAATAAATAATAATGTAAATAAACGAAATTGTTTATTTCCAAGAATGTTATGTAGGTACAGGGTATGATCTTAAATTACATTCTATCTTCCTATTGTGGTAGGCAAATGTTTGGTTTTTAAACAATATTTTAATATTTAGCAAGCAAGCAAATCATACTTTTTGATGAAGTTTGTCATAATCAATTATTTGATGTCACGGTCCCATTATTAATAATACTATATCAAATTCAGTGATATCAATGATGATGATAATGTCAAGTAATAAAAAAATTCAATAGAAATTTAATTACATAACTTAATCACATCGTAAATATTTTTACAAGGTATATACCAATATTTGTAATGTAAACATTCACCGCAACACGTTAGATATTCCGTCTATTGATAGTACCGTCTACGTAATTCGGGTTCGAATCCCGGACTGTACTACATGGCTATTAACTAGGTACATGGCTCTGAGTAAACCGTTAAAGGAGTTAAGCATCATGTGTGTATTGTTCGATCTCACTTATTTTGTATCACACTAATATTATAAAAGCGAAAGTTTGTGACTGTGTGAGTGTGTATGTTTGTTACTTCTTCAAGCTGACACCCTGGATTTAACACATAGGCTATAATTTATAAAGTTTAACGCTTGTAAAATCGCGGAGCACAGCTAGTAAATTATACAACACGATTTTTTCAGTATCCATCATCATGTCAGCCGAAAAACATCAACTCCTGGACAAAGGCTTTCCCAAAAATCTCCACCAATCCCGGACTTGTGCGACAGCGGCGTACAGCGACCCTCAAAAGACCTGCGGTCCATCTTAAAGGTGGTCACCACACGAGAACCTTTCTGCCCCAGCGGCCGTCGATTTTACAAGATTGTTTTGTGCGCTACTGTTATGTGTCGTGTGTATGTTATGTCGATTACTTACGTTCCCCTGCGGATTATTTTTTTTATCTGATAGACCTCGCGGGGAAACTGCGAGCTTAACTCTCTCCTTTGCTCTTTGTGTGGTCTTATGCCTCTTATGAGACCCATAGTAATCGGTAGCCCATAGAATAGTAGTCTCTGTTTCGAGGTCAACACTGGTAACGCACACTGATCTAAGATTGAAGACTTGAGATACTGCGGTATTTAGGACGACAAGATGTCGCAGCTTCCCAATGGCTGCCCACCGAGTGGGATATTCGGTATTAGTAAATCGATCTTGATGGTTGATTTTATTCAAAAGGGTTAGATTTGAAGGGACGAGATTGACGCATATAATTTGTATCTAAATCATACAATATCGTAGGACTTATAACGAAATTGAGTTTGGAAAAACGTAAAAGCTTTATTACGATTAAAATATCCGATTTTTACATAGTGATATTCATTTAGGTATTATTCTAGTTAGTGGTTTTTTTAATACCTACGTCATAAACCGTAAACCGCAATTTACCATTATTTCAATCAACTACTACAAGAACTTCTATATTATGTTACTTGCTGCTACGGAACCCTTCATGGGCGAGTCCGACTCTCACTTGGCCGCTTTTTTTTAGTATGTATGTTACTCGATTACTCCATTATCAGATTTCAATAGTTTACTTTTATGAAAGTGAACGTTTCCGGAATGCTCCCTTAAAAAAAATATTTTATTATTAAGAAAAGTTATTTAAAAAAAAAAGTATGTTCATAAGTGAAATAAACATTAATAACCATAATAATTTCTTGAAAATAGCGAATAAGTTAAGATAATCGAAATCTAGTAGGAGGACTAGACCTTCCTTCTTACCCACCACTGCAACTCCTGTGAGCCAGGATCAACAGTGGCACACAATGAAATGACACTGAGTGGTGAGGCTCAGGCATGTCCCGGGGAATCGCTTTAACTGTCTTGGATCCCGCAACGAATTTAATCAAAGTGATCCGGCGCGGGCTTTGAACCTGCGACACGAAGCGGCGAGGCGACTGTCTTACCCGCTGCGCCACACGTGCAGTAAATTAATTAAGTCAATTAAGGCCTCAATACTTTTTTGCAGCCCTGTAACGTGTTTGTGGCCCCTATAAAAAAAAAAGGTTGACTATGGCTGCTCTAGACTAACAGTATTACATCCACGTGCGTTGTAGAAGAGTTAAAATGTGTCGTTTCAGTGCTATACATCAGTGGTCATGTCGGTTACCCTTGCCACTGGTTCATTACATATATATAGCATACTTTTACGGGCGAATCATCTTCAAGCGCCATCTAGTACCTATTACCTTATGACGGACAAGTTACGTTTATCACCACCTCTCCTAACCTGACCACTATCGCGATCTCCTAACAATATGTATGTAAGTAGAGCCATAATTCGAGCGCATATTGACGTTTGATACAGATTCCTCATGTCAGCCCAATGATAGAGAGTTTGAGATAAAAGTAATAGTATACGGGGAAGAAGACTGCCGCGTAGATCGTCCAGAGCATCGCTCATCTGCTAGCTCTCTGCGCCAGACACGGGCCTCCTGTCCCTCATGACCTTCAGGTCGTCGGGCCGCAAAGGATTTCACGCATCAATAACAGAAGAAATGAAGAAGAACGAGCACCCACTGGGCCCCAAATAAGGCCGGGGGTACTTAAGATAGCCATCAAATACCAAATCGAAGAAACACTTCGCGAGCTCAACTGTAAACCTGAATTTGTGCGCCCCATTCACGCCTGGCAAGGGAGGCCGCGGTGCATTTACCTCGCTACACTGAAGAGGACACCAAACGTGACACTACAGATCTACGGAACTACAAAGCAGCTCTGTATACCCGGCGTCACAATAAAGCCCTGCGGCAGCAAAAACGGACGGCGAGGGCGCAGTGAGTTAAAGTTAATAACAATTAATAGTACCTTAATATCTTAGCACATTATTCAGACACGGTCATCTGATACCAATCTAAGCAGTGCTTGTACTATGGCAACCAGATAAATTTTCTTTTCGAAAGCATGGCGGACAACTCCTCAGGTATAAAGATGTGCTTAAGCGCCACATGAGCGTAGAGCCCTCGCAATGGGAACAGCGGGCAGCCATCCGGACACAATTGCGGACTCTGGTTTAAGGCAAAGTCTACTGCTTCGAGTCTCCAAGGCGCGCTGAGCTGGATACCAAGCACGATTAATTGAAAGCCAAGAGCACCTGCGGCGATCAGTTACAATTATTACAATGGTGTGCTCAAATGCCCGCAATTTACGAGGAATTTTCGTATAAAATTGACTACATAAGTCACATGCGAGAACACGAACGTCGGCTACAGTAGGAGAAGCGGTCGGCGTAGCCGAACTCGGCCGGGACCACATCATCAATTCACCCAGACTCAGGACAAACAGATATGTTTATGCACACAAATAACTGTCCTGGGTGGGAATCGACCCCACGACCTGCGGCGTGCAAAGCAAGCATTTACCACCACGCCACAGGCCCGTCGAGTTGTTGCAATATAGATTTAACTACCAAATATGCATCTGAGCCCATTCTGCACACTAAGTGCCGATTTCACCGTTAAAATTAAACGCAATCAATGGACGCTAAACTCAGTTACAAGAAGCGGAACCGAGTTAAGCGCCCATTGATCGCGTTTAATTTTAACGGTGAAATCGGCTCTAAATTGATTGTAAATATCTGAGATAATTATTCCAATCTTAAGTTTGTGACAAGAAAACTTTACGACGCGTTTTCAGTTTTCACGAGTGAAGTGCGACGTCAAGCGCGCAAGGATCGGTGAAGCACTGAATCGTAGATACTCGGTTCCAGTCGTCATCCGATACTTTTGCTGTACGACATGAATTTAGATAGAAGTTTTTCCTTCTATGGTATGGTTAAAAGCAGACATACATTTATTAATAAAGCGATTTTGTATGGGCTGTAATGAACCTGAGTGCACTGTAAAAGCACCGTGGTGTATGGACTTGAATTTATAGAATCCATTTGATGCCCCATTGACTGTTTAGGGTTCCGTACCCAAAGAGTAAACCGGGACCCTATTACTAAGACTTCCCTTGCTGTCTGTCTGTCCGTCTGTCACCAGCATGTATCTCATGAACCGTGATAGTTATACAGTGGAAATTTTCACAGATGATGTATTTCTGATGCTGCTATAACAACAAAAACTAAAACAAAAAATAAAATAAATGCTAGTTTTTATAGAAAATGGTACGGAACCCTTCGTGCGCAAGTCCAACTCGCACGTTAACACCAGGGAGTCGCGGAGAGTCAGCAAACAAGTGTTGCTGACCCTTCTCCCCATCCCAATGAGCTCTGGCGATCTTAATCACACTCAGGAACACAACATTAAATTATTAATGTTATTATTAAGGAATGTGTTCTGTAAGTAATCTCTGTTAACCTTGATCAATCTCGAGTCTCATGATTAATTTTAAACCTTAATTTTAATTTCGTCAACATACACTGAAGGTATATAGAGTAGTACTTAGGTAGAGCTAGTCAATTAATATATATATTAACTAGCAAAGAGAAGATGCTAGTCAATTAATATATATAATTTTGTGACCACTAGCAGCTAAGGGAGTGAAATCCCGGCACCTGTTAAGCTTTATTTTTTACATATTTATTTATATATATTACTACTCGTAGCTGTGTCCCGCGGTTTTACCCGCGCAAAATTTTATAAATTATCATAGCTCCTTCCCCGTAAGTGATAGCGTGATAATATGTAGCCTATATGTTGACCCGACCTCTTAGTATGCATTCATGCAAAATTTGAAGTAAGTAAATCCATGCAGTACTTTTTGAATTTAGTCCGACAGACAAACAGACACACAGACAAAAACTCTAAAAACTATATTTTTGGCTCCGATATCGACAGACGCCAGCACATCAAGCTACACCAATCTGACAAATTTACCCAGTAGAAAGTGAACCTTATGCTTATGTGACAAAGTTGGAAATCTATAAAAGAAATTTGACAGATTTGGGTAGCTGGATGTGCTGGCGTCTGTACATAACGCCTCAAGTATCCTCTTTAAAAAATATTCAATGTCTGTATATTTTTGACTTTCTTACGATTTTATTATATGTATACCTAGATTGTTTTTTAATACATCGATTTAATACTAATACATATGTAATTTGCTCTATGGTGACGGCGGTGAATATCAGAATATCATCACCCCATCTTATTCCGTGAAGGGCGTAGAACTTGACCTCAGGGAATCTATCAGAGGACGGGGCAGCAGTGGTCAGTGACGTATGTGTATCATGGCGATCAACGACCCGTCTGCCAAGCGTGGCGATTATGGCATGTCCCCCAAGATGATTCTTGTGGAAGGCTTTTGTCCAGCATTGGACATGTTACAGCTGTTATGATGAAGTATCAAAAAAACAAGAAAGTCAATAAATAATATCTATACATCTTGGGGAGACGTTCCTACGATTTTATTTTACATATAATAAAATCGTAGGAACGTCAAAACTGTACATTGAATTTTTTTTTAAAGGATACTTGGGGCGTGATCTACAATCGATATCGAAGCCAACAATAGTTTTTAGAATTTTTGTCTGTTTGTCTGTATGTATGTCGGGGATAAACTCAAAAAGTACTGCATGGATTAACATTTAGCATGAATATTACTAAGAGGTCGGGCCAACATATTATCACGCTATCACCTACGGGGGAGAAGCTGTGAATCTTTATTTTTCTTATGCATTCTGACTAACAGCTTGTAATCTAACGACGTATATTTAAATGTTGTTTTTGAATAAGCCATGCTATTATCTAGCTTTATAACGCGGGTACAACCGCGGAGCACAGCTAGTGAATTAATAATAATATTGCATTTAAAAACAACACCTGCACCAGTGAAATAGTTGATCTATTTCACTGATGCAGGTGTTGTTTTTAAATGCAATATTATTATTAATTCATATTATTTACTCTCTTGTTTTTTTCATATTTCATTATAGGTGACAGAAAGGACACACTAAGAACATTTATTTATGAGTCACACATTGTTGTTGTGCAGAGATTGAACCCAAAACAACAGTGTTGAGGTAATAGTAAGGCCGGGACTCCACCAAAGCGGAGACGAGGCGAGCAGAGAGATGTATTTAAACAACCAATAGAATTGTGTTATTGACACATCTCCTCTCCGCTCAGCTTTAGGGAAGATCGCTGTGCGGAGATGTGTAATATTTGTATGGCACGATGGAAGCGGAGATGTGAGCTGTGCGCAGACGGCGCGCAGTGTTGACGAGAGATGTGAACATCTCCGCTTTGGTGGAGTCCCCGAGCTGAGAAACATCTCTTCTCTCAGAGTACACAGCACACCGCACACATCTCGGTTAGGTGGGTTCCCGGCCTAAGGCTAAAGACAAGTTAACCACTACACCATTAATGCAGTCAATAAAATAAAAGTGTTTCAATTCACATTTATTTATTTATTTACTTTAATTAAAACGGTAGGACACCAATTACAATAATTAAAGATAATTATTACAAGAATTATTTTAAATATAAATATATAAACATTGATTTTAAAATACATTACAATCATTCTCACAGAAACGCAAACATTCTGACAATACATCCGACCATCCATCCGCAAACAAATCACGGTCAGGATTGACACACAGGAGAGCGTTAAGTGCTGTGAGGCTGCGCAGTATATTATTTATTAATATTTTTTTATTCTTCACTTTGCATTCCACAATTTGTATAATAAAGTACAGCACAGATTTTAGGACTGAGGAATAGTCCATCACAAATAAAGTTACAAAATTTAGTTTTGACTTAGTTACCTATCGCTGATGAGAGAGTCAAACGACAGATTTCAATGGATAGAGATGGAGGAGGCCTTGCCAAAAGGCATACAATAAATTTAAAAAAAAATGTGAGCCGTCACGGGACGCCTGGCAGATGTGAAACATCGACATTATTTTGTAATAAAAATAGTGAGCCGTCACGGGACGCCTGGCAGATGTGAAACATCGACATTATTTTGTAATAAAAATGTGAGCCGTCACGGGACGCCTGGCAGATGTGAAACATCGACATTATTTTGTAAAAGTAATATGCAGAAAAGATCATATTGTGATAGGAACTAAATATGTCATAATGATAAAATAAAAAGTCGATTGCGCATGGCGACGCGTCGCCACACCGTACAGACTACTATCGTATAGCGTGGCGACGCGTCGCCACGGCACATCAAAAAGGTTTTTATTCACATAGACCTTAAAAAAGGGCTTGTAAATAGTCAGAACATGTTTGTAGTGATATATAATTAATTTGTTTATTTATAATTATATCTAGATAGATATAGATATTTAAGTACAGGGATTGTATGAAAACACGTACATTAAGATTTATTTTATAATAGTTATGATATTTAGCTCGCTTATATTAAGTTATTGTCCAGTATCATTGGATCCGGTGGTAGCATTAAAGCGCGACCGTCGTTATTAACACAAGGTCCGTCATAATAATAAAACCTTAATATAGACAAAACCGTTGACAATATGTAGTAAAAATATTAGACTTAAACTGGATAATTAAACATAATCTCTTGCCAATAACTTGATATGAGCTAGCTAAATATCAATGCTATAATCAAATAAATTGTATAAATGTTTTCATACAAGGTGTACCTAAATATGTATGTTACTAGAAATAATAATGTATACAACTTATATACATACATAATATATACATAATATTACTACAAACATGTTCTGACTATTTACAAGCGCTTTTTTAAAGTCTACGTGAATAAAAACTTTTTTATTTTATTTGTCAGACACAAAAAAAAGATATTTGAAATTAAAAACAATAAAACATCAACAACTGTTGTTATAATCCTCTTAGTATCTGTAAATAAAGGCTATTTTATTTATTTTTATTTAGTCTATTCAGCCATTTGAAAACAGTGTAACTATTAAATAGACACACACCTCATGCTGTTTCCAGTATTTGATTTTTTATTATCCAATTTTGTTTTTAGTTTAATCTTATTAGGTTCTTTATGTACCACTTTGTTAACACTAACTTTATCTTTATGTTTCACCAAGACATGTGCACGTCTTGAATCATTTGTAGCATACCTTTTATCACAATATTCACATGCATATTTATTTTCTGCATGTAATGCCTTATGCCGTGCAAACTTTTCAGCATTATCAAACCAACAACCACATATCAGACAAGGAATATTACTCCCATTGTGGTTCATCTTATGCTTTTCAAAAACATATTTCTTATATGTAACAAATTCACACATATCGCAATGATATTTATATTTGCTGGTATCTTTTGTATGGACATTGTTTACATGGTTTCGTCTCTCAGACATATAGTAAAATTTAGTAGGACAAAATTCACACTTAAATGGTTTATCTTCAGTGTGACGTCTCATATGTGACTTTAAACTTGATTGGTATTTGACCACCTTGTTGCAAACTTTACATTGATAACGTCCAATTTCATGACTCCGCAAATGACGGTAAGCCAGACTACGGCCCAAGAGATGTTTGCCACAAACATGACATGTTATCTGTACTTTGTACTCCTTATGTGTTTCTTTATGAGCAATCAGTGAACTCAGTTGAATAAACTTCTTGGTACAAATTTCACACTGAAACCTTTTTTCACCAGTATGAATAGCAATATGCACACTCATATAACTCTTTTGATTAGTTTTATATGAACAATATGTACAGTGGAACATTCTGGATTTCCCTTGACCTTCAATACGTATTTCAGGAGCTACTGAACAGTTATTTGCTTTAATATGTTTTTTGAATGCTTTACATTTAAACATCAGCCTACAAGTTGGACATATCAACTTTTCTTTTAAATGCACTTTCTTCCAATGCACTCGTAGTTTACATTTGCTTTTAAAAGAGCCTCCACAATCATCACATATCAAATTTAGAAAAACACTTCTGCTCTTTTTTATTACGATTTTTTTGTTGACATGTGTACCGGAACATTCAGTGTTTAAATAATTGGTTCCTGGCTTTACATCAGTGTCCAAGTGGCTAGTAGATACCAGATGCGTGTCTGCGTATTTGTTATCTGTCTCTGTCTTCACATCCGCGCCTGTGAATTCTATGGAGAGATCAGATTGATGGCCATATTCTGGTTCTCCATCTCCATTAACAGATGTGTCTTCATATTTACACTTGATAGCCTGCGACAGCTCCAAGCCGCGCAGTAGTTTATCCGAAGACTCACACTGTCGTTTAAACGCCAGGGCCCCGTCAAGTAGTATGAAACAATCGGGACACATTCTGTCAGGCAGCCCATCGCCCTCACGTATGCTCACGGTTGCTATAGACTGGATGTGCTCGGATAATGATTTATCTACGTAATTCTCAAACAGGGGCAGGTATTTAGTAGAAGCCTCATTGCGTAAACAAACACGACAAAGGTGTTTACTTAATTCATCCATTTCACAATTCAGTGGCAGGAAGTACGTGATCAATAGGTCAAAATAGGTTTATTTCTCAGCAGGACATTGGGCAACTAGCAATCAATCAATTACACAAAAAGAATAACAAACAACCAAAGAGTATTTAAAGAAACAAACAAACCACATATACAAAGAGAATATAACGCAACTACGCTATATACCTCAGAGCATTAAATACTAGAGAAAGGACAAACTAACGCGTATTAGGTGTCTACAGTATGCGCAGCGTGCATACACCGCCATCAGTTCGCTCTCTTTCGCGGCCGAGTGAATACGTCTGTGCTTCTGACACAAATATTGAGTTTTATCCGAAATGCAGTCCTGTGCAATCGTTACATGTACACAACAACATCGTAGTGAAACTACTAATTTACACACCGATGGGATCACTTTTCACAGTTTATTTGTATAAGAACATCATATTTGGTGATAATATTTGATGATAGATATTGTGTGATACGCAGAGATCGCGAACCTAGATTTCTGTCACGTTTCGATAAGAAATACGGTGGTGGTGTGCTTGTCGCTTACTCCAAGAAACTTCAAATCTCAATCAGAAATGATCTACAATCTGAAGACTTGGAGGACTTATGGGTTCAACTCAGGGTAAAGGGGAATCTTATTATAAATATATGTATTGCTTACCTTCCCAGTTACTTACCATCTGACACTGTTTGCGATTTCCTGACAAAATGCAATCATATTTTTAGCTATTCAGGCCAAACGACATTTATGCTAGGTGATTATAACTTGCCATATATCAATTGGTCTTCTGACACGGGGAAACCTCTAAATCACTACTGTGAAAAATCTAAGTGCCTGTATGACTTATTCCATACAAACACAGTTCGGCAACTTAATCACACAGTGAACGAAAACGGTAGAATACTTGATTTAGTTATAACCGACTGCTCAGAACTCTGTACCGTAATACCTACACCTCCTATTAGTAGCCTTGATAAACATCACCCAACATTCGAACTGATCCTACCAACGACTGTCAGTACATTGTCACATAACGCTTTACTTCAAAAATTATGTTACCGTAAAACTGACTACGAAAGATGCAAAAAGGAAATCGAAGAAATACCTTGGGAACAACTTGCACTAGATCTCGGATGTGATGACTGTACTTTACTCTTTTATAATAAAATTTATTCTATAATAGAAAAATATACTCCTAAAACTAAAGTTTCAAATAATAAATATCCAATTTGGTTTACCACAAAGCTTAAAAACTACTGACCAAGAAATATAAAGCACACAATAGATTTAAATGTTACCAGAATCCTAGAGACTACGACGAGTTTTCATTGCTTAGAACAAGGGCTAAAACTGTCACTGACCAATGTTTTAGATCATACATTGAACATATAGAAGATGACCTTAAGATTAACATAAAAGCCTTTTGGCGATATACAAAAAATAAACGTGTAACGAACAACATCCCGAGTCATATGTCTTATCAGGGTATGGTTGGCAATACAGGCAACGACATTGTTAATTTATTTGCAAGTTACTTATCATCAGTGTACTGTCCCAGTAAAAACAATAATTACTCACCGGATTTTCAAACCTCTAATTATCCTATTGGTAACGTTCACATTAAAAAAGTGATATATTAAAAAAGTTAAAAAATATTGACCATTCCAAAAACGGTGGGTTTGACGGTATACCACCTATTTTCATTCGACTCTGTGCGACAGCTCTGGTAGATCCACTGTCGATAATATTCAATAAATCTCTTAAGGAGGGCATATTTCCCGAGTTATGGAAAGTATCTAAAGTAACCCCTATATTTAAATCCGGGGATAAGGCTGATGTGTCAAATTACAGACCAATTTGTATCCTAAACTGGTTTGCCAAGATCTTTGAGAGCTTCGTGTATAATCATATATATAACCATCTTAAACATATTTTGAGTCCCCATCAGCATGGCTTTATTACTGGTAGATCAACTAATTCTAATCTGCTATGTTACTCCACATATTTATGCGAATCATTTAACGACAAAATACAAGTGGATTCAATATACACAGACTTCTCTAAGGCTTTCGATCGCGTTGATCATTTGATACTACTTTCCAAAGCCCACCATGTTGGAATTCATGGCAATCTATATAGATGGCTCACATCGTATCTGATGTATCGCACACAGTTGGTTGCTCTCAGTGGATACGAGTCTGTCCCGTTCCTAGCGACATCAGGAGTGCCCCAAGGCTCAAATTTGGGGCCATTGTTGTTCTTACTGTTTGTGAATGACCTCCTAAACAAGATAAATAGTAAATGTTTAGCTTATGCTGATGATATAAAAAAATTTAGGCGTATCTCTGACTACCGAGACTGTCAAGCGCTTCAATCAGATATGAACACTATAGTGGATTGGTGTGATGAAAACTCTATGTCGCTGAACATCAAAAAGTGAACGTAAGAATTGTATTAGGTTTTATAACAAGCTCTCTATTCATATAACTAAACTACCTGATAATAAGTTTAAGTCACACATTAAACGTGAACTTATGGCTAAGGGTTACTACACTACTAAGGATTACATTGACGATAAAGACATTTGGCCTTCGGCATCTACCTGCACATAGTCCGCTGGGGATCTGATAGCCATATAGACATGAGTAATCTTTTATGTTACATGCACTATCTGTAATAAAACTATCTATTATTCAAATTTCAGAACTGTTGGTTGTGTCTCAAAATGATTAATGTTACTTTTATTATGACGTTTTTATTTTCTCTTTTTAATATATTAAACCAAAAATAAATACTTAATCAGACAACCGATTGAGCATATATTGTGTTTGCCTGCTAATTAATTTCAGTAAGTGGACCAAATCTCGTGTATATGCCCCATTGAGTATGTTTCGCCGGAGCGTCTCAACTGGGCCATGTTGAAACCGGTAGTAGAGACACCCGCTGAGTTTGTTTCGCTGGGTCTTCTCAGTTGGGGCGCATTGGATCTGTTGGTAGTATTAAAGCGCGACCGTCGTTATAAACACAAGGTCCGCCATAATAATAACATTTAATTCGTACCTTTAATATAGACAGAACCATTCAGACAATATGTAGTAAAAATATAGCTAAAATTTAAAATTTTGATAATTAAACCTACACATGATCCTTGACAATAACCTAATTTAAGTTAGTTAAATATCGTTACTGTTATAAAAGAAATCTTATTGTAAATTATTTTGTACAATCCGTGTAGGTACCTAAATATCTAATGTACCTAGAAATAATTATAAATTAATTATATATTACTACGAACATGTTCTGACTATTAACAAGCGTTTTTTTTAAAGTCTACGTGAATAAAAACCTTTTTTATTTATTTATATTACTTAACTGACTTTAAAATAGTTTGTATTGGTTTATTCCCATCTGCCACCTTCGTGCTTTCCACTGGGGTTGTGGTTGGCACTAATAAGTGGTGTTCACCACCCCGGTGGTCAATGGTACCTATTTAGTTTCATCTGCCCCCTTCGTTATAGTACAGGGGTTTATTCGCAGAAGACGAAATACTGAGATTCCTCTGCGCCATGTGTGAGCTTTAGACCTCCATAAATGTAGCGCTTTTATGATCTCTGTACATATTAGACTGCTTGTCCATCAAGTTGGTATAGTTAAACGTAGTTTTTACCATAAAGTTAGTATACCTAGCGGAATAGAGCAACAAACAAGAGCTATCAAACGAAACCGAAATAGGATGACGTTTGTGTGTGTACAAATGATTATGTGTCGAGTCAATGATGTATCTCATGTCGATTTTCACATTAATATCGATATCGATTTTATTCTCCACCGCTATATTGTTGATATCGCATAATGCCGTACGAAGCGCTTTGCTTCCTCTATTATCATACGCACAGCTAAGTTGTGGCACACCCTCCCGAACGATGTGTTTCCTGACTCATAGAACATGAGTTTATCAAGGTTAGAGTGCACAGGCATCTTATGGGTACGAATCAGAATCAGAATTACATTTATTTGCCTACTTTTACGTTACAAGTTTTTCTCTGTAGCCGGTGGGCCGTGCAGAGGTGAGTCAGCTAACTTATGTCCTAATGGATGTATGTTTGCTGTGTTCTGTTTATTCGTAATATGTAAGAATGAACATATTACGTATTTTTATATTATATATTTATTTGTTTCTTCATTTATTTAATTTTAAATTTAATTATTTAATGGCTGAAACTAAGATTCTGGAGTGAAGTCAGAATATTTAAGGAAAACTCAGAAGATATTTTAAATCATTTATTTGTCATAATAGAGTTGTCGGTTGTCGCTTAAATCTACACCGTTCGACAATTTAGTGGGCGTATATACTTCGTACGATTAAAATGGACGTCGTTTATCATTTTCAATCACTAGATATACACGCACGCCTGCAGCTAAGGACGCGCGTCGGTCTCAATAAATTCAAATTTAATATATTTCGTAAAAAAATACATTTATGTGGTTGTGGTTCGTAATTTTTTTGTGTTTTTTGTTCATATAGTTACACAATGTTGAATGTAGGTACATAATTTTAAGTAGATATTTTAAGCTGATAACATCAGCTGATTAATAGTATTATCTTATATATGCTTATCGGAATAAACTTAGTTGGTATTGCAGATTTCATCAAAATTCGTTTCGGTCCTCGCGTCTTGAAATATTTTTCTTCAAAATGCTTACTGCATAATACCTACATGATTTTTTCATGGGAATCCAGTTTGGACGATCCATAATAACTAAGCCATGCATTTCTGGAATCCAAGTTAGATGGAAATCTGAAAGATCGTCACATAGGTACTTTAACATCAGTAATACATATTAATTTACCGCGAAATATCGATAACTTGATGCAGCCCTAGTGTAAAACGAAAAATATTTCTGTACTCAAAATATTCGTAAATTCTGCATTATGTGTATTAGATCTTTGCTTCTTACACTAATAAATGTTTATAGAAGAGAATTAACACACTTAGTGATTAAAATTCGATGCGCATTGGCAAAAATAAATCCTGAGTTAAGAGGTGTCCATTTGTAATAATTTAGGTACCTGTGAAATGAAAAATTTTCGGGTTTATTTCGCTGTGTTGTATGTTCAACAATCGATCACTGAACAAAGTCACCATGTTTCTAAAGCACATTTTTTTTCAATTTCCACGCCTTCACATACAGTCAGAAAAATCACAAGAATCAAATTCTCAGCGTGCTGTTATGTGCCGACGAACTGTCAAACAGATACCAAAAACGGTTCCGTTACGCATCTCTTTTTATCATATAATGTTGCTGCTAGTGACATTTCGCTCGCTCAGCCCTTTGATGCTCTATTCTGTAGGTAGGTATAGTAACTTTATGGTTTTTACACTACCTCTGGGCGTTATACTGTCACATAATAATATTAAACACGTAGTGATGACATTCATATTTTTAACTAGCTGTACCCGCGACTTCGTTCGCGTAGATGTCTGAACTTAACATTTTTATTTTGTTCTAAGCGCTGTGCGGAGGATACCGATACAAATATTTTTATGCTTGTGCTTCTTTATAAAAAAAACATTAGCTGTGGAACCATCTGGAGTGTACACAATAAGGTTATTGAGGTTGTGTACGCATGAGAGAGCTACGTATAGTTGACCATGGGAAAAGCGTCTAATACTTAGGTCCACCCAGCAACGGATAATGTCTGGCCCTGAGCTTCGTTAATCGTCATGGCATAACTGAGACTGACTGGTTATTGCGCTCGTTTGAAAGAGAAAGGAAACCTGTTAGGAATTATAAGCATTCTTGGAATAAAACAATGTCACCGGCGCCGCAATCGGTTAATAATAATAATATGATACTTAATATCAAATCAAATCCTTTATTTCATTTCATTTTGGGTAATACATGATAACAAAAAACAATTAAAGTTCCACCAAAATCTGCCTGGGAGATTATTCAAACACGGCCATCTGATCCCAAACTAAGCAGAGCTTGTACCTACTATGGAAACCAGATAACTGATATACAACTTTTCTTTTGTAATTACATACTTATACAGATAATTACACCCAGACTCAGAACAAACAGACATGTTCATGCACACAAATATCTGTTATGGCTGGGAATCGAACCCGCGACCTCCGGCGTGAAAAGCAAGCATTTGCTAACCACACCAACAGGGCCGTCAAAATAGGTTAATATTCGGTTATGTTTTGCTGCAGATTTTTGACTTTGAGCAGAGTGCCGTTACAAAGTTTCGGGGGATATAAATTACGGAGGGAAATGCTTAATACACCGATTTTTAAAACAATTTGTTGGGCTGGAAGTCCAGGTGTGTTGAGGGAATCCAAAAATTCTACCAGGTAGTGCATGGTGTCATTTTCTTCCATAACTGTATTTATAGAGGTGTATACTATTCCCGGACACATGAATCGAGTCACGCCAAAATGTGATTTTGGGACTTCTCTGTAAAAAGAAAAATTTCTCAGTATCAGCACCAAGTCAGGGAATTGGCGGTATTGCCTCGGAGTGTCGCTAGTGGTCCCATCGGATAATGAGTGTGATGGAATAGAAAGTGCCCGTGTTTTCGCACGCACTTGTGCACTATAATATGGAAATAAACAAGTTGGGGTCTTCGCTACTGCATTGGGATTTATCCTGTAATAGTAGATGTAAGGTTGGATATAAATAAATATGTCTCACGCAGATGGCTGGTCTCGATTAAGACTGGCCGCCGTGGCCGAAATTCGGCTAGGACATTTATCAACCCAATATGCCATATTTATTTATTTATTAAAAAATAAACAAAATCATATGTATATGTATCAGTTCTACGATCCATATCCAATCTTAGGCTAAAATAAAAGCTCATTCTCGTTGGCGTAAAATTATATTTAATGTTTGTCTGTTTGCATTTTAGGCAATTGTTGTTTTCTTACATTTATAAATGTAATAAAACAATGTTTCACAATATATTTGAGTATATTTTATATACAAATAAAAACAACCATTCTAGGTTTGTAAACTCGCCATAAAAGATTTTTTTTGGAACGAAGTTACTTTAACCTTCGCTTGCGGTTTTTTTCTGATAGAGATCTTAACATAAGGAAAAAGCGCTTTATCATGCGGTTCAATCTTTGCATCTTTCTATTATATGAGTATTGAGGTCCTAGTACACAGCATTCTGCGTGGATGGAGAAAAAAGCGTAAGAAACTTCCCAAAGTTTATATTTCTTATATAAAGGATGTACTAGTTCCATTTTCAGTGCGGCAGCATCTTAAATTTTGATTGTTATGTAGATACAGGTATTGGTTTTCAAAAACTCCTTGTTATAAGATATATACCAGGACCATTAGACATTTAGACTTTATGAGTTTTAATAAAAATAATAATATTACAAATGTTACATGACATTATGAGGAGGTCCTCTAGGCCCCAAGATAATTCAAATGGAATTATATTCAAATAAATTTAGCGAGGTACTTATCTTTTGGCAATTTAAGAACAGAAGTTACTCAAACATTTTTGCAAAATGTGTAGTTTAGTCAAAACATGTTACTTGAATCACTTCTGTTATTAACTAGTTTTTTAATGTTTGCAATTGTTAATATAAAATTAAATAAATAGCTTATAATTAATTATTTCATATGTCTTTTCAGTGTTACAAATTTACAATTTATTTGACTATGCGAAGCAAATCTATATAAAAGTGAAGGCACCAATTGGCATATTTTACAACCTACAACTACTTTTACAGTAAACGCACAGTAGGTATACTAATTTGCACTAATGTGAACTCTATTATATTATTAAATTAAACATATAATCCGAGCATTCGCTGATAGGTGTTTTCAGAGAACACGAATCTAGCAGTTCTTGTATTGAGTAATTCTTTGTTTATAGTGAAAACATACTCTCTGGTTTTAATGACAGGAACGAGCGCTAGTCTCTGGTTTTAATGACAGGAACACTCGCTACTCTTTCGTTTTAATGACACAAAAAAGCGCTACTCTCTGGTTTTAATGACATAAAAACCACTATGGTATCGCGTTACGTAGCGCTATATAATGAGGTTTACGTTAAGTTGCTGGCTGACAAGACCCAATTTGATCGTCTCGCACCAATCCATTAACTCATGCACTGAAGTGCGTGAGTTTTTTTGGTCCTTGAGTTACATTATTGTAATTTTCGTATTTTTTTATAGGCCCATGTTAAAAGCTGGTCATGTTTTCTAAAAAATCCCCTGTTACTACTCTCTGGTAATGTAGCGTTCTATAGGTTCGGAACTATAAGTGAAAGAATTTTTAAAATCTAGTAGGTAAGTAGTTCATAATTCGCAAGCTAATATACGAAAATAAATCTTCTCTTTATAATATTAATAAATAAAAGTTATTATCTAACTCGTTTTGATCAATAATAGGGTAGAGGGTAGAAAATCCCTTTAATCACATTTAATTACTATCCTCAAAAATAATAACTATAAGTCTTATTTATTATTTTTGAGGATAGTAATAAAATGTGATTTTATTGTTATAATCAGTCGGTACTAAATTATTTAAATATGACGTCAAGTTATTATGTTATTACGGAGAATGATACTTATTCAGAAATGATAATTAAATTGAGAAAATATGAAGTTAATTTTTTTATAATGTCAAGAAAGAAATACAATTTTGTAATGTAAAATAAAGTCTTTCATGTATGTAAAAATAGAAGGTCGAGAAATCAATAAATGTGTTCCGTCAAATTTAAGAACAACTGTTTTTATTTTATGCTTATTGTTATATATCAAATTTTCTGTCTAACTATAGAAGCACCTGGACATGACTCTGTTTAGAATTTTTTTGTTGTTAAAATTTAAGTCAGTAAATACTGTAATGATAACTTAGTACAGCCTCATTTTAGCCTCCCTAATTTCTTAACGATATCTTAATATAACTTGGTACATTCTTATGGGCCCAAACGCTAGTCACATTACAATTACACTGCATGTGTAGCGCAGCAGTTAAGGTATTCGCATCGGTACCACCTCGGCGCCCTCGTAATTTGGGTTCGATTCCCGCACAGACCAACAATTTAAGTGGCCAATGTAAACTTGTTCTGAGCATGGGTATACTTTGTGTCAGAGAATTGTGCATATCTGTCAAGGCCCCCGTGATACTAAGATTTATTTCACTAGCGTGTCTTTGTCGTATCAAATAATTAAATATGTTTTATACTAAAAAAAACTAAATATACTTGTTATGAGTATGGGTATGCTTTGTGTCTGAGAATTGTGCATGTCTACAAAAGGCCCCACGATACAAGGATTTATTTCAATATTGTGGTATCTATCACAACAAAGAATTAAATATGAGTTATACTAAAATAAACTAAATATACTTGTTCTGAGTATGGGTATGCTTTGTGTCCGAGAATTGTGCATGTCTGCAAAGGGCCCCACGATACAAGGATTTATTTTAATATTGTGGTATCTATCACAACAAAGAATTAAATATGAGTTATACTAAAATAAACTAAATATACTTGTTCTGAGTATGGGTATGCTTTGTGTCTGAGAATTGTGCATGTCTGCAAAGGGCCCCACGATACAAGGATTTATTTCAATATTGTGGTATCTATCACAACAAAGAATTAAATATGAGTTATACTAAAAAAAACTAAATATACTTGTTATGAGTATGGGTATGCCTTGTGTCCGAGAATTGTGCATGTCTATTAAGGCCCCACGATACAGGGATTTATAACACGAGTGCGGTCGATGTCCTAAATAAATTAAATGTGTAATTTTTATACAAATACAATGTACACAACTTAATCTACCGTGTAATACAATTTACTGCAAACCGAGTAACTTATTAAATCACTCCCCATACTAAACATGACTAACAACTGAAGAAATTCGTATGAAAAGTGTAAAGGAACTCGTGAATGTTTACAGCAAATTTTATTACACCTAATAAATATAGTAGGGGTGAGCAAACGAAAACAATACGAGGCGATTAATCTAAACACTCGGAGATAGGTATTCTAAAGTTTATTGTACTATCTGTAATCTTTCCGCAAAACTTCTAATCATCGATCCTTTGAAAAAAGGCAAAGGCAAAAAAAAATCACAACCAAAACTTTTGAAAAAACATCGAGTTTATGAGTCTCAACTGCAAATATTGTTGTGCTACATTTTTAAGTAAGTCTGGATCTGGTGTTGAAACAAGCAAATTCGTTGATTCATACAAGAAAATACAGTAGAGATCGGAGTGTAGAGAGGAGTATGAAGCAGAAAATTTCGCCCTTAATTTTATATCGTCCTTTGGAGATTCAGACTGGTAAACTGTACTGAACCCCTAGTTATCGTTTTCGTTACACGGTCCCTTACCCCCACAATATTTTATAATAAAATACAATTTCATATTAAATTATTTCTTGTACACGAAATTTTTCTACGTAAAATATAATATAGTATATACATTTTTGTTTCCTAGGTCACTAATAGAAAGCAAAAATCAAAGTCTTAGTTAAGTAAGGTAAAATAAATTTGAGACAAAGAGGTTATACAGTAAAATATACTGTGTGGTGATGGCGGTGAATCTAAGAATATAACCACCCCATTTCATCCGAGGGAATATCTACCAGAGGACGGGCAGCAGCTTCTTTCTGAGTACTATAACCATCTCACTGCGATCGACAACCCGTCTGCCAAGCGAGGCAATTATGGCATATCCCCAAGAATCATCTTGAGGGTCTGTCCTGCAGTAGACTTCTTTCAGCGGAATGCTGATGATACAGGAAAGGAATTTCTACCATAGGACGATTCTCTGTGTAGTATATATAACCATCATACTGTCATCGCCAATCTAGACAGATAGCAATTATGGCATAACTCTACAAAAGAAAGCTGTATATTCACAGTCAAAGTCATCCCTACAATTTTAAGTGTTACTTTGCTTAAAGTATCTACCGACTGCGCAACTTGTGCAGCGTGCAGTTAACACATTTTAAATTTTATCTATTGACAGTCTTATTTCTAGTATTTAACAAAAATTGTGCACATATAACTATGTGCACAATTTTTTGTATGCGATTGATCACGCGTGACGACTATACTATTCAATCTTTCCTAAATTGTCTTAATAGTACCTACTTGCCCAAAAATGAACGCGCATCTGTTCATTAAACTTCGACAACAATAATAAAACATTTGTTATTGTTTAAATTGATATTTGAAATGATTTAAAATTAATAATTACTTGGAATTAAACCGCGTTCATTTTTGATAATTCCACCGTAGTTTCATTATAAATGTAGTACATAATAGTTTTACTGGCTATCTTCGTTGCCTTTTCTGAGATTCCATAAGATTTATAAAACATGAATGGCTTATAATTTCGCCAAGTTATCACGCTAGATGTCTCTACTATCCATACATATGTAGTTGTTTGAAGCTCGCTATAAACAGAATGGCTAAACTAGCTATAAAAATGCTGAAAGTGGGTAAAGCGAAACCGGTAATAGTGGAGATCTTTGGGGGAGGCCTTTGTCCAGCAGTGGGCGTTTGTCGGTTGATATGATGATAGCAAAATAGTAATTTAATTTGTCAAGTCAAGATAAGTGACAAAATATTACTGTTAATAAATACATAGACATTTACATTTGACGGTCACCGTAGCCTAGTTGGTAGTGCTCCTGCCTACGAATCTGGTGGTCCTGGGTTCGAATCCCGGTAAGTGCAAATATTTGTGTGATGAGCACGAATATTTGTTTCTGAGTCATGGATGTTTTCTATGTATTTAAGTATTTATCTATCTATATATGTATGTATATCGTCGCCTGGTACCCATAGTACAAGCTTTGCTTAGTTTGGGGCTAGGATTATCTGTGTCATTGTCCATAGATATATATATATATATGTCCCTAGATATATAGGGACTAAATCCTAGGTTGGTAATCAGATTCGAATCCAAAGTGGGACCATCTGGAAACTATTCGGACACAATCGGTCTAACATCGGAGCATATATACAATTATATACATTTGATAACTTCATCTTTCTTTGAAATCAGTTAAATATTAGGTCTTTACCTATGAAATTGCCGTTCTGCAGTACTGGCCATTTCAAATCAAAATAATTTTTGTTTGGCTAAGAATTCTAATTTCAAATTAATTTTATTTTAAAAACATGGATTCTTTTTTCCAAAAGTAGTCATTTCTTTATTGATTAGTGTTACATTTTCATCGCATTTCAATCTTTTTCGTCATCATGGATACGTTAAAAATTCGAGTAATTATGGAATATGAGTACCGTCGTGGCAGCAACGCGGCACAAGCGGCACGCAACATCAACGACGTTTACGGAGCTAACACTACAAACCAACGCACCACCTGTTATTGGTTTGCTCGCTTCCGTTCTGGAAATTTCGACCTGAAAAATGAACCTCGCGGTCGTCCGAAGACTTTGGTCGACAATGACGAATTAAAGGCGGTTGTGGAAGCTGATGATACACAATCTACGGCTGAATTAGCAGCAGCTTTCGACGTTAGCGTCAAAACAATATTAGTCCATTTGCGTCAAATTGGCAAGGTAAAAAAGCTTGACAAATGGGTGCCCCACGAACTCAATGATCGCCAGCGCGAAGTACGCGTCGAGACGTGCCTTGCACTGCTCAACAGACACACAAATGAAGGAATTTTGAACCGCATTGTTACCTGCGATGAAAAATGGATTCTGTTTGATAACCGCAAGCGCTCAGCAAGTTGGTTGGATCCTGGTTCAGCACCTAAACAATGCCCTAAACGAAAACTTACCCCTAGAAAAGTGATGGTCACTGTTTGGTGGTCTAGCGCCGGTGTGATTCATCACAGCTTCTTACCAAACGGGGTGAGCATTACTGCAGATGTGTACTGTGAAGAACTGAGCACAATGATGGAGAAGCTGGCGCATCTCCAACCAGCATTGGTCAATCGCTCGTCTCCGCTGCTCCTGCACGACAACGCGCGACCTCATACTGCACAGCAGACGGTCTCCAAGTTGCAAGAACTGGGGTTGGAAGCTCTCCGTCATCCGCCCTACTCACCAGACCTTGCGCCTACAGACTACTACTTTTTCCAGAATTTGGATAACTTCTTGGCGGGAAAAAAATTCAATACCCGAGAGGCAGTACAAAATGCCTTTGAAGAATTTGTTGCCTCCCGTCCAGCTGATTTCTTTAAGAAGGGCATCAATAAACTGCCACTGCGATGGCAAAGATGCATTGATTGCATGGGTGATTACTTCGATTAATACAAATAAAAAAATTCATGAAAAAAATTCGTTTAAATTTTTTCATACAAAACGGCAATTTCATAGGTAAAGACCTATTATGTAAAATACAGTTGATGTAAATGATGAAATATTTTTGGAAATATCAAATCTATGTTCCATGCAGTTGATATGGATCATGATGTTGATCTAGTGGCTAGTGACCCCGACTAATAAGCTAAAGGTCGTGGGTTCAATTATTTTGTCTGTGTCCGGATGTAATTAATCTTTGTATGTATTTAGAAAATTAAAATTTAATTTTATCAGTTGACTGATTGCCATAGTTCAGGCTCCACCTATTTTAAGTTTCGTCCAAGTGGCATTGATCGTGGTTAATGCAACTTGGTCGAAACGTCGGGAGAAAAATAATAAAGGTTAGTTAACAATGTTTATATATAATTATGATACGCGAAATTTTAAAAGTGTATATTATTTATTAATTTATCTAGCGTGATATATTGGCAAATTACATGTCATTGGCTTACTTCATTCATTTGTACTAACCCTAATTTTGTTCAGGCAAATTAATAGTAATACCATTAACTACACCATTTTTATCACAGCTGTTAGCTATTATAGTTATAGTAAATTTGTTTTCCTCTTTCGCGTGAGGAATATTTTGATACTCAGGCAACGATGGTTTTAATGTTAAAATAGGGAGATTCTTCTCATCTGGCTTCAGAGACAATAAGGGCAGATCTTTCTGTAATGGATTTTTGAAGGAAAGAAGAGAGAATTCCTGAGGGTCCGGCTTCATCGTTAATATGGGTAGGTTTTTAGGGACTTCTCCGATATTCATAGAATTTTCTGGGTCATCTTTGGTGGTTCCATCTTTGCTGTCTTCGCCATTGAAGTGGACTGGATAGTGGGCTTTTAGTTCTGACATCAGACGAAACCGTACGCCGCAAATTGTACACCTGGAATTCGTTTTTAATGTTAATGTCTAATACTGCAATATAATTTTGTTATACATTGCTGGTCTCTTTAATATCAATGACAATGAGTTTCATTCAACATTGTCATACGGCGCGGTATTTTTGTAGATTACATACATAGACTCACGCCTGTTTCCCAGTGGGGTAGGCAGAGAAAACAGATTGCCATTTGTCACGATCTTTGCACACATCTTGGGCCTTGTTTACTATCATTATATACATCATACATGCTCGCCGGTTTAGGGTACTTCTGACCTAGACTTTCTTGAGAACGTATCCAATTTGGTCATAGAATGTTTGTAGATTATAAGGATAGTAAATATTGGTAACATACATGTAGATTATGATACAAATCATCATACACACACACATCACTGTCATTTAATACATATGTGTATTATTATGTACAAGTTTACAAGCAAAGTGTAGCGCCGCATTAATCAATATTGTTCTAAGAGCTATTTATTTGTATACTACCTGTGCCCGCGACTTCGTCCACTTGGTATAGTGTCTTTGGGTAGTATTCGAAAAAAAAAGTATTCGCATGGCAGAGTCGTCTGCCACACGTGTCTACCCGTTCTAAATCGAATCAACAGTCTAGAAAATAAGTTTCAAGCTTATAGCTCTAATACAAGTTTTCACCCCCCTACGATCCTTTTTCGCATTAAACGTCTTAGCCTATGTCCTTTCTCAGACTCTAGAGTATCTTTGTACCAAATTTCATATAAATCGGTTCAGTAGTTTTGGCGTGAAAGCGCGACTGAGTTACTTTCACATTTATAATATTAGTAGTATACTGATGCGAAGTTAAAACTCGGTCACTAGATTTAATCCCGGTTTCGAATTAAGTTTGCAAAGTGTTATGACTTTAAATAGTAGCGTGGCTAACGCTTCATTTTAGATCGATGAGTTATCACCCGTGTGAACGTAGTACTGCCGCAGACATGTAGGACTTTACATTTATAGTTATACTATATGATACTTACTGATAAATGTTCTGTCCAACATGCCCTCTAGTATGCTTCACGAGGTCGTTGCTCTGCGAAAACGAACGATCACAGTACTTGCAGCGATACGGTTTCTCGCCAGTGTGGATACGATTGTGTCGCTTTAGGTGATCTTTACATGTGAATCTGGAAACATCGATAAAAAAAAATATGAATGTCCTCCCGGCCGAATTTCTGCCACGGCGGCCAGTCTCAAGGGAGACTAGCCAACTGCGCAGGACATATTATAGTGCACAAGTGTGTGCGCAGACACAGGGGTACTTTCTTTTCCATGATCCGATGGGATGATTAGCGACACGACTGGAAATAGGTCAGGTACAGAATCGACTACTTTACGTGTTCTCCGAGGCACGGGGGCATTATACCGCCATCAGACTTCGAGCTGATACTGAGAACCCAGGACCTCATCATCCGCGGTTGAACACGCTACGGCTAGACCAACGAGGCATTAAAAAAAAATATTACTTACTTATCGTATAGCAGTGGTTACCCTAGTGACAGAGTTGATCAAGCCGGCTAACTGCCTCTGACATCACTTAAAGACTGTTGCCTAGACTAAAACCGGGATCGACAGCTTAACGTGCTCTCCGAAGCACGGAGACGCTCAGAAATGAAACCACTTTGGTGGTCACCCATCTATGGACTGACCGTGAGCCTAGTTGCTTAACCTCACCGGTCATTTACGGACCATTGAGAGCATGTGTAGTTATGACTAGCACAGAAAAATAGTGTTCGTCTGTATTATTTTTAGGTTACGACATTAATAATTAGACCTTCGGTACTACAAGCGAAATTGTTTATAACTTAGTCGCTGCCATACTGGATATCTAGATTTTACTGGCCAATGCCTTGCAGGTATAAATTATATATAAATTATAAGTTAATTCATCATTTTAACTGACTTCAAAGGAAGGTTATCAATTTCTGTTTTCTTTTTTGTATGTATGTATGTTACGCAGTTTTACTGTTGTTTATTAGCCAATTTTGTTTATTTTAAATTTATATTTTGTAAAATAATTATCATTTTACTTTTATACATATATGGGTGGTGGATACCCTGGTGTCAGGGATGTTTAAGCGCCCAGTACGTCTCTCACATGGATTGACAACTCCCATCCCCGTCGGTCCTGGTTTTTGACTTAATGTCAACAACTGGGACCGACAGCTCAACATGCCCTCTATAGCACGGGCTCTCAGAAATTAAACCACTTTGACGGTATTAATAGACCGCGTGCTACAGATGGGAGCCCCTACGTTTACTTGTGGATCACATACGGACCGGTGAGTCAAACTGGGTTTGAGGGCCAAGTCTACTCATATTCTAGTATCGTAATGTTTTCGAGAGATATGTCTATCAAATCAGGACAAAACTCATAACAAAACATGTACCTCATATTACAAGTTTCACAAGCAAACGGCCTCACTCCAAGGTGAATAAGGGAATGCTTCTTTAGAGAGTTAGGTTTGGTGAATGCCGCTCCACACTGATCACATTTGTATGGGTGTTCGCCCGAGTGTGTTGCCACGTGAGATGTCATTTGACCTGGAAACACATGTAAAGTACATCAAAAACAAATATATACGATAACAAAATATATAAAAAAAACATTTGGCTACAAATTTTGCTAGTTTTGAATGACTGACTATTTAAACTTAAGTCTTCTCTCAAAAACTTCTATAGTCTTCATAATTATTATAATAATAACTAGCTGTACCCCGCGGTGTTACCCTCACGGAGCCAGAGACCTTTCCAACGAATGCAAAACCGTGGAAATCGGTTCGTGCGTTCTGGAGTTATAGCGTCAGGAAGGAAAACCCGACTTATTTTTATATAGTAGATAATAATAGATAATTTATATTTCTCATTTGAGGTACATAGCATCTTAAACGTAATTTGATAGCTTAGATTTAATAATATTTATTATAGTATATTGAAAAGTAGGGAACAATTTATATGTAAAGAGACAAAAGAGGTGTTAAAGATCAGAGTGACAAATGGAAATCCGTTGTCTCTGCCTAACCCTCTGGGAAACAGGCGTGAGTCTATGATATATGTATGTATATATTTAGGTTATATATTAAGCCCCATACCAAATAAAAATTATAAAAAGCCAGAGCCATTTTAAGGTGTGTGCTACAAGTGGTTTGAGATGATATAATAATATATCAATTACTCATTAATAATATTTTCAATGGTTTGTAAGTATTTATAGCTCTTCTGATAGATAACGATAACACAGAAAAAAAATACATTTTAACACAGGGGAAATAGTGGGGCACAGCTAGTTTAAAATATGTTTTGTAATTCATTTTAACTATTTCCAACAACTTATTAGTGGCATAGGTTAGGTTACTTGTAACCTCTCTTTGACATGGCTCAAATCACCTTTGGTACAGAAAGTCTTGGGGCATAAGTTACAAGCATAAGGCTTAACTCCCGAATGCCTCATCATATGCTGCCGCAGATTGGAGTTGTTGGAGAATCCCTTGCCACATTGAGAACATAAGAATGGAGTCTCCCCAGTGTGACAACGCATATGATCCTTCAAACTGCACAGCTGACCAAAACCTGAAAATAAACAATATACATTACAATTTCTTCTTATTGTATGGGCAGTGGTTACCCTAGTGTCAGAGTTGTTCAAGCCGCCCTGTACGCCTCTGACATGGCTTAACAACTGTATCCTAATGACTACAACCAGGACCAAAAGCTTAACATGCCCTCCGAAGCACAGAGATTCTCAGAATAGGACCACTTTGGTGGTCACCCATCCATGGACTGACCATAAGCCTAATCGCTTAACTTTGCCAATCACTTACGGACCGGTGAGAGCATCTAGCATCTGATTTTGAAGAAAAACTTCTTTATGCAAGCTGGGGTGTAGGCTCGTTAATGCATGACCATTAAGAAAAGTGATATAAGTTAGTGAAGCTAGAAAGGGAGAGAGTTATGTTGCGTATGTAACAGTACGGGCAAGAGAGAGAGAGGTGCAAGCACACATTTTCTTTCATTACATATACAATTTTACTTCTATCATGTGGTCTAAATCTCTACAGAATCAGGTTAGGTAAAGTGACCTGCGAACTGCAGCTTAAGCACGTAACCTGGAGTATATGAAACAACATCAAATTTCCTTATCACTTTGACATAAGGTCCAAATATCAATGAAAAATAATCAAGACCATAAAGACTTTTTATTGGTCCTTACAATAGAGTTAAGTGAAAGGAATGAAATAAAAACTGTTTATTTTCACACAGACTTTTAAAGGCATTTGCAATTAGAACATATTTGCAGTGATACAACTATACATAATTATTGCAGAGTGGTAGAAATATGTTGATATAAATAGGTAGGAATTAATACACACAATAATTTGCTACTAAAGTACTAGTTTCCACAATACAATGTTTCGAAATTGCTGCTTCTATTGAAGGTTTTAACAATTTCATTTAATTACAATAAATTATTCCTGACAGAATAGAAATAGCCTTAATTTCTCAAAGCAAGTACAGTAAATTGTTTGATTCAAGACTACAAACCTCTATTATGTCATCAAACTTTTACTTTAACTAGTACTTATTTATTTAATTACTAGGATTTGCCACTTGTACAATATACAATGGCAATTCATAATATTAATGGATTACATTCAGCTGTGATGTGCTCTTGTAATCCACATTTAATATTACATATATTTACTATCACAAATATCTATAAAAATATTGTTCAGAATATCAATTCTTGACAGACATTAGCAACTTCAATAGATGTGGAACACCATGAAATGCCATGGTATGGCCATATAGTTGTGCTCGTGGTCTGCTGGGCACATTTTGGTTTGTCACCTATACAAGACTGTGGAGGTCAACATGAAAAAATAAGAAAGAGTCATTCAAAGATTCCATACATTCCTTCAATAGAAAAAAAAACAGATTGTATTCACATACATGGTAAAAATCACTTGTAAACAGAACATGGTTTGTATTATCACAAGTTAACTATATATCTAGATGTATGTATATATTTTACTGTGTTGTAAATAATCATGATCCATGCATATTTTATACAGCAACAAATGTTGCATTTATACATATACCATCCAGGATATCAATCCTCACTCCAAACCCACACCAAAATCATGTATGGAAGTTATGGGTCAATATTAAACAAACTTTCAAATAAAAATAGACTTGCTACACCCTGAATTGGATCATATTGACGTATCCGTGGAATAAACTTACTTCTGCATAATCATTACTTTAGAGGAGAGTAATTTGAAATTTGTGTAGTACAAAATCAGCTATAACATTTTACATAATTTATCAATAAATATGCAGTTGATATATCTCGGTAGGGTACTCATCATCATCATCATCTTGACCCACCAATATGCCAGTGGGTCTGGTTTCCGCACTTAGTCCCGATGTGGACCATTGTACGTATAACTCGGTAGGGTACTTTACAAACATATAATTTGCAAACCCAAAGCACAACTAGACAACTATCTTTACAAGTTGGCTGAGATATGGTCACATAAATCTAACCTAGGTGCTAACCACCTCTTTATTAAACTACACCACATTCCCCCATTGTACCATAGATATATGATCAGCACATGACACTAGCATAAAATCCAAAAAAATGGCAGGATGCCATAAAAAAAATGAAAAATTGTTTACCTTTTTTGCATACTTCACAAACATATGGCTTAGTATCCTTATGAGTATTCAAATGCACCATAAATTGATCTTTCCTATTGTAAGTCTTAGAGCATTTTTCACACTTAAAAGGTTTATTATCACTATGTATTACCATGTGCCGTTTCAGTAACATTTTAGTCCGTAATGTAGCACCACAAGTATCACAAATAAATTCAGTATTACTTTTTCTATTATTCTTATGTTTTTTAAGATGCATAGATAATGACCTGCGCTTGGTGAATGTTTGTTCACATTCTGGACACTGCCATCTTTGTACTTCATCTTCTTCTGCCTTAATTTCTATATTATTTGAATGAATTATCATATGTTGCTGTAAACATGTGTTTGTCTTGAAGTTTTCATCACAAACTGCACATTTGTATTTATTATGTCTCAGTACATGTCTATCCAAAGAAGCCTGAGTATTATAACTTTTGTGACAAATATTACAAATAAATGTCTCATTACTATGTGTATTTAAATGCTTCAAGTATTTCTTTTCCTTTGTAAATTGTTTGTTACACTTATTACAAGTAAAGTCATTTTGTTCAGTTGAGGAATAATCAGCATTTGAAATTAAATCATCATAAGAATCTATATCTATATTGTATTCTAATTTAGGTTCTACATCAAGTGGTTCGCTTTTTATTTTGGATTCTAGGATCTTTTTAAACTCTTCCTGTGCTCTGGATGCCTGATTACGGAATGTGTAAGACAACTGAATGATTTCAATGCAGTCATCACAAACATTTTGGGGTAAACCATCTTCTTTAGATACCTAGAAAAAATATGATTAATTACTAGTATATTTGAGATCGGACATGTTTAAATGTAAAATAGAAGACATTTGAAAAAGATAGGGCCTGTCATGGGACTCACAAATGCAATTCTATGCCCTGTCAAGTATTGTGCGCTACATATAAATATAGAATTTAAAATAATAGCAATTAAGGATTTTACAACACCACATAGACAGATTAGTTCAAAAATCTTGGTCAGTGGGTATCCTTCTTGTAACATAATATTGTATTAGACTATAGTACATTGTGAGCTTGACTGTACAACTGTATGTTAATACCCAAGCACTGAACAAATTTCATTATATCATTATACACGACGAATTAAAACGGTTTCGGTGTCAGGCTACTAAAGAAAGTAGGAAGAAGTAAAGCAGATAGATCAATCTACTTAAACATGCTGGGTTTTGTTGATTTTTTTTCCCAGTATGCGGTGAGAAAGTATTCTAATTAAACAATGAATAATATTACGAACAGGCCGCTGACCGAACAAGCATACTTACCTCTATAGTAGTACACTGAACAATCAATTCAGCTAATTGAAAACAATTTTCTTGAATTTTCACCGTATGATATAAGTTCACTAAATGTACGTTTTCTTTCATGCAAGTCCGACAAGATGTAGTAATATCAAGCATTCTGTGTTGTATATTTTATTTATACGCAGATAATTTTACACACACACAAAAAGAAAATAGAAAATTTAGTAACTACGAGTAACGCAACCAACTTCCACCAAGTGACAACATCAAGGTTGCCTGCCTTCCTTTGACTTTATTCCAATTCCCCAGTTCCCCTCATAGTTTGTTAGGTTAAATACTCTTTGTCAAAGAGTATTTAACCTACAGTAATTTGTTAGAATCAGATTATCTTCGTTTCCGTCTTTATTACATTCAACATCCCGCAGTAATCATATCGCGGAGTTGATTTAATTTTCGAAGTTGAAGAAAAGAGAAGTATTAGAATTTGCTGGCAAGAAACTTTCTCCTTATGTTTCAGAAAGTTGGTGTAACACAATAGCTTAATATACTGATTCACTGAAGTTACTATATAAAAGTACTCTGTGTGATCTTCAGAAACTCCGTGACGTAGAGAAAAATGATGAGAGTGAATTTTTACGATGCGCGCGCACACCGACACCAAAAAATTTAACAGCATGAAGTTAGTTCTAGGTGGTATGAGAGTGAATTTTTACGATGCGCGCGCACCGTGCGCGCGCTTCGTGAAAATAACAGCATGACGTTAGTTCTAGGTGGTATGAAAATTGATAACTATGTTCAAGTTGTATATTAAGAAGTATAACTCCTAATGCGTGTACATAAGTACACACAAGTTTTTTTTTTGTGTCCATACTTCGAGCAATTTGGCTAAATGCTCAAAGGTTTCGTAGAGTTTTATTTCATATTCAGAACTCTCATCTATTATTACTTAATAAAGTCTTGTCTGCTTTTATATTTGTATGTTACTGTTAGTGTAAGATAATGAAAATATATTATAATTTTACGGTAGGTTATATTTGGTCACCTTTTTGGTTAATTCAACTAAATTATTTAAATAGCTCATTTTTGTAATAATAAAATAATTCAAAAAATATCTTTACTTAGCGTTGTATATGATTTTTAGCTTCGTTACCTATATTTCTTCACGTTTTATTAGTATTATGGTAGTAGTGAGGTGCGAGCACCTCGTGCGTGCGAGCAGGTAGAAAGAGTGAAAGTTACCTTTCTTATATTATTGTAGGGGCAAGAGAGTGTGAGCACGCATTCTTTCTCATAGCCAAGAGAGAGAGAGGTGCGAGCACGCATTCTTTCTCATAGCCAGTTTATTTTACTTCAATTGTGTGGTCTAGACACTTGTTTTTTTATATAGGCGTGGCATAATATATTTTTCTAAAGCATGTAATGCAGTGAACTTGTACCATTAGTTCAAAGATATTATATAATATCTTTGCATTAGTTAGATTCAAAGAGTATTTAACCTACATTAAAAGTGTTTAGATTTGTAGACTAGTTTAATAGATATCTGTGGTTTAGATTTTATGCGTGTCAAGCTCCGAGCAATAACAATATTCCCACAGAGTACATTTGTTTCTAATATTCCTCGGGGGTGTCAAGTGTTAATATGTACACCTGATTATTTTTATTTTTCTTTTGCCAAGTAAAAGAATTTGAATATGACATCAGAATAAATTTGCCCAAATTTGGACCTGAACTCAACTTTACTGGGTCTTTATTTGCAAAGTTGGTTACGTGATGCTAATTTTAGAAGTGACATTATAAAAACCCAGTTATCAAACAAAGTTTTATCAAGTATCCAGTGTGTGCCGTGAAGTTATTTTTGTATACAACCTAATTTGAGTCAGGGAAGCGTTTACTGTTCTGGATATCTGAAGATGGATGATGTCGTGTTTATCGGCGATTGGATAAAAGAACGTGAACTAGGAAAAGGAAGTTTTGGCACTGTGACGCTTTGGAAACACAAAAGAACCGATGAGAAAATTGCTACAAAGACTTGTCAATGGGGGGATGAACTGAGTGACAAACACAGGGAGCGATGGACAAAGGAGGTTGAGATGCTGCAGAATTGCAGGAACCCTAATATTGTCAGTACCAAAGAGTTGCCTCCTGAATTTGTGGCTGGATTAGAGCGCGTTAATCCATCCAAATTACCGATCCTTTGTATGGAGTATTGTAGCGGAGGCGACCTACGACAAGTGCTCAACAAACCTGAATCATGTGCTGGTCTAAAGGAACTACAAATTCGTCAAATACTTAGTGATCTCAGAAATGCCATGCAGTTTCTTCATCAGAATAAAATTACACATAGAGATCTGAAACCTGAGAACATAGTGATGCATGTCCCAGACTCAGTACAGACCAGTGTAGGTGTCCACGGACAACGAAAAGTCATTTACAAACTCATTGACCTTGGGTATGCTAAAGAAATAGATTCAAATTCGGTTTGTGCCAGTCTCGTTGGGACTTTACAGTACCTAGCACCAGAGATAATATACAGTAAAACCTACAGTAATTCTGTAGATTTCTGGTCATTTGGACTTGTTGTGTATGAACTTATTTGTGGGAAAAGACCTTTCCTTCCATTCATGGCACCTGTGCAATGGATGCCTTATGTTAAGAAGAAGGCTCATGAAAGCATAAGTGTATATGAAACCTTTCATGGTGATGTTGAGTATTCAAATGAAATATTACCAGAGAATTTCATTTCAAAGCCATTTAAAGCTGCTATAGAAGAGTGGTTGAGGATTGCACTGGAATGGGACCCGAAACTAAGAGGTCGAGACACACCATCAAGAGTCACATTCAATATACCATCGGAACAAAAAGAAGCAATTAGCAAAGTTGTTATTTTTGATGTCCTGGAACAAGTTCTAGCCAAGAAAATTATGAGAGTATTCTCTGTAGCAACTATGTCTCATGTGGCCTATGAAATTGATGAAACTACTACCATACTCATGCTTAAATCCAAAATTTGTAATGATACAAAAATGCCTATAAGTGAACAAATCTTAATTACACAAATTAACTATACTGAGCCCCAAGATAATGAAAATGTATTAAAATACTGGAATGAAACTACTATTTTATTCTTGTACAATAAAACATATATTCTGAAAGACAATGTTGAACCTATAGTGCCTAAAGCAGTACAAAGATGTTTGGAACATCCTAAAGCATTGTATAACTTTAAAAATAGTCAGAACTTGTACAAAAATGCATTATACTTTGTTATGTCTCAAATGGAACTGTATGATTCACTTATCAATGGTTTGTTTGTGAAGGCTGAATCATTGAAACATGAAGGCAAACAATTATTATTAAAGCATAATACAGTTGACAAAAATATTGGTAACCTTTTTGCTAAACAAGAGACTCTCAAAAAGATGATTGATACAGGAAAGCAGCACATTGCAGACTTGAGAGAATCATCAAGTGGGACCAATATGCTAGGTGGGTTCGACAAAATATTTAAAGATTCTGATGATATTAATGAAAGGATACAAAAGCTACAGACTGCATGGAATGTTTTAACAGTTAGATTACAGTCTGCCACTAGGCGCAGTAATGAAGTAATTACAGCAGACATCAACAATTTCATCTCCAAATATAACTACCAAACCATATACACCACTGCATACAAAGCATTCCTCGCTTACAAAAAAAGTGAAATGGCTAACAGAGGTAGAGAAAAACAATGCACAGATATTGTTAAAGTCTGTTACGACTGCCTTAAACTCAGAAGTAAAATAATACAAGAGTTCCGTCAACAAGCATTTGTATTGAAACTCATGGATGTTAGCATGGAGTTTGCTAAAATTAGTGACATTGTATCAAGTGCCTCAGAAAACACTAATAAGCTAGCCTCAGACTTAACTACACTTTTGGAAGATTTGACAAACTGTACATGGTCTACCATAAGCCTAGTTGTCAAAGATGCAGAAGGGTTTGCAAATGTACCCTACAGTGTTGTTTCCTTTGAAAAGAAAGATTTTAAAGTGGGACAACCAGTGTCCAACCATTGCATTAAAATGGTCAATAAGATTCATGAGGATGAAGCTTTGAAGTCATTAATTGAGGATAGCTTAAGAGTTAGAAAGAGCCAACATAATTTGTCTACAAAATTGATTTCGCAAAAACAGCTACTGAAGAAGGCTACTTTTGACTTTAGCTTTTTGAATGATAGTTAATTAGATAGTTAAAATGTGCCTTAACTTTAGATATTATGTTTACTGTGATTTTGAGGTGCTAATAAATAGGTTATGTATGTAATAATTTTACTATATATTGATGGTTAAATGTAAATGGGTTTAAAGACGAAAACATGTCTTAAACAAAATCCATATTATATTCAGCTTTGAAAATGATATGTTATGTCCTTTTACACTAAACGGGCTTTCCACAACATCAAGTTTTTATATTTATTGCTGCTTTCTTTAAAAATGTGGACAAGCCCTTTAAGCCCTTGTAAAGTTTAATCATCAGTATTTTTCACATAGGGGCCTTATCTTAACCAAATGATTAATTCCGTACTTGTTATTATTGTTGTTTGTGTTCTAGTCAAAAGATATCAAATTACTAATTTTATGTAAATGTGTTTTATTAAAATCTTTTAAAGATAAGATACTTTTATTTTTATAATGCTAACCCACTTATGCTTATCATCAACATGGAAAAAATATTAGGTTCCTAATTTAGTAATACCAAGAAAGCGGTTTTATTGTTTAGTATCCATCTTGTTGTAAGTGTATAGTTCTAATTTATGATATCTTTTTCCCTAGATGGAATCAAGAGTTTTTGATGGTTAGGGAATCAGTGCAGTAGGGAAATAATGAAAATGCTTAGTTGGTCTACCACTAGACCAACTAAGCATTTTCATTATTTCCCTACTGCACTAATTCCCTAACCATCACAACATATGCAACTGTAGATACTCAGGTCCCAGGTTGGGCCAAAAAAACAAATTGGGATTTTACAGAGATATTCCCAGTATAAAATAAAATAAAATAAAAAAGGTTTTTATTCACGTAGACTTTAAAAAAGCGCTTGTAAATAGTCAGAACATGTTTGTAGTAATATAGTTGTATACATTAGATATTATTTCTAGTAACATAGATATTTAGGTACATATTGTATGAAAACATTTATAAAATTTATTTTATTACAGCAATGATATTTAGCTAGCTCTTATCCAGTTATTGTCAAGAGATTATGTTTAATTATCTAGTTTAAGTCTAAAATTTTTACTACATATTGTCAATGGTTCTGTCTAAATTAAAGGTATTATTATTATGACGGACCTTGTGTTAATAACGACGGTCGCGCTTTAATGCTACCACCGGATCCAATGCGCCCCAACTGAGAAGACCCAGCGAAACAAACTCAGTGGGTTCATCTACTACCGGTTTCAACACGACCCAGTTGAGACGGTCCGGCGAAACATACTCAAGCGGGCATGAACACGGGATTTGGTCCAATTAGAGTAATTATTTAGTAGGCAAACACAATATATGCTCGATCGGTTGTCTGAATGCTTATTATTTTAGATTATATTTAGGTATACAAAAGAAAAACTTCGAAACAATAACATTATTCATTTTGAGACAGAGTCAATAATTTTAAATTAAGTATATGATAGCAATCATTTACAGATAGTTCACATAACACATTTATATAAAACAATTGAACAAATCATTAACAATAACATATACTTATTTCATATTTTTCATTAATAAGTTCTATGTCTAGAATTTTGCTAGAGAAGCGGTTTATATTTTGATGTGATAGAATTAGAAAGTTATCACACTTCTCTATTATCATGCTTACATGTTTAAACTACTAACTAAATTGATTTTAATAACATTACTAAAAGATGGTATAAAAAGTGACTTCGTCATACTACTTATGACTGAGTTAATATGTGCCGCTACTAAAGTTGCAAGTATGTTCAAAAATTTTCTTGAGACAGTAACTGTACTCATGGTTACCCTACAAGAATCTATAAAACTATTTGAGTCCAAAAATATAAATTTATTACTATAATGGCTAACCAAAAACTGTAGGTGGATATTTAGCTTGTGGATATAATTATTTGTACTATCAGGCACATTGGACACATAGGGGAAGGCACACAATATTATCTTATTACAGTCTAATTCTAACATCTTAGTGAAACTATCTGTAATGTCTTTTTTCTTTAAGTTCTTACAATTTCCTACCATTAGAGTTATACATGATTTGGCACTGTGTTTATTCTGAATTAATTTATCTATTATATCTTTATAATGTAATCCTGGCATACAATAGTTGACAAAGGAACAACTCAGCTTATTACAAAGCAAGGTACCAAGGCCCTTACCCATTTCATCGGAATACAGTATGGAGCTATGTTTAGTATTGTCATTTTGTGGAGATACTGGTGACTCTGATCCCAGCTGTGTGTATGACTCCACCACTGCACTACTGGTGTTAACCGGTTCCAATGTCCTATTGCTTTCAGGATTACACTTTCCAGCCAGCAATTGCATTTCATTTTTGTATGACTGGAAACTGTGATATGAGATTGCTAGGGACTTCTCAAGAGTTTTTATCTCAGAAAGCAAATACTGAGTATCTTTTTCATAATTTAGTTTGCTATATCTATCTATAGTATCAACCCAGAGTCTGGAAGTTGGCGGTGTTACATCCATGTGCACGTAAAAACGTCAGTCCTGCACCGGACCTCTTTCCACCTGTGAATGGGTGCCATGGCCGAACTTGGAGCAGGAAGACATTATATAATGAAAATTTGATTTTTCATAATATTATTATACTCTCATTTCTTTAGAAAAAAAGGCACGGATAAGATAGGTAGAGTATTGTATTTGTCACAACTTTATCGAATCGAAACCAAGGCCATAGGGTAATAACATATTCTAAACAGGAAAATCTTAGACACGATAGTCGGCAGTAAAACGTTCCAACCAGTCCTTGAAGTTGTTTATTATTCTTTTTAAATTCTTGACGTCTGCCGGAGTTTGTAGGTATTCGTGAGGTGCAAACCGCGGCTCGGAACAGCCGCTTACATGCAACCAAATAGCAAGTACTGCGTCATCGATATTCGTCACTCTCCTACGACACAATCTTGCTGAAGTAAGACAAGTGCCCACTAATGCTGTCATACTGCTTACAGAGACACCTCTAGGTCTTTCCTTTCGAGCTGCTAAAAAGAAGCTCTGCAATAAAGTTTCAGTTTCCTCGCCTAGCACAACTTTTATTCCTGCTACCAAGTCAATATATCTAGCAACATCTTTCAAAGCTTCCGTTTCTTCTTTGCCTACTGTAACTGGCTCCACACCTCGTTGCAGTAAAAATTCTACAATGTCATCGTTATACTCTCCGTAATCACCGCGACAAACGTTGCCAAAAATACTTGCCACATTGAAAAGTACAATCTTTTTAAAATTCATACCATGCGCCCAAACAGCTGTTTTTAGTTTGGTCATAGTTGTTCCCGTGTTTACCTCTCCGGTCTCTATTGCTGATAAAACAGATGATATTTGCTTGTGATTATAAACATGAAGAGGTAAAGGCATTACGCATACTCCCCCAGAACTTCCAATGAGTGCTGTAGAAGATACTGTGTTACTTGTACCTAACGATACTGATCTATCGGCAAGTTTAGCAGCGTCTTCCATAAGTTCTCCTATAAACCTGGTATCATAACTTGCTACTAAAACATGCACAATGCTTGTCCCCGTTATGGCATTAGCCTTGATACTTGCTAAACTTATAAGCAAGCTTATCTTGAGGTGCATGAAGGAGTTCAGAGGGCAAACGTTCAGTCCAATGCTTGAAGCTAAGCAGTATATGAACTTCCATGATAATCCTCTGCAAGCTTCATACAATTGTTTAATATCTTTTGGAATAGGGCTTGTTATAGGTGCTATTAATGGGATTACTGTCTCGATGGACCATACAGTCGTAACTTTCTTTGTGGTAATGGCGTGCAGCACATATCGTGAACCAAGAGTAAGTTTGGAGATCAAATCATCTACGATATAAAATATTTTTGGCAGTATGTTATCTTTCAATTTTAACGTAGCTACAACTTTGTCACCACATTGTCGTAACCCGCTGTTTTCGAAGAGAATACTTTTACAAATAAAACATCTAGGTGGTACTTTAGGGATGAAATGTAAAATGACCTCGTTCCCTTCGCATTCTTCAGGACAAGACCACATTGAATGATAAACATAGCTCTCCGGCTTCGAAAAAGATATTAGCAGTCCTTCAAAAGTTACAAGGCCTCTATAATGTTGTGGATTTCCATTGGTACGGAACCGGGGCACACATTTTAATCTAATGTTAACTGCAACTTGAGCATTCTCAACAGATGTATTAAAATCATTGTCAGTGGATAAAATACATGCGTACAAAATATCATTCAAACATTTTTGCAACTTTATTGGTTCTGTTAGCAAAAGTTTTGCTAATTCGGGATATATGTTTGATAAATCCATTACATCAATTTCTATTAAGAATCTGAGTGGAGGAAATTTGCTTATTTTCTCTGTTGTCAAGGAATCAAGGAAATTACTACAGTGTTCCTTCATTGTGGTTAAGTATCGCCTGTTATCTAGGTATAGCAACAACTTACATTGCCACTCCTTTGCTAATGACGACGTTAGTTTAGGCATTATGATCACTTATTCAGTATTTTATTGACCATCAGTATTTTATAAAAAATTAAAAATATTATAATCTAGTGTCACTATAATGGTACCACAAAAAGACGTTAATTTATTTATCCCGCCATTTTTAGCAGGTATGTTCGTATTACATGTGTCGGACCAAGAAATTAAAAAAAAAGCTGGTGTTGAACAAATGGTTCAAATATATTAAAACCATAGATTTCGATAGATTTTGAAATGGTATTATAAGGTACGATTATTAAACTTGTAATATTATGTAAATAAATTATTTAATTTGATTCATTTATTTAAATAGAACTTCAATTAATTATAGATACGTTCACCCTTATGGAAGTAAGATGCTTATTAGTAATTATTAGTATGTATAAATTAATTACCTACATGCATTCAAAATAATAATAGAATTATATAAATTTAAGAAAATTGCAAATTTGGAAGTAGTATATTATAAGATATGAATAAATATATATAAAAAATCATGTCTGTATGTTCCTATGTTCCCAAACCTCCTGTGTCCTCCTGGCTCCAAAAGAGGAGTTTTGACGAAATTTTCAGATAATCTTCTTATAAGCCTAGAGATGAGTGATCTTGTAAAGTTGTATTTTTCCTAAAAATAGATTCGTGTTAAAGTTGCATTTAAACACACGCCGGGTACAGCTACTTAGTATAATATGAACGATACCTAAAATTAAATTATGTATGTTGAGTTAACGATAATATTCATAATTGTAGTTAATTAAAAATTGGACGGTTATGACCACAGATATCAGAACACTCAGATATACCTATGTATATAGATGTGACTGCGATTACTAAAAAAAAAAAAAAAATAACGTGTTAAATGTATTCAAATATCATTCTAGTTAGACCTACTTACTAAGCCACCTACGATTGTAGTACCTATTATACCTACGCATACCTAATGAAAAGTCATCATAATATTACCGATGTCAATGCGCGACATAGGAAATTGCAATAAAGATCTTAGCTAAATGACAAAAGCCATAAAGGCCAATTGGCAGTGAGGTATAAAGTCAGTAGGTAGGTACATTATATCCAGGTTGAAGTGAATTACATAATGAGATTTTGCGTCACCAATGATCGCCTACCTACACATGACATTATTTTATAGTATCCCACGCTAGGCCACAGTATAAGTAGGTAGGCACCGTGTACTACCTAAGTAAGCAAGGTCGGTAAACAATTAACCAAGAGACTAAGGACGGAAATGCCGAATCGAATATGCAAATGATATCAATCAGTTTACTACCATTACCCAATGAATTATGTAGTTTGTGGATGTTGTTCATTCATTGTGACCGTGTACACCCGAGGGCTAAAGTGCTAAAGCTCTCGTGATCATTTAGTTCGGAAATAAAATTGGGATGGTGATGGTGGTGAAGCGCCATTTGCGGGTTCCTTGAAGGGTACCAACGGTATTACTGACGACTGCTATCCGTCAGTCTGTTTGTCAGCGGGCTGCATCTCATATTTTTTTACAGAGTGTGCTATCTATTGCCGCTATAAAAACCAATAATTACAAGAAGGGTTCCGTAGCTTCAAGTAACATTATATTAATAACAAAACTACTTAATAGATCTCGTTCAAACTAATTTTCGGTGGAAATTTGCATGGTTATGTACATCATATATTTCTATTAGTTGTATCATTCTCTTATTTTAGAAAGTACAGGGGGGGGGGGGGGACACTCATTTTACCACTTTGGAAGTGTCTTTCCATAGTTTCAGAATAAAGTGGCTGTGACATAAAGACGGCCAGACAGACAGACATGACGAATCTACAAGGATTCCGTTATTTGCCATTTGGCTACGAAACCCTAAAAACTGTCTCTCTATGGTACAGACGCCAGCACATCCAGCTACCCCAATCTGCCTTTATAGATTTTCAACTTTATCCCCAAGGCATAGGGTTCAATTTCAATTGGGGAAATTTCACAATTGGGGTAGCTTCATGTGCATCTGTAGTAACCATTCGTGTGCGAGTCCGATTCGCACAACGCCGGTTTTTTAATATTAATATTTTTATGTAGTAATTCGCCAGGCCGTAATTTAGTTCGGGGTGAATCCGTTACATAATCTTAGGCTGAGATCTATAGAGCGTACTTAGACTTTACTTAGACAGAAGTTAATGCATGGTAACGAAATTACAATTGGTGTTTTGACGTTGTCTCTCTTAGCTTATGTTAAGCATAATCTTAACGTCAAAAAGTCTATAAATACCAAATCAAAGTATAAGCTTAGCATACACTTAGCAAAGTTTTACGTAAGTAAAGTTTGAGTAAAGTCTAAGTACGCTCTATAGATCTCAGCCTTAGATACCGAGTTCCGTTGCAATAATCTAAAAATGAAACCTTATGCTGGAACTGTCACATCGGTATATACCAAACCATATCAAAATATGAAAGTACAGGCTGTATTTGGGCTTTTTTGTTTGATTTTATATCTACTATGTTGTTGTCAACTAATCATTTAAAATTTAAATACATATACCACCATGGTCACAGTTTGAGGATAAGGGGGGGCTTAGCTACGAAGTCTGAGATCATGGTATTATCATCATCATCATCATGTCAGCCGAAGTGGAACTGAGCGGTGCATAGCTCGTAGATCCCTCGACCGCTGGGTCAGAAAAGTTCTTGAGTGGTGACAACGTACCAGAAGATGCAGCATGGTCAAGCCACAAGGTGGAACGATGACCTTGCATAGTCGCGGGAAGCCGCTGGATGCGGGCAGTGCAAAATCAACCATTGTGGAGATTCTTAGGAAGTCTTTGTGTATGTTGAAGATCAAGAATGTTATATTGAGATGAATGAACTAAAATTAGTTTGTTCTGCAATGGATAAATCGGATAACATATTATATAAAGAAAATACAATCGACACGATAACCTTTATTTTAAGTCGGTAAGAAAAAAGAATATATATTAGTACTTTCAATAATTTTTCCCAAATGCTTAGGTATCTCAAGTAATAACTTTGAGATGTCATATTTCAACATTTAAGTATCTACAGTCAACGGCAAAAGTAAATGATAAAAGCTTTTGGGTTTATAAATGATCATGGATATTGGGCGGCAGTACCATTAGCTAATATTTATGACACTTGACACTCACGCACTTTAGAACAGTTCACCGCCAAACCATTTTGATGCAATTAAATACATATTAAATTTAGTTAATATTGAATATCCCATTTTCATCGTCTACTTTTGCCATTGACTGTACTAGGTATCGAAAATAAAAGATGGTAGTTAAAAAAGAAAAAAACAATGTTTAAATTTTGTAGGTGTCTGCCAGGACACAACGCTAGAACATAATCTTGCAAATTACCCAAAAAACCATAAATTAATTTTGTAAAGAGAGCCATAAAGAAATTGTAATTAATAAACTGAATATCTTTAATTTATTCAATTTCAAGGGTGGATTGTGCTCATTAATATTAGTTCACTAATGTAAACATTGTATATTCGTCATCTAAATAAATTTACGCTTACCAATAGTATCCTGACTCATTGTTGGTATAAAGTGACTAAGATTTTGATTTCGTGGAAAACTAATTATAGTGCACCCACCTACGTCGAATTGGTATCTACGTAAGTAGGAACGGCCTATTTACACAAGGGTCTCATTGGGATCTTACATTTTAATAAATGTATGGTATTGCACATGAAACAATAGCCTTGTCGTCATTCAAAAATTAAATCAATATTCTTCCTTATACCGTACCTAAAATTGTATTCAAATTCGAATGAACACCATAGCGCCTAAGTGTACATGAACGAGTTGACTTGAGTGGGCGGAGTGAGCGTATTTTTCATCGTTGCGCGGGCGCGTGCCGCGTGGGGCGGTCGGGCAGGCCGGAGCACTCGCAACTCATTCGATGCCCGAGCACGACAAGTACCAGCTGCGCCCGCGAGCCGCGCGCTCCCGCGAGCCGCGCTCGCGCCGCACTCCGCAGCCGCTCAGCAAGTACAGAAGAAAAACAGCCAACGCGCGCGAGAGAAGTCGCATGAGAGAGATTAACCGCGCGTTTGAAACTTTACGACGCGCGGTGCCCGCCGCGGCGATCACTGGAACCCCGATACCCTGCGAGAAACTGACTAAGATCACCACTCTGAGGCTTGCGATGCGATACATATCGTCTTTGTCTGCTGCGTTGCGGGAGTCGAGTCCAGAGTCTGACTCGTCGAGACCGGATCGCTGGCCGTCACCAATGTGTTCGGAACTGTCTGAGTTCTCCACGGAGCTCGACCAGACGCCTTCGGAGTTCGCGGAGGACTCGCTGTCGCCCTTCGACTCGTTCTTCGCGGAGTTCGACTGCGATTACATCGACCGGACATTCGCGTGACAGTGTTATTGTGAGTGATCATTATCACAGAAGGACTTGAATTAGGTACTATTTGATTCTCACTTTGCCATACTATTAATTATTAACTAAGTATATTTTATTTTGTATGAGATATTTTTTTTGAGATTTATTTATTTTTATTATTACATAATAAATTTTAATTGTTATCGTTATGATGCGGTGTGTTTTGTTTCTGAATCTAATACCACGTTTTGCACAAATAATAATGCTCCTGGCCGACGCGACGTTCGGTACTAGCCAACTAAGGAGGACATATTATCGTGTAGGAGTGTGTGCCGAAACATAGGTTTTATTTATTTTTATTCCCTCACTTTCATAATCGGAAGGGACAGCTATCAACAGAAGACTGGGAGAGATCAGGCGCAAAACGGACAGGTATAACGACGCTTACTTCCAGAGTCCTGGCTTACCAGCCTGTTGGTCTAGTGATTAGTGACCCTGACAGCTACGCTAAAGGTTGCGGATTCGATCCCCGACCCAGGACAAATCTTTGTATGATGAGCATGATTTATTATTATGTGTCTGCTGGGTGTAATTTATCTATGATATGTAAATATTTAGAAATATATAAGTATGTTTATTAGTTGTCTGGTTGCCATACTACATGCTCTGCCTAGTTTGGGATCAAATGGATAGTTTGGGATTAGTTGTCCCAAGATATTTATTTAAGTTATTGATTGTTACCAACCCGGGATTTGAACCCAGGACCTCATTATCCGCTGTTCGAACAAAGGGGTTATTTGCACAAACTTCTGATAACAAACCATGAACTTAGGTAGGAAACGCACCTATGTATTTCATTTTCCTCGTTTTATTGTTTACGATATTAATTATATAGGTAGGTATTAATAGGTTGGACCAATCGATTCGTTTATTGTAACGACTCAACTTAATTAAAAACATATTGTTAGGATTCTACAATAAAGTACAGACGCCAGCACATCCAGCTACGCCAATCTGTCAAATTTCTTATATAAATTTTCAACTTTATCATAAAAGCATAAGGTTCATTTTCAATTGGGGAAATTTGACAGCCTGGGGTAGCTTGATGTGCTGGCGTCTGTACTTCCCTAAATATAACTGGTATTGTACATATTCTGGCTAGTGATTCATTAGTAGAGCCTTATAGATCTAGCGGGAGTGTGTTCATCATCATCATCACGTTAGCCCAATGAAGTCCACTGCTGGACAAAGGCCTCTCCCAAACATTTCCACGATAGAGTTGTGTCCCTCATTTGGAGGGATATACCATAATCGCCACGCTTCACAGACGGGTTGTCGATCGCAGAGATATCTCTGGATATCTCTAAGAGACATTCCCTCGGAACGTCTAATTAATTAAATACTTTCGAGATGGATTTTAGCAAAATATATATTTAGCAATTATAAAATGAAGTTTATTTTTGTTTTATAGAAGTTGCAGTCGGTCGTGTTTTGTTTTAAAAAGTAATTATAATTTAAGAATTGTGTTTATTTTATCTATTAATCTGGTAACGATACTAAACAATTAATTAAAGGCTTTACTGCCACATTCATCGTAAGTACTCTAAAAGATGATAAATGACACTTCACTTAATTAAGTCAATAACCGAAGCCAGTTGCCATAATCTAATGCAGATACATCGGATTATGCTAACAAAACTGATATACGTTGGTAATCTTACCAATGTAGATGATTTATAGCACATTCATTGTTCCAGTTCAGAAAATCAACACTATAAAAGTCTATTTAATCTCAGACAAGTTAAAGCTACCTCTAATCTGTCAAATTTCACCACTTGAAAGTGAAAAGAAATTTGACAGAATGGAGTAGCTGGATGTGCTTGCCTCTATTGTCCGGTGAAGCATTGAAAGCCTCTTAGGCTCACTGTAAGCATCATAACATATATAATGGCTGTCGGTTACGACCATAAAGTTAGTATACCTAGCGGAATAAATATATCAATATAATATTCCGCTCGGTATACTAACTTAATGGTTACCTACGACTTACGACATATACAATATTAACTAAAGCGTTTATTATTCTACTAGTCGTGCCCGCGGTTTTACCCTCGTTAAAATTTATAAATTATAGCCTACTAGCTGTGCCCCGCGGTTTTACCCCCATTAAACTTCATAAATTATAGCTTTTGTGTTAATCCAGGGTGTCAGCTAACTCGATGCCAAATTTTATTAAAATCGCTCCAGCCGTTTAGACGTGAAGAAGTAACAAACATACACACTCACACAGTCACAAACTTTCACCTTTATAATATTAGTAGGATGTGTTATTCGGATGTACCTATACGCTATATTACTACAAAGTTTCATCAAAATCCGTTGGGTAGTTTTTGCGTGAAAGAGTAACAATCATCCATACATCCATCCATACTCACAAACTTTCGCATTTATACGAAGTATAAGTCGCAGTCGAAGTCGATGTCGAAGTATAAGTCGCAGTCGAAGTCGAAGTATAAGTCGCAGTCGACGTCAAAGTCGAAGTCCAAGTAGAAGTCGAAGTCGGAAAGAACATATTGTGATAGGAACTAAAAAAAAAAAAAAAAAACCACGGCATGCGTCGCCACGCCAGAAATCTGTTTTACGTGCGGCTATAGATGTTTCACATCAAAATTTACGTTCGCCCGTGATTTATAAAAATGGAATGCGTTAAAATGAGAATTGATGCGATTTGAAAAATGTAATGAGGTCGCTTTGTTTGTTATATTGCGTTATTTGAATGACGGTCTGTGTGCTGTAGCTACGAACGTCGATTGTTCATATGCCAGGCGGATAGTTACATCCGCCCACGATCAATTTTGATGGCTTTTATTGACTTTTAATCACGGGCGACTTTTCAGCTTTTATAGTAAAAAAGGTAAAACGTCGTCGTTAAGTATTCCCTGCCTTACATTCAATGACATTCTAAGAACGTTTTTGGCGACATTGATAAAAGTTTCTGTGTATTGCTTTTCCATCGAACAAAGTTACTTCTGCATAATTCTTTAGAGGAGAGCGATTTGAAATTTATCTAGTACCAAATCAGCTATAACATTTTACATAATTTTCTAGCAATTTGATTATTTATAGAAAAATAATCTTATTGCTAGAAAAAAATATAAATAATTTAATAGCTGATTTTATACTAGACAAATTTCAAATCGCTCTCCTCTCAAGTATAACGATTGTGCAGAAGTAACTTTATTCTTCGGCTAGATCGGTAAGTATATCTGAATTCAATTGTTCATACGTAAGAGTACCTACGAATCTGTAAAATTTTAATAATCAAAATTAAAATTGTAATAATCAAATTAATCCCAATCAACTAGAACCCGAGTATAGTATACCTACCTAATTATCCCTTCAGATGTTCAAAATATCTTCTAACTAAAGCGTAAAGTTATGGACGGGTCCTAATTCAACTTCATCTGTAAATACTAACCTAAGACTATACATCCCTTTAGGGAATACTAACTTACGCTCGGCATCATCACCAACGCAAGGCTCTCGGAGGAAAACTTATGCTCTAATCGCTTGGAAGACGGGTTGATGACCGCAGTGTGGGCCATCATACACTCAGAAAGACGCTGCTGACTGTTCTCTGGCAGATACTCACTCGAGTCGACTTTTACGCCCACTGGATGAAATAGGGGGTTGGTATTCGTCCCCGTCACAACACAGCAAAGCTTTGGCTTATTATTGGTTAGTAAGAGATTTAGATAGTAACCAAGAATTACAACACACATAAATAAAATAAAATAATGAGCTCATTATTTTATATTATTATTTTATACTAGCTGTGCCCCGCGGTTTTACCCGCGTTAACGCTAGTTTTATAAATTATAGCCAAATGTTAATCCACGGTGTCAGCTAAGTAACTCCGTACCAAATTTTATTAAAACCTCTCCAGCCGTTTAGACGTGAAGAAGTAACAAACATACACACCTAAAAACTTTCACCGTCATATTAGTGTGATTTAACGTTGAATTTATGCCCAAGATTAGCTTCTTTTCTTTCTTTTTTTAAAAGGCTTCTGTGGATAAGCAAAGACAATATCGCCAATATTAAGAATTGCTACGCTGTTGCTTCTATTTTCAAACAATTGCTTCCATCGTTAAAACGTATACTTACTCAGCGACTAGTTTTTAATAACAAGCGTGTAATTTCTGGCGCTCCAGACGAAGTTGCCAGTTGCCAAGCCATGCGGAATGATCGTTTGATTATGTAAATAATAGGCCGCGGAAGCGTGGGTTCGTCCGATTTATTGTCTCTGAACAAAAAGATACGTCGCACAACTTTGTGATTGTAAAGATTTTAAAAGAAAGGTTACGGTCTTGGAAATAATTCAATAATGCTAAAGCTTATTCTAAATCATTCCTGCCCATATTTTCTAATTTCATAAATATCCATATTCGAATTTATCGTTCTATGATCCTGGGACCAGACTGTAGTGTAGTGTAATGCACGGAAGACATAAATAAAAAAATATAGTATATATTATTCTCTTAGTTTTAATTATTTTGCAGATAGTATTGTTTTATTATTGTGAATTTAATTTTTATTTGTACTTATGGATTAAATTGATTAATAATAATAATATCTTTTAATTAGCTTTTTAATTTTATTCACTTTAGAAAATAATGCATAATTGCTCTAATCCTTAAATATAATTTAGTGTAAAAGTATATTACTCGTATAAGTATAACAGATGTTTGTATTTAAAACTATCGAACGTTTTCTTACGAAATCCACATTTGTGAATCTAGACCCTGTCCCTAATCTATACAAATAAGCTCTTAGTACGGAAACGGAGTAAAATTATTTTTCATATACTTTATTTTTTACGAGACATAGATAAGAACCATCTTGGATAAACTAGGTTTCCAACTTTGAAATATATTTTTGAGAAATATGATAATGCAGAAACCAACACGCAAACGGATAGGCTTATACTAGCTGAAAGCATGCAAGTTTACATATTAGTTTTTATGTGTGTATAATTAGGTATATATATTTATTTTTATATGTATATATATTTATATATATGTATATAATTATGTTGTGTATGTATGTATACAGTATTGTATATAAGTATTATTCTTACGTATATGTATATACGTAAGCTATCTTTTCTTATTTTTAATAAATTCGTACACCTTTTGCTACCATTATCCATTGATGTTAAATTCTGGTCCATCCAACGCAAATAGGTTGCCTGGAAGAGATCGCTTTTAGTGATAAGGCCGCCAATTGCAAAAATAATGTTCTATGCATACTGTACTCTGTATATTCTTTATGCAATAAAGTGTACTTCTTCTTCTTCTTCTTATACTTAAAACTTAATACACAAAATAAAACTTCCTAGCAATACTGTTCTGTTCTAATCAAATCAAGTCAGTAGTAGCTATACGAATTAATATAAGTGTAACTATAAAGTTAATTTTGGAACGAAGTTCCTTATCGCGCGTTGTGAAAGGGGGCTAGAAGGAAAAAAATCTTACGAAAAGTTGTCACGACACTTTTTGCAGCTGTGCGGCGTGCGCATGTTTCTCTGTCTGTCTGTCTCTCTCTCTCTCTCTTTCTCTTATAGAAAGCAAGCCAGATATTTTAATTTCTATTTCGCATTGAACAGTGTGATGTCGCGACGATTATTTTTGTTGGGTGTATACAGGTTTTTTGTACATAATAAATAATAAGAAATAACTTCGTTCCATCTGGGTGTCCCTTGACACCTCTCAAGTTTTATTTTATTCAAGGTGGGACGAATTTACTAAGTTTTCATTTAGTTTAGGTAAAGAGTTATTTTATCAGTATTAAATTTAATAATAGTATTATTAATTGGCATTTTATTCTCGAATACACACTAAAAAATGAGTCATTTTACTCAAAACAAGAACGTTTCTGTCTGTACTTGCTGTCTATCACCATCAAAAATAAAAAGTTTACATTTTTTTAACCACTGTGTAGATAGAGCTTTAAGTTGATGTACCCGTATTATTGCCCACGCGCACGCGTCGCGTCGATCTCTCTCATTGTTGTCAGTGCGTACCGATGTAATCAGTTTTTACTACCCGTGATTAATTGACCCTCTAATTTTTACATTTACTGGCTAAAATGAATAGTATTTGTCTTTTTAGAAATTTCCTCAGCCTAGGTCTGAACATAGGGTGTTAGGTACACCGATACAGCTCATACCTTTATTTTTTTTTTATATGGCTAGGGGAATGCCTACGCTTGTCACCCGCAAAAAGTGTCTGTGGGTGGGTATGTCGGACTCGCACCGACAAAACCTAACCTGCCGTGGACTTCTCTTGGCGCCTGATGGGAGGAGCCCCGGGAACGCGGGTATGCTGCTCCGGTGCCCCTCTTTTGCGCCATGTCTGAGAGCCTAGGGCTCTGAATTGCCCTCCCCTATTGCAGACTACTGCCAGTCCGGCACAGCGACTGCGCCACAAACAGATCGCTGTCTTCCCGGAGCTGCTTGCATGTGTGCCGACACATGCCAGTAGAGGACACTTCTCATACTGCCACCGCAACCCTGAGGAGCTCTGCATACCTATATTTTTGTTCTTAAATTACGACACAAAATAAGAGCTTAGTTTATATTATCCTTTGAAACTGAATTGAAATAAACTTTTTTTTGGGCCTCGTTGGAGACCTTACTAGTGCATGCAGCGTATTCTGTTAGGTGATACTTTTTTAGTCGATCTGATACTAGAGCGAAAACTTTTGTAGAAGCTGAAATGAAATCCAAGAATATGTAATTAAATTCCAATATTAAAATAAGAATTTAGTAATCAATATTAACAAACGCTCTTTTCCATGTTCAATTGGTCCCTACTTTTCTCTGGTTTGATATTTAAGTTTTGTATTCGTAATATACCTTAATATAAGTAAAAATAACCAGTTATGTTCTTCCAAAAACGCTGATTGACCTCAAAGATTTCCAACCGGGCCATGCCTAAAGAAGCAAGAACAAATTAAAGTCAACCTTCTTACATAATGGTACTTAGTAATTTATACCCTGTTGCGTTAGGTAAAAATGCAGTACCTACTTATGCAATATCATGAGGTAAAGAACCAAAGAGTGGTATCCCAACATGCCCAATTGGGTTTAAGCGGATTGCTTTCCCGCCAAATAAGGGCGACGCCATGACACTCATGACAGTTCAGTGAATTATTCGATATGACGTGACTGTACGCGAATCATGATCATGTATTATTATGATTTTGTATACACGTAGACAGTTTATAGATGGTAACTGATTAAGTATTGGCATTGCCAAATTGAGAGCGATCAGGCCATATAGGATGCTGCTTGTGCCAGATGAAATAGGCACTGATTTTGAATCACATTAAAATAAGTTGTCGATGTTTTTTTGCTGTACTCCAGTCTGAATGTATATATAGCAATGGAATCTATGCCTTATGTTTTTTTTTCACGGTCTTTGACTCACGATTTGACTACGATAGTCCCGTATTATTGATCTTGCTCCATAATCTACACACTTTGGCCGGTGGGCGTGGTAGGTAGTACTTGCCTTTCACGCCATAGGTCGTGGGATCGATTACCACCCAGGACAGATTAATTGTGTGCATGGACATGGCCCTTTTCCTTAGTCTGGGTGTAATTATCTATATAAGTATGTATTTACAAAAGAAAACTAATATATGTAGTCTACTATTATATCAGTTATCTGGTTTCCATAGTACTTACAAGCTCTGCTTAATTTGGAGTCAGATGGCCGTGTGTGACTAATGTCCCAGGATATCATTATTGTTCTTGTACATAAAAACACAAGTAATATTATAACATTGAATATAAAATATTTACTATTATAAAAGTTTTGTATTAAACTATAAATAAGCATGCTTTATTTATAGCTTAATACAAAACTTTTGGTTGCCGTGACAGAGGAGCAGATAAGTAATAAAAAAAGGAACGTCAAAGGGATTCTTTAGCTTCATCATATAAGTTCAGTCCGTATTTGATCAGCGAGCTTAACCACATAGCACGCGGTCAGTTTATAGATGAAAGACCGTCAAAGTTGTTTAATTTCAGACCGTCTCCGTGCTGCAGAGGTCATGTTAAACTTATGGTCCTAGTATTTAAGGCCTAGTGCGCTTGACCAATTGTCAATACGAGGGTAAAAACTGCCCCTACGACAAATAGTAAGTATCAGATTATATATTATTAAGTCTTTCAGGTAGAATTTCAGCACGGTGGCCAATAGCAACAAAGACTAGTGACCGGATATGTACTACACGGATATGCACAAGCACAAGTCACATCCTCTTTTCCAACTATTATTACATATATATACAAAGTGTATCTAAATAGTGGACGTAACATAAGTAGCGCTATCTACCCATGAATCTGAACTTATTAAACGAAACCAATTTTGACAATTGTGGAGATCTATGAGGGAGGCATTTGTCCAGCCGTGGATGTCTTTCGGCTGATATGATGATGATGATGAAACATGAAACAAAACCAATTTTTTTTTATTTAATGAAAAGACAACGCTCGTACTAGGGAATCTATTCCCTGTGTCGCGGGGTCATCATTGGCCACTGCATCTGTGTAGATGTTTGTTGCAGCGCTAGTGTTTAAACTACGGGTTGCCGCATTGTCGCGCTTATGGCTATAGAGACCTATAGCCGCACGGCATTATGGGTCACACAAATGGTTGTCCGGCGCGGGACTCGAACCCGCGACACGAAGCGGCGAGGTGACTGTCTTAGCCACTGCGCCACACGTGCAGTGCAGTCGTTTCAAAATACAAAATAAATATGTAGTGTTAATTCCGCTAATTGTCAGTTTAATCATGCCGGGATGCAACGTGCACCGTGCTCCCACCTGCAAAAAATATAAACATGTATTTTTGAATTCGAACGATTCGAAACGGAACGTCTTGAGTTTGAACTCGACTTCGAACTCGAGACTTCAGACTAACAGTAACTACTGACACAGTCCGACGGTCTAACCACTGGGCTATCGCGTACATAATACTGATAAAATTTGATAATACAGCGAGTCAGCAACCATAGGACAACCTTCTAGATAAGTATACCTCAATCTATCCTCCATCTGTCCTATTATAATAAGAGCATTTATAAATATCAATTAAGTACTAAGTTTATACTTGAAACTAGGTTAAAGTTGAATGGGTACACTATGTATGACCAATGTGACTATGTGTAGGTACCTTGATCTGTCATTCTTATGTGCCTGCCACATGTGCGATTCTGTGATTTTTAAACCACTAACCTAATTTAAATGACATTCCATCTATCTCTGAAATACGACCAAGAACTAAAGTAGGAGATATAATAAAGAAAGTAAGACCGTTGAAATGGAGATGGACAAGACACATGACGAGAGATAAGATTAAGAGAGATTAAAATGGACAAAAATTATAACAGAATGGCAACCACGAGATGGGAAAAGGGTAATAAAGGCAAAGTGATAGATAAATGACGTTAAAAAAAACTTGTGTGTACTTATGTACACGCGTTAGAAGTTATACTTCTTAATATACAACTTGAACATAGTTATCAATTTTCATACCACCTAGAACTAACGTCATGCTGTTATTTTTACGCATCGTGCGCGCGCATCGTAAAAAATCACTCTCATACATTTTCATACCACCTAGAACCAACTTAATGCTGTTAAATTTTTTGGTGTCGGTGTGCGCGCGCATCGTAAAAATTCACTCTCATACCACCTAGAACTAACTTCATGCTGTTGAATTTTTTGGTGTCGGTGTGCGCGCGCATCGTAAAAATTCAGTCTCATCATTTTTCTCCATCGTGCCAAAAGAAGTAGGTATAACTTCAAAAAAAACTTGTGTGTACTTATGTACACGCGTTAGAAGTTATACTTCTTAATATACAACTTGAACATAGTTATCAATTTTCATACCACCTAGAACTAACGTCATGCTGTTATTTTTAGATGCGCGCGCATCGTAAAAATTCACTCTCATACCACCTAGAACTAACTTCATGCTGTTAAATTTTTTGGTGTCGGTGTGCGCGCGCATCGTAAAAATTCACTCTCATCATTACACACAACACGCTTATCAGGGGGTAGCTCCCCTGGTCTAAATTGGTGGAAACAGCAAGAAGAGGCCTATGTGTCACAGGACACGCTGATCACTAAACTAGAAAAGTCGATGCGTTTATCAAAGTTTTTAAAACTATTAGATTATACATATGTTAGGTTGCAGGCTTGATAATAATAATAACATAGAAAATAATATGGCATACGTAGATCTGTCAAACTACTGAAATTGCTTATAATATGTGCACCAATTATCTGCTACTTTCTTCTTACGTGTTCCTTATTTTCCCTCAGTTTTGGCGCCAAATCTAAATTGACACCCCTTAATAAATTTGAGTTTTTTTCTAATTTCAATCTAAGTTTTGACCCTGTTCCGTGTTACAATTACAGTGCAACATTTGCATGCCTAGAACCGACCTTTCCACGTGTCTGCGAACGCTTTGATAACGACCCTTCACATGTCAATTTGCGCTCAAAGTGACACCGCGAACGTGTGCTTCTGCATATGTGTCCGTACCTTTACAACTAAAGGATTAAACGAATTAAAATGAACCGTGTGAAAAATATATCCCTGTTCTCAGGAATTAACTCAGTGAATCATTTAAAGGAAAATTATAAATACATCTAGCACTAATGAAGTCCACTATGGCACGTTCGCTGACCTTAATAAAATGTGCTTAATTAAGTCAGCCGTCATAAAAATACTTCGCACCTGTAATTAAAATCAATTAAGGTATCTTTGGTGACAAAACAAGATGGTATTACGTACGTTTTTTCGACTCGTTAGGTAGGTGTAATAGTTAAGGATGCCCAGGTGATTATTCCATGTATAGGAGAAATCATGATATCTACTTTAAACTGACATTATAAGAAACTGAAATCGAAAGAAATTAACAATTTTCCAAGTTTAGTCCACAACCAAAAAAAATTATATTTTTTTTTGCATAGGTAATTTACTCAATAATGTTACCTTAGATGATAAAACTTAAAACAGAGTTTACAGTTTTAATGATATATCTTAATTAATATTTTGATTTAAAATTGTATGAAGATTGTTGTTTAATGTTGTGTAAGTTGGTAAGCCTTTAAATAAATAAATTAAATATCGAAAGAAACTGATATGATGATGAATGAGTAAATTAAAGAAAGCAATATTTTATTTTGATGTCATTATAAAATAAGAATTCAAACAGCCCGAATAAAATAATTTAAAATTACAATTTTTAATAAATATTTTTAAATCTTCTAATATTATAAAATCTTGACAATAGAATTCCAATCTTCGAGTAAGGGGCGACCACTGAAAAGCGATAATAATTTAGCTTAGATTGAAATAAATGTATCACATTCTAAAAGTGATATCGACATTTTATTATAAAAGACGTTGAATATCAGTTCTGATATCTACCTTTGATTTTTCTTATATATTTTTAAGAAATAATCGCTTCTAGAGAGAATGTTGTTACTAGAACTATAATTAAAACGGGACAGTGTGCCAAATAAAAGCGTACAATTATTTTTATAAAGATGTTTTAACCGGTATGTAGTAATTTGACTAAAATTCGCTTTTGATAAATATTTAACAAAATTGAATAATAATAATATCCTGGGACATTATTCAACCCAGGACCATCGGCGTGAAGGGCAAGTATCTACACGCCAACAGGCCCGACTAAATATATATGTCATTTTGTATTGTATTGCCATATTATAATATCTATACATATAATAAAATCGTAGGAAAGTAGAAACTGTACATTGAATATTTTTTTAAAAGGATAGTTGGGGCGTGATACACATTCGATATCGAAGCCAAAAATATAGTTTTTAGAATTTTTGTCTGTGTGTCTGTTTGTCTGTATGTATGTCCGGGCTAAACTCAAAAAGTACTGGATGGATTTAATTCAAATTTTGCATGAATATTACTAAGAGGTCGGGTCAAAATATAGGCTAAATATTATCACGCTATCACCTACGGGGGAGGAGCTGTGCTAATTTATAAAATTTAACGCGGGTAAAACCGCGGGGCACAGCTAGCTTATAACAAGACGATACCTTCAAGATTAGCGTGCTGCCGCTGCCTAGAACGGTGAATTAAACCCTACTCAACTATTAGGTATACCCTTCATTATTGTCTTATATGCTTTTATAATTATCTATACCAGGTACGTGGAACAGAAAGCATTGCACGATCCCATCACTCTTCTTAGCGGGTTTAAAATATTCTACGGGTATGTATGTCGGAAGTCGCTGGATGCGCATAGCGCAAGACCGGCAATTGTGGAGATCTTAGTCCAGCAGTGGACGTCTTTCGGCTGATATGATGATGTTATGTCTGCCCATAACTTGGTACACGAGATCATACATGTAACGCACTTGTGGCAGTCCCTTACACACCATTCTTACGGACAAATCCTTTCATTACACCATGATGACAATCCAGATATGACACTAAGTTTAATAACTATGAAAATAAATGTTTGCCAAGTTATATATAGACTAGCTGTGCCCCGCGGTTTTACCCGCGTTAAATTTTATCTCCTCCCCCGTAGGTGATAGCCTGATAATATGTAGCCTATATGTTGACCCGACCTCCTAGTAATATTCATGCATTTGAAGTAAATACATGCAGTACTTTTTGAGTTTAGCCCGGACATATATACACACAAACAGACAAAAATTCTAAAAACAATATTTTTTTGGCTTCGATATCGATTGTAGATCGCGGCCGAAGTATCCTTTTTTTTTAAATATCCAATGTACAGTTTTGACTTTCCTACGATTTTATTATATGTATAGATACCTACTCTGGTGGATTAATATAATAAGAAAATATACTTCATTCTTATAATTTATAACATCTTTTATTAAAACAAGTAAACCATTGTTTTTTTTTGACAGCGTTGTATCCAAACTCTGCTACAAATAAGTAATTTAAAAATGGACATCTTAAAAATAAACTGCAGCATGTGGTTTCCAGGTTGACGGAACGTTATGCAGTATTTTTGTTCGAAGATACATGAGATTAATACAAACTTATCCAAGACAATAATAATAGTATTATCCTGGGACATTATTCACACACGGCCATCTGATCCCAATCTAAGCCGAGGTTGTACCTACTATGGATACTAGATAACTCATACAATCATACTATCACACTAATATTATAAAGGCGAAAGTTTGTGACTGTGTGAGTGTGTATGTTTGTTACTTCTTCACGTCTAAACGGCTGGAGCGATTTTAATAAAATTTGGTGTGGAGTTAGCTGACATCCTGGATTAACACATAGGCTATAAAGTGTAACGCGGGTAAAATCGCGAAGCGCAGCTAGTAATACATACACTACTTTTCTTTTGTAAATGCATATTGCAGGCGCAGCTAGTAATACATATACTACTTTTCTTTTGTAAATGCATACTTATTTAGATTGTCTCAAATTCGTTAGCCGTATTTGATATTTGTGTGGGGAGAAAAGTGAGAATTTACTCTTTTAAAACTCAGTAAAAGAAAACAATTATCTTGTGACAAGCCGCGACGCGACGCTTTAAGGACGGCGCGGAGGGAGAGCTGCAAAGATTCCTCACGGCGCCAAAAATAAACTTAAGTACTTTTGAGAAAGTTCTCCAACATGAGACATAAGTTTTATATGAAGCCTAAATTCGTGTAGGTCGTCAGTAACACGTGCTGCATGCAAGGTCATCGGATACTGACATCACATTGCAGTATAACGACATTTTTGTCTCCCTAAGTTGGCGCTAAGCGTGGGTTGTGGAGCGCTTTTGTGAAAATAAGGCACGCAAAAGCATTTATTTTAACGATTCAAAGCCCCGTTTTGGTTATAATTTGGACCCATAAATTATTTTATTCTTTTCCGGGGTGGTCTTTTATCTTGCTTGTCTAAGGTGATTTGAATAACAACGAAGTGCCTTTGAATAGAATTTAGCTTTGCCTGAACAAGAGGCAAAATTATTTTTGACAATAAATAATTTATTGCTACGGAAAGAAGTGATTCATTTGACGGGCTGGTTGACGTGGTTGGTAGATGCTTGCGTTTCACGCCGCAGATCGTGGGTTCGATACCCATCTAGGACACATATTCGTGTGCATGAACATAGACATGTACACGCAGACACAGGACAAACAGACGTTTGTCCTGTGTCTGCGTGTAATCCTACTTATATTATAAGGGCTAAAGTTTGTGAGTATGGATGGATGTATGGATGTTTGTTACTCTTTCATGCAAAAACTACCGAACGGATTTTAATGAAACTTTGTAGTAATATAGCTTAGGTTATATCCGAATAACACATCTATATATATAAAAATCAATGCCACTTTTCGTTGTAATGTTATAACTCAACAACGCCTTTACCGATTTGTCTAATTTTGATCTTGAATTATTCGTGGAAGTCCAGGGAAGGTTTGTACGTAGAGAAAATTAAAAAAAAGTCTTGAAATAGTGTAAAATCAACATCTTTTAGCAATTTAAAATATTTTTTTGTTTGAATAAATGAACTTAATAATAATTTTTTTTATTACTATGCCTTATACGTAGCGAAGCACGTACCGGGCCGCTAGTAGGCTATAATTTACAAAGTTTAACACGGGTAAAATCGGGTAAAACTAGTTGTCTATAGAAATGTGTATTTATAAAATAGAAGCAGTAAGTATATGTAGTACATCCGTTATCTGATTTCCATAGTACACACGGCTACATATCAATCTATACACTTCCAGTATAAGCTGATCCCGCGTTGCATAGGATTTCCATAGAATGAGAGGTCATATTGGAAATGTATAGCTTGATATGTAGCCGTGTGTACAAGCTCTACTTAATTTGGGATCAGATGGCCGTGTGTGAATGTCCCAGGATATTATTATTCAAAACATATAACGGTAAGTAAGTACCGAAGCTTTCATCTAATTTGGTAAAAATAAATATTAATTTGGGGTTGTGTGGGGATTCCTGCTTCTCGTCGCAACACTGGCCGATGACCCCAAAAATATGCGACGGCAAAGTGTGTAAACTGGATACGAGAGGCGAAGGACCGGGTGGGGTGACGTGGGTTATAATAAGAGAAGTACATATGTCCAGCAGATAAGGACAGACGTACTAAGTAGGTAGCTAAGAGACAACGTTATGTTCTGTGTTATTTTTTTTATTTAATATTTTATGTCCACATTCAATAAACCGTTCGTTACTTTTTAAATTATTTTTTTAATGTCTTATGATTAATTTTCTTTAAAAAATAAAATTAGTTGTGGTGAATTGTACAGACGCCAGCAATCTGTCAAATTTCCCCAATTGAATGTGAACCTTATGCTTATGTGATAAAGTTAAAAATCTATAAAAGAAACTTGACAGGTTGTGGTAGCTGGATGTGCTGGCGTCTATACATTGAAGTTTAATAGAAGAATCTTAGCAGCAGTCGTCGGTACCAACGAAATGGGGTACATCACATTGACCAATGAACATAAGAATGAGAACTTTTGTCATATTATACCTACCGTGATTTCTACGCTTGGCAGACGGGTTGGCGATCGGTATATGATGGTCATAGTACACAGAGAGACGCTGCTGCCCGTTCTCTGCGAGATATTCCCTCGGGTTGACATAGAGGGGGGCGTCCCCACGGGATGAAATGGGGTGGCGATATTCTATGCTGTCAGCCACACAGCAAGTTTACCCATATATAAAACAAATAAATAAATAAATCTGATCTAGATTAGAATCATTAGAACAAATGGAAATCCGTTGTCTCTGCCTACCCCTCTGGGAAACAGGCGTGAGTCTATGTATGTATGTATGTATGTAGATTAGAATACTTAGGTTTGATGTCATTAAGCTGCCAACATTGCCTTCTCCTAGGCAAAGTAAGTCTCACAGTAATTATCATTTACCCAAATTCTGTGAACTAGCTTCCAACTCAAATTAAATCAGCTTAGTTAGGTACGGATCATTAGCCGTGTGTCACGTCGCCATATATTTGCGGCATGTATAATAAATACATAAGGACGAGGCGGCGCCTGTAAGTAGGTGAGGGTTAGGACATTTTTCTCACACTAGAGACTTATCGACTTGGCTCTTGCGCCCCGCCAAGCGCCGCCTGCTGCTTGCGGTAAAGTGCATTACATACTTAACCTACCTACAGTTCTTTCACAGACTTTTAGAGGTAAATGAGCTTATTCGGGATATTTGCCCTGACGATTCAGATGTTTTTGACGATTAAATTCGTCTCAAAAAAGTAAATTTTGTGCTCTGTAACTTACGTACTTTTAATGAAATGGAGGTTTAGCTACTAGTAAGAGGACGCAAAAACTAAACATTATACAGGCTATTGCCGTAAATTAATACGGTTTTAAAGAAACAATCATTCACAGCACTATATTCCAGTCATGAGCTTTAACTCTTTTTTTTAGCTATTATTTATAGAGCCTTTATAGATGTTGACGGGGACGTTGACGCGGTTGGTAAATCCTTGCTTTCCACGCCGCAGGTCGTGGGTTAGATTCCCACCCAGGACAGATATTTTTGTGCATGAACATGTCTGTTGGTCCTCAGACTGTAATTATCTCTATAAGTATGTATTTACAAAACAAAAGTAAGTAACTAGTATATTATTATGTAGTATATCAGGTTTCAATAGACGTCAATAGTAGAGACTAGACGCCAGCACATCAAACTAACCCAATCTGGCAAATTTCCCCAATTGAAAGGGAACGTTATGCTTTTGTGATAAAGTTGAAAATCTACAAAAGGAATTTGACAGATTGGGGTAGCTGGATGTGCTGGCGTCTTAACAAGCTCTGCTTAGTTTGGGATCAGATGGCCGTGTGTAAATTATATCCCAGGATTTTATTATAATTAGCTTATTTGGGAGATTTGTTCTCACTGATTCAGATGTTCTTGAGATTTGAAGCTATTTAGCTGGCTGGAGAAAAGTCAATTTAGTGCTCAGCTACATTACTTTTGACAAAATGGAGGTTTAGTAACTAGAACTTACAAAAAAACTAAAACTAAACATTATGCAGGATATTTCCGTAAAGTGTTACGGTTTTAAAGAAACAATCAATCACAGCACTGTATTTCAATCGTGATATTATAGATGTAGCCAATACGTAAAGCCAAAGGGTTCTTCAAATAACATATAGTCAGTGTCTTGGCCATAACTTAGCAAATATAATCTTAAAAAATAGTCTTGTGCGAGGATCGAACCCGCAACCCTTGCATCAGTAGGCTGGGTCGCCGGTGGCCAGGGTCACTACTAACTGAGTCAAGGCGGTCGTCTAAGTGGAACTATTCATTTCCTATCTCCTCCTTTTTTCTTTCCGATTAAATTCGTTGCGGGATCCAAGACAGTTAAAGCGATTCCCCGGGACATGCCTGAGCCTCACCGCTCAGTGTCATTTCATTGTGTGCCACTGTTGATCCTGGCTTAGAGGAGATGCAGTGGTGGGTACGAGGGAGGGACTAGTCCCGATAAAAAAAGACGGTCGTCTGTAGTAAAACCAGACAGGTGCTTTTTTTCCTTGGTTTTGTTGAAAAACGCTTGATTTTCCATACCAAATAGAAACACTCCTTAAGCTTCTAGCAAATATTCTCCAGCGCAGCCTTCCTAACATATTGCTAAGTAACCGCCAAGATTCCTAACAACAAAAACTTAGGCTAAATGCCTGCAGGGCGTCGTGGTTTATGAGCTTGACGACATTTATTGGCAACATAATGACACAAAACATTGGCTATGGGCGGTTTATGCGGGACGAGCAGCGCAAGAATGAAGGTGTTGGCTTCCAAGTACCACGGTGTTGATGGGAAAGAATTTTGAACTTAAGTACATAAAAATTATATACCCAGCAATTACATGTATGTCGTTGCCGGCCAGCAACATGAGTTACATAACAGAGACTTAATAATACTTAATATAAAAAAATTGGTTGTTGCGCAGGAGTTGATTCGGCTAATATTGTGCCGATGGTTTAATAAGCCATTCGCAGAAACAAGCCTCGAAGAACAACTTTAGGAGGTTGGGTCAAGAGCTAGTTTCGATAGCAGCACTTTTGGATACGGTTCGAATTGTCAGGACGTTCATATCGGTCTCCGTAGCCTAGTAGGTAGAGCTCCTGCCTACGCAGCTGGTGGTCCTGGGTTCGAATCCCGGTAAGTGCAAATGTTTGTGTGATGAGCACGAATATTTCTTTCCGAGTCATGGAGGTTTTCTATGTAAATAAGTATTTATCTATCTATATGTATAAGTATGTATATCGTCGCCTGGTACCCATAGTACAAGCTTTGCTTAGTTTGGGGCTAGATGATCTGTGTGACATTGTCCCTAAATAAATAATTTTATTATTATATAGATACAATAGAACAAATAATAATTAATTAAATATACCTAAGCACAATAAATTACATTAAAACTTTTTCTCTCATTTGAAGATGCAGCCCACTATTATTCCAAAGCGGGGCAAGGCCCTCCTCTCACAATGGGAGGGCATATTAGCCTCTGTGCCATAGTCGACTACTGGCCTAGTGCGGGTTGGCAGACTTCACATGACAACAACAAGAACATTTTTGGAGAACTCTCAGGTGTGCTCACGATGTTTCAATGCATTGGAAAAGTCAGCAGTTTAGGTTTGAACACACGACCAATGACGTCATAATCCCATCAACTAACCACTAGGCCAGCTGAATGTTGAACGTGTCATTATTGGAACGAAGTTTTGGAACGAAGTTCCTTATCGCGCGTTGTGAAAGGGGGCTAGACGGAAAAAATTCTTACGATAAGTTGTCAGTTGGCTAGGATGATCTGTTTGACATTGTCCCGAGATTATTTATTTATTTATATCTGTAGAACCATAAGCGCTGCTATGTATATATTGCTATGCAAGTGTATTTTTATATTTATATTATGTTTAAAAATATATTTAGTAATAAAATAAGAATAAAAGAATAATAACAATAAGCAACTCTGAAAATACCAGGAACATGCGATAAAGCTGAAATACCATTGGAGAGTTAACACTGCTCACATGATATTGATTATAATGACCTCCACTAGGATAATAACATAAACCCACCTACATAACTTAAAAAAGTTGGAAATACATGGTGTTCCAACTTGTCTAACTATACATAATAAATACTTTATTGACAGAAAATTATTACAATTAATATGATTATCTGCGGTCTCCGCACTAATAGTAGGAGAGCTGGCACGCATTTTTGGGTAGGTATTTGAGGCAAGCTGAAAACTAGTCCTATAACTCTTCAGACACACCCCAACACGGAACTGCAGACCTGGCAGGCGGGTAGCGGTTAGTTTAATGTTTATACAATACAAAAAAAGACAGGCGATTCTGTCGGGTCTTTAGCACTGCCAGGCGTGTGCAAAAATATTTTGCAAAAAAATCGAAAAAATGTATTTGAGGCAACTTGAAATTTTGACAGAATGTTATTTATGTATTGTATAAACATTAAACTACAACATATCAAAATTTCAGCTTGCATCAAATACATTTTTTGGATAAAAAAAAATTCTAAAATTTAGGGGTTGGTTTAGACCCGCTACCCGCCAGCCAGGTCTGCAGTTCCGTGTTGGGGTGTGTCTGAAGAGCTATAGGACAAGTTTTCAGCTTGCCTCAAATACCTACCCAAAAATGCGTGCCAGCTCTTGGACTATAAGCACTGATGGCTTGTGTCGCAGTGACCAAAAATTATTAGCAATTCAGTATTAGTTTCTTAAATTATTAACTGGATCTACCGAACCGATTTTCCTAAATTATTTCACCAATGGAAATCTACGTTACTGTGGAGTGTCATAGGCTATGATTCATCATCATAATTTTTATTTATCCCGAACTTTTAACCCGAAGTATTACGCGGGACAAACGGGCAGGGACAAAAGTGTTTATAACGCGGAACGATGTTCGCGGGCACCGCTATTGTAACATAATCTGGTCTTGGTAAGTACAAAAAGAAATTATAACATAAGAGGTGTCAAGGGACACCCGGATGGAACGAAGTTATTTCTTATTATTTATTATATACAAAAAACCTGTAGATATACACTCAACAAAAATAATCGTCGCGACACCACACTGTTCAATGCGAAATAGAAATTAAAATATCTGGCTTGCTTTCTATAAGAGAGAGAGAGAGAGAGAGAGAGAGACAGACAGAGAAACATGCGCACGCCGCACAGCTGCAAAAAGTGTCGTGACAACTTTTCGTAAGAATTTTTCCGTCTAGCCCCCTTTCACAACGCGCGATAAGGAACTTCGTTCCAAAATTTCGTTCCAATAATGACACGCTCAACATTCAACTAGCCTAGTGGTTAGTTGATGGGATTATGACGTCATTGGTCGTGTGTTCAAACCTAAACCGCTGACATTTCCAATGCATTAAAACATCGTGAACACACCTGAGAGTTCTCCAAAAATGTTCTTGATGACATGTGAAGTCTGCCAACCCGCACTAGGCCAGCGTAGTCGACTATGGCACAGGGGCTAATATGCCCTCCCATTGTGAGAGGAGGGCCTTGCCCCGCTTTGGAATAATAATGGGCTGCATCTTCAAATGAGAGAAAAAGTTGTAATGTAATTTATTGTGCTTAGGTATATTTAATTTATTATTATCTATACAAATAAATAAAATTGAAGTGTCTGTTTGTAATTGAAATAACCGTTTTTTACTACATGTATATATGAATATACTAGCTGGTGCCCGCGACTTTGTCCGCGACAATTTTGAATGATGACCAATGTAACTACTTACTTCTAGCTTAATCTAAAAAATATAACTTTTAAAACAAATAAGCAATATAAATTGAATAAAACCTAACCTATAAATAACCTTACTAAGAAATAAATGAAAGACTACTTTGCTACTGTTATTTACAAAAAGGACCCGATATCATCAAGCAAAAATCAAATAATACATATCAATTGTCCTTAAGTATAGTCAGTAAGTCAAATAAAGTAAGATAATAATCAACGATGCATTAATCACAAAGGTAACTCCCATTAGATTAGGTTGCGACATTTTGTGAACGAAACCATAGCGCGATCTAAAACGATGATTACGCCATCTACTAACAAAAATATAAAGTTGTAAAGCGGTAAAATTAAGATGTGTGCATATATTTTGGGTGAGATTTAGGCGATCATCTATTGATTCAGTTTTGGACTACCTTTTATTTCAAGCAATTATTTTAACCGATATGCCAATTAAGTTCCGCGATCTGAAACGATATTAACGCCATCTTGTTACAAAATTGTGAACTTGTAGATCAGTAAAATTAAGATGATTTTTTTTTGTTTAGAGAGACTTTCATACAAACTAACATCGCCTATTCTAGTCGTCCTTAGGGGTGGATATTCCAAAAATCCTAAAATATATATTTTTTATTTTTAACTTAGGCCAAATACCAATTTTCATGGGTTTAACTTCAAAAATGTCGCATTTTTCAAACTTACATCCCCTATTTTACGCCCTAACGGATGGAATTCCCATAAATCCTGAAATATATATTTTTAATTTTTAACTGAAATGCTAAGTACCAATTTTCTTGCGTTTAACTTCAAGTCGCAGTTTACATAGACACTTACGTACCCTACTTTACGCCCTTAGGGGGGGAATTCTCAAATATTCTGAAATATATATTTTTAATTTTTAACTGAAATGCCTAATACCAATATTCATGCGTTTAACTTAAAAATTGTGACATTTTTCATACCAACTTACACCCCCTATATTGCGCTCTTGGCGCTGGAATTTCCAAAAATGCTGAAATACATATTTTTTATTTTTAACTAAAAGGCCAAATACCAATTTTTATGCGTTTAACATAAAAATTGTCACATTTTCCATACAAACTTACATCCCCTATTTTCCGCCCTTGGGGGTGGAATTCCCAAAAACTCTGAAATACGTGATTTTTTTTTTTTAACTGGAAGGCCAAATACCAATTTTTATGCCTTAAACTTCAAAACCGGCAAAGTTTCATAGTAACTTAGCGCCCCTGTTTTACCCCCTTAGGGGTAGAATTTCGAAAAATCCTTCCTTATTCCTTGTCTATATTATAAAGCAAACATTTGTGCAAAATTTCAGCTTGCAAGGTCCAAGGGTTTGGGCTGGGCGTTGATGAGTCAGTCAGTCAGTCAGTCAGGACTTGTCTTTTTATTTATATATATAGATATACGGTACATACACCAAAATAACATTTTTTACAATTTTTGTCTGTCTGTCTGTCTGTTTGTTCCGGCTAATCTCTGAAAAGGCTGGACCGATTTTGGCGGGACTTTTATTGGCAGGTAGCTGATGTAATAAGGAGTAACTTAGGCTACTTTTATTTTTGAAAAATCTTTTATTTTAAAAAAATACAAAAGTAAAACAAAATTAACAAATTAACACGTGGACGAAGTCGCGGGCACAGCTAGTTTGCTCTATGTTCTATTGTATATTTCTATTATTCATTCTAATTTGTATATTTTATTATAATTTATTAATTTGTGTAATGGGTGAAAATTACCTCAAAGAAATGGATTTATTTATTATTATTAAATCCGTTGTTTAACTCATTATTACTAACATGGCATTCAAAATCTACTTATAGTCTATATAAAAAAATATTTTAATAAATTTCCTCCAGGCAAAGTACTAAAGACTCCTGAAAGTCCATAAAATACAGTTCTTATCGGATGAGGATAATAGTTTTATGAACAAATACTATCAACTTGGGCACAAATATTAATATTAAATACCCCAACTGTAAATATAATTTAAAACACATGTATTTCTTAATTATTTATTGACATTGTGTTTATTATTGTATGCACAAAGGGCTAATCTAAAAATATTGTTCACCAAGAAGAATATAATGTCTGTAAACGAGGTGAAAGAGAAGGAGGATGGCAAGGATCGTGACAAATGGAAGTCCGTTGTCTCTGCCTACCCCTCTGGGAAACAGGCGTGAGGCTATGTATATATTGTTCACCACCTGTATTCTGTACCTACCTATGATCCACAATAAAGTATCTGAATAAAAAAAAACAATAATTACTATAAAATACCCTAACTGTAAATATAATTTAAAATAAATGTATAATATTATGTCATCTAAAGGGTGGATATGTAGAATGTCCTTTTTATTTTTGGAACGAAGTTCCTTATCGCACGTTGTGAAAGGGGGCTAGACGGAAAAAATTCTTACGAAAAGTTGTCACGACACTTTTTCCATGTCCAAGCCAGATATTTTCATTTCTATTTCGCATTGAACAGTGTGGTGTAGCGACGATATTTTTGTTGAGTGTATACAGGTTTTTTGTACATAATAAATAATAAGAAATAACTTCGTTCCATCCGGTAGTCCCTTGACACCTCTTAAGTTTTTATTGCGGTGTCACCTGACCTACATCCAAAGAAGTAAAGAATTACGGCGGGTAACCTGAAAACCTCTATCTACACCACTTTACATTAGCTAAGATTATATTTCTCTCTTCCATACACGGCTTGGACAGACACGGCTCCGACGACTGACTGCCACCCCTCAAATAGTGTGTCGATGGTCTTCAGAAAGCGCCACCAGTATCTGATGAACCGTGATAGTTAGACAGCTGAAATTTTCACAGATGATGTATTTCTGTTGCCGCTAAGAAATAAAATAAATATTTAAGGGGGCTCCCATACAACAAACGTGAGCTTTTTGCTCGTTTTTATAGATCATGGTACGGAACCCTTCGTGCGAGTCCGACTCGCACTTGGCCGTTTTTTGCATATTTTAGGCTTTCACCATACCACTAGAGCTTTAAAACATATTATTCAACCTATTCGCAGCTATCCCTTTGTTCTAACAAGGAAGTGAATCAGTCGAATAACCCCACAAACATAAAAACTAACTACAACAGGCATAGAAATGTAAATGAAGTTTTATTTTATGTCTTTTTCTGACAACCATTAGCGGCAATGTCTCAATATGGCGTCAATATAATTTCAGCTTTAATTAACAAGTCTATATGTCGTTATTACTTGACACCGATTATAACAAGACACTTGTTGTCACTTTTATGGAAGCTGACGATTTTTGTACCCTGAGTTGTGGATTTTTTGTTCAAATCTTGATTATTATTATGATATTGTGTCGGCCAATTTGCGCTAACAAGCTTTCGTATAACAAGTATCTAGCTAGTTCTCGGGGTTGGCGCAATAAATCATATTCTTCCATTCATCTCTTGTAATCGTATAATGTCAGGGCAGTGATGACCGTGTTATATTCATTCTGTTATCATCATCATCAGCCGAAAGACGTCCAATATTGGACAAAGGCCTCCTCTAAAGATTTCAACAATTCGGCAATTGTTGAAATCTTTAGAGGAGGTCTTTGTCCAATATTGGACGTCTTTCAAGACCGGCGTCTTGCGCTACTCGCATTCAGTGGCTACCAGCTACCTTCATTAATTCCGTATGAGATTATAATTAAAACTGACGTAAGGAGTTACTATAGTAATGAAGGTTTACGGGTGGCTTACGTAATTAATTTTAAGTTGGACAAAACCAACAGTTTCAATGTTTTCAAAAAATCATCCCCAGCGCGCATTTGCCACACAGGACTTCCAGGACTGCCGCGACTTCGGTAAGATGATCTTCTGAAAACATTGGAACTGTTGACGAAGTCCAACATGAGTGAGTTACCCGTTAAAAGTTTACGCATTCTCTACCTTCTCAGCCAAATACTAATCTCATTCAGTGGTATAAGATTAGTTTTTGAATAAGAAGGAAGAAATTAATTAAATGGCGTATTTTTGCACCGCACCCAAATTAATTAGAATAACATTAGGACATATATGTGTCCTAATGTTATACAAATTATATAGACATTTGACTGACTGACTTAGTGATCCTGGTTTGCCAGAGATCGTGGGTTCAATGTCCGCCCAGGACAAATCTTTGCGCGATGAGCACGATTATTTTGTTCTATGTATGCATTGATTGTGTGTATGGGTGTAATTTATCTATGGTGTGTGTTTAGAAATTTATAATTGTATGTTTCCTGGTATCCATAGTATAGGCTCTGCCTAGTGTAGGATTAGATGGCAGTATTTTAGATGTCCCTAGATATTTAAGTGCATTTATATATTTCAGATTATTTCTGAACAAAATTCGGAGATTTAAGAGTAATTTTTCTGGACATCTTCAAATATTGTTTTCTGGCCTGTGACATACCGTGGCGTAAGGTCAGCTGAGAACATGAAGAGGATATAATTATTCTGTGTTTCTAGAATAAAAAAAAGTTTAGCAACATTAAAAAATCAGACAATAGGTAAGTATTGAGTTAGAGACCTGAAGTATAAACATGTACCTAAGTACTCTAACGACCGCATTTAGAGACCAAACACCACTTAGAGCTACTTTAAGAGCAAGCTCCTTAATATAATGCCCTGAACTATAATGGCGGAGCATGTTTCGTAACATTGCACCATCAAGCGGAATGACAGCAAGCAGCTTCCGCCGCTCCTTGCCCGCGCCTTGCTTTGTTGGGTGCGGATCTCAATCAATCACTAGATGTTAGTAAGTTACTTGGGCAATTTATTTCCGCACGGATGTCACAATTTTGGGCATTGGGCAATTTTACTTGACCTTATTTGGCTACTCAAACAATTTCAGTTCTATCAGAACTCCAAGAGGCCTCGAAAGCTTGGTTTGAGTACTTTTTTAGACATACAATACGATGGCAAAAGAGAGAGTGGGTTACCTGATAGTAAGTGATCACCACCGCCTATGGACACTGTCGACACCAGAGCACTTGAGGCGTGCAAGTGCGTTGCCGGCCTTTAAGAAAGGAATAGGTTAGCTTTTTGAAGATTGCAGGTACCTCCGCAGTTAATTGATGCTACACAATTTCTGCAGTGTCTTCGGTTCGTTTTAGGAACTTTGCCCTTTGATAACTATATTGTAGTATAGCAGTACGTGTGCTGGTTTTATTAAAATTCAATGCATCCTAGCCATCGGCGGCTGTCTGTGACGACAATCTCGACGAAGCGTTTGTTTAGTTATATTACTAGGCCTGGTGTAATCTATTTATTATCAGGATTTTACTAATTAAATGGTATTAAAATATCCTTGTGTGTCGAGTTCCACCCTGCACAGGTATTTGTCCCATAGATAGATGTTTGGATTTACATAGATCCATCTTCATACAACAACTACATATCAATGAGAAATTTCTTAATTTTTCTAAAATAATTATATACAATATTATAAATTTTCATGACTAACAATAGACAACAGACATCTACTGTCTATTTATTACTAATCAAGAAAATTTAAGAGCTCTTGGGATATGGAGAATTAATTAGCAAGTAGTGTGTAAAATACTTAGGAAAAGTTATAGTTATAGAACAGGCGTCAGCCGTTTTTTTTATATCAGAGTGCGATAAACGAGCAAGTGGGTCATCTGATGGTAAGTGATTACCGCCGCCCATGGACACTCGCAACACCAGAGGTGAGGCGGGTGCGTTGCCGGCCTTTAAAAAAGTCAGCAAACAAGTGATGCTGACCCTTCCCACCCCAATGAGCTCTGGCGACCTTACACTCGGAAACACAACTTTAAAATTTTAATGTTATTCTTAAGGAATGTCTTCTGTAAGGAGGAGGTACTCCCCCCGTCGGACTGCTCTTTGAGCGAATGAACGCTATGCCCTACCTCTCTTGATAAAATAATTGACGAAAGATAAATATAAAAACCTTAACTTAATTTGTAAAGAATAAATAAATATTACGTGAGCTACTTGTTTCTTATAAAAAAAACTTTAAAACTCGTCAGTGTATCACGTTAATAGAGACTTTATTACGTACGTTTTAAGGGTTGATTTCGTAAAGCATATGTATCTACTTATGTGTAACTACCATAAACTTTAAATCGTTCAATATGCTGGTATGCTAATTATAAAATGGGTTTCAATCAAGTGATTACAAAAATAACGATCATTTTGCACACGAATAATTGATGTTAATGTTGTAAATTATTATAAAATAAGCTCTAATTATTCTAAACTTGTAAATAAGTATATGTAGAGGTACTGGTATGATATACAATTTGTAATAAAAATAGTAGACTTAAGTAAAAGAGCGCTATCTACTCAAGAAACTAAACAAATTAAACCAAACCAGTTTTGAAATACGAGATATTTTTTTTATACTTCAACTAAATTTATCAGTTACTTACTTACTTATCGTATGGGCAGTGGTTACCCTAGTGTCAGAGTTGTTCAAGCCGCCCATTAGGCCTCTGACATTGCTTAACGACTGTTGTCTAATGACTACAAACGGGACCGACCGCTTAACGTGCCCTCCGAAGCACGGAGAGGCTCAGAAATTAAACCACTTTGGTGATCACCCATCTATGGACTGACCGCGAGCCTAGTTGCTTAACCTCGCTGATCGCTAACGGACCGGTGAGAGCATCTAGTTATGAGCGTATTGGAAGTTAATCATGTTTTGTCTGTTGATGGTGATTTTACACAACGAGAAATTGCACAACGTGTATCATGTGCAATTTCATAACTTTATATTACACCTCGTTGGTCTAGCCGTAGCGTATTCAACAACAGACAATGACACCCTGGATGCAAATCCCGGTTCGAGACAAAAGAAGTGATTTTTGGAATTTTTCTCACAGGATCAGTCCGAAGTCTGGCAATTACTCCCCGTGCCTCGGAGCACGGAAAACCATCGTTCATACACTTAACCTCTTTTCAATGTTGCAAGTCGTCCCATCGGACCATGATTGATAGTGATGGAAAAGCAAAAGTCCCTGTGTTTGCACACATATTTTTGAATTAAAATATGTATGTTCCGCGCATCCATTGATTATCTAAAACAATTCAAATTTAATAAATAGCTTAATTAACACATTATTAGATTAACCTTAGTAGTTAGTATTACAGTTCAAAGATTTCTGTATCAGTCACCGTTTTAACACAGGTTTAAATTTTACGAATCCCCTGCGAGATATGGTTATAAGTAGAGCTAATTGTCAATAGAGCAACTTTTATGAGGTAGGGTGCTTTTTTTGCATTCCATTAATTTAGTTGGATCACATTTTTACTGACTTCAGGTTTTATGAAAACGTTAGAATGATTTCTGATAAAACGAAAAAATATAAGTCAAAATTCTTAGTTTAGGAAAGAGAAGTGCGCAGAATTCAAAAAGATTTACATCACAATTGACTCGTAAGCATCTTAGATAATGATTTTGAGGTATTAATTGACAACTAAGTAATACCCTCAATATAGAACTCAATATAGAGCATATGTGATCGGGCTATTCAAAACAGATTTCAACTTTCGTATTTTGATATATTTTTGCGCGTCAAAAATTGATCATGTAGGTTTTTAATTTCAAGTGTAACTGTTATTGGCAGGTTTCGCTGTATTCGGATAATGTTGACATATTGTTTTAATATTCTTATTTTAATGTTAAATTATAATTTAGAAATGTTATATTATTATTTAGCATATTATGTTATTATTAAATTACTAATTTTCATACGCCATAGGTAAAACATGGCGTACATCACAATTACTGTACAACTGTAAACCTAACCCATGTTTATGAAAAATAAATGAATATGAATATGAATATTTATCTCTGATAAGAACTTAATTTCCCATATCATTGATTACTATAATCATTTAAATTAATATAATAATAATAGTCTTTAAGGAATTTAATGTAAGTTGTTTTAAAATATTTAGAAATAATCCTATATTAATTTACGAAAGCTTTCACGTATACTAGCAGACCCAATGAGTGTACCCTGTTAGGTACCACACCATTCCCACGGCCAACTCCTCAAGGTTTACCAAACCAGTATCTCGTACGTGTTCATGTCACACCATTTTATTCTATACCTAAGTTAATTTTATATATGGGCATGCGCTCATTTTTGTTGACGTTTATAAAGAAATACAATATGAACTATTGATCATTGAGCTTTTGCACACGCTGTGGCATATCATACAAGTTTATTTACCCCCAAGATGCTGCATTATAGACCTTTATTTTGATAGTATTAAGTTTGAGGTTTCCTTGTGTTTACGTTGCTGGACGGTAAAGTTAAGTTGGTTCTCGTATATAGGATCGGTCCACCTGACGAAGTCGTATTTGGAATGGTGAGCGTGCGAGAGGCCTAGGACTGTAGTCTATGGCACAATGCTAACGAACTCTTTTTAAACTGTGATTGATTGGGATCGAATTTTGAATGGAAGTTCTTTTCAATTGATTTTGATGCCTATGCAGGTATTTTGTTGTTACCTCTTTTAAAAGGTGAATGGTAATTATAAAAATGAAGTTAACTCTTTTGTGTATCTGCCTTATAGGTACCTGCGTTATTAAGGGTCCCCTAAATACATAAGTGTAAAGCGACTAGAAGAAAACCGTACGTGCAATTCAGCAAAGAATAGAATAAACAAAAATAATAAATAAATAAATATTTATACTGGATTATTGTACTTACTAGATTTGTGTAAATTTTTATTTTTTACGACAAAAGCCACACCACCATAATATTACAACAAAAACGAATATTGCATTGTCCTGCCTAAATAAATCTTTATTTTTTTATTATATTGTGGGACAACTGAGTGGGAACCACAAATAATTAATTGTCTTGTATGGAGATCGAACCCTAAAAACGTAGGCGCCGAGGTAGTGGTAAGGCAACTCTGCTACATAGTCGGTAGAGTCATAAAATCCACGAAGCATAAAGTAGTAAAGTTAGTAATGCCTCTTAAGTTACTTCTGTGGCTGACCTTTATATATCGATAACGAGTTGCTACTATAGAATAAGTAGTTATGGTAAAACAAACGAAATCAAAAGTCAAACAATAAACTAACGCTTATGACTCAACCCGACTCGAGCGGAGCTTCTTTCCATATAAGGCGTTTCATATCGTACAAGTCCTCATCGTCATAAGCCTTGCCGATTTTAATGATAATCTTTACTTTACATAAATGATTCAATCATTAGAATCGACTAGACATGTAATAATACTTCACTACCAGACTATTGTGAGGTTACATTCGGATGCTAGTAGTATCTGGGTTATAGTATATGTAGGTTAGGGCGGCGTCAAAATGAGGATGAACTATCGCTCATTATAGATAGATACTAAGGTTAGCCCGCTTGCTATAACAGCATTTTATAGGGAATATCATACTAGTGAGAGGTTACATATATCCCGATGCTAGTAGTAACTGCGTTATGTAGGATAGAGCAATGTCAGTGTGAGCATGCATTGTCGCTCGACATAGACACTTAGGTTAGCCCGCTTGCTATTACAGCACTTTATAAAGTAAGAGGTTATAACCGGTTGTTAGTAGTATCTGAGTAATGTAGGATAGGGCAGCGTTAAAATGAGGATGAACTATCGCTCATCATAGATATTTAGGTTAGCCAGCTTACTACTACAACACTTTATAAGGAACATCATACTAGAGAGGCTACATTCTGATGCTCGCAGTACCTGCGTTATATAGGATAGGGTGGCGTCAAAATGAGCATGGAGGTTCGCACATCATAGACGCTTAGGTTAGCCTCCTTGTTATTACAGTTTCAATTTATTTATTGCAAATCATGTGTATACAATGTTGTTACAATGGTATTATTTATGTTTCATTTCATATTGCTAACTATACTGTTTTGAACAGTATTTTACTGTTTATCACTAAATTATACTTTTTACCGTAAAACAAAAATAAAGTATACAAAATACGGTTCACTGCTCAGTGCAACGCAGCCACAAGGATTGAAATTAGTAAGCTGTTCGAGAAGCTCTATAAATATGTATTTAAAACAATAAATAAATAAAAACTGTTCATTTTTCTAAAATACTGTTTAATATTCTTCATTGATCTGAATATACTTTAGTTCTAGTGAAATAAAGTTGGCAACCCTACCTGCAAGGGCACAGCACACGTTAGGTGCATATGACATTTATACTTCATATTTATCATTTAATTTTACACAATACAATTAATATATTAGTAAATAAAAGAAAATTACAATTACATAGTTAAATAATAAGGGGGAAAATATAACAAAGCACTTAATAAGGAATATCATAGTAGAGAATGTAAGAGACATATAACCCAGATACTGCGAGCATCAGGATGTCCTGATGCTCGCAGTATCTGGGTTATGTAGGATAGAGCAATGTCAGAATGAGGATGGATTGTCGCTTATCATAGACACTTAGGTTAACCTGCTTGCTATTACCTACATCACGTTAGAAGGAACAGCGTATGCTGTAGCATCAAGTGTAACCTCTCACTAATACTAGTCAGAGGTTACGTCACACCTTGATGCTCTCATTATCTGGGTTATGTAGGATAGAGCAATGTCAGAATGGGGATGGATTGTCGCTCATCATAGACACTTAAGTTAGCTCGCTTGTTACTATAGCACATTGTAAGGTACATGCTGATGTTAGTAATATGTCTGTTATGATGTAAGAAAGCGTCATGACGATGATGGGTCGACGCTCTTAAACTTGGATTAATTAAGTAATTCTCTGAAATGGCGGTGTGTCATTTTTAAATGTGAAAGTGACTGATTTAGTGTAGGAGGATTGGTTGTTTATATTATTATTTTAGAAGATGAGATATTATTGTACTATGGAGAGGTCTAAGAAATCAATTATATTTTTATACGAGGCACGCCCACGATCATGCCTTGTATATTGAGGGTACTAGTAGCCAGACGAAAACTTAGTCATAAAACTTCCTGGAAATTGCGATAAGAATGAACACGCTGCCTCTTTTATATTTGTTCTTCTTTTTTTTATATTTGATAAAGACAACTAGTCTTTATCAAATATAAGACAACTAGTCTTTATCAAATATAAAAAAAGAAGAACAAATATAAAAGAGGCAGCGTGTTCATTCTTATCGCAATTCCCAGGAAGTTTTATGACTAAGTTTTCGTCTGGCTACTAGTACCCTCAATATACAACTACTAATTAACGGATTTGTATTGAATGTCCTTTATTCTCCTCCAACACCGAACTGATTGCTTTTTGTTTCTAAAATCAATAGACAAGAAAATAGTCTACACCTGACTAACGATATATTTTTCAGACATTTATTGTTAAAAGTTTAAAGCATTATAAAGTAAGTATGACCTAGAGATAATAAAAGATTTAGATTTAGGATTGGTCTTGACATTTAAAACAACTTTTTAAATCCGAAACGTCCGATAAGTAATGAAATCAGCCGGTACTTTGCGGAAATCTATGACAATCAAAATCTATACATATAATAAAATCGTAGGAAAGACAAAACTGTACATTGAATATTGTTTTTAAAGAATACTTGGGGCGTGATCTAAAATCGATATCGAAGCCATAAATAGAGTTTTTAGAATTTTTGTATGTGTGTCTGTTAAGTCTGTTTGTCTGTATGTATGTCCGGGCTAAACTCAAAAAGTACTGCATGGATTTACTTCAAATTTTGCATGAATATTACTAAGAGCCAATTTCACCGTTAAAATTAAACGCGATCAATGGACGCTAAACTCAGTTCAGGAAGTGGAACCGAGTTTAGCACCCATTGATCGAGGTTAATTTAACAGTGAAATCGGCTCTAAGAGGTCGGGTCAACATATAGGCTACATATTATCACGCTATCACTTATGGGGGAGGAGCTGTGATAACTTACAAAATTAAACGCGGGTAAAACCATCTAGTACAGAATAAAAACATCTAGTACAGAATAAAAATACTGCATTAAAAATATTTCAACTTTTCTTAGCAACGAGTGATATGAACAAATTTTTAATGGAACCAATCCGTAAGCATTCTATTTCGAATAATTATCGAATAGAGAATAGGCATGTTAGTCCAGTGGTTTGTAACCCCGACTGCTAATCAGAGGTCGTGTGTTCAATCCCCACCCAAGACAAATCTTTGTATAATGAACGCGATAGGCCTCCATCAAAGGTTTCTATAACATTGCCATTAGGGTGGATTTGCCGTTCCGCGCTTGGTATGCGAGTTTTTTTTTTTGGTGGGACTAGTGCCTCTTTCTTACCCACCACTAAAACTCCTGCAAGCCAGGATCAACAGTGGCATACAATGAAATGACACTGAGCGTTGAAGCTCAGGCATGTCCCGGGGAATCGCTTTAACTGTCTTGGATCCCGCAACGAATTTAATCAGAAAGAGAAAAAAGGAGGAGTTAGAAAATGAATAGTTCCACTTCCCTCCAGAGCAAAGCGGGAGACAGATAGATGTAAAGAGGCTATAGAATAGAATAGAAACTTCTTTAAGAGTAACTAAGACTCAACAAGATTGTTAGTATAAACTTACGTCTATGTTAGTAATCACTGACATTAATCAAAAACACGGAACACATGCATAGATAAATGAAGGTTTGTCACTGTTGTGCCATCCCATGGGAGACTGAACAACAGTGACCAACGTATTTGCAGTCCACTCGACTGGCAACCATGCTTAACACGCTGTTGGGGCTGCCCCACACCCTGCGCACCAGAGAAGCACACCTTTTGCGCATTGTTGCGTAAAAGCAATCTACGTGCGCATCTGCGAACATCCCTGACGCACTACAGAAACGGGGCAGCCCCACAAGTATCCTAAACGTATTGTTATATTGGACGCGGAGAGCGCTGTACGATTTTTTTGTATATCTAGCCCACAAGTTGCACGTGTAAAAAGAAGTACAGTAGGCTCGAAAGAGCGTGCATAGCCTCATGAAATGAGAGATTTGCAACTAGAGAAGCCAGCTGCAAAAGCACCGAGGATCAATTTAAGGGTCCTAAGTGAGCTGTTATATTTGATTCCAATAGTAGGTATGGCAAAAGCGCTTAAACGCACGGAAGTTGTTCCTTGTTGCTACAAGATCCGTATAATAAACTACTCCAGATATTGGTTGCAAGCTGTTTAACATAATATCACGCTGATTTTGCCAGAGATCACACTCCCAAAGAATGTGATTAGCAGTTTGTTCATATTCGTTACTGGAAGTTGAGCACAGACAGATTGGTGAAGATACTAATTTGAAACTATACAATTTACTTTTAAAATTGCCGTGTCCGGTAAGAAATTGTGCAACACAATGGTCTATGATTATTGGTATGCGAGTTGGCGACCGCAGTTAGGTGTTAGCTAGTACACAGAAGGCGCTGCTGCCCGACTACCTGGTGTATCCCTTAGTCGCCTTTTACGACACCCACGGGATGGTTTGGGGTGGCCCTATTATTCTTTTTCGGCCGGAAACCACACGGCTAAATTTATCAGTATAGTTGTTATATCTGACGGGCCTGTTGGCGTGGTTGGCAAATGCTTGCTTTTCACGCCGAAGGTCGTGGGTTCGATTCCCACCCAGGACAGGTATATAAACATGTCTGTTTGTCCTGAGTCTGGGTGTAATTATCTACATAAGTATGTATTTACAAAAAATAAGTAGTATATGTAGTATTATCAGTTATCTGGTTTCCATAGTACAAGATCTGCTTAGTTTGGGATCCGATGGCCGTGTGTAAATAATGTCCCAGGATATTATTATTATCTGTTGGCGTTTGGCGTGGTTGGCAAATGTTTGCTTTTTACGCCGGAGGTCGTGGGTTCGATTCCACCCAGGACAGATATTTATGTGCGTGACATGTCTGTTTGCCCTTAGTCTGGGTGTAATCTCCACTTTTCGTTGTAATGTTATAACTCAACAACGTCTTTACCGATTTGGCTAATTTTGGTCTTGAATTATTCGTGGAAGTCCAGGTAAGGTTTGTACGTAGAGAAATTTAAAAAAGTCTTGAAAAAGTGTAAAAGCGTCATCTTTTAGCAATTTAAAATATTTTTTTGTTTGAATAAATGAACTTAATAATATTTTTTTTATGACTATGCCTTATACGTAGCGAAGCACGTACCGGGCCGCTAGTTATCTATACAAAAGAAAAATAGTATATGTAATATAACAGTTATCTGGTTTCCATAGTACAAGCTCTGCTTAGTTTGGGATCAGATGGCCGTGTGTAAATAATGTCAAAGGATATTATTACTATTATTATTACCTAAGTATATATAACAATCAACTATTTAAGCAGAGAGTTATTAATGATGTAACATCCTGTGAATAGTAATCTGGCGGTTAATGTTCAATTTTTTATTTAAATAAATGCCAAGGCACTACTGCCTACCTACTATTGCGAGCCCCATCACTTCCCGTAGGCAGTAGGTGTTGCAAGTAATCAGCCCACATCAATTTGTAAATGTTATGAGATAAGAACCATATTTCGGTCCAATTATCGCTTCAATTAGATTCAATATAATACTATTAGTTACCTCGTTGGTCTAGCGGTAGCGTGTTCAACCGCAGATCACGCTACCGCTAGACCAACGACAACAACAGCGGTCCTGGGTTCAAATCCCGGGTCGGCCCAAAAACTGATGTGGGAATTTTCCGTAAAAAGTAATTTCTCACACCCTTATTTAAAAACGAAGTCTAAAGTTAAACTGCAGTTGAACTATGGATCAAACAATCTCATTGGATGGTTTTCGACTAAACAGAGGATCAACTGCAGTTTAACTTTAGACTTCGTTTTTAAATAAAGGTGTCAGTGTCAGCCCGAAGTCTGGGAGTTGGCGGTATTACACCACCGTCCTCGGAGAGCGCGTAAAGCCGTCGTTCCTGTACCTGATCTATTTCCGGTCATGTCGCTATTCGTCCCATCGGATCATGAGAGTGATGGAATAGAAAGTGCCCGTGTATTTGCGCACACAATTGTGGACTATAATAATAATATATCCTGCGCAATTGGCTAATCTCCATTGAGACGGCATGGCCGAAATTCGGCCGGGATGATCATTATTATTAGTTGCCTGGCTTGGTAGAAATTGGCCTAAGTATCATCATGTAAGGCGAGATTTTTATAAACCATCTGCTTTGCATTAAGTACCTAATGCTGATCGATTGACTATCGATATTGCGACAATAGGGGGAATATCGACAGGACCTCACCTAACGTGGAAACGTATTTAACTTTTTCGAAGTATGGGGTTCGGCCGCCAAAACCAATCTAAAACATTTCCATTGCAGTCAAAATAAAGCATTTAAATTACTCTTCCATTCTGATTATTTTATACCAACAACAGCAGTCTATCAAAAAACTTAATTAGTGACACTTGCTCAAATATACAAACTTTATAAGATCATAATAGACTTCTCATAATAGACTTCTTCAGTGCCACTCTCATCATTCTAATTTCATTCACTCTTCTTTCGTCGTACAATCGATTCTTCTTTGGAACTTCCTTCCACCGGAAATCAGGATGGCAAAGAATCGTTACTCGTTTAAAAAGAAAACTCGCGCATTTCTTTTAAAGAAAGTCTAATATCATATTACAGTTGTATTATTTATTTATTTAGATAATATATATATATATTATAGTATGTAAGTAGGTATATATATGATATGTATCTGTGTAATTTATGTACCTTCTATATCTTAACATCTACAAAATTTTTATACTTTAGTGCACCTACCATGTTTTCTCTGCATCACCCCAAGGTTGACTGGTCAAGAATGCCTTTGTTTTTAAAAAGTTTATAAATAAATAAGAAACATAATGACAAAAAACAGACTCCAAAATAAATTCAAACTCGACAATTAAGAAACGCTCACAATATGCGTTTACTTAAACCTCGAACTCGTTATGGTAACTTTACAATAGACATCATAGAGACTTCAAAGAGATAAAATCATATCATTTATTTTAACGAAAATTAATATTACATTTTTTCAAACGCGACATAACAATACTGTTGCAATTCTATTGAAACTTTGTCCAAAAGAGAGTCATTGTAAGTATATCAATTTCTATCAAGAATAAGTTATGATTGCAACTCCATTCCAATACTTAATATGGACTCTGTTCTCACTAGCCGCCTGGCATAAAATTTATATAATTACAAACATAAAAAAAAAACAAAAAAAGGTACTTATACTTAATTATTTCTCCTCCAAAATAATTACGTGTTACTTATTACTTACCTTCTAAGTTTTATGTATTTCGATTCATGCAATAGATTATCTTATATTATTTGGTTTGTCTGTATTTCTCAGTGTAAGTGAATGTTGTATTCTGTTTTTGAGATAAATAAAAATAAATAAATAAAAAAGCCATTTAATTCCATATTTCCAATATACATTTCAAATGTTATAATTTATTTATTTGTTGAAATATGGACCCCATTTTTGGGTAAAGGCCTCCTCCAGCTTTTTCCACAAATCCCTGTCCTTGCCTGTAGTCCAGTCGTGTCCTGACACATGGATAATGTCATCAGCCCACCGTCTTACAGGTCTCCCAACATTCCTCTTTCCCTGTGTAGGTTTCCATCGTGTGGTTTCTATGGTCCATCTTTGATCAGTGTAGCGTGCGATGTGTCCAGCCCACCTCCATTTAAGTTTGAGTGCATGTGTGAGAGCGTCAGTTATTTTAGTTTTTGTCTAATATGTTTGTTCTTTACTTTGTCTGTTTTTCTTAGCTTCAACATGCTCCTTTCCATAGATGTTTGGGTACATTTAATTTTTTGTTTAACTTTATTGGTAAACCCAAGTCTGTTTTTGAGATATAATAATAATATTCTGGGACATTATTTACATACAGCCATCTGATCTCAAACTAAGCAGAGGTTGTACTATGGAAACCGGATAACTGAAAAACTATATATACGACTTCTTTTATAAATACATACTTATATAGATAATTACACAGAGATTCAGGAGAAACAGACATGTTCATGCACAAAAATATCTGTCCTGGAGCTCTACCGGCTAAGTCGCCGAACATCGTTTTCGTGAATGGCTTCAAATAAATAATGGTTAAAAATGCCTTAATCAATCGTTAAATCAGCTTCAACGTTGATAATCGCTTCCGGACAATTTATGATGTCACATGTGGTCATGGAAGCCGATTTAACGATTGATTGAGTCATTTTTAACCTTTATTTATTTTATATAACCATTCACGAAAACGATGTTCGGTGACTTAGCCGGTAGAGCCCCTGGGAAGGAATCGAACCCACGACTTGAAACTCCTTGAAACGACTTGAAACTGAAAAGCAAGCATTTGCCAACCGTTAAGCATTTATAAATAAATATCTTGACATCTAACACACTGTCGAAATAGGCAGAGCCTGTACTATGGATAACTAGACGTCTAATAAACATACTTATATATTTCAAAATATATATGGTGTCCTTTCAAATGACTTTATTCTTCTTAATTCTTAAATATCATTAATAACCTACAGATATACATATAACCTACTTTAGCCCATAGAGTTTATTTATTGTCTATAAACATTTCAATGGGACATCTATTACTCACTCAGCCAACTTAAGCTCACTGATCTCAACTTCATCACTTCATGAATGATGCAGATTTCCCTTATAAAGGATGAAACTGACCCTTTATCTACCATCTTAAACCTAACATGGAAAACTTAAAGCCGACCTAATACCAACCATATTATTACAACTTAAGGTTTCTCTTTTTAGTGTCAAAGTGTAAAAGGAAAATGGCATTTACCACTAGACCCCGTTTTAACCAAGATACTGTATACATTAAATAAATGGCCGCAACAAACTAACAACATGACTTTACACTTATTTTGTACGAAATAAAAGTGCATGCATATTGTAATGCCGCGCCATTCAGCTGGACATTTTTTTATCTGTGGCCCAAGCCTTATTGCGTTCATTTTAATGACCGAATTTTAATGATGTAGAGTTCAGTTCAGAGTTCAGTTGTAAATCGAAAAAATGTCAAGTCGTATAGCAAAATCGAATTTCACTTAAAATGATTAAGAAAGATAAAGTTACGGACGCACTCGTGACTGTGGATATAAGGAGAAAAAAACCGGCCAAGTGCGATTCGGACTCGCGCACGAAGGGTTCCGTTCCATTATCTATAGAAACGAGCAAAAAGTTCACGTTTATTTAATGGGAGATTTATTTTATTTTTTAGTATTTGTTGTTATAGCGACAACAGAAATCCATCGTCTGTGAAAATTTCAACTGTCTAACTATCACGGTTCAGGAGATACAGCCTGGTGACTGACGGACAGACAGACAGATAGCGAAGTCTTAGTAATAGGGTCCCGTTTTACCCTTTGGGTACGGAACTCTAAAAAGATAAACTTGGTAATAAACCGTGACTGGTGTGTTCCACGCTCAGTTTATTAAATAAACTAACATAATGTAAGATAATGAAAAAAGTAAAACAAAGTGTTAAAGCAATACACAAGCAGTTTAAATGTAAGATGAAGTCTTAGTCCTTAAATAGTGTTTGATGGTAATTGCAGTTTCTGCTTAAAGGCTTTAGGGCTGACAACATACATTTTTATTCATTGTTTCAATGTAAAATGTCCTTTATTGTGTACAATAAAGTGTGCTTTATTTAATTTATTAGTTTTACTAACAGTGCCCGCGGACTTCGTTCCACGTTACAAATATTTTTGTCACTGCCCGTTTGTCCCGCGTAATAATTCGGGATAAATTAAAATCAAAATTATGATGATGAATCATAGCCTATGACACTTCACAATACCGTAGCTTTCTATTGGTGAAATAATTTTGTAAATCGGTTCAGTAGATCCAGAGAACCCCTTAATACAACGTCACAAACTCACAAACGTAACCTCTTTATAATATTAGTATAGATTTATTGTATTTATTATAAAATACGCTAATTTCTACTCTATAAAAAATCACAGTCATCTATAAATATGCTTAAAATAAAAGAATCTCGAATTTTATTTGTTATTAGAGTAAATCTAAGCTCTACATACAAAATTGTTTTTATTGTATAGGTGTAAAGATGATTAAAGGTAGGTTAGGTAAAACTTTGTTGTCTTAGATTGGTCTAAAATTATATTTTGTTTAACTTTAACCTGTTTTTTAACTCAACTTGATGGTTTTCTGTTTATTGTAACTACTTTGTTTACGAATTGGTGTGATATGATACAATAACAAATATAACATATATATAATACATAAAACAATTTAGCACAGACACCAGCACATCAAGCTACCCCAATCTGTCAAATTTCCCCAATTGAAAGTGAACCTTATGCTTATGCGATAACGTTGAAAAGCTATAAAAGAAATTTGACAGATTGGGGTAGCTGGATATGCTGGCGTCTGTACATTAAATTCACTTTCCAGCAGCTAATCGAAGGCAAACTTGGAACGCTTTTTAGAATTCCATTTCTTATTACTTGATAACTGAGCTTAGCAATGATGCATTTAGGATAAAAGTAAAGTCATTTTTAGTGGACAAGGCTTATTATAATAACAGAGTTTTTAAATGGAAACCTCTAGAGGTATAGGCAAATGTAATTTAAAAGAACTAATTTATAAAACATATTCCATAAAACATATCTTTAATGTATTGTATTGTGTCATTGAATTTATTTATAATAGGGGATACCAATTATTACTGTATTTTTTTGTTTGATGAAATTTATGTTCTTTGAATTTTTGTGTGTGTAACTATTGTTTTTTATTCTAATTTGTGTAATATTTGCATACCAGTACCAGGTTAGACATGCAGTAACTTATTTAATTTTTAAGCCCTGTAATGTCCATGTTTAAAGTAAATAAATTAAACAAAAAAAACAAGGTATATTTTGGAAGGCTACCAAAAAAGCTCTCTTTTTAACTGTCACAACCTATACTAACGAGGCAGTTTATTTACCTACAGAAGTTATATAACTATGAAATATATTATAGTTACATAGTCCAAGTGTAACAGTCCAAGAATACTATCAAAAGTTCTAGTAATTAATGTGTTGATATTCAGACTCGAAGTCAAGGCGTTCACGCAACCTTTTCACAGTATCAACCCAAAAATATTTTAATTAAAACACTGGAAATGTTGTGTCTTAATTAAAATTCTTCTGTTAAAATTGCTCGTTAATTCCAAATTATTGTGAAAAGGTAAAAGTTTAAAATAAACAGGCGTATTTTACAAGTTCATTGAGTATGTATTTATGTTTACCTAATTGCATAATTTACTTTCAACAAAGTTCTTGTTTATACCATTGACATAGTTACGAAGAATGTATTGTGTAGATTTATTATAAATTTTATTATTCATGAAATTATAATAATGCCGTAGATAAAATGCAGTCCAGCAGCATATAAAACAAAATACCGCGCCGCATTTAACTTTTTACGCGCTTTTAATTCAAAAGATATGTACAAGACTGAAATTTTAGCAGTTGATAGCCTTGTCTTGCCTTGCTTGGGGTGTACTTGCGTACAGCACTTAGACCCTACAGGATCTTTTGTACTAACCTCCATTGGCTTTTACTCTATCCCTAGAGCCCTGAATGAAATTTGCACATACATCAGTACGTTTGTTAGAGGTAGATTCTTGTAGTCTTCTGGTTCTGGATATGCCAGCCCCAGGATGGCAATTCTGTGTTTAGCCAACGCATCGCATTTATTAATTTTACGCAGAATTGTTTCATTTTCTTCCCCACAGGTCCTGCAAATCGGCCTATTCGAGAGTCCCAGTTTGTGTAGGTGATAGTTGGTGCCGTTGCCTTATAATACTTCTGCAATTCTTTGATTTACCCTTTTCATTCATATCGGTTTCATATCATTTCGTTTCGAGACATCATCATGTCGTCATCATCATCATGTCAAACGACAGACATCCACGGCTGGATAAAGGCCTCCACAATATATAAGTATATATATATATATATATATATATATATATATATATATATATATTATGTGTGCCCTTGAGCCTCCTTATAAGGCCCATAGTATGCGACCACGTGCCTGTTCTATAAGTCATTAGGTACTAAAACCACACGTTGGTCGAAGACTTTAAACTACGGTATTTATGGCGACTAGGTTAATACTTAACTTCCCGCACGCTGCCCAACCAAGTTGGATACTACGATTGAACTGTTTCAACCACTATATTCTTTCCTAAATATTTCTGAATTTTTTAGGTGTATAAGTAAGCCTTAACTTGAAGTCATATTTAATGTATACTAATTGTTCAATGTAGAACACACAGCGTAGCGTGCAAGAAGCATGATCAATAGCTTACGACAAAATAATATATATTATACTTGTAAGTGTGACTGACAGCAAACGTCCTCCACGACGCGGCGACGAAGAGCAACAGTTGAACAACACGTCCCTAAAAAGCTCTAACCCTCTGCTTCTCCACGTCAGTAACCGCCCAGAGTCGAGTTTCGAACTCCGAAGAAATGCCGTCGGAAGTGAGTAGGTACTTAATTATGGTAAAAAAAAATAGGACAAAGAGGGTTGTCAACACAACGGCGACACCGCTGAGCCGCATGCGTCGTGTGTGAATTATATGGCGGCTACGTCCGTCAAACCAATAAAGTAAAGCTATAATTTAAGATATAACCAAAGGTATATCAAAACCCTAATAATTAATATAAATCATCAGCCAAAAGATGTCCAGAGCTGGACAACTTTCGTTTTTCGCCACTCACGAACTTTCTTCTCCAGCAGCGATCAGTCGAATGAGTAATGTGGCCTGCCCATTGTAATTTTTCATTGCTAATCATTTCATTTCATTTCATTTATTTACTTCAATAACAATATACATTGTGTTTGAATCACATTCTTATAGACAAAATTACATAATACTATATACTTATTACACATAATTTAAACAATAAACCAATTTATAATACTACACTGTTAAAAAATAAAAATTACATTATTATATAAGTCAATTCATTACAATATTAAACTTAAAATTAGACAGTAATAAAGTTATTTACACGTTTAATAAAAATAATAACTTTACATACAATTTTTAAGAAGAGCTGCTTACATTAGATAAGTCAGATACTGAGTACAAGCAATTTTCTAAAAGAAAGGTTTTTAACTGCGTTTTAAATAATTGTGTATTATAAACAATCAATTTTAAATTAGTTGGTAATTTATTAAAAATTTCTATTGATTGATACTGGGTACTATGTTTGGCTATATTAAATTTAGGGACCATTGGATTTTTGATATCTTTTCTTCGTGTGCTTTCTCTAAGCTCCCTCTCATTTTGCGACTCTTGCTCATGAATGTATTTAGACAAATTGCTTAAAATAATCAATATATAGAGGCTTGGTACAGTCAATATGCCTAATTTAGTAAAGTGTGATTTACAAGATTCATATTGAGGAATGTTAACAATAGTTCGTATGGCACGTTTTTGGAGTACAAAAGCTTTTTGGCAGTTGTAGTTATAGCTATTTCCCCAGAACATTATACTCTAACTTAATCTCGATCTCTAAATCCTTCGCGCTTTGTCAGTCACTATGGTTCTTCTGCGAATTCTTTAGTTTCCGATTATGTTACGCAAAGAAACTCCTATAGCTCTCTGTATAGCTCAGTGAGGAACTCTGAGCTCTTGAATGAGGCCAACTAGCCTAAGCCAAAATTTAAGAAAATTCAGCGAATCTAGATAATACTTCTCTGAAAATATCACATGAAGTATCCATAATGTACTTTGTTATGGATACTGCATGTGATTTTAACGTCCAATCAATTAGTATCAACCATTAACTGTTAACTAAGGAAGTGAAAAAATAAACGCCTTCACGAGCCAGCCATAGAATGCATTAAAAAACTACGAATCAAAGATATCATTAAAACCTGAGAAAATATGATAAATTTATCTCTAAAGAACGTTATCAATAGCAGGGTCTGTTTTTGTGCAGATTTTTTGAATGAACACTAATTCTGCAAAGAAAACTGGACTTAAATGCTGTTACAAATCTCGAAACTATTTGATTTGTGACCTTAAGTCTATAGCTATAAAGGCTAAGATAGTGTTTATGAGATGTATCTGATATTGGTTGTCCTTCAAGTAATGACCAATTAGCGCAAACACTAGACTTCTCCTCAATGAAGAGAGATTCTGTTCGTGTTTTTTGTCCGGTGAACAAACTCATGAATGAAGTCGGTTGGAACGCGCGCGCATTTTAGAACATACCTAAGTTTATGGAGCGTTGCTAATAGATGTTCCGAGATTCTGGTACTTCATACTTGTGTTAGTTATCCCGAATTACATCCGTCATCGCTAAGCCAGATAAGTAAGTAATTTTCTTATGACGGTACTAAGAAAAACTATTCCAATACTAAACTCCCCAAGATTTTTTGTGGTGGTAGACAATTTAAAATGGGCTTTTCTTTTTAAATACAATATATTACAAACAAAAAATATGCAAAGTTTACTTACTTATTTCACGCGTGGCCGTCTAATAGTTATTTTTCTACCCCAAAGTACTGTTTAATTTTCTTCTTTACAGCCCAATAGCAATCTGCCAGAGAAATACGGTCAAGCCGTTGCGGAGATTTAGCAGACAAAAAATGTCACCATTATTTTTTTATGTGGCTCATGTATACTTTCATATGCATTAAGTGAAAACCTGTTATTTTGAAACAACAAACAAGCACTTCAATTTTATTTATTTACTTTTCCAATACGTTATAAGTAACAGAATATAGATATTTTGTTTTTGGGTTACACCCCAAAACACAACTTAAACAATGTATAATCGAATATTTCTTTCCATTTTTAGAGTAAAAGAAGGTCGACGCACTTCTATACAGTTTTGATGTCACCTCGTTTAGCACATAAAATAGGGTGTTTCCACAGCATCTGCTTATCAGCCGAGAGACGTCCACTGCTGGACTAAGGCCTCCCCCAAGGATCTTCACCATAGCCGGTCCTGCGCTGCCCGCATCCAGTGGCTTCCCTATTCTACTGTTTTTACAAAATTACCTAATGCTGCCTGTTTTTTTTCCACTCCTATTTGTCACTACGGCAAATCCTGTACAAATGCCTTTTTTATATCAGAGGGCGACAAACAAGCAAGTGGGTCACCTGATGGTAAGTGATCACCGCCGCCCATGGACACTCGCGTCACTAGAGGAGTCGCGGGCGCGTTGTCGGCCTTTAAGAGTCAGCAAACAAGTGTTGCTGACCCTTCCCGCCACCCCATTGAGCTCTGGGACCTTACTCACACTTGGAAACACAACATTAAAATTATTAATGTTATTATACAGAACCACCACCACCACATACAGAAGTCATTCCTTAACTTCTGTATGTGGTTACTGTTCTCTGGTGGGTATGCCCTCGGACGATTTCTACACCCACCACGGGATGAGATGGGGTGATGATATTCTAAGCCGTCCCCACACAGCAATGTTGTGTTATTATTACATTATAGTAATTTTACATTATTACAGTTATTATTACATTATAGTTATTTTATATGAAAGTTAACTTCGTATTTTTATTTCCATATTCTTTATGCTTAATTAGATACAAAAACATGTTAGAAAGCGACAAAAGAACGAGCGAGTACCTACATTAGCGAGCTTAATTCATTAGGGCCCCTTATACAGCTCGCTGCTACCTCTCAAATTTAGATATTTTATGGGATATAAAATTACCGTCAGCACTTACGTAGAATATAAATAGACAAAATTGCTTTTCCCATATTAGTCGTAACTACAAAAATATCACAATGGTTTTTTTCTTAATATTTTGCAATATTACTCTGAAAACATGTCTAAAGCACATTTTTATAAAGTGCATTCAATGATTTTTTGTAATATTTATAAAACATTTTTTTTATATAAGAGACGATGGCATACGAGCAAGTGGGTCACCTGATGGCCAGTGATCACCGTCGCATATGGAATCTCGCAACACCAGAAGCGACGCCAGTGCGTTACTGGCCTTTAAGAAAAGAATAGGCTCGCTTCTTGAAGCTTGCCATGTCATACGGATCGGAAATACCTCCGCAGTTTATTGTTTCCACAGAGCGGTAGTGCACGGCAAAAAGTTTATTGTGAAACGCACAGTAGTAGATGACCATTCCTCCAGGTGATAAGGATGAAATTTCCACTTTTGGCGTGAGTGGCTGTGGCGGAATGTGGATGCATATACATAATATAAGCTCGAACAATTCCTCTGAACTCTTCCCGTGATACAAAACAGCGAGCAATATAGCTTCGTCTCAATGACGTTAATAAATTATCTTCCTGCCAACCGCTAGGAGTAGAGTGAAATCTTTAAGTAATGTCAGAAGCAGTTTACAGGAATTTTGAAGCGAAAACTTCTTAAGCGGCGTTGTGCACTTTGTGGGATGGGTAAAACATTTTAACCTCGCGCCAGGACACGTGACCTGATCGAATATGTATTTTTTTAAAATCATACTGGCCACTTATAGACTTACATTATAGCAGCATATTTGAAGAGAAAACTTCTTTAGCGGCGATGTGCACTTTTTATTAAGTAGGTATGTCAGTTTTTTTACAGCCGAGCGACTGTCTAACCAAGTTCAGTTCTATTTTTAAAATTAGGATGCAATTACTATGTGAGTCTTTACCGCCAAAAGATGGGAAGTAGCATCTTCCACTCGCTACTCGGATCAAATAAACACTACTTTCCGAGTATGAGAAATTACAAAATAGGTTTCACTTCTATCGGCAGTTACCAAATTTTTTTTTGTTTTTGCCCTCTTTGGGCAGGCTAAGGTCTGTGACCATACCGCCTAGTCTTCAGTTGTATTATTTCTAATTTTATATTTTAAAGTCAGTCAGTCATGTCCGTCACGTCCGTCACAGTCATGTCCGACACGTCCGTCACAGTCAAGTCATAGTCCCACCTTAGTAAAGCAGTGGAGACTTTACTAGAGGCTTCTATGGAGTTTTGGTTTCAACACGGAAAATCACAATTCACGGCAATATCGCACTTTCCTCCACTTGTGTACGTTGTCGAAGATGTTATTTCTAAAAATCCACCATATTTACACATAAAAACTCGAATTTACACCAGTTTTTTGAAAATAAAACATAGCCTCGATGCGTCCTTTTCCGCGTTGGCGCCAAAACTCCGCGGTTACCAAAGACTGCCTCGCTTTGTGAAGTTATACTTCTTTTGGCGCGATGGAGAAAAATGATGAGAGTGAATTTTTACGATGCGCGCGCACACCGACACCAAAAAATTTAACAGCATGAAGTTAGTTGTAGGTGGTATGAGAGTGAATTTTTACGATGCGCGCGCATCGTGCGCGCGCATCGTAAAAATAACTGCATGACGTTAATTCTAGGTGGTATGAAAATTGATAACTATGTTCAAGTTGTATATTAAGAAGTATAACTTCTAACGCGTGTACATAAGTACACACAAGTTTTTTTTTTTTAATCACGCACTCTCATAGTATTCGATAGGCCATCACACACTTCCGTCCCCATTCTCATGTCGCGGTTTGCAGTTGATCCCAATTAAATAATAATGTTCCTCGTACCTACCCGTGGCTTTATTGACGAAAGTCACCATTGATTAGACCAATTAACTCATTGATACAGATAATCTAGCTGGATAAACTGTTAACTCTATAATTTTAACCATGTATTTTTAAATAGACAAAACCTATACTGTATGTGTAATAATATCAATTCGAATGCAGATTATGATTTTTCAAAAGTATTTCCTAATTTCAAAAATATGCAGCTGTGAACATATCAGTCGGCCATGTTTCTAGAAAAACAAAGCCGATTGATAATACCTACATCCTCCGGAAGAGTGTTAGCAAGGGAATCCTAAATTTGATCTGCCAGTGTGTATCGTGCGTAGCTTAACGCAGAGTGCCTACCCCGGATTGATAGATGGTGCAGGTTCGAGACCCGCCGGACGATCAAATTTATGATTTCCCATTTTTGAGATTAGATTAACGCTTTGCATTGCGAATAATGCTATAAAATTTAAATTTAGTATTTCCTAAGTTAGGTATGGCAGGAAAAGAATGAAAGTAGAATAAATTTAGTGGAAATGAGAGCTCTAAGAAGTATGTGTGGTGTGACTTTGAGCTACAGAATCTTACTGATATTATAAATGCAAAAAATTGTTAGGATGGATGTTTGTTCCTTTCACGCTAAAACTACGGTTCGGATTTTGATGAAACTTTATAGATAGTAATATAGCTTATAGGTACATCCGAATAACACATGGCTATAATTTATAAACTTTAACGAGGGTGAAACCGTTCCGTTCCGTTTAAAAGAACAATAAGAGAGTTTTAGCTACTTGCAAGAAAAATACACTTCGAGAGATTGCTTTTATTTTCTATAACTGGTGTAAATTCTAATATTTTGAAACGTAAACTCTTCCACAACGTAGAAAAGTGTAAGAAAGTGTGTTATTACCGTGATAAATACTGTTTTAGCTTAGCTCAGCTCACCGATCCGTAAGTGATTGGCCAGGTTAAGCAACTAGGCTTGCGGTTAGGCTATAGATGGGTGACCGCCGAAGTGGATTAATTTCTGAGCGTCCCCGTGCTTCGGAGGGCACGTTAAGCTGTCGGTCCCGGTTGTAGCCATTAGGCAACAGTCGTTAAGCCATGTCAGAAGCCTAATGGGCGGCTTGACCAACTTTGACACTAGGATAACCACTGCTCATACGATAAGTATAAGTAGTAACCGTGAATTATGATTTTCCGTATTGAGCCTCTAGTAAAGTCGTCAGTAATTTAGTGAGGCCGGACTATGTCAAAAACGCTACATAATGTAAAATTAATATCCAACTTGAATTATCAAATTACTTGACACTGGCTATATTATTATAAGGCCTTTGCATCTGTTACTGACGATTTACGGCGCATTGTCTGAGAGACATTTCTTTTGGTGGCTAAACAAACCGATGCGAGAGCGACATAGCCTGCCGCAGTCCTGAAAAGAGAAGTTTGCGGTGGTTGGTGCCGAGCCGCTTTCATGTCTCTTATCAGCAAGTACTCCGAACCAGGCTTCATCACAGATCTTACAACTCCACTACACGTTTGCGCCATTCAACTCTATTTTCAGCGAGCTTTTCCCAGCTACAGTGGTCAATTTTAAAAGCGGCCATATCCCGCTTGGTGCAGTCTTTAAAGCGAAGCAGAGGTCTACCGACATCTCGCTTCGCATTAGCTATCGCACCCGTGGTATTCGAGTGGGTTCCACTGGCTAATACTCCAAAAAAGAAAACCAAATAGTCAAGCTGAGTGGGTCCATCTAAAAAAAAAAGCATGACACTTTAATTTTTTTAAATGGACCCACTCGTCTAGTTTATTTAGTTTTTTGATTGGAGTATTAGCCAGTGTAGTAGTGGAATAAAAAAAATTAAACCCACAGGTCTGAATATCTATTCGTACCAACGCTTAATTACGTAGGCAACTATCGTCAGAATGCGTTCCTGTGGCGAGCAAGTAATAGCTTAAACAAACAAACTAAAAAAATCGATTTAGACGTATTTAACTCTAAACCAGAGACGGTGAGAAGGGTGCTTAGCCAAGATTTTTTCAAAAAGATGTGTTAGTTTAAAATAATATCAAGTAATTTATTTAGCCTTAAGTACGTGTTTAATTTAGTTTTTATTATTTGTTTTTTTTTTAATTTTACCACATACCACATATAGATTTGTAAGTAATGTTTTTATTCGTGGAGACCTATTAATGGCTCTCTGTTATGTATACATACAACGCTAAAATGTCGCTGAAAGCTGTTGATCTTCCTAAGAGAAATAAATAAAATAAATATGAAGTCGGTTAAAAATTTAAATAGTACGTAATGATGACACGTACTACGTCTTCAAGACGAAGAACAGAAATGTCTGTAAGTATGTACACATTTTTATTCTGTGCTATCGCTAAAATTTATTAGGTTACAGTAAATTCACGCCAGTTTGTTAGCTGCCAGTTCCAATACCCACGTGAATTGGATCAAATTGATCCGCGTACAGTTACCCAATTGACACACGACACGACCGCCGGGCGCCAGCAATTATGGGAAAACGCAACAAAAATGTTGATCTCCTGAGATATGAGATAACTAGCCAACTTGAGACTTCTCGATTACGTAGATAGCTAAGTAGGAATAGAAATCTACAACATGTCATCTAAACAAGACCATCGACAATACATATGTAATCTGTCTGTGGTCTTCTTTTTTTTAACTGTTCCTTGTTTAAATAAAAACTGGTTTTTATTTGTCCAAACATGGTGGTTGTTATTATGTGCAACCTATATCTTGCCAAACATAAAAGACTGCCGCCGCTTGTGGAATGAAAAAACATGTAAGTAGTTAACAATTTTTTATCTAAATTTTAAAATAAAATTATCACGCTTAACTATAAATTCGACCATAGTAATACAATTATATTTTTCCCCTTTTTTACAACGCAACGGCAGCCAAAATAATTCATACACAGTAGGTACCAGCGATTTATGAAATCACAGCGTGACGATATTATAATAAATAAATCGACTAAGTGCGAGTTGGTCTCGGTCTACTTGGGTTCTGTTCATATGACATTACTACAACCCGTTTAAAAACTCAGGGTTGTTATTTATTTTATACAGTGTTATTATTTACACGCAGATGGCTTGTCTCTGTTGAGACTGGCCGCTATGGCAGGATTTCGACCAGAAGATACACATATAATATGAAAAAAAATTGTACCTACATGATGAATAGAGATAAAATAATATCATCCTGATCGAATTTTGGCCATAGCGGCCAGTCTCAATAGACTAGCCATCTGCGTGGGACATATAATGCACAATTTTGTGCACAAACACATGTTTACTTTATATCTCCTCACTCGTATGATCCGATCCGAGCACGGCTAGCTGCTACGACGGGAAAGGACGGTTTTACGCGCTCTCTGAGTCAATCTCACTATTATAGTCCAACGCGGGATATAAACCCCGACTCTCTTGTGTACACAATTTGTATTTGGTTTATATGTACCTATAATTATTATTTTTTTAAGTTTGTTAATATTTTTTTGGTCTATACTTTGACTGACTTAATATTTTGGGATCGAAAGTATTACACTCATATTGTTGGAATTGTGTACATATTTTAATTGGCAGCTGTACATACAATGACATGTCATAAAACGAAACAAGCCAAGCCACCCGCCAAGTTGTTGCTAGGTATCTATCTCTCCATATCTACCATACAGAGAGAACGATGGGCAGCAGAGTGGCAGCTGAAGATCTCCATTTTTGAACTTGACTAGAGAACCCTAAAACGTATAAAATATTCTGCTCGATTCCTACAGACGACTTAGACGAGCATCTAACTACGAACCTGAACTAATTAGATGAATAAATTAAATACTAATAATACTTCGGTTACGTAATATCTTCATGATATATGCGATGGCCCAAAATATGTTAATAATAACAATAATACCGTCTCAGTCAAATTTCCGGTAAAGCGGCCAGTCTCATTGGAGACTATCCACAACTCTTTAACAGTATAAATATTAATGTTTTTAAACTTTCGCGATTTGTACACATTTTTATATATTAAGGACACGGGTCTCAATCAGTCGCCCCGTGATCACGGCTGGTGTAATCCTTGCCGAAACGTCGGGTAACCTAAATGTTATGATTTGCCTTAAAATTGTTATCGCGGTTGAGACCCGTGTCACAATATGTAAAAGAAGTGTAATATAGATATATTACACTTCTTTTGATGACATTATCATCATCACGTCAGCCGAATGACATCCACTGCTGGACACAGGGCTTCCAAAAAGCTTTCTTCAATGTAGCTGTCTCCATCATTTCGAGGGATATGCCATAATCGCAACGATTGCCAAACGAATTGGCGATTGCAGTACCTATAATGGTATACAGAGAGACGCTGCTGCCCGTTCTCTTGGAGTTATTCCTTCGGGACGACTTCTACGCCCCCAAGTGATGAGATGGGGTGAAGATATTCTTTACCGTCATTCACACAGCAATGATCAATTGATGACATACTATATCCTAAATAGTGTGCGCAAATTACCCATATTATAAACGCGAAAGTTTGTAAGTATGGATGGATGTTTGTTCCTTTTTCACGTAAAAACTACTGAATGGATTTTAATGAAACTTTACAATAATATAGCTTATACATCAGAATAACACATAGAATACAGTTTATAAAGATATTGTGTGAATTGACCAAAATATGACGATAAGTGTCAAGTAAGTGGGAAAACATCTACATCTGCGAGCTATTCCGACGTGCACTGCCCAAACCGCTAGAGGTACATATCCTACCAAAATTATAAAGTTGTTACTCTTTTATACCAAAACTAATTTAACGTGGGTGAAACCGCGGGGCATAGCTAGTACTCTATAATTTATCATCCACATAATTTGATAACACGCACAAGTTTTATTTTGGGGTCCCAATGCCAGAGCGTACATAGGCTTCGGTATAAGAAACGCTGGGCAGCACTAATCGGTAGCAATATTTAAAAGAGTTAGGGTATAGACTTTTTGCCCAAAGAGCAGCTCAACTGGTGAAGTTCATTCCGTGAATTGTGGAGATCTTTGGGGGTTGCCTTTGTCCAGCAGTGTTTGGGCTGGTGAAATGATGATGATTCCGGGCACTTGTCGCCTCTACAAGGCGTTCAGCTATTTCGTTCTGGTTATCTTTGGCCGCCGATGCCCACGGCCCCAATGTTTCCACCCCAAAAGGAACAAATATGTAACCACTATCAAGTGTTCTAAATTTGCTTCCCTTGAGGGCCTCAGCTGGTTCACAGAAATATATTATTTACTTATCGTATGGGCAGTGGTTACCCTAGTGTCAGAGTTGTTCAAGGCGTTAGATAGAAGGCCTTTGACGTGGCTTGACGACTGTTGTCTAATGTCTACAATCGGGACCGACAGCTTACTGTGCCCTGCGAAGCATGGACACTGACTATCCATCTTCTACCTATCCTCTACTCCATCTATCGAGTGACCGCGAGCCTACTTGCTCGACCTTGCGACAATCACTTGCAAACCATTGGGCGCCTCTGGCTATGAGCGCTATATTAAGTGAACAAAATGTAAGTAACATTAAGTTAACTATGAGTTCTCTTCCAGCGAAGCTTTTACGTACTATAGTCCTCACTGGTTTTAACGGGCTACACACACATAGTTTCAATAGTAACAACACAACAATAGTAACAGCTCACTTAGGACCCTTAAATTGATCCGCGGTGCTTTTGCAGCCGGCTTCTCTAGTTGCAAATTTCTCATTTTATGAGGCTATAGCCTCTTTACATCATTCTGTCTCCCGCTTTGCTCTGGAGGGAAGTGGAACTATTCATTTTCTAACTCCTCCTTTTTCTCTTTCTGATTAAACTCGTTGCGGGATCCAAGGCAGTTAAAGCGATTCCCCGGGACATACCTGAGCTTCACCGCTCAGTGTCATTTCATTGTGTGCCACTGTTGATCCTGGCTTACAGGAGTCGCAGTGGTGGGTAAGAGGGAGGGACTAGTCCCGATACTGTAGAAAAAAAATACACACACATAGTTTCCAAGTTATGCGTGATCAGTTTATCACAATGTCCTCCAATTATAACGGAATAGCTGTAGGGTGTAATTTTGAAACAACTAGGTATATTGAGCTGGGATTTATACAGCCAAAGACAGTCGACATTAAATTAACATTCAAGTTTTAAATGACAAGTCTTGTCAACACTTGCCGCCTTATAAAGTAACGAAATTACTCGACTCAGTATCACACCTTGATATCTTACTACTTGCGTCAAACTCACTATATAGTTAATTAACTCTCTTACCTTACTCATTATATACATACAAATAACTCACTTACCTATTGTATTATTGAGTACTTGGACATGAAAACTGTGATTGAAGAAGCTAAACTGTACTACGAAAAATATACAGATCGCTTGATGAATCATCCTAATCCTCTGGCAAGTATGCTTCTGCAAAGAAATCCTATAAACTGATTGAAAAGAGCCAATGTGCTTGGATGACTAAAGAGAGTTGGGGCAGTGGCTTATCCTCTAAAACCTATTTCACTTCAACCAACCTTATTATTATGATATATATTATTAAAACAACTTACCTACCCATTGCTAAATTACTTATTTTAATAAAAAATATTTTACTTTTTTCCCATGCTATGTGTTTTTCAGGACAAATCATTGTGCGATAAACATGATTATTTGTTGTGTCTCTAGGTGTAATTTATCTATTATTTGTATATACATAGAAATATATAAGTTTGTTTATCAGTCGTCTGGTTACCATAGATAGGCTCCGCCTTTTTTTTTGTTTTTTTTTTATATTTTGGAAATGCCATACGCGCGTTGTGTAGGGCCCATCCACTAAAACCACCACGGTAGCCAGCCTCACAGTGCCTGTAGCGGGGGCTCTGGGTACTCGTGAACGATCTCGCCAGTACCCCCGCTGTACACTGAGCGTCTGAGACTCTCCCCCGGAGACGGGAGGGGCCCGAATGCCTCCCCCCTCCCCATCACGCACAAACGCGTTTAGGCAACCTGAGCTACAGCAGGTTACCTCTTCCCGGGACCGCTTATACAAGACGAGTGGAGTGGCTTCCTCCAAACGCCAGCGATCCCAGGGGCGGCGCCTAGCCGCGTAGCCGGGGAGAAGCCAGCCGGACGCCGCATACTCTCTCGCGCTGAGATTAGCTCCCAGCGCCGCGCCGAGTTTGAGATCACATGACAGTGTGTTGGTTGTCCCAGGATATTTAATATTTTATGTTTTTATTAATTAATTATGTTATTATCTGCGCATAAAGTAGTGCAGGCTGTGTTTTAGTGATGAGTCATTTATTTGTATTTAAGTCTCCAATCCTCAAATTATAAAGTAACAGTGTAGGTACTCATTGTAGAGAAGTCAAATAAATAAATAAGAATCATTGTTTTTTCTTTTAGCGTATATACCAATATCACATTCTTTTTGCCGTGGGCCTTAAAATTAATGAAATATGTGTTATTAGACTTTTTTTTAGAAATCTGTTAATACATATTTTATTTTTATTTGTTTTTTGTTAAGAAGATGTGTGCACGTTTTTTCAGTCCTGGTCCATTCAACGGTTGCCTGCAACAGATCGCACCTAGCCGGCATTTATACAACCTTGTAATAATTCTTTTAATGATTTTTTCTAACTTGTTATGTACACTTGGAATCAACATGATTAACACAACTTCTTTTCTCCTATTTCCCTACGTAGACGCACCTATAAAAATAAACATATTTCAATTTTTATTTGCAACTAAACCTAACCACAACTAAAACATAAGTTTAAAATTAGGTTGGTATGCCTGTATGTTATGTAGCTATAACATACCTACTGCAATTCTAATAAAGTATTACAACGGCTTCTAGAAATTTACATGTAAAGTTAAATTCGAGTTACTGGAGTGATAAAATTGTCGAGTATCCGAGGTAATAATGTTCTACGAATAGATTTGAATTAATAACCGTTGCGTCGCCAACTTCGCCAAGGCAGTGTTTTGGAATGGTTAAACACTCGCGTTGCCCACTTAGACTTTATTCGATGTACTAAATTGCTGCGCATATACAATGGGTAGACGTAACTTTGTTGTACCGAGTGAGATGTGTGAGTGTAACCGAACATAAAACATCAGCAAAAATATGACAAAAATTTTCAAGTCACCAGTATGAAATCATCTCAAATAAAAATATCTCCTACCCCTAGTATTACGTCAGATTTGAGGACTCCGCGCATTGATTTTGGGAAACCTTGGAGTCCATTGTCAACCTTCAAACCTTAAATAAAGCTGGTATAGCACCACAAATTAAGACGTCAGATTCTGCGTCATGTTTAGGAACAGGATTTACGAGTCCACGATTGAATGGAGTCATATCGTCTCAAGGGAATTCCAGCTTAGCAAACTGGGCGACGAAGTCTCATGTCTCTTTTTTTTCTCCGCCTAATCTCCTGCTTCGCCAAATATGGTGGGTTCGATCCCCACCCAGGACAAATATTTGTGTGAAGAGCACGATTATTTATTCCGTATCTAGGTGTAATTTATTTATAATACCTATGTATTTATTTATTATCGTTAAGGATTGCAGATTTGTATTAGTGTACCCACTACTACATTTATATAATATTTGTGTCTCGACTGCTACCTTCCCGGATATCTGGAAACTTACACGAGTGGTGCCGGTGCCTAAAGGCAACGGTGGCATTGAACCTGGTGACTATCGCCCTGTCGTCGTATTGTGTACGCCAGCCAAGGTGTTTGAGATGGCAATACATAGTTGCCTTTATGCGCAGGTAGGTGTCCAACTGTCAGACGCGCAGCATGGGTTCCGGCCTGGGCGTGGGACAGCTGGGAACCTACTCCACTTGATGACCAAGTTAGTGCCGGCAGTGGATGCTGGACGCCAAGTCGATGTGGCCTATTTCGACTTTAGAAAGGCATTTGATACGGTGGATAACGACATCCTGCTGCTTAAACTAGCCAACGCGGGATGTACCCCACATACGCTCCAATTTTTTGCCAACTACTTAAGGGACAGGTGTCAGTATGTGGACTGTAATGGATACCATTCGGATGTATATCTTACCAGGTCCGGTATCAGTCAAGGCAGTAACCTGGGTCCCCTTTTGTTTATTTTAACAATAAATGATCTTCCTGACGTGGTGAATAACTCCACAGTTTTGCTTTTTGCTGATGACCTAAAATTGGTCCATGAGGTCTCACATAGCGTGGATTGTGAATTGATACAAAGTGATATCGACAAAGTTCTTGATTGGAGCTTTAAAAATAAACTCTATTTTAACGTGGCAAAATGTTCATTGTTAACTTTCAGTCGAGCGCGCAAGACTCGCCACTGTCAGTACAACATGAACGGGGAACCCTTACAGCGCGTCACTGAAGTCAAGGACTTAGGGATTCGTTTTACTGCTGATGTCCACTTTAGGACTCATATCATTGCTGTTTGCAAAAAAGCGTTTCGAGGTCTAGGAGTGGTATTGCGAGAGGCTGGCCAGTTTACAAACATCCAAGCGTTGAAAGCTCTGTTTGAAGAGCTTGTACGATCACACTTGGAAAGCAACGCGTTGGTTTGGTCTCCGCATGAAGCTAAATACATATCAATGTTAGAAAAAATACAGAATAAATTTGTCAGATTTTTTTATTTTAAGTTATATGGGTTTTATCCGGGCTATCCTCTATTATATCCCACTTTATTTATTCTGGGCATGATAGGTTACTGCAAATTGGAAGTAAGGAGGGACGTTTCGTTAGCCATTTACTTATTCAAAGTGATGCGTGGAGTAGTGCATATTCCAGCCATCCTGCACGAAATAAGACTCTGTGTCCCGGATAACTACAGGGGACGGCGGAGACGGCCGCCGCTGCTGGACGTGCCGTGCGCGCGGACAAACATGCTGCAGCGCGCGCCGCTAACGCGGGCACTGCGCGCTCTTAACGCGGTAGGGGATACGGTTGACATGTTTACGTGTTCGCTGAGTGGGTTCACGATGGCAATGAATGTTTTGTTTAGTTTTAAGTAATTAACTATAATTGTTTTTAGAATCTATATTATGTGCCTACTCCACCGAATTGGTTTTGACTGTAATGGTGGTGTAGTTCTGTGTGTAAATAAATAAATTTATTTTAATTTTATTTATTTATTTAATAATTCTTGTATTCACAAAACATAGAATAAATAGACAAAAATACGAAGAGATGAATAGTACAAACGTGCTGCTTATTTCGCAAGAAATTTCTTCTAGCAGACCCGTGACAGGAGAAATTTTGAAGAACTATAATAATGTGTGTAGGTCTATAATACACTTCATCATCATCATCATTACAGCTAAATAAGTCCACTGCTGGACAAGCCTCCCTCAAGAATCGTCTTGGGGGGATATGCCATAATCGCCACGCTTGGCAGGCGGGTTGGCGATCGCAGTAAGGTGGTCATAGTAATCAGAAGGAAGCTGCTGCCCATCCTCTGGTAGATATTCCCTCGGGTCGACTTCTACGCCCCCCACGGGATGAGATGGGGTGATGATATTCTGATTCTGATATTTGTCGCCGTCACCACACAGAATACACTTACATACTAATAATTGCATATATACTTAAATACATATAAATATTATATCCAATTTAGACTTAACAATAAACTAAATACTAATAATACATTCTATGAGAATGAAATTGATAGATAGTGATTTTTCACTAGTCTTTTGAAAGTGTGAATAGTTTTACAGTTTTGTATATTTTTCGGAAGAGAGTTCCACAGTCTGACTGCGTGAACAGTAACGGAATAGGAATAAAAATCTGTTTTATGGATGGGAAGTTTTAGGACAGATTTCAGATGAGATCTACACAGAGCGTCACTTGAATATTTAAAAGAAAACCGCTCTCGCAGATAGGACGGGGACAGAGGATTATGCAGGATATTGTAAAGGAGGCACAATATGCGAGTGTTCCTACGAAATCGAATAGGAAATATTTGAGTATGTTTATCAGTTGAGAGTATGTCTGGTCGCCATAGTACTAGCTCTGTATAGTTTGGTATGCTGTGGATGATAAAAAAATATCAAAACGGTTCACAGACAAAAGAAAGAGAATTGGGAAAAATTATAATAGATCCCCTCGCCAGGATGTAGATTTTTCCATTCATATCACCTGGATGAATCGTCGTTTACCACCGTGCTTTCGCAAGAAACTTTTAACCGCGCACTACCACTCTGTGGAATCAATTAATTGCGAAGGTATTTCCCAAATTGTTTCGCTGGGTCTTCTCAGTTGGGGCGCATTGGATCCAGTGGTAGCATTAAAGCGCGACCGTCGTTATTAACATAAGGTCCGTCATAATAATATCACCATAATATAGACAGAACCATTGCCAATATGTATTACAAATATTAGACTTAAACTAGATAATTAGACTTAAACTAGACAATTAAACTGAAACATAATGTCTTGACAATAACTTGATACGAGCTAGCTAAATATCATTGCTGTTATAAAATAAATTTTATTAATGTTTTAATACTATCAATACAATGTGTACCTAAATATCTATGTTACTAGAAATAATAATGTATACAACTATAATACTACAAACATGTTCTGACTATTTACAAGCGCTTTTTTAAAGTCTACGTGAATAAAAACCTTTTTTAGTTATTTATTTATTATTTAAATTCAGACTGTATGTTATGGCAAACTTAAAGAAGCGTGCTATTCCTATCTTTAAGGTCGGGAACGTACTTGCAGACTCGCTGGTGTTACAAGTCTGCATGGTCGGCGGTGATTACTTACCATCAGGAGACCCGCTTGCTTTGGTATTATACATACTTACATTAAAAAAATTAAATACACATAGTCAAATGGATGATAATGCTTCTTCCGTTTAAAAAAGACACGTTGCATTGCTGGTATACTATGGCTTAAACTCGAGTATTGTCAGTGACAAAAATTTAAAAAGAAAAATACGACATACTCTTGTATTAGGTACTTACCTACATTATCTATAATGATCTATGTCACACACTCTTTGTCTAACGTGAACTATATTTTAATTCCGAGCTTTTGTTTATAATTCACCTGTCTTGTTTGGCGGCCTTATCCATCAATTGTTTACATCAAAATGGCAGAGCCAATTTGACAGCTTACAGTTACTGCATCCCATTAATCTCAACTCTTCTTCGTGACCTTTAAATAAATTAGGGCTCTCTTGGCGACAAAATAAAGTGCAATCTGGCTAGCACGGAGGATGTCTGACTTAATTTTTATTTGCCCAAAGTACCTACCTACATAATAATATGCGGACTGGATTAAACTGAGCATCGATATAATGTCCTCCCCTTTTCAAATTCAAAGTCATGGATAAAAATCATTTATTCCGTAAAAAAAAATATTTATGTGGAATCATGTGGTCATTTTTTTTTACCCCACCGTGCAGTGCATGACGTGTCAGCTACTGAGAAACACAGCCAGAATACCCAATAGAATCCTTTTTTAAATAAAATATACGTAAATAGAAAACAAAAATGAAAATGTGTGTACTTATGTACACGCGTTAGAAGTTATACTTCTTTGGCGTATGGAAAAAAAATAACTAAAATGCAGTAGTGATTAACGATAAATATTAAAATTAATCAAAAAGATTTTATTTAAATAAAAATACTAGAATATACAACTTGAACATAGTTATCAATTTTCATACCACCTAGAACTAACTTCATGCTGTTAAATTTAGGAATCAGTGTGCGCGCGCATCGTAAAAATTCACTCTCATCTAGAACTAACTTCATGCTGTTAAATTTAGGTGTCGGTGTGCGCGCGCATCGTAAAAATTCACTCTCATCATTTTTCTCCATCGCGCCAAAAGAAGTATAACTTCGAAAAGATTAATTATAATCATGTGTGTTGACTCAGAACAACTCAATCCCAAGCACTTTTGTCACTTAAATAATCAGAAAATTTGGAATATGCTCTGCTACACAATTTGGCTTTAATAATTCTTTTAAACTTATTCGTAGGTAGACAATTCTCGAATCTAATCTCTTTCATAAATCGAATGAGTGGCTTCGGGTCTTCGCGACTCTACCCTCTCTCTTACGCATCTACCGGTAGTTAACCGTAGTTTTAATGACGTGTACAGTTTGATGCTTCCAGTGCTGGTAACACGGCCCAGTTGAGACGATCCGGCGAAACACACTCAAGTGGGCAGTTCACTTAAAGCAATATTTTGTTAGACGGACACAATATTTGCTCGATCGCTTGTCTGAATGCGTACCTACCTATTATTTTAGATATAATAATCACACAAGAGTTGTCCTGTTCGGGGATAGAGCGTCGACGCTCCGACTACCTTAACCGCTACACCACACATCCAATCAAAGACTAGATACATCTAACTACAGTTAGATTGTAGGGAGTACCTCTGCACCTATGACGTCATAGATCTATTCTCATAACAACTCTTAAGGTCTCTGCACACAGCGGGCGCGGCGCGGCGGGACGGGACGGCGACGCGACACTGAGGAGTTGTAATGTACTAGATATTACGGACGACCCCACACAGAGCCGTCCCGCCCGGTCCCGCTCGACGCGACGGCTCTGTGTGGCGTCGTCCGTAATATCTAGTACATTACAACTCCTCAGTGTCGCGTCGCCGTCCGTCCCGCCGCGCCGCGCCCGCTGTGTGCAGAGACCTTTACTACCCATAGTCAGATGCACTTACGTCATTTTATCGCGCTTGATAGTAAAAGGTAATGTACCTGCGCATTTTGAGACAACTCTCGTGTCTGGTATGACCTAGAGTCTAGGTCTAGGTTAATACAACGTGAAAGATTAATTGTGTGGAAGCACATTTTAAAACTTTTCTTTCCAATAAATTTGCCAGCAAATATGCAGCAAATACTGATAGTATATCAGTTATATGTTTGATTAGAAAAGTAGTATACTTATATAGTAACATATACTACTTTTCTTTTGTAAATACATACTTATTTATATAGATAATTACACCCAGACTCAGGACAAACAAACATGTTCATGCACACCAATGACTATCCTGCGTGGTAATCGAACCCGGCGTGAAAGCAAGGATTTCCCAACCACGCCAACAGGCCCTTAATTACCTCCTTCATTTTAAACTCGTTTCACCTTCTCACCGCCACAGTCATGTATGGAAGACAAGCCAATAATCCACATCAGCATCCCAACCAGATTTGTCAGCCCATGATCTAACATCTACTAGTTTAAACCGCTTCTTACTGCAGTATACCTTTTTTTGTTAGATTACCTACTACAAACATGTTCTGACTATTTACAAGCGCTTTTTAAAAGTATACGTGAATAAAAACCATTTTTTTTATTTTTTATTTTGATAAGTCAGGGCAAATGTCTTCGCCTGCCAATACAGGATACCAAGAGTAAAGCTCGTTCTGTCCGTAATATCTGGGTTAAGTAATACCTAAAAAACATTACATTACAGGAAAACAAAACATTAAAGACTAGTTCTCATATTGTTTGTGTTGCCTACTGTAATGTAGGCAACACAAACAACTCACTAAAGTTCTCAGAACGTATCCACAAATAAAACAAACAGTCACAACTAGTAACATAAATAATACTAGCTGTCATATTCCCATACAAACTTATTCTTCATTTTCCTGGATTTAAAGGCTATATTTACCAATAATTTTGACGCAATTTGAATATGAAACTATTCTTTATAAGTTTTGTCCTCCAAAATTCACCATGACAGCCGAAAGCGGTTGATAAGAACCTCCCCTATTATACTCCGATAGAATTCATCCCGCATGTAAAATAGCCCATGTACACTCATGATGTAACCTTCTTCAATGTAGTTCATAACCGTTCAATAAAAATATAATCCCATAATCCATTTTTTTTTTTTTTTTTACTTTTATTACATGTTATCACAAATTCAAAAACAATATTTGTGATAATGTTATCTTGTGCAAGGTTATTTAGTATTAGATAATATGTTAAAGTTTCAACAAAATAATGGTAGTTCAAGTTTGAAAATATTGTTGGCTAAGCAAAACTTATTACTGGCTGTTTGAAAACTTTTATTAATGGTTTTACAGTTCTCAAAATGTTTTAAACTTTCGTTCGGAGACCTCGAAATTTAAATTCAGTTTCCCTCCAAAAGTTCTACCTTTTCCATAGTTCCATATTAAAACTTTTTTTTTCTTTAGTAAGTAATGAAATCAGACGATAATCTGTTTCAAAGTGTCCACAGCCAATCTATGGAGCACTCGCTACGAATGTTAAATCTATTGTAATAAATAACAGTCATAAATTATTTAAAAATAAATGATTGAATATTATGAATAAACAGTTGGTACCTACGCAGTTTTGTAGATAATCGTTTGAAATACGACGGCAAGTCATTCATTTCGTTGAACCGCACTGGTAATCCTGACCTCAGAGTCATGAATCACGCGACCTGATACTCCTGCGAACACTGACTGCGTGAACTTCGGTAATAAGAGAGGTACGGCGCAGCGTTGATTCGCTCAAAGGGCAGTCCGACTGGGGAAACACCTCCACCTTACAGAAGACATTCCTTAATAATAACATTAATAACTTTATTTTGCGTTTCTGCGTGTAAGTAAGGCCGCCAGAGCTCATCGGGGTGGGGGGAAGGGCAGCAACACTGATTTGCTAGTTGATAGGTGTTGCGAGTGTACATATGCGGCGGTGACCAGTGATCACTTACCGTCAGGAGACACCCTTGCTCTTAAATAAAAAAAAAATCTTAACTTAACTTATATAAATACAAAATTTTATTATTATTACATAATTATATTTCTAAGTAATTCTTCTGATACGGAGCAGTGGTTAAGGTAATACCCGCGCTACTGCCTCGGCGCAGCTCCCTAGGATATATATTCGGGTTCGTTCCCGACAGGAGGATTATATGTGAGGCCCATAAATGTTTGTTTTGAGGCTAAGAGGTATTCGTATCTGTTAATTGCATGTATATAAAATCCTCGTGATACAAGGATTTATTGAACTAATGCCAGCATGGTCATAAAAATATTAAAAATTTTATAATTAGGTTGATTCCTAATTTAACTTTAAAAATTAAAATACATTCCTACCGAGCCTCCGGCTGGGGCTATACCCACTTGGTGATTGACTTTGCATAAACCTGCTTTTGTGTGGCCATTGATTCCACTTCTTGTCTTCACTTACTTATATTTCCTTACCAACTTCCGTTCGCCTCGCCCGATCACACTTTTTGTAACGCTCTCGTCCCGCAATCACCAGCTTACTCCCCATAAAGTGTGCGTAAAAAGTTTCACTTCAAAAAATCCTTTTTTTTCTGAAGTCCTCAGTCTGGGTGGCTGGCTCCGGCCACCGGCGCCAGACAGTTACACCATACACAGATTTCATCTGCAACGTTATTTTGGCGGCAACAATACGTGACTTCGCCATATTCGTACGATTTTATACTTTTTCAGCAATGGTTTTGCTTTTATGCTTTATCTCTAGTTATGGACTTATGGTAGCAGTAAAGTGTCCATTGTTGTTTTAAGATTAACATTGGGATGATAAGATCCAGCTTGCATTATACACTTATTCATTTACTTCGTTGTTAGAGGAGTCTGAGTGCCTCTTCGGCCTAGCGGTAGCGTGTTCAACCGCAGATAACAAGATACGTAAGTACTCTTTATTCTGTGTCCTGGGTTCAAATCCCGGGTCGGACGAAAAAATGATTTTAGAATTTTTCTGTCAAAAGAAAAATTTCTCAGTATCAACCAATGAGAGTTAGCGGTATTATTTTACCCCCGTACCTCGGAGAGCACGTAAAGCCGTCGGTCCTGTACCTGACCTCTTTCCGTTCGTGTCGCTAGTCGTCTCATCGGATCATGAGAGTGATGAATAGAAAATGCCCCTGTCCCGCGCAGATGACTAGTCTCCATTGAGACTGGCCGCCGTGGCCGAAACTTGGCTAGGAGAATTTATGTTAAGAGACCTACTACTTTTCTTTTGTAAATACATACTTATATAGATAATTATAACTATGCTTACTATGGAAATCAGATAACTGATATGCTACATATACCTACTAAGTATTTTTCTTTTGTAAATACATACTTATCTAGATAATTACATCCAGACTCAGGACAAACAGACATGTTCATTTGCATTTGCGGTATCATTCGATTCCCGCTTTAAAGCCCTGAGTATTTTGTCCCTCGAACTGTACACCAAGCTTAATAAAAACGCAATAGCAGGCCAAAAGGTCGACACACAACTGTCCAAAAAAACGGAGCTGAACTTTGTTAAAATTAATTACGATACACCGTGACACAGACAATTTACGCCTAAAGTTCTTAACATCATACATGCTTCCATTTTGGGAGTGCAAGACGACCGGTCCCTCCTTATACGGTATGTTTTTTGGCTTTCGAAAACATTTGCGAGATATCACGGGCCGCGATCCTTACGACCGCGCGACCGTACCCTTAATGAAGTAGGTATAAGGATGACTCGTTCAAGCGATACCGACACGAGCTTTTTGTCGGTTCGCCGCAAGTTCAACACCCGTTATGGTTCCACATGTTGAGAAATATTACTGTCTGGTCTTGTGGAAACTGTGGTGCTAAGTTAAACTTTCAGCGGGGCAGTAAGGGGAAGTATAGGTACCTTATCCGTTGCAGCTACACGAAAATGGTCTTAGTAGACTATCCAAATTCTTTTATAGAATTCTGATTTCAACAGACACATATATTCACAGATTTTAAAAAATACACATAGCAATAAATTACCAATCTTTAACAAAAACATTTTTTGATGCCAATCGATCCTGTTTTTAATAGGTACTGATCAAAAACTTCTATGGAACTAGCCATCGTTGGAATAGGTACTCAAAAATTTGAGTAACTGAAATACAAAAAATTAAATAAAAACAAATCGTCGCGTCACCTAGAATTTAACACATATCAAAAAGAAGACGTATTGATTTTCTTTTTTTACACGCTTTATATTAGCTTAACTTGTATGTTTGTAACCGACTCCTTTAGACGCGATTTTGACCCTCGTTTTAGTAGATTTAATTAAAACTTTGGAGATTTATCGAGGACCGATGACAATACACTAATTTGATAAGATTATTCCATTATTCAATTTGCAAAATAAGATTTTTACCGATTTATATAATTTTTATCTATAGTCGATAAGGCAGAAATTGATGTTAAAGTAATTAATAGTTATAAAAAACTAAAAAAATCTCTTATATAGAACATTTTACTAAAAAGTAAATAATAAGTAAATAAAAAACACGCTTTATATAAAATTAAAATAAATTTAATAAATTTAAATTGAAACGAGTTAAAAAAAATATTTTATTGTATTAAAAGCGTGAGGTGCTTTTTAAGATATTATTAAAATAATAATTCTTCCAACGGAATCTAATATTTTAACGGGATTAATGACTTTTGAGTTGAGTTGAGTTTTACTCATTTCTGTCAGTAAAATATTTATAACTTTTGACACCACGCGCCCCATGCTTTTTTTACAATGAAATAGGTTAATATTTTTACACTAGTTTCAATTAAAATTTATTTTATATTTTGTAGTTGAATTTTATATAAAGCGTGTTTTTAGTTTTTTTAAACTATTATTTTATTAAATAACATAACTTGATGAATATATTCTTTTTTAAAACCTTGTTGTTTCAGTCACATTTTGTCCTATGAAATCTTATCCTATGAAAATATTCAGTCCAACCTTTATCGTATCGGAATTATTTCATTCAACTTACTTCAGATAAATCTTCAGATAAATCTCCACAGATGGGGCATCATAAACTCTCGTACCTGTTCTGCATCTTCACAAAGCACGCAAAAGATCTTAAAGTATCAATTAATAGGTTCCCGGTGGAAATGAGGGTCACCGTTAGCTTAATGTCGGCTAACACTAAGCGAGCTGAGATTAAAATTGGTACATACCTTACTATTTATCTGAACTTTGCGAGCTACGTCTTAGCCTAGACCTACTTACTAAGTTTCCATATGAATAACCACAGAAACAAAATCTGAGGGCGCGTATAAGTGCCTTGTACACTCTCAATTCGCTCATTGTTATGATCCTATAGCGCGCCTGTAACGTATATGTACTGGCTGTTTGGCATAATGACCTGGGACCTTTGCCTGTACAGTGTACACGAATGACATGATGAAACGTGAGTGCGATAATGTCCGCTAGCCATTTTATTTGTATTCCAAATATATAATAGCGCCAAACCGAATAGGAAGAACCAAGACCTTTTTGAATATAAAGATAATTCTTTCACAGGTCATGCGTAGGTACCTGCGGATGAAGATATGAATAATGTGATAAAGTTGAAAATCTATAACAGAAATTGACAGATTGGGGTAGCTGAATGTGCTGGCGTCTATACATTAATAACCAACCTCAGCATAAAGACCATAGCTTAAATGTTGTAAGGATAATGGCACAGTAACGACTTAGCCAGAGTCATCCTACACTCAGATAAGTATAGGTAGGTATAGTTGACATGTCGGCTCAAGATAGCCAAATGCTGCGAAATTGATGTTACTGGCTTCAGAAACCAGGAGTTGTATGGCACACGCTACGCTATCTATATGTTCAGGTGGACATTATTGCTGGATATAATATATAAAATTAGTAAAATAGTACCTATAATATTGTTATAAGTTCACAAAATAAATAATTAATGATTATGATTACTTAATATTTTTTTAAGTTTTGGATATGGCCGAGTATCCATATTAGAGCTACGACGTAGACACGAAATAAAATAGAATAGGATAAATATATATTTTTTTTTAATTAATAATTATTCTATTCAATTTTCTTCTAAATAATTGCAGTGAGATCGGTTTTAAAGCAACGTCATAAAATACTCCGGTAAAAGCTTACCGTACTGTATGACACTTAGGACACACAGTTGCCGGCCCTTCCCCTCTCCACTCTAAACTCTGGCAAACCTTACACAAAGCCTAGAGCATAAACATAATACCTAATTGTATAAAATGGAGTGGAGTGAAGGGTTTTAACTGTGACCCCAGGGTAGGGGAACATACTATACTAACAACATTTTCATCATCATCATCATCATCATATCAGCCGAAAGACATCCACCGCTGGACAAAGAATCTCCACAATAGCCGGTCCTGCGCTGCCCGCGTCCAACGGCTTCCCGCGACCCTTGCAAGATCGTCGATCCACCATGTAGGGGGCCTGCCCACGCTGCGTCTTCCGGTTCTTGGTCGCCACTCGAGAACCTTTCTGCCCCACGTCGTTTACGTACAAAATAGCGTTCTTTCGCACTATGTGAATCTCGACTAGGGAACCAGGGTGCGGTTGTTACATAGATTACCCCCCATGTTGTTTGCATATAGCCCTACCCGTGATGGGTAGGGCTATATGCAAACAACCAAATAGCCGTGGTTGCAGTTCACAGTTAAAACCCTTTCACACAAAGATTGCATTAGCCGAAACTGAAAAATGTCTCTCTCTCTTGCTTCTCGGTAGATGCATAATGTAGGCGGACATAGATTACAAACAAAATAGTAATACAAAGTCTACTTAGGGAAAAATAAAGAAAGGAAAATTCCCTCGAGGATATTCTAATCGAAAATAGATTTCCATTCAATTTCTTTTAATAATTAAACAATAAGATAATAGGCTATGTCGAATCGTTTTAGTTTATTAATTTCATTTCTCCGGGTTTATTTACATTTATTTTTGGTCAAACGCCAAATATAAATGTCTGGTAAACAAACCCGTCTTGGCCTCTTTAATGATTTTGGTAAGGGCAACTTCTGCTGGAGTGCCCGGCCTGGGAGGCCGAGAGACGAGTCCTGGTCGCTGAGATCCGACGGGATCTTTCGCCGCCAGCAGTCGTTTATGCGATGCTGGCTGGCGACTCCACCAAATGGGACGCCGTGGTCTGCTCCTGTGAGGCAGTCATGCTCCAGAAGGAGGAGCGGGATCGGGAGCGAGCCGATACCGCTCGCAGACGGAGGAGGGGTCGGGGCGGCGGCGGCAGCCGGTAGCCTAACTCTCCTCGGGGCTGCGGTGGCAGTATGAGAAGTGTCCTCTACTGCCACCACGTGAAAGCAGCTCCGGGGAGACAGCGATCTGTTTGTGGCGCAGTCGCTGTGCCGGACTGGCAGGAGTCGGCAATACGGGAGCGCAATCCATAGCCCTCCCAGGGTACGTCTCCCGACCATCTGGGACATGGCGCAAAAGGGGAGCACCGGAGCAGCATACCCGCGTTCCCGGGGCTCCCCCTATCAGGCGCCAAGAGAAGTCCACGGCAGGTTAGGTTTAGTCGGTGCGAGTCCGACATACCCACCCGCAGACACTTTTTGCGGGTGGCATGCGTAGGCATTCTTCCAGCCTTATAAAAAAAAAAATAAGGGCAACTTCTGCTAAAATCACACTAATATTACAAAGGTGAAAGTTTGTGAGTGTGTATGTTTGTTACTTCTTCACGTCTAAATGGCTGGAGCGATTTCAATGAAATTTGGTATGGAATTTGCTGACACCCTGGATTAACACATGGGCTATAATTTATAAAGTTTAACGCGGGTAAAACCGAGGGGCACAGCTAGTAAGATATATTCATAAAACACGTGTCGGGTAAAGCTCTGGCAGATACCCTTATTCGGTAAAATATTGATTCAGTCTTAAAATCTAAGTTGGCAAATAAGTTAAACGATTATATGGGTTTTAAAAACTCAGAATGGGTAAAGCAAGAATAACTTGTGTAATATTTTGAAAGTGCCTCAGGTAATTTTCGATCGATTTTTATACTTCTTACTCTCATAAATAAGCGTATTTACTCTTTAAATTTAAATTGAATTCACTTTTATCTGAGTAATACTTGTCTTACTTATGGTAGGTACATTTCATCATTAAACAAACTGATCAAAAGCGTGTTTTTTTTTTAAGACGACGCCACCCCGGTATCTTATCCCTGTGTCGCGGGGTACTTTACAAAAGTCAATAGACGGACACAAATTATATCCAGACTCAGATCAACTATTTATGGGTCACACAAACAATTGTCCGGCGCGGGACTCGAACCCGCGACACGAAGCGGCGAGGCGAGTGTCTTAGCCGCTGCGCCACACATACAGTCTAGTCGAGTCAAGTTGGACTACTGGACTGAGGGTTCCGTCCTCTTAGCCGTAAAAAAGTTACTAAGGTATATTCAGATTATTTTTTAAATATTATAGAAGAACCATGGATTATAGATATGTGTGGCGTCACCGTCAGGCACCACTGTTGGTCGTGCCACAAGGGCACACCAACTTACTCCGCAAGGCGCCGCTGGCACAAGCACTGTACACCCTTTTTTTTTTCTTTTTTTTTTTGCGGGGTGGAAAATCCTGCATGGATGTCCTCCGCCTTGGGGGAGGCGGAGGGGTCTGTCAGACTCCTACTGACTAAAAACCACCCCGGTGTTCCATCTCACACCTGCGCCGGGGGTCGCGGGAACATACGATACTTCCGCAACCCCCGGCTGGTGCTGGCCCATAATTGCGGGCCTCCTCGCATTAGGGGGGGGGGGGGGAGTGAGGTGTTGAACTCCCCCCGCAACATCTAAGACGGGCGCGCGTGGAACACGTCGCGCCGCCGCCTCGGGTCCAGATGTGTAGTGGGCGACGGACGCCCCCGAGTCCGTCGCCTTTGGACCCATTTAGGGGGGCTGGAAGAGGGCGTTGTCCGCCCTCCGCCGACGCCCGGTGCGTCTGCTGCGGGCTGGGTGAGAGGATGTGATCTCCCTCTCCTTTTCCTCAGCTTCCTTCCGCGAGACGACTGTCTCGCAGAAGGAAACCACCGCGTCCCAGGACTCCTCGCCGCCAACCATCGAAATCACGACGGCCGGCAGTGACAGGTCACTGCCTACTCCAGAAATGAGGGCACGGCGCTGATCCTCCCAAGCGGCACACTCTGCCAGCGTATGCAGCGCCGTGTTCTCCCGACAGTCGACGCAGTGGTGACACCGGGCGTCCGGCTCCCTGTTTATGCGACACAGGTACTTTCCGAAGCAGCCATGCCCCGAGAGCACCTGTGTCACCCGAAACGACAGGGAGCCGTGCCTCCTCCCGAGCCAACGCTCGAGGACCGGCCGGACCGCCTCGATGGTGACGAGGCCGGCGGTTGGGCGCGAGAGCCTGTGCCGCCATTCCGCCACCAGGGCCCCGCGGAGCTCCATGTGTCGCTGCATCGGCCGCTCGCCTTGCGCCAGCATCTCCTCGCGCCACCGGTACAGTGACGCGAGTACTTTCGCCTCGAGGTCCCAGGCCGGGGATCCGGCCAGTACACAGGCCGCCTCGTAGGAGACCGTGCGATAACCCCTGATGACTCTGACGGCCATAGCTCTCTGCGGTCTCCGCAGAACAGCAATGCTACCGGCCGTCAGGTCAGCCGCCCAGATCGGGGCCCCGTACAGGGCCATCGATCGCACGATCCCCATGTAGAGCCGCCTACAGGCCGCGCTCCGCCCCCCCAGATTGGAAAGCAGCATTGAAAGCGTCCCAGCCGCGCCCATCAGCTTAGGCACCAGCCGCCGGAAGTGGGGTCCGAAGTCCCACCGGCTGTCGAGCACCAATCCCAGGTACTTCATGGTAGGCTCGACAGCGATCCGGACCCCTCCGACCACAATGTGTGATCCGGGTGGCGGCCCCCCCGGGGACCATGGAACATCATGGCCTCCGACTTGTTGAGGGCCACCTCCAGGCCGAGGCGCCGGATGCGGCTCACCACCTGTAAGACCGCATCCGTCGCCAGCAACGCTGCCTCCCTGTGCGAACTCCCACGGGCCGTGACCAGCGTGTCGTCCGCATAACACGTCAGGTCCACGCCCGGCTGGAGTTCGCCCCTCAGCACCCAGTCGTACCCGATGTTCCACAGGAGTGGGCCCAAAACCGAACCCTGTGGAACACCGCACGACATTGGATGCCGGTGTCCGCCATCTCGTCCCACGTAGGTGACACATCTCTCCGCCAGGTAAGCCCCAACGATGTGGCGGAGGTAGGAAGGCACCCGATGATATCGTAGTGCCTCCCGAATGCAACTCCAGGGCAGGGTGTTGAAGGCGTTGGAGATGTCCAAGGACACCGCCAACATCACCCCACCCCGGGATACCGCTTCCTCCGCCAGGACTCTCACCCTCGACACAGCGTGGATGGTAGAGCGCCTATGCCGAAAGCCGAACTGGCTCTCGTCCAGGTCCGGCCCCTCTCCGCACAAGTGGCCGACGAGGCGGGCTGCGATTATCCGCTCGAGCAGCTTGCCCACCTCGTCCAGCAGCACTATGGGCCGGTACCCGGACGGCGAGTCTGCAGGGCGCCCCGCCTTTCTGAGCAGGACCAGACGACCATGTTTCCACAAAGTGGGAAACTGGCCCCGCTCAAGGCACGCTGTGTAGAGTCCCGTCAGTTGGGGACCTAGCTCTTTCAGAGCGAGGGCCAACGCACAACCGTGAATCCCGTCGGGCCCCTGAGCCACGTTCTTGGCCCGGAGCCGCATCACGGCCGCCCTCAACTCTTCTTGTGTCACCTCTGGGACGCTGATGGCGTTATCCTCTGTAGGCTCTGCGGCTGTGGGCAAAGCCATCGGCGGTGGCGTGTGCTCCGCTCTTGCCGGGAAGAGGGCTGCCACCACTTCCTCCAGCAGCTCGGGTTGGAGACTCTCCGTGAGTGGAGGCGCCGCGGCTCGAAGTTTCCCTCGAACCGCACGATAAGGGCCCCCACGGATCTCCGTCCAGAGTCTCCAACATCTCCTCCCTGGCTCGCGTCTTGGCTTCACCGATGGCCAGCCGCAGAGCCTCCTTACCTCATACAGCGCGGCCTCTTCGTCAGGGACCCGACGACGTCTCCTCTGGTATCGGGTGTACTGGCGTCTGACCGCCACGCACGCGACGCGCAACTGCGCGATCTCGGCGGTCCACCAGTACACCTGGCGCCTTCCTGTATGTGTGTGGACCCGGGGCATAGACGCGTCGCAGATTTGCGTCATCGCCACGCGGAACCACAGCGCCTCCTCTTCGACGTCGACGGGTCCGTTCGTCGCCGACTCCCGGTACCAGGGCTGGACAATAGCGGCCTCCTCGAGAAGTTCCCTGTCGATGCGCTTACGCGCCCAGCGTGGACCGTCCACCCGCGGGGCCGGTGGACCGCGGCCGCCAGTGGTCTGGGCGGAGACGTCGAAACGGATTTACCGATGATCCGACAACGTCTCCACCTCCACGGCGACACGCCAGTCGCGGACACGGCTCGCGACAGCAGGGCTAGCGAACGAGACGTCCACTATGTAACCGCCCCGCTGCCGAACGCAAGTGTGGACCGACCCCCGATTTAATACGGTCAGGCCAGTCGTGACCGCCCACTCCTCCAGCACCTCACCCCGGGCATCCGTCACCGGAGATCCCCACGCAGAAGACTTGGCGTTGAGATCCCCGAGCAACAGCACGGGGCGAGGGTGGAGCCGGCCTACGACGGCACCCAACTCGACAAGGAAGTTCTCGAAGTCGGCGAGACTCTTGTTGGGTGAAAAATACGCCCCAATCGTACCAATTCCGTCCACGAGGGCTGCTACCCAGCCGTGCCCTCGGGACGGGTGGACCAGAGCCCCGCCAATTATGGCCACCAAGCCGTCCAAGTCTCCCAACCAGTTATCCCTGGGGGGGACAAAGTACGGCTCGGTGACCACCGCCACGCGAATCGACCACTCCGCCATGCTCTGGAGCAAGAGATCCGAATGGAACAGCGCCATTAGGCCGTGTCCATTCCCTCCGCACCCCTCTCAGGCCGGGAGTCGGCCGAAGAGCAGCCAGGCTGTCGGGGGGGTAAAGAGCCCCCAGCAGCTTTGGCTCCCTTTTTCTTCCTCGTGGCGGTAGCGCCACAGGCCGTCCCACCCGCTCTGTGCCCCGCGGGCCTCCCTGCAGCTGTACAGAGGCTGCAGTTTGGCGCCGCAGAGCACTGGGCCGCCTTGTGGCCGGGCTGGCCGCAGCGATAACACTCCTCGCTGCGGTCCGTTTGAGCGGTGCACCGCGCCCAGACATGCCCAATGTCCAGGTATAGGTAGCACCGCATAGCCCTGGGCTGCACCAGCTTGACCCTGGCCGCAACCCATCCTACCAACAGTCGCCCAGCACTGGCGACCTTATTCGCCGCCGCCACCGGACACCGCACCCAGATGAATCCGAGTCCGGAGGCGTCGGCGCGAATGTCGCCCGTCCGCACATCCTCGGGTCGACATCCACCGACCCGGGCGACGGCCGCCAAGACCTCAGCCGGAGTCGCCGAGTCATCCAGGCCGTCGACGCGCAGCTCCGCGGTCTTCACCGGCCTGGACACCCGCACGTCCTCCGGGTTGAGGGCCTCCCTCAACTTGGCGGCCAGGATGTCCGCCTTCGCCCCGCTGGAGTCACCCGACACCTCAAGCAGCCGCGCCCCCGTCACCGCCGACTTTATCCTGAAGCCGGACGGTGTGCCAAGGTCGGGGAACGCGACTTTGGTTTTTGCCTCCGTCAGGACCGCCTTGTATGTAATGCCCCTTTCAACGGCTCCGGGCTGCAGTGTTATCACTACAGCCGCGGAGCGTGGGGCTCTGACCTTAGGCGGTCCCTTCGCCTTCTGGGGTGCCGGTGTTGGTGCGGGCGGTGCCGCCTTCTTCTTTTTGCGGCCCCTTTTGATGACTGTAGACCAGGCCTCAGTGCTAGGCCCAGGCGCAGCCGCCGGAGGCGCCGCTGGAGGTCCCGCTGTCCGGGAGGTCAGCATTTGGGACGTGGGCTTTGAGGCCACTGTCCTTCCTGGTCGGCTTGGTTTAGCCGCCGCGGCTACTGCGGCCGCCGGGCCCCGTTCGTGGACAACCTCCCTCCTCCGCCCGTCCCCGGCGAGTGGAGGGCGGACGGACTCCGCCGGGAGGAGCCTCGCCTCTATGGCCTCGAAACGGGCACCGACCATCTTACCGCACTGTATCATGCAGACGCGGACGATCTTTTCGACCTCCGCATCCACAAGTGCAGGGGTCGAGAAAGAGGCCGGCGATGGAGCCGGCGATGGGGTCGCCACAGGAGAGGACCCGGCGACTGCGGGAGCCGTCCTTTGGGCGGCAACCTGCCGCTTGAGGTCCTCCAGCTCCGATCGGAGACAGTCGTTCTCCTCCCACAACTTCGCCGTCTCCTCGGTGCCGGTGCGATTGGCGAGGACCTCAACCGCCTCCCGGATGCCGTCAGCCGCCTCCTTCAGAGCTCGAGTGAACGTGCCTTACAGGTTGCCCGATTTGGTGGCAACCCTCAGAACTATGTCCACTCCGTCTAAAACCTGGCGACTGAGCGCCACCGCCGATGAGCTCCCTGCAGCCATCCGAGCGGAGCGCCGTTCTCGAGCCTGCCGGGCCAACTCGCTGACCTCGTCAGCCGCGGCTTCCTTTCGCTGCAACCGCCTCGCAGCAGCGGCCTCCGCACGGTTGCTGCCCAGCAGGGACACAGTGGAGCCCCCGCTCGAGTCAGCTATGGCGAGGCTGGGGTCGCTCTCCGCGCTCTCCGTGTGCTCCGCTGGAGCAGCCGCAACGAAGCGACCCCGTCCGTCAAGCTCCGGCATCCGAGCGATGACTACGCTCGGAACCGCGCGAACCTTTCCTCTCCGGGCTGTGGAGACCTTTGCGGCCACCAGGTTCTCCCTACTCAAGGACCCGTTGCGCTTCCTGTGTCCATGTCCGGACCTGGATCCGGATCGAGACCTAGACCGACACCCGCGTGTTTCCTCGTCGGACATGGGAATAGGAGTGGCCGGACGGGACCTCGACCTCGTGGTCCGCCTGCTCCTCCTCGCACCGTGTGCCACATCCTCCTGCACAACTTCGTCCTCCTCCAAATTATTCGGACGCACAAAACTGGGCGTGTGCGCCCTATCCGCGATCTCAACGGATGAATGTCCTTTAGTGTCCCCCCCAGATACGGTGGGACAGCCGGGCCCTAATGGACCCGGGAGGGTACCCTCCTGTGGTAATGTTTTCCTTTGAGACATTACTAACCTTATTACCCTGCGGGCCGGTTTACCCCCCGGTAGCCCCTGCGCCGGGTAATGCTCAGGGGTTAAGGGGTTAAATCTCTGAATACTCCCCTTATAGTGAATAGAAGGGGGAACAGAAGCGAGAGATGTCGGAATATTCGCCACGGACGGTGGCTTATCCCCATGCAAGCACAGGAAAAAGCCAGCGCCCATGCCCAAGGCACACCAATCCGAATAACTTCCGTTCCCATCGAATATAAATATTCGAATGGGACCGATAGTCTCGGACCACGAGGAGGTTTTCCGACCACGTGCCCCAGCACTGTACACCCTTAACCAAGTAACGGAAAAAATGTAGGTAAGTACTTGTTTTCATGTTCTCTGAATGAATACACGAAGATAGCGTTATTTGTAATAAGCTACTATCAATGTTATGGTTCAATTATTGTATTAGGTTAACACCTGTTAAATAGTTATAAGAGAAGACAAATAAATATATAAAAAATGTGTATTGATTAAAAGTGCTTTAATGAATTAATTTTAAAAGGCAAGAGGAACATACCTATTTTAAAATAGCCTGTCCGCTTCGACTTCTTCAGGTTTAGTTACTAAAGTCTTCATCCTTGAAATAAAAATGGTTATAAAAACATCCTATTTGAGATACATATTTTTTATTTTCATTAAGTATGATACGGCTCATATACCCCTAATGGGGTAACCATTTGATCTTATACAACTAGGTACAGACGCCAGCACATCAAGCTACCTCAATCTGTCAAAGGTCATTGGGCGTATCTGACCCGCTTTGCGAAGAGTGGCGGACATTAATCAAAATAGTTTTAAACTAAGGGGAATAATATGACCTTTCATTGTATATAGTTATTTATTTAAAATACGATGGAGAAAAATGTACAGGATTGTTTAAAAAAATAAAAAACAAACGGTTTCAGAGGATTTTATTCCATCATTAAAGGCATAAAAGAATTTCGATAGCATGCAGCATGGTGCACTGATGAGCCGAGAGGCATGTATACGCTGTCTCTTTCGCACATTAGTTAGGCCAAACTAGTTTTGTTGCGCTCGCGCACTGACTCACCGCCCTCTGCGCAGTCCTTCGTTAGTTATCGTTGTGACCTGTACGTTTATCTGATTTGTTTTGTTTATTGTTTTATCGACTACTCGAAAATCGAAACAATTAATGGACGATTTAAGAAAGATTTTAAAATGTTTCGACATACATATTTTAATGTTGCGATGCGAAATATGATGACCAATTTCAAAATAACCGCGGCAGTTATCAACGCTTCTCGACGGCCATATGAAGATAATATATACGCCGAGCAGTTTGTCGATATTATAAATCAAAATATAAATACAGAAAATGAGTTAGCAGAATACATATCAACAAATAACTTGAACAGACATAGAGTAGCATTCGTGCCTCTAGATGGAAACAGTCCAGACTTTGAAGATTTTCCACAGCTGACCTATGAAATTTGATCTTATTCACGTTGGGCTCATACCATTTGAGAATCGCAAGGTCTTATTGTCACGAGCACATAAGACCAAACGGGGATTATTTAATAGAAATGTATCGACATCAACATTTAATTGATAATAAGATTTTGATCAGAGGGCGAATCCAGTCACGTCATATCCGATCGAAACAGTACTATACATATATTTTGTTAAACCCAACACAACACGGACGACAAAGTATAGAAGAGCACTACTGCTCATGTATACACGGCCGCTGAACTGTCGGGAGCTGCGCCCATATCGCTAGCATAGTTTATTATCTGTCTTGGGCCAGACATCAGGAAGCAACAGGCGCACCTGCTGCCTTCTTAAATGATCTAATGCTTGATTTGGATCAAATTGAATAAAAACATTTTTATGAACTAGCATTTTATTCATATTCCTCATATCAGTTTATAACACTTGAATTTTTCAAGATTCCCGTGGCTCACATTAATGTGACTAATGCCATAGTAAATCAGAGCCTTATATCATTACACTCTACTAATTTCATTTGTGTCCGCCATGGGTATGGTTTCCATACTAAGGTGCCCAATGACCTTTCCCCAATTAATTCTTTATTTCTTTCTTTTTTAAAAAGAGAACGCCCGCACTAGGGAATCTGATACCTTTGTCGCGGTACTTTACAAACATATAATATACGGACACAAATTACATCCAGACTCGGAACAACTATTTATGGGTCACACAAATAGTTACCCAGCGCGGAATTCGAACCCGCGACACGAAGAGGCGAGGCGACTGTATTAGCCGCTGCGCCACACGTGCAGTTTAAAGTGAACCTTATGCTTATGTGATAAAGTAGAAAATCTATAAAAGAAATTTGACATATTGGGGTAGCTGGCTGTGCTGGCGTCTGTACCTACATACTTATCTACCCATCATTATCATCATCATCATATCAGCCGAAAGACGTCCACTGCTGGACAAAGGCCTCCCCCAAAGATCTCCACAATTGCCGGTCTTGCGCTATTCGCATCCAGCAGTTTCAAGCGACCCGTACAAGATCATCGGTCCATCTTGTAGGGGGCCTGCCCACACTGCGTCTTCCGGTTCGTGGTCGCCACTCAAGAACTTTTCTGCCCCAACGGCCATCGGTTCTACGAGCTATGTGCCCCGCCCAATGCCACTTCAGTTTTGCAATTCTTCGGGCTATGTCGGTGACGTTGGTTCGCCTGCGGATTCCGACATTTCGGAGATATAACATCTCCCTGTCTCACGCCTCGCTGCAAGTGGATAGGTTTCGAGTTCTGGTCCTGGAGTCGCACTGACAAAGTGGCGTTTTGATACAAGCACTTTATCACCTCGATATACCGGTAGTCGATTTGGCACCTTATGAGAGACCTCAGCAGGCCCATGTTTCGATAGAATCAAAGGCTTTCTCATAGTCCACAAACGCTAAGCACAGTGGCTTGTTATACTCTTCGGTCTTCTATATAACTTGCCGCAACGTATGTATGTGGTCTATAGTGCTAAAGCCTTTTAGGAAACCGGCTTGTTCAGGAGGCTGGAAGTCGTCAAACCTGCGCGCGAGACGGTTCGGAACGACCCGCGAAAACAACTTGTAAACATGGCTCAGCAGTGTGATGGGTCTATAATTCTTCAATAGGGCTTTGTCGCCCTTTTTGAAGAAGAGCACCACCACACTTCTGTGCCATGCTTGTGGCGTTTGACCATCTAGTATGACGGAGTTAAATAACTTCTGAAGGGTCCGTAGGATTGGTGTACCACCCGCCTTCAGAAGCTCAGCTGTAACTCCATCATCACCAGGCGCTTTGTTGTTCTTGAGTTGTCTGAGAGCCATTCTAATCTCGTACAGGCTGACGTCCGGGATGTCTTTGCTGTAATGTCGGGTTAGTCGTGCTCTGGGATCTGAGGCATGACTTTTGACAGGTGGCTTTGTTGTCGTATATAACTGTCCGTAGAACTTAACTTAAGAACCTGAGTTGCTGGGAGAGATCGAGATCTCTCCCAGCAACTCAGGTTTAGACGTGACGATTCTACCATCCTCAGTCTTCAGCTTCGTCAGTTGGCTCTGTCCAACAGACAGAGCTCTTGCGAACACTTTGGAGCCTTTGTTCCGCTCGATGGCCTTTTTAATACCATTTGTATTAAATTGACGCGTGTCGCGAGTCAAAGACTTTGAGATCTGTCTGTTGAACTGCCGATATCTGGTAGCATCATCTGAGGATGTCAGAACCATTTTCCGTCTTTCTTCCATAAGTTGCAGGGTAAAGTCAGAGATCTTTTTAATTCTGTTTGTACGACGGGCCTTGAAGACCTTAGACCCAGCCGTGCTTCTACGAGCCTGTCATAGTATGTGTCCACTTCCTCGCAGTCTGCTAGGCATTCGAAACGGTTTTGCAGTTCGAGCTGAAATGGTTCGGGGTTTGGACGTGGATAGGTAAAGGTCGGAGCGTAAACTTTATCAGTCGGGACCTCTGGAGTTTGACATTAAGGTTCAATGAGCCTCTGACCAGTCTGTGATTGCTCCCAGTTTTAACCGCATTGATCACGGAGACATCATTAAACATCTGTCGTCTCGTCGACAAGATAAATATCATCCATGTGCGGTGATCCGGCTTCCTGAAGAAGGAATTCATCATAAAGAGTCTCTCCTTCTCCATGAAGTTGGCCAACATTTGGCCCCGGGGATTCCGATCTCCAGTTCCGAATTGCCCCACTCTCAGCTCATTACCGAATCGTTTGCCCAGCTTCGCGTTAAAGTCCCCCATGACCACAGTGAAATAGCTGTTAGAGGTATGTATGGCTCTGGAGATGTCCTCATACATAACCTCGACTGCATCATCGGAGTGTCTCGAAGTGGATGCGTATACCTGTATAACCTTCAACGAATACCGCTTGGAGATTCTGAGTATAAGATACGCAACCCTCGTCAACACACTCTCGATTTTCACTAAGTTGTTCACTAGGGGCCTTGTGGACTATGAACCTGACACCACCTTGGGATAGTTGGTCACCCTCCCGATAATAGAGCAGGTTTCCGGATTTCCGTATTATCGAGTCCTCCCCCTCTCTTCGGACTTCAGATAATCCTACAATATCCCAACGTAACCTGCTCAATTCTTCTTCCAGTTCGGTTATCTTCTCGTCGGACCGCAGTGTACGTGTGTTATACGTTGCCAGGGCCAGAGGTCGTCGGTTGTGGTAACATGGAATCTGCCGGGGATTCTTAGCACCCCCTGCCCTGCCGTAACCACGGCTGTTACCACGGCTGGGAAAAGCAGGGCTGCCGGGGACTGGGGGCCGCGGTTTTTGTTGTGTCCATCATTTGGGAGAATATGCCATAATCGCCACGCTTGGCAGGCGGGTTGGCGATCGCAGTAGGATAGACATGGTACTCAGGAGAACGTTGCTGCCCGTTCTCTGGTATATATTCCCTCGGGACGACTTCTACGTCCCCCCACGGGATGAGAGGGGGTGGCGATATTCTTTGAGGCCGTCACCACACAGCCAATCTACCCACACTTATTAGATCACTTGCGTAAACATTCTGCTAAGCCTCAGAGCAAGAAATTTGTAGGGTTTGGGCTTTCATTTCATCATTGTGCCGAATAAACAAGGCAAGCCAAGCACAATGTTAACTTTAAATTAAAAACCGGCCAAGTGCGAGTCGGACTCGTACATGAAGGGTTTCGTAGTAGCAAGTATTTCAGTTGATTAAATGCGTCATAAATCGCAAATAGCAATTTATGACGCATTAAAAAAAACTACTGGCTAGATCTCGTTCAAACCAATTTTCGTTGTTAGTTTCCATGGTAATGTACTGTGTACATCATATATTTTTTTAGTTTTATGATTGCCTCATTTTAGAAGTTACAGGGGGGGACACTCATTTTACCACTTTGGAAGTGTCTCTCGCGCAAACTATTCAGTTTAGAAAAAAATGATATTAGCAACCTCAATATCATTTTTGAAGACCTATCCATAGACACCCCACATATATGGTACGATGAAAAAATTTTTTTTGAGTTTCAGTTCTATATATGGCGACCCCCCAAAATTATTGTTCTTTTTCAATTTTTGTGTAAAAATCTTAATGCGATTCACAGAGGAAATTTGACAGATTGTGGTAGCTTGATGTGCTGGCGTCTGTACATCTACTTACCAATTTTCAACAGTACAGATCTTATAGTTTCGGAAAAAAAGTGGCTGTGACATACGGACGGACAGACAGACAGACAGACATGACGAATCTATAAGGGTTCCGTTTTTGCCATTTGGCTACGGAACCCTAAAAAGTGCAACGTAATCTATTTTTTTAATAATGCAATGGACTGCGAATGGGCAAGAAATTCCCTGATTTCCGGGGGCCTATTATCTTATGATGATCTTACTTGACTAACAATTTAACCGTATGCAGCCAAAATGAGGAACAGATGATTTTATTGATATTTGGATATATTACTTTTAACTTTTTTCAAGACGTAAGCCTTACTATAATCTCGTAGAATATGTACCTACATTATTACTCCTTCAGATCATGCTTAGGAAAGGTAAGTTATAAATAAAGTGAAGATTATTACTTCAGCTTAAACTTGATAAACTCATTTTAGAATTTGATTGTTCAAGAAGTTACTCAATTTAAATCTGCTCCGAAGTTACTCAATTTAAATCTGCTCCGAGTTTGATTTAACAAGGTTAAATCAAACTCGAAGCACGATACGATTTAAGATAGGTTAGGTTTAGTCGGTGTTAGTCCGACATACCGAGACACATATACAGATACACCGCATCCATTATGTGGCTAGCATACGAAGAAAAATATATAATTCTACTAAATCACAGGGAATTCCCTTCAGCCAAATTGGGTTAATAGTAGGAGAATAAAAAAGGCCGGAATTACAAACCGTTTATGGGCAACTTTTTAAAATGTCAGCGAACTGTCATGAGTGAATGGATGTCATTTGTCACACAACGTCACCTCTTCTAGTCTAATTTATTATTAACCGAAATAAGTAATATACCCCTAATTACCTCTGTTTAAACAATGAGGTGACGTGGAACTCATGAAAGGCTAATTATTAATGCATTCCAATATATAACTTACATTTATAATTAAATAGTAACAATGGCCGGCTTCCCAGTGAAATTCGGGTCGATATTATCGTTATTAATTGTGTTTTACGCGGTATATTACCGTCAAAATGATATTGGCGACGCGAGGCTGTCTCCTGTAAAAGAACATCTGTTGTTTTTGGAGAGTGAGAACAAGGTTGGTGTTGGGAAACAGCAGCCGAAAGTCGCGCTTGGCTATGGCGCGTGTCACGACCTCTTTGTAAATGCAACATCATTACTCGACCACAGGGAACTCAAGGGTAGCCCTGAACACTTCAATGAGATCAGAAACAAAGAGGAATTTCTCAAAAGCTTTGCATATTTCTTCAAACATGGCGCCGCGGCAGAGTAAGTTTACAAACATTTCCGCTTCAATTAAATAACTGCGCTGATAAGACCAGTGCTACTGAACAAAATGTGTCAGTTCTATTTAATTTAAACCATCAATATTTTATATAATATATACATTATATATTTTTTTTAGTATGCTCACCTACATTCTTAATCAAAAATCTTCATCATTTTCAATTACTTGAAAGTTGAACACATGATCTAAATACAAATATATATTATTAACTATGTGAAGAACCTGTTTATGCCCTTTGAACTAATTTGTATCCTCTAAGAGGTTGCACAGCGGACATGTTCATGATATTAGGAGTACAACAAATATTTTTTAAAGCATTTTCACTGTAATATGTGAGAGCAACGTTTCTTTTTCTAAATCTTACTAGTTCCAAAAAGAATGGTTTATTAATATTTTGCCTGTATATTGTTTTATTTATGTAATACACTTCTAATAATATTATGTGAACTAATTTTGAGAATCATTTTTTTTTATTCAATAGGTATTGGTCACATAAATTTTATGTAAAAATTTGGTTGTTTTAAGAAAAGAATTTATATATTTTGTTTTATTCTGAGAATTTTGTCATTTTCCTAGATTTATGTTTAATCTATTAACTTCAGAATTTAAATGTTTCAGGCGTTTCATGTCCAATTCAGAATTATATGATGAATTGATTGAACAATCATTGAAACTACCCGACTCAAGATGGGCCATTGGTGGCAATGCACCTCTTATGGCCAAACGGTTTTTCATAGAAGGCTGGAAAGTGCTATTTGCAGCCAAAATGAGTAACAAATTGAAAGAATACATTCCAGAACAAATAGAAATAGTTGGTGGAGAAAAAAATGAAGAAGTTAAAGACGATATCCATATGATTTTAGAATATAAGGCTGATGAACAATTTGGAGCTTTAAAAGCTCCACGAGCAAATCGATATATTATGCATAATGATGAAAACAACCCATTGTTGAGTTCATTGGAAAAGTTTGGGGAACATTTACCATTGTTTGGACCCAATCTACTAGTCATTAGTGGACTGCAGATGATGGACAACTATCCATTTAAAAGTGGTGATGGCAAAGGTAAAATAGTTTTTTTTTTACTTTTATAATAAAGCGTACATCTAAAGACTGGGCAGCCACCACCTGGAAGTGATGTCCTCAAGCAAGGTTCGCTTTCAGTGTTCAAACATCCCACGTACGTTCAGGCTCTGGAATGAATTACATACCCAATCATACACATAAATTGGCCATAAAATTTCAAAATCATTTCACTATTGTGTACCAGCCAGTTTTCTGTTTTGATGCTTACAAAGCCCCACATAGAATGTCTTAGCTATCTGGTTCCTAGCTGAATGTGCATACTTCTTTGTCTGAAGCTGAAACTAATTGAATGATACTGTGAAGGTGATTGTATGTATAATATTTTAAAAATGATGCTATTCTATTACTAAAAAATGTTGTGTAGTAATGTTTGAGATCTTGTTGAATTATAATATATACCTACGGAATTTTGATATTACGTTGGTGTTATTTAAAAGGTGGGTACTGATATTAGGTTTTTATTACTGGCATATAGATTATCTAAAAACAGTAATAAATTTATGATGTTATGTATTATGTGTAATATACTGTAATCATGATTTATTGTAAGTAATGATAAGAAACAACCCTTATCAATAGACAAACATTCACTGCACTCAGTGTGCACTAAACCCTGAAGGTACTGTCCATTTCCCCATCAATACCTCCCATTGCATGTGTATAATCCAGTGACTACTTACACTCTTGAAATTTTGAATTCTTTGGAAACATATACATGAATTTTGTAAAGTCACAAATCTGAAATGATTGCTAATAAATATCACCAAGTTGAGTTCAGAGCAAAAACTGATTTATTTCCCAAAGTACCTACATTAAGAAATATGAAACTGACAACAATGAGAGATTAACGAAACTAATACATAACATATCTTTCCCTCTTATTCATTGGCTTGAAATAACAAATAAACTGTATCTGAACTATAACACAATAAACAAACAAATCTTTCTCTAAGATACTTCCACTATCTGCATATTAGAATAATAACAAATTAATTTAAAACATAACGTTAATTAACAAACATAAGTGAAAGTCAATCTTTAGGAATGCCAATTATGTCTGGCCACAAATCAGGATGTGGAATTTCTATTACAGGGTCTTCAGGCTGATCAGTGTCGGATTGGCTTGTAGCTCTTAATTCTTGGGTAGGATGTGGACTGGTATTCTGAGCAGTCACAGCTCTTCTAGCTAGTATTTGATCAGCATGACGCCTGTGTAATTCTCCATCCTCCGTTCTCACTCTATATGTTGATGGTCCCTCGACCATTTCTACAACAGCTCTACTCCACCTCTCTCCGGGGCCATAGTTACGAATCAAGACTGACTGACCTACTATAAATCTCCGAGTAGGTAGGCTACTTGCCCTTACATCCACCTGTGTATCAGAGTGGCTTGGTGCTGAATTTGGATGTAATATTGATATAGCTGTTCTATATTTGCGGCCATTTAACATTTCAGCAGGGGTTTTATCAGTACTGCAGTTTGGTAGTGTTCTCAAATAATATAGCACTGTATTTAACTTTTCTGCCAAAGGCCGACTATCCTCTAGTTTCCGAATCTTATTTTTAAAAGTCTGTATGGCTCTCTCAATCAATCAATTTGTTCTGGGTGGTATTGTGGAGAGTACAAATGTTTAATGGCATTCTTCTTCAACTCCTCTTCGACTTGTTGCTTCATAGGGTAAGGTACTGGTCTTGCTTTCAGAAACCGTGGTGTCACATTAGCCCGAACATGTAATTTTACTGCTGGCCCTTTGTAAACTCCCAGTCTGTCTTCAAATAACTCAGGAAATTCATGTTTATATGGTTCTAGCTGTTCTTCCGACCAACATAACCCAGCTATATGTAGACCAAATGCATGAAACCAATTCCTTCCCAACAAATTAGGTCCCTGACCTGACACCACTAACAGTTCACACTGGGCTTCTCTGCCGTTTAGCCCCACTTGTACATTTATTTGACCCAAAACATTTACTGGATCCCGAGTCCATGTCACTAGTTTGAGATTGGTAGGTTGCAGAGGTGGAGGTGAAGACCATAACTTCTTATACGTCGTTTCAGAGACCATACTCCGTGAAGCTCCTGAGTTGACTTCCATTTTGACTTCAGTGCCCTCTATGGTAACCTCAACAGAAAGAGGGGGTTGAGAACTATCTGAACAATTGTAGACACTCATCATCTTCTCCTTGCAGGAAGAAAGTATGACTTCATCACCAGCTTCATCTCGCACCTGGTGTACCCGATTTTGTTTCTTGTCGCAGGTAGTTGCAATGTGTCCAAACTTTTTGCAGTAAAAGCACCTGGCTTTAACGAATGGACAACGTTCACCTTGTTTATGAATTCGAACACACCGACGACATTCATTAGATTGAATTCTACCAATATCCATTGGATCACTGACATTGGACGGAGTTTGCTTAAATTCTGTGCCTGTACCTTCGGGGTATAAGTCTGATGCTATAGCTTGATAGTTAAGGCATGTTTGCAGTGCTGCTTCATAAGTCAAATCTTTGGCCTTCAGTAAGTCGCGCCGCAAACGGTCATCCCGTACCCCTAGCACTAGGCGATCTCTCAACTGGCGTTTCAAATCTACGAAATTGCACTTAACTCCCAATGTACTTATAGCCGAAATAAATTCTTGTAGTGTTTCTTGTTGCAATTGTTGACGTTTATGAAATTTTCCTGCTTGTAATATTTCATTTACTTCAGGTTCATAAAATTTGTCCAAGACACCAAATATCGCGTCTAAAGTCACTTCCGTAGGACGAGCTGGCACTAACAAGGATGCAATGAGCTTATATGTGTCTCTGCCACACTGTGATAGGAACAAGGAGCGCCCTTTGTTAAGGTTATCCGTACCCACGCCGCCGGCGTCTAGCGCACATAATAACTGCTCCTTATAATCACGCCACTTATCAGTTTTTGGGTTAAACTGTCCTGGGAACACTATATTCGTAATATTTGAATTCATTTTTCCCAAAAAACACGAATTATTTTATCTCGTCGCCAATAATAAATATCACCAAGTTGAGTTCAGAGCAAAAACTGATTTATTTCCCAAAGTACCTACATTAAGAAATATGAAACTGACAACAATGAGAGATTAACGAAACTAATACATAACAATTGCTATTGATAAATTTATAAAAAATATATTACAGGAAGCCAGTACTTATGCTCCAATAAACTCTTTACGTACATACATTGACTCACGCCTCTTTCCCAGAGGGGTAGGCAGAGACAACAAATTTCCATGTCACAATCTTTGCACACCTCTTTTGCCTCGATTACTTTCATTATATTCTTCATACATGCTCGCCGGTTTAGGGTACTTCTGACCTGGCCTTTCTTGAGAACATCACCGATTTGGTCAGAGAATGTTTGACGAGGTCTTCCCCTTCAGATTATCGGCCAAGTGCGAGTTGGACTCGCCCATGAAGGGTTCCGTAGCAGCAAGTAACAATATAATAGTAATAATATAAAAATTCTTGTAGTAGTTGATTGTATGAAAGGGCAATTGCGGTGATACGATTTATTACGTATTAAAAAAAAACTACTTGCTAGATCTCGCTCAAACCAATTTCGTACATCATATATTTTTTGTTAGTTTTACCAGTCTCTTATTTTAGAAGGTGCAGGAGGGGGGGGGGGGATACTTTTTACCACTTTGGAAGTGCCTCTCGCGCAAACTAATCAGTTTAGAAAAAAAATGATATTAGATATCTATTATATTTCCGTAATAAGTATGGGGAACCCGCAAAATAGTTTTTTCCTTTTTTTGTGTGCGGTTCACAGTAGGTATACATCTATTTACCAAGTTTCAACAGTATTTTCGGCAACAAGTGGCTGTGACATACGGACGGACAGACATGATGAATCTATAATGTTTGCGTCTCTGTGAGAATGATGTATGATTGTGTTTTAAAATCAATGTTTATGTTTTTTTTTTCTTATTAATAGTTTAATTGATTATTGTAATAATTATCTTTAATTACTGTAATTGGTGTTCTACCGTTTTAATTAAAATAAATAAATAAATAAATAAGGGTCCAGCTTTTTTACGGAACCCTAAAAATAAAATACATACATACATACATAGACTCACGCCTGTTTCCCAGAGGGGTAGGCAGAGACAACGGATTTCCATTTGTCACGATCTTTGCATACTTCTTTTGCCTCGATTACTGTCATAATATTCTTCATACATGCTCATTCATGCATGCTAAAAATAAAATAAATAATATTAATATCCAGGGACATTATTCACACATGGCCATCTGATCCCAAATTAAGCTGAGCTGTACTAAGAAAATCAGTTAACTGATATACTACATTTACTACTTTTTTTGTAAATAGGTACTTATATAGGTAATTTCACCCAGACACAGGACAAATAGACATGTTAATGCACACAAATATCTGTCCTGGGTGAGAATCCAACACGATCTGCGGCGCGAAAGGCAAGCATTTAACAACCACACCAACTGGCAACATAGTTACGAGTTTTCAGCACATGAACCCTCAATTTGTGAGCCTCGCTGTTCCCCAGTTTTTAATATTCTTTCATGTGACATCTTACAATATTATAAATAAAAAATATATTAACTAACTTAATTTTTAATCAACAAAAACAAAACACAGCAAAAAAAATCATTTACCTATATTTTTGTTATTTACAGACTTGAGAGCTGAAAGACTGAACTTAGTAAAAGAACAAATTTTATCACAGCCAGTGACAACTTTAGCCCACTTCGAAATGGCGAGTTACGTCGATTTAGAACTCCTCAAACATCTCACTACTAAAATCTTGCCATTTGTAGACTCTGTGGGAATGAATGAACAAGAACTAACAAACCTCTACAGTGTGTTGCAGCATGGAGAAGTCAGTGTTGTGGCAGACTCTAACCCAAGAATAGCGACAGCTTTGGATCAAATGCGAAACACTTTCTTACTTATAAGACAACAGAATGAACTCTACAAAAGCAATAGGAAGTTGACCCGTATTCATGTTCACACTCTAGCATATCAAGCAATTTTGACAGTAAAATCTTCTAACTGGAAGAGAACAGAAGCCGCTGCAGCCAAAGCATCGCTGACAGCTCACAGATATGTGTGTAACAGCAAAGACATACTATTGGACAAATGTAAACTTTTGCTTGATGACAGTTTTTCCACTACAACAGACAATGATAACACCAGTAGGGTTTTCTTCGAACCCACAAAGCCTGTATCTTGTTGGGATGAAGAAATAGGAAATGAAAGAGTTGACATTTGTATTGCCCCTGTACTTATATGCACTGAAGCACAGCTCACCGCTGGAGCTGGTGATAATATTTCTGCTGCAGGATTAGTATTGCAAGTTGAAAAATAATGAATGTAATACTTATTTTTTTTGACATTATTCATTCCATTCATGCATTATTTTTATGTAATATGTATGTGGTGCCATTTTGCCAAGATAATTATTATGATTAACCATTTACTTATGTTATGACTAGTAATTAATAAAAAGTTTATTTATATTTTACAAAATTTCTACAAATGCTAATTTATTGACTAAGTTGAGTAAGTTGGGAAGTACAAGATATATATGGTAGGTGCTTTTTTATTTCAAATAATGTTAAACATAATAATTAATTTGTTATTTATAAGCTTTTCAATCAATATATTTGATCAAATATTATTTTCATTTTTAATGTTAGTTGTTAGATTTATTCACTTGTTCCTTTTATAATGGATCTTTGTTTATGATCTAAAGTGGACTTATTATGAATATCTCGCAATAATTAATGTTATAGTTATGAATACTACGGCTATTTTGTAGTAATATGTTAACATTCCTAAAATTGTGTAAAATCTTGACCAGTGTTGCAATTGTTGTTTCAATAAAAACTTTTTTCTTATAAATTGTTTTATTTCTCAAACTTATATACAGCTTATTTACACATTTTATAAAAATGGATACCAAACTGTTTCTAAATAATAATAAACAAAGCATTATGGATAAAACAGTAACATTTGACTGTCACATAACAAATTTACAAACTAAGGGTGGCAGATTCTTTTTTGTTAAGGGCTAAATAAACAATAAGTAGTAAAAATAACTTAAAAAGGTGAAAAATAGTCACAACTATTTTCAGTCCAATTAAAAAGCCATAATTTTTACTGAAAATTACAAGAGTAACTTATTTACTTAAAACTAGTTCAAAATAAAACGGTGAATCAGTATTATACTCGTATAACAAAACGGTTATTTGCAAATTGTCAGATCCCACATGGCTGCCAATCTAGGAATACTGAATTCGGAAATCCATCCATTTTAAATTTACATAAGTGTATTCAACACATCTAGATTAGTAACTGTGCCATGAGATAGTTAAAAATAATAATGTACCGTCTAAACACAAAGTGATGGGAGGCAATTGATGAACAAAATTAAGTCTGCATTTGTACATATTTATGTAACTCTGGAGGGATGCACATTGATTAACACACTAAGTAAACTAGTAAAACTATCTACTCCTCACAAGTGGTGTGCAAAAATGCTAAATTCTTTTAACAATTAATACTGAAAATTCATATCTATATTCAACAAACATATAGATTCCAACCATTTTGGGTATAGTACAAGAAGAAGTAAATGCTACTTTAATGTGTTGTGTTAATTAAAAATAATAATTTACCATCTAAAAATAAAGTGATGGCACAATTGAATGTGTGAATCAATAATTACCTGTATTGGGTGTTACTCATAACTGAACTGAAACATATGCATAATTATACAAAATTAGGTTCAGGTATGTATCAATGCAAATAAACTTTATTCTCCCGACATTTAAATGAAGTAAGAATACATACATACATACTGTAATATATTTCAGGAACAGTTGACATTTAAGTATTATCACAATATTGCAAAGTTAAGAAATAATGTAAGGCATGTTTATTTGTATTCTTAATAATTTCTGTTGGTAGGGTTAATAATAGTTAGTAAATAGAACCTATAACCAAGTATTGTATATATCTTTCTACAGTAAAATTTGCAATTTGAAGGCAAAATTTGAAGTATTAATTGTGTATAAAATCAATTATTTATCAAACAAAGTACTTTTCGGAATGAAGTGCTCCTATAGCATTTGAATCGTGTGAGAATTGTTTCTAGAATCAGCCATTTTGCAAATACCTACTAAACTAAAATAAATAAAACTAGAGATATAACCCCTACACACAAGGATATTATGAACAATTTAGGTTGAAACAGGCCACATTAGCTTTATTGAACAATCATTTCACTAGTGGTAAATGTTTTAGGCAATCTTACTATAAGTAATACTAAAGTATGCTAAGATATACAGCTGTTAAAAAAATAATGTGGCCCATTTTAATCATTACAGATCAAAATAAAGAATCTATCTCATAGTAAATCTAATAAATATACATAGCACAATATTGTAGTCTTAAAGTTTCAGGAGAATCTTATTGGCAGGACAGACAGGATCTACAGAGTTGAGTTTTCATCCAAATGATACTGCATGTATGCAGTATCATTTGGATGAAAACTCAACTCTGTAGATCCTGTCTTAATGCCTGTATTAGAACAGGATACAAAACTAACTCACCAAATGCCTGGAATACTTAATGATGAGAGAGGAACCATTCTATTTATGACTGCCAGACATACCACAAAGATTCAATATCTATAGAAACTAAAACAATACAAATACTGTACCTGTGTATTTGAGTACTATTACTACATTAATATAATGATTACAATAATCAAATTAGTACATACTAAAATTTAAACAATACACCTACAGACTATTTGTAAACTTTTTTACTAGATTGGTGTTTTTAAAATAGTCTAATACAATAATGATATTTTCAGTCTTAATTTACAAACAGTATAAATAATTACTCGGCGTTTTCAGGGAATTTCATCTTTTTATTTTGGGGCTTTGCTGTTGCTCGATATGGATCATAAAGGCCACTTTTGATGAATCTCTTAGCTGCTTCAACATCAACCAACGGCCTCTTCTCTCTGTCTTTTACTTCTTGCCATTTCAACATGACAGTTTTTATGCGCTGTAGCTCATCTTTTATCGGATGGTTCATAGGATCGATGCCTTCTATTCTCAAGTGAATCCAATTGAGGGAATTCAAGGTGAAGGCCAGGAATAAATCAAGTTCAATCTGTGCGGGCAACGTGAGCTTATCGTATTGTTCCTTAAGCGGCAACAATTGATCCAACACCTTTTGTACCTCCATCAAATTTTCTTTTAGACTCTCACAGTTGTTAACAAAATCCTTATCCTTCGACAGCTCGCCGTATTTCAGTTCCCAATCCATATTTGTACTAATGTTATTTGTTTGTGTAGGATGACAAGTTATTCGACTTGTAGTTTTACGTTTATGCAATTATTTTTTGAATAAAAATGCAACACGTTTTTTTCTAATCTAATTTATAACCTGACCCTGAAAATAAAATTGAAAAATGACATAAGAAAATTATTGGCATTTGACATTTTGCAACATACACACAGTTTCATCTATGGACACAAAAAACAAGGAGAACATTGTATGTTCTTAAGTGTTCCGAGAAGTCTTTGGTTTCATTAAATTAGATAATTAATATAAATATTCTCCTTATGAATATTCATTACTAAATATAAAAGAAAGGAGTTTTGATTATAAAATGTATACTATTTATGTTAAATAGTATACATTTTATAATCAAAACTGCTTTCCTTTTTTCAGTTTTGGTAAACTTTATAGCAATAAACCAATATTTTTTGGGATAGGCCTCATTCTTAGCTTAAGAATAGTTTAGTCGAAATTTAGTAAATTTTAGTCAAAATACCCGCACATTTTAAATTCTGGCATTTGTATTGTATTATCGGTCAATGGGTCTTGGTGGTATTTCACAACGAAAAATAGGTATTCCAGTTAGTAAACAGCTTATTTTTTTAAAGTTATTATCCGGTGTCACGCAGTATAGTCATAATAAACACAATTGCCGATGCTCGCATCAACATTCTGCCGTGGCCTGCTCAATCGCTAGACCTCGCCTTGTATTGACCACGCATGGGATATGCTCCAAAGAAGAGGTCTAGAGTGTATGGATGTGGTGCACACCACACAACAACATATTACTTGTTAGAAAGAAGATAGGAGGTACCTACTCATTTTAAGCCAAATGTGCTTAGTGTGAGTCTAAACAACGCGTTACTACGCTACTGTAGGTTAAATACTCTTTGCTACGCTCTATTTATGTGCGCAAATTTTAAACTGAGAGGAAATTTGCGAGATTGTTAAAGTGTGCGTTTACATGAATAAGATTTTGGTTTGCGTGTGTACCATGCGTATTTACTCGTCCCCCGCAAAAATCGGCTGAATATGTTTGCAAAGGTCATGGCCCATAATCCGACCCGGTTCAAAAATGTTTTTGTACAAAAACGAAAATGATGGCAAATAATGCAGGCATAACCCACTGTTCATTATATGTAAAAAGAAAAAAATAATTCAATGGAGAGATCTTGCAGTAGACCGATCAAAATTGGATAATAATTAGCTGCACCAGCAGTTTCGCCCGTCTCTAAATTATTTTATCCCATGGAAAAATGTCACTGGGATAAAAAGTTTACTATGTCCGTCTACAAATCTAATATATATATAAGATATATTTTTTTGTCTATTCATAGGAATTTGACATGACATGATAGATAAAAAATAATTAAATAATGTATTTTCTTAATCTATGCTATGCACCTAAGGTATTAAACAAATAAATACTCATTCTTTACATGTATATCTCTACGGGGCAAGCAATTTAACCAAAATCGGTTCAGTAGTTTAGACTTGAAAATGAAACAAGCAGACTTACTTTGCCATTGTTTTGTTAAATAAAAATATCATCGTGACACTTATAAAGCAAACTCGTTCGGTCAGGTAATAAATAACACGTATATTGCTATCTCGGTCTCACCCGATCTTTGTTGCGGTCGCGCAATAATACAATGTGTTATATTTTATTTCATGATCCCCATCAGCCACAGTGATGCACCACTTACCATTGAAAAGTATAATCATTTGTCTTTGATTCCCCCCATATTTCATTTCTGTACGCCGTAGGTATATTTTCCATACTAAATGGGCCATTATCTTTTAAAACTCTAACAACTCCAATGTGTAAATGCTCGAAAATATTTATAATGGATTGATTTTTATTCTTCACACATTAGGGTATAGAAAACGTTGTGTTTGAGTTATTAAATTGCAGCAACTGGATTGGTAATACGACGTAGAATAACTTAAAACTACCTACTTAATAAAAAAAGGTTGGTAATTGGGGTGTATTCGGAAATGTATTCCTACTTGCCTTGCATCCGAGATATATTCTACCTTTGTTGTATGCCTGAAACTGCTTTCTCATTTAATTTAAACAGACTCATATTTGGGGGCTACGAATTACTTCACACGTTAAGGTGCTTAAGGAGTGTTAACAAAGGACGACATCGTGTGACAGGATTGCTTATATGATGTATAAACCTTAATTATTAGTCGACATTGAACACACAATTATACTCTAAAACGCATTTATTTCATATTTAATTTAAACTACAATCACTATACACTTAAACTAGAATCACATTAAAAGAACAAAATTTATTACACCTAAAAATACAATCAAGGAATAAAAAAATAACAAAATTCTCTAATTTTGAAAGTACCCTACCCCTAAAGTACCCTTTAATTTTGCAGGAGGATGTGACTAGCTATAACAAAGCAAAAAAGAAAGTCATGATTTCACCTTTCTATATTTAAAATCATCATATTCGTTTAACGTAGGAGTTTGCAAAGATGTTTATGACCCCTATTTACTTTCTGTGTTACTACGTGGACGAGTAGGAATCTTTTTACATATTACATTAATATTTATTTACGATTGTAGTAGGAACCGGTTCGTTTACCCTCCCGTATATTTAACGAAAAAAGTATACCTCTCCTGTCTAGAATCACGCAACGAATTTAATCATAAAGAAACAAGGAATTCCACAAAGGTAAATTCTTTCCTCCAAGGAAGTCAATAATAAAACGAAACTAGAACCTCAACGAGAAGCCAGATGCAAAAGCACATAATATGTAGGCACATGCAATGCAAGTATATAGGGTCCTATTAATTTGAGCTGCTATATTTGAATGTAACAGTTTTTGCATCCAAAACATAACAAAGTTTCAGAAGTCTTGTAGGTACAAAAGTACAGTACATATGAACAGTTGTTTATACAACTCTCTATTGAACAACAGTTGTTCAAGATAGTAGTAGTCTTTGCAGGTAACATAATGTGAAGATGCAAAATAAAAAAAGAATGGAATAATTAGGTACAATTATTTATTTCTGAAACACAATAATAATTTCTTGTTAGTAATCATGTACTTCAACATTGTAATCTATTCTGTTCAATACATTGAAAATGATTTTTTTTTGGTCCTAAAACTAATTTGCCGAATGAGTTTAGGCGATTAAGATTAATCATCTAAATACTCAAAAGGTTCTGGAGGTTCAGGTTCTTTTTCTTCTTCTGTTTTTGGACCAAATGCACTTACAGGTTCTACAAGTAGTTGTTCTGCTTCCCCAGAGTGATTTAACATCACAATGCCACCAATAGTAACATCTTTCAAGGGTGTGAAACCTGATCCCTCTACAATTGACAGGTTCTTCAATTGCTGCCTCATCACCCTCGCAGGGTTGTTTAAAATTTCAAATGTCGGCTCTGGCTCTTTCTTTTCCTTTGTTTCCTTCTCTTCACCCTCTTTTTCTTCCTTTTTAACTTCTTTGGAGGTAGAGGCAGCAGTCGCGTCTTTGTCAGATTTTCCATGAACCGTGATATTAGGGTTCGGCGATTTTGAAGGCTTCTTTTCTTCTTCATCAACGTCCATTTTCGAAGTGGACGAGGACGTCATGCTGCTACTGCCCGAGCCCTCAGTTCCGTGCGCGCGCCGGCGAGCCTTGGCCGCGGCGATACTGAGCACGGCAGTGGTCACACGCTCGCGCTCCTCACGTTTCTTTTCCTCAAGAGGCGCCGGGTAGGCATAAAGTGACGGTTTTGAGTTGGACTTTAAGTCTAGTTGAGGCATCTTCAAGTCTGAGTTAAGAGCGATTACGCAGGTAGGTGTAAAAGCCAAAGACAGGCAATGAGCTAGTGGGAACCAATACCAGTACTGGGTGAAGACCAGCATGCCCACAACAGCAAGCATGTTCATGTGACCAGTTCTGTTCTGCAGGGAAACAGTCACGTTGCGTCCGCCTGCGTCGATGATGCCCTGAGCGAGGATGGCTCCGAACTTAGCCATTACATCTTCATGCTTGTTGGATATCACTTGTGAGTAGAGTTGACGGAAGTAAGTAACTTTAGGGCAGAGCGCTTCAGTTTGCTGAATAAGAATCATAGCAGAGGCAATAAGAGCACCCTGCCTGACGAAGTTCACGGGATCGAACTTTACCATGGGTTCTAGGAGGCCTATTGCCTCGCGGTTTCCTGTGCCAGCGCAAGCAATACCCAAGGCCATAGCTGCACCGTAACGCACGTGAGGGTTGTAAGATTCCGCCAACAGAGATACTACTGAAGGGCATTGTTCTGGTGTTCTAAACAGCAAGAAACCGAGAGCGGTTACGGCAGCGCGTCGTACATCGTCATTAACGTCCGATACGGCGACGTGCAGTAAGGTGCGGATGGAGTCATTGTTCCCAGTGCCAGAGTAAGCAGTAGCGATCGTGTAGCAACCAGCGCGACGCAACAAGGGATCCTTATCTCTAAGTAACTGCTGCACAAGAGCGTCGGCTTCCTCAAGTCGGCCATACATGGTAAAAGCTATGCCCACGGCCAGACCCCTCAAGATCTTCTCGTGCTGAGTTTCCTGAGCATATGCGACCATGTCTTCGATGGCAGCTGCATGCCTGGAGCCTAACATAACCATTCCCATAGCTATTCCTGCCGCCTCACCAGTAACGGCGTCATCTTGGTACAGGTTGAACTTAAGCTGCTCATAGACATCCTGTCTGTGTGTGCCCATGGCAGCCAAACCCAGACCTAGACATCCACCATGGCGTACCATTTCATTCTGAGCATCTTTTAATTGAGTTAAAAGATAGTCAATGATATTTGCACCATGATTGGCATGAATTAAACCTAGAGCATACAGACCACCACCTTCAGAGTAACCTGATGATGGCCCAGCTTCTTTTGGCAGATAAGATTGCATTAGAGCTAAGGATTCGTTTTCGTGTCCTCGATGGATTACTCCAAGTGAAGCTGTCACTGTTAATTTAGCCCAATTAGTGGCTCTGGCAAGCCATTCTAAGTTATCCCTCAAGAATTGATCACTAGTTGTTCCTGAATGCATAAAAGCATTAGCAATAACTGTGGCTGTGTGACAGATGGAAACTCTTATTGCATCCTTAGTGTTCTTTAGGATTAATAAATCAGCATGATTAGACCTAATCAAAAACTGTAGTTGTAACCCTATAGACACATCTCCTCCTAAAATGGATATAAGTTTCTCTACCCTTCTCTGATGTTCCTTCTCTTCATCATTCAGACTTTCTATATCTCTCTCCGGTTTGGATTCCTCAGCAGGCTGGTCTACCTCCATGGTTGATTCCGGGAAGGGTCCTCCTTGAGGTTGCGGTTTACCACCAAGGGCACTAGGGATAGGTGCTGTAGTTCTAAGTGCTTGCAGAACTCTGCCAAGGAACTGTTGTGTTGCTGAGTCATACAAGTCAAAACCAATCTGATATGCCATAAGGACTGACTCCTGGGGACCATGGGTAAGCTTGTCAAGAATCTCTGCTACTGATAGAGGGTCTTCTAGGAAGATGAGGCACTGGCACATGTTGACATAATCAGGGATATTGAGTCCACGGTAGAGTCCAACTAAGGACCTGAGGACAGTACTGCGGAAGCCCTTATTCTGAAGGAGGCTCATGGCAACAGTGAAGGCATACTGAAGCATCCCTGGAATAGAAAAAAAATGTTGTTTACAAATAAACTTTATTTTTCAGCCACTATACACTTTTCTATATCTACACCAAATAGTAAAGAAGAGTGTTGTGTTTATAGATTGCAGACTATTGTTCAACAATATTTTTTCTGATAAATCTCCATAAACATTTTTAAATTAGTAACTTAAAAGAAATATAAATTGTCACCATAGCCTAGTTGGTAGTGCTCCTGCCTACGAAGCTGGTGGTCCTGGGTTCGAATCCCGGTAAGTGCAAATATTTGTGTGATGAGCATAAATATTTGTTTCTGAGTCATGGATGTTTTCTATGTATATATGTATTTATCTATCTATAAAAGTATGTATATTGTCGCCTGGTACACATAGTACAAGCTTTGCTTAGTTTGGGTCTAGGATGATCTGTGTGACATTGTCCCCAGATATTATTATTATTTGATTTCGAAATTTTCAGTAAAGTGAAGTGTATTATTTATGTCCATGTGACCAAATGACAAACAATTTTTTTTTTAATATTCTCTAGACTTAAAGTAAAAGCAAGAACTACATATTGATTATGGTCATAAAGACTTTGTCTTTCTCTAGTAGATATTCCCTCAGGTTTTTACGGCCCCCATTGAATGTTATGTGGTGGTCATATGTGTTGCATCACTACACAGTACAGTCAGAATTAATATTGTAGTAACATATTGTCACTTATTACAACACCACAAATATACATTTTCACAACTTTAGAGGGGTGCTAAAAAACATCTTAGCTTTAATTCTAGGATTAAATAAAAGATGGATTTTATTGTAATATTATTTATTAGATGTTCTACAATGAAATTATAAAATATATATATATATATATATTCTCCTAGAATTAAAGCTACGATGTTTTTAAGCGCCCCTCTAAGGTCGTGAAAATGTATATTCGCAGTGTTGTAATATAAGTGACAATATTGCATCTAGTTGCAAGCCAGGACATTACATTTATTTCTGATCTAAGAAAGCTTTGAACAGTCAATTTACTTTACTATGTACAGTATTTAAACTGAGTCCCGTATCATATTCTGATTGAAATTATCTAAAGAAATTAAAGGGATTCCTAACAAGCTCTCCTCTACCCAATATCATATTATATGCTCACTTTGACCTAGACAGGTTTTGTTATGATTTTACACACAAATAACCAGTGACATAGCATAATCTGTGCCATGAACTTGCACTCTACACAATACCACATCAAAAGGATACACTATGACTTAATAAACAGTCTTTAAAATGCAGGCATTTACAATTTAGTAGTGCATAACAGAGAGGTAGACCGAGACATAAATATATATAGACCAGGAACAGAAAGTTGTGAAATTGGAGGCTTTCAAGGAAGTCAAGGAGAAGGCTTACAATAGAGAAGGCTGGAAACTGCTACACCAACAAGTGCACAACACTTAAATTAGAGAGCATAACAGGTTATGACGGTCACCATAACCTAGTTGGTAGTGCTCCTGCCTACGAAGCTGGTGGTCCTGGGTTCGAATCCCGGTAAGTGCAAATATTTGTGTGATGAGCACGAATATTTGTTTCTGAGTCATGGATGTTTTCTATGTATTTAAGTATTTATCCATCTATATAAGTATGTATATCGTCGCCTGGTACCCATAGTACAAGCTTTGCTTAGTTTGGGGCTAGGATGATCTGTGTGGCATTGTCCCTAGATATTATTATTAGATATTATTATCTATGCCACAAACTTACAATGTTATACCTAACTTGATCATCTCTATCCCCCCTTTAGCCAATGCCACTTCAGAGAACACTCTTTAACCTAAACAGTCTTTATTACATGGGATGTTCCTGTTTTGTAGTGCACAAAAATCTACTGACATGGCATTATCTGTGCCATAAACTTGCATAGTCACCATGAAAGTGATCATTAGAGGATCCACTTTGACCTGGACAATCTTCGCTACATGGGCAGTGCTTTAGTAGTGTACAATTAACTTGGTGTTATCTGTGCTATTAACTTGCACTGTCATCACAAAAGTAATCATCTCTATATTCCTTGTAGCTAATGCCACATCAGAGGGTACCTGACCTGAAAATACTATACAGTATACTACATGTATACTGGTATGACTTAGACAGTCTGTTACATGGGAAGTCATGCTTTTGTAGTAAATAAATATGTGCTACATTATCTGTACCATGAACTTTAACAAAAGGAATCATGCCAAGATTTGCCAATGCCATTGTTTATTGTGCTTGTAATGTGTACCTCTAGATATATTGTTTAACGATTTAAATAGGGTTACTATTAGTATGAAATATTGAATCATAAGTTCTGGTGATCATATTGTACCTATGTGTGTTGTAATGTATTAGTATTCTCACTGTGACACACTCAAATAGTACACCACTAAGCAATGTACACAAAGAGAATATAAATGTTGTTCAAAACTCACCAGGTATATCATCAGATTTCATGATCGTTTCTTCAAATATGTCCATCCTTCGAGTCTCGAGGGCCAGACCAAGCGCCTGCCGGTACTGTCCGTCTTCCAAACATCGTTGGAACATTCGATTGACGATTGCTTCCAGCCGCGGATCCACCGCCTCAGCGCTACTGTCGATGAACAAAGACTTCCTCTTCTGTGTGTAGAAGTCGATCGCCTTCGCAATAGTCGTATCGACATACTCATTGCGCCCATTTACATCAAATAAGTCTCCAGCGCCGAGCGCATACGTCAGCGAGTCTTCGAAGGCCCCCAAATGATAATAAACCTTACTCGCTACCAGAGCAGCTAGCTGGTGCTGCGAGAACACCTTATCTTCATGTAAAATTTCAATCTTCTCAATGGACTCCGATATTTCAGGCCAAAACTCGTCAACTATGTTGTCCAACCTCTTCAACGCGAACTCCTTTACTTCGGACATGGGTTCATCGAGCAGGGATATAATCCCCGCTGCAGATGTGATATTCATCTTGTTATTTAATTATACTGGATCGGATAATACTAAACTACTACTTCAACTTTATACAATTATTCGGCAATTTAAGAAATCGAGCACATACAAGATGATTTGACAAATTTATTTTACCACAGACAAAGCGTAGTATTCATTCAGTGTTTCCTGGTTTCCTGCAATGAGAATACAACAATGTAAGTTTATTTCCCAGTTTTAATTATGTAGATAATTTTTATGTAAAGATAACGCTTGCAGAATAAAACGTTAAAAAATAAAAATACATTTAATTTAATATAATTTTTTAACTATATTATTATTAATTTAGAAACATCTACTCGTAGCCGTATTAAACTTCTCTCCATAAATCAATTCCACGGTTCCCCAAAAGGCCATGATCTCTCGCCCTCTCCCCGCCAGTAACTGCCCAGAGCCGAGGTTCGAACCCCACAGGGGGTGCCCTCCGGCGCGGGTTACTTAGTTTTGTAGTTTGCTAGACGGCTCGAGCCCTCCGCTCACCTCTATTGCCCGGTGAAGTAGTGAAGCCTCCTAGGCTAACTACAGCGCCATGTCAAAAAAAAAAGAAAAATAAACAATTCCACGGTGACATTGAAATAGATCTATCTAAGCTAAGCTATCATAGAATAATAAATGAAGTAGGTAGCTATAATATATTGAGTATGATTATAAATATGACGGCGCAGCTGTGGCGCCACCGTAAAAACAGCATAGACAAGAGTGAACTGTTGGGGTCACTCTGGCGGAACGTTGAACTGGCGGCCATCTTGACGTGACTTTTGTCATGGAAGCAAAGACTACTATAGTATACTGGCTACATGGAAGCGTTTGAGTGGTCGCATGTTATCGACGGATCGCCGTATTTATAATTTAAATCTAACTTATTGAGTGATTTTAGTGCTGTAATAACTATAGTTGATTTATGTTGATAATTGTTCATTAAAGAATTGCTAGAGAATTGAAGTCCGCATTTTTAAATTAACTGCCGCAAAACCCAACCAAGTAAGAAAATATGGATTTGGAAAATAGTACTCCCGGCTTGCCTCCGTGTACTCCAGACGCGCCTTTATCAGAAGTGGGATCCCAAGGCCTGCCCACGGATGGGAAAAGACCAACTGGTGATAGTGCGACCAGTTTGTTGTGCAATATGGAGGTTTTACTGTCCCGTTTACTGTCAGCGCAGCAACCAAGTTCTACTAGCGCAGGTACAGTGCAGCTAATTAATTTTAATCCGGATGATCCTGACGCAGACGTGGAGGGTTGGTGTCGTGTGACCGAATTGATAATTAAGAACAAACAATTGGAAGGAGTACCACTCTGCCGTCCTTATCAAAAGTGCAATAACTCGGTTATTTAGCAAACTGAGTTAATTACATATTCGTAATCAGCAAAACGAGCTCTATATTTTGTTCTTAGACAGTTTTTACGTATCTGTCACCATTCCAATTTTTTCACTAGGCATAACTGCAATATATCGGAATTTTATATTTGTTTTACTTATCAAGAGTAAAATAACTTGAGTTGTGGCAAGGTAAGCTAAATTTTTATGCAATATTACTAGTGATAACTGCAATAAGCGGAATTATTTTACTTTGAACAAGAACATTCTTAACTGTTTTATATTTTTCTTACGTTTAGTATGTTAGAAATTGATTAACTAAGATCAAATTTTTCTTTTCTCATATTATAGTTAATTATTTATTAAGATCCCAATATTTTTAATAAGTAGCTAACCAACTAACTGATGTTATACATGTATGTACTAGCTTGTATGTCTAATGAAAACCGCATTCAGTGGGAAACTTATTGCACTTATGGTTAGAACATACTTTATCATACCCTAAGCATCTGCTATTTAAAACTGCCTTACTAACGATAAGTGTAATAACTACGCTACTTATTGCGCTTAAGACTAGTAAACAATCTGTCTATTTGTGGGGCAGTTCTAAACATTAGAACAATACCATGATTTTAAATAGCTTAAACAACACATTTCAGCATTTCAAGTACTGTGTAATATTCTATACATTTTTATCTATTACCTGTAAAAATTTCAAGCCAATACATTAAATGGGGATGGAGATACAAACAAAAATAAGTATGTTAGACCTAGTTATTGCACTTTAAATAAGGACGGCAGCACTGCTATTGGTGTTAACAAACTCTCTAAAAGGAAGAGCTGCCGCCTGCCTAACCAAGTTGTCATTGGATCAACTGTCGTGGGGCATGGTAAAGCATACATTGTTAGCCAAGTTTGCGAAACCTAAACTCATGCAGGACTATTTTGACGACATTATGCATTTCCAAATTGGAATTAAGGAAACAGCAAGCGAATCCGCAATACGCTTGTGGGATTTAATTGAAAGGATACCGAGGGTGGAAATGTCGGAAGAAGCAATTGCTGGTTTTGTCATATCTATATTATGCCAGAGAGATGGGCTGATTCGTCGCGAATTAAATTATCAAATAATAACTAGTAGGGCCTAGCTGTTTCGTGCACTTGGAGGAATCTCTTTAAAACGTCGTTCCGAAAATTCTGAAGGCCTCGAAACTAAGAGACTTCTCTTGTCAGATGGACGTTTTACTGGAAAATGTCACTTTTGTGGTATACCCGGACATAGACAAGCGGATTGCCGCCGACGCTTTGAGAATCCTGCTGCCGCAAGCAGAACTGAATCATCAGTGCGTATCCCCGAGACGAGGCCCAATCTGAAATGTTATGTGTGTGGAATACCAGGCCACATCGTGACCACGTGTCCAGACAGGAAGATCGGCGACGGGACAAAAAAGAAGTTAATTTATGTGATCGAGATTCTTCGAGAGGGACTCTGGTGACAGCGCTGGGTGAGAGAATTCCATTTCTTTTTGATAGTGGCTCAAATTGCTCGTTGATAAAATTAAGCACCTCTTTAGACTTGCCGGGTTCTCAATGTTCGGATCTCGTGTATTTGAAAGGGATAGGAAAGCGTGAAGTGCTATGCACATCTCAGATTTCTAGCACAGTAAACATAGGTGATTTTACAACTACCCTCTTGTTTCATGTCGTTCCGGATGACTGCATTTCCGACCCCTTTTTAATAGGTAGGGATATTATAGAAAATGGCGGTCGCGTGATGATTGATGATGATGGCCTTACCATAACGACTAAAAGGACGGTAGATATTTGTGAAAGGCGGGAGTCGTTTTTCGATGACGCTGTTATTGACACTGACTTAACTGGCGATAATAAATTCGCGCTTTTGCAAATCGTGAACAAATATGCAGACCACTTTATTAACGGGTTTCCTACACGGCGAGTGAAAACAGGGCAAATGGAAATCAATTTGAAAGATCCTCATAAGATTGTTCAAAGAACACCTTATAGATTAGCACTTGCCGAAAAAGATGTAGTTAGAGAGAAGGTTCGGGAATTGTTGAACGCAGGTATTATCCGAGAGAGCTCGTCACCATTTGCAAGCCCAATTTTGCTGGTTAAAAAGAAGGACAATTCAGATCGTATGTGCGTCGATTACCAGGAACTCAATTCTAATACCCGCGCCGAACATTATCCCTTGCCTTTAATTGATGAGCAGGTTAATTAGCTGACAGGTGCTCATTACTTCTCGTCTTTAGATGTGGCAGCTGGATTTCACCAGATTTTGCTACATCCAGACTCGATTGAGAAGACGGCTTTCGTGACGCCTGAGGGGGCAGTATGAATATCTCAGCATGCCCTTCAGTTTGCGTAATGCGCCGTCTGTGTATCAGAGATGTATCAACAACGCTCTCAAAAACCTAAAACACAGACCTCTAGTGTATATGGAAGACGTGCTTTGCCACTCAGCTGATATTAAAGAAGGCTTAAGTCGCTTAGACGAAGTTCTGAAAGCTCTTTGTCAGGCAGGCTTTTCTTTTAAGCTGCAAAAATGTAAATTCATGAAAGGTCATGGCCCATAATCCGACCCGGTTCAAAAATGTTTTTGTACAAAAACGAAAATAATGGTAAATAATGCAGGCATAACCCACTGTTCATTATATGTAAAAAGAAAAAAATAATTCAATGGAGAGATCTTGCAGTAGACCGATCAAAATTGGATAATAATTAGCTGCACCAGCGGTTTCGCCCGTCTCTAAATTATTTTATCCCATGGAAAAATGTCACTGGGATAAAAAGTTTACTATGTCCGTCTACAAATCTAATATGTAGGTATATACGATATATTTTTTTGTCTATTCATAGGAATTTGACATGACATGATAGATAAAAAATAATTAAATAATGTATTTTCTTAATCTATGCTATGCACCTAAGGTATTAAACAAATACTCATTCTTTACATGTATATCTCTACGGGGCAAGCAATTTAACCAAAATCGGTTCAGTAGTTTAGACTTGAAAATGAAACAAGCAGACTTACTTTGCCATTGTTTTGTTAAATAAAAATATTATCGTGACACTTAATAAGCAAACTCGTTCGGTCAGGTAATAAATAACACGTATATTGCTGTCTCGGTCTCACCGGAGCTTTGTTGCGGTCGCGCAATAATACAATGTATTATATTTTATTTCATGATCCCCATCGGCCACAATAATGCACCACTTACCATTGAAAAGTATAATCATTTGTTTTTGATTCCCCCCATATTTCATTTCTGTACGCCGTAGGTATATTTTTCATACTAAATGTCGTCGTAAATCGTACCTATAAGGTAAATTATTTAGGGTACGAAATTGAAGCTGGTGAAACAAACTCTCTTAAAATTGAGGCATTAGCCGCGACACGTCCCCCTAAAACCGCAACCCAAGTGCGACAATTTCTTGGTCTTGCTTCATATTTTAGAAAATTTATACCAAACTTTACAAAATTAGTCGGACCTTTGTATCCATCATTACAAAATTCAAGGGTAGCGTACAGTGGACGGCATCGTATGAAAAGATACGTCAGACTATCATTCAGATCCTCACTTCAGAACCGGTGTTAACAATATTTAACCCCCAATTGTTGGTAGAACTTCACTGTGACGCAGGGATATGGCGCGATTTTAATCCAAAAGAACAATTCCATGCCACACGTGGTGGCCTATTTTAGTCGTCGTACGACAGAAGTTGAATCTCGATATCATTCGTATGAGCTTGAAACGTTGGCTGTCGTTCGTGCGGTTGAACATTTCCGACATGATTTATATGGCCGTAAATTTACCGTCTTTACAGACTGCAATTCCCTAAAGGCCTCAAAGTCTAAATCTGATCTAACCCCTCGAGTCCACCGATGGTGGGCAGTTTTGCAGGCATATGACTTTGACATTGTCTAACGTGAGGGCCGTGTAATGGAACACGCTGATTATCTTTCGCGAAACTTACCACCTAATGAATCAATGTTGGAGAGTGGTGCCACCAAAACTGTCCATTTTGTAGAACTACATGAAGGCTGGCTTTCAGTAGAGCAAAAACGAGACAATGAGATTAAAAATCTTGTAACAAAATTTCTGAATTCTGAGCTTCCGGAAACTATACGAGGGACGTACGACGTACGAAACGGAATTCTTTACAGGAAAATCAGCAGAAATAAGGTCACGTCTTGGCTTCCTATAGTGCCTCGTTCTTTTATCTGGACTCTTATAAATCACGTCCACTCTGAAATTCAACATTTGGGTGGTGACAAAACGCTAGATAAAAATGAACAATATTGGTTCCCAGAAATGGCTAAGCACATTAGACGATTTGTAGATTCTTGTATTGTGTGTAAGGCATCAAAAGGGCCCTCTGGCGCTCAGCCTATTCGCATGCACCCTATACCCAAAAATATGTGCCATGGCACACTCTTCACATTGATTTTACGGGGAAATTGAGTGGTAAGAGTGACCAGAAAGAGTATTGCTCCGTCATCATTGACGGATTTACGAAATAAGTCCTATTAGAGCATACATGCTCACTTAATGCGTCCAGTGCTGTGAATGCTCTCAGAAAGGCTGTTTGCTTATTTGGTGCTCCAAAACGAGTCGTAGCGGATCAGGGTCAGTGCTATGCCAGCTCTGAATTCAAAAGCTTTTGTGCTGATCATAATATCGATCTTCATTTTATTGCTACAGGGTCGAGTAGAGCTACTAGGACTAGAAGGAGACGGCGTGCCTCGGCCGACGAGATTGCAGAGGCTTACCGAGCATACCGCTTGGCCACCATGGCGTTCCAGTTCGCCATCAAGGAGGCAAAGACCAGGGCGTGGGAGGAGCTGATCGAGGGGATCAACAGGGATCCATGGGGGCGCCCGTACAAGATGGTTATGGGCAAGCTCAGACCATGGGTCCCTCCGCTCACCGAAACGCTCGACCCCGAGTTCGTGGGAAGAGTGGTAGACACCCTCTTCCCAAGGGCCGAGCCCGGTGACTTGGTCGCTCCACCGCGATCTATACCGGACTGGACATCAGACATGGATGTGACGGAGGACGAGCTTGAGAGCGCAGTAAGGCGACTCGCGGCGCGAAACACCGCCCCTGGTCCCGACGGTATCCCAGGTCAGGCCTGGGTGCTGGCCCTGTCGGTGCTAGGCGGTAAGCTGCGTCGCCTCTTCTCTCGCTGCCTCCACCTTGGGGTTTTCCCGTCTGAGTGGAAGGAGGCCAAGCTCGTCCTCATCCAAAAGAGAGGGAGAAATGCGGACTCTCCCTCTTCGTTCCGACCCATTTGCCTTCTGGACGAGGTGGGCAAACTCTTTGAGCGAGTAGTGTCCACCCGTCTCAGCGGGCACCTGTCACGGGATGGGCCTGACCTGTCGGACTGCCAGTTCGGCTTCCGTCGCGGTCGTTCGACGGTGGACGCAATCCGGCGGGTCCAATCCCTATCACAGGACGTCGTTCGGGAGGGGGGAGTGGCGATGGCTGTCAGTTTTGACATTGTCAACGCCTTCAACTCCCTCCCGTGGTGGGCAATAAGGGAGGCACTGGGTTACCACAACGTGCCCCCTTACCTACAGGGGATTGTTAGCTCGTATCTGAGTGATAGGCTCATCATCGTATACACGGCTCAGGGCGGAGAGGGAATATCAAGGGAGGTCGATCGCGGGGTTCCACAGGGATCTGTTTTAGGACCCCTCTTGTGGAACCTCACATTTGACGCGGTCCTCAGGACGAGGCTCCCCTTCGTCGTAGATGTCGTTTGCTATGCAGATGACACTCTCGTGCTGGCCAGGGGGAGCAATTTCACGGATGTGGCACGGCTTGCCGAGCTGGGAGTAGCCTGCGTCGTCGGCACTGTCCGCGGGCTGGGCCTTCAGGTAGTGCCTCACAAAACTGAGGCGCTTTGGTTCCACAGCCTCCGTCGGGGCAGGGAACCTCCCAGCACGCGGATTCAGGTGTGTGGTGAGGCGGTCCCAGTTCGGCAAACCCTCAAATACCTCGGGCTGACGCTGAACAGTAGGTGGGCTTTTGGCGCCCACTTTGTCCAGCTGGTCCCCTGACTTCGCGGAGCGGCGGGGTGGTTATGAGGGTTTAATTGAGCTGTCAACGAACATTTTGGGCGAGGACGAAGCCATGACGGCGGAAGGTGAAGAAGTAGAAAGTGCTCGCGGTTGCACTGAGCGCATGGACACAGATACTATCTGAGACCCTGACACCTTGTCTGTTCATGGTTCGGACAAACAAGGTTTAACAGCCCATTCTGATGATTTAAATTCTGAGTATAGGTTTAATGTTGAGGTCGAAGTTCATAGGGAATAAAATCAAGGTCAGTTATTATTTTTGTGTGTTTTGCGTAAGGTTTGAATTTCAAAATTAGAAGTAGTCAGGCTGGTCGTAGGGACGGTGTTGTCTGGTCCATCCCCTCGAGGGCTGATCGGAGGGACGCACTTGTCCGGTCCAGAGATGGAAGTTTTAGTGAAGCTGGTCGAAGGGACGGTGTTGTCCAGTCCATTCCCTCGTGGGCTGGTCGGAGGGACGCACTTGTCCGGTCCAGAACTGAAGTGTTAGTAAAGCTGGTCGAAGAGACGGTGTTGCCCGGTCCATGCCCTCGTGGGCTGGTCGCAAGGACGCATTTGTCCGGTCCAGAAATGGAACTATTGTGGCACGTTGTAGACATGATGTTGTCCGTAGGGAGGGTTCCCTACGCAGAGTGTTCGAAAAGACGTATGGTATTTTCCAGTTGGCCTTACCTTCACAGGCTGGTAAGAGGCTGGCTGGAGGAGACACTTCTGTATAGTACTAAGGTGATCTTGAAAATGTCAGTTGTACTGTTGTTTGAGACGTTTGGCCTGAGCCTTTGAGGTTTTTAATTAGAGCCGTAGCAAAGTAAAACTAAACGATGAGTAGAGTATGGAGGTCAGGTTGGGCGAGCGGTGCTGATTGCTTATATGCTCTCAGTTACAGAGGCTCCTTTACGCCCGAGGACGGGCGATTGTCAGTATGGCCGTGACGGCGCAGCTGTGGCGCCACCGTAAAAACAGCATAGACAAGAGTGAACTGTTGGGGTCACTCTGGCGGAACGTTGAACTGGCGGCCATCTTGACGTGACTTTTGTCATGGAAGCGTTTGAGTGGTCGCATGTTATCGACGGATCGCCGTATTTATAATTTAAATCTAACTTATTGAGTGATTTTAGTGCTGTAATAACTATAGTTGATATATTATGTTGATAATTGTTCAGCAAAGAATTGCTAGAGAATTCAATTCTCTAGCAATTCTTTACTGAACAATCCACATTTTTAAACTGCCGCAAAACCCAAACAAGTAAGAAAAGATGGATTTGGAAAATAGTACTCCCGGCTTGCCTCCGTGTACTCCAGACGCGCCTTTAAATAGAATATAATAAGATCCTACAACTACAAAGGCCGCTTAAATCTTTTCTATGGTTCAAACGTACCTAATTTTTTTTTTAATATCAATAGGGAAACACATATTAAACTTTGTCTATGGATCAAAGTTTATAATATTAAATGGTGTATCGAACTTTCGAACTTTCGAATCTTCGAATAAGTAATAATTTAATATCTTTAGTTTGACAGCATTTATTACTATATTTTATATTAAGATTTTAACTCATAAAGTTCGAATATTTCTGATTGACTTCATGATGAGATAATTGTATGAAACATGTAAATTAAGATATATAATTGTAAGTAGGTAGGTAGTCTTTTAGGGATGCGAACTGTTTAAAAATTCTAGAAACTCGGAGAAACTGTTGGTCTACAAAAGGATGGCCGCGAAATATACGATTGAGGCTGAAAATTTCCGCGGTATCCTCCTATGAGAGGAGCGTATTAATACGTTTCTCAAAATTAATAGGTGATCAGATATCAAAATGAAGACAAACAGCTCAATAGAAAGATATACGAAGGATTCTAGGGGAACTTCTAGTAAAAAGTTTCTTTTTTACATTCATCCTATTCTGGAATGCTCTGGTTTGCTAAGTCATATATTATGTGGCAGCACAAGCCAAATTTTAATTAGACATTTCAACTATAAGCGTACAAGTAGTGTCAATCTTCTAGTGTCATATTTATGACTAACGGGGAAATTGAAATATAAATAACGGGGATTTAGACCGTTCGTAGTGACATCTCTAATGTGTTGTGAGGTGTCATTTTTCTGTCAAACACACATTCCTACGTCGCGTCGTGCGAACGAAACATCTGTGTGATTTCACTTTCAAATAATAAAAACTCAATAATTTATCCAAAATGTTAGACCTTTTCAGCATTTTTAGTAAAGGAGGTATAGTGCTGTGGTGCTTTCAAAGTACGAGTGAAATTTTTACGCCGTCAGTGAACGCGTTAATTCGTAGTGTGATATTACAAGTTAGTATTGTATCTTGGGAAGCCCCTGGTGTACTTTATAATCTTATTAAATATTCAGAACGTGTTTAATTTACATACGATGAACTTTACCTTTTAAATGGGCACAAACTGCAGTGTTTTCTCAACACAATCGCAGAATTGTCCTTGGTTTATTTTTATTGCGTTCTTAGCATGTTATCAGCATCAATAGGGCTTTATCTAGCGTATAAATTATTTACCATATGCTAAATTTAGTTCTAGTACCGAACTAGATGAACAAAAACTATTTGTGATAATTTTTTCATCAGACTCAAATCCATCTAGTTATGTAGGTAGCTAAAAACTAATATATTGCCTAACAATTGCTTCACTATTCTAATCAAATTAACCTACATATCCAGTAATGTGTCCATATGTTTAATTGAATTATTACTATCTGACCTCTTTTTCACATAAACAATTTTGTTTTTTTTTCAGGAGCGTTCAGGCAACAATACATTTAACCATAATGCCTTAACACTTCAATATAAACTCGACAATGAGTTTGAGCTGGTGTTTGTGGTTGCATACCAGCGTATATTGCAGTTATCATATGTGGATAAGTTCCTCAATGATGTGCACCTGGAGTTTAGAGACAAGTATAAGAATGAGCTGCAAGGAAGCCGGCATATCATGGATTTTGATTTCAAGATGACCTTTGATAAGGTTTTGAGGGGATGTGAAAGTTGGGGTTGGTTTCTAACAAGTTTTTAATTATTTTTTTGAGCTTTTAGCTTATTTAGTTTAAGGAAGGAGGGTTTTGAGCTCAATAAGTAACTGGCCAATATAGTATTACATTGAAACAACAAGAATGATTTATGTTGTGGTTTTAGAGATATAAAACTTACAACCAGTTGAGAGGTAGAAAATCTATGTTATTTACAAAGAGATGCACAGAGTTATTTCAAAATATGGCTAATGAATTTCAAATTAAAGCCATAACATACTTTTTTCTTTGATTGGTATTGACTTTACTTTTTAATACTTATAGTTTTTATATTACAGCTAAGTCACAGGCTAAGATTCCAAAACAAATGAGAACATTTGAAGACTCACAAAAGTCCAAAAAGACTGTTGCTTCAATGATTGAGCGTAAGGGAGAAGAGAAAGGGAAAAAATCTGGTAAGAATTACATTTGAGAAATATTATTTTTGATATGGTGCTTAACTCGTCTGAGGGCCCATGAAGAATGTTATGTTAGATACAGAATATACTAATATAAGCCATGAGAGTAGTTAAAAGTAATTGTGTATTACCACAAATAACTGTGGCCATCCACTCACATGCTAAGCATGGTGACTACACCAGGCCCCTCCAAATTGCAACCTTCTGAAAACCTTTAGGGATAGCACATCTCCAGCAGTGGACAAAGTCAAGCTGATGATGATACTAACATAATATCACTTGTAGTGAAGCCATAGATGCTCCATACTGAATGTTTCTATCTAACTAAATTGCACTATATCAATGTTAAGAACATAAAATGCTTATATTGTAAAAGTGTATTATCTGATTTCAAGTATTTTTGCATTCATTTGACGGGCCTGTTGGCGTGGTTGGCAAATGCTTGCTTTTCACACTGGAGGTAGTGGGTTCGATTCCCACCAAAGACGGAAGGAGGGAAGATATTTCTGTGCATGAACATGTCTAATTCTCCTGAGTCTCAGTGTAATTATGTATATAAGTATGTATTTACAAAAGAAAAGTAGTATATGTAAGAATCTGGTTTCCATATTAAAGCTATGCTTAGTTTGGGATCAGATGGCCCGTTGTAAGTAATGTCCCAGGATATTATTATTCTGATTTATATTTGTGTCTATTTTGATAGTATTTAACCTTTTTCCAGTGAAGATAGTAGAAAACAAGAACTTAACCAACGGCAAAGTAGAAGAGTCCCCGGAACCTGAGGATGATGTGATTGCAACCAACAGAGCCAAGTTGGCACAGAAACTTGCTTCTAAGACTAAGAAGGAGACCAAAAAGGAGCCTAAGTAAGCATAAAATCTAGCTAACATCTTTTTTTAAAATTACCATGGGAATTACTTTCATATTTTTAGTTTACAGACAAGCAAATGTCAGGAAATTGGTATTATTACAAAAGTGTAGCTGTAATTTTTTTAAGACTACGCCCGCATTAGGGATTTTTTTCCCTTGTTGCTGGGTACTTTACAAACATATAATAGATGTTTGATGACGCAAATTACATCCAGACGCAGGTTCAGGTCCCGCGCCGGACAACTATTCATGGGTCACACAAATAGTTGTCCAGCGCGGGACCTGAACCTGCGGCACGAAGCGGCGACACGACTGTTTTAGCAGCTGCGCCACACGTGCAGTCAAATTATATTAAAGATAGAATAGCTCTTTATTGTACAGCTTAGAGACAATACAAATAAATAAAAAAAAAAAAAATAAATAAAAAAGGTTTTTATTCACGTAGACTTTAAAAAAGCGCTTGTAAATAGTCAGAACATGTTTGTAGTAATATAGTTGTATACATTAGATATTATTTCTAGTAACATAGATATTTAGGTACATCTTGTATGAAAACATTTATAAAATTTATTTTATTGCAGAAATGATATTTAGCTAGCTTGTATCAAGTTATTGTCAAGAGTTATCTAGTTTAAGTCTAATATTTTTAATACATATTGTCAATGGTTCTGTCTATATTAAAGGTATTATTATTATGACGGACCTTGTGTTAATAACGACGGTCGCGCTTTAATGCTACCACCGGATCCAATGCGCCCCAACTGAGAAGACCCAGCGAAACAAACTCAGTGGGTTCATCTACTACCGGTTTCAACACGACCCAGTTGAGACGGTCCGGCGAAACATACTCAAGCGGGCATGAACACGGGATTTGGTCCAATTAGAGTAATTATTTAGTAGGCAAACACAATATATGCTCGATCGGTTGTCTGAATGCTTATTATTTTAGATTATATTTAGGTATACAAAAGAAAAACTTCGAAACGATAACATTATTCATTTTGAGACAGAGTCAACAATTTTAAATTAAGTATATGATAGCAATCATTTACAGATAGTTCGTAACACAGCAGATCAGTCATGTCTATATGGCTACAAGATCTCCAGCGAGCAATGTGCAGGTAGGAAGTGAGAGCCAGACGTCTTTGTCATTGATGTACTCTTTAGTGGTGTAGTAACCCCTAGCCATAAGTACACGTTTAATATGTGTTTTAAAACTTGTGTCAGGCAGATCAGTAATTTCAGTAAAATATACAATTATTACAGTATAATTGGTGGTCAGAAGATGTGGTCTAATGTTAATGCCATTATTCCAGACTACTTTCAGATAGTATCTGCTTGCTCAATCCCCACTAGACAGAGAGTTCACTAAGTGTTTATGCACATGACTGTAGTATCATATGTGTCTGTCTGGCTCATATTGCCCAAATTTTAACTTGATAGTAATAATGCTGCCACGCAATTTATAGATGCAGTAAAGAACACTACTGCGCAATTTATAAACGACGTAAACAACATGTGTGAACATATGTGAGCGATTAATTCTACGAAAATAAAATATTTTCTCGTCACATTATACTTTTATTACATTTTGTTTGTATCCTAGCAACCAAAGTCAAAGACAATAAAAATACGTCATTTATAAATTGCGCGGTAGAGTTCTTTACTGCGTCTATAAATTGCGCGGCAGAATGTGACTTCCCTAAGCCTGGTGACTGCTAAGCCAGAGGTTGTGTGTTCAATATCCACTATTTTCAATATATATATAGTATCCACAGTATGCTGTGCATACTATAACAAACTAAAACATTTAATATTATAAATAAGTAGTTTACCTTATAATATTGCATCATGAGTTGGGATTTACTTCATACAAAAAATGAGTCACACAGTTGCTTCTTATGATTTTGTGGTTAGGGATTTGATTCTAAACATTACATCCCATACATTGTAGGTTATTTCTTGCCCAGGGTCTTGGGTTCAAAATGAAACAAGGATTGTGCCAAAAAGTGTTATAGATATTTTTATTTAAAGAAACCTTCTCAGTTACAGAATGAGCTAATCTAAGTTTTCACTGACTTGCCAATTATATGCTGCTTTCATAGCAACACATGACGTTATTGATGTGATCAGCAATGTTAAGCTTATAGATGCGCGTTCAGTCTCTAGCATGGTGGTTTAATTTCTGTGCATCTCAGTGCTTTGGAGGGTAGTCCTAGCTATACTTGTTAGACAACTTTAGCACGTCAGAGCTCTGATGGATGACGTAAACAATGTTGCCCTACAAGAAAGGAGAGAACAGTAATAAATAAAGTTTCACTGCTCGTGTTGCGCAGCGTTAAAGACAGTCGCCTCGCCTCACCTGTGCCGGGTTCGGTTCCCGCTCGGGACAAATATTTGTGTGACCCATAAGTATATGTTCTGAGTCCGGTTGTGCTTTGTGTTTGCCAATTATGCTTGTAAAGTACCCCACATTAAAAAAAATAGTTGGCCTGGATTCAAAAAGATGGCAGTGTTATGCCTCCAAGCCATAGGTGCGACACCTGTCCATGGACTGAGGTATTAGAGAGTACTATTATAGTGCTCAAGTGTGTGGGACATTATAGTAAACATATTATAGGGCAATTTCTATTCCATCATACATTATAATATTCTTATCTATGATTATCATCTGTGCCTAAAATAATTGTAGATTGCAACAATATTGAACGTCTCCTGTTATAATTATGAAAACCATTCCTAACAACATATGCATCAACAGAAAATCTCCCAAGAGTCCTAAAGTGGACCGCGTGAAGCAGCCGCGCGTGTGGGAGCTGGGCGGTGGCACGCGGGACTTGCCCACGCTTGACTTCAGCACTGACAAAGCCGAGGATGCGTATAACGACAGACAAACCTATGATACACAGGTGAGTCGCATACCCAGATACACCCAGACACATCTAATGCGTTTCAATGTCTAGACAAATGTCCCATGAGAATCCTGAAAGAGGCTTTCACATTCTCGCAGCATAGCTGCATAGCAAATCTCTGGTGGAAAAATATCCTTATGTAACACAACATGATGGGGCAAAGCCTTAAACTGAGATCATGCTAACGAAAAGCAGGCGCCATTGTTTAATTACTGTCTGATGTACATAGAATGTAAGCGCTGAATACAGCAATTTTGTCAGATTCCCACTAAGTCCTCAGATGAACAAATCCCTCTATTTTCTAAGGTAGTCAACATGCTAACTTTGCCGTCCATAACAATTTCGTAATAAAGTAATATACCATTACATTGGCAATTACTTTTCGGATATAGTGGATTACACGATAAATGTGCTGACAAGCATTTATTATGTAAAACATGGTGTCCAAAAAGAGTATCGGGTATTTGTTTCGGCGCTGAAGTTGACTTGGAGCGGTGGGGGGGCGCGGGGAGGGGATTGTTAAGTCTGCCATTTTGTGCAATTTTAGTTGCAATGTAACAGTACGCAGGGACGCATCGCGCATTTTGCGTACGAGCTTATTATCGTAACGGTGATTCAATAGTGACTGCTGAACGTTGTTCAATGACGAAGCCAACTTTCACCTGAATGGTCATGTTAATAAGCAGAATTGTCGATACTGGGCAGTGGAGAATCCGAGGCGAAAACATGAGCGAACTCTGCACAGCCCAAAAGTCGTTGTGTCTGGACCAATTATGCCAATAGCAGATTGCTAATTTTCATGAAGATCGACGAGGACGAGCGCTCAATGTGAATAGTGAGCGTTATTGCGATATGCTGCGAAACTTTTTGAGCCCAGAGTTGCAGGAGTTACAAGGTTTGAATTCAAGAACGTGGTCCAATAAGACGGGGCCACTTGTCATACATCAAATCAATCAATTGAAGCTGTTTATGAATTATTCCCTAATAAAGTCATTTCACGTAGAGGTAACATCAACTGGCCTCCCAGAAGTCCCGATTTAAGCCCACTTGACTATTTCCTATGGGGATACCTTAAAAGTAAGGTCTATGAGAATAATCCGACGAACCTAACGCAACTGAAACAAAACATCAGGTCAGAAATGGCAGCACTATAGAGAGCTATGTGTCAGCGGGTTATTACCAATTTTCGTTCCAGATTAGAAGAGTGCCAGCAGCATAACGGTCACCATTTGGATAACATTATCTTTTCCAAATAATTTTCCATTTTGTATTCTAATAATGAACAATAAAAAAATACTTCATCACTAGTAGTTCTTTTTTTTATTGAACAAACAAATACCCGATACTCTTTCTGGTCACCTTGTACATAATAAATGCTTGTCACTAACAAAGTATTTGTTTCAGTTGGTGGGCAAGATGGCGGGTGCCATCCAGGACTTGGAGGTGGAATCCGAAGAAAGCAGCAGTGAGGAAGAGGACGAGCCTTCGCAGCCAAGTCCCAAAAAGACCACTGGCATGTTCAGCATTTTCAAGGGTCAGTGTCTGGCATCTGAAGTTTAACCATTATAGTAAAAATATAGTATTACATCTTAGACGTGGTGTACCAGCGTGTTCTAGATTTCAAATTGCAGAAAACATAAAAGGGTGTGTATTTGCGGACCCCAGTCATCGTCGAAGTTCGTCGCTATTTACACAAAAGCAAATAACACATAAGGTTTAAAGAAAATTCCACGTAAGTATTGGTTAAGGTTTATCAACCGGCTATGAAACATTCGTCGTCTCGAATCTCGATACTTCCACACACTCGTAAGCAATAGAAAGAGACACAGAAAGAAAATCGCATAACTCTTCTTTACGTGATTATTTGTACTAGTTACTCCTACCACAAGCTAGCAAAAAACTTTGTTCCAAAACCGGAGACTGAGACAATATTATACCTTACACAAAATGGTATAGTTGATCTCCATACATTTTGCCGTTGTTAAAGCATACCGGTGGGCAAATATTCGGTCATTCATATGTAGCTCGTTATTTTGGTTTTAAACTAATCTAAGCTTGCAGTCACGGAGTTAAACGCGCAATGGTTGGAAAATTATGTTCCGACGGAGGCAGGACGCATGACATAAAAATATGAGACTAACCCTTAATACGGTACAGATTAAGATTAATGTCTGTCTTCGGCTTTGTTTTGGAGGGAAGAGGAATGCTTGACCCTAGATAGTTTAGTATTTCTCTTTCGCTTGAAAATTTAAATAATTGGAGCCTTTTTATTGTGTAGGTTCCAGTATTGAACAGGGCAATGGCGGTGATTTGGGTTGGAATTAATGCATTCCAATTAAATTGCTCCTAATTTGTTTTCATATGGGGTGTAGTACCAGCTTTTTTTTCTGTGTTGACCCCAATCTGGGAAAGATCTTAAAAGAAGAACGCCGCGCCGGACTACTTGGTGGCCTCGGAACATTTAGATAAATATACTCAACGGTTTTGTTATACTATTCCAAGATGCCAGTAACTTTAACATTAGCTGATCAGCGTTTTATTAATGATTTCATTTATATTTACATAAGCTTATGAAATGAAATGAAATTTATTCAGCACTTTGGTGTTAACATACACTTGTACTTGTCAAGCTCACAATGCATTACATAAACAATGGACGGTATAAAAGTTACAAAAAAAATATTAGTCCGTTTGTTTTATCGCATATATTTTCTGAAATCCTTAAATGAATAACAGGTTACTAATCTATTATTATGAAATTTAGAGAATCAGGTATTAGTCGCTTAAATTAAGCTAGCCAACCGCTTTGCCTTCCATTCTCTTATTTTAATATAGTTTCTACTAATACCTGATTGCTCCCTTTTGCTTACATACATCATCTTTGTATAAATAAAATTCTGTTGGTGAAACAAGGTTTTTATTCTTGCGTTCCGTAGGTCTCGTGGGATCCAAGGCCCTTTCTGAAGAAACGATGCGTCCAGTGCTCGACAAGATGCGTGACCATCTCATCGGCAAGAACGTGGCTGCCGATATCGCTAACAAGCTGTGCGACTCTGTAGCCAGCAAGCTGGAAGGAAAGGTGAGGCGTAAAGGTTTTTTTGCCAATACACAAGCTGTTACTTTAAGCCTCGTAGTATGGGTTAACCTAGGTCTTAATGCATTAATTACGCTGATGCTCATGAAACATCAATTTCAAACGATATTGTAGTATACATATGTACATACAAAGATATTTATGGTCAAACCTTCGACAATCTGTCAAACTGTCTGACAAACTGTAACAGGGAATTAGCCTAATTTTTTATTAAAAACTTTATGTTGGACTCGACCAACAGTTTAAATCGATTCAAGGCGAATGCGAATCGCACTTCGTCGCGTTTTTTTGTTGTTTTTTTAAAGACATCGTCCGCACTATGGTATCTAGTCCCCGTATCGCGGGTAATTTACAAATATATTATCGACGGACACAAATTACACCCAAACTCAGAACAACTATTTATGGGTTACACAAATAGTTATCTGGCGCGGGAATCCAACCCGGGGCACGAAGCGGCGAGGCGACTGTCTTACCCACAGAGCCACATATAAACTGCACGTGAGGCTTTAACAGGCGGTAAATTCGATACAGTAGTTACCCGTTACAGATTAGTGAAATCTGTAACGGGTAACTCGTGTAACGAATTTACCGCCTGCTATTGCCTCACGTCAGTTTTAATAATGATATCTGGTAGATTACTAGTTTGTGGATAGGCCTGCTTTTATTCTATCATTAAATAAAAAAGTATTTGTTTTCGTCTCACAATGTATTACAGATGATCAAGAAAAATAAAAATGGATAATTGAAAAATGTCCTATGTCTTAGAAGTTAGCTAAAATGATTACAAATTCTTTTATAATAACTCTTTTGAGGCACTCACACCACAGTGCTCTCACCGGTCCGGCGCGGTCAGCCTTTAGATGGGTGATCGCGATAGTGGTTTAATATCTAAACGCCTCGGTGCTTCGCAGAGCACGTTAAGCTGTCTGTTCCGGTCGTAGTCATTAGACAACAGTCATTAAGCCATGTCAGAGGCCTATTGGGCGGCTTCGACATCTCTGACACTAGGTATCTGACATACGATAAAGAATGAGAACCCTTTTAGAAAAACTTTTCTCCCTCTGTATTGTAATGTACAGACGCCAGCACATCAAGCTACCCCAATCTGCCAAATTTCCCCAATTGAAAGTGAACCTTATGCTTTTGTGATAAAGTTGAAAATCTATAAAAGAAATTTGACAGATTAGTGTGCTTGCTAGAATACAGCTGGATATGCTGGCGTCTGTACCATTAATAATCCTTGTACTTCCTTTTCATAGTTATCATATTGTTCATGCTTGTCAGGTCCTGGGAACGTTCGACAGCGTGGCTCAGACGGTGAAGTCAACGCTTACAGAGTCGCTGGTACAAATCCTGTCCCCTAAACGTCGCGTGGACATCTTGCGCGACTGTATGCACGCCAAGCAGGAGGGCAGGCCGTATGTTATGGCTTTTTGTGGGGTATGTACTTTGATGATCTCAGTTTTATAGCTTTTAAAGTCTGTTATAAATTAATATACATAAATTAGGTTTGATGAACCATGGGTTATATTAGGTCTTTACCTATGAAATTGCCGTTCTGCAGTACTGGCCATTTCAAATCAAAATAATTTTTGTTTGGCTAAGAATTCTAATTTCAAATTAATTTTATTTTAAAAACATGGATTCTTTTTTCCAAAAGTAGTCATTTCTTTATTGATTAGTGTTACATTTTCATCGCATTTCAATCTTTTTCGTCATCATGGATACGTTAAAAATTCGAGTAATTATGGAATATGAGTACCGTCGTGGCAGCAACGCGGCACAAGCGGCACGCAACATCAACGACGTTTACGGAGCTAACACTACAAACCAACGCACCACCTGTTATTGGTTTGCTCGCTTCCGTTCTGGAAATTTCGACCTGAAAAATGAACCTCGCGGTCGTCCGAAGACTTTGGTCGACAATGACTAATTAAAGGCGGTTGTGGAAGCTGATGATACACAATCTACGGCTGAATTAGCAGCAGCTTTCGACGTTAGCGTCAAAACAATATTGGTCCATTTGCGTCAAATTGGCAAGGTAAAAAAGCTTGACAAATGGGTGCCCCACGAACTCAATGATCGCCAGCGCGAAGTACGCGTCGAGACGTGCCTTGCACTGCTCAACAGACACACAAATGAAGGAATTTTGAACCGCATTGTTACCTGCGATGAAAAATGGATTCTGTTTGATAACCGCAAGCGCTCAGCAAGTTGGTTGGATCCTGGTTCAGCACCTAAACAATGCCCTAAACGAAAACTTACCCCTAGAAAAGTGATGGTCACTGTTTGGTGGTCTAGCGCCGGTGTGATTCATCACAGCTTCTTACCAAACGGGGTGAGCATTACTGCAGATGTGTACTGTGAAGAACTGAGCACAATGATGGAGAAGCTGGCGCATCTCCAACCAGCATTGGTCAATCGCTCGTCTCCGCTGCTCCTGCACGACAACGCGCGACCTCATACTGCACAGCAGACGGTCTCCAAGTTGCAAGAACTGGGGTTGGAAGCTCTCCGTCATCCGCCCTACTCACCAGACCTTGCGCCTACAGACTACTACTTTTTCCAGAATTTGGATAACTTCTTGGCGGGAAAAAAATTCAATACCCGAGAGGCAGTACAAAATGCCTTTGAAGAATTTGTTGCCTCCCGTCCAGCTGATTTCTTTAAGAAGGGCATCAATAAACTGCCACTGCGATGGCAAAGATGCATTGATTGCATGGGTGATTACTTCGATTAATACAAATAAAAAAATTCATGAAAAAAATTCGTTTAAATTTTTTCATACAAAACGGCAATTTCATAGGTAAAGACCTATTATTATTGTAACTTTAGTAGGGAACCCAATTTTATAGCAAAATACAGCCTATATTCTCTCTGATATATAATGTAGCTTTCTCTAGATAAAATTATTTTTTAAATAAGCTAAGTTGTTTTTGTTTTTATCTATTTCAAACAAATATACACAAATCAAATCATTTCTTTTTATTAGTTTCGTTTAGTCAGACAACAGTAGTAGTAGTCAAATAGAGTAGGTTACATTTTATTACACCAAAACAAAATATAATATATTAACACGAGTTCACTTAAATTATAAGACAAAAGGCGATCTTATCGATAAATACTTTAATACTTGATAGATGTAAATAGGTAATAGAGTATGCGATTTTTATCATGATGAGTAATCATCATATTTATATATAATCATCATTTTCTCGTTAGGAAAAAGCTGTTTGATCGCCTAGTTTAGAAACAAAGAGTAGTGAACGTTTCCTAATTAGTTTGGGATTAGATGACCGTCTCTGAAAAATAGCCCAGGATATTATTATTATTAAGTGAGTCGTAGAGACAATCTAATTAAGGGAGATGGACAATTCTGCAATTTATACTTCTGTCTATAGTGTTAATATAATTTATTGTGATCTCCAGGTTAACGGCGTCGGCAAATCTACCAACCTGGCGAAAATCTGCTTCTGGCTGATAGAGAATGACATGTCCGTCCTCATAGCGGCGTGCGACACGTTCCGCGCCGGCGCGGTGGAGCAGCTGCGCACACACACGCGCCACCTCAACGCGCTGCACCCCGACGCGCGCCACGGCCGGACCATGGTGCAGCTCTACGAGAAGGGCTATGGTAAGCACATCCACTACTCATAGCGCGTGCGACACGTTCCGCGCCGGCGCGGTGGAGCAGCTGCGCACGCACACGCGCCACCTCAACGCGCTGCACCCCGACGCGCGCCACGGCCGGACCATGGTGCAGCTCTACGAGAAGGGCTATGGTAAGCACATCCACTACTCATAGCGCGTGCGACACGTTCCGCGCCGGCGCGGTGGAGCAGCTGCGCACGCACACGCGCCACCTCAACGCGCTGCACCCCGACGCGCGCCACGGCCGGACCATGGTGCAGCTCTACGAGAAGGGCTATGGTAAGCACATCCACTACTCATAGCGCGTGCGACACGTTCCGCGCCGGCGCGGTGGAGCAGCTGCGCACGCACACGCGCCACCTCAACGCGCTGCACCCCGACGCGCGCCACGGCCGGACCATGGTGCAGCTCTACGAGAAGGGCTATGGTAAGCACATCCACTACTCATAGCGCGTGCGACACGTTCCGCGCCGGCGCGGTGGAGCAGCTGCGCACGCACACGCGCCACCTCAACGCGCTGCACCCCGACGCGCGCCACGGCCGGACCATGGTGCAGCTCTACGAGAAGGGCTATGGTAAGCACATCCACTACTCATAGCGCGTGCGACACGTTCCGCGCCGGCGCGGTGGAGCAGCTGCGCACGCACACGCGCCACCTCAACGCGCTGCACCCCGACGCGCGCCACGGCCGGACCATGGTGCAGCTCTACGAGAAGGGCTATGGTAAGCACATCCACTACTCATAGCGCGTGCGACACGTTCCGCGCCGGCGCGGTGGAGCAGCTGCGCACGCACACGCGCCACCTCAACGCGCTGCACCCCGACGCGCGCGACGGCCGGACCATGGTGCAGCTCTACGAGAAGGGCTATGGTAAGCACATGGCACTACTCATTTTGGTTTCTTAATGAAGCTCATAAATGTAACTTTAGAATTGGTGAAGTTAAACAAGTACAACGTGCTTCACCACGACGAACGCCGCGGTATATTTCAAAGAGACGTGGCGGTAGAGAAAACGAACCCCTGGCTTACGAATTCGTACGTCTGTCATTGAATTATCATATTAAGTTGCAACTGGTGCGACTGCATCTGCAGTTTTCACATATGTGTTTTCCTTGTATACCTAGAACGAAAATATTAATAGACTTGGCAGGTGCTATCAAAATAATAGCATAGTGTCCGTGCATTGTTTACCGCAGAGGGCACAATTTTAAGCACTATCCTAATCTTGAATTTGTATTTATGTCTTCCGGGTAAGTGAGGTTATCTACGTTTTTTTTTTCATATTTGTGTCCCGGTGAGACATAGCTGAGTGTAGTGATTTGTGAAGATGGTGGTTTAACGAATTGTTATTCGAGGGGTCCTTGAATAATAAAAATGAACGTGTCACTAGAATACGTGAATCCGCTGCATAATTCAACTTTTTTGTATGTATGTACCGCAATCTCTGTGTTGTTTGTAAACCAGTTTAATAACTATTTGCTTGAGGAATGGTCTCCTGTTAGAAACCTGTTGTTTGAAATAATGTTTAGTATTGTTTTAAAAGACAGTTATTATTGTATTAGCAGAAATTTAAAGCTACGATATTTTCATTTAATCAGGTAAAGACGCGGCTGGTATAGCCATGGAAGCGATTCGCTACGCATCCGAGTCCAAAATCGACGTGGTGCTGATCGACACGGCGGGCCGCATGCAGGACAACGAGCCGCTAATGCGGGCTCTGGCCAAGCTCATCAAAGTCAACGAGCCCGACTCTGTGCTGTTTGTCGGCGAAGCACTGGTGGGCAACGAGGCCGTCGACCAACTCGTCAAGTTCAATCAAGCTCTAGCTGACCACAGCTCCTCTACCAACCCCCACGTCATCGACGGTATCGTCCTCACTAAGTTTGACACTATCGACGATAAGGTAGGTGCTGCGATTTCAATGACCTACATAACTGGACAACCTATTGTGTTCGTGGGAACGGGACAGACGTATACGGATCTGAAGGCGTTGAATGCGAACGCGGTGGTCCATGCGTTGATGAAGTAAGTTGATCGGCTGTGTGTGCTGACGTGTATCATGTTATTTACGTCTTTAAGCAATTCTTTAGCTGGGACCTCTACTTATTTTCCTTATTATAATTGTATATTTGCTGAAAATATTCTGTATTTTTACAATTAGAAGAGGCACTACACTAGCTCACGTCAGTTTAATAATAATAATGGGGACATTATTATTATTAAACTGACGTGAGCTAGTGTAGTAAAATCTGTAACGGGTAACTCATGTAATTAATTTATGTTGGATTCTTCTAACCGTCCGAAGAATTGCACTGATGAAGATGTTCTGAACAGAATCTAAGAGTTTGCCGGGTTTAATTACGTGAGTTACCAGTTCAGTGTTCAGTGAAAACTGTGACGGGTAACTTAGGAAATTAATTGTATGGTGGGATTGTTGGGTATATTCAAGTCAGTTACCTGAAACAGTTCTTATTATTATGATTTCTTATGTGTCAGTTTCAATAATATGCCATGTTTTAGGGGTGGTATGTAGATATATTAAGAATCAAGTCTTGGGCTGGGGCCTCTACTTTAATTTTATTTTTCAATGATCATTGTGTATGTCCTATGTATTTGCTGCAAATATTCTGTATTGTTTTAAAATTTAATGAAATACCCAATAATTTAATATTAAGCAGCATACACAGCTTCTTAAGGGAGAAGTAGAAGCGTATTAACATTATAAAATCTGTTAAATTCTATTTGCGCTGAAAAGCGTCGTGATGGTATATAATAATTATGTTTCACAAATTTAATAAAGGTTTATTTTCGTATGATTTTGTTTTTATTTGGGTTTCTGTTACAGGGTGGTGTATACTTGGCTTGTATTGACTTGTGAATAACTCAATGGAGTTCTCTTACAAATATCAAAACTTAACTAGATAAGGCATGCTAAATAAAAAAGAATTATGATTTCGGAAAGATTTTTATTTGTCATCAATGATGAAATCAATGATGCTCTCTACAGTCAGTAAATTATCAGCGAGGTTAAGCATCTACACACGCGATCAGTCTATGGGTGGATCGCCGTAAAAAGTGTTGTTTAATTAATGAGCGCATCTGTCCTTCGGAGGGCATTAAGCTCTCGGTCCCAGTTGTAGTCCAAAGCCAATAGTCGTTATGTAGCTGGGTGGCTTGCATAACTCTGACACTAACAATACATAAAGTCAGTAAGAGAAATTGATTTGTTTACAAGGAAATACAGTATACACGTAAAAATGTTTATTTTGATAGATTTTTAAGCAACGTCATTAATTAAATAGCTTTATTATGTCGTAATAGTCATAAATAAAATATAGTTATTTTATGTTTTCGATATTGTTATGACGACCAGTTGCATAGAATTGTTTGATAAATTTACAATATTGGTATATAATTATGTTGATATAATACTGCTAATTTTAGGGAAATAAATTAGAATTAATAGAATACCATCGAATCATGCTCTCATAATTTGTTTGCACTCTTATTTTCAAACTTAACTTTTACGTCTATATAATAATTTATTACTAAGACAGTGTAAGTGTATCGAATAATAATATTCTAATTATTTGTTTATATTACTATTAATCCAAATATTTGTTACACAATCAACGCCTAATTTTTATCCAAAATCGCCTGTGAGACTTATTGCACAGCTAATCCATAACCTGAAATAACAAGTGCGGGGCCTATATCTCAAACAATTTCACGCGAAAGTCGCGGGCTGTAGGTGGTAAGTGTATAGAACAGGGTTTTAGGTAATTCATTGCTACCCACCATTTTTTTTTGTAAGAAACATCTCTTGGTTTATATCAACACTTGGTTAACATAAAAATCGACTATCGCATCTAATTGAAATAGGGGTACGGGGTAAACTTTTTTATATTTCAATATTAAGACGGACCATTAATAAACTCAAACAGTAAAACCAATTTCAAATTACCTTCAAACTATCGATGTTAAAAATCATGTCAGATAAAGAACGCGCCATACTAACATATGACGTCACTTGTAGTGGAGCCATAGCCACTCTTGTAGCTCTTTCCCTTTCACGCAAAATAACTGTAGTATAGAGCAATACTATCAGTCATTTTGTGTGAAAGGGATAGATTATCCGTACTTCATCGCCGCCGCACACTGATTTTTAATTTTAATTTTTAAAGATTATTTATTTGCGTCTGTATTATATTTGTGCCATTTCCTATTGTGTTTTCTTTGATAAATTCCATTGCAGTTCGCCCCTATTGAATAAATGTATAGAAGTCCAATGTTTTCACAGAATTTCCATGCTTTTTTTTTGTTTGATTGGTCTAAAATGGAATGGAATGTTACAGCTTAAGGCATTTGACTAAAATGTCTGTTTAATTATTAAATTATTGATTTTACGTGTTGTCATGTCCAGTTACAAGTTGTAGAGATCTTTTCGGGCAGGCGTATGTCCAGCTGTGGGCGTCTTTAAGCTGACATGATGATGATAATGATAAATCAAACTCTCCGGTAATTATATTAAGTAGGAACATTCCACTATCACAAACAATTTGGAGGGTAAACATGAATTGTCTACAACCCTGTATTAATGACATTACTTTTAAAACATTTATTTTCCAATAATGTTGTCATAAACAATGATATTCGCAATTTATTATTTTTGGACTATATTTGATACTAAACGGGATATAATGTACATGTAGATAAAATATACATAGTTATTATACTAATATTCCTTGGTACTATAATACTTATATATATTATAATACATCTCTCAATTTTTCTTGTCTATGGGTGTAATGATGGACGTTACATATGCCTATGGTGTCTACAGATTGTGGATTACGTTTATATTATTATATACACATACATATAACCTGAACTTTACCCTACGTGGCGGGCTCATGTCATCATCGATTTAACGATTGATTAAATCATTTTTAACCTTCATCTATTTGAACGCCATTCACGAAAACGATGTTCGGCGACTTAGTCGGTAGAGCCTCTGGTATTGGTTATCTTGCAGGAGATCTATTATTCGGTCGGTATAAACACATCACTACCGTTTGTCAATTAAAGAGAGCAACATGTGGCTTCAAAAAAGAAGTGATATGTTTTTAAACGGAGCGGCGACGCTCGAGTGTTGTCCAAGGTATTGTAAGCGTCCATAGGCTACGATGACCGCCTACCATCAGGTGGATCTTAAATGGAGGCTTTTTTACTGAAATTATTTATCGTACATTAAAAAATATATATTAACTTTATATGCAACATAAAAAGGAAGCCGATAGGAATCGTGTTAAATGGACTCTTCGCCACTGCGAGACAAATAACATTGATATTAACGTAATCCACATTGTGTAGTACAGACGCCAGCACATCCAGCTACCCCAATCTGTCACATTTCTTTTATAGATTTTCAACTTTATTACAAAAGCATAAGGTTCACGTTCATTAGGGAAATTTGACATATTGGGGTAGCTTGATGTGGTGGCGTCTGTACATGGCGGTGTTTTCCAGCTATCTCGATTCTAGGCCCTTCGTTTCTTTGGAGTAAAGCTTACGCAATATTACTAACAATATCTTTTATCCAGTATATTAGATAAAATGAAATAGAGTTAAATTAGACTAATAGCTTAATTTTGAGTGCCTTGTATTGCCACATGAGCGTTAGGTTGATAAACGACATGTATAATATTAGTATTTAAATGTCGTGAACACTTATAAGCTTCCCATACCACGGTCACTGCCCATTGCCTTTTGGCTAATATCTTAAGAAACAATTTTAACCAGTCGTATGGTATAACAAGTTCTATATTATGATTTATAAACTTTCGCGATTTGTACTCTTTTTTTATATATTGTTGACAGGGGTCTCAAACGCGATAACAATTTAAGGCAAATCATTACCTTTAGTCGACCCGTGACCACGGCTGGTGCAATCCTTACTGAAACGTCGGGTAACCTAAACGGTCACCGTAGCCTAGTTGGTAGTGCTCCTGGCTACGAAGCTGGTGGTCCTGGGTTCGAATCCCGGTAAGTGCAAATATTTGTGTGATGAGCACGAATATTTGTTTCTGAGTCCTGGATGTTTTCTATGTATGTAAGTATTTATCTATCTATATAAGTATGTATATCGTCACCTGGTACCCATAGTACAAGCTTTGCTTAGTTTGGGGCTAGGTTGATCTGTGTGACATTGTCCCTAGATATTATTATAATGTTTGCCTTAAATTGTTATGTCACAATATATAATAAAAGTTTAATATGAATTGTTTGATTGTTAAAATACATTAAATGTTATTAAAACTGGGATATTTGCAATGTTTTAAATTTATTTCTAGTTTAATGTACCACAGCGTTCCACTGTGCACAATCACGGATAGTAATTGGGAACAGTGAAACAGGTTCAAATATATAAAGGTAAATCGTTCTTCAGACAAATTTATTGAGCATACTTGTGCAATTGCCTGTTTTTCTAAGTGCCATGATTATGGAAGAAAAATATTTTTAATTAATTTCAATATAAATAATGTGAATTAATAGTTTTTTTTTTAATTTTCGTTGTGGTTTACCATTTGAAATTAAAGACCGCGGTCAACATAGTGGGATAATGAATTTATTATTAATCCATAAATAAATAAAACAATGTCTATAATTTTAACGGCTATTAAAAGTTCATTAAACACTTAATGAATAAGCGTAAGCTTGCGTAGCGTAATAAGTAAAGCCGAATGTTTCGGCTTTACTTGTGAAATATAGTATCTGTCAGTAGATATCCAGTAAGAGTATTTTTATTCATATATAGCTATATATAGCTTAGATACGGTTTCCTTCTAAATATATTATTAAAATAATGTATAACACCAAATAATAAATTAGAATTAAATTATAATGGTAAAAAAATTAAAACACTATCATTTCCGAAAATCAACGAAAAGAAAATAACATATAACGTTTATTTTTATAAGGAAACTTCTTGTAATTTAATATTTGAAAACAAAAATACGTGGCGTTATAAAAATCAATAAAATTCTAATTAAAGTTTGAAATAACTAAAAAGCATAGGAATTCATTCATACCTTTTTAACATTTTCCTATATATACTTTGACTGAATCGTTGGTCTATTGGTAGCGTGTTCAACCACAGAAAATGAGGTTCTGGGTACAAATCCCGGGACAAGTCAAAAGGTATTTTGAAAATTTCTCAGTATGAGCCCGAAGTTTGGGTCATGGCGGTATTACGCCCCCGTGCCTCGGAGAGCACGTAAAGCCGTCGGTCCTGTACATGACCTCTGTCCTGTCGGATAATGAGAGGGATGAAATAGAAAGTGCCCCTATGTTTGCACCCACACTTGTGCAATATATATGTATATATAAATATATTGCATATATATATTTTGCAATATTATATAGGATAGTCGCCATTGAGAGTGGCCACCGTGGCCGAAATTCGACTTGGACATTATTATCTATACATATAATAAAATCGTAGGAAATTCAAAACTTTACATTGAATATTTTTTTAAAAGGATACTTGGGGCGTTATCTACAATCGATATCGAAGCCAAAAAAATAAATTTAGAATTTTTATCTGTTTATCTGTATGTATGTCCGGGCTGAACACAAAAAGTACTGGATTTACTTCAAATTTTGCATGAATATTACTAAGAGGTCGGGTCAACATATTATCTATCACGCTATCACATACGAGGGAGGAGCTGTGATAATTTATAAAATTTAACCGCGGGGCACAGCTAGAGTACTAAACTACAATTTGAGTTTAAAACACATGCACGCCTGCATACAAAAACCCAGTCCGTGCGGCACTGATAATATAATCGATGCAGCAATGTTTAACGCCCAGCTACTTTCTCGCGACGCGACGTCTTTAAATCGGGCTGGGGTTAAAAATACCCCACCTTATATGCTGAAGTTAATTTAACTTGACTGCACGTGGGGCGCAGCGATTAAATTAGTCGCCCCTCCTACCTTAGTGGTGTCGTGAACAGTACAGTGGTACGTCAATTAGATACGTTTGTTTTTTTATAAGGGGACTAGTCCCTCCCTCTTATCCACCACTGCAACTCCTGTAAGCCAGAATCAACAGTGGCACACAATGAAATGACACTGAGCGGTGAAGCTCAGGCATGTCCCGGGGAATCGCTTTAACTGTCTTGGATCCCGCAACGAATTTAATCAGAAAGAGAAAAAAGGAGGAGTTAGAAAATGAATATAGTTCCACTTCCCTCCAGAGCAAAGCGGGAGACAGAAAGATGTAAAGAGGCTATAGCCTCATGAAATGAGAGATTTTCAACTAGAGAAGCCAGCTGCAAAAGCACCGAGGATCAATTTATGGGTCCTAAGGGAGCTGTTATTTTTGATTCCAATTGTAGGTATGGCAAAAGCTTTTGCCATACCAATAGATACGTTAGCATATAAAGGATATTCGTTCCAAGCCGTGCGCTTGCCGGCGTTCAGAGGGAGAAATTAGCGTGTTATCAGCTGATTTTAGCTAACCATATAACGTTACGCATACTTACGCTTTACGCTTCTATCACAATATTGTACCGTGTTAAATGAACTTATTCATTTTTTCCGGTATGTTGACTCGTTATCTTTGAAAGAACCAGGTATTAAGTTCTCCTGTCTGTAAACATTGTTATTGTAATAAGGTACAGAAGATTTTAATATTGAAATAAAACTTTTACTTGTCTATATATTGAATTTTATTTCAACCTGGGCTCTACCGGCTAATTCGCCGATCATCGATTTCTTAAATGGCGTTCTAATAAATAAAGGTTAAAAATGACTGAATTAATCGTTAAATCGGCTTCAACGTTGACAATCAATTCCGGACCATTAATGACGTCACATGTGGTCATGGAAACCGATTTAACGATTGATTTTTCATGATTATTGATCGGCGACTTAACCGGTAGAGCCCATGTATGGTAATGTGATCAGATTCCGAATTTTATTTCAGCTTAGTCAGACCTCACACACGGCACTTTCGATTCGAAGCTACAAATGCACATTGGCGCCTCCGGTATGGCTAGGGCTGCCAACTATACTGTTTTGAACGGTATTATACTGTTTTTCACTAAATTATACTTTTTACTGTTGAACAAAAATAAAGTATACAAAATACTGTTTACATTTAGGTACTTAGAGTGCGTTCACTGCTCAGTGCAGTGCGGTCACAAAAATTGTAAGTTAGTAAGTTGTGCGACAAGCTCTAAAAAATATGTATTTAAAACAATAAATAAATACACTGTATTTTTTTCTAAAATACTGTTTAATTTTCTTCAAAGACCGGAATATACCTACTTACTTTATTTTTAGTAAAAAAAGTTGGCAATCCTAGGTGTGGCGGGCGTGATAATATTTTGGGAACACTGCAGTCCCGTAGTGTTCAAAGCAAAATAAGCTCTCATACGTAATTATTTGATATATATTTGACGACACGGACACTTGAGGTAGGTAAACAAAATCAGAGGTTACGCCAAGCTTGCAAGCTAGTTAGAACTTTAAGAAAAAAATGTCAATAATAATTTATCTACTCGAAGTGTAGGCAAACTTTCTTCTTCCGTTTCGTATGGATCACTAATGTCAAGCTTATAATTGTATCAAGACAATAGCTCTTGAAGTCAACAACTAAACAAAATTATAGAACAATCGTGCTGGATATTGTTATGTGCAAGTTGTTAGGCATATGCTTATTGTAGGCGTGTGTCGGCTCACCGGAGCAGCATACCCGCGTTCCCGAGGCTCCCCCAATCGGGGAGCCTCGCCAAGAGAAGTCCACGGCAGGTTAGGTTTAGTCGGTGCGAGTCGGACATACCCACCCGCAGACACTTTTTGCGGGTGGCATGCGTAGGCATTACCCCTGCCTTATAAAAAAAGGCGTCTGTCGGCTATTCCATCCACGGTCAAGTCATCAATCTTAGTTAGGTACGCTGAGCATAGGTTCTATTGAGTCAATCTTCCACGCAAAAACTAAGTTTATACATCCGATATATCATATAATACAAAGGGTATAATTTATAAAGTGTAACGCGGGGAAAATTCGCGGCGCACAGCTATTATAGTAATAAAAAAAAACCTATTTTTACATACGACCCATAGTGTATCCTACATCTTACATGGGCCGCTGGAAACCACTGGTTGCGGGCCGTTGTGGAGATCCTTGGAGGGAGGTTTTTTCCAGCTGTGGGCGTCTTTTGGCTGTTGTGATAATAATAGGTCTTTACCTATGAAATTGCCGTTTTGTATGAAAAAATTTAAACGAATTTTTTTCATGAATTTTTTTATTTGTATTAATCGAAGTAATCACCCATGCAATCAATGCATCTTTGCCATCGCAGTGGCAGTTTATTGATGCCCTTCTTAAAGAAATCAGCTGGACGGGAGGCAACAAATTCTTGAAAGGCATTTTGTACTGCCTCTCGGGTATTGAATTTTTTTCCCGCCAAGAAGTTATCCAAAATCTGGAAAAAGTAGTAGTCTGTAGGCGCAAGGTCTGGTGAGTAGGGCGGATGACGGAGAGCTTCCAACCCCAGTTCTTGCAACTTGGAGACCGTCTGCTGTGCAGTATGAGGTCGCGCGTTGTCGTGCAGGAGCAGCGGAGACGAGCGATTGACCAATGCTGGTTGGAGATGCGCCAGCTTCTCCATCATTGTGCTCAGTTCTTCACAGTACACATCTGCAGTAATGCTCACCCCGTTTGGTAAGAAGCTGTGATGAATCACACCGGCGCTAGACCACCAAACAGTGACCATCACTTTTCTAGGGGTAAGTTTTCGTTTAGGGCATTGTTTAGGTGCTGAACCAGGATCCAACCAACTTGCTGAGCGCTTGCGGTTATCAAACAGAATCCATTTTTCATCGCAGGTAACAATGCGGTTCAAAATTCCTTCATTTGTGTGTCTGTTGAGCAGTGCAAGGCACGTCTCGACGCGTACTTCGCGCTGGCGATCATTGAGTTCGTGGGGCACCCATTTGTCAAGCTTTTTTACCTTGCCAATTTGACGCAAATGGACCAATATTGTTTTGACGCTAACGTCGAAAGCTGCTGCTAATTCAGCCGTAGATTGTGTATCATCAGCTTCCACAACCGCCTTTAATTCGTCATTGTCGACCAAAGTCTTCGGACGACCGCGAGGTTCATTTTTCAGGTCGAAATTTCCAGAACGGAAGCGAGCAAACCAATAACAGGTGGTGCGTTGGTTTGTAGTGTTAGCTCCGTAAACGTCGTTGATGTTGCGTGCCGCTTGTGCCGCGTTGCTGCCACGACGGTACTCATATTCCATAATTACTCGAATTTTTAACGTATCCATGATGACGAAAAAGATTGAAATGCGATGAAAATGTAACACTAATCAATAAAGAAATGACTACTTTTGGAAAAAAGAATCCATGTTTTTAAAATAAAATTAATTTGAAATTAGAATTCTTAGCCAAACAAAAATTATTTTGATTTGAAATGGCCAGTACTGCAGAACGGCAATTTCATAGGTAAAGACCTAATACTTACATGCTCATAGGTATCTTCATCATCGTCACAAAAATGAACAAAAGGTGGCTCAGACAGCAGTCTGGCCCACCTTTTCACTCACTGGTTGACTCACCATCATTACGTAACTTAGTCAAGGAATAAGGCTGGATTTGTCTCAATTCCACGAGGGGGAATAAAGACTCACGTGGACGGATTCGGGGGCTAAAGTATTATCCTACTAATATCATAAATGTGAAATTTTGAATGTTTGTTTCATAATGAGTTAACTAGGCCTCCTACGCACTATGCGTAGTTTTTATTCGCACTGTAATGCGGCAGCCGGTAAGCAATATTGATTGCTGACGGCTGACCGCATTCCGGCTAACCGCATATAGCGTGGGAGGCCTTAATGATCCAAAAACGGACTAATAGATTTGGGTGACATTTGGCACACAAATAGTTTATGGGCTGGAAGCTGGAGAATACTATATATCCCAAAAAATGCTAGATGTGATCTTAAAATTCGGACATAATACTAACTACAGGACGTATTCGGATGAAAGACTATGTTTTTTGAAAGTCCACGCGGGTGTAGTCGCGGGCGGAACCTAGTATAATACATGAATATCTCTATACTGACCACTACAGTTACTATGACATTATTTAAAGGAATTATCACAATTTACACCTTATAATTGTTTGACCTTCCATTAAACGACATCCTAATTAAAACGTATAATTGCTATGCGTTGGTATTCTGTTACATTTTTGGTACAATTCGCTTGGTGGTCGAACGTTGTTAAAAACAGTTATTTTCTCGTCATAAGTTTAGAATAAGCTTAATCCTAGGAAAATGAGTCGTGGCTGGGAATGCGTCAAAAGATTCATAGTGAACATGAAATTGGATTTATGCTGCTGGCTGGCGCCTGTAAGAGTTGGTTTATTTCTTGTGGGTTATTTCAATGTTATATACGCGGTAAGTTTATTTTAAGACTAATAAACAACTACATATTACAAGTAAATCGCATTTTGCTAATTTGTGTACCTCTTCACATAGAATAGAATAAATAACATTTAAAAATGCTTTTATTCACGTAGACTTTTAAAAAGCGCTTGTAAATAGTCATAACATGTTTGTAGTACTATAATTAAGTATACGTAATTATCCCTAGTTACATATTTAGGTACCTACACGGATTGTATGAAAAAAATTATAAAAAATATTTTAAAATAGTAATAGTATAGTATTTATTTTATAATAGTAATGATATTCAGCTAGCTTGTATTCAGTCATTTTCAGAGATTATGTTTAAGTTGAATTATCGAAATTTATAGTTTTAGCTATATGTTACTACATATTGTCTGAATGGTTCTGTCTATACACATACACTAGGAGTATATGTATATACACATATCCCACAGAACGAGTCTGTTGGCCTAGTGGTTAGTGACTCTTACTGCTAAGCCAGAGACGTGATCGATGAGCGATCGTGAGTTCGATCCCCACCCAGGACAAATCTTTGTGTGATGATCACGATTATTTCTGTGGAGGTCAGGAAAAGGGGGATATTACAAAATGGTTAGAAAACTAGGTAAATGGCGGCATGCGCGGTTTCGAGAATTGTAGTAAAATTTATATATTTTATACAAACCTTTTCACGTTTATTTTGGTTTTTTTTTATATAATATACACATTTTTAGGGTTTTTTTTACATTTTTTGTGAAATAATTGACTCAACCTGTTGATTGACAATGGCGATAGGTACTGTCGCCTCATTATGTCCATACTAAATACTTAAAATCATATTATAGCCAAATGGACTCATCTCCACATATGTAATCTATCTATAAAGTATGTATATGTATTTAGAAATAGATAAGTACCTATGTTCTCTGGTTGCTACAACTCAGGCTCTTTCTAGTTCGGGATCTGATGGCAACGTATTAGCTGTCTTAAGATATTTATTTATTTAGTATATGTGTATAAAGTTGGTCGTATAGTTAAGTAAGGATGAGAATGGAAAAAGAAATAACATCAAAACCTATACTAAACAGTTGCTGCCCATTATCAAAGAATGCTAAAAGTCATCTCAATGTCGCTGCACTAGTGCAACGTTGTATTAAACTCACGTAGCGCTAAGCTTTAAAAAATAAAATAAAATATGTTTATTTCGGGTAAGTAACCGTAACCCATAAACCGATAGTCCATTCACAATAAAATACGAAAACAAAATTAATAATTAAAAAGAACAGAAAAATCATAGGCTATTAAAGCTTAGTGAATTTTTAAATGAGAATGTTGACCGTCTTTGACGAAATCACATGAGATTTGTGTAAGATATTAATGAAGGCAGATAAAAAGTGCTGAGTAAATTTCATTTCCGCTTTTTCCCTGACTTAACATAATGTTTCAGGTGGTGGCTCTCATGGGTATAGCAGACGATAGCTTCCAGCCCCTCGTGGTACAAGTGCAAATGACCCTAATGCCGGACACTTCGAAAAAGCCCGTCCCAATCATAGCGTATTGTACCGAATTAGCCTTCAATTCCTTTTTGATTGCCGCCTTACACAGGGTATATATAAAATTAATATTTATTATTAATTATTAGTCTCCAATTAAATTTAGAAAAGTTATTAAATTTGGATTATATTGCTGTGGTCTAATTATTATAGCGCACAAATACAGACGTATTTCTATTGTCTCACCTTTTATACGACGTCACCGTAGAGAGTTCGGGTTGCAGGTGTGTAAAATATTCAACTTCGTGACTGCGGCCGAGTTTGGCGTGGTTGGAAGATACTTGCCTTTCACGCTGCAGATCGTGGGTTCGATTCCCACCCAGGACATATATTTTTGTGCATGACCATGTCTGTTGTCCTGAGTTTGGGTGTAATTATCTATATAGGTTTGTATTTACAAAAGAAAAGTAGTAGATATATGTTGTATATCAGTTATCTGGTTTCCATCGTACAATCTCTGCTCAAGTTTTTGATCAGATGGCTGTGTTTGAATAATGTCGCAGGATATTATTATATTATTCCTTATGTCCCAAGATATTCTAAACAGAAAAATCCCAACAACACCCAGGGGTTTTGGGTGTTATCTACGGCTGTTCACACAATTGCTAGAAAATGGCAATGCGTGTTCCGCCATAGTGCGTAGGTGGATAAGAGAAAGCTCAAAATCTCGACGGAGTACAAATGAAGAACGATTGGTGCTTCAATCTTATTTTGCGATATACCCGCAAATTTTGCTTTGCGTATAGATGAATCTGTGTCGCCCTTTTGCTTCTGTACCAAAGTAGTCATGCTTTCTAAAACTTTTAAGACTCCTAAAGTCGAGCGATACATAAGAAATAAGGTCCTGTTTTACTTGGCCCTAGTCGGGGCATGAAGGACCAATCTACCGATACCGAAATCTCACACGAAAGCCAGGGCTTTGGTGTGAGATATCCACATTAATATTTATTGAATTTGCAGATGGACATCGCCCTGTTGCGTGTGTACATGCGGTACAATATAGCAACCATCATAACGTCAATCCTGGTTTATTCCCTTGTGGTGGCCACCATAGGTGCCATAACTGCAATCACCATGGTGTTGAGCATCTGTACGTATTTATCTTTATTTTGCAATACCGAGCAATGGAAGCTGATGAGTCCGCTCAATAATTCAAATTCGTTGAGAGACATTCCCACCTTAATTAAAATTTCTACTACACAATTTAGCTCTACTAAAATAACACGTATCAAAATTAGTGACAATTATTTTCAGTGTTAAATGATTAATATAATCATAGGTGTATAGTTCATAAGTTCAATAGATACAACAAAAGTAAATTAGATTTTTGTCGCAGATAAAAATATTATAATAAGTATCTGCCCAGAAACATATGCGTCAGAATCGAGGGCCCATTTTTCAAACTTTTGTGAAACATAATAAGACTTTTAGGAAAATTAGTTAAAAATAGTTAAAACTTAAAGCAAAGGGCCACGAATTTCTTAAACGTGAATTAAAACTGTTATGATTAAATAACTTGGGCCCTCAATCCTGACGCATGCATAAAGTGGCGTAGTCTAAATCTCTGTAAGTACTATCTCTGGGTTTATAATTTTTATTTAAGAATTTAGTTAAGAATTTCTTAAATATTTTAAGAAATTCTCTAATCTGCAGAATATTTCATTACAGATTTATAGCGGTATATATAGGGCCCTCTATTCATTATTGTCTGTACTGAGGAATCTGCAAAACATGATTTTTTCTGAAGAAATACTTAAATACGACTTCACCATATTTTACTTAGATGCTCAAGTGAATTAGTTAAAAAGAAAAAACGACATAAAAGTCAATTGGTAAGAAGTAAATGAAAGTTGAATTTTACTAAAATATCAGAACTGAGAGCCCAATATTTTCAACTTTATTGACTAGGCTCAACCTGTTAGATTAGCGCAAATTATAATAAAAGTTTTAACTATTTCTTAACTAAAATATGAAACATCGTTCGTTCCTCTAAATTACATACTTTAAGAGAAAATTGATTATCAACTTTTCCTAGCAGAAAAATTTGTAGGGTAACCATAATGTTCATAGAAAGTAGGTATCTGTATATTACATGATCAATATTATAAAACAATACAAAACAACTTTATTTCAAAACGACTAAAAGTTTCTCTGTATCTTCGTAGGACAAGGCTTGGAGAGCATTCTTAAGGGCTTGTTTACAATTATTGTAATTAAGGGAATAAATGTCTACAATTGCTTTATCTCTATTGTAGAGGAGCGGTACTAAAACTATGTAGAACTTTGAGGTGAAGGCATGTGTTGTTTTTATCTTTTGTGTGAAAACTCTATCTTTACGCCTTTTATTAGTGAAATCAGTGCTGTAGGGAAGAGTTGTGTGCTGCTTTAGTACTATGCTCATTATTAATAACTGCCTAACTGTCAAAACTTTACAAGTTTTAAAGTTAATATAATTAGTCTTATCTGAATTTAGTGTTAGTAAATTATGCTGCAGCCATTTATTAACAACATTAAAACCTATTTGTGCATGCTTGGATACTTCGCTCACTGAAAATAAAATACAATCGGTATAATAATGAAAAATCTATTTACTTAACATAAATGTAAACTTAAAATAATCTTTTGTCCTAAAATGTACGAAATTGTGAGTGAGCGAAGTTCTTTTTATTAAATTCAATTTACAGTGCAGTTTTCACAAAACAGTGTTTTAACGAATTGTGTACGTCAGACAAAATCTTCCGAAAGGTGCCTTTTTTGCCGATTAATATAAATATGATGAGAATTATGGGGTTTTTCGGTTTTGAAGGTGCAATTTGTATTGGGGATGCAAATAGCACATGTGTGTCATCTAACAGTGTAGGAAATTCAAATTACGAGCTTTCTATTTTGATCTCATTCGATTTAAATGGGATAGATCACGTTAGTTTAAAGGAATTACCTGAAACTATCAGTTTAAAAGGAAAATGTTTTAAACTATTAGCTGTTGTTGAGTAAGTCCATAATTAACTAAATGCAAAATTAGGATCAACCAAACCGTATGTCAGAATGTGTAAAAATATAGGTGGTTTTTCTCTACTATAGTAACATCTAAGCATTTAATATCATCATCATAACAGATCATGCGGCCGTTCACAATACCATGGGCCTTATAGTGACCAAGATCAGTCGGTTTCAACGAAGAGACATACTCAACAACAGCTAATAGTTTAAAACATTTGCCTTTTAAACTGATAGTTTCGGGTAATTCCTTTAAACTAACTTGATCTATCCCATTTAAATCAAATGAGATCAAATTAGAAAGCTCGTAATTTGAATTTCCTACACAGTTACATGACACACATGTGCTATTTGCATCCCCAATACAAATTGCATCTTCTAAACTGGAAATCCCAAAAATTCTAATCATATCTATATTAAACCTATCTATCTATATTAATCATATCTATATCAAAACACAATCACTTCCGACAGTGCAAGAAACAAGTAGTTTGTTATTGCCTTACAATAACTTGTGTGAGGGTAAATACTGATCTGTCCATAAAAATAATAATAATTTGTGTCTACCCTAAAAATTAATCTCCTAGTAAAAGTTAAAAATTATTATTATTATAAAATTATTCTCTTAAAGTATGTAATTTAGAGGAACGAACGATGTTTCATATTTTAGTTAAGAAATAGTTAAAACTTTTATTATAATTTGCGCTAATCTAACAGGTTGAGCCTAGTCAATAAAGTTGAAAATATTGGGCTCTCAGTTCTGATATTTTAGTAAAATTCAACTTTCATTTACTTCTTACCAATTGACTTTTATGTCGTTATTTCTTTTTAACTAATTCACTTGAGCATCAAGTAAAATATGGTGAAGTCGTATTTATGTATTTCTTTAGAAAAAAATCATGTTTTGCAGATTCCTCAGTTCAGACAATAATGAATTGAGGGCCCTATATATACCGCTATAAATCTGTAATGAAATATTCTGCAGATTAGAGAATTTCTTAAAATATTTAAGAAATTCTTAACTAAATTCTTAAATAAAAATTATTACCCCAGAGATAGTACTTACAGAGATTTAGACTATGCCACTTTATGCATGCGTCAGGATTGAGGGCCCAAGTTATTCAATCATAACAGTTTTAATTCACGTTTAAGAAATTCGTGACCCTTTGCTTTAAGTTTTAACTATTTTTAACTAATTTTCCTAAAAGTCTCATTATGTTTCACAAAAGTTTGAAAAATGGGCCCTCGATTCTGACGCACGTCCCAGAAACACACATAGAGCTACACACGATTGAATGCAGTTTTAGTGTGGAGTTTTGGCGCCGCGCGGATGATGACGCGTCGAGGCATCGTTTTATTTTATAAAACTGTACATCAGTTTTATAAAATAAAAAAAAATTACATATGTGTAAATATTGTGGATTGTAGAAGTGGAGTAATGTGCCATATTGCCATTAATTTAATGATTTTACGTGTTCAAAAAAGTCCATAAAAGCCTCTAGTAAAGGCTCCACTACCTTACTTTGAGTTTGACATGACTGTGGGCAATTTTTTTGACTTTGACTATTGACTAAATGAGGAAAGCGACAATGCTACAATGAAATCATTATAATAGGTCATTACCTATGAAATTGCCGTTTTGTATGAAAAAATTTAAACGAATTTTTTTCATGAATTTTTTTATTTGTATTAATCGAAGTAATCACCCATGCAATCAATGCATCTTTGCCATCGCAGTGGCAGTTTATTGATGCCCTTCTTAAAGAAATCAGCTGGACGGGAGGCAACAAATTCTTGAAAGGCATTTTGTACTGCCTCTCGGGTATTGAATTTTTTTCCCGCCAAGAAGTTATCCAAATTCTGGAAAAAGTAGTAGTCTGTAGGCGCATGGTCTGGTGAGTAGGGCGGATGACGGGGAGCTTCCAACCCCAGTTCTTGCAACTTGGAGACCGTCTGCTGTGCAGTATGAGGTCGCGCGTTGTCGTGCAGGAGCAGCGGAGACGAGCGATTGACCAATGCTGGTTGGAGATGCGCCAGCTTCTCCATCATTGTGCTCAGTTCTTCACAGTACACATCTGCAGTAATGCTCACCCCGTTTGGTAAGAAGCTGTGATGAATCACACCGGCGCTAGACCACCAAACAGTGACCATCACTTTTCTAGGGGTAAGTTTTCGTTTAGGGCATTGTTTAGGTGCTGAACCAGGATCCAACCAACTTGCTGAGCGCTTGCGGTTATCAAACAGAATCCATTTTTCATCGCAGGTAACAATGCGGTTCAAAATTCCTTCATTTGTGTGTCTGTTGAGCAGTGCAAGGCACGTCTCGACGCGTACTTCGCGCTGGCGATCATTGAGTTCGTGGGGCACCCATTTGTCAAGCTTTTTTACCTTGCCAATTTGACGCAAATGGACCAATATTGTTTTGACGCTAACGTCGAAAGCTGCTGCTAATTCAGCCGTAGATTGTGTATCATCAGCTTCCACAACCGCCTTTAATTCGTCATTGTCGACCAAAGTCTTCGGACGACCGCGAGGTTAATTTTTCAGGTCGAAATTTCCAGAACGGAAGCGAGCAAACCAATAACAGGTGGTGCGTTGGTTTGTAGTGTTAGCTCCGTAAACGTCGTTGATGTTGCGTGCCGCTTGTGCCGCGTTGCTGCCACGACGGTACTCATATTCCATAATTACTCGAATTTTTAACGTATCCATGATGACGAAAAAGATTGAAATGCGATGAAAATGTAACACTAATCAATAAAGAAATTACTACTTTTGGAAAAAAGAATCCATGTTTTTAAAATAAAATTAATTTGAAATTAGAATTCTTAGCCAAACAAAAATTATTTTGATTTGAAATGGCCAGTACTGCAGAACGGCAATTTCATAGGTAAAGACCTAATAGATTACGACTGAAGGAATTATATCCATGGTCATGATATAAATAAAAAAATGTAGTTTTAGTTTTACCCGTTTTGCTAGAATTAGGGGACTTTATCCAGCAGCGGACGACTTTCCATATGATGAAAATGATGAAATAGTGTATTTTTCTTTTCAGTATTCCAGTTTTACGTGGTATTACTAATAAGAAGCATCATAGTAGAGATCCGACTTGCCAACAAAAGACTCCAACTACCCACTTTAGTAATGAGCACTCCCATTGACCCGGAAAAATCAGAGAAGGAGTATGTAGCTATAGACAATGTGCCCGTAATAGAAAATGTGTCAGTGGAGGTAGATGTAGAAGCTCCTGAAGAACACGCGGAGGAGAACAGACCAGATTCGAGGCCAGACTCGAAGCTCGAAACAGTCGACGAACATCCAAAAGAAGAAGCGAACGAGAAATAATAATTAACTTTATCAATCTAATAATGATCTAATATTGTTTTATTGTTAAATATAATATCGCAGTTATAATGGAGAGAAGAGACGAGAGAGAATATATTTTAAGTTCATGTCTGTGAACAGTTAATCCATTGACCTATAATTTATAGCTATCATTGAGTAATTGTACTTCAGCGAATGTCGCTAGTGGATGTTTATTACATGTTACTGCACAGTACAAAAAAAACTCCAAAAGTGTGCTGCGAAGATGAGGCCGTCGTGGCACAGTTTCTGAGATTTTTTGAGGACTTAAAGTTACAGGCAAAGTATTGTTGTTGGCGTGGTTGGCAAATGCTTGCTTTTGCAAAACGCCGGTGGTAGTGGGTTCGATTTCCACCCAGGATTAATATTTGTGTGCATGAACATGTCTGTTTGTCCTGAGTCTGGGTGTAATTATCTATATAAGTATGTATTTACAAAAGAAAAGTAGTACATGTAGTACAAAAGTAGTACAGAATTTTGTTGTTGTTGTTGTCTGTTATCTGGTTTCCATAGTACAAGCTCTGCTTAGTTTGGGAGCAAATGGCCATGTGTAAATAATGTCCCAGGATATTATTTTCTGAAAATTTTACTACTCGTTCGTCGTGATATAGACCTAACGAGCTGTCAAATTTTTCAGATAGCGTCTTCATGTGGCCCTGCATGTAAATCTCGCGGCGAAACACAAAGTTATATCGGGATTTATCTGCTCAACAAAATTCTCAATATCTGCCTAACACCTGGAAGTTGATTAGGTTTCACACGTTCCTCGGAAAGCCCGCAAACAAAAATTTCTTTCCGTTCTTGTTGGTTAGCCCGGATGCGTGTGTTAGGTAAATGGATCTCCATTGAGACTGGCCTAAATGGACCTCGTGGACTTTATTATTTTTGTTTTGTTAATAAACTTATTTTGCGCTTATTATTACTGTATATTTTGTTATTTTTTGCAATGACGTCGGTTTCATCAGGCCTGTATCACTCGGCACATCAACCCAACCGTACGAGTCACTCCGATCCGTATTATATCCAAAGAGACCGAGTAAAATAAGCTTTTGTCCATAAAGATACGGTTATAATTGCTTGCTTATCGTATGGGCAGTGGTTTCCCTACGGTCAGTTGCTCAAGCCGCCCAGTAGGCCTTTGACATGGCTAAACGACTGTTGTCTAATGACTACAACCGGGACCGACACCTTAACGTGGCCTCCGAAGTACGGAGACGCTCAGAAATTAAACCACTTTGGCGGTCACCCATCTATGGACTGATCGCGAGCCTAATTGCTTAACTTCGCCTATCGCTTACGGACCGGTGAGAGCATCTTGCTATGAGCGGCTCCTTAATAATAATCCGCGAGCATTCACCAGCAGTAAGCTGGTGAATGCGTGATGAGAGCGTTACGTACACGTGTGATCGGTCGAGGCGAACGAAAAATGCGACAAAGTCGGTCAAGATAGAAAGAACACATATTTTCTTTCTCACATAGTCGTTAAGTTTGAAGTTATGTGGTCGCGACACACTCGTTATGTTTTTTATAAAGAATTATTTTTTTTATAAATGTTGTTAAGAGATTTACGAAACAAATTAAAGAAAATAAGTTTATGCAGATGATTGTTACTTTAGTGCGGAAAGAATACCGGGTGTTTTTGACAGCCCTCCGCAAACTGATAGGGTGGCTTCAGTACATCATATTAAGATGACCGGTACATAAAATTCTTTCAGGAACATTAAGGGTATCCAAAAAAACAGATTTGTTTTATTACCTCACACGCAATGTATCGTTACCGTGGCAAAACGCACGTAGCGGACGGCAGCGCAGCGAGCTTGAGCGAAGCTGCCCCCGCCCCCCGCGCGCTCCCCGGCGCACCTGGGCCCAAAGATATTTATTATAATATCTTTGCCTGGGCCACGTCTTTTATTACGTTACTAAAGAGAACAGCTGATTTCAAGAGCGTCGTTCGTTTTAGATTTAAACATCCATTGCTGTTTTTTTAAATTCAGCTGTTTTATTAACATAAATGGAGTGTTGCATACAGAGAATGTAATTTAACATTGAAATAAAGGAATATCAGCAGAAAAAACGGCAAAAAAAATAAAATAATTCCTGAGAAAATTTCCAGTGGAATATGATTCAGAATAAGGAGCTGAATCAATCCTGTGTTTTTGTGGAGGGTTGTCAATAACACCCGGTATATTTTATTAGTGCAATTTGCAAGTTGGTGCTATACCTACACGTGCTTAATTTGCCCATTTCAGTTTCACCTTGCACCGAACTAGTCTTAGGATTCCTTTTTTTATATCAGAGGGCGACAAAAGAGCAAGTGAGTCACCTGATGGTAAGTGATCTCCGCCGCCCATGGACACTCGCAACACCAGAGCAGTCGCGGGTGCTTGCCGGCCTTTAAGAGTCGGCAAACAAGTGCAGAAACACAACATTACAATTACTTAAGGAATTTCTTCTGTAAGGTGGAGGTACTTCCCCAGTCGGGCTGCTCTTCGAGCTAATGGATGATGTGCCCTACCTCGCCCTTTCGTCATAGGCAAGGCAAAACCTACGACAAAAGGAACATATGATAGATCTATAATTAATTATGTTTATTAGTACGATTGGACCTGTAGTATGACTACCAGATAACTGATAAACAAACTTATATATTTCTAATGAGATAATTTATTAATAAAAGTAAGCATTAAGTTGAAGGTATTCAAAATATTCTTGAATTGATAATGTTCCCAAAATACTGGCAGCATTACCACGCTGTATGGCAATACCTATTTGTTGGGCAAAATATAAGCCAGCATTCTGGAAACCAGTCGCCTCAACATGGCGTGCAGCTATTTCTGTTTATTAGTTATATTTTTATTCCATAAATAATTGCAGGCAATGTCTTTAATAAAGTTTTCGTGTTTTTTCTGGTCGAATTTACGTGCACAAGTGTATAATCGAAATAGTGTATATTTGGAAAATTAAATTCACATGATAACCGAAGCAGCTTGTTGGAAAGCGGATACAATAATTTTATACCCAATATAACACAGAAATGCGTAAGCAAGATAGCCACGCGCTTGATTCTGGGCCTTAAGATAATAAAATAGTATAGGTACATACAGGGTGGCCGAGGAATTGACGTTCAAACGCAAATGTTCTACGATTTTGCATTTTTTAATACTTTGTAAATTTATGAGTCCTGAGCTCAAACCCTAATTTTGAACTTTCGAATACATTCTAAGCCAGTTCTGCAATGATAAGATAAACCATACTGTTTAGGGTGTTAGGTTAAACTACGCTTATTAGTTATCACAAAAAACTGAACCAGAAATGTTCAACAGAACGAGAAAAAAAATCGAAAACTGATGTTAGGTGAAATTTACGAAAAAAATCATTAAAAATATTCTATCTCGAAAACTACGCAAAATCGTAGAACATACTTGAGGGTGATTCGGATACTCCTCATCATAAAGTATCTAAATTTTGCGTTTGAACGTCAACACCTAGGCCATCCTGTATATTAATTGATGGAGGAATTCCCTACACATTTGTTACACTGAAACTGACAAAATAAAAGGAAAAAAAAAAACAAATCCAATCATAGTTGATAAAAAAACATCAATATTTAATCAATAAACAGAATTCTTATGTTAAGAAAAATTGTATTTACTTTATATAATAATAATATGATGAGGCATATCATTATATAGAGCTTTAGGTAATTAGTACTGTTTAAATTCGCAGAGAAATATTATTTTAGGCCACAACCGTTGATCGGGACAAGTAGCTAGTGGACTCAAAAAAATACATCAGTAGGTAACATTCAATAATAGACCTCACGGTTTCGCTAAATGACCTTTAACCGGGTCAGTGCGGTAGGCCACCAAATATTTCGTGGCGCCGTAGAGGAGCCAAGCGCCAGAGAACGTGAAAGCGCCCCTAAACCGCCATCCACCATGAATTGTAACTTGCTGCGTTTTCTTAATACGTAAACCATACGCCACACGTAAAAGATTTTCATGGCTCCTCTCTGGCGCCATCCGCATTGAATCGGTTAAACTTCACCAATTACGATCTTTTTTTCTCCAGAACGAGGCCTCTGGCCCGCGAAGCCATTGGCGATTGCTCACATAGCCCACAACACCTAACGGCTCTGAATAGTTATGGAATGTTAGTAAAATAATCGATGGCAATGAGTAGGTATTGCGCTTTGGAAACATGATTTATGGGGCAAGGCCCCTCGTCAGTAAGATCGTGGCTTTCGTCGCTATTGGCTTATTATATAGTTACTAGATATTTGTAAAATTATCGACGTATTTAATGCCTATATAAAGGACCGAGGTTCTGAGATATAAGAATTAACTGTACAAAGAACGTTTAACATAACAATAAACTAAAAGCTGCCGTCTTGAAACATTAAATTATAATTACTGGTCTATCACGTATTTCTAAACGGACCTGTCACGAGAGTTTAAGCGTACAGGCAAAATAAAAGCATTTCCATAGTCAATGGATTCCAACGATACGACTTAATAAGAAAAAACAGTGTTAGGTACCAATATTTGGTGGTCATTAACCGTTAAACAGGTTGTATACTATACGAGACCACATCAATTTCTACCTTACCACTTTGGAATAAAGTTCAAAAAATTAAAGTAAAATATAGCAGTGCCTGAAAAAATATAAATATAAATACTTGTTCTAATAATTTTGGAATATTGAAATCACAAGACGAGGACTCATAGAAACTGAATACAATTAATTTATAGCATATAAAAGTATTGCTTACGAAATACGAACCGATATCAATCAACTCTATAGATAGTCAAAACAATAATGTCATGTAGGTATATAATATTTTGTTAATTTATCAGAGTAATATTATAAAGGCGAAAGTTTGTGAGTGTGTATGTTTGTTACTCTTGTACGCCAAAACTACCGGACGGATATTGATGAAACTTTGTAGTAATATAGCTTATATATCCGAATAACACATGGCTATAATTTATGAAGATTAACACGGGTAAATCCCGGGACATAACTAGTATTCATATAAGTACTTCTTGCCTGAATCACAGGATTATCTACTTCAGGCACACCTGTTATGTGTATAGCAAAGTGAGGATTTTGTAATTGTAATTAATTTTATGTTGTTGTAATTAGCCTCGACGGCATTCACTGCTTCACTGGACGACGCAATCGAGGGCCTAATGTTTTTATATCTAGCGCCTTAACTAGAGCGATGAAAGTGAGGAGAGCGGTTACCTTGTTCAATGTACCTACCAAATATAATGAAGTGGTCCAATGTACCTCCGTTGTATCCACAGAAATGACCTCTGAAGTCGATTTCCAACCAGCGGGGCCCTCCGTCATAGATACTTAAAAAACTTGAGAGGTGTCAAGGGACACCCGGATAGAACGAAGTTATTTCTTATTATTTATTATGTACAAAAAACCTGTATACACTCAACAAAAATATAGAGAGAGAGACAGACAGAGTAGAATGCGCACGCCGCACAGCTGCAAAAAGTGTTGTGACAACTTTTCGTAAGAATTTTTTCCGTCTAGCCCCCTTTCACAAGGCGCGATAAGGAACTTCGTTCCAAAAATGGTCTCAGACGAAACATAATAATAATAATTTATTCAATGACTAACACCAGAAATTACATTAACAGGTGGAACGATAATAGCTGCAGTAGTCTTTCCATTGTATTGCAGTTACTATCGCCTTCTTCCAAAAAACAATGAGTGCGAATTACAAACTGGTTAATTCAATATTAATGTAAATTATTAAACATGGCCCAATGGACCTTCCTAGTCAGGATATAACGGAGGTACATTGGACCTCTGTATTATATTTGGTAGGTACAGTCAACAGCAAAAGTAGATGATCAAAGTCGGATATTCAATACTAATTATCATAAATTGCGACAAAATAGTGTGGTGGTGAAGAGTATCTAGTTGAAGGTGTGCGTGAGTGTTAAGTGTCAAAAATATTAACTAGTGAAAACTGCCGCCCAATAGCATTATAAACTCAAAACTCAGGTCCGATTTTGATCATCTACTTATGCTGTTGACTGTACATTGAACAAGATACACGCTCTCATCACTTTCATCGATCTAGCTAAGGGGGCCCCGCTAAATATTAACAAATGAGGGCCCAAGTATAACAAAAAAAAAACTACAAACTAGGTAACTCTTTTTTTCTGAGGACTAGATACTTGAGAGAGACGTTTCGTTCTACGTCAATCAGCAAAGACAATTATCCGATTGACAATCTAGGAGGGCATTTTATCGATATGCAGACGAGAACCGATGTCTTCAACATGGTATCTGATATCGAGAGCGATGAAATATCATACAATCGTTATTATACACGGTGTAAGAAAAATAGCAGACGGAACGTTACGGAACTTAATTCATTATGAACCTAAACAACCTGTATTAAATCGACATGAAAAATACACAAAAATAATTATCTCTTAAAACAAGATCTAATAACGATCAAATGATGGATTTAGTGGGTGTATTATGCCTAGGGTTGCCAACTTTTTTTTACTAGATATAAAGTTTATTCAGGTCTATGAATCATTTTAGAAAAATCACAGCATTTTATTTGTTATTGTTTTAAATACATATTTTTTGAGCTTGTCGCACAACTTACTAATTAAATTCTTTATGGCAGCGTTGCACTGAGGAGTGAACGCCCTCTTGAGTAAATAAATGTAAACAGTAAAAAGTATAATTTAATGAAAAACCGTATAATACTGTTCACAATAGTAGTTGACAACCCTTACTATGCCGAATCGAACGCAAAGTAATCGAATGTCCCAATACTCGAACGTTCATAATATCGAATAGTTAATAAATTAAACGAAAGAGTAACAAATGAATCGTTAATACCATTCATTTGTTTCTCACTATATGGTCGCAGTTATAACCTAACCTACTTTTCTAGTAGCGAATGTTCCATTCATTAACCATTCAATATTATGAACGTTTGAGCATTTAGAAATTGGATTGCTTGCTTTATGGGCAGTGGTAACCCTAGTGTCAGAGTTACTCAAGCCGCCCAGTAGGCCTCTGACATGACTTAACGACTGTTGTCTAATGACTACAACCGGGACCGACAGCTTAACGTGCCCTCCGAAGCACGGAGACGCTCAGAAATTAAACCACTTTAGCGGTCACCCATCTATGGACTGACCGCAAGCCTAGTTGCTTAACCTCGCTGATCGCCTACGGACCAGTGGGAGCATCTAGCTATGTGCACCTGAAATTAGATTACTTTGTGTTCGATTTGGCAGGCGCTTCCACGACTCAGTAATACGCGTTGCCAAAAAAAGTTATTTTCGTATTTCACAAACTAATGTTATTTAATTAGTTGACTTTAATGGGTATTAAGTGACCCTTAAGTAACGTCCACTGTTTATGTTAGGCCTTGTATATAACGTGCATAGAAATGAGATTGACCCATAAACAGGCTATGTACTATACGCACGGCTACATATCCAGTATAAGCTGATCCCGCGTTGTATAGGATTTCCCTACAATGAAAGGTCAGCTTATATTGGAAATGTATAGCTTGCTACGCAGCCGTGTGTACGAGACCACAGCAATTTCAACCTTATCCCGATGGAATAAGGTCTAAAAACAATGAAAAAAATAACCAAACCTAGTTAGGGGTCAAGTTAAGACATTAAACGACGATAAGATTAACAAAATCCCCTTTGAACACAGGTAACTTAAAACAAAAAAGAAACATTGTATGGACGTTGGCGATATCAACTCTTAGTATATCTATTACTGCGTGAGTGTACAGACGCCAGCAAATCCAGCTACCCCAATCTGTCAAATTTCTTTTATAGATTTTCAACTTTATCACAAAAGCATATAGTTCACTTTCAATTGGGGAAATTTGAGAGATTGGGGTAGCTTGATATGGTGACGTCTGAACTTCTAACTTATGTTAAATAAGAATATGGTCCATTTACAATGTTTGCTCCAAATTTACTTATAATTAACGTTAATTTTTAATGATAATTTCTTAACAGACATAGGCTTATACTAATATTTTATACAATAATATGTATATTTAATTGTTGAGATTCATCTTGCGGAAGTTCCTGCCCAATCCACGTCCTGAAAGTAAACAAAGATAATTAATTACACAAAATCATAATTATTAAGTAATTTTACGTATATTACGTTAACGTCATCATCATGTCAGCCAGAGTACGTCCACTGCTGGACAAAAGCCTCCCCAAAGAATGGGGGGATATGCCATAATCGCTACGCATGGCAGACTGGTTGGCGATCGCAGTTTGATGGTCATAGTTCACAGAAAAACGCTGCTGCCCGTTCTCTGGTAGGTATTCCCTCGGACGATTTCTACGCACCCCACGGGATGAGATGGGGTGATGGTATTCTATGCCGTCACCATTACGTTAAAGTGTTAAGTTTAAATACGTTTGGATCAGTCAAGTCACATTATTGGATACACATTCTCTGCAAAATTAACCCTTATTGCCTACGCAATAAAGACACTGTCACATTCAAAGTGTATCCACCAAAATAGCATCGACTATACATACTTAGCAACATTATGACAATATTTTTTTGAGACAAGCTAACATTATTTATACGGGATAGCTCGTCATTGAGTACTTTTAAGAGCAGAACTAAAAATCACTTCTTATCTCTGTAACTTACGTATATATAAGGTATGTAGGTGTATGCAGTTTATTAAATAGATATATATTTTTATAAGGTATCGTATGTAATTATTAGTGTGTATTTTTTCAATATATTTACCCGACAAGGTACATAATTATAATAGTTTTTTGTACACTGCCTATACCCATAATTTTGAAAATGTCTCTTTTCTGGTGGTTTGCTGGAAGAAAATACAATAATGAATTAAGCTCGCCTATGTACATGCCTTTTCTTTTTGTAACTTCTAACTCATGTATTTATTTTCTGTGTGCAATAAAGAATAAGAATTATTTTTCTTAGCAGAAATATTCCAATATTACGTTTTCATTTAATTTTCCCATACCCGGGTTTGATTCCAGGACGTCATTATCTGCAATTGAGCACACTACCGCTAGACCAACGAAACTGTTAAAATCCTACTAATATTATAAACGCGAAAGTTTGTAAGTATGGATGGATGTTTGTTACTCTTTCACGTAAAAACTACTGAATGGATTTTAATGAAACATAAAAATATAGCTTATACATCAGAATAACACAAAGGCTACAATTTATTAAGACATTGTGTGAATTGTCCAAAATATGACGATAAGTGTCAAGTAGGAAAATTATGGTAATCTGTGAGTTATTCCGGCGTGCACTGCCAAAATCACTAGAGGTTGTGAGTATAGTCCAAAATATGGATGTATGTTTGTGACTCTTTTACGCCAAAACTACTATAACGCAGGTGAAACCGCGGGGCGTAGCTAGTTTATATATTTTTTGGGATAGTAAAACAGAATAACATACCACGTCCACCACCCAAAGATAACGCAGGGAAGTCTTCATCGGTCAACTCCGGGGCGCGAGACGCGATATGTCCAGAGGAATCTAAACAAATAATTTACATTACACTTCTATAACGGATAGCAGATGTATGCCGATACAGTATTTACTTAAATGTTAATTTTAAATGGACATCAAAGAAATTATCACCCATCAGTAAAATAATTGAAGTCAAACTTGATGTGTGACGAAAAGTGTGATCAGGAGAGGCGAACGGAACTTGAGTTGAGAAGGAGATGTAATTTTGTGTCTTACTGAAGGGGCGGCCACATATATTCTTTCTCTCTATCTCCCATAGCCTTCTTGAATCATGGGCGTAACAGAAAATATATTTCGCTACTGGAAAAGTAGACTAGGCTCGGTTTGAACTGCGACCATACAAATAGAAACAAATGTATTTACATAAACAAACCACAAATAGCAATGCGTCTTGAACTTATAATATTTTAAGAAAACTATACTGTGCAAATCATATTTTTGTTAGGATTCGGTAATTTTTTTGTAATACAGAAAAATGATTTATTGATTTGTAGTTAAATACTACTCTTTACTTACATTTATTTAGCTGATCTATTGCTGATATTTATATTGTAGTAGCAATAGGAACACAGTGTAAAAATTGCTACTGCCTACCTATTGCGATTCATTAGACTTGCTGACAGACAGACGGACAGCAGAGGCTTAGTGATAAGGTTCAGAACCCTAAGGAGGAGCCATACAGATTGATAACCTCATTCTTTTCTTATGTCGGTTAAAAATGCAGGTGAATGAGGAATACTTACAATCAGCTTGGGGCATACGTAGTGGTACGTGCTTGTGAACGCGCTTTGGACCTGGAACCAATTACCATAAGCCATAAGCAATAGATTAGACACTAGTTAAGACAATAATGTAGGTATTATTCCAAATTATTTTATCTATATAAGTATGTATTTACAAAAGATAATAGTATTTTTAGGAATTAAAAGGATTATATTATAAAAATGAGGTTTATTCACACTTCAGAATCAATCATTTAGAAATCAACAACAATTTTCTTATGACAAATCACTTATAACGATAAACACAGTGATCACACTACACTTGGGCTTGAAATAAATCGTTACGCAACCCGCCAGCGTCACCGCTCGCGACGAAGTCTGGCCCCAAAAGAGAGAGACGTATCGGTTAACTGGAGCCCGACGTCACTCATCACCCATCTTGAAAATTCCTCACAGAATATACAATATTTTTTTTTTTTTTTTTTTTATAGTTAAATAAAACGGTTAATAACCAATTACATTAATTAACATAGAAACAATTACATTACTTATTTTTAGGGTTACATATAAATTTCAATACAAAATACTAGACATACTTGCATACTTCCTTTCGCAGAAAACCAAACATATTCGCCTAATGTCTGTCCATCTACCGGCAAACACATCGCATTCAGGATAGGCAATCAGGAGGGCGTTTAGCATATCTAGGGTTCGACATACTGGAGACTTGGCTCTAGCGACAGTATGATGCAGCGGCTTCGCAAATAATTCACGCTGGTGGCGGCACTGATGATGCCTACGACCAGGCACATATAACCGACAGAATAAATTAAGGAGCTCAGGACAGTCGATTTCTCCACGAAAGGTTTTTGAGGCTACCGTAAGCTGATCAAAGCCTCTTCTCACCTCCAAAGAATTAAAACCTAACATTCCTAAAAGATAGTTAGTAGGGTACATATAAGGATAGTAGTTGTATATCCTTTTAAATAGAAATCTTAGGAAGGTTTTTTGCACCTTTTCGATAATCAATATTTGGGTCGCTATATGAGGGTTCCAGACACAGGCACTAGCCTCGAGTTTGCTTCGAACCAGACAATTGTAAAGAAGGCTGATGACTTGTGGGTTCTCAAAGTCACGGACATTACGTAAAACAAAACCCAACCGCCTAAATGATTCCTTGGCAACACCGGAAATATGATCACTAAATGTGAGACAACGATTGAAGGTCACTCCCAGGTCCTTTATGTTGTTGACACGAGTAATTGGTTGACCACCTATAGTATAATTAAAAAGAACTGGTCGCCGCCCGCGACCGTAGGTCATGATATAGCACTTACTAGTGTTGAAGAGCAGATTGTTTTCAATGCTCCAGTGCCAAATGGCGTTTATATCTTTTTGTAGCTGTTCACATTCTTTCTCGTTTTTTATTTCCATTATTAGTTTTAGGTCATCGGCGTATAGTAGGCATTTAGCAAATTTAACTTTATTTACAAGGTCATTGATCATTACTAGGAATAGAAGTGGACCCAACACAGATCCCTGACTAACACCTGAGCGTGTATTATAGGGCCCGGACTCAAAGCAACCATGTTTGACGAACTGTGTGCGATCGCGCAAGTAGTCAGCAAAGAAGTTGAGAAAATCTTGACAGAAACCAATGGCAGCCAACTTAGTTAAGAGCACATCATTGTCGACCCTGTCAAAAGCTTTGCAGAAATCGAAGTAGAGGACATCAACTTGCCTTCCTATGTCTAGGCTTCTAGAAATTAAGTCCACCTTAACCATAAGATTTGAGTTAACGGAGCGACCGGACCGAAAGCCATGCTGGGCATCTGATAGATAAGCATTTATACTATTGTAAATAAATGTATGAAGTATATGCTCAAAAACTTTTGCTATCGTTGGAAGGACAGCAATAGGCCTGTGTTTATCCACTGAGGATCTATCACTAGTTTTAGGAATAGGCGTAACTCGCGATATTTTCCATTGTTTAGGGTATACACCTGATTGGAAGGCCAGGTTGAAAATGTGACATAGGGAAGGTAATAGACTTTCTTTGCATCCCTTAAGGATATAGGCGGGAATATTGTCAGGACCGATCGAGCTAGAAGGTCTAATTTTGTCAATTCCCTTCTCTACATCCCGAATTGTCAGAGAAGGAAGAGGTACATAACCTCCCTCAGAGCTTAGGTTCAATATATTTGGGTCCAATCTAGGTACATCAGGCAATAACACACTGGAGAAATACTGAGCAAATGCCTCGGCCGCCTTTACACCTGAACAAAGCTCTCCGTTATATGCTACTTGTGGTTCAAAGCCACCCTTTGATCTTAAGCTGGATATATGTTGCCAGAAATCTTTTGGATTCTTTTTTAAGCTCTTCTCCACATCACGGGAGTATGACTTATAGGCTTTCTCAGTTCTAGCTCTAAGTTCTGATCGTAAAGCACTAAACTCTGCGTAGGTATGCTCACAATGTGTTTGTTTCCATCTTTTGTGTAGTTTGATTTTCCTATTTATATCGTTTACTATATCTTTAGTGAACCACACTGGATACCTTTTATAACTATAAGTGTGTCTCTTCTTTTTAGGGATGGAGGTGTCAAATAGATCGCACATTATAGTGTAAAACTTATCGGTAGCCAAGCACGGGTTGTTACAGCTACTAACTTCATGCCACGGAGCTGAACCTATTTGGTCATAAAGAAGTTTATAATCTCCTTTGGCAAAGTTCCAGTCCCTACTTCGATCTATGTTGCTGGGGTCTAGCTTTTCATAAACTTTATGCATTATTAGAGACACCACGATGTCTAGGGGTGGGTGATAGAGATCAATTGGAACCAACTCCAAGCCTTCAACATTCTCGCACACTACTCCAGTGCCCTCACGAACCAACACTACGTCTAACTTACTCCCACGCATATTCATCACTCCATTCATATCAGCCAGATTACAAAAATTTATAAAATAACCATAATAGTTGTTAATATTTACAGATGCGCTCTTTAAATTTAGGTCTCCTAAAACTAATACAATCCCATTCAAATTGTGGATGAAGCTCTCAACCTTGCAAAACCACGACATATAATCATCATCAGTTGCAGTGGGTTTAACATACACAACACATACAAACACATTTAGGCTATTTATTTTGAAATGAGCCCAGATATCTTCGCCACAGTCCGTTTCGAATAGTAATAGTTCAGTTATCTGGTTTCCATAGTACAAAGTCTGCTTAGTTTGGAATCAGATGGCCGTGTGTCAATAATGTCCCAGGATACTATATTATAATTATTAGAAAGGAAAAATATGTTTATTTTTGACAAAAAAATCATACCATGCCTAGCAAATATTTACAAAAAGAAAACGAAAGTTGGATTCAGAGTCCATGACGGCCCGTATCTCAGCAGTAACACCATGTTATAGATAAATTATACTCAAGCACAGAACAAATAATCCTTCTTCCACAAACCCACGACCTCTGGCTTAGTAGTCAGGGTCACCAACCACTACACCAACAATATATCTTGGACAATGTCACACAGATCATCCTAGCCCCAAACTAAGCAAAGCTTGTACTATGGGTACCAGGCGACGACATACATACTTATATAGATATATACACTACTTATATACATAGAAAACATCCATGACTCAGAAACAAAAATTCGTGCTCATCACACAAATATTTGCACTTACCGGGATTGGAACCCAGGACCACCAGCTTCGTAGGCAGGAACACTACCAACTAAGCTACGGTGACAAGCCAGTCATCATGTCATGAATAATGTTAAATCCTTAAATAAATTAAAAATCATGTCAGCCGAAGTACGTCCACAGCTGGACAAAAGCCTCTCCAAAGAATGGGGGATCTGCCATAATCGCCACGCTTGGCAGACGGACAGGGTTGACGATCGCAGTTTGATGGTCATAGTTCACAGAAAAACGCTGCTGCCGGTTCTCTGGTAGGTCTCCCGCTTTACTCTGGAGGGAAGTGGAACTATTCATTTTCTAACTCCTCCTTTTTTCTGTTTCTGATTAAATTCGTTGCGGGATCCAAGACAGTTAAAGCGATTCCCCGGGACATGCCTGAGCTTCACCGCTCAGTGTCATTTCATTGTGTGCCACTGTTGATCCTGGCTTACAGGAGTTGCAGTGGTGGGTAAGAGGGAGGGACTAGTCCCGTTATTTAAAAAAAAAAATTCTCTGGTAGGTATTCCCTCGGGCGATTTCTACGCACCAAACGGGATGAGATGGGGTGATGATATTCTACGCCGTCACCTCACAGCTTATTCTACTAAATATTATTCAACGCAATATGTTAATCTGAAGGCGACAAATACGGAAGACAGAATTCTACCAGGAGGGTGTGATCGGTGGCACGGTATTACAGGTACAGAGAACGGCGGGGCAACGTGGTGCCCATAGGCTAAGTAACCTGAAGCTTTCTCTAGATGTCTCTGACTTAGATGTATATATACTTCTAAAACACCAACAATCTCGCAGTACTATACTTTTTGCGTTGTAGCATGGTGCGGGTGACAGTTGCTTATTTGACGTTGACATCTATAAGTACCACATTACTAGGGATTTGCAATACATTTTTATTGCTAACGATACTCGCAGCATAAATCTGGTCTAATGTCGTAAATAAAATAAAAAGGGACATTATGTCTGATTGGGATCGTGACATCCATATGGACAATATAATAGAGTCATAATTAATAATATCCGTCACAGATTCTGATCCATTCAACCGTGCGACTCTGAGCGAACCGGTAGTCTTGGTGTCACTCCCTACTCCTAAGTCTAAAGTCTTTGCTAGTGTGCGTGTACGTCGATCCGTGTGTGTGTGACTGATAAGCTTGCACCTTTGCACCTGTTGGAGTTGTGTCGGCCGCCCGAACACAGAGTAGTGTGCGGCATAGAAACACCAAACATTCACATCTTCGACTATCAGTCAACTGTTGCAGTCTGCTGAAATGAGTGACATGGAAACGCCACCTTCCCACATTACTACTCGGAAAGAAGCTGCACGTGGAAAAGGCAATGATTTTAAACAAGAATTTAAGGCCTTCCAATTGGAAATGAAGTCTATGTTTGATAACTGGCTGATTAAACAAGATCAAAAACTGTCCGTCCTTTTCGAGGAATTCCGTGAAATAAAAACTTCGGTCAAGTTTATCTGTGAAAAGTACGACGATCTTGAGAAAGAAGCCAAAAACGTTTGTGCTCGTGTAGCAATACTGGAAAAAAAAATATCCTCACCACAAGTAATGGATCAGCGTGTCATAGCACTGGAATCAAAATTGGAATCCATGGAACAGAGAGCTCGTACTTGTAATATTGAGATTAGTAATCTGCCAGAGAAACGTGGTGAGAATCTCTTAAGGATCTTAGAAAATATATCGAACCTAATCAAGCAACCGCTATCATCTCAAGACATTATTGCGATCCACCGTGTTCCTCTAACAAACCCCAAGTCGGCCCGCCCAAAAAATATAATAGTAAAAGTTTCTAGCCAGATAACCCGTGACAACTTTATAGCTGCGGCCCGCCTAAAGAAAGGTATAACTACTGAAGAGCTTATGATACATGGTTCCCCGCAAAAAATTTATATAAACGAGCATCTGACGTTGCAGAACAAGAAATTGTTTCGTGAGGCCAGAGAAGCTGCCAAAAAGAATGGATATCGATTTGTATGGATTAATCATGGTACCATTCTCGTTCGTGCAGATGTTCCCGAGCCAGCATTCGCCATCCGAACAGAATCAGATTTATCCAAAATTAAACCCTACAAGTCGACTGAAAATTAACATCCAACCTACGCCTAGCCTAAAAGGGAAAGGTTTGACCTTAAACCTCATTTGTTATTTAGAATATCATATTAATTTACCACGCTATCTGTGTCCTCTGGTTTTTTCATTACTCTGTGACGGTTTTATAAGTTACATTCTCGATTTAACTGCAAGCCGTTATTCTAAAGATACCTCCTATTATTCGAAGATTCACAAAATACTATTAAATATAATTTATAAGCATTTTTATATTATACTAGTGACTTTTAAATACGGTAACAAGAATATAAGATTGCTTTGTATTGCTTTTCTGTGCCAATATATACAAATTGATTACTGCGTAACTCTGAACTCATCCTTAAGGTTGTCAGATGCTTATAGTTTGTGTAATGTACTACATTGTATAGAAATCTTAGTCTTTCCAATATGGGTCTACCACTTATTCGATTGTGTAATGTATAAGTCATCAACAGTTACTACTACGAAACTTCTCAATAGTTTTAATAACTTAGTTTTATGCATTGAAACATTATGTTACGGGTTAATACACCACAAATATGTTCACATGACGTATATGTCGCTCTTACTTATTACATTATATCTTGTTTCTAAATCTTGTTTTTATACTACTTTTTTATATACTGTTAGTAAATTGTATTTACACAATATTATAAGTAATGGATGCCCATAATTTAACGTTCTACTACCAAAATTGCCGTGGACTGCGTACGAAACTAAATACTCTATTCACGAATATTCTGTCCTTTTCGTATGACGTGATCATATTAACCGAAACTTGGCTGATACCGAATATCTCGGATACGGAGATCATTGATGATCGTTACTTAGTATTTAGATGTGACCGCGACCGCTGCATCTCGGGTAAGCATGATGGTGGTGGGGTTCTTATAGCCGTCTTACGCACGTTACGACCTATATGTAGAATGTTGCGCCCTGTACATGCCGCGGTGGAACATGTTGTGGTACAACTGCCCGCATCGAGTCCGAAAAAATATCATATAATAAGTGCGGTATACATACCTCCCCGTACGCAAGATGATGTATACATATCTCATCTTGACGCTTTGCAGGACGTTATTAGTGACCCTTGTATCGAAACATTCTACATTGTGGGTGATTATAATTTACCATGCATCAACTGGATGGACCATTGCGACCACGCTTATGTTATTCCTCAATCAACTAGTACAATAAGCAGTTACGTCAGTAATTTCATTTCTGTTTTAAACATACATCAGTACAACGTATTGAGAAACAGTCTAGGTCGTATACTAGACTTGTTCTTATCAAACAATGAATGTAACATTAAAATGTGTACATCCCTACTTCCACCCGACCCATATCACCCTCCTTTTACTGTTATGACGTCACTTACAACTAAATTCACGCCTATGGTTCGACATACGCAGTCCAAATACAACTTTTTCAAGGCGGATTATGACACAATTAATAGGGAACTTATGAAATTGGACTGGAACCTTTTACTTGTCGATCTTCCCGCCGAGCAATCTGTTGACGCTTTTTACGACATAATTTACAATATTATTAAATTAAATACCCCGTTGATACGCCCTAAAAACTCCAACTTTCCAATTTGGTTCACTCCTGCGTTAAGACGTATATTTTATTACAAAGAAAAGGCATGGGCTAAATGGAAAAAATACGGCAACATATCGGACTATGAAACTTTTTCTATCCGTCGCAGACATTTTAAGTCTGAGGCATGTAAATGCTTCGATAGATATATCTCATCGGTCGAAGAGAGCATACCACTTAATGTTAAACACTTTTGGACATATGTCTCAAAGCGCAGGGGCAAGGTAAATATTCCTGCTCACATGTATCTCGGTAATATACATTCAAATAACCCAACAGAAATTTGTAACTTGTTCTCAACCTTTTTTACCTCAGTACATGAACCCACTCTCTTAAACCCAGCAAGTTGGCAACCACCTAGTTCATATACAGCCAATTGTTCCTACATTGCTGATATATATCTAACGCCAGAAAATATATACAATGCTCTTAAAAAAATTGATGTGAATAAAGGAGCTGGGCCAGATGGTTTGCCGCCTATATTCTTAAAAAAAGTTTCTAATAGCATATATCTTCCTCTTTGTATCCTATTTAATAAATGTTTACGCGAAGGCACATTCCCTAAAATCTGGAAGACCGCATTTATTACGCCGGTATTTAAAAATGGTGACAAAAACTGCATTCAAAACTATCGTCCTATCTCTATCCTGCCCATATTATCCAAGCTTTTTGAGAGGCTTGTACACAATAAACTATACTCTCACTGCCATCAGATTATTATTCGTCAACAACATGGCTTTGTAAAGCGTCGGTCAACTGCCACGAATCTCATGATTTTTACTAACTATCTGTTCCAAAATATGGATATGCAAACTCAAGTCGACGCAGTGTACACCGATTTTCAAAAGGCCTTCGATAAAGTGGATCACAAATTGCTTCTGGACAAAATTGCCTTTAATGGCATACGTGGCAATTTACTCAGATGGTTCATGTCTTATATTTTTAATAGAACCCAAAAAATTGTAATAAACGGTTTCGAGTCCGATTCAGTAGTTGTCACTTCCGGAGTTCCACAGGGCTCAATTCTTGGCCCTCTATTGTTCACATTGTTCATCAATGATATTGCGGACTGCTTCAAGAACTCCCAGTTTTTACTGTATGCGGACGATATCAAAATTTATAAAACATGCAAGAGTCCTGAAGATTGTTTATTACTACAGCACGATCTTGACAAACTCTCTCAGTATTGTTCCAATAATAAACTATTGCTAAGCCTGCCAAAATGTAAAGCCATAACTTACACAAAAAATAAAAATATCATAAGTTTTTATTACAGTTTACAGGGCATCATTTTACAAAAAGTCAACTCTATTCGAGACCTAGGGGTTACACTAGACACAAAACTACACCTCAATAACCACATTGATAACATTATTAACAAAGCATATCAGATGTATGGCTTTGTAATGAGATCGTCTAGTGATTTTAAGAAGCCTCGGACATTTTTGACTTTATACCAAACTTTAGTGCGCTCCCAATTAGAGTACGCAGTCCCGGTATGGTGTCCTTTCTACGACATTTACATAAATAGATTGGAAATGATCCAAAAAAAATTTCTACGTTCTATGCATTACCGTTGTTTCCGATCGAAGCTACCGTATTTACAACTACTTAATAGGTATAAACTTTTAAGCATGGAGTCCAGAAGAAAACTGCTAATGTGTATGATGCTTTATGGATTTTGTAACAATATGTATGATTGCACTGACATCACAAATCAATTATGTTACAGTGTACCTAGAACTGTTATACGGCGAGAGGTGCGCGTGCCCCGGCTGTTTTACACTGCACGCTGCAGAAGTAACGCCGGCGCACGGGCGCCTCTCCACCGCCTAGTAGAAACATATAACACACACTTCTTTAAGTTAGATATTTTTTCACTTTCCAAGTCAAAATTTAAAAAAATGGCCATTGATTTATTAAAATAAAATATCAAGATTACCTTATCACGCTCTTCATTAAATTGCGCGAGTATTCTTAAATACGCACTTAACATTATTTCGCGGACATTGGTGTGGGTTACACGTTTACTACGGTCTTTACATGTCTGCTTAAAATTATGTATTAATGTGTAACTGTTTGATGTCCCAATAAAACAAAATAAAAAAAATAAAATAAAATGAATTAAGTGACAATTCAGAGTCAGGATCTGATACGAGTTCAGACTAATTAAATGCATTTTTTACCTTACCCTAATGTTCTGTTGTATAATTATAGGCAAGATTTCATTTTAACAATAAAAATTTACCTTTGCACAAAATACGTTTTTTATTATACAAAAATATCGACTACCCATCGTAGCACTCCATCCCATCACTAAATATGTCTATGACGTTACGTTATACGCATAACGCTTGCTTATTTTTTCATTCAATTTAATTTAATTTGTAGAGATGAACATTCTGGTTGCATTTAATTCAATTTACTACAGTTATTAATGTTTTATTATGTAACAAATGTGGTACAGCTGAGATACTAAGACATAATTTGTAAATCGCTGCGCCTTTCAGAGTGAAACGAAATGTTACTGAAACTGTCACCCGCACCATGCTATAACGCAAATAGTATAGATAGTTAACACCATAAGCAACAACTTTTGTTCTACAACTTTTGATAATTTGTTACATTATATTTTCATACAAAAATAAGTATTGATTTAATTTCCCGCTTGGATATTTATAACTCACAAAGACGCACAAGCGAGCTAGCTTAGCCTCGTTCGCGTGTAATCCTTTGGTTTATGAATGAAACATAGACCTACAAATGTCACGACTAGAGATGCGCCGAGCCCTGGTTTTACCGAGTACCGAGTATTACTCGGTTTCATGTTTGCCAGACCGAGTACTCGGCCGAGTTACTCGGTGCAATACAAACGCTTTGCGTTGCGAAGTAAGTTTATACAGGATAGATATGTAAACGAAGGCTTGTTGCCACGACACCAGAGTCCTTTCATGTGGTGGGAAGGACATAAAACAAGAAACCCACTAATGGCATATCCAAATGTCTATGAAGAAAAACGGAATAAACTGTTACCAGAACGCGCAGAGGGCCTTGTATTCCTGCATCATAACTTGCCGCTGCTAAACTTCAAATATTAATTGTTTTTTTTTTAATGAACTTACCTGTATTTTTTATAAATAAATGTTGCGTATCAGCCTAACAAACAAGCTTGTTTTCACTAAATCTCTAAGACAGAGAACTCGCCACTTGAACCGAGTTATTCGGCAGAGTACGAGTATTAAAAAAAACGCCGAATATGCCGAGTACCGAGTACTAACCGAGTACTCAGCCCATCTCTAGTCACGACAGTACAGAAAAAAACTATTAAAATAATTTACTTTCTTGTATTGAGTTATTTCCGAACTCATAGAACAAAAGTTGTTGCTTCTGATAACGCTGTATAAGAGAACAACGGTAATGATACTCACGGTCGACAACACTGGAGGCCGTAGAGTTGCAGCCGACTTCTGATAACGAATCGTTCATCGGAGAATTGCATGATGATGCCGCTGCCTGAAAACAATATCATTATGTGACACTAATATATTTAAGACTAGCAGCGCATCGCGGTTTTACCCGCGTTACACTTTATAAATTACTAACTGTGCCCCGCAGTTTTACTTGCGTTAAACTTTATAAATTATAGCCTATGTGTTAATCCAGGGTGTCAGCTAACTCCATACCATTTTTTATTAAAATCGCTCCAGCCGTTTAGACATGAAGAAGTAACAAACATACACACTCACAAACTTTCGTATTTATAATATTAGTTTGATATTACTACAAAGTTTCATCAAAATCCGTTCGATGGTTTTTGCGTGAAAGAGTAGCAAACATCCATACTCACAAACTTTCGCATTTTTAATATGAGTAAGATAAAATACTCAGATAGTTGTACATATATTTATATAGCGCAACATATTTATATTATAAAAATCATCCATATAGGAAAATTATTATTAAAAAAACTGTGTTGTCTATAAACGTGTTAAATATTATAACAAATGGTTATAATATTATTTGTAATGGTAACACAGGTATTTTGATACTTCCACATAAGGCTTTTTTATTTGTGAGGTTTTAAAACAGAAAGCAACCCAATTTTAAAAAATCTATTTCAATTTTAGTCTAAACAATTCTGGCTACTAGAATTAATCAAGCTACTATTTTCTGACCTCCAAGCCCATAGAAGCAAAGCTGTCGTACAATCACTAGATTGCCGTAACGGACCAATGAGATATTAAGGTAAAGGAGATCGGACATTTTAGTATGGACTTTGGTCCAAGTGGCGTCGGCTGATGAAACCTAGTCTATATAATAGTTCGTGAATGTAGGATATTTTTTACTATGGACACCATAAAATCGGCCCACGGAGAAAAAAGTTACACAGTTCAGAAAGTATCTACGTATTATAGACGAATAATTGAAAAAGCTGCCTTTTATTCGGTCAAAACTTATTTGCCGAGTACCGAGTACTCGCACTTACTCCCCGCCGCCCGTATGCGCCCGCTACCCCTCGGGGTGGCGGGGGGTGATGCTCCTGCGCCGCGCGTATTGTTCACAGTTCAGTGAGTCATTCGCTATTATTCAGCAAGGACATCGTTTGGTTTCTTTATTTTGTTCGTACCGGCTTTCTTTTTGGACATATTTTGATTTACTTACTCGATTACTTTGACGCGTTTAAACGGACTTGTGATATTGCTTTTGGATTTGGCTTTTAAGATGTTGCCTAGTTCTGGCATTGTGTGTTTAGTGTGTAATCGTTCAGTGTTACGAAGAGAAAGGCAAAATGTTACCCGAAATCTTTTCGAGTCAAACCCAGCCATCTCAGCACATATACTCGCATCAATTGCACCGCGACAGGTATGTACCTTTTAAGCCATATTGCTGTTGATTGTTGGTGCAATAGATAATATCAAACTGGTTAGCATTTTCTATAGTTACCGTAACAGAGTTATTTAAAGAGCCGGTTATTATGGAAGAGCTATTTATTGCTGGGTTTGACTCGAAAAGATTTCGGGTAACATTTTGCCTTTCTCTTCGTAACACTGAACGATTACACACTAAACACACAATGCCAGCACTAGGCAACATCTTGAAAGCCAAATCCAAAAGCAATATCACAAGTCCGTTTAAACGCGCCAAAGTAATCGAGTAAGTAAATCAAAATATGTCCAAAAAGAAAGCCGGTACGAACAAAATAAAGAAACCAAACGATGTCCTTGCTGAATAATAGCGAATGACTCACTGAACTGTGAACAATACGCGCGGCGCAGAAGCATCACCCCCCGCCACCCCGAGGGGTAGCGGGCGCATACGGGCGGCGGGGAGTAAGTGCGAGTACTCGGTACTCGACAAATAAGTTTTGACCGAACAAAAGGCAGCTTTTTCAATTATTCGTCTATAATAGGTAGATACTTTCTGAACTGTATAACTTTTTTCTCCGTGGGCCGATTTTATGGTGTCCATAGTAAAAAAATATCCTACATTCACGAACTATTATATAGACTAGGTTTCATCAGCCGACGCCATTTGGACCACTTCCGCCCGTTCTCGTTTCACTTTAATACCCTCTCATAGAGTAGCATTTACCATGACAAATGTTCATTTGTAAGGCAGGGAGTTCTGTAGCTGTAGAACCCAGAGTAAAACTGTCCAATCACTGTATGGTACGAATGTATATTTCGGAATAAACTTAGCCTACTTATATCTACATTTCTTATAGTACATGAGGTATGCGTTAAAGGAGGTCATATTTAATAATTTATCGAAGACAGGTATATCTAAAATAATTTTGTTATAACGCGGGCAAGGCCCGCACGGTACAGCGCGTGCGCCTCATATAAAAACATGTGGCATGCATGAACTCAGTGAAAGAGTCTCGTTTGGACAGCCGACGCGCACGGACACGTTCGTGCGCTCCTGCCTTACCCGACTATTTCCGACTATACGTGCTCGTGTACGTTCGTCAGTTGAGATAAATCGATCGTCAGATTGGTTGAATCTCGGCAAACCTTCACACTATTAATTGGTGTAGTGGCGTCTTTTTCAAGACAGCGCTACCCCAATATAGTGTGTGTTTCTTTGTACTTTCGTGCCCCTTCAGGGAAAATCCACTTTTCTAGTGGTACTTGGTGGAAACGTAACCGTGCCAACTAAGCCAAGTTAGTGTAGCCCCAAGCACTAGGCCTTGCTCCTTCAGAGCAACGCCAGTTAATTGGAAGCGGTTTGGAATCATTGGCCTTGGGGGCTACCCTAGTCAACTCCAAATCGGAATCCCACCTCCTTACCCTACCTTCCCATTCTCTCTTGTTGTTTGGGTGCTGACGGCTTCGGCCCATATCGCCCTCTGCATTAGAGCTGCTAGGAACCCTTTCGCACAATAAGACTGGCGAGAGGGATACAAGCTTAGGGCTCACCATAGGTACACATACCTCCTCGTCTAAACCCGGCGAGGAGGGTGATACACACACCAACACACCCTCGGGCCCGTCCAACCCGAGGTGATAGTTGTTAGGGACATTCTATTGTTAGAGCGACCGCCGAGAAGTTTCTTGTTAGTTCTTCTTCTCGGAACGCTCCGGGAGCGAACTAACGTAATTATTCGGTAGTTGTTAGGCTTTTAAAACCATCACAAGATGGCCGCCCCCGTACCCGCCTCCATGGTAGACATTACCAAGGATCCCCGCTTCGTTGAAGCGCTCTTCAAGCTCCTCAAGTCCGACCCAGTTGGCTGGGTAAACTTGATGGAGACCGTCAAGACAAAGCTCATGCTTGACGATTCCCCTTGCTCCGGCGCATCTGCGCAGGAGAATCTTAGTCTCTCCGTCCCCTCCTCTTCTGCCCCGTTCACCCAGACGGACAGGCAGTCGCCACTCCCCCGTAACCGTACCCCCTCTCCATCTCAGCCTCTAGCCACAGAGGAAGAGATGGACGTCGTACCGATCGACAGCGATGACGACGCTCACAACGAGTGGACAACCGTCAGGCGCGGGAAAGCTGATAAGCGGACCCGCGGCGACAAGTCGTCGTCGTCCTCGTCTGGCAGCTCTTCCGGCTCTGATTCTGAGGCTTCGACTCAGGAGAAGAGCAAGAAGAGCGCCAAGACGAAGAAGTTGCGCACGGAGAGACCCTCCGCCACCAACTCTGTCCCCTCTTCCCCCACTACAAGCGCCCCCGCCTCACAGGCAAAGGCCAAACCCTCTGGCTTCACGGCCAAGACCACTAAGCCCCCACCTATCATGCTACTCAGCATCGATAAGTGGGAAGACTTGTCCACGACGTTAAAGTCCAAAGGTGTAGTCGCACTCAGCACTACATACATCCTCAAGGAGCAGATGTACAAAATACAGCTGCAGACCTCCACTGAATACAGGACAACGACGGCTCTCTTCGATGCACGTAAGGTAGACTACTACACTTACGGCACCGCTGAGGACAAAACACTCCGCGTGGTTATCCGCCGAGTGTGCCGTTACCTTCCCATCGACTCCATCAAGGAGGACCTAACCACCCAAGGGTACCCCGTGAGAGAGGTGCATCGGATGCGCCGATCAAACGGTGGCGAGCCCTTCGATATGGTGCTGGTCCACCTTGACGACTCGAAGGAAGGACAGAAAATCCTGACTGTCCTTAAAACAGTTTGCGGCGTCGGCGGCATCGTCGTCGAGCCGCCGCGGCGAGGGACCGTACAGGGGCAGTGCCACAACTGCCAACTGTACGGGCACTCGTCTAAGTACTGCCACGTCGCCCCGAGGTGTGTTAAATGCCTGACCCCAGGTCATCACACCTCCGAATGCCCAAGACCTAAGGATCGTAGCGAATGCTCCGAGCCACCCGGTTGTGTCAACTGCCAGTCCTTGGGACACCCTGCGAACTATCGCGGCTGTCCCAAGGCACCGGCGAGGAGACCCGCCAGGAGGCCTCGCAGCAAGCGCAACGCTCGCAAGCCTCAGGCGCAGACTAGCTCCGCCAAGCCCCAAGCAAGCCCTCCCCCGCTAATGTCCTTGGATGTCCAACAGACATCCCTGCGACCAGCAAGACCACACTGGCCTCTGCCAGATTACGTCCCCTCGACCGCACCCAACGCTGCGGGTGAGGCGGTCGCCCCTAAGGCTGTGCCAGTCCCAGCTAAAGAGGCGTCCCCCAAACCCTCAACCAGCGCGACCCCTCCCGCCCCAGTCAAATCGGGCTGGGCTTACAACCCGCTGACCAAGAAGTCACAGGCTCCAAAGGCCCCGGCCAAAGGAGCCCAGACTCCAAAGTCATCAGCCCCAGCGCCCAAAACCCGGGCGCCCCAAGCGAATAGCAAAGGGCGCGCCTCAGGCTTTGCCGAGCGCATCATGACTCAGGGCTGGGAGTTGCTCGATCAGTTTGAGGACCTCACCCAGAGGGCCGAAGCTGATCCGACCAACATCCAGTTGGCCATCGACGCGGCACGCGTATACCGCCGCTTTATTAAATCAATACAACCGTAATGGCTGTACACCCGTTGATGACTCCCCAATTCACTTGCAGGCTAAAACCCAGATCTTTAAAGATCGGGTTTTACAATGCAGACGGATTAGCGAGACAACGCGATGAGGTCGCAGAATTCCTCTGCGATCATCAAATTGATCTCTTCCTCGTTCAAGAGACATTCCTCAAACCGAGCAAACGGAGAAGTCCTACAGTTGCCAACTATCGTATAGTTCGCAACGATAGGACTCACTCCGCCAAAGGGGGCACGCTGATTTACTTTAAGAAATCACTGCATTGCGTACCTTTGGACCCTCCCGTGCTGAAGAACATTGAGGTCTCTGTCTGTCGAATAGGCATGACAGGCCATCAGCCAATCACGATAGTCTCGGCCTACCTCCCCCCAGACAAGGAGATACTACTTAGCGATCTCCAAGCACTGTATGACTTAGATGGCTCTGTCATAGTGGCAGGCGATCTAAACTCCAAGCATGAGCAATGGAGCTGCCGTACGAGCAACTCGAACGGCCGCGCACTTGCTAATCACTTGGCAATCATACCGTTCGACCCTATAGTCCCTCTCGAACCGACCCACTTCCCCAGAATTGACAGTCACCGACCCGACATACTCGACATAGCACTCCTTAAGAATACAAACCTACGTTTGGCTTCTGTAGAAGTGCTACACGAGTTAGACTCCGACCATAGACCGGTCATCCTTAGTCTTGCCTCCCGCACAAGCCACTCTGGCGCGGATAGCAACCTACCACCCAGATATGTTACCGACTGGCAGAAACTTGAGGGCAAACTCAAGTCAGCCACGTCGGAGCACTTAGATTCGATTCCATCCCTCATAGAGACCCCCGAGCAAACGCATGCAGCCATCGGCTCTTTCACGACTCACATCCAAATCCAAATGAACGAATGTTCCCGGGAGGTCCCAGCGGCTGACGCGTTCAGACGGTGGAAGCTCCCGGAGGATTTGCGTGAGTTAGTGACTGAGAAGAACGCGGCCATCAGAGCCTTCGACTCCTATAACACCTTGGAAAACCGCACTCGAATGCGTGAACTACAGCGTACTGTACGTGAACGCATGACCGAGAGGCGGGATTCCGGGTGGGATAGGACGTTAGCCGAGATTCAACCCTCGCGGAAGGCCTTTTGGAATCTCTGCAAGCGACTCAAGACAGATACCGACTGGACCATCCCCCCGCTGACGCGTCCGAATCAACGCCCCGCGTTCGATGACGACGAAAAAGCCGAATGCATGGCCGACAATCTAGAGACCCAATGTTCTCCCAGCACCCTACCAGTAGACCCGGAGCACCTCAATGAGGTCGACTCTGAGGTAGAACGTAGGCTCGCCATACCACTCCCTCCGACCCCAACTGCCCCCTCCCGGGAGGATGCAGACGTCGACGACGACGATCCCCTGAGGCCAGTGACCATCGAAGAGGTTAAAACTCTGATCAGGGACCTCCGCCCTCGCAAAGCCCCCGGGTACGACGGAATCACCAATCGCGTTTTCAAGCAACTTCCGTTGCTTCTACTTAGCCTGATGGTCGCGATTTTCAACGCGGCCTTTTCCAACAACATCTTTCCACACCAGTGGAAACAGGCAAACGTGATTGGCATCCCGAAACCCGGAAAACCCAAATCCGATCCGGCGAACTACCGCCCCATTAGCCTCCTCTGCGCCATGGGGAAACTCTACGAGCGCATCATTCACGCCCGTTTGTCGTCTTACATCCACGCAAACGATATCCTCCCTGACGAGCAGTTTGGCTTTCGAGCCAGACACTCCAGCGTTCACCAGGTGCATCGCATTGTCGAACACATCCTAGTGAAAGCTGCCCGTCAAAGAGCTCACACAGGAGCTCTCTTCTTCGACGTGGCCAAAGCGTTCGATAAGGTCTGGCACAACGGCTTATTATATAAGCTGTTCGAACTCAAAGTGCCCGACCGTCTCGTGCACATCTTACGAGACTTCCTTACGGACCGAACGTTTAGCTACCGCGTCGAGGGAAATTACTCCTCCCTCAGACCGATACGCGCAGGAGTTCCCCAAGGCTCAGTCCTTGCCCCGCTCCTGTTCTCGCTGTACACCAGCGACATCCCCAGACCCGATAAGGCTCATCTAGCCCTCTTCGCTGACGACACAGCTCTCTACTACTCCAGTAGGAGCACGTCAGTCATCCACCGAGAACTCCAATCCTCAGCCGACGCCCTCGGCGAATGGTTCAGGAAATGGAGGATCGAAGTCAATCCCACCAAGAGCGCAGCCGTGCTCTTCTCTAGGATAGACCCCGCCCCCACCGCCGATCCCGTCCGAATGTTTGGTGAACCGATCCCCTGGGAGAAGAAAACCAAATATTTGGGAGTGATCCTCGATCGGAAGTTAAACTTCAAGGACCATCTGAGATACGCTCGTAACCGTGCCTCATTTGCCCTTTATCGATTACACGGCCTCCTGAATGCACGCAGTAAAATGTCCCTTGAAAACAAGGTGAGAATTTACAAGACGTGCATTCGACCCATGATGACCTATGCGAGCCCGGTCTTCGCGCACGCTAAGGATCGATTCATCCACCTCCTCCAGGTAGTCCAGAACAAGTTTATGCGACGAGCCGCGGGCGCACCGTGGTTCGTCCGTAACAAAAGCCTCCATGCTGATCTCCAATTGCCTACCATCAGGCAATGGATGAAGCAAGCGTCCAAAAGGTACTTTGACTCTGCCACTCACCATCCAAGCAAATTGGTGGTACAGGCGGTCAAATACACTCCTTCCCGACTCTCACGTAAACACCGTCGTCCGAAGAACGTCATAGACGAATCGGACGACGAGATCACCGTTTACTTAAACCAAATCAAATCGATTAGAGACTCTCGCAACACTGCACAACCGATATTTCGTACTCGCCGGATGCGAGTACGACCGCGAACGCGTCGCGACCACCAGCGTCCTCCATGACCCTTAGTTTGCATATCGTACCGATAAAAAGCCCCCCTCAACGCGGACGGGGGGCCGCGTCATGTCATTAACGTAGAGCGAAAGTTGCACTAAACTCCCTAAAAACCACGATCTTGCCCTCTCCCCGCCAGTATCCGCCCAGAGCCGAGGTTCGAACCCCACAGGGGGTGCCCTCCGGCGCGGGTACTTAGTTTGTAGTCTATATTTGCTAGGCCGGTTAGAGCCCACGCTCACCCCTACTGCCCGGTGAAGCAGTAAAAGCCGTAAGGCTAACTGCACGCGTCATGTTAAAAAAAAAAAAAAAAAAAAAAAAAAAAAAAAAAATGAACTCAGTGTCAGTTCCCGGTCGGCACCGCGGTGTTCGGACGTCTATGCTTTTGCATGATATGTATTGCAGCTACACATTTATAACGTTTTTTAGTATATTCACGGCAGTAATGTAGTAATAGAAGTTCATTAACAGATTCTAATACGATTCTAGTAATAAATAAATAGTTCTCATTACTGGAACTTAATGGAAAATGAAACATAATAATAATATCCTGGGGAATATTATTATTATTTTTAATTTTCCATTCCAAGATTGTATGAAAGAAATCTAGGTAGAAGACCGCCCTTTATAAATGTCTTATTATTACAGTCTAGTAATTGGTCTACAATAAGTGATAAGTATTGTATTGTAATTAAGTAGGATCTTTCTGGTGTACAATAAGTGATGAGTATTGTATTATAATTAAGTAGGATCTTTCTGGTGTACAATAAGTGATAAGTAATGTATTGTAATTAAGTAGGATCTTTCTAGTCTACAATAAGTGATAGGTATTGTATTGTAATTAAGTAGGATCTTTCTGGTGTACAATAAGTGATAAGTATTGTATTGTAATTAAGTAGGACCTTTATGGTCTACAATAAGTGATAAGTATTGTATTGTAAATAAGTAAGATCTTTCTGGTGTACAATAAGTGATGAGTATTGTATGATAATTAAGTAGGATCTTTCTGGTGTACAATAAGTGATAAGTAATGTATTGTAATTAAGTAGGATCTTTCTGGTCTACAATAAGTGATAAGTATTGTATTGTGATTAAGTAGGATCTTTCTGGTGTACAATAAGTGATAAGTATCGTATTGTAACTTACCGCATAGCCGGCTACCGAAGGGCCAGCACGTTCTTGATGTTGCTCCCTGTAGGCCAGTATAGTCTGCAAAATGATTACATATTTATTGTATGAGTCGACCAGAGGACACAACTACCTTCTTTCTGGGTACTTTGACAATGTTACTGCGATCGCCAACCCTTTGTCTGCCAAGCGGGGCGATTATGGCATATCCCCCCCAAGATGAATCTTGTGGGAGACTTTTATCCAGCAGTAACATTCTTACAGCTATTAGGATCATGATGAGAACCTTTCAGGGAGGCCTATGTCCAGCCTGATATCAGGCTGATGATGTATGATGCTGATATTAGAGATGTAAAGACATGTCAAAGATAGAATTGCCATCAATAAGTAGTACTTACATCAACATCATAGTCATTGGGCACATGGAGGCCGGCTTTGATCTCAATGCCCACCAGAGGGCAGCAACTGTCCAGGATCGTGTAGGCCCAGCGTTTTGTTCGGGAAGTGGTGCATTCTATTGATTTATCTTTCTCGTCGTGCATCTGTATATATTGCAAGGTAATAAATAAATTTTAATTTTCTAATTTATATTTTTATTTATACGTATTAAATCTGCTGTGTGGTGACAAAATATTAAATATATTTTGACGGGCCTGTTGGCGTGGTTGGCAAATGCATTGCTTTTCACGCCGGAGGTCGTGGGTTCGATTCCCACCCAGGACAGATATTTGTGTGCATGTCGGTTGTCCTGAGTCTGGATGTAATTATCTATATAAGTATGTAAATACAAAAGAAAAGTAGTATATCAGTTATCTGGTTTCCATAGTACAAGCTCTGCTTGGTTTGGCGTCAGGTGGCTGTGTGTATTATTATTATTTAGATAAGATTCGTTTGTTCACGCTCGTCGACATCGGAATCGGAGATGTTCTCATGAAAGGCCAGGTCGAGAATCTATGAAGAATATAATGACAGTAAACGAAGCAAGGATCGTGACAAATGGAAATTCGTTGCCTCTGCCTACCCCTCGGGAAACCGACATGAGTCATCTGTCTATGTAGTTTAGTATACATAATAATTCCATCTGATTTAACCTAGAACTATAAACACATAGAAATGGCTACTGATACATAGGCTGCATGCCTTCTTTATAATCAGATAAACTATAACGATAGGTATAGAAATTAATTAAGCTACCTCACATCAAGCTAGCCAATTTGTCAAATTTACCCTATTGAAAGTGAACCTTATGCTTATGTAATAAAGTTGAAAATCTATAAAAGAAATTTGACAGATTGGGGTAGCTGGATGTGCTGGCGTCTGTACCTATCTATCTTGCAAGGAGGCTGAAATGGCGCTGCCGAGTGCACTGGCGCTCACTTTTCTTTTTTTCTGGCTGTCAGCCAAGACAGATGATTGTCTTTTATCATTGTCATGTATTTTATTTATTATAATTATTAGAAGCGAGAATTGTTAAGTTGTTCAATTTAGTGTGTTTGATATTTCTTCTTAAAAAACCTATATCTATGTTGATCCATAATAAATTACTTACAGTGCAGCCTAGCTTCGGCGTGTACTTGAAGGAATCATTCTTCAGTAGCAACATTGCGAGCGACTCCTTGGGTAAGCCTTCGTTCTTGTGAGACTTGATGGCGTTGATCAGAGTGAAGAACAGTGTGTCTAGCCGGTACACGCGGAAGAGGAGTTCGTCTTCACCTGTGGACAAGACAATAGATATATATATCAACAATACATACTGCCTGTTTCCCAGAGGGGTAGGCAGAGACAACGGATTTCCATTTGTCACAATCTTTGTACAATCTTTCGCCTCGAATATGTCAACAAATAGAAGATATATACTATAAAATAGACACTAGTGGGCATATACAAACTGCCTCGTTGGCCTAGCGGTAGCGGGTTCATTTACAGATAATGTGGTCCTGGATAAAAAGCGGTTATGGGATTTTTCTGTTAAGTAAATTTCTAAGTATCAACCTCTCTAAGTACTCCCAGGAAGCCTGCCTCGGAGGAGCATGTAAAGTCGTCCTGTACCTGACCTCTTTCCAGTTGTGCTGACCCATCGGATCAGATGGATCAGGATGAGAGTGATGGAATAGAAAGTTTACTTGTGTTAACGTACACTTGTACGCTATAATATGTCTCGTGCATATGAGTAATTTCCATAGAGATTGGCTGCCTTGGAAGTAATTCAACCAGGATATTATTAGAATTCCCACACGCTCAATTTCTGATGGGCCGGTCACCAGACGCAACTGGAAAATAAGCAGGCGTAGCAATAATAAATTTACGTGCACTGTGCTCGCTCAATTTTGGTTAAATCGTATGTTGTATAAAAATAAGTTGAAACCCGTTGTATCCTTTTTTTTTAATAATAATTATGTGAAACCAGTCAGGCACGAATTGAGCAAAACTGTTCTTAATTGTATTTTTTTTATAAATAATACATTTGTACATAAGGAGTACAATTATTTTATGTTAAAATATAATTTCTTTTGTGGCCGGTTTCCGGCCTAAAACGACAAACTGGGCCACCCCATCATATCTCGTGAGTGTCGAAAAACCGACTAAAGGGATACACCAGGTAGTCGTGCAGCAGCACCACCTGTGTACTAGCTACCATCTAACTGTGGGCGCCAACTCGCATGCTAAGCAAGCGTACCGTCTACGGCAAAACCCCTCCAAATGGCAACGTTATAGATCCCTTTGGGGGAGGCCATGTCTAGCAGTGGACGATATAAAGCTGATGATGATATAGATCCGCGCACGATCTTGCTCATGTCGAACACCACTTTACTTTGGCAACAATTTTACTCCAGGGGTATAGACTTTTACAAATTGATAAAACTTTATTAACATATAATAGGTCTTTACCTATGAAATTGCCGTTTTGTATGAAAAAATTTAAACGAATTTTTTTCATGATTTTTTTTATTTGTATTAATCGAAGTAATCACCCATGCAATCAATGCATCTTTGCCATCGCAGTGGCAGTTTATTGATGCCCTTCTTAAAGAAATCAGCTGGACGGGAGGCAACAAATTCTTCAAAGGCATTTTGTACTGCCTCTCGGGTATTGAATTTTTTTCCCGCCAAGAAGTTATCCAAATTCTGGAAAAAGTAGTAGTCTGTAGGCGCAAGGTCTGGTGAGTAGGGCGGATGACGGAGAGCTTCCAACCCCAGTTCTTGCAACTTGGAGACCGTCTGCTGTGCAGTATGAGGTCGCGCGTTGTCGTGCAGGAGCAGCGGAGACGAGCGATTGACCAATGCTGGTTGGAGATGCGCCAGCTTCTCCATCATTGTGCTCAGTTCTTCACAGTACACATCTGCAGTAATGCTCACCCCGTTTGGTAAGAAGCTGTGATGAATCACACCGGCGCTAGACCACCAAACAGTGACCATCACTTTTCTAGGGGTAAGTTTTCGTTTAGGGCATTGTTTAGGTGCTGAACCAGGATCCAACCAACTTGCTGAGCGCTTGCGGTTATCAAACAGAATCCATTTTTCATCGCAGGTAACAATGCGGTTCAAAATTCCTTCATTTGTGTGTCTGTTGAGCAGTGCAAGGCACGTCTCGACGCGTACTTCGCGCTGGCGATCATTGAGTTCGTGGGGCACCCATTTGTCAAGCTTTTTTACCTTGCCAATTTGACGCAAATGGACCAATATTGTTTTGACGCTAACGTCGAAAGCTGCTGCTAATTCAGCCGTAGATTGTGTATCATCAGCTTCCACAACCGCCTTTAATTCGTCATTGTCGACCAAAGTCTTCGGACGACCGCGAGGTTCATTTTTCAGGTCGAAATTTCCAGAACGGAAGCGAGCAAAGCAATAACAGGTGGTGCGTTGGTTTGTAGTGTTAGCTCCGTAAACGTCGTTGATGTTGCGTGCCGCTTGTGCCGCGTTGCTGCCACGACGGTACTCATATTCCATAATTACTCGAATTTTTAACGTATCCATGATGACGAAAAAGATTGAAATGCGATGAAAATGTAACACTAATCAATAAAGAAATGACTACTTTTGGAAAAAAGAATCCATGTTTTTAAAATAAAATTAATTTGAAATTAGAATTCTTAGCCAAACAAAAATTATTTTGATTTGAAATGGCCAGTACTGCAGAACGGCAATTTCATAGGTAAAGACCTAATATAAGAGCATTCAAGGCGCTGCTGCCCGTCCTCTGGGAGATATTCTCTCGGGACGACTTTTATGCCCCTCAAGGGATGATAGATAGATAGGTACACTTTATTGGACATCACAGAATAAAATTTAGATGTATAGACATAGTTTCATGAGATCATTACTATTACAAAATAAGTTTTATAAATGTTTTAACAACCTAAATATCTATATTAACTAGAAATATGTATACTTAAATATATTACAAGAAACATGTTCTGACTATTTACAAGCGCTTTTTTAAAGTCTACATGAAAAATACCTTTTTAGGGTGCCATACCCACTGACCCTATTATTAAGACTTCGCTGTCTGTATGTCCGTCAGTCACCAGGCTGTGTCTCATGAACCGTGATAGTTAGACAGTTGAAATTTTCACAGATGAGGTATTTCTGTTGCCGCTATAACATCAAATACTAAAAACTAAAATATGCTAAATATTTAAGGGGGCTGCCATAAAACAAACGTGAATTTTTTGCTCATTTTTATAGAACATGGTACGGAACCCTTCGTGCGCGAGTCCGACTCGAACTTGACCGGTTTCTTATTTTATATTCTTTGTCTTCAGCCTCACATCAGTCATCTGATGGAGTGTCTATGTTACCTGCTGCATAATTAATGTTAGTCTTCGCTCGCCACTTATGTGGCAGCCGCATTAATTAACAATAAAATCTCAAAACAATACTTACCAGCCTTACTACATAACTGTAGAATAAAATCTTGTACAGCAGCGACCTTGTCAGGCATAGTGTACAATGGCGGAAGCGTCTTAGCGTTAGGATCTGATTGTTTTAGATAGTCGATGATGTTGGCTAAGATCTGCAAGTAGTTGCTCTTAGGGCTCTCTTCGTCCGGCATATCAAGGCCTAACTCTTGGGCGCCAAGCTTCACGTCGAAGGCATAACCAACGGGAATATGAGCTGTAAAAAAAACAACAATCAAAAAGAGAACAGGTTTTTAAAGCTTTTTAAAAGTTCGGGACAGTTAATTGAACCATTTGCAATTTTGAATAAGTATGTTTAATCTACGATGCGCCTACGCTCATGTAAGAGTAGAATCTGAGATTTCCTACATCTTATGTGATAGTCAGTAAAAATCTTGATTTAAATTGCAAAAATCGGAAAAACCGCTTTTGAATGCGCTCATTTCTGTCGATGTAAATATTGTAATTTCAATTCCCTACTTGTGAAGCGAATTCTAAGTGGCTACGAACAAAAGAACAATATAGAATTTTAAATGATTTTTGACATCTTTAAAATCTCCAGAAAGTCTCATAATAAAGCCAAGTGCATTTTTTTTCTTTTTTTAAGACGACGCCCGGACTAAGGAATCTATTCCCTGTGCCGCGGGGTACTTTACAAACATATAATAGACGGACACACAGTACATCCAGACTCAGAACAACTATTTATGGGTCACAAAAATAGTTGTCCGGCGCGGGAATCGAACCCGGGACACGAAGCGGCGAGGCGGCTGTCTTAACCGCTGCGCAACACGTGTAGTCCTTGCTTTAGAGGCCTCGCTTGTTACACTTTCAATATGACTGTCAAAGGGCAAATTAGTGTCAAACATATAAGCATATAAGGTCCATTTGATATCATTTATGTCAATAATACTGATAAAATATTTATTTTTATTATTCAGCTTTACTTGATGATAGTTAATAATCTTGTAAAATTACATTCTCTTAGGAGGTAGGTACTACGATCTACCAATAGCTTTCTTTCGAAAAATATTACTGGAGGTAGGTACTACGATCTACCAATAGCTTTCTTTCGAAAAATATTACTAATATAGATGCTCTCACTGGTCCGTAAGTAATCGGTGAGGTTAAACAACTACGCCCGCGGTGAGTCCACGGATAGGTGACCGCCAAAGTGGTTTAATTTCTGAGCGTATCCGTCCCGGTTGTAGTCATTAGACGGTCGTTAAGCCATAGAGGTCTACTGGGCGGCTGGAACACCTCACCAGCCTGCCCATACGATAAGTAAGTAAATGATGATGATGATGATCCCTCCAGCCCGATTTCATGTGTGCTCTCATATGACTGCAATAGCCAACTTTTTTTTTTGTTTATTATGGCAATCTGCCGAATTTTCAGCAATTTCTGCCAGTGTCATGCAATGGGTCTACATGGGTTTGAAAAGATGGCAAGTGTATGCTAATATAGCCGACCTTATTTGTAAAGGAACAACTTTTTTTTTTGTTTATTATGGCAATCTGCCGAATTTTCAGCAATTTCTGCCAGTGTCATGCAATGGGTCTACATGGGTTTGAAAAGATGGCAAGTGTATGCTAATATAGCCGACCTTATTTGTAAAGGAACAACTTTTTTTTTTGTTTATTATGGCAATCTGCCGAATTTTCAGCAATTTCTGCCAGTGTCATGCAATGGGTCTACATGGGTTTGAAAAGATGGCAAGTGTATGCTAATATAGCCGACCTTATTTGTAAAGGAACAACTTTTTTTTTGTTTATTATGGCAATCTGCCGAATTTTCAGCAATTTCTGCCAGTGTCATGCAATGGGTCTACATGGGTTTGAAAAGATGGCAAGTGTATGCTAATATAGCCGACCTTATTTGTAAGGTAACGCGCACATGGCGGACATGTGAGCAAACCATCAATGTAATTATATCTGACCGCCATAGGTTGTCGGGCTTTCAGTTCATCGCTATATGTAAGTAATTATTTATTTATTTTATTAGTCTAGAAAACTTACAGCTAAACAGAAATAAAACATACAATAAAGGATGAAGGCCAATTACAAGTTTTCGCTAATATTCATAAATTTAAAATAATAAGAAAATCGGTAGACAAAACATAAAGATAAAGAGAGTAAAAAATTTAGAATATTTGTGGAAATTTACGTAACATTAAACAAAATCACAATCAACACAAAGAAATTCAAGGAGACTAGCTGAAAAAGTAGGTCAAATAAAACTAATAAATAGCAGTTATTCAAGTATCTATCCTAAAAAAGTTAATGGCTAATTTATTTTTAATTCTGCAGGTGGTATTGCAGAATAGGTCAATATCAACCTTCTGACAAGTCTTACAATAAAACTTGTTCTGCTCGCTCTCACCATGAAACTATTCTGTCGGTAATTGGTGCGAACAGTCGGTATTACTGATAAACTTACCCGGATTAATTAACTCGTGGTAAAAATCGCGGAAGCCATTCCTCAAGCTGAACCGTAGCACAGTGCTCTCACCGACCACATATTCGTTATCCGCTTTACAATAGGAATTCACATCAATCACATAGATGTACTCATCTTCGATACCTGTTGATTAAATGCTAAATTATATAAATTAAACATAATGTAGTAATCATTCCTAAGTATAACAATGTATATGGAAAGAGACACTGGAGGTGTATTCCTTCTATTATAAACAACTTACTAACATACATAATAGATAAAATTATAAAGTGCAAAAACGCGAAGAAAACGCATTCATTAGTAAAATATTATTATTTAGTACAAAGTGGAGAGATGTTCAAAGCTCGAACGTTTCTATGCGCTAGCTACGCCTAGGCCAATTGAGACGTAAAGTGTAACTGAATAGGCGCACATAATCTTTTTATTATAAGATTAAGCGCCTTTTTATTAGAACATTTTTTTTTAAATTTAATTTAAAATAAACAGTTCCAAATTATTATTATTTTTTATTAGTAGCCTGTGAGCCAGCTTCACTCAGAAATCCTACAATGCCCTACGCGTTCAATACAACAACATCTTCAGGGCTCTGTTCCGGCTCCCACGCTACTGTAGTGCGTCAGGTATGTCTGCCGATGCCAGCGTGGATGACTTATGCAGTACCGCGCAAAAAGATTGCATCACTGATGAACAGGGTGCGACGTAGCTCGAACCGAGTCCTGAGGATGGTGGGTGAACAGTTGTACATGTTGTTAAGGTTCGGTGAGTCTGCCCATGTAGTATGAATTCATTATGTATACTAACATAGCCTGTAAGTTTTATTGTTATTAACACTATGGATCTGCAGGTCTGAAAATAAATGCTTTTTTTTTTTTTTTTTTTTCTTTTTAATTAGGCGATTGGCACATTGCCCTGCATGATGCAGCGTAGTCCGTGAGTGCGTGTTCTAGCGTTGCTTGTAAGTATCTCCGTTTGTATAGAAAACACGCACAGTGCAACACACTGAACACGCATCTGCAAAAACGCGTGTGGATGTAGTTTCAGTGTGTTGGACTGACCAATCGCCTTAGTAGGAGACGCTCAAGGACAAGTCTTTAAGTGATCCGCGAAAAAAACCCCGACATTAAAAATTGATCTACTTTAGTTAGTTTGATGTCTCTTATAACGAAAGTATTTTAGTTTCAAGCGGATTAAATTAAGTGTCTATAATGATCAATCAATATTTGGTAGACGTTATAACATGAGTTTCCTTTTTTTGTGGAATTAGTAAAAAAATAGTAAGTAATAAGTAAAAAAAAATAATTACTTTACCATGTATGGCGGAGGATTTTGCAAACATGCATTTCACGGACACAAAGCTTATCCAGCCCCAGAACAACTACCTATAGCTCACATAAATAGCTGACCGGTGTAGGGATCGAACCTTGAACATGATACCTGGAACATCAACGCAACGCCAAGGAAGTAGAGAGGCGACTTTAGCTTCTGCTTTACTAGTTTTGAATCTGCCGTGCTACTGAAGAGAATAATAATATTTTAATTAAAGGGAAATGTTTATTTAAAACTAACCCGGAATTAGGCTAAAGTTAAAAAAGACGAGTGATGAGGCATACACCATTATTGATAAGACAAGAAGGTAAAAGGATTCCTTACTTTTGTTAACTGCTTTAGCATTGATCATGTTCATTATGTCCTGCTTCTCATACTCGATAGCGTCCTGAATGTCCCGCTGCCGCTGTTCGATGACACTCAATGGCACGCCGGTAGTAGTGTACTTGACGATTGGGCCGTTATGCTTCTGCCTCCCTGATTTAGCTACAGATTCCCAGTGGGCCTTCACTTGGGGTGTCGAACTCTGTAAAAAATATCCGTAAATATTTATTTATTTTATATCCTAGACACTATTCATATATTAATATTCTTTGCGGCAGTGTAGATGTTCCAATGACATCAGAAAACTGTAACAAATTAAAACAAAAATTAAAGCCAAATTGTGTAGCAAGGCATATTACAAAGTTGCAGACTATGTTGACGACAAAATTAGACTTTCATATATTGTGGACACGGGTCTCGATCGCGAAAACACATTAAGGCAAATTAATTCCACATCAAGAAACAGCAACGATACTATACAAACGATCTCTCTACTTCCATTACAGACGTAAACCTGATGTTAGGGTGCGTGGAATTCAAGAAAGTGGTTAATTGTTCCACTTCAATGATACAGAAGATACCTGCCATCGAAGTATCGTTTCCATAACTTCACGTGGAGCAAACATATTGTCGAAATGTTCCATCCATCCAGTCTATTATCACCACTCTGTCAAACTAAAGGAAACATGTCTCGGGTATAGAAAGTAATTACATTCTAGGCAGTTCTTAAGTAGAACTATGTACTTGGTATGCTATTATCTTCCAGTCTCCTCTCGTTGTCCACAAGGCAGTCTTTAATAGGAACGTTGGTAAAAAGTGACTGAACCTCAAAACTCATCATCACCTAGTCTAGATCGTAAGTCCCCCACTTACGATCTAGCGAAGCACATCACTCAGGTACTGCAGACATTTATAGGCAATACTGAATCGCTCGTGTGAGACTTGCCATTTTGTTGACGTCATCAAGAGCATGAGAGTGGCACCAGACGAGGTGATGATGAGTTTTGAGGTTCAGTCACTTTTTACCAACGTTCCTATTAAAGACTGCCTTGTGGACATCACAACTGATCTAACTTATGATTGGGCGCAGTGGTACATTTTCTTTATGGACCTTTGGAAAAATATAGTTTCGATGGCCCTCTTAGGTCGGAAGAATGGATCGAACACATCATCCGTGAAGGCCCCTCGTGGTCCTTAATTAGTGCAAGCATGCGTTTCGTGTGTGTGGCAATAGGATTTATAAACAGCCGTAGACGCTTTTGCTGTCGTGTACGGTGGAGTTTCCCTTATCCGCCTTCCGAAAATTTCCAAGATGTCACGTAGCCTTTTAAATGCTGCTTCTTAATTTGTTATCTCGGTTCGGACCCGTGTCCACAATATATGGAAATGTGTACAAAACCCGAACATTGTAATTAGATGTTATGATGATATTATTTATTTTTAGGTTTTTCTCAGAAGCCACCAAATCAATCACTGCAGGAAAAGGTAAAAAATTCGACGATTCATAAAATAAAATGGTATTTATTGTAATTTTTAATGAATAAAATATATAATGACTATGACTATGAGCATGAGGATTGGTCGAACACTTCAGGGAAAGAGACTTGAGTCTTCGTCATCATGTTAGGTATGCTGTTAGATCTGTTTTGCTTACTAACATTGTATAAATTCTTAAAATATTAGTTATTGAATAATAGTGGCTTATTTTTTAATATTTCTTTATACGTCTATATGACACTGTGTGCGTTTGAGTGTGTTAAGCTAGAGCATCTTCACTGGGTTGTGTCTAAACCAGTAGTATTTCCTCTACTACTGGTTTACATATATAGCGCTTGATTTGCTGGGCTCAATATGGACAACAAGACATAGTAAAATGTTTGTAAAACTATACACCGTATCCTAGATCACCGTAGCCTAGTTGGTAGTGCTCCTGCCTACGAAACTGGTGGTCCTGAGAATCCACGAATATTTGTTTCTGAGTCATGGATGTTGTCTATGTATATAAGTATTTATCTATCTATATAAGTATGTATATTGTTGCCTGGTACCCATAGTACAAGCTTTGCTTAGTTTGGGGCTAGGATGATCTGTGTGACATTGTCCCCAGATATTATTATAATTATTTATTTATTTAACACACAGTTTAAAAAAGTGGTAGTATTTAACTGCAAATTAAATAATCTTTCATTTATATTACAATAATATACCTTATTCTAACCACAAAAATGATAGCACACCAAAGCACAGAATAAAGAGTACTTACGACCAAAGTAGTTATCTCAAAATAAATAAGTAATTATTTGAGTATAAAATCTTAGCAGCAATTTGAGTTTGTCCTAGAGGACAATTGTTACACATATGCATAATGGAGTTTAAATAGCCATCTGTTGGGATTGTCTGATCTAAATATTGGCATTCCAGCCATTGTTAGCCATATAGGTTGCAGTAATATGGTGTTAAAAGCTTCCTTAATAGCTTCGTTATTGATTGTATGAATTAGAATCTGAGATCCACAATCCAGTGGCAGAGCAGTTAACGCACATAGGCTGGATACCGCAAGGTTCATGGGTTTGTTTTCCACCTGTGCTAAAATTTATACAATTTGTGTCAAAGATGTGGATGTTGTTTTCAGTTTAGCTTGTTTAAAATGCTAAAAGTAATAAACGTAATCATAGTCAATTATAAGACTATTATTAAAGAAATATTTACAATATAAACACGAAAAAAGGCTAGGAGTAGTAGAATATGAGTCTATCAATCAAACACAATATACCATATATTGTATAAGATATATTGTATATACCATACCATACATTTAATATTGTATAATAATTATAATTTGATTAGTACTTTATCTTGTATTAGTCATGAGAAATGTATGAAATAATTTTAGCTAGCAAATATCAATTAATAATTGTAAAAGAAAAGATATTAAGGGTTGGATCTCAAATCGAGTCGCCTGAATTTGAGATAAGTGTGTATATGGGGGGGTTAAGGGGGTTCGTACTAAGTGATAAAACGCATTTTTTTCTGCCGGAGACGCGCCAATTTTTTTTTATGATTTTTTTAAAATCATATGACTTCATACAAATGCACAAAACAGAACGCAATTTTGAACATTTCGTAGCGATTTCAATACATACAGCGTTGTATAACAATGTAAAAACATTGCTTTCGTGTTTAGAAGTTATATAATTTTTTTATATAATTATCCGAAAAATACCCAAAACTGAATTGTTTATTGTCACTATCATGATATTTTAGCAAAAATGCACTTTTAATGAAATAATTTGGGTTAGGTTAGGTTAGAACGGTGACCATTTGGCGCGCGAAGGCGAGCGAGCGCAGCGAGCGTGCCGCGGCAGCGGCCGCCGAGCGCTAGAAAAACATTAACCATGGATATCTCCATAACCATGGGGTTCCGCGGGTTGGGGATGGTACAGGAGGGTAGCCCCTCCCCTCTCAACCCCTCTCCCCTCAAATTACTTACGTTTGAAGGCGACTTGATTTGAGATATTAACCGATATTAATCTATTAACTATGGAATAACAGTATACAATTAAATATTAATCAATTACTTAATAAATGCACATACAATAAGGGAAAAATTAAATAAGAATACAAACACTAACTGCTACTGAACTGATAAAAATAAAGAATTATTTATTCATCTAAGGTGTGAGAGTAATCTAGCCTGAATAAGACTGCATTCACATGGTTGTGTACCTTCACCTTATTTCAACTTGTGGCACTCATTGCAAGTACAATAGTTAAACAAGATTGTCACCAGCATAAGGACAGTTCAATAAAAGTAAGATATAAAGTTATAAACTGACAGAAGTAAAAAAACATACAGAATTTAAGAAGATAAAACTCAAGTTTATTGTATCACTCGAACTGTACCCATGCAAGTTAGCAAGTACAGATCAAAGCTGAGTAAACAAAAAACAATCATGTTAAACAGGAAGAGTTGCATATCATCAAACTATATATGGTTTGATTCCCACCCGGGACAAATATTTGTGTGCATGAACATGTCTGTATGTCCTGAGTCTAGGTGTAAATTATCTATGTATAAGTAAGTATTTACAAAAGAAAAATAGTTTATGTAATATATCAGTTATCTGGTTTCCATAGTACAAGCTCTGCGTAGTTTGGGATCAGATGGCCGTGTGTGAATAATGTCCCAGGATATTATTATTATAGTTATTTATTTATTTTAACATTATTTGTTCATATCCTTTGTTCATATCTTGGCAATACAATGTCAAGCACAGTGTAAATTTCAATAGTTTATCTATTACAATTCATGAGAGCGTTTGGCGTCCTATATTAAGTATTTTAATTTCTCTGCAAGTGATGTATTCTTAAGAGAAATAAAGAATCTTTAACCGTAGATCTACCAACAGAACTGAAGGACAGCAAAGACTCATTAATAGTATTCCACACCCTTGGGTATGAAAGTGAAGTGGTAAGTTTTATCTAATGTCAGGGATCTTCAGAGATTAAAACAGTCATGTCATTCATTGCATATCTTGCAGCTCTACTTTGCTGATCATTAACCCACTTGTTACCACAGCACTTTATAAGGGAGAGTAGATTAGTGAGGTGACATCCCGATGCCTATTATATCTGGTTTAAAATACCAATGAGTGGAAACGTCTATGACTGTTGTTTTTCTATTTCCAAATGACAAGTAATGCCAATGTCAGATGTGAATTGGGAATATGTGCGATAAATTTAACAAATATTTGCATATATGTTATAACTAATTGCGTATCTTGTTGATTGGGCTAAAACAAAACATTGAGACATAACAATCACAGTTCTGGGGAAGGGAATGTAAGCAAAGAGGAAAAGTTACTGGGAATGGGTATCTTTAAATTTGGAATGTGATCATATAAATTATAGGCAGGGTTATTATTGGTGCATTCAAAGAAAATGTGGTCCAGTGAAACCTCGTCCAGGCCGCACTCACAAAAAGATCGAATCCGTATTTTGTGCAGGAAGACAGGTGAACAACAGGTGTTATAGTAACATAACTGTTGTAGTAAGCCATCTATCGTGTTTAATTAAGTACCTATTTCATTATTATCTATTGTTATAAGTCAGAGTAAACATAAATACAAGATGACATTATGAATTTGTCATTATGAATGAACTTTACAAGGTTAAGTTATCAAAACATCCAATAAACAAATAACTAATGAGGTGAGAGTATTAGAGATTAAAAGTATTAATGGCCATACAGAAATTAGGGCAATATCATAGGCACCAAGTAAACAACATAGAACGTATAAGTCATAATTACAGTGTACGGCTAAGTTTCAAAATTAATCTTACCCTCCAAACGGGATCGGCGGCACTTGCAACTTCAGCTAAATTTGCATAGTTGATTCCTTTTTGGCGTTGTTTTTCTTTGAAATCTTGCATAAAATAGTAGAAAGAGTTTTTCGGAGGCTTTTTAGGCATCTTGTAATTTATTTTTAATTGTTTGTTTAAATTAGGTTAATATTGATAAAAAACATAAAAGAATCACTTTGAAGTTTCGTACGTTGACGGTTGACCCCACAGTTGTAACTATAATATCAGGTTGACCCAAAGAGATTTTTTTTTTATCTTCGCCCTCTTTGAGCAGGCTAAGATCGAAGACCATACCGCCTCGTCTGTGGTTAGCGTATTGGTAGAGTTCATGTTGAAATAAGGCCAAAGCCTCGTCTTCAGTAGTAATATTTCGTATAGTTAGGGGTCATTTCTCATTTCCATTTTGTTCTTCAAGTCCGTGAGATCTTCATATCCATGTGTTGGTCATATCCACCTTCATGTCCTGTCCCGATCGGCTAAATTGCCCATCCAGTCGTGTCAATAAATCTATACAATGCTGTATAGTTACTGTAATTTTCCAGCAAAGCTTGGGTGTCGCGCGGGATGCTTGCTGGCGTTTTATAAACTTCTAATAATTTATCTATTAATAAAATTCTTTGCATGGCATAAGCAGGGCATACAAAGATTCTATGATCCAAGGTCTGATCGCTTTCTATATCACAGCTGTTACAATTGGCTGATGTTACTAATTTTATTCTGGCAAGATGAGCGTTCAATTTTCCATGTCCAAGTCTCAATCGATTTAAAGTAACATAAAACTTTCTGTCCTTAGGAAAAACTGATCTGGTGAACCAGGGTGCTGAGCCGACTAATTGGTTTATTTTCCCATACCATTTTCCTTTAATTTTCAAGGTTTCCTGCCAATTCGCATGCCATATACGAGACTGTTGTTCTTTTAATTTAGGTGGTAAGTCAGAACTGGGTATGGCAACCTTTTTTGCTTCTACGAACTCATGAAATGCTCATGAACGTCAATAATGGTTCTCGCGAGATGATCTGCATTTTCATTTCCTGCTACTCCTATGTGTGGGACTTCCCTTCCCGCTACGGCTCAGTGCGTCGGAGGTTCGCTGTGAAATAATATTATTTTTCTGCTATTTCCTGATTGTTTTGTGACCTGTGTTTTGTTTCTAGCTTTAGTGTTAGTGCTAAATACACTATCTAAAAAACAATCTGTAAGTTTTTTAAGTGTTTTAATATTAATAATCTGGATTTTCGTTCAAATTATCGTTTGGTGAGTAAGTTTAACTTTTTTTCTTGTGAGGGTACCGCGTCATAGTCACAGTTACTTGTTATCGTGCTTAATTAATTATCGTGCTGTTTACATTAAAGCGCTTGCTTATTTCGTGTGAATAACATGTCAAAAATAAATGATGTCCCCCCCGATCGAGGCCGAGTATTTGGTAGAAGTAAACAAACGCCCAGAACGCCCCCTTCAGGCTTCAACAAACGAGTGCTAGGCGATGCGTCACTGACGTTTTGTACTCCCGATGGTCAACAGGAAACATAAAACGTTTTCGGGGGTCTCAATCCGATTATTCGTCTACATTAAATATTAGCGATACAAACAGTGCGGAATATAATTATTGCGATCTTGTGACACAAGCTTCCGTTTATCTGTCAAAGATTAACGAATTAGTCAGTGATTCCAACTCGGGTATGAATATCGCGAATAAGCTATCGGTGATGGATTGTACGCAGCGCCTTACCAGTATTATTTCATTACTGGCACTTAAATCTTCATGCAATGAAACTAAATTGGCGAACGCAGAACGTCAGTTAGATCTATGCGTAAATAAAACCAATTCAGAGATTCCTACGTACGCGGAACAATTAAAACTGCGTTTACCGAAAAAACCGCCGCCCCCATAGTACAGACGTGAAAACCGAAAATTCCTTCAATTATTGCGTATCCCATCGCTGAGCGATCAGCAGAGTACGCGACTTCGTCGGCGACCAAGAAAGCGCTTATGAAGGCTATAAAACCCGCGGACGACGGTTTTCAAATAGTAGGCGTTAAAAAACTTCCAATTCTGGCGTTGTACTCCGAGTGCCAAATGAAACCCAACTCAATAAAATTCGATCTGTCGAGGCCATTCGTTCGGCTGGCTTAAAACTTCAAACTCCATCCGGGCGACGACCGCGCATACTTATAAAAGATATACCATCGTCAATGGACGACCAGGTCTTTTTAACGGCGCTATACAGGCAAAATATCAAAGATAGTGATCTTAAAGTCAGTGAAGACGATTTTACATCTAAAACTAAAATTGTGCGCAAGCGTAACGTAGCTAATGGGCGCAAGTGGATGGGAATTGAGCTCGAACCGGAGATTAGAAAACATTTAGTCAGCACTAAAGAAAAACTTTTCATCGACTGGGCTACATTCCGCTTCATTGATGATTTAGAGGTAGTTCGGTGTTTAAACTGCCAGCAATATGGGCATGTTTTCAAGTAGGTACTGTAGTAATAAATTACCTACCTGTGCCTTATGCGCAGAAGCACATCCCACAAAATCCGGTCCTGTCACCACAATGACCCAGAATTTAAACCAGTTTGTGCATCGTGTAAAGCATATAAAAAACCTCACGACCACAAATGCGGCTCGGAAAACTGCCCCACATTTAAGCATAAACTTGAGCAGTTAGTCCTAAATACCAAATCTTCACAACGATAGGGTTGCGACATCATCAATAAACTTAAAATACGTAAAATTGTAGGCGATGTTCTAAATAATGCATATATAAATCTCAAAATAGCTCGTTCACGTTACCGCTCGTCAATAGAGAAATCCAAAGGCAATATTATTAGAAAAATGGTCGATAAATTAGATAAAGAAGGCCCGTGGTCTCCCCTATATCATGAGTTTAAAGCAAATAGGTCTATAGATTTAGCTTATATTCAAAACATAAAAACATTGGTGAAAAAACTTTTTAAGTTAAACGGTTTTATGTTAAACATACATTGTAATGTTTAAGATATGTACAGACGCCAGCACATCAAGCTACCGCAATCTGTCAAATTTCTTTTATAGATTTTCAACTTTATCACAAAAGCATAATGTTCACTTTCAATAGGGGAAATTTGACAGATTGGTGTAGCTGGATGTGCTGGCGTCTGTACTAAAAGCTAAAAAATAATAAAATAGATACAGTCGTGGGCATTATAAACATATGCATAGACTATACTAAAATAAAACCGTGGGGCACGTCAATTGTCTACAATTATCGATTAAAATGTGCGATAGAAGAATCGTTTAATTCGTCGTTAGGCAGTTGGCCCACTGACGGTGAGAAATTACTTACTATTTTCTTGCTCATTGATAGTCCGATAGTTATACATTCCATGTAAACAAAAGAAATGTTTCAAATAGTGTATCGTTGGACTTCCACACTGCTGGCTGGCGAGGACTCGCTTCACTACTCGTAAGTTTGTCTTTAATCGACAAAACTTATGATTAAAGTAAACACTCGCTCAACACTATGAAACCCTAAAACTCGCTTATAGTCGAGCTCGCTAGCTTGTTTACACATTCTAGCCCTACTTGCCACTCGTCCATCGTTGTCGGTTGAACAACTGTCTTATTATCGCGTGACACTACAAAACGAACATTTTCAACGATTGTAGACAATTGACGTGCCCCACGGTTTTATTTTAGTCAAGTCTATGCATATGTTTATAATGCCCACGACTGTATCTATTTTATTATTTTTTAGCTTTTAGTACATATCTTAAACATTACAATGTATGTTTAACATAAAACCGTTTAACTTAAAAAGTTTTTTTATCAATTTTTATTTTCTAGTTTTTAGTTTTTATTACATATTCTGTTTAATTCATTTAGTGCCTCATTATTCTTGCCCGTTAGTTTATTGCAGTCCAACTCCTCTATACGTAGTCCCTGCATTTATCTTACTCTTCAAAGAGCCACGTAAGCTTGACCTTCTTCAAATAGTTTCGCACCTAAGTATACACCATTTTGTGGCAGCGCCCATCTTGAAATTTTGAAGTTGTATAGTGCATTGTATTCTACTTGTCAAGCCCTTTTATTTGATAGACATATTGATGGGATTGATAAAAAAATAGGTTATCAGCCATTTTGTAGAGGCGGCCATCTTGGATTTCAATTTTGTATAGTACATTGTATTCTACTTGTTGAGCCCTTTTATTTGATACCCGTATTGTTAGGACTGATAAAACCTAGGTTATCCGCCATTTTGTAGAGGCGGCCATCTTGGATTTCAATTTTGTATATTACATTGTATTCTACTTGTTGAGCCCTTTCATTTGATACCCATATTGTTGGGATTGATAAAACCTAGGTTATCCGCCATTTTGTAGCGGCAGCCATCTTGGATTTCAATTTTGTATAGTACATTGTATTTTACTTATTGAGCCCTTTCATTTGATACCCATATTGATGGGATTAATAAAACCTAAGTCATCCGCCATTTTGTAGCGGCGGCCATATTGGATTTACAATGAAACAGATTTTATTTAATTGTACTGTCACCAGAACTAGAAGTGTGTACCAAATTTCAGATCAATCAGTCAACTAGAAGGGGGTCAAATTTAAGTTACTAAATTTGACCCAAGAATAAAAAATAAAACAAACGGGGTAAGCTAAATAAAACCGTTTAATAAAAATCAATAATACCTACACCAGTGGCATAGAGGAGACCACGGAATCCCTAGGTACTTAATTCACTCATACCTGATGATAGTTCCTTGAACGATAATGACTACCACAAGCAGATTAGACAGTGGGCAAACAGTCCACCCGCTACGTATATGTCTAGTCTTCCTACAATTAATGAGTTTATGAATACTGTGAAATCGCTACCTGTTAACAAAGCTTCAGGTCAAGATAAAATATCCAACAAAATGATAATAGAAGCCACAAAACAACCCGGTGTTTCAATACTAAAAGTTTTTAATCGTTGCATATATGAAGGGACTTTTCCGCGTACCCGGCGCAGCGGTTTTATTCGTATTATACCAAAAAATGGCGATAAACTGCCTAAAGACCCTAAGTCATATCGACCAATAACGTTACTACCTTCCTTAGGCAAGCTTCTAGAACGACTTATCGTACCGCGATTGCTACCGGGAGGACCAAAATTTCATGGAAATCAATTTGGTTTTACTGCGGGAAAATCGACAGTGGACGCAGCTATCTCAGTGAGGAAAGCTGTATACTCGTCCAAATGTAAATACGTTTTGGCCATATTCCTAGATATTTCAGGGGCGTTTGATAATACTTGGTAGCCAATTTTGTTTCAAAAACTTAAGTTACGCGGTTGTTACAGTAATATATATTCGATAATTACATCTTATTTTGTACATGGCTCTGCAACTCTTAAGCTTGGTCACTACAGAGTCACTAAATCGTTAACCATGGGCTGCCCCCAGGGCTCAGTGCTCGCGCCGTATCTCTGGAACTTGGGTTTTGATGACTTCTTGACATTACCCTTGCCATCACGCTGCTCTCTAACGGCATATGCCGACGATGGCCTCTTACTTATACAGGGTAACTCCAGGAGAGAGTTGGAAAATCTGGCTCAAACTTGCTTAAGTATAATAAGTGAATGGGTTAAAAGAAGCCTTACATTTGCTCCTCATAAAACCTACCAACTCCTTCTTAAAGGTGAACTAAAATCTCCCCCGAGCGTAAAACTTAATAATGTTACTGTAAAACGCAAGATATCAACGTGTTATTTGGGTTTAGTTTTAGAAAAGAATTTCTCGTTTATAGAACATATTAAATCAGTTGGGGAAAAAGCTAAGCGAAACTTTTTTGCACTTACAAGGATATCGACGGCAACCTGGGGCCTTTATTTTAATACTCTTAAAATCATTTACGGGGCAACCTATCTTGGGTGTATATGCTACGGCTCGCCTGTGTGGGCTGATAGGGCTACCATCGGTGCTGCTCGCCGTAAACTACTACAAAGCCAGAGGTTGGCGTTGATATTTCTGTGTAAAGCCTATAGAACAGTAAGCACAGAGGCCCTACCTGTCCTAGCGGGTGTACTTCCGGTTGATCTTGAAGTTCAAAGACGAGCAGCGAAGTATTATTCTACACGCGATAATTTAGAAAATGATTTCTTATCATTACGCGACCGTACGAAAATAACCAGGCTATTTATGCCAATAGCTGACATAAATAACGAACTACTAAATTAATGGCAATGTAGATGGAATACCTCAACCAAGGGTCGCCATCTGCACCAGTTCTTTCCGGACGTACGCGAACGGTTAAATAAAACTTGGCTAATCATAGACCATTGTGTTGCACAATTTCTTACCGGACACGGCAATTTTAAAAGTAAATTGTATAGTTTCAAATTAGTATCTTCACCAATCTGTCTGTGCTCAATTTCTAGTAACGAATATGAACAAACTGCTTTGCGTTCACTGGGAGTAGTTTATTATACGGATCTTGTAGCAACAAGGAACAACTTCCGTGCGTTTAAGCGCTTTTGCCATACCTACTATTGGAATCAAATATAACAGCTCACTTAGGACCCTTAAATTGATCCTCGGTGCTTTTGCAGCTGGCTTCTCTAGTTGCAAATCTCTCATTATATGAGGCTATAGCCTCTTTACATCATTCTGTCTCCCGCTTTGCTCTGGAGGGAAGTGGAACTATTCATTTTCTAACTCCTCCTTTTTTCTGTTTCTGATTAAATTCGTTGCGGGATCAAAGACAGTTAAAGCGATTCCCCGGGACATGCCTGAACTTCACCGCTCAGTGTCATTTCATTGTGTGCCGCTGTTGATCCTGGCTTACAGGAGTTGCAGTGGTGGGTAAGAGGGAGCGACTAGTCCCCATAAAAAAAAAATACTCCTATGTGTGGCGAATACGATATGCTGGAGTTCTAAATATTATTTTAGAAAGTATTTCAGGGCAGTCTATACGTCCGCGAAGTATATCATAAAGCAGCCCCATGTCTATCATGGATCGCCTCTCTTCTAAGGTAAGTAAATTGTAAATCCGACAATTATCAGTGTAATCAATATTGGCCTTTTTTAACTTAAAGTTTAGATGTCGTAGATTTTTTTTTGTATTTCGTATTCAAACCCGCACAGATAGGTACCTAATGTACTTAAAAATACTTAAAAAATAAAAAATAATTTTGCTAGTAGTAATAATTAATAATAATTATGTTATTAATGTTATGTTATGTTATTAATATTAATAATAATTATGTTGTGTATCTTAATTTTTTCGAAAATACATAAAGGCTTGGGTTAGATATTATGAATTTTAGCATAATATGTTTGAACAACTAATGAGTTTTACGCAAGTACCCCATAAATACGGAAACATCGCGTGATTAGTGGGCGCAAGTAACACCAATGTGCCTAAATTCTTGGTTAATTTTGAAACATACATTTCATTCTCCCTATTATTTTCTTTTTAAGTGCAATGTAACTGTCTGGTTGCCACCAAAGGCGTCACAAAAGGCAGGGAGACTTGGGGCTTCTTTAGGCTTTTAAGCTAAAGTTAAAAAAATATAGGTGTATTGATGACATGTAATTACAGTGCTGCCAGACCGTACAAAATGGTACCTACGGTTTTCTGGACTTTTACATGCAGAACCTATATTACAAAAACGACGTCATTGCTCTCTTCCTTCTAAGCTGATTTATTTTCGTTTTTAAATACCCCTGTTAACCCTCTTTCCAGTGGCGGATTTACACATTTGCCGCCAGTAGGCTATTAATTTTTTGCCGCCCCTACTAAGCTCTACAATTAAATACACCTAAACGGCACAATCATATTAATACTTTTTAACATGCTTTTATTAGCTTCATAGACATATTAGTATGTAATAGAATGGTAAAGAATTCGGAAAATAGCCTTGTTAGTATTGTGATTTTCTTGCTGAGTGTAGCATTATTGTGATGGCTGGCCGGGCAATTTATAATATTTGCCCACACAAGTTCGATCGGGTTGAGGTCGGGATGATATGAAGGTAGTCTTAGAACAGTATATGACCTGCAGTTTCAGAAGTTCATCAATCATGTATATTTTTCTGATATATTAATCAACCTCAAGAGTTCGGCTTTGATCATCGTGGGAGAAAATGGCACGTTATGATTTTGCATCCAGTTTTGCATATTAATTTTCAAACTAGATATAGTCAGTTTCTTCTCAACTTGCACAGATTGCAAAGATTGCCAACACGTTTTCACTTTGGTTAACGTAAGTTTCGTTCAAAAAGCATATATTTAGTTTGTCTTTTCTGAATTTTCTTATGGCCTTCAAATATTTCACTCGCCATTTATCAATGTTAGGTTGCTCTATTAAAAGGGATCTTTTCGATTTAAATTTTTTAAATGAATATCCCAGTCTGTGCTAAATTTCTTTTAAAAAAGCTAATCCGCAATCTAAATTATTATCCTATCTTAAGAGCATTTAGTTTTCGTGGACTTGGTTTTTTTTCTCTACCTTATAAAACTGATTTATTTTCCTTCTTATCTCTTCAAAATCGAAATCATTAACTTGTATTTCCTTTTTTATTTCTTTTGGTCTCCACGGAGAACTAAATTCTGCTTCTACTGTACTTTTACTTTCAGCAATCACTCTCCTTACACTTCGTTCAGATATCCCTGTTGCTTCTGCTACTAATTTATGTATATTCGCATCAGTTTTATATTTTAAACTATTGACTTCGGCTTTCCGTTTAAAAAAAACGCATGTCAACGGCGAGGAGTCCTGGGACGTGGTGGTTTCCTTCTGCGAGACAGTCATCTCGCGGAAGGAAGCTGTGGAAAGGGAGAGGGAGATCACATCCTATCACCCGGTCCACAGCAGACGCACCGGGCGTCGGCGGAGGGCCGACAACGCCTTCTTCCAGCCCCCCTAAATGGTTCCAGGGGCGACGGACTCGGGGGGGTCCGTCGCCCACTACACATCTGGACCCGAGGCGGCGGCGCGACGTGTTCCATGTGCGCCCCTCTTAGACGTTGCGGGGGGAGTTTAACACCTCACTCCACCCGCTAATGCGAGGAGGCCCGCAGGTATGGGCCAGCACCAGCCGGGGGTTGCGGAAGTATCGTATGTTCCCGTGACCCCCGGCGCAGGTGTGAGATGGAACACCGGGGTGGTTTTAAAAAAGGCTCTTGCCTAGCCAGCTTTCCACTTTTTTATCTTAGTTTTTAATTATAAGATGCATTAGTAATATAATTTTAAGGTATTGTTTTATTTAATTGCGTTCAGTACAGAATATTTAATGTAATTTTTTTATGAACGAATCGTAGATTCGTTCATAAAAAAATTACATTGCATATTCTGTACTAATACTAAAGTAAATAAATAATAATACTTCTATAAAACTGTACCTTTTTTGACAACTAACCGTCTTCCCTTGCAACACTGGGCATTTAAGTTCTCGTTGGATTGTGTCGTTGCTGTGTCGTGTATGAGTGTTGCGAAAATTATTGTAAATCATTTTAAGTTCGTATTTATGTTATAATAGATAAAGAAGAAACAGAAGTGATTAATACATATTATTGAGATTCTATATCCTTGGTATTTTTTGTGCGACAGGTGAGTTTATAATATGAATTACCAAATTATGCACATATATGATAATGTTTTCTAGTTTTATTCTTGTTTCTAGTCTATATTAAAGTATTCTATGTAATTTATATTATTTTTGTGAAACTAAAGTTGTGTGTTTATGTGTTGGGGATGTGTGGAGTTGTGAGATCAGTGTATTTGCTTTAAATCGTCAATATCCGCTGGGTTACACGAAGGGGCGCGCACCGTTAACAATTTGTTAGCGGCTAAATTTACTATAGGATCTGTGCTTCTAGAAGGAAAATGACTAATTAAAATATTATGGTTCTATATCTGTATGCCAGTGACATTTCACTTACACCTCTTAAGTAGTTGCACTAATTATGATCAGGTTCATTTTATGAATTATACTTTAAATTTCACTAAATTATGATTAGCTGTTCAAAAGTTACACTTGTGCTGATAGAATTTTGATGTATACATGCTTGTCCATCAACAACCTTCCTGAAAACAGTACTGTATTGTTATAGTGTAAACATATAATTTGAGCAATCCAGATAAACAAGGAGAAAAACAATTGGTCAGTTCAAAAACATAAGTGGGATAAATGAAAATCTTGGTAAAGTTATTCCTTCTGCCCAGGGCCTTTCCTGTTACTGATTGAAAAGAATTTTAATCATAAATAAGAGCAGTATATTATTTGCTTTATCTACTTTAAAAGAAGGAGTTCATCAAGTTTACCATAATTTATTATGACTATGTTTGTATGAATTTTTTATCAATAGGGATATAATAATAATATTTAGGGACAATGTCACACAGATCATCCTAGCCCCAAACTAAGCAAAGCTTGTACTATGGGTACCAGGCGATATTATACATACTTATATAGATAAATAAATACATAGAAAACATCCATGACTCCGACACAAATATTCATGCTCATCACACAAATATTATATGGTATGCTTTTGTACCAGTCCCATATAAGTTTTGTTCCAATTGGTTGTTTAGGAGTCAATTTGAAGTTGGTTTTGTGGTTTTTAAACAGATTATATTGAAATAGAAATTGATACATATTAGATTACTATAAGAACAATAAGCACATACTTAGTCTTGTAAAATGATTGTACTAATCATATTATAAAAAATGTATAATTAAAAAAATTATATCTTCAGACAACTAATAATAATAATTCCTGGGACATTATTTACACACGGCCATCTGATCTCTAATTAAGCAAAGCTTGTACTATGGAAACCAGATAACTGATATACTACATATACCTACTACTTTTCTTTTGTAAATACATACTTATACACATGATTACACCCACACTCAGGACATACAGACTTGTTCATGCACACAAATATCTGTCCTGGGTGGGAATCGAACCCAACCACAACTATAAACTAACACACTGTGGTATGACGACCATGGCCAGACAACTGATAAACATATTTCTCAATCACACCATAAAGGCGAAAGTTTGTGAGTGTGTGACTGTGTGAGTGCGTATGTTTGTTATTTCTTCACATCTAAACAGCTGGAGTGATTTCAATAAAATTTGGTATGCAGTTAGCTGACTGCTGGAGTGATATTAATAAAATTTGGTATGAAGTTAGCTGACACCCTGGATTAACACATAGGCTATAGTTTATAAAGTTTAAAGTGGTTAAAACTGCGGGGCATAGCTAGTATTACATATAGGTTTTACATTAAAGTTATCACGTGTTTAGATTAAAATAATTGGTATTATGAGGAAGTAGCTGTGCCTGCGGTTTTACCCACTAAAACTTTAAATTAAAAATAGTTACGTTATCAGAAGTTTCTGTTGTTGACCGTTGTAATAAGATTAACTAGCTATGCCCCGCAGTTTTAACCGTGTTAAACTTTATAAATTATAGCCTATGTGTTAATGCAGGGTGTCAGCTAACTCCTTACCAAATTTTATGAAAATCACTCCAGCCATTAAGACATAATGAAGTAACAAACATACACACTCACAAACTTTCGCAATTTTAATATTAGTGTGATTTCTTGAGATTCTTTCATTAGTCCTGCCACAGATAAAGACTTGTATGATACAAGGTGTCCCAGGAGATTAATTAACTCTGAGTACTAACTCTTTCTCTAAAGCACAGAGATGCTCAGAAATTGAACTGCTGTGGTCGTCACCTGTCTATAGAATGACCATGTGTCTAGGTGCTTAACAAAGGTGCTCACCGATTCCTTACGGACCATTGAGAACAACTAGCAACTGTTGCATTGCTAACTAGCTCTTTAAATCTATATATATAAAAATCAATGTCACTTTTCATTGTAATGTTATAACTCAACAATGCCTTTACCGATTTGGCTAATTTTGGTCTTGAATTATTCGTGGAAGTCCAGGGAAGGTTTGTACGTAGAGAGAAAAAAAAAAAAAGTCTTGAAAAGTGCAAAATCAACATCTATTAGCAATTTAAAATAATTTTTTGTTTTAATAAATGAACTTAATAATATTTTTTTTATTACTATGCCTCATACGTAGCGAAGCACATACAGGGCCGCTAGTTGGTAATAAAATTACATGTTTTCACTAAACAGCTGGTGGCTTAGGTTCAGTTCATGTAGTATTCTACACTGTTACCATTACATATTTTATATGAGTGGCAACTGTTGGATAAGTCTTAGGCTCTCTTAGAATAGGTATTCTTTTTTAAGTATACTCAGAAGGCACACATCTTTATGTCCCTTCCCCTTGATCTGCTATTGGACTAAAATGCTATTATCAGCAGCATATTCAGTAAAACAGAGGACCTTGAATACAGGAAATACAGTGCTAAATGGTAGTTGAATGTATCAAGAGATATATAGTGAAAGAAAAGCATGTTGATGTGCTTCCACCTAAAAAAATATATAATATTTTTTAAAAGTTCTGGTTACTCTCGGTAAATAAAGTGCTATATATTAGTTCGATTTTTTTAATGACGTGGCCCTCACTATGCATTTAAATCTATGAATCACATAAGCCTCAAAAACATGCAATTCACAAACATAACCAAATCTAGACTTAGAACATTTTTTTTGTTTGTTTAGTCAGATGTATTAGTGGCCCACTTGATGTAAAGTGGTAATCAATACTCAAAGACATTCACAATTCCAGTGTGCCAGTATGGATACTGATATTGGTAATGTATGGGTCATACAAATAGTTGTCCTGTGCGGGACTCGAATACGAAACACGAGGGCGCGTGGGTAGTAGCCAGACGTGCAGTCAACATATATTTAAAATATAATATGGAAATATTGCAGAATATTTAAATGATGATAAAGTTAACATACAATTTACCTTTAAGTATGCGATAGGTTTATAGCTATGCTGATAACCATGTAAGTGGAGCTATAATTTCGCATATAAGTACAGCCGCTAGCACATCAAGCTACTCCAATCTGTTAAATTTCCCCAATTGAAAGTGAACCTTATGCTTATGTGATAAAGTTGAAAATCTATAAAAGAAATTTAACAGATTGGGGTAGCTGTACATACATATACATTATTTTTAAATGGGGCCAGGAGCTAAAGAAAATAATAATGACATTTGTTTTAATACATCTTAGATACCTATATCATGAGGATAATATCTTTAATCTAAGTTATTGTAATTTCTTTTTCTCTTGCATTGCTAATTTTTGTTTTGTAGAAGAAGTTCCTTTGGAGGCTTATTTTTGTTACCCCATTTCAATTAAACGGAGGTCTTTCAAATTTCTAACCATCATTTGTTTTTTTAATTTAACAGAATCATAACAATCTAGCTCTTCCATATAAGATATACATTTCTGAGTTCTTAGAATTTTATTTCTATAAGATTAAGTTGAACAGACATTGATTTATGAACGGGAGGTCTGGGTTCACGTAATTCGGTGTAGCGTAAGTAGAGTTATTACTATAGTAAACATATTTAGATGCGATTGTCGACTGGTTCAGTTGGTTCTGCAAGGAAAAAGTACTTTAATATTATGAATAAAATGTAACTGTTACAAATAGTTAGAATTTATCAGCAGAATAAAATCAGTAGCGTTATAGAAAATTATTTCTTATCAGCAAATCAAATAAACTGTTGTGTTTGTAAAATACGTAGGTGCAGACGCCAGCACATCCAGCTACCACAATCTGTCAAATTTCTTTTATAGATTTTCAACTGATTGACAAAAGCATTAAGGTTCACTTTCAATTGGGGAAATTTGACATATTGGGGTAGCTTGATGTGCTGGCGTCTGTACTAACAACAAATATGTAATAACTATGATTATACAGAGGCCGAATGCGACATGCTACATTAATTAGTATGTATGGTATATGTATAATGGGTAACACAGCATATAATAGCTTGTAGTTATTCGAAACAACAATAATATCTTGTGTTGTAATCGTATTTCAATAATAATTAGTATGTATGGTATATGTATAATGGGTAACACAGCATATAATAGCTTGTAGTTATTCGAAACAACAATAATATCTTGTGTTGTAATCGTTTTTCAATAATAATTATTGTATTGCATGTCGAATGCTAATTATAGTACACACGGCTTCACATCAAGCTATACATTCCTAGTATAAGCTGATCTCGCGTTGTATAGGATTTCGATACAATGACAGGTCGGCTTATATTGGAAATGTGTAGCTTGATTTGTAGCCGTGTGTACCTGTGTTCATAACTATTTCATTTTTATGAACTGGGGGGCTACCGTCTAATTCGCTGGTAAAAAATGACTGAATGATTTGTTCAATCTTCAACGTTGAAAATCGGTGCCGGACCATTTATGACGTCACATGTGCTCATGGAAGCATCAGGTGGCCCACTTGCTCAGTTGCCGATTGTTGATGTATATAATAAAACCTGTTTTCTGTTCTTATTTACATTTATTCTTTATTGCACACAGAAATACATATTTATACTAAATTAACAAATATAACTCAAACATATATATATAAAACTTGTATCTTAATAAGAAAAATACTAAATAAAGATATACATACTCAAATAACATTCACAAAAAAACAACAGATACAAAAAATTAGACTAAGACGAGCAAGCAACCTTTGCCTCTCACAGCCAAGAACTAATTATGGCAAAAAAAATATAATGTACGAAGGTGCGAAATTATATAACCAATTACCGAAAAATATCAAAGAAGCAAAATCTATGCCAACCTTTAAAAAATACTTAAAATACTATTTAACATCTAATCTGAGCGCACCTTAGTATCCATGTCGCTTCTAGCTACGCCCTATCTGTGTAACGTGTCCGTCTTAGCACTGTTTGCTTCTTGTTTTTATACAAATACCCTTATATTGCATTTTGTTAATCTCGGAACCAATTATCTAAAGTTGTAATTGAATGAGTTGTAATTGAACGTTTTAAATGAAATTATTCGAGATATAGTATATGTACGCCTAGGATAAGATGATTATTTGTTTGTATGTAAACGTTCTCATGTAAGTGAATTACTGTGAATTCATATGAGAAAATAAAGATATCTCAAACCTTAAACCTTATATAAGAAATTAGACATAGCATGTACACAGGCGAGCTTAACTCAACTATGAGTTCTCTTCCAGCAAACCTTTGTCAGAGTGAGAGCTTATATGACATGGGTTAGAAACGGTGCACAACAATTTGACTTAAGAATAATACAAAAATAAAAACAAAACAGAATTTACCAATGGTAAATAAATATATCCATAAACCTGCTTACTAATACTACATACTAAGTTACTTACGTAACTACATACCTATTTATATAAGATATATAATTACATATATAAAAATCAATGCCACTTTTCGTTGTAATGTTATAACTCAACAACGCCTTTACCGATTTGGCTAATTTTGGTCTTGAATTATTCGTGGAAGTCCAGGGAAGGTTTATATGTACGAAATTTAAAAAAAAAGTCTTGAAAAAGTGTAAAATCAACATCTTTTATCAATTGAAATTTTTTTTTTGTTTGAATAAATGAACTTAATAATATTTTTTTATTACTATGCCTTATACGTAGCGAAGCACGTACCGGGCCGCTAGTCTATACAAATAAATAAAATTGGAGTGTCTCAAAGTCAAAGTCAAAGTCAAAGTAACTTTATTCCGTAAAAATTTTACATTTATGTGGAATCGTCATATTTTTTTTACCCTACCGTGCAGTGCATGACGTGGCAGCTACTGAGAAACACTGCCAGAAAACTCAGTAGGCATCCTTTTTTAAAATAAAATATACTTAAGATTAATTACAACCATGTGTGTTGACTCAGAACAACTCCATCCCAAGCACTTTTATCACTTAAATAATCAGAAATTTTGTTATATGCCCTGCTACACAATTTGGCTTTAATAATTCTTTTAAACTTATTCGTAGACAATTCTCTAATATCATTGGGAAGTTTGTTATAGAATCTTATACATTGCCCCATAAAAGAGTTACTTATTTTGTGGAAACGGGTAGTATGCAGTATGAGATTATTCTTATATCTAGTATTTACATTATGTGTATCGCTCCTTTTACAGAAGGAATCGATATTTTTATGCACATATAGTAAGTTTTCATATATATACTGAGATGGTACAGTTAGAATGTTGACCTCTTTGAATTTTTCTCTTAGAGACACTCTCGGGCCAAGATTATAGATAGCTCTTACAGCTCTTTTTTGCAATATAAATATGGTGTCAATGTCAGCAGAGCTACCCCAGAGAAGAATTCCATAGGACATTACACTATGAAAATAACTGAAATAAACCATTCTAGCTGTGTCAACATCAGTCAGCCGTCTAATAGTTTTCACTGCATATGCTGCAGAACTTAATTTGCCGGACAGTTTTTCTATTTGTGGGCTCCATTGTAGCTTTGAGTCAATAGTGATACCCAAGAACACAGTTGATTCAACAGGGTCCAACCTAGCTCCATTAAGTTGTACATTGGTTGTCGCCTGTTTCACATTCGGTGTAGTGAATTTAATGACTTTAGTTTTCTTATCATTAAGCACAAGATTATTGGCATTAAACCAATGAACAACTTTAGAGATTGCATCATTAACATCGTCAAAATTGCTTAATTGTCGGTTTATTTTGAACGTCAGGGAAGTATCATCTGCAAACAACACAATCTCATGCTTATCCCTTACGTAGTAAGGTAAGTCATTTATATAAATTAAAAACAAAAATGGGCCCAGAATTGACCCCTGTGGGACGCCCATTACCACTGGAGATCCCGGAGATATTTTACCGTTTATTTCGACCTTCTGAATTCTATTGCCCAAGTAAGAAGTCAGAAGTTCGAGAGCCTTGTTCCTAATACCGTAGTGGTGTAATTTTCTGACCAGAGTATCATGATGAACGCAATCGAACGCTTTGGACAAATCGCAAAAGATACCTAATGCATCTTGCGAGTCTTCCCACGCCGCGAATATACTTTTTAATAAGTTGACCCCTGCATCTATGGTTGAACAACCCTTTGTGAATCCCAACTGTTTCCGGTGTAGTAAATTATGTATATTAAAGTGTCTGAGCAGCTGGCTAAGCATAAGCTTTTCAAATATTTTACTAAGAGTGGGCAGCACGGAAACAGGTCGAAACTTTGAAGGGTCTGAAGTATCACCAGCTTTAAACAAAGGAATGATTTTACTATACTTCATCAAGTCAGGAAATACACCTGATGCAACACAGCAATTGAACACAGTAGCTAAGTGTGGGGGCGATTATAGTAATAATTGATGAAACAGTCTTAACAGATAGACCCCACAGATCCTTTGTGTTTTTCATATTAATACTCTTGAAAGCATTTAAAATATCTTTAGGGCTAACCACCGAAAATTCAAAAACTGTGTCACACGACCTGCTTTGCTTGAGTATCTGCTCAGCAGATGTTGAAGAACATGAAAGAGAGTTAGTAAGTATGACTGGAATATTCGAAAAATATTTTTCAAACTCAGTCGCAATCTCCAAATCGCCTTTAATATCTATGTTGTTTATTACTAAGTTAAAATCACGACTACGTATTTTTGTTTTACCTGTCTCAGCATTAATTATCTTCCAAGTAGTTTTGATTATATTTGTAGAAGATTTAAGTATATTTTTTATGTGCAAAGATTTAGCAGCGGTACAGGCTCGTCTAAATGTTTTCGCATATTGTTTCACATATTCTTGAAACTCTGTATTATGATTATGGGATCTTTCTTCATACAATTCATACAACCGATTCCGACTTTTATAGATGCCTGGAGTTGCCCAATCACTGAATACCAGACGGTCACTTACAGACAGTTGTTTGGGTGTGAACATTGTGCAGAACTCATCATTAATCAAATTGAATAAAGAGTTGTACAAGTGATCCGGATTATCATGATAGGGCAGCCATGCTATTTGTTTTACTATATTACATTTAAATTTTTCTAAGCGGTTTTCACTAAATGGAATATAGCTTATAAGTTTTCTTTTAATTTTTGGAGCATTTGAATAAGTTACCAACTGACCTGAATGATCTGACTGAATTTTATTGATTATTGATTTAAATAAAGGTTTTACAGTGCTAAATATATTATCAATGCATGTAGCACTTGTAGCAGTTACTCTAGTTGGTTCTGTAAAATTGTGATATAAATTATAGGATTTAAACAAATTTAATAAATTGCAACTTATTGTGCTTTTCTCCAAAATATTTATATTAAAATCTCCACAAATAATAACTGTTTTATGGCTGTTAGATAATTTATTTAATGCATCCTCCATAATATCTGAAAAAGTATCAAATGGTGCACAAGGAGGTTTGTAAAGACTCAAAACAATAAATTGCTCCAACTCAACACATGAAATCTCTACAACTCGCTCAACAGAGAGGCTCACAACATCACTTCTTTCTTTAAACTTTAACAACTTATTTATTAGAATTAGAGAGCCACCATGAATATATTTTTCCCTGATGAACGAGCTTACAACCTGGTGATTATTGAAGCTGAAAATGAATTGATGGAGTTTTAGCCAGTGCTCAGTCAAACATAAAATATCTATATTGTTACAATTCAAAAACAGCTCCAATTCTAGCTCTTTTCCCATCAAACCTTGAATATTTTGGTGCACCAGGTTAATACAATTTTTTTTAGTATATTTATTGACTTTATCATGTATAAATGTCTGTTTGTAATATTGAAATAACCGGTTTTTACTACATTAATATGAATATATATACGGTACATACACCAAAATGACATTTTTTACAATTTTTGTCTGTCCGTCTGTCTGTTCGTTCCGGCTAATCTCTGAAATGGCTGGACCGATTTTGACGGGACTTTTATTGGCAGGTAGCTGATGTGATAAGGAGTAACTTAGGCTACTTTTATTTTAGAAAAAGTCTTTTATTTTACAAGAAAAACGAAATAAACTAATTAATACGCGGACGAAGTCGCGGGCACAGCTAGTATATAATATAAACATATAATATATACGTAAATATTAACTGCCTACCTGCTTAGTTAATTGAAAGAAGTGTTCTTTTGTTTTTCTCTTAAACACGTCAAGAGATGTTGTAGCGCGAATTGAATGTGGAAGGGCATTCCACAAACGCACTGCTTGAGCATTTGCATTATTGCATTTAAAAGATACAGTTCAAACAAGTGCAATTTTAAATTCGTGTACAAAGGTGAACTTAACTCTTAACAAGTTAAGATATTCGCCTCGTTTCTACGTTTTTAGGGTTCGTTTCCAGGACAAATATTTTTATGACCCGTATATATTTGTTCTGGGTGACTTTGGGTGTACTTTTTGCCCGGTAATTCCATGTTTTTGAAGTGCCACGTGATACAGGGTTTTTATATCCTTAATGTGTGCATGCATAGTGAATTAAGCAATAACCAGAGCAGGAACCCTAATAGACGAGATAGTGCACGACTAGCACTTCCCAGGTATGTTTTGTGCAATTTTATGAGTAATAGGAACAACCAATTTTGACCGTGGACCCTAATTATCTGCCTAAAGACTGTATAGCATGTATGATGACATGATCGGTATGAGTCATAATGTCAAGAGCCACATTTAAGGGGCTGAAAATAGCCGGTTTGGTTTTTTCTAGCTTGTTTTTAAGCGAATACATCTCAGCTTACCCACATGACGAGTAAGACTGTATTTAGATGATATTCATTTTCCTCTTGCTTTTGTGTTTATTTTTAATCAGACTTGAAAAGAAAGAAATGTATCAAGACGATTTTATGTTTAATTTTTTGTATGTATCCGTTGTTGCCATTTTTAATAATTCTTAAACGATAGACTGGCCAGTACGAGTGCCGGTTCGTCGGTTGACCGAGACTTTAATTTTTTAAACTCGGCTTACAAATGAAACCCCGCCCGGACGGTTAGCCGGATGCCCTCTAAGCTAGGACAAATTCGGAGAAACCCGGACAGGTGGCAACCCAACCGCACAGGACATCTATTTGTGTGCGCCATAAATTGCATTATTTTTTAGTTTTTTTTGGTTGGTCTATATCTGACTGCGATTTGTGTCAATTGCATGTTTGTAATATTCTCTCGCTTTGTAATAGCGTATTTTATACCATGGGGGGCCGTAGTTCCCGGATCTAAAGGCCTAAAAGCCTATAGGCCCCGGGAACCCTACCGCCCGCCCGCTCGCTCCTCTTTAGCCGTAATCTTATTCCTATCGTCAATGCCAGTTCCTAATGGTCCAAATTCGAGGCACTCATAGCTAGATGCTCTCACCGGTCCGTAAGTAATGGACGAGGTTAAGATTTTTTTTAAAGACAACGCCCGCGTTAAAGAATTTAATCTCTGTGTCGCCGGGTACTTTACAAACATATAATAAACGGACACCAATTACATCCAGACTCAGAACAACTATTTATGGGTCACACAAATAGTTGTCCGGCGCGGGACTCGAACCCGCGACACGAAGCGGCGAAGCCACTGTCTAAGCCGCTGCGCCACACCTGCAGTAGTAGATGGGTGACCGCCAAAGTTCGACTGTGCTTTGTGTTCGTCAATTGTTTGTTTGTAGTATTCTCTCGCTTTGTAATAGCATATCTCATCCCGAGGGGGGCGTAGAAGTTGACCCGAGGGAATTACTACCAGAGGACGGTCAGTAGCTTCCTTCCGAGTACTATGACCATCTTACTGCGATGGCCAGCCCGTCTACTAAGCGTGGCAATTATGGCATATACCCCCAAGATTATTCTTGGGAGAGGCTTATCCAGCTGGGGTATTCTTTTAGCTGTAATGATGAATAGTCTCTCGCAATACATAGAATTATTTTCCTAGTATGGCCGTTGTCTTTTTTTTAAACTTTGTCTATGTCACCTTTCTTATAACATTTGCTTGAGCGCTTATATATGACGGCGGAGCCGGTCAAAAGTTCTTGCCAGCCTCTTAACGGGTACTTAAGTATTTTGGGTTATAATCTTGTAATACAAAAGGATAATAATATAATTCAAGGTGACTTTGTGCAGTTTACGAGATAATGTTTGTAGTGACAACAATACCGACAATCGTAATACCCACGCTTTTTATTCGTAGTAAACTGTTTCAGGCATAGTAAACAATTTAACGATGTAATGAATAATACGGTATTATGACATGAATATCTCAACCATTACTTACTTATAATATCTTAGGACTTTTCACACACGGTCATCTGATCCCAAACTAAGCAGATCTTGTACTATGGAAACCAGATAACTGATATACTACATAACTGATATACGACTACAAACAGACATGTTCATGCATACAAATATCTGTCCTGGGGCTCTACCGGCTAAGTTGCCGAACATCGATTTCTTAAATGGCGTTCAAATAAATAAAGGTTAAAAATGACTTAATCAATCGTTTAATCATGTGCTCATGGAAGCCGATTTAACGATTGATTAAGTAATTTGAACCTTTATTTATTTGAAAGCCATTTAGGAAATCGATGTTCGGCGACTTAGCCGGTAGAGCCCCTGGGTGGGAATTGAACTAACGAACTGCGGCATGCAAAGCAAGCATTTACCACGGGCATTGATGATAGGTATAAGATTACGGCTACAGAGGAGAGCGCGCGAGCGGGTGGCATCTATACCAGTTAATTCAACTTTTCTCAATAATCATGTAATCGTGTAATTTAAAGCCAACAGATAGCTGCGTTCCCTACTTCAAGAAATTTAAAATATTAACGTTACCAGCTATGTACATATTTGAAACAGCATTATTAATAAAATCCAACCCGCATTTGTTCACAAAATTTTCAGCAGTTAAGAAGACTCCAATTCGAAGTCAATATGAAAATAACCTGTGTATGGTAAAATGTAATACTGCATTGATGAAAAAGAGCTTCTTTGGTGTTGCTCCCAAAATTTATAATAAAACTAGCTGTGCCCTGCGGTGTTACCCGCGTTAAATTTTATAAATTTTCTTTGCTATAAACCTCACGGGGCCCGAGACCTTTCCAACGAATGCAAAACCGTGGAAATCGGTTCGTGCGTTCTGGAGTTATAGCGTCAGGAAGGAAAACCCGACTTATTTTTATATAGTAGATACCTGATGTCATAATGTGTATGCCATTAAAGATGTTCAAGAAATGTCTTCACAAACTATTGACTGAGAAATGTTATTATACCTTAGACGAATATTTAAATGACAAATCACTTTAATGAATTTACTCATTATTGTTTATTATAATTTCTTACATATTAATTTGTTATGATATTTTTGTAGTAATTTTGTTTATTTAATGAATTTTGATGTATATAATTTTTTATGTATTTGATTGTATTTGTATGTCATCAATTACAAAACATAGTGTAACAAATAATTATTTAAGACCTTGACATGTATGATTAATGTATATGTTCTACACCTATCGACGACGGTCACCGTAGCCTAGTTGGTAGTGCTCCTGCCTACGAAGTTGGTGGTCCTGGGTTCGAATCCCGGTAAGTGCAAATATTTGTGTGATGAGCACGAATATTTGTTTCTGAGTCATGGATGTTTTCAATGTATATAAGTATATATCTATCTATATGTATAAGTATGTATATCGTCGCCTGGTACCCATAGTAGGTACAAGCTTTGCTTAGTTTGGGGCTAGGATGATCTGTGTGACATTGTCCCAACATATAACATATAACCAATGTTTTACAAATAAACTATTCTGATTCTGATTCATAAACCATTCGGAACAGATATATTTGTATTCAATTTATTAGTTCCTTGTTCTGTACGCAATTTGTTGTTGCTTTTGGTTATAACTAAAGATCGGACAAACTTTAGCATATTTAAGTATCTAGAGTAAATTGTTGGCTAACAAATTATGAAAGCGGCGTCTTTGAATATTTTAATTTGACACAAGTTACTGAATATAAAAGAAGGAAAATCATACCACGTTGTGAAAGGGCAATTGTCATTTATGTTAAACAGGGTTCTATATCACGTATGCTACACTTAAATGAGATTGCCCCGGGATTAGAGACGTAAAATGACTGAATATGACTAGTCACAATTGTCATAAACCTTAAATGACCGGTCATTTACTGTCAAATTCAGTCAATTTGACTCAAATATTATTGTCTATTCTCGACTACCACCCAATTATTTATTTATTTAGGTACCCAATTTATATGCAAGTTTAAATTAAGCAACGTTTTATTTTGTATTATATCATGAGAGGATAAGACGACATCAAAGTCGTTGCGCGATTTGTCTTAAATGCACGCATGATGAAAATGATTAACACTATATAATAATACTATAAGTCATAAAAATCGCTTCTTTGTTTCAATTTAGAAGTTGTAGATTTTTATCAACGACAAAAACTTATAAGGTACTAAAATATTACTGAAATTAAATTGACTGAAAATGACAATTTTCGACAGTTACTGACCATTTTTGACCAATTTGACCGTAAATGACAGTCAGTCTAATTCAGTCACTTTAGTCATTTTCAATACTACCCGGGATAGAGCATTTTTTCGAAAAAAAAGTGCTTTCCCTAATAGCCAACATGTTAACTTTAGGTAAATATGGATCTAATTATCCGATTTCTGGTTATAACCGATAGATTTTCATGGTTGATGAAACTTGTATTTACAACAACAAATTGCGCATGCTACACTTATTAGGAGTGAAATTCTCGTGCATTTATCGATTTTCAATTCGCTGTTTAAGTTTTGTTTCAAAAATAATTTAGTAACTAAATATAGTGATCGGCGAGGTTAAGCATCTAGGCACGCGGTCAATCCATAGATGGGTGACCACCAAAGTGGTTTAGTTCTGAGCATTTAAATGCTTCAAAGAGCACGTTAAGCTGTCGTTCCTACAGTTGTTAAGTCATGTCAGAGGCTTACCCAGCCTCTGACACAACACACTGTTGTGTCAGACACTTTTGTGTAATGACTTACCGTATGGGCAATACAGTGCCCATACGGTAAGTCATTACACAACAAATTTTAAGTCATGTCAGAGGCTGGTAAAACTCTTACATGACATGAAATGTATTACCTATACGACAAGTAAGTAAGTACTAAGTATATAAGTTAAAAAGAGGCTACTGACAAAAGGAAACTAAAACAAATATACAAATATAAATTGGAGCATAAAAGGCTTCAGACTGAAGTTAGTTACCCTCCTATTAACTATATATGTATATTTGTGTTCGTTTCGTTAATAAGACCAGTTAAAATGAGTGCCTATAAAACTAGAATCATATCGCTAAACGTCACGTCAATATGAAATTTATGGTTGATAAAATCATAGTAAACACTTTATATGTTCATCTGAGCACTTTTAAATTTAAAATTATTATAGTTACTCAAAGAGAATTTTAACATCTGTGATCGTAGTAGGCAGATATATTTTACGTTCTTGCGACACGTTTTCGTAATATGGACATATCTGAGTACCGGGGATTCAAAAAAATTTTTAACTTTTAATTTTTATTTACTTAATGGCATTCGAAATAATTCACGTACGAAATACAGTGTCCAATGAGAATTTGTGTCCAAATAAGCTGTAAATATATTTACTCGTAATATTAGTTGATAAATCCACAGAGAGACAGGTGTAAATGTTGAAAACTAAATAACTATAGATACCTGCTATCTATAGTTATAAAAATAATAATAGCCTTTTATTCGCAAACATAGGGTTACAAGAAGCACCGAAGTTCGGTGTGCCTTTTGATATAGGCCTCCTCCAATTCCTTCCAATGGGTCCTGTCCCTTGCCACTCTCATCCAGAATGGTCCCGCTGTCTGATGGAGTCATCTTCCCATCTACTGATTTGACGACCCCTACTTCTTTTGCCGACTCTTGGTTGCCAGATAGTGACTTGTTTGCTCCATTTGTTTATCGGGTGGCGGAGCATATGTCCAGTCCATCTCCATTTTTGGACGTCTATCCGGGTAAGAATGTCTGTGAGTTTTGTTCTTGTCCTTATGTCTACATTCCTGACGCTGTCTTTAATTTTTAATCCTAACATGCTTCTTTCCATGGCACGTTGGCATTTTGCCAGCCTTTCCCTGTGGTGAAGTGTTTTGGCCAAGTTTCACAGCCGTAAGTGAGAACTGGTAGAATACAGGTCTCTATCTATAGTTATTTAGTTTTCAACATTTCCACCTGTCTATGTGTCACGATGTGTGACACAATTTGCTCTTATGACTGATGGGTTACCATTTTACCAATACTCGAATGTACTTTCGACGGTGTCTACTGCTACGTTATAAGGTTGAAAATAGATTGTATTAGTTTTTTGTATAAATTTGTTTATTCAGTAATGCGTATGATAATGCAGAATGGCTGGGGTTTATCATAGGCGTAATTGTTTCCACTTCGCTTCAAGGATATATTGTTACTAGATACAATAGATAATGGCGGTGAAGAGCGAAATGTTTTCACGTATCTGAATTCCATATTATTATACATACAATGTATTCTAACAAATATCTATACAATAGGGCATCGAATAGATGTTGAATTTATGAAAGGCAGCAGTTTCACTAAATAAAGAGACGCACATATACTACAGAAGCCAAACAATATTTAAAATCGGCTGATAAACTTTTTAGATATCACACTAATAATAAAGTAGGGGAACGTTTGTTACGTCTTCACGCAAAAACTAACATACGGATGGTGATAAAACTTTGTAATAATCTAGCTTATAATATCCGAATAATAATATCACATATACATACACAATAGAACATAAACAATAACACATAGGCAAGAATTTATAAAGATTAACGCGGGTTAAAGCACGGAGCACAGCTACTAAGCTTTAAAAGTTTTGGGCCATTAGTATGGACTTCTATGGCTCTACAAGTGACGTCATAGGTTAGTATATCGCGTTCTTTGTCTAACGTGATTTTCAAATGCTTATAACTTCGTTAATTTCATGGCAACCCCAATTTTATTTTTACTATCAGGCTTCCTTCCTGCCAGTTATAATACTACTAAGAAATTATTAAAAGTTAGTCCGCTTCCCTATTTGCCGTTGTCTTTAAAATCGTTAAGTTTTAAGATTGAAGCGGATTTCTGCGCCAGATCGTGGCTTGTTTTCTGACATGAATTTATGGTTTTTAATCAAGATTTTTGACAATGCTGCTACCTTATTAATAAGCACTAACTACGTTATAAAATCCTAGGACTCGAAATTTTGTACAGACGCCAGCACATCCAGCTACCACAATCTGTCAAATTTCTTTTATAGATTTTCAACTTTATCACAAAAGCATAAGGTTTACTTTCAATTGGGCAAGTTTGACAGATTGGAGTAGCTTGATGTGCTGGCGTCTGTACATTTAATTTTTACCATTATCACCAGCCTGATGTCGTCCACGGTTGGAGATAAGCCGACCAAAAGATTTCTACAAGTTACCTTAAAGTATGCTTTTCTGAAATAATAATAATAATAATTTATTAGCACTTCATTTTTTACATGGTTGATGTACAATGATAGCCTCACTAGGCAATGCCTGTATCGAGGTTATCATACAAAATACGATTGCCTGGTAGGACTAGCTCACAGTTTATATCATTATTAACTATAAAATAAAAGTTACATTCCATTATTATTACATGTTGACTAAGGATTATGATGGTTAATTAAATTATTAATTTATTTACTTGCATACAATTTATGAATACCAAAAAAATAAGTTTTGTTAATCTTAGCTAAAAATAATACATAATTAATGTATGAAGTGTATGTGTGTGTATGTATAAAGTGTGTGTGTGTGTGTAGTCGCAATAAATCGCATGTGTGTTTAAATTAGAGATCTTAGTAGTTGCTCAGTTTCACTGTAGTTTAGTTCAGAAACGAATTTTTTTATTTTATTCTGAGCTTCGTGTGAAGTACTCACTTTAATGCCGCACTTGTTTACTAATTTGTTATACAAGAATGGAAACATGTACTCTTGAAAACGTTTCGCAAAAGATGTTTTTATACTTGGAACGGGCAGTTTAAAAACTCGTTGTTTAAGCATATTAGGGTAGTTATTCGAAGTCATTACAGTTCTGTGAGTGCACAGAACTGCATTAACCACATAGTATCTACGTATGCTCAAAAGGCCCGCCGCTTTGTAGAGTTCTGATGTCGGGAATAAGATGGGTTTCTTTAGCATCACTTTTAGTATTGATCGCTGTGCTCTTTCCAAAGTTATCATATGTGTTGTGGCTGCACCACCCCATACATTGATACAGTATGTGAGGACTGACTGGCAAAGTGAGGTGTAAATAGTTTTCAAAAGCTCACTACTAGCCACATCTCTAAGTTGTCTTGTGACGTAAATAAGTTTCCTAGCTTTGGCAGATAAAGCAGTTATGTGATCTCTGAAGTTAAGCTTTTCATCAAGTACTACGCCTAGATATTTAATAGACCGCGATCTTTGGATTCTACTACAGTTGCATGTTGTGTTCCTGTTTGTTTGATGTTGGTCACACGTATGGATCGGAATGTCTGGAGTAGAGGTTGGTGAGGAGGCGCTGGTTTTATGGAAACACAAGAATTTTGTTTTTAATGTGTTAAGAGTGAGCAGGTTGTAATTGAGCCATTTGGCTATTTTAGACATGCCTTGCACTGCATTATCAAAACACATACTCCAAGAAGTACCATGAAAAATTACGGCTGTATCATCGCCGTAGCACACAACTTTTGCATGTTTTAGAGGTAAAGTTGCAAGATCGTTGATATATAGCAGAAATAAGGTCGGCCCTAATACACTGCCTTGAGGCACCCCAAACGATGTTTTCTTGATAGAGCTGAGCCAAGAATCTACCTTAACACACTGCTGCCTTTCAGTTAAGTAACTCTGGAACCAATCCAGAGCAACTCCTCTGATTCCGATATTTTCCAACCTCTGTAAAAGGATTGGAATGGAGACGGTATCAAAGGCTTTAGCGAGGTCTAAAAAGACCCCAATACAGACGCGATTTTTATCTAAATGAGAGACAATTTCATTGGCAAGGACACTGACAGCATTTTCAGTGGCGCAAATGGCGATGAAATAATTTGAATTTAGATTTGTTATTAATTTTATTTCCCTGAATTTTTTTGGTTACACTTCTTGATCCGTACCCGTTCGTATGTAAGGGACGGGATTGTCAAAAAACTAAAATTGGTGTAAAGAGCATGTTAATTTCACTAATTACAAACACAGCTTGTGATTTGGGGTTTTAATAATAATAAAAAAGTAGTACTTGGAATTGTTCTGACGGCTAGCAGTGAATGTGAGATGAGAAGCCTTTAATAAAGTAGCTTGTCGTTTAATCTGGAAATTCGTGAACGTGTGGAAGGAATGTAGCGAGTGCAAATTTATTTCTGTCTAACCCTTTTGAGATACAGGCGTGAGTCTATGTTTGAATGTGCAAATGTCTACAATGAAAAGCCGGTTCTATATATATCTATTCTAGCCATAGGCAAGCAATCATTCAATTGATGCAATAACACTTCAAAGCTGTCGACCCATCCATTGACCTAATTGAAATTCGTAATAAATTCACTTCAAAAGACATATTGTATGCGCAACGATATCAATTTATAAAAAAAGAAATATATCAAATATTATTAAAAACGATTATAACTAAGCTGAATGTTATACCTGTTTAAGAGGCTGACAACCGCAAATTTTATCGTATCATTCAAACCTGGCCAGTATAACAAACATGACGGGACAAAATAAAATAAAATCAGAATGAAATATAGCAAAATATTTAATTGCAAGAAAAATATATCTTGAAATAATATTATGTAACAACCTGTAATACCTTTGTTCACAAAATAAATTGAATTTGAATTTGAAAAAAAAAAAAAATAAATAAAAAAAAAAAAAAACTGTTTTTATTCTCGTAGACTTTAAAAAAGCGCTTGTAAATAGTCAGAACATGTTTGTAGTAATATAGTTGTATACAATATTATTTCTAGTACCTAACATAGATATTTAGGTACACATTGTATTGATTGTATGAAAACGTTTATAAAATTTATTTGTTAATAGCAATGATATTTAGCTAGATCATCATCATATCAGCCGAAAGACACCCACTGCTGGACAAAGGTCTCCCCTCCTCCCCAAAGATCTCCTCTATTGCCGGTCTGGCACCAACCCGCATCCAGCGGCTTCAAGCGACCTTCTCAAGATCATCGGTCCACTTAATAGGGTCCAGACAAAATATGTATGTACATTGTGACAAATGTAATACAACAAAGACGATGATAATCATAAAGCGCACAACTTGTGGCAATAATTTTTAAATATTCGAGATAATTGTTTAAGTAGGTGACCGTAATTTATCTATATATACTATTAATACAGATAGTCATATCTATTGAGCGGAAGTAGTTGTAGTGTTTTGGGATCAATAATGTTCTTCAAAATATGGTCAAATTTGGTGTATATTTTTTTTAACAAGATTTATTGGCAAAAAACGTGCGGAAATACATCCAATTTCTTGCTGATATCAGCGCCTTAAGGCCTTGACTTTGCGCGCAGTCATCTCGCTCGTATTGGCGCATTTTTTACGTGTTATAGAATAAGAGAGGATCAGACTGATACCGAATTTGTAAAACTTAGTATATTTAATAAAAATAGGCACTCATATAATCTATAAATAGCATAAACATATTTTAAAACAGCTAAAAAGCCTTTTAAGTTCTCGACTGGGACAAAGTGGATCCCCACTTTGTCAGCGCCTTAAGGCCTTAACTTGGCGCGCAGTCATATTGCTCGTATTGGCGTATGTTTTAAAAAATAATAGGGGATCGGACTGAAACTGATTTTTTTAACCTTGCATTAATTAAGAAATTCATATCACGTAGAAAGCAAAAACACATATTAAAAAAACCGGCCAAGTGCGAGTCGGACTCTCACATGAAGGGTTTCGTAGCAGCAAGTATTTCAGTTGATTAAATGAAAGCAAATTGCGGTTTATAACGTATTAAATTAAAAGAAACTACTTGCTAGATCTCGTTAAAACCAATTTTCGTTATTAGTTTCTATGGTAATGTACATCATATATTTTTTTTAGTTTCATCATTCTCTTATTTTAGAAGTTACAGGGGGGGGGGGGGGGGACACTCATTTTACCACTTTAGAAGTGTCTCTCGCGCAAACTATTCAGTTTAGACAAAAATGATATTAAAAACCTCAATATCATTTTTGAAGACCTAAAAATAATTTTTTTAGTTTCAGTTCTATGTATGGCGACAAAATTATTCTTCTTTTTCTATTTTTGTATAAAAATCTTAATGCGGTTCACAGAATACACCTACTTACCAAGTTTCAGCAGCACAGCTCTTATAGTTTCGGAAAAAAGTGGCTGTGACATACGGACGGACAGACAGACAGGCAGACAGACAGACATGACGAATCTATAGGGGTTCCGTTTTTTGCCATTTGGCTACGGAAGCCTAAAAAGCTGATAAAGTTTCTAGATATAAGGGTTTTAAGTTCTCGACTGGGACAATGTGGATCCCCACTTAAAACCATCAAAAACGCTAATACTAGAAAAACAAGACAGCGATGAACTATTGTTCTGACGGGCCCATCTTAACTTTACTATTCATACAGCATATTGCGCGGTCACAGAGGTCGTCATAATTTAAACATTCATCTAATTGACAGATACATCTGTCAATTAGATGAATTTTGGGGGTTTATTACTATGAATCTATTTTTAGGGTTCCGTAGCCTAATGGCAAAAATCGGAACCCTTATTAAAGATTCGTCATGTCAGTCTGTCTGTCCGTCCGTATGTCACAGCCACTTTTTTCCGAAACTATAAGAGCTGTATTGTTGAAACTTGGTAAGTAGATGTATTCTGTGAACCACATTAAGATTTTCTCATAAAAATAGAAAAAAATTTTTGGGTGTTCCCCATACATAGAACTGAAACTCGAATTTTTTTCATTGTAACCATACATGTGGGGCATAGATACCCCACATGTATGGGTATGGATAGGTCTTCAAAATTGATATTGAGGTTTCTTATCTCATCAATATCATTTTTTTCTAAACTGAATAGTTTGCGCGAGAGACACTTCCAAAGTGTTAAAATGAATGCCTCCCCCCCTGTAACTTCTAAAATAAGAGAATGATAAAACTAAAATATATGATCGAGAATATGAACGAGATCTAGTCAGTAGTTTCTTTTTAATACGTCACAAACCGTCAACGCAATTTACTTTTCATTTAATCAACTGATATACCTACTTGCTGCTACGGAACCCTTCATGGCCGAGTCAGACTCGCACTTGGCCGGTTTTTTTTTTTATATTGTTTATATCGTGTATTTTGAAGACTGTATCTGTAAAGAAATTTGAAGTCGGTTCCCAGTTTATAAAGCAGTTTTTTTATTAAGTACAATACATTTCTTAAATTAAGTTAATATTATTTTTTTGGGTATTTTGCACGTGGACGTTGGTACATGTTGCGACAGTTTCATACCTAAGCAATTCAAAATTCTTAAGTAACGTTTACTATTGATATCACACCTTGTATGAGATATGCTCAGCTATACTTTAAACGTAATGATTTCAACAAATTTGTAAAAATATTATGATGAAATTGGAAAAAAATAATAATTAGAGGACTTTACTTTTTCTATAGAGGAAATTTAATATTATTATGTCATATAGCCAAGTAACATATATGCAAAAATCAGGTTTTAATATGGTCAATAGAAATAATAGGATCTGCAACCAGCAGCAGGAACAGGGTTCATGCTACCGGAGGTTACGGCTCTACCTCTTGACAGTTTGAGCCGTGTCCAAAAGCACTACTTTTTAAACCAACCACCTAACGTAAGCCTCTTTAGATGTTTTTCGAGGCTGTTTGCTATTAAGTCATTGGCGTAAATGACGATCGGTGCAACGGTAGTCGACTGAACGTCCCACATGCTGACACCCTCCCAATATTATTTATATCTATATACATAATATAATAAAATCGTACGAAAGTTAAAACTGTACATTGAATATTTTTTTTAAAGGATACTTGCGGCGTGATTTGCGATAGATATCGAAGCCAAAAACATAGTTTTTAGAATTGTCCAGGCTAAACTCAAAAGGTACTGCATGGATTGACTTCAAATTTTGCATGAACATTACTAAGAGATCGGGTAAACATATAGGCTACATATTATCACATTATCACCTACGTGGGAGGAGCTGCCTAGTTTGGGATCAAATGGTTGTAGTCTTACGATATTTATTAAACTTGGAATTGTATTCAAAGTAGCAAGGTGCTGCTGCGTATGAGTACCACTGGTCAAACTGGTAATATTATGTAATTATCTTCTTGAATGTAGCTTCAATTTGCTCTCACCGGTTTTTGCTAAAGGTTAATATTATTAAAAGGACTAGCCACTTGTGCGAATCATATAATCTTGCACAAATATAGGTGGACTCTGTACTCTCCCATATTCATGACTCGATGGGACTGGCATGGCAAGCTTACACTAGCAGTGGGACGTCACGTTCTTAACTTCGGGCTGTTTGTGATAATGTCAGTAACAGATTTGGCATGACCCGGGATATGAATTCTGACTCACTTTATCTGCGGTTATTCTTGCTACCGCTAGTCCAACGACGCATTGGAAGCTTGAAAGCTTTTCGTATGTCTGTATGTTATTGTCTTTTTATTCCCTTCGATCAATAAAACCATAGAATAATTCCTTCATATTGTCTATTTTTAGGGTTCCGTACCCAAGGGGTAAAACGGGACCCTATTACTAAGACTTCGCTGTCTGTCTGTCCGTCCGTCTGTCACCAGGCTGAATCTCATGTTCTCAGTTGAAATTTTTACAGATGATGTATTTCTGTTGCCGCTATAAAAACAAAATGAAATATATATTTAAGGGGGCTCCCATACAAATAACGTGAATTTAATTTTTATAGATAATGGTTTTATAGAGGGTTCCCCTTCGTGCGCGAGTCCGACTCGCACTTGGCCGGTTTTATAGATAATTGCGCTTGAACATAATCTCACCTGATTGCAAGCGGAGAGGTCACTTAAGTGGACCGCACATAACTACACTCGCGAGCAACCAAATCGACTCAAGCCTTGTCGGAGCACACATACATTGATACAACTAAAATCATGAATGGAAATTATTAAAATGATATGTCATTCGAAAGCTTAAGATGTCAGCTTTAATTTGATATCATTATCATTGAAATCCATCCATCATTTTTGAAATAAATGATGTCTGAATGCAAGAGTAGGAAAAACGGGAATTTAGGAAAAAGGGTATGTGTCTCGTATTTGACAAATTAAACAAAAAAAATTAAAAATAAAATTATTTTATTTAAATCAGTATTTCGTATTGCCCCCTCTAGCCCTAATTACATCCCGCAGTCTGTTTTTCATGGACCTTATCAATTTTTTGACATTTTCTTGAGGAATGCCGTCCCACTCCTCTAATAATGCTGTCTTTAGCTCGTCTACGCTTGATGGGACTGGATTTCTGGCCCGAACTCTTCTTTTAAGCTCGTCCCATAAGTGCTCGATGGGATTCATGTCAGGACTGAGCGCAGGCCAGTCCATCGTGCGTAATTCGACCTCTTGCAGAAACTGTCGAGTGACTCGTGCCGTGTGGCAGCGGGCATTGTCGTGCATTAACACGAAGTCTTCACCGACAAACCCTGCGTAGGGCACAACATGATCCAGTAGAATGTCGGTGATGTACCGATCAGCTGTTAGCCCGCCTCCTCGGCCGCCCCCAGGCACGAAAACAAGTTCGGTTTTTCCCTCTAAAGAGATACCAGCCCACATCATGCAGGAACCGCCGCCATATGCCACTGTTTCAGCGAAACAACATTGGGCAAATCGTTCTCCCGGACGCCTGTAGACTCGGCCTCTCCTGTCACTGCCATGCAGACACATTCTGCACTCATCAGTAAACAGGACCGATCGCCATTGCGCAACGCTCCAATTGAGATGCTCTCGAGCAAATTGAAGGCGCGCTTGTCGGTGGCCTGCAGTCAACTTAGGGCCCGTCGCAGGTCTTTTTGGCGTCAAGTTGGCTTCCTTCAAGCGTCTTCTCACTGTCCACTCGCTGACAGCCACTTGTCGTACACGTCTCAGTTCTTGCTGCACATCAACGCCCGTAAGGTGTCGATTGCGCAGCGAGGTTGAGACAATGAAGCGGTCGTCTCTCTCTGAAGTGCACCGGTGGCGGCTCGTTCTTGGTCTCCGATTGAAGGCACCAGTCTCTTGGAACCGTCTGTATACTCGGGATACAGAAGACTGGCTCAAGTGGAGCTGGGCAGCGATTGCTCGCTGACTTAACCCTTGTTGCAACAAGGCAACAACTTGAGCGGCTTCTTCTGGTGTGGTATCCATGGGTTAGCGAAAACAAGGAATGCAATTTACGGAGATGTGTACCGGTCAACCTGTAACAAGCAACTGATAAGATAAACCGGAAGTGGGGGGTTTTATAGCGGGAGCAGGTAGCGCAAGTCGTGGATTCCTAAAGAGGTAATTTACGCTGACGGCCAATTAAAATGTGTCAATAAATCAGCGCTTAGTTTTTTTTAAGGTATTGATGTTAATTGAAAGCCTAATTCTTCAGCTTTCGAATGACATATCACTTTTGTAATTACCATTTATCGTTTTAGGAAAATCAATGTATATGTGCGCCGTCTAGGCTTGAGTCGATTTGGTTGCTCGCGAGTGTATAATATGCTTGCGTTAAATAAACCCATGCTTTGTATGTGTTTGAGAGCGCGTAGTCCAGGAGGACATTCTACAGCTTAACCGTACGAATGAGAAAAGACGAAGCGAAACGCTTGGTACGGCAAGATGGAATGTCAACGAATACCAACAAAGTGGTGAAGACGTACCTTTAGCTAGAGGTCCAATAAAACAATCTGTGGTTTTTTTGGACTACATTCTATGCTGGTCCGGTTATACAAGCTATCAGAATGATATAAACTCGATTTTCTGGATTACAAAAATTTAATTGAGATTAATGTACTTACGTACGAGTATATATACAAAAACATAAGTATTTATGTTATGTTTATGTTATGTCTGTGTCTTAGCATGTCAACACTAAGACACAGACATAACATTAAAACTATAGAAATTGTGCCAATATGCGTCTATAACTCTAATTTATTATCAAGATTCATGCCGATTGCTTGATAGATTCCAGATTTATCAAACTTTAATTCGATTCGAAGTCCAAACACTTAGGTGCGGTGGCGAATTGTCGTAAGCAGAGGTTAAATTCCCATCTGCCCAGTTAAACTTAACTCTTTTCTTATAAAATGTGCTTACCATCCGTCCGGTATTTAAAGAACATATGAAAAGCATTCGTCGCGGAGTTATACTTTCTGCTATTATAATTAATCTATGCGATAATTTGTACAGACGCCAGCACATCCAGCTACCCTAATCTGTCACATTTATTTTATAGATTTTAAACTTTATCACAAAAGCATAAGGTTCACTTTCTATTGGGGAAATTTGACAGATTGGGGTAGCTTGATGTGCTGGCGTCTGTACGGTCTTTCCTTTATCAGCCCAGAGTCGGCTTCATCTATGGTACAAGGTGTGCTTTAAACTCGGCACTTTCAATGAACTTGCTCTCGTGTTTTGTATGACACTGGGCGTTATACCTCAACCCCACGTAAACAGAGCTCCAGTTTGTATACATTTTGTATGGCATCCGGAGCTCTTCTCATATGTGTCGAGGTCAAAGCAAGGCGCCACGAACGGCTCTTTTGTTTCACCACTTTTGTTTCAACATGAAATAAACCTTAAAACTTTATGAATTGTATATAGCCTATGTGTTATTCTGATGATTTTAAAGTTTTATTAAAATCCATTCTGTAGTTTTTACGTGAAAGTGTAACAAACATCCATCCATGCTTACAAACTTTCGCGTTTATAATATTAGTAGGATATTGGCATAGAAGTGTGTGTCACACACATCTGTACCAAAAGCGCGTGTCGGCACCTGTTTTGATTTGTTTGAAAGCACGCCGACAGTCATTGCGAATTCGGCTGTTTATAATAAAAAATTAAGTTCAAATTGGGATGGACGAATGCCGCATTTCTCAGTCATGTGTACATACGCGTGCAGCACTTTGAGTTACCGTTATTTTGCCAAGTAAGCCTTGACGCCAATGACTTAAGTATATATTTGAGTAAACATGTAAAAATGAAGTAAATCGGCTTTTCTTTTGATTCCAATGATATAAAAAGTAAGATTTCCTTTGTTATTTAACTGCCACAACGATTGCTTCAACATGGTCAGAGCTTTTGTGTAAAACTAGATAGCTCGCGAAATTTGAAGCTTGAAAATATTTTATTAAAGTTTTGGAATACTATCAATTTATTTTTATTTATTTATTTATTAACCAACTTACATTAATGGTTAGACCAAACATACAAGTTGTAGGTTACATATTAAGCAAATGTTACTAACATTTACAACTTATAATATAATTAATATTTTTACATTAAACATGAGAATGGAATAATATTTAATATTTAAATAAACATTTTGCGGTAACGGTATCACATAAGTATCAGTATCAATCAATGGGGGAAGGGGGTTGGCAACTTTAATATTTTTTATATGACAGATGTTTACAGTAAGCGTAAGAGGCTTTCACTGCTTCGCCGGACAATAAAATCGAGCGTGGGCTTAAGCCGTGGCGTGGTAATGCCATGTGTGTCAGAAGGGTCATAGGCTACGATAATTTAAATTTAAAATAGATAAGTTATCAGAAGTTTCTGTTGTTGACCGTTGGAATATGAATAACTAGCTGTGCCCCCGATTTTACCCGCGCTTAACTTTATAAATAATCGCCTCTGTGTTAATCCAGGGTGTCAGCTAACTCCATAACATATTTTATTAAAATCGCTCTAGCCGTTTAGACGTGAAGAAGTAACAAACATACATACTTACAAACTTTCGCCTTTATAATATATAATATAATATATATATATATATTAATAGTCTGATATTGTCCAATGCCGCAGTGAAGGTAAAGGTAAAAGCATAGGAATAATTACTATAATCCGATATTTTTATTATTATTTCTTTTGTTACGTTTCTATGTTCTTTATTATATAATCAAGTTTTATCGGACTCGAATGCGGGTTTTCCTTTTGTTATCAGCTTTTATACTCATTGTGTGGCGGTGGGGGAAATACAATACAATCGTAGGTCAGCAGTGAATAACCATAACTTATTACTTTTTATTGTATGTAGGTATGTCTACATCCAGTCCGTCATCAACAGCTCGTGACGATGTAAATCAAGCTTCACATACTAATTGTTTAAAGTGCAGAGTATTACATGGATAAATATTAATATATCCCATAAAATCATTAATGTGAAATGAGAGCAAAGTTCAATATTATGATATATGCCTTGGTAATACTTTATTTTAATATAATAATACAAGTATTTTACTTAACTTAATAACAAAGAACCTAAATGAACTTATGAATATATATAACTACATGTATGCCTTGGTTGTTGACTCCAACAACAAAGATCTAAATGGATCCCAAGATCAATGGTCAGTTCTGAAATTTATTGTATGTGTGTTCATGGGGACGGCAAGTTTTGTTCTGCACTAAAGTCTCGGAAATCAAAAGAAGAACGCCTTCGTATAGTTATTTCTCATGAATTAAAGAATAACTTTTGCTTTACCAAGACCAGAAAGTTCTACAGGAAGTGAATAAGCGCAGCCAGTTGGGAACGCGATTATAGACTGGCATTTAGAAGATAAAGTGCAAATTCTTTGTTGTGATACTACTTATACAAATACTGGTCGTACAAACGGTGCCTGTGTGCTTCTTGAACAAAAACTAAACAGAGAAATACTCATTTTCACTTGTCGACATCACGTGTATGAATTAAGCTTAATAATGTATGTTAATAATAATATTTTTTCCTTGAAGCTTCAAATAACCCTTGTATTTGAAGCAAGTAAAAATCAGTCGAGTAACTAGAAGCCCTGATATTCTGCTCATAGAAGTTCGGTTAATACTGGAATAGTATTAATGCTGATAAAATACAGAACTATAAAGAAAATGTTATACAGCACCTGGCTGACCCCGATATTGACAACTTGCTAGAATTTTACCGAACTGAACTGACAAAAGAAATAGTCAGAGATGATTATTGAAAAAGTTTCGGCACTGAGGGTACTAAACGATGTAGCTGAAAGAGCGATTAATTTAATGCAAGTCTTTCATGGATTAATCACTGTTGAGTAGGAACAAAATTTTTTTTTTATTATGTTCGGATGAGATGGCCGTGGGTGAATAATGTCCTATGATATCATTATTATTAGTATGCAATGATACTGTGATCCTGGGTACCTACAAATTCTACAAACTTGAAATGCTACAATCCATGTTGTGACGAACAGCGCTGTGTATAAAAAAAAAACTGGTTTATTTAGTTGAAAAATATCTGATTTGGCTAAAACACCGAGTCCGAGCAGCCCGAAGTCTGAAAGGTGACGGTGTTACATGCCCAAAAAAGCCTCTACGGTGAAAAGTTGAACGTTAATATCAGCGTAATAAAGTTCAATTTTAAACGATCTTTGTAATGGTATTCGCGCATAATACACAAATGGCGTTAGTTTTATATCGTTTTTTATTCATGAGTTAAGTATTGATTGATCTTGAGAAAAAATATCTCGTGATTGAATAATAACCTTTATCTTCTTTCCGTGAGTATTTACATTTATAAATGGTATTTACACACCGTTAAAGGCGGTCTATTTTTTTTATTACTGGAGCAATTTTCACACTACCTTCTTTCGTAATTAATTCTGTTAAGGCTCAGTTTACAGCGCGCAGTTATTAAAGCTTCCCATTTGGAGATGCATTTATAATATTTTATTTTATTTTCAAATTCACTATTATAAATACTAATGTGTTGCTGACGGCAAATAATATCACCACCCCATCTCATCCCGTGGGGGGCGTAGAAGTCGTCCTGAGGATAAATCTCCCAGAAAACGGGCAGCAGTGTTTCTCTGTATACAGTGACTATCATACTACAATCTCAAAGCTATATTTTTACCAAGCGTGGTGATTGCCATAATCACCGCCCTCTAAATGAGGGACATCTCCGTTGTGGAAATCTTTTCAGTGCAGTAATCGTTTTAGTCCAGTAGCTGTCGTCATTAGACTGACATGATGATGATGAACATAAGCATTACACAAAATAATAATGCACAATAGCATAATAATCTTAATTCCGGGTCGTATTCTGGTGGTATTTATTCCAATACCTGGAAACCGATCCGCAAACATCCTCACTGACGATCCTTAAAATATCTTCTAAACGTTTGCAAACCAACGTCCCCCCGGTCACCAGAGGTCACCCCGGTGGTTGTCATTCATCTAGAATGCACAACTGCACTCTAGATGGATGGCAACCACTAGGGTGACCATTTAGACTGCACAACTGCAGTCTAGATGGATGGCAACCACTAGGGTGACCATTTAGACTGCACAACTGCAGTCTAGATGGATGGCAACCACTAGGGTGACCATTTAGACTGCACAACTGCAGTCTAGATGGATGGCACCACTAGGGTGACCATTTAGACTGCACAACTGCAGTCTAGATGGATGGCAACCACTAGGGTGACCATTTAGACTGCACAACTGCAGACTAGATGGATGGCAACCACCGGGGTGACCTCTATTGGGACGTTGGTTTGCAACCGTGTAGAAGATACTTAAAAGATGATAATCCGAGTTTCAAATCATGTCCAATAATATGTACCTGTCAACGACCGCTGTAATCCCTAAGACTACATGGAGCACTAGCCGTGTTAGATCTTCCACAATTAAATTATATTCTTCTTTAGAAAACTTTAATATTGAAGAGCAGATTGGTACGTAAATTAGTATATAATAACTAGCTGTGCCTCGCGGTGTTACCCGCGTTAAATTTTGTAAATTTTCTTTGCTCTAAACCTCACGGAGCCCGAGACCTTTCCAACGAATGCAAAACCGTGGAAATCGGTTCGTGCGTTCTGGAGTTATAGCATCAGGAAGGAAAACCCGACTTATTTTTATATATAATAACAATAATATCCTGGGACATTATTCACACTCGGCCATCTGAATAAAAAGAAAACGAAGTAGAACTTGTTCTATGGAAACCAGATAACTGATACATACAATACTTTTCTTTTGTAAATGCATCATTATATAGAAAACTAGCTGTGCTCCGCGGTTTTACCTGCGTTAATCCTTATAAATTATAGCCTATGTGTTAATCCACGGTGTCAGCTAACTCCATACCAAATTTTAATAAAATCGCTTCAGCCGTTTAGCCGTGAAAGAGTAACAGACATACACACTCACACAGTCACACACTCACAAACTTTCGCCTTTATAATATTAGTGTGATTACACCCAGACTCAGGACAAACAGACATGTTCATCCACACATACACCTGTCCTGAGTGGGAATCGAACCCACGACCTGCGGCATGAAAAGCAAGCATTTACAAACCATACCAACGTAATACACGATCGAATAATGGAATTCAGACACCCCCACCTTCGCGAACATGTCAGATGCACTGCAGGTTTACATGTACTCTCCAAAAATGTGCTTCGGCATTTGGCCGATTGTTTGTTTATTCGTGCAGGCCGGGCACGTTAGAAGTCATGTCGGTCAATTGTTCACGTCACCCCCTTTTAAAGAGGTTCCTAAATGGCTCAACCACTGTTTTCAAATGACTGTAGCCTACGAATTACGGTTACCCATCTATATACTGCCTGCATGTGTACGCACCAATTGTTTCCGGACCGATGAGAGCAGCTGGATTTCAGCGCTTATTTTTTATTCAACATGTTATCCTGTGAATCCAATTTCACCATTACATGCAAGGATGGATACAGCTGTTTAGCTTTATATTGTACATGAAATAGATCTTAGACTAAGGGCGGCTTGCACCATAGCACTAAATACTATTTAAATCCAATTTAAATTAAAATTCACGTTTAAGTCATTGCAACGCCTTGCACCATGCTAAATAAGTCGCTAAACGCGTTTAGAGAGCTGTCAAAGTTAAATACCCATGAATAGCTATTTAGCGCAGCTAAATGCGTTTAGCAAAAATTGATATTTATTTTGAAATGTTGTTTCCATGACATAGAGGATTCAATTTACGCACACTTTCGCGCAGAAAAACGAAATTTTGGTTTAAAAAATAGTGTCATTTGTTACTTACTTATAATGAAATGTAGGGAAACTGCTATACCGACACGATAAACGCATTTAACGTGATGCAAGAGGTCATTAAACGTAATCATGTTAAACACATTTATCGATTTAAACGTATTTAGTTAAATTTGTTTAAGATATATTTGAACGAAGTTTCGCGCAAGCCGCCCTAAGAGCCTGTGCACACCACGTTTTCTAAACGCGCCGTCGACGCGCTGTTACATCTCTATTTCCGCTGTTTACTGCTGAGTTGCAATAATCGCCGATAGACGCAAATGCCAACCAGCAAATCAGCAGTAAATACTGTATATAAACTCGCGTTTTTACTATTTCCATCAGTGTATTATTCTCTGGTGAAATTGCTGCCCAGCTACGGAATGGTCATAGATCTGCCGGCTGGCTTTCAGCAAGGAAACTAGAAGTAATATATTCCGGGTCGTCACTCGGCCCTTCACTAGGGCTATCGCGTAAAACTCCAAATAACAAAGTTATTATTAGTGTTCCCTATTAGTTCAATACAGAGTACTGTTAAAAATAAAATAAAAGTAGTGCTAACACTTATGTAGTTTTTTTTTAAACTACCGTGTCTTACAAACTAACAGCGCGCTTTTATCCTACACAGCCCGTCGTTATAAACAAAAGGTCCGCCATAATAATAACAACATTTAATTCGTACCTTAATATAGACAGAACCATTCGACAATATGTAGTAAAAATATAGCTAAAATTTAAAAGTTTGATAATTAAACCTACACATAAACCTTGACAATAAATTAATTTAAATAAGTTAAATATCGTTACTGTTATAAAATAAATCTCATTGTAAATTATTTCCTACAATCCGTGTACCTAAATATCAATATGTACCTAGAAATAATGATAGATTAATTATATATTACTACAATATGTTCTGACTATTTACAAGCGCTTTTTTGAAGTCTACGTGAATAAAAACCTTATTTATTTTATTTTATATTTTACAGCAGTTTTTTGTCGTTTGTATCGCGTTAGGATCGCGTCGACGGCGCGCTTTTATCTTACGGAGCAGTTTGTTGTCGTTTGTATCGATACAAACGCGCGGCACCAGCGCGGCGCGTCTGTATCGATACAGACGCGCCGCGCTGGTGCCGCGCGTTTGTATCGATACAAACGACAACAAACTGCTCCGTAAGATAAAAGCGCGCCGTCGACGCGATCCTAACGCGATACAAACGACAAAAAACTGCTGTAAAATATAAAATAAAATAAATAAGGTTTTTATTCACGTAGACTTCAAAAAAGCGCTTGTAAATAGTCAGAACATATTGTAGTAATATATAATTAATCTATCATTATTTCTAGGTACATATTGATATTTAGGTACACGGATTGTAGGAAATAATTTACAATGAGATTTATTTTATAACAGTAACGATATTTAACTTATTTAAATTAATTTATTGTCAAGGTTTATGTGTAGGTTTAATTATCAAACTTTTAAATTTTAGCTATATTTTTACTACATATTGTCGAATGGTTCTGTCTATATTAAGGTACGAATTAAATGTTGTTATTATTATGGCGGACCTTTTGTTTATAACGACGGGCTGTGTAGGATAAAAGCGCGCTGTTAGTTTGTAAGACACGGTAGTTTAAAAAAAAACTACATAAGTGTTAGCACTACTTTTATTTTATTTTTAACAGTACTCTGTATTGAACTAATAGGGAACACTAATAATAACTTTGTTATTTGGAGTTTTACGCGATAGCCCTAGTGAAGGGCCGAGTGACGACCCGGAATATATTACTTCTAGTTTCCTTGCTGAAAGCCAGCCGGCAGATCTATGACCATTCCGTAGCTGGGCAGCAATTTCACCAGAGAATAATACACTGATGGAAATAGTAAAAACGCGAGTTTATATACAGTATTTACTGCTGATTTGCTGGTTGGCATTTGCGTCTATCGGCGATTATTGCAACTCAGCAGTAAACAGCGGAAATAGAGATGTAACAGCGCGTCGACGGCGCGTTTAGAAAACGTGGTGTGCACAGGCTCTTAGGGCGGCTTGCGCGAAACTTCGTTCAAATATATCTTAAACAAATTTAACTAAATACGTTTAAATCGATAAATGTGTTTAACATGATTACGTTTAATGACCTCTTGCATCACGTTAAATGCGTTTATCGTGTCGGTATAGCAGTTTCCCTACATTTCATTATAAGTAAGTAACAAATGACACTATTTTTTAAACCAAAATTTCGTTTTTCTGCGCGAAAGTGTGCGTAAATTGAATCCTCTATGTCATGGAAACAACATTTCAAAATAAATATCAATTTTTGCTAAACGCATTTAGCTGCGCTAAATAGCTATTCATGGGTATTTAACTTTGACAGCTCTCTAAACGCGTTTAGCGACTTATTTAGCATGGTGCAAGGCGTTGCAATGACTTAAACGTGAATTTTAATTTAAATTGGATTTAAATAGTATTTAGTGCTATGGTGCAAGCCGCCCTTAGTCTAAGATCTATTTCATGTACAATATAAAGCTAAACAGCTGTATCCATCCTTGCATGTAATGGTGAAATTGGATTCACAGGATAACATGTTGAATAAAAAATAAGCGCTGAAATCCAGCTGCTCTCATCGGTCCGGAAACAATTGGTGCGTACACATGCAGGCAGTATATAGATGGGTAACCGTAATTCGTAGGCTACAGTCATTTGAAAACAGTGGTTGAGCCATTTAGGAACCTCTTTAAAAGGGGGTGACGTGAACAATTGACCGACATGACTTCTAACGTGCCCGGCCTGCACGAATAAACAAACAATCGGCCAAATGCCGAAGCACATTTTTGGAGAGTACATGTAAACCTGCAGTGCATCTGACATGTTCGCGAAGGTGGGGGTGTCTGAATTCCATTATTCGATCGTGTATTACGTTGGTATGGTTTGTAAATGCTTGCTTTTCATGCCGCAGGTCGTGGGTTCGATTCCCACTCAGGACAGGTGTATGTGTGGATGAACATGTCTGTTTGTCCTGAGTCTGGGTGTAATCACACTAATATTATAAAGGCGAAAGTTTGTGAGTGTGTGACTGTGTGAGTGTGTATGTCTGTTACTCTTTCACGGCTAAACGGCTGAAGCGATTTTATTAAAATTTGGTATGGAGTTAGCTGACACCGTGGATTAACACATAGGCTATAATTTATAAGGATTAACGCAGGTAAAACCGCGGAGCACAGCTAGTTTTCTATATAATGATGCATTTACAAAAGAAAAGTATTGTATGTATCAGTTATCTGGTTTCCATAGAACAAGTTCTACTTCGTTTTCTTTTTATTCAGATGGCCGAGTGTGAATAATGTCCCAGGATATTATTGTTATTATATATAAAAATAAGTCGGGTTTTCCTTCCTGATGCTATAACTCCAGAACGCACGAACCGATTTCCACGGTTTTGCATTCGTTGGAAAGGTCTCGGGCTCCGTGAGGTTTAGAGCAAAGAAAATTTACAAAATTTAACGCGGGTAACACCGCGAGGCACAGCTAGTTATTATATACTAATTTACGTACCAATCTGCTCTTCAATATTAAAGTTTTCTAAAGAAGAATATAATTTAATTGTGGAAGATCTAACACGGCTAGTGCTCCATGTAGTCTTAGGGATTACAGCGGTCGTTGACAGGTACATATTATTGGACATGATTTGAAACTCGGATTATCATCTTTTAAGTATCTTCTACACGGTTGCAAACCAACGTCCCAATAGAGGTCACCCCGGTGGTTGCCATCCATCTAGTCTGCAGTTGTGCAGTCTAAATGGTCACCCTAGTGGTTGCCAATAATGATAGATTAATTATATATTACTACAATATGTTCTGACTATTTACAAGCGCTTTTTTGAAGTCTACGTGAATAAAAACCTTATTTATTTTATTTTATATTTTACAGCAGTTTTTTGTCGTTTGTATCGCGTTAGGATCGCGTCGACGGCGCGCTTTTATCTTACGGAGCAGTTTGTTGTCGTTTGTATCGATACAAACGCGCGGCACCAGCGCGGCGCGTCTGTATCGATACACACGCGCGTTAGCATTGCGTCTGTATAGATACACACGCGCGTTAGCATTGCATCTGTATAGATACACACGCGCGTCTGTATCGATTCGAACGCGGATTTGAATTTACACAGGTGTGCAAAGAAAGATCCACAGGCTGTGTCTGACTTGCGTGCGTATCACTTCTGTCGCTACAAACGCGTCAACGGCGCGCTTAAAAGACGTGGTGTGAATAGGGCCTTATAGTAGGAGAGACGTGGAAGATCGTCCTTCACCGATCTGATAACCAGATGAGACGTAATTTTTATCAAATATTTTTTATAAACAAATATGCCTATAATTGCTTGCCTATCGAAAAGTGCTCATGGCTATTTTTAATTAAATTAACTTTTATCGATTTTTTTTCATCACCTTCATCCTTTTGATAACCAAATAAAATTTATTTCACTGATAGTTTTTAATACACAGAATATGCCTAGGTATGCTTGCCTACTCATTTCAGTGTATAACTACCGTGCAAGCAGGTGTAAACAGGTAAGTCAAAAAAGGTGACTCCATCGATCTGCTAACTTATCAAAAGTTATCTCAAATTTTAGATTATTTTATTATAAAATTAGTCATATAAACTTGCCTGCGAAAAATCGTACTTAAAGTACTGTTGCCAGGCTAAAAACTTTTAGAGTTTTAGCCACTTGATAGGTGCGACAGAGAAAGTAGAGCGTCCGAGGTCCGTGTGCTAGAGCAGGAGTGTTATCTATCTATCTATGCAACGTCGATTTTCAGCCTTAGATCGTTGAACCCTATATTTGTTCCCATGCCGTTTACAGTTAGCCTAGCTAGCTAGCTAGCTAGCTTTCATTGCTTTGCCAGACAATAGTAAAGAACTCTCATAGACGGCTATCTGGCAATAACATTTAAGGCCTCTTACGCACTATGCGGTTAGCCGTAATGCGGTCAGCCGTCAGCAATAAATATTGCTGACCGGCTGCGGCATCACAGTGCAAATAAAAACTATTTTCTCGTACAAATATCTGAGTACGGTCAGCCGCACGGCTGGCCGCATTGTGGCTAGCCGCATAGTGCGTAGGAGGCCTTACTCTAACATCAGTGACAAAACAGGAAGTTAACAGCAGATAGATGCTTATCAGCACTTAACTGCTGCTAGTTACCTCGTTGAAAGGGTACTTAAAGATGCATAATTATCATAATATATTCTTTACGAATGTACAGGTGTGAGGTATTCAAGTGTTAGGCAATACCTAGTTACGTGAATAAATAAAAAAGTATCTATGGACAGCTAACACTTTCCCACCTGATCCCAAATTAGGCAGAGCCGTCTATGGCGGCCAGACGACTGATAACCATACTTATGTGTATATATTTCTATATACATTCATTTTATAGGTAATAGTACACCCAAAGACCGAACAAATAATCGTACTCACAACTGGCTTAGCAGTCAGACTCACTAGACCGAGAGACCAGTCGCTAATGGATGGAGCATGCACTTGCCGGTGGAGCTTCTTCCATTTTTGACAATTGCTACTCTTAATAAGACCCGATTTATCACTCTTTGATTTTAATCAAGCAAGTTCTCTCTATATTTATACCTGAGGACTCAGGTGTTAATATAGAGGATGCTAGATGTTATTTAGTAAACTGGCAATACTCGAAGTTATTTTATAGAAGTTACGTTGAGAGGTATAATAATAATGTAATTTTTGAAATTGCATATACAAGAAACAACAGCACTATATACATTGTACAGACGCCTGCACATCCAGCGATCCCAATCTGCCAAATTTCTTTTATAGATTTTCAACTTAATCACATAAGCATAAGGTTCACTTTTAAGGACATTTGACAGATTGGGGTAGCTTGATGTGCTGGCGTCTCTACATAATAAATAATTCTGTAATAAACACTAAGTATATCATAGACTATTCATCAAGCTAGCTTAGACCTATATCGCACACAGTTTCTGCAGTGATGATGTGTCTGTATGGTAAAAGTAAAGTGGATGGATCCTCCGCCACTGAACGGTATTAAATAGGTCACACACGCTCACCTACTTTCATACAAGGTATCCAGAAACTAGGCCGCAATTAGGTCCCACCTTTAATTACTAGAAACTTGGGGGTTCTTAGAACCGCGTGAGGGTCGTTTTGGCCGCAGTAAACATTGCAACACCGAACTGTATCGCTTTGACTGTATAAAAATGGATTCGATTGATCAATCCTATACTAAAAATTATGCTCTTTTTTATTATTTTGCATAACTACTCGTTTGGGTTTATTAGCATGTTTATTAGGGCCCGCCCAAACAAATATGCAATTTGTGTGCGTTATTGAGCGGAATAAACTGTGAACCTTGTTTATCAATTTCAAATATTTATCATTAATGTTTCTTTTTAACCGACTCCGAGAAAGGAAGAGGAGGTTCGCAAATCGGCTGTAATTTTCTTTAACGTCTGTTACTTCATGACTGACATTTATAAACCGATTTGAATAAACCTTTTTTTTATTTGAAAGAGCGCTTTCAAATTGGTTTTTCATATCGAAATTTAGTTCTGGTTCTTCAACTTTTAATGGTGCTTGCGATTACAGACTAATTCTTGGAATCGATTTTTTTCTGTTAATTCTTCACTGAAATTAGTTTCCTTTGTTGCAGGTTAACAAAATGGCTAGTTAGTAACAGTCTCTTGAAGATGCGGCAATGACATACCACGCAAATGGTCCCGCGAAGATCATCGAATACCTTATGATGTACCCGACGAGATGGAAACGCGCCGCCGTGGTACTACTGGCCGTGTGGATCATTGTCACTTACCTTGTTATATCGCCGCTCAGGTGTGACGTCACTTTCACTTGCTTTGACTGCTTTTTTATTATTTTTAGTCTTAAATAGTAGACTATGCGATTATGTGCGATATTTTTCTGCCAAGAAAAATCTTCTACCGGCCCATAGTCAAATATCGATCTTACGTATAACTTATTCTCGGTCGTGTTGACGAGCCTGTCCTCCCGGTGAGTGACAGTGAAAGACTCCATTCCTTCACTTTTATTATCCAGTGTACCTGTGTTTGGGAATGAGGAAGATAGTGCACTTGTGCGCTATAATAAGTCTCGCGCAGATTGATTAGCCCGGAGTCAGGATGTTGGTGATGTTCACTCAAATATCGATCTTACGTTTCAATTATTTTCGGTCGTGTTGGCGACTCTGTCCCACAGGTTAATGGCAGTGAAAGACTCCATTCCTTCAATCTCTTTATCCAGTAAACCTGTATTTGAGGATGAGAAAGACAGTGCATTTGTGCGCTATAGTAAATCCCGCCGCATATGGATTATCCCGCAGTCAGGATATTGGAGGTCCTCTCGACTATCGATCTTCATGTTGACGAGCTGTCTTACCGGTTAATTACACTGATGGACTCCATTCCTCCACTCTCATTATCCACTTTGATAATGAGAATGCCAGCCCTTACTGGATAGTCTACGTTGAGACTGGCTTTGTCGGGTAAGGGGGAAGGGTGAGCAACACGTGAGTCATGCTGTGTGTTTTACAAGCGTCATAGACTAGTCTAATTGTCTACTATCAGAGGGGCCGTACGCTAGATTACCGACTCGGTACTATAAAAAAATAAAGCTTAGTCAGTAATTAACACATTTCATGCGCGCTAACAGCGGGCATTAATGAATTAGATCCACCAATTACTCATTAATTATTTTCTTTCATTAGAAGATCAGGGGGGCTACCGCCTAATTCAACGATGAAAATCGATTTATTTACTTTATTTATGACGTCACATATGCTCATGAAAGCCGATTGAACGAATCATTTAGTAATTGAACGAAAAATACGTTGCGGGATCCAAGACAGTTAAAGCGATTCCCCGGGACATGCCTGAGCTTCACCGCTCAGTGTCATTTCTTTGTGTGCAACTGTTGATCCTGGCTTACAGGAGTTGCAGTGGTGGGTAAGAGGGAGGGACTAATCCCGTAAAATAAAAAAAAAATCATTTAGTAATTTTTAACTTTTTATCTAGGTATATAAACGCCGATCACGATGATCGGCGAATTAGGCGGTACGGCCAGTGGTCTGTGTATATTCTTTTGACTGGCCTGTTGATCTAGTGTTTCGTGACCCAAACTGCTAAAGAGGTCGTGGAATCGATCCCCACCCCGGACAAATATTAGTTATGAACACGATTATTTGTTCTGTCTAGATGTAATTTATATATAATATGTATATATAAGTATGTTTATCAGGTTCAGTGGCAGTTTGTTGAGAGTAGTTTGGGAACAGTTGTCCCAAGATTTATGCCATTCTCAAATAACTAAATTTTCAGATGCAACGGAAATCAAGATGAGGTGATAGAATTCCAGGATAGGTTAAGAAGGGTCTCGTCACAATTGGAAACTTTGAGACAACAACATCATAAGCTTATTGCTAATATAAGAAAGTCCTCGGGGTAAGTGATTTTGTGGTTACCTCAACACAAGTCTTGTCACATTATCGGTCTACTAAGAAAACATGTCCAAAAAGAAAGCGCTGCGTTATTGTTCTCCTTTAAAATAGAATATATTCTTCAAGTCTAGTGGTAGCGTGTTCCGCAGATAGTGAGGTCCTGGGTTCTAATCCCGGTACGAGTTAAAAAGTGATTTTGAGATTTGTCTTTTAAGAAAATTTCTCAGTATCAGCCCGAAGTTTGGAAGATGGCAGTATTACACCCCCGTTTCTCGGAGAGCACGTAAAGCCGACCGTCCTGAACATGACCTCTTTCCGGACGTTTTTAATGGGTTTTACTTTTTTTTTCGCCGAATAGTTTGATAATTCATTTAAAATTGGTGAAAGATCATACGTGTAGATCCTTTTACCATACTTAATATACTCATTATTATGTTTAGGAAGTTTTGTATAAAGAAGCGTGTACGTCAGGATGCGACAAAAATTAGGCCTATTTCTTCTTTGTAATTTATTAGTAGGTACATATGTTCAGAGTAGTCCGAGGCTAACTTTACATACATTATCAGAAACATTCACCATTTTAAAATAATTAAATAACATATCAAGAAATATCAGATATTATGTAGTAACGCGCACAATTTTCATTTGTCTTCAAATATTAATAAATTTCTTTCTGTCCAGGCTGGTTAACCTCAAGGACTTAGACCCCGGGTCCCTGTTCCTTGACGGGGGACAGGGACCAACAGAAGAATATGAGAATCTCAGGAGAAGAATATACTCCAACACTAAAGAACTGTGGTACTATGCCAACCACGAGCTGGGGAAGTTGATGAAAGAAGAGTACAGCCCAGAGAGGTTGCAGACGATTGTGGACCAAATTGGGCACAGGAAAAGGTTAGTAATTAATTGACTAGCATTAATAAAAGGTGCGTTAACCCTTAAACAGCCGGTGTTCTTTACGAGACCATATCGATTTGAACCTTATTACTTTGGACTAAGGTCCATAAACAATGAATAAAATATCACCGTAGCCTAGTTGGTAGTGATCCTGCCTACGAAGCTGGTGGTCCTGGGTTCGAATGCCGGTAAGTGCAAATATTTGTGTGATGAGCACGAATATTTGTTTCTGAGTCATGGATGTTTTCTATGTATTTAAGTATTTATCTATCTATATAAGTATGTATATCGTCGCCTGGTACCCATAGTACAAGCTTTGCTTAGTTTGGGGCTAGGATGATCTGTGTGATGTTGTCCCCAGATATTATTATTATTATTATTATACCACAGCCTTGCTAAGGGTTATGCAACTGCAGTAGTGAGAGGGTTGCCAACTTTTTTTTACTAGAAATAAAGTATATTCAGGTCTATGAAGAATATTAAACAGTAGTTTTGGAAAGATGAACATTATTTTATTTATTTATTGTCTTAAATACATATTAAAAAGCTTCTCGCACAACTTGCTAATTGACAATCTTTGTGGCTGCGCTGCACTGAGCAGTGAACGCCCTCTGATTAAATAAATGTCAACAGTATTTTGTATACTTTATTTTTGTTCAACAGTGAAAAGTTTAATTAAGTGAATAACAGGAACTTAATACTGTTCAAAACAGTATAGTTGGCAACCCTAAGTAGGAGTCAATTACTCTTGGAGTAGTAGTGCAGGCATCTGTCGCCTTACATTTGGCCCTTGGAATTTACGTAATAGTAATACTAAATACTAGTCATAACCTATGTGTTATTCGGAGATATCTATATATATAAAAATCAATGCCACTTTTCGTTGTAATGTTATAACTCAACAACGCCTTTACCGATTTGGCTAATTTTGGTCTTGAATTATTCGTGGCAGTCCAGGGAAGGTTTGTACGTAGAGAAAATTCAAAAAAACTCTTGAAAAAGTGTAAAATCAACATCTTTTAGCAATTTAAAATATTTTTTTGTTTGAATAAATGAACTTAATAATCATTTTTTTTATTACTATGCCTTATGCGTAGCGAAGCACGTACCGGGCCGCTAGTAAGCTATTACTTTAAAGTATGATCAAAATCCGTTACGTAGTTTTTGCGTGAAACAGTAACAAACATCATCACCTCACATTCGCATTTATAATATTAGTAGGATTTATACTGTAGTTAGAATACAATGCGCATTGTCTTACTGAGAACATTTGTTACGGTCATTGTTGTAGCGTAATGTTTTATTGACGTTGAAAATGGTTTTGTGTATTTGAGATCTTTAAATAGAGTTGCCTCACTTAGTACAGACGCCAGAACATCCAGCTACCCCAATCTGTCCAATTTATTTTATAGATTTTCAACTTTTTCACATAAGCATAAGGATCACTTTCAATTGGGGAAATATGACGGCTGGGATAGCTTGATGTGCTGGCGTCTGTACTTTGTAGTAAATTGTGACATCATATTCATTTAAGATGTATCTCTTCTACCGTCAGCCGAATGACGTCCACCGCTGGTCAAGATCCTAACGCCCAGCAGGCGATTTTATCTATTACTACTTCCGGCCCGCTGTTTTACCCGCGTTAAAAATTTATAAATAAATTATATAATATACATAGGCACGTGAAAATGTTACATGAGCGAACACGGGAGTAATAAATGCTGAATTTAGAAAAATCATTGGTTTTAAAAGTCTTTCAAACTAATCCTTATATTGTCCTTTAAATCCTTTAAAAGCAGCACCGTTATCTGTAATACAAATACTCTATTGATTTAGTACTGTTTATACCGCGCGGGTCTCTCCTTGGTACGGTTGTATCCTGGCTTTATTAATATGTACTTTCCATTAAATTTCCCAAAGGGCCGGGGAAATTATCCTATTAAACAATGCAAATAATATGTTTAGTACTGGCTGGGTGTTGACTTTGTTTGAATTTATTTTTAAGATAACGAAGGGTGCAATGTGACTATTTTGTTAAGCGTTTTATATGAAAACATAGCGCTCTAGTTCTAGCGAATATAGAGCGATATAATGTCATACTAGAAAGAATTGCCTGAACCTAAAGGGTTCCATACCCAAAGGGTAAAACGGGTAAACTATTACTGAGACTTTGCTGTCTGCCTGTCTGTCTTTCTGTCTGTCACAGTTGAAATTTTCATAGATGATGTATTTCTGTTGCCGCTATAGCAGAAAATAAAAAACAAAATAAGATAAATATTTAAGGGGGCTCCCATACAACAAACGTGAATTTTTTGCTCGTTTTTATAGATTATGGTACGGAACCCTTCGTGCGCGAGTCCGACTTGCAATTGATCTGTTTTCATTATTATTATAGGTTAATAATTATATCCTAGACATAAATATCCGTTTCTTTTCAATTTAACAGGATTCACTGGAACAGTGTTTAAAATAAGTTCATGTAAGAGTATTGGTCTCATTATATTTTTTAAAATTAAAATTAATTAGTTTTTGAACAGAACATTTTCAAAACGGAAAATACTACTACAAAAATGCGTAATACAGACCTCAGGGCGCAATTTAATCCATAGACTTGGCCTTTACTGCATTACGGACAGAAGTTTCAATAAAGCTTACTCAAGCTAGGGCGGGCGTTTATGCCTCAGAATCCGAGCTCCTTTGTCTCTAAATATTTCATGATCGTTCTGTATCTATTTTACTTGGGACGGCGGGCGCCCTGATGTACTTACTTGTAGTTTCGCATCCAAATTGCGGGGTGCGTCAGGACCGGTTTTTATTGTACCTAAGTATTTTAAGGTAAAATACTTATTAGAAATAAAGGCTTCTTTTGAGCTTAACGCTTTACTTTAGGAAACTATGTATTCAAAAAATTCTTCAAATAGCGTACCAACTGCCGAAATATAACAGGCACCATTGTTATCTATTTTGCCTGGAATATAGTAAAACACTTTGTAATAACAAATCTATTCAATTATGTATAATAATATTGCATTTACTCCAATGCTATCTCCGCTTGCCGTCACAATAACTAGCAAGTCGAATGGTCTTATCTTCGAAGATCACTACTTATCTAAACGATGATATTGTTTACTTAAGACTTAGCTCCAACTTTCAGATAACCGTCCAGCTAGACAGTCGCTAATATTCTAACTTGAGAACTTCTTGGATACGAAAACTTGCCATACGGAAACAGCCCTTACTACATTTGTGATAAAGTCCAAGTGCCACCATAGCGTACCCACTTGTAGACGAACTTACGTACGTAATCCTCCGTCCAAGTTTTACCCTTCTTCGTTGGGAACCAATAATAATTCTTTCACATATTGCATCTCACATTATTGCCGTCTCTGCATATTTGTCGCTATTGTAGTTCGATGTTTAGGTATGGAATGACTCAGACGGAATTTGCTTACAAAATTTCGCATTCGTCGTAATTAGGAATGCATTGTTTTATACCAGTGTCTCGTGTTTAACAGATCCCAAAAAGTATCTAGAACAAAAGAGAAGGTTCTTTTAAAACCTAATTAGAGAACACTATTTGTCTGTATGTTTTATGGTTCCTTGTATATGGCTATCTCGTTCGTCTAGCGTCAAGTCTTATTGGGCTTTTTGTGACAAGAAAATATCTTATATAAGCAAGAGGCAGAGCATACGCAGATGCTGAGGGGAATTTAATGCCGGTTCTGTGTTGTTGAATGAGACTTTATTTAAAGTTCATAATAATTGTCGGCTCGGTTCGTTAACTCATGACGCATTCGAGCCCTTATGAGTTAGCATACGTTGAGTGGGAATGATCCGTGGAGGATTGAAACACGTGTTGGAACAAATTACAGGCACCAGAATGATACCTGTTGTTTGCTTGTTTATATTACCCTTCTTGCATCCAGGCTATTATTAAACTGGTAATATTTTTATTTGTATTTTGGTTTTCATAGATTTCTGCAAGGTAACGCCGGTTATGTTATCGCAAGTTATTGACATATATTAAAGGCGAAACGTATTATATGGACATTATTAAGCATATTATTTACATTTTACTTGTATTTATGAAGTAATATTACTAATACTTACTGACACTTACCATCTACTCCACGATTTTCCCCATAGAAAATTACAAGGTTCTATCCAAATTTTGATCTCCTTTTTTTACCATTTAAGGTAGAATTTTTAAATCATAGAAGTATGTTCGATATTCACCTTCTAGTGGTTGGATATATTCTCCTCATCTTTCACTTCATATTTGAGGTGCTAATCTTAATACTTTTGTGACAAGAGTTCTTACACCTAATCCCATATAAAGGAGATTATACTTCATAATAAAACTAAGATGGATACTTTCCAAAAGTAAGACCTGAATCTAATGATTTTATCGCTCGTTTATAGATGATACCTAATGGTATAAAATTATGTAGTAAATTATGATAATTACCTACATTCACAAATGTTGCCATGTCCTTGGGATCCTGACTCATAACACTAATCCAGACTTGATGCAACGTTTGTAACCGAGGAAAACCAGTTAAGCCATATTGGTTCTTATCTTATCTTGGTTGGAGTGAACTTACGTACAGCACTTCTACCCTTCTGGATCTTTTGTATCATCCCCCATTTGTTTTTTTCTATCCCTATAGCCGTGAATGAAGTCTGCATATATATCATAATTCAGTACGCTTCTTAGGGGTAGATCCTTATAGTCTCCTGGTTTTGGATATACCAGCCCCAGCCATGATGGTTACACAACTTTGATCTTATGTGTTTTTTATTTCCATGAAAACAAATGCAAATAAAACTAAAAAAGCATTTATTAATTACCATGATGGACATAACAATTAAGTCATATTACTAGAAAACAGATTGAGAATACCAATATAGTTCGCGCTAGCTGAAAAGGCATCAACCTCAACATTGGCTGGTCTGTTGCTCTGGTGGTTAGTGACCTTACGCCAGAGGGCGAATCTATGTGTGATGAGCACGATTATTTGTTCTGTCTGGGTGTAGTTACTGGGTGTAGTTTCTAATTTGTTTAAAAAAGAAGACAATCCCAGCACTAGGGAAATTAACCCCTGCCCCGGGGCGACTTAACAAACATAATTGAAGAACACTAAGTATAGCTGTCGCGCGCGGGAATCCAACGGACACGAAGTGGCGAGGCAACTATCTTAACCACTGCGCCACACGTGCAGTCAAGTCACATTTATAAGTATTTTTATCAGTTAAGTCTTTGCCTAGTTTCGCTGGCGTTTGGGGGAGGGAACGAGCGGAGTTCTTTACCTCGGAGCGCCAGGGGTCCCGGGAGGGTAACCTGCTGTAGCTCAGGTAACACGCTTGTGCGTACTGGGGAGGGGGGGGGAGGCACTCAGGCCCCTCCCATCCTCGGGTGAGAGTCTCGCGGAGGCTCAGTGTACAGCGGGGGTACTGGCGAGATCGTTCACGTCTACCCAGAGCCCCCGCTACAGGCACTGTGAGGCTGGCTACCGTGGTGGAACTAAACTTTTTTATATTTTTTCAAAAATAATAAGTTAGTTGAAGTCAAAAAGCTACCTATCTCAAACTTAGCTACGGCATTACATGAATTGCTGCTGCCCTGATCTTCCGATAGAGGTTGTACCATACATGGTGTTACAACACTCGCCACAGTCCGCAACGAGAGGTACATCACCGGTATTTCAAGGGAATATTCCTGATGACAACACAAATCCATTTTTCGAAGCCATTTATTATATGCATACTATACATTTTTGTAACCAAATCAAATCAAATGGTTACAAAAATTTTGATAAATAAATGCCAATAACAAACTTCCACGACTAGTTTACAAAATGGTGAAAAAATTACAATAATGATTACCTTAACAATTGGTTTTATTCATTTAACTTTCATTTTAACACATTTATAATATAAGTACACGACCCTTTTTGTTATATTCTGTAGCTCAAAACACCAGCATCTCTATCTTTCATCTGTTTATAAAACATTATTTTTTATCTCTATGTTAAGTATAACATTCTAATTTTAAACCCTATTATCTCATCTATTAAAATGGAATGAGATTCTATCCTCAACTCATAATACGTTGTGTAGGAGATAATATAATTTCATCCCCTATTAAGTCATACATTGGCTTAATAACAGATGGGACTGATATTGTGTTTATAAAAGATAGCAAACTTAATAAGAAATTGCCACGATTGTAATAAAGAAAGCAAGAATATCTTTGAAATCGTATAATACTCGTATCATACGATTTTAAAGATATTCTTGCTTTCTTTTTAGATATAAGCTTGGTACGCACGGCTACATATCAAGCTATACATTTCCAATATAAGCTGACCTGTCATTGTGTGGAAATTCTATACAATGCGAGATCAGCTTATACTGGCAATGTATAGCTCGATGTGTAGCCGTGTGTAGGTACCTTAAGTTCTTGGCAGGGATACAGTGGGGGGGGGGGGGGACAACTGTCCATTTTACGCATGGAGTTTGTGTGCGATATTTATCTAATATGCTTATAACTTCGTTAGTTTTAAGGTTATTTGAATTTCGTTCTTACTGTAAGGCTTTATCCGGATCGTCCGTCAGGTCCGTATTAATTTAATATTTTTAATACTTAATCAAGACTACTGCACACATTAGCATACAGTAGTCGTGATTAAGAGATACCTCACCACATCGATACCTGATAAATAAATTTAGTCAGTATTATATTTTTTGTCCGTTTATCTCCTCCTTAACCACCTTAGGGGATGAATTTTCATACCTTAGGCTTAGTGACAAAAAATCATCCCCTAAGGTGGTTAAATTTTCTTCATCTTTGACTACATATTTGTGTTGCTAATGGATTAGCAACTCAAATATGTAGTTAAAATTTATTTAATAGTAAATTAATATAATATTAATGTAAAAATTCATCTTGTTTGCACTAATATTATCCTTGAGCTCAACTAGGAATGTAGCTGCAATTTTAACGGATTCATTTAACTACCTTAATTATCACCCATGGTGTTAACGTTAGTCGGACCGTGGTATAATAGTTACCACTCATTTTTAACTCTATGGTGTTGTAATAAGAGCTAGAACTAATGAACTATGAACATACGCATGACGGATTAAGGGTTAAGATAACATTTAGAAACCGGTTTACGTCTCCAACCGTAATTAACGTCAATTAAGCTTGTAGTCGTATACTGGTCTCTTATGGGGGATAAACAGATTATAAATTTGTGAATTTTTTTCATCATATTTATTTAAATAGATAAGGAAGTCAATTCGCATGTGTATTTGGAATATATTCTTTAATTTTGTCAAAAAGGAAAACACTTACTTAATTGTCCCACGATAATAATATCTCTACTATATAAAAATAAGTCGGGTTTTCCTTCCTGACGCTATAACTCCAGAACGCACGAACCGATTTCCACGGTTTTGCATTCGTTGGAAAGGTCTCGGGCTCCGTGAGGTTTATAGCAAAGAAAATTTATAAAATGTAACGCGGGTAACACCGCGGGGCAAAGCTAGTAATTATATAAATACTAAAAAACCAGAGGAACTGTTAACCTTTCTGAAGGACAGTCTTGTCCGATGGCACGGAAGCTTTTGTGAGCCATTCCGACTCGCACTTGGCCCGTTTTGTACCAATCATGTTCCTCTGCAACGGCATTACGCCATAACTTTAATCTTCTACAGACGCCAGCACCTACCCCAATCTGTCAAATTTCTTTTATAGATTTTCAACTTTATCACGTAAGTCTAAGGTTCACTTTAAATTGGGTAAATTTGACAGATTGAGGTAGCTTGATGTGCTGGCGACTGTACCTCAGTCGAGGCTCATGTTACCATAGATAAATAGCTAAGAAGTATAGATAATCCAACGTCAGCGAAATAAAAGTAATAGAGAGCAATATTCGGATACCAATTAAGGTGTAGTCGTAATTAACATAAACAATCAATGAGTCACGGTCTGTCGACAGCTTCAAGGTTGTAAGCGCTTGGATGATTCCATTTCATTGTCAATTTATTTTATGTATTAAATTAAAGATGATCTTAATAATCCCCTGTCACAAAACTAGAGGTGTTATAAGTTTGATGGTCATGTCTATATGTATGTGTGTGTCTGTCCGTCCGATGGTCGTGCCTATATGTACAGATGCCATCACACCCAGCTACCCCAATCTGTCAAATTTATTTTATACTCATATTACGTTCAATTTCAATTGGGGTAATTTGACAGATTGGGGTAGCTTGATGTGCTGGCGTCTGTACATGTGTGCGTGAGAATGGTCTCAAATAAATTAACTTCCAGATTAAATAAATATACGCATTGAAATATGTTATCGAAGCTCAGAAATGCTAACCCAATATCAATGAGGATAATTGTATCTGGAAGTTCATTTATTTTACATACACACATACATAGACTCACGCCTGTTTCTCAGAGGGGTAGGCAGAGACAACGGGTTTCCATTTGTCACGATCTTTGCATAGTTCTTTTGCCTCGATTACTGTCATTATTATTATTTTACATGGTTCTCAAATACTAGGTATAAACGGATGTCCGCAAAACTGCTCCAATATAATAATAATATCCTGGAACATACACACACAACAAACTAAGCGGAGCTTGTACTATGGAAATCAGATAACTGATATACTACATATACTACTTTTCTTTTGTAAATACATACTTAAATAGATAATTTCTGAGCGTCTCTGTGTTCGGGTGCAAAAATGGTTTCATTTCCGCGTTACTCCGTAAAGCATGTTCGGCTGTTGATCCCGGCAACAACTCTAGAGTGATCACTGACAATAGCAAAAAACTGTAAAATTCACGTCCAGCAAATTGTATTAACGCAAATATCGAAGGTTCATTGGCAAATAAAATATTATATATAGAGTTCTTTTTTGTTTGTGTAAGAATTTCAAATCAGCATGCGAATTAGGTATGTTAGTCAGTGACTAACATACCTAATTCGCATGCTAATTTGAAATTCTTACACAAGCAAAAAAGAACTCTTGCTTTATTAGAGTCTGATGAGGAACAATGTCACTGATGAATAGCTGTAACGATGTTCCGCCGTTGGTCATTAAAACTTATCTACGAAGTAATCTGAAACAAAAAACTGTCAAAATTGGATTGTGCCACATTTAAGTGTATTGGGGGGGGGGGGGGGGTGTTGTGTCAGCAACACTTGTTTGCTGACTCTTAAAGGCCGGCAACGCACGCGCGACTCCTCTGGTGTTGCGATTGTCCATGGGTGGCCACTTACCATCAGGTGACCCACTTGCTCGTTTGTCGTCCTCTGATATGTAAAAAAAAGAAGTGACTTCTACTGCGACTAGGTGCTGTCAGCTCCATCAAGACAGCAATCTGTTTGTGGCGCAGTCGCTATGCTGCAAGGAATTTTTCTCCCATGGCACGTACAATAATAACAGGGCCACTCCATACCATATCGTGCGTGTCTTAAAAGGCGACTAAGTTCCCAGGTAGTCGGCAACTACCACCACGCCTGCCTACCTCTAAATTCTTATGGTGAACATCTGTAAACTTATAGTAAACTTATATTGCTCACCTTGCCTGCTCTTTCAATACTGGATAAGGATTGATTGAACAATAATCAGCAGCTCGAAAGAATTTGACATGGTAAAAAATTCTACAAAATAATGTTGTCTTTAAATTTTTATACAACATTATGCAGATAGCAACAGGGACTGTACAAAGACTAAATTATTATACTTATTGTCCATTTGGAACTTAAAATATATGATTTGGTCTCAAAGAATACATTTTGAAAAAATGCTGCCATGTTTCACCTATGATTGGTTGTTCTTACTACTCATAACGTGTAACATATCATAAAGAGAATTTCTTTTAGTGAGTGCCTGTAATATTCTATCATCTTGCCTACTAAATAAGTTTAATATTATAATTTCATTACTTACTTATAATATATTTATCTACTTGTAATATAAAAACACGTCGGATAACGTCTATGTGTTAAATACGTGTTGAATAAAAATATGTGGGAAAAATGTGTGTATCTATTATTTTGTAACAGGAGTAAATGACGTGATATAACAATAGAAACTGGTTTTATATATGCAAACGAAAACCGGTTTACATTTTTGTAATAGTTCTATTAATCTGTTTAAATAAACCCAAAACAATTACAAAATATGTTTCAAATATCATGCATAGTACAATGTCGATTCTAAATATGTATATATATATACAATGTCGCCCATGCGCATGTGACCGCCCGTAATATTCTGAATATTCATGAAAAAATATCGAAAATAAACTTCAAAAGGGGGGGTCTATCTGTAACATTTATCATGTTATTCAATTTTGAATTTTTTAAGTAGAGTTTGTAGACTTGCTTTCTATTTTTTGACACATCTCCGAAGTTTATGGGTCGATTTGTATTTTGTTTATTATTTCCAAAAGCTTATGAGTTATTTTAACAGGTTAATTAACATTTTACTAAAAATTATCGACTACGAAAAAAAAAAACGGAATCGAAGTAATTTTTTCGGTAAAAAATTGTGTATTTATTTTAAAAAACTAGTGTAAGTCCATAAATTATCCCCATAGGACCACTTTTTTAATCATTATTTGTAATCTACTACATAACAGCAAAAAATTTACAGAACATTATTAAACCAAACTGTAACTAAATCCAAAGTAAAACTCTAAAACTCTAAGAGTCAAATTTAGGAAAAGAAAATGTGAAAGTCAATTAAATGTCCCCGCTTTTAGCAGTGAGTACTAAAAGGTTAAACTAATAAGGAGGATGATAATGGAAATAAAAACAAACAAGCAATAGCCAGATTTTTACTTAAAAAATAAAAAATACAAGAATTTTAATTAATTAGATTTTCGAAATGGTCCCCACCCTCCTGTAAACAAACTAAAGCTCTCATGGCAACACTTTTTATTGTACGACGTAATTCTTCACGGTTTTCTTTAATTTCCGCAGCAGCAGCAAAAATCCTAGCCGTTAATTGCTCGCGGCTTTCAATGGGCACGGCATACACTTTTTGTTTCATGTTGCCCCAAAGATAAAAATCTAAGGGTGTAAGGTCGGGAGAACGCGGCGGCCAAGCAATGGGACCTCCTCTGCCAATCCATCGCGGATAATTTTGATTTAAATAATCACGAACTAGTCGTGCGAAGTGTGCTGGAGCTCCATCTAATTGCAGATACATCCGCCTTCTTGTTTCCAGCGGTACTTCCTCCAAAAGCAACGGCAACGTATTGACTATAAAATCTAAAAATGCGTGTTGATCTAGTCTGTTTGGTAACACGAAAGGGCCAATAAGTTCACCGTCAATCATTCCAGCCCATACATTTATGGAAAATTGAGTCTGGAAAGTTGTTTCTCTAATGACGTGTGGATTTTCAGTGGCCCACACATGAAGATTGCGATGATTTGTTATACCCGCCCTTGTAAACGTGGCTTCATCTGTCCACAAAATCTTCCTCATAAAATTGAGATTAGCTCTTTGCTGTGCAATTATCCAATTACAAAAAACAGATCTCGCACCGTAATCGACATTTTCCAAATGTTGTGCACGTCGGAAATGATAAGGATGCAGGCCTTCTTTTTTGAGAATTCTCCAAACTCTTATTCTTGGTATACCTACTCTTATCGATAGGAGACGAATGCTTAGCATAGGGTTAGCGCGCACTAATCGTAACACATCCTCTTCCACGTCTACATCAACAATCACGCCGGGCTCATTTTGTTGCGGAAATAATCCTCTTTCGCAAAAAAGACGATGTACGGCAATGAAGGATCGGTACCCAAGTACTGGTCTACTTGGATATCGACGTCTGTACTCTTCGACAGCAGCGCGTGCATTTCCATTACAAACACCGTAAATGAAATGCATGTCAGCCACATGAGACGGCGGTAGATCACGCAATCGTACCATTGCAATGATACGAGTAGTTAACAAACTTTCCTCACAAGATTAAGTAGTGCACAAATCACAAAACACGTAGCGTCACGGGGTCAGTAATCAAGCGACTGAATGAAGTAACGCTAGCCGACAAGGGTGTGCACGTGGTAGGGACGCAATTGTTAAAAAGCTGTTTCTAGGAACCGGTTTCTACCTGAGCGACCCTTTTTATTTGAATAGTTGCAAATGTTCAACAAGTTGTTTGCTGGTTTTTTTTTAGAGATAGGTATTAGTAATGTTCTGTGAATTTTTAGCTGTTATGTAGTAGATTACAAATAATGATTAAAAAAGTGGTCCTATGGGGATAATTTATGGACTTACACTAGTTTTTTTAAAATAAATACACAATTTTTTACCGAAAAAATTACTTCGATTCCGTTTTTTTTTTCGTAGTCGATAATTTTTAGTAAAATGTTAATTAACCTGTTAAAATAACTCATAAGCTTTTGGAAATAATAAACAAAATACAAATCGACCCATAAACTTCGGAGATGTGTCAAAAAATAGAAAGCAAGTCTACAAACTCTACTTAAAAAATTCAAAATTGAATAACATGATAAATGTTACAGATAGACCCCCCCTTTTGAAGTTTATTTTCGATATTTTTTCATGAATATTCAGAATATTACGGGCGGTCACATGCGCATGGGCGACATTGTATATACAAATATCAACAAAATAAAATATTACAAAAAGATGAAGTAAATTTCATAGATAATAAATGATCAAAAAAAAATAGTGTGATTTTGATTATCTCGGTAAAAGGACTTTTTCTTTTAACAATCCACTTGATAAAATATAAGTGAACTTACTCTAAGGCGATTGGCACACTACCCCGCATGATGCAGCGTAGTGCGTGAGTGCGCGTTGCTTGTGAGTATCTCCGTTTGTATAGAAAACACGCACAGAACATGCATCCACGTACGTTCATGCAGATGCATGTTCTGTGTGTTGGACTGTGCGTGTCTTCTATACAACGGAGATACTTACAAGCAACGTTAGAACACGCACTCGCGGACTACGCTGAATCATGCGGGGCAGTTTGTCTATCGCCTAACCTTCTATCTAGCCTATACAAATTGTCAAATAATACCTGATGCCATGAGTTACTAGGTACACTTATTGTCTTCTTCGACACTAAACAGTCGATATGTTCCAGGTCGTTGTTATCAGATCAGCAGCAGTTACCGGAACTGGACGGCTATCACGAATGGAGGCAGACAGAGGCGGCCAATCTCAGCGACTTGATTCAAAGAAGGCTACACTACCTACAGAACCCGCCAAACTGTAGGGATGCTAGGAAGCTCATATGCAACTTGAATAAGGTAAGAAATGTTTGTTTGTTAGATACGCTATTATATATTATATCTCTTATACATATAGTCTATTATATTAGGACACCGTTTGTTGTGTGTGTGTTTTGACAGCGTTTCTTAAACATAAGCGTTGGTTGGGGCATGTGCACAGAATGGAACCCACTCGAATACCACGATGTGTTCTTTTGGGTGCGGTAGCTAATGCGAAGCGAGATGTCGGTAGACCTCTGCTTCGCTTTGAAGACTGCACCAAGCGGGATATGGCCGCTTTTAAAATTGACCGCTGTAGTTGGGGAAAAGCTCGCTGAAAATAGAGTTGAATGGCGCAAACGTGTAGTGAAGGGTCGTAAGATCTGTGATGAAGCCTGGTTCGGAGTACTTGCTGATAAGAGACAGAAGCGACATAAAAGTGGCTCGGCACCAACCACCGCAAACTTCTCTTATCAGGCCTGCGGCAGCTATGTCGCTCTCGCGTCGGTTTGTTTGCCCACCATAATAAATGTCTCTCAGACAATGCGCCGTAAATCGTCTGTAACAGACGCAAAGGCCATATATATATATATTAGGGCACCGGAGCAGCATTTCCCGGGGCTCGCCCCAACAGGCGTCAAGAGAAGTCCACGGCAGGTTACGTTTAGTCGGTGCGAGTCTCTTTTTGCGGGTGGTATGCGTAGACATTCCCCCTGCCATATAAAAAAAAGATACGCTTTTTTTGAATGCCCTTTCAGGAATGTTTGTTCCCATTTGGAACGCAGATGAAATTACGCTACCTACCGTAAACTAAAGGTAAAAATGAACCTAGCAAAATCTCACCAACCTGATTGATCCATCCATCCAGTTTACCTTAAACATATTTTGCTCAGTCTTTCAAATTGGCCAATTACCTACACATAAGCGTTCTTACCCTAAATATACTATCACCTGTCTCATTCTTTCAGTCGTTCCCTGCGATATTTGAAAATACGCTTCACACGAATTCATCCCGAATGATCCGCTCTAACCGTCTTCTTTTCGAAAAAGAACATTAAAAACTGGTCAAGCAAGATTATGTCACATTTTATGATCGCGCCGCAAACTGTTCAAGGACAAGGAATGGCATTGACAGTTCATCTGTCAGATCGTAGATTTTATTAGTGTTGCCAGACGTAATATTAAACATGTCATACATTGATGATCTTATCTACTCTTTGACTTAATATCATTTACTTTACCGATGATCACCATTTGAAATGTTAGATTAAAACTAGTTCAACACTTGTTATCACGCAAATAATAAACGTTGACCTTTGTCGCTTACTAGATCTCGTTCAAACCAATTTTCGTTGTTAGTTTACATGGTAATGTATATCGTATATTTTTTAGTTTTATCATATTCTTATTTAAGAAGTTACAGGGGGGGGGGGGGCACTCATTTTACCACTTTGGAAATGTCTCTCGCGCAAACTATTCAGTTAAGAAAAAAATGATATTTGAAACCTCAATATCGTTTTATAAGATCTATCCATAGATATACAAGTATGGGTACGATGAAAAAAAAAATTTTGGGTTTCAGTTCTACGTATGGGGTACCCCCAAAATTATTGTTCTTTTTCTATTTTTGTGTAAAAATCTTAATGTGGTTCACAGAATACATCTACGTACCAGATTTCAACAGTACAGCTCTTATAGCTCCGGAAAAAGTGGCTGTGACATACGGACGGACGGACAGACAGACATGACGAATCTATCTAGTCTTTTTACTAATGAGCTAGTTACGACCCATATCTGTAATTCGTTTGTCCTTTTTAGCAATCGAATTGCTCTGGTTTTGTCAGTAGAATTACCTACTCCATAGTAAAATACTATACCTCAGAATTTAACCAACGTACCCATGATATGTGTTTAGTACAGTTGCCTACCATCAGGCATAGGAAGAAGCAAGAGTCGAAACGCTTTTTCGACTTAGCTATGCACCATTCAATTCCGTTAGCGGTTGCGGCAGGCAAGCACACCCCTATCGTCCTCTCCCGTGAATTCCGTCATCCCAAGAAAACCTTAGACGAGCCGGCTGACAATATTATGACTTATCTAAAACAAATCAAGGCTATTATAAGCACTCGAGATACTTTACACAATTCGATATACCGGACTCCCGGCCGAGAGTACGACTGCGAGTAGGTAGGTACACCACCATTCTTTGATTCTGAACTTTTGATTTCTATACGATTGAATCGTCCTTTGATTTTCAATCGGTCGAGCGGCTGGCATCTTTATGCACTAACGTAGACCGACAGTTGCCCAAAACGTTCCAAAAACCCGACCCTCTCATTGCTCTCCATGTCGGAGGAGACTTAGTTTGTAGTGTTATTTGCTAAACGTCTTGAGCCGTCGCGTCTATTGTCTGGTGAAGCAGTAAAACTCTCCTAATGGAACTGAAAACGTCATGTTACAGTTTTGTAAAGTCTTCACAACTCGTATACAAACCTATTGATTTTATAGCATGCTCCGTCTGGGATACCAAAGTCTGAAACACATTCATCATGATTTGAAACTGCCCTCACTCTCACGACTAAATCTCATCAATCACTTTTTGTAGGAGTGCGATTGTGCTGTGTACTCGATGAATATTTGACTGCGTTGTTGGTCTAGCGGTGAACGAGGTCCTGGGCTCAAATCTCGGGTCCGCCCAAAATCGATGTGGTACTTTTCTGTAAAAAGAAAAATTTCTCAGTATCAACCTGGAGCCCGAAGTTGGCGGTATTATACCCCCCTGTGTGTAAGTCATAAGGTAATGATAAAATTGTGTTCCGTTTACAGTTCAGTATCACGAAATTGTCCCGTCTGAGGAATACATGACTCCCGTTGTAAGATTAACTTCCACCACATAAAGTTAAAAGTAATATGATTGGTTTCTTGTACCAAGAACTTGCTCTTCTACTCGAATCTCGCTACCCGAACGTTCCCACACGTTCGAATGTATATCATTATATCAAGAGACATATAGTCTGAGAGGGTCATAACGCGTTTTATAAAAGCGTGTTTTAGAAACAGTGTTCCCATTCTGTTATATCTAAGTAGTTATTCTTATACGTTCAGCTGTTGCCATCAATCTGATAGACGTCGGAGCCCTACCAGTACTCTACCTAAGCTCTACTAAAATAACAGTACCGCTGTCCATAAAGCTCCACTAAAATTAGCTTGCGAATGCGGTCCGCGAACCAATGTGTCGACGTTAAGTCTAGACTTGTTAAATTAAATCCATATATCTTTAATCCGGACAATATTGTTCTACACACATGAAGAGTGTCTACGAGATCAAGTACAGACGCCAGCACATCCAGCTACCCAAATCTGTCAAATTTATTTTATAGATTTTCAACTTTATCACAAAGTCATAAGGTTCACTTTGAATTGGGGAAATTTGATAGATTGGGGTAGCTTGATGTGCTGGCGTCTGTACATTATTAACTGAAACTTGGGTAAATTTTGAGTGCACGTATTTGTGTGACCCATAAATAGTTGTTCTGAGTCTGGATGCTTTGTGTCCGTCTATTATACGTTTGTAAAGTACTCCGCGACACAGGGAATAGATAATGCGGAGGATGTCTTTAAAAAAAAAGATTTAATTAAAAACAATTTGCAGAAATTGTAATTTTCTTAATTTTGATATAATAATTTACACAATAACTAATGTTTATTTGTTCTGATAGCCGGATTTGTAAGTCTGGTAGAGTTATATCGCACGCTAATGCTTATATTTTTATTTGTGTGTGACCTCTATTATTATCAGTACCAAGGGGTCAGTATGGACATGTGTCGATTACGGTTGGTTATTGGTTGGCATGTGACTTATAGTTTGATGCGACTGCCTCGTTGGTCTAGCGGTAACATGTTTAACCGCAAATAATAAGATCCTGGGTTCAAATCCCGGGTCGGGCCAAAAAGTGATTATGGGACCATTACCGACAACCCCAGTGGCGGTAATGGCGGAATGTACACTCCTTTACTATTGGTCGAATTTTCAGAAGCATTGATTCTCATATATGTATTGTCACATTTACTTCAAGTTAATTTAAAAAAAAATCAAATTTAAGTTAATGCCTATCAAAGTATAATGTCCTCCTGGTGGTATTTCGGCCACGTCGACTAGTTTCAATAGAAACTAGTCACCCCGCATAGATGGCTAGCCTATACAGGGTGTCCCAAAACTCAACGTCAAGCCGAAACGGGGTGACAGGATTGATCATAACCATCACGAGAAAAATCTGAAAAAAAATCTATCCCATGCAGTTTAAAAATTATGGGCATTTTAAGAAAAACCTAGAAATTTGATCAAACTGTACCATTTTTCGGTTATTGTGGTTATTCTTTTTTATTTTTGTTCATTTGAACTTTGGAAACGTAATTCTAAATAACATTTCTAGAATCCCAATAAAAAATAATGACACAATTGCCTCAAGTTTCCGAGAATTGAGACTATTTGTTAAACTACGAATTTAAAATTTTCAAGATTCGTCGACTTTGACAGGCCCTCCTATAAAAAAAATGTACTAGAGTGCCTTGGCAAGTGGCATTAAAAGTTGGCGCATTTAATCAGAATTCTAAAATGGTACAATACTTGTTAGTTCCATACAATAGAAAAGAGTAAAAAAATTAAAACCTCAAGTAACCCGATTTTTGCTATCTCATTTTACTCAGTTAAAATGTTTTTAATTCACACAAGCTCTAGGTAGGTTCTTAATTTTAAGACAAAATGATGAGAGAGATGGATAATGGGTATGTTCGCCATGAGTGAGCGAGACAGATAGTGACGCCACTTTTACCAAAGTGAAAAAAAGTTAGTAAAATTAGTAAAATAATTAGGTTTGTTGGAATAAAAGTCAGATGATAGAGAAATAACGTTTTTTATTAAAATAAATGTTCAAATTGTTTACCATCAGCCTCAATACAAGCCCTACATCTTCTTAAAAAAGATCTACTTATTAGTCGGGCATATCTTCGAGAGTTGATCGCCTCAGCTGCTTGAGAAATGCGTTCACGCAGGTCGGCTACGTTCTCAATGGGCTTTGAGTAAACTTTTTCTTTGAGAACTCCCCAATAGAAAAAATCCAGGGGATTTAAATCTGGTGAACGGGCGGGCCACGAGATAGTGCCCGAACGTCCAATCCACCTTCCCGGATATTCCTGGTCAAGGAAATCTCTTACTTGCACTGCGAAATGCGCTGGGCAGCCATCTTGTTGAAACCACATGTCGCGAAGATCTGCTAGTGGTACGTCCACTCATGGCAAACATACCCATTATCCATCTCTCTCATCATTTTGCCTTAAAATTAAGAACCTACCTAGAGCTTGTGCGAATTAAAAACATTTTAACTGAGTAAAATCTGATAGCAAAAATCGGGTTACTTGAGGTTTTAATTTTTTTACTCTTTTCTATTGTATGGAACTAACAAGTATTGTACCATTTTAGAATTCTGATTAAATGCGCCAACTTTTAATGCTACTTGCCAAGGCACTCTAGTACATTTTTTTTATAGGAGGGCCTGTCAAAGTCGACGAATCTTGAAAATTTTAAATTCGTAGTTTAACAAATAGTCTCAATTCTCGGGAACTTAAGGCAATTGTGTCATTATTTTTTATTGGGATTCTAGAAATGTTATTTAGGATTACGTTTCTAAAGTTCAAATGAACAAAAATAAAAAATAATAACCACAATAACCGAAAAATGGTACAGTTTGATCAAATTTCTAGGTTTTTCTTAAAATGCCCATAATTTTCAAACTGCATGGGATAGATTTTTTTTCAGATTTTTCTCGTGATGGTTATGATCAATCCTGTCACCCCGTTTCGGCTTGACGTTGAGTTTTGGGACACCCGGTATATATTTTTTTTTTTACATTTTAATGAATATTTTATTTATTTATTTATTAACAAAATATCATTTATTACACTAAACAATTGACATTGGTTCCTGCACTAAGTTCGAGACTTGTATCGCAGGAACCAGGTAAACATTGGACAATTTAGTTAATTAATATATATATATATTATAGCAGACAATTAAACTATACTTAACAATAAAATTGAACGACATAAGAATGTATTTTATGTGTGTGTATGTTCATGGGGTGGGTGATTGTGTGAGGTTATGTATCCGTGTGTGTGGGAGCCTATATTATAGTTCAGACATCTAAACACCCTCTGTGTTTAGATGTCTGAACAATAATACACTTTCTTTTCCATGAAAATACACCCCCGTACTTCGGAGAGCACGTAAAACCGTCGGTCCTGTACCTGACATTTTTCCGCTCGTATCCCACTGAACTTAAGATCTAATTTATTACAGCCAACTCCCAGACTTTGGACTACTACTGAGGAATATTCTTTACAGAATTGTCCCAAAATCTCAAGTTGCCACAAACCGGTATTTTGAACCCAGAACCTCAATTTTACTGTTGACCACGCCTCCGCTAGACCAACGACGCAGTCTCATTCACCAGCACCACAATTATATCCAGCATATCAAAGTTATCTAATACTCATAACGTGAAAAAGTAATTAAAAGATAAACTCCGCTATTTTACGAAGATTCTAAACAGAACGTGGCTTAAGTATAATAGATGCATTTTGTCTTTGGCATCCGTGGCTTACGTTATTTAGAGTGTAAACCCTGGCTTATCGGGTGATTGATTGCTTTGTAACATTTTTTATGATACTACTAAGTCTGTAAACATTCCTACATCAGCAACAGTCACATTTGCCTTGATGCATTCATTACCGACAAGTTACGAACATTATACACCGGCAGATCAATTTAACAAAAACTACTGACTAGATCTCGTTCAAACCAATTTTTGTTGTTAGTTTGCATGGTAATGTACATCATATATTTTTTTTAGTTTTATGATTCTCTTATTTTAGAAGTTACAGGGTGGGGGGAGGGGGAACCCTCAATATCATTTTTGAAGACCTATCCATAGATACCCCACATGTATGGGTACGATGAAAAAATATTTTTGAGTTTCCGTTATATGTATGAGGAACCCCTAAAATTATTGTTATTTTTCTATTTTTCTATGAAAATCTTAATGTGGTTCACAGAGTACATCTACTTTCCAAGTTTCAACAGTACAGCTCTTATAGTTTCGGAAAAAAGTGCCATTGCCATGCCAATGGTAAAACTAAAAAAAATATATGACGTACATTACCATGTAAACTTCCACCGAAAATTGGTTTGAACGAGATCTAGTTAGTAGTTTTTTTTAATACGTCATAAATCGTAAACCGCAATTTACCCTTAATTTAATCAACTGAAATACTTACTGCTACGGAACCCTTCATGGGCGACTCTGACTAGCACTTGGCCGGTTTTTTATTTTTATATATCTTTCTACTTAATATCTGTTTCATGATTACGATAAGCGAATCAGCCGGTTGATGGTCGACATCAGTATGTAACTGCGTTCTATGTGGAGAGCATTCAGTGTTTTTCTATCGCTCACTATTATTGAATCTCTTGACAAGATCCCGGATCCAATTTACCGAATGAGATATTTGTGTGGCAGATGTGAATCCACAGCATGACAAAATACTACGCGGTACCGTGTGTATTCAACGATGCCAACAATCTATTCACAACGTTACGGATGTACCTATGTGCTTGTGACACGCATCTCACCCACTAGGGCAATGACACGGTGACGTCATTGTTTACGTTTCGCACTTTGCCTAAGAATGATAATAAATCGGAGAATGTCCAATTTTGGGAAATATCTGTTGATACAAAACCGGTACTAAAACTATGTAGTACTAGCTGTGCCCCACGGTTGTACCCGAGTTAAACTTTATAAATTATAGCGTACCTATGTGTTATTCTGATGTATAAGCTATATTATTGTAAAGTTTCATTAAAATCCATTCAGTAGGCTTTAGGTGAATGAGTAACAAACATCCATCCATCCATACTTACAAACTTTTGCGTTTATAATATTAATAGGATTATTACCCGACTTTTTAAAAAAGGTTATCAATGCGATTGTAAGTGTTTTTTTATTCGATAATTAAGGCGCTGATAAGAGGTTGCTATCTGCTTACGAAGCAGATCGGTAATACAATATTTAGGGACAATGTCACACAGATCATCCTAGCCCCAAACTAAGCAAAGCTTGTACTATGGGTACCAGGCGACGATATACATACTTATATAGATAGATAAATACTTAAATACATAGAAAACATCCATGACTCAGTAACAAATATTCGTGCTCATCACACTAATATTTGCACTTACCGGGATTCGAACCCAGGACCACCAGCTTCGTAGGCAGGAGCACTACCTACTAGGCTACGGTGACCGTCTAAGACCGGTAAGGTTATATTATTATATGCAATTAGACAGCACAGTCACAGTAGGCCGTGTGGTTTCCGGCCCAGAAAGAATAATAGGGTCTCTCCATACCATCCCGTGGGTGTCGTAAAAGGCGAATGTGATGATACTCCAAGTAGTCAGGCAGTATCGCCACCTGTGTACTATAGGTTCCACCTAACTGCTCTCACCAACTCGCGTGCCAAGTGCGCTGACTACAGGAAACCCCTTCAAATGGAAACGTTCTAGAAACCTTTGGGGAGGCCTATGTCCAGCTGTGGATGATATCAGGCTGATGATGTGACAGCACAGTCAGTATATATACCGATGGCCGTCGATGTAGTATTTATCTTCTGAGTATTTTATGGCATGTTCAACTGGATTATTCCCGTTTTAATTTTTTTTGTGCGGTGGCACAAAAAAAATATGTTAAGAATATTTCGGGGACAAATGAAACTTTTGCTTCCTATCTCCCCCCGATAAAAAAATCGGTGAAGATGACACAAGCATTCCCATTTCCCCCCATTCGGGGGCACATATTCGGGAGAAGGTTGGAACAGAACTTCCCAACTTCCCCCGATTACAGATTCGGGGGAAGATGACACGTAAATTCCCATTTCCCCCCATTTGGGGGCAGACATGCGGGGGAAAATGGGAATAATCCGTTCAACTGACAGTCCTGGCTGTATTTGTTAAAACGACAGTCGTTAAGCCATGTCAGAAGCCTACTGGGCGCCGCTTGAAGAACACTAAAATAACTATGGCCAATAAAGAAAGAAGATGTCAATGATACTTGCGAAATGATTCGATTTAAATTTTGTTAGAATCGGTTATTAGAAAGTAAAGTTGGAAGTTGGTTGAGTGTTGTTTAAAACAGTAATCTTTTGTTATCATAATATTTTATAATCGGAGAATGTTTAGCCATCTGGCTTGGGTTTATTCTTAGGAGTAGTTCAATGTAGGATGTATAAATATTAGAGGGAATGTGTAACATCACCAACCAAGTATATCGCCGATTACTATTGCGTCTATTGTATCCGTTGCGGGACGAGTTTTAGCGCTCCAGACACATTCAATTATACGCTTATTATCACCAAACTTTAAACTAAACAACTTCAAAAAATTTATTGACCTGTGTCTATGATATTCGATAGGATATAAAATCTTTATTTACGCTTCGCACTTTACATAACAATGCTAACTGATCGGAAAATCGAAGACATAAACAGTACTATTAAGTACAGACGCCGGCACATCAAGTTACCCCAATCTGTAAATTTTCCCCAATTGAAAGTGAATCTTATGTTTTTGTGACAAAATTGAAAATCTATAAAAGAAATTTGACAGATTGGGGTAGCTTGATGTGCTGGCGACTGTACATAAGCAGTACTTTCGCGGTATTGCATTATTTGTTAACATAATGTGTTATTATTAGCCATATGCGGTAGATTTTGTATAAGGTGACGCTCAAGGTAGGATGTATCATTGGAAATCCACGTAAAAATATATGTGGGATTTGTGATATTTATTTTCTCAAAAGAATTACAATTCACTTTTTATGAGAAACATATACCTATATAGTTTAAAGTAGGCTTAAATACTAATGCGGGCGGTTTCTGGTCTAAGTTTAACTTACATGTATATAAAACAATAAAAAACAAAAAAAAATAAACAAGTTAAACTAAAAATACGTCCACCAATAATCTTCCTCATTACTACTGGGTCCATTGTATCCGTTGCGGGACAGGTTTTGGCGCTCCGTACACATTCAATATATATTTCGCACCAGCTTAAAACAAGGTTATTAAAACTACTGGAAGTTTATTATGTGTTTATGATACGTTATTCGATGGGAAATTCTTTTGGATGGTCCCATATGAAGGCATCATTGTTTACGTCTCGCTAACGGATCAGAGAATGTAAAATTTGCAAAATACCTGCTGATGCGAAACTGCTACTGAAACGATGTTGCATTATTTGTTATCATTAGTTTTATTGTGGGTTATATATTAGGGGAAACTCAATGTTGGATATATGTTTAGCATTGACGTCAAAATATCGGAGGGAATGCCAATAGCTACAGTATTACAGCTAACAATAATCTTACTGAGTACTGATTATTGTATCCGTTGTGGGACGGGATTTGGCGATCTTTGCACAATATCAAAAAACAAATTCCTAACCAACATTTTCAAAGATGTTTTTAGGGTTCCGTACCCAGAGGGTAAAACGGGACCCTATTACTAAGACTTCGCTGTCTGTCTGTCCGTCTGTCACCAGGCTGTATCTCATGAACCGTGATAGTTAGACAGTTGAAATTTTCACAGATTATGTATTTTTGTTTCCGCTATAACAACAAATACTAAAAAACAAAATAAACATTTAAGGGGGCTCCCTTACAGCAAACGTGAATTTTTTGCTCGTTTTTATAGATAATGGTAAGGAACCCTTCGTGCGCGAGTACGACTCGCACTTTTTTTTTGTAATGTTACGTTATTTGATAGGAAACGCTTTTGTCATCATTGTTTATATTTCGCACTTTACTTAATAATGCTTGATTTGGAAATATCGGTGAATGATGATACAAGACCGTTACTCAAACGGTATTGCATTATTTGTTATTATATTATGATTATAGAATGTAGCCATCTGGCTTGGATTTTATGTTAGAGGAAGCTCAATGTAGGGTTTAGCATTGTAACTGTGAAAATATTTGATCTTATTCACAGTATTACAGCCAACAATAATAATACTGAGATTATATATCGACCTATCATATAATAAAATTACTTCCGATTATTTTTCTATAAATAATCAAATTACTAGTTAAAATGTTATAGCTGATTTAGTACTTGATAAATTTCAAATTGTTCTTCTCTAAAGTAACGATTATACAGCAGTAACTTTATTCTACGGATATGTCGATATATCCGTTGCGGGAGAGTTTTGGCGCCCTATACACATTCAATCATAACTTAATCGTTAAATATTTTATGTCACACTTTGATTATTCGTTAGAGGAAGCTCGATGTAGGATTGTAATTGTAAAAAAATACGATCTATTCACAATATTACGCCCAACAATAATATTAATGAGGTACCTATATATCCACGGCTGCCTACAAGATGGACCGATGATCTTGTGCGGGACGCTGGAAACTGCTGGATGCGAATAGCGCAAGACCGGCAATTATGGAGATCTTTGGGGGAGGCCTTTGTCCAGCAGTGGACGTCTTTCGGCTGATATGATGATTATGATGATGACCTATATATCCGTTGCGGGACGAGTTTGATTTCAGCGTCCTATACACATTCAGCCATAACATAACCACAAAATAGAGTAGTTTAATATGTGATATATGTTAGGCATGATAAGTAAAAACATTTAATGCGACGTGTGTAAATATCTTAGTATTACCGACAAAGCAACGGTAATTTTACTGTGATTTCCGTTGCGAGACGGCTTTTCACACTCCATACACATTCAATTATACCTACATAACCAGTATTTTGATGGGATGTTTGGTATGTAAAACAATATAGTTGTCGCAGATTCTGACGGATTTAACTCCGAAACATCGTCGGTGTCCGCCATCATGCACGTGGTTAAAAGAACCAGTGCGCACACCCGGCGCAGTCGAGCTCTGGATGCCAATTGTGTCGTGTCGCTAACACACTAATGTCACTTAGACAACTGACAGACGTCAAACGTCACATGCGACAGTTCATAGACAACCTCGACTCGAACTACTGACTCAGTGAGTAGTGTTTTCCAAACGCTAATAGATGGCGTTACTAGTACGTAAACAGTCCTTTAACTTAATTTCTCCGACATAGTATTACCCCTAATAATAATCTTAGTGACAACCCCTTATACGTTAATCGTAACCGCCCCGATTCCAATTAAAATATTGATATTTCTGTACGCCTGATAGGATATTCCTAAAGCATAGATTTCATATGACCAGTTTCTAAAATTAAACATTATTTTTGAAACGATGTAATAATAATATATTGTGTGGAGTTATTTACAAAATATAAACATACAGGACTCGTTAATCGGGCAGTTTGTTTCTAATAACGTATGGGGTAGTTAAAAATCTGTTTACTCGTACATGGCCCATTTGGGAGATACAACATATTATGTTTATATCTTGATTTAGCAACTGTCATTATGTTTACGACAAATATAACGGGACCAATCCATCTTAAAACGGAAAGGTAGAGAGTGGAACGAACCTCACCCGCACCCCATTAATGGCTAGTGAGAGCTATTTTTATCGCAATGAAGTTATAAATACATTTGCGTAAGACTGAGTATTTATTCTGAAGATAATGTGGCTTGCTTAAGAAGCTAAATCTTACCATACAAGTGAACAACTTGTCAAAAATCAATTCACTAAATTTCCAAATAAGTTTTTCGATCTTCACGCTAAGGGAACAAATTTTTGCTTATGACAATTTGATCAAATCCCGGGTCGGGCTAAAAGGGATTTTGGGATTGGGGATTATTCGACTTTTCTGTAAATAGATAAAATTCTTAATATCAGCGAAGTCTTGGCAGTATCATACCCCCGTACCTCGGAGAGTGTAAAGCCGTCGGTCCTGTACTGGACTTCTTTCCGGTCGTGTCGCTTATCGTTCATCGGAGCATAAGAGTGATGGAATAGAAAGTGCCCCTGTATTTGCGCACACACTTGTGCACTATATGATGTCCCGCGCAGATGGCTAGTCTCCATTGACACTGGCCACTGTGGCCGAAATTCGGCTAGGGAATTATTATAATTATGTATATACATGAAGGATCTAGCAAGGAGTAGCGGCTAATTATTAGCGGCTAATCATTTTATTATATAATAACCAGAGCATACCAGGTAGAAGCGGGTCACCTGGTGGTGTATAATCACCACCCCCTATGGACACTCCGGGGCCGCAAACACTTTGCCGGCGTTTACGAGAGGAATAAACTCGCTTCTTGACGGTTGCCACGTCAGATCGGATCGGAAATACTTCCGCAGTTAATTAATTCCACACGGTGCGGTGGTCGTAAGTGGTAAATAGTTTCTTGTGGAACGAACAATTCCCCGAAATTCCCTCTCAAAAATTATGCTATAGTTTCATGGCACCTTTGAACCGCAATTGAGGGAAACAAATTGTCCAATCAGGAACAGTCATTGGCCATGATCCTCAGTAAGGAGGAGATTGACTAAAGATAACCCCTACTGTAGGAATATAAATTCTAATATTGATATTGATCGACAGATTTAAAATAAGTGCATTTCGAATCTTACAGACGATAATAAAATATTAAAAAGACAAACAGCTCGCTTAGGCAAGTATGATGTAACATTTTGTAGGCTTTCCATCATTATATTAGATTGTAGTTTAGAGATTATAAGAACATTACTATTGCCTATCTTGACTGTATTATCTAGTACCGTCAATAAAGAGAACACAAAAGCTGGAAATTATCTCCAAGTATAAAATAAAATTGATAAATCTATAAAAAAAACTAAGAAGAATGAGCTACATGAAAAACACCCGTTAATAATTCACACTGGCCTAAATAAACATGTCATGTTTCTGACGCAAACAAAGTCACGGGATTTGACAACAAAAGATGTCCCCAATTCAAAATATCTCGCTCCCGGACACATTAAAATTGACTATAAATACCTCTACCAGCTAATATTGATCAAAAATTGTTGGAAAAGGTTTGGTATAAACGACGCTTTTACAACACACTAAACAATAAACAATTTAGATGTCATTACATCCCTATCTAGTATAGCTTGTATTAAAAAAACAAGGCATATATACCACTGTTAGACTTAGTGTTGGAATCCGCAAGGTAACGCTTGATGCGTCAATTTGCGGAAATTGATGACAAAGAAATACAAAATCATTATGTATTGTTAATTCCGTTAGTTGTCAGTTGAATTAAGCCCAGATACGATTTGCATAAAAATATGCACATGAGAGAAGGACAATATAGTAGATAAGTAAATTAGATGCACGAGTATGATACCCAATACGAGTTTCAGTTCTTCCCGGACCAATCTCAAGGGGAGACTCTTAGAGGGCTCTAATTCGACCAAGTATTTTTTTAGTTGCATTCAAGCGCACTCAAGCAAATACATTTGACATTTCAGATCATTTGACATTAAAATCCCAAATCAATATGCATTATTTTGCCGGAGAATAAGGCAACTGTAAACTTCTTTTAGATGCTCTGCACACTTTTTATGGCAGTGCATGGACTCTTAAACCATTAGGGTCATAGAACCATGTGTCATACTTAGTTACTAGCCGGTCCAAACCACAGAGCTCTAAAAACTCCATACAGCACTCGACTCGTGAGCATCCGCCGCACCCATCTTGCTCTGACCTTTAAAGGTTGAGATGGTCTTGAAGGATAGCAATAAGGCCGCCAATTGTACAAATATGTGATGCTTCTTTGTTTCGTGTATTTTTTTTCTTGGTTTACAATAAAGAGTTATCTTACACACGGATAGTTTTGTCATCTGTGCTAACATCCTAATTTCATTCAAGTACAAGTCCACCTTTTTTAGTGTTGTCGCTAACGGACCCGCCCGAGCGAGTGTTCAATGCTTTCCCTAACTCTTTTGACCACTATCTTGGTAAACAGAAACCATCTCTTTGTCAACGATTTTTGGCTATTCCTCTAGTTAGTAATATTATATTATAAGGGCGCGATGCGATCGATCGATTTTTTTACAACATTATGGCGTCAGTAATTCTTGTCGTCTTTCACTGAATACTAAAAAAGAATAATGATCGTAAATAAGTGAAATGACGTCTACCTCATTCTGTATTTTGCGCGAAACCTAAATTGACCCAACTAAAGATGGCCTGTCCTTTTCATAAGAACTATGTTTAAAGAAAACGCAATGTAATTAAATATAGGATAGCCTAGAATCGGGTGTATATTATAATTTTATATACAATGTAAACGATTTGCAGATTAGCAATCGTGGTATCTAACCTAATCCTTCTAATATTATAAACGCAAAAGTTTGTAAGTATACATAGATGGATTGATGGATGCTTGTTGCTCTTTCACCTAAAAGCTACTCAATGGATTTTAATGAAACTTTACAATAATATTGATTATTCATCAGAATAACAGATAGGCTACAAATTGTAAATATAAAATATATATAAAAAAATATAAAGTAATAAATAGATTGTCCAAAATATGACGCTAAGTGTGAAGTAATAAGTGGGAAAAAATCTACCATCTGCGAGTTATTCCGGCGTGCACTGCCAAAACCGCTAGAGGTACACATCCTTCTAATATTATGACTGCGAACGTTTGTGAGTATAGATGTATGGATGTATGTTTGTTACTGTTTTACGCCAAATCTACTTTAGTTAAAAATAATTCGTAGTTTTTGCCTAATCTAACATAAAGATAAATACTCTTTAGTGCACACCAATTACAGATAAATTATATAGGAAACATTGAAAGCAAATTGTACAATAGGCGGTCTTATCGCAGTCAGCGATCTCTTCCAGACAACCTTTGGATGGATATGAAGCAGAAATATAGAAAGACAACACGATAAGGGTAGTGCAAGATAAAATATCTTTAAGTAGGAATCTAAATACTTACAGACTAATAATGGCATTTACTTAATAGTAATACTACCATATCATTGGATATAATACATACTTAATTACATAAACATAATAATACATACATAGATACATACATAATAAATAATATAATATGGAAGGACAGTGGAAATGCATTCATAGCGATAAGTAGTGGTTTTTCACTAGTATTTTGAACAAACCAATCCCTTTGCACGTCTAATTGTTAAAGGCAACGCAATAATAAATGTGTATCTGTTATGTAATCTGTTATCGGAGAGTAACAAGGTCATTAATCTGGGTTTGAACTCGTGACCGTGACGCCTGGAATACATACCTATTTAGTAGTATTTAGTTTCGGACTCAATTACAATACCATTTTCACAGGATTTTGCTATTTTGTTTTTCATTTAAACAGTAAACTTGTACAGTTTAGAGCAAACATATTAATATAAAATAAATATGCTCGTAAATGTCATCATCATCATCATCATAACAGCTGTAAGAAGTCGACTGCTGGACAGAAGCCTCTCCAAAGAATCATCTTGGGGGGGATATGTTATAATCGCCACGCTTGGCAGACGGGTTGGCGAGTATGATGGTCATAGTACTTAGAAAGAAACTGCTGCCCGTCTTCTGGTAAATATTCCTTCGGGACCACTTCTACGCCCCCCACGTGATGAGATGGGATGATGATATACTGGTATTCGTCGTTGTCACCACACAGCACAGCACCGCACAGCACAGCACCGCACAGCACACGTCGCAAACACAGGGACACTTTCTATAAGTCTCATGATTCGGTAGGAGGACTAGCGACACGAGGCACATAAACATCGCCAACTCCCAGACTCCGGCCTGATACTAGAAGAAAGAAAGAAAAAATATTTATTCCTTAAACAAGCACAGATAATAATAATAATATATAGGTACACATAAAGAAGTTCTTAATTGCTATCTGTGCGAGTCCGAATTGGTCCCATCTCAGCACTAGCTGCGACATTACTGTTGCAGCGCTGGTATTCTAATGGAACCAGGTAAATGAAGGTTTCTTTACAGAAAATCACTTGCCTGACCTGGGGTCTGAACCTAGTACCTCATTATTTGCAGTTGAACGCACTACCTCTAGAACAAGGAAGCGTTACAAACTCACAACATACAAACAATCTATTTATAAGTAAAGCGTGCTGTGTTTACCATTTTAAATAGACTAGCACGGCCTAAAAATGTCTTCTAAAAAACATTTTAAGGCTAATTTCCATGGCGGAAGCGTGGACTTGATGACAAATGATTTTAAAATAGATAGTCCAAAGTTAAGTGTCGAAAGACACCGTTATTTGTCAGAGCCATTAAAATAGCTACTACGGAACACAATGCCACTAGTGGGTCAAAAAGGGGCAAATAAAATCATTAGACCTTTTTAGTGTCCCATAACCAAACCGCAAAACAGATCGATTATCATCATCATCATATCAGCCGAATGACGTCCATTGCTGGACAAAGGCAACCCCAAAGATCTCCACAATTGCCGGTCTTGCGCTAACCGCATCCAGCGGCTTCCAGCGACAGATCCCTATTGCAGTAATTTTGCTTTCCGTCTGTAGCCTCTTATATACCTAACTAGCTGTGCCCCGCGGTTTTACCCGCGTTCAATTTTATAAATTATCACAGCTCCTCCCCCGTAGGTTATAGCGTGATAATATGTAGCCTATATATTGACCCGACCTCTTAGTAATATTCATACAAAATTTGAAGTAAATCCATGCAGTACTTTTTGAGTTTAGCCCAGACATACATACAGACAAACAGACAAAAATTCTAAAATCTATATTTTTGGCTTCGATATCGATAGTGGATCACGCCCCTAGTATCCTTTTAAAAAAATATTCAATGTACAGTTTTGACTTTCCTATGATTTTATTATATGTATAGATGAGTACCGACTGCCTCGTTGGGCTAGCGGTACCGAGTTCAAACATAGATAACGAGGTCTTGGGTTCAAATCCCGGGCCGGGCCATTAGGTGATTTTGTATTTTTTCTGTAAAGAAAGTATTCTCAGTATCAGTTTGGTCTGGGACATCCCCATGCTACGTAATGCCGTTGGTCCTGTACCTGATCTATTGCTAGCCGTGTCACCATTCGTCCCATCGGATTATGAGAGTGATGGAATGGCAAGTACCCGTGTGTTTGCGCACACACTTGTGCACTATAAATGCCCCGTGCAGATCGCTAGGCTTCATTGGGACTAGCCGCCGTCGCCAAAGTTCGACCAGGACATTATTATTTTATACCTAATGAGTTAAAAGCCGAACATTGGCATAATTTGGTGATAGTTTTACTCTACTATCACATTATTAATATTATAAAGGTGAAAGTTTGTGAGTGTGTGAGTGTGTATGTTTGTTACTTCTACACGTCTCAACGGCTGGAGGGATTTTAATAAAATTTGGTATGGAGTTAGCTGGCACCCTGCATTTACACATAGGCTATATTTTATAGCCTATAAAATATAGCCTATGTGTAAAGCGGTAAAACTGCCGGGCGCAGCAAGTTCAAAAATATTCTCCATATTTTTTGTAGTTGACAATGACATAGATTAAATAGTAATAATAGTTCAATCCGATGAACCCAATGCCTGCCTCAATGCCCTCTCCGGACCTAAACCGGAAGTAAGGCCCGCGTCGCGTATTAACGTAGAGCGAAAGTTGCACAAAACATCACTAAAAACCATGATCTCTCGCCCACTCCCCGCCAGTAAACGCCCAGAGTCGAGGTTTGAACCCCACGGGGGTGCCTCCCGGCACGGCTTGTAGTTTTTGTATTTGCTAGGCGGTTAGAGCCCACGCTCACCCCTACAGTCCGGTGAAGCAGTAAAAGTCGAGAGAATAACTGCACGTGTCACATCAAAAAAAAAGTAATAATAGTCTATTATGTATTCAACGGATGCTCAGAGTTGCATAGAACACTGAGACTAATGAACTCTGGCCTTGTTTACTATAACACGACGAATGGATTTGTTTAGCATAGCACTTATATATACTTTGAGTAATAAGCGCTAAGTAAGGTGCCATAGCACTCCTAGCTCGTCCTCGCGGCCTTTTCTTTTTTTTTTTCTATCACAGGGCGACAAACGAGCAAGTGGGTCACCTGATGGTAAGTGATCACCGCCGACCATGGACACTCGCGACATCAGAGGAGTCGCGAATACGTTGCCGGCCTATTAGAGTCAGCAAACGAGTGTTGCTGACCCCAATGAGCTCTGGCGACCTTACTCACACTCGGAAACACAACATTAAAATTATTAATGTTATTATTAAGGAATGTCTTCTGTAAGGTGGAGTAGTTCCCCAGTCGGGCTGCTCTTTGAGCGAATGAATGCTATGCCCGCTTTAGCTTAGTCTCATTGTATTAAGAGGCCAGCTCATAGCCAGATGATCTCACCGGTCCGTACGTGATCGACGAGGTCAAGCAACTAGGCTCGCGGTGCTGGGTACGTTAAGTTGTCGGTCCCGGTTGTAGCCATTAGGCAACAGTCGTTAAGCCATGTCAGAGGCCTAATGGGCGGCTTGAACAACTCTGACACTAGGGTAACCACTGCCCATACGATAAGTAAGTAAGTATTGTAATAAAATCTAGATTCCCTTTAATTATAAGGTAAGGGCGTGCTACCATTACCATTTAGAATTAGTGACAGTGGCAGTGCTCCGACAATTGTAAGGAGTTCAATACTGTAATATTAGTTTTTCGTTAGTACACTATTTACAACTCGTTTTTAATTAGGATAATGATTTGAGTATAGCTGTGTTGGCATATACATATTTTGTACATATTTCCATACAAAATATCTGTGCAAATTCCATTCGTAATGTAAGTTATCAATGGACACCAACTGACTTTTCCATTAGCGATTTAGTATTTTAGTTTCAGGAATAAGTGGTACAGAAACTTTAGTAGTTAGCTAGTGTCTGTACATTCTAATAGTAGCTAGCTTATATTAAGTTGTTGTCAAAGAGATCATGTATAAGTTAAATTATCGACATTTATAGTTTTAGCTATATTTTACTACATATTGTCTGTATGGTTATGTCTATATTAAGGATCTTAGAGTCTATGTTCTCTTTGAACCACGAACACTCAACATTTAAACTACTGTTAGGTTGGATAATATTTATGTAAATTAAAAAGTGAGGAAACAATATCGATTAGTTATAATATAATAATTATGTATGTGGCAACACCCAGCAGTGACGTTTATCAGGTAGACCAACCACCAGGTGACTGTGGTGGTCAAAGGGTTAAAGATGTTTTATTTATAAATAAATGGAGAATACAACTGCTTCGGTCTTTCCTTCCTTCTTGTAAATCAATTATGTTTACCAATAATAATTTATTATGTATTAGATTATACAATAATTAATTATATAGTTACTAAGTCTCAGTGTAAAAAAAAAAATTCGCATGTCTCTGTAGACAAAATGTGTGAACTTAAACCTTATGTAAACATCCTGTATGTACCACGTTTTAAAGCGAAATAAATACTTACTTACTTTACCCAATAATCTTTGTCCCCCAGGGCTGCGGCTTCGGTTGTCAACTCCACCACATAGTGTACTGCCTCATCTTCTCATACGCCACGGAGAGGACTCTGATCCTCAACTCCAAAGGTTGGCGGTACAACACAAAAGGCTGGGACTACGTTTTCCATCCTATATCTGACAGCTGCACCACTGCGTTTGATGATAAAGTGGTACAGTGGCCCACTGCTGACGGTAAGCTAACATTTCCCTTTTTTAACCGACTTTTAAAAAAAGGAGGTTAGAGAATGCTTTATGAATGGTCGTCTTTTGGTCCATTCCGAAAACATTACCCAACTTCTTTTTGTTACAATCGGATTTTTTAAATAAATTTTCAATTCGGTTTTATGTTTTTGAAGTAAAACTTCTTTACGCAAGATTGACCTTTTTTTTATAAAGACATAGCCCGCACGTTTAATCCTTGGGTCGCGGGGTACTTTACAAACATAATTTACGGACACAGAGTACACCCATACTCAGAACAACTATTTATGGGTCGCACAAATAGTTGACCTCCGCGGAATTCGAACCCGGGACACGGAGCGGCGATGTGAATCTCTTAGGTTAGGGGGGCAGGTGAATGCGTGACGAGAGCGTTACGAAATGTGTGATCGGGCGTGACGAACGGGAGTTGAGACGGAGTTATATGTTAATGAAGATAGAAAGAGAGATACGTTTCGTATATTACTGTAGGGGCGAGAGAGACAGGTGTGAGCACACATTCTCTTTTTTATTAACAATACAAGTTAACTAGCCGTAAAAAAATTCTTTACGGTGTTTATAAATCGCGTTACCTATAGAGGCCTTTGATATTTATACTAACAGACGGCATTCAAGGATACGACCTATGGTGGACACCTCAGAGCATTGGTGGACACAATAAGGGATAACTTACGTGTTGCTCTTTAATAATCTTTTAAAACTAAACATTTAAGATGAAATAGTTATTCAAAAACTGAATTGTTATGCGCCTCGCATTCCCGTAATGTCTGCGAGACTGGTTCCGGCCGGATGTAGCTGCACGAATGCGTCGCGTTAGACGGGAGTCGACATTGCATTCGCTCGTCAACGGTAGCAATTTTTGCATTATACATATATGTTTATGGATTTCCTTATGTGATTCAGAGCCCATTATTATGTCCTAGCCGAATTTCGGCGACGGCCAGTCTCAACAGAAATTAGCTATCTGCGCGGGACATATTATAGTGCTCAAATGTGTGCGCAAGCACAGGAGAACTTTCTAATTCATTACTCTCATGATCCGATGGGACGCCTAGCGACACGACCGGAAAGAGGTCAGGTACAGGACCGACGGCTTTACGTGCTCTCTGAGGCACGGGGGTATAATACCGCCAACTCCCAGACTTCGGGCTGATGCTGAGAAATTTTTCTTTTTACAGAAAAGTCTCAAAATGACTTTTGGCCCGACCCGGGATTTGAACCCAGGATCTCGTTTTCTGCGGGTGAACACACTACCGCTAGATCAACGAGGCAGTTTAGAGCCCATAACTGCAGTGATGGCATTATTTATTTTGCCTTCTATATAGTGTTACAGAATGCAAGGATAAATTCAGTCGCTCTAGTAATTTATATACAGTACCCAATCTGTAGGTCTAGTGGTTAGAGATCCTGACTCCGAAGCCCAGAGAATGTAGGTTCGATCCCCACCATTATCCACTATTTGACGATATCTACTAGGCAATAAATATACTGCTTTCCTATTGTGAAATGATATCCTTACACTTATATTTGTAAATATATTTATACATATGTATATATCTATCTATTTATATGTATGTATCTATGTATGTATCTATTTATGTATATGTATAGTCGTATGACTCTAGTTACGTATTCGTACGTAATATTAGATTAATTTAGATTAATAACTTCTAATTGCAATTAGTACATCTTCTGCTACCTTCATCAGGTTATTTTCAATTCCGGTCCATTCAACGCACAACGGTTGCCTGGAAGAGATCGCTTTTAGCGATAAGGCCGCCAGTTGCATAATAAGTTTATGTCCTTGTTTGTAACCATTGTTATGTTTTACTTATTTTTGCAATAAAGTGTACTTCTTCTTCTTCTTCTTCATTATTTGTCTGTGTCTGCGTATGATTTGTTTATAATATTTTAAATAATGTTTACCAGTTGTCTGGTTGCCATAGTAAAGGCTCTACCTAGTTTGAGAATTCGAGCGAACGCTCGAAGAGTTTGAGATCAGTTGGCAGTGTTGTACCAAGAAAATATTTATTTAAAAGCACATTATTTCCCTTTGGCGATCACAGCTAGATGCCCTCACCGGTACGTAAGTGATTGGTGAGGTCAAGCAACTAGTGTCGCGGTCAGTCCATAGATGGATGACCGCCAAAGCGGTTTAATTTCTGAGCATCTCCATACTTCGGAGGACACTTTAAGCTGTCGGTTCCGGTTGTAGCCATTAGGCAACAGTCGTTAAGCCTTGTCAGAGGCGTAATGGGCGGCCACTAACCACTGACCACACGATAAGTAAGTCCCTTTGCAGAAAAAACTCTAAAAAAACTTGAGAGGTGTCAAGGGACACCCGGATGGAACGAAGTTATTTCTTATTATTTATTATGTACAAAAAACTTGTATACACACAACAAAAATAATCGTCGCGACACCACACTGTTCAATGCGAAATAGAAATGAAAATATCTGGCTTGCTTTCTATAAGAGAGAGAGAGAGAGAGAGAGAGACAGACAGAGAAACATGCGCACGCCGCACAGCTGCAAAAAGTGTCGTGACAACTTTTCGTAAGAATTTTTTCTGTCTAGCCCCCTTTCACAACGCGCGATAAGGAACTTCGTTCCAAAATGTGACGCAAGTTTGGATACTGTCTTGACTGAAATGTTTATAAATGCAGGTTTTTTTGGCTTTTTCCAGCGACAAATGATGCTAAGGTGGTTTCGCTGCCGTTTATAGATTCGATATCCATGAAGCCCAAATTTCTGCCGCTCTCCATTCCGAAAGACTTGGCGCATCGGTGAGTAGTTAACGACTGTTAAATGTTCTTTAATTGCAACGTTTCCTAGCGAGGAACTCTCTTTAAGTTATGGGCGTGATGAAGGATTAAACAATATATTTTATGGAACATTTCGTATTTCGGCGCAGATAAATAGGGTGTCACTTGAGCTTCGCACAAATGTCTATGCTTGACACAGACATTATGAACTAGCGCAATTTGGATTTCATTGGTGCCAAGTTAGCTTCGTCGGCGTTATAAGAAATCAAAAGAATAATTAGACCGGCGATTTTGTTTCATCATCATCATCATCATATCAGCCGAAAAACCTGGACAAAGGCCTCCCCGAAGATCTCCACAATTGCCGGTCTTGCGCTATTCGCATCCAGCAGTTTCCAGCGACCCGCACAAGATCATCGGTCCAACTTGTAGGGGCCTGCCCACGCTGCGTTTTCCGGTTCGTGGTCGCCACTCGAGAACCTTTCTGCCCCAACGGCCGTCGGATCTGCGAGCTATGTGCGACCACTGCGACTTCAGATTTGCAATTCTTCGGGCTATGTCGGTGACTTTGGTTCGCCTGCGGATTTCGACATTTCTGATTCGATCCCGCAGGGAAACTCCGAGCATAGCCCTCTCCATTGCTCTTTGGGTGACCTTGATTTTGTTTATTATTGTATATAATATTTGCATAAAAAAACGTTTCGTGAATTTCTGAACTAGCTCTAACGATTTCTATAAAATTTATATCGGTCACCTGATGCATTTTGTATGGGAAGCAAAACATTATTTTACGTATTAGACAACCCGTTTACATTTAATTTATTCGATTGAGTGGGTAGATATAGCTATTTACATAACTAGTTATGTTACACATAGTATACATACATATATATATTTCTAGAACTAACACAGTTAAAATAAAATACTGAGAGAATCGAGCTCACCTAAGTACTGATTAGATTAATTCAATAATTATGTTATAGTTTCAAACCCGAGATTCTAAAATAGCAATAGGTGAGAGTTATGATTTTGGGCCTGTTGGCGTGGTTGGCAAATGCTTGCTTTCCACGCCGGAGGTCGTGGGTTCGATTCCCACCCAGGACAGATATTTGTGTGCATGAACATGTCTGTTTGTCCTGAGTCTGGATGTAATTATCTATTTAAGTATGTATTTACAAAAGAAAAGTAGTATATGTAGTATACCAGTTATCTGGTTTCCATAGTACAGGCTCTGCTTAGTTTGGGATCAGATGGCCGTTTGTAAATAATGTCCCGGGATATTATTATGATCTACGTGAAATCTACCTATTATAATAATAATAAATACATTTATTTCAGACTTTGGTCCATAAATTTGTCAGTAACAGTGTTCTTAACCTAGTGTTATTATGACCCCAGTTTATGTCGTTAATGACCGTCGGTAAACGTTCGAGGCTAGCTTGTGTCGATGAGATCATAGAGATACTATAAAATATTTATGATATTTTTTAATATTTATTTATTTTATATTAATAACTATTTTTGCAGGATAGTGAAGTTCAACGGAGACCCGCCGTCATGGTGGATCGGCCAAATGGTGAAGTACATACTGAAACCGCGCGCCGCCATGCAGAAAGCTATCAACGAAACCATAGCCAAGATGAACTTCAAGGGGCCTATAGTTGGGTAAGTGTGTAGTATTAACTGCCTCGTTGGTCTAGCGGTAGCGTCTTCAACCGCAGATATCGAGGTCCTGGGTTCAAATCCTGGGTCGGGCCGAAAGTGATTTTGGGAATTTTCTGTAAAAAAAACGAAATAATCTTAATATCAGCCCGAAGTCTGGGAGTTGGCGGTATTATACCCCCGTGCCTCGGAGAGCACGTAAAGCCGTCGGTCCTGTACCTGACCTCTTTCCGGTGGTGTTGCTAGTCGTCCCATCGGATCATGAGAGTGATGGAATAGAAAGTGCTCCTGTGTTTGCGCACACACTTGAGCACTATAATATGTCCCGCGCAGATGGCTAGTCTCCTTTAAGACTGGCCGCCGTGGCCGGATCTCGGCTAGGAGGACATTATTATTATTAAGTGTGTAGTAGTATTCAAAAACAGCTATCATAGAAACAGTGGGGTTTCATGGAAAATTATCATCATAGTAGATAAGATGACTTTGTGACGACTTTGGTCTAACGGTAGCGTCAACCGTAAAAAATGAGATCATATGTTCAAATGTTTGGGCGGGTAAGTGCTTGCCTTTCACGTCGCAAGTCGTGGGTCCTATTCCCATCCAGGACAGCTATTTGTGAACATGAACATGTCTGTATGTCTTAAATCTGGGTGTTATTATCTATCTATATAAGTATGTATTTACAAAAGAAAAGTAGTATATGGAATATATCAGTTATCTGGTTTCCATAGTACAAGCTATGCTAAGTTTGGGATCAGATAGCCGTGTGAGAATAATGTCTCAGGATATTGTCTATTATTAACTTATTGACAGCCCTGATGGTCCAACGGTAGCGTCCACCGCAGAAAATGAGTTCCTGTGTTCAAATCCCGGGTCGGGTGCTATTGGGATTTTTTCTGATAATAAAGACTCAGTAGTCGCCCGGCGTCTGGAAATAAGAGGTGTTATACGCCCCTGCCCCAGAAAGCATATAAAGCCATTGATCCTTTGCCGGTTCTCTCTGATCGTGTCAGATAGGAGTCATATTGCATGATTTGGCAACCACTGAGTAACACTGCCAGAGAACTCAGTAGGAATCCTTTCTTTTTAATATTTATTCCTTAACACAAAATTGTAGTGTTCTCAAATGTGTTAATTTAGAGAGACTTAATACCAAGCCAAAGTACTCAGTAGTTTTTATATAGAGAGTGCAGTAATCCAAGTTTCAGATATCATTAAAATGAGTTCTAAATTATAAGCCCGGGAAGGAATCAAAGCTATGAACCACGTGGAACCCGGATCCATGCGCGTAAATCACTCCGTCGGACGCGAATTACAAGATGCTCCATCAATTAAACGCAATGAAGACACTTAACGCCATCTTACTCAAACCTAGAGGGCTACGACGGCTGGTATGCCGATACTTAGATTGGACCATTGCCAACAGATGGCGGTATTTTAAATTATTCTTAATCTCACGCACATTTTTAAGGAGCTATTGTAATCAGTATCGCAAAACACAGAAAACCTTTTACTAAAATATTTAATAACACTACTAGTGCTGTTTCATAGTAGTTACACGGATAAAAACTAATTAACAGTACGAATGACGCCATAAAATTGCGTCGCTATAAAGCTGTTTTATGACTATTGTTGTGATAAGAATTCTATTGTTGTAGTTTGTACGGAGTAATTTACAATCAATAACGCGATTTTTATAGCTTTTTATCGCAATACCGTTCGCGTGGCCTTTCAGCGGAATATGACAATTTTAAAAGCGAATATCCTCTTTAGAATAGAATAGTTTTTATTGTTCACACAAGCAGTATAAACAAGTTGGACAAAATAATACAATCTATAGTAAATTCAGAATGGTCTGAGACAAAATGTAAACAATGAAACCAATGGTTATCAAAGTTTTTTTACCCAACTCTGGGGTAAAAATATGTTCTGTGTTTAAGGAATGTAAATGTTAGTGTAAAATATGAAAATGGAAGAAGCTGCATTATGTTTAGTTACAGACTTCACCACTGGACTTAATAAACTCTACAATCATTCAGTTGCTTTAATTTAAAAATTTCACTTAACATATGTATGGATATTACAAATAAGACAAGTACACAAATTAAAAATAATTTTATTCATCATCCTCAGAAGAAGAATTATCTCCAACATGAATAACAAATTGGTCCACCACATCATCAATAATACCATCAATTCTTAACATTCTCTGCTCTTCTTTTATGACATGGTCAATACACTTTTGCCAATTCTCCACTGTGACCCCATTTAGAGCATCGACTAATAAAGACTACTTCCTTTAATTTAAAACTTTTATTAGTTTTTGCAACATATCCTTTCACTTGAGCCCAGATTTATTCAATAGGATTTAATTCACAGTGATAAGGTGGGAGCCTTAACACTGTGATTCCATTATCCTGGGCCATTTCATCAATTACATATGTTTGATAATTTTCTTTGATTTGTTTTATTCTTTCAAGAAGTTGAACTTTGACTTCAGTTTCTTGAAAGGATATGTTTTTTTCATTTAGCCATGCCTGTATTACACTTTTTTTGCTGGCGGAAGTGGGAATTTTCTCTTTTTTCCTGGAGTGATATGGTGCATTGTCCATGACAACAACAGAGTTAGGCTCTAATTTTGGAATTATTTCAGTAAACCACTTCTCAAAGTTGTAGGCATCCATTTCGGAGTGATAATCTCCATCACTTCTTTTTGCTTCAAAAATTAGTCACCACCTTGTAAGAAGCCTGTGTCTGACCCTGAAAATATATAATAGTATTCAATAAAAAAATAATTAGGCAACTGTGTCACCCTCTCTCATAAACACTCTTGCAACAACATAGCTGGAGTTTCAATAAATATTTTCTATTAATTTACAAAAGGTAAAGTTATCACATAATGAACCAAGCTGTTGACAGAATCCATACCAACAGTTTCACATGGGTGCTTTGCTTAGATCCACAACAATCATTACTCTTTTCATCCAGATATGAGTTTGTCAACATACATACTATGTGACATACATACAATCCAATTCAATCATTTATTGCACTCCATAATTTAGTTACAGCTGTTGTTATAGTATAAAGTACATTACGGACCCGATAGGGCACGGCAAAGTAGAAGGGAGGAGAGCAATTACAAATTAGTGTAAAAAATAGAAGAATATTTGTAATTTTATTTTAATTGTTATTTTATTTCTTGAATCATATTATATTTATTAATCATTTGAATTACTTATTAAATTCATATTTGTGTGTGTGTACTATATTACAATTATTATTGAAAATGTATTATTATATTGTATAATGTATACAATACCTATATGAAGCACTATGAGGCGTTTTCCTTTTCCACTTGGATTTTTCAAATCAGTGGATAATCCTTCCCGGTGCGCTTCCTTTGATGAAATTATTGACTCATCTCGCCAAACTTTGTTTCTAGTGTGTCCTGTAAGAAATAAAAGTAACATATAATTACAATTAATTAATATACTTTTATATACATAAAAAGTGATTTCTTTTCTATATCCAATGTCTGGGCACATATAATAAGACATTAATTTATTTCAAATCACATTATAAGTCAAATAAAAAATTATTCATTTATTTCATAATATCGCACTCGTAATACAATACTGCTGTAACTGAAAATACTTCGAACTTGACATAACACTATAATCAAACGTAAAATTTAATTCCTCACAAGTCATTAAAACCGTCGTTGTAATAATGCAAGAAATAAATAAGAGATGGCGCCATAAGTCATCATTGATGATTGACCGGTCGTCTACTCTCTACTTTCAATATTGCGTCATCTTCAGTTGCAACCAACAGTGACCGGGGAAACACGTGCCGCTTGGTGCGTTATTTTGAATAGACGCGTTATTGATGAATCAGGTATGTAAGTTCAGTGTTGTTTTTTTAATTAATACACTATTGTAGATTCATACCTAAACATTACATTATTGTTATTTCTAGTTACTACTTTATTACTGATTTACGTAAGCATTATTTAAAATAATATTTCTACTTGCGACACTATAATTGATTATGTTAATAATTTTTGACTTGATGCAGTTTTGCTGAATCATAAATTTATGCCGGTTTTTTATGTACTTTATAAATTAATTAGTATATGTATCTATTTGTAAATTACAGTATTACTCACAACTCAATCGAATTTGCAGAAGTTTTATGATTAAAATGCTTACTGACTATTTTATTTCATAAATTTAGAGTTACTACAGTCTTTCTGACATGCATGCAACAAGTGTGTTATTGAACTAATAAATACTTATTTTATTTGTAGGTTCAGTATGAATCGTGGGCGAATACTCGTTTCTTTGGTAACAAAGACTACATGTAACCACCAAGAAAAAGAAAATGAGGAACGAGCTCAGAATTCATCACCATCACTGTTGTCACCGGTGAGCACAAATAACGAAGATGCTACCCAGAGAGAAGACAACGATGTAGCGAAAGAACAATCGACACTATCGATTCCATCATCATCTACAAGTCATCCAGTACTTCAAGAAATTGACGTTAACAGTTCCCCGAGTATGGTCAGTAATATCCAACCTATAACTAAATGCCACCAAAGCAAATATTATATTTCACCCATCCACTCAGACCAGAGCGACTTTGATGATTCCGACCATGATCCGCCTTATGATCCTGATTCGCAAGATAAAATCCCCAGTTGCCTTCGAGGTCGAACAACAAAATCTCCAAGTAGCTCTTCATCAAGCAGCTCTTCATCAAGCAGTTCCTCATCAAGCAGCTCTTCATCAAGAAGCTCCTCATCAAGTAGCTCGTCATCAAATAGATCTTCATCAATTAGCTTGGAAGATAGAGTTTTAGATGATTTAAATCCCGTTGCTGGAACCAGTGGGTTGACTAATGATTCAAATATTTTGTCGGAAGAGCGAAACAATAATACCAGGGGAAGGAAAAGGGTACGTAACGCCGAAGCCTGGAAACACAACGTAACAATGTAGGTTAAATTGTTCTTTAAAAATTAACGAGACTTTAAGACAGGATATTTTCAACAATTACTGGAATTTAGGAGAGATACAAAAACAAAGAGAATTCATAATTAGACATACTACTGAAATAAAACCAAAATACAGGTACTCGTCTACTCAAAACTTTCGTAAATTAAACACGGCATTTCATTTTAAAGTAAACAAAGATCAAATTAGAGTCTGTAAAACGTTTTTTTTTAAATACTCTTGCAATAAACGACAGACCCATTGCTACAGCGTTATCAAAAAAAACAGAGTGCGGTTTCATACTAGAAGAACTTCGCGGGAAACATGGCAAACAACGCACTGTGGTACCGCAGCTCTATTAAGGTGTTAAAAATTTTATAAATGCTATACCACGCGTAGAATCACATTACCTTAGAGCCCAGACGTCACGAGAATACATCCAATGTGACAAATCTTTGGCAGATTTATTCCGCGACTACAAATATAAATGTATAGAACAAAACTTACCATTTGCATCAGCATCAACTTTCAACCGCATTTTCAACAAAGATTTCAATATTTCATTCCACACACCAAAAAAAGATCAGTGTGATCTTTGTGAAACATTCAAAAATACTGATGAGAATGAAAAACCAAACATTGTCGAGGTATACAAAAAACACCTGAGAGAAAAAGAATTATCCAGAATGGAGAAAGAAAAAGACAAAACGACTAAAATAGATTCCACCTTTGTTGCTGTTTATGACTTACAGGCTGTTATGCCTGCAACAAAGGGCCAAATTTCATTATTTTATTACAAAAGTAGAATCAACTGCTATAATTTTACAGTGAGCTATTTATATGCTAAGAATGTTGAATGTTTTTTTTGGGACGAGACAGAGGGGAAACGTGGTGCAAATGAGATTGGGACCTGTGTACTGAAATACACTGAACTTACATTACAAGCTCATCCTGGTAAAGATTTAGATTTCATTTTTTATTCGGATAATTGCTGCGGGCAGCAAAAAAATAAGTATCTCCTTACAGCTTATGCGTACGCGGTACAAAAAATGAATGTAAATAGTATTACCCACAAATTCCTGATTCGTGGTCACTCTCAGAATGAGGGTGACAACGTGCACAGTGTTATTGAGAAGCAAGTAAGGCGTTTTGTTAAATCAGGTCCTGTTTATGTCCCAACACAATACATAACATTAATTACGGCCGCTAAAAAGACAGGAAAACCGTATAACGTGACTGAAATGACTTATGATAAATTTTATAATCTTAAATTACTTCAAGAAGAGTGGGGTAACAATTTTAATATAAATGAAGATAGAGTAAAAGTAAAATGGCAAGACATTAAGGTTTTTCGTCTTGAAAAGGATCATCCAATAACATTCTTTTACAAAAATTCTTATGAAGAAGAAAATTACCAAAAGGTTTCCGTACGTAACTTACGACGAACTGGAAATAAAACCTCATTATTTTCTAATGGACTGACACGAGAATACACAAGCAAGATACCTTTACCTCAAAATAAGAAAAGAGACATAAAAGAATTACTGGACAAAAATATAATACCAAGAAATCATCGTGAAACTTATTATAGGGATTTGACTGATTAAAAATGAATAAATAGTATTAAATTTAAGATTTCCATGCTCTAAATATGAGTAATATTTTCATTGTGATTTTCAGACTGATTAAATCTAAGTAAAAAGAAGTTTTTAATAATTTAAATAATTCTGTTCCTTAAGTCAGTAAATGTAAAACAAATATATATATTTTTTTGTTTGTTTAAGAAGATTTGTTTTGTAGAATTCAGATTAACCAAAAATGTATAAGAACATCTTTTGATATTTTTATTTTAGAAAGTTTATATTGTTGATAACTAAGAATGTATAAGAACATCTTTTGATTTTTTTTATTTTAGAAAGTTTGTTTTGCTGATAACTAAGAATGTATAAGAACATCTTTTGATTATTTTATTTTAGAAAGTTTGTTTTGTTGATAACTAAAAATGTATAACAACATCTTTTGTTTTTTGTTTATTTTAGAAAGTTTGTTTTGTTAATAACTAAAAATGTTTAACAACAAATAAATATTTTGTTATCTGAATTACGAATGATTGTTTAGGTTTGGGAAGGTTTATTTTATTTCACTAAATGTTTCTACTAGTTTAAGTACAATACAAGCATTGATTTTAAGTTTTTTCCAATTTAATTTTAATTATAACTGCTTTTAAAAATAATCTGGTTTTATTTTTTATTATCCTAATGAAACATTTTCAGAGTTCGTATTAAACGTAACTCAAATTCCCAAAAGCAATTTTCCAGCATTGTTGTAAGTCCAAGAATAATTTAACACCGTACAGAAAATTAGTAATTTAACTATGTCGTAACCCAAAATATTTCTACAAAAATGACATAACTCAAAATGTTGTTTCATTGTGAACAATGTTTTTGGAAAAATACCGTCGTAACTAAAATTTTCGGAATAATTTTGCCATTTTTTATTATTTGAATGATTGGTGAATAAAACCTATATTCAATTTCATTTTGAAAACACATAACACATTCATTATATTTAGATCTATGATGGAAAGTGAATAATAAGTTTTTCGTTGATTCTGAAAAATCATCTTTTTTGAGTTACATCACTATTGTATTATTAGTGCGATATAATGTTATTGATTTTCCTTACTTAAAAGATTAATATCAATGAAATGAAATTTATATCTTTCAACAAACCTTCATTGAGCCAAGTTTCATCGGTATAATAGATTTTTCGTCCTTCATTTCTCAATTAACAATAGTGTTTAAGTATTTGATTCGCCAAAGGACTATATCATCTCTGTCAATAAGCACTCTTGCGGCTGCGTTTTGCATATTTGAATTATAATTTATGCAATAATTTATAAAACGTACTCCGCTTAAAATTCGGTAATGTATCGTCAGCATTCACAGCCTCCAGGACCTTATCAATTGTCGGCAATTCATTGTTAAAATAAAACATATGGACATGACGGCGTATAGCACCCAAACTCATGTCGTTTAAGCTATCAATCAAAGACGGTTTTCGTGATGGAGGTGGAGGTGACTCGAGCCGTCCTGTTTCCTTTTTTTCCTTCACGAATCGGTATACTGAGTCTCGCGATATTCCCATTATTTCGGCAGTCTTATTCACAATATCACTTGTGTAAGGATACGAATCTTTGGGCCAAGTTTCTTCTACATGCTTAAATATGTTGATAACAGTTTCTTTATCTGTAGAACGCATTGCAGTAAGCTTAGAACGCTTTTTCTTCGGCGAAGTAAAAGTACAAGCACTGCTTGGTCCGGGTTCACTCATTATCACCCACAAAATGTTCTGGTGATAAAAACTAAACGAAAATAATATAAGGAAACGTAGCGCAAAAATAAAACTTAACAAATACAACAATATTACACAATTAATAACAAGATATATCGAAAATAGCAGAGAAAACAAAATCACGTCAAGAATTTGATTTCACTACGATGGCGGCTATAACCAAGCTAAATACGAAAGTCGTATAATTCTACGTTCAGTTCAATTAATAACTGTATATCTTCATTTTACTGTATTATATTATGTTCCATATTTTATATTCAGTATCATTTTTAGCTTTTTATAATGTCAAATTTAATAAAATAATTTCATATGTATGTAAAAAATGCTTAGATTACTTAAATGTATATAGTTTAAGCGAGAATCATTAAAAAGGCACAGGTGGTTATTTTACAATATTTTTTTACAAGCAAGTAGTTTAAAATATTCAACAAATATGTTTTAGTTGATATTATCATTCCGTGGTGAGAAAAGTACACTAAAAATACCTGTTTTATGATTTGTTTACCATTTGTCTCAGGCCCAAACGAACACGGTGTAGTACAATGGGCGGTCTTATCGATCGGTCTTAATGGCAACTTAATAATAATTATAATAATATCTAATATCTAGGACAATGCCACAGATCATCCTAGCCCCAAACTAAGCAGATAGATAAATACTTAAATACATAGAAAACATCCATGACTCAGAAACAAATATTCGTGCTCATCACAAAAATATTTGTACTTACCGGGATTCGAACCCAGGACTATGACCAGCTTCGTAGGCAGGAGCACTACCAACTAGGCTACGGTGACCGCCAAAGATCTTCTACACGGTTGCAAACCAATGTCCCAACGTCCCGAAAGAGGTCACCCTGGTGGTTGACATCCATCTAGACTGCACAAGTGCAGTCGAGATGAATTAAAGGATTTCTTCCAGACAACCTCTTTATTTCCCTTTTTAAAACACAATTCAATATTTATAATAGCTTGCTTGCTTATCGTATGGGCAGTGGTTACCCTAGTGTCCGAGTTATTCAAGCCGCCCAGTAGGCCTCTGACATGGCTTAACGTCTGTTGTCTAATGGCTACAACCGGGACCGACAGCTTAACTTGCTACTGCTAAACTACTTTGGCGGTCACCCATCCATGGACTGACCGCGAGCCTAATTGCTTAACCTCGCCAATCACTTACGGACCGGTGAGAGCATCTAGCTGTGAGCGATAGTGATCGCTATTATAAATCATAGCTAGATGCTATCTCCCGTCCGTAAGTGATCGGCGAGGTTAAGCAATTAGGCTCGCGGTCAGTCCATGGATGGGTGACCGCCAAAGTAGTTCAATTTATGAGCGTCTTCATGCTTCGGACGGCACGTTAAGCTGTGTGTCCCGGTTGTAGCTATTAGGCAACAGTCGTTAAGCCATGTCAGAGTTCTACTGGGCGGCTTGAACTACTTTGATACGGGGGTAACTACTGCCCACATGATAAGTAAGTAGGTAATAGATCTTTGTTTGTTGAAACATGGATGTACATGTGATTTGCATGCAAACTAATATTGGTTCGGTCACGTTTCCCCCCTATAATATCGTACAAACATTGGCTACAAAATAAATAAATCAATCAATATTATTCATTTCTCTCCACAATATTATAACATGGTACATAGTGTTATGGTTACAGACATTGAAATAACTAATCATTTACAAATCTGTTGATTTATATTAGTTAATAAGCTGTTGCAATTCTATAAAGAGTAACAGCCACTCCATACCATCCCGTGGGAGTCGTAAAATGCGACTAAGGGATACACCAGATAGTAAAAAAAAAAAATGCATGAATAATGCGATACGAGGAATAAATTGTGATTATGACTAGGATAATTGTTGTTTATATTTTTTATTATTAATATTTTTTCTCTCTGTTCTGTTCTAAGTACTTTCCTATTCTATGTTTCATTATAATAATAATAATCTTAATATATTTTTTTTTAGCTTGTAAGTATGATAATGTGAATTCGTCTGGTATCACGCTTCCAGTACCTACTGGCCCTATCGGAAGATCAGTACTGCAGAAATGCAGTACTAGCTGAGATAGGGCCATTTTTCATACCAGTACGAATAAAATTAATAATGTATAAAATTGAATGTTTGTTTTAAAATCGAATGTATTTTCCGTACTTTATGAAAATAAAAATTTGTTTCTTTCTTCTTTCATAGTCAGGCAGCAGCGCCTTCTGTGTACTAATTACCACATAACTGCAGTCGCCAACTCACATGCCAAGCTCGATGACTGCAGCAAACCTTTCCAAACGACAACGTTAAAGAAACGTTTCAGGGAGGCTTATGTCCAGCATTGTACGATATCAGGCTGATGATGGGGTACAGTTTTCTAAAGACCTGGCGTTCCGTAGATGTATTGACCAATTTTGTAAAAAGGTATTTGTGATGTATTATGAAACACAAACACATGAAATGTGTTACTCAAGTAATAAACTATCTGTATATACGAGATTAATAATGAATATTTATAATGTAACTAGCTGTGCCCCGTGATTTCACCCGCGTTAATCTGTAGAAGGTTGGTCGTACCAACTCAAAAACCTTCGTGGGCTCATGCAAAACACTTTGCTGAAGATCGTCACATGATCAAATGCTTAGTTTACGGTTCTGTAAAGGACATACAGACAAACATTTGTTTATATTTTATTAGGGAGACCTGACAACATGATTAGTAGGGATCTCCACAATGGACAGAAGATGGAGAGAAGATGTAATAATCGCGCCACGCTTGTCAGGTGGGTTGGCGATCGTAATATAATGGTTAGAGTACAAAGAGGGACGCTGCTGCCTCTTCGGGACCACTTCTGCAGCAAAAACAACACAACAACATCAATTGATATTATGTATTTTGCTAATTCATACGCCTGTCCTTTTCCAGGGTGCATATTAGAAGAACAGACAAAGTGGGTACGGAGGCCGCGTTCCATCACATACACGAGTACATGGCTCACGTGAAGGATTACTTCGACCAGCTGGAACTGACACGGCATGTGGACGCGCGGCGAGTTTATCTAGCTACCGATGATCCTAATGTGAGTATTAAAAATGCCACCTTTTCCTCCTTACATACATACATAGACTCACACCTGTTTCCCAGAGAGGTAGGCAGAGACAACGGATTTCCATTTGTCACGATCTTTGCCTCGATTACTGTCATTATGTTCTTCATACATGCTCCCCGGTTTAGGGTACTTCTGACCTGCCCCTTCTTGAAAACGTCTCCGATATGGTCAGAGAAAAAAAAGGTTTTTATTCACGTAGACTTTAAAAAAGCGCTTGTAAATAGTCAGAACATGTTTGTAGTAACATAGTTGTATACATTATTATTTCTATTATTATTATTTCACCGAGGTCTTCCCCTTTCGGTTGTCCCATTCACAAAGGCCAATTATACTTCGTTTGTCAAACTTATTTCATTTATCATAACAATTTACATTTTTTGAACAGCATTCCTTATTCAGTATATTTTCTTCTTCCATCAGTATTGTTGTTTGTTTCCCAGGTGTTAGAAGACGCTCGCACCAAATACCCGGACTACACATTCCTGGGCGACCCCACGATATCCAAGACGGCGGCCACGCACCGCCGCTACACGCCCGTGTCGCTCACCGGCCTGCTCGTGGACTTGCACATGCTGTCCATGTGCGACTACCTCGTCTGCACGTTCAGTAGTCAGGTATGTGACACGAGTCATTGCTATGTTATACGCACAGAATATTGACCCCTATTGTGTTCGACGTATCCTAGAATTCGCGGCGGAAATCCTCTAAATCATTACCAAGTTAGATATCAAATTATAATGCGATTTGATTATGAGAAGTAGCGGACAGCGTTCATTCCCTCAAAGAACAGCCCTACTTGAAAAGTACCTCCACCTTATAAAAGACTTATTTTAATGTTGTGTTTCTGTGTGTAAGTAAGGTCACCAGAGCCCTTCGGGGTGGGGGGAAGCGTTTGCAACACTTGTTTGCTGACTCTTAAAGGCCGACAACGCGCCCGCGACTCCTCTGATGTTGCGAGTGTAAATGGGCGGCTGTGATCACTTACCATCAGGTGACCCACTTGCTCGTTTGTCGTCCTCTCATATAAAAAAATGTCGTCAACATCATGTTTTATAAGTGTTTATAGAAAATGGGCTCTTGACCAGAATCACAGTGAGGGAGCGGAGAGGTAGTGTAAGGTGGACCACGGGTACCCATATGATACTTGTTCACTCTATCCATACACCCATGTTGCAGGTGTCTGACAACAAGTTTAGACCAAGTCTCAAACTGGGGACATCTCAACTTTGGTTAAATTCAACCTCCTTAAAGACACAACAAGCGTTTTCTGTAGAAAAGGCTCCCTGCCACTACATTCCGCCTCACAACCTCTCGCCAAGAGTGATGAAATTTCCATTTCATTTTTATCACATGGATGAATGGTCGTCAAACACCGTGCGTTTCACAAGAAACTTTTATCGCGTATATTCTGAGTAATCATTATATTATATAAGTATGTTTATCAGTTGTCCGGGAATCCGGTTGCCACAGTACAAGCCCTGCCTAGTTTAGGATCAGATGGCAGTGTGCTAGTTGTCCCAAGATATTATTATCCTCGTTCCTCCCCGGTGGCAGGTGGGTCGCGTGGCATACGAGCTGATGCAGACCAACCGCGTGGACGCGTCGGACAGCTTCTTCTCGCTGGACGACATCTACTACTTCGGCGGGCAGAACGCGCACGACCGCATCGCCGTCATGCACAACGACGGCTCCAACCAGGACATACCCATTGAGGTACCCTTATATACATTACTTCTCGCTGGACGACATCTACTACTTCGGCGGGCAGAACGCGCACGACCGCATCGCCGTCATGCACAACGACGGCTCCAACCAGGACATACCCATTGAGGTACCCTTATATACATTACTTCTCGCTGGACGACATCTACTACTTCGGCGGGCAGAACGCGCACGACCGCATCGCCGTCATGCACAACGACGGCTCCAACCAGGACATACCCATTGAGGTACCCTTATATACATTACTTCTCGCTGGACGACATCTACTACTTCGGCGGGCAGAACGCGCACGACCGCATCGCCGTCATGCACAACGACGGCTCCAACCAGGACATACCCATTGAGGTACCCTTATATACATTACTTCTCGCTGGACGACATCTACTACTTCGGCGGGCAGAACGCGCACGACCGCATCGCCGTCATGCACAACGACGGCTCCAACCAGGACATACCCATTGAGGTACCCTTATATACATTACTTCTCGCTGGACGACATCTACTACTTCGGCGGGCAGAACGCGCACGACCGCATCGCCGTCATGCACAACGACGGCTCCAACCAGGACATACCCATTGAGGTACCCTTATATACATTACTTCTCGCTGGACGACATCTACTACTTCGGCGGGCAGAACGCGCACGACCGCATCGCCGTCATGCACAACGACGGCTCCAACCAGGACATACCCATTGAGGTACCCTTATATACATTACTTCTCGCTGGACGACATCTACTACTTCGGCGGGCAGAACGCGCACGACCGCATCGCCGTCATGCACAACGACGGCTCCAACCAGGACATACCCATTGAGGTACCCTTATATACATTACTTCTCGCTGGACGACATCTACTACTTCGGCGGGCAGAACGCGCACGACCGCATCGCCGTCATGCACAACGACGGCTCCAACCAGGACATACCCATTGAGGTACCCTTATATACATTACTTCTCGCTGGACGACATCTACTACTTCGGCGGGCAGAACGCGCACGACCGCATCGCCGTCATGCACAACGACGGCTCCAACCAGGACATACCCATTGAGGTACCCTTATATACATTACTTCTCGCTGGACGACATCTACTACTTCGGCGGGCAGAACGCGCACGACCGCATCGCCGTCATGCACAACGACGGCTCCAACCAGGACATACCCATTGAGGTACCCTTATATACATTACTTCTCGCTGGACGACATCTACTACTTCGGCGGGCAGAACGCGCACGACCGCATCGCCGTCATGCACAACGACGGCTCCAACCAGGACATACCCATTGAGGTACCCTTATATACATTACTTCTCGCTGGACGACATCTACTACTTCGGCGGGCAGAACGCGCACGACCGCATCGTCGTCATGCACAACGACGGCTCCAACCAGGACATACCCATTGAGGTACCCTTATATACATTACTTCTCGCTGGACGACATCTACTACTTCGGCGGGCAGAACGCGCACGACCGCATCGTCGTCATGCACAACGACGGCTCCAACCAGGACATACCCATTGAGGTACTCTTGTATACACCTCGAAATAGCCATAGCTCATAGCCAGATTCTCTCATCATGTCAGCCAAAGTGACATGGTGGCTGGACAAAAGCCTTCCCAAAGAATGGGGGGATATGTCGTAATCGCCAAGCTTGGCAGACTGGTTGGCGATCGCAGTTTGATGGTCATAGTTCACAGAAAAGCGCTGCTACCCGTTCTCTGGTAGATATTACCTTGGACGATTTCTACGCGATGAAATAGTTTTTGGCAATTCGTTTCTCAAGCGTAACAGCATGGCGACGAATACTCGTGTCTATCTACAGCTTTTTTTACACATTTTTGTAAACGGAATAACAAATAAAAAAAAGATTCAGTAGTGAGATACGAGTCTTCGTCGCTTAGGAGGCTTTCACTGCGTCACCAGACAATAGAGGGAGCTGGGCGCAATTCATTTAAAAAATAAGAGTAGAAACTAGGTAGTACCAGCCTTAGGCTTATACTATACCCTTCGCCTTTGGGGTTCGACTCTCTATAGTGTTCGACCAATGAAGAAGTTTTTGTGTTGTATGTATGTTAGAACATTTGCGATCTTGAAATTTTTAATACACATAAAAAAGAAATAAACTTCGTGATATTTTTAGTTAACTTCAGTTTTAAAAAAACTGCCACTTCTTTGTCCATGTTTTTATAGCCCAGGAGTAGGAAATGTTTCTTATTCTCTAATATTGTAATTTCAGGTTGGAGATCTAATTGGGATCGCGGGTAACCACTGGAATGGTTATGGCCGCGGAACTAATAAGAGAACAAACTTGGTAAGTTCGTCATTATTATTAGCATCAAAAAAAGAACGGCAACACACTTGGTTAATAAAGCCCTATTATGTGGGGATTTTCATAAATTGCAATTAACGCATATAGAGAGCATACCTAGACTCAGAAAACCCACTTATGGGTCACATAAATAGTTGTCCTGGGGTTCTACCGGCTAAGTCGCTGAACATCGTTTTCGTGAATGGCGTTCAAATAAATAAAGGTTAAAAATGGCTTAATCAATCGTTAAATCGGATTCAATGTTGCCAATCGATTCCGGACCATTTATCACGTCACATGTGCTCATGGAAGTTGATAAAGTCATTTTTAACCTTTATTTATTTGAACGCCATTTAGGAAATCGATGTTCGGCGACTTAGCCGGTAGAGCCCTGTGTGGCGATTGAATCCCAAACATGATGAAGTCGAGGTATGTTATGTTTTGCCAGTCAAATGTAATTTTACATAGAATCGTATGCGACTAAACTCATCCCAAGCGGAGCTGTGGTAAATATTTTAATTTCAAGTGTGGTGATTAAATCTGGCCTAAGTTTGTTAGTGAAGAAGTTCATGGATTCGTTCTGCGGCGAGTATCGTTCTTGGCCTAATTAGGGGATGGAGGTCGGATCCCCGCTGTACGAATAATTCTATCATTTCCCACTTTTGAATCGAAAGTTGTGTTGTTGTAGGGATTCACCGGGATATGCTTGGGCCTCACCGCTCAGTGTTTCATGGTGTGCCAAGTTGATCCTGGCTTATAGAAGTTGCGTGGTAGGTTGACGGGACCAGTCCCAAAAAAGAAAGATTTTCCGGAGCGCGAATTGAACCTGCGACCTTCCGGGTGTTAAGTGCCGACTAACGACTTAAACCGCTCAGACACACAGCTCGGTAACGCTATCGTTCTTAAAAATATTTTTATATGAAACGGACTGGTCGACGTGGTTGGTAAATGCTTGCCTTTCACGCCGCCGCGCAGGTCTTGGGTTCGATTCCCACCCAGGACACATATGTGTGTGCATGAATGTCTTTTGGTCTTGAGTCTGGGTGTAATATAGGTATGTACTTACAAAAAAGTAGTATATGTAGTATGTCAGTTATCTGGTTTCATAATACAAGCTCTGTTTAGTTTGGGATCAGATGGTCGTGTATGTTTAATGTCCCAGGATTTTATCATTATATGGCTAATATTTTGTTTCCTTACAGAACGGGCTAATACCCTGGTACAAGACCGCGGACCACCTAGTCCTGTACCCGTTCCCGGAGTACAAACAAGTACCACTATACAGCGACACGCGGCAAAAGGAACTAACTTAGCAGTAACACTAAACGTACTGCCCTGCCAAGGATTGTATAAATAAACCAAATTGAGTCTTGTTGCGCTAACATAAGGCGTCATTTGCTGCGACAGAAGAGTAAGAATGTGCGAATATTATAGATTACCAAGTGATATGGTTGAGTGATGCTTGACATAAGTGTTGTTATGGATTTTTGTGAAATTGTGATGGTCCCGTTTCTGGCAAGGTTTTAAAGTGTAAGGATTATTAAATGTTATGTGAATGAAAGCGGTATTAACCAATACTATGTTATTAAGACCTCGGGCATAATGCAGACTTTTTTGGCTTTAAAGCAATAAACAAACAGTGGACATTTCGCCCGAAGGCACCATTGCCTTTCTTTGCATAGCCGTCACATGAATATCTTAGATGATCAGGACAGCGATAATACGATTTGTTATAACCCAAGTCAAGGTTATAAAGAGCTCATGTGACAGGTGAAAGCCTGTAAACCTCATGTAAAAAATATAGTTATTAAATACAAAAAATATGCTTATAGAAAACATAATAAAAAAAAATATTGTAAAAAAGCGTGGGGTACTTTTTAAGATATTATATCCAAATGATAATTCTTCTACTCATTAAAATATTATCACTATTGACACCATGTACCCCACGCTTTTTTTTACAATAAAATATTGTTTTTATTTTCCATGTTTTTAGTTTAGTTTTCTATAAAGTCGAATTTTATTTATTTATTAGTTTGATTTCCTATTTTACTTTTACTTAAAAGTGTGTATTTTAGTTTTTTTTAACTGTTATTATATGTATCTCAAAACACTTGTAAAGACATTATCAGTTTTAGGAGTACAAAAAATCGCTAATCCTGAATATCTTAGTAAGCTTAACGGGTGTAACTGTTTAAAATATTGAATTGTCATCGGTCCTTGATAAGTACTTATGTCAAAATTTTGATTTTGAAGGAGGTCAAAATTATTTTCAAGTTTCCGTTACATACATAGTAACATATGTATGAAGCTAATTAAAGCGTTATAAAAAATTGTTTATTGCTTTGCCGTCAAAAAGTCTGCGTCTGCGCAAACCCTTATTGAGTGCGCTGTATCGTTTGCGCGGCTGTAACGCATGCATAATGTTGACAAAGAATACTGACCGCTTTGCCAGTCTATAATGTGTCATTGGGTAATAGAGTTAAGTTAAATATACTTAAGAAAGCATTACAATAACAGGAAACTAGTTAAACTATTATTAATATGTATTTTGAATCCGATAGGGTTTGAACCCGCACCCGGTGTGCTTATGCGGAGAGGCCGAGAGTTCAGTAAAACTAGCGCTCTCACTTAAGGGAGTTAAGCTTCAGTAGATATCTCCGGCAGGTCTAGAACCCTCCATACTATATAGAGATCTGGTGTTGTAACTTCCCACCTACAAGAGCTGTCATGGCCAGCACAGCAGTCAGTTCGCGCAGAACATGCGCTCGCGCAGCCCGCGCGTTGGGCCGTATGTCAATAATATTGTAGCCGGCAGCGCCCGCACGATTTCATTTTTTTATGAGAGTCGCTATTCATATACGTCTTCCCGAATTGTGCTTTTGCACGTATACCTTGTACGAAGATTCATGTCTAGAGCGCTTGACCAATGACATTACAGAAAATCACTCAAGTCTATGACTGCGAGTAAGCGGATTGGTTGAAAGCTAAATGGTAAATACACTATGCACTATGTGTATATTCGTCCAGGAGGATATAGTATGGGTAGAGAGTTTCTTCAGAATAACATGCTATTTTTCTTTACGAGTTCACATTATTTATTTTACTAATTCTTTTTACATTCCATTCTTTGTCCGTATTTTGTATATTGCTTATAACTTTAACTTATATTTGTATTTTTTAACTTGACGTATTTGGTTGAAGATTAATACCTTTGCTGGACAAATAATCTCCACAATTGCGAGAGCTTCCAGCGACACTCACAAGATCATTGGTTTAGTTTGTAGGTGGTATGCCCACGCTGCGTCTTCCGGTTCGTGGTCGCCACTCGAGAACCTTTCTACCCCAGCGGCCGTCGGTTCTACGAGCTATGTGCCCTGTCCACTGCCACTTCAGTTCGGCAATTCTTTGGGTTATATTGCTTACATTCGTTCGCCTGCGGAAGCCTCTTACCCCCCACCCCGTGCAAAATTTGTTCCCCCACTTTGTTTTGTTCCATAAGCAAATTAAGTTCCATATGTACAGTCTACTGTTCTATTGTCTGTGTAGGCTTCATAATAATTAGAACTATTATTTTATCTCTCAGCTTCCCTCACCGATCCGTAAGCAATTGGCGAGAATAAGCACCTAGATGCACGGTCAGTTTACAGATAGGTGACCGCTAATGCGGCTTCATTTCTGAGCATACTTCTGAAGGCATGTTAAGCCAGCGGTTCCACGGTCGTTAACTCAAGTCAGAGGCGTGCGGGTGGTTAGAACTCTGACACTAGGATATCCACTGCTAACAGGATAAATAAATAAAAATAGTGACTGTGCCAATCTGAGCCGTGAAGATTTTTTTAATACCCCCCTTACTGGTAAAACTATTGAGACATCGATAATCACTGTTATTTTTAATGAGAAAAAAGATCTTAAACTGATCAATGTATTAATATTTTTATAAGCAAGGCAGAAGTTTGTACGTACACTTAAATAATAGTTATTTATGAGGTTTCATTCTTCACCAAATCGAAGTAATTGCATTTAGATTTCACTGAGGAATTTATCGAAATGTGATTTATGAATAGAATAGAATAAAAGTACAGACGCCAGCACATCAAGCTATCCCAATCTGCAAATTTTCACAATTGAAAGTGAACTTTATGCATTGGTGATAAAGTTGAAAATCTATAAAAGAAATTTGACAGATTGGGGTAGCTGGATTTGCTGGCTACTATCTGTACAATGTTTTACTTTTTAAACAGCATTGTCGGGTAGTAATATGTATAATTATTATGCGCTAATAGTAAAAAAGAAACGAGAAATATCAGAAATAGATCTGAATAATTGGCTTACAATTAAAACCCCATAACTTGACTACGAAAAGGAAATAAATAAATTTATATTTATATAGAAATAATATTTAAAAATTATGTTTTAACTTATTTGCAACAAAAATTGCTCACGTAGGTAATGTATAGGTTTAATTAATTATTTTTATTTCATCTATTTTTTATGTTTATGAACATACGTACGTTGTTATAGTTATTAATATAATATTTATATTGTGTACGCGTTTATGTCTGAAATGCATTTATGTATGTTACGTGTTTATCCAAAATGTAAACAAAGTGTAAACAACATGTTTAGTCTAAGTGCTGTTATGCGTACATGCCTTATATCTGTGAGTAATCTGTCATAATAATAATTATAGTCTGTATAAGATGGATGATTAAAAAGTATAAAGAACTGTCAAATTAATTTTATTGAGCTGAGTGTAAGCGAAGCTCTTTCTTAGACGACTCATGTAGTTCTTACCTAGGGTTGCCAATTTTTTTACTAGAAATACTTAAAGTATATTCAGGTCTATGAAGAATATTAAACAGTATTAAAAAAAAAATAGTTTTTTATATAATAATTGTTTTAAATACATATTTTTAGAGCTTCTCTCATAACTTACTAATTTACAATCTTTGTGACTGCGCTGCGCTGAGCAGTGAACGCCCTCTGACTAAATAAATGTCAACAGTATTTTGTATACTTTATTTTTGTTCAACAGTAAAAAGTATAATTTAGTGAAAAACAGTATAATACTGTTCAAAACAGTATAGTTGGCAATTCCATTCGTACCTCATCGTACTCCTCCTGAACGGCTGAATCTTCTTCAAATTTGATACTGAGGTAGTGACTACTCTCTAGTATATCTGAATTCATAAAAATCGAACACGCCATGGAAGAATAATCACTGAGAATGAAGAATTCCATGTAAAGTTATAGATATCTAACTACACTCAGCTCAGTATTTGCAAGCAGAAAAATGCCTAGTTATTTAATGCAATTATTATAACATTGACAAAGCATGAAGTTAATCTCTCTTCTTTCTTATTATAACCACACTATGGCCAATATGACAGTCGATATATGTATCCCTACTGCATTTGACGATTACACAAGGGCCATATTTGTTTATTTGTATGTATGTTTTGTAATATTATTAGGGTTGCATTTATGCTCCGAATGGTCTCATGAAAAATTCTCACTCCCATTCACATCGTTCCATTCGATTGCCTAAAAGAAAAGTTAAATCGATTTTATGCTTTTTCAATAAAAAATATTGTTCAAGATCAATTTTATTGTTAAACAAAGCGTTATAATCTTTAAAAATCAAATTGGATCAATTAATCTTTATCGTTTTAAATTAACTGATCACTGAAATACATAATTTTCTGTTCACTACAAAAGAAATAGAATGAAACAGGTTCGGAAACGCACATGGTTCAAAACAGAATGATTATATATGTATGAAAGAATTAAACCAGAAATGGTTTAATTTAAATTTTCTGCCATCATTCTGTTTTGAACCATGTGCGCTTTGATAATATGGTCGAGAATTGCGTAGAACGAAAAATTGTCATGTGTTAATATGTTAAGTTGAAAAGTTAATAATTTAGGTACAGTATTTGCTTAAAAGAGGTTTCCTAACTGTTCCTTGATTATTCGCATGTGCCATTTCTGTTAGTAAGATCTGAATTTCAGAATTAGTTAATATTTACAGTATTACACCAATAATATTTGAAAAGTTATAAAACAACTTTTCAGTGAATACTTAAAATGCTTGGACTAAGTTCGGCATTGGTGCAATATTCTGGTTCTACTTGAATATATACCTGTTTGGTTAGTTTTCATTGGGTGGTTGAATTGACTTAGATTTCCAATGATTTAGAGATTTGATTTGAATTCGTAGATTGGCGTTAGATATTTCAATAATTTAGGGATTTGATTTAAATTGGTTGACTTACGTTTGTGATTTAGGGATTTTAATAAATTCTTTGACTTTCGTTAAGAGATTTCAATGACTTAGGGATTTGATTTGAATTGGTTGATTTACGTTTGAGATTTAGGAATTTGATTTAAATTTATTGATTTCTGTTAGGAATTTCCATTAATTTAAGGATTTTATTTAGATTGGTTTGTTTTGCATTCGATTTCTAATATTTTAGTGATTGGTTTGTACATCCAACGTTTAATATTATCATAAATTGTAGTGCATGTGTGATGCCTATTCACGTTAAGGCAACCTGTTTCACCAATAGATAATATTTTACAAGATAAAATAATAAGTTGCCTCAACGAAACAACATGTCTCATAATGACCTCATGTAATTATCTTTATCGTTTCCTCTAGACCATAGTATAAATATTCTAAGACCCTTTTGAGACTTATTTCTGAGTCAAAACGAGATTTCATTTGCTGGAAACATTATGATAACATTATGATGAACAGTACCACAAAGGCATCAATAATTTTGTAGCTTTTCAAGATCAAGAATTACGTTGTATCTCCTATTCTGGACAACCTATGGAGATAAGTACTGAGATATTATCACCTTGTTAATAAATTAATACATTCACATCATTAAAGAAGACAATGTTATTGGTGGGACTTTTAGTTCTGGTTAATATGTGTCTCTCATCATTTATTCTGTTTATCAAGTTTGTTCAGTAATTTACGTCCATAATATTACGTTTTGAAGGTTTGAAATTGTAATGTGTATTACGAAGGACTAGGGTTGCCATCTCTAAAATTAGGCTACCAGGACTAGACGCGTGGAAATCCTGAATTGGAGCCGAGAGCCCGGACATGCCAACAGTCATAACCGTCCTGCGACTTCTACCCCATGAAACCCCAACCGGACGCTCCCCAGACGAGCTTTAATTTAGGACAAATCCGGGGAAAGCCAGACGGTTGGCAACCCTACGTAGGACTGTCTTGCTTAGAGAGTTTTGGCGCCAACGCGGAAAAAGACGCATCAGGGCATTTTTTCATTTTCAAAAACTGGTGTAAATTCAAGTTTTTATGTGTAAATATGGTGCATTTTAGACATAACGTCATGGACAACGTACACAAGTGGAGGAAAGTGTCATATTGCCGTGAATTGCGATTTTCTGTGTTGAATGTAAAACTCCATATAAGCCTCTAGTAAAGTCGCCACTGCTTTACTGGGGTACGACAAGGACTATGTATGACTTGACTGTGACGGACTTTACTTGACAATGACGGAAATAAATGATATAATAATATATTTACTTAAGGCTCATAAGGCCAAAGAAGCCAGAGCCGTAATACGGAATAAAAAATAAAAAATTTGTCATGCTTAATTTCAGTGAGGAAAGTTAGTAGAACATTTGGCCATTGTTTGGTAGGTTCTTGTAATTCCAGTTTTCGTTTAGTTATAATTTAGTTTGTTAGAACAGTGATTGTGTCTTACTTGGATGTTTAGAACTTCATATGTGTGTAAGATGTAACATGGACCTAAATTGTATGTATATAGCTTTATTATATAATGTATATAGAAAAGAAAATAATATAAATAAATGGTAACTTGTGAAGGTATTTTTGACTTTTATTTAACTTATCACATGCCTAAAATGAGCCGCTCACAGCTAGTTGCTTTACCGGTCCATAAGTGATCGGCGAGGTTAAGCCCCTAGGCCCCCGGTTAGTATATAGATGGGTGATAGCCAAAGTGGTTTTATTTTTGAGTTTTAATGACTGAACGTGTGGCGCAGCGGCTAAGACAGTCGCCTCGCCGCTTTGTGTCGCGGGTTCGAGTCCCCCGCTGGACAACTATTTGTGTGACCCATTAATAGTTGTTCTGAGTCTGGATGTAATTTATGTCCGTCTATTATATGTTTATAAAGTACCCCGCGAAACAGTTAATTACACTAATGCGGTCGTTAACTTAAAAAATAAAAAAAATCTGAGCATCTTGCACGTTAAGATGCCGGTCCCGGTTGTAGTCGTTAGATACCTACAAGTCGATAGGCCATGTCAGAGGCCTTCTGGGCTTGAATAACTCTTGACACTAGGGTAACCACTGCCCATATGAGAAAGAAAAGTAAATGACTAAAACGTTTATGAGTATTCTAGCCATGCTTACCTATAAAATAATAATAAAATAGCCTTTATTTTCTCTGACCTTTTCACATCTTGTAATGAAATAAAATATAAACTATACTAACTATACTGTACTTATTTATATTTTTCATATGTATAACTTAACTTTTAATTAGGGTTGTAACGGATCTTCGCCTCCGCTTCCGTTACTGCGGAAGTTCCGCATGAAATCGTATCTTCGCATCCGCCTCCGCCTCCGCAATTTCTTTGCGGAGTTATAACGGAGTTTTATTTACGGCATAATCATATATCTCTGCATCACCCAAAGGTCGACTGGCATAGAATGCCTTTGGCATCAATTCCGCCTTTGTCATCATCGTCATATCAGCCGAATGACGCCTCCCCCAAAGATATCCACAATTGCCGGTCTTGGGCTATCGGCATCCAGCGACCCGCACAAGATCATCCGGTTCGTGGTCGCCAATCGAGAACCCTTCTGCGCCAGCGGCCGTCCGCTCTACGAACTATGTACCCTGCCCACTGCCACTTCAGCTTGGCAATTCTTCGGGTTAAGTCGGTTACTTTGGTTCGCCTGCGAACTTCAGCATTTCTCATTCGATCTCGCAGGGAAACTACAAGTATAGCTCTTTCCATGGCTCTATGGGTGACCTTGAGCCGCCTGATAAGACCTATAGTGAGTGACGACGTCTCTGTTCCTTTCGAATTTCGACTTTCGAATTGAGACACTGCGGTATATGGGAGGAGAAGTTATTGAGTAGCTTCCCGAATGCTGCCCAGCCAGCAGAAAACAACTTGTAAACATGGCTCAGCATTGTGATGGGTGTGTAATTTTTCAAGAGGGTATTATCGCCCTTTTTGAAGAAGAGCACCACCACACCTCTGTGCCATACTTGTGGCGTTTGACCTTCTATTATGACGGTGTTAAATAACTTCTGAAGGGCCCGTACATCATCACCAGGCGCCTTGTTGTTCTTAAGCTGTTTGAGAGTGATTCTTATCTCGCACATGCTGACGTCCGGGATGTCTTCGGTGAAGTGTCGGGTTAGTCGTGCTCTGGGATCTGAGGCACAACTATCGACAAGTGACTGGGTTCTCGTATACAGCTGTCCATGGAACCTCTCGATCTCTCCCAGCAACTCAGGTCGAGACGTGACGATTCTGCCATCCTCAGTCTTCAGCTTCGTCAGTAGGTAGTAATTGGGGTTCCTGGATCAAAATAGATCCAGAAACACCCAATTACTCCCATTATTCAGTATATTCAAATTCAAAAGTCTTGTTCTAATAAATGTATAAATCTATTTCTTAGAATAACTAAATTGTCGTGATGGCCTTTTTACACAAACTAAAATTTGTTGCTAGCATTTGTTTCTTATATATTTGTATGAGGAAATATACTCATTATTCAGTCTATTCAAGATAGATCTAATTCAAAAATTATTATCGAATAATTCTATATAATTTTACGGAATATTCCTCTTGCCTGCAGCATTTTCAATAGCAATATCTCTCGTAATAGATTTAGATTTCTTCTATTAGGTCTAAAAGACTGTTATCAATTCTTATTATTCGAGCCCATAACGTGAACCCCTCATAGTGAATTCTGGGGTATACACCATCTCCTCGTTTGCAGGGTAATAATATACCACTATATTGTTCATGATTTATAATATTTACAATATGAAGTCCACACAGTCGCTTTTCTACTATTATTATCTGCACCCGGTCTCCAATATTCAATGTCATGGTAACTAACTAGCACAGTACATTTATTTTATTTGTTCCTCATATTTATACTGACTGACTGAGACTTCTGAGTTAGATGAAATGGGGGAAGGAAATATGAAAAATAAAAAAGGGGATATTTATTTAAAAAATTTATTATCATAGCACCATTTCTTTAAACACAAAACATTTTTTAAAGCACATATTGAATCATGATACATGCAGCTGTACAAATCATCAGAATTTAAATAGCGATCATATAGACTTAACAAATTAGGACAATTTTTATCTTCTAAATTAATTACATTATTAGACCTTAAAATACCTTTCAACCACAACACTTTTTCACAACCCTTAGCATAAACACACTTATCTCTTAAGATATCTAAGATTAAATGTTGATAATTAGGGTAAGGTATAAATCCTTCAGACCAGTATATTTTTCTGTTGCGCTCAATCCAGCTGACTTGTCGTCTTTCTGATTTTGTTAAATCATAAAAAGGGAATGGCTCTCTAATTAGAAATACTTGCAAATTTTTACCAAACCATACAGCAATTTCTTTCACTATAAATTCATTTGCTTCTGTTTTAAAGCCTTGGACGTCAACAATAGCAGTCATGATAACCTGCGTACTATATTACTTAGAGGTTTGTATTCCACAACCCGATCATTTATGATCAGACAATAAGCCGCAGTATTATCTGGTATTGGTGAGGAACATTCGATTTCTAACCGAACATCTACTGGACCTGTTTTAAGAGTATCGTTTTGTCTTGAACAATCAAGTATAAACAGGGGAGCCTTCTCTTTAAAGTTCTTTAGACAAAGCAAGGGGTCTGATGGACAGTTATAATATGACTGACGAAATTTGGCATACATTTCATATAATATATTATACTTGTTTTCAGAAAACTTTAAATTCAAAGGTTCATACGGGTAATATTGTGAGTTTAGAAATAAGGTTACGTTGGTTACTTCACAATGATCAAAGAGTGAACTATCTTTTAGGCTATTATTTTTTCTATCTGTTTGTAAACAGAAGATTACATATCTAGGTTTTTCTAATTGCGATGCCGTTTTAACTGACCATGTGTGTTTTGTGGTTTTTGGTAGTAAAGGGTACTCATACAAATCCCAATTCCGAAATGCCATTTGAATAGCTTTATCTTTTTCCAAATATTTTAATAGTACTAACCGTTCACGATCAGAAACTTTAATATGTGGTACCCTCCACTGTACTCTTTCTACATCAATACGAAAATGTACATTATTATCAGGCAGAATAACGCTGTTTAGGTTAGAATTACTTCTATTCAATATAAGTTCATGTTTACAATTTATCACAATTCTATTGTAATCTTCTGCAAAACCTAGAATCTTATTTAATGGTATTACAGCACTAAAATAGCCATCACTTTTAAATCCATTCAATTTCCACCCCCACAGAGCTGCCACTTTATTTTCAGCTTCATTGAATGAAATATATGATTTTATTGTTGACGTGATTCCAGAATTTTTTATGCGATCTATTTCAATACCATTTATTTCGTATCTGATGTCTTGGAACAAAAACATTATAGGGTTATTACTAAATGTAACAGCTTTCTCAACTGGCTTCCCATCTTTATCGAAGATCCTCACTCGACCCTCAATGTAAATTGAACTGGCTGATGGTAACACGTATATATCTTGCTGATGTATAGGAATTCTGATTTCATCATTTTCTCTAAAGCTGTTACCGTAGGGATTGTAAGAATGCACTTCATAACTTTCGATCGATGTATCGAACTGTGGTAAATCATTAATATGTAGTATATTCATATTTTAAAACCTAAGGCTTTAAGAAATCGTATGTTCGATTTAGTCAACTTGTTCACTTTTTTCTTACGTCTTTGCACCTTAGTGGATGTATTAGAAGTAAGATGTTTTATTTTGAGTTTAGGGTTTATATTATACAAAATCATTTTACTTTTCTTATATGAAGTCTCAGCTGAATATGTTCTATAAAATTGATACTGTGACCAAATTGATCAACAACTTTAATACAAACAGATGAAATTGTAGTTTTGTTCACAGGGAAGTAAATAACATTTTGGGGCTTTTCTAAGTAATAGTTGCCTGCAGAAATATTAGCTACAAATTCGTGAATTATATGATTTGGTATTCCATTATTGTAGGAATTGTATATTAAATCACATTCGATTCTTATTACTGGAAGAGTTTTATTATTATTAGGATGTGAATTTGCTTTCGAGTTTAATACTGAATAATACAGCAAACCGCACTCATACTTTCCATTTAAACTTAGGGATGGTTGAAAATATGATTCTAATTCTGATTTATTACCAGAGATCGTTACTGTTATAGACATACTTGTATAATGAATATTTTTGATCAGTCATGTTTATTTTATGCTGTGTTGACACCAAAACTTGTTCAAAAACTTTAAGCAAAGATGTCCGCAGTTAAAAGGATGACTGCCCTGTATGTTTTCATGATTGTAGTGAACTTTTGACCCTAAGTATTTTATAAATTCCTTGAATGGTTTAAGATTTCCGTAACTATCAAAATATTCGATATAATCATTGTGTTTTGCATAGGCTACCCAATGAGAACCAGGATTGTCCGAGCTGTCTAAATTAATAACTCCACATTCTTTTTGGTAAGGGTATTTAGGAAGCTCGTCCCTCATAAAAACACCTCTGAAATAGGGAATCTCATTCCCATATTTTAAAATGTCAAAGTTAGTTAAAGCTCGTTTGGGTAGCCTATATTTTAGTTTTTTTTTTGCTTTGAAACGAAAATTCCAAGTCCATTTTTATGAGGTTTAAGATGTAGCCCTTTTCCAATGCAAAGAGCCTCCATCTTTTCATTATGTCTCTTGGATTCGTTATACAGCTTTTTTGCCATCTTTAGTTCATTTATGGTTTTTGCAATACCAGCTGCACCGCCTGCAAGAGCTCCTGCTGCAGATAATCCCGCAAAGATAGGAATCAGTGGTAATACTCCGCCTGTTTTAGGTATTGGTATAACAAGAGGAACTTGAATGCTTGAATTGGAACCTAATTCTCTGGCAGCGGCCATGGCTAACTCTATAGCCGTTTTATTGCATTTAGGTTTAATTTTTTTGAAGCATGTTTTTGTAACAGAAATTACTTTTTTAAATTTATGTTTTAGTCCTTTTATAGATGAACTTTTTTTTCTCAGTTTTTGACTACGAGTTCCAACACCTGCGCCTATTTTAATTTTCGCCAACATAGCATTGCTTACCAAACGTGCTGCTAATTTTTCTCCTACACTTGCATCGGGGGCAATAGTTCGTTTTTTCGCCATTTTAAATAATGTTAAATCTGCTTTATGTCGTTCCTCTAAATTTGATGACTTGTGATATGCAATATTATGTTCTTTACAATATTCGTCTAATTTATTTATACCTTTATCTCTACGTGCAAGTCGTTTAATTAAGTTTGTGCCAGGTCCGCAATACTTGTACCCTGGTAAATGAATTTCAAATGGTAAATGATTTATTAACCAATTAACGAGACTACTCTCTCCAATACACATTATAAGAATGATCAATGGAATATTAAACACATAATAATATATTGATCCAAAAATTGATATACAAACTTTATTATTCACAAAACGTTTGACTTATCAATCCAGCTATTTTCAGTAGAAGAAAAACCTAACCATTTCACGAAAACCTTATTCCCTTTCTTTCTAAGCACTTTTTCAACTAAATATACATCAGGATTTTTTGTCTTTTGGAGCTCCTGTTCATAAAATGCTCCCAAAATTGGCTGACCCCTGAGGGTATCGTCAATTAAGTATGTAACAGGAATTGTATTCTGTTTACGTCTAATTTTAAATATTTCTGTTGACCAATTAGGAGTATATCCTTTTTCAAATGTTCCTTTATACTTACTGATACGGACATAATCACCTACTTTTAACTTACTTTTCAAAGTACTTATTTTAATCAAGCTATTATATCTCTCTAATATATGTTTTTTATTTATGTTATTCACATTTGCCGGTATTTCTTGAATTGTGCGATGGATAGTGTGATTATATTTATACATTATATTATTGAGGGTATTATTTGTCCAATTATAATTACCCTTTAAACTAAATTCTTTATATAATTTAGATTTCAATGTTCTGATAAATCTCTCAACTATGGAAGCTTTCTTTGATGAGAATGTTGAATAATGATTAATATTATATGATTGCATAAGATTTTTAAATTTATTATTATAAAATTCTGTACCATTATCTGTTTGTAAATTTTTAGGGACACGCTTCTCATCTAATAAATTCTTAACGGTCTTAAATATCTCATCTTTGTTCTTATTTTTCAGGGGAAATGCCCAAGCGTATTTTGAAAAAGTATCGATAATGGCGAGAATAAACCTAAACTTATAATTTTCTCCAGAAATGGATTGCATATCGATTAGATCTGCTTGCCATAAGTCATCTATATCTTTCATAATAACATGTCTTCTTGGAAAATTGACCCTTGCATTCTTATGAATTTCATTTACCACATCGGCTTTGTACTGCATTATTTTTATAGACTTTTAAAAGAGATTTATGCACATATATTCGAACACTATTTGTTTATAAAAACATACATTAATAAGGAATGACTTTATAATACTGAATCACTATATTTTTAGCAATTAGTATTTATGCTTTTATTATGTTTGCTTCCTTTAATTCTTCTATTATTGATAAAATTTCATTGTCGTGATTGGTGTTGCCAGCTTCTTTTGAAGCTACTAATAATTTTAGTCTTCGCCCTAATTTTAATCGTCCCAATATACAAAATCTGTATTTTTTTTATATTTTTTTAGTTTTGGCAAGCTACCACCGAGTTTTATGTTATTTTCTTCCTTTAATGTCTCAAGAAATAATGGCTTGATTATTTCTCGATATTTTAAACCTTTATCACCTCTCATTTGACCATCAGGATTATAATCTCTCTTATGAGCGTTAGTAGAATTTAGCATATCTTTATAGACAAGCTTATCGACTTTTGTTATTAACTTCATATCAGGTTTCCTCCGAAGTAAAAGTTCTTTTAGTCCAGGGGTTAGATCGTAAGTTCTGTTTCCGATTTTAATCAAAATTGTATCTAAACTTCCAGATTTAGAAAATGATACTGAGGAGTTACCCATCATTAAGGACTTATTTTCAGTTCTTACTCCAAATGGAACATTTAAGCCATCGTAAATGCCATACATGTCTTCATTGTCAAGTGAAATATCTAATTTATTTATTAATTCGGTTTTAGGAGAACTTGCAGAATTTATATCAGCATCGTAAAAATCATCAAGTTTAGCAGAAGAGCTATTACTATTTTCGTTCGAATCTGTTTCTATGGAATTTTCAAATGATATATTATTTTCATCATTTTTAGTATTTTCTAGAAATCTTTGTGAATTAGCTAGGATTTTTAGTGGTTCGGAAACAGGTTTAAACATTTTATCAAGAGTTAGATTAACTGCATGCTCTTGATTTTTGATTTCCTTTAGTTTATTTTTTATGGAATTGACTGACTTCATTAATTCTATTTTAACAGCTTTCTCCATCTTATTTCGGACACCGTATACCATCAAGTTAACAATAATACTAAATGTATTTATGAACTACACTAATTTATAAGTTCATTCAAATCTAAAATATACATCCAAGTTTTTCCTGTATCTTCTATTGTTTAATAATGAATCTTTATTTATGCTAATAAAATTATAAGGTTCATTCCAAACTGTATCACAAATATTTTTAAATTGTTTCCATGACATATCAGAGCTCACATGTTCTTCATAAATGTGTTTTAAATTGACATCATCTTGTTTAAATATTACAAGAAAATTAGCATTGTCACGTAGTAACTGCTTTGGAATTTTTGAATAGGTTTGAGAGTCTCGTACGAGCATTTGTCAACTAAACACGCTTACACTGTTTGCCCGATAACTCAGATATCCGTAACCTTTGGTACAATTTCCTTCGCGCGCAACTGTGAAATTTAGTCGGTATGAAGTGTGCAGCCTGTGATTGTGAATTTGTTAACGGCGTCCAATGTGTTTCGTGTACGAAGCACTTCGACTTTCCTTGTGTGAATATGACGGAAACCGGATGGAAAAGACTGGGATCCAAACGAGCACAGTGGAAGTGTGCTACCTGCCGCACTGCTGGACAATCTTCATCTCCCAGTGTGCAGTTGGCACCGATTGCCGTCTCTAATGAACTAATTCTTAAGGAAATTCGTGAGTTAGGCACAAAGATGGCCGGGTTTGATTCACTGCGCGATGAGTTTCGTATTATGAGGGAAGAGTTCGGGGAACTTAAAAAGAACATTGAGATGGACAGCGGTAGGATTGATGAGTTTGGCATAAAGATAAATGACCTCGAGTCTAGATTAATTGGCCTGGAAAAGCTACAAGACAGAGTTCAATCCATGCACGTAGAGATTGATAGCATAAAGTCTCAATTGTCTTCCAACGACCAAAGATCCAGATTAAATAATGTCGAGATCAAAGGCATACCAATAAAAAAAGACGAGAATCTACTATCAATCATCACGAATATCGGCGAGAAGATTAACTACAGCTTGTCTGATAATCAGATCAACTATATATCTAGAATACCACTGTTTAACACCAAAGAAAAGTCTATAATTGTAAGTTTTCTTAATAGATATGTAAAAGAAGATTTTATTGCAGCTGCACGTTCACTCAAGACCCTTACTACTGCAAATCTCGGATTTTTGGGCCCAGACAACAGAGTCTACGTCAATGACCATCTCAACCCAGCTTCCAAACAACTATTAAACAAGACTAGATCAATGGCTAAAGAACGAGACTACAAATACGTCTGGGTTAAACACGGAAAGATTCACGTTCGAAAACATGATGGTTCGCATGTGTTCATAATTGCTAATGAAAAGGATTTAAACAAAATTTCTTAATCAACTTCTCCACTGTAGTTACTTTTTATTACAGTATAAATTGCCGTCACTATCCATTATCTTTAGAATTTAACTGCTACTTAATTATTTTTGTGGTTATTATTGCATTTCTAATTTCTTGTAAAAGGTTCAGTACTCCTGCCGTACCTGTTGCCTCGCCACTTCGCTATTGTATTTCTTATCGCACTATTCCATATGCAGCAATACATCATAAACATCTATCTATCTTGCTCGTACTACCTGCTCTTATATTGAATTATAACTATTGCTTGCGCTTTCATGCATTTATCTTTGGGCTTCTTACCTGTTGGGCAAGTAAATGTAATTATTTCCTACCGACTTATCCTTCACTTATTATGACCAAATGGTTATTTATTTCGTTAAATGTATTTTTCGGAATAATACTAGTGGAAATATCGGGACCTTATCTTGTTAGTAACGCATTTATTATGATAATTTATGTTCCCAATGGCTAATACTACAGTTAACAATCTGGACATTTATTATCAAAATGTTCGTGGACTTCGTACTAAGACTGAGGACTTCTATCGAGAGCTTAGTCTTAACTTACACGATGTGATAGTATTAACCGAAACATGGTTAGTAGATGGTATCTCGGACTTGGAGTTATTTGGCGATCAGTATATTGTATGGCGGCGGGATCGCGATTATTCCCGTACGGGTCAACTCCGCGGAGGTGGCGTTCTCATCGCGATACGTAAGTACATATCGGCGGTTCCGCAACCGTTGTTTCATTCCTCGGCCGAGGATTTATGGGTGACAGTGAATCTACGTTTACCTGCTAGTAAAAAACATGTTAAATTAAATATAGGTGTAATATATTTGTGTAGACAAAACCTTGGGAATACCTTTTCGGACCAATTGTCAAATTTTCTTTCATGCCTTAGTAACTCAATTCTAAATAATTCGGACGACAAATTTTTAATTGTGGGAGATTTTAACTTAAGCGGCATCTCATGGAAATTAATCAATGATTCGTGGTTACCTATAAATATAAGTAGTAGTGATGAATACATGCTAACGGATGAACTACGCGTTCTAAATCTTAACCAGTTTAATGGAATTTTAAATTTTCATGGCAGGATCTTGGACCTAGTACTGAGTAATGATACTGTATCCGTTAGTGAGTGTCTAGTACCTTTGGTGCCGATTGACAAACATCACCCGGCACTTATAATCGACGTTTTCTTTGCTGAATATACTTATTTAACCCCTGCGCCGCACGTTCGGTATTTTTATGATAAAGCGGACTTTAATTCGATTAATAGAGATATATCCGTTATAGACTGGAGTAATATCTTTATGAACTCATCGCTCGAGGAATGTGTAACTTATTTTTACGACACTATAGCTAACATTCGGGAGAAATACGTCCCATCTAAAGAATTATGCCATAACTCATACCCAATCTGGTACTCCCCGGCTCTTAAACGATTGATAAAAGAGAAATTTAAGTACCTACATAAATTTAGGGTATACGGCAGGCTCACTGATGAGGTCACGTTTAAACTTCTACGCGATAGGGTAAAAAAATTAGAAGCAGAGTGTTACTGTAATATTGGCAACTACTGAAGCTTCCATAGAGAAAAACCCTAAGTACTTTTGGAGTTTTGTTAAGCAACGGTCGAAATCTAACTCAATTCCCAGTCACCTTAAGTATGGTGATGCGACGGTTTCCTCTGCCGAGGCTATCTGTGATGCATTCTCTTCACAGTTTTACTCTTCTTTTCTAAACCCTAATAACAACAACATAAATACATGTCCAATCTCAAGCCTTTGCTTTTCCCAATCAATACCAATTGTTTCGTCCAATATAAACTCAATTGAAATTGACATTAAATGTGTGAGAAAACTGCTTACTAATCTTGATCCATGTAAATCCGCTGGTCCGGATCAGTTATCACCAAAGTTTCTCATAGGATGTGCAGAAACAATCGCGCTACCGGTAAGCCTCTTATTCGAGAAGTCTCTCGCTACATTCACTGTACCTCACGTATGGAAGTCAGCATATGTAACTCCCGTTCACAAGAAGGGCTCAAGAAATGAGATAGGCAACTATAGGCCTATCTCCAAACTATGTATACTTGCTAAAATTTTCGAAAGAATTGTCTACGATCAAGTTTACGCAGCGCTTAAAAATACTTTTAGTCCTTCACAACACGGCTTCTTAAAGGGTAGGTCCACACTTACGAATCTCGTTTTACTTAACGATTATGTCACGAAAGAAATGGATGGTGGAGCACAAGTCGATGTCGTTTACACGGACTACAGTAAATGTTTCGACAGGATAGATCACAACATCCTAAAAATGAAATTATTGACAAATGGCATAAATGGAGATCTTCTCCGATGGTTTTCTTCTTACCTAGAAAATAGAACTCAGGCGGTTGTTGTCAGTAATTATGTCTCAAGTTGGGTTTTGATTCCTAGTGGTGTACCCCAGGGTTCCTTAATGGGACCCTTATTATTTATATTATATGTAAACGACATCGACTCTTGCCTTCAAAGTTCTAATCTTCTCTGTTTTGCTGACGATATGAAGATTTATTCTATTATATCGTCGCCAAAGGATGTAGTGGATCTTCAATCCGATCTGACGCGGCTTGACAAATACTGTCAAGTAAATAAGTTAGACCTTAACCCATCCAAATGCTCAGTACTCACTTTTAGCAGGAAACGCTTCCCACTGTCAACATCGTACCAACTTAAGGGCCAAGTATTACCAAGATGCGACGGTGTACGTGACCTTGGTGTATATCATGATTCGAAGCTACAGTTTGACATACACATCGAGCAAACTATCGCCAAAGCATCAAGAGCATTGGGATTTGTAATGAGGATATCTAGGTGCTTTAAAAAAGCTAAAACATTTAAAATACTTTATTGCACTTTCGTAAGAAGTCATCTGGAATATGCCTCACAAATATGGAATCCCTGTTATAATAAATATATTGATCGCTTGGAAAATATTCAAAAACGTTTTATGAAGTTCCTTTGTTATCGTCTCAAAATCCCTTACAGTTCTACGAATTACTTAGACCTATGTAAGAAGTTCCACATTCAACCTCTAATAAATCGAAGGCGTTTGGCTGATTGCACGTTTTTATTAAAGCTGTTATCTAATGAGATTGACTGTCCCCATATTTTACAGAAACTGCACTTTAACGTTCCCCAAAGATCGTCTAGATTTAATACACCTATATCTATTCCATTGTCGTCGACTAATTATAGGCAAAATTCATATATAGTACGAGCGAGCAAGGATTTTAATAAAATATGTAAAAAGTTTGATTTTGACCCATTTAATACCAAGAGCGAGGTGGCACGCAGGCAACTGAACCTTAATTTTTTCCAATAACTTTTAAGATAATAATATGTCTTCAGCTACTCTGTTTAAGAGTAAAATCGGAAGCATTGTATGTGTGTATCAGTCGCTATCCGTGAAAACCTGTAATTGGCTTTATGTTTCCTATTATGGCAGTAATATTTTTTATGTATAGCTGTTGGTTTTCCAAACAATAAATAAATAAATAAATAAATAAAAACAATCGATTTGTTTATGTCTACCCATTGAGAAATAATTTCGAATGTTTATTTGTTTCTCACAAGCAACATCATCAAAAATAAATACAGAATTGTTTAGAGCTTTATCTGGAGCAACAACATCTTTATCATCATTGAACTGATAAAATTTAATCTGTGGTACTCTTTTAACTACTTCTCGCAAGAATTGATACTTTGGTTGAAAAGTAGTCTTAGAGTAAAGGTATAGATTCCGAAATTTGAGCCCATTTTCATGTAATAACAAACTAATTATAACATTGGTTTTACCACAACTTGATGGACCACATATTATACAGCGAATTGTATTAGGTAATAGAACACTATGTCTGATTTGATGAGAATAATCATCGAGGCTGATATTACTAACGTTCAGTGATACGGGCTGTTTGATCAACTTCATCTTGCAATTTAATTTAATACCTTGTTTCTACGCTTAATATATACATGTAAATGACATGTATATATCATTATTGAACGGTAAAATAAAGGTGAGAAAGTAAGGAGAGGTTCCATATATCAGAAATAAAATAAAAATAATATAATTTAAACATATTATATACTTTATTCAATTACTTTAACACAATTATAAATACTAACAAACTGTAAATACAACTACATACTATTTAACAATTTACAATACCATATCAGAATGCCCCCAAGGTAATGTATTTATTTGATTTGATTGTATATGTATTTTATCATCAACTCTTTTTAATATTACTTTTTTAAGTTCTTGTGAATAGAGGACATGCCCCATTGATTTGATCATATTCATCTTGCACTTTAACTCAATATTATTAAATAATACTTTTTTATAACTAGATGTATTTAATTTCCTTGTAATTGCCTTTGACACTCCTTTAGCTTTATTAATTTGCGTCTTTAGTGATTTAATACAGTAAAGTTTCGGTCTTAGTCCAATAAATTCTGTAATTATATCACCACCCAGTTCATCTTTAAACAAACCGGGTACTTTTTCGTTAATTTTAGGTATACCATAAGGATTATGAGAATCAAAATTACTAGTATCAAATTCTTGTATATTATCTCGCATGTCTTTGTAAATATCAGGTGTATGTATTAGGTATAATAAACTATCAGTATCGGTATAACATAGCTTGACATTTTCACCATATTTATTCTTTATGAAATTGTAATGAAAATCGTACATATGTTGTTTTGAATATTCAAGCACAGTAAATCCAATATATATTGGTCTATCTAAAATAAGCTTTTCATGACTCAGTTGTACTGCAATAAAATTTTCATTAAATATAGAGATGCTTTTCAAATTTGGTTTTGCAATCCATTTCTCTGCACCTATTAATTTATTTGTTTTATTACATTTATCATTCCATTTAGTAACTAATTTGACGTTGACTCGTTTACGTTTATTTTCAATTGTTTTACCAAATACAGAATTATTCAAAAGTTTGAAAAAATCTTTTTCAAACGGTGTCGAAGCTGCTTGACGTAATTTAGTATTTAAGTCAATATATTTCTTTAAAAAGTTCTCTTGCCTGAATTTAAGGATTCTATGAATTCTTTTTAATACAAGACCATTTCTTAGACATTTTTTCAGGTGAACAAAATGTATTATGTAATTATATTTATCATACAAATTGGCAATTAATTTTGGTGTCTTCCCTCCAATAGGTATAAATTTTTCTGGAGCAAACGGTAAGTCACTGTGTAAATTATGTAAATGATCCGGATACATCATATCAACTTCTAAAATGTAACCGTGACTACCATCATCAGGAACATCAAGCACATTGAATGTCACAATCTCATCATGTTTCATAAATTTAAAATCTGATATGGGCAATTTTTTTGTCATAGCATAACCATAAAGATTGTTACAGTCAAGATATATTAAATATGTTGATGGTTTGGAAGCATCAAAATTAGGTAAATAACAATTATTAGCTTTAGCATATCGATGAGTGCACTGTGCTAGCCCTCCACGTATGCCTTTTTCTATCATTTGATACATTTCCAAATCGTTAATTAGCTCTAATTGAACCCCTGTATAAAATAGCATGGCATCCCAACTTAAACTTGGTGAAGTAACATAATAGGCAGGATCAAGATTATAATTTTTTAAAGATATTTTTCTAAAATTTTCGAATACATCACATAGCAAAAGTACATCGGATTTTAAATATAAATCCGTGTATTCACCAATAGAGCTAATATTAAAACATTTCCAAACGTTTTGAGCATGTTCATATTCAAGATTTGTTATATTTTTCATTTGCAAGCTGTTATAGAAACAATCTTTACTTGGGATTTCGGTTTCATTATATTTCTGCCATGAGTTAACGTATTCATATGGATATATACCTTTTATTCTTATTAAGTCGAATTGTTCTTTGTGAGGGTAATGGGATGATAAGTGAATGAAATCTTCGTCATTCAAACTTTTAGTTAAAGTATCAACGCTTGAACTTAAGAACTGAAAAGAATCTATAAATTTAATTTGTACAGGCTTTCTATCAATACCTGATTTAATCAGTTTTGTTATAGATAAATATTTTTCTTTTGTTTGAGGTATGATTTTTATTTCACCATCGTGTTTAGAAAGTTCTGTAATAAATATATGAGCATCATAGCCGGATAAGTTATGAAATATAACAGGTATGAATGAACATACTTGAAACGATATATTACAATGTGAATGAGCTGCGCCTCTATATTCAGAAGTAATATGATCATGATCACACACTTTGTCATCAAATAATAATTGCTTGCAAATGTGACATATTGTTGCATTACAGTAATCATCAATTTGTTCTTTAGTCATTGGTTTCATGGGCTTTTTTGAAATTAAAATCTTGTGAAGTGTCTGTGCGTCTTTTATCAATCTATTAACAAATACTTGTACACAGTCTTTTCCTCTATACGTAACAAATTTATTCAAGCTTCTGTCATGGGAACAACATATATAATAGGCAAAACATGATGGCTGGTGACATTTATTTCTTACTGTATTTTTATCTGAATTCGGTTCTTTAAACTCAGATAAAAGACATTAAAAATCTGCATATATAACAAAGTTAATTTTATTCTGTCGCTCATAATGATTAAATTTTAAAAAACTATTTTTTTCTGGTAATACGGTGATAATCTTAGAACAGCAATGCGAAGTGTATTTTTTTTCAGTAGTAAAAAATTGTAGACATAATTCACATAAATACATTTGACCTTTATGATGTGAGATTTGACGTCTGACTAGACGCATTAGATTTTTTATCAAACAATAATGACCTTTGTTGTCGGTTTCAAAATACAGCAAGTTTACGTGGTCCATCCTCTTAGTACTAGTAACATATAGAGGACCAGTAACTTTATGGTGCCTGTCTAATCCATAAACATTTACACTTATTCCACAATTATTTTTTTCAAACAACTCAATATCTTTATATGAGGGTGGAAATGACATCCCCTCAATATTAAATATTGAGTTTAAATTCGGATATGAGCTTGGTCTACAGACATTATTTTTCTTGGGGAATAATGCTGCAGCTATACTCCACAAAAAACAATAATTATCATTATTCTGTATATTTATGCAACTTTTTGTATTCTTAATTTTCTCAGGTAAGTCGATATAAGATCCTCCCCGCATGGGAGAGTACTTATTAATATTTATTTCCAAGTGACAAAAAGACATCAATGACCATCCAGATTGACAATGCTCGAATTCCGTCAATTTCATTTTATATGTCTCCTTTACACGGGAAAACAATTCATCATAATCAGTATTTTGGTATACGGTTTCATATTTAGTATTAAATGACTTCAATTGCTTTTCACCTGTTGCGGGTAGCATAAAATAGGCAAACAACTCGAAGTTCACTTTAATACTGATATGTTTCAGTATAGTTAATTCAATTAGTTTTAATATATCGACTCGCTTTCCATCTAAGAACGCCTCTATAAAAAGGTACTCGTCTTCTTGAGATGGATGTAAGCGATATGTCATGATTCTGTTTTTGAATGCTGTGGCAACAATATCAACATTTTCAAACTTTGTCTTTATTAAACTATTTGATTTATGAATATTAGTTCTCTTATGATATCTGTATTCATGTTCTGGAATCTCAATATTGCATTTATCACAATTAATATAAGTGCTTGATTGTGAATTAGAAGACGGTTGAACTGCAAAGGAAAAATGCGATTGAATGGCTTTGAATATTTATTTAGAAAGATTAAACAATGGATAACATAAGTATATTAAATTATATAATGATTATAATTTTAATATTACCGATTAATAGAAATAAATTTTACAACTGTTTGTAGTATAATGACAGTTATAATAATATTTATTATTATTGATAGGAGCTAATAAATGTAGGAGGGCAGTTCAAAAACTCTTTAACGCACTTAATATACGTATTTAAATGACTCCAAGACTCGGATTCTGTTTCACACTTATTTTTTATAGTAATAATCGAGTGCCGCCATCTATTAACCGGTGGCACTCGTTCAATATCTTTACAATTATAGATTTTCATCTCAACATAAAAACCGCCTTTCTTATTATCATAAACTTGTCTGGAAAAACCGTTCGCAAGTCTACGAGTAACATATGAAGAGATCGGGTGATGTTTTTTACCAGTTGCCTCCAGTTGTTCGTCTCCAGAGTCACTTCCAAACAAGTCACTGCACGTTGGTCGCGTCGCTGACTTCAATCTTTTGCTGGTGGAGGGCTGACACTCAGTGCTTCTCTGCGGGGACTTGCGCTTCCTTTTTTCTGTCTTGGTTTTTATTGAAGTTTCTGGTCCTGATTCATCTTCAGACGGGAAAAGTTGGTCTGCATTATGTTTGGACCTAAAGACAAAAAAAAACATATTTAGTATATTATCTTAAAAATTATTAGAAAACTGGATAGTTCCCAATTTATAATTATTAAAAACACATTAAAATAGCTACATAATATTCAATTCAATAATAAAAATAAAGTGAAAACTTTGATGGATTGAAATGAAAGATAGAAACGAATGACTAAACAGGTGAATTATCGAATAGTTTGAATAATAAATGGAAAGTGTAAACTTTGAACAGGTGAGTAATTAAAATGAATAATTGAAACGAATGATTAAATAATTGAATTATTCAATAGTCGAATAACAAAAAGAAAGTGAGAATTTTTAAACAGTTGAATGATTGAAATTAATGAAAAAAAATCAAAAAAATAAAAAAAAAACAAAAAAAATAAAAAAAAAATGGATATACTTACATTTTTATGTTTGTAGATTGCTGCTGTGAAGATCTGGTATACTTTTTGTGAACTTGTAGGATGATCTCGCTGGCTCTCCAAGAAGTGATTTGTGGTCGAACTTTCGCATCCCGGCTTTTAAATAGCTCAAAATACACGTCATATTATCCCGAATATGGAATAGGACACGTGTAAGATGTTAAAACGCTGAGTAGATTGCACCACACACACACATAAATTGTACATTGTCAGCAATATTGAAATATGTATCTACATTGCACTAGTACATTATAATACGCGACTGTGTCAAACAAAAGAGGATAATGTGTTTTTTAACTTTATAGATGAAAGTTTTTTCGAAATATTCTGGTAGTATTATTTATTTTACAATCATGTCAATATTATAATAGTGAAAATTTGTATGTTTGTTACTCATGTACGCAAAACTGCGCAATATGAATGAAATTGAGCTCACACATAAGTTATCTATCTAATCTGTATTAACCTAGGGATACGTATTATCCCCCTCTTTAATAGACAGGCAAAGCCGTAGTAACTATTTTTTGTGTAATTACAAGTTTATATATGTCTATGTCTTTAGAAGTTAAGTGGATGGAAAGAAAAAAAAAACATTATTTGAAATGAAGCATAAATAGCAGGCTAAAACCGGGTGCATAAACTAGTACGTTAATTCTGTCTATCTTAATGTCACTCCTAATAAAGAATTACTTGCGTTGCAGATTTATTCTCAATCATACACTAGTTACATGCAATGACGTTGCTTGTTGAATATTTTTAATAATACACATACAATGAACAAATGAAGTAGTTTTAATTTTATGTAGCTAATATTATAAATATGAATGTTCGTATGTTTAGATGCTAGAATGTTTGTTATTAATCATAGCTGAAATAGTTTTGAATTAATTTGATCAATCAAATAATTAAAAACATGGCTTAGCATATTGAAAAAAAAAAAAAAAAAACACACACACACACACACACACACAGAGACTCACACACAGATACATACAGATATATCATGCATAGACACATGTATAATTGAATAAAATCCATTATTTTAATAATTTTTAAATAATGCATAAATAGAAGGCTGAAGCCGGGTGTATAAACTAGTATGTCAATATACCTCTTTGTTTTGATTGTCTCCTTATAAAGAATTACTTAAGTTGCAAAAATATCCTCAATGATATACTAGTTACATACAATGACTTCACTTGTCAATCTTCTCAATAAAATGTATGAACAATTTTACAATGAACAAATGCACAGTAATATTTATTTTATTCATAATGATTATAGTAAACAATAAAGTCTTCGGCACCAGTCTGTCGCGATTATCAGGTTTCAATTTCTTTCACGCATACCTTACCATATTTGTTCTTAGCAACGTGTAACTAAAAAATATGTTTTGGATTTTGAACTCTATAGATTTAAAAAAAAAATTATATAAAAGGGGAACAGTAATATCTAAAAATTCATTATTTTTCTTGCATTTGAGGCTCATACGAGGTAGATTGTTAATCACATTATGTCGGTAAGTCTTAACACCTTGTTATTAAAATACATTTTATTTAATAATTTTATATATTTATTTTAATTGATAATATAGGATATAATTTAGCAAGTAAATAACTGAATATCTGATGTTTCTATTTTATCTATTATACTTAATTATATGTTTTATCTAAAATATATAAATAGGAAAAAAATGGTGTATTAATTTGTAATAATTTTACTTTTTCTAGGACGTGGAAGAACAACTATTTAATTTCATACCTATGGAAGACCCAATAGCTCAAAAAAAACCTGGACAGAAGTCGCTTGGTCTTTCTCGTAAGAGGCAGAGAACCGATCAAACATTTTTCCAATATATAAAGAAACCGGTCACCCGAGGAACAAAAATAATAAAAATCGAAATATATGATGCAGAAAATTTTCCCAAATCCGAACAGCCGATGTGCAATTGTGAAGCTGATGTCTGTGTTCAGCATGTTGTTAAAGCAATATTATTCGATGATATATACTCCACCACAAGAGAATTAATAGCAAAAATTCAAGATGACATCGAACCAAAAGCATAGGAATTATATTAAGCTTCGTGTGGTTATTTCAATTTTGTATTTTTGTTTTCCTTTATTTCTTTTGTTTTGTATGTATATATTTACCATAAGTTTTTTTTTTATTTTTTATTTTCACTAATATAATATTTAAGTTAGTAGATATAGATATAGATAGTTTATGTGTACTGAGCTACTACATTCATTAATATTAATAAATTAAATAAATAATAATTCGATGAATTACTTTTAATTCTGTAGAAGTAATTCTAACCTAAACAGCGTTATTCTGCCTGATAATAATGTACATTTTCGTTTACTACTGAAAAAAAATACACTTCGCATTGCTGTTCTAAGATTATCACCGTATTACCAGTAACGCCTCTACCTACACCATCGAGGTAAAAATGTGAGTTTGTGTATTTAATATTCATAGTTAGTACAGTGGACTCTCATTATAGCGCTCTTCATTTTATCAAAACTCCGATTCGATTGGTGTTACTGAAAATTGAATTTTATTATTATTATATCGAGTAACATTATATTACTTAAATATAGTTTTATAATAAATACATGACATTCAGTAAATAATGTTTATTTAGAAAATGTTACTATATCGGGCACTCACTGTATAATGTACGAAATCCCCTGCACTATAAATGTAACGCAGCGGTGAGCACAAATGCATTCCTTTATCATCAGGTTACCAGGTTGAATAGATTGTATCTAATTATATTCAATTGTACCTACTCATTAGTATTTGAATAGTTGAATGATAAAAATTACATGAAGATACTCATTTATACTGAACACTGAAATGAATAAGAAATAAATAAAAAGCTAAAGTTTGTGTGAAGATTCAATCCGATAATTCAATCATTCTAAGAAAAGGTTCAAATAATTAAAAACATGGCTTAGCATATAGTTTCATGTAATATAGTTAGTTTAATACAGAACAAGAATGTGAATAGGCTAAATAATGAGAGTAATTGAGTGTTTCTGGATCTACTTAGATCCTTTACCTTACATAAATATATAAGAAAGAAATGTTAGCAGCCAACTTCAGATTGTATGAAGGTACAGCACGACAATTCAATCACTCTAAGACAAACTTTAAAATATTTTAGAACATACATTTTGAATAGACTGAATAATGGGAGTAATTGGGTGTTTCTGGATCTCTTTTGATCCAGGAACCCCAATTACCACCTACTTTCGTCAGTTGGCTCTGTCCAACACACAGTTCTCTTGCTAACTAACACTGTAAGAGCCTTTATTCCGCTCGACTACGCGACTGCTTCTTTAATACATTTTGTATTAATAGGGCGCGTGTCGCGAGTCAAAGACTTTGAGATCTGTCTGTTGAGCTGCCGGTATCTGGTAGCATAACCAAACGATGTCAAAACCATTTTCCGTGTTTCTTCCTTTAGCTGCAGGGTATAGTCAGAGATCTTTTTGGTTCTGTTTTTACGGCGGGCCTTGAAGACCTTAGACTCAGCCGTATGGACGGCATCTACGAGCCTGTCGTGGTATGATTCCACTTCCCCGCAATTCGAGCAGTTCAGTTTTGCAGTTCGAGCTGAAAGGGTTCGGGGTTTTCGACGTGGATGGGTAAATGTTAGCAATAAATTTTCTTTTCTTTTCTTCTTTCTTTCTTTCTTTTCTAAAGGTCGGAGCGTAGACTTTATCAGTCGGGACCTCTGGAGCTTGACATTAAGGTTCAATGAGGCCCGCCATCGCTTCCGCTTTTAACCGTATTGATCACAAAGACGTCATTGAACTTCTGTCTTATCGTCGACAAAATAAAGTCTATCTCGTTTTTTGTTTTACCATCGAGGCTTACCCAGGTCCATTTGCGGTTATCCGGCTTCTTGAAAAAGGAGTTCAGCATAAAGAGCCCCTCCTTCTCCATGAAGGCCAATGCAAATTGCCCCACTCTCAGCTCATTCCCGAAAAGTTTACCCAGCTTCGCGTTAAAGTCTCCCGTGAGCACAGTGAAATAAGTGTTAGAGGAATGTATGGTTCTAGATATATCCTCATACATGACCTCAACCTCATCGTGGGAGTGCGTCAAAGTCGGCGCGTATACTTGTATGACCTTCAACGAATAAATTCTGAGTATAAGGTACGCAACCCTAGTCGACACACTCCCGATTTTTACTAAGTTATAGACCAGAGATTTGTGGACTATGAACTCAACACCACCTTGAGACTGTTGGTTACCCTCCCGGAACTAAATCAAGTTCCCGGATTTCAGGATTATCGTGTCTCTTAGGACTTCAGATAATCCTATTATATTCCAATGTAACCTGCTCAATTCTTCCTCTAGTTTGATGATTTTGTCGTCGGTTGGCAGTGTGCGTGTGTTGTATGTTGCCAGGGCCAGTGGTCGTCAGTTTTAGTAACGCGGAATCTGTCGGGAATTCGTAGCACCTTCTGCCCTGCCGAATGCACTGCTGTTACCACGGCTTGGAATAACATGGCTGCCGGGGACTGGCGGCAGCGGTTTAGTTGTGTCCTTCGTTTGAGGGGATCTGCCATAATCGCCAATCGGTTGGCGATCGCAATAAGATAGACACGTCCCCCCACGGGATGAGAGTGGGTGGCGATATTCTTGATGGCCGTCAGCCACACAGCCAAAAATTTCCACCTTTATAGTTTTGTGGAATCAGTTTCAATAAAATAAAAATAAATCATAGAATAATAATAATGCGCGAGCCGCGACGCCCGATTACGACTCAGTCGTACGGCCGAATTTTGCTTTGCAATGCAAAGTAATTGTTATTGTTTACTCAAGTCACACGAAGCCAAAAACAAGTGAGGTATGAAAGTGTTTTTATAGAAAGAGATTAAAAAAATGATTAATATTACTCACAAAATACAATTTTTTCACATCCACTTTCACCTTCGCATTCGCATCCGTTAACCTCCGCATCCGCGGAGGTGTAATCCGTCATCTTCGCATCCGCCTCCGCCTCCGCTAAGAGGCCTCCGTTACAACCCTACTTTTAATATCAGTTACCAGGTCAGGCTGTCTTGCGACATAGGCCTCCTCAAGTCCCCTCCACCTTTGCCTGTCCATTGCTGTCACTCTCCAACCTTTGGGCAGATCGTCTTCCCATCTTTTTTTCTGTCTCCCTATACGTCACTTTCCTTTCCGCGGATACCATTCTGTAACTTTTTTGTTCCACTTTCCTGTTGTTGATCTCATCATGTGACCAGTCCATTTCCATTTCAAGGTTCGTGTTGTGACTTTAACATCTGCTACTTTGGTGATGTTCCTAATTGTCGTAGCTTTCCATTTGTCTTTCAACCTTAGTCCCAACATACTTCTTTCCATTCCTCTTTGGCATACACCTAGCTTGTGTTCGATTTTCTGTGTTAGTGGCCAAGTCTGGAAGCCGTAGGTGAGACATGGAAGCATACAGGTGTTGTAGACGGTTTTCTTTTCCGAGATGGGTATTAATTTATTGTTCATTATTTCCCTGAGGGACCAGTATCTTTGCCAAGTATTATTAACTCGTCTTTCTACTTCTTTAGTTGATAAGTCTTGCACAGATATGACTTGCCCCAGGTAAATATACTCTTGTACGTATTCGATCTCTTTTTCGTCCACCTCGATTTTGACTTCGGTCTTGTTTCTCATCAATTTAGTTTTACCAATATTCATCGTTAAGCCCGCCTTTTTACTTTCAGCTGTTAGTTGTTGTAACATTGTTCTTAGTGTGATAGGATCTTCTGCAAATAAAATGAGGTCATCTGCGAATCTCAAGTGATTTAGTTTTTCCCCGTTTAATTGAATACCTAAAGTTTCCCAATTAAGTTGCCTGAATATATTTTCCAAAACCGCATTGAATATTTTTGGTGACAGTGGGTCTCCCTGTCTTACACCCCTCTGTATTTTAAATTGATTTCCAACATTTTCAAGACGTACTTTAGCTGTGCTGTTGACGTATATGTTCTTAATGATCTTAATAAATTTACTTTCCACTCCTTGGTTTTTTAAAGAATCCCATATGTAATTATGCTTTAAAGAGTCAAATGCCTTATTGTAGTCTACGAAGGATATGTAGTATGGGCGATCGTATTCGTTGCATTTTTCAATAATTTGTTTTACAGTATGAATATGATCGATTGTGGAGAAATCTGAGCGGAAGCCTGCTTGCTCTTTGGGCACTACTTTTGGCTACTGTCTAGTTTTTTGGTCAAACGGTGTAATAAAATTTAGCTGAACACTTTATACAAGTTCGGCATCGAGCTGATGGGTCTATAATTATTAATTTCATTTTTATCTCCTTTTTTATACGGAAGAATTATTGTTGATGATGTCCACTGGGAAGGAGTTTGTTCTGATTCCAAGATTTCATTGCATATATGGGTAAATGGTTGTGTTATCTCTTCCATGGTAAGTTTCAGTAATTCGTTAGTTATCAGATCATCTCCAGGTGATTTACCATCTTTCTGTGTTTGGATAGCTCTTCTTACTTCACTTTGCATAACGTATGGGATTGGTTCTGGGTTTGGGTCTTCTTCTAATGTTGTAGTACATAAGTATTCGTTCATATTATCCGCATACAATTCCTTGTAAAAATCTGTTGCAGTTTCTAAAATATGTCGTCGCTTGGTTGTAGTTTGTCTGCTGGTGTCTTTTCCTTTTTGCATTATCTTTGGTATCCATGTTGAGTGTTCTTTAAGTTGTTTTAAAGCTTTTTTGATTCCTCCGGTTTTGTTTATTTGTTCTCTAATGATATTAAGTCGATTGCTTTTTCTATGATTTCTGATGGCTTTTGAAAGGTCATTGGGCACCTTAGTATGGAAACCATACCCATGGCGGACACAAATGAAATTAGTAGAGTGTAATGATATAAGGCTCTGATTTACTATGGCATTAGTCACATTAATGTGAGCCACGGGAATCTTGAAAAATTCAAGTGTTATAAACTGATATGAGGAATATGAATAAAATGCTAGTTCATAAAAATGTTTTTTTGATAAAAAAAAATTAAATTTGATCCAAATCAAGCATAAGTTCATTTAAGAAGGCAGCAGGTGCGTCTGTTGCTTCCTGATGTCTGGCCCAAGACAGATAATAAACTATGCTAGCGATGTGGGCGCAGCTCCCGACAGTTTGGCGGCCGTGTATACATGAGCAGTAGTACTCTTCTATACTTTGTCGTCCGTGTTGTGTTGGGTTTAACAAAATATATGTATAGTACTGTTTCGATCGGATATGACGTGACTGGATTCGACCTCTGATCTAAATCTTAGTATCAATTAAATGTTGATGTCGATACATTTCTATTAAATAATCCCCGTTTGGTCTTATGTGCTCGTGACAATAAGACCTTGCGATTCTCAAATGGTATGAGCCCAACGTGAATAAGATCAAATCTTCATAGGTCAGCTGTGGAAAATCTTCAAAGTCTGGACTGTTTCCATCTAGAGGCACGAATGCTACTCTTTGTCTGTTCAAGTTATTTGTTGATACGTATTCTGCTAACTCATTTTCTGTATTTATATTTTGATTTATAATATCGACAAACTGATCGGCGTATATATTATCTTCATATGGCCGTCGAGAAGCGTTGATAACTGCCGCAGTTATTTTGAAATCGGTCATCATATTTCGCATCGCAACATTAAAATATGTATGTCGAAATATTTTAAAATCTTTCTTAAATCGTTCATTAATTGTTTCGATTACCCAACGGCACATTGTAATTAATCGAGATTTGTTAGCGTCAATTGTTGATAACTGTTCTCCTCTTCCTCTAGTTGGCGGCATGTGGGGATTATATCCACGTTCTTCAATTGCAGGGATCGAATCCCGAAAGCCACGGTCCAATAGAAACACGTCGTTAGGTCTAAGATACCAATGCCAAGCTGAATCTTCTTGCATCAGGCTGCGCATAATAGTTGCATCCGAAGTAGTCGCTGAATATGGTCCTACGACTTCTATTATATAACCGTCTGTACATACGATCAGAAAAGGCTTTACCAGGTTGCGGAATTTGTGTAGGCTGTAGGTTTTTCTTTGGAAAAGGAAATTCGCACTCTTCTGAAGGTAAATATATGTTCCGTCGAACACAAGAATAGCTGCCGGTTCAGTTTGGGTACCACCAAAAATATGAGTTGGGATACGAAGATTTCATGCCACCACTTTTTCTCTAGTTATATGATTTAAACCCAGGTAACGTGGAACAAAATCTTCAGTTAAGCATTCTCTCGCTGTTTTTAACTTCCTCTCTAATGTTCTTCTAGATATTTGGAATTTCGTAGCTAAGCGCTCATCAGATTGACCAGTTCTTATTTTAGTCAAATACATTCCTAAAGTGGTAGCAGGACGATCAGACCTGTTACGAAGAGACGGTGTTTGGTCTAAAATAGTCATGAACTGATTTTTAGTTAAAGCCGTCCAAAAATGAAAGTGGTTGTCATCAATTGTATCAATATTTTCAAAATCCATTTCAGACCTGCTTTCTAATCCCCATTTATACAAATTGATTATGTCAAGTACATGAGCATTATTAAAGCTTTCATGTATTGTCGGGGCATTCACAAGTTCTTCCCAATCATTTTGAACTAAATGCGGCTGGCAAACTCGTGCAAGTTCTGGTATGTATAAATTGTGATTGTGCAACAGATAGAACTTGGCGTAGGTTGGCACGCGATGTGTAGTCATACCTCTGCAGTTTAGAAAAATACAGCGTCTCGCTGTATTTGATACACGTCTATATCCAGTAACAGTAATAAAACCAGGACCTTGTTGATCCCCGACTTCTATTTGTTGGACCGCCTCTCCAACTTCTCCTTGATTTGCGCCTTCTTGTATTGGCTCGGGTGGCACATTATCTAATTGCTGGTTTTGCAATGCTCGATCATATCTCTGCCAGTAAGGGTAGCATATAGATCTTGTACCGTCAAACGAAATCTGAAACAAGATAAAACATTCTGCACATATATATAAAAACTAAACACCTAACAACGAGATTATTAGAAAGTAGTTTCGAAAAGTCATTTTTATTGCACTGAATTCCTTAATTGCTGTTCTTAATGCATAAACTATAAGTTCTCGAACTTTTGTAAGGTTAACTGGTATAGGTAAAATAATTAGCATTATGTTTGCTTCCGTACAATCATAGTTAAGATTGTGTAAAACAAAGCATAAATAAATAAACAATAAATCGGTCGATAAAGACTCGCTTCCTACCGCTCTGCTCCTGCCTGTTTTCTTAGTAAATAGATAGATAGACGGTGTACTGACAGAGTACTTACCTCACGTGGTATGATTTCTTGTAATAACAACACTACAAGATCCCGGTACCTTTCGAGAAACACTCCATTAAGACGTAACACAGATCGATTGCACGACTCAAAACTGTTTTGTCTTTCCATATCAACGAAAATCCAATCCAAAAGCAAGTAACCAGAGTCTATAAAACACGCTAACGTAGTCGATAAAACAATAAACAAAACAAATCAGATAATCGTACAGGTCACAATGATAGCTAACGAAGGACTGCGCAGAGGGCGGTGAGTCAGTGCGCGAGCGCAACAAAACTAGTTTGGCCTAACTAATGTGCGAAAGAGACAGCGTATACATGCCTCTCGGCTCATCAGTGCACCATGCTGTATGCTATCGAAATTCTTTTATGCCTTTAATGATGGAATAAAATCCTCTGAAACCGTTTGTTCTTTATTTTTTTAAACGATCCTGTACATTTTTCTCCATCGATTTTTAAATGAATAACGATGAATATACAATGAAAGGTCATATTATTCCCCTTAGTTTAAAACTATTTTGATTAATGTCCGCCACTCTTCGCAAAGCGGGTCAGATACGCCCAATGACCTTTCTTTACTAATCTTAGCTATTTGTGTACGATTTGCTTTTCTATTCATTATCATCTCTTTTCTTGGTTTATTTTTAAACTGGCTTCGTCACCAAGTTTGTCACTTTTATCTCTTAATTTAGATTTATTTAGTTTTAGTAGGGCTCTTTCTAAGATGTTGTATTTTTCTTGTACATTATTGTGTTTCTCAATCAATGTCAAAGATAGTTTTAGTTCATTAAGATTTTGTTCTGATATATGTGTTATGGGCCGGCAAGTTGTTCTTTGAAATTTTCTTCTTTGTTTTTTAAATTCTTTGCATGCTATTGTACCTCTTACCATTCTATGATCTGAATTAAAATTTAGAATTGAGACCACACTGACTTTGTTGAAGATCTTGGGCATATTGGTAATTATAAAATCTATCTCATTTCTATCCTTGCCATTTGGAGACATCCACGTCCATTTTCTGTCTTGTTTCTTGAGAAAAAAGGTGTTCATGACTCTCAAGTTCTGTTCGAAACAAAAATTTATCATACGTTGCCCATTGTCAGTTCTCTTTCCCTGGCCATATTTACCTATGATGAATTCTCCTTTATCTGATTTGGCTCCTATTTGACCATTAAACTCACCCATCAATATGATGTTCTTATTTAGTTTCTGCATTGTCTTTGCGAGACTATTATAAAATATATTATTTTCCTTTTCCGTTGCTTGATCTGTTGGGGTCGTCATATATTTGCAATATTGAGAACGGGTTTTTGAAGCCAGGTAAATTAATATTTAAGATACCTATTCTATCCGATATACCATCAATTCTTCTATGTTTCGTTTAAGGTCTTTTTTAACTAAAAATCCTATTCCATGTTTTCCTTGAGTTTCTCCTTTGTAGTAGAGTATGAAATCTTTGAATTCTTTTATTTCTTCTCCGGATCTTCTTACTTCACAGAGTCCAAGTATGTCCCATCTGATATCTTTCAATGCTTCTTCAAGTTCGATAAGTCTTTCATCATATTCTTAATGTTCTTACATTAATTGTTGCAATTTGTATTTTGTTTTTTGTTTTGTTTATATTGTTTTTATTATTTTGAGTAGGTGTGGAGGGTTTTGAGGGTAGTGGTCTATCAACCCCACGAGACCAGCCGGGTTGGGGTTGTTCCGCTTCTGGTAACTGATATTTAATTGCTAGTTAGTTTTGTTAATTGATGGTAAAGAAGAATTTGAATTTGATCTAGCACGCATCAAGTCATAAGCATTTGTTCGATGTGTTTTGTTGGCTGTAGCCATACTTATTTGTTATTAAGGGTTTATTTTTATCCCAGGAGATGTAGATTCTTCTCTTTTTCTTATTTCCATGTTGATTGCGTTACCTTCCTTCACTATCAGCCTGTCATATTTTATATATGCAAATTTTCCTTTTGCCCTTTCTTCCTTTAGTTGTTCCTGTAGTAATTTGCGTTTTGCTAATACAGCTTTTGGATAGTCTTCTACTACATAAATGTCTTTTAGCCTCTTCTTGTTTTTTTAAGATTTCTACCTTTTTCCAATAGTTTGTAAATGAGACCAATAGAGGTCTAGATTTCTCGTTATTTTTGTTTCCAATTCTGTAAATGTTCTGTATATCGCTATCATTTACTGAAATGTCGAGGTCGTTTTTCATTATTTCTTTTACTGTTTTAAATAGGTCTAATGAGCTTTCCTCATTCTCTTCTTGTTTTAAGAGTAGTAGATTATTTTTCTTCTTTTCATTTTCCAGCTTATTTACTTTATTCTCTAACATTTCTATTTTATCTTTCAAGTTTTTATTCTCTTCGATTATTGGCTGTAATTTTTCCTCCATCTTTTGTAGCAGATTATTTGTAATTGTTGTAGTTTGTATATCCATTTCAATTTTGATTTTATCAAAAAATATTTGAAGTTGTTTTTCCATTTTCGTAGTGTTAAAATTATTTGTAATAAAAGATAAACAGTGAACTGCTTGTAACGGAACGTTTAGTTGTGTGTTGTTTCTGAACGAGCATTCAAGTTGTTTGGTTGGTAGTATTACTTACTTCACTTCACTCGTTCACTGTTGATTTGACAGCTAACCTCACAATTTTTACGCACTTAAACTGATAGATTTGTTCCTTTTTCAGTTTTCAATGTAGGTTTGTGAATACCATATCGTTGCACAACACTTTTTATTATACAGTTTTAGTCTTTTTACGAGGTTATACGGTAATAATCTGTTTAATGGACACTATTTTTACGGAGCGAATTGCGACGATGTTTACTGACAGGTGAACGGACGGAAACGGACCATGCTTACCTACCTACTTGTTAATATCGATAGGTATCTTAATTGGTTAATTGCTTCAGCTTTGAGTTTGCCACAGGACAATAGAGGCAACGCACCCGCGACTTCTCTGGTGTTGCGCGTATTCCAAATTTTATAAAATCTGAGATTTTTATAGGTTTAGCCAATTATATTCCTAGGTTGGGGAAACATTGACATCCATTTGATTACGAACCTTCTAAAAGATATACCAAGGTACAATATAACGAGAAGCGTCTATTGTACGCAATATTAAAGCCCGTAGCTTTTCAAGAATGTACCTATTAATAAGTTCAGTTCACGCCCCTGTAACCGACCTAGGATAAAGGATACGGACTATAATATATTTTTTTACATTTACATAACCTGGTGTAAACGTAAAATAATATATTATAGCTTTAAAAAGTTGCTTAATTTTTATTTTATCACCGCGCGATCTTGGTAGTGGAAATGGTAGACCAAAATACTATTTCACAAATTACTTACCGGGAAAAAAAGGCATCAAGCATTTTTTTTTAAGACATCATCATCATCATATCAGCCGAAAGACGTCCACTGCTGGACAAAGGCCTCCCCCAAAGATCTCTACAATTGCCGGTCTTGCGCTATTCGCATCCAGCAGTTTAACCTTAGTACAAATTTAGCCTAGTATAATTACAGTAGTAGAGGAACTGCAGCATATTTGGAATACCAGTTTGTTTTATGATAATAAATTTAAGGAGAAAAGGGATAGCTCAATAAAAAATACACGAAATTATTGGCAAATAATTAAACTTTAATTATAAAAATAATCAAATATAACAAAAACCAAAAACCTTATCAAAATGCCTATCAAACTAAAAATCTCCAAAAACGTGATTCGACATGAGGTGCAGGTAATTTGGAATATACTATTCCAAATTATATTCATATTTTGCTTTGACAATATGAGAGGGACTAATAAGGGAGTTATTTTCGCCCTACTACCAGACGGCTCTGGCTTTGTGTCATCTAAATTCTCCACTGGCAGAGAAGCAACCGTGGGGAGTGGAGTGTCATTGAATTAGTTTGACACACACTTTAGATCCTCTTCAAAATTCTTTCCTTTTCACGCTATGAGTTTTGGTATTTTACTCTGGAGTATGGAGAGACCACTTTCATCAACGTTAAATATGCGCGCAGCAGGGAAAGACTTATCGGTCAGGATTTTTTCAAGATAGTCGTAAAATTCGTCCATTCTTTCTTTAGTCAATCTCTTAGCTCGTGCTTGAGAAGTTCCAGTTGGTTGTCTTATGGAAAAAAATCCTGATGTCGTTTTAAAAACCCTTTTAGCCAGTATCTGCCAACAAATCCACCCTTCAAAGGATTTTTCAAATTATTTTTTAGTGATAATTGATTTGCCAAACGGCGCAAATCCATTCTGGTCAGCCCATAAAACTTACTCTCCATAGTTAGTACGTACTCCACCAGCAGGTTTTCAATATCTTGACCAAAACTGGCCTTCGAACAATAACTTTATTTGTTATTGATTCAATCGGAGAGTCCTTATCATTTACAAATAGAAAAAGTGTTGACCTAGGAACGTTGAACTGTTTAGCTGCCTTTAACTATCCCAGTCTCTTTTCTCTAGCAGCGGTCATTTCCAACCTCTTTCTCTTTTTGTAATTGGGCCATGTTGCCATTTCTAACTAAAACAGAATAATTTATATCTACTAACAAAAATGTGCATATAATTTGGAATATTCCAAAGTATGTTCACTCTCGGTATACCAAATTAACAACATACCATCCTAACCTAAAATTCGATGTCACATTTTTTATTCTAGAAATATTTACAAAATCATAGTAACATCATAAGCTAAGAAGGTCACTTAACAGTTTAAATAATTACAATGAAGATGTAAAGTTTTACAATAAATGTATCACTAATTGCATTCTTACCGAAAAAGTTCCCAAATCACGTGTCTCGCTTCCTTGAGGCTGGCAGCCGGAATGTCAAGATGTTATCCTGTTTTTAATACTCGATACGTTCGTGTGTCGTATGACGTTATGTTTACGGCAAAAAAACAAAGATGGCGTTTATATTTATTTAGGTATTGAAGTATTCCAAGTTACCTGCAGTATGCCAAATATGCTGCAGTTCCTCTACATTAAATTTCCAATACAAGCTGACCTGTCATTGTATGAAAATGCTATACAACGCGAGATCAGCTTATACTGGAAATGTGTAGCTTAATATGTAGCCGTGTTTACCTACAACTGCAAAAACAGCGTAGAATCCAGCTCCCGTCAGGAGGGGGACACTGGTGATCAGACAGATATATGCGGAGAGAGGTAAGTATCATAAGATATCCGAGAATACGAAGAAATAGAAGAAGAATACTTAAATAATATACGAGTTTTATCAGAAACTGAATCTTTGCTAAATGATGATAGCCGTTCGATAGAAATATACTATATATTTGAGCTCTCGTCTAACCTAGACGCCTTGTGAAGATCTGCAACAGTGAGGCTCTTAGAAGGCGGCTATGTCATAAAAGGATTACACGGCTGCCTGCCATTCGTGTTCTACTAGGCGATCAACGAGAATATTAAAAACTGGATCCCTCCGTGATTTTTTGCCGTTTTTATAGATACGGAACTTTTCGCGCACGAGTCCGACTCGCACTTGGCTGGTTTTTAAAAAGTTATTAAATTAAGTGTTTGATGGTAATGATGCTTCAGATATAATATTTCAGTTAGTGTTATTTATTATCCTTCTTTTGGACTTCTCTTGTACGATTATAATCGTTAGATACTATTGCCACATCAATTTCCGCCATACGTTAAGGGAATGCTTTCATCAAAACGCGCTATTGTTTAAGTGAGGTATCGCCATGAAGTCTATGGAGGTAAAGTGTAAACAAAGGTAACGTACGTATATAGGTACTCCAAAAAGTTCTATACAACTGGTTTGTAACTTGTAGGTAACATTAAGTTTATACATAGCCTAGGGGGCTTTTAGTGACACACCAGCTTATATAAACAGAGGCTAGCGATTGGGGGTTTAAGCCGTCTGGCAAATAAAATTACAAACTAAGTAAACCGCTCCAGAGGGGTTGGAACCTCGATTCAGAGAGTTTATTGGCGCGTAGAAGCTTAGTTTTTAAGGACATTTTCTTCAACTGTCGCTCTTATTAATACGCAGACACGGGTACACACTCTTATTCTATTCAGGTGTAGTAATCAGCCAAATTGGTTTTTAGCCAATACTATGAGATTCAGCTCATTAAAAAACTGTTATACTTACGCCAAAATGGCTATATTATGAAAAACAATTTAAATTGAATTTAAATTGATATCTAAATTGTATCCATCAATCAATGAATTACTGTACGTGTGGCGCAGTGGCTAAGACAGTCGTTTCGCCGCTTGGTGTCGCGGGTTGGAGTCCCGTGCCGGAGTCTGAGTCTGGATGTAATTTGTATCCGTCTATTATATACGTCTGTAAAGTACCCAGCGACACAGGGATAAGAATCCCGAGTGCGGGCGTTGTCTTATAAAAAATAAATAGGTATTCGTTAAATTGTTTGTTGAGTTGTTGCAATATACAACAAACAACCAACATATTCTGTCGTTGGACCGTGCAAATAGTTTTTGCAGTGCTCTTTTTGATAAATTATAATTTAATATAAAGTATTTTCTCGCATTTAATGATTTTGTACGTGGTTTGGTAGGTTTTTGTTCACTTTGTTTTGACTCGTACTTGGTATTTTTATATGGACGAGACTAGTGTGATACAATGAAATTGGTTTTCGTCAGCCTCTTAAACTCAGTGCGTTGTCAACCATCTGCAACAAGTTTTATGCTTACGTTGATCTCGGTGGGTTAAATCCACCACCTACTCTGCTTTTCTAATAGAAATTGTTAAACAATGAACTAGTCTCTACAATTAAAATATCGCTTTTAAAGTTGCACTTGCTTGCCATTACTATACAACCTAAGTAGGTACTTTGAACTTAGCTACCTAAGTGTTATAATATAAGGTAAAATAAGATAACTCTTAGTGTACCAAGAACTAAAAATTAACAAGAGATAGTAAAATATACCTAAAACTATAAGTAGTTAAAACCTTAAATAACCATTGTTGTCACAATGGTTACTTCAAGAAATAAGCTATATAACTAAAATTAAACTATTATTCTATACTGCACAGCTAGTATAGAATAATAATTTAATTTTAGTTTCACCCGCGTTGCACTTTATAAATTATATATATATGTTATTCGGTTATAAAAGCTACTATAAAGTTTCATCAAAATCCGTTTCGTAGTTTTTGCATGAAAAAGTAACAAACTACTTAGTTACTAAACATTATCACAAAAATTTCGCGTTTATATATTATAATCTGCGTCCCGCGGTTTCATCCGCGTTAAACTTATAAATTATAGTAGCTCAAGTACTATTTTTTAAACACCATATATTAACTTAACGAACTTAATAAACCTATACTCAAATGCAGTTTATGTAGACTTGTTAGCTAAAGTAATGTTTTTTATTTGCCTTTTATCCGTTACTTTCGGTTGCAAATTGAACTCAATACTTTTCCAATGCGTTACAAGTATGTACCGTTAATATGAACACGTTTTCCTGTTGCATGGTATATAGCAGTGGCGGAGGCTCTATGCGACATAATTCGTCACGGCTTCCCTTTTATTACTGTCCCGTGTTTTTTAATAAGATTAGAAAATTGTCACAGGAATGGTAGGTATTAATTATTATTAAAGGTTACTTAAAACTATAAATGTCGACATGGTGTCTACGTAATGTTTTTTATAATATGACACACTATACCTAGTGTGTCATATTATAAAATTATTATATGTATAGATTGCGCCACTCGTGACGATTATAAAAAAAAATCATTAATTGGATCTAATTATATAATAATAATAAAATTATAATATGTATTATTTTACGCTTACCAAACTAGGTAACAGTTTTCCGTTGGTATAAGCGTTCGCATTAAAACTGCTAGCGTCTTAAAACCCATGATAAACTGATAAAAGAAATCTGCACAGAAAATTCCAGTAAGAAAACAAAATTAGGTTTTCTAACAAAAGCATTTCATGTTTTGATATTCGGCATACAAAGTGTAGATCGCTCATCTATTTTGAAGTTAATAGTATTTTATAAAGACAGTGGCAGCTCCATGTATAATATTTAATGCCAATATCGTGGACGATATATACAATTCACAATCATTAAGTCCGTATTCAGTACGTTAGTCTTAGTTATCCTTTGCGGAACTGAACCAAGCAAGAAATGTTAAATAAAATTTTTCGTCAAGTTCTCATAACTTCTAATTTTTTATCTTCTGTTTAACCATAACTGTAACAATCGGCTTCATCATCATCATCGTCATCATATCAGCCGAAAGACGTCCACTGCTGGGCAAAGGCCTCCCCCAAAGATCTCCACAATTGCCGGTCTTGCGCTATCCGCATCCAGCGATTTCCAGCGACCCGCACAAGATCATCGGTCCATCAACAATCGGCTTACCATAAAAAAAATATGACCCCTCCCCACTGGTACGTAGGACATCTTATTGCAACGGGGATTCTATCATGCGATTACTGAGAAATTAAATCAATTGGATGGGCCACTAAAATAGCGGGCTACAGCGATACATAAAATATAGTGACTGATTTGAGTGGTGAAGTTAGACACCCAAACACGCGGTGAGAGGAGTGTCAGTTCCTGGTCTAGTCGTTAAGCCATGTCAAAGGTCGACTGGGCGGCTTGAAATGATATCAATTATGTTTCAGTTTTTGGTGAATTTCGTTACAATTCGTTCTGATTGTTTCTGTATATAATGTACCGGTAACAGTAGCTTCATGATCCTATTGGCTACGGAAGGTTTTGTCTTGTATTTCTTAGGAGTTGGAGCCATACGATGTAGACTATATGGTAGTTTGGGGACGTAGTGGTGAGCCACATTTCATCTCGATATTAATTCAGTCAACAAACGATGTCTAGTACAGATCTGTAGTAGTAATTTGGTTTTGTGCAGTGATAAGCGCCCTAATACTAAACGAGTGGATATTATTTCACTCGCACGCGGTTATGTAAAATGCACCATTACCTAGCCAAATCTTAAATAATCTGTGTGCCGTGATACGAGGATGTGCTAAAACAATTTTCAAAACATTTTAACTCTGTCTTCGGTCACTGGGATCGCTGGGAGTTCTGGGGCTCTACCGGTTAAGTCGCTGAACATCGATTTCGTGAATGGCGTTCAAATAAATCAAGGTTAAAAATTACTTAATCAGTTGTTAAATCGGCTTCAACGTTGACCATCGATTCCGGACCATTTATGATATCACATGTGGTCATGGAAGTCGATTTAACAATTATTACGCCATTCTCGAAAACGATGTTCGGTGACTTAGCCGGTAGAGCCCCTGTTCTGTAATACTGTAGAGGGGGAAAATCATATTATGTTACTGCGCGTAGTTAGTTATTTTTTCAATTAATTACCAAGAAATTATATTAATAAATTCTCTTTTAGTACAATAAAATGACAATAAGTTATTTTTTTAGCATACAGGCCTGCCTATAATTTATTATCCATTAGAAAATAATTGTTGGTCCAGTGGTTAGTTACCCTGACTGCTAAGCAAGAGGTCGTGGGTTCGATCACGAACCAGAACAAATCTTTGTGTGATAGCACGATTATTTGCTCTGTGTCTGGGTGTTATCTATGATGTAATAACTTAATTTAAGTTAGCTAAATATCGTCACTGTTATAAAATAAATCTTATTGTAAATTATTTCCTACAATCCGTGTACTTAAATATCTATATGTTCCTAGAAATAATTATAAATTAATTACCTAATATTACTTCGAACATGTTCTGACTATTTACAAGCGCTTTTTTAAAGTCTACGTGAATAAAAACCTTTTTCATTTTATATATTTTATTTTATGTGTATTTCTTTAGAAATATATAAGTATGCTCATCAGTTATCTGATTGCCATAGTACATGCTCTGTCTAGTTTGGGACCAGATGCCAGTTTGTTGTCTCTAGATATTATTTTATTTAGATAATTATTTATCCAGTATTTGTAGGAGAGACGCTGTGATCTGCAGTCGTCGTCGCATGCCATGCGTGTTGTCTACGGTAAACCCCTCCAAAACCTTTGGCAGAGGCCAATGTCCAGCAGTATATGATAACAGACAGAAGATGTGAATTAACATCTAAATGTAGCCAATTTTGATAGAATAAGAAAAACCTTACTACATTCAACCTACCAGCGTGTACAGTTATACCATATATCCTATCAGCGTATTAACATACCCTTAAGGTTCATATTAGTGCTTCACATACATGATAATGTGTTTTAATTTTGGAAAAAGTTTATGGTTAACCGTTGACTTTCGCCGTAATACTCGTATAATATATCGTCGTTATATTATTATATATAATAATTATAGTAGGTACATATATTGTGTAAACATTAAAAGAATACAGGGATGTTTCCCTCTTCTGAATTGCGATCATAAATGCAATAATATTTAAATCTCTATTCGTTTCTATCTCATTTTATGAGGCCCTAACCTCTTTATATAATTCTGTCTCCCGCTTCGCTTCGGAGGTTTCCCACATTTGTCTGACGCCTCCTTGTTTCTTTCAGATTTAATCCTTACTAGATTCATGATAGTTTAAACGAGAGCTTAAGACATATGAACCTAGGTTTAACCACTCAGTACCTTTTTATTTGGTGCTATTATACAGTCACCCTCAAAATCGTAATTGTTACTGTTATTTAAGTTACATAATTATGTAATAGCCGCAGGAGGGCACTGGTGACTCGTAATACAGGTATCAAACCTACATCAAGCACCAGTCTCTCACAAAGTTTTGTCATATATATACTATTATAATTGTAAACCTGTGTATTTTGTGAGAGAGAATAAATGACTTATTATTATTATTGTTAACCCAGGCTTAGCCCAGGCAGGCGAGAAGGAACACCGGGGTGGTTTTTAGTCAGTAGGAGTCTGACAGACCCCTTCGCCCCCCCAAGGTGGAGGACATCCATGTAGGTTTACAAGAGCTGCAGTAGTGGGTAACTGGTGGAAGTGGAACAATTAATTTTCTAACGCCTCCTTTTATTTCTTTCTGATTAAATTCGTTGCGGGATCCAAGACACTTAAAGCGATTCCCCGGGACATGCCTGAGCCTCACCGCTCGGTGTCATTTCGTGTGCCACTGTTGATCCTGGCTTACAGGAGTTGCAGTGGTGGGTAAGAGGGAGGGACTAGTCCCGTAAAAAATATAAAAAATGTGGGTACCTAACTGGTAACTGAATATTTGTATAACACCGTGCGAAACTCAGGTATTAATGGTTTGTATGTTTAGCCACGCTTATTAGCCCACCGTTAAACCAACATGTGTATGAAAGCCAGTCATCGCTGTCGCAGTCGCGACAAAGCACTTTCTCGAGCCTCACTTTTAATGGCCTCGTAAAAAGCAAGCGCGGGGAAAGTAGCCGCTCAAGTTCAATAGCTCGTAACAGTACCACAGTGGCAGTGATCTTGTGAACGGCTGCACCGGTGTTGATGCAGTCAAGATGAAGAGTGTTTTGGTGATAGTATTATGTTGTGCCACCTGTGTGTTCCCGGCCAAAGATCTCCCTAAATGGAAGAAACAGGTTTGTATTATTTTTTTGTAAAATTGTTTTGAAGTCAAAATTCTGTGAGATACAATATATTAAAATAATTACGGTTAAGTATTTTGGTATTTCCGTTCTGTTAGTTTAGTTTGTAACAAATACATGAGCCATCTTCTGGCGCAGTCGGGTAATAATAATAAATGTTCTCGTAGTTTTAAAAATGATTTTCCTAATCATTTTATTTTATTTATTCGTCTGTATTTAAGTCATATAAAAATCTATTCAAGTAATTTTAAGTACCTACGTAAAAAAATATAAATCTCTCAAGATCAAATGTTTTTTAAATTAACACTTTTTAACGTCAGCCAGAACTCCAGAGCTATTTTCATTTAATTTTGCATTCATTTGATTTAAAATTTGTTTGCAAAACAAATAAAATAAATTTGTTGTTTATTTCGTAAATTTGATTAGTAGGGATTTATGTAGGAAGCGATCTTAACTTAGAGTATTTACGCTTTTTAGTTTCATTTACTTTATTATTTTTACTTAAGTAAATTTTTACTCTTCATTTATTTATATATTCTTATTCTGTTTCATTTGATTTTGACTATTATAAACAATTTTACTTTTGAGAATTAAAACGCGGTACTTCACTACTAGCAATTGGTATAGATGGAAAAATTAGATTAATTTATAAAACATACAGTACAATCGGGAAATGGTTTTTAAAAGCCGATTAAACACGCACAGTTCTTATACGCAAAGGTAACGATATTGCCGTAGGAAAAATTATTCGTAATAAAAATATTAAATTTAATTTACTCTACAATCATCAAAAATCATCAGGCATCAATTCATATTTAAAAAGTATGTAACTATTCCACATTCGGTGCTTAATGCAGTTTATTAAATATATGAAATAAATATTTTAATATAATGTCTTTTTTTGCTAAAAACGACCCTATTCTTGATTATATAAATTATTTATTTTATGTATTACCAAACTGATTTATATTTATAAGGTTTTGGAAATTAATGCCAAATAATTTGTCTTGAAAATTATTTTACTTTTAAGTACATTTATAAAATGGTACATTTTATCAAGTTTGTTTCTAATAGAAAAACGATTTAGAATACCCGATTTGGAACGTAAACCTTATGTATCTTTCGGTTACTATTAAAATTTATACAATCCATTTAAAAGATATCTAAAAATGCTTGAATACCAGTTCTTACTTAACAAGAAAATAACTTAATTTACGATAAGAGCGCCACTTTAAATTCTTATTCAATAATTACTGTTTAAAAAACCTACTACAAATATATTTATTTTTATAAATGTTTTGTTTGTAATCCGTTTCAAATAAACTTTATATGGGGCTCTATATAAATTTCCGTAAGATTTCCATATCGATTACATTATAGGTATAATTAGGAAAATTGGTTCTTCGACAACAGAAAAATCTAGTATCATATATAAAACATAACCATACAATTGAATCGAAAACTTCTTTCAAGTCGGTTAAAAATATTGATGTTACCGGGTGTGTGTTCTTTTGTTTGGATACTGTTCTCCAACTTAAGTTATAATTAATCATCTAAAAAAATAACGCGTATAAGTAAACAAGCAGTAAGCAGTTAAATAAATAAAGTTTTGTTTTCGCTGGCGATTCCCCGCGTGCCACTTTCTCGTGGCTTTCTCGCGATATTAGAAAGTTCCTTGGTGAGTCAGCGAGATAACTCGATCCTGACGTTACGAGGATGAAAGGAGACCTCACCATTTATACCATTCATTAGAATAACGTTATGTAAGATCATAATAACTTACGATGCAGTAGGATTTAAGTTTAATATACAGTTTTTTATATCCATTACTTTTACCATTAAATAAATCATATGAAATAGACTTAGTTAACGTTGGGGAGTTATAAAAACTCACATCGGCCCGTAAGTGATTGGCGAGGTTAAGCAACTAGGCTCGTGGTCAGTCCATAGATTGGTGACCGCTATAGTAATTTTATTTCTGAGCGTCTACGTGCTTCGGAGGCCACGTTAAGCTGTGGGTCCCGGTTGTAGCCATTAGGCAATTGTCGGTAAGCCATGTCCGAAGTCTACTGGGCGGCTTGAACAACTCTGACACTAGGGTAACCACTGCCCATACGATAAGTAAGTAAATTGTAAAAAAATTAAATAAGATCATAATATATAAAATTCATACATTAGCGGACACACAGTTACTGTGCGAGTGCGGAACGCTTTTAGCTGGATCCGTACCCAAAAGATAAAACGGGACCCTATTGCAAAGATTGCTGTCTGTCTATCTGTCCGTCTGTCACCAGGCTGTGTCTCATGAACCGTGATTGTTAGACTGTTGAACTTTGACAGATGATATATTTCAGTTGCCGCTATAACAACAAATACTAAAAATAACAGAATTAATAAATATATATCGTGATATTATTGCTCGATATTTATAACGGCAACAGGTAGACGCAATATTCACAATATCTTTAGTTATATATTCAACCTAAAAATAAATAATTCAACTAATAAAACAATATTAAGGAGGCTCTCACCCTACAAACATGATTTTTTCGCTGTTTTTATACGTAATCGTACGGAATCCTTTGAGCATTGGGTTGACTCGCACTTGGCGGGTATATAAAGCCTATGATATACAGAACGTAAATATAAAATCTTGAATATTCCATTGAAAGCTGGTGAATTACATATTAATTTAAACTGTTTTGTTTTCTTTAGTACTTGTAGGCAAAAGAGAACAAAATATTTTTGTTATACTTTTAAGCAGAAATTAAATTGTAGAAAAAACTTTTAGAAATAGTAGGCTTAAATAAAATCACTAATTGTGATAGCTTTTATATAGGACTCATAGATGGGAAATTATCGTCTTAAAAACGATACATTTATATCCGTACTAGCTGTGCCCCGCGGTGTTACCCGCGTTAATATTTATAAATTTTCTTTGCTATAAACCTCACGGAGCCCGTGACCTTTCCAACGAATGCAAAACCGTGGAAATTGGTTCGTGCGTTCTGGAGTTATAGCGTCAGGAAGGAAAACCTGACTTATTTTTATATAGTAGAAGATTTAGAAACGAGTCGCTCTGAGATCATCTTTAACATAGTGTGTATAAGTATTTTATATTTTGGATAGGTAATTCAAGCCTTAACACACACATTCCAACAAGCGATTTTGTGAATGCATTTAAATCACGTAATATGAAGAAAACCTCCGAGGGTTCTCAAAAAGGATTGCCTTTTCAATCATTATATACTCATTTAGTAACAATATCCAATAGCTGTGTCGTATTAGGCGTATTGCCTGACGTGATAAAATATAGCTAAGTCATACCGATGTTCAAATTTGTTCTTACTTCTGACTTCTCAAATTTTCGTCCAGTTTCCCTATCGCCCACTCTTAGCAAGATTGTTAGAGTAAGGTAATACTTATTCAGGTGCTCAGACATTTGAATAGACATAAATAACGTCTTAATAAACAGTTTGGATTTACAAGGGGCTTTCAATACTTACTAGATGTTGGGGTTGAATTTAGTAAAAAGTCTATTCATTGCTTGGAAAAATTCACAAGTTCTATCAGGTAATCAGGTGACTTGTCCAAAGCATTTCATTATGTACAACATGATACTCTTGCCAAGAATTTAAATCACTGTGGTATTAAGAATGCGGCTCTTACACTTCAGAAATCCTACTGGGACAATAGAACTCGTAAGTTCGATGTTAACTGTAAAAGATCTACGCGTTTGCCGGTATCTTACAGGCGTACAACAGGGTTACATTCTTGGAACATTTTTGTTTTTATTTATATAGATGATCTTTTGACTTGAGGGCTAACAAGTACTGTTTGATGACAAATACCTGTCATTTAAAGTAGATCAATTAAGAATTTACGAACATAAAATGAATTTGATGGTGCACTTTCTAAAATTGTTCAGTGGTTCAAACTCAATAATAAATTTACGTGATTAAGTTGTTCATGTCTTATGTATAACAAGGAAAACTAATGGTCAACTTACGGAGTATCTACGGAATCACATTGGACTCTGTTGAGGCGGCTGTATTTTAGGTATTACAATCGATTCTAAATTACAGTGGCAATCGCAAATTAAAATTTGTCTGTTTAATTAATTACAGTAGAATATGCAGTCAAAACAATAAGAAGGCTCACTGATGTAGAGTAAAATAAAATAATTTATTTTAGTTACTATTAAAGCCTTATAACATATGGGATTTTTTTCTGAGGAAATTCTTGTGTATCCCTTTTTGGCAATGCTATATCATATAATCTTAAAGAAATAGGATAAACGGAAAACCTACACAATTTTCGACAACGCCTGTTGTGTGTAATCCATATTAGGACAGTTTTCATAATATTAAGCGCTACATTATTACTTATTGTGGCAGCATACAATATCATTTACCTCTATTTTACATTGGTTTAATAACTGCAGGCATCCCAGAAGGGCGGTTCTGTGCGGGTTTTGGGCGCCGGTTAAACCAAAGACTAATACTACACAGTGGTAAAACATTTAATATCTACTTGGGCAACTGTAAATATCATGTTAAAAAATTGCTACTGAGTATAAACTCTAGTCTATCAACTTAATTCCACCAATGGAATCATGAAATAATTCCATCAAATTGCCAATATACTACGTTTTTATTGGTCTAAGGCAACAGCAACCCTTATGTCTATACTGCCATGGTAATAGGGCTATAATTGGCGGCCTCAAGATTGTTTTTCGTGTTTTTTTTAACTCTTAGTTTACTTTCAGTTACAAATGCCGAGCCTGTTCTTCGCGTTGGACGCGATATTTCCCAAATATTCCTTCGAAAATTCCTCGACAGTTTCAACAGTGAGTGTTTTTATTAGGTCCTTTGCCTTGCTTTGCATCCATCATCATTGATAGTTCTTACTCCATCAACACTGTGCCTCATATAGGCTGCCGCTTGACAGCGCTGCCCATCCACACTCTTAATTCGTTGCATAAGGCTATTTGCTTGCCTTGCATTACTGGCTAAAAATCAGGCACGAACCGGACGTGAGGTAAGTGTGGAAAAGAGGTAAGCCTCGACTTCCCTCCCCCAGAGTGTGGATTGGCAGCTAAATTTGCATTCGCTTTGGATTGGGCTTGAGCTTATAGTTAGAATGTTCCATAGGCATCAATTTCATGTACCTGAGAGAACTTGTTAAGGTCTCTTTATGGATCTCGTAGAGCCTCGACTTGCCTCCCCCAGAGTGTGGATTGGCAGCAACATTTTCATTCGCTTTGGATTGGGCTTGAGCTTATAGTTAGAATGTTCCATAGGCATCAATTTCATGTACCTGAGAGAACTTGTTAAGGTTTCTTTATGGATCTCGTAGAGCCTCGACTTGCCTCCCCCAGAGTGTGGATTGGCAGCAACATTTTCATTCGCTTTGGATTGGGCTTGAGCTTATAGTTAGAATGTTCCATAGGCATCAATTTCATGTACCTGAGAGAACTTGTTAAGGTTACTTTATGGATCTCGTAGACAAATGGTAGTTGCATAAGCATTTGGAACAAGGAAATACAAGTACAAATCTATATAATGCCTTAAGTCTCATATTTTATAGCGTGAAAATTATTTGTTATTTGTGTAATGTTTCCTTCTTCTCATTGGTGGTTGAATTCTGTTAGTTAGAAGCAGTTAGACTATCAACTATCTAGTACTGACTAGAAGTGGTAAAAAATAGAGGACAGTCGGTGATAGGAATATTTAATTTTAAATTAGTGGCATGTGGGTGTAAGAGCTTAGTACTTTTTGGTTTGGACTTTATTTTGTTATTGTCACTTGTTATCGGTCTATCGTCTTCCATAGTTTTAGGCCCAGAATATGATCAGGCTGCGTTAGTCTTGATAGATCGTCAATTTAGTCTCATGGTGCTCTACTGCTTTCAGCCATTGAATTTGCAGAAAGTTGTCTTTTTGAATACGAAATAAAATTTCGTAAGTTTATTGGTCGAACGTAGTAGAGACTTGTATCTATTTACACTGCAATGCTCTTGACATAGGTATACTTTGCTATGTACCTTGCATCAAGATCATTCCATCATCGCAATTGGTATATATAACACGATAGTTTCTGTCTCGCTTCAGCTTTATTTGCATGTTAGATACTGGTTAAATATTACTAAATTGATACTATAGAGTGCTAAGAAAGAAGCTCGAGCTTTTAAAGTAATTGTTCAAGAAACAGATAAACAACTAATAGAGCTGTTGGGAACTTCTGGCTAAACATACAAGATACTGATATAAAGCAATAGATTCGTCTAGTGCTGGATGTTAGTGCCATTTTTATTTTGTTTGTTTTTAATATATACAGGTGTCTCCATTGTATTGTATGTGTGTTCCATTGCTTGAGTTACGACTGTTAAAGATACTTATATATTTCTAAATATATTATAGATAGATTACTCATAAACACCACTGGCATTATCCTTTAAATTTACAAACTTCAAATATTATTGTCTAGGTTGCGTAGGTATTCTAGGTTGTGCAAATTTAATTTCACATTAATTGGCCATCAAAGTGTCATACGAAGAACAAACAAACTGATGAACATACTAATATATTTCACCCAGTATTATTATTATTTTATTTTGCAAGTGCGTTGCCGGCCTTTAAGAAAAGAATAGGCTTGCTTCTTGAAGGTTGCCATGTCATACCGTATCGGAAATACCTCCGCAGCTAATTGATTCCACAGAGCGGTAGTTAGTAAAAAGTTTCTTGTGAAACGCACGGTGGTGGATGACCATTCATCCAGGTGATAAGGATGAAATTTCCACTTTTGGGGAGAGGGTCTGTGGCGGAATGTGGCGGCAGGTATAAGCTCGAACAATTCCTCTGAACACTCCCCGTGATAAATGCGGTAGAGGACACATAGAGACGCCACGTCTCTCCGTAGGGTAAGAGTATCAAGCCAAATAGTGGGACTCCCGTCGTCAACGACCATTCGAGCTGCACGATGTTGTATACGATCAAAAGGAAGAAGTTGATACTGTGGTGCCCCGGCAGCAATATTCCATATGCGGTCGTACTTGCGTTTTATATAATTGGAGGCTATGGGCCCATGTGAAGTATCGCCTAGCTCTGCGAAGGACACCCAGCTTTTTGGAAGCCAATTTGGCCTTGTCTTCCAGATGACCGCGAAATTTGACGTCACTCTCGATGTCGACGCCGAGAATCCCTACTTTCGGCTTGATATCAAGGGGAGTGCCCTGAAATTGAGGAGGTATGGCAATGGGAGCTTTTTTGGCAGTAAACGCGCAAGCTTGTGTCTTACCCAGTAAATTACACCCAGACACAGAACAAAACACAAGTCACCGTAGCCTAGTTGGTAGTGCTCCTGCCTACGAATGGTCCTGGGTTCGAATCCCGATAAGTGCAAATAGTTGTGTGATGAGCACGAATATTTGTTTCTGAGTCATGGATGTTTTCTATGTATATAAGTATTTATCTATCTATATATAAGTACGTATATCGTCGCCTGGTACCCATAGTACAAGCTTTGCTTAGTTTGGGGCTAGGATGATCTGTGTGGCATTGCCCCCAGATATTATTATAGTATTAAATAATGGTGTTCATCACATTAACTTTGTTCCGGGTGGGGATCGAATCCACGACCCCTGGCTTTGCAGTCAGGGTCACTTACCACTAGACCAACAGGCCAGTCATATTAGATAGTATATAAGTTTAAATACAGACATCAGCATCACAATAAAATGTTTAATTCTATGAAAATGCATGCAAAATTACAATCGTTGGTATAGAAGGATGATTTATATATTTGTTTTCCAGGTATGGTATGTCTGGCAACATAATATTTCTTCACTATTTCTCCTACGTCGAAAAAATAATTGTACTTCCCCTGGAAAACCAAAATTATTTGTTAATTGATTTCATTGTTTCACTCTACTCATGAAAATGTGAGATCCGACGACACTAAGCTTACGTTAATGGTATTTTTTTTGATAACCCGATAATACTACGTTGCCCAAAATATGGTCGAGAGATATTAGAAAGTGATGATTAATTTGGACCGTCCAAATTTAAATCACTTACACACCAACAGTAAAAAGAAGAAAAAATAATACAAATAGCCAGACCAGCCATACTTCCTTTCTCTATTTGTCTAGTATTAATATTTGATGGTGGTGATGTAGGTGAATATGCATTGCTGTTGCAGCAACTAGGTGACTAGTTCGATACTTCCTAGTCCAGGCTCGTGGAACTCATTTTCGACCCATTTATGTCGAATTATGACCGAAACGAATTTTAAGAATGTGGATAACTAATATATTGGCAAAACAAGGAAAATTTATCTTTATTTTACCATTCATGCTTGTGTTCAATACTGGTATGTTGCGCTATCAAAGCAAAAAAACTATGGGCTATAAGCCCAAATTCCACCATCACAAACAGATAAAACTGTGAAATAAATGAAAGGAAGAATATAACATTTATTCATTTAAGAATCCAGTGTGCAATAAATAAAATTAACAACATTAATTTTACTGAGGACCTAGAAAAACCATATGCTTTTTATTATCAAGGCAACATGCATTTCAACTGAAATCATAATACAAACGTACAAATAGTGCAGTTGGATCTCATAAAATAATAATAATGGATTCTGTTCCATTCTTCGTTCAGACGTACTAGAAGCAATATTTTGATTTTGGACCTCTGAAGCCATACTTTTTAGTACCCTTCAGTATGAAAGATGTAGCTTCTTCAGCTAAAATACAGGATTGATTGATTTTAGAAATACGATAATGAACCACTTGGTTTTCTGAGTAAGAATACATAAAACAAGATACCATCCGGGATATACTGTTCACTATTACTGAAATCTTTAGGATGTTCCTCATTTGATTTCTCAAAACCATTCTACCGACGCACGCCTGGTATATTGAATGGTTTGGAATGGTCGGTAGAATGGTTTTGAGAAATCAAATTAAAATTAAGAAAGGTTTACCCCAGGCATTCCCAGATAGTACTTTCTTTATGCGATATAATTAATAGCTAAGCGATTTAATAAAGCTTACTTTTAGTACAACACATTGCTTAGTAGCATTGTAGAAGCTTTTAAACATTTGCTTCACAAAAATGTTGTCACACGGCTTGTCGATTTGCAGACGTAGTGTCGTATTGTCACTGTACATCGCATGAATTTTACCCTGAAAATATAAGAGTTCAAGATGTACCAAGTACTACCTAATGCATTATTTTGTTGATTACGAGTGATTGAAAAGACAGTTAGGACCTATCTTTATTTAGCTCAATACTTTATTTACTTAACATACACATTATCTCAGATCAAAATACGGCGCACGCCATTCTTCAACTATTGTATCTGTAATGGGTGCCCCTTAATGCATTAGCTTAGATTACGGTACACATAGAAAAGAAAATTGGAGATTATTTTTTAAATTTGCTGCCATTTAAAATTTTGGACGGAGTACGGAGTAATTAGTCTCCTTGTTTACTTAAAAGCGTGATGGAAGTAATTATTAAACAGCCTTTCAAACATACATAAGTGGATTTCAGAAGATGCCGTGAATAGACTACCTAATCATGATTTCTTCGTGGCATAGAATCGTAAGTTCCATTTGTAATACACGGTGAGGGCGCATTAACTTATTTTTCAAATATTAAATTAACTGACATATAGTACTAGTACACTAGTAATTACATAAATTAATGACTGAGGTGTTAACTGTCTGAAGTATTGGTGCATATTCTAAGCAAAGTACAAATAAAAAGGCAAAATAAATTAACACGCGATAGGAGAAATTTAAGAGAATATTGCAATGGCTTACTTTGATTATAGTTATATCTTCAAGAACATTTGCTTCAACAAAAGCTTTGCCGTTACTGTCGATTGTTGCGGTATTTACAGAGCAATCTTTACTCTTAGGCCATTTGCAGAACTCATACTTTTCTAGGGTTGCATCTACGGGACGCTAAAAATAAAAGATATTAAGGTTAAAAAATAAGAATTTGGAAGATCGTAGTATATTATGTGTTAAATTAAACATCTGTCTCCCTAGTTTGTGTTTATCTGGACTTTGTATTGCGGAAAATTACTCATATTTTATGAATTATCATTGGAATATTAATTATTAACTGTGAAAAGCAAATCCAATCTGCTTCACATCCGATAAAGGAAAGAGATTTTTTGGTAATCATGCAGATATCAAGCAATGAAACCCTTAGTTATTTGAAGTTTACAAACGATATACTGTCATTATATTAACTGTAAGTTTTCATATATCTAGTCAAAATGAATAATTAGCCGTAATTATTTCGGAAAAATACATTTTAGTAGGTGTAGTAATAGTGTCGCCAGATCTCGTACTTATGGAAAACAAGAGTATGGGTCTCTTGTACAGACGCCAGCACATCAAGCTACCCCAATCAGTCGAATTTCTCCAATTGAAAATGAACCTTATGCTTTTGTGATAAAGTTGAAAATCTATAAAAGAAATTTGACGGATTGGGGTAGCTGGATGTGCTGGCGTCTGTACATACAGGTAATTTAAGACTGCTGTGATTATTTTTATGCTTACTTTATGACACAATTAAGAAAATATTTTACTTACCTGATGTTTATCCAAGTTTACCAAAGAGAAAATGTGTAACCAAATAAATCCACAACTATATATTATTTTCATAGTGAGTATGATATTGTTATATTATTAAAAAAATTAAAGTGTTTGAATACGTTATTAATTATTATGTATTATTGTCCACTGCTTCTATATAAAAATTATCAATCAAAAGTCCCTTTAAATAAATAATGAAAAAAAATACCATCCTATAATATCAATAATATCTGCCTTCACGTGTCTTATACATAAAATACATTTTTGTACATATTATTATATTTGGTCAAAATTTTATATAGATTGAAATTTTGATACCTACGCAAAAACCTATCAAAAGTCACAACCTACTAAAAAAGAGATTATGAATTAGAAACATGCTCCAGAAGTGATAAGAGTCATATTATATTAAAGCTATTAAAAAAAATTACATTATTACGAAATATTGTTGCAATTATATTGGACAACAACACCAAAATCTAACTTCCAATTTTGTTTCAGGTGAAGAAAAGTAAAATGATTTTTTATTTGACACTTATGGCATCAACGTATTATGTACTCTACTTTAGATATATGAACGTAAAAATAGCGTACCTACTTGATTCTAACACTATATATATAATTTTTCGGTGATATTCACGGATATGTACTCATTATTAAAATGACATTACACAAATGCGGAATTAATTCGCGAATTAGCTATTACAATCAAAATGCAATTTCCTATAGGGTACATCGAGGTTTAGTAGATCACGCGTGGAATTTGAATTTTTTAAGGTTTTATATGAAATGAAATGAAAAAATGTTTAATTTGACAAAAAAGAAATCTTACCATACATCGCTAAATTAATATAATAAATTTGGTTGTCAAAAAAGGCCCCTCTCTCAGCATTAGCTACGGCAACACAGGTGTATTACCGCAGCGCTGATCTTCCGATAGAGGCTGATATAAGCCACAATGGCATAGTAAATTAAATAGATTTTACTATTTAGTAGGTAAATTTCAAATTAATTGATTTTCATTCTTATTACAAGCCAAGAGAGTTCAAAATTTGGTGGCAACTATATTGCAACTACCTGCTGCCGGGCTAAACCTTAGCTCTAATAAAGTGCATTGAAGAATGAAACTAAACAGGTTTCTTTCCATTTTCCTGTGGTTGCCACCTTTGCTATCGTGACCAAATAGTAGTCACTTTGAGTTTGCGGGTAACCGCGGTTGCACTGTCTTAACATAACCAGCCGTGGACTTTCCGGGAACGCGCGAGTGCTGCTCCGGTGCCCCCCGATCCTGAGAGTACTTTGGTTTGTCCTCCCGAATTGCTGAATCCTGCCAGTCCGGCACAGCGTTTTCCCCGAAATGCCTGCACATTACAGCAGTAGAGGACAGTATTCTGCCTAGGCAGCCCCGAGGGCACTTGGGTTACCTCCTAATAACCCCTTCAATAACCAGTGAAATTTATGGGGCAGCATGGCGGTAGTACTTTAATATCTGATATACAACTGTCTCGGTTCGTACATGTGGGTGTGTGAGAACCACTGCCCGGAAGGGCATCTAACGGGGTGGACATCCGCTTGAAGGACATCCCGGTTATTGCAAACGGTTATGGATGGAAACGGCTTAATCCCAAACTTGAGATTTCAAGACAATTATATACTTATTAATTTAAAAAGCATATCTTGATTTTACAGTGTAGTGTTTGGTGCATATTTTTCGAAGGGGGAAATTTACATAAAACATATATCGTAATGTTTAATGTTATTTGACTCCCATATCTATACTCTATACAAATAAATAAAATTGGAGTGTCTGTTTGTAATATTGAAATAACCGGTTTTTACTACATAAATATGAATATATATACGGTACGTACACCAAAATAACATTTTTTAGAATTTTTGTCTGTCTGTCTGTCTGTTTGTTCCGGCTAATCTCTGAAATGGCTGGACCGATTTTGACGGAACTTTTATTGGCAGGTAGCTGATGTAATAGGGAGTAACTTAGGCTACTTTTATTTTAGAAAAAGTCTTTTATAAAAACGTAAATAAACTAATTAACACGCGGACGAAGTCGCGGGCACAGCTACTATTTAATAAAATGGGGCTTATTGAACCTTAACGGAAGTGATTTGTTATGCTCCAGTGTACTAATTATTTCAGCATTAGAGTAATCGTCACATAGGTTATACAAAGAACAATTATTTTTTAACTAAATTGTTTCAATGGATGGCCATTGGCCGATTTACTCTATTATTATGCAAATATGTTCAATTGCATCCCAAGATTGCAATCTGTCCAAAGATTTGTTCCCATCTAGGTACTTATATCTGTTACAATCATCATCATCATCATGTCAGCCAAAGTACGTCAACTGCTGGACAAAAGCCTCCCCAAAGAATGGGGGGATATGCAATAATGGCCACGCTTGTCAGACGGGTTGGCGATCGCAGTTTGATGGTCATAGTTCACAGAAAAACACTGCTGCCCGTACTCTGGTAGGTATTCCCTCGGTCGATTTCTACGCCCTCCACGGGTGATGATGATGATAAGATGGGGTGATGATATTCTATGCCATCACCACACATCATACAAAATCCTACCAATCTTTGTTACTCTTTTACGCAAAAACCTACGGAACGGATTTTGATGAAACTTTGTAATCCTTCCTACTAATATTATAAACGCGGAAGTTTGTAAGTATGGATGGATGTTTGTTACTCTTTCACGTAAAAACTACTGAATAGACTTTAATGAAACTTTACAATAAAATAGCTTATACATCAGAATAACGCATAGGCTACAATTTATAAAGATATTGTGTGAATTGTCCAAAATATGACGATAAATGTCAAGTAAGTAAGAAAAATATCTACCATTTGCTAGCTATTCCGGCGTGCACTGCTAAAACCGCTAGACGTACACATTCTACTAATATTACAAATGCGAAAGTTTGTGAATGTATGTATGTATGTTTGTTAGTTGTTCACGCCGCCATAGTGGATCGCCAGATGTCGCTTCAGTGTTTCGCACAAGCGTGCATTCGAACTATATTGAGTCGCAGCACAGTTTTGTCGCATAAGCGTTAATCGCCATTAATGGAGCTGACGTAATACACTCGTGAAGGAACAAAATAAGATAGAAAAAGCGGTAGTTGTAAGCGTACTGTAGTGTCTGTCAAATGTTTAAAGTTGTGTATTAACTTATCGTCATAAACCATACTAAGAATAAAACGCTACCAATTAATGAATGTGTGAATTTAATTGTGTCTTGTGTCCTTAGGCCTGTGAACTGCCAGCGGTGCAGAGCGAACACAGCCACTACATCTGCGATGATAAGGGGGAACCAAAATGTCTGCCTGGATGGCAAGGGGACCTCTGTGACGTGCCCATTTGTAAGAAATCATGCGATCCACTGCAAGGTAAGAATTATTCCTACATATATGTTGATAGATTCATAATGTCAGCCGAATGACGTCCACGGCTGGGCAAAGGGAGGCCCAAAAGATGTCCACAATGGAGTTGTGTCCATCACTTGGAGGTATATGCCATAATCGCCACTCTTGGCTACGGGTTGGTCATTGTAATATGATGGTCATAGCACACAGAGAGACATTGCTGTCCGCTCTCTGGGAGATATCCCCTCGGGACTGCTTCTACGCCCACTACGGGATAGGGTGACGATATTACAACACCACTCCTAAGATTGTCACCTCGGATTGTTGGCCGGCTATGTGGAGATCTCTGGGGATCGCTTTCAGAACTATCCTTTCTCTATTATGTACAGACGCCAGCAAATTACGCTACCCCAATCTGTCAAATTTCCCCAATTGAAAGTGAACCTTATGCTTTTGTGATAAAGTTGAAAATCTATAAATAAGATTTGACAGGAAGTATGTGTACATATATTATATACTCCACTTTTGTAATGAAAAGGACGAGCCAAACTGTGTGACGGGATGACTTGCCTGCTGGATCTTTGCGACATGACTATTTGAAAGACAAGATACGTTCTGCTGCAAAACATGAATACCTATTTCAATATGTTTTATATAACCTATAAACCCTGAATTTATGAAGACAAGGACGAGCTAAACTTACATAGTTTAGCTCGCCCTTGTCTTCATAAATTCAGGGTTTTCTTCTCAGATTGTTGGTCACCTGGATCTTTGCGTCATGCCTATTTGTAAGGGTAGCTGGGTTCTGCTGCAATATGAGTCATCAGTATCCAGTAGTTGATAATGCTACAATCATTCTCGTATTCGTTATAATTTTGTTATAAACTTAACAGTTATGTTACTTAACTTAACTGTTCAAAATACGTTAAATGGGATCAGTGTGGTAAAATTATTTTTTCCCAAATTTTTAAGAGTGCTAGGGCACATAATTTATTCGCTCTTTGAACAGATTGACTGAGGAACAAATACAACACTGTATTCTGGTTCTGGTGGAAGGAGGGAGAAAGGGCCACACATGAATAATGCTAATGTTTCAACCGTCAAAGGCTACGGTAAACTCTTAACATGAAGTTAGCCGTAGGCCATTTGCTGGATGAGTTGTGAATAGGAACATTCTTGTTTTGGTATTTAGAAGTGGGTACTAGTTAGACTGCTCTCTTAATACCATTGAGTTATATATCATACCATATATATCAATGCTTAATACAGTCAGTGCAAATATGAGAGTATAACTTTGAGGTCAATGAACAGCTTAGTCGTTCAGTCTTCAGTTCAGTGTTCAAACTTTCACCAAGAAAGTTCTTTCCATACTTACCTACTCAATAAACATTTGTAGAAAGCTTTTGCCCCGATGGCAGTGTCGGATTTGTTGCCAGATTTTTTTATGTTAGATCTTCTATACATTTTTTTAAAGACAATGTCCGCGTTAGGTAAATAATCCCTGCGTCGTGGGGTACTTTACAAACATATAATAGACGGACACAAATTACATCTCAAATTTTAAATTCTCGTTAGGTAATTGTAAACATGATTTATATACATGAACGTAACCATATCTTGGACAACTAACCCACTGCCATCCGATCCCAAATGAGGCAGAACCTGAACCATGGCAACCAGAAAATTGATAAACACACTTATATAGTGCTAAATACATATATATTATAGCTAAGTTACACCCAGATACAGATCAAGTAATTGTGCTTGATCTGTGTCTGCCTGTACTCAAAAATTTGTTCTGGGTGCACCGAACCCAGGACCTTTGGCTTACCAGTCAGGGTCATTAACCACTAGAGCAATAGGCCAGTCAACAAAACACAACAGCTGTAATTGGACAAAACTTCTCTAAAATCCACCTGGATCACCCCAGGTTTGAACCCTAAACATCTTGCCATCTTGCGCGGATTTTCTTAGTTTGTAGTTTAATTTGGAAGCTACTATGCTGACCATTACACGAGGACTGGCAGCAGCTTCTTTCTGAGTACTATGATCATCATACTGCGATCGCCAACCCGTCTGTCAAGCGTGGCGATTATAGCATCATCATCATCATATCAGCTGAAAGAAAGCTGGACAAAGGCCTCCCCCAAGGATCTCCACAATATCTCCAACGGCTTCCCGCGACCCTTGCAAGATCATCCGGTCTACCTTGTAGGGGGCCTGCCCACGTTGCGTCTTCCGGTTCGTGGTCGCCACTCGAGAACCTTATATAATAATATTATATAAGGTTCTCTAAATATATCAATAACAAGAATAATCTTGGGGAGCAAGCTTTTGTACAGCAGTGGACTCCTTGAGTCTGATTTGCTGTCTCGTAAAGCGCTAACTGTAAATGTCAAATAACAAAAAAAGTGCAACAATGTATCTTCGCAAAAACTGTCTTCGTATTGCAAAGAGCTAATGAGCTAAGTAAGTGCTGATACCGTTAACTTACTGTAACTTTGTACAGAGCAATCTCTTTGCAATTGTGTATCAAGTCTTTTGTGTGGTTATAAATTGAGGTGTCATATTTACCGTTGCTGGTGTGAAAAGTTTAATAGATCTGCTCCAGTGCTCTGGTTTCCATGCTGCGATTGTGACTTTAACAAATAATTTATAATTTAACTTGGGTCAGGCGCCTTTACTGAAGTTATATATTTGTGGGCACGTTAAAAACGGGGAGAATTGAAATCCCGGAGTGAATAGCAATGGGGAGTGAGTAGCGTGGTAGATGAATACATACTTGCCTTTCACGCCTCAGGTTAAGGGTTTCATTCCCACTCAGGGCAGATATTTGTGTGCATGAACATGTCTGTTTGTCTTAATATGGGTGTAATTATCTATATAAGAGTATGTATTTACAAAAGAAAAGTATTACCTATGTGTAGTATATTTTACTCACACACAGCCATCTGATACGAAACTAAGGAGAGCTTGTACTATGGAAACCAGATAAGTGATATATTACATATACTACTTTTTCTTTTATGAATACATAGTTATAAAGCCCCAGACTCAGGAGAAACAGACATGTTCATGTACAGACGCCAGCACATCAAGCTACCACAATCTGTCAAATTTCTTTTATAGATTTTCAACTTTATCACATAAGCATAAGGTTCACTTTCAATTGGGGAAATTTGACAGATTGGGATAGCTTGATGTGCTGGCGTCTGTACATACATATTCGTGCTGGGTGGGTATCGAACAATAAAAAAAAAACTGACAATAATAGACATGATTTTCAATCAACATTACCCAGTAAATACATTTTATTGAGATTGACTGTTGTTAAACACTCGTTCTGTATGACATAGTTTTCTTTTCATTAAACGTGTCCTGGGAGCTTTCACTAGTCTAGTAAGCTTTCACTGCTGCACGGGATCAAGTCATCTAACGTATGTATCAACTTATATATATACTAAAGATGTAGGTACTTGCCCGAAGCTTCATATTAGATCACTATAGGTTTTCTCCGCAGATCTAAGCATTAGATATAACAACTTGAGATGCGTGTTCTAATAACAAATTTTAGGCAAGAATATCCCAGTTAGCACAATATATAATCAGACTCCTGAATTGTTTTACAGGCTACTGCAAACGTCCAGGAGAATGTCGCTGCAAGCTAGGGTTCTACGGCGAGCGCTGCAACAAGTGCATTCCGATGCCTGGCTGTCAGCACGGCTACTGCAACCAATCATTCGAGTGCATCTGTAAGGATGGATGGGATGGCATCTTCTGTACTGAACGTGAGTACATTATTAAGCTTAACCTAGGCAAGCTGAAGTGCCAGTGGGCATATGGCTCGGAGAACCTATGGCCGCTAGGGTATAATGGTTTGGCAACCTCATATCGGAAGACGCAGCGTGGCCATTTACCCCACAAGGTGGACCGATGATATTGTGAGGGTCGCTGAGAGCACTGGTAGTAGGTTAATATGATGATGATAAAGCTACGATAGTGCTGGAGCATCACAGTGCGCTGGTAACTTTAACACAAACTTAATATGTAACTAGGTTTAGAATATTCAGACACAATGTAAACATTGTTATTGAATTGAATAAATTGAAATTGGCTGTCTATAGATGTCCTCTAAATTGATTTAATTTCTGAGAATCTCTGTTCTTCGGTGGTTACGTTAAGGGCGCGTTCCCACTATGTCGGAACGATTAATTTATCGTTGGACTACTGTCGTCTTTAGCTGTTCCCATTATAATGATTGTGTGTCGTCAAATTAATTTTTGTTTAGCGACTATCGTATCCATCTGTTCCCTTTGGATCGCGACAACATTTTATCGTTTCACGGCAGTCGCTTTGCTGTTTATTCATCATTAGCAAGCTACAAATCTAAAGTCGCCTATACGTTCTCTTGGACATCATATAGATTTGGGATAGATTTGCCGTCACGATTTAGTCGTAACTATATTTTATCTTTCTGCGACTCTTTACTTTTTCTCTTTTTACAGCTATTTGCCGATCAGACTGCCACGCAACCAGAGGGTTCTGTGATTCCCCTGGCGAGTGCCGCTGCAAGCTGGGCTGGGCGGGCCCCACGTGCCGCGCCTGTCAGCCACTGCCTGGCTGCCAGCACGGCTACTGTGACAAACCACTGGAGTGTAGGTGTCTGCCTGGATACACGGGACTCTTATGTCAGACACGTAAGTAATTAGTTACCTTGTTTATTTATTACCTCATGGCTAGATGCTCTCACCAGTCCTTAAGTGATTGACGAGGTTAAGCAACTAGGCTCGCGGTCAGGCCATAGATGGGTGACCTGCAAAGTGGTTGGATTTCTGAGCGTCTTTGTGCTTCAGAGGGCACGTTAAGCTGTCGGTCCCGGTTGTACCTACAGGCAACAAACGTAAAGCCATGTTTGTTACTTCTTCACATCTAAACGGCTGGAGCGATTTTAATAAAATTGGTGTAACACATACGCTATAATTAATAAAGTTAAACGCGGGTAAAACCGCGGGGCACAGCTAGTTATAAATAAATTACACCCAGACACAGATCAAGTAATCGTGCTCGTGCTTTATCCAGGGGGCTACCGGCTAAGTCGCCGAACATCGGGATAGTAATCGGCGTTCAAATAAATAAAGGTTAAAAATGACGTAATCAATCGTTAAATCGGTTTCGACGTTGAAAATCGATTCCGGACCATTTATGACGTCACATGTGCTCATGGAAGCCGATTTTTATCATCCCGATGTTCGGTAACTTAGCTGGTAGCTCCCCTGGGTGGCGATCGAACCCGCGAAATCTGGCTTAGCAGTCCGAGTCACCAACTACTAGACCAACAGGCTAGTCTACTAGTAGTTCACATTAGTTTAGTTGGTATTGGATATATATATATAGACGTTAAGAAGTAACACACATACACACTCATATAATGTCCTCCTAGCCGCATTCCGGCCACGGCGGCCAGTCTCAATAGAGATTAGCCATCTGCGCGAGACATATTATAGTGCACAAGTGTGTACGCAAACACAGGAGCACTTTCTATTCCATTACTCTCATGATCCGGTCCTCTTTCCGGTCTTGTTGCTAGGCGTCCCCCTAGCGACAAGACCGGAAAGAGGTCAGGTACAGGACCGACGGCTTTACGTTCTCATCGAGGCACGAAGGTATATAATACCGCCAACTCCCAGACTTCGGGCTGATGCTGAGAAATTTTTGTTTTTACATAAAAGTCTCAAAATCACTTTTTGGCCCGACCCGGGATTTGAACCCAGGACCCCGTTCTCTGCGGGTGAACACGCTAGACCAACGAGGCAGTCTCCCTCATATACTCACACACTCACAAACTTTCGCCTTTATAAAATTAGTGTGATAATAACTACATCCTAACTGCTTGAGTGATAAATTCTTATTTTAATGTTAATTCTAGCAATATGCACGTCGGGCTGCCACGCAGAACGTGGCTATTGCCGTCGCCCCGGAGAATGTCGTTGCAAGGTTGGCTGGACTGGTGAGTTCTGCGGCGAGTGTCACCGTTATCCTGGCTGCGTGCACGGAACATGTAACAAGCCCTGGGAGTGCTTGTGCAAACCCGGATGGGGTGGCATGCTGTGCGATGAAGGTACGTTATTTTTTATTATTTACGGGCTTTTTCCGTATTAGTCACTGTATTGGTTAAGATTATGCTGGTCAAAGGGATGGCTCTGCCTATGCTCTGAGACTTGCTTAAGGCTCAGATCGATAAAATGAGTGATCTTTTAAGGTATTTGACCATAAATAGAATGGCATGTATTCAACACGTATTTATAAGTATCGGAATAATTTATGTAGAGAAAAAAATATTGTGATTATTTAGAATGTTATTACGAAATTTATTGAATATATTATTGTACACGTAAAATTAAGGTAATCGTACAAAGGAAGTAAATAATTTGCTAAGGTAAACTTGAAACTTAAACGGACTGCATGGTGGTTGCTTCAGAATATTTATGTAAATTTACATGTAAATGATAATAATTCATGGTATATTAAACTTGAATTTAAAGTTAGTCAACATAATAGTCTTAAGATTTTAGCACGGCACCATTAGAACATCTGTGTGAGGGTAGAGATATTGTTCAAGATACATTTATTAAGATTATTTTTAAATATGTTGCAGAATGACTTAAAAAATCGTATTAGCGAAGAGACAGCCTATTGTAATATAAGCTCTTTAGTAATAATAAATAGAATTTAACTTAAATTGCAATGTAACTGATTGACAATTGCCTTCCAGAACTCAACTACTGCGAACGCAACCCTGACACCTGCAAGAACGGAGGCAAATGCCAGTCTCTCGAGTCTTCCGAGGGACACTTCAAGTGTCATTGCAGCCCCGGCACCTCTGGCAAAAACTGCGATATCCTACCGACTACGACCACTTCAACTACAGAAGCGCCAGAAGTCACTACTTTCAATACTACCAGTAGTGAGGAGATGGAAGTTGTGGGTGTGGGGTCTGCAGAACAGGTTACTGAGCCTAATGATGTGAATGAGACGGAGTAGTGTTTGGTTGATATATGTTTGCTATAAGCGCAAATAAGAGAGCAAAAATGATAGTTATGTATAAGTTTATTTATTTTGGTGATTCTATTTATGAATGCATGTTGTTCGTCTCTATGAGTTTAAGATAGAACCTATTTAAGGATACTTCATGTCTTTTAATATGAATGATTCTGAACATTATGATATTAACTACTTTATTACTGTTTCTATAGCTCACTGCGTTCTACTAGTTCAACTATAGAAACAGTAGAATAGATGCTTGTAGTAAAGAATTCCTTTTAGTAAATAGTCGGTGATTGTTAGATTTGGTTTTGCCTCTGTTACTTGTAAGATCAAAAATCATAATAATGTTAATTGAACCTATGAAAAAGAGTGACTTTAGATTGGCACAGATCGCTCGGCTTACTTACTTATTGTGTTGTAGTGTTTACCGTAGTGTCAGAGTTGGTCAAGCCGCCCAGTAGGCCTCTGAAAAGTTTTAACGATTGTTGTCTAATTACTACAACCGGGATCGACAGCTTAACGTACCAGGGAGAGCATTCAGCTATAAGTGCCTCGTTGCGTGGCATTAATATATTTATAAGTGAAGTTATTAGGCTTTATATAAACTTCATATCTTGCTACAGACGATGGAATTTGAAAAGTTGGACAAGTAATCAATGTATGTATTTATGAAGGTTTCTTTCTACAACATGGGTTCAAGGTTATGTGTGCCTACATTATAGGCACTAACGGGATGCAATTAGGAATTTGATGTATGATTTACGAGTGTTTGTTGTTAATAAGTGATGGATATGTAACGCTTTTATGAATCTATGTTCGTGTTAGGGAATATATTGCCTCGTAACTTGAGCCCAAGCATATGAGTTTGGCAGTTATGGGTATAAAAATTGTTTTTTTTTTAACTGTAACGTTTCCTTAACACGAACGTATTTATAGCTTCAATGATGTGTCATTTCTGTTTGTAATTTACTCAGGATGGATGCTTTTATTTATTTTTTGTGGTCTTGTGTATGTTAATTTATTATGATTGTTGTTATTTATTGAAAAAATGCTAATTTAAATACAATATAATGTTAAGTTATTTATTTTAATTATTAATTCGGATTAAAATATGTTAATACAATATGAGACTGGTTTTATTTTAAGATAATATTTATAACAGCAAAGAAGAACATAATATAATCATTTATAGCATATTAGATATTTTCACATCTGAAGTTATTTATATATTTTTATATTCCTTGCCGGAGCTCGACTACTTCAGGCTCCTGACAAATTGCGTATCTAGAAAGACAATTAATGAACATGAATTTATTTATTAAACAAAAATAAAAAATTCAAAATCTATACGTATAATAATATACATATAACAAAATCGTAGGAAAGTCAAAACTGTACAATGATTATTTTTTTTAAAGTATAGGTACTTGGGGTGTGATCTACAATCGATTTGGAAGCCAAAAAATAGTTTTTAGAATTTTTGTCTGTGTGTCTGTATGTATGGACGGGCTAAACTCAAAAAGTACTCATGGATTTACTTCAAATTTTCAAATATTACTAAGAGATCGGGTCAACATATAGGCTACATATTATCACACTATCATATACGGGGGAGGAGCTGTGATAATTTATAAAGTTTAGGTGTGCCCCGCGGTTTTACCCGCATTAAACTAGTTAGGAATAATATTATATTGTCACAAACACTAGCTTTATTTGTTGGACGGTCCGGTTGCTGTGGTTAGAAGATACTTGCCTTTCTCGTTGCTGGGGGTTTGATTCCCACCCAGTAGAGATATTTGTGTGCATGAACACGTGTTTGACCTGAATGTGGGTGTAATTTTCTGTATAAAAGTAGTATATGTAGTATATAAGTTATCAGGTTTCCATAGTACAAGCTTAGTTTGGGATCAGATGGCCAGATGGATGTGTGAATCATCTCGCAGGATATTATTATTATATTATAATGTTTTAACCCAAGAATATCCCTAGTCATGGCAACTAAGAAATTGCACTATATTACCTATATCTACATATTTGTATTTTTATTTACAGAAGACATTGAAATGTTTTTTATCAGCTATCAATCTCTTGAGATAAGCTGTTTTACTTCGTTCATTCACCAGCACATCAAGCTACCCCAATCTGTCAAATTTACCCAATTGAAAGTGAACCTTATGCTTAAGTGATACAGTAGAAAATCTATAAAAGAAATTTGACAAATTGGCGTAGCTGCATGTACTGACGTCTGTACTTACGGATTATTCTTCACAGTATCTTCTTTATTATTCTCCATTATTTCTTTTAAAAGAGGAGTTGATGAAAAGTGGAATACTCTTTTCATCAACACTTACTTTTTTTTACTTTTAATCCCAGGCCATGATCATAGACACTGCGTCTATGGTCTATGGTCTATGGTCCATGGTCTATAGTCTATGGTATATGGTCTATGGTCGCCAGGTTCTCGAGTGGCGACCACGGACCGCAGCGTGGGTAGGCCCAGGCAAGACCAATGATCGCTGGAAGTCGCTGGATGCGGATAGCGCAAGACCGGCAATTGTGGACATGTTTGGGGGGGAGGCCTTAGTCAAGCAGTGGGCGTCTTCCGCCTGATATGATGATCACTACACGGTGAGGGACACTAGGCGTATGCGCACTGTATTTGATCCCACTTCTTATCCACCAATCTTCGTCGAATACTCTTACCGAGATGGGGGGATGAAAAGAGTATTTATCTTATCTTACCCTAGGTTTATATACAGGGTTGACTGAAACAGTAGACACATCCGGTTTGCTAGTTTGCCGACGACGTAGTATGAAGAAATTTTGCTGTTATTGGGATTTTTCCGGCAAGAAGAACAGCTAGTAGCAATCCGGAGTCTGGAAGTCGGTGGTGTTTATCACCGTGATTCACAGAGCACGTAAAGCGGTCGGGTCGGCGCTTGATCTCTCTAGGAATAGAGGGCATTCCGTATAGTGCACACACTCGTGCATTATACTAAGTCCTGCGTCAATATTGCCTAAAATAGGCTAGGATCACTATTATTTGTATAAACACTCAAAAATAGCTCGTCAGGGAAAATGGTACTCTAGTATCTGTAAACACCGAGGTAATTTTCCTTATTTCGGAATTGGCACAAAATCAACATGGTCACGGATGTGTCCTAAACATAAAATCCTTTCCAAATCTATTACGATTTTTTCCCATCCAAATAAGTATAAGTTCCTCCCACCTGTACTACTTTATTCGTAGAGTATTTAATTCGATTCGTAAATACTCCTAATGTTATTAATGAACGACATATATACATAAGTTGAGCAATAAGAGCGTTAACCCACTGATTAAACTAAGACTAGAACTTAATTATGCAAAGTCTACAATCAATTTAACACCAGATAAAAAAGAGGAGCGTTGTTACGCAAATTAAAAAGTGATTTGGCAAATTTAGATTCATCAACACTTCCTACATGCTTATGATCCATTTAGGACGAGTTGCAGGAGATTAAAACAGGTAATACCGGCTAAATGGGGTGAATGAGGATTCAGGGGTGAATAATAGTAGTAGTAGTACAAGGACACAGCGCTTATTCCCTCAAAGAGCAGCCCGACTGAGGAAGCACCTCCACCTTACAGAAGACATTCCTTAATAATAACATTAATACTTTTATTGTTGTGTTTCTGCGTGTAAGGTCGCTAGAGCTCATTGGGGTGGGGGGAAGGTTCAACAACACTTGTTTGCTGAGTCTTAAAGGTCGGTAACGCACCAGCGACTGCTCTGGTGAAATAATGAAATAATGAAATTTATTCAGCACTTGGGTATTTACATACACTTGTACTTGTCAAACTCACAATGTATTACATAAACACAGTAATTGAAGCAACAAAATATTTTGAATTAGTCCGTCCGTACGGTCTGTTTCGTCACATATATTTTTAATATCCTTAAATAAATAATAAATAGCAAGTTACTAAGCTATTATTGTTACATTTTGCAATTGTATATTAACATTAAAGAATTGAAAACAATGAGCAGTTGGCTAGCGCAAAAGGCTCTCAACCGGTAGCTTAATTTAAGCGACTAATAAATACCTGATTATTATGGCCCGAACCCCATAAGGGTGCCCCCTTATGGGGTTCGGGCCATAGCTCAGACGGCCGCTGAAGTAAAAAGATGGAATTCGAAATGGGGGTCAGATCACTTGCACAGGATTAACGATCACGTGTTAAGGGGGCAACGCGATCCTCGCCGCTGAGGAGGCTTTCTCTAGCTACCTAGGTGGACGACCCGGAGAAGAAAGCCACAAAGAAACTCCGGGCTTGCTTTGGGTGGTGTTGCGAGTGTCCATGGGCGGCGGTGATCACTTATTATCAGGTGACCCACTTGCTCGTTTATCCGCCTCAGATATAAAAAGGCAGTATAGGAACCATCTCCATATAATGCGCATTTATTCATATATTCCTATTCTCCCCGTTATTTATAATTGACGGACAAGATTCAGAACAAATATTTATGGATCACATAAATACTTGTCCTGTGCGGGAATCGAACCCGGGATACGAAGTGGCGAGGCGACTGTTTTAACAGCTGCATACACATATGTTGTCAATAATTACCTAGGTAATATCTAGTTTTACCGAGAGTCTGGACTCAGATTAACATCTATGCAATGTTGAAATTTGCATAGTTTTCATAGTTTCGTTTAGATTTCAGTTGCCGCTATAACATACAGACAGAATAAAATATTTAAGGCGCTCTCATACAACAAACGTGATTTTTTTATGTTTTTATAGATATATGGAACCCTACGTGCGCGAGTCCGACTCGCACTTGGCCGGTTTTATTTTTTGTATCTATTATACTGAATTTTATATCAAGAGTATTTGCTTTAGTACATTTTTGCATAAGTGAAACCAGTCGATCTCGATGGCCGAGAATGGAACCTACACGCCCGTCGTGAATGTGCAGTTGGACTATTTTATAAGTGGTACGACTAGTTTTTGCTATGCGATCGAGTTGTGTGTGAATATGGGTGGTCAGCTGTTTTTATTTAGTACTAGCTGTGCCTCGCGGTTTTACCTGCGTTAAACTATATAAATTATAGCCTATGTGTTAAACCAGGGTGTTATCTAACTCCATACCAAATTTTATTAACATCACTACCGTTTAGACGTGAGCAACAGAACATAACAAACATACACACTCATACAGTCACACACTCACAAACTTTCGCCTTTATAATATTAGTAGGATTTTGGAGACGCTTGCTAAAATCTCTAATCTAAAATCCAATTACGATTCATGGTTTTCGGCCTAAAAAGAATATCAGGGCTACCCCATGGCTCCGGAGCAGCACACCCGCGTTCCTGGGGCTCCTCCCATCAGGCCCAAGAGACGTCCACGGCAGGTTAGGTTAGGTTAGATTACTTTTGTTGGTGAATCGGGCGTCGGAGGGCGCATATCGTCAATCTCCGGCCTCCATGAGGAGTGGCCTGCGGGCGGACTTGGGGCAGTCCACCATCCGACCAAAATAGGCCTGAGACGGTGGCACGCCGTGTTCCGCGCGCGCCACTCTTTAGAAGGGGGGCAAGGGTGCCCCCCTTCTCAATAGCGAGCGAATCCCTTGATCTGGACTGTAGGTGGCTGAGGAACACCGTGGGGTTTTAGTTGGTAACTTACCCACCACTGCAACTCCTGTAAGCCAGGATCAACAGTGGCACACAATGAAATGACACTGAGCGGTGAGGCTGATGTCCCGGGGAATTGCTTTAACTGTCTTGGATCCCGCAACGAATTTAATCAGAAAGAAAAAAGGAGCAGTACACACACCAGCAGACACTTTTTGCGGGTGGCATGCGTAGGCATTTCCCCTGGCAAAAAAGGCGACCTTATGAGGTCGTAAAAGGCGACTAAGGGATACAGCAGGTAGTCGACCAGCTGCGTCTCCTGTGTACTAGCTACCACTTAACTGCGGTCGCTAACTCGCATGCCAAGCGCGGTGACTACGGCAAACCCCTAAATAATAATAATAAACAATACATAATAATAGACCTGATATCACTTTAATAGATAAAGCCAATAAAATAACATATTTGATTGATATTGCCGTTCCTAACACACATAACGTCCAAAAGACTGTTACAGAGAAAATACAGAAGTACACAGATTTAAAAGAAGAAGTAGTAAGAATATGGACAATGGAGAAAGTATTCATTGTGCCATTGGTGCTCTCTAGTACTGGTATCATTCCAAAATACTTACATCAATCCGTTTGTTAGATTTACCAGAAAATACATATATAACTATGCAAAAATCAGCAATTCTTAACACTCGCCGAATTGTGCGAAAGTTTTTACAGGATGATACCTACAATAATGAATCCCTGCAAGAATATGATGCTGATGCGTAAGCCCGTAGGCATCATTACTAACCGAATAATATATTTCGAGAAAATAAAGAAAAGTAAAAAATAATAATGTTTTATTGACACCAATTTACATTTAAATAGCAATACTATAGTAACGCCTATGTCCAGCAGTGGACAATATCACGCTGATGATGACGTCTAGATATTTCTCATAAATTTGTTATTAGGGACTAGAAGTGTAGACTGTATTGTTCGAGGCGCTCATAGCTCTCACCGGTCTCTAAGCGATCGGCGAGGTTATGCAACTAGGCTCGCGGTCAGTCCATAGACGGGTGACCGCAAAAGCGTCTCCGTGCTTCGGAGGGCAAATTAAGCTGTTGGTCCCGGTTGTTTATAGTCATTAGACAACAGTCGTTGATCCATGTCAGAGGCCTACTGGGCGGCTTGAGCAACTCTGACACTAGGGTTATCACTGCCCATTTATGATAAGCAAGCAAGTAGTGTATTTTTGCAGATTTACGAAAAGATTATGTATATACAGAGCTGTTCAGGAGCCTCCCCCGAGGGGTGAAATCAACAGTCATTCGATTATTGGTGGGTACATCAGGTTTTGCTTCATAGCTTACTTGATTGACTCAGGAACAATTTTTTTAATGTTCACTTATTTACGAATAGCAACTATAAATCAATCTATATAGGTAGTTGGGAATCAACACGCACTCTGATGTAACCTCCTTATGAGATGTAAATAAAGAATCTAAGTTCAATCAGTATTGTTTCACTGACCGTATGATTTAGGATCATGAATAAATTTTATTTTACCAGCTTTATGATAATAATATCCTGAGACATTATTAACACACGGCCGTCTGATCCCAAATTAAGCAGAACTTGTACTATGGAAACCAGATAACTGCTATACTGCATATAATAATTTTCTTTTGTAAATACATAATTATATAGATAATTACACCCAAACTTAGGACAGAAGGGAAAAAAGGGACATGTGCATGCACACAAATTTCTGTGCTTTATGGGACCAAAACCACGACCTCCGACGTGATAAGCAAGCATTTACCAACCATGCCAACAGGCCCTTGAAGGCTTCGGAAAGAAAAAGGTATATTGCGTACTATACACACTCATAGCCATTTTCTTTAACTGAGGTAAAGCACCTAACACGCGGTCTTCAGACGGATAGGTCGTGGGTTCTATCCCCACCCAGTACAAATCTTTGTCTGATGGACATGATCCATGTAAAAATTGATGCACCAGATCCCCATTGTGAGCTGTGTCGAGTCTATGTTACTGATATATCGTCGTTTTCGCCGCCATGAACTGTTTGCCGTACCACGTTGCCGTACCGTAGCGCGCGCTAAGTCACCTATACCTCGCAGCCTACGTGCAATCACGGTCAATCCTGACCGTGATTTGTTTGGGGATGGATGGTTGGATATATTGTCAGAATGTTTGCGTTTCTGTGAGAATGATGTATGATTGTATTTTAAAATCAATGTTTATGTATACATATTAATATTTTAAATCATTATTGTATTAATTATCTTTAATGATTGTAATTGGTGTTTTAATTAAAATAAAATAAATAAATAAATGACGTGTGCTTTTCGACCTATAAAGAATAACAGTGCCACCCCATACCTGTCGTGGGTGTCGTAAAAAGCGACTAAGGGATACATCAGGTAGTCGGGTATTATAGCTTGGTAGCTATAGTATACAGGTGGCGCTTCTGCCCGACTGCGCTCTGCGGTGACTGCAGTCCCAAACCTGCATGCCAAGCGCGGTGACTACGGCAAACTCCTGCAAATGGCAACATTATAGAAACGTTTTGGGAGGCCTATGTCCAGCAGTGAACTATATCAGGCTGGTTCCTTATCGCGCGTTGTGAAAGGGGGCTAGACGGAAAAAATTCTTACGAAAAGTTGACACGACACTTTTTGCAGCTGTGCGGCGTGCGCATGTTTCTCTCTCTCTCTCTTATAGAATGCAAGCCAGATATTTGCATTTCTATTTCGCATTGAACAGTGTGGTGTCGCGACGATTATTTTTGTTGAGTGTATACAGGTTTTTGTACATAATAAATAATAAGAAATAACTTCGTTCCATCCGGGTGTCCCTTGACACCTCTCAAGTTTTTTTGTTCTGTGGTAGGGTTCGGTTAGAATTATCAGTTGTCTGGTTACTATAGATCAGGCTCTGCCTAGTTAGGGATCAGATAGCCGTGTATATGGAGGTGTTTGATTTCTAGGATTTCGTATCCGAAGCGTGCCAATGGATCACAATTAACAAGTCTCCGCTATCCGTCCTTCTGTTCCGCTCTCTGTCTGTCACCGGACTGTATCTAATGAACGGTAATGGATAGACAATTAAAATGTTCACATAATGTGTATTTTTATAGGCACAACAAATAATAAAGAAAAAGAAGATAAAAAATGGAGAGAATAAAAACTATACCCAAGCTATTTCGGAAAATATCTTGGGCCTTAAACTTACACTTAGTTAATAATAATGACCTCCTGGGCAAATGTTGGCTACGGCGGCCAGTCTCAATGAAAAAAAACCATCTGCGCGGGACATATTATAGTGCACAAGTGTGTGCGCAAACACAGGGGCACTTTCTATCCATCACATTTACGATCCAATGGGACGACTAGCGACACGCCCGGAAAGAGGTCAGGCACAGGACCGAAGGCTTCACGTTCTCTTCGAGGCACGTGCGTGTAAACACCCAGACTCCGGGCTGATACAGAGAAAATTCGAAACCTCTTATTGGCCCAACACGTGTTTTGAACCCAGGACCTCTTTATCTGCGGTGTACAAGCCGCTAGAGCAACGAGGCAGTCAAAACTTTGGTAACATATAAGTTATATAGTACACATCGTGTTATTTGTTCCATTAGCAGTTTATAGAGAGGTTCCCTTCGGTAAAAAAATTAAAAAGGTTTTTATTAATTTAAAAAACGCTTGTAAATAGTCAGAACTTGTAGTAATATTTGTACAAAATTTGTAGTAATATTTAGGGGCACGGATTGTATGAAAACATTTAGATATGAAATATATAAAAGGTGAGGCGAGAAACATCATATAACTAATATAGGGCTCACCGTTCCTGTCATTCTATGAGCAGCTCATTGGGTGGTTTCTTAACTTCACAGTATACTTATGTTATAGTCTTGGGCATATATAAGGTTGCCAGGGTTCAGCGGTGAGCACCGGAGTAGCATACCAGCGTTCCCGGGGCTCCCCCCAGCAGACTCTAGAGGTCCACGGCAGATAAGGTTAAGTCTGTGCGAGTCCGACATACCCACCCGCAGATACTTTTTGCGGGTGGTATGCGTAGACATTCCACCTGCCTTACCAAAAAAAGGGCTCATCGTTGAAGGTGTAAGTGTGGGGAACTAAAAGTATATAGACTAAACTTACACTTCGGTAACATAGTAGGTGTAGTGAAGTAGGTCACAGCGTTTTTATCGTTTTACTAGCTGTGCCCGCGACTTCGTCCGCGTGTTAATTAGTTTAATTTTATATTTTTAGTATAACAAATGACTTTTTCTAAAATAAAAGTAGCCTAAGTTACTCCTTATTACATCAGCTACTTGCCAATAAAAGTCCCGTCAAAATCAGTCCAGCCGTTTCAGAGATTAGCCGGAACAAACAGACAGACAGACAGACAAAAATTGTAAAAAATGTTATTTTGGTGTATGTACCGTATTCATATTTATGTAGTAAAAGCCGGTTATTTTAATATTACAAACAGACACTCCAATTTTATTTATTTGTATAGATAAGCATCTCAAACTTTACAGTACACACTTCGGGTAATAGCATTTTTATCTAAGTGCCCTGGTTTAGGTAGGACCTAGATCACCTGAGATTATCAGGGAGAGGAAAAGGGTTGACAAAAAAGAACATAGACTTTGAGCTAATAGGTACTTGGGTAACATTATTTTTTTAATTATAAGTATCGCACGCCTACACTAAAAGTTTACAAAGACACAAAGATAATGAATATTTCACAAATATATAGATATAATACATGTTTACTTGTACACAAAATATTAAATAAAAACATACATACACAAATCACGTTTTCCAAAAAATCGTGCACTCAAAAAAGGTACAGAACTAGACAAGCAAATAATATAGCCCTTCAGGCCCCTCGGACAAACTACGGGAAAAGTACTATACTGTATGAAGGAGCACAGCTTTACAATAAATTGCCTAAACATGTAAAAGACCAGAAGTCCATATATACCTTTAAAAAAACACATTTTTGAGGATTTAAAATAGTAATACTTTTTCTTTCTATAATTTCCACATGAACTGTCTCGTCGCCCCCACTTAACTTATTTAGAAATATGTTTTCTCATATAAGTGAAATGCATTTCTTTTTGAGAAAATAAAGTTCTTAAACCTTAAACCATTATAACGGTTATTATATAATTTATGTAGAGCGTTCTTTTCGTTCTGTGACAGTATGAACTGCAGAGAATAGCACTTTATGTCATTAATAATAATGATAACAGACATGTTCATACACACTAACATGTTCTTGGGAGGGAATAGAACCCACGACCTGCGGCGTGAAAGGCAAGTATTTACCAACCACGCCACCGGTCTTTGATAAGAGCAATGTGGTTAGAGCTTCTAAGAGAGGGGTGAATAGTCGGCAAAAACATAACGCTTTGAACTTACGCTTGGATATATATATCTATATGTAAGGAATACATACAGCATACCTTTCGTTCTATGAGCAACTGAGAGGTTTCACAACCTTTCTGTACGCTTATAATAATAAGAACTAATAATCCATCTTGGTAAAATTAACACTGCCATCCGTATTTATCACACAAAGATGGGTCCCGGGTGGGAATCCATCCCACGACCTCTGGTTTAGCAGTCAGGTTCACTAACCGCTAGACCAATAGGCCAGTCAATGTAATGTATTGACATTACATTGACTGGCTTGATACCACAACATTAACATTAGTTAATGTTGTGGTATTGTGTGTGAATAATAATGAGGAGAAGACACGGCAAGAAAAGAAGACTAATATAGTTATATCTTACAATAAATATTTCTTAATATAATAGTAATAATAATGTCCTCCTAGCCGAGATCCGGCCACGGCGACCAGTCTTAAAGGAGACTAGTCATCTGCGCGGGACATATTATAGTGCTCGAGTGTGTGCGTAAACACAGGAGCACTTTCTATTCCATCACTCTCATGATCCGATGGGACCACTAGCGACACGACCGGAAAGAGGTCAGGGACAGGACCGACGGCTTTACCTGCTCTCCGAGGCACGGGGGTATAATACCGCCAACTCCCAGACTTCGGGCTGATATTAAGATTATTTCGTTTTACAGAATAATCCCAAAATCAATTTCGGCCCGATCCAGGATTTGAATCCAGGACCTCGATATCTGCGGTTGAACACGCTACCGCTAGACCAACGAGGCAGTCAAAAATATAATATAAATCAGGTATTACTCCGTACCGACCATAGGCTACCTTTACCCGTGGAGTCATATATGTACTTTTGACATAGGTGCATACATACTTTAAGTCCCTTGTATATAAGCAACGCGCGGTTCGCCCGAACGCACTCATGCGCCAGTCGAAACTGTTAGAAGTTATGTGATATAAACAAGTGAACTCGAATATTTATATAATAACACGAAGTTAATTTATCGAAAATGAAGCTGATCTTTGTTTTGTTGGTAAGGGCTTTCATTTTATTTATAGATTTTTTTTCTTTTATTTATGTCTAGGCGTTGACTGTAACGGTAGAAAGCTTCACTCCTTCACATAATTATAATAGCAACGTGATTAAAAACTGTGTGGTGACTAGAATTGTGACATGGAATATCATCACCCCGTCTCATACCGTAAGGTAGAAATCCACCGAGGGAATACCTACCACAGAACGGGCAGCAGCGTTTTTCTGTGAACTATGATCATCAAATTACGATCGCCAACCCGTCTGCCAAGCGTGGCGATTATGGCAATCCCCCTTCCCATTCTTAGGGGAGGTTTTGGTCCAACTTGGGACATACTTTGGCTGACATGATGATCATGATTAAAAACTGTTTGGAGTATCCTAAAGTAGGGCGTTTAAATATTCGTGTTTTAACAAAAACAAAAACCCGTTAATAGACAGAGACGGACGGACAGACGGACGGTCAGTGGGAGATTAAAAAGATATCCGTTAAAAAAATTGGTTATATTTGAAGTAAGAGAAGAAAATGTTTTTATTGAACACACTTTATTGACTTATTGAAGTAAAGTTTGTACAAATCTTATATTTACTTACATACTACCATAAAATGAAACATGATTAAGAAAAGAACATTATAAAGAAACTAATAACAAGGAATCGTTAATATATTTATCGCACGGATTTCCATTTCATATCTGACATTGGCAGAATTGTTGACATAGGCATAACTTGCCATTTGGAAAAAGAAGAAGAATAGTGATCCGTTGGCATCCTTCGGATACGGTATTTTAAAAATGGAACACTATTAAATCGAACCTGATTTTTCTTTTTTGGATTTCATAAACTGACCATAGGCATACTTGTTAAGTTTAGTTTTCCGATTGCGTATTCTACGTCTATAAAGTCTTTTTATCTTACAAGATATTTTTTGTTTCACTATTTCTATAAGGTAAAGTGCTTTCGATATGTATCCTTTCTCCGATCTAATATTTAAGTGTGCTACGTTTTAAAACAAATAGTGGTGAAGAAACAACGATAACAAACAACGTCTCACAGTCGCTGTTCCATTCGCACACTTACTTTTCCGAAATATGTAATTTTACTTTTTTAATCTTGACCTGGTTATAACGAACCCTTAAAAGAAAGATTTATCCAATTTGAGCAGTCGTTTAGAAGTTATGAGCGTACAAACATATAGGCGATTGTCAATGCAATTATTCAATGAGAGTCATATTTATAACTTTTGTTGATAACATTTTTTTATATTCCGAGAATCTTGTGAAATATCTTCGACTCAAGTGTAAATCGCAAACAAATACTTAAGTGACTTAGATTGTAGACTTCAGCTGTTTAAAAATCTGCTTTTCTTTCAACTAAAGAGAATTGTTTTGTCAAAAAAACACTAAATAAACGTTACATATACGATGCAAAAATAATTGGTAGCCGCATCAATTTTTAAATTCGAGGCAATTCCGACCGAGACGGACATATTTATTTAAAAAAATGCGAATGTCCGGTACATTCCAAGTTTTAATTTCCTCCGGACAAGTGCATTCATTTTAAAAACTTATAATACCTTTCCTCTATAATAAAATAACGAAACGTATATAATGGAAAAAATAACCAGGCCGGTTGGCGTGGTTGGCACAGACGCCAGCACATCAAGCTACCCCAATCTGTCAAATTTCCCCAATTGAAAGTGAACCTTATGCTTACGTGATAAAGTTGAAAATCTATTTAATAAATTTGACAGATTGGGATAGCTGGATGTGGTGGCGTCTGTACATAGGTACTTGCCTTTTACATCGTAGATAGTGGGTTCGGTTCGCACTCGGGACAGACATTTTTGTGCATGATTCTGGGTGTAATCTATATAGGTATGTAATTATGAAAGAAAAGTAGTAAGTATATGTAGTATATCAGTAATCTGGTTTCCATAGTACAAGCTCTATTTAGTTTGGGATCAAATGACCGTGTGTGAATAATGTCCCAGGATACTTATAAATTAATTCGGAAGCAGCAAAGACTTGAACTCCTGTCAAACTGGGTGGTCAGTGCGGCGAATACCACTACCTAATCCCATCCTGTAGGGGGAGTAGGATAAGTCCCGTCCGGTCATTTTAGGCTACAGCGTCTCTCTGAGTATTATACCCATCATAGTTCTGCTCCGACCTGAGATTTCAACTCAAGACCTCATTATCTATTTGTGTGATGAGCATAAGTATGTATATCGTCGCCTGGTACCCATAGTACAAGCTTTGCTTAGTTTGGGGCTAGGATAATCTGTGTGACATTGTCCCCAGATATTATTATTTATTATTATTATTATCTACCGCCACACTAATGAGCTAATCACATATGTTTACGAGATCAACAATTCGTCAGCGGAAATTAAGTAATTAATGAAAACTGTTACTGTAAGTGCTTAGCAACAATGGATCGCTAGTGACCCGCCGGACGGATGTTCGGGTAAATCGCAAAATTACTATGAATCACATATAATCTGTAATTTTGTCCGATGTATGTTCATTTCGGAAGCCCGTCCGCGCCGCGCCGATCCTAAGACCTGCCAGTGCTTCGATATAAATTATACAACCAGACGGGGATTAAATTGAAAAAAAAAAAAATTATATATATAACAATACTAAAATCACTTTTTTTGATATGATATTGACCCCGAATTATAGTGTAGTTTTATAATATTATATTCAAATTGATCCCAATTATAACATTAATTAGTTGTACTAATATATTTGGGCACATGTCCCACACCACGTGGCACGTGGTTAAAAGGAAAGGCACAGAAGATTTGTGGGGACTGTCTGTTAAAGCAATTGAATCAATCATACTAAACATTGCTACAATCCTTGCAGCCATCTTCAATGGCTGTATAAGTGATGGTGTCTTTCCCGATTTAATGAAAATAAGTAAGATAATACCCGTTTTCAAGGCAGGTTGTTCAAAAAATGCCACAAATTATAGGCCTATCTCAATACTGCCAGCTTTAAGTAAAATATTTGAAAAGCTGATGCTCAGCCAAATGTTGTCGCACTTTAACGTGAATGAGATATTGCATAACAAGCAGTTCGGGTTTACAAGGGGCCGCTCTACTCAGGATGCAGGTTGCACATTAATTAGGTCAATATTGGAGGCTTGGGAGGGATCACAGGATGCGCTGGGAGTTTTCTGTGATCTCTCTAAGGCTTTCGATTGCGTTGATCATCGTACGCTCGTTGTTAAACTGAAGTACTATGGAATATCTGGCACATCTCTTGATCTTGTGATGTCCTATTTATCGGGGCGACAACAGATGGTTTGGATAGGCGGTGTCACTTTGGCACGTCATCCTGTGAAAATGGGGGTGCCCCAGGGGTCTATATTGGGCCCATTTTTATTTCTAGTTTATATAAATGATCTCCCTTATCTGGTAGAGAAAGTATCAGAGATAGTTTTGTTCGCTGATGATACGTCGCTCATATTTAAAGTCAATAGAAAGGATAAAGATCTTATTGAGCATAATAAAACACTCAGCTTTATATCAGAATGGTTTTCGGCAAATAATCTCTTGTTAAATGCAGGGAAAACTAATTGCATCAGGTTCTCATTGCCGAATGTGACTCAAATTGTACCAACAGTTGCACTTAATGCGAAAATATTAGATTTAGTCCCATCGACCGTATTTTTAGGATTGACACTTGATTCAAAATTGCAATGGGGTCCTCAGATTGAAAAGTTAGCAGGTAAATTAAGTTCGGCTTCCTATGCTGTCTGGAAAATAAGGCAATTGTCAGATGAACAAACTGCTAGATTAGTGTATTTCGCGTACTTTCATAGCATTATGTCGTATGGCATTCTGCTGTGGGGTTCGGCGGCTGACATAGGTACTATTTTTGTATTGCAGAAAAGAGCAGTCAGAGCCATTTATGGTTTAGGCAGTCGCGATTCTTTGCGAAATTTGTTTAAAGAAATAAATATACTTACTGTGCCATCGGAATATATATATCAGAATATAATGTTTGTTAGAAAAAATATTCATAATTATAAAAAGAAAAGTGAACTGCATAATATAAATACTAGGAATAAAAACAAACAAGCCATGCCAGGCTTTAGAGTAAGCAAAACTAATAAATCATTTTTAGGAAATTGTATTAGGTTTTATAACAAGCTTCCTACTCAAATTACTGATCTGCCTGACACAAGTTTTAAAACACATATTAAACGTGTACTTATGGCTAGGGGTTATTACACCACTAAAGAGTATATCGATGACAAAGACGTCTGGCTCTCACTTCCTACCTGCACATTGCTCGCTGGAGATCTTGTAGCCTATCTGTAAATGATTGCTATCATATACTTAATTTAAAATTATTGACTCTGTCTCAGAATGAATAATGTTATTGTTTCGAAGTTTTTCTTTTGTATACCTAAATATAATCTAAAATAATAAGCATTCAGACAACCGATCGAGCATATATTGTGTTTGCCTACTAAATAATTACTCTAATTCGACCAAATCCCGTGTTCATGCCCGCTTGAGTATGTTTCGCCGGACCGTCTCAAATGGGTCGTGTTGAAACCGGTAGTAGATGAACCCACTGAGTTTGTTTCTCTGGGTCTTCTCAGTTGGGGCGCATTGGATCCGGTGGTAGCATTAAAGCGCGACCGTCGTTATTAACACAAGGTCCGTCATAATAATAATACCTTTAATATAGACAGAACCATTGACAATATGTAGTAAAAATATTAGACTTAAACTAGATAATTAAACATAATCTCTTGACAATAACTTGATACGAGCTAGCTAAATATCATTACTGTCATAAAATAAATTTTAAAAATGTTTTCATACAAGATGTACCTAAATATCTATGTTACTAGAAATAATATCTAATGTATACAACTATATTACTACAAACATGTTCTGACTATTTACAAGCGCTTTTTTAAAGTCTACGTGAATAAAAACCTTTTTTATTTTATTTTAATGGCTTAAAAGAGGCTGGAGCAGCATTCCCGCATTTCTAGTTCTCCCCTTGCAGGCGCCAATATAGGTCCAGGAAAAGTTAAATTTAGTCGGTGATGATCAAAGATACCCACCCGTAGACACGCCAATATATATTTTTACATTTTCTATTTATTTGAAAACAACTATTAGTCCGGTCAATTTAGACATCAAAGGTTACAATAATTCCCATTAGGCTGAAAATTGGTAGGATCGTTCATTAAACTATTATACAGAAAATGTGAAAATTCCTCATCGATCCGGCTCGTGCAAAAAAAAGTACTCGGGGTCAAACGCCACAAAAACGGGTTTTCCGCGATTTTCAGCAAAACGGTAAGTTTTATCGTAAAATTAGCTGATACAAAATTTTAGATTATATAATTATCTGTAAAAATGTATCAATACTTTTTTCCTAAGAGCCACCGTTTTTTAGATATAACGATTCAAAAAGTTGAAAGAGTTGTAATCGTCATAATATGCACACGTTTCCACGCCACCTTTGAAGTAGTGTATTAGCGCGTTTTTTTAATGTGGTTGCCCCGGTAGGCTTATTCCACTGATCTGTTGTGATTCTGTTTAATTTGGAGTCTATTATATTATATTCAATAGACTCCTATAGCTATTATATTATATTCAATAGACTCCAAATTAAACAGAATCACAACAGATCAGTGGAATAAGCCTACCGGGGCAACCACATTAAAAAAAACGCGCTAATACACTACCTTAAAAGGGGCGTGGAAACATGTGCATATTATGACGATAACAACTCTTTGAACTTTTTGAATCGTTATATCTAATAAACGGTGGCTCTTAGGAAAAATGTATTGACACATATTTTATAGATAATAATCTAATCTACAATTTTATCGTAGCTAATTTCATGATAAAACTTACCGTTTTGCTGAAGATCACGAAAAACCCGTTTTTGTGACGTTTGACCCCGAGTATTTTTTTTCCACGTGCCGGATCGATGAGGACTTTTCCTTTATAATAGTGTAATGAACGATCCTACCAATTTTCAGCTAAATGGGAATTATTGTCACCTTACCCCTATTTATTTGTCTAATTTGACCGGACTATATAACATAACAAGCTTCCACATAACTACTACTAACACTGGCCGCAATAAAATTTAAAAAAAAAAATGATAGTTATTGTAATGATAATAATAATGTAAAATTGACATGATGTAAATTGTAATTTATGTGACTAACAATTTTATTTTTTTTGATATTTAATTGTGTAGGTACCCGTGGAACATTTGCACACCTAAATGGTAAAATATGGACAGGACATTAATGTTAAACTAACACCACTATGTACTCATATTTTGCAAATAAATTATTTGAATTTGAATTTGAAAAACCAAAAATAAGATTGGAAATTAATGCAAATTTCCAATCTTAATATTCGTTATTCTTTTAATTGCGACAATTATCGATGATGAAATGCAACTTGTCAAATCTACATCGTTTTTAAGGTAATGAGCGGATCCTTTCGAGATATAACATTAAATATGTAAATTCATGCACCGGAATGTAGGTTTGGTTGGCGGGATGTTAAGTAAGGGCTTGTAATATCCCTTATGCTGGTGGGACATTATCTATGGATTTACAATTAATTATACAAATTACTATCTAAGGAAACGTGAGCTTTCTGCAGAAAAATACTTTTTTGTGAGATTAACCCTTTTAGATACTCGTACATTGAGTGAGTGGGGTATTGCCAGATACTAAGGCCTTTATTTGGAAATAAAAACCACTTCGTTGGTGTGTAATAATTAAGATATTTATTGAGTGTTATTTTAGTCACTGCAATGTCTATTGTTAATCGAGAAATGCTATAATTGTACTGTAGGTTATTTTATTTTGTACTAGCTGTGCCCCGCGGTTTTACCCGCGTTAAACTTTATAAATTATCACAGCTCCTCCCCCGTAGGTGATAGCGTGATAATATATAGCCTATATGTTGACCCGACCTCTTAGTAATATTCTTGCAAAATTTGAAGTGAATCCATGCAGTACTTTTTTAGTTTAGCCCGGACATACATACATACAAACAGATAAACAGACATAAATTCTAAAAACCGTAATTTTGGCTTCGATATCGAAGGTTGATCACGCCCCGGGTATCCTTTAAAAAAATATTCAATGTACAGTTTCGAGTTTCCTACGATTTTATTATATATATATATATATATATATATATATATATATATATATATATATATATATATATATATATATATATATATATATAGATAATTCATGTTTACTAGCTGTTGGTTTTTCTCTGTAAACTACAAATATTGGGACGACTAATACATTGCCATCTGATCTCAAACTAGACAGAGAGGCAGAATTAAAAGTCACTTCAGAGCTAGGTTTAACTTAACAATTGAGCAGGTTATCTAATCAATTTTGATGTTAGTCTAGTGGTAAGGGACTCTGACTATTACGCCAGAGGTCGTGGGTTGGATCCCTTAACAGGACAAATCGAAGTAGAACAAAAAATAAAGGGATATGACAATGCATCTGCGCCTACATAAACAAGTAGAAAGAAATAAAGTTTATTCAGATAACAAAACTACCAACAATCACAATACGAATAGAAAACAATAAGAAAAAATTATTGAAGAACAACGACTTACGGATACGGGAACCAATCTCAACGAAGGTTATCCATCTGGACGGGACATTTTATAGTGCACAAGAATGTGCGCAAACTCAGGGACACTATCTATTCCATCGCTAATCCGGTCCGATAGGACAACTAGGTTCAACCGGAAAAGGGACCGACGGCTTTATTTGCCCTCCGAGGCACGAGGGAGTGATACCGCCATTTCCGTGTCGCTGATAGTGTGAAATTTTCTTAACAGAAAAATCATAATTTCACTTTGGCCCGCCAAATATAAAAGCAATACGAAAGTAGAACCATTTAAATAGTATCTTAAGAATTTCGGTTGACTTTAATTTGTCAACTAGGTGGTTTTATTCCATTTTTCCCATTGCTGGTTCGATCGTTTTATTCAACGCCTTCAGAATCCAGAAATTGTTTCTGATGTTATTATAACTTTCTACATAACACTTAGATTTTTAACAATGAATTACGATTTGTTATAAATTCAATGCACATCACTTCGATTCTTTTACTGTTTTTGGTCCTACGTAACCACGCTAACAGTTCGATACATTCGTAGGTACAGTTGCGAGCAAACACTAAAAGACATATAACCAATAATAAATAAATCTTGGGACAACAAACGCTGCCATCTGATCCCAAACTAGGCAAAACCTGTATAATCTGTCAACCAGACAACTGATAAACATACTTATTGGAACGAAGTTCCTTATCGCGCGTTGTGAAAGGGGGCTGGACGGAAAAAAATCTTACGAAAAGTTGTGACGACACTTTTTGCAGCTGTGCGGCGTGCGCATGTTTCTCTGTCTGTCTCTCTCTCTCTCTTATAGAAAGCAAGCCAGATATTTTCATTTCTATATTAACAGTGTGGTGTCGCGACGATCATTTTTATTGAGTGTATACAGATTTTTTATACATAATAAATAATAAGAAATATCTTCGTTCCATCCGGGTGTCCCTTGACACCTCTCAAGTTTTATATTTCTAAATACATACATATTATAGACAAATTAAACCCAGAAACAGAACATATAATCGTGCTCATCACATAAAGAATTTTCCTGGGTGGGATCAAACCCACGACGACGTTACACGTTATACGTTAACCAAAATAGTATACCTAAGTAAGTGATATATCAATTAATAATATGTTCATCATTGAATTTATAATCACACTAATATTATAAAGGCGAAAGTTTGTGAGTATGAGAGTGTGTGAGTGTGTATGTTTGTATTTGCCGTTTCTAAACGTCTGAGCGATTTTAATAAAATTTGGTATGGAGTTAGCTGACACCCTGGATTAACGCATAGGCTAAAAGGTATAAAGCTTTACGCGGGTAAAAGTAATTTATATACTCAGAAAATGAATATTATTATTAAAAATTAACTATAGGTACAAAAAGATTCACTATCACTGCATGTTTAAATTACATTTGAGCACTTTATAAGTAAGTATTTAAACCATTTCACCTGCCTGATCTCGTGTTTTTGATTTGATAAATAAGACGATGATATTTAAACTAACAAATTGTACTTTTAAATGTAATATTAAAAAGAAATTGCCATCTTTTTGAGAAAAACCAGAAAATTCACTACAGAAGAAAATCTATAGCATAAAGTGCCGTAGGAATCCTGTAGGGATATGTCTTAATGGAGATCCATTTTGACGGATACTTAATAGGATTCCCTAGATCCATCCATCCATCAGCATTTCAACTCTTTGGTTTACAGACTTTATTGAGATTTATTTAGGTGTTAAGATACTTTAAATACAAATTTGTTTATATTCGAGTTTTCGATGTATCCCTTAATCACTCACTTTTTTACGTGACTGTACTGTTATATTTATTACACGAGTTAAATAATATTATTTGTACAATTTCTATACGCAAATGCTATTACGAGATGCACGTAACTTTCTTAAAACGATCGGTCAAGTGAGAAATATTACATACTTGGGGGTAAATGAGCCTTACAATAGCAATAGGCGTTATGCGGGCAGGGCATTATTCATTTTTATTTTCGTTATTGACAAAATTGATTCGAAATCTAAACAATAGAAATTTTAAATACCTTCGATATGATAAGATTTTATCTATATTATCTATACATATGATAAAATCGTAGGAAAGTCAAAACTGTACATTGAATATTTTTTTTAAAAGATACCTGGTGCGTGATTTACAATCGATTTCGAAGCCAAAAAACTAGTTTGCTATTGCGATTTCACCGCTAAAAATAAACGCGATCAATGGACGCTAAACTCAGCTACAGGAAGCTAAACTGAGTTTAGCGTCAATTGATTGCGTTGAAATCGGCTCTTAGTAATAAAGCCGCCAATTGTACAATTTTGTTATGCATCCTTGTTTCTTGTATTTTATCTCACTTGGTGTGCAATACAATAAAAACTACTCATATTATGGTGTAGCAGAGTGTATAATAAAATACTAATGAGCATATCAAGTGCCTCGATCTTAACGAGTTTTAAAACTCTGTTAAAACGGTGGCTTATCGAGCAAACGTTCTATACTGTTGATGAATTTATACATTTCAAATCTAATTTATTGACATGATAATATTTAATCTATGATTTTCACTTGCTGGCTAATGTTATGACGATTATCTCATAGACCTAATTTTATTTTATTTTTGTGTACTAATTATTTATTTAACTTACGTTTAGTTTTAGTATTTTTTGATTTGTTGACATTGTTTAGACGTTTAATATATTTGCTTACTTACTTACCAATAAATGACTATTTGACGGCAGCTTAATTCATTATCTTTAAACTACTCATCAGAAATATCTAAAACCATCAATAGTCGTGCTAATCTATTGCATATTTTCTAGTGTTTACAATTTGAATTAATATTGCCGATTTTAACTAAAATATGTTTCGCACTCGCCTTTCTGTTTTGAGTTGAAACACGCACAGGGCAACTATTTGTGTGATCTATATGTAGTTCCGAGTCCGGGAGTGAAAGGCATGCTTTTAATTAATTTCCTTAGAACGGGCTTTGTATTTTTTTAAGTTTAAAAAAGTGTTTCTTAGAAATATATGTAAAATGAATTTCTGTAAATATTACTATAGCTCTAACCTTAATAGATATTGATCTAATAGGAGCTGTCTCAATAAACTATATCGAATAGTTATGATATCCATTTGCTCTGCCTCTACATTTTAACTGCATCCGGTGTGAAGTAACCTAATGCAAATCTAATGTGCGAGAGGAAACTCATTCGGATAAGAATAATAATCCACTGAGTTTGTTTCGCTGGGTCTTCTCAGTTGGGGCGCACTGGATCCGCGCGGTGGTAGCATTAAAGCGCGCCCGTTGTTATAAATATAAAGTCCGCCATTATAATCATACCTTAATATAGACAGAACCATTCAGACAATATGCAGTAAAATATAGCTAAAACTATTATTATATATAACTATATTATATATCTTTGACAATAATTTAATACAAGCTAGCTAAATATCAATGCTATTATAATTTTTTTTTAATGTTTTCATACAATCCGTGTACCTAAATATCTATGTAACAAGAAATAATTATGTATTCTTAATTTTATTACTACAAACATAATCTGACTATTTACAAGCGCTTTTTTAAAGTCTACGTGAGTAAAAACCATTTTTATTTTATTTATTTCACTAGCTGTGTCCCGCGGTTCTACCCGCGTTAAACTTTATAAATTATCACAGTCCCTCCCCGTAGGTGATAGAATGATAATAAGTAGCCTATATGTTGACTTCTTAGTAATATTCATGCAAAATTTGAGGTAAATCCATGCAGTACTTTTTGAGTTTAGCCCGGACATACATACAGCCAAACAGATAAACAGACAAAAATTCTAAAAACTATATTTTTGGCAACGATATCGATTGTATATCACACCCTAAGTATCCTTTAAAAAAAATATTCAATGTACAGTTTTGACTTTCCTACGATTTTATTATATGTATAGATAATAATTCTAATGATTTCATCCGCTGGATGCAAACCGGTAATGTAGAGATCTTTGAGGGAGGCCTTTGTCCAGCAGTGGACGTCTTTCGGCTGATATGATGATGATGATGATGATGATATGCAGAAGTCGAAGTATAAGTCGCAGTCGAAGTCGAAGTATAAGTATAAGTCGCAGTCGAAGTCGAAGTCGAAGTCGAAGTCGAAGTCGAAGTCGATGTCGAAGTCGAAGTATAAGTCGCAGTCGAAGTCAAAGTCGAAGTCATGTCCAAAGATCTCCACGCTGCGTCTTCCGAACCGGAAGACGCAGCGTGGGCAGGCCCCCTACAAGATGGACCGATGATCTTGTGCGGGTCGCTGGAAAACGCTGGATGCGGATAGCGCAAGACCGGCAATTGTGGAGATCTGCATATTACTTTTACAAAATAATGTCGATGTTTCACATCTGCCAGGCGTCCCGTGACGGCTCACATTTTTTTTATAATACTAAGGTAAACGAGAAAGTGGGTCACTTGATGGTAAGGGATCACCGCAGTCCAGTGCCATTTAAAACACCAGAGGGTTTGCATGTGCAACCGGCTTTTAAGAAAGAAATAGGTTCGCTTCGTGACGGTTGCCATGTAATACCGGATCGGAAATACGTTTTACTCTGCCGCAAATATTTTAAATATTTGCGGCAACCTTTATTCAAGCCTTTATTAAACAACACATTAATCTCGCTATCGCATCGCTGTAGCATGCTGTGTGGTGACGGCATAGAATATCATCACCACATCACATCCCGTGGGAATCTTTCGAGGGAATACCTTCCAGGGAACGCGCAGCAGCATTTTTGTATGAACTATGACCATCAAACTGCGATCGCCAACCCGTCTGCCAAGCGTGGCGATTATGGTATATCCCTCATTCTTTGGGGAGCAGCTTTTGTTCAGCTGTGGAGGTACTTTAGCCGACATGATGATGATGATTTATTTCGCGGTAACGGGTAGGTACACAACACACAAGGATACTTTGCAGTCCTTCAAGATTCAAATCCCGAATCGGACCAAATTGTGTAATCTCTCCTCAGAGAGCACGTTAAACCATCAGTGCTGCTGTCTCCACCCGGTCGCGACAGATTCCCGTTCGATTACTATGGAGTTAATGGGAGTGAGGAAATAAATAATGCATCTTATAGCGCTCGTAACATAAAAAAAAATTATTTTGTGTAACACACATTTTTCTTTTTATACCAAAATCGGCAACAGTACAACTTATGATAAATAAAGTTAAAAAAAAAACTACAGGATTGAGCTCCAATTTGCTATAAAATTTTAGCCTAATTCATTAGTTTAACAAAATAACTAAAGGCATTGGAAATCGTGGAAATCCATTGTAATTGTGTATCAGTCGCTATCTGTGTAAAACTGTAATTGTATTTATATTTCCCACTCTAGCAGTAATATTTTCTATTGTATAGCGGTTGGTCTTCCAAGAAATAAATTGATAAACGACTTTTCTATTGTTTACAGTTTTAATTAATATTCCCGAATTCGGTACCATATGTTGCATATATTTAGCTTATCAAATGCCTTTAACTGACAATAGATTTTTGTGGCTATTCTAATTTAATATTATGTGACAATATTGGTGTCAAATATTATTAGGAATAATAATGTAGGCCATACTTATCGCGAGGAAGATATAAAAAAATGTTCAGGTGACCCAGTAGTCACCGAAGTAGCGGCTTATCGACTGCGTCTAACGAATACATGCTGGACCGACAGCTGAATGTGCCCTCCAGAGCACGGAGACGCTCAGAAATTAAACCACTTTGGCGGTCACCCATCTATAGACTGACCGTGTGCCTAAACCTAGGGCTTTCCCTCGCCGAGCTCCACTTGTGAGCGCCTTCTAGTAACGATAATAGTTAACCAATTTGACAGTTTTACATTAATTCTTCAATTAAGAGTTGTAATACTTGAGAAAAATTAGTTTCACAGTTACAGATTTGTAATTAAGTCGTTTAGTACCTAAGCTAAGAGCAATAATTGATATAAGCCTCATACTAGTACTATAGGGTCAAATGGTAACAACTGCAGTTCCGTAAGGTACTAACTAGATCACCTTGTTCCAGTTCATTGAACGACAAACTTAATATACAGGATACCATTCATATGGTACTTGTCTATAACTTAAAAAGTTGGTTGGTCGAAGGTACTTTCTGATCCAAAGGTTGCGGGTTCGATGCCCGCACAAGATAAATACATGTGATGAAGAACATGTGTATTTGTAAAAGAAATATTTATGTATTACTTACTTACTTATCGTGTGGGCAGTGGTTACCCTAGTGTCAGAGTTGTTCAAGCCGCCCATTAGGCCTCTGACATGGCTTAACGACTGTTGCCTAATGGCTACAACCGGGACCAACAGCATAACGTGCCCTCCGAAGCACAGAGACGCTCAGAAATTAAACCACTTTCGCGGTCACCCATCTATGGACTGACCGCGAGCCTAGTTGTTTGACCTCGCCAATCACTTACGGATCGGTGAGAGCATCTACCTGTGAGCGCCTGTTTATGTATTTCTATGCGTTGTCTAGTAATCATAGTCCATAGACAAGCTTTGCTTAGTTTGGGCTAGGTGGACTACTACTATTTGACTACTTGACTATTAAATATCAGAGTACTTCATCATTATATCTGACAGAAGCTCACTGCTGGACAAATCACCCCCAAAAATTTTCTTGGGGGAGGATATACCATAATTGCCACGCTTGGCAATTGGTTTTGGTTATTGCAGATGGTCATATTACACAGAAGGAAGCTGCTGCCCTTCCTCTGGTAGATATTCCTTCGGACTTCTACGCTCCCCACGGGATGAGGTGGGGTAATGATATTCGTCGCCATCACCACACAGAAATTAGCAGAGGACTTTACAAATCTATACCTCACGGACAAATAGTTGTCCTCTATCTAATTCTAAGATTATAAATACTTAAGATACTGAGAATGGGCAGCAGCGCTTCTCTGGGTTCTATGATGATCATACTGCGATTATGGCAAAAGCTCTCCAAAAAGATGGAAACAATGTGGAGATCTTTGTCCAGCAGTGGATGTCTTTCAGCTGATATCATAATACAGATCACTTGGTTTCAAACTTTTACATAACTACACGTTCATCCTGTATGTAATACATAGGTGCAGCAAATGTGACATACTTCTGTAAGTTATAAGTATTATTTAATTGCGATTTCATATCAAATGAAGTTGCTGGCTTACCTGGTGTATTTCAACTTTTCTTATTAGGTAATTTTGTTCATTTTATTATGGCTTACGTATTGGTGGATATTGACATGAAAGTTTTATGAGTTCAATAATCTATATATCTGGTGATTTACTATTTACATGAGAAACTAAACGTACACAAACTTCGATGAAATTTAAAAATAAACTGCAGACTGTTTGCCACTTTTAATTCGACAGTTTCAACGGAAATTCGGAAAACTCAACGGGAAGTTATTTAAAAATAATAAACATACAAATTATAACACATTTTTTTTTCTCATGACTGTATGATCGTAATCATCTACAGTCATAAGTCATAACTTTAAATCACTAAGTTTAAATAATTAATATGCCGCTGAAACCGCGGAATAGTTTACAAAAAAAATGTATTTTGTTGACATTATATTTTGTATGTCTATTATTTTTAAACAACTTCCCGTTGAGATTTCCGATGAAACCATTTGGAAAAATGATCTCAAATTTTGACAGATCTTCGATGCACAAAAATAATTTGTCAAATTTTATTTTTCGTAATATTTGTTATTTGAAGATGGAATTGGTTTAAGTCAGCAAAACAGCATAGAGCCCGCTTTAACATAGTTAATGTCACTTAGAAAGAATACTGGGAGAATCATTAATTCTGTAACTAGGCCGTGCTAGCCGACTAGAAAAGTACTTTGGTCAAAAGAATGGTAACATACCCCTCATTCAGCCGATTAGGAGTTAGTACAGTTTATCTTATGTTTCACACGTATGAACACGTTTAAACTGCTTCGTGCTAGATTTAAAGGTGTGGGGGGTAGCTAACCAGGCAGGTCGATTAAACCTATCAGCAAGTGTACTGGGTTTCCGGATTACTACAATAAATAAATAACTTGGAACAACTTATACACTGCCATATGATCGCAAACTAGGCATACCCTGAACTATGGCAACCAGATAATCATACATATATTTATATAAATACTTACATATTATAGATAAACCCAGACGTAGAACAAAAAATTGTTCATCGCACGAAGACTTTTCCCGGGTGGGAATCGAACCCACGACCTCTGGCTATAGTACTCAGGGTCACTAACCATTAGACTTACAAGTCAATCAGACAATACGATTTTTTTACGACACTACGAGTTTTGTTTTTATACCACTATCACAAATAGTTTCTGTTGTACTTCTCCTTTATAAGTAGGAATTACTACTAGTAGATATTATGAATTCTGATTCTACCTTACATGTTTTCAGATTTTGCTGCCTGCAAACATCCTATCAGAACAAATAAATAAACCAGAGAAAGAAAAACTCTCCAAACTTCTCCAAACTGAAGGCATCAAAGACAGATCTGTGTCTGACAAGGGAGTGAAGAGACATATTCAAACATTAGGCGACAGTGGTCATACTATCGGTCTCTCAGGCCATTCCATTGGATTTTCGGCACCAGGATATGGACAGTCAATTGGAATAGGACCAGGTTTTGGAATACCCTCTGGTTTAGGAATTCCCTCGGGACTGGGATTGTCTTCAGGAGGTTTTGCTGCTGGTCCTACATCTGCCATTAGCATCGGCACTGCAGCAACCCCTGCTGCTATTGCTACCCCTGCAGTGACTGTTGCCGCAACTCCAGTAGCCGCTGGCCCCGTTGCAGTTGCCACACCAGCTGTACAAACATCAGTGTCCATAGAACCGAACCCAGTCATCCTGAGACAGGAGGTTCCTCGTTATATTACTAGAACAATCACTCGTGATGTCCAAGTTCCAGTACAAGTACATGTTCCTGTGCCCGTTGATCGTCAAGTACCTGTCCCCGTTAGAGTACCAGTGCCTGTAGCAGTAGACAGACCTGTTCCATATCCTGTCATCCAGAAAGTGCCTGTCGAAGTAACCAAGCATGTGCCTGTGTACTATGAAAGGAAAGTGCCATATCCCGTAAAGGTGCCAGTTTCGGTCCCTGTGCCATACCCTGTGACGGTAGAGAAGCAAGTTCCAGTTGACAGGCCGGTGTATGTTGATCGCCAAATTCCTGTGCCTCATCCAGTTTATGTCGATAGGCCGGTCAATGTCCCCGTGCCCGTACATGTAGATAGGCCAGTGCCTGTACCCCAGCCTGTGGTTGTGGACAGACCCGTGGCTGTGCCACACACGGTCTATGTTGACAGACAGGTTCATGTCCCGACTATAGCTACAGGACCTGCTGTATCTACGCTACCTGTAGCTTCGTCAATATCGTCGGTATCACTCGGAGGGGGATCCATAATTTCAGGTGGATATTCATCAGGATATTCAACAGGGTATCACGGAGGTTACTCATCTGGATACCCGATCTCAGGAGGTTTCTCTAAGACCATTTCGTACAATACTATTGGTCATCATTAATTGTATGTACTTTATGATGTTATGTATTAACTTAACATTTTTGTAATTAAAGTTATTTTACTCATGATGGAATTGTTTCTTTTTGTAAACAGCTAGTGTAATTCTTTTTTAAAATTAATTTCCATAAAAATTAATCATTTAGAAAGAAAGAAGAAAGAATATATATTTATTAGACACAAGGTACATCAGTATAAATTAAGTAATAGGGGTACAACACACAGAAGAATACATAAAAAAAAGATACTTATAAATAACAATGAATACATTTTTCTATAATCCATAATTTTACAAACCTATTCGATGTGGTACCCATACTAAGCACCTTTGTGACTAAAAGGCCACAGTTCATCATTCTGCCACAGATGACTGTAGCGCTGATTTTCAACTGTGGCCAACGGCCATCCATATAAAAATAAATATGACGGTGTAATAAAACATAAGTACTAAATAATGAAAGGAGTTGAAAAATAAAATAAATACATCCAGGAAATAAAAACAGGTGATAATAATTGATTTTGTTACAAAATATATGAATTGATAGGAATATAAATAAAAATTTGAATTAAAATTAAAACGTACACTATTGTCAGAATTTGCCAAAACACTCGATTTCACAACTACTAAGTGTTGGTTAATTTAGCAGAATTTGAATTAGCAGTCATTCCATGGTAGATGATTTAGGCGTTAAATTGCGTACATATCACGCTGATTGGTTCAATTTAGTCATTTTCTTTTAATTGGAGGTTAAGTTGAAGGTTTGTAAAATTTGCTTTTAGTATTTGTTTTGTGTAAACTATACTTGTATTAAATTCCTTTTAAAGACTGAAGAGACCAATAGCGCTTGAATTAATTTATCAACCAAGTTGTAGGTACATGAGTTCAGCGCCTTGAGACTTAGTTGACGGAGTGAGTGTGATCATTTGAGTAAGATTCGCCTATCGGATAGAGCCGATTACAGAAAACTAAAACTTACAAAAAACTAATCGTAGGAATATGCTCGAACTCACGATGCATGCATCGCTATGATTAGTTATTGTCGTATTGGCGTGATAACCTTTATTAATAACAATACTTTGGGAGGTTGAGTTAGCTATACGTTTCGTTTACCATAGACTGGTATTAAGCATAGTTTCCAAGGATAATTTTTAATTATTTAAAATTATTCGTGAATTTTGGTACTTTTATTGCTATAATAATTTTATTAATGAAGTGTATGAACAGTATGGCCATGAGATCTTTTCTCGGAGCGACCCAAATTTATTATAGGATATCTAATTCTTTAGTGGGGCTTTATCACCGCTGGTTTATGTTAAATTATATTTAAAGTTACGTGAGCTTTTGTACGCATAAGAAACTACATTATATCAACATATTGAAAGACTTTAAGTTGTTTTAAACTTCAGGCAGTGATATGAAACACTCTCTGAAACTGCTTTCAGCTCTAAAACTAAGACCACTGGAGTAAGTAAGTGTGTTGCGTTGTGTTTTATTGAAACAATAAAAAGTTTTTGTAATAATTTATTCACAAAACAAAATGAAGAATATTTCGTTTTATTCTCATGTAACTAACAAATAATAAAATATATATCCTCTGACGGAAAATATTCCACACAAATACTCAGTCAAAATAGTGCATAACTCCGCAAAAAAGTATAATACGAGTCAATGGCGCAGGGGAATTAATATCATAATAAAAACCGATGCAAAGCGGTATGATTAATAATTTTAATGCTCCTGGCTGAGTTTAGACCACGACAGCCACTCTTAACAGAGATTAGCCAACTATGCAGCATATAATGTAGTAGTAGTAGTAGAAGTAGTTGAGTGGTTGGTAATTCTTTACCTTTCACACCACAGGATCGTGGGTTCCATTCTCACCCAGGACAGATATTTGTGTGCATGAACATATCTGTTTGTCTGGGTATAATTATCTATGTAAGTAAATTTTTACAAAAGAATATGTAATCTATTAGTTTTCTGGTTTCCACAGTACAAGCTCTGCTTAGATTGGGATCAGATGGCCGTGTGTAAATAATGTCCCAGGATATATATATATATCCTGCCTAGTTAGCTAGTCTCTGTGCTCGATTATGTGCGAAAATATATAAAAATAAATATATATATATAAAAAAAAATTAATATAAAAAAATAAATATATACAGGACGATGATGGAGTGATCAGTTGCAGGAGCAATCACTTTACGGGTTATCCGATGCATGGGGGTGTAATACCGCCAATTCCTGACTCCTTCGGGCTCTTCTTTCAGGCTACCACTGGTCTACTTGAAGTTATATATGGTCATGAGACGAGGTTGCAAATGATTACGAACGGTGTATATAAAGGAAATGGTTATCGATCTAATCCAATCGTGTACTGCCATTACTAGTAATTCTTAGAAACAATTCAACACGTTTTATAACAGGGAAGCCGAGTTAAATCTTGTTATTTGCACACTGGGCCACTGATATATGACTGATTAAAACAATATATTTAATAGCTTAGGCGTAAAAAAAGGCTAGATTTATATTTATTTATTACTAAATCTATGGCACACGTATTTACAAATAATATTATCTAATAAAATCTAAAGATTTATTCACATCTTTAAATTACATCCATAATATATATCAATAATCTCAAAATACTGGTCGATTCAGTCATTTCTTCGCGATCATAGCCGGTCATAACTCACCGGTTCGTAAATGATCAGCGAGGTAGAGCTCCTAGGCACGTGGTCAGTTTGTAGATGAGTGACCGTTTAAGTGGTTCTTTTTCCAAGCGTCACCGTGCTTCGGGGGTAGGTTAAGCTGTCGGTCCCGGCTATTGTCGTTACACAACAATCGTTAAACTGTGTCAGAGTCTTACTGCTTGAACTCTGACACCAGGGTAACCACTGTCAATACGATAGAAGAAGAAAGTCAATTCTTCATCGTTCAGAATTGTAGCATAGGTGCTAATACCATTGTATTGCCATAAGTGAAAAAAAATCATCAAAGGAACTAATTTTGCTATACTTAATTTTAAACCATTTTAAGGTGGTATGTTTTGTTTGTATTTATAACCACTCAGAAGACGATTATCTCACCTGTTACATTCTAACAAAATCAAGTAAGGTTTGAGTGTACAAAGGGCTGGATTAAATCTATCATAAGTCATATCCACTTTTTAATTCCATAAAGAACGCAATGTCAGGGAAACTTTAATTACATAAAACCCTTTTAAGGTGGTATAAATCGGCCTTAGGTAATTATCACCATGAACTGAGTAGAAGATTGTCTCAACTGTTACATTCGAACATTACTGGTTTTGAGTGTAGAAAAGAGCTGGATTAAATCTATTAAAAGTCAATATCCACTTTCTAACCCAATGTAAGGATAAGTTTAATTACCTATAGCCCTTTTAAGGTGGTATGACTCCACCTTAGGTATTGATTGCCACGACTGAGAAGAGGATTGTCTCAGCGGTTACATTCTAACATTACTGGTTTTGAGTGTACAAAGATTTGGATTAAACCTATCATAAGTGATATCCATTTTCTTATCCCATTAAATAGCCCTCAAGACAGTCTGTTTGTACTTAGACAGGTTGGGGCAGACTACAAGATAATAATAATAATAATAATAATATCTAGGGACAATGTCACACAGATCATCCTAGCCCCAAACTAAGCAAAGCTTGTACTATGGGTACCAGGCGACGATATACATACTTATATAGATAGATAAATACTTATATACATAGAAAACATCCATGACTCAGAAACAAATATTCATGCTCATCACACAAATATTTGCACTTACCGGGATTCGAACCCAGGACCACCAGCTTCGTAGGCAGGAGCACTACCAACTAGGCTACGGTGACCGTCTAAATAAATCGATAAAGTCTTAACAATGCGCTTTCAGATATTTTGGTTCGCTAATCGGTTGATCTATAAACAGATAGTATTCGTCATCGTTACTGCTTACTCGACGTCTTATCGATGATCAGACGACGAGACGACACAGTGATGAGTTGGGTCCTAGTTCATGTAATATATATATATATATATATATATATATATATATATATATATATATATATATATATATATATATATATATATATATATATATATATATATATATATATTTTCTGTTCGTTTTAAAATATAATGCAGCGTTTATTGGGGTTCATGGCAGAGCCAGGTGGACAGTGCCAGGCCCTTGCAAATTCTTCACTGTTCTGCAGAGCCCCCTGCGCTCGGAACTGTTGGGGAGAGTGCTCGTCTTCCAAGTCTGCTTTCAAGGAGTCTTTGGTTGATACGCCACACCAGAGCTGTAAATATTGCATCATATTAGCTTCTTGGGTATTTTTATTTATTTATCACGTACAATATATATTGTTAACAAAATGACTGACAAACTGATATCATAATTTCTTCCTGGTCAAATTTTAGCCATGATAAAAATAAATAAAATAAAAAAGGTTTTTATTCACGTAGACTTTAAAAAAGCGCTTGTAAATAGTCAGAACATGTTTGTAGTAATATAGTTGTATACATTAGATATTATTTCTAGTAACATAGATATTTAGGTACATCTTGTATGAAAACATTTATAAAATTTATTTTATTACAGAAATGATATTTAGCTAGCTCGTATCAAGTTATTGTCAAGAGATTATGTTTAATTATCTAGTTTAAGTCTAATATTTTTACTACATATTGTCAATGGTTCTGTCTATATTAAAGGTATTATTATTATGACGGACCTTGTGTTAATAACGACGGTCGCGCTTTAATGCTACCACCGGATCCAATGCGCCCCAACTGAGAAGACCCAGCGAAACAAACTCAGTGGGTTCATCTACTACCGGTTTCAACACGACCCAGTTGAGACGGTCCGGCGAAACATACTCAAGCGGGCATGAACACGGGATTTGGTCCAATTAGAGTAATTATTTAGTAGGCAAACACAATATATGCTCGATCGGTTGTCTGAATGCTTATTATTTTAGATTATATTTAGGTATACAAAAGAAAAACTTCGAAACAATAACATTATTCATTTTGAGACAGAGTCAATAATTTTAAATTAAGTATATGATAGCAATCATTTACAGATAGTTCACGTAACACAGCAGATCAGTCATGTCTATATGGCTACAAGATCTCCAGCGAGCAATGTGCAGGTAGGAAGTGAGAGCCAGACGTCTTTGTCAGAGATCTCAAAGGAGACTAAACATCTATATACGCGGGGTATATTATAGTGCACAAGTGTATGCGTAAATACAGGTGCTCTTTTTATTCCTTAACTCTCATGATTCACTGGGATTACTAGCGGAGATAATATTATGTAGAACTACTTGACAACATATATTGCTATTCAGTTATTATTAGGCGTATTTACCTGAATCATTGCAGTGACTATTAATAGATTATATTAATTGAAAGGTTTTATTTTTAGTATAATAGGTATTTTATATAGTAAATGAAACGTAAATCTATCACAGATATGAATCACCCATTAAATTTGTAGATTTCAGACAATCTGAGTGTGGCCGTGTTTGGACGGATACGCTGTATCCCGGCCACTGAAAATAGTGTACAAGTCATGAAATAATGTGGTATTACTATTCATCTTTCTTGTACAAAAAGGTACACATCCGTAAAGTATACTGTCATATCCATGACCTTGTTTGGGATCGTGGCCGGGCCAGAAGGGATCACACGGTTTTACGTTCTCTACGAGGAACGGGTGTGCAACATCAGCGTGGGGAACACCAGGCTGAAGAAGGTGGAAGCTAAGTTTTTTTTTACCAGAAGAATACCAAAATAAGTTTTGGCCAGAGCCAAGATTCGAATCCAACTCCTTTTTATCTGCGGTTGAACACTCTACTGCTTGACCAACGAGGCAGTCAAAGAAAAACACGAACATACTTATTTAAAAAATAAAAATATTTTAATAAATTACGACAATTTTCTTCTTCGACCTATTGGGGCTATCTACCAGAACTATTAGCTGCCAAAATTGTAATTGTAAGACCTAATGTCAGATATGTATATATCTTGTATCTACCTTATAGACCTTTTTTAAATATCAGGTTCTGGTGTTGTTGACAATTTGATATCCGACGCACGGAGAATAGTAATGTATTTACACAATCATAAGTTTGGTGCGGGAATTGAACTCGCAACCTCTCGGTTCCGAAGGTGCGATCGGACGGCTTTTACTGTTTGGTCGTAGAAAAATTAAACTGCCATTATTGCTAGTAAAGTAGTATGTTTTTCTAGGCCTTTGCAAAGTACTTTATAGTATTGAACCGCATCAAATCTTTCCGGTCCTCGGTTCATAAATTAAGGACTTACATTTCCATACGATAAGAAGAACAGTTGTTCAGAAGACATCTTTTCAAACCCCGGCAGTTTCGGCTCAGGCCCTCGTTTCCGTAGATGATGCTTCAATGCTGCAAGTGCTTCTCTCAAACCTCCATTATCTGCTATATTCTCCCCTAGTGTTTTCTTGCCGTCTATCTGTGAGAACAGACAAGAGGGAGATTCAATCAGTCACAGTATATTAGTATCTTTGAAGACATGTACAGCAGAAGTGAAACTATTGACATTATCATGACATCCATAAGAGGTACACTGCTGGATAAAGGCTATCCACATCCAGGCCTTCCAACGGGCGACAATAATATGAGACTCAAAATGTAACTTATCAGTAGTATGCTGTTCCTTATAAAGTTTTGTAGTAGCAAGCGGGTCAAACTTTGTTTCTATGATTACCCAACCTCTTTTTGACGTCGCCCCATCTTACATAACCCAAGTAATATGAGTATCAGAATATGAACTCTTATCAGATCCCTTATAAATAGCTGTAGTAGCAAGTTGGTGAATGATGTGTCGAATGTCTTATGTTTCGAGTGTATACGTCTGGAAACGTGTCAAAAGAGAACAAAAATAATTTCAGTTTTGAGATAACGCTATAACACTATTTGGTGACTACGAAGAAGTTAGTCATCCCATCTCATCCCGTGGGGGGCGTAGAAATTGTCCCGCGGGAATACCTACCAGAGAACGGGCAGCCGCGTTTTCTGTGAACTATGACCATTAAAATGCGATCGCCGACCCGTCTGCCAAGCGTGCCGATTATGCTATATCCCCCATTGCTTGAGGAGGCTTTTTTCCAGCAGTGGACGTAATTTGTATGACTTGATGATATGATTGAGATAAAATATTTTATTTTACACGTTAAACTGTTTGTCTGGGTCGTTAAGCATTAATATGGTCACACCTCCTTGTACTCCTCCTAATCACGAAAACTTTGCATCTGAAATACAGATATTAATGTTCAATGTAGTATATTTACGTGTTCATCTAGCTCCGGCAAGTAGTATGTAGAGTACTGGTCGATGAAGCACTGCGTCATATTTACAAACGATTCGATGGTACCGTTTGACCACCACGGCAGCATATTGCCGTTTTTGTCAAACTGACGACCTGTGGGAATACATTTATTTTTAGCTATGAATCTCTTGATTTATCTTTGCTAAAATGCCCAGAAAAAATAACAGACAAAACGACGCAATATAAAGTAGTGCTAATATAATAAACAGGAAAAGTAAGGAATCTATTTGGCCCATGAAGCTGGGTGACATAATTATATGATATCAATTTGAAATATCTACAAAAAAAATTAACGTGAAAAAGGAAATGTGGATCAGCTGACACATTCTGTATGGGCATCCAAAAAGATATCGCTTTTCACGAACTAGTTTTCTTTCATTTCTTCAGTTTCATCCCAATGAAACTATGTTTCTTCTTAAATCGGACTTATATAAAGTACACAAATAGTGGATCAAATTGAAGAAACGTAATCACGTTTCTTCAATTTGATCCACTATTTGTGTACTTTATATAAGTATGTCATTTTAGCGAAAAAGTCCGTTCAGCATTATTAATATGTATATAAGGCACAACATATTATATTACTTTGACAGTAAGCGACGCAAAGGACCCCCTTTGCGTTGAAGAAACGTGATTACGTTTCTTCAATTTGATCCACTATTTGCAAGGATCGAGAAATCAGTTGTCTATGTATGTACACATTTTAGTAATGTTCCTTCAATCGTTTTTTGATATTTTGCTGTTTATCTTCCAAAATTTTGAAGATTATTATATTACCGGAACTGCATATTATATATTAATGATATTTGCCATACAAATAAAAGATCAATTATTTAGATCGCTTCTTAAATATCAGGTAACTACAAGGAGAAACTAGTACCGATCTTAAAATACTTTTAACAATTTGGAACTTACCAAAGTTATCGAAGCCGTGTGTTATCTCGTGGCCAAGTACAGTTCCCAGTGAACCATAGTTGAGGGAACTAAACAAAATGATATCATTATTATATCAAACCACAAATCTGGCCAGTCTAAATATAAAACGAATACTTACTCAAGTCCTAAATCAAAGAAGGGATGTTGTAACATCACCATAGGGACAGCTATAGAAAACATTAAAATGTTTTAAACATAGGAAATACCTAATCGAAACTAAATACCAACAACCATTTATTAATTACCAGTTTTGTCAAAATGTTTCAGTAGGCTCATTATGAACGATTTTAAGTTCTCAATCCCAATTCAGTCATATGTGTAACTATGGATAGCACTTCACACTGAGAGCTCAAATTCGTTGGCCCGAGTTTACTTTTCGTTTACTCGTAATAAGCCTGCAGAAGTAATATAATACTTACTTATAGTATTCTCCTGAAAAGTATGATAGGCGTTTACTTCTGTAGGATCCGTTGCCCAAGTATAGTTATTTCCTTCTCTAAACCTACTCAGTACTTTCTTAATATTTACTTGTATGATATTGATCATATTTTCCAAATGTGTTTTACTATTGACTTCTATTCCTTCGTAATATTCATCCAGCTTGCCTTCATCCAGGAGCCAATCAGGGAAACCAATAAGAGATTTCATTTCTATAATCTTTTGATAGGTTGCTATTTTAGTACTGTCGTCCATCCATTTTGCCTGCCCTACCAAGTGAGCTAGAGAATCTTTTAGTTCGTCTAGCATCGTTGTGATCTGAAATAATTTATAACTTGTTACCTTTTATTATAATTTGTTTATTTTATTTATACTTTATTGCACACAGAAATACATATTTACAAAAAAAAGATTAGATACATCATGTACACAGGCGAGCTTAACTCAACTATGAGTTCTCTTCCAGCAAACCTTTGTTAGAGTGAGAGCTTATATGTAATGGGTTACAAACAGTGCACAACAATTTATACTATGAACTAAGGTAATGAAAATAATACAAAAATAAAAACAAAACAGAATCTACCAGTGGTAAATAAATATATACATAAACCTGCTTACTAATACTACATACTAAGTTACTTACGTAACTACATACCTAATTATATAACATATATATAATAAACATATAATATATACATAAATATTAGCTGCCTGCCTGCTTAATTGATTGAAGAAAGTGTTCCTTTATTTTTTTCTTAAATACGTCAAGAGATGTTGTAGCGCGAATTGGATGTGGAAGAGCATTCCACAAACGCACTGCCTGAACGGTAAATGAGCCGTCATACCGGCTTGAGGAGTGAGAAGACATTCGAAGAAGAAGTGAAGTGGTTGAACGACAGATTTTTTCTCGCGGGACTAAATACTCAAAGCGTTCACGGAGATATGTGGGAGCATTGGAGTTATGAAGGATAGAATAGAGGAGTGACAGAATATGACAATCTCGACGTCTCCGAATAGGTAGCCAATTCAACTGCGACCGAAATTCGGACACGTGGTCATACTTTCGGAGGCCGTAAATGAATCGGATACATAAGTTCTGTAGACGTTCGAGCTTGTTGAGAAGTTCTTCATTTGCATCCAGGAAACAGACATCGGCATAGTCAAGAAGAGGAAGTAGAAGTGATTGAGCAAGGTATATTTTAGTGCAAAAAGGCAGGAATTTCTGTAGCCGTTTTAGGGACTGAAATGAACAGTATACTCTCCTGCTTACTTCTGCAACGTGTTCGGACCATGACAATGTGCAGTCAATAAATATTCCAAGGTTTTTGGCACATTTGGAATAATTTATGGGATCGTCATCGTAAATTACTGGAGGTGGACATATATGTGCTATCGTGTTAAGCATATACTGGCCACCAATAATGAGAGCTTGTGACTTAGATGGGTGGGGTAGGGATTTGTTCTTAACTTGTATCAATTTTTTTTATAAACACTATGACCTAATCAATTTATTTTGGAAAAGTTATCCATTAACTATATATTATGTATATTGAGTTAAATTTGTAGCAACAACTATTTTTTTATCTACATATTTTTTAGAAGTTACAGTAGTGCTGACATATCTAAGTTTTATTTAATTTATTTTACCTTTGGTTTGGTAACATTAAAGAAGTAAGGGTCAGCAATGCCATATGATATTGCCATTCCTAACAGATCATTTACAACGTTCGCACATTGCAGACTGCGTGGCGCCATTGTTTCGTGTGAATTACTCTGTTCATAAGCACGTTGGAATATCGCCCGGAGTTCTGTTGTCGTGTGAACTGCCATTACTTCTACTACCTGAAAATAATAATATAATAATTATCAAAATACAAAATCAATATTTAGTGTTAATTCCGCTAATTGTCAGTTTAATCATGCTGGGATGCAATTTGCACCGCCCTCCCGCCCGCAAAAATGTGCACATGCAAAGAAGGACAATATAAAAAGCAAATTACATGCGCCAGTACGATACCCAACACGTGTTTCGGTCCTCCACGGACCATTCTCAAGGGCTGCTAACTCGTCGAGTGCTCGAAGGAGACTAAAAGTCAACGAGGCGAGCGCTCTCTTATATACTACCAGCCGCATGGACAATTATTTCTAACTACCCCCAAATATTCGTAGTAAAGGAGATGAAACTAAATTTGTTTGGTCATTCAACAATGCAAAACTATTACTGCTATGTTTTAATATTTCTAATTGTTCCAACACACATAACCGGAAACTTTTATCACAATTATGTAAAATATTATACGTATTATTGTCGCCCAAGGAATGGCCAGTTTCAATTAAATGTTTGGCGTAATGAGATTTATCAGGATGGCCATTCCTATAAGCAGCTACATGTTCTTTATACCGTATTTCAAAATTTCGGCCTGTCTGACCTATATATACCGCGTCACAATCATCGCAGACCAACCTATACACGCCGGATTTCTTGCAATTTTCCAAATGATCTTTTCCATTACAAAGACGTCGTATAGTTTGGTCTGTCCGAAATGCAACGTGAATATTATTTTTACGGAGTAAATTGGCAATTCTATCTGAAATTGCGCCCATATAGGTCAGACTACCAACATATTTGTTAATACGGTCAGGGGGGCATGCATACAGTAAAGAGCGAACCCTACATCTCTGATTATTTTTAATCAAATTATCAATAATAGATTTAGGATAACCGTTTGATAACGCGATTTCATAAAGAATATTAAGTTCTTTTATGTAATTCTCATTAGACAAGGGGACCGACATTAACCTATGAACATAGCTGCGGAAGGCAGCTAGTTTATGTTGATTGGGGTGACAGGATGAAGCTGGAATAGCCATATCGGTATGTGTTGGTTTCCGATAAATTTGAAATTCTAATTTATTATGGACATTAGTGATGGTGAGGTCAAGAAAATTAAGGGATTTTTGTGATTCTAATTCCAATTTAAATTTTATTTTAGGGTGGAGATTATTTAATTTAGTAACAAATGAATCAATTTGACGTTTAGTACCAGACCAACAGATTATTATGTCATCAACGTATCTATAATAAAATAAAATGTTGGGTTCGCCCACTATATATCTACGTTCAAAATTATCCATAAATATCTCTGCCATTAGTGGACTTAACGGTGAACCCATGGCCAACCCTTCCTTTTGGCGGTAATATTGATTGTTAAAACGAAAATAATTTTGTTGCATGCATATTTTTGTGAGTTTAAGTAGATCATACATCTCTCCAGGATGTAACCGTTGTCTCTCAAAGTGTTCACTCAGAATATGTAAACATTCCTCATGAGGGATATTGGTAAATAAACTATCAACATCTAGGGACAGTAACTTAGCGGAAGATGGAATTTGAGTATCTTTAATTTTTGAAATTAAGTCTAAACTATTTTTTAAACTGAATTGAGGTTGAAAAGATGATTTTTTACTTAAAAGGACGTTAAGTTGTTTGGCTAAATTATACGAGGGGGCACCAATATGAGAGACAACAGGGCGAATAGGAACGTTTGCTTTATGTGTTTTTGGCAACCCATACAAAACAGGTGATCGTGGGTTCATGGGGATAATATTTTTTAATTGATCTGGAGGGATGTAAGACGTACCCTTAATAGCATCTTTTAACTCAATCGTAAACTTTTTGGTGGGATCGGAATCAAGGCATTCAAAATCGTCACCCTGGATGACATCATTAACCTTCAGATTATAATCAATTCTATCCAGAATTACTACTGAGTTACCCTTATCAGCTTTTGAAATTACTAGGTTATTCTGGTTTATTTTGTCATTTAAAGAACGAAAAAGAATAGCTTCTGACCTACTGTGGATAACCGGTGTCTTTAAAGCTTTTTTGATTTGAACTGCTATCTGATGCTTAATGATGCCGTCCTGTTTACTTCTAAAGCAAGCAATTTCCGAGTCAACCGCCAAAGTTTCAAGGGATTTCTGGGAAGGCCTAGGTTGAATATTATATTTCAAACCTTTTTCTAACAAAGAAATTTCATTTGGTGAAAACTGAGTATTAGAATAATTATTGACGCGGGGATAAAATGTATGCGTTGAAATCGGCAAATTATCAGAATGGTTGAAATTATCATTGCGGCTCTCCCGAGACAATCGCTCCAACTTCCGCGATTGTATTACATATTTTTCATGCACCTCTTTCGAAGCCAGATCCCTAGCCTTGTTATCTAAAATATCAAACTCCACGTTATGTAATTTGAAACTCAATTCGGTATATAATACTTTGAGGTGGAGCTTGATACCATCTCTAACAGAAAACCAATACTTGCATTCCTCATTCAACTATATCTGCTTAGCCTTCCTCAACGCTATACTACTAGCTCGGTTATGTGTGTTGGTACGCAAATTAATATAATGAGGTATTACATTCAATTTCTTACATTGTTGATTGAACCATACGTTTTGTGCTGCCAAACGGTGGAGTTTGGTTAGCTTGATGTAAAGTTTTGCCTGCTCAGCTATACTTGCTGACTGTAGATAAGTAATGGAATCAGGCGTTACTTTGCGGAAATCCATAACAATCAAAATACAAAATCAATATTTAGTGTTAATTCCGCTAATTGTCAGTTTAATCATGCTGGGATGCAATTTGCACCGCCCTCCCGCCCGCAAAAATGTGCACATGCAAAGAAGGACAATATAAAAAGCAAATTACATGCGCCAGTACGATACCCAACACGTGTTTCGGTCCTCCACGGACCATTCTCAAGGGCTGCTAACTCGTCGAGTGCTCGAAGGAGACTAAAAGTCAACGAGGCGAGCGCTCTCTTATATACTACCAGCCGCATGGACAATTATTTCTAACTACCCCCAAATATTCGTAGTAAAGGAGATGAAACTAAATTTGTTTGGTCATTCAACAATGCAAAACTATTACTGCTATGTTTTAATATTTCTAATTGTTCCAACACACATAACCGGAAACTTTTATCACAATTATGTAAAATATTATACGTATTATTGTCGCCCAAGGAATGGCCAGTTTCAATTAAATGTTTGGCGTAATGAGATTTATCAGGATGGCCATTCCTATAAGCAGCTACATGTTCTTTATACCGTATTTCAAAATTTCGGCCTGTCTGACCTATATATACCGCGTCACAATCATCGCAGACCAACCTATACACGCCGGATTTCTTGCAATTTTCCAAATGATCTTTTCCATTACAAAGACGTCGTATAGTTTGGTCTGTCCGAAATGCAACGTGAATATTATTTTTACGGAGTAAATTGGCAATTCTATCTGAAATTGGGCCCATATAGGTCAGACTACCAACATATTTGTTAATACGGTCAGGGGGGCATGCATACAGTAAAGAGCGAACCCTACATCTCTGATTATTTTTAATCAAATTATCAATAATAGATTTAGGATAACCGTTTGATAACGCGATTTCATAAAGAATATTAAGTTCTTTTATGTAATTCTCATTAGACAAGGGGACCGACATTAACCTATGAACATAGCTGCGGAAGGCAGCTAGTTTATGTTGATTGGGGTGACAGGATGAAGCTGGAATAGCCATATCGGTATGTGTTGGTTTCCGATAAATTTGAAATTCTAATTTATTATGGACATTAGTGATGGTGAGGTCAAGAAAATTAAGGGATTTTTGTGATTCTAATTCCAATTTAAATTTTATTTTAGGGTGGAGATTATTTAATTTAGTAACAAATGAATCAATTTGACGTTTAGTACCAGACCAACAGATTATTATGTCATCAACGTATCTATAATAAAATAAAATGTTGGGTTCGCCCACTATATATCTACGTTCAAAATTATCCATAAATATCTCTGCCATTAGTGGACTTAACGGTGAACCCATGGCCAACCCTTCCTTTTGGCGGTAATATTGATTGTTAAAACGAAAATAATTTTGTTGCATGCATATTTTTGTGAGTTTAAGTAGATCATACATCTCTCCAGGATGTAACCGTTGTCTCTCAAAGTGTTCACTCAGAATATGTAAACATTCCTCATGAGGGATATTGGTAAATAAACTATCAACATCTAGGGACAGTAACTTAGCGGAAGATGGAATTTGAGTATCTTTAATTTTTGAAATTAAGTCTAAACTATTTTTTAAACTGAATTGAGGTTGAAAAGATGATTTTTTACTTAAAAGGACGTTAAGTTGTTTGGCTAAATTATACGAGGGGGCACCAATATGAGAGACAACAGGGCGAATAGGAACGTTTTCTTTATGTGTTTTTGGCAACCCATACAAAAGCGCGGAGGGCGGGAGGGCGGTGCAAATTGCATCCCAGCATGATTAAACTGACAATTAGCGGAATTAACACTAAATATTGATTTTGTATTTTGATTGTTATGGATTTCCGCAAAGTAACGCCTGATTCCATTACTTATCTACAGTCAGCAAGTATAGCTGAGCAGGCAAAAACTTTACATCAAGCTAACCAAACTCCACCGTTTGGCAGCACAAAACGTATGGTTCAATCAACAATGTAAGAAATTGAATGTAATACCTCATTATATTAATTTGCGTACCAACACACATAACCGAGCTAGTAGTATAGCGTTGAGGAAGGCTAAGCAGATATGGTTGAATGAGGAATGCAAGTATTGGTTTTCTGTTAGAGATGGTATCAAGCTCCACCTCAAAGTATTATATACCGAATTGAGTTTCAAATTACATAACGTGGAGTTTGATATTTTAGATAACAAGGCTAGGGATCTGGCTTCGAAAGAGGTGCATGAAAAATATGTAATACAATCGCGGAAGTTGGAGCGATTGTCTCGGGAGAGCCGCAATGATAATTTCAACCATTCTGATAATTTGCCGATTTCAACGCATACATTTTATCCCCGCGTCAATAATTATTCTAATACTCAGTTTTCACCAAATGAAATTTCTTTGTTAGAAAAAGGTTTGAAATATAATATTCAACCTAGGCCTTCCCAGAAATCCCTTGAAACTTTGGCGGTTGACTCGGAAATTGCTTGCTTTAGAAGTAAACAGGACGGCATCATTAAGCATCAGATAGCAGTTCAAATCAAAAAAGCTTTAAAGACACCGGTTATCCACAGTAGGTCAGAAGCTATTCTTTTTCGTTCTTTAAATGACAAAATAAACCAGAATAACCTAGTAATTTCAAAAGCTGATAAGGGTAACTCAGTAGTAATTCTGGATAGAATTGATTATAATCTGAAGGTTAATGATGTCATCCAGGGTGACGATTTTGAATGCCTTGATTCCGATCCCACCAAAAAGTTTACGATTGAGTTAAAAGATGCTATTAAGGGTACGTCTTACATCCCTCCAGATCAATTAAAAAATATTATCCCCATGAACCCACGATCACCTGTTTTGTATGGGTTGCCAAAAACACATAAAGCAAACGTTCCTATTCGCCCTGTTGTCTCTCATATTGGTGCCCCCTCGTATAATTTAGCCAAACAACTTAACGTCCTTTTAAGTAAAAAATCATCTTTTCAACCTCAATTCAGTTTAAAAAATAGTTTAGACTTAATTTCAAAAATTAAAGATACTCAAATTCCATCTTCCGCTAAGTTACTGTCCCTAGATGTTGATAGTTTATTTACCAATATCCCTCATGAGGAATGTTTACATATTCTGAGTGAACACTTTGAGAGACAACGGTTACATCCTGGAGAGATGTATGATCTACTTAAACTCACAAAAATATGCATGCAACAAAATTATTTTCGTTTTAACAATCAATATTACCGCCAAAAGGAAGGGTTGGCCATGGGTTCACCGTTAAGTCCACTAATGGCAGAGATATTTATGGATAATTTTGAACGTAGATATATAGTGGGCGAACCCAACATTTTATTTTATTATAGATACGTTGATGACATAATAATCTGTTGGTCTGGTACTAAACGTCAAATTGATTCATTTGTTACTAAATTAAATAATCTCCACCCTAAAATAAAATTTAAATTGGAATTAGAATCACAAAAATCCCTTAATTTTCTTGACCTCACCATCACTAATGTCCATAATAAATTAGAATTTCAAATTTATCGGAAACCAACACATACCGATATGGCTATTCCAGCTTCATCCTGTCACCCCAATCAACATAAACTAGCTGCCTTCCGCAGCTATGTTCATAGGTTAATGTCGGTCCCCTTGTCTAATGAGAATTACATAAAAGAACTTAATATTCTTTATGAAATCGCGTTATCAAACGGTTATCCTAAATCTATTATTGATAATTTGATTAAAAATAATCAGAGATGTAGGGTTCGCTCTTTACTGTATGCATGCCCCCCTGACCGTATTAACAAATATGTTGGTAGTCTGACCTATATGGGCGCAATTTCAGATAGAATTGCCAATTTACTCCGTAAAAATAATATTCACGTTGCATTTCGGACAGACCAAACTATACGACGTCTTTGTAATGGAAAAGATCATTTGGAAAATTGCAAGAAATCCGGCGTGTATAGGTTGGTCTGCGATGATTGTGACGCGGTATATATAGGTCAGACAGGCCGAAATTTTGAAATACGGTATAAAGAACATGTAGCTGCTTATAGGAATGGCCATCCTGATAAATCTCATTACGCCAAACATTTAATTGAAACTGGCCATTCCTTGGGCGACAATAATACGTATAATATTTTACATAATTGTGATAAAAGTTTCCGGTTATGTGTGTTGGAACAATTAGAAATATTAAAACATAGCAGTAATAGTTTTGCATTGTTGAATGACCAAACAAATTTAGTTTCATCTCCTTTACTACGAATATTTGGGGGTAGTTAGAAATAATTGTCCATGCGGCTGGTAGTATATAAGAGAGCGCTCGCCTCGTTGACTTTTAGTCTCCTTCGAGCACTCGACGAGTTAGCAGCCCTTGAGAATGGTCCGTGGAGGACCGAAACACGTGTTGGGTATCGTACTGGCGCATGTAATTTGCTTTTTATATTGTCCTTCTTTGCATGTGCACATTTTTGCGGGCGGGAGGGCGGTGCAAATTGCATCCCAGCATGATTAAACTGACAATTAGCGGAATTAACACTAAATATTGATTTTGTATTTTGATTGTTATGGATTTCCGCAAAGTAACGCCTGATTCCATTACTTAATATAATAATTATAATATCTTGGGACAATGTCACACAGATCATCCTAGCTCCAAACTAAGCAACGCTTGTACTATGGGTACCAGTCGACGATATACATACTTATATAGATAGATAAATATAAATACATAGAAAACATCCATGACTCAAAAACAAATATTCGTGCTCATCACACAAATATTTGCAGGACCACGAGCTTCGTAGGCAGGAGCTCTACCAACTAGGCTACGGTGACCGTCGAAATAAAATCTCTTCAATAGTCATCTGAGTAAATATCATTAATTCATAACTAGTCGTTTATTTTATTGCCTGATCTGTACCATATTTTGAGCGAAATAAAGCTTACTTCCTTACTTAAAAAAAGTAGAGGATGTAAAATTTACCCAATACCAAAAATCATATAAACATTATGTGGGTATGACAGTAACGGTATGACAAGCAATTTAATATTAATCACCACTTGTTTTAGTAGTTTAATAGAGTAATAGTGTCGTAGTTACCTTTACCCATACATACATCTCCAGTATAACAGGTGGAGTCTTCGCCACGTACGCAGCCATCAATGACATATATTTTAGATCCGGATCAGATACCATTACTTTATCATTATCAAAGTCTAGTACAACGCTGCTAACATTAAACACACTTTCTAGGTATTTCTTCCATATAGGCGTGGCGGTGAAGTTATTGTTTTCTACTGTAGCGTCAGTGTGAGTTTGAATCTCGCTTACTGTGTATTCTGGTACGTTTAGGTACTCCTCATCTGAATCTGTTGAGTTATCTGATTCTAACTGAAAGCAAGGATAGATGATTACGAGATCTGTTTTAAGAAAATGATTCACTATGATTTGATCCTTAGTTTATTTTTCCTAGCTTTTCCTAGTAATGATAACTTTACAAAAAATACAAATAGTTCCTACGTTATTAAAAAAAGTTAATATATAGAACAGAGATATTGTAGCGGAAATTTGTTAATATGATTAATCATAACTATCAGTAGGTAAAATGATCTGTGATTTGACTGTAGGAACCGGTCATTAATTTTGTGCATTTATGTTTTTTTTTGGTTCTGCTAAAATTTTAAAATGATTCGCAATTATATAGATCTTTGTCCTGCAGTGGTCGTCTTTCGGCTGACATAGTGATGAGTTTGATATTCTTGAATTACACTTAAACCTTAAAATTGTTTTTATAGTAAAATAAATATCGGTAAGTTAAAATATATCTACTTTTTAAATCTACGTACTAATAATGTTGTGACATGAAACATGCGAATGGAATATTGTAAAAGCCCTTTTTTGTTTGCATATGATTATATCAGGAGGTCAATTATATTTTATAATTGCACCGATAGTGTGCATATTATGGCCCTAATTATTGTAACAGGAATTTTTTTAGTCGGAAAACTGTTATCTGATATCAATGCTGTTTTAGTATATCTGACCTTGTATTACCCGTTTGAAATTAAATTTATTATGAACTGTTTACATGTAAGTCTATTGGTTTTATCATGGTTATTTTAATGTTTTGTAACGGTATATTATTAGATTTTGCATACATTGATTTAAATTTAAAATATAAATCATTCCTGTACATTGAAATTCTATAAACAAGAAATGTAACACATCGTTTGTATTTACAATTATTTGTAGTATACGGTACCATAACAATAATGGCTTACGGTGAATATTAAAACACTTTATTTCTTTTTTAATTAGCGAAATAATTTATAATTGTGTAAGAATTTACTTAAATGTGAAACAAAATTGATTTAATTGCAGGGTGGCCCCCTACAAGATATTCGCTGTAAGCCACTGGATGCGGGTAGCGCACATCAATTGATAAAAGTCTTTTCGTCTTTTAACTACAGACATTGTAGGGGTCTGCGCTTTCTTCAGAGCCCCACAATATATTATGTCTCACATGCCATCCAATTTTTGTAATATTTAAGTTCATAGGCAAGTACAACGTAACTACTCACATCATAAACATCATTGTTTACTGCATAATACTCGCTTGCAGCTGAAATAATATTTTGATCCAACTCAACTTCAGTGAGTTTAGTATTTTTGATTCCTTCAGAATCTAGTAGGAATAGTTTCATTAACTCTGAATAAAATATTTTGTGTATTTGTTCAATTTTGTCATCGTCAGTAGCAGATTCGTCACTTCGAGGATCGATTTTGTATTTGATCTTTGCAGTTGTTGGTGATATTACTGGGTTATTTACACTTCTAGTTCCATGGCGTTTCCTTTCCGTATGTGTGCTGAAATATATTTCAGTATTTATAGTAGTCATACCGTTATCATTATGTTCATTCAATTCTGTATAAAATATATAGTTAAAAATATTTTATTTCTAAAATAAAGTTCCAGCCATACTTTACTTGAAATACCACCAAATAAAATAGCAAGATTGAGACCTAATAAGATTAAAAGTGATCAATGAAAGTCTGAGGCATTGTACTGGGAACTTTATTTTCCAAACCTTATGAAAATAATGCCATCTGATCTCAAACTTAGTACAGCCTACAGTACTAAGCTAAATAGACAACTGATAATCTTACCTACAGATGAACATTATAGATAAATTACACCCAGACATCGAACCCACGACCTCTAGTTTGGTAGTCAGAGTCATTAACAACTAGACCAACATGCCAGTCAAATATCTTCTCAAAGATAGAACTGAAAATAGAGTTGAGAAATATTGCTAAAGCGAAAGAGTTTGCGAACCTTGAAAGCGCACCTGTTAGGTGGGAAGGGACATGTATTGTGCAGCGTCACATTGCGGACGACTCAAAGACCAACCTAGTCATAATACTTATCCGTAGATTATGTTAAATATAAAAGGATAGCTGAAGCACATCCCGTATCAAATCTCTTCCGATCTACCGTTTTGTGTTACCAAAGTTTCTCAGAAAATTCGATTTAAAAACCTAGCTCACCTTGGAAAAGGATTAGTAGTTTCTGGCGATCCCATCACCAGCCTGTAGACGGACGAATTCTTTGGGTCCGTAAAAATATCAAAGCCAATCAGCACATCCATACCCAGCTGTGTTTTGATCTTTATCACCACGTCCAGCCAGTCGAAGGTATAAGCCGAGTAATCAAAGTCTTCGGTAGCGTTGATGTAAGTTGGATACGGGGGAAGGCCTAGAGATTCAAGTACCTTTATGACTGGTTTTAGACCTCGCTTGTCCAGTAATTCTGTAAAGAAAGTTAAGGTTTTGAGTTGAGCATATGTTGCTGTGTCGTGACAGCATCGAATATCATCACACCATTAATCCCGTGAAGGGCATAAAAATCTTCCGATTATCTTTATTCTATTTCTATTTCTTCCATTAATAACAGTCTACCATCTTCCAACTACAGTCTTCCATCTTTATCTATTTCTTCCATTAATAACAGAGAACGCGCAGCAGCGTTTTTCTGTGATCCCATCAAACTGCGATCGGCAACTCCTCTGCCAATTCTTTGGGGAGGCGTTTGTCCAGCAGTGGACGTACTTTGGCTGACATGATGGTGGACACAGGAGCACACAGGTGGACAGTATATGGCGAAATAGTTAACACTAATGCGTTCGTGACTCTTCCACGAGTTTTTGTACTGACAGTGAGTCAGTATAGAAAATAGCAGTCAATTAGGATTTATAGGATTTTTAAGATTGGCATAGTGTGTACTGTGTACAGAAGCAGAATAATAATTGTATGTACTCACCGGTATCCATACAGCCATTAAACATATCTTTGGCCTGCTGCACCGGTCGGGGCTGGTTGGTAGTGTTCCTATTGAGAAAGTCACGGACTACGCTGTACACTTTGGTCTGCTTGTCTCGGAACCAGTCGTAGGATCTGTAGGTGTCGGGACGGGGGTGGTCTGAACCCCAATTGCCGCAGACGTACTGGAACAAATTCAATACCAGGTTTAATGCCGATGGTATGATAACGGTTTTACCGATTAAATAACAAGATACATTTAGACTTTCGCGATTTGTATACATTATCATGATTGTGGACACGGGTCTCGATCGCATTAATATTTTAAGGCAAATAATTGCCTTTTGGTTTAAACCCGACATTTAGGTGTACAACTGCAGATAATGTGGTCCCGAGTTCAAATACCGGGTCGGGACTAAAAGTGTTTATTGGATTTCTACGCAAAAAGAAATTTGTAAGTATGGGAGTTAGTGGTATCACATGCCTCGGAGAGCATGTAAAGCCGTCGGTCCAGTACCCGACCTCTTTCCAGTAGTCCCATAGAAACATGAGAGAGTAGAAAGTGCCGCTGTGTTTGCGCACACACCTGTGCACTATTATATTACTTACGCAGTTGGCTAATCTCTATTGAGACTGGCCGCCGTAGCTGAAATTCGGCTGGGAGGACATTATTTAGGTCGCCAGCCGACGCGGCCTCTTTCGGTTCATGGTTGCCACATGAAAACCTTTTCTTCGTGTTCATTTGTGTACCTACATCGTCCAAATTATGACAATTATGTTTACGTGCAAATATGATCCCTAGGAATTAAAAAGAACTATGAATAATCATTCGCTCAAAGAGCAGCCCAACTGGGGAAGTGCCTCCACCTTACAGAGGACGTTTCTTAATATTATCATGAATAACTTAATGTTGTGTTTCTGCGTGTGAGTAAGGTCGCCAGAGCTCATTGGGGTGGGCGAAGGGTCAACAACACTTGTTCGCTGACTTTTTTACAGGCCGGCAACGCACCCTGACTTCACTGGTGTTGCGAGAGTCCATGGACGGTGGTGACCACGTACCTTCAGATGATCCACTTGCTCGTTTGTCGTCGTATTATATAAAAAAAGTAACAAATACCTGGTAGAAGTTCTCACAAGGATCTGCACTCCTATCCATGGAGAGTGCGAGGTTGGCTGCCGACCGCAGGCATTCCGTGCTCTTGCATAGTTTTATTGGCTTCCTGTGTACTGACATTGCATCTGGAATGGATTAAGAGTATTACAGCACTTCTTATAGTTTTATTTTAATATTTACAAGGTGACAGCATGTAATTTGTGGAAGAACTGGAGTCTAAACTAAGATTAGTGACGCTTCAAACTATGTATAGAGTCGTTAGTGCATAAAACTATTAACGAATAAAAATAGTACCACCCACATATCGTAACCTTTTTGTCGTGTCGGGTCGTTATTCGGTGCACATTTACCTGGTTAAAACCCTAAGTTTAACTATGTATTTAACTTAATTATAGCACCTAAATTTGCACAAAATTTCAGTCACAACGTTTTAGTACTGCAATACAATATTAAGTAACATGTCTTACCAAAGTTAACTTCTACCCAAACCACATGTGAAATATATTATCTAAAGTATAAATTCTAGTTTTAAGCCATTTATTGCGTTTTATCAGGTATGAGGTAAGCTTTTTGTGAATACAATTTACATAAGAAAGTTGTTGGAATGATTCCATGAAGTCTACTTGGATTTGTACATACGGTGGATTTAAATGTAGTGGTTTTAAAAAATGTCAATTATTTGAATTTCAAACCGTACTTCAGACTTATTTGTATATCCATCATTTACTTTACAGATTGATGCTTATTTAAAATAAAATATAAAAAAAGGTTTTTATTCACGTAGACTTTAAAAAAGCGCTTGTAAATAGTCAGAACATGTTTGTAGTAATATAGTTGTATACATTAGATATTATTTCTAGTAACATAGATATTTAGGTACATCTTTTATGAAAACATTTATAAAATTTATTTTATTACAGAAATGAAATTTAGCTAGCTCGTATCAAGTTATTGTCAAGAGATTATGTTTAATTATCTAGTTTAAGTCTAATATTTTTACTACATATTGTCAATGGTTCTGTCTATATTTACTTTACAGAGTGCATAATCATGTAATCAAAACATGTGCCAAAATATTTTTTGATGTGAAACATCTATAGCCGGACGTAAAACAGATTTCTGGCGTGGCGACGCATGCCGTGGATTTTTTTATCACAATACACTCTTTTCGACATCGACTTCTACTTGGACTTCGACTTGACTTCGACTTTGACTTCGACTGCGACTTATACTTCGACTTCGACTGCGACTTATACTTCGACTTCGACTTCGACTGCGACTTATACTACGACTTCGACTTCGATTTCGTCTTCGACTTCGACATGACTTCGACTTTGACTTCGACTGCGACTTATACTTCGACTGCAACATCGACTTCGACTTCGACTTCGACTTCGACTTCTACTTGGACTTCGACTTCTACTTGGACTTCGACTTGACTTCGACTTTGACTTCGACTGCGACTTATACTTCGACTTCGACTGCGACATATACTTCGACTTCGACTTCGACTGCGACTTATACTTTGACTTCGACTTCGACTTCGTCTTCGACTTCGACATGACTTCGACTGCGACTTATACTTCGACTTCGACTTCTGCATATTACTTTTACAAAATAATATCGATGTTTCACATCTGCCAGGCGTCCCGTGACGGCTCACATTTTTTAATTCAGCCTGACAATATCAAAGTATGGATATGACTTTGGCTATAGCGTTGAAAATTTCTGGTTCATTTTTTTTGTCATAACTAATAAGCATAGTTTAACCTAACACTCTAATAAGTATGTTTTACGTAATAATTTCTCACTTAGAATTTATTAGAAAGTGCAATATTAGGGTTTGAGCTCAGGATTCATAAATTTTCAAATTATCAAAAAAAAAAATTCAATGTGGGATTATGGTTTATGATTCGGATACTCCTCATCATAAAGTATCTACATTTTGCGTTTGGACGTCAATTTCTCGGCCACCCTGTATATTTCTATACAATCTCATATGGAAACAGTGGAGGAAACTTAAGGAGCGATATTTACACACATGAAACCATTTTGTGATGTATGATATATATATTTTTTGCCACCCATACAAAATTCATCACCTGATTGTTATTTTTGGCTATGAAAAAAATTACATTTATGTGGCATCGTCATTTTTGTTTACGTTACCGTTCAGTGCATGACGTGGCAGCCCTATATTTGGTGTCCACTGCTCCACGATCAAACTTTAGCCGAAATGTCGTAGTCGTAGTAAACAAACAGAAACACTTCACTTTTAAGTAGCTACAAGTAGAAAAGGAAAATAGGGCGAAAAAAGAATAAAGTATTAAATTCAAAATAAATATTACATTTGGGGCTAAAAAGTAATAAAATATAGGGCGAATGCGGAATTTTTTATGTAAGGAAAAATTTTGTGAGGCGAACGCGGAACAAACCAAAATTATCCTTGTTTTGTTTTCAAACCAAGTTTACTCCGCAGCAATCGGTCATTAATTCCAGTACATCTAGAGGGATCGAGCGTTAAATGTTGCGGTGCATGTCTACTGCATATTACCGTTGCTATGCAGCTCAATCAAGCTATCAGATAGCACGTAAATGAGCGCATCCGTTTTACCGTGAACCGTAACTAGGACTATTAATCAGGACTTCCTGGTTAGATTATATGCAGGAGGTTTGGTTATATTGGTGAATGTTTATGGGTTTATGTATTTTTGTATGTTTTTGGGTGTTCCCCAAACACACGTTTGGGAATCGATCCCACGACCTCCAGCTTTTTCATTTTTCAATTATTGATGTATGATCTTTTAGATTATGCAAAAAACACAAATTAGTTTTTGATCATATGACTGTGCGGTAAGCGTAGATTTGCATTGGCATGCTGGGTCAAACTTTATTCTGTGAAAGCTTTCTATTTAGGAATGCTTTAAATGGAAGTCATCGGAAAATGATTGCAAGTAGATACTTACATAAAATAGTAACAATTATAAAAGCTATTAGTAGTAGTATACATATTACAATAATGATGAGAAATGGCAATCGCTTCTTGTATTTTCTTCTGAATCTGAAACAAAATTAATATAATATATAAATTTCTGCTAAAATTTTACCTTAAAATAAAAAGCATCGGTTTCTTTACTTTATCCTATGGTCAGTGGTGACGCCGGCGAGGTTGAATGGTGACCGTGGTGAATATCTGAATAACATCACCCCATCTCATGCTGTGGGGGGGCGTAGAAGTCGACCCGTGGGAATATCTAGGGAGGACGGGTAGCAGCTTCCTTCTGAGTACTATAACTATCGTACTGCGATTGCCAACCCGTCTGCCAAACGTGGCGATGCCATTATGGCATATCCCTATCAAGATGATTCCTGGGGTAGGCTTATCCAGCAGGACTTCTGCTGTAATGATGATGATGATGGCAGTGGGTACGCTAATGCCAGAGTAGTTCAAGACGTCCGGTAGACTTCTAAAATGGCTTTACTATTGTTGTATAACGATTATAATAATAATAATGTCCTCCTAGCCGAATTTCGGCCACGGCAGCCAGTCTCAATAGAGATTATCCATCTGCGCGGGACATATTATAGTGCACAAGTGTGTGCGCGAACACAGGAGCATTTTCTATTCCATTAAATATATAATAATAATAATAATCATTTATTATCAGGCATCTAATGGCCCATAGATATATACCTTACAGACTAACATATATAAAATATATACAAAAAGTGTTAGTATATAGGGCTTAAGACTATGTTAGTAACACTTCACTTTGCACTACACATTAAAACTCCCATGATCCGATGGGACGGCTAGCGACACGACCGGAACGAGGTCAGGTACAGGAGCGAAGGCTTTACATGCTCTCCGATGCACAGGGGTATAATACCGTCAACGCCCAGACTTCGGGCTGATGCTTAGAAATTTTTCACTTTACAGAAAATCACTTTTGGCCCGACCCGAGATTTGAACCCAGGACCTCGTTATCTGCGGGTGAAAACGCTACCGCTAGACCAACGAGGCAGTATAACGATTACAGACGGTACCGGCAGCTTAAAGTGGCCTTCTGCACGGCGCTCAGATATATTAACCACTTTACCTGTCAGGTATGTCTGTTTACAGAAAAACGCTGCCACTCTTTCTGTAGTAGGTATTCCCTTGGGACGACTTCTACGTCCCCCACGGGATAAGATAGGGTCATGATATTCATCGACGTCACTATATAATAATAACAATTTAGTTTTCATCTCCAAAAAATTACATTTCATTTACTTAAAATAAATTTGTTTACTAATATTAAATATTAACAAATGACAGATAATAATATTAAATACTAGCTGTGCCCCGCGGTTTTACCCGCGTTAAATTTTATAAATTATAACAGCCCCTCCCCCGTAGGTGATAGCGTGATAATATGTAGCCTATATGTTGACCCGCGCGACCTCTTAGTAATATTCATGCAAAATTTGAAGTAAAGCCATGCAGTTCTTTTTGAGTTTAGCCCGGACATACATACAGACAAACAGATAAACAGACAAAAATTCTAAAAACTATTTTTTTGGCTTCGATGTCGATTGTAGATCACGCCCCAAGTATCCTTTTTAAATAACATTCAATGTACAGTTGTGACATTCCTACGATTTTATTATATGTATAGATTAATAATGACAGACTATATAGGGTGTTTATGGTTATGTTTCATGGCAGTTTAAATATTTTTTTTATTTTTCTAGGGTTAACGATTAACGGACTTCTGCATATTAACGTAGGTTAACGTGTCCGTTAACATTTTTAAAAGTTAACTTAAAAGTTAATCCGTTAATCAAAATGTTAACTTCGTTAATTAACGATTAACGAGTTAATGCCCAGCTATGGATATTGTTTACATAAGCCGATTTAGAAGGAAGAAAAATGTGTTTTGCACACATTCATTTTATCCACAGAATTAGGTTACCTTGATGTTCTGGATCCGACTGCTATTAGGTATCCTGATTCTCTTAGGTCGTTGCCGTTTTTCAGCGGAGGCGTGTTCGGCTTGGCGCTGCCGGCGCCTGATAAAAAGGAGACACAATCGTGAGTACAAGGTAAACTATTAAAATAAACAAAAAATAAAGAAAGAAACTGTCACCAGGGCAGGAATTACAATGTTTTTAAATTCGTAAGAGTTAACGTCTATCTCATTTCGTTCCATGGGGGGCAAATAACTCGTCACGAGGGAATATCTGCCAGAGAACAGGCAGCAGCGTCTCTCTGAGTACTATGATCACCATACTGCGATCCATTACCCGTTTGCCAAGCGTGGTAATGGCAAATCCCTCCGAATGATAGATACAACTCCATTGTGGAAATCTTTTGGGGAGGCCTTTGTCCAGCTGACATGATGAGAATTATATTACCTATATTTATAAGAGTCGCTCATGGCTATAATATGTTCTCATCGGTCCTTAAGTGATTGGCAACTAGGCTAGCGGCCAGTTCATAGATGGGTGACCGCCAAAGTGGTTTGATTTCTGAGCGTCTCCGTGTTTTGGAGGGCACGTTAAGCTGTCGGTCCCGGTTGTAGCCATTAGGCAACAGTCGTTAAGCCATATCGATACGATAAGTAAGTAAGTAATATGTGTGTGAGATCCATAGCACCTAACCTAGGCCACAAAAAATGCCTAGAACTAGAATATAAAGCTGTTGAACTAAACGCGAAGGGCAATGTATGTTATTTACTACCCACCCTCTACGTGCTTACTTAAAGATTTATATAATATCATGGGTCTCGTGACCGTGAAACTAAGTTGCGATACAAACATGGATTTTTAAGTTATTCAGTCGGCAAAGTACGTCGGACATATAATCAAGATAGCATCTTTTTAGCTCGGTAGGTATTTACGGCATTTACGGTATGCCAGCAAAAGCCTGAACGAATAAACAATAAATCAGTGGTATATAGTCCGAATTACAACGCTGTTTATTTGCTTATGCATAGGTAAAATAATTGAGAATATATCGTTACTGGGGAATTGAGATAAGGTAAGGAAGTCATTTAATGTTATGGTTTACTATCTTTTTTTGTAATCACACTAATATTATAAAGACGAAAGTTTGTGAATGTGTGAGTGTGTATGTTTGTTACTTCTTCAGGTATAAACGGCTGGAGTGATTTTAATAAAATTTGGCATGGAGATAGCTGACACCCTGGATTAACACATAGGCTATAATTTATAAAAATTAACGCGGGTAAAACCGCGGTGCACAGCTAGTCATAATAATAAGCAGAAATGCTTTACAAAGCACTTTTTCAACAGCTTAAAATATCTTGGCCACTTTGCAACCGACGAACTAAGTGATAATCTCGATAGACAAAGGCTTCGTATTGCTTGTAAAAGTACTAAGCTTGCTAGGGGATTTGCATATTGTTCGAAGCAAGCTAAAGTGACCCGATTTAATACACTTTGTCAGGGCTTCTGCACCGGGTACAGTTAACACGTTCCGGGCCAAACTAAATCTGCCATGGCGGTTTAGCGCATTTGAGGTGTTTTCCGACACTAGGGTGGTATAAGTAGGATTTTTAAGCTATTGCATAGCTTCTATCGCGGGCCTTGAGCCGTAACAAAAAAACCTAACACCCCCCACTCCGACCGCCATCTATCGATAAATACCAGAACTTTTAATGACTTTTTGAAATATCACGCTTGTCTCTTTAGTTCAGCAACCCGCCCTTAGGTAGCATTGGTTGTATTGGAAAACTACCGTAATCAGCTGTTTGTGAGAAAGTATATAGGTGTATAGGTATTTATCATCTACGTACAACAGTGAATATCTGTACTCGTATAATTTGTGTACAAAGTGTTTTAAATATGAATAAACAAAGTGCATTTATTAATGAAGAAAGTCACGAAAAAATAGTGAAAGAAAATGAGTTAGTACTCTATATACATTCATTTTTTTATTATTATCACAAATGCAGTATTATAAAATAAATAAATAATTAAAATTGCATAAGTTGATAAAAAATGCTATGCAATAGCTTTACCGCGGCAGTCTCCGAGTGCCACACGTCTTTGTTTTATATAATATGGGTACGCTTCTGTACACAATGCAGAAATTGCTCGTCTCTGCTTCCAAACAATGAATAGCATACCGTGCCTAGTGTACGAGGCGTCGAAACAGGTCCGGAGAGGTATTTTATATTGGTACAGTATGTTGGTATTCCTTCTGATGCTGTCACACTTTTTGTGAACATAACGTTTACTGTTAGTCTAGGAGACTCTCACTGCTTCAACATACAATAGCAAATAACTACACCCCCTTTGGGATTCAAGCTTCGAATCCCCCGGTTAATAAATGCGAGTGATTGCTAAGGCACGAAACCAATCGCCCAAAGAATAACATAGCCAAGTTCCATTAGATAGAATACAGCTATCTCGGAGAGCACGTACAGCCGTTATTTTGCGAGTAATATTTCCAGAGTTGTGTTTTATACCCGTCACATATATTCGGTAAAACAGTGAACAAATGCAATGACACTTATCATATCAGAAAATTGACGTCCATGCTATACAGCCTCCCCAAATTGTTGGAATCGCGGTATAATGGTGACAGTTCACAAAGAGAGACTTTGCTGCTCGTTTTTCGTAGGAATCGAAATACTTACAAACTAATAATGGCATTTACATAATAGTGATACTACCATGTCATTAGATACAATACATACTTAATTACATAAACATAATAATACATATACATAGATACTTACATAGTAAACAATATAATACGGAAGAACAGTGAAAATGCATTCATAGTGACAAGTAGTGGTTTTTCACTAGTGTTTTGAACTAACCAAGGAATTGAACACGTCTAATTGTTTTCCAGAGGCGAGCTGCCTCAACAATTGTCAGCCAATTATCTATTAACTTCACCTTAAAATGAACTAGGTACACTAGGCATGAAAGTTAATCAGATTGCTACAAAAGTTCAAGGACCTTATAATATACAAATTTACATTGAATAATGGTTAGGTTAACGACTTTACAATGTAGTAACTAGTATAGAACTATCGTCACAATTGCTGCTGCGTAAGGCTTTAAGCAGCTTCATCATAATTTAACCAACTACACTTGACAAGCCTGTTGGTATGGTTGGCAAATGCTTGCTTTTCACGCCGGAGGTCTTGGTTTCGATTCCCACCCAGGACAGATATTTATGTGTATAAACTTATTAAACATGTCTGTTTGTCCTGAGTCTGCGTGTAATTATCTATACAAGTATGTATTTACAAAGGAAAAGTAGTATAAATAAATAAAATAATGGTTTATTTCTCTCTTAAAGGCGCATACATCGTGTTGTTATGTTAAAAACATTGTTAAGTATATGTAGTGTATCAGTTATCTTGTTTCCATAGTATAAGCTCCGCTTAGTTTGGGATCAGTAGGCGGTGATGTCTCAGGATATTATTATTATTATTCATAAACTATAATCTATACAAATAAATAAAATTGGAGTGTCTGTTTGTAATATTGAAATAACCGGTTTTACTACATTAATATGAATATATATACGGTACATACACCAAAATAACATTTTTTACAATTTTTGTCTGTCTGTCTGTCTGTTTGTTCCGGCTAATCTCTGAAATGGCTGGACCAATTTTGACGGGACTTTTATTGGCAGGTAGCTAATGTAATAAGGAGTAACTTAGGCTACTTTTATTTTAGAAAAAGTCTTTTATTTTACAAAAAAACGAAATAAATTAATTAACACGCGGACGAAGTCGCGGGCACAGCTAGTAAGTATATAAAAATAAAAGAAATTGCCGCACTACTTGGATTTGTCACGTCCTAAATGAGCCAAAAATGGGAAAACTATAGGAGCATTATAAATTTATAAAAAAAAATCTGCCTCTTAGAGATATATATTGATACATACGTGTGATAGATGGTCCCATGACATCGCCTTCCTCCCCAGACCAGGCATTCATCTTCAAAGTTTTATTTTATCAAAACAAATTCTTAAACACCATAATAATTTTGTCCATTAAAATTATTCACTGACAGCCGTTTTCACTGCTTATTTAGATAGAAAGATGTATGTTTATCGTACTTTTCAGCCAGAAAGGAAATAAAAACGGTTATATTATAAATCATAATAATTATATTATTACATTGAATTTGGATTTCTTTATTCATTACTCGTCTATTTTTCTATATCTATTAATTTATCGATAATACTGCTTATAAAACGGTAACTTTTAAATTTCGATATTCAATGCGTATTTTATTTCAATGACGTTGAAGTTGAGTAATATTATTCGCGCAATGGAACAATGCTTAGTTTTGTAACTTTTATATTATAATAGTTTGGTATATGGCGTTCAGCGTGGTGGCATTTGCCTTACTGAAACCTTTTAGTACTGAAACGTGTCTGTGGTTGTAGTAGGGTGACTATGTAATGTCTAGAGTGCGGGGTATGTTTTGTTTGCGTGATTTGATATTAAAATTGTGGGTTCACCATGATTATAACTTGATAAGGCAAAAGCAATATATGTGATTGTATAATTCAATAGCACAAGTCGAGCCTAATGATAGCTAATGATACCTTTACGGATACAGAGCAAAAGAGATAGTGTATATCGTATGTTTGTTATAAAAGTAATTGTATATGAGATCATAACTTTAACCTTGTGGTCTTGCCCATGGGTAATTCACCGAAACTCATCAGGGAAAGGTGCTGATAAGCTTCAATTGGTCATAGGTTGGAGTAACCTTGCTATTATGTGGGCCATAAACTTGTTTCCGGGCATGGTACTTCAATAGAAATTCGCCTCATAACACAAAATAAGTGGCTGGAAGTTCGCCATTTTTTCAAATCAGGGTTTAGTGACCTTGTATTTCAAATCGCTTTGATTTCTTTATCTTTTCCGCCAATCAGAAATGTCATATGATTTAAAGCGAATCATCGTATTAATTAGGTGAGGCATTACAAAATCGAGTAAAGCCGCTGGGTTGGCTGGGCTTTTCCTGATAGAAAAAATCAAAGTTACTAGAATGGAAAAGTTTAAGACTCAGACTTCGGTGTTCAGCCATGGAGTTTGCACATTTAGATGTTATACATGACGTAAAATAGTTAAATATACTTTTTAAGGATGCTTCTTCAAAAAATAGGGGGATATGCCATAATCGCAAGCTTGGCAGACGGGTTGGCGATCGCAATTTGATGGTAATAGTTCATAGAAAAACGCAGCTGCCCTTTCTCTGGTATGTATTTCTTCGAACGATTTCTACGCCCCCCACGGGATGAGATGGGTGATGATATTCTATGCCATCACCACACAGCATAAAGAAAATAATATATCAAAGGAATTATGTTCAGGTGTTTTATACCCCGTTGAAGAATTTGAGACTGTACTAATATTTCCAAAACTTATGGTTACCCTCATCGATTCATAGGACAGTGGTGATGTGCACGATCACGCGACCGCTAGTGTTGTACCATTGCTATCGATTCAACGTCTCGTAAACATGAACCACGCTAGTGCTGTGCCATCCGTATCGATTCAACGAAGCATAAAAAATAAACCATTGAGCACGAACCCGAATGTTTACACACTGTACCGTATTTTACTGTTTATTGTTATGATTTTCTGGTATCAAGGTTAATTTGGCAGTAAAACTGAGAGGGTTTAAAAAGGGTAAGCCCTCATGATTGCTTGATTTTATAAGCTAGTAGCGTGATGTAACATAATATTAAGTTCCATTTTTTTACTGTAAGTAATCCAAAATTAAATAATATCCTGTAATATTGACGAGCTTGTTTGCGTGGTTGGTAGATACGCTGACTTTCACAAGTTCCGCAGGTTTCCGCAGGTCCACCCGGGATAGATATTTGTGTGCATGAACATGTCTGTTTGTCCCGATTCTGGGTGTAATTATCTATATAAGTATGTAATAAAAAAAGAAAATTAGTATATTTTGTAGTCATTTATCTGGTTTCCATAGTACAAGCTTTGCTTAGTTTGGGATGATGGTGTGAATAATGTCCAAGGATATTATTATTATAATATCATGGGACATTATTTACACACCATCTAATCTACAACTAAGTAGAGCTTGTACTATGGAAACCAGATAGCTGATATACTACATATACTACTTTTCTTTTGTAAATAAATACTTATATAGATAATTACACCCAGACACAGGACAAACAGACATGTTCATTCACACAAATATCTGTCCTGGGTGAGAATCGAACTAACGACCTGTGCAGCTGCGGCGTGAAGGCAAGCGTCTCCCAACCACGGCGACTTTTTAATTTCGAAATTAAAATCTTTTATAGAAGGAATTTTAACCAACAATTAGGTCGTATATATATCAAATTCTTTTTTTTTTGCTTTAAATCGTTCAATGGCTAAATGATCTGGGACATTATTCACACACGATCATCTGATCCCAAACTAAGCAAAGCTTGTATTATGGAATCCAGGTAACTGATATACTACATATACTATTTTTCTTTTGTAAATACATACTTATATAGATAATTTACACCCAGATTCAGGACAAACAGACATGTTCATGCACACAAATATTTGTCCCGGGTGGGAATCGAACCCACGACCTCCGGCGTGAAAGGCAGCGTATCTACCAACCACGCCAACAGGCCCGTCATATATACCGTCTTGATTCGGATATATAAAAAAATATAGGTATGTGGTTATCAGTGGACTGGAACGATGTTTGGTTTAGAACCGTCGTCAGCTTAAAGTGCTCTCCGAGGCACGGAGCTGCAACGCCGCCAAATTCCGGCCTCAAGCCGATATTGGCAATATTTCTTAGCAGACAAATAGTAATAACACTAATGGCCCGGTCCAAGAATTGCATCACATCATCAGCCTGTTATGGTCCACTGCTGGACATAGACCCCCTAAAGGTTTATAGAACGTTGCCATTTGGAGGGGTTTGCCTTAGTCACCGCTCTTGGCATGCGAGCTTACGACCGCAGTGAGGTGGTAACTAGACACAGAAGTAAATCTTATTGTAATTTTTTTCATACAATCCGTGTACCTTATATATATATATATACCTAAAATAATTAAAAATTAATTATTTCATTATATACTAGCTGTGCCCCGCGGTTTTACCCGGGTTAAATTTTATAAATTATCACAGCTCCTCCCCCGTAGGTGATAGCGTGATACTATGTAGCCTATGTTGACCCGACCTCTTAGTAATATTCATGCAAAATTTGAAGTAAATCCATGCAGTACTTTTTGAGTTTAACCCGGACATACATACAGATAAACAGACAAAAATTCAAAAAATTATATCTTTGGCTACGATATCGACTGTAGATAACGCCCCAAGTATCCTTTAAAAAAAATATTTTCTGTACAGTTTTGAGTTTCCTACCATTTTATTATATGTATAGATTACTACAACCATGTTCTGACTATTTACAAGCGCTTTTTTAAAGTCTAGGATAATAAAAACCTTTTTTATTTTATTTTATATATTTTACAGTTGGCACTGCTGCCCGACTACCTACTATATCCCTTTAAAACGAATATGCTTTAGAACACAAAACTTAAGTAAAACTTAGATATAGGAAACGTAACTGGCTATGAGAGAAAGAGGGAAAAAATGTGTGCTCGCACCTCTCTCTTGCTCCTACATTATTATATGAAACGTATCTCTCTCTTTCTATCTTCACTGTCTTAACGCTCATAGCCAGATGCTCACACCAGTCTGTAAATGATTGGCGAGGTTAAGCAACTAGGCTCGCGGTCAGTCCATAGATGACCGCCAAAGTGGTTTAATTTCTGAGCGTCTCCGTGCTTCGGAGGGCACATTTAGCTCTCGGTCCCAGTCGTTAAGCCATGTCAGAAGCCTACTGGGCGGCTTGAATAACTCTGACACTATGGTAACCACTGCCCATACGATAAGTAAGTTAGTATCTTCACTAAGTTATATCTCACTCTTAACTTCCGTAGGCCTCACCCGATCACACTTTTCGTAACGCTCACGTCACGCATTCACCAGCTTACTCCCCAAGTCAAGCGTTCGTAAAGAAGTTTTACTTGAATAAATATCTTAGGAGAACTAACTCAATGTATCCTCAGGCCCAAAATATGCAGAGCCTGTACTGTTGCCACCAGACACATTTATCTGACATCACACTAATATTATAAAGGCGTAAGTGTGAGTGTGTATGTTTGTTACTTCTTCACGTCTAAACGGCTGGAGCGATTTTAATAAAATTTGGTATGGAGTTAGCTGACACCCTGGATTAACACATAGGCTATAATTTATAAAGTTTAATGCGGGTAAAACCGCGGCGCACAGCTGGTTATAGATACATTACACCCTCACAGACACACAACAAATAATCGTCCTCATCATCTATAGATTAGTCCTGGGTGGGGATCGAACCCACGACCTTTAGCTTAGTATTCAGGGTCACTAAACACAAGACCAACTCGCCAATAATGTGTTTCTTAGCAGTTTAAATAGATTAACAACTCCAGCCTATACATTTGACCTGACATAAGGTTTCATACGCATAATTTGTATGAGGCTATTAATAGTACTCAAGAGCTAAGCACAGAAAAATCAATAGTTTTACTTAAGAATGAAGTACCGTCAACAAAATAACTAGCATCACAGAAACTAAACGAATAATGCTCTCTAATAATTGCCAGGCCTGTTCGTCCAGTGGTAAGTGAACCTGACTACTAACCTAGAGGTCGTGGGTTCGATTCCCAGCCAGTAAAAATTTTCGTGTGATGAGCAAGATTATTTGTACTGGTTCTGGGTGTATCTGTTTTTATAATTTGTATGTCTTTAGACATTTATCAGTGATCTTATGGTATAAGCTCTGCCTGGTTTTAGATTAGATGGCAGTGTGTTAGTAGCCCCAAGATATTTATTATTTACTAGCTGTGCCCCGCGGTTTTACCCGCGTTAAATCTTATAAATTATGTGTTAATCCAGGGTGTCATCTAATTCCATACCATTTTTTTTTTAAATTGCTCCAGCTGTTTAGACGTGAAGAAGTAACAAACATACACACCCACAAACTTTCACCTTTATAATATTAGTATCATTTAATAATTTGCAACTTGTACTATTGGTGATTATTGTTTAACAATGTGAATTCACCCCAGTCATTCACATTTTTCTGTAAATCTTTATTTTTGTTTTTAATATTATTTGCCTTGAATATCTGAAGTCTATAGTGTCTTTATACTTTCACGATTTGCACACAGTATTATTGTGGACACAGGTCTCACTCCGTATATAATTTAAGGCGAATCATTACCTTTCGACGGGAATACGGATACTGCCTTTCAACATCATGAAATCTTGAAATCCTGCAATCACAAGTCGCGTAACCAATGTAGTTAGTTAGTTTGTGAGTGTATGTTTGTTACTTCTCTACGTTTAAACGGCTGTTTTAATAAAATTTGGTATGGAGTTAGCTGACACCCTGGATTAACACATAGGCTATAATTTATAAAGTTTAATGCGGGTAAAACCGACAATACTGACAGTTCTGCACAAAACAAAAAATATATATCAAGACGAGGGTAGTAATAGTTACTGAAACCTGAGTTTCCCGAAGAGGACGCTGCCGAACCACATGAGTGTAACTGTGACCACACCTGGTGCAATTTTGTATTATCGTGAGTGCGACTCGTGGCCACAATATACTATATGAGAGGACATCTTAGAATAATATAATAATAATAATAATGTCCTCCTAGCGGAATTTCGCCCACGGCGGTCAGTCTCAGCAGAGACTAGCTATCTGCGCGGGACATATTATAGTGCTCAAATGTGTGCGCAAACACAGGAGCACTTTCTATTCCATCACTCTCATGATCCGGTGGGACGCCTAGCGACACGACCGGAAAGAGGTCAGGCACAGGACCGACGACTTTACGTGCTCTCCGAGGCACGGGGGTATAATACCGCCAACTCCCAGACTAATATAATTTTGTATAAAATATAAGTTGAGTCTCAAATTGAGTGAGTGAATAAATTCCAGCATAATTGAATAGTGTTATTATGATTGAAAATATCTTGAAATACGTCTTATAATATATTTGGATAACCGGTGTGTGTAGTAATAGGGTTGGATCTCATATCGAGTCCCCTGAATTTGAGTTAGGTGTGTATATGAGGGGGTTAAGGGGGTCCGTACTAAGTGATAAAACGCATTTTTTTCTGCCGTAGCCCCATCGCCCCTCCACCCCTCCCCACTCCATTCGCGACTTGATTTGAGATATTTACCCCGTAATATATTTTTTGTGTTGCCGAAATCACCTTGGTAACCTAAGTACGACTATTTAGTCCAACACTAGTTAGTGTTCTAGATCGATAGATAGGTGAATATATTATTTACCACGGCATACTATACAGTTAACGAATAACAGAATTGAACACCAATTTAATGGCCTATTATTTATATTGACACATACCCAATGATAACTATGATTTATATATATATAAATAAAAAGACAAGTCCTGACTGACTGACTGACTCATCAACGCCCAGCCGAAACCCTTGGATCTAGAAAGCTGAAATTTTGCACAAATGTTTGTTTTATAATGTAGACAGGGAATAAGGAAGGATTTTTCGAAATTCAACCCCTAAGGGGGTAAAACAGGGGCGCTAAGTTAGTATGAAACTTTGCCGTTTTTGAAGTTTAAGGTATAAAAATTGGTATTGGGCCTTCCAGTTAAAAATAAAAAATCACGTATTTCAGGGTTTTTGGAAATTCCACCCCCAAGGGCGAAAAATAGGGGATGTAAGTTTGTATGGAAAATGTGACAATTTTTAAGTTAAACGTATGAAAATTGGTATTTGGCCTTTTAGTTAAAAATAAAAAATATGAATTTCAGCATTTTTGGAAATTCCAGCCCCAAGAGCGTAAAATAGGGGGTGTAATTTTGTATGAAAAATGTGTCAATTTTTAAGTTAAACGCATGAAAATTGGTATTAAGCAATTCAGTTAAAAATTAAAAATATATATTTCAGGATCTTTGGGAATTCCACCCCTTAGGGCGTAAAATAGGGCATGTAAGTTTGTATGAAAAATGCGACTTTTTTGAAGTTAAACCCATGAAAATTGGTATTTGACCTTTCAGTTAAAAATAAAAATATGTATTCCAGGATTTTTGAAAATTCCACCCCGAAGGGCATAAAATAGGTGATGTAAGTTTATACTGACTGACATATCAACGCAAGCCTAAACGGCTGGAGTTAAAGACTTGACATTTTGACAGAAGGTACCTTTTATGACGTAGGCATCCACTAAAGAAGGGTTTTTGAAAATTCCACCCCCAAGGGTGTAAAATTGGGGATGTAAGTTTGTATGAAAAATGTGAAACGTTTTAAGTTAAACGCATGAAAATTGTTACTTGGCATTTCAGTTAAAAATTTAAAATATATATTTCTGAATATTTGAGAATCCCCAAAAGGGCGTAAAGTAGGGTACGTAAGTTTCTATGTAAACTGCGACTTGAAGTTAAACGCATGACAATTGGTACTTAGAGTTTCAGTTAAAAATTAAAAATATATATTTCAGGATTTTTGGGTAATTATTTTATTTTACTTTATTTAACTTACTGACTATACTTAAGGACAATTGATATGTATTCTTTGATTTTTGCGTGATGATATCGGGTCCTTTTTGTAAATAACAGTAGCAAAGTAGTTTTTCATTTATTTCTTAGTAAGGTTATTTATAGGTTAGGTTATATTCAATTTATATTGCTTATTTGTTTTAAAAGTTATATTTTTTAGATTAAGCTTAAGTAATAAGTAGTTACATTGGTCATCATTCAAAATTGTCGCGGACAAAGTCGCGGGCACCAGCTAGTTATTATAATAAATTGATAACAAAGCAAAAGACGGGGCTGTTAGCGTGGTTGGCAAATACGTTTTTGACGCCGAAGGTCGTGGGTTCGATTCCCACCCAGGAAAGATATTTGTGTGCATGAACTGAACATGTATGTTTGTCCTGAGTCTGAGTGTAATATATCAGTTATATGTAGTATATCAGATATCTGGTTTCCATAGTACAAGCTCTGCTTAGTATGAGATCAGTTGGCTGTGTGTGAAATAATATCCCAGGATATTATAATTGTTTTGAATTATGTAATTATAAATTTAAAAATTATTGTAAATAATATGATATAATGTTATTAATAATAATTAAAAAAAAACGTTCTCGCTTTTTAATGTTTTGCTGAACCCTACACAACAGGGTATCATGTGTAACTTTTACTTTGACCGTAAACATCTATTGTAAGACATGATATTTAGCAAATAAATTGAAATTAAAATTAATTTTAGTATTTCTCTTGTCCTTTTTCTGCGTGACGCAAAAATCATAGGGTAGGCATAATAACCGCTTATTATCAGGTGAGTTGTATGCTTTTGCTGACTTGGTAATGTTCAATAGTAGGATTCCTCAAGATAGTTCCTAATTAAAACTTATTATTTTACAAGCTTTTGTCCGCGATTTCGTCTGTCTGGTAGTCGAAATCAGACACCGAAGAGGTTAAAACAAACCGGGGAAGTTCTAAAACGTAGGTTACACAAATTTTTATAATCTATGGTTTGGAATTTCCTATCTTATGGTGTGAAATCTTATGGTTTATTGTCCGAAACAAAAACACACTCAGTATAATTTCTTACATTTGATCAAGTTTTGTACAAAACTTCCACCCCCTACTTTAATCTCACCCCGTGAGTGGTTATAAATATATATTGTACTGTTACTGCTTAGAGGTGATGACTGACTCATTTCATTAGGTGGACGTAGCGAACCTCCTATGTCTCCACATGGAGTATTACACACACTTAATAAAATAATACCGTATAGCAATCAAATCTATACATATAATAAAATCTTAGGAATGTCAAAGATTACGCCCCAAGTATCCTTTAAAAAAAAAATTCAATGTACAGTACATTGAAATTCTTTTTAAAGGGATACTTGGGGCGTAATCTACAATCGTTATCGAAGCCAAAAACATAGTTTTTAAAATTTTTGTCTGTTTATCTGTTTGTCTGTATGTATGTCCGGGCTAAACTCAAAAACTACTGCATGGATTTACTTCAAATGTTGTACGAATATTACTAAGAGGTCGGGTCAACATATAGGCTACATATTATCACGGTATCACATATGGGGGTGGAGCTGTGATAATTTATAAAGTTTAACGCGGGTAAAACCGCAGGGCACTGCTAGTTGAATATATAATGATATTTATTAATAGTCAAATTTCAGTTTTATTTAGTAGCCCTTGCTGCCTTTTATGTAATCGAGAAGGCAAGGAAGGAACAGCTTGTTTTCTTTTGACACGTATTCAAATTAAGTGTGAGTCACACTTAATTTGAATACGTGTCAAAAGTCATCCTGGTAGCCCCATAATGAATATACATGCAGTAGCTTTTCATAGAATTACAGTCCAAAGTGACAGGTGTTTTGTTAGGCGCGCGGCTGGGACGGCAACTGGAGTTGCAATTTAGTGCTGTGGGTTAATAATGGTGTGGAAATTTAACGTGAAACCCAATTACTTACCTGATTATTCCAGAAGTTTAGTATTTTACTTCAAGAACTAATAAGTGGGCAGGCCCCCTACAAGATAAATCATAAATCTTTATTTGTATAAACACAGGTGTTATTGTTTACATTATTTAAGTTTCACACATTTGCCATATTGTAAATGGCATACAAATGTTGTACTTACAAACTAGGTAGGTATATTATTATATTAACTAATTTGTAACACACTTCACACTACTGACACAATATTATTGTTATTTTTACACATTTACATTATTATTTATTATACGTTATTACTTATACAAAAAAAAAAACATTAACAATTATATTCATTTAAAATTATAAATAATAAAATAATAGGTATCAATATAATAAGAAAAAATAATAACATTGCACATCAGTCTTTAAATTTTATATACACCGATGGTATTGTGAGGATCGCTGGTAATCGCTAGTTGCGGATAGCGCAAGACCGGCGATTGTGGAGATCTTTGGGGGAGGCCTTTGTCCAGATGATGATGACTAATAAGTGCGATAAAAGTAGGCCTTAGCCTAGCAGCGCACAACTTAGTCTTTGACGCCATGTGCTGTACTCATTGATATAATAAAAGGGTTTTTTGTATATTAATGGCTGTACTACTTTTGAGTTGAATCCTTGTGTCGCGGAGTACTTTACAAATATATAATTCATGGACACAAAGTACTTACACACAAGTAGGTGTCCTGCGCGGGAATCGAACACGGGATATGAAGTGTAAATGCGACTATCTTAACCGCAGCGCTACACATGCATAATATACGTACTACATATATAAATTTATAAATTGCGGTATGAAAAACCCGCGCGAAATGCTCGATAGGTACTCTGTCAAATTATTGATTGGGATGTTATCAGGTGCCACACAATAATTTGAGAATCTCAAACTATTGCCTATAAATTTAGCTGTGTAAAACGAAATCTGGAGATTCAATAGAAATTGTTTCCACCATTGCCTCTTTATGTTTATTTTATTAATTCAATTTTTTTAAGACAATTCCCACACTAGGTAATCTAATCCCTGTGTCGCGGGGTACTTTACAAACATATAATAGACGTATACAAATTACATCCAGACTCAGAACAACTATATATGGGTCACACAAATAGTTGTCCAGCGCGGGATTCGAACCCGCAACACGAAGCGGCGAGGCGACTGTCTTAGCCGCTACGCCACACGTGCAGTTAAACACAATATATATATTTTTTTTTTATAATAATAAATATCGTTTATTTTCTCCACAAATATTTTAGGATAAAAGTTACAAGGTTGCAGGTTAGAAATAGGTTGTACAGATATGTTGTGGAGACTGGAGCCGGTACTAGGTTAACCCTGTGTTACAAGTCTCAATTGCTTGGTCATGCTAAATACTGATTCAGATATTACTTGTTTATTAACATTTCATTCAAAAAGAGATTTAAAGTTTGAAGGAAAAATAATCAAATAAGTGTTCTTTACTATTGTTGATGAGCTTAGAAGTTGAATATTTTTATGGCATTTTTTTAAAGATTTTTGCTGATGTTGTATGATATTCGTTCGATATTTTAATTCTTCATTTAACAATCGATAGGATTCCGGAGTTCTGGCTGCTCGGAATCCTTCGTAGGCCCGACTCATCGTCAGTAAAAAAAAGATCGAATGCACGCATCCATTTTTGCGTATCTTGTATGGTTTTGGATTTACGACAATTTATTATAAACCGATTAACTTTAACTTAATCACTCTATTGTTCTTAATGACGGTCTGGAGCTCAACTTCGCCATCAATAATTTAAGCTCACTAATGTGATGAGATGATTAGTAATCACTTCAAAATAACAAACAACGCTTTGTTTACTAGTTTAACTTCATTTCAAATAGTATTTGACCATATTATATAGCAATATATCATTGTCAATTGTTTCACTTATGTTAAACAAATTCGTAAAATCCAGCATACTATGGCCATGGAATTTATAAAACAAATATACCAAACAGTACTAGCCGCATACTTAGGTCCAATCATTCTGTATCTACTATTGAAATCCTAAACTCTGCCATTTCTGTTTAAAACGTTCTGTGGAAGCCTGTAGGTGGTAGACCAAGCGAATCAAAATATTGTCCAACAGTGTTTTTGGCTATATGTATGGCTGGGCAGTGAGATTGGTTGTGTATCCGAATCCAAATTGCTTACTAATAAAGTAGGCGCTTCGATATGTATAGGTAATCTGTTTGCTGCATACACGTTATTACATAAAAATGGGTGAATTTTATATAATTTTTTTTTTGTATTTGGATCTCGATTGTGTTCATATTTATTAGCAACTGTGCTACCTTGTGAAGATCCCTGTTTTGAATAGTTAATTTGATAATGTTCACTTACTATTTAAGGAAAGTTATATGTAAAATATTTAAGTTATGTTATTAATTATATATTTATTGATATCACCCTTATGCTTAGATTATAATTAATATACAATAATTTCATCTTAACCAATAGTAGAGTCTACGGTTACATTGTAATTCTCATATGTATAATCTTAACTAATATTATAGTCTACGATAACTTTACGATTCTAATCTATTTCAATTACATTATCGAACGCGGCATAAACAATACAGTTAATAATTTGAAAAAAAAATACGATTCAAAACGGACTTACAATCTTACGCTACCATTCCTTATCAGATTCCAATGTCTTGATGAGTTAGCTGATAAATCAGGAGTTAAGTCAAAAGCTAGTAGGCAATAACCTTTGGTATACTGTTTCCTATATATTCCATTTCCTTCGTTAAGAAAATGTATGCTCGTCGCTGAGAATAATGTTAGATAGACTGCAGTGAAAATATTACACTCAAATGATGGTTGTAACGCTTAAGAAGGCATTTACTGACTATCAATATATAAACCGAATAAACTCATACGTCAACGTCATAATTTTCAAAATTAAAGGGATTTTTAGTGAGACTACCATTTAACGCCGTGTTATTTACAAACCCAACTATACATTTTTTGGTACTTGTCCCAGAAACATATTGTCAAGTGTTTTTCCCTGAACCCCTGATTGTATCGTTAACACTTTAACTTCGACTCGAGTAATAGGATATTTAGCTGTAGTAGAGACTAAAACTTTCTAATGTGCGAGTAAAACAGTTGGATTGATTCCAGCCCTACGGACACTGAGAGTTGCCTCTACAATGCTAATCTAAATTATTATTTATTTTTGAAATTCTTTAAACACTTATCAAAGTTGTAACTGTTAAATTATTTGAAAGTAATTTTTTAATTTAATGAACAACGGACTGAGATACTTATCTTAACGATTTACTTTACAGTGAGTAGTGAAGTGTGAAAAATGAAACATCATCATCCTCACACTTAATAAAAAGTGAAGTGAATGATTTAAAAAAAATAGCAAAAATACCCAGCGACGAACACTGATAAAATGTAAAAGTGCGTGTAGAACGCTACGCCAATGAGACATACAATTTTTTTTAAAACATCAATATTACAAAAGAAATTTCGTAGACGGATTCATGTAAAATTATTTTTTGAACAATTACGATAATTAGTAACTTTACTGCAGTTCTAATAATTTGCCTTAAAGTGTTTTTCATTTGTAATTATAACTAATTACATTAAAGTTCATTACTAAAACAACAACAAGTTAGTAATTGTTGCTGGATGCATAAATAGTCAATGTAAATTGGAAGTGAGCACCATTTATAATTTAACCTTCTTCCTATCACTTTGTTAAAAAATTGGAACGTGTTTGTATCAGTACTTTCTTTACGAATCCTGTGTTGGCTAAAGATCTGGACATGTTTGAAAATATTGATGAATGTGAACTCGAAAAAATCTGTGAAGATATAGACTTGGTGGTGCTTTGTGAAAATGCTGAAATATTCGATTCCCAATACGACAACGAGTTGTACGAAGTTTGTGCCATGATTGAAAATAGTGCAAAGTAAGTAATTTTTTTATTATCATTATTATCTTTTAAATACTGTGGTATACTTGTTGGTGATGAGTGGAAAGCAAATCAAAGAGAGCAAATATAGTAAAAGAGATCTGCTAGTATCCAAACAAGTATCTCTATCCTACTGATCAGAGAAAGAAGTCTGTCTAAGTGTGTAGAATACCTGATTTAGATTTTCATAATCTTTGTTTTTAGGGTTCCGGGTTAAAACGGAACCCTATTACTAAGACTTCGCTGTCTGTCTGTCCATCCGTTAAACAGTTGAAAATTTCACAGATGATGTATTTATGTTGCCGCTATAACAATAAAAAATATAAATAATAAATATATAAATGTTTAAGGGGGCTTCCATACAACAAACGTGCATTTTTTGCTCGTTTTTATAGATAATGGTACGGAACCCTTCGTGTGCGAGTCCGACTCACACTTGGCCGGTTTTATATAATTCATACCAAACTTTTTTTGTTACAGTCGACACTCATCATCATATTCAGTACAGACAGGCCGAGCAGGCTCGCTCAAAGAAGTGCTGTATCAGATGGGGAGAAGATAATCAGATGTATCAAATCGCGAATGCAGATCGGGCTTGATATCTTCGTAGAAATCATTTGAGAAAAATTGGTAAATTAAGCTGTCGGTATCGGCGTACAATGATTTTGTTTGGTTACCAAACTTAGTTAACAAGCAGTTGTTATGAAACTCATACATAAGAGTTTTTGATATATCTAAGATGGCAAAACCTAAGTAAATAGGTAACCTAGGTAAAATATCTTTAGATTTTGTAATTGTACTGTTACTAAGTTTTCCGATCAAAACTGAAAGGTTTAAATTCTGGTTTCGCACTTAAATCTTGAACAATTAAAGATTTTCCAAGATTTTCCCCTTGGGTCAACAATGTTCCATTTACCCAATTGTCGACATTCTCCATTATTTTCCCGAAGACTGAATTACTCATTAATTTAAAACAAAATCTTTTTCAAAATCGGATACTGCTTTTGTTCTTAGGTTGGTATTTAAATCAATGTATTTTTTAACGTTGGACTTTGTCTAAATTTTAATATCCTATGAATCTTGACTAATTTAAGCCCAATTCTAAGACATTGCTTAAGGTTTCTGTAATGAATTTTATATTTTTCTTTATTATTTAAATTTGGTATTAGTTTTTTTTCCTTTGATTACCCTAAACATATATTTTTGGGACACAATGGCAAGTCGGAATGCAAATCATGAAGTTCATCAGGATATTTCAGATCAACTTCTAATATGAAACCGTATTCGGAAGTAACTTCAAAATTGGTGTCCGGACTTACTCACTCAAGACCACCCTCAGGAAGGTACTGTGTCATAGCCCAACCTTACAAATTTTTCGAATCAAAATAGGCTAAGTACGATAATGGAATATTTCCCTTAAAATCATCTAAAAATATATTATTAGCTTTTGCATATTGATTGATATACTGCCCCTAATGCCTGCTTTGATGAAAGCAATATGGTCTATGTCTGTCAGTAATTCTAATTTTATTTTTGTTTTTTTCAACATAGCATCCCAACTTAGCCCCGGGGCGTTATAATAATGAGCAGGATCTAAGCCATAGGTTTTGAGACAAAGGTCTCGTTTTCAAAAACATCACTTAGTAATAAAATCAGTTTTTAGATATAAGTTTGAATAATCTAACATGTTTTGACAAACATCTTTAGCACGGTTGTAATCATCATTTGAAATATTTGTATCAGTAAGCGAACTATAAAACTGATCTCGGTTTGGTAAAGAGGTTAAACTTAGGGATTGATATGATGTCATTAACTCGTATGGGTAAACACCTTTCTTTCGAAGACGATTAAAATCTTCTTTGTTGGGAAAGTATTTTTGAGTTCATGGAACTCATCATCTTTTAGATTTTTAACCAACTGGTCGAGGCTGCACGACAAAAATTTAAAAGAATCCACGAATGTCAAGGTCACTTTTTGATTGTTTATTGTTCAATTTTTTGGTAATGAAATATATTTTTCTTTGTTTTGTGGAATTATATCGACTTCTCCTTCAACAAAGTTAAGTGTATGAACAATAAAATACGTGTCATAATTACTGAGATTTTGCAAAAAAAAAACAGAAATATGACTAGGGGCACGAAACTATTTTTACATACTTCATGTGCAACACCTCTAAAATCACCGGTTTGCCAATCAAAGTCTAAAACATTTTCTCCATTTAGTTTAGTTTCACAAATGTGACAAGTTAATGAGTTAACTACATAATCAGTTTCTACAGTTGATAGCAGTTTAGGAGTTTTCTGAAAACAATTTTTACTGCATATTATTTTTAATTCATCATGTAAACGATTTATAAATACTTGTGCACAATTAGATGTGTACGTTTTATACTTAGACAAACTATCATCGAATGAACATATAATGTAATATCCAAAGCTATAAGCCTCATGTTTCTGAACGTTGTTGGTATATGGTTTTGATGGGTCATTGGTACATGTTTGTACGGGTTTTAAAAACGATTCGAAATCAGCGTATACAGCAAGGGAATTTTCATTTTATTTTGAAACTTATCAAACTTTAGCTCATCATTTGATACAGTTTTTCCAAACCAATTTTTTGAGGTTTGCTCACTATTAGGTAAATTTGTAGTGGTGTGGAGACAGTCATGCTGGTGATGCTTAGTCAATCTATCTTTAGTGGTAAAAAACACCAAACCCATCTCATTCCATATGAGAACATCACCGTTAGGACTCGATTTTTGTTTACTTGCTAATCGTGATAAGTTTTTAGTCCAGCAATAGTGACCGTTACTCCCATTTTGTATATATAACAGATTAATATGTGTATTTTTTTGACATTCTGAAAAATAAAGTGGACCAACAATGGTATGTTTTTTAACTTTGATGTCATATTCCAAACCTCAAATAGTAATAAAAACATTATTTTGTTACTCAATTTTATCAATATCATTTAATTTGACAGGGAAAGACACACCCTAAAATTTTACTTTATTTGAGTAAGAGATGTTAGATGACGGTCGTTCTGAATTTTTGATTTTTTTTTTTTTTTTTTTATTTTTTATTCACGTAGACTTTAAAAAAGCGCTTGTAAATAGTCAGAACATGTTTGTAGTAATATAGTTGTATACATTAGATATTATTTCTAGTAACATAGATATTTAGGTACATATTGTATGAAAACATTTATAAAATTTATTTTATTACAGCAATAATATTTAGCTAGCTCGTATCAAGTTATTGTCAAGAGATTATGTTTAATTATCTAGTTTAAGTCTAATATTTTTACTACATATTGTCAATGGTTCTGTCTATATTAAAGGTATTATTATTATGACGGACCTTGTGTTAATAACGACGGTCGCGCTTTAATGCTACCACCGGATCCAATGCGCCCCAACTGAGAAGACCCAGCGAAACAAACTCAGTGGGTTCATCTACTACCGGTTTCAACACGACCCAGTTGAGACGGTCCGGCGAAACATACTCAAGCGGGCATGAACACGGGATTTGGTCCAATTAGAGTAATTATTTAGTAGGCAAACACAATATATGCTCGATCGGTTGTCTGAATGCTTATTATTTTAGATTATATTTAGGTATACAAAAGAAAAACTTCGAAACAATAACATTATTCATTTTGAGACAGAGTCAATAATTTTAAATTAAGTATATGATAGCAATCATTTACAGATAGTTCACGTAACACATTTATATAAAACAATTGAACAAAGGATATCTATTTCATATTTTTCATTAAAAAGTTCTATGTCTAGAATTTTGCTAGAGAAGCGGTTTATATTTTAATGTGAGAATTAGAAAGTTATCACACTTCTCTATTGTCATGCTTACATGTTTAAACTACTAACTAAATTGATTTTAATAACATTACTAGAAGATGGTATAAAAAGTGACTTCATCATACTACTTATGACTGAGTTAATATGTGCCGCTACTAAAGTTGCAAGTATGTTCAAAAATTTTCTTGAGACAGTAACTGTACTCATGGTTACCCTACAAGAATCTATAAAACTATTTGTGTCCAAAAATATAAATTTATTACTATAATGGCTAACCAAAAACTGTAGGTGCATATTTAGCTTGTGGATATAATTATTTGTACTATCAGGCACATTGGACACATAGGGGAAGGCACACAATATTATCTTATTACAGTCTAATTCTAACATCTTAGTGAAACTATCTGTAATGTCTTTTTTCTTTAAGTTCTTACAATTCCCTACCATTAGAGTTATACATGATTTGGCACTGTGTTTATTCTGAATTAATTTATCTATTATATCTTTATAATGTAATCCTGGCATACAATAGTTGACAAAGGAACAACTCAGCTTATTACAAAGCAAGGTACCAAGGCCCTTACCCATTTCATCGGAATACAGTATGGAGCTATGTTTAGTATTGTCATTTTGTGGAGATACTGGTGACTCTGATCCCAGCTGTGTGTATGACTCCACTACTGCACTACTGGTGTTAATCGGTTCCAATGTCCTATTGCTTTCAGGATTAAACTTTCCAGCTAGCAATTGCATTTCATTTTTGTATGACTGGAAACTGTGATATGAGATTACTAGGGACTTCTCAAGAGTTTTTATCTCAGAAAGCAAATACTGAGTATCTTTTTCATAAATTAGTTTGCTATCCTCTAATTTAATTTCATAATTTTCTAATTTGTTTAATATTGCCCTACGTTCTTTACTTAGTTCAAGTATGTATTGTTTTAGCTTGTCACTACTTACGGAATTAACGCTTGGCTGGCAGTCTACACAGTCATCGCCAGTCAAATCAATGGTCACCGTTGTATTAATAGGGAGATCCACCGGACTACAACTGGCCAACTCGTCATACAAGCTCTGATTAATGGAAGCTACTGGACAAGTTGTGTTTTTTACATAATTTGACAACTTCTCATTACAATTAATTAATTCTATAGTTTGATATATTGCTGTGAGAACCGCCCGTTTAACACACAAATGATTTGAATTTTTTACGTTCACAACAGCTTTTTTTGTCTTTGGGTAAATCAATATATGAATTTCCACGTAATGGGTTGAATTTATTTATGTTCATAGAATTGAACATAACCAAATTCAACCCAAAGTAATCAATTTTGGTTGAACTCCATCCACTTTTTTCATTTCAATAGCACTTATCCTGTTTACTAAAGTGTTGCGCAAGGATGACATGAAAATGATCGTCGGCTTGGCAAATTATGAAGTTACTAGTTTGAAAATCAAATGAATTACATTGACTTTTGTTTTCTTGAATAAAATCTGCATGTAATACAACGTTTATCTTAACAGCAGTATTTTGTTAAATAGCCTCATTAATTAAAACATGTATTTCACTTTTAATAGATTCGAGAAAAAATTCCGGTGCTTGGAAAACTAAACTAGGTTGCTGTTTGCTTTTAACTGTGTAAGATATTATACCTTGACCAAAAGCGGATTCTACAACGGAAACAATTTCTAAAGAACTGTAAGATTTTAATAAATATTTTTTATGGAAGTTGCTCTTTGTGTGATTTGCAAGAGTACGTTATCCGTATTAGTCGAAGTTGATGCTTCTTTATATCGTGGTATTTTTTCATAGCTGTTCTCCCCATCTGGATCCGCACTTTTTTGAGCACACTTCCTCGACTCGACAGACTTCTTTCTCTGAACAGTGGGATAGAGATACTTGTTTGGATACTAGCAGAACTCTTTTACTATATTGATTCTTTTTGATTTGCTTTCCACTCATCACTAACTAACATACTAGACCTTTCAAGTATATAAAAAATAATAATAATAAAAAAATTACTTACTTTGCACTATTTTTAATCATGGCACAAATTTCGTACAATTCGTTGTTGTATTGGGAATCGAATGTTTCAGCATTTTCACAAAGTACCACCAAGTCTATATCATCACAGATTTTTACGAGATCACAGTTCAATGACAGTCTTACTAAAATCCCTTTAATTTTGAAAATTATGACATGAGTTTATTCTGTTTATATATTGATGGTCAGCAAATACCTTCTAAAGAGTTACAACCATCATTTGAGAGTAATATTTCCACTACAGCCTATCTTACATTATTCTCAGGAACAAGCATACATTTTCTTAACGAAGGAAATGGGATATGTAGGGAACAGTATGCCAAAGGTTATTGCCTACTAGCTTCTGACTTAACTCCTGATTTATCAGCTAACTCATCAAGACATTGGAATCTGATAAGAAATGGTAGCGTAAGATTGGAAGTCCGTTTTGAATCGTCCCTTCCTCAAACTCTTAACTGTATTGTTTACGCTGAGTTCGATAATGTAATTGAAATAGATAAGAATCGTAATGTTACCGTGAACTATAGTAGTTAAGACTATACATATGAGAATTACAACGTAACCGTAACTGTACTATTAGTTGAGATGAAATTATTGTATGTTGATTATAACCTTAGCATAAGGGTGATTTCGATAAATGTATAATTACCAACATAACTTAAATCTTTTTATTTACATCTGTCCTTAAATAGCAAGTGAACATTATCAAGTTAAATATTTAAAACAGGAATCTTCACAAGGCAGCACAGTTGCTAATAAATATGAACACAATCGAGATCCAAGAATGTTTATATACAATTCACCCATTTTTATGTAATAATGTGTACGCATCAAACACATTACCCATTCATATCGAAGCGCCTACTTTCTTAGTAAGCAATTTGCATTCGGATACACAACCAGGGACTCACTGGGTAGCCATACATATAGCCAAAAACAGAGTTGGACAATATTTTGATTCGCTTAGTCGATCACCTACAGGCTTCCACAGAACGTTTTAAACAGAAATTGCAGAGTGTGGGATTTCAATAGTCAAAGGATACAGATTGATTGGGCCTCAGTATGCGACTAGTACTATTTGGTATATTTGTACTTTAACCATAGTATGCTGGATTTTACGAATTTATTAAACATAAGTGAAACAATTCTCAATGATATATTGCTATATAATATGTTCAAATACTACTTTAAATAAAGTTCAACTAGTAAAACTAGTAAGTCTTGACGTTGTTTGTTATTTTGAAGTGATTACTAATCATCCCTTCACATTAATGATCTTAAATTATTGAAGAAGTCTTTCTTAATGACGGTCGCGAAGTCGAGGTCGCGACCGTCATTAAGAACAATGATGAGTCGGTCCAACGAAGGATCCCGGAGTTCAGGCTCGTGAGCCAGAACTCTGGAATCCCATCTACTTATAGAAAGAAGAAGAAGAAGAAAAGAAAGAATATATATTTATTAGACACAAAGTACATCAGTATAAATTAAGTAAAAGTAATAGTAATAAGGGTACAACACACAGTAGAATACATAAAAAAATTGATACTTATAAATAACAATTAATACATTTTTCTATAACATAATTTTACGCACCTATTCGATGTGGTACCCATACTAAGCACCTTTGTGACTAAAAGGCCACAGTTCAGCATTCTGCCACAGATGACTGTAGCGCTGATTTTCAACTGTGGCCAACGGCCATCCATATAAAAATAAATATAAATATGACGGTGTAATAGAACATACTAAATAATACAAGGAGTTGAAAAATAAAATAAATACATCCAGGAAATAAAAACAGATGGTAATAATTGATTTTGTTACAAAATATATGAATTAATAGGAATATAAATTAAAAATTGAATTAAAATTAAAATTAAATGTACACTATTGTCACAGAATTTACCAAAACACTCGATTTCACATGTTAACTACTAAGTGTTGGAAAGCTGAATTTCCAAAGCCAACGATTTTATTTTTGATTTGAAATTAACAGGATTGTTAATATTTCTTACCGGTGGTGGTAAATTGTTCCAACACTTAGAAGCGCAATACCTGAAACTGCCCCTAAAAGCCGATGTTTTATGACGCGGAATCTTTAACACAGAAACTGATGCACGGGAGGGATACCTACTGTCCACACTACGCCAAGAGAGCTTCGAAGAAAGGTATATTGGCTTGCCAGTCTTGACTATACCAAATAAAAGTGTAGCCAGATGAACCTCCCGTCTATATTTGATCTTTAAAACTTTCCACAGGTTAAGATAGGGTGTTACATGGTGTCGTGGTGGTATCTGGAAGCAGTACCTTGCGCAAGCATTTTGAACCCTTTGTATAAGGTTAGAAGTTTTGGCTAATGTTTTTGGGCCAAATACTACGGCAAGATAATTGAATTTGGAAAGGATGAGTGATTCTACTAATTGTATTCTCATGTTGATACTAAGGTGATCGCGTATATTATAGAGTACTTTGAGGCGATAAAAACAGTTTTTAGCAATACAAGCTATATGTTGTTCGAAGCGTAGGTTTTCGTCCATGAGCAAACCCAGATTTCGAGCCACAGTTGCACGTTCGATGCTGTCAGTATCAATACGAACCTGAGGGGCTAAGGTCACTATTCTGTCAACTGTAGTCTTGGCACCAAGTATCATATATTTGGTTTTAGAGGCATTGAGTACTAAACAGTTACGTTTTGCCCAGCTGTTTATGCTTTCAAGGTCTTCGTAAATTTTTTGGACCGTCTCATCCACTCCACCTGGCTTAGCAGATAAGTAAATCTGGACATCATCCGCATAGATATGATAGTTACAATGCTGGATATGATCCACAATGTCTGCGCTGTACAAAAAAAACAATAGAGGCCCTAAAATGGATCCCTGGGGTACACCCCTATTAACAGGAGTAAGATGGGAGCGGGATACGGAGCCGTCGGCACCTTGTACCTCTACCAGTTGCATACGATTACTGAGATACGAGTCAAACCATTTAACTGCGGCCGGATGAAATCCATAATATGAAAGTTTTGATAGCAATAGTGGAATGTTAATGCAATCAAATGCTCTAGAAAAGTCTAGCAAGACTAGTAGTGTCCCCATACCCTCATCTTGCGCAGCTAAGATGTTATCAGTAACGTCAAGCAGCGCGGTGGCAGTACTCCGTCCCTTCCTGAATCCAGACTGCAGATCAGGTAAAATATTATTATTTTCTATGTATTTAGTTAGTTGCAAACTAACTGCCCTCTCCAACACTTTAGAAAGACATGGAAGAATACTGATGGGGCGCAAATCTTTAACCTCGGTAGGATTAGGTGTTTTCGGTATTGGGCGTACAATTGCCGTTTTCCATTCTGAGGGAAACTTCGAGTTAAGTATTGATCTATTTACTAAAGTTGTAATTACTTCGAAGCTTTGCGGTAAAGATAATGTAAGCATATCCAGTGATAATCCATCAAACCCCATGGCATTGGACTTCATGGTCTTAATGATATTCCATACATCCAAGTTGTCTACAGTATTAAGTTTGAACGTGGTAGAGCCCTTTCTGTTAAATTCAAAATATGTTAAGGACGATAAAGGAACGTTCGTATTGCCAGGAATATTTAAAAAATGTTGGTTAATTAGTATTACTTAGATGCGGTAAAATTTCGTTAAATTTGGGCGCAATTATTTTAGACTTTATGACTTTATGACGACATACAAATTAAAAAAATTAAATTATATGATAATGCAAAATATCAGCTAAATTAACTATAACTTACAGTTAATTACTATAACTAATTTATAGGGTATCGCAAAATTCCTCCGCGTCGTCGGGAAGTAAGGTGGCCAGAAGGCTGGCCGCCTTGCCACGCTGTATAGCAATGCTGATTGCATTTGCCCGGCCAGCCTTTGACCCAAAAAAGGCCAACTTTCGGTCAAACGTTTCGAAATTTCCCGAAATAATAAACGTGCGTTAGGGCCCCACGGCCCTGGCGTTTCGACCCCAAAAGGGTCAAATACATATATAATTATATACTTATAACTTGTTAGATAGATAGTTAAAAAAATGTTGTCTAAACTAATAAACTAGGCTATCCAGTAGCGTGCCCAGAAGACTAATAATAAATAAATAAATAAAAAAGGTTTTTATTCACGTAGACTTAAAAAAAGCGCTTGTACCTAAATAGTCAGAATATGTTTGTAGTAATATAGTATACATTATTTTTTCTAGTTACTTAGATATTTAAGTACACGGATTGTATGAAAACATTTATAAAATTTATTTTAAAATAGCTATAATATTTAGCTAGCTTGTATTAAGTTATTACACTAACTAGACTAACAACTATTGCCATATCATATAGCAATGCGTACTTTTTGTGTTAAAGATAACCACACCCCGGTCACAGGTAGTGTCATGTGGGATATGTTCTTGAAAGTATCCGAGCGGTTGCCTCTCTTGGTCCAAGCGTTTCAAGCCCAAACGGTTTAATCAGAGATTACCGATCAGGCCTGAGTTACACAGTTGGAGTTCTACGCTGATAGAGCAGTTGTGATCGTAGAATCAAATATGAATTCTACTAGCTGGCCCGGCGTACTTCGTGCCGCTATACTTTTTGCCATATTTTAATAATTATTTTAATGCATTGTAACAACGTTTTTCATTTTTTCTTCCGGAGATAAAATGGATAGGGCTGAAGAAAGCCCAACAAAAAAGAATTAAACAAAACAATGTCTCACAGTCTTCTATCTTATTTGCACACTCACATTTCGGATGTCTTTTAAATATTTCCATTTTTTTCATTCATATCAACTTTCTCCTGACAATTATGAACACATCAGCGAAAGATTAATCCAATTTGGTGCAGTCGTTTGGAAGTTATTAGCGTACAAACATTTCGGTGATTCATTTTTAATTAATTACAAATTAAATACTTGGTATTAGGAGGACAAATGGACAGATAGCACAGTTTTGAAGTTTGTACTATGGAATATAGCGCTCTCCTTATTTTAGAACAATAAATAAAACCAAATATTCAGTACTGATAGAAATAACTATATTTTGCACTACATTAACGTACGGACAGGATCTTAACGCTTAAATAAATATTTACACACCAACTGAAGTTAACAGATTACCATCCATGACCATAGGATCCCACTGAGATGGGCTGAGCGTAGGTTTGGACTACAGGGGCCGAGTGGACCACGGGTTGAGAAATGACGGGGGCCGCATGTACCACGGGTTGGGATATGACGGGAGATGCGTGCACCACATGCTGGGCTACTGGCACTGAGTGGACGACCTGAAAATAAAAGAAATTGACTTGATGAATTATCATCTATTTATCTTATTCAGTTTTAGTTACGAACACAGACACGTACTATATTATCGATATAACTATGTATTTACAAAAAAAGTAGTGTATGTAGTATATTAGTTATCTGGTTTCCATAGTACAAGCTCTGCTTAGTTTGGGCCGTCTGTGAATAATGTCCCACGATATTATTTGATCTCCCATTCTACGAGTACATTCAATAAAAATGTAAAGTGCCACTACAACTTGGGTTTCATATTATTCATATCGGTTACTGGTATCTATTTCTTCCGTTTAGATTTGATACTATAGGCCCCTGGAGTTCAGAAACACGCAAATTTGTAGAGCTTGTCCAGACACCTTGTTGAAACTTTCGATAACCCGAGGGCTAGGGTGGACCTCGATGGCAACGAGGTCTACAGTTTTTTGGGCTCTACGTTTACACTACTCGCAGGTGGTAACTTGAATAAGATTATTAAATGGTTTTTGAATTTAGGTTGAAAGCAAAATTACAATAATAGTTCGTTAAATATATTGGATTTAATTGAAATAAGCCAAAATACAAACACAATACAAAAGATCTTTGCATTAATTATATTTTAGAAGTCATTAGTTGAATTTTTTATGATTTAACCTCCAAAATAAACGCGGCGCAAGCTGCAAGATGTACCGTAGTTTCTGTCGCTACATTTAGCCCAATAGTTTTTTTTAATACCACGCCTGCATTAGGGAATTTAATCCCTGTGTTGCCCCGTACCCCTTACAGACATATAATAGACGGACACAAATTACATCCAGACTCCGTACAACTATTTATGGGTCACACAATAGTTGTCCAACACAAAGAGCGCGTGAACCACAAAAATCATATGGATATGTTATTTTTATTTTTTTTGCTTTTTTTGGCATACGAGCTAGCGGCCCACCTGATGGTAAGTGGTAACCGCTGCTCATGGTCATTCACAATGCCAGGGGGCACAGCCAACCGCTTCCTACCGTGAGATTAATACTATTTTTAAACCCCGTTTAAAGAAGTAACGCTGAGGTAGTGTAATTAATAGGTATGGCCTAAAACAGAATTTACAGAAGAAATTCCTTAATAATAACATTAATAATTTAATGTTGTGTTTCCAAGTTTGAGTAAGGTGAAGGGTCAGCAACACTTGTTTGCTGACTCTTAAAGGCCGGCGACGTACCCGCAACTCCTCTGGTGTTGCGAGTGTCCATGGGCGGCGGTGATCACTTACCATCAGGTGACCCACTTGCTCGTTTGTCGCCCTCTGAGATAAAAAACTAAAAAAAAATATGGTATTGTTGCTTTACTGCATGTTGTAAAATTACCTGCTGGAATGAGGCGTAACTAGTGGCGGCCGGCTTGGCTATGGCGACGGGTGCAGCGTGCACCACAGGGGCTGCGTGGACGATAGGCTGCGCTACTGCCACCGGAGCTGAGTGGATTACAGGCTGGGCCACTGCTATTGACGGCTGGCTTATCAGGCCATATGAGGATAGCTGGACATACATGAAACAGGTTGTATAAGGGAAGATAAGATAAAGGAAGATCATCATGATCCTGAGTCTGGTAAAAAAATTGGTTCAATTCAAATACTTCAGCTCAGACAGTAGTCTAAACGTGAAAGACCTAGATGACATTTTTAAAGAACAAACTGATTGGCCTGTTGGCGTGGTTGTCAAATGCTTGTTTTTCACGACGGAGGTCGTGGGTTCGAATCCCACCCAGGGCAGATATTTGTGTGCATGAACATGTCTGTTTGTCCTGAGTCCTGAGTATTTACAAAAGAAAAGTAGTATATCAGTTATCTGGTTTCCATAGTACAAGCTCTGCTTAGTTTGGGATTAAATGGCCGTGTGTAAATAATGTCCCAGGATATTATCATCATGACGTCCACTGCTGGATAAAGACCTCCCCAAAAGATTCACACAATGGAATTGTGTGCATCATTTCAAGGGATATGCCGTAATTGCCACGCTTGGCAGACGGGTTGGCGATCACAGTATGATGGTCATAGTACACACGCCAGCACATCAAGCTACCCCTATCTGTCAAATTTCCCCAATTGAAAGTGAACATTATGCTTATGTGATAAAGTTGAAAATCTAAAAAAGATCAACAATGAGAAAAACTCAGCAAATATAGGTCATCTCATTAAAGGCAAAGCCTCCCGTAGCTTTTCCTCTTAGGCCAGCTCTTCTCATATATACGTCAAGGTCATCCCACAATCAGCAGTGTTTTTGGTCGCGGCCTCGCTTCCTCTTTTGGCAGGTCCATAGATAAGCTTATATTCGGAAAACATGGGCCATATACGTTTGCCGAATATAAAACGAGTGCTGAACATGTATGTATGTTCATGGATATTAAAAGATCTAATAGGCATATATCCATTTCTATTTTGTTGCTTTTGTAATTATATTACCTGATATTGCACCCCTATACAACCTCTTTTACAACTAGAAGATACACTATCTTTACATTCTTTTATATAGCTGGACATAGGATTTCATGTTAGAACGCTTCGAAAATACTCGAAGGTTAGAACATGATTGAATTCCAGATTAAAAATATTTTTATGATAAAAAATTGACGATGTTTTGAGTTTGATTGTGGAAGTAAACTATTATGTAAAAATTTGGTTATGCAGTAATATAATAATCTTGGATTGCAGCATAAACAAATTGTGGTTTGTAATCAATCTCCACTCGAAATCCCTAGTGGTGTACCTCTCGTGGTGAACTGCGGGTGTTATTGTTTAAATAATAATAGTGTACTTACGCCGCCATGTCCCCAATCGTCAATAAGACCGCCAGGCTTAGGCTTCGCAGCGGCTACAGACAGTATCGCGAATAGGACCTGAAAAAAAAAGTTATGTTTAGTTTTAAGTTTATTTATAAAAAAAAAAACCGGTGAACTTCAGAACCTCCTCCTTTTGAAGTCGGTTAAAAAGACAGCGCCCGCACTAGGGAATCTAATCCTTACTTTACAAACATATAATAGATGGACACTAAAATTACATCCAGACTCAGAACAATTATTTATGGGTCACCCAAATAGTTGTCCGGCGTGGGAATCAAGCCCCGTACACGAAGCGGCGAGGCGACTGTTTTAGTCGCTGCGGCAAATATGCAATATATATAAGTTGTAATTAAATACTTCAGCTGAGACAATAGTGTAAATGTGAAAGGCCTTGAAGGCATTTAACTAATTAATTAAAGGACAAAATTGATGTGGCAACTTCCCAAGACGTTAAAGAGTTGGCTTTAAAGGGATAAAAGTTGGACAAGACTTCAGCACAGATGAAAGGCACGCGTTTATTTATTTGTCCAATACCATCTTTTTACTGATTTCGAACAAATAATCACCAGTTTGAATGGCCTGTTGTTCTAGTGGTTAGTCACTCTGACTGCAGGTCGTGGGTTGGATTCCCACCCGGGACAAATATTTGTGTGATGGACACGATTATTTGTTATGTGTCTGGGTGTAATTTATTTATACATACATACATAGACTCACGCCTGTTTCCCAGAGGGGTAGGCAGAGACAACGGATTTCCATTAATTTATTTATAATATGTATTATATATTTATAAATATAAAAGAATGAGGTATCTGGTTGCTATAGTACAGGCTCTGCCTAGTTTGGAATTAGACAGCAGTGTGTTACTTGCCCCAAGATAATAAATTAAATTATTTTCTTCAACGTGTACCCTTCGCGCCTGCCAAGTCTTAAAACCTAGGTTCTAGGTACTTGTCGGTGAAGCATTATCCAACTTTATTTATTCATAGCAAATTATTTAACAAATCTATAAAATTTGTTAAATATAGCAAAGGGCACGACAAAAACTATAAGAGAACATATTAAGTTTAACAATTACCTGAAACCCTGTATGGATAACTAAAAGTAAGCAATTAAAATTACATTAACTAGAATTTAATCAGATAGGTTCCATACATGAACCTTGGTACATAATTAGGTCTTATAAAAATATTTATATCGCATGTTCTAAACCTGTCATTACTTACAATCTATAGAAAAGTAATGGAACATCGATTTTCACGTAGTTATCCACATAGAATCTACCATTCCAACCATCAGTCCAAGAGCCGTCGGCACTATTTCTACGCTAAAGAGATGTTTTAAACTGGTAATGAAATATGACTGCCGATAGTTTATGACATTATATTTATTTAAACTGTGGATTTGAAAATAGTTCTAATTCTAATAAATGTATGTAATTCTCAGCCATGTCATTCACTGGTGAGTTTGCAAATACAAATGTAAAGAATACCTTTATATTCAGACATAATATAATATATATAGATATAATAAATTATATTTTGTCTATAATTGTTCACATGTGAACCATAATATTTACTTCAAGGAACCCTAATTAATTTATATCAACACAGCAATCAATGACAAATTTATTACATCGACGCATCTTGGGACAAAGTACAGCTCAGCGTCAGCATACAACTGACCGAAATATTGAAGACTGCAGCGTCGACGCAACACACGGATGGCACACAAGTGAATAGGCGTGAATGTGTATTTAGTTTAAGATTAGTATATAAGATTTTAATATTGTAAATAAAACCAGTCATTACGTTGAATCCGACTTTGGCTCATTACCCTGTCACCACCTCTCACTGCGGCCAAGACACCTTTAGCCGTCAGTACGATCGGTCTTGTGAGCCTGCTTGACCGGCAGTGAGAAAACCCTCTCTCCTGTGTACATTGCACTACGTACACACCCCTGCTTCCTTCATAGTTTCCGTCTGTTGCCTTAGGTCTCCTGGCAACAGGCTTCCCGTACCTATCTATATAATTATATGTTATCAGTACATATGGTTAGGCTAGGGTGGTAGGACTATTACGAGTGGTACACAGTAAGGAGTAGGTTACGTGCGAGCGTTGGTTAATTTGACCCTACAAATTATCTTATGCCCGTACATTTGGTCCTTCGAGAATTAATTTGAATCAGTCCCTTAAAATTTGTGAAATAATACTTATTATATTTTACTGTTTTTTTTCCGTAGGCTGACTGACTGACACCCTTACATACCCAGGTTAGCGTACCCAATTAGCGCTAGGTTGTTGTATGTTAAGACTGACTAACTTAGTTGCGATCGTGCGGTAGCGGATCGGGTACCGGTCTCCCACCAGCGGGTCGCCCCGGTATTTGAGAAGTCGCATTATACCGTATCGAGGACAAAGAACGCAACTAAGTGTTGTTTATCATATATATTATATCTGTTAGTAGATAGGGTAGGGCGGCAAGAAAACGATGGAGGTACAAGAAATAAATGAGATCATAAGAAACCAAGAAGCGAACTACAAGGAAATAAACCAAATATTCACCAACATCAAAAAAGACTCAGCTTCAAGGAAAACGTTGAAATACATTACGGAAAGGAGATCTCGATTAACAGATATCTTCACCAGAACTTCGGACAATCATGTATGTTTAGAGGACCAAGAAATACTGTTAAACCATAAATACGTCACTTCTGACTATTTCGGGTCCATTAAAGAGCTATATACAGAAGCCATGGAATACCTAGGAAAGTGTGAGAAGAAAGTTCAAACACTGTGTCAATTATATGAACCAGAAGGCGTGGAGCCGCAACCAGAAGTTGTTAATTCAGCAAAAATGAATTTGCAACTAAATCGCATTAACCACATAAAACTTAATCTACAAAACGCAGCCCAATCTCTGGAGCAAAATAAGCCTATGTCGCATTTTACTACGTTACTGGAAACTTTGCAAAAACAATGGCAGAAAGTAGAGGAAACTCATTTTGACATATTGGACGAAGAAAACACAATGGATCACAGTTATTTTCAAGACGGTATATTCGAAACATTAAGAGTGGATTATGATCGTATAACAAATCAAGTATGCGACAAAGTACAATCAACCAATGAGAAACATGCTTCATCGGTTAAATTACCGAAAATAGTCATTCCAGTATTCACCGGGAGTTATGAGTCATGGAGCTCTTTTTATGATTTATTTCTGAAAATAATACATGAAGACAAATCATTGACCGCCACAGAAAAAATGCAATATTTGAAAACACAGGTACGGGGTGACGCCGCTAAGCTGATTAAGCATTTAACAGTTTGCGACATTAATTACGTAACTGCGTGGAACCTACCTATTAAACGATATAAAAATGAGAGAATAATAATTACTAAACATATTGACAATATGCTGAATATTCCAAAAATAAAGAAAGGCAATGCAGTAAATTTAAGAGAATTGCACGACACCATCAATGAAAACCTGGAAGCATTAAAAAATCAAAACGTAAACACTTCGACATGGGACCCTATTATGACAAGAATACTGAGTAGAATATGGGATTCCGAAACTGATGAAAAGTATGAACATCAACTAGAAGAACCAAACAAGCCCCAAGTATTTGCGGAAATGATGCAGTTCTTAGAAAAACGGTTTAAATGTCTGGAAACAAACAGCTATTTCAAAGAAGAACCCTCCAGTAAACCTAATTACTCGTATGAATCACCACTGGCATCAAACAAACAAATAGTAGAGAGTAGAGAGAAGGAGTATCAATTTTGTTGGTTCTGTGACAGTCAAGAACACACTATATACCAGTGCACGGAATTTAAAGCGATGTCAGTACAAAGTCGTAGTATGGAAGTAAATAAAAAACATATGTGCAGAAATTGTTTATCGCATGACTCATCAGAAAAGTGTCATAGTTTTAAAACTTGCGTGTATTGTGGAAAAAAAGGTCATCACTCTTTTTTACATGTAAATTATCAACATTCTAAACAATTCACCACTTCAAGCCCGAGACATGAAAACCCTAGGGGGTCGGAAAGTCGTAACTCAGTGATCCCGTTCACTAGTAAAAATGAGACAAAAACTTTGTCAAACATATCTACCACTACCAAACCTGACATACAAAAAACAACGTTGTTGGCGACAGCCCTCGTACGAGCAAACGCCATAGATGGAACACCACACTTGTTAAGAGTATTGTATGATCAAGGGTCCGAGGCATCCTTTTGCACGGAAGAAACAGCACAAATATTATCATATCCGCGCAGCAAAATACAAACTGAAATAATCGGTATTGCTGACGACAAACCTAAAACGTCGAACTATTGTATTAACGTTGTACTACAACCAAGATTCACTAGCAAATATAAATTACCTGTCACACTTATTGTACTACCGAAGCTAACTGGTTCCCTACCGAAGAGAACTATACCACAACTACATACAAACTATTTAGAAAACAAACTAATAGCAGATCCTACCTATTACAAACAAGGCCCAATAGATATAATACTAGGAGCTCAAGAATATAGCAAACTATTGCTAAAAGGGTTACAAAAAATACAAGATGGAATTATCGCACAAGATACCGAGTTTGGGTGGATTTTATCCGGAATTTCCTGTAACACTATTACAAATATTAAAATAATTAGTATGACAACCCGTACTACCGAAATCCAACAAATAAGCAAGTTTTGGGAAATAGAAGAAGTACCTGAAAAGTATCAATTGTCCAATAATGACCGTATGTGTGAAAATTTTTACCAAGAAACTACTGTGAGAAATCCAGATGGAACATACACTGTAAGGCTTCCTTTCAAACAATATAATGTAAGTTACGGGAATTCTCGCCAAAAAGCCGCTGCAAGGCTTTTACAATTAGAAAGAAAGTTTGCCAAAGATAAAAGCTTACAAATCAAATACCAAGACTTCCTTACCGAATACTTAGAGATGGGTCACATGACAAAAGTGCCGAAATCCGATTATTATCAAGGAAAATACTACATCCCTCATCAACCCGTGATTAAAGAAGATTCATTGACCACGAAGTTACGAGTAGTGTTTGATGCGTCAAGTAAATCAAGCTCCCAGATAAGCTTAAATGACAATATGTATGTGGGCCCAAGATTACAGCAAGATTTAGCATCGATCTTATTACGCTGGCGTAAGCACAAAATAGTGTTTATGGCTGACATAGAGAAGATGTATAGATTTATAAAAATTGGTAAAGAAGATTGGACATTTCAAAGAATACTTTGGAGAGATTCCCCGAAACAACCAATGGATGAATATGAATTGACCACTGTAACATACGGAACCTCATCTGCACCTTACTTAGCAATCAGAACATTACAACAACTAGCTATGAGTGAAAAAAAGAAGTACCCCAAAGCCAGTCAAGTAGCGCTTCAAGATTTTTTTGTAGATGACATGTTATCAGGAGAAAATGACGTTGAGTCAGCAAAAATATTGCAAACAGATCTAATACATATGCTACAAGCAGGTGGATTCAACTTAAGGAAATGGTCATCCAATAACGTTGAGTTATTACGGAATATACCCAATGAAAATCAGGATAACCAAATGATGAAAATTCCTCTTGATGAAACTAGAAAATCACTAGGGATATTATGGTCACCACTAAAAGACAGTTTTTCATTCTCGGTTACAGTCAATAAAATGGAAATACCAACAAAACGGTTTATTTTATCAGAAATTGCAAAATTGTTTGACCCACTCGGCTGGCTGGCACCCGTTCTAATAAATATGAAACTTATAATCCAGGAACTATGGACAAATGGTACAGAATGGGATCAACCTGTAGATAACGCTATCAAAAGTAGATGGGTAGATATACAAGATCAATTAAAAGCACTTGAGAACATTTCTATTCCAAGATGGTGCAAATTTACAACTGATTCACAAGCGGAATTACATGGATTCAGTGATGCATCAGAAAAAGCGTACGATGCAGTAGTATACTGTCGAATATATAAAGGAAATAACACATATGATGTCACCTTACTACAAGCAAAATCTAAGGTGGCACCAAAGAAACAAAAAACTACGTTACCTAAATTAGAGTTATGTGCAGCCGTTTTACTCGCGAAATTAATGCAGAAGATTGTAAACGAAATGAAAATTCCGATTACAAACATATATTGTTGGTCAGACTCTATGATCACGCTTGGTTGGATTAAAGGAGAGGCAGACAAATGGAAAACGTTCGTGGCAAACAGGGTTTCCGAAATACAAAAAAAGTTACCTCAAGGAAAGTGGTACTACATAAATACATCTCAAAATCCTGCTGACGTCATTACAAGGGGGGTTGTCCCGAACAAACTTAAAAATTTTGATTTGTGGTGGAATGGACCAGATTGGTTAAAAACCGGCTACATCCCTAGTACAAAGACTATACCAGAAATATGTGAAGAAATTAAGCATTGTTACCACATAACGAATAATGTTCAACAACAGGACACTATTTGGGAAAGATTTGCGAGTTTTCAAAAAATGGTACGAGTATTATCTTATTGTTACAGGTTCAGAGACAAACAAAGAAACATTAAACCATTAACTCGTACGGAAATTAATAGAACAACTGTCCAAATTATACTACTTGTTCAGCAAGTCGAATTTTTGGAAGAATACAAAACTATCAAAAGTGGATTACTACTCAAAAACAATAAAATTGCATGTTTGGATCCGTTTATTGATCCAGATGGATTATTACGAGTGGGAGGAAGACTTCAAAACTCAAATCTTCCATACGACCAAAAGCATCCAATTCTATTACCCCACCACCACCACATAGTTGCAATCTTAGTACACGACGCTCACATAAACACATTACACGGAGGCAATCGTTTAACCTTGGCGTATATACGACAGAAGTATTGGATACTTGGAGGAAAACGTTTAGTAAAAGGCCATATAAGAAAGTGTGTGAAATGCATACGATATAAGTCAGCTACAATGTCACAGAAAATGGGGGCATTACCAAAAGCCAGAGTAACGGAATCATATCCATTTAGCCACACAGGCATAGACTATGCAGGTCCAGTCCAGGTTAGAGCAATGAAAGGTCGGGGTCATAAATCGTACAAAGGATACATTGCAATATTTGTCTGTTTATCAACTAAAGCCATACATTTAGAATTAGTGGGTGATTTGTCAACAGAATCATTCATCGCCGCGTTAAGGAGATTCATGGCACGCAGAGGTCCAGTGGCACATATTTATAGTGACAACGCAACAAATTTTGTGGGTGCGGCCAACTTCTTATATAGAGAACTGTTGATAATAACTCAATCAAATGACTTTCAAAACACCATGGCAAACATTGGAACACACTGGCATTTTATTCCACCGTCATCACCCCATTTCGGGGGTATATGGGAAGCAGGAGTCAAGTCAATGAAGCATCATTTGCGCAGAGTAATAGGAGAGCAGACTCTAACATATGAAGAGTTAACTACATTTCTGCATCAAACGGAAGCATGCCTGAATTCAAGACCATTATGTGCACAGAGTGAAGATATAAACGACAACGTAGTATTAACACCGAGTCATTTCCTTATTGGTAGAGAAGCGGTCGGCGTACCGGATCCGCTATCGAACATCAACACCGACCTTGTGAATAGATGGAAACATATTCAAAGAATGAAAAAAGATTTCTGGAAAAGTTGGACTAATGACTATCTACAACAATTACAACAAAGATACAAATGGAAGAAAAATCAAGAAAATTTAGATATTGGATCCGTAGTAATTATAAAAGATGAAAATATTAATCCTAGCAAATGGCCACTTGCAAAAGTTAAAGAAGTACACGTTGGAAACGATGGTTTAACTAGAGTTGTGACACTTCTAAAACCGTCGGGCTCCACGCTAAAAAGATCAATTCATACCCTAATTCCATTACCTATAAAATCAAATAAGGACGATCACAGTTGTAACAATGTTGCATCAAACACTGTACATACGAATATGATACGATACGATGCCCAAGATCAGGCCAAAAGTCTTTCTCTACCAATAGAATTTCTCAGTAATAATCCGGGAAGTTGGCGATCCTACATCTCCATGCTTCGGAGAAAATAGATTCTTCGCATCAGCTTGCCTTTCTCATCGGATCCTGAGGTTGAAAGATGAAAGAGCACTCTCTTGTGTACGGTTATATATACAGATGGTTAGAAACTAATTGCTGAGGTCTAAATTTGACCGGAAGGCTATAATTATCATAGATATTTTGTGCTGTAAATATTGATAAAATAAACATTGATTATGACATAGGGTTTTTATCCTTACATACATAGACTCACGTATGTTTCCCAGAGGAGTAGGCGGAGACAACGGAATTCCATTTGTCACGATTTTTGCCATTGAATAAATTAAAAATTGTTTATAGAGCTACAAAGGATTCCTATCACTGGTAAGCACAAAATAAATTGTGTAACAAAATTTGTATATAAAAAACTTGTGGCCTTTTTTGGGCTGCTTTGGCCTTTAGGCTGTATAAACGTGTTCCTTAGAAAATAATTAGCCAAGGAAATGCAATCGTTTTAAAATAGCATGAGTGACAATTTTTTTCGTTATATCTTGTATCTTATGCTCTTTGTGGTATGAACCTATGAACTGCTTATTAAACCAACACTATTAGTTATTTATATATCTCTTGTATAACGACCACTATTCCACTTTACAGACGTAAATTAATTGACAGTTGATATCATCAGATAGACTGTCTATTTGGCTTAGAGGTAGCAAGGTCAACCAAATGTAATGACAGGTTTCGGATTCAAATTTGAAAGCTGGCCAACTATTATTAGGGTTTTAGAAGCAATTATGTTTCTCGGAAGCAACTGCAGGGTCTGGGTGGTGTACACCCTGATGTCAAACGACAGTGTGTTAAGCAAGTCTTGGTTTATTGGCATACAGGTGTTATCTATCTAACAGATATATGAGTTTAGTACAATGTACACTCATTTTCTGTACAGAATTCGAATAGAAAAATTGTGAGAACGATATAAAGTATTTTTAATGAGTAAATAAATAGTTAGTGGTAAATAGGCTCCCCTTGAACTCTGTCCACTAATTTCAAGAACTAATATTATAAATGCGAATGTTTGTGAGTATGGATGTTTATTACTCTTTCACGCAAAAACTATCGTACAGATTTTTTGAAACTTTTGTAGTAATATAGCTTATTTATCCGAATAACACATATGATGTAATATATAGATTGTAACGCGGGAAACCACGGGGCCCAGCTAATCCTATTAATATTATAAATGCGAAAGTATGTGAGTATGGATGTTAGTTACGAGCTTGGAGCTTGATGAAACTGTAGTAATATAGCTTATATATCCGAAAAAGACATATGATATAACATATAAAGTGTAATGCGGGAAAAACAAGACACAGCTAGTGTCAAATATTTTGAAAAGAGAATACAGTTCTTAGACCATAAAGACACAAGGCGACGCCGTTTTAGGTATATAATTTACTCTCCTTTAGCCTTAATATGACTAGGTGATAACTCAGCGAATTCCTTATAATAAAAAAGCAAATCTAAAGCATTTTGTTAAAAAATACTTACAAGACCTCTCATGGTGACCGTAGTATCCGAACTAAGAATGCAGTGTGTGCAATACTTGCGCACGCGCGCCTTATATACTTACAATTTTCAGTTCTCCGTACAACATCTTTGCTATTTAGTGCTACTTAACTAGAACACATGGTTTATGCATTATTGATAATTAACAACTTACCATAAATTGGTTTAATTATTCTGAATTTTATAATATGGAGCGGATGACGGGTTCGGATATCTTAAATAGTGGATTTTTTTACCTCTGAGACGACACAAAAAGGTGGTATAACTTAGAAGCCTGATTAGCGAGTTGGTCTAGAAGTTAGTGACCCTGTCTGCTTAGCCATAGATCGTAAGTTCAATTACCATCAAGGACGAATATGTTTTGCAGCCATCCCGGACATAATAATATGACTAACCGACGAAATACTCTATGTTTATTCATTATGTTAGAAATGCTGGTGTGAAATAAATACTAATGTAGTACATACAGTCAACAGTACGTCAGTAAAATCATTTTCACATTGAAAACGCCATTGTAGGAATAAATTTTTTCGTAGTTTAGTATACAACATGTAACTTAATTAACGCACACCCTCAAACACCCCAATTTAAATATTATGATGTAATCATAATACATACACTGAATTTTTTATTTATCATGTATATGCATTGTTATTTACTAAACTAGTTTCTTAAAATAAAGTTTATTTTTAACCGACTTCAAAAGGAGGAGGTTCTCAAGTTCACCGGTATTTTTTTTTATGTATGTACACCGATTACTCGGAGATTTATGATTCGATTTACGTGATTATTTTTTAGTTAGATGCGGAATAGTTGCCATTTGGTCCCATATAAAATAATAATATAATAATAAAATTATATAGTTTGGCCCATTAGTTTTAATTTTATGGACATTTTTGTATGAAAATTTTGTTTATGGGGACGATGTAATTGTCTTTGGCACAGACGTTTTTAAAACTTAGCCAGTCTAGCTAGACTCGTACTGTTCAAGTGTACTGTTGGCATGAACATAAAGAACAGTTTCAGACGACTAGCGTTTAATACTCGCGTATAGGTATGCTCGTTTTTGGAAAAGCATGTAGGCGCACGTTTAGGACAAGCGCATTTTTTATTTATGTACGTACACCGATTGCGCTGAGGCACAGAATAAAAAGTACGCTGAGGTTTATGAACCGATTTATGTGATTCTTCTTTAGTTAGATGCGGAATAGCTGCCATTTTTACAGTTCCGTAACCAAATTGCAAAATACGGAACGTCATGTCTGTTTTTTTCCGAAACTATAAGAACTATATTGTTGAAACTTGGTAAGCAAATGTCGGGGTCGCGGGAACGTACGATACTTCCGCAACTAATGAATAAGACCTAGTCTAACAGCCCTCTGCCCAGCAGACTCATTAGCCAATCAATCATAAATAAGACCTATTCTTCTTAGACTCATGCCTCCTGCTCAGCAGACTTGATGGCGATTCGATTGATAAGACCTAGTCTATAAGCCCTCAGTACACAGACTCGTAAGCTAGATGGTTATAAATACGGCCTAACCTATGCGCTTGCTGTTCAGACTTCCATGAATCTTAGCGAGTCTAGACTCGTACTGTGAAAGTTTTCTTAGAGTGAACGTAATTTTATGTAGTTTGTCGTACTTTACAAACGGTTTTTTTCGATCATTCACTGTCTCACAAGAACGTGAAAAAGAGTTTCGAGCAACATTTTTTCGGAGGATATTTCTTTTTTCCGTTCTCGTTTGTTGGGACCTATAGTTTTGGCGCGTGGCACCTTTCTTAGTGCTACCCATAGCTAGACACTAAAAAGTAACAAATAAAAAAAACTTCGTTTATAAAAACCGACTTCAAAAACTAAAAAGTATAAAAAAAATATCTTAATAAAGATTCAATTTAATACATCTCTTATGCAAACGTAATACCTTTAATATTAATGAAATACAATAATTTGTATGTGCTACTTATTGATAGGTTTGAAGTCGGTGCCAAGCCCTAAGCAAAATACAAGTTAATATTACATACAGCTTTCATACTTTGTGATGAAATTCCTACACTAAATGTTATAAAGAACAATGTGAATTAATATGAAACAGATGAAACTGGATCATAAAAATATATTTAATATTAATAACTGAATGAGTTACTATAGTTATAATAAATCTATATTATGCGTATATATGAGTATATTTGGCCCTGAAAAACAAACAGATAAATTATGAAACGACCGTCAACGACGACAGCCCGCATGGGTTGTTTGTGTAGAAATTCTAAGCTATCCCGCTAAAAGTAACGCGTGGCGAGTGTGGTACCTGCTATTACATTTGGCTTGGCACCGACTTCAAACCTATCAATAAGTAACACATACAAATTATAGTATTTCATTAATATTAAAGGTATTACGTTTGCATAAGAGATGTATTAAATTGAATCTTTGTTATGATATATTTTTGTTTAATTTTTAAGTTTTTGAAGTCGGTTTTTTTAAACAAAGTTTTTTTTATTCTTTATTTTGTATTGAATGATGGAATTTGTATGAATACAAATAAATCTCTGATTTAAAAAAAAGTCTTATTACTTTGACTTAAGGTCCATTACAAATTGTTTTTACTGGACAGGGTTAATATGGCAATAATTTCCGTAGATTTAATTATTATGGAATAAAAATTACCTATATTAAAAATGATATAAATCGATTCAGTAAACGATTCTGAAGTAACTATTTTCAGGATGTGCGTTAATTAAGTTACATGTTGTATTCACAGACGCAGTGCTCCTTTCTTTTTTGATAAGGCTGTGGTAATGCCTACTCATGCCACCTGCAAGAAGTGTCTGCGGTTGGGTATGTTAGCGTCGCGCCGACTATACCTAACCCGCCGATGACTTCTCTTGGCGCCTGATGTGAGGAGCCCCGGAATCGTGGGTATGCTGCTCCGGCCTGCTATTGCGCCATGTTCCAGATGGTCGGGACACGTAGGTACCCTGGGAGGGTTCTGGATTACCATCCCCTAATACGTAGCCTTTTTTTTGATAAGGCAGGAGTAATGCTTACGCATGCCACCCGCAATAAGTGTCTGCGGGTGGGTATGTTGGACTCGCACCGACTAAACCTAACCTGCCGTGGACTTCTCTTGGCGCCTGATAGGGGGAGCCCTGGGAACGCGGGTATGCTGCTCCGGTGCTCCCCTTTTGCGCCATGTCCCAGATGGTCTCCTGCCAGTCCGACACAGCGACTGCGCCACAAACAGATCGCTGTCTTCCCGGAGCTGCTTTCACGTGGTGGCAGTAGAGGACACTTCTCATACTGCCACTGCAGCCCCGAGGAGAGTTAGGCTACCCGCTGCTGCCGCCGCCCTGACGCCACCTCCGTCTGCGAGTGGGATCGGCTCGCTCCCAATCCCGCTCGGCGGCTTCCTTCTGGAGCATGACTGCCTCACAGGAGCAGACCACGGCATCCCATTTGGTGGAGTCGCCAGCCAGCATCGCATAAACGACTGCTGGCGGCGAAAGATCCCGTCCGATCTCAGCGACCAGGACTCGTCTCTCGGCCTCCCAGGCCGGGCACTCCTCCAGCGTATGCTGGGCAGAGTCAAAGTCGCTTCTCGGCCGATCCGATTCAGATACTCACCGAAACACCCGTATCCGGTGAGTATCTGGGTCAGTCTGTAGGGGACGCAACCACTACTTCTTCCCACCCAGGCCTCGAGGTGAGGCAGGATAGCACCAACGGCACGTTGGCGCGCGTTTAAGTGTAAGACGTAGGCTTAGGACGTAGGAACCGACGTCCTAAGCCGGTATACATTATATGGATTAGACTTAAATGGTGGTAATATTTTAATATCGATCCATATCAGATGATTAGTAACATTTACAAATATATTCCACACATCATTAATAAAATTGAACATTACTAAGAAATTGTGAACTAACGACATAAATAAGATTCCTTGCGATTTTATACAGCATTGAACAGCTTGGCACGATTAGAAACTTCATGACTTCTTATATCATTTAATGAAGCTGTTATGGATTTACGGAGTTGTTACATATTTTGGACAAATTGAGAAGACCCAGCGAAACAAACTCAGTGGGTTCATCTACTACCGGTTTCAACACGACCCAGTTGAGACGGTCCGGCGAAACATACTCAAGCGGGCATGAACACGGGATTTGGTCCAATTAGAGTAATTATTTAGTAGGCAAACACAATATATGCTCGATCGGTTGTCTGAATGCTTATTATTTTAGATTATATTTAGGTATACAAAAGAAAAACTTCGAAACAATAACATTATTCATTTTGAGACAGAGTCAATAATTTTAAATTAAGTATATGATAGCAATCATTTACAGATAGTTCACGTAACACAGCAGATCAGTCATGTCTATATGGCTACAAGATCTCCAGCGAGCAATGTGCAGGTAGGAAGTGAGAGCCAGACGTCTTTGTCATCGATGTACTCTTTAGTGGTGTAATAACCCCTAGCCATAAGTATACGTTTAATATGTGTTTTAAAACTTGTGTCAGGCAGATCAGTAATTTGAGTAGGAAGCTTGTTATATGAAATATTTTAGATGAAATATTGTAGTTTATTAATTTTAATTTCATTCGATTTGGAAAAAATACAGTGACATTTAACTAAGTTCATTTGAAATAAGGATAACTTAACACGATATGCATAAAGAGAAAAAAGATTGGTAGTATAAATAGATATCTATTATGTTTGTTGAGAATTTGCACCAAACCAGTTCTTGCATACAATAAATATTGATTTGAGTAAATAGATCAAAATCAGGAAAATCGTCCAGGTGGTTAATATAATTAACATCTATGAAAATAAATCTATTCATATATATACTCCGCTGTTTGTGTTGCCTATATAATAATCAGGCTATTATAGTCAAAGACAAAGACATACATTCATTTTTCATACGGAAGATAATGACATTACCGCGATCGATACATGTAACGGGGTCACCCGTGGTAGATCTTTACCTTCTTTACTGTAGTACTGCTGAATAAAATATTGACACACTTCTACGGTAAAATAAATATGAAGAATAAAATGTCTAAATTGATTATACAATGAAGAAGCTAAGAGGTCGTTATTTGTAAAGTTGTTATCATGTCACCCCAAGTATGTCCACAGCTGGACAAAAGCCTCCCCAAAGAATGGGAGAATATGTCATAATACCACACTTCGCAGTCGGGTTGGCAATCGCAGTTTGATGGTCATAGTTCACAGAAAAACGCTGCTGTCCGTTCTCTGGTAGGTATTCCCTCGGACTATTTCTACGCTCCCCATAGGATGAGATGGGGTGATGATATTCTATGCTGTCACCACATAGCATGAAAGGTTCGGTACAAAGTTTGGGGAAGCCTAACTGTACCAACCAAACTGTAAATGATCTTAACTAGCTATACTAAATCACCTATAACGGGAACAGACTTCCGCTACTCGGTTGCAATAGTCTCAGTCGTGCGGATCTCAGCTGCCATGCTGCCTTTGGTAACCACATTCAAACTCACATCGGTGGATACACTTTAACATTAAAAGCCTCTTTATTACCCTGATAGTAAAGGTGATATTCATGACATGTACTACTAAGACGCCTATGTGCTACGTAATTAAGCGGATGTCCCAGGTACTTAAATTGGGTGTTAGAACATTGGTGGAATGGAGTCGAACTAAGTTATCAACTCGTGGATATACATATACTGGCGGCCCGGTACGTGCTTCGCTACGTATAAGGCATAGTAATAAAAAAATGATTATTAAGTTCATTTATTCAAACAAAAAAATATTTTAAATTGCTAAAAGATGTTGATTTTACACTTTTTCAAGACTTTTTTTTTACATTTCACGTACAAACCTTCCCTGGACTTCCACGAATAATTCAAGACCAAAATGGCCAAATCGGTAAAGGCGTTGTTGAGTTAAAACATTACAACGAAAAGTGGCATTGATTTTTATATATATAGATATGTATAATTTATTATATACAAAGAGTAAAAGTGAAGTGTCAACTATTGTATTGTAGATTATTTAGATGAGAAATGTAATAGGTACATAGTTTTCACTTCTATCGGCATACCCAAAGACTGCTCTGCATGTTTTTTTCACAATGAAACGTATGTATGTATTATTGTAAATGTTTTCATAAAAATATGTGTACCTAAATATCTATATGTACCTAGAAATAATTATAAATTAATTATGTATTGCTACAAACATGTTCTGACCATTTTAGTTATTATTATTATCTTAGTTTTTATTTAAACTAACTATATTATTTATAAATTAATTATATATTGCTACAAAAATGTTCTGACCATTTTAGTTATTATTATTATCTTAGTTTTTATTTAAACTAAAATTATAAGTATATAGTGACAGCTCCACTCATTTTACTCATAGCATCTCGCTCAATTGCCCGATGTTTATTAAACTTAATTGCTCCATTTCGATCGACGCAAGAGTGGACGACATACATATATCTATAAAACATCCAGAGCTGGTTCACATTAGGTCGGGCCGACAGTTTTACCGGCCCGACAAACGTGTCGGATCCATATTGGCGTATGTATCTCAATAGCGCCGTTCACATTGGGGCGACCCGACCAAACTGTCGGAGCCGACACTTTTACCGTACGTCCAGCCACGATTTCTGTCGGATCGTACATAATATTGGCGTACTAGTAAGTATGGCGCCGTTCACATTTGTCGGCGCGAAGCGGCGGCGACACCCGCCTGCCATAAGTTTTGATTTCTCTTGTGGAAGACAGGAGTTTACTGTGGGATAAAACAGTACAAAAATAAAAGTTTAAAACCAGCGGCATGGCCTGAAATTTGTTGCATATTTTATGGAATAAAATTAAAGAGAGACCATTTTTTTTAATTCTTAAGTAAATATAAAACTTTAGCTCGTCACTTCTTAATTCGCTTATTAAAGTTTGAAAAGTTCCAACTTCATTTCGCTCGGCAATTATTAGATGCACCCAATATTTCCTTTTTTCTGCCTTTTATTTAAATACCACATTGCAATGAAAACGTCTTCGTCGTCCATCCTATACGAAAGCCAACTCACAACTGTTTTCTGCCGACCTAGGCCGGGCAGTAAAACGACCGTACCGACAGTTATATTCACATTAGGTCGGGTCAGCGGCGTCTAGTGTGAACAGCAACACCCGGCAGTCGGTGAACGGCAAACTATCGGTCCGACCTAATGTGAACCAGCTCTTACGTTTTACGTAGAAGTCGTCCCGGGGAAATATATATACCAGACAACGGGCAGCAGCGTTCTCTAGTCAGAATCTCTCTTCAGAGTACCATGTCTATCATACTGCGATCGCCAACCCGTCTGACAATTATTGGCGATTATGGCATATCCTCCCAAATCTTTGGGGAAGGCATTTGTCCAGCACTGGACGTCTTTCGGCTGATATGATGATTTTTTTTTAATTTAAAACATGTCTACATATTGAACTTAGTAGATTAGGAACTAGTGATGGAATAATTTAATTTAGTATGATAATATTAGTATTATATTATGACCATAACATCTGTATGTACCACACTTACTGACAATAAATATTTCTATTCTATTCTTAGTTTAGACAGGGAACTCGATTCCTGTCTCCTTTCGTTCCCTAGTATCGATAAATAACAGACGTTTCGCAACGGACAATATTGCACAAACGCATCGATTCGTTGAAGTATGGGGGAATGCCTTCTACTTTTTTCCCATTGAAAGAGATATCTTGAGTCTTGATTATAACATAACTGAACGGTTAAAATTGTTTTAAGATTGGTTGTTCGTGATGAAAATATATAATAGTACAGTTGACAACAGACTCAGTAGATGATACGTTTAAGGCAATTTTTTTAAATTAACTACTAATCATACTCAATTTTGTTATTTTTAATATTTATGAACTTAAATGTTTAAAGGCAGACTTAATGCCTAAGACGATATTTCCCAATCAATCTTAACGTAAGTCATAAGTCTTTTCATTCATCATCTCATCTTTATTTGCCAAAAAACATGGTATACAGAGCTATTAAAATAAAATTAGACCATACATGTTTTGCTTAAAAATTAAGGCATGCAAATTTTCAGTTTGAGGAATTCCTTAGTGCTGTAGAAGTTATTTCCATTCAACCATTTATATAGCTCAATTCTAAATAATCTATATTGTAGTATTTTTAGATTGTTTGGTAATTTATACGTAAAGATATTCATCAGGAAATTATAATTTTACAGACGCCAGCAGAACATGAAGCTACCCCGATCTGTCAAATTTCCCCAATTGAAAGTGACCCTGACGCTTGTGTGATAAAGTAACAAATCTATAAAAGAAACTTGACAGATTGGGGTAGCTGGATCTGCTGGTATTACTCAGAATGTTAACAAATAGATCAGACTGAAAGAGGTCAGGCTGGCTACCGCCTAATTCGCCAGTTATCGTGATCGTGTTCAGCGTTCAAATAAGTAACAGAGACAACGTTGACAATCGATTCCGGACCATTTATGACGTCGCATGTGGTCATGGAAGCCGATTTAACGATTGATTAAGTCATTTTTAACCTTTATTTATTTGAACGCCATTAACGAAAACGATGTTCGGCGACTTAGCCGGTAGAGCCCCAGATTGCATTTAAAAAGCCAAACTGTAAGCAATATTTCCTTCATTAAATTAACATGATGTGGGGAAATATTAACATGTCGTAGCAAGTGAATAAATTCATCATTAATTTCACGCATTCCGGGATTACGGCAACTTTTGCTACAAATGTCCGACTCGACAGATATTGTCGGTTTTGCAGACAGTACCGTATACGGACACACATCACATATCGACTTGAGGACATGGATCTAACGAGATATATTACGAAGCTGCTTGAATTACAAATATTGGTTATTTGTGACATTTATCTCGATTTGAGGTAGGTATTTATCTCGTTTATTTCTCACTAGCAGTGCCCGTGGACTTCGTTCCGCGTTATAAATATTTTTATTCCAGCTCGGTTGTCCCGCGTAATACTTCGGGTTAAACGTTCGGGATAAATAAAAATTATGATGATAAATCATATCAAATAATTTTTAAAATCTGTTCAGTAGATCCAGAGATTACCCCTTACAACGTCACAAACTCACAAACTTTCATCATATCAGCCGAAATACGTCCACTGCTGGACAAAGGCCTCCCACAGCGATTTCCAGCGCCCACGATGCGTCTTCCGGTTCGTGGTCGCCACTCATGAACCAGCGGCCGTCGGCTCTACTAGCTATGCCCACTGCCACTTCAGCTTGGCAATTCTTACGGCTATGTCGGTTACTTTGGTTCGCCTGCGGATCTCAAAATTCCTGATTCGATCTCGCAGGGAAACTCCAAGCATAGCCCTTTCCATTGCTCTTTGGGTGACCTTGAGCCGCCTCATAAGGCCCATAGTGAGCGACCACGTCGGTGCGGACACAGACGTGGTCGCACACAACTTTACCTCTTTATAATATTACTATAGAAGTAAAAATAAGGGATATAATTAATTTATCCGAGATATACGGGATAATTTAATTTTAATGAGGCTCTCATAGCTGCCCTCACCGGTTCGTAAGTGATCGGCGAGGTTGAGGAAATAGGCTTGCGGTCAGACCATACATACCAGCCAAGTGGTTTAATTTGATAGCGTCTCCGTGCCTCGGAGGGCAAGTTAAGCTGTCGGTACCGGCTTTAGCCATTAGGCAACAGTCGTTAAGCCATGCCAGAGGGGTTTCCATCTTGTAAGGGACCTGCCCACGCTGCGTCTTCCGGTGCGTGTTACTCAAGAACCTATCTACCTGAGTAGCCGTCGCGTCGGTTCTACGAACCCCTCCCGCCAGCTGGCAATTAGGTTGGCAAGTCTTCGGGGTGTGTTTTTTTGGTTCGCCTGCGGATTGCAACATTTCTGATTCGATCTCGCAAATAAACCCCGAGCATAGCCCTCTCCATTGCTCTTTAATAATGAAATCAATGTTAATTAGGTATGTAAACTTCTCATAAAAAATCATAATGATTAAATTAGGAACATTGCAGGTACCAATTAATATTCCTTACTACTCGTCATATCAGCTGAATGCTATAATCGCCACACACACGGGTGATCGCAGTGTGAGGGTTATAGTTCACAGAGAAACGCTGTTGCCCGTTCTGTAGGTATTCTTTTGTGAAGTCACGGGACGGGCCTGTTAGCACGGTTGGCAAATGCTTACTTTTCACGCGGGAGGTCGTGGGTTCGATACCCACCCTGGATAGATATTTGTGTGCATGAACATGTCTGTTTGTCCTGAGTCTGAGCCTGGGTCTATATAAGAATGTATTTACAAAAGAAAAGTATTATATGTATGTAGTATATCAAATATCTGGTTTCCATAGTACAAACTCTGCTTAGTTTGGGATCAGATGGCCGTGTGTAAATAATGTGACAGGATATTACTATTATTATGTGATAAGGTGGTTATATTCTTCGAAATTAGCCACTCAGCTTTCTTACTTTAAAAACTACGGTAATATTAACAATTGTTTTCATTCGCTTATTATTTGTAGTTGCTTAACCAAAGGATTATTTTGATAGCCTATGATTTCACTGTAAGTCCAAAGTTTCCACATCTTCAGCAGACAGTAGAAACAAGCGAAGGGTCAAACAGTCTACTAAAATAATAAAAGTAGATACTATAACTGGGCAACTCGCACCATTGTATTGTCGAAGTCACAGCTTGGGAACCTGGGACACCAAGAGGCGAGTCAACTGGCCTAACAGCTGCACAACACAGACACTCAAATATCCACATATACATTCAAGTGTACTTGACATAACTTGGGATCTAATTTCTAAATTTTGCTTCGTAAATATTTTATAAACTAAGCGATGTTAAGTTCAAAACTTTAAACCCTTTAAGGCAATCTTTCATATGGAATTTCAACGTCCACCCCGCCCAATAAGTTGGCTTCGGAACGCATAATTAATTGCCCTCATTAAGCGTATTTATAACATGTGTAACAAAATTATCTGTTCAGTTCCTGAGTCACATTCGGTAATGATAATTCGATACATTTAGTTTTCCCCGCATTTAAAAAGAGTTTATTTGCCGAGAATCACTTGACTTGGACACTACTCCATTGTTGAAATCTTTTGGATGGGCTCTTTATCTAGCAGTGGACGTGTCATTCAGCTGACATTATGATGATGACAATGAATGGAAAAGGTTCCGTTCAATTTCCATTTTTTTTAAATAATGTATCATCTTTATTGAGATAAACATATGGTACAATTTAGTTGAAGTCCCTGGATCCCGTGCTAGGTGATTAAACCTGTGTTACAGATTTCATTGCCCGCCCTCCCTGCGTTTAGTATTAGAGACTATATATAATTTACGCAACGAAGTAAAATTAATTAAATTAAAAATAAACTAAAAGAACTTTTGAATAATAATAAGACATGATTAAACTGAAATTGAAATTAAGACATTATTATTATTTGGGTTAGTAAGAAAGAAGAATTTTGTGTGTAATGTTATGTGTGTCTAACATAACTTTGCATCTAGTTTTATTATACAGCTTATCACTTTTAAGGCAAAACTTGGAAGGTGGAGTAAAGTATACCTAATGTGCAGAATTTAGAATAATTGTTGCTTGCTAAATTGGTTCGATTCCTAACGTAATACCATTTGAGCGCACGTGCTAAAATAGTTCAGTTAAATAATTTCAGATCAAGATAACACAATTTTAATTAAATAGGCCTTCAAACGTCCGATAGATTTAAACAGCCTTGGAGTTCTATAGAAAATTAAGGTCATATAATTGTTTGTCCTTAAAATAAATGATTGGAGGCGTGAATGTTTAAATCAGTCTTTAAATTTAAATATGTTTGAGAAAAATAACACAATGAAAATAGACGGGCCTGTTGGTGTAGTTGGTAGATACGCTGCCTTTCACGCCGCAGGTTGAGGATTCGGTTCCCACCCGGGACATATTTGTGTGGATGTACATGTCTATGTATAGATATACTGGTACCGCCTATGGTAAAAATGTTCCGGGCAAGTTACGCCTGGGGCTATATCCCAGATCGTTGGACAAAGGCTAAAGTGCTTTTCATACCTAAGGCTGGCAAGTAGGATTATTCCCTGCCTAAGTCCTTCAGGCCAATCAGCCTGACCTCCTTCCTCCTGAAAACACTGGAGAAAATACTCGACAGGTACATAAGGGAGGAAGGACTAAAGTCACAGCCTATCCACAGTACTCAGCACGCATACTGTAGTGGCAGGTCTACGGAAGCCGCCCTGCTGCAATTGACAGACAGGGTCGAAAGAGCACTGGAGGACAAACAGATAGCACTCTGTGCATTCTTGGATATTGAAGGTGCCTTTGATAACACCCCGACAGGCACGTTGATCAATGGACTAACAAACAAGAACATTGATCAAACAACTGTCAAATGGGTAAAGGCAATGCTTTCAAACCGTAAAGCTCTGGTCTCGCTGCATGGAACTTCCTTGGAGGTTGCAACAACGAGAGGCTGTCCACAGGGAGGTGTACTATCCCCACTCCTGTGGACCTTAGCAATAGATGAGCTTTTATACAAGCTAGCAGAACAAAGAATCGACACTTTGGGATACGCTGATGACCTTGTAGTTATTATACGGGGATTCTGTCAAAGCTTGTTGTCGTCACTGATGCAGAACGCTCTTAACATTGTCAATCGATGGTGTAGAGCGAATCAGCTATCCGTAAATGCTAACAAAACAGTTATCGTACCGTTTACTCGAAAGAGGGCTCTAGACAAATTAGCCCCTTCAGTAATGAATGGCAGCGAGATACAGTTTTCCAATGAGGTTAAATATTTGGGAATAATTTTTGACCAAAAGCTCACATGGAACCCACATATCAAGAAAACTATACAAAAGGCAAAAATTTCCTTAGGTATAGGGCGTCGCCTGGTAGGGAGAAGGTGGGGATCCCACCCCAAACTTCTCCTATGGTTGTACACTGCTATAGCGAGACCGACCATCGTGTACGGCTCCGTAGTTTGGTGGAGTAAAACCAGCCAAACGACAGTAATAAACAGGCTCAATAGCCTGCAAAGATCTGCATGTATGGTAGTCACGGGAGCCATGTCCTCCACTCCTGGAGCGTCACTTGAGGCATTGCTGAACCTGCCGCCTCTTTCACTGTTCATACAGTCTGAGGCGAAGGCCGGCATGCTGAGAGCAGCCGCACAGGGGACCGAGACGTGGCTCTCAAAGGCACTGAGGGCTTTATGTGACCAAGTGCAACAGGACCCCATACTAGGCATGAAATTAGACTTTTTGTCCCCACAATATAATAGCACCAAGAATTATTGTGTGGAGATACCTTCCAGGGACGACTGGACTAACAACAAAGTATCCTGGAAGAAGGGGAGCCTAATTTGGTACACCGATGGCTCCAAAATGGGAAATAACGTAGGCTGTGGAGTTTTTGGGGAACGACCCAGATTCAAAGCCAGTAAAAATCTGGGTAAATACGCCTCAATTTTCCAGGCAGAGGTTTATGCCATCATTGTATGTGCAGAAGCCAACTTGCAAAAAGACTATGTCAATCATACAATCTACATCCATTCAGACAGTCAAGCGGCCCTCCTAGCCTTGAATTCTGACACTATAACGTCAGGGCTGGTTATGAACTGCATTGACAGTCTCAATACCCTGTGCCTTAGGAACAAGGTGATACTTCGATGGGTACCGGGTCATGCGGGTATCGAGGGCAACGAAAGTGCCGACGAGCTTGCACGGGCTGGAGCTAAACTGGTCCAATACGGCCCTGAGCCGATATGCGGAATACCAAAAAGCACAGTCCAACTCACCCTAAGGAACCATTGCAAACAAGAAGCTGTTAAACGCTGGCACAAACTTCCAGGTTTAACTCACTCCAAAAAAGCTATCAAGGGCTACGACCGCAAAACTGCGAACGAAGTCCTCGCGCTTAATAGGAGGAACTTATGCATCATAACTAGGATGTTAACGGGACATTGCCGTCTCAGGAAACACCTATCCACGGTGGGCATCGGAGACTGTAGAGTGTGCAGATTCTGCAATAACGCAGACGAAACACCTCTACACCTGCTCTGCCACTGTGAGCCACTGATGCATAAACGTAACACCGTCCTGGGCCAACACTTCTTGCACCAGGACGATGTTATCGACACTCCTGCCAAAAAGATTCTGCAATTTATCTATGTTGCAGGGTTAGACAGGGAAGTTTAGTTGGAGCGGCGAGCACAATAGTTCATCACTGGACGCAGTGTTACCAGGACCTCCGGAGACTGGAAATAGCCGCAACCAGAAGAATAAGAATAAGAATGTACATGTCTGTTTGTCCTGGGTCTGAGTGTAAATTATCTATATATGTAAGTATGTATTTACAAAAGAAAAATTGTATATAACGGTGAAACGGGGGTATCGTTGTCTTTAGTCATGATGACGTCAGCAAGACTGACGTCACTATTATCTGCACGTTGGTTATCCACTGAAGGTTGTTTACTCATGGCGATAGTAAAACCCGAAATATGTTTCGTGAAGTTTTATTCCATAACAATCTTCGATACAAGGTGATCCGTACGGTCCGACGCCTCGAGCGAAAGTGATTTGTACTCTTTTTATTTTTTTTTTAACGTGACGCGTGCAGTTAGCCTCTCGGCTTTTACTGCTTCACCGGACAGTAGGGGTGAGCGTGGGCTCTAACCGGCCTAGCAAATATAAACTACAAACTAAGTACCCGCGCCGGAGGGCGCCCCCTGTGGGGCTCGAACCTCGGCTCTGGGCGGATACTGACGTGGAGAGGGCAAGATGTCGTGGTTTTAGGGGATTTTGTGCAACTGTCGCTCTACGTTAATGCGCGACGCGGGCCTCGCTACCGGTTTAGGTCCGGAGCGGGCATTCATCGGATCGAATGCAAACTAAGGGTCATGGAGGACGCTGGTGGTCGCGACGCGTTCGCGGTCGTACTCGCGTCCGGCGAGTACGAAATATCGGTTGTGCAGTGTTGCGAGAGTCTCTAATCGATTTGAGATTTGTACTCGACACGTCGGCCGTATTTGTACGAAATGTGCGGCGACAAACATGTTACGTATTTTCTTTGTTCGATGAACGAATGTAAATTAAACTATTGAAATCATCAATTGTACAAATGTTAAGATGGTTTATAAATCGTAACTTGATTTTTAACACTAAATTCATTAAGTTTAACTAACTATTTAAGAGTAATTTAAACAAAGACTTAAAACTACTCCTATGACGCATTTGTTTTTGGTTAATTAATGTTGTTGCGCCGATACGGCCATTCTGAAAGGCGGTGCGCGCTCTGCACCAGCCTCAGTTCTCATTGTCCTTTTTAATCTGAAACAATAAAGTTTTGCTTTTCAGTTTGGTACCTGTAAGCAACTAAGTTGCTCATTTATAGTTATAGAGATATTGCAATTACCAAGTCACATTACACATGTGTTGGCTTATTATCATTATTTTTGGTTTGTTATTTTTGTAGGTAAAAATAAGATTAAGTTCTCGTAGATTTCTCGTAGATTAAGGAAAAAGGAGTGGTGTTATATTGTGTTCTGCAGCTTGTTAACACAGTGGTATACAGTTGTTTAATAAAAGGAAATAAGGTTAGAAGGGTGAGGGTAGGTTTAGTTTTTGTAGAGTTCTCGTAGATTTAGGAAAAAGGAGTGGTGTTATATTGTGCTCTGGAGCTTGTTAACACAGTGGCATACAGTAGCGCAATACAAGGAAATAAGGTTAGGAAGGTGAGGGTAGGTATAGTTTTTGTAGAGTTCTCGTAGATTTCTCGTAGAGTTCTCGTAGATTAAGGGACAAGGAGTTGTGTTATATTGTGCTTTGAGTGGCTGATAACACAGTGGAATACAGAGCCACAATACAAGGAAATATTATAAGAAGGTGCTGTGATCGTAGGTATATTAGTAGTTCTCGTAGAGTTATTTAGAGTTATTGAATTAAGTTACTTGCCCTTTACTGTGAATGTTGATGAGGTTTCGTGAGGTTGATGCAATTGGCTTGGTTGGTTCTGCAACAGAATTCCGGTGAGAAGACTATTCGTTTCCCGCCGATACGGTTAACTGAGCACCAGGTTGTAGAGCATGACGCAGCACAGATTCCTGCTGCTGGGTGTTGGTTGGTTTCTGTTTATCAGATGATGAGTTGATGTAGTAGCTTGGATGCTCGCTTGTTTAATCTTACTACATTCTTCACACGCCTTGTGTGATGTTCCTGAAAATAATCTTTTTTCCGATAATATTGTAGTATCTGCACTCGGCCTATGCTGACTAACTCAATAGCTAAAAGTTAAAAAATTATAAAGCCCTCTGGTGTGTCAACGACACAGACGTTAACGTGCCTATCCAGCAATGAACCAGTCACGTTGCTGGTATTGCCTTCCTTGCTGCTATGGCTAGGACAGTTTTTCGTGACTCGCAGTGCCGCAGCTGGCAGCAAACATCTTTTTAAAGCTGGTCCACGTCATTCTACAGTACTGAATAACGCTTGATTCAATACTAAACTGGAAGAAATACACGGAGGTGAAGATTAACAAAGCCCAAACAACCTTCTGGCAACGTAGAAGGTTCATAGGGTAGAAGTGGTGCTTAAAACCATGTATGACCCTATTACCGGGCACTGCACACTAAACAAACACTCCTTCAGAGTAGCGACAGACAGTCCCCTGCAGAGGATGCACTGAATTTGAAGAATCACCAGCAAACATACCGCCACAATGCAGTAGCGCTTCCTGCCAACGGGCAAAGTTCCTAAATGATCCGTAGACACTACAGGAAGTACTCAAACCTAACCTTCGAGGCGTCTTATACCTGCGGACAGAACCAAAATGGTTAGACGAGCCAAACAAGCCCACGCACAATGTTCCAATCAGGAGGCTAAATGCGAAAAACAAATCAGTCAACCAACTAATTTCTGATAGCCCTTGAGCAGTCCCCAAAGATAAACAAAACCCAATGGAAGTACAGGTGGAACCAACTACGACTAATAGTAGTAGTACTACCACTATGGTATGACACAGAATACCCAACCTGCGGCTGGCATATCCAGCACCAGGAGACTACAATGAGCTACTCCTAACAAACGTACTGAAGTATGTGCAGACTGCATTCAGGGCACTAGGGATAGAATAGAATGTAATGGTTCTTAGTACGAAAGATCCTGAAGGGTCGAAATGCTGTACGTAAGTACACCCCGACAAACTCAAAAAGTCAAAAACGTGTGACAGCCACGCCGAAACCCGCCTGACTCAAAGACATCATGAAAGCAGTCCTTTGTTAGTCCGGATCCACAATACACAATATCCGGGTTTAACTCTGAATGTTTTGGCTAGCAGAAGGCAACCTCATTGCCTCTATCAGCTCCATAACCTTACGATTTAGCTGCTCCCCAAGTAAGCGCCATTCACTATCTTCGTCATCGAGGGTGTTTTCACGCTGGTCATCTTCTGGGTTGAATCCCACTTCTGATAACGGTGAAACGGGGGTATCGTTGTCTTTAGTCATGATGACGTCAGCAAGACTGACGTCACTATTATCTGCACGTTGGTTATCCACTGAAGGTTGTTTACTCATGGCGATAGTAAAACCTGAGATATGTTTCGTGAAGTTTTATTCCATAACAATCTTCGATACAAGGTGATCCGTACGGTCCGACGCCTCGAGCGAAAGTGATTTGTACTCTTTTTTTTTTTTTTTTTTTTTTAACTTACGCGTGCAGTTAGGCTTACGGCTTTTACTGCTTCACCGGGCAGTAGGGGTGAGCGTGGGCTCTAACCGGCCTAGCAAATATAGACTACAAACTAAGTACCCGCGCCGGAGGGCACCCCCTGTGGGGTTCGAACCTCGGCTCTGGGCGGATACTGACGGGGAGAGGGCGAGAGATCATGGTTTTTAGGGAGTTTAGTGCAACTTTCGCTCTACGTTAATGACATGACGCGGCCCCCCGTCCGCGTTGAGGGGGGGATTTGTACTCGACACGTCGGCCGTATTTATACGAAATGAGCGGCGACAAACATGTTACGTATTTTCTTTGTTCGATGAACGAACGTAAATTAAACTATTGAAATCATCAATTGTACAAATGTTAAGATGGTTAAATCGTAACTTGATTTTTAACACTAAATTCATTAAGTTTAACTAACTATTTAAGAGTAATTTAAACAAAGACTTAAAACTACTCCTATGACGCATTTGTTTTTGGTTAATTAATGTTGTTGCGCCGATATATATGTAGTATATCAGTTATCTGTTTTCCATAGTACAAGCTCTACTTAGTTTGGGATCAAATGGCCGTGCGTGGGTGTATAATGTCCCAGGATATTTTATTTTTATCTTATTTATTAATGAACGATTTCTCTTTTATTATTAAATAAAAATATTGACATCTTCATTAGACTACTGACACTGATCATATTTTCAGAAAATATTGTTTTATTTTTCTTATGGAGTCCTTCCATATTTTTATATTGTTTTAAATACAATGCCTATACACGTGAATCCTCCTGAATCCCAATACCTACAAACAATTAGGAAGAGGTAATCCAGTTTTTTTATATACAAATATTGTTCGTTACATACTATAGCAATATTTTGTGGTAATAGATAAAACACGTAGTGTTTAAGTGCATGTAGTTTTCTCATTAATATCTAGGGACAATGTCACACAGATCATCCTAGCCCCAAACTAAGCAAAGCTTGTACTATGGGTACTAGGCGACTATATACATACTTATATAGATAGATAAATACTTATATACCTAGAAACCATCTATGACTCAGAAACAAATATTCGTGCTCATCACACAAATATTTGCACTTACCGGGATTCGAACCCAGGACCACCAGCTTCGTAGGCAGGAGCACTACCAACTGGGCTACGGACACATTAGTTCATAAGATCAAAATTTGTAATCGTAATGTGACTCTACACCGAGAAAAACAAGCCACGTTGACAAAGCATCAAAGGCAACGTATAATCGAAACCATAATATGGGTCAGAGGTGGTCGATACTCATAAATGATTCAAGCTCTTCGATCTATCGCTGTCGTCACGCGATGTTGGGATTGTGACAATCTGATTGTCATGTGGATTTTAAACTTTATCATTATTGGAGGTATTTAAATGACGTATAATAGCGCTTTAGAAAGGATGAATGACAGAAGATTGACAAAATAAGTATACCTGGCCTATGTGAATGGGACAACCGGAAGGGGAAGACCACGTCAAACATTCTCTGACCAAATTGGAGATGTTCTCAAGAAAGGGCAGGTCAGAAGTACCCTAAACCGGCGAGCATGTATGAAGAATATACTGACAGTAATTGAGGCAAAAGAAGTATGCAAAGATCGTGACAAATCGAAATCCGTTGTCTCTACCTATCCCTCTGGGAAACAGGCGTGAGTCTATGTATGTATGTATGTATAATAGTGCTCCTAACTGAATTGAAGTTAAAACCAATAGAAGAACAGTGTACCAGAATATGCTGAAGTAATGACGTGTTTACTCTCTTTCACCCTTTTAATAGAATGGGACGACAATTTGTCACGACCGGACCGTAGTTGAGGTGGAGGACTGTTGACTTTGACGTGTTTTCAGTCCACTTCTGGGATATTTTCTTGACAGCTGTATCTGAATAACGGCTTTTTGTCCCATTGAGGATTACACTTGAGAAATTTAGTCCACAAGACGCGAACGTAGTCAATTATATCCCAATGAGTCAAAACAGCATTTACAGCAAAATTTATTTTGAACAAGGCTTGCTACTTCCTACTGAGTTTTATGGCAGTTTCTCAGTAGCTGCCAAATCATGCACAATAATGTAACTTTTTTACAGACTAAATGAATTTTTAATAAGAATTTGAACACTTGACACTGGCAAATACTTTAATCGAATGAATCAACAACCATTTGAATTGTTAACATTTCTATAATCATTAGCGCGATTTAGTCCCCTGTAGGATATTGAAATCGTATCCGTCGAAAATAAAAACTCGTCCTTAATACCAACCTTAATATCATGTTAGATAATAAAAAAATAAACTCAAGCCACTAAGTCCATTTTTAATAACAGGTTTTGCGATATAATATTTTAACTCGTTGAATTGTATTCGTTTAATTAATTATATCGTAAATGTATTTTATTTGAATTTTTTATGATTGATATTTGTTGTTTTATATAATGTATTGCATAACTTTATGTACAAATTGTTTGATATGTGTTTTCTATTTGTTATGTATAAATCTTGTTATCTGTCATTAATTTAATTTACTATGTCATTTATTTATTTTAATGGTCAAGGTAATGTAAAGTACTCGTCTGCGAACGTTGTGCATACCTGTAAGTGACCTACTCACACTGGATTAATCTCTCTGTATTAGTTTCTTACAAACTAATTGTGAATAGGTTGTTACATACATACATACATAGACTCACGCCTGTTTCCCAGAGGGGTAGGCAGAGACAACGGAGTTCCATTTGTCACGATCTTTGCATACTTCTTTTGCCTCGATTACTGTCATTATATTCTTCATACATGCTCGCCGGTTTAGGGTACTTCTGACCTGCCCTTTCTTGAGAACATCTCCAATTTGGTCAGAGAATGTTCGACGTGGTCTTCCCCTTCCGGTTGTCCCATTCACACAGGCCAGGTATACTTCTTTTGTCAATCTTCTTTCATTCATCCTTTCTAAATGGCCAAACCATCTCAGCATACCTTTTTCAATCTTTGTGACTACATCCTCTTTCTCACCACAACGCTCTCTTACATCAGTATTTCGAATTCTGTCTCTCAAAGTCACACCACACATACTTCTCAGAGCTCTCATTTCCACTGCATTTATTTTACTTTCATTCTTTTTCTGCCATACCCAACTTTCACTTCCATACATTAAAGTTGGCACTAACACTCCATCGTGCACGGCTAGTCGAGCCTTCTTTGATACTTGCCGGCTACTCATAAAGGCGTGTAGTGCCCCATTCACTCTGTTCCCCGCATTTACTCTTCTAACAATATCTTTTTCATATTTCCCATCTCTCGTAAACAAAGTTCCCAAATATACAAACTCATTCACCTGTTCGACTTTCTCTCCTCCAATCACAATATCACACGCTGTCGTGTATTCATCCCTCTCAAATACCATTACTTTCGTCTTACCTACATTCATTTTCATCCCTTTCCTTTCAAAAGATTCATACATATTTGTTACCATCACCTGCAACTCGTCCGCTGATGATGCAAGTAAAACTTGATCATCAGCGTAAAGCAGACATTTGATGAGTAACTCATTCATCCTTACACCGCATTCACTTTCTTTCAAATCTTTTAAACAGCTATCCATGAATAGGTTAAACAACCACGGTGACGCTACACATCCCTGTCTAACACCCTTTTGGATGCTAAACCACTCGGTGTATGACCCGTTAATCCTCACGCAAGCTCTGGAATCCGTATAAAGAGATTTCAGTGCTTGAACAAGGTTGTCGTTCAACCCATACATGGACAGTACCGACCATAGTTCATTCCTCAACACTCTATCGTAGGCCTTTTCTAAGTCTACGAAGGCACAGTAGACCTTTTGGTTTTTGCCCAAAAACTTCTCTACTATGTTTCGCAGAGAAAAGACCTGATCCGTGCATCCCATTCCTTTCCGAAAACCCGCCTGTGCATCCCATATTTTCGCATCGGTTTCTTTCACAACTCTTTCAACCAATACTTTTGCATATAACTTACCAACGACGCTGAGCAGACTAATGCCCCTATAGTTTTTACAGTCTTGCCGTGAGCCCTTCCCTTTGTAAAGAGGTACAATGACAGCCTTGCACCAATCACTTGGCACTTGGCCGGTGGTATAGCATAAATTGAAAAGGCTGCACAGCTGCCTCGCTATGACGCCATGTCCAGCCTTCAGCATCTCGGAAGTTATCCTGTCATACCCTGGTGACTTACCTGATTTCATACCCTTAATAGCTTTCACAATCTCATCCATACCAATTTCATCTTTACATTTGTTCTTGTCTATACTTAGTGAACTACGTTCACTCTCTGTTACACCTCTTTCATACAAACTTTCAAAATAGTCCTTCCAACGTTGTAACACGCATTCTTCCCCTTTCACTACATTTCCATCTTGGTCTCGTATGGATTTCAGTTCTGAGGTTTGAGTTATGCCTCTTACTGATCTAACGGATTTCCAGAAAAACTTAATGTTCGTCTGAAAATCCTTAGACAACCTTCTATCAAAATTATCCTTTTGTTCATTTTTCTTTTCGTTCCTCCTTCCTTTACAATTCCTTTCATTTTCCTATAATCATTCCAGGCCCTTTCTATATCTTCATTCGTCGCCTTATGCATGCGTTCGTTTGCTCTGGTGGCTAGCCAGTCTAACCACGCTTTCTTCTTTTCACATACAACTTTTTGCACACTATTATCCCACCAAATATTCTTCATCTTTCTTCCTCTTCTTCTCTTTATTACACCACATACTTCACCAGCTACTCTCACCACACCTTCTTTGACTACCTTCCATAGCTCTTCTACTTCTCTTATGTCTTCAGATCCCTCAAACTTCTCAACCAACTTACTTTTGTACTCATCTGCCACTTCTTCCTCTTGCAGTTCCTCTACTTTTATTCTCTCTAGTACACTTTTAGTCTCAGGGATTCGGTGGCGCCATCCTTTGAATAGACCACTTATTCGGCTCATTACCAGAAAGTGGTCTGTATGGATTGCGGTCCCACGATAGACTCTTGTGTCTAGAACATTCTTTCTCAGTCTTTCATCTACAATCACGAAGTCAATCATACTCTTTCTCACATTTTTCCTCTCTCGTGTAAACGTATGGATTCTTTTATGTTCAAACATAGTATTTGTAACACAAAGACCCCATTCCAAACATATCTCAAGCAGACTGTACCCATTCTCATTCTCACTCTCGTCACCGAATTGACCTAGTACTCTTTCAAAACCATCACGTTTTACCCCAACCCATCCATTAAAATCACCTAACATTATTACTCTTTCATTATACCGACTTAACCGCAACACATCTCTCAGGGTCTCCCAGAATGCCTTTCTTTCCTCTTGTTCTCGCTGTATTACAACTGCACCCATATCTACAGGAGCGTACACTCCTACTAGGAAGATACGGGTCATACCAACTTTCATTCTCAACCACATTACTCTTGCATTCACGCATTCGAACTCAGTCACACACTCAGACATACTTGTGGAAAGAATGAGACCCACACCTTGGCAAGCTCGGGTGGTGTTCGGTACTCCAGACCAATACGCCGTGTATAGTCCGTGGTTTGTAGTATCACACCCTTTCCGCTTCGTCTCATTCACACACAACACATCGATCCGCTTTTCACTCATCAGCTGACATATAATCCATCATGATGGACATATGTCCATCTTACCTTCTATTCCTCCTCCAACATTCAACGTAGCAAAACGGCTCTCCGCTGACCACTTTTCGCCTCTCTGGGAAACGAGACGTGACGGGTGGCGGACCACGTCGCCGCCATTTAAAGGATTAAAATTTCTTATTTCCATTGCGTTCCCACGAGTATTAGGGACTAAACGGTCCACCCTCGCAGCCCTATACGGGGGTAAGGCGGATCCATGCTGTGTCCTATGACCGCCAACATAGACACCCTCCGTTATCGACCAGAATACCCTCTGGCCATGGATCCCTCAGCACGGGTCGGATGACACTTTGGATCGGGGTTTTGTTTCAGGTATGCTCCCTCGGACTAAATAGCTCACTTGTGCTCGTCCCCTGCGTCTCGGTGAGCGTACAGTAAGCCAGCTAACTCGGCCTGTGAGCGCCGCCGTTGGTATGCATAATTATGCCTACTCTTCCGCCGCCGCTCTAAGTTACTATCCTGTACTGATAGTAACTATGCTATCGTAGGCCTCTGATGAATCCTAAGATTCTAGAGCCCCCGATAGAGGCAGTTTAAGGTCATACCCGGGACTGAATAGGATGTTGGTGTGCCTTATCAATAAAAACAAAAAAATAAAAATAACCACAAATAAATGCAATAGTGCTTTGGCTTATACGACTGAAGTAAAACTTAGTAGTAAAACGTAACCTAAGTGGCTATGAGAGAAAGAAAGAAAATGTGTGCTCGCATGGCAGTAGAGTACTACAGTAATATACGAAACGTAACTCTCTCTCTCTCTTCACTACTTAAATATTTCTCTCTGAACTTCCGTTCACCTCGCCCGATCACACCTTTCGTGACGCATTCTCCAGCTTATTGCCAAGTTAATCGTGCAAAAAGACGTTATACTTCAACAAAAATAGTCTGAAGTATTGTCTAGTTCCCTATGGATGGTAAAATATCTACATTAAAAAAAAGTCGGGCAGTCTTTGGGAACTGCCTATATTAAGGGAAAACTATTTTTTCGATTCTCGTACTCGGAAAGTATTGTTTATTTGATCCGAGTAGCTAGTGGAAGATGCTACCTGCCACCTTTGGGCGGTAAAGACTCATAGTAATTGCTTCCTTCCCTATGGTCGGAATAAATTTAGGCAGTCGACTGTAAAAAATCTAACATAATTAAGAAAAAAATGCTGCGGTCATGTGAGTGTATAAACGGCCAGTATGAATTGAAAAAAGACCCTTCTTATTTCGAATATTCGATCAGGTCACAAAAGAGGGCACAACGCCGTTAAAAAAGTTATCACTTCAGAAAAGAAGTTTTAAATTAATCAACCTTATTAAGCTAGATAAGAACCAAAGTAATATTGGTTACGTGTGTCTTCACTGTAGGCAGTTATATTTTTATATAGCAAATGGGTAACCTTATAACACGTGTATTCTTACCCAGTATCCGCCCTAATACGCATAAATCAGCTAACTTCAAGGTCGAGCTTTCATTTTATAGCTGTGGTACATATTTATGTTCGAAAGAAGTTAAAGAATTTTAGTTGTGGTTTTTCAGAAAATGTGTCTTGTGTCACGGTCATGAATATATGAAATCTCATTAGGTTATGTTTCTTGCCTTTATCTATTTATTTTGGCGTGTTTTTGTTTACCATGATGTTTATATTAATGATAATAATAATGTGGTGGTGAGGCGAAGCAGACGTAGATGGACAGCATCAAACAATGAGAACATCATGCGAGCTTATTACCGGGCTACTGGAGAGGATAATGCGCCGCGATCCGGCTATCGACGAGGGCGTCTACTGTCTGAGTGGTTGATACTCGAGCCAGATATTACAGTAAGTGAATAGCGCTTGGTTGATCAAGTCAGGGTTATACGCAGATTCCCAAATCCCTGAAAATTAACCTTGCATGTTTAGGACTTGATATCTGGCTGGAGAGTTACATGCTGAAGGCGGTTTTGCTGGCGAATGCCAGGATTGTGCGGAAATTTATCTCCATGTAGCCCATATATTGTATGAGTTGTATTTGTATTAAAATACCTTTGTATAATATCTTGTAAATAGTATTGGCATTAGATATGTGAGAATAAATAATAAATTGATTTATTTATTTCAGGTATCATAGTTTTGGCACATATCTACACTTATTATTATTGTATTGAGTTATTATACCTGCCTACATATTCTGATATAAAATACATGAACTAAGTAAAATTTAATATAAAACAAAAATAAACGACACACTAAAAACAAAAACACTACCTACTTGAGTATGTTTCGCCGGACCACCTCAACTGAGCCGTGTTGAAACCGGTAGCAGATGAAGTAGCCGAGTTTGTTTTGCTAGTCCTTCTCGGTTGGGGCGCATTGGATCCGGTGGTAGCATTAAAGCGCGACCGTCACTATACACACAAGGTCCATCACAATAATAATATTGAATCCAAACTAGACGTAGTAAAATATATCGGAAACTATAAATATGTACAGACGCCAACCATTAAGCTACCCCAATTTGTAAAATTTCCCCAATTGAAAGTGAACCTTATGCTTATGTGATAACGTTGTAAATGTATTTGACAGACGGTAGTTGGGTGTGCTGGCGACTGTACAAACTTAACTAACCATTTCGACAATAACTTCATTAAAGATAAAGAGATTAAGATTTCTTTATTGCTAAAACTGTGTACATGGTTGTAGATGGTATACAATTTTGAGTATCAACAGTTACCCGTATCGGGCGTGCAACAGTCATCATATCAGCCGAAAGACGTCCACTGCTGGACAAAGGCCACCCCCAAAGATCTCCACAATTCCCGGTCTTGCGCTATTCGTGCAACAGTAAGGCTTATGAATTAAACATAATAGTACATAACCATTCTTATTATTATAATATACCTAGATTTATGGAATTATTTATTACAATTAATAGAAAAAAGGACTACTTTTTCGCAAATTACTCATTGAGATCGTAAAACACATTGGAAATAAGCCACTTTTTCAAAACGTTTTTGAATTTCTTGCCTTCCTATTCCTTCACATTAACTGTAGATGATTATATATGCGTATTGCAGTAATGAATGCACTCTTGTAAAAAATTGTATTATTAATGGATGGTGGCAACTGTAAGTTATACTTATATCTAGTCCGTAAATTAGATCTGGTGGCAGATTTGAGCACAAAATATTCCATGTTGTGTTTTACAAAAATACAAATTTCCAGAATATATATAGGTACCAGTAAGTGCCAGAAAACCCTTATCCCTGAATATGGTTCTAAGCGAGTCAGTTGTATACATACTATAAATAATTCTTAGACATTTTTGTAGTATAAACGTAGATTTTATGTCTGTGGAATTCCCCCAGTATATTACACCGTAGGTAAATAGAGAGTAAATGTAGCCAAAATATGCTGATTTAGCAGTAAATATAGTGGTGGTTTCTACCAAGATCGATAGCACCACATAGCAATAGCTGGCAATTTTTTTGTTAACTATGTCTGTATGATATTTCCAGTGGAGATGCTGATCTATTGTAGGTAACACCAAGAAAGTTAATACGATCTACTTCTCGATATTTTTTGTTTTTGCGACGTTTACTTTTAAATTTATAGACTGCAGCCAGTCCGTAACAGTTTTCAGAGTAGCGTTTATTTCTTACTACTGCCATTTTACTAAACCATGACTATCATAAATTTATTTATAGTTCCATATGATCAAATATAAGTCACGACCTAATTATCTATTTGTACTAAAAGGCACTATAAAGTTTGTAAAAATATGTATGAAATAATGATTATGGAATAAAATTATACAAAAATTATAATTGGCCTTGTACCTTATTTATTCATATTTATGTTATAATACACGGACAGTTAAGCTTTGAGAATAGGATTGTCCAAAAACCTAGACAGAGAGATCAGTATGTTGTTACGAGATTAACGGACCTGATCCCAGAACGAGGCGACACATCTATTTATTTATATATAGTACAACCACATTATACATATTATACATTAAAAAATATATAATTACATGGTTTTGCATCTGATATGCACAACAATTAAATAACATTTACCAGCTAAAATTAGAAGTATTTTTGACATGCAAATTGACATTAAAAACATATAAAAACTAAAACGAAATCTAAAAATTATAACTATGTAGAACATAATTATGTATGTAACGACTAGGAATTTATTAGGAAAAAGTATTATTTAAATGACTTTTAAATTCGCCAAACGAATTATTAAATATTTCAACATTTGGATCGCCACTTTGGAGAGCATTGTACTGATCAAGAATTCGGTTGGTAGGTGATTGACGGCCCTAATTGGTCTTAGAAAACTGCGTATGAAATATTTTGCTGATTTTGTGTCGGGTAAGAGTAAGGTATCGATAAAGGTACTTTTTGTAGAAGAGAACTGCAATGTATTTTATTATTGATTATTTTATAACACATCATCATCATATCAGCTGAAAGACGTCCACAGCTAGACAAAGGTTAAGCATCTCCACAATGGTCAGTCCCTTGCAAAATCGTCGGTCCACCTTGTAGGCCTGCCCATGCTGCGTCTTCCGGTTCGTGGTCGTCCTTCGGGAAGCTTTCTGCCCACGCGGCCGTCGACACGTGACTCATTAATTGCAAATTAATTAGGGATTCTGGTCTCGGCGAACGTAGTACTTGACACACTACCCCAATGAACTAGTGGTGTACTAGTGGCCGAAGAGGTTTAAGATAACATCTATACAAATAAATAAAATTGAAATGTCTGTTTGTAATATTGAAATAACCGTTTTTTACTACATTTGTATGCATATATATACGAAACATACACCAAAATATATTTTTTTTAATTTTTGTCTGTCTGTTTGTTCCGGCTAATCTCTGAAATAGCTGGACCGATTTTGATGGGACTTTCATTGGCAGGTAGCTGATGTGATAAGTAGTAACTTAGGCTACGTTTATGTTAGAAAAATTGTTTTATTTTATAAGCTAATTAACACGCGGACGAAGTAGCGGGCACAGCTAGTCTTCAATAAAAAAGATATGTATATATCTACTCACGTATATATAATATAATACTGTTTTCGATATTAATTTCCATTAATTTTGTCAGAGTTAAAACTAAAAAGGTATGATGAATGAAACCACGATTTCACGATAATTCTGTATATTCAATTTAAGTGACTAGTTTGCCAGTTTTGGAGAGCCCATGGTTAAGCGGATTGATTTGATTTGGTTTCAAAAGTGTGAGAACTTATTCTAGAATATATTAGATTAACGTTTAGTACGCGTTTCCAAAAAGCAATCGAATCAGTACGTTTTTGGAACATTGCTGGCCGCTGCGCCGTAGCACGCTAACTACGCTTGCTTGGCTCGCGTTGTTCGGGTCACATATCTAACCTACCCTAACCTACTTTTCTGGTAGGAATCGTATGTGAATAAAATACGTAATTAAAATTTGCTACTAAATATTTTTTTGGTGTGTAAAGTTGGACCAAATTTTTTTTGCTCAATGGGAGTACACTGTATCCTGTCTCGCGCAGGTGGCTAATATGCGTTAAGATGGGCAGCCCATGGCCATAATTCGATCAGCCAAGCCAGCAATGCAACGAAGTCTATCTAGAGCATTTGACCAATCCTTTTTTTCACTGGTATACCAAGTCCAAGACCCTCCCATGCTGTACGAAGCACTTTGTTTCTTCTTCCATTATACGCACGGCTATGTTGTGAAACACCCTCCTGAATGACGTTCCATACACATATAAAATGAGCTTGTTCAAGGCTAGAGGGAACAAGCATCTTATGGGTATGCGCAGTCCACATATGCACGGGCTATCAGATGAGACTAACAATTAATAAAACAAAAAAAATGTGTTTTACTAGGATTTCATATAACATCATTATTATAACTGCTAGGTGTTGTCCTGTTGCTATCGAAAATATTTTATCCTTTGTTAACTTTAATAATGTGGAATCGCACTAGTAGAAAAAGAACAATAAAGTACTTGATAAAAACTAATAGAAATAGTTTTATTGTAGATACTATTTACAAAAAAAAACCGGCCAAGTGCGAGTCGGACTCGCACATGAAGGGTTCCGTAGCAGCAAGTATTTCAGTTGATTAAATGAAAGCAAATTGCGGTTTATAACATATTAAAAAAAAAAACTACTAGCTAGATCTCGTTCAAACCAATTTTCATTGTTAGTTTGCATAGTAATGTACATCGTATATTTTTTTAGTTTTATCATTCTCTTATTTTAGAAGTTGCAGGGGGGGGACACTCATTTTACCACTTTGGAAGTGTCTCTCGCGCAAACTATTCAGTTCAGAAAAAAAAGATATAAGAATACTCAATAACATTTTTGAAGACCTATCCATAGACACCCCACATGTGGGGTACGCCGAAAAAATTTTTTTTTGTGTTTCAGATTTATGTATGGGGAGCCTTCAAAATTATTGTTATTTTTCTAATTTTGTATGAAAATCTTAATGGGGTTCCCAGAATACATCTACTTACCAATTTTCAACAGTACTGCTCTTATAGTTTCCGAAAAAAGTGGCTGTGACATACGGACGGACAGACAGACAGACAGACAGACATGACGAATCTATAAGGGTTCCGTTTTTTGCCATTTGGCTACGGAACCATAATTATATGCGAGAAAATAATGTGTCACTAAAAAGTGAAGAACAATAACAGTCAAACGTAACTATGGTAACGAGATAACATAGACAAACAATGAGCCAATATAATCTCTTTACATACTTCTTATTCTATATTTATAATATCATTGATTATAACCTAAAACTAGGCTAATGAATAGGTACTACGCACTTTTAACAACAGCAATATTGTCCATATATTATGTATAACCGTTGTCTGTAGCAATGGAAAAGCTTACAATTCGTTGATGTTGACTAATGGACTTAAGTGAGTTTAGGCATTATTAGTTCGACAATGTCTAATGTTCTAGATTTGTGATGGCTATTTGAATAATTTACTGTTTTAGTAAGCTAGAAATAGGTATTTTACTTGTTAAGTTATCGATTATTTTGATGGCCATTTTAATAATTTATTATTACGTATAATATGAGAGATTTTGTACCTACTTTTGGGGCGTGTAAATTAATGGTTTGTATTCAAATAACTATCAATTTACCCATAGCCCAAATAATACATTGCTAATACATTAGGTAATTTAGAGTGACAGGTTTATGGTGGCTTAAAGATATTTTGTAGTTTTAATAATTTGTATTTTTAATTGTAATTGCTTTTTTTTTTTTTGATAAGGCAGGGGGAATGCCTTCGCATGCCATCCGCTAAAAGTGTCTGCGGGTGGGTATGTCGGACTTGCACCGACTAAACCTACCTGCCGTGGACTTCTCTTGGCGCCTGGTAGGGGAGTCCCGGGAACGCGGGTATGCTGCTCCGGTACCCCCCTTAGGTCATTGCTCCTATTAAGGAAGTAATCTATACACATATATAAAATTAAAGTCTGTTCGTAAAGTGTAAGAGACTGGGACTGGTAATTATAAAAAGAGCTGGTTCAGATATAATATGATATAATATTTTCTCTTCACATAGCCAACTGGCATAACAAAACACGACTATTACAAAACGTCAAAATTTGAAAAAATATAAAAAGTATATATATATATATACAAGGAGTTTATATATACAAGGAGGTGCGTTGCGCACATAAAATATAAAAAGCTTTTTACTTTATTTAATTAAGAATATATATACCGTATCTATGAATTATTACTTACCTACTAATAAGATTCTATAACAAATTTCCCAGTGATATCAAAGAATTGTCTACAACTAAGTTTAAAAGAACTAAAAAGTCAAATTGTGTAGCAGGGCTTACTACAAAACTTTTGATTATTTAAGTGACAAAATGGCTTGGGATTTAGTTGCTCTAAATTAACACATTAAACACAGAAAACAAACAAAAACGATTGCTATTGAGTTTCCTGGCAATGTGTCTCTCAGTAGCTGCCATGTCATGTACTGCACGGTACAGTAAAACATATTTACGATTCCACACTTAAGTAACTTTTTAATGGAATAAATGAATTTTGAATTTGATTCCGGCTTATAATAAAGGCTACATCTATTTTGACGATACTTTCACTGGTAGATAGCTAATGATATAAAGAGTAATTTAATTTAATAGTGCCCGTGTGGCGCAGCACCTAAGACAGTCACCTCGCCGTTTCGTGTCGCGGGTTCGAGTCCCGCGCCGGACCACTATTTGTGTGATCCATAAGTGATTGTTCTGATTTTGGTTGTAATTTGTGTCCGTCTATATATTTTTGTAAAGTACGCCGCAACACAGGCCTTAGATTTCGTAGTGCCGGCGTTGTCTTGAAAAAAATTGTTTCGACTCACGCTACGTCCCACGCAGATTATTCATCCGTCTTAATATTATTATTCTGTTGCCTAGGCAACAGTACTATTTTCTACAATTTTATGCTGATTAATGACACACGTAAATAAATACACATCCATTTATGTGGGTGAAGTTGCGGGTGAGCTGTTGAGTTGAGTTGTCAGCTGTTTATTTTTAGTTTTAAGATACAAACAGCTCCATGTGTGTAGGAAAGTTATAGTGTTTCTACACTACAACTTTCCTACACACATGGAGCTGTCAAATAAATTAGACCTATACTGTTTAAAAATCTACGTTTTTACACAATGGTTGTCTGGTGCGGGAATCAAACGCACGCTCTCTTAGGTAAACACACGACAAAAATCCTTATCCATTATCCTAGTCCTTATCCTAATCCTTATCCATCGAATGCTGACATCTAATCTACAATTTAAAATGACCGATTTGATCAAAACCTAGGTATATGGGTCAGTTTCAAAATCATTTTCTACCGAAAAATATAGGAACAAACCAAATCGGTTCACGAACGAAAGATAAATTACATAAAAAAGTCAATATAAAAAATATTAACAAAGAAAAAGTAAATATTTATATTATTTTTAATTCCCTGATGCGGGCATTGTCTTAAAAAAAATAATGTTAAAAATATAATAGTTTTAATTTTTAAGTGATTTTGAATACGTAAAAAAAGCTAAACTATATTTTTTTGTCTGAAATGTGATATTAATACTGATAAATACATATTGATAATGCTGTAACTATCATATTTTTGTCATGCATACTTTGAAACCTACGTAAATGTAGCGACATCTGTCTTTGATTGGAACAAATGCCTACTAAGTTAACGAGCCAGCAAGCCACCTAAACCTTTACGTAAAGTTACATTGGCTATCTGTTTTGGTTCTTAAATAGTTCAAGCTTTAGCAGATAGATGGATATCGCGAGCTTTAACTCGATACATGAACAGTTGTAATCACAGATTATTCTACATAAAGAAATAAAAAAAAAACATTTAAAAATAAACGACTCACTCCATTCCATTAAAAATATTTAATCTCGACAGCGTTGGATCAATTTCTAACTGTTAGGATATGACAATCTTTTGTAAGAAGATACAAAGTCGAAATTTGGATGATATTTTTTAATGAAATATATATATTATATGCCAAGCACTAGCATTAGTATACAAAGGTAGCAATAATTTTTTAATCCTAGTTTGTGATCAGCATATCGATAGAAAACGCAAGGGAATTTATAGAAACGCCATTTTTGGCGTCTGTCACCTCAATTTCTTCGAAGAAACTAAAGTGACAGATTGCGCTCAAATTATTACAATGCTACCAACTTAATATTTAAAATTAGAACGCTATCTTTTGCGCGGGTCTTATAAAAGACTACTCGTAATTCCTGATACTTTTTACTTACAGTAAGTACTCTTTATTTAGAACCCATATCCGTACCATTTACGCCATTAGCTAGCCATAACCAACTGATACTCACCAAATGACTACAGTTTACCTTAAACACTTAGTATTAACTGCTAGCCTAGTTTTGTGACACATAACCCTAGTGCACTATACTTCCCGATTGTGCAATACGGGGTGTGTTGGTTTGATTCCGGACACGCCAAGTTGTGTAATTTCACCTTTTGTTGGAATCGTGGGCAGTTGTCTAGCGATATAGACAAATGGTTTAGTAAATAATAGGTGATTAATTAATCTACATTGGATTACTTGTTTTTGTAATGCTGTGCAACTTAAATTGTAAATAATGTTGGGTACTTAAATAGCTGTCGAAAAACACGTTAGGTTAGGTTATTTTGAGCAGTATGCTACTTTGGCTGGACTTTTGTCAGTCCAGCTGCTCTTTCAGTAAAATTAAACTAAGGTGAAAAGAGCAGCTAATGATTTGATTACCAGCCTAGCTTAGCACGAATCAAGAGACATAGGCAAATTTTGATACCTCGGGTTACCAAAGTATCAACATTTTATCTCTTGTATAATTATACTCTAAAAGCAGCGGGATTAACAAAAGTTAGGTTCGGTTTGGTTATTTTTCTTTTAAATAATATAATAATGTAGCTTCCTATAAGTAATTTTTTTAAATAACTTATTAAAAATTAAAATGTGCTTGTATAAAACCTACAGATATATTGATTCGATGTAGTGATGTGTCTAAACGTATATGTCGTGCAAGCTAACTGTCACTTTTACATTTTAGCAATTAAAAACAGATCAAGCCAAAAAAAAATCATATACATAGTATTGTTGTACGATTTGGAATTATTAACAATTTCCTCCTAGCCGAATTTCAGTGCAAGAAAAGAAAATTTTTCAGTATCAGCCCGAAGTCTCGGAGTTGGCGGTATTACACCCCCATGCCTGGGAGAGCAAGTTGCGCTGACACTTGCTGCGCAAACACAGGGACAATTGCCTTTCCATCACTCTTATGATCCGATGGGACGACTAGCGACCTGAAAAGGGTCAGGCACAGGACCGACAGCTTTACTTGCTCTCCCAGGGACGGGGGTGTAATACCGCCAACTCCGAGACTTCGGGCTGATACTGAAAATATTTCTTTGTAGAAAAATCCCAAATACACTTTTAGTCCGACCCGGGACTTAAACCCTATTATCAGAGATTATGGCTACCGCTAAAGTCTTTGAAATTAGAATGTTAATAAAAACCGGCCAAGTGCGAGTCGGACTCGCACATGAAGGGTTCCATAACAGCAAGTATTTCAGTTGATTAAATGAATGCAAATTGCGGTTTATAACGTATTAAAAAAAAACTACTTGCTAGATCTCGTTCAAACCGATTTTCGTTGTTAGTTTCTATGCTAATGTACATCATATATTTTTTTTTAGTTTTATCATTCTCTTATTTTAGAAGTTAGAGGGGGGGACACCCATTTTACCAATTTGGAAGTGTCTCGCACAAACTATTCAGTTTAGAAAAAAATGATATTAGGAACCTCAATATCATTTTTGAAGACCTATCCATAGACAACCCACATGGATGGGAACGATGAAAAAAAAAAAATTGAGTTTCTGTTCTATGTATGGCGACCCACCAAAATAATTGTTCTTTTTCTATTTTTGTATAAAAATCTTAATGCGGTTCACAGAACACATCTACTTACCAAGTTTCAGTAGTACAGCTCTTATAGTTTCGGAAAAAAGTGGCTGTGACATACGGACGGACAGACAGACAGACAGACATGACGAATCTATAAGGGTTCCGTTTTTTGCCATTTGGCTACGGAACCCTAAAAATGGATACCAAGTTGAGTTAAATTTGAATGCTGACAGATCGTAACATGGGCTTTATCTTAGTTGCCAATTGATTACTATCAATGTCACGTGGCAAACAAAGTGTGATTACGCGTGCCACATCACGCCATCAGTCGTCTCGTCACGTAACACCAACACCGTGCTAACACCGTTTCGTAACTAACTCCGGTCTATTTCCACGGGTGATGTCACATGTCACTGCTTAATTGGTCTAACGGTCATAACTTTGGATAAAGAAGAAGAAGTATCGGGTACTTGCAAGGATAATTGAGGCAATTGAGATTATCAATATAGTGTGCCTGCTGTGTGGATGATGGCAAAGAACATCTCAACGCCATCGCATCCCCATACGATGGGGTGGTGATGTTCTAGTGGCCTAGAAATTCCGAGGGCATATCTCCCAAGGAAAGGGCAGCAGCGTTTTAGCATTAAATTTGTTAAATTTAACCTTAAACACGTATTTTTTTATAATTTAAATAATCCAATCGGTTCCGTAGAGCAAATAAACAATTTCATTAATTGTGTATTTAATCTACAAGCCGACTGAATGGCGAAATTGAACATTCAATCCAATCTAGAATTTAGCGATAAATAATTCATGTTTCTGGCACTCTACGGCCGCTGGGACATCGCTCGGCTTCGTTTTAAGATCGCAGTTCTAACCAAACCTAACCTACTTTTCTAGTAGTGACTGTTGGATTGGTTAACGTTACCATATTATGAATGCTGGAGTATTTAGTTCTACTCCTTAGACATAAATATCAAATGCTATGCTATCTTATGTTTATAAATGCTATGTTATGTCACGCGTCATAGCTCGCCATACTCCAGCAATTCAATTCACGTCCTATATCCTATAGAAAGTGGTGGAACGAGTAAGGGATAGGTTTATGTAACACTGCGTAAATACGGATATGTTGGTATCAAGGTTCAGTATGTAGTATGTAATTAATTGGTTCGGTTCTTAGTTATGTAAGTTGGGGGATTTATGTACTATCTTGATCTATTTTTCATTAGTAATGTTGGTATTTGTTAGGATTTCCGCTATTTGGAAATGATAATCGTTTTCCAGGATATGATTACGATTACACAACAGATAGATAAAACGCTTTTCTTATACTAATATTTTTATCTATTTGTTGTGTAATTCAAAGTTGGCAGGTTATTAAAAAAATTTACGCTTATTTATAGTAGTTTATTTCCAAGAAAAAGCACGGAGTTAAACTCGTCAAGACGAACGTCAAATCCGAGGCGCTTAACCGACGCAGACACCATGACTTGTCTGCGGGTCGAGCGCCCCATCCTCACGATTATGAACACTTGCAACACCAGAGGAATCATTATATTGCCGACCCTTTAGAAACCTTATAACTCTGTTATGGAAGGGCCCCATGCTGTAGTCGTGTATCAGTTATCTGGTTTCTTTGTCTGGTTTCCATAGTACAAACCCTGCTTAGTTTGGGATCAGGGGCTCTACCGGCTATGTCACCGAACTTCGATTTCTTAAATGGCGTTCAAGTAAATAAAGGTTAAAAATGACTTAATCAATCGTTAAATCGGCTTCAAAGTTGACAATCAATTCCGGACTATTTACGACGTCACATGTGCTCATGGAAGCCGATTTAACGATTGATTAAGTCATTTTAAACCTTTATTTATTTGAAAGCCATTTAAGAAATCGATGTTCGGTGACTTAGCCGGTAGAGCCCCTGATGGCCGTGTGTGAATTATTATTATTATTATATGATCCGGTATCCTATCTACTATGCGGTGTCCATAGCTTATGGGTGCTTGCAATACTGGAGGCATGTCTCACGTGTTGTCCCGTGTCCCTTCCCCCACAAGACCTAACATACCAGTACTCACATACAGATACATGACATTAAATAATTATGGTTCCATGTAAGATGAACTAGATGGACTTTCCTAACCGTCCTCTTTGATCCAGATACTATTATCATCAGTATATAACCAGTAACTTGTATGCCGGCGTTTATAATGTGCAATAGTAACCTGAGGGTCTATAATGAGTGTCAACCCATCTTAAAATTGATCTCGCTTTCTCCACCATAAGCCATATAAGATAAGATAAGATAAATACACTTTATTGTACACCACTTATACATAATAGTTACAAGATCTCAAATAATAATAAAAAGTACAACAGGCGGTCTTATCGCTTACAGCGATCTTATCCAGTCAACCTTCAGTTGGACTTTATTGTATGGAATTAGGAATGGCCGTAGTTTATGGAGTAAAAATGTGGAATATGATTACTTAAGACTAATAGTGGTATCTACTTTATAGTAGTCCTACCACTTATTAATTACTACCAATAATTCCATATACAACAGTTATCTAGATTTCATCTGGGACTGCTTTCCGTTATAACGTGCAGTAGTAAAAAGAACATGAACTGACAAGCTGATAGAGGTAATGCCTTCCACATTCACATAAACTTTTTTTATAAATAATAATATCCTGGGACATTGTCCACACACGGCCATCTGATCATGAAACCAGATAACAGATATACATAAATAAAAAGGTTTTTATTCACGTAGACTATATATTATGTATACTGTATGTGTACCTTTTGGGTGAACAAAAAGCGTGAAACTCGCGTCATTGTCACCGAATGATTTCCATGAGCTATAACTGTACTGTGTTTAATTAAGCATTTAAATGTTTAATATAAGAATAATATAATTATGTTATCCTAAATAATATTGTATAGAGAAATATTAGATTTTTTGTTTGGTTGTCTGTAATAAGTGTACTCAAAAATTACAAAGATGGTAAAATTGGATTTTGTTTAAAGAAAGCTACATAATTAATCAGTAACAAAGGGTGTATTTTATTTTCAATAGAGTTAGAACCCCCTACAAAAAATATAAATTAATATCCAAGGGGATTACATTATTGTAATTTTTGTACGGAGTTCTTATTTTATTGAAAATAAAATACACCCTATGTTACTGGTTAATAATGTAGCTTTCTATACCAATGGTGTACTTTACGCCATGATACCTTTATCATGGCGTAAAGTACACCATTGGCAATTTGCCTGTATATGTACCCGTGGATATCCCAGGTGCAAATATGATTAAAGGAAGTTTATAACTATGAAATCAATTTGAAAATAAAATGCCAACATTATTCGATATACATTTTATTACAAAAAATCGCAAATAATAGTTTTTAGTCGACTGCGGTCGAAATAAACTTTTGCTTGACATTAAAGCTATAAAAGTAAAAAATCTATGTACAAAAGTGCTCTACCAGGTACTAACATACGAGAAGCCTACTTTCCTGTTTCCGAGATCATGAGGAAAACATGAACTTTACATTAAAAAGCCATAATAATACATAGAATATTTACAAAATAATTATCATACAAAATATTTACATACCGTAAAATGGGGTGATTAGAAACAAGGGGGGTGAATAGGGAAAGTATACATACAAAAGTAACAACATTTTACTTTTGAATGGATACGGTCCCTATTGCAATTCAACCCCGGTGTTTCCATTCACTCCGTTTTACAGTAGTTAAAAAGTCTTATAGCCTGTTTACACTTTGTTAAGTTGAACTTGCAAATAAGATGTGACTACACTTCTCACTCGTTAGCTCTTTCTTATAAAGTACTGTAATAGCAAGCGGTTTAACTCTTTAGCACTTAGTTTCCCAGAGGTATCCAAGAATCTTAGAACAAATACTCGGCTAAGTATGACTTGGATTTGAATTTGGCTTCCAAGGACTCTTTGCCTTTTGACTATTAAGTCATATACTTTGTCTTGTCAACAAGTTTGTTTGTTGTGTCTATGGTGCACGATTCATCCTCATATTGTACAAACGCCAGCTCATCAAGGTAGCCCAATCTGTCAATTTTTCCCAATTGAAAGTAAACTTTATGCTTAAGTGATAAAGTTGAAAATCTATAAAAGAAATTTGATAGATTGGCGTAGCTGGATGTGCTGGCGTTTGTACCTCATTCTATCGTACACAATAGATGTTCGTCGTTCGTTACAACTCTTAGTATTTAACGGAGAATTTGAAACACATTAAATTCCTAAAGTCATAAGTGATGGTGTGTAACAAAATGTGAACAAGCCATTACTTAATATTATACATCTAAGTGTCATGGTTGTTTCGGTGTAAAATTATTCATACATACATAAATTTAACTAAATAGGTTACAAAATGTATAAAATAAATATTTAAAAATATTAAAATATTTCAAAATGGCGTCAGGCTTCATCGTGATTGCACTTTATCCCTAACTTTTCGCACTGTTCATAAATTATGTCTGCATCATTGAAATGCGCTTCATTTATGTATTCCCTATTTTTTAAGACTCTGTATTTTGTACGCCACACATATTTAGAATACGTTATGTTCTGCAAATAAAATACACCACATACTGCCGTCCAATCACTTAAATGCCGTTTCAGAAAAGAATGTATCAAGGTAAAAGCCACTTTATTACATTTGTACAGAGTAGTATTAACCCTGGCAAATTTCAGTATATTACGGCTTTTTAGCATATGTACGGCAGCATACCAAACATCTAACGTATCATTTTGACTTCCTATATTTAATGATACAGACACGACTTATAAAGAGATACTCTCACAACTATATCTAAATTAAACTAAATCACATAATACGTTCTGACTTCATACAAAATCCTTATGAAAATGCCTTTACATAAACATTTTGGCTTACGTTCCTTCAATGATAGACTTTTGTCAATTTTGATCACAAATATACAAAAAAAAAAACTTAGAAAGTGTCAAGGGCTATGTATTCTTCCACTGAAAGGGAATTAATACAAAATCCCTAGAACGAACTTTCATCTCAATCAATCAAAGAAAAACATCGAATTTTAAAAACATCCATCATTGAATGACGTGAATATTGCAGTTTACCATCCGTATTTGGAGTGCAGTCCACTGTGAAGGCCAGAGTGGAGTCCGTGGAAACCATGGGAATGAGCTTCATGGACGAGGGGTCCGCTTACAACCGACTTGACGACAGGGACGGCCACTGGGGCGGGAACGGGAACTGCTACAGGCTTGGGGACCGCCACGGGGTAGGGCTGGGGAACGGGTACTCCGACCTGTGGATGTAAAAATATTGAATGAATAACATTTTATTTGAGGTTACTAAAGTACTCGGGTTGCTGTATTTTACCCAACGCTTGGAATAAATAATACTAATTGTTGAAGCCGCCCAATAGGGCTCTGACATGGCTTAACGACTGTTGCCTTATGGCTACAATCGACAGCTTAATGTGAAGCACGGAGGCGCTCAGAAATTAAACCACTTTGGTGGTTACCCATGTATGGACTGACCGCGAGTCTTGTTGCTTAACCTCACCGATCACTTGTAAGTGATTGGTGAGGGCGTCTGGTTATGAGCGTTTCAAAATATTCATTTATTTGACGGACCTGTTGGCGTGGTTGACATATGCTCGCTTTTCTTACCAGAGGTCGTGGGTTCGATTCTCACCCAGGACAATATTTGGTGGGACTTTTACTTGATTGAGACGGACTTTACTTGACTGTGACTGCCACTATGACTAAGTGACAAAAATATTGCATAGAGCTAGCTATAAAGTGACCATTATCTATTGCCAATGAAGGATTACAATTTGAAAGACAATGATACTGAGAAATTTTCTTTTAAGTCCTACAAGTTATACTAAGTTTACGTTAAAGTGTTTGCGTACCTACCTACATATAAACTGTCAAACAACTTAGTACTCAACTGTCAAGTAACCCGTTCATTATGGCACATAGTAGGGTGTGTTGTTCAATTGACCGGCACACTTGATACGAATCGCGGAAGTAAACAAAGTACATTTTATGCTCTAACAACTCTTTAAATCTATACTGGCCACCCAGGGTTGCCCACGATTCTATGCAACTCCAACTTAATTTATTTACAGTATCCCCTTGCTTGTTTTTAAATAAATAATCAATATAAATGGGAGAACATTTTCTTTCCAGTAGATATTCTTTACACTACCTAGACCCAGAATACATGTGAACCAGTTGTCCAGTGCAGGAATCGAACCCAAAACACGTGAACGTCGAGGTAGTGGCGTGGTGACTGATTTGTCTACAATACCATATGCAGATATTATTAATCAATTCCATATCATAAATGTATTTTTTTTTAATATCAGAGGACGACAAACGGGCAAGTGGGTCACCTGATGGTAAGTGATCACCGCCGCAACACCGGAGGCGTCGCGGGTGCGTTGACGGCCTTTTAAAGTCAGCTAACAAGTGTTGCTGACCCTTCCACCACCCCAAGGAGTTCTGGCGACCTTACTCACACTCGGAAACACCGGTATATATGCTACCCGGATAGCTTCGCGCCAAAGTTCCATCATTGGAATATGTCTCTATGAACCGTGCTATCTATGAACAGAATATTTCCCAAATATATATTTTTTTTATGCTGGATGGGTTTGCGCTTGACCACGATCTCACCTGATGGCAAGTGAAGATGTTGTCGAAGGTGGATCACGCGTACTTACAAGATGCGGCGTATGATGCCTTTTCAATCTAGCTTTGAATAAAGCCATGTTGTATGAGTCTGGAAACACGTCGTTCGGGAGGGTGTTCCACTGCTTAGCCGTGCGTATGATGAAGGAGGAAGCAAAGCGCTTCGTACGGCATAATAGGATGGTTACCTGTTTGATGACGGGTACAGGGACGGCATGGTGTACTGGGTAGGGCACGGGCCTGTCTACGGGGACGGCAACGTGCTTTTCTACCGTTACTGGGTATGGTCTGGGCACTGGGACAGCGTAGGGGCGGTCCACGGGGTACGGGACGGCGACCTGAAAGTAGACAAATAAAGTTAATATTTTTATTTTACCAAATCGACAAACAAGCGTATGTAGGTAGGTAGGTAGGTACACTTTATTGCATATCACACACACGCGTACATCAACACCTGATGGTAAGCTGTTCCAAGTGACCATTGACACTTTGCTGATGATTCCACCTTCTCTGTTGAGCATTGGGACACGATGTTAACAAGTGAATGGTACATGTTTAAAAAAAAGAATTTTAATTAGGGTGAAAATAAGAGGCTTTGTGGTGACGGCTATAATCATCTAGAATATAATCATCTCATCTCGCGGGGGGCGTAGAAATAGTCCCGAGGGAATACCTACCAGAGAACGGGCAGAAGCTTTTTTCTGAAAACAATTACGCCAACCTGCAATTGTGGCATATTCCCCCATACTTTGGGGCGGCTTGTGTCCAGCACTACACATAATTTGGCTGACATGGTGAAAATGTTATCAGATAATACGTCAGACTATAGTTTGTAAGCCTATTCGTCACGCATATTACGCATCTTGCAGAAGGTAAGTGACAGCAAAATTCCACAGGTGGACCGACACGAAGCCACTGGATCAGGGCATCGCAAGACCGGCCATTGTGGAGATCCTTGGGGTAGGCCTTTGATAAAATGTGATCATCATCATCCATCGAATATGCGATTGAAAAGGCATTATTGCGCAAATTTCACAATCGATTGGCTTCTATTAAGTCTGTCACGCACCAGGACTTTCATACAGCGTTACCCAACAAACATAATGTAACGTATAATCATAGTATTTTTTTATAAAATAGGGTGGCAAACGAGCAATTGGGTCATCTGATGATAAGTGATCACCTCACACACTGTGACACTCGTAACACCAGAGGAGCCGCAAGTGCATTACCGGCCTCTAAGGAAAGAGTAAGCTCGCTTCTTGCTAAACTGCATCATACAATTATAGACCAAACGCTATAGTTTTGGGAATAAGGTGTCCATGGAATCGCCTTAAAATATTATGAAACCTACCTTAACAGGCACAGGGTAGGGTCTGTCCACAGGAACGGGGTATGGCGCAGGTACAGGCACTCCAACATGTTTCGTCACCGTCGTGTGAACATCAGCCCCCACTATCGCCCCCGATGCATACCCAGCCAAGGCGGGGCCAGTCAAGCCATGTCCAACAAAGCCGGGGCCAGCGTAGCCAATTGGGCCACCTATATGGCCTCCAGCTAAATGTCCATGACCTAGTGAATATCCGTGGCCGATGAGTGGAGCGCTCAGGCCATAATGTCCTACAAGGCCGCTCCTCTTCTGGACAACTTTACTCGGTTCTGGATCGGCGAGAACTGAGGCTGCCAGGAGGAAAACTGCGACCTGGAAAAAAATAAGGTCTATTAGTTTTATGATTTATTTATTTTATGTACACACAGTAAAAAGTAACTACTTTGTTAATGACAAATAGAGTGCGTTTGAGGAAGAAAATAGAAACAAACGGTTATCTATAATGGCTATTGTGATTGCCCTCTTTGTTTCTCACACTCATGATATATGGAACGTATAGCCAAAACGAATGCAGCAGTGTTTACCCTGGTGTCAGAGTTGCCACCCAGTAGGCCTCTGACATTGCTTAACAACTGGTATCTTATGACTACAACCTTACCTACCTAACCTACAGCCTAGTTGCTTAACCTCGCCGAACCCTTACGGAGCGGTGAGAACATCTCTTCTATCTCACAATGTGCGTCTGAAAATATTCATTTATTTGATGGGCCTGTTGGCGTGGTTGGCAAATGCTTACTTTTCACGCCGGAGCTCGTGGGTTCGATTTCCACCCAGGACAGATATTTGTGTGCATGAACATGTTTGTTTATTACATTAGTTTGGGATCAGATGACTGTGTGTAAATAAGAGAGCGGTGGCTGATAGACAACTCAAAAATTCTGTGTATTATGCCCTTGGCCAATCTTTGCTTTCTTACCGCATTACCTCATGGGGTGGTGCACCAAAATGTAGGATGATACAGATAAAGCGGGTTCAAAGGTTCCATTCTAAAGGTATCATATTCTCTACCATACCGACACCCTACAACTCTGTTATATAAAGAGGCAAAGGTTCTAACTGTTCGTCAATTATTTATAAAAAACAAATTACCAGGATATTATTATATTATTTATAATCTTCTAATAGTATTACATAATTACTTAATATTCCAAAACAATAAGTTCAAGCACCCTATGTAAATCAAGAGAAAAGGTGCCGAGTACAGTCATTGCCAAAAGTTCTTATAAGTGTGGAACAATGAGTTCGATTACTTTTACTTGTTACGTGATATGAGTTCATCACGTGGTTAGTATGCACGGCGGAGGGCCAAACGAAATTTGTAGGTGCACAGAATGTTGATGAGGAATGGAAGACCGTGTTATGGCTATTAGGACATGATTGATGAGTGTTTTGGTTACGTTTTGTGTTGTTTGTTCGCGGGTTCTTGTTGTTGTGCATTATTAATTTTACTTTCGTTATTGGGTAAAGTTGCAATATTGACCCAAAGTTTTGAAAATTAGTGATTTGGAATGTCTTTTTTTATTGTTTGAAATATACCACCGTCTTGTTTTAAAATTAAATATGCAACATATTATTCGTGATTACTAAATATAACTAAAACGTAACAAAAATTGTATCAGGAAACAAGTATGAGAATTTTATATGCCTAATATTTATTTCGGTTTTGCATTTGAATCATATACAAATGTTTTATTTTAATTCAAGCTACGAATTAAATTATAAAACCTACTCTCAAAATTGAACACAATCTATTTAATAATCCGCAAAAGCCTTATCAGTATTTGACATCATAATTAATTATATACATCGATTACTTTTGAGATTCGGGAGTTTAAGTTAATTTAAAAAATTGACCCCGCTTTACTGTTTAAGAGGGATGAATTTTCAAACATAAGTAAAATTTAAAATTTTACTTATGTATGAGTAATGTCCTTATGATTACAGAAAATTTTAAATTAAAAATGCCAGCTCATTCCACCAGTTTCCTCGACAAATCGTTCTCTGTACAAAGTGTCCGTCCATGGAATGAGCTTCCAATTACCATACGGCAAGCTAAATTATTGCGTGAATTTAAAAAAACTTTTAAAGGATCATTATTTATCACTATCAGTTCATCAGTAGTATATCTTCAATGTAATAGATGACTCCTATTACAGTATGTAATATGTATGTATGTATACGATTATTTGTAGTTCATGGTATTAGTATATATCTAGTATATTATTTATAAATATTTTAATGTACGTAGTAGAATGCATATTAGAATGTATTTTTTTATATTTATTGTAGTTTTGTATGTAGTATGTACCCAAGAGTACCTTTATTAAAACGCTCTGTACACCGGCAACTACCCGTAACTGTATCCTTTCTCCTATTTCCTAAGTAGGTTCTCTGGAAGAGATCACATTTTAGTGATAAGACCGCCATTTGTACTGCTCTCTCTAATGTGTATTGTTCTTGTACTGATAATTTTTTTGGTGTACAATAAAGAGTTTAATAATAATAATAATTATTATTATTATCTATTGCCAAAATGAACAAAATACCTTAAACTTTATTCTTCAAAAAAGCAATGGCTAAATTTCATGTTATTATAAGCTTTCTCCTTGCTACTTACAATACCCACTCAGAAAGAAATTAAATCTTCATCACGAGTTAATATTATTTGTTGTTTGAAGAACGTCATTCAAGCCACCGTGACCAAAAATGCCATTCAAAAGAATTAAACGCGTGGAAAGCTTTTCGAGCGTAATCTCTGAACGAACTTAAGAAATCCACTTATCTTTTGGTAGATATTTTAAATCTATACTGATTGAAACTGTGAACTACCAGGGCACTAGATTTTTTAAATTTAGTTTTTATAAGTCGACGTTTGCGCTACGGATACATGAATTTCTTGATCGCGGAGGACTTTACAAATATGAAATTTACCGACACAAATCGCACACAGAAATTTGAACGACCATATTATAAGAATCATAATGAACCTAAATTATGAGGTCGCTGTGGTAGTAGGGAGATGACCTTAAGCAGTGCAGTCCACTTTGACACCATTTAGAACTCACTTTACAACAATAAACGAAGAAATGTAAAACACATCTCTTAAAGAGTTTCTGAGTTAGTTATGTAAAAAGAGAGGTAACATAATTAATATTTTTTTACTGTTTTGTATATATAATAGTTGTGACATATATTTCAATTATAAAAAATTGTGGGTCCATATTAACCAAACATAGTGACAGCGGCAATTTTTTTTGGTAAGTCAATTGATTTACGTAAGTATTACTAGGCTATTATTCTATAATACTAGTAGATCTATTCATGTGTAGCTCCTTTAAACTCTCATGTAGCTCCATCAATATTCCGCACTATTTTTGTCATACGTTTTATAAGATTGTTAACTAACTTATCAACTTATAAGTGGCTTGTTGCAGGAAGAAATCATAGATGTAACTCGTATGTTATTCAATAACTGGGAATTCAATACTACGTTCAGTTTTTATTGATATTTTTCTCTATAACTCAACAATTTGTGTGAGCTTACTTTTTCCGCGTTTCTTAAGAATATTTTTGAAATGAAAACTTCTTAAGGCGCGTGTTCAACGCGCCTTAAGAAGTTTTGGTTGGACAAAAATCATAGAATTCACGTCAGCTTTATTTGTATGGATTATATATATGTATGTGAAGTTTTTGGATAAACAAAGTATAACTATCTATATGTATAACTATTATTTAGATTGGAAGTGTAAAATAGTTTTCACTTCTATGGGTATCCAAAACCTACTCCGCATGTTTATTTTAAGAATATTATGTAAAGCCGCACTATATCTGTAAAACAAGTTAAGCAAAACTACAAGTTCTTTTTATACATATATGTTGGGCTTCCATTTAATCACAATCCCACCTGATGGTAAGTGAAGATGTTGTTTAGAGTGTGCCACGCGTACCAATAAGCTTCCTGTTCCCACTGGACCTGAATAAACCCATTTTGTATGTGTTTGGACCCGTACCTCGGGAGAGAATTTTACAGCATGGTTGTACGAATGAGCAAAGAGGAAGAGAAATATGGCAAAATAAAATGTCAACAAGAAAGCGGTGGAGACTCGCCCAAGGCTGTATTTTGGCATGATCAAAGTATGTTAGTTATTTTTTAAGACAACGTCCGCACTAGCTAAACGTATCCCTGAGTCGCGGGGTACCATATTATTGACAGACACAATAGCATCTAGTAATCCATTGTAATGTAGTAAAACAAATTGCCGAGGTTAATAAGATTGCCACCTTCTATTCTATTAAGACAATATTTCATTGTTTACGTTTTTTACGAATTATAAAGTCATAAATGAATAATGACAAACAAGAATATATTCCCACGGTTGATAACGTGTAAAATGCCGATTGATTCAAGGGACAGATTGTAGAATATGCATTGCAACATTAATTCACACTATTAAACAAACAATATGCATTTATAAATATATACCACGTGAAAATAATAGAATTCAAGGTAAAACATCGAACTTAATAGGGATTATCTGCTGGAAACTCATTTTCGCAAGTTATAGTGAAGTTATCGAGAGAAACTCAATAATCGATGTTATATTTATGATATTAGTATTTTTTTAAGGTTCTATATAACTAAATATGGAGGCTGAGGTATACTAGATGTAGTAGGGTTAAATGGCCACTGGCTCTGTAAAATAATTATAGTATAGATATTTATTTTTTTAATAGTTCACAATTGTTAAGAAATTACTTTGATTGGTGACCCTTTGCTCGAAATTCGAATTTCATTGATTGTTCTATTCATAGTTTAATAGAACTTTGGATTATATTATGGTCGAATTATTAATAATCAAAGACTATATAGAAAACTATCTAAGACTAGAAATTAAAATAAATAAATAAAATCATTTATTTCAGACAAAAGAGTCCATAAGCACGACAGGGTTGTTAGTATTAAAAGTAAACTAATGTTAGTAATTAAAATACAAAGTGTCACCGTCTACTCTGAAAGACAAATAATAAAATTTTATAATTTAATATATAAAATATTATATCTTAAATCATCATAAAAATTATATCTTAAGTTTTTTAATTTAAGATATAATTTTATGTTATTTAATTTAATGTATATTATAAAAAAAAATATCTGTGTTCCTTCTCGGCATCAACTATAACAGTGTTTAATTTCAAACTTAACCGTTCGCTTAATTTTAGTTAAAAATGAGTATTAATATCATATTAATTCGTTTTAATGCTTTGTACTAAAATAATATTATCAATTATTTGATGTATCAGCCTTTAACTGGACGATGGTACAAAAGTAACCACCACATTCTAAACTCTATTCCGTTGCAATAAGAGCGAAATGGAATGAATAATTCATGTACGCAATGACCTATTAAGGGTTAAAGTTAATACCACACAAACGCTTTACCCAAAATCCCTTCAATAATAACACTATTTTAATTAACCCTAAAATGCACAACACTTACGTAAGCCTTCATAGTGTTAATTCTCACTGCACTGAAACTGTTTAACACTGTAAGGTACGACTCACACTGTGCATATGTGCTCTGTGCTGTACTTAACTCTTATATAAGGCCGCCACCCCACTATGGTGCGACAGCTTAACACTAAACGGAGCATTTGCGACACTTTGCTGCAGCTATGGAAGGATTTTGGTCGGTATTCAAATTAGCTGAGTAGCTGCAGTCATTCTTTTGTGGGTCTATGGGTTAAGGCAAAATTAAGTTAATTAGCACACATGGTTGGTGAATTTCGTTTATAAGAACCGTTATCGTAAATTAACGTGCTAATGTGAAAATGCTTCTAAGATATGAAATCGATAGCACTTGCCGAAATACTAGTTGTGTTAAATTATATTTGTAATAATTAACATAAGCTAAACATATATTTGCTAAGCAATAAAATAAAAATATTATAATTGGATTTTCATAATAGTTTGAAGTTATTTTCAGCAATAGCAAATTGTTGTGGAGTTTCGCATATAAATTTAGAACGCATCATAACAGTACATCAATATACTCATAGAATATCATACTAATCATAGAAATTAGACATTCGGATCAACACACAGAGAATACATGATTATTTAAATGTTTATAAATAATAATAATAACATTTTATAATCAATTTTTTACGTATTCGATGGTACCCATACTAACGCCTTTGTGAGTAAAAGGTCACAGTACAGCATTATGCCACAAATGACTGTGGCACTGATTTTCAACTGTTTCTTTGTGTTATGAAAAAATACGATAGTAACTATTAATAATATATTATTAACTTCTCAGTTTTTAACTGCCTCCCCTGCTCAATATCTTATTAAAACTACCTAACAATATATTGTATAGTGTTATATCTAACAGCTGCAAATAAAATTAATTTACGGGAAGGCACTATTCTATCTCCAGCTTGAGAGAACATAGTACAGTTATATATAACATATGTTGAGTTATACATATATAAGAACCAAGGGTCTTTCTTATAATTTATCCAACGATACTATATTCCAAGCTGTCCCGGCAGAGGTAGGTCTGCTCTTTGTAAGAATAACATATTATTTATTTATTTTCAAATTTATGTACACACTGATAGTATAAAAGAAAGAAAGAATAAGAAACAAGAGAAGACATACACAAAGGTACTACTTATTTCTAAATAAATCTCTTACAGTAGACCTGCAAGAGGAGATTTTGGAAGAGAGGAAGATATGAGTGTCTAGGATGATATACATACATACGACAAAATATACATTTACATATACATAAATACATACATAATTTAAAATAATAAACTACATAAAATACATATATCTAAGGCAAAGAGGAAAGGTAGTGTTCTTTTAACCTTTTTTTTTAATAAGGAGATGGTTATTATGGAGATGGCTATTACGTATGTTAGGCGGAAGAGAGTTCCACAGCCTAACCGCCTGAACAGTGAAGGATATTACAAAATTGCCAAAATAAAAATCTGTTGATCCGGTCGCTGCCAAGCTTTACATCGTCATATCTGAACTAATACGAAGATTGTCTGTAAATTTCATCAAAATCACTGCTGCTGTTTTGAGGTCTATAGGAAACACTCATTTACATCATAAATCATCTCCGTTCTAAATTTCATCAAAATCCGATCAGCCATAGAGAATTTGATATCTATCTCTATATACCTATAGAAATGTCTCTGGTAACATCTGAAAGAATTCATACACACACAGCTTGCGGAATTTTTTAAATGCACGCCGTAGGTCATGGGTTCGATTCCCACCCGGGAGAGGTGTACATGAACATGTCTATTTGTGTGTAATTATCTATATGAGTATGTATTTACAAAAGAAAAGTAGTATATGTAGTATATCAGTTATTTGGGTTCCATAGTACAAGCTGTAATTAAATATTAAAAGATATTAAATTTGGATGGAAAACTCAAATTATCAAAAATATATAATTTATTTCAAAATTCATGTATTCCGTTAAAACGAGTTACGATACATTTATATGGACTCGTATTTTTTTTATCCAACCGTGCTGTGCATAACATTCCAGCTATTGAGAAGAACTGCCCGAAAACTCCGTGAGAATTATTTTTTACAATAAATTTAGGTTAGGGTTAATTCATCATCATCATCATATCAGCCGAAAGACGTCCACTGCTGGACAAAGGCCTCCCCCAAAGATCTCCACAATTGCCGGTCTTGCGCTATCCGCATCCAGCGATTTCCAGCGGCCCGCACAAGATCATTGGTCCATCTTGTAGGGGGCCTGCCCACGCTGCGTTTTCCGGTTCGTGGTCGCCAATCGAGAACCTTTCTGCCCCAACGGCCGTCGGCTCTACGAGCTATGTGCCCTGCCCACTGCCACTTCAGCTTGGCAATTCTTCGGGCTATGTCGGTGACTTTGGTTCGCCTGCGGATTTCGTCATTTCTGATGCGATCCCGCAGGGAAACTCCGAGCATAGCCCTCTCCATTGCTCTTTGGGTGACCTTGAGCCTTCTAATAAGGCCCATAGTGAGCGACCACGTCTCTGTTCCGTATGTCATCACTGGCAACACACACTGGTCGAAGACTTTCGACTTGAGACACTGCGGTATTTTGGACGAGAAGATGTTACGTAGCTTCCCGAACGCTGCCCATCCGAGTTGGATTCTACGATTGACCTCCTTCTCGAAGTTGGACCTACCTAGTTGGATGGTCTGTCCTAGGTAAATATAGTTCTCTACAACTTCGAGTGCAGAGTCACCAACTTTCAATTGAGTGGGTGCAACATGGACGTTTGACATGATTTTCGTCTTATCCATGTTCATTTTCAGACCCACTTGTTGAGAGACTCTGCTGAGGTCATCGAGCATTGTACCGAGGTCTTCCATGGTCTCAGCCATGACTACGATATCATCGGCAAATCGAAGGTGAGTGATGTACTCGCCATTGACATTGATGCCAAAGCCTTTCCAGTCCAGAAGCTTGAAGACGTCTTCCAATGCAGCGGTGAACAGTTTCGGAGATATAACATCTCCCTGTCTCACGCCTCGCTGCAAGTAGATAGGTTTCGAGATCTGGTCCTGGAGTCGCACTGACATAGTGGCGTTTTCATACAAACACTTTATCACCTCGATATACCGGTAGTCAATTTGGCACCTTATGAGAGACCTCAGCACGGCCCATGTTTCGATAGTATCAAAGGCTTTCTCATAGTCCACAAACGCTAAGCACAGTGGCTTATTATACTCTTCGGTCTTCTGTATAACTTGCCGCAGCGTATGTATGTGGTCTATGGTGCTAAAGCCTTTTCGGAAACCGGCTTGTTCGGGAGGCTGGAAGTCGTCAAACCTGCGCGCGAGACGGTTCGTAACGACCCTCGAAAACAACTTGTAAACATGGCTCAGCAGTGTGATGGGTCTATAATTCTTCAATAGGGTTTTGTCGCCGTTTTTGAAGAAGAGCACCACCACACTTCTGTGCCATGCTTGTGGCGTTTGACCATCTAGTATGACGGAGTTAAATAACTTCTGAAGGGCCCGTAGGATTGGTGTACTACCCGCCTTCAGAAGCTCTGCTGTAACTCCATCATCACCAGGCGCCTTGTTGTTCTTGAGTTGTTTGAGAGCCATTCTAATCTCGTACAGGCTGACGTCCGGGATGTCTTCGGTGTAATGTCGGGTTAGTCGTGCTCTGGGATCTGAGGCATGACTTTTGACAGGTGGCTGTGTTGTCGTATATAACTGTCCGTAGAACTTCTCGATCTCTCCCAGCAACTCAGGTTTAGACGTGACGATTCTACCATCCTCAGTCTTCAGCTTCGTCAGTTGGCTCTGTCCAACAGACAGAGCTCTTGCGAACACTTTGGAGCCTTTATTCCGCTCAATGGCCTCTTTAATACTAATTGTATTAAATTGCCGCGTGTCGCGAGTCAAAGACTTTGAGATCTGTCTGTTGAGCTGCCGATATCTGGTAGCATCATCTGAGGATGTCAGAACCATTTTCCGTCTATCTTCCATAAGTTGCAGGGTAAAGTCAGAGATCTTTTTAGTTCTGTTTGTACGGCGGGCCTTGAAGACCTTAGACCCAGCCGTATGGACAATTTCTACGAGCCTGTCATAGTATGAGTCCACTTCCTCGCAGTCTGCTAGGCATTCGAAACGGTTTTGCAGTTCGAGCTGAAATGGTTCGGGGTTTTGGACGTGGATAGGTAAAGGTCGGAGCGTAGACTTTATCAGTCGGGACCTCTGGAGTTTGACATTAAGGTTCAATGAGCCTCTGACCAGTCTGTGATCGCTCCCGGTTTTAACCGCATTGATCACGGAGACATCATTGAACATCTGTCGTCTCGTCGACAAGATAAAGTCTATCTCATTTTTAGTTTTACCATCCGGGCTCACCCAGGTCCATTTGCGGTGATCCGGCTTCCTGAAGAAGGAATTCATCATAAAGAGTCCCTCCTTCTCCATGAAGTCGGCCAACATTTGGCCCCGGGGGTTCCGGTCACCAGTTCCAAATTGCCCCACTCTCAGCTCATTACCGAATCGTTTGCCCAGCTTCGCGTTAAAGTCTCCCATGACCACAGTGAAATAGGAGTTAGAGGTATGTATGGCTCTGGATATGTCCTCATACATAACCTCGACTTCATCGTCGGAGTGTGTCGAAGTGGGTGCGTATACCTGTATAACCTTCAACGAATACCGCTTGGTGATTCTGAGTATAAGGTACGCAACCCTCGTCGACACACTCTCGATTTTCACTAGGTTGTTCACGAGGGACTTGTGGACTATGAACCCGACACCACCTTGGGATATTTGGTCACCCTCCCGGTAATAGAGCAGGTTTCCGGATTTCAGTATTATCGAGTCCTCCCCCTCTCTTCGGACTTCAGATAATCCTACAATATCCCAATGTAACCTGCTCAATTCTTCCTCCAGTTCGGTTATCTTCTCGTCGGACCGCAGTGTACGTGTGTTATATGTTGCCAGGGCCAGAGGTCGTCGGTGTTGGTAACGCGGAATCTGCCGGGGATTCTTAGCACCTCCTGCCCTGCCGTAACCACGGCTGTTACCACGGCTGGGAATAGCAGGGCTGCCGGGGACTGGGGGCCGCGGTTTGGTTGTGTCCATCATTTGAGGGGATTTGCCATAATCGCCACGCTTGGCAGACGGGTTGGCGATCGCAGTAAGGTGGACATGGTACTCAGGAGAACGCTGCTGCCCGTTCTCTGGTATATATTCCCTCGGGACGACTTTTACGTCCCCCCACGGGATGAGAGGGGGTGGTGATATTCTTAGGCCGTCACCACACAGCAAGGGTTAATTACAAATTTTTTATATGTGTTGTCTTGGCACAACTTCCTTCACCTGGTTCATATTTTTAGGTCTCGGTCTGCCTCTCTTACTTCTTGCCTCAATTTTGCCTTCTATGATGTTGGTGATGAAGTTGTGAAATTGGAGGCTTACAAGGAAGTCAATAGTCCAAGAGTTGGCACGCATTTTTGGGTAGGTATTTGAGGCAAGCTGAAAACTTGTCCTATAGCTCTTCAGACACAATCCAACACGGAACTGCAGACCTGGCTGGCGGGTAGCGGGTCTAAACCAACCCCTAAATTTTTGTTTTTTTTTTTATCCAAAAAATGTATTTGAGGCAAGCTGAAATTTTGATATGTTGTAGTTTAATGTTTATTATTATTAGAGGCGACGATCGCATTTTATTTACTTCTATTTTAAAAGTAACCCGTCTGAAAAAAATCGGCGGAACAGTATCTTACACGGGCCACGGATTTAAACGCGGAGCAGTCAATACGGTACGGAGACCGGAAGTCCGGGAACCGGTTTTTAGTTTAAAAAAAGTTTGTATTGGTTTACTAGCCGTGCCCGCGGTTTCACCCGCCACAAACTTTATAAATTATACACTATATGTTATTCGGATATATAAGCTATATAACTGTAAAGCCTCATCAAAATCTGTTCCGTATTTTCCGTGAAAGAGTAACCAACATCTATGCATACTCACAAACTATCGCATTTACAATATTGGTAGGATTTATTTTCTTGTTAAACTGTTCAGGTAACTTCTGAACAGTTAATTTGTAAGATATAGGATTTATTAAAGTAGAAATACCACCAAATTGCATGGTTACTTTGTAACAAATAGGTTACTTTAGCACTATTACAGAATACCCATATAACCAGAAATCTAATTGAATTACGATCGGTCGCGCAGTATACGCTCCAATTCTCACTTTCCCTGTAACACATTTAGCCAGCTTCCCGACCAAAATACGCTGGTCCTTATCTCAGTACATCTATGCAATGTTGGCATAACTGCGGCCTATTAAGGGTCCAGACCATCGTAAAGTGGTTAGTTAATAATGTCTATTACATTTATTTGCGTAGAACCTGCAAATAGCATATAATGTGTTCTAATTTAAATGGACGCATAACGGTAAGCGAGTAACACTTAATTTTATTGGTATATTATTATGGTATTATGCAAAATCCAAAGTAGCCTGTACTATGTATAAAATACAATAAGTATTGCTGCTGTTGCTGTTGCACATGTGTTCTATAAGTCTCCAAAACCTGGTTCTCATGGCGGTAGAATATACTGTATATGAGAATCTGTAGGCACAGATTCTCATACAGTATATTGAGACAGGCTGCCTCGTTGGTCTAGCGGTAGCGTTTTCACCCGCAGATAATGAGGTCCTGGGTTCAAATCCCGGGTCGGGCCAAAAAGTGATTTTGGGATATTTCCGTAAAAAGAAATTTCTCAGTATCAGCTCGAAGTCTGGAAGTTGGCGGTATTACACCCCCGTGCCTCGGAGAGCACGTAAAGCCGTCGGTCCTGTACCTGAACTCTTTCCGGTCGTGTCGCTAGGCGTCCCATCGGATCATGAGAGTGATGGAATAGAAAGTGCCCCTGTGTTTGCGCACACACTTGTGCACTATAATATGTCCTGCGCAATTGGCTAGTCTCCATTAAGACTTGCCGCCGTGGCCGAAATTCGACAGACACAAGACAGGTGGGGCATACTTGTAATTTTGCATTCTTTGACTTTTGTTACATGGATTATAATAAAAACAGCGTTTCTTAAACAGAAGCGTTAAGGTTGGTTGGGGCATGTGCACAGAATGGAACCCACTCGAATACCACGATGTGTTCTATTGGGTACGGTAGCTGATGCGAAGCGCGATGTCGGTAGACCTCTGCTTCGCTTTAAAGACTGCACCAAGCGGGCTATGGCCGATTTTAAAATTGACCACTGTAGCTGGGAAAAGCTTGCTAAAAACAGAGTTGAATGGCGCAAACGTGTAGAGGAGGGTCGTAAGATCTGTGATGAAGACTGATTCGGAGTACTTGCTGATAAGAGACAGAAGCGACATGAAAGCTCGGCTCGGCACCAACCCCTGCAAACTTTTCTCGTCAGGCCTGCGGCAGGCTATTTCGCTCTCGCATCGGTTTGTTTAGCCACCAAAAGAAATGTCTCTCAGACAATGCGCCGTAAAAAGTCTGTAACAGAGCCAATTATATATATATATATTTATATATATATTTGTTTAATTAAATTCAAGTTCCAATGACTCAGCCTGTACTATGACAACGAGCCAACTTATAAATATACTTAGATACATATTTCTAAATATATACATACATATCATTGACAAATTACACCCAAACAGAGGACAATTAGTCGTGATAATCATACAAAGATTTGTCTCGGGTGGGAATCGGATCAACGACCTCGAGTCGGAGAACAGAGATATCAGATGGTGTACCATGTCACGGAGTTGCTAATACTTTGACTTGTTACAGGACAGGACTTATTTGTGTGGGGTGTCAATAGTACTAGAAAATCTGAAACATTTCATACTCCTTTCAGAATCCAAGTCAGATGGATTCCTCGGGACTCACCACTCCGAGGTTTTTCAATGTGCACGTCTATTAATCCTGGATTACAGGAAAGTGGAACCCTCCATTGTAACTTCAAGACAGAGTTGACCAACTAGAAGAGAGTAGCACTAGCTCCTAAATAAGTAAATATTAATATCTATACATATAATAAATCTGTAGAAAAATATTTTTTGTACATCAAAAGAAAATCCAAAAAGAATAGCCAGGGTATTAAAGAACAACCAATAGAACCCATTTCCAGCATTTTTAGAATTTTTGTCTGTTTGTCTGTGTGTCTGTTTGTCTGTTTATATGTTCGGGTATCACGTAAAATATACGAAAGCAATGTAGATAACTTTTATACACAACGATTGAGCGTAACTTGAGGTAACATTTAGTTTTTGTTTTATTGCAATCGGTTCAGTCTATCAAAAGATATTCGATTTTAAAGTAATCATGAAAAAATAACACACATTTCGTTACTTCAAGATGAACTAATGTTTAAATAGTTGAACTACCTAACTGTCCGATAGATGTCATTGTGCATATTATGACATCTCTTTTCTGAATGAACTAGGTTGATAGTTGATTTTTATTTCGATAGAAGATGTCGTTGTGCATTTCTTTTGACTCGCGGTGTTAAGATTTGCCCGTGTTTGCTGATTGCATGAGTTACGTAGGGTTTTGAATTGTTTCGAAATAAGGTCTTGGTTGCCTAGAAGTATGTCGCTGTCCAAAATTGGTTATTAAAAAAATCTGTGTTCTTTGGGCAAATTGAATTATGTAGAAGGTTGGATTTGTTGTATTTCATTTAAAATTATTGATAGTTGAATTTTATTTCGATAGATGTCATTGTGCATTGCTTTTGACTCGCGGTGTTAAGATTAGGGCTTTGAATGTTCCGAATTGTTTCGAAATAAAGTCTTGGTTGGCTAGAAGTACGTCGTTGTCCAAAATTGGTTATTAAAATATTCTGTTTTCTTTGGGCAAATTGAATTATGTACAAGGTTGGATTTGTTATAATTTAATTTTAAATTATAATGTCAGTCGATCGAAAGTTTGTGCTGTCGGTTCGTTTGTAACGCGAATGTACAGACGATTCGAATTTTATTGAGCCTATCCGATTGAATGTATTTGAATGTAGTAAATAAACCCTGTCTCTCATAATTTTCTCAGCACAAATATATACCTACCTATGTAAAAGAGGAAACTGACTGACTGACATATCAACGCACAGCCTGAACGGCTGGGGTTAGAGACTTGAAATTTTGCCGGTAGGTACTTTTTATGACGTATGAATTCACTAAGGAAGGGTTTTTGGAAATACTAACCCTAAGGGGATAAATGGCACATACCCCGTACAAGAAGATGGAAGTTATTTTGATTGGTAATCTCTGCTCTTACGTTACATCACAACAGGAGCTAATTTCTTCTGTGTACGGTGATACCACAAACATGGGAAATCAAGGTGGTTTTTGGCTATGTCAGCGAGCTATTTTGACTCCCCGCAATGACCAAGCTGCGGCAATTAATTTCAAAATATTGACTCATGCGTCCGGGAATAGTAAAGAATATAATCTCAATAAATACAGTTATGGAAGAAGATGACGCCACGCACTGCCTGGTAGAATTTTTGGATTCCCTCAGCACACCCGGACTTCCAGCCCACAAAATAGTTTTAAAAATCGGTGTACCAATAATTCTCCTCAGAAATTTATGTCCTCCCAAACTTTGTAATGGCACTCGGCTCAAAGTCACAAATCTGCAGCAAAACATTATCGAAGGTGAAATATTAACAGGTTGCGGCGCCGGTGATATTGTTTTTATTCCAAGGATTCCTAAAAACTTTCCTTTCTCTTTCAAACCAGTGCAATACCCAGTCGGTCTCTGTTATGCCATGACGACTAATACTCAGGGCCAGACATTATCCGTTGCGGGGGTGGATGCTTTTCCCATGGTGAACTATACGTAGCTCTTTCACGCGTAAACAACCCCAATAACGTTTTTGTGTACGCTCCAGATGGTTTCACAGGCAAAATAAAGAAGCACTAAATTAAATTAAAAAAAAATTGTATCGGTATCTTCCCACAGCGCTTTATACTAAAAAATACATTGTTAAGTTCCGACATCCACGCGAACGAAGTCGCGGGCACAGCTAGTATTTAATAAATATTTAAAATAAGTTGGTAATATATTGGTATTGCTGGCCTGTTGGTGTGGATGGCAAATGCTTGCTTTTCACGCCGGAGGTCGTGGGTTCGATTCCCACCCAGGACAAATATTTGTGTGCATGAACTTGTCTGTTCGTCCTGAGTCTGGGTGTAATTTATCCATATAAGTATATATTTACAAAAAAATTGTTATGTATATTTGTATATGTATTGATAGTATAGTGTGTAGTTATGTAACAATTGTATTTATACGATTGTATTTTATTGTACTTGTCAAGTATTTTAGTAATTTTTATTATACTTGGTCTATAGTGCACCTACCATGCTATCTCTGCACCACCCTAAGATTGACTGGGAGAGAATGCCTTTGGCATTAAGTCCGCCTTTGTACAGTTTTGAGCAATAAGTATAAAATAAATAAATAAATATATGTAGTATATCAGTTATCTGGTTTCCTGGTTCTGGTGGTACAAGGTCTTCTTAGTTTGGGATCAGATGGCCGTGTGTGAATAATGTCCCAGGATATTATTATCCTAACTTAATATTAAAAATGCGAAAGTAACTCTGTCTGTCTGTCTGTCTGTTACTCTTTCACGCCAAAACTACTGAACGGATTTGAATTAAATTTGGTATACAGATGGTCTAGACCCTGAGAGAGAACATTGGCTAATTTTTATAGTTAGGATAACACATAGGCCATATTTTATAAAGTTTAACGCGGGTAAAACCGCGGGGCACAGCTAGTTATTTATAACCGAGACACTATCCAATCATAATAATAAATAATATTAGTAATAATCCCAGTGACTACGAAATGCTCAGACATACAGATAAAATTAATTGCAATCTAGTTCAACGCAGAACTTCGGGATGTATATCAAAAAGGCATTAAGGTTGTTGCACAATAGCTAGTCAATTACCTATTTCGGGTCGTGTACACCTGTATCGAAATAGACCGCGTGGCCACTTACGATATAAACTCAAAATAATATTTTATACAACAAGATGACGACATCTGTAGATTCTGCTAATAATTAAATAACATTAAAAATTCCAATTCTTTAGTCATGCAGATCGATAGATAGATAATGCGTGGTAATATGGTGGTATGCGGCGTCTTGTTACCGGAAGGGTTAGAAACAATACTGCTCAATCAATTTGGAAGTTACTTGAAACTATAGGACTAAGCTGGAGTACTTTTTTATGTCTTTTAGGCGATTTGTCCGTTGTTTGGGAATCCAATTTAAATAATTATCTGTTTATTCGATTGGGAATGTTTGGGCAAAAGATAAAAACATTTTTTTTAAACTGAATTGGCTAAGTAACGTCAGGGTCGGTTATAGGATTTTAAACAGTTATTATATTACTACAAACAATCTACAATAATATTTGTTTTAAATTCAAAACAACATTTCTATTGCAATGATATCTTTCCTTCGACATCTCTGATTCATTCATACATAATATTTGTACAACTACTAATCGAATTTCAACTTCATTGTCAGTCAATTATATTACCAATAATAGACGATACTAATATGGATAATCCTACAATGTCTTTGGATTACTTTTGCTATGCTGCTCAGGCATCCTCATCCATGTTCATTTAACCTCGGTATATAAAACGTGTGTCTTGGTGTACGCACCCTGCCTCGCTGGGAAGGCTGCGCTGCTCTGCGCAGGACACTGTTGCAACCCCGGATGCATGAACTGGTCTCAATTTATTTGCCTATTATTCACTTTAAATCGAACCTCTAACAGTCCTTGGATGTCGTAAGGATTACTAGAAATTGAGTTATTAAGTTATTGGTTAATTGGTTGCCTTGGGTAAAGATGTCAAGTTTTATTAAATTTTAATTTTTATAGCATTATTCGCAATGCAAAGCGTTTATCTAATCTCAAAAATGGGAAATCTTAAAGTTAATCGTCCGGCGGGTGTCGAACCTGCACCATCTACCAATCCGGGGTAGGCGCTCTGCGTTAAGCTGCGAACGGTACACGCCGGCAGATCAAATTTAGGATTCCCCGGACCCCGGATAGTCAGAAGTTTTCAAATTTTATGCTATTTTACTAAGCAAGCGGCCCATTAGGTAGGCCTGAGACCTGAGCCTAAGGGCGCTAGAGGGCCACCACTCGCGCTTTTTCGATCTTTTTGAAAGATTATCACACCTTTTTTGCTGTCTGCGGAAAGTTGTGGCGTGTGGTGTTATATATTTGAGTGTTCGTGGGTGGCGCAGTGGTTAACATTCGCTTCGTCATATCCTATCCGATTCCCACACAGGACAACTATTTCTATGACCCCATAAGTAATTAGTCTGAGTCAAGGTGTACGTTGTGTCTGGCAATTATTTGGTTGTAAATTACTCCGCGACCGATCGAACTCAGAGCACGGAGTGGCGAGGCGAGGCGACTGTCTTATTAACATAATATAAATTATTGGAACGAAGTTCCTTATCGCGCGTTGTGAAAGGGGGTTACACGGAAAAAATTCTTACGAAAAGTTGTCACGACGCTTTTTGCAGCTGTGCGGCGTGCGCATGTTTCTCTGTCTGTCTCTCTCTTTTTCTCTCTCTGAAAGAAAGCAAGTCAGATATTTTCATTTCTATTTCGCATTGAACAGTGTGGTGTCGCGACGATTATTTTTGTTGAGTGTATACAAGTTTTTTGTACATAATAAATAATAAGAAATAACTTCGTTCCATCCGGGTGTCCCTTGACACCTCTCAAGTTTTTATTTTGATTGCTTCTACTGAGGCTATCATCGATCGTTAGCACGTATGACTCAGTGTTTGAGTAGTCACCTAGTTACCACCTCGGCTTTATCGTGTTACGGGTTCGATACCCAAGCCGGAAAACTATAAGCCCAGCGTAATATAGTCCATTGCTGGACATAGGGCTCCACCAAAGATTCTATAACGTTGCTATTTGGAGGGATTTGCTGCAGTCATCGCGCTTGGCATGCGAGCTGGCGACCGCAGTTAGGTGGTACTTAGTAGGTACACAGGAGGCGCTGCTACCCGAAGAAGAAGAAGTACACTTTATTGCAAAAATAAGTAAAACATAACAATGGTTACAAACAAGGAAATAAACTTATTATGCAATTGGCGGCCTTATCGCTAAAAGCGATCTCTTCCAGGCAACCATTTCCAGGTACCCGACTACCTCGTACCGGAGCAGCATATCCGTGTTCCCGGGACTCCCCCATCAGGTGCCAAGAGAAGTCCACGGTAGGTAGGTTTAGCCGGTGCAAGTCCGACATATCCACCCGCAGACACTTTTTGCGGGTGGCATGCGAAGGCATTCCCCCTGCCTTATCAAAAAAAAAAAAGGTACCCGACTACCTGGTGTAATCTTTTTCGCCTTTTATGATATTCACGGCATGGTATAGCCTCTATTATTTTTTCTCGGCGGGAAATCTCTGCTAGAATTTAGAAAATAATTTAGAAAAAAAATCACATGGTTAAAACTATTAGTAAATTATATATATTATCCTGGTCTAGTTACTTCGACGGGCCTGTTGGCGTGGTTGGCAAATGCTTGCTTTTCACGCGGGAGGTCGTGGGTTCGATTCCCAACCAGGACAGATATTTGTGTGCATGAACATGTCTGTTTGTCCTGGTTCTGGGTGTAAATTATCTATATAAGTATGTATTTACGAAGAAAGTATATCAGTTATCTGGTTTCCATAGTACACGCTCTGCTTAGTTTGGGATCAGATGGGTGTAAATAATGTAATAATCTTGACTCTGGGTGTAATTTATGTCGATTAAATACATGTTTCTATTAAATTAATTCCCTCTGTTACATTGTTTTAAAACTAAAAGCTGAATGCTAATATAGTATTTTGATGTGAAACATCTATAGCCGCACGTAAAACAGATTTCTGGCGTGGCGACGCATGCCGTGGCGCCGCGGCGCCACGCTATACGATAGTATTGTGTACGGTGTGGCGACGCGTCGCCATGCGCAATCGACTTTTTATTTTATCATTATGACATATTTAGTTCCTATCACAATATGTTCTTTTCTGCATATTACTTTTACAAAATAATGTCGATGTTTCACATCTGCCAGGCGTCCCGGCAGGTGTCGGCCTAGACCCTTCTATGCTTTCTTATGGTCTATGGTTAAAGTAAGCGAGCTACCCGGTGGGCAGCTGTTGCCCAAGCCACGAAATCCAAACGAAGGAAGCAAACAGAATACGCCCCGGTAATAAAATGTAACTTGTGTTGTTCTAGTTACCCAATTGAAGCGTTTTGTTGTTGAAGTGGAGACAGTATGGTGCAACTAAACGTGCAGGGCTCCTTAATCGGCCCTTTTGTAGAAAGAGCGCGTGTTTGATTGAAGATTTATGTTTTAGATTAGTTTAATGTACAACTAGTTACTGACCGTAAAGGCTGTGTGCACAATAGCATAATTAAAAAACTGTTTAAGATGTCGCGGAACTTTATATAGTAACATTTTTTTATTGATTTGTTAATCATTCGAAACGTAGTTTGCAAGATATAAGTTTAGTTTATTTACGAGAATTTGCTGCTGCAAATTCTCGTAAATAAACTAAACTCGACTTCGAGCATTTAGAATTTGCATTACTATCGTATGGGCAGTGGTTACCCTAGTGTCAGAGTTGTTTAAGCCGCCCAGTAGGCTTCTGAAATGGCTTAACGACTGTTGCCTAATGGCTACAACCGAGACCGACAGCTTAACGTGCCAGCCGAAGCACGGAGACGCTCCGCGAATGAAACCACTTTGGCGGTCACCCATCTATGGACTAACCGCGAGCTTTGTTGCTTAACCACACCAATAACTCACGGACCGGTGAGAGCATCTGGCTATGAGCGCTACTATTTATGGGTCACACAAATAGTTGTCCGGCGCGGGAATCGAACCTGGGACACGTAGTGGCGAGGCGACTGTCTTAACCACTGCGCCACACGTGCAGTAATCGGGCAGTGCACGTGTTCTATGGATAGCAATAAGGACTCAGCTTATGAACTCAGCTTTACCGTGAAATTGTAAAACGCTTTTGGTGTGGATTTCTATTAAAAATATATTTATATTAATATAAAATGAAATAATTAATTTAATCGATACTAATATTATAAAAAGGTAACGTTTGTGAGTTTGTGACGTTTTAAGGGGTAATCACTGTATCTACTGAACCGATTTTATTTATTTCACCAATAGAAAGCTACGTTATTTTGGAGTGTCATAGGTGTTTGACGATGAATCATAATTCATCATCATAATTTTTATTTATCCCGAACTTTTAACCCGAAGTATTACGCGGGACAAACAGGCAGGGACAGAAATATTTATAACGCGGAACGAAATCCGCGGGCACTGCTAGTAATATATAATTATATAATAAAATTATAGAAATATATTGGGGCCTAAGAACGTCCACTGCTGGATGAAGGTCCTCTTTTTCCCCAGCAGTGGATAGCTTTAGGCTGTCATGAAGATGATGATGATATATTATTTTAAAAACAAAGTCAATATCATTAAAACTATCGTTCCGATAAACTCGGATCTTAACGACAGCACTTAAGTATCGATATCTGATGGTTTGTACCAGACACGAGTAAAGCATGTGACAGAGCGGCATTGGTCAGTTAAATGAATTTTGTTAATAAGTTATGAAATCCTACAGGGTGTTAGATAGTCATGTAAACCTAACAAATAGTCATCATGTCTAGTCCGTCTAAAACTTGCCTGGAAGTGATTTTATTGTTTAGTATTGTAATTCTGCCCTCATATATCATATACCTACCTTTCGAAAAATTCCGTGTAATCTATATCTATATACATATAATAAAATTGTAGGAAAGTCAAAACTGTACATTGAACATTTTTTTTAAAGGATCTTGGGTCGTGATCTACAATGGATATCGAAGCCAAAAATATAGTTTTTAGAATTTTTGTCTGTATGTATGTCCGGGCTAAATTCAAAAAGTACTGCATGAATATTACTAAGAGGTCGGGTCAACATATAGGCTACATATTATCACGCTATCACCTATGGGGGGGGAAGTGTGATTGATGAATTTATAAAATTTAACGTGGGTAAAACCGCGGGGCACAGCTAGTATATACATACATTTCTTCTTATTTACTCCCGCTATTTAATATTTGTATAAAAATTGATAAAATTGTTTCTTCAGAATATCACTAAAACTATCGTTCCGATAAACTCGGATCTTAACGACAGCACTTAAGTATCGATATCTGATGGTTTGTACCAGACACGAGTAAAGCTTGCGACAGAGCGGCATCGGTCAGTTAAATAGGATACACTAGCACATTGTTAATAGTTTGAAACATCTTACAGGGTGTAAAGATAGTCATGTAAACCTAACAAATTCATGCCTAGGTATTTCTTATATATTCATCATCAGTCCTTCCCAAACTTGCCTGGAAGTGATTTTATTATTATTAATTTAATTCTGCTCTTACCTTTCGTATGTAATCTAAAGTATTTATTTTATATTAATTTACTTGTATCAAGTTCAGAACAGAATGTTATAAAAATCGCTGTCGAATTGTTAGAACAAACTCATTTACCATCAGTTATACACTGAGACGAAATCTCAGAAGTTTCCGTCAAATTACTTAATCCAAATTATTTAACTATCAGTTTTATAACACAGAAACAGATTTTTTTTTAAATTAAGTGTTGTATAACACTTACTGCTATTTAAAGGAGTCACTGTCATTTCGTGGAATCAAACATTGAGACAATTTCCACAAGTTCCTCTAAAAGTATTGAATACAATTAACTATTAGTTGTATGAAACTGAAACAAATTTTCAGACGTTACAGTTAAATTATTGAATAATAAATTAATTAACTATGAAAATTATAACACTGTGATAAGATTTCACCCGGTATCTATTGAACAAAACCTTTATTCAGAATTTTTACGTTCGTAATGTAGCTATAATCAATTCTATTTCTCGGTAAATCATTAGAACAAAAACTTCTTTGAAAAAATTGTACATTGCAAATTGGAAAGAAATGAGATATATCATGTCAACTTAAAGGTGGATGAAGATATCTCCCGTACTATTTTATTACTAACATGGTATTATTATTTTAATTTTAAATTCTATTTAATAAATAATATAATTGATAGAAAAGTAAAACAGAGAAACACAAAACCATAAAGTTTTAACTAAAGACTAAATAATCAAATAAATTATCATCACCTATCATGATAATTTATTTGATAATTATTAATATTATTTAGTCTTTAGTTAAAACTTTATGGTTTTGTGTTTCTCTGTTTTACTTTTATCCAAATTTAAATGTTTATATTTAGGTAAAGTTGAATTTGCATTAGTAGTATAGTATTTAGATATTGTTTCTTTATTTGTGTTTAGCATGTTTAGTGACTATTTTTTTTCGAATGTTGTATACATTGGTAGAGATTTAACACCTTGTCTTTAAGTCAATAACTTGTTATCTTTAAATGTTTAGTGTTAAGTGGATGATGTATGTATTATAATAAATAAATTATCGTTACGCTTTGCAGACGGGTTGGAAATCGTTATATTATAATGGATTTAGTACTCAGGACAGACGGTGACTTCCCTTCCTCTGATAGACGCCCCCGATGATGATTTGAAATGGGGTGGTAATATTCGTCATAATGAAATTTGCTGATAGATAATACCTTGATCTTCTGATTTGTTTGAACAGAAAACTCCTCCTCTTATTTATCGTTCTTCTTTAACCAGAATTTGTTAAAAGTTTTCAATACTTCTACTTATCGTATAGGCAGTGGTTACCCCAGTGTCATCGTTGTTCAAGCCGCCCATTAGGCCTCTGACATGGCTTAACGACTGTTGCGTCTACAACTGGGATAGACAGCTTAACGTGCCCTCCGAAGCACGGAGACGCTCAGAAATTAAACCACTTTGGTGGTCACCCATCTATGGACTGACCGCGAGTCTAGTGGCTTAACCTCGTCAATCACTTACGGACTGGTGAGAGCATCTAGCTGTGAGCGTCTCAGTTTTCAATTGTAAATTGAATTTGTTTGTTGTTTAATTAGTAAGGAAAAGTAGGTACAAATTGTGTTTGACAGTAATGTCGAAGGTAGATTTTATAATTGATTAATCGTTATTTGCCATCATTCATTGGCATTGCAACGACAGCTTGGTAAGTTGCCAACGTCCCGGTTTTTACACTATTGCAATGCGCCCTGAGAATTAACAGCGCACCGTTGGTATTGAGGGCACTACACTTTTATATGATTTTCTACTTAAACCTAATGTTGACGTGCATTTGGACTGAATTAAGAGGATTCAATAAGAGATGGTGGCTACCATCATTATCATCATATTAGTCGAAATACGTCCACTGCTGGATAAAGGCCTCCCCCAAAGATCTCCACAATTCCACACTTACACTATTCGCATCCAGCGGTTTCCAGCGATCCGCATAAGATCATCGGTCCATCTTGTGGGGGCCCACGCTGCGTCTTTATTATAATCCTGATTTCGTCTATAACATAATGATTACAATTGCGTACCAAACATATATGGTTAAGCGGTATTGGAGTATTACCAACTATAAAATAAAACCAAAAAGTAATTACCTAACCAAATTTGTCCAGAGAGTCGAGTTCAAATCATTGCATTCTTTTATCAAACCATTTAAGTAGATATAATTGGGGCAGTCGCCTCAACACTATGGCTCGGTTAGTGAGATCTGAGATTGCAGGTCTTGGTCTCAAATCTCGGGTCAGTAAAAAGGGGTATTGGAATTTCCCAAGGAAGACGGTTCAGAATAAAAAGTGGTATTGGTGTTCCTTAAATAAGGAATATACCCAATAGGAGCCCGTTCAGGTTCCGACCTGAACGGGCTCCTATTGGGTATATTCCTCATCCTTTTTCGCATAAATCGGTGGGATGGATATCCGTATCCATCCCACCGATTTATGTGAAAAAGGATGATTGAATTAAAAACACTAGCCAAGTGCGAGCCACCCTCGCATTATGTTCTCAAAGATTTATACCACTTATTTATTACAAAAAATATATATATATATATATGTGCCTATATAATGTTATGGCAAGAATTAAATATTATTGTAATCTATATATATAAAAATCGATGCCACTTTTCGTTGTAATGTTATAACTCAACAACGCCTTTACCGATTTGGCTAATTTTGGTCTTGAATTATTCGTGGAAGTCCAGGGAAGGTTTGTACGTAGAGAAAATTTAAAAAAGTCTTAACAAAGTGTAAAATCAACATCTTTTAGCAATTTAAAATATGTTTTTGTTTGAATAAATGAACTTAATAATATTTTTTTTCATTACTATGCCTTATACGTAGCGAAGCACGTACCGGGCCGCTAGTATTCATATAAATAGGCTTACAAATTTCAACTAAAAGGGGCTGTGACTGATGTAAATGGACCTGAAATTAATTTAATCTTAATATAATAATGTTATGATACTCTAAGCTCTCATAGCAAGCTGCTCCCACTGGTCCGTAAATAAATAACGTAGTCATGCGGTCACTACATAAATGGGTGATTGTGAAAGTGGTTTTTTGAGCGTCTTTGTGCTTCATATGTTGATTATGAATGTTATGATACACTGGTGTAGCTCTCATAGCAAGTTGTTCCCAACGGTCCGTAAGTAAAGTATCTAGTCATGCGGTCATTCCATAGATGGGTGATTGCCAAAGTGCCATAGTGTTTTTTGAACGTCTTTGTCCTTCAATGGACACGTTAAGCTATTGGACCCGGTTGTAGTCATTACAAAATAATTATATCCTGGGACATCATTCAATAGACGGGCCTGTTGGTGTGGTTGGCAAATGCCTGCTTTTCACGCCGGAGGTCGTGGGTTCGATTCCCACCCAGGACAGATATTTGTGTGCATTAACATATCTGTTTGTCCTGTCTCTGGGTGTAATTAATCTATATAAGTATGTATTTACAAAAGAAAGTTAGTAGTAGTGTAGTATATCAGTTATCTGGTTTCATTTTTTTTTAATTCACGTATACTTTAAAAAAGCGCTTGTAAATAGTCAGAACATATTCGTAGTAATATATAATTAATTTATAATTATTTCTAGGTAAATATAGATATTTAGGTACACGGATTGTAGGAAATAATTTACAATAAGATTTATTTTATAACAGTAACGATATTTAACTAATTTAAATTAAGTTTTTGTCAAGGATCATGTGTAGGTTTAATTATCAAAATTTTAAATTTTAGTTATATTTTTACTACATATTGTCTAATAATTTCCATAGTACAAGCTCTACTTAGTTTGGAATCAGATGGCCGTGTGTGAATAATGTCCCAGGATATTATTATTTATTTATTTATTATTTAAAAACAGTCGCTAAACCATGTCAGAGGCGTACTGGGTGGTTTGAATAACTGTGACATTAGGGTAATCACTGACCATACGTAAACTAAGCAAATAAGTATAGTTATTCATTATAAGTGAATAGATGCTATGTATTATTTATGAGAATAAATCCTTACACCTTAAAACCTTACACCATAAATGAATTAACTAATGGTTTCTAATTTACATCAGCAGCCTGTCAGATCCAGCCAATATATCTCGGTGATAATATATCACAAGAATAGAACTCCCACTAAATTCAACATTCCGCCATTTCTACATCCTATCGTTTTGCATACTGACACCAAGGGACATAAATATATACATTTGAAAGGGACCAAGTTCCCACAGCTCCTTAGATCTAGATCTTACACCAGTAACTTAACATAACTACAGTCCTAACTACGAGCTAATTTGGACCTTAAAAGACAGAAATAAAGGTGGATTGTTGAAGAAGGGAAGTTATATCAGTTGACACATGAAGAATGCATCGATGCTCTACTTTCGAGTGTTTCAAGGATTTTATTTGAGACAGCTAATGTTTGTTTACAGCTCGTAGATCTGTGTTTGTTTACCTTCCTTGTATGAATTTGTAGTACCTCACTAAGATCTACGAACTACGAATTATACACATGAGTCACGAGTACGATATGTAGTCTTATGATTATTAGATAATTATTATTTTCTTAACGATATTATGTTTTTATTTATTTACTCCATATATTTACATATCATCATCATCATCATATCAGCCGAAAGACGTCCACAGCTGGACAAAGGCCTCCCCAAGGATCTCCACAATAGCCGGTCTTGTGCTGCCTATTATTATCTTATATATTTACATATATAAGATAATAATAATATAATATCTTGGGTCATTATTCACTCACGGCCATCTGATCCCAAACTAAGCAGAGCTTGTACTATGGAAACCAGGTAACTGATATACTACATATACTAGTTTTCTTTTGTAAATGCATACTTATATAGATAACTAGCTGTGCCCCGCGGTGTTACTCGCGTTAAATTTTATAAATTTTCTGTGCTATAAACCTCACGGAGCCCGAGACCTTTGCAACGAATGCAAAACCGTGGAAATCGGTTCGTGCGTTCTGGAGTTATAGCGTCAGGAAGGAAAACCCGACTTATTTTTATATAGTAGATTACACCCCGACTCAGAACAAACAGACATGTTCATGCACACAATGCAATTAATGTCTGTCCTGGGTGGGAATCGAACCCACGACCTCCGGCGTAAAAAGCAAGCATTTGCCAACCACGCCAACAGGCCCGTCACTATATAAGTTAAAATTAATAACTACAGTGTCAAACGATTCCTCCTCATCGTTGTCGGGGAACATACCCAGAAGGCTAGCAGCATTGCCACGTTGTACCTATAGCAATGAACGTTATTAGATTATATCATTTAAATCGTAAGATTTAATAAGTTGGTCAATCTCCGCGGAGACTAACCAAGACATATTATAGTGCAGGATTATATGCACCAAGACAGGTGCACCCCCATCCTCAAATGGCACGGCTATCCACCACGATGAGGACGGCAGATATCAGTTCTAGAATCTCATGAGGCCTGGGAATAAAACTTTAAACTGGATATATTTTATTGTCAGAAAATATTCGGTATCACTTTTAATTTTTATTTTATTTTATTTTCAAATTTAGAAAACTTACAGCTAATAAGTTACACAAATTCTTGAAGTTATACAAAAGATGGCCAATTACAAGTTTTCACAAATAAATAAATTGTATACATATTACAAATATACAATAAACAGCATACCTATACCTATTACTAAATCTACTGAGAACACTGTGACTCAAAGAAATTATTACACATAGTCCTTTTCAGGTTTGAGACACTAAGCTTGAATCGGGATTGGAATCCAGGACCTATAACCCAGTAGGGCAATAAAGTTTTGTAATAGACTTCTGTGTATGCGCCCGAGTGGTGACGCGTTCGCGTTTCGATTCCCGCTGAACAAATTAATTTCTTCTGGGTCTAGTTGGTTTGATGAGGCAGGGGGAATGCCTATGCATCCCACCCGCAAAAATTTGCAGGTGGGGATGTCGGGCTCAGTCGCCTTATCCTAACCTGCCGTGGATTTTTATTGGCACCTGAGGTCCCCACCTCAGGTTCCCTGGGGACGGAGAAATGCTGTACTGTGTTAGGCGAAATAAAATATGTGTACATATATCCTACTACTATTATAAACGCGAAAGTTTGTAAGTATGTAAGTATGGATGGATGGATGATGATTGTTACTCTTTCACGTAAAACTACTGAATGGATTTTAATGATACTTTACAATAATAGCATCAGAATAGCACATAGGCTACAAATTATAAAGATATTGTGTGAATTGTCCAAAATATGACGATAAGTGTCTAGTAAGTAGGAAAAAATCTATCATCTGCGAGCTATTCCGGCGTGCACTGCCGAAACCGCTAGAAGTACACATCCTACTAATATTATAAATGCGAAAGTTTGTGAGTATAGATGTATGGATGTATGTTACTCTTTTACGACAAAACTACTTTAACGTGGGTGAAACCGCGGGGCATAGCTAGTTATATATAAATTGCACGGAACAAATAATCGTGCACATCACATAAAGAGCTGCCCTGGATCGAACCCACGACGGCTTAGCAGTCATGGTCACTAACCACTAGACCAACAGGCCAATCATTATACTTATGCAGTTATTTTTGTGAAAACTAACATAAATTTATTATTAGGCTGCTCATTCCAAACACCAATGCCTGTAGCACGAATTCCTGCAGTTTACTTACTCGATCACACGTACAGTTTCGTCCCATACATTGAGCACCAGAGTTTTAGTTCTTAATAGTTTCCGCGAGAGGCGCTGGTGCTCACTGTATGGGAGGAAACTGTACGTGTGATCGAGTAAGTACACTGCAGGAACTCGTGCTAGAGGCTCAGGTTGCAGCAGTCGTCGAGGGCACGGCTTTTTGACGTCACAGTGGCTCGCACTAACATAGGCAAATTTGCACCGGTATTAAGAGGCGTACGAGTAATAAATAGCACCTCACAAAGAGTTGTTCATTGGCGGAATTTGTGAGCGTGACTCTTGATTTCATCGTCAAAGTACGTCCACTGCTGGACAAAAGCCTCCCCAAAGAATGGGGGGATATGCCATAATCGCCACGCTTGGCAGACGAGTTGGCGTTCGCAGTTTGATGGTCATAGTTCACAGAAAAACGCTGCTGCCCGTTCTCTGGTAGGTATTCCCTCGGACGATATCTACGCCCAACGGGATGAGATGATATTCTATGCCGACACCACACAACAAGACTGTCGATTTACTTAGTAATTAATAATAATCAGAGTGTCGCATTGAGTGTAAACCTGTTAAGATAGTGTTAAGTTGTATAAATTAATACCCCATAAGGGTGCCCTCAGGTAGTCGCTTAAATTAAGCTACTAGTTGAGAGCCTTTTGCGCCAGCCAACTGCTCGTTGTTTTCAATTCTTTAATTTTGATATACAATAATATCTAAATAATACAATTGCTAAATGTAATAATCATAGCTTAGTAACTTGCTATTTATTATTTATTTAAGGATATTAAAAATATATGTGACGAAACAGACCGCACGGACGGACTAATTCAAAATATTTTGTTGCTTTAATTACTGTTTTTAAACTTTGTTTATGTAATACATTGTGAGCTCATTAATTATGGTGTACCCCAAGGGAGCATATTAGGCCCTCTACTGTTCCTCATCTATATAAATGACATGCTAACAGCAATATGTCATCCTATGGTTTTATTTGCTGATGACTGTACAGTTATGTTTTCTGAGAGTGATAATATGACAATCGAAAGAGAGATCAATGACAGCCTCGTCAGTATTATTGACTGGCTTAGGAAAAATAATTTAATCATAAATTTCGTTAAAACCAAACTCATGACATTCGAACAAAGGACTAATCACGCCAAACTAGACATAAAATATGAAAATAATCAAATTGCAGAGACTAGTGCTACCTCATTTATAGGTCTTAAAATAGACAGAGATACGACGTGGAAGTCCCATACTGAGACTATCTGTAAAAGACTAAGCCAGTTCTCGTATGCTCTGTATAACTTGTCCAAGGTAGTAGATCAGGCAACAGCAATCACGGCTTATCATGCTTACGTCACATCTACCTTACGTTACGCAATTATATATTGGGGCAATTCCACGAACAGGGAAATAGTTTTCAGAGCTCAAAAAAGGTGCTTGAGCAATATGCGGAATAAAATGCACTGACAGTTGCAAGCCTTTCTTTTTGAGCCTTGGTATTCTTACTATGCCATGTTTATATATCTACGAGGTGGCCTTATTCGTTAAAAAAACCTTGTTTTGTTTGATACATTAAATAGTAAACGACACATAAATAAAATACGATTCAGACCGCATAAAAAAACGGTTTATAACAATAACTTTTTAGGTATGGCCCCTAAGATATATAATAAATTACCAAAATTTGTCTAATTTTTTAATACATAAGGCATATTATACAATAACAGAATACTTATTGGATAAAACATAGTTGACATTTATTTTTCATATTTCCAATGTTTTTATGTTCCGACTTGTGTGTCAATTACGTAATCTAATTGTTATTTATGGTATATATAAATTATTTAAGGTGACATTGATTTAAGTACATTGTCTTTTTTTTATAATTTCTGACATTTTGACATAATGATAAGCATGTATTTCTTAATTATGACATTAATTTTGTAGTATTTATTATGGTAATGACATTTCTTTTTATATATTATTTTCTAATTTACTATTAATTATGTCATTACATCTTTAAAAATTGCATGCCCTCACTGGCTAGACATAGTGATCTTCACATTTGTATGACACCATAAAATGTATTAATGTACCTGTGTTTGCAATTAATAAATTGATTTGATTTGATTTGCTTGACAAGTACAAGTGTAGGTATGTAAATACCCAAGTGCTGAATAAATTTCATTATACCATAAATAAAAATAATAATAAGTATTTCGTTTCTAATTATACAGCCGTCAAGAGACCAAGTTTAGACTTCTGTATCATTACTGTATCATATTCTTGAATCACAACATTGTATGGTGAGTTCTTGCCTCAGTGTTGTTAGTATTACCAACTTCAGTTGCATTGTGTTGCGTGGGGCACAATACCATGTATTATTCTTGTCAACGGTTTGAGTTAAGCTACTTAAATCGAGTACTTATAGAACTTACTTCGCTTATTGCGTTATACAGGGTTTCCAAGAATAGACAAATTGTTATTTAATGGAAAAATTCTACCTGCATTAGGTAAGCACGGGTCTGTCTGAGAAAACATTTTACTTAAGTTTTTCTATGTACTAATGTAGTTTTGCCTGCTGCCTTCCCCCCATTTTGTCCCGTTACGGACACAGGGTAGTTGTTTTTATTCATTCGCAATGAAATGGGCAGTCTATGTGTGTGGCAGTGATTAAGATAATCATCTCGCTATTAAATCGGCGCTCTCGTGTTTTTGGGTTCGATCCCTGCATAATACAAATATTTATGTGACCCATAAATGGTTGTTCTGTTTTATTTCTGTCGTCACAATGATTATATTAAATTTTTATTCCAATCGGAACTGGAAGACGCTGCGTGGGCAGGTCCCTTCAAGATAGACCGATGATCTTGTGATGGTCGCTGGAACTCACTGGAAACTGCAATACCGTTTTTCGGCTGATATAATGATAATTATGATATTCTTATTCGTATAAGGTTTATTACCTCTACTCCATCCTAATATTGTCTAGAAGTGATAGTTCTCGATGTGGCCGTATATTGTACATCATGCTTTGATTGTAATTCTGTTCTAATGTATCACATGCCTTTGGTGTTCCATAAACAGTACTTATCTTAGTTTGGTAAGGCCATTTGTTTTCCGCACTTAGCCTCCTGATTGGGCCATTGTGCGTGAACTTATTTTACTACTCGAACCATTTTAGTTCCATAGAAGGTCAAGATGCCTCGAACGCTTGGCCTGAGTGCCTCCTGCAGTGTCTTCGGATCGTTAGAAACTGTGCCCGTTGGCAGGCAACGCTACTGTAGTAGTACGTGTGCTGGTGTTTCTTGAAATAGAGTGCAATCTCTGTACCGGGGGCTGTCTGCGACGCCAATCTTGAAGAGGTATTTCTTTAATGTGCGGTGCCCGGTAATTGTGCATACCACCATGCGTAGATCTTTTTTGAATACTTATCTTATCCTACTAATATTATAAAGCCGAAAGTGTGTGAGTGTGTGACTGTGTATGTTTGTTACTTCTTCACGTCTAAACGGCTGGAGCGATTTTAATAAATATTTTGGTATGGAGTAAGCTGATACTCTGGAATAACATATAGGCACGGGGCACAGCTAGGTAAGCATTCATCTTATCTTACGTACAAACTTATGGTATGGGATTTCGCCTTGTCATCCTGTATAATGTTCCGTGTCACATGGTAAACGATTGATTGTTTTTCTAATTCCTTTTTGCTACCTTTAAGATTGTAATAGTTTCATAAATAGTTATTGTTAGCTGCTTAATGTATATTCATGTTTGAAATTACCTAAGAATACACAACTTCCAATTGTCAGCCTAATACCAGGAAACACCATGTTACAGTAACTGGACTCGTTTGGGTTTAGTGACCGTAAGTAATTAAAGAATGCTCAAGGGAACTTTCATACGTAATAACCTTCTTAATAAATTTGTCATTTGCAGAAGGCTGCTTTCCAGTCTTGCTTAAAAATGCTATTGTAAAACCCATATACAAAAAAGGTGACCATACCAAACTTGAAAATTACAGACCCATTACTCTTATTTCTGTCATTAACAAGGTATTTGAAATTGCTATGTATAGGAGTATGAAAGTATATATAGAGAAGCACAAAATACTAAAAAGTGAACAATATGGGTTTCAGAAGGGTAAATCGACTACACTAGCTTGTTTTAACTTGACTAACGAAATAATTAACAATCTTGACAATGGACACCACGTTACTGCTGTTTTTTTCGACATGTCGAAAGCATTTGACTTCGTTTCTCATGAATTATTATTAAATAAATTAGAAAAGTATAGAATAAGAGGACATTCCTTAAAATGGATTGCATCTTATCTAAGCAAAAGAATTCAAAGAGTTGAAATAACAAATATAAGTAAAAATAAAGAGCTAAAGACATATCTTTCAAATTATAGACAGGTATCATGCGGTGTTCCACAGGGAAGTGTCCTAGGGCAATTATTATTCCTGCTCTATATTAATGATCTCCCTGAAATTACACAATACCCATGTACTTTATATGCTGATGACATATCGATAATAATTTCTACTAACTATGACATTAATAATCATATTCTTGACATCACTAATACAATTCAATCTATTATTTTATGGCTTAATGACAATAACCTGCATGTTAATTTGACTAAAACTAATTTAATAATATGGAAAAAGGTGTAACCCAATTAATATTAATCATAATGAACATCACATTTCAGAAATTAATGAAACAAAATTTTTAGGTTTGTTAATAGACCAATATTGTAATTGGAAAGCTCATATTGAGAAAGTGTACAGTCAAATAAATAAATTTGTATTTGTTTTGTACAGACTGCGTAAAACAGCAAACATAGACACTGTCTTGACAGCTTATCATGGGTACGTCTTCTTCTTCTTAGCGAGTCGATGGCAATCTAAACTGTGTCCGCCCAGAACTTGGCCACGAGAATCGCATTATGAGTAGCCTCCATCAGATCTTTAAGCGTGCAGTTGTAAGGGCACGCGCTACATGATAGTAGATGTCCCATTGTCTGTGGGACTACACCACATTTGCATTGAAGGCGATCATTAATGTAACCCCACCTGAGCAAGTTGTCCCTGCTGCGACCAACCTGGGTTCGAAGCCTATTTAATGATTTCCAGGCTAGCCAAGGCAGTTTCCATCCAGGGGCGAGACTTTCAGATGGTGGAACAAATGGTACAGGCAGTTTGGTACACTCTCGCCACAGCTGGCATCTAGCCTGTGAGAGTTCTCCGCTCAGTGGAAGGACGCACTTCACGAAGCTGTGTCGTACTACTCACTACGATGGCAATCCCAAATTCATGGGTACGTAGGCTCGGTGCTAAGATATGGGTTGGTTCTTTGGGGTAACTCAACCGAGGTAAATAGAGTTTTTGTGGCACAAAAAAAATGTGTTCGTGCTATAGTAGGCATTCCTCCATGGGAATCATGTAAGCCTGTTTTTTATGATTTAAAGTTATTGACGTTGCCGTGCATGTACATATACGAGGCTGCAAAATTTGTAAAAGAGCATAAAACTCTATTTGTTAGTGCTAAAGATAAATACCCCAGGAACAAAAGAAATCCAGAAAGAATAGTTTTGCTAAAAATTCCTAGAACCACACTGTATCTCAAAAATAGTTACGCGATGTGTGGCAAGATCTATAATAAAATTCCAGAGGTAATAAAAGAAATGCCATTAAATGCCTTTAAAAATAATTTAAAATCGTGGTTAACAGAAAAAGCATATTACTCCGTAAGTGAATTTATGGCATAACTTATTTAATTAATGCAATTGTAATAATAATGGTGTAATAATGATAATGTAATAATAACAATGTAATAATGATAATTTAATAACAATATATTTATAATAATGTTAATATTTGCATGTCAATAAATTGGCTGAAGTTGTAAGGACCTGTAATTAGTTATAAGACCAATTAAATGTACCAACTTTACTGCAAATAAAGGATATGAATTATGAATTATGACGCCAGCACATCAAGCTACCCCAATCTGTCAGATTTCCCCAATTGAAAGTGAACCTTACGCTAATGTGATAAAGTTGCAAATCTTTAAAAGAAAATTGACAGATTGGGGTAAATGGATGTACTGAAGTCTGTACTTAATTATTAAGGGTCAAGTACATACATATTTAAAATAAATAGACCCATTAAAATTAATTAAGGATTTCCCTGAATATCCTGCTGTAGGGTCACTATCTCAGCATTAGCTGCATCATCTACAATAAGCCCCAAAAATACCCTATAGACATAGTTGGGCTGGCGTGGTGACCTCAAACTATTGGAATGCCATGGAAACAATAGGTTATGTGATATAGCAACCCTATATACCAGTTGATCAGTCCCAAGAGATAGCTGGCGTAATAATAACTGGGCAAGTGACACTAATGAGCACTACCGATGCCTATAATTGACTGGTACTTAGATATAACTAACAACTTAATTTGGTCCGTACTTAATGGGAACTTTGCGGAAATGCTATCAATGTTATGCTGGAGGAATCTAAGTAAGACGATAAATATTTGTAAGTTATGCGTCTTTAATTTATAAAGTTATCCAGTAGGTAGTCTAATGTAAAATGTATGTGTATCACTTTAATAATTTAAATTATTTAACTTGAATAACACTTAAAATCGAAACTAGTCGAAAAATTGAGAGTTACAAAGTGTGTTATTTCATTGATAAAATTTTGGAATTGGAATTTAGTATTTTTTTTATGTTTCATAAATATTTTTAAAACTTAGTTTTTAATCGACAAAGAGTTAAAATAACACTTATAAATAGTCTAACCATGTGTGTTACAAGTTAGTTACAAGTTAACTATACGTTATTCACATTATTCAATTTTTTGATTCGTGATTGTTTATTTAATAATTTATAATTAATAAATTACCTATTAAGTATCTCATTTATAATTCTAAATGGAATCTCACTTTTAAAACTATATAAATGAATATAAATATTTGAGACTCCCACAATAAGCCCAATTTTTTATGATATCACACGGTACGGTTTGCAAACTTGTTTTTAACTAGCTGTCCCGGAAGACGTTGTTTCGCCCCAAAAATGGAAAAAATATCCCAGCGCCAACTACCAGGTTCAATTTTAAATCCAAACTATCCATGAACTCGCTCATCCATGCGGATAATTAAAATCGGGTTGACATACAAAACCCAGTTGTAGCGCCACCTATCGGGTCCAAATGTAAATCTAAAGCAGCAAGAGACTCAAACACACAACATTTTCTGATTTGTTCTCTAAAAGTTATGACCACCTTCTTAATTTTTTGGTGTACATTATATGTATGTACATGTTTGGGTCACTTAAATTATATACTTAAAATATATCCATCAAATTTCAACTTAATTACAGACACAAAGCAAACTCAGACACAGAACCATCACAAATAGTTGTCATGTGTGGGGTTCGAATCCAAAACACAGCGGCATTGTAACGACTCGACTTCCGTAAGGCCACCCGATGACTCAAAATTATCCTTACTATTATGCCTCTATATCTCTGCATAATAGTAATTTGTTGTCACTTGTACACTCTTCGACTCGACTCATTCGAAGCATTCACATAATCTCCCATATTTCACACTAACCCACAAAGAGAATTCTAGACTAAGTACCCGTGATATTAAAACTACCCTTACAGGGTACATATCAACGATTAACTAAAAAACCAGAGCGACTACTTCAAAGCCACGTTAAATACTCACGTACTTAGTTACCAGCTATAAGGTTTCATTGTGACTTCACCATGTATAGTAAATAATTATTCTTTATTCTAAATCAAGTTGTGGAAAATTATTATAATAATAATATTTGGTATTTGGATGTAGTTTCAACACACAATATAACAAAAACCCTTTCAAACATTTCTTTTCCGTGCTAAGTTCCAAAGTTTAAAATCTCTCAAATGTTAATTGTTTTCCATTGTACTACTAACTTGATAATATTTTTAAGATTGCATTCCTGGCAGTAAGTGAATCACTGTCATCTTATGACCGGATGTGTTTGCATTGTCAGGATTCCGTAAATAGTAAGTATGTAGCTATTTAACTATTGCTTTACTTTTACGTAGAAATTACTGACTAATGCTTTCTTCTGTTTTAGGTAAGGAATAAATGTATCGTAAATAATGATATCATAATAATTAATAATAATCATAAATATCTTGGGACAAGCAACACACTCCCATCTGATCCTAAATGAGACAGAGCCTGTACTATGACAACCAGACAACTGAAATACATACTTATATATTTCTCAATACATAAATTTTATAGATAAATTACACCAGTCACAAAACAAATAACCTTGAACACAAAGATTTATCCCAGGTGGTGAACGAACCCACGACCTCTCGCTTAGCAATCAGGGTCACTAACCACTGGACTAACAGGCCAGTCATTACAATTATGCTGTTACTTTTATTTAAACTATCAAAAATGTATCATTTTGTTTCCAAATGACACACCCGTCAAGTGAATACATTTATGTTTCTGTTCCATTTATTAATACCCATTATATAACCCTATCACTTCCATCCTGCCACCTATAACCCTATCACCTAACATTCGGAATATTATTATTAATATAACTTTATTCATCATCCCAATCATCTTCATCCTGATAATTGTGTCATTGTATATGTATGTAGTATATTATATATTATTTTTATATATTTTATAGAATCTAATTGCGTATTATTAGTGTGTAGTGTATTCATACATTTTGTTATTTATTGCTGTTTATTGTTGTGTCTACATAAATGATTATTTTAAATAAATGTCGCAGCTGTTTTTCGTAACGGTATCTCCTACTATTTGATCATATCATTTTTATTGCATTTTCACCTGCCAATGACATAATCTTACGTATAAGGAGCACGGCAGTAACCTGAGCCTGCTCTATAAAAAATGTTTTAATTTCTACTTGGATGACGTCATGGTGGTAGAGCATGGTCGAGCTGGCTGCCTGTTACGACATTTAGATTTATTACTGATCAGGTTGTTTATGGTGTGCAAAAAAGAGTTGTATCACTGCATTGAAAACGAATAATAATTAATAGCGTTTAAGGATTTACATAGAAGGGTTTTAGGGTTCTGTACCCAAAGGGTAAAACGGGACCCTATTACTAAGACTTCGCTGTCTGTCCGTCTGTCACCAGGCTGAATCTCAAGAACCGTGATAGTTAGACAATTGATATTTTCAGATGATGTATTTCTGTTGCCGCTATAACAACAAATACTAAAAACAAAATAAAATAAATATTTAAGGGGGCTCCTATATAACAAACGTGAATTTTTTCGCTCGTTTTTATAGATAATGGTACGGAACCTTTCGAGTGCGAGTCCGACTCGCACTTGGTCGGTTTTTAAATGAATGTCTACTACTTTTATAATGGTTTAAACCTCGTACTGTCTATAGTAGCGTTCACCCGCAGAGAACGAGGTCCTGGGAATCCCGGATCGTGCCAAAAGTGACTTATTTGTACAAAAAAAAAAATTGCTCAGCATCATCCCGAAGTGTGGGAGTTTGTTCAGTTGAAGGCGGTATCGAAGTTGGCCTCGATCTTGGTGTTCACGAAAATCTGTAGTATATTGCGCCCATATCTGTAGTATATGTTCACAGTTGCTTGTGAAAGAAGAAGAAATTTGATCTGCCAGTGTGTATCGTTCGTAGCTTAACGCAGAGCGCCTACCCCGGATTGGTAGATGGTGCAGGGTCGAGACCCGCGGGACGATTAATATTATGATTTCCCATTTTTGAGATTATATACACCTTAGTTGACAAACAAGCATACGCCCACCTGATGGAAAGTGGTCACCGAAGCATGAACGCTTACAGGGGCATCATTAGCGCGTTGCCGATCCTTTAGAAACTATTATTTTATTTATTATTACTTAATTATTTATTATAACTGCCGTTCTGAAGCGCCCAATGCTGTAGTCTCTTGGGGAAACCGTAACAGAGAGTTAATTCCACAACCTCTACGTACGTGGGAGGAAGTTTCGCTGAAAGCGAACCTTACGAGAACGAAATTCGATTAGAAGGATATATGGTAACAGCAGATTTGTGTCCTCCAAAAACTTAGTTAAAAGGATTTAGGAGATTTCGAAGTCTTACCGACGCATTGAAGTAGGTACATAACTAACGGTATTAGCACAGATTCTATGGCCTAAATATTGAATGAATAAGCCTTACCAAAATATTTCAGAAAGCTTACAAATTTCACTGCTGCAAGTCTTGGGGGATATGCCATAATGACCAAGCTTGGCAGACGGGTTGGCGATCGCAGTAAGATGGTCATAGTTCCTACTCAGAAAAAAGCTGTTGCCCGTCGTCTGGTAGATAATATCTCCGGTCGGCTTCTACGCTCCCCACGGGATGAGATGGACTGATGATATGCTGATGCTGATATGCTATGATGATTCGCCGCCGTTACCACACAGCAAACATAATAAGTATATATATCGTTTGCTTGCTTTTCACGTAGAAGGTCGTGGGTTCGATTCCCACCTAGGACAAATATTTGTGTGCATGAACATGTCTGTTTGACCTGAGTCTGGGTGTAATAAACTATATAAGTATATATTTACAAAAGAAAAGTAGTATATGTCAGTAGTATGTATGAGTTATCTTGTTTCCATAGTTTTTTTTTTTTAATTTATACACATTTATTGACTTTCTATATTGTAACAGCAGATTTGTGTCCTCCAAAAACTTAGTTAAAAGGATTTAGGAGATTTCGAAGTCTTACCGACGCATTGAAATAGGTACACAACTAACGGTATTAGCACAGATTCTATGGCCTAAATATTGGAAGAATAAGCCTTACCAAAATATTTTAAAAAGCTTACATATTTGTTTAGTCGGGTTTTGTAATATTTTATGCTCAAAATTTTACAAATTGCCATATCATAGCCAGATGCTCTCACCGATCCGTAAGTGATTGGTAAGGTTAAGCAACTACGCTCGCGGTCAGTCCATAGATGGGTGACCGCCAAAGTTGTTTAATTTCTGAGCGTCTCCGTGCTTCGGAGGGCACGTTAAGCTGTCGGTCTCGGTTGTAGCCATTAGGGAATTGTCGTTAAGCCATGTCTGAGGCCTACTGGGCGGCTTGAACAACTCTGACACTAGGGTAACCACTGCCCATAGGATAAGAAGAAGAACTAACGAAAATCTGATAACATAATAAATAATTTAAAAAAAAGAGTGTCTTTTAGACCATATGACTGAAGTGTCTTAGATATAAGAAACATAACTGGTTATGAGAGAAAGAGAGAAAAAATCTTATCTTGAATTACTCTTAGTAAATGGTGATCTAATCATCCGGATGATTAAAGACCTTCCTGAGATCACAGTGCTTAGGAAATTATACGATTTAGTTTTGTTTATGTAAGAAAATGCAAAATACGCCAATCTACTATATAAAAATAAGTCGGGTTTTCCTTCCTGACGCTATAACCCCAGAACGCACGAACCGATTTCCACGGTTTTGCATTCGTTGGAAAGGTCTCGGCTCCGTGAGGTTTATAGCAAAGAAAATTCAGGAAAAATTTCAACAGAAAAGCGGGAAAATCTTTAATTTATAAAATTTAACGCGGGTGAAACCGCGGGGCACAGCTAGTAAGTCCATAAAAATAGAATTAATCAATCAAAAATCCTTAAAAAATGCTAATTTTCAGGTATAATAATTTAATTAATGAAATAATAGTTCCTAATAACATAATCACGTACCTACTTTTATTAAATTTTTATATTTTGTACACTTTAAAGGAAACCATAAATGTTTAATAATGTTAAATTTATGAATATTTAGATAGACGGATAAATTAACTCTTTATTGTACACCTATTTCACGGGTAATGCTCTGAGGAACTGTTTGAGCTGGTGCCACCGTCCCCTTTTTATCATCGGACCACGCGCACTCGCAGTAAGGTTCATCCGTATCACCTGGAAGCGATGTCGTCAAGCACGGTTCGCTTTCAGCGTTCATACATCCCACGTACGTGCCGGCTCTGGAATGAATTACCTGCTGCGGTGTTTCCCCAGCGCTACGACATGTCCTTCTTCAAACGAGGTTTAAAAAGAGTATTAATACCACGGTAGGCAGCGGTTTGCTGTGCCCCCTGGCACTGCGAATGTCCATGAGCGGCGGTTACCACTTACCATCAGGTGGGCCGCTAGCTCGTCTGCTTACAAAGGCAATAAAAAAAATAAAACTATTAAAATCATACCGTATAGGAGCGTATAATTAAACAAGTATACAATTGACAGTCTTGTCACTAACATGTGATCTCTTCCAGACAACCAAAGAATGGACAATAATAGAGATTATTTAAGAGGGCAGTTGTTGGTGTACTTCAATTAAATTATGTTTATAAATTTAACATTATTAAATATTTTACACTAGTTATTTCAAATTTGATTTCAATCACAAATCTATAGTACCACATTGTGCCGATACTCGTATTTTAGTATCAAAAAAGGGTTCAAATTTCGTTCTGAATGTTGAATAGCGTGTCATTCAGTTTTCATATTACACCATTTCACAAAACAATCATTACTTAATTCATTCGTAACACTTACAGTTGTCACTTTGACAAGTATGACGGGTCTATGACTAGTTAGCTAATAGATATGCGTCGCACGCGCAGGGATTAACGGCACGGATGACAACATCGACACCGACTGATGCGACAGGCTTATGCTGAGGGTCAGTGGAGAAATATTTACCCTTTAAGAGGCTGACAAAACAAAAATTCTATCGAATCACACTAGTATCGTCCGTATAAGTGTGGGGCAATATAGAGTGAATAGATAACTATCAAACCACATAATCAATAATTAATAATAATAATAATAATATCTGGGGACAATGTCACACAGATCATCCTAGCCCCAAACAAAGCTTGTACTATGGGTACCAGGCGACGATATACATACTTATATAGATAGATAAATACTTAAATACATAGAAAACATCCATGACTCAGAAACAAATATTCGTGCTCATCACACAAATATTTGCACTTACCGGGATTCGAACCCAGGACCACCAGCTTCGTAAGCAGGAGCACTACCAACTAGGCTACGGTAATTGATTAGGTGATTAGGTGTAACTGATTATGTGGTTTGATAATTATCAATTTTTTTAGACTAATTATTAGTCTGGAATCTAACATCAATAAACGCAACTAAATATATCAATAAAACTAATTGCTACTAAAACAGATTTTTTATGAAAAATCTATTACAACAATGTTTTTGTTTATCTTCTCGTCTCAAATGCCGCAGTATCTCAAGTCGAAAGTTTTCGACCAGTGTGTGTTGCCAGTGATGACTTACGGAACAGAGACGCTCACTATGGGCCTTATTAAGGATCAGGTTCAGGTCAGGTCTGTGTGTTCTGTGTTTGGGTGTAATTTATCTATAATATGTATGAATTAAGAAATATACATAGACTCACGCCTGTTTCCCAGAGGGGTAGGCAGTGATAACGGATTTCCATTTGTCACGATCTTAGCACACCTCTTTTGCCTCGATTACTGTCATTATATTCTTCATACATTCTCGCCAGTTTAGGGTACTTCTGACCTAGCCTTTCTTGAGAACGTCTTCGATTTGGTCAGAGAATGTTCTACGAGGTCTTTCCCTTCCGGTTGTCCCATTCAAACAGGCCAGGTATTCTTATTTTGTCAATCTTCTTTCATTCATCCTTTCTAAATGTCCAAACCATCTCAGCATACCTTTTTCTATCTTTGTAACTACACCCTCTTTCACACCACAACGCTCTCTTACATCAGTATTTCGTATTCTGACCCTCAAAGTCAAAGTCAAGAAATATATAAGTATAAGCTTGCCTTTCACGCTGCAGGTCGTGGGTTCGATTCCCACCCAAGACAGTTATTTGTGTGCATGAATATGACAGGGTTCCAGTCATATTATAATATATCAGTTATCTGGTTTCCATAGTACACGCTCTGCCTAGTTTGGGATCAGATAGCAGTGTGTTAGAAAGAAAGAAAGATGAAAGAAATAATTTTATTTTCATTACAAATACGGAAAATATATTTAATGTGGTACCTATGTATTTTAATAATTTATTAATTTTATCCGTACTGTTATGAAAAATGGCCCTATCTCAGCTAGTACTGCATTTCTGCAGTGCTGATCTTCCGATAGGCCCAACTTTGTTACTTGTCCCAAGGTATTTAATTATTTATTTTTACAAAACTCCCATGAATTCAGTCTGTGCGTTGGTCCTAAATAAACTTTAAAGACTTACAATTACCCTACAAATCTCTCAATTCACTTTCTTACTGACTCCCCGGCAGTTGCAGCGTAAAATACCTTAAGCTCATTACGCACATTTAGAATGTACACAATAGAATAACAATGTTAGAATTAGTAATTTAGAATCTAGGTCACATTTTTATTTCATGGAATTTAATCTTTTTAACCTTGTTATCAGTCTGAGAACTTTATGAAATCGACTGAGAAACTACGACATAAATACTCTTAATGCATATATTTATACAATTACTGTTTGTTATACCTACTAACTAAGGCGGTGCAATAAGTAAGAAAGTGGATAAAACCATACTGGATTCTAGTTGTCGTAGGTGCAGTGGTTACCCTGGTGTTAGAGTAATTCAAGCCGTTTTTTTTTTTTGCCGCCGTGTAAAATCCTGCATGGATGTCCTCCGCCTTGGTGGAGGCGGCGGGGTCTGTCAGACTCCTACTGACTAAAAACCACCCCGGTGTTCCATCTCACACCTGCGCCGGGAGTCGCGGGAACAAACGATACTTCCGCAACTCCCAGCAACGTCTAAGAGGGGCGCCAGTGGAACACGTCGCGGCCCCGCCTCGGGTCCAGATGTGTAGTGGGCGACGGACGCCCCCGAGTCCGTCGCCCCTGGACCCATTTAGGGGGACTGAAAGAGGGCGTTATCCGCCCTCCGCCGACGCCCGGTGCGTCTGCTGCGGGCTGGGTGAGAGGATGTGATCTTCCTCTCCCTTTCCGCAGCTTCCTTCCGCGAGATGACTGTCTCGCAGAAGGAAACCACCGCATCCCAGGACTTTTCACCGCCAACCATCGAATTCACGACGGCCGGCAGCGACAGGTCATTGCGTACTCCAGAAATGAGGGCACGGCGCTGCTCCTCCCAAGCGGCACACTCTACCAGCGTATGCAGCGCCGTGTCCTCCCGACAGTCGACGCAGTGGTGACGGTGGCGTCCGGCTCCCTGTTTATGCGACACAGGTACTTCCCGAAGCAGCCATGCCCCGAGAGTACCTGCGTCACCCGAAACGACAGGGAGCCGTGCCTCCTCCCGAGCCAACGCTCGAGGACCGGCCGGACCGCCTCGATAGTGACAAGGCTGGCGGTTGGGCGTGAGAGCCTGTCCCGCCATTCCGCCACCAGGGCCTCGCGAAGCTGCGACCGACGCAGCTCCATGTGTCACTGCATCGGCCGCTCGCCTTGCGCCAGCATCTCCTCACGCCACCGGTACAGTGACGCGAGTACTTTCGCCTCGAGGTCCCAGGGCGGGCAGTACTTCAAGCCGTCCAGTAAGCCTCTGACATGACTTATCGACTGTTGTCTAATGACAACAACTGGGACCGACAGCTTAACTTGCCTTCCAAAGCACGGAGAATTTCAGAAAGTAAACTACTGTAACGGACCACTCTTCTCAGTTTATCGGTGTGTTTTATATTTTTAAATAATTTACTTCTAATCATCATCGTAATAGTGGTAAGAAGTCCACTGCTGGAAGAGCCTCCCCCAAGAATCATCTTGGAGGCTATGCTATAACCGCCAAGCTTGGCAGACGAGTTGGCGATCGCAGTAAGATGGTCATAGTACTCACAAGGAAGCTGTTGCCCGTCCTCTGGTAGATATTCCCTCGGATCGGCTTCTACGCCCCCCACGGCATGAGATGGGGTGATGATATTTTAATATTCGCTGCCATCATCAGGTGATTGATGATGATTATTATATAAAAATATTAGCTTTCTGCAGTCCTTGTCCATATGAACATTGACGTATAATTTTCTTGTCCTTTTCCTCATGACGATATGAGACTTTACAAACTGCCGTCGTATAATAATAATAATATCCTGGGACATTATCCACACACGACCATCAGGGGTTCTACAGGCTAAATCACCGAACATCGATTTCTTAAATGGCGTCCAAATAAATAAAGGTTAAAAATGACAATCAATCATTAAATCGGCTTCAACGTTGACAATCGATTCCAGACCATTTATGACGTCACATGTGCCCATGGCAGCTGATTTAACGATTGATTAAGTAATTTTTAAACTTTATTTATTTGAACGCCATTTAAGAAATCGTTGTTCGGCGACTTAGGGTCAGCGCAGAGGATTTTATTAAGGCACTAGAAAATCAACTTACTTAGCCGGTAGAGCCCCTGATCCCAAATCAAGCAGAACTAGTACTATGGAAACCAAACAACTGATATACTACATATACTACTTTTTTTTGTAAATACATACTTACATATATAAATAATTACACCCAGACTCAGAACAAAGGGGGGCACCGGAGCAGCATACCCGCGTTCCCGGGGCTCCCCGTATCAGGCGCCAGAAGAAGTCCACGGCAGGTTAGGTTTAGTCGGTGCGAGTCCGACATACCCACCCACAGACACTTTTTGCGGGTGGCATGCATTAGCATTCCCCCTGCCTTATCAAAAAAAAAGACTCAGAACAAACAGTCAGGTTCATGCACACAAATATCTGACCTGGTTGGGAATGGAACGCAAGTATTTTCGAACAACGCCAACCGGTCCATCAATGATGATATGAGACATTACAAACTGACGTTGTATAAACCCAAATCATTTAGTATTCAAACCTTTTTACGTGGTTCAACTGTTTTCGCAGGACATAAATAATAGTCACAGACTACACGTCGCCACTCAAGGACGTTTTCACTTTAATTACATGAGTGCATTCAAAGTATTACTTTAACGCAGCCTTTTGTTACTACAACACAATTATTGTGCAAAGGACGTGCTATCCAATGGGCTTACAAAAACTAGGGTGTTGAGATCATACCGCACTTGGTAGGGTTGTCAACGGTCTCGAAAGTACAGTCAACAGCATAAGTAGATGATCAAAATCGGACCTGAGTTTTGAGTTTATGAAGCTATTGGGCGGCAGTTTTCACTCGTTAATATTTTTTTAAACTTAACACTCACGCACACCTTCAACTAGATACTCTTCACCACCACACTATTTTGTCGCAATTTATGATAATTAGTATTGAATATCCGACTTTGATCATCTACTTTTGCTGTTGACTGTACTATGCAGCGGCTGATTTGGCTATTTTAAACTTTTTGCTTTATAACTTACGTATACTAAAAATAATTAGTAGCTATTAATGTCTTATTGTCTGGTATCAGGGTATTTATTAAAACTCAAGCATAATTATGTTTTGTACTTATCTATGCCTAATTTCCTTATTGAAGTTTCTTATTACTAAATATCATCATGTTTGTGGTGGATTAGAAGTTGGAAGTTGACCCGAAATCAGAAAAATATACGAATTTATTTTTCTGGTTTGTTTTGAGATAACTGTTCACAAAACGTACAAATATACTTCATTCCTTCTTTATGCACGCCACAGGATCTTAGTTCTATTTATTCTAATGACATAGCGGTACTGATACGGCATGCAAAATATAGTTTTATTTATAGACGCTCACTTACCAATTAAATTTGAAGAATATTTTCTTATTACATAGATTTAGACGTTAGATTACATACATACATACATAGACTCACGCCTGTTTCCCAGAGGGGTAGGCAGAGACAACGGATTTCCATTTGTCACGATCTTTGCATACTTCTTTTACGTTAGATTAATTACAAATATTTATAAGGTCAATACACGTTCGCGTCTGTAGAAAATTAATCAGAATGTGTTCTGCTCTGATTAATTTTCTACATGCCGTGCGGCAACAGAAATACATCACATGTGAAAAATTTCTACTGTATACGGTTCATGAGATACAGCCTGGTTACAGACGGACAGACAGACATACAGCGGAGACACCATTTGTATATGGAACCCTAGAAACCAAATCACTTCTGCTGTCACCCATCTACAGATTGACTGCGCGCCTGAGTTCTTAGCCTCGCAGATTTCTATCAGATAGCTTTAGGAACATGTGAGGTAGGTACTTTATTCATGCATTATTTTCTGACCTTTGTGGCAGCCCTGGTTTTAAGTACCATTACATCATAATCAGTGGTCACCAATTCACCATGTGTACGGAATTTGGAGAATACGTTCTCGATTCACGATGTGAAAGAATTGTCAATTAGTGAGAACAATGGATATTTTTATAGTTTTGAAATAAGAAATGACCATGGCTGTCCCAATGCTGCCACATTTGAAGTTCCGGATGCAAAACGTCGAACGTAAATATGTACAGATTACAATTGTGTGTAAATACCGTTTTTTTTTCTTTTTGTTAAGGCAGGAGGAATGCCTTAGCATGCCACCCGCAAAAAGTGTCTGCGGGCGGCTATGTCGGACTCGCACTGACTAAACCTACCTGCCGTGGACTTATCTTGGCGCCTGATGGGAGGAGCCCCGGGAACGTGGGTATGCTGCTCCGGTACCCCACTTTTGCGCCATGTCCCGGTGAAAAGAATTGTGTGTAAATACCTAAATCCTGTTTCCAACTTTAAGAAAACATATTAAACTGCAAATTTTTAACAAATTCGATATTTCAGCTGGGACGCAATAGAAACGATACGCCCTCTCGCATCTCCCCGCCGGTAACCGCCCAGAGTCGAGGTCCGATCCCCAAATGGGGTGCCTTCCAGCGCGGGTACTTAGTTTGTAGTTTTTATTTACTAGATGGTTCGAGGTCCGGCGAGACTTTCATTGCTTCACCGGACTACAGAGGTGAGCGTGGGCACCTCTATAGTCCGGTGAAGCAGTGAAAGTCTCATAAGCTAACAGCATACGTCATGTTTAAAAAAATGGACGCATTAGACCCGGTGCGTTAGTAATGTAGCTATAAAACGCGATCATTATTAAAGACAATTAAGGTTCTATTATCAAAGAACCTTAATTGATAAATATTGATCAATCAATCAATCAATATTTATTGTGTAAAATTTGATACAAGGAGGATCTTAAATATAAATGAATAGTTCACAAAAATCAACCACACAGGTGTACACAATTTTACATAACGGCACCACGGCAAATATCAGAATATCATCACCCCCCCCCCCCCCCATCTCGTGGGCGGAGTAGAAGTCCACCCGAGGGAATATCTATCAGAGGACGGGCAGTATCTTTCTTCTGAGTACTATGACCATTATACTGCGTTCGAAAACCCGTCTGCCAAGCGTAACGATTATGGCATATTCCCCCAAGATTATTTTTGGGGGAGGCATGTCCAGCTGTGCGTTTCCTCCTGCTGTAATGATGATGTTGATAAACATTAAAGACAAATAATTTCAATCTGTTCTCAGTTTTGACACTCAAAACACTCTTCTCAGTTTGTCAGTGTGTTAAAAGCATGGTATTATAACGTTTTATTATTATTAAAATAATTTACTTCTAATGCCTATTATATAAAAAGTTTGCTTTATGCACTGCTTCTCCATAGGAGCTTTAACTGTTGAAAATTTCAAACGCCACCGTCCGCGCAATTTTGTAAAGACTGTGGAGAAGTTAAGCAAAAACTGTGTACCCCTTGTACAAATTTTTTTCTTCACGTATTAATATTATGTTGATTCATTATATAATTAATTGTAATACTGCAACCATGTTCTGATTATAATGCCAAAATATACCGACAGATATTTGTATACTTGACCATATCTGCTTTGTCCTGAGTCTGAATGTAAATAGAATAATAATATCCTGAGACATTATTTACACTCGGCCATCTGATCCCAAATTAAGCAGAGCTTGTACTATGGAAACCAGATAACTGATATACTACTTTTCTTTTGTAAATACATATTTCTACTGATAATAAAACGCAGAATCAGGACAAACAGACATGTTCATGCACACAAATATCTGTCCTGGGTGGGATTCGAACCCATGACCTCCGGCGTGAAAATTAAGCATTTGCCAACCACGCCAACAGGCCCGTCAAATATCTACATTAGTATGTATTTACAAAAGAAAAGTAGTATTGACGATCACCATAGCCTAGTTGGTAGCACTCCTACCTACGAAGCTGGTGGTCTTGGGTTCCAATCCCGGTAAGTGCAAATATTTGTGTGATGAGCACGAATATTTGTTTCTGAGTCATGGATGTTTTCTATGTATTTAAGTATTTATCTATCTATATAAGTATGTATATCATCGCCTGGTACCCATAGTACAAGCTTTGCTTAGTTTGGGGCTAGGATGATCAGTGTGACATTGTCCAAAAATATTTAAAAAAATATTAAATATGTAGTATATCAGCTATCTGGCTTCCATAGTACAAGCTCTGCTTAGTTTGGGATTCGATGGCCGTGTGTAATGTCCCAGGATATTACTATTATTACATGTTTCGAGTTGATAAATCTCAGTGTCACTTCGAATACTTAGCGGCGCTAACATTACAACTATGTATCTCGAACATACCTATTTACTATTCGCAATATTCTCCAGCGGCGCGAACTAAAAAGAAAACGATTTGCATACTACGCATGATCTGAACGCACAATACACAACAACACAATATAAGTTTCTTATAATCTGGCTCAGTTGCTACAGACATGGTGGTTAGAATATTTATGTGGGCGATACAAGTAGGTTAATGCTGACGGAAGACGGTAGATGCTAATTACAATTAAGAATTTAAGTCACAAGTTCGTTTAATTACTTAATGACTATCAAATGGACGTATGCTGTTTTTTTATATAATAGCAAGGGAAACGAGCAAGCGGGTCACCTGATGGTAAGTAGTCACCGTCGCCCATGGATACCTGCAACACCAGAGGGGTTGCAAGTTGGTACGTTTTCCGTCTTTCAGAAAGGTATATCTATACATATAATAAAATCGTAGGAAAGTTAAAACGTACATTGAATATTTTTTAAAAGGATACTTGTGGCGTGATCTATAATCGATATCGAAGCCAAAAATAAAGTTATTAGAATTTTTGTCTGTGTGTCTGTTTGTCTGTATGTATGTCCGGGCTAAACTCAAAAAGTACTGCATGGATTTACTTCAAATTTTGCATGAATATTACTAAGAGGTCGGGTCAACATAATTGGCTACATATTATCAAGCTATCGCTTACGGGGTAGGAGCTATGATATTTATAAAAATTAACGCGGGTGAAACCGCGGGGCACAGCTAGTAGAGAATAAGATCGATTCTGACAAATTTTCCATAATATACATGCCCACATCAAGACCGGCAATTGTGGAGATATTTGAGGGAAGCTTTTGCGCAGCAGTGGGCGTCTTTCGGTTGATATGATGATGATGATGAAACCAAAAGCGACATAAAGCAGCCTCATTCATTATTCATAATTTATTACACAAAATGATATAGATCAATATTTATTACAATAAGAAATCATAAATTTGGGTGAGGATCACACGACTAAAGTAAAACTTCAAACGTAACTGGCTATGAGAGAATGAGAGAAAAAAAATGTGTGCCACCTCTCTCTCTTGCCGCTACAGTAATATACGAAACGTAACTCTCTCTCTCTCTCTCATTCTATCTTATATCTCAACTTCCGTTCGCCTCGGCCTATCACATTTTTCGTAACGCTCTCGTTACGCATACACCAGCGTACTTACCAAGTCCACCTCTCTCTTATTTGCCAAAATCTATATAAGTATGTTTTTACAAAAGAAAATTAGTAAAGAATATCAGTTATCTGGTTTCCATAGTACAAGCTCTGCTTAGTTTGGGATTAGATGGCCGAAATTATTTAATCAGGATCCCAATTCTCTTGTAAATCCTAACTAATATTATAAATGCGAAAGTAACTCTGTCTAAGTAACTCTGTCTGTCTGTCTGTTACTCTTTCACGCCAGCACATCCAGCTACCCCAATCTGTCAAATTTCTTTTATAGATTTTCAACTTTATCACATAAGCATAAGGTTCACTTTTAATTGGGGAAATTTGACAGATTGAGGTAGCTTGATGAGCTGGCGTCTGTACAAACAAGCGTGAGCGTGAGGTTCGTCTGATGATAACTGGCTACCTTAGGTATGCTTACAATATATATTGCCGACTATACTATATCCTGATGGGATCTTTCGACCTAGATGGAATGTAATATTGGCAGGTTCTCATCGGTTGCCAAGTAATCAGTGAGGTTAAGCATATGTAAGCTTTGAAGATGTTTTAATAAGTGTTAAGTTTTAATAAATTAGTAATATAAGTGAGTATGATGTTAATATTATTTTTTTTTATTTTGTTTTTCTTAAGACAACGCCCGCACTATGTAATCTAATCCCTGTGTCGCGGGGTACTTTACAAACATATAATAGATGGACACAAATTACATCCAGACTCAGAACCACTATTTATGGGTCACACAAATAGTTGTCCGGCGCGGAACTCGAACCCTCGACACGCGAGGCGACTGCCTTAGCCGCTGTGCCACACGTGCAGTCAACAGTTAACAATCAGTTATTTTAATGCAACTTCTTACGTTTCGTCTATCTTATACCTTCACCGCCTCGTTGGTATAGCGGTAGCGTGTTCAACCGCAGACAATGAGGTCCTGGGTTCAAATCTCTGGTCGGCCCAATCAGAGATTCTGGTATTTTTCTGTTAATAAAATTTAAGACCGACGCCGCAACGGCTTTACGTGCTAGGTGTAATACCGCCAACTACCAGACTTCGGGCTGATACTGAGAAATTTCTAAAAGGTCACCGTAGCCTAGTTGGTAGTTCTCCTGCCTACGAAGCTGGTGGTCCTGGGTTCGAATCCCGGTAAGTGCAAATATTTGTGTGATGAGCACGAATATTTGTTTCTGAGTCATGGATGTTTTCTATGTATTTAAGTATTTAACTAACTATATAAGTATGTATATCGTCGCCTGGTACCAATAGTACAAGCTTTGCTTAGTTTGGGGCTAGGATGATCTGTGTGACATTGTCCCCAGATATTATTATTTATTTTTACGGAAAAATCCCAATACCACTTTTTGGCCCGACCCGGGATCTGAACCCAGGACATCATTATCTGCAGTTGAACACGCTACCGCTAGACCAACTTTTCATTATAACAGCATAATAATAATAATAAGTAATAGCAGCCATAGCAATATTACATTATATAACCTATATAATAGCCAATTAATATTCTAAAATATCCCATTAATAATGTATCAATATTATTTATATATATAATAGTCTTAATATTTCAATATATAAGTGTTTCTATTTAGTTAGTTTCATAATATAGGTTAGCTATTTTATCATTCATTAATACTGAGTTAAAATGTGAGCTTAATTATAATTACGAATAGTACATAAATATCACATTAGATATCTTTAGGTTAACTACTATTAATATTTATAATACTACTATAATTAATATAACAACCTTCAAGAAACGAGTCTATGCCTTTCTTAAAGGCTGCCTTTAAGAAAAGCATAGGCTCGCTTGCGGCTCCTCTGGTGTTGTCAGTGTCCATGGGCGGCGGTGATCACTTATCCACCACTGCAACTCCTGTAAGCCAGGATCAACAGTGGCACACAGTAAAATAGCACTGAGCGGTGAGGCTCAGGAATGTCCCGGGGAATCGCTTTAACTGTCTTGGATCCCGCAAGGAATTTAATCAGAAAGAAAAAAGGAGGAGTTAGAAAATGAATAGTTCCACGTCCCTCCAGAGCATAACGGGAGACAGAATGATGTAAAGAGGCTATATCCTCATAAAACGAGAGAATTGCAACTAGAGAAGCCCGCTGCAAAAGCACCGAGGATCAATTAAAGGGTCATAAGTGAGCTGTTATTTTTGATTCCAATTGTAGGTACGACAAAAGCGCTTAGGTGTGTGACCTGCTTGCTCGTTTTCCTAGCTATTACATAATAAATAATAGCTTAAAACACTAAAAAGCACGCTTTATATAAAATTCAAGTAAAAACTAGAAAATAAATTTAAATTGAAGTGTTAAAAAAATATATTTTAATGTAAAAAAGCGTGGGGTGCATTTCTGTCAGAAAAATATTTATAACTATTCCACCATGCACCCCATACTTTTTATGCAATGAAATAAATTTATTACACAATTTTCTATTTAAATTTATTAAAAAAAAATTTAAATTAAATTTTCTATATAATTTTCTATATAAGCGATATTTTTAGTTTTTTAAAACTATTGATTACTCTAACATCCATTCCTGCCTTGATAGATAAAAATGATATAAATAGGCAAAAATCTTATTTTCCAAATTGAATAATGGAGTAATCTTATCAAATTAGTGTATTGTCATCGGTCCTCGATAAATGTGCAAAGTTTGAATGAAATCTGACCGTTTCAAGTGGGTCAAAATCGTGTCTAAAGTTACAAACATACAAGTGAAGCTAATATTAAGCGTGTAAAAACGGTGTAATACGTACTTTAGTCGTAATTATCTACCTCCAAACCTAATCAAGTACGCAGACCTGCTTCGTACTTTATTAGTTCGTTACAAATGAAGTTTACAAATGAGCAACAGATAACTTACGCGAAGGTAATTCTAGTCCAGCTCTTACGAAAATGTACCAATTGGTGTTTGTGACTGAAATTAATTAGTGTTCTTCCGCATATTTTGTTGCCAAAGGACGTATTTTGCAAACCAATATTCAACAAGTTGTTCAGTATTATAGCTTCAAATTCCAAATCAAATCCCGGGTCGGGCAAACAGTGATTTTGGGATTATTCCGTAAAGAAAATTTCACACTATTAGCCCGAAGTCTGGGAGTTTAAGAGAGGTAGGGCACAGCGTTCATTCGCTCGAAGAGCAGCCCGACTGGGAAAGTACCTCCACCTTACAGAAGACATTCCTTAATAATAACATTAATAAATTAATATCGTGTTTCCGAGTGTGAGTAAGGTCGCCAAAGCTCATCGGGGTGGGGAGTGAGGGGGGGGGGGGGAAGGGTCAGCAACACTTGTTTACTGACTCTTAAAGGCCGACAACGCACCCGCGACTCCTCTGGTGTTGCGAGTGTCCATGGACGGCGGTGATCACTTACCGTCAGGTGACCCACTTGCTCGTTTGTCGACATCTGACATAAAAAAAAAAAGTTGTTGGCGGTATTACACCACCTTGTCTCAGTGAGCACGTAAAGCCGTCGTGCCTGTACCTGACCTCTTTCCGGCCATGTCGATCGCTAGTCGTACCGTCGGTTCATGAGTGATGGAATTGAAAGTGCCCCTGTGTTTGCGCACACATTTGTGTACTATAAAATGTCTTGCGCAGTTAGCTAATCTCCATTAAGACTAGCCGCCGTGGCCGAAATTTGGCCTGAAGTACATTATTATAATTATAGCTGGGGCTTGTTAATCTTTGCTGTGTGGTGACGGCCTAAGAATATCACCACCCCCTCTCATCCCGTGGGTGGACGTAAAAGTCGTCCCGAGGGAAATATATACACCAGAGAACGGGCAGCAGCGTTCTCCTGAGTACCATGTCCACCTTACTGCGATCGCCAACCCGTCTGCCAAGCGTGGCGATTATGGCAAATCCCCTCAAATGATGGACACAACCAAACCGCGGCCCCCAGTCCCCGGCAGCCCTGCTATTCCCAGCCGTGGTAACAGCCGTGGTTACGGCAGGGCAGGGGGTGCTAAGAATCCCCGGCAGATTCCGCGTTACCAACACCGACGACCTCTGGCCCTGGCAACATATAACACACGTACACTGCGGTCCGACGAGAAGATAACCGAACTGGAGGAAGAATTGAGCAGGTTACATTGGGATATTGTAGGATTATCTGAAGTCTGAAGAGAGGGGGAGGACTCGATAATACTGAAATCCGGAAACCTGCTCTATTACCGGGAGGGTGACCAAATATCCCAAGGTGGTGTCGGGTTCATAGTACACAAGTCCCTCGTGAACAACCTAGTGAAAATCGAGAGTGTGTCGACGAGGGTTGCGTACCTTATACTCAGAATCACCAAGCGGTATTCGTTGAAGGTTATACAGGTATACGCACCCACTTCGACACACTCCGACGATGAAGTCGAGGTTATGTATGAAGACATATCCAGAGCCATACATACCTCTAACTCCTATTTCACTGTGGTCATGGGGGACTTTAACGCGAAGCTGGGCAAACGATTCGGTAATGAGCTGAGAGTGGGGCAATTTGGAACTGGAGACCGGAACCCCCGGGGCCAAATGTTGGCCGACTTCATGGAGAAGGAGGGACTCTTTATGATGAATTCCTTCTTCAGGAAGCCGGATCACCGCAAATGGACCTGGGTGAGCCCCGATGGTAAAACTAAAAATGAGATAGACTTTATCTTGTCGACGAGACGACAGATGTTCAATGATGTCTCCGTGATCAATGCGGTTAAAACCGGGAGCGATCACAGACTGGTCAGAGGCTCATTGAACCTTAATGTCAAACTCCAGAGGTCCCGACTGATAAAGTCTACGCTCCGACCTTTACCTATCCACGTGTTCGCAAGAGCTCTGTCTGTTGGACAGAGCCAACTGACGAAGCTGAAGACTGAGGATGGTAGAATCGTCACGTCTAAACCTGAGTTGCTGGGAGAGATCGAGAAGTTCTACGGACAGTTATATACGACAACACAGCCACCTGTCAAAAGTCATGCCTCAGATCCCAGAGCACGACTAACCCGACACTACACCGAAGACATCCCGGACGTCAGCCTGTACGAGATTAGAATGGCTCTTAAACAACTCAAGAACAACAAGGCGCCTGGTGATGATGGAGTTACAGCAGAGCTTCTGAAGGCGGGTGGTACACCAATCCTACGGGCCCTTCAGAAGTTATTTAACTCCGTCATACTAGATGGTCAAACGCCACAAGCATGGCACAGAAGTGTGGTGGTGCTCTTCTTCAAAAAGGGCGACAAGACCCTATTGAAGAATTGTAGACCCATCACACTGCTGAGCCATGTTTACAAGTTGTTTTCGAGGGTCGTTACGAACCGTCTCGCGCGCAGGTTTGACGACTTCCAGCCTCCCGAACAAGCCGGTTTCCGAAAAGGCTTTAGCACCATAGACCACATACATACGCTGCGGCAAGTTATACAGAAGACCGAAGAGTATAACAAGCCACTGTGCTTAGCGTTTGTGGACTATGAGAAAGCCTTTGATTCTATCGAAACATGGGCCGTGCTGAGGTCTCTCATAAGGTGCCAAATTGACTACCGGTATATCGAGGTGATTAAGTGTTTGTATGAAAACGCCACTATGTCAGTGCGACTCCAGGACCAGATCTCGAAACCTATCCACTTGCAGCGAGGCGTGAGACAGGGAGATGTTATATCTCCGAAACTGTTCACCGCTGCATTGGAAGACGTCTTCAAGCTTCTGGACTGGAATGGCTTTGGCATCAATGTCAATGGCGAGTACATCACTCACCTTCGATTATCGACGATATCGTAGTCATGGCTGAGACCATGGAAGACCTCGGTACCATGCTCGATGACCTCAGCAGAGTCTCTCAACAAGTGGGTCTGAAAATGAACATGGATAAGACGAAAATCATGTCAAACGTCCATGTTGCACCCACTCAATTGAAAGTTGGTGACTCTGCACTCGAAGTTGTAGAGAACTATATTTACCTAGGACAGACCATCCAACTAGGTAGGTCCAACTTCGAGAAGGAGGTCAATCGTAGAATCCAACTCGGCTGGGCAGCGTTCGGGAAGCTACGTAACATCTTCTCGTCCAAAATACCGCAGTGTCTCAAGTCGAAAGTCTTCGACCAGTGTGTGTTGCCAGTGATGACATACGGAACAGAGACGTGGTCGCTCACTATGGGCCTTATTAGAAGGCTCAAGGTCACCCAAAGAGCAATGGAGAGGGCTATGCTCGGAGTTTCCCTGCGGGATCGCATCAGAAATGTCGAAATCCGCAGGCGAACCAAAGTCACCGACATAGCCCGAAGAATTGCCAAGTTGAAGTGGCAGTGGGCGGGGCACATAGCTCGTAGAGCCGACGGCCGTTGGGGCAGAAAGGTTCTCGAGTGGCGACCACGAACCGGAAGACGCAGCGTGGGCAGGCCCCCTACAAGATGGACCGATGATCTTGTGCGGGTCGCTGGAAAATGCTGGATGCGAATAGCACAAGACCGGCAATTGTGGAAATCTTTGGGGGAGGCCTTTGTCCAGCAGTGGACGTCTTTCGGCTGATATGATGATGATGATGATTGTTAATCTAAGCTATAGCTTTAATATGATGATTGTTAATTTAAGCTATAGCTTTAATTTAAATGTAAAACAGCGCTATAGCGCTGTTTTACATTTAAATTTAATAAGAAATCTTATGGTTTTATGAAACCATGATGCTGTAGGGCGTCGAAATGGCTATCTATATAATGGTACCTAATAAATAAGAATCGGATGCGGGCAGCGCAGGACCGGCTATTGTGGAGATCCTTGGGGGAGGCCTTTGTCCAGCAGTAGACGGCTTTCGGCTGATATGATGATGATGATGATGAAATAAGAATGAGAGTATAAAATAAAAAATAAAATACACTTTATTGTACACAAAAATAAAAGAACATCTAACAATGAAACATTAATTATAACGTAAAATGGGCGGTCTTATCGCATAATGCGATTTCTTCCAGACAATCTTTGGATGGATAGGAATTAAATGTCTAAAAATGCCGGGGATGGTGCAACAAAGTGTGGTACATAGATAAAAAAAAAGAATAGACGAGATAGAGACATAATTAAAAAGGTATACTAAAAACTAAAAATATGTTAATGATCAGAGTATATATATATGTATGTGTAGATTTTGTTATACTTTATTCCACGGTGTGAGGTCCTGATTATAGAACATCAGGACCTCACACAGTGGAATAAAGTAAGTATAACAAAACCCTGAAAATAATTGTGTATGTGTGGAATAAGTACCAACGCCAGCACATCCAGCTACCCCAATATGTCAAATTTCTTTTATAGATTTTCAACTTTATCACATAAGCATAAGATTCAATTGGGGAAATTTGACAGATTGGGGTAGCTTGATGTGCTGGCGTCTGTACAAAGACTATAGATTTTCAAGATTATTAACGAGAAAATACATATGCTTCTATTTTTACATATATGTACCTATAAACATTTTTAGTATATTCTATCTATGAATCTGACTATCTTGAGCATTATTAGACTTGCAGTAAATAAAATAAATATTGCCTCAAAAAAGTCATCCACCTTGCCAGGATTAACGCAGTGCAGGGTAATTATATGTATATATCCGGGTTATAATCTATATTTTTCTCACCCTGGACTGAGAGACCGGCAAAGTGGATGGCATTTACTAAGGCCCGACAAGATACTTGTTTAAACTGTCTACCATAAGCAGTCAATATGATATCCATAATGAATTCGTAGGGCTTACGTGTTATCCCTCATATTGCCACAAAAAGCCGCGCGGCTATCCACAATGCTAATTAATAAGGAAGCCTAACGCTGACAGATTTACGTGGGTAACTGTGGTTAAGATAGAGGTGTTCTATAGGCGAAGCTTTAAAATTGGTCGGAGTAATAATACCTGTGTCACAGAGAAGAGATTCCTTAGTGCGGGCGTTGTCTTAAAAAATAATTGATAACTACTTATCTGTTACAAAGTTATTTTATTTAATAATGATAATAATAATATCCTGGGACATTATTTACAGATGGCCTACTGATCCAAAACTAAGCAGAGCTTGTTAGTACAAGCTCTGCTTAGTCTGTGCTTAGTTGGTGGAAACCAGATAACTTTTTTTCTCAAAGTAAATATTTTACAATTAGGTAGTTGTTATCTCTGGGAATTTCCATTCTTCGGATGATATTTTAAGCTGTCGATCTCGGCTTTACCTTGGTCTTACTTAATGATATACTAGCTGTGCCCCGCGGTTTTACCCGCGTTAAACTTTATAAATTATAGTCTATGTTAACACATAGGCTATAATGTATAAAGTTTGAAAAACTGACACCCTGAACTCCATGGTGTCCAGGGTGTCATAACTCAGGGGCCTAACTCCATACCAAAATTTATTAAATTCGCTCCAGCCGTTTAGACGTGAAGAAGTAACAAACATACACACTCACAAACTTTCACATTTATAATATTAGTGTGATTGGAAAATACATATAAATAAATAAAGACAACGCTCACACTAGGGAAATTAATCTCTGTATCGGGGGATTTTACAAAAATGCAAGCCACAGATAGAATGCACACCCGTTACTGCTTATTTTGAAATATTATAGTGAATGTAGCGTAGTATTTAATGGTTACTAGCCTTAAGTATTTGAAAAAACTGAAGAGGGAAATATTTTGCCCTTATTAGGGAGTGACAGAACTGCATACCGACGCTGTATGAATCACACGTTTGGTTGCTGGCTAGGTACGTAACTCTTTTTACAGGCGAGAGCAGAGTGATGGGAGTAGCGAGTTGTTGTGATCGAGGTCAGTTCGATAATAAATTTAGTATTGTATTTAGTATTTGGTAATCACACTAATATTATAAAGGAGAGAGTTTGTGAGTGTGTGAGTGTGTATGTTTGTTACTTCTCTACGACTAGACGGCTGGAGCGATTTCAATAAAATTTGGCATGGAGTTAGCTGACACCATAGGTTAACACATAGGCTACTATTTATAAAATACTAGTTGCGCCCCGCGGTTTAGGCGTGTCAAACTTTATAGATTATATATAGCTTATGTGTTAATCCAGGGTGTCAGCTAACTACATAACAAATTTTATTAAAATCGCTCCAGCCGTTTAGACGTGAAGAAGTAACAAACATACACACTCTCACACTCACAAACTTTCGCCTTTATAATATTAGTGTGATACGCGGGTAAAACCGCGGGGCACAGCTAGTAACTTATATAATTTGTATTGTGTTGTGATGAATTTTCACAACACAATACAATTTTAACGTTTCTGGCCGAACTTTGGTCAGGGGGGCCAATCTGGATAATATCTAGCCAACTACGCAGGATATTTAAAGTGCCCGAGTGTGTGGGCAAACACATGTGCATACTCTATCCTTTACTCTCATAACCCGACTGGACTATGACCTGATAGGACTGGGAGAGATCAGACACAGGTACAACAGTTTTACCATCGCCATCTTTCTGACTGTGTTTTGTCTTTCTTTCTATTTATATTCTGTTTATATGTATGTGTGTTTATTTACACAATAAACTACACAGTTATGCAATAGCCTATAAACTATTCGAAATGGCAGAGGTAGATATCAATACCGTAAATCCTACTGACTTAACTACTTCGTTGGCCTAATCCTCAGACATAGATAATGAAATCTCATGTCGGGACTAAAATAATTATATAAAGATAAGCTCTTTGCAGGTCCTGTTCTTTTTTCAATTGGTTTATAACCGTTCAACAACATCATGTCAGCGAAATGATGTTCACTCAGTGTCCACTACTTAAAATAAAATAAAAAGGTTTTTATTCACGTAGTCTTTAAAAAAGCGCTTATAAATAGTCAGAACATGTTTGTAGTAATACTGTTATTATTTCTATTTACTTATTACAGATATTTAGGTACACGGAATGTTAACATTTATACAATTTATTTTGTAATAGTAGTGATATTTTACTATATATTGTTTGAATGTTTCTGTCTATATTTAGGTATGAATTCAGTATTAATATTATCACGGACCTTGTGTTTAAAACGAAGGTCGCGCTTTAATGCTACCACCGGATCCAATGAATGTTATTGAATAAATGAATATGAATAATGCGCCCCAATTGAGAAGACCCAGCGAAACAAACTCAGCAGGTTCATCTACTACCGGTTTCAATAGGGCCCAGTTGAGACGGTCCGGCGAAACATACTCAAGTGGGCATGAACACGGGATTTGGTCCACTTAACCATTTCAGACCTGATTTTTTGTTTCTGGGAGTTTATAAGAGCCGATTTTATTTAAGTTAAATTAGCTACTATTGAGCACGGAAACACAAAAAAAACTGGTAATATTTGATTATTTTCCGAGAAAATTGATGTTTTCTTTATGTAACCAAATGTGGACATTCGGCCTAAGTGATTGTTATAACCGATGTATGTGCTCTATGTCAAAAAATAAAAAATAGTCAGTTTTACAATATTTTTATTATAAACAAAATTTTATCAAAATTCGTTGGAACGAAAAATAAATCTTCAACAAAATGAAAAAAATAGAAAGTCTTCTACACGAAACAAATTATAAATTGTAGGAAGTTTAGTTGCTTATGCATAGAACCTTAGGAACCAATTCTTGTCTTTGGTTAGACACCAATGCACTTTGCACTTTATGCACTTGATGCGGGATTTCCCTGTGCATCCTGATAACTTGCAGCGGGTTCCAGAGCCGTCGTCATGTGCTGGAAAGTGACCAACACCATCACAAACTATTTCAGTTGACGGACGCACTTCTCCCGGTCTTCTTGGCACAATTGCCGGCAAAGGACTGCTGTAACTGTTTCCACTACCCTTTTATCAGCTGAAATTTTATTTCAGAGAACTAAACTTTGAGCTAGGTTTCGGCAAAACTGGAGAAGTGTGAGCCGTTTTGCTTTTAGTATCCCGAGTAAGTCAATATCATATTCGCGGTAGGCTTGAACAACTGCCAGGTCTGATGCATGAAATATCATACACAAAGGCCACTACTTCCACTTTATGAAGGTCCTATTATAACTCATAAGATGAACAAGGAGATCAACCCCTCCCATTGGGTGATTGTACTTCTTCACTGTTTCAGGCCTCTCAACTTCTATGGGTCTCTTTTCGGTTTTGGATCATCTTTTGACTATATCTTTTTGTCCTATGCCAATAAAGTTGGATGCTAAGTTGGCTGGCTTGGTATCTAGCCATTTGACCGTTGTGTCTGTGACCATAATAATCAAGAGGGTCTTGCACAACGGTATCAAAATCTATAGATGGCAGGAAAATCGTTGGTATTGTGTTATTTATTTGTCTGTGCCTCCACTTGATGTTGGGTTTTGGTGTAAGATAATCGAAAATCTCACCATCCGACAACTTGCTCCTCCACACCCTCCTCGATATTCGGCTCTCCTGAATCCTCGGGCTCAGGCTCACAATCGAAAGCCTACCTTCGCATTCACTTTCGTCTTCATGTTTATCTGGTAGGTCAAGTAGTGTACTCTCTTTGATTCTGACCTATTACATCGGCTTCCAACCGAACATCTATGGAAGGATGTGGGAAATAATAGTAATGTCCCATGTACGAGACATGGGACATTACTATTATTTCCCACGTCCTCATCATCCGAAGACGGCTCCAAGTCCTAAAAGTTACTATTTTGCAAATATCTCAAAGGTCCCCTTGAGAACATGACCTGATTATGAATCAACCTGAAAATAAACGCTTTTTAACATTTTACGGTGTGAAATTTAGCATTTATTATAACACTTATTGCAAAAATAATAACTTTATTCTCTAACTGCCGCATATGAACATTTAGAAAAAAATATGTAATAAAAACCTATCGTCCACATTTGTAGACATAACGAATATTTGCGATTTATTATAATAATAACTAAATATTTGTTCGTAAAATACGTTTTTCTTTCCCTTTATGGCATAACTTACTGATATATATTTATTTCAAGACATATCTAACAGAAACACTTGATATTTCTAAATAAAATAAAGCACTTACCCACACACTCCAATATTTCGCCGGTTACTGACCAATACTTGCTTACTAGTACATACACGTACAAAAAGGTGGCGCTAGCAGTATACTTTTTAGAAATTTATAATGTTCGCAAGCGATAACAACAGTTTTTAGTTACGTAAAATTTAATTTTAGTAGAATAAACTCACAAAATGTTTATGGGAACTATATTTTCTATCACCAAAATTTATATTTGTCATCAAGTTGTATCACCTTATAAATAGATCTATCGCCACGAAATATTTTCGTTCTCAGATAAACAAAAATTGTTCCCAGGTATGAATTATCAAATTAATGTTAATATATGCGTAAAATAAGAGATCGATAACCAATAAAATTATATTGCATTACATGAATATAAACTTCATTCTTGTAATAACAGTTTTGTTACTTAAATAATAGCTCTGTGCTCAGAATGGTAGATCTGTCACCAAATAAATCGATTATCGATCCCTGACTGCGACTCCTTTTTATTTGATATTTTGTCACCAATACAGTAGTAACATTTTATTTCGTTCAGATATTAAATTAATAGTATTCGTTACCAATTTAATACATCAATTTATAATTTTAATGAAAAAATGATCAAAGGGGCGAAGACAAATTGGCGCGCTTTAAAAATTGACCAATCCGGCCTCAACGATGGGTTGTAGGTAACTAGGTTCGTACACACGATGCGCGACGCGGGCGGCGTGCGAGAGAGATGCAAGTTTACTTCATTCGCGATTTCACGTTCATTGTTGTAGGTGCATTTTATTATCGTTGTTGATAATTTGTTGTTTTAGTTAATTTCTTAAATGTTTATTTTTGATTATGGCATCAAGTAGTGGTGAAGGTAATGCAAGTCATTCAAAAAGTTTATCGTCGTTTGTCGAGCAATCATTCGTGGAGAAAGTGCCGATATTGGAGTCTGATGAGGAAAATGAGGAAGGTACTGACACTGATGAAGGCACCATACCAAAGAAGAAACGGTCGCAAAGCAAGGATTGGAATTTCGTTAAAAAATTTGAAGACAAACACAGTGCTGAGGAGTATATAAAGGCTGAAAAAATTTGGTCTTTTCTGCGAACGCATGATGTAGAGGAAGGGAGAAAAAAGTACTTTAGATGTAATAAAGTGGTGCGGAAGGGACCACAGTGTTCAGCTCAGTTGTATTTACTCATGTACTCATTCTCGAATGAAGTATTGTTGTTTCGGACAGATTCTGATCATGACCACGATTCAAAAACGCTCGCTTGTTATGGGCTTAGTGACAGAGTAAAGGAAGAAATAAGCCAGCTATTTTAAACCAGCGCTGATTGTTCAGTGGTAATTATTTTAAACAATAAATATTGATTATTTTGACTTCAATTGTTTTATTTACTACTCTGCTAAAAATTTGATTTAAATATAATTTATACTACCAGAGGAAATTTAAAACCTTGGGAGTCTAGTTAAGTTGCAGAATCTTTTGGTTGAAACGATGATGACAACCCTAATTTTTTATTTGAACTTAATGCAATTTTCTAGTAACATAATATGATTTATTGGTGATCTCTTTAAATTAGTTTGCTTAAATACTTATTAGGACACACCTATTATAATACATACAAAAACATTTATTTGGTACTAGACCTTATATCTCAGGATTTTAGGTGATTTATTGTGGAACTGATTTTGCATTGTTTGGTGACTACATTTTGGTGACAGATCTACTATTTTGAGGACAAACCCTATTATTTAAGAAACACAAAACTAATTAAATTAGGCATTAAATTAGGGCAACTAAAGCCAGTACTTTAAAATATCTTTCATCTATTCCTCCTCCCAACTATTCTCCTTTTACTTTTTGTCCATTTACTGATTGTGACGTAAAGAAGAGTATTGTATCCATTACGTCTAATGCCGTTGGAGATGACGGCATCACCCGTAATATGGTCCTGCCTATCCTTGATGAAATCCTACCTGCCATATGTCACATCCTCAATTCCTCCATAACACGCGGTGCTTTCCCATCTGTTTGGAAAAATGCCAAAATTATTCCTCTCCCCAAGAAGTCCAACCCCGCTTCCTTTGGTGACTATCGCCCAATTTCAATTTTGCCTTTCCTCTCTAAAGTGCTTGAACGCCTTGTTCATAACCAGATCAGTGCTTTCCTTACCAGAAATAATCTCCTCAATCCTTTCCAATCTGGTTTCCGTCCTGGACATAGTACAACCACCGCCCTGGTCCATATTACGGAGGACATTCGATCTGGCATGGAACGTGGAGATCTTACAGTGCTAGCACTACTGGATTTCAGTAACGCATTTAATGCCGTGGATTTTGACGTATTGCTTGCAATCATACGCTCTCTTAACGTATCTCCAACAGTAATTGAGTGGTTCGACAGTTACCTGTCTGGCCGCCGGCAGTATATTTGTATTGATGACACTCGTTCTTCTTGGTGCAATACTACAGCAGGCGTGCCTCAGGGCGGCGTTTTATCTCCTCTACTTTTCGCAATTTTCATAAATTCAATCTCCAATCAACTTCTCTCCTCCTACCACCTTTATGCGGATGACCTTCAAATTTATTGCCAAGCTTCCAATGACAAATTATCAGAAGCAGTCGACGTAATAAATGCAGATCTGGCTAAAATAAGCAACTGGAGCCGTGCACACGGACTACAAGTCAACCCACTCAAGACACAGGTCATGGTGGTTGGTAGTTCTAGGATGATATCTAGGGTTTCCTGGTCACAACTACCACAGCTTAATTTCGATGGCAATATAATTCCCTTAACCGATAACGTTAAGAATCTTGGTCTCTTTTTCGACCGCTGCCTATCCTGGGATATCCAAATGAAGAATGTTAGTCGTAGATTGTATGCTTCCTTTGGATCTCTACGTAGATTAATAAATTTTTTACCTATTACCACCAAAACTGCCCTTGCACAATCGCTTCTTCTCCCAATACTAGATTATGCAGATGTCAGCTATCTTGATCTCACTGAGGCCCAGCTTGATAAACTTGAGCGTCTCCAGAACGTCTGTATAAGATTCATATTTGGGCTCCGTAAATATGATCATGTTTCCGAATTTCGTACTAAGCTCAAGTGGCTCCCTATACGCCTTCGCCGGAATGCTCATACTCTTACACTTCTCTACAACATTATTTTTAGTCCATCCGCTCCCTTTTATCTCAAAAATCGGTTTTCTTTCCTGCATGAGTCACATTCAAGATTGCTGAGATCGTCGGAAAATCTCAAGTTAAAAATGCCAGCGCATTCTACTAATTTTCTTGACAAATCTTTTTCCGTACAAAGTGTTCGATTGTGGAATGCACTGCCTTTAATAGTGAGACGTGCACAAAGTCTGCAAGAATTCCAAAGACTTGTCAAGAATCACTATCTGTCACTACAAGACTCACAACACAATTAGGAACATAATACATTATTTGTATATATTATATGTATTTATTAGTTGTAATATGTTTATATTTTTCTTTTTCTTTTTTCATCATGTGTACCCATAGGTACTATTTGTAATGTATCTGTACACCGACAACTGCCGCTCAATAACTCCATTCTCCGATCTTTACTTTGGTTGTCTGGAAGAGATCACATTTTGTGATAAGACCGCCCATTGTATACTTTTAAGGTTTAAACAGTTTTTTTTATTTTGTAATACTTTGGTGTACAATAAAGAGTTTATCTATCTATCTATCTAAATTGGTGATAGCTTAAATATATACCCAATGTTTATGTCCTCAATTGCGCACGGTAGGTCTGAAAGGGTTAAAGTAATTATTTAGTAGGCAAACACAATAGCTGCTCGATCGGTTGTCTGAATGAATATTAATTTAGATTATATTTAGGAAACAAAAGAAAAACATCGAAACAATACCATTATTAATTTTGAGACAGAGTTAATAAATTTAAATTTGAAAGAAAGAAAGAACCAAAAAAAATGTGAGCCGTCACGGGACGCCTGGCAGATGTGAAACATCGACATTATTTTGACTTCTGCATATTACTTTTAGTAATATGCAGTCGAAGTCGAAGTCGAAGTCGAAGTCGAAGTCGAAGTCGAAGTCGAAGTCGAAGTCGAAGTCGAAGTCGAAGTCGAAGTCGAAGTCGAAGTCGAAGTCGAAGTCGAAGTCGAAGTCGAAGTCGAAGTCGAAGTCGAAGTCGAAGTCGAAGTCGAAGTCGAAGTCGAAGTCGAAGTCGAAGTCGAAGTCGAAGTCGAAGTCGAAGTCGAAGTCGAAGTCGAAGTCGAAGTCGAAGTCGAAGTCGAAGTCGAAGTCGAAGTCGAAGTCGAAGTCGAAGTCGAAGTCGAAGTCGAAGTCGAAGTCGAAGTCGAAGTCGAAGTCGAAGTCGAAGTCGAAGTCGAAGTCGAAGTCGAAGTCGAAGTCGAAGTCGAAGTCGAAGTCGAAGTCGAAGTCGAAGTCGAAGTCGAAGTCGAAGTCGAAGTCGAAGTCGAAGTCGAAGTCGAAGTCGAAGTCGAAGTCGAAGTCGAAGTCGAAGTCGAAGTCGAAGTCGAAGTCGAAGTCGAAGTCGAAGTCGAAGTCGAAGTCGAAGTCGAAGTCGAAGTCGAAGTCGAAGTCGAAGTCGAAGTCGAAGTCGAAGTCGAAGTCGAAGTCGAAGTCGAAGTCGAAGTCGAAGTCGAAGTCGAAGTCGAAGTCGAAGTCGAAGTCGAAGTCGAAGTCGAAGTCGAAGTCGAAGTCGAAGTCGAAGTCGAAGTCGAGTCGAACTCGAAAAGAACATATTGTGATAGGAACTAAAAAAAAACCACGCCAGAAATCTGTTTTACGTGCGGTTCCAGTGACCCACAGTTCCAGTGCACAAGATCATCCGTAGGGGGCTTGCCCACGCTGCGTCTTCCGGTTTGTAAATACCAACCAATATACTACATATCTACCTACTACGTTTTTTTTCTTTTGTAAATAAATACATTATATAGATAATTACACCCAGACTAATGACAAATAGCCCCCAAAAATCTGGGCGGCCCCCAAAAAGCTGTGTGGCCCCCAAAATCTGGGCGGCCCCCAAAAAACTGGGTGGCCCCCAAAAATCTGGGTGGCCCCCAAACAGCTGGGAGGCACCCAAAAAGCTGGGTGGCCCCCAAAAATATGGGTGGCCCCCAAAAAGTGGGATGGCCCCCAAAAAGCTGGGTGGCCCCCATATTGCTGGGTGCCCCCCAAAAAGCTGGGTTGCCCCCAAAAAGCTGGGTGGCCCCCAAAATCCTGGGTGGCCCCCAAATAGCTGGGTGGCCCTCATATTGCTGGGTGCCCCCCAAAAAGCTGGGTTGCCCCCAAAAAGCTGGGTGGCCCCCAAAAAGCTGGGTGGCCCCCAAATAGCTGGGTGGCCCCCAAAAAGCTGGGTGGCCCCCAAATAGCTGGGTGGCCCCCAAAAAGCTGGGTGGCCCCCAAAAATCTGTGTGGCCCCCTGTTTGATAAATTTAAACTATTTGGTTTCTTCCTTAAGTATTTACTTTGTTTGTTAACAGAATATACATAAAATATTACAATTTAATTTTAGCGACTAGTCTTGGGCGCGCTCCGTTGCAGAGTAAACCAGGCGGTGCGCGTCGCGCGTAGTGTTGTCCACCGCTCGGTGTATCTATAGTGATGTGCTGAGGTCCATGCGTTAACATCCTCCCGCGCTTTGAAATCTCCAGTTTCAATGATTAATCCTCTAATAGTGGGCAGATGCGGTTGACTGCTCTGCGCACGATTCCTTTACTGGTGCGAATATCGGCCACTCGGCATGCGCTATCCGACCCAGGGAAAATAGACTCAATCCGTCCCAGAGGCCAATTTAATGGAGGTGAATTCTCTAGCTTAATAAGCACCAGCTGACCAGGTGACAAGTCCGGGTGGCGCTTCTGCCATTTCGTGCGCTGCTGTAGCTCGCAGACGTACTCGTGGCTCCAACGACGCCAGAAGTGCTGTCGGGCGTGTTCAATTTTTGCGTATCTGTGCAGATGTCATTGTCCTTCCAATAAGGAAGTGCCCTGGAGTAAGAGGGGACACATCGTGAGGATTGGAAGATAGAGGGGAAAGGGGCCGTGAGTTTAGTATTGCTTCGATTTGTGCGATCAGAGTAGTGAGCTCTTCGAAAGTGAAATGGGAATTTCCCACGGCCCTTTTCAAGTGATACTTAGCAGACTTTACAGCTGCCTCATGCAGACCACCAAAGTTTGGGGAGTATGCAGGTAGAAATTTAAATTTTATGCCTTCCTCTACAAAAGGCTCTGACATGGAGTTTGAGTTAGATTGTATTAATACGCCTAATTCGCGACTGGCGCCGACAAAGTTTGTGCCATTGTCGCACCATATTTCAAGGGGCTTACACCTTCTACTGATAAAACGGCGTAAAGCCAGAATGAAAGCCTCAGTGCTGAGACCGCTTACTACTTCTAAGTGTACAGCTTTAGTCTTAAAACATACAAAAACACAAAAATAACATTTGACTAGCTTAGAACCGCGGCCTTTTCTATTGCTCATTAAAAACGGTCCAGCAAAATCTGTTCCAGTGACTTCAAATGGATAACCTGGCGTTAATCTCGGAGATGGTAAGTTACCCATTATTTATTTGGCAACTACTCCTCTCATGCGAGTGCACAGAATACAATTTTTAAAAATTTTTCGAGCTAGTGCTCTGCCTCTTGTCGGCCAGTACTTTCCGCGAATGAGTGAGAGGAGAAGTTGTGGCCCTGCATGCATGTGTATTATATGATAGTAGTTGAACAATAAGTTTGCTAAATGATGATTAGAATCAATAATAGCAGGGTGCCTCTTCTCATATTCAAATGGTGAGTTTTCTAATCTGCCCCCAACTCTCATTAATCCATCATCATCAATAAATGGACTTAAACTTAAAAGTGGAGCTAATTTACATTGCGTCTCGTAATTTGGAAAGCTTTCTTGTTGAGCGATGTAAACTAACCTCTTCTCTGCCCATGTTAATTCTTCTACAGTTAAGATTAGCTTATTTTGATTCTTAACGTTTTTAATATTATTATAGAAACGAAATACATATGCAACAATGCGTCTTAATTTACGGAAACTAGAATATTTTTTAATATCAATTACAAAATTAAAAATTTGTGGTACGCTGACCCTGGTAGTGTTTACTCGAACTTCAGGTAGTGTTGCATACGTTACATTAGTGCTTTGACTTGGCCAATGTTCCAGTGTACCATAGGTTACAGTATTAAGTTGTAAATACTTAATCGACTCCTCTTCGTTCTCGCGCCACAGAATTACTTGCAAGTACCTCTGAGATTCTTCAACTAGAATTTGCCTGTACATTTTCTCAATATCCCCAGTAACTATGTACGTATGCTCACGAAATCTGATCAATATTGAGAAAATATCATCTTGAACTGTGGGCCCTACCATAAGCAAGTTATTTAAAGAGAGACCTGATTCGGTTTTAGATGACGCATTAAATACTACTCGACACTTTGTCGTCTCACTCTGTTCCCTAAGAACAGGATGATGTGGCAATAGGTTTACCAGGTCAGGTCGCTCTATTACAGATAAATGACCTAGACTAGCATAATCATTAATAAAGTCTACATACTGTTTCTTTATGTCAGGTTGCTTTTTAAATCTTTTTTCTAGTGAGTGAAAACAATGCTTGGCTCTTGCCTCAGAATTACCTAATAGCTCTGGGTTATCCCGAAAAGGCAACGTGACACAAAATCTACCATCTTTCAGGCGGCGTGTGTGATGCACATAGTGTCCCTCGCAGGCACGTTCCTCCAACGTGAGCATCGGTGCATCTGGCAGCTCTTCCAGCTCCCAAAACTGCTTCAGTTGATGTCGTATAGCTTGACTGAAATTACAGCGAATTTTCTTACTTGGTACATAGTCAGGACACATAATTGGTCCCACCACTAACCAACCAAACTGGGAATTTTATAGTACCGGTTTGTTAGCATCTCCCAATTTGATCTGATTAGTAGCACAAATTACATCCCAAAAAACATCAGCTCCCAACAGCAGATCTACTTGCGAAGGGTTATAGAAACTAGGATCTGCGAGTGTGATATTTTTTGGTATGTTTAAAGTTGATATATCAACCTTAGAACTAGGTAAGCTACTAGTTATCTGTGGAATTACAAATGCTTTGATTTCCTTACAATATGAATTAGTACGAGATTTTATAGTTATGCTACAGCATTCTAGAGCTGCACATGTCATGTTATTGATGCCAGTTACAGATACCGAATTAATAGATTGGCTCTCAATACATAACTTCGATTTTAGAGATTCCGATATAAATGATGACTGGCTACCACAGTCCAATAAGCATCGGATGTCATGGCTTTGCTTATTGTTATTTAATGTAACAATTGCCGTTGATAGTAACACCTGGTTTTCTGAACAGGTTGATAGTGCGATTGGATTTCTTACGCTATTAGTAATATTAGAACAAGCTTTGTTCTCTACATCATTGGAAGTAGGCGAGTTACCTTTGTGTAGCAACGAATTATGCTTTCGTTTGCAAAATCTACATGGAGTAGAAGTACATTTATAAGAAAAATGTCCACTACGCAGACAATTGGAACAAATCTTATGTTTAGAAACTTCTAAATTTCTATCATCAATTGACATACTATTGAATTTCTCACAATAATAGATTAGATGTTCCCCACCACAAATCAAACATGAGCGAGACTTAGTTTTGTTTTGATCTTGGTTACATGTGGCAGCAACAAACATTTTTTGTGGTTTCTCATTAGACCGAGATGATTTATTATTAGACTTCAATGGCTTTCCATTTTGTCTCTGTTTGTCACCGTGGCCAACACTGACCATTTCCAAAACATCTGCCCTATTTCTTAAAAACTCATAAAACTTATCTAGGGTGGGTTTTTCTGCTAGACTATTTCTATACTCCTCCCATTTGGTTGAAGTTACAACATCTAATTTCTGGCCAAATATGAAAATAATTAATGTATCCCAATTTTCAGTTTTCTCATTTAAACTAGTTAAGGCTCGCATGTGCTTCGATATGTGATCAATAAGAGCTTTGAGTGACATTTCAGAATTTTTCATAGTTGGTACATTCATGGGTGATACTAAATGATTGTGCACCAATTGCCGTGTATTATTGTACCGATCACATATCAATTTCCATGCAACCACATAATTACTTGAGGAAATTTCCAAAGATTCTATAACTGAGGCCGCTTGACCTGCTAATGACACTTTTAGATATTGGAATTTGTTGATTTCATTTAAGTATGCTAGTATTATTATGGATTAATGAATTGAATGTGTCATGGAACTCTAGCCAGTTGTTGTAATTGCCGTCAAAAACGGGCAGCTTTATTATAGGCAATCTAACACTACTGAAATTGTTATCACAACCCTGAATAGACTGGTTTTTACCATCTTGTAACCTTTCACTAGTGTCTTGAAAATTAGGTGCGTATTTGCCTATTAACTCTTGCGCTAAACTAATTTGACTATAGAACACGTTTTCGGTTGAATCCCTATCAGAGTCCTCTTCCTCCGAGGAACCCACTATCTCTATTTTATTTTGAATTCCGTCGTAGTCATTAAATAACGATTCATTTTTTTATATCTAAGTTTTAATTCTAAAAATTGTTTTTTAGAAATATCATCCCCATTTTGTAATTCAGTTAAATAATTTTTGAAACTTGTTGGTCTTCCCTTGATTGATCCCCTTTGACGCCGCAAATCTTTTAACTCCGTGTCAGACATGATGTAGTGGAAGTATTAAAAATGGCTTATGCCCACAAAATAATAGAATTTAATAATCTTGTTAATAAATACCTGATCTCCACGCAAACCTGATGACAATAGTAGGTACATGAACCAGCCGCAGTTGCAGATTGGCGTCCGTTTCACTTGGTAGGTATAGGTAACGCTCACTTCGTCCGGTACAGGCGTCGCTCGCCTCGTGTGACGCTACGGTGCGCTCGCTATGTATTAGGTATTTACCTATACCTAGGTCGTTCGAGCTGGAATTGGTTACAAAATGCGGTTTTATTTGCTTGCAAAATAAAGCTAGCGTGCGATGTATGAATTTTGGCGGGCATGAAATGTGCACGTTCAAAGGGCAATCAAGGAATGCAAAGTTAGTATTATAGTAATAGATAGGTAACAGTAGGTACCTTATTCGCAGTTTTTACGTACAGATGCAAAACAGATAGGTACAAACAAACAGCGCTTATTACTTATAAGCTTTTTAGTTAAGCAGTCGAAGCCGTTACCGTGCCTTGGTTGGTAGCGGTAGCCTTTACGAGGCGACTTAAGCGACTCGCTTATGTACTTAATATGACCCCACAAGCTAGACACCCGCAACCCTTTCACAGATAAATAGTTGGTAATACACACACAATGATCGCACAAACAAAAGACAAATACCGGGAAAAATGGAATTTGATAGGTATTTGGAGGAGGTAAGGTAAGTAATAATAGGAAAGAAACGGGCACACCTTATATGAAGACGTCAGCTTGCTGCCAGGCCTTGGATTCCCTTCCAATTTGCTTCTCCTTCGCTTGGTAACTAGTTCCTTATTCTATGCTTCCCGCGTAGAATTTTTGTGTCCTGTCACGGTCGCCATAATGTTTGATAAATGAAAACTATTTGGTTTCTTCCTTAAGTATTTACTTTGTTTGTTAACAGAATATACATAAAATATTACAATTTAATTTTAGCGACTAGTCTTGGGCGCGCTCCGTTGCAGAGTAAACCAGGCGGTGCGCGTCGCGCGTAGTGTTGTCCACCGCTCGGTGTATCTATAGTGATGTGCTGAGGTCCGTGCGTTAACACCCCCAAAAATCTGGGTGGCCCCCAAAAATCTGGGCGGCCCCCAAAAAGCTGGGTGGCCCCCAAAAATCTGGGCGAGGAAATATTCTGCGATGGTTTATTTCATATATCTCAAATA